>JAUDYJ010000001.1:267963058-270509724 GCA_030761175.1 Masticophis lateralis
CTATTCTATTCTATTCTATTCTATTCTATTCTATTCGACAAAGTCACTGAAAGAAAAAGGGACAGATGGAAATCATTCCTCCTATGCAAAAGAGGATGCCAGTCAACCCATCCAATGGGACATAAAAGAGTTTGAATATTGTTTCTATATATTGAACTTGCTCCCAAAATGCGGCAATCAGTAGATTTTTTTTCACTATTAGTTCCTAACTTTTCTTTAATAAAGATTATTTATCAGAGGAAGAATTTTTGGGGGCTTACTGGATTGTCATACTTCACCCTGCCTGTTGTAATGTAACAATGGAACCTGATCACTGCAGAATAAATTAGAGCTATTACTTAAAAGGACCGGAAAACTATATTTTTGTAGATGCACCTTAAATTACATTTGCTTCTTTCCTTTTTCAGATTATTCAAATTGATTATTCATATTCGGTGTGTAATCAAGCACTATTCCAAAACTATTTCACAAATACTATCAGATATTGAGTGAAGAACTTTGCATTTGTCCCTATGAAATTTCATTCTATTATTTCTAGCTTCTTCCTCTAAAATCTAAAGATCATTTTGAATTTTATTTCTCTTCTCTAGGATATTAACTATCCCACTCAGTTTTGTATCTTCTTGAAATACAATAAGTATTACCTGTATTTTTCCTTCAAGCCTTTAATAAAATATCAAAAAGAACAAGGTCTAGGAATAAATCTTCCTACACCTTGCTCAATATCTTATTCCAATTTAATGAAGAAACATTGAAAAAAACCTCTTTATGATTGTTCAAACAAGCTTTGTATCTGCACAGTTGTCATGACATAGGCTACATTTAGCAGTCCAAACAACCTAAACAAATACATAAGGAACTGAAACAAGCATCCATAGATTTTAGATTGAAGCTATTCCACCTTCAAAAACATGATGTTAGACTGACAACATTTGTTCTTGAAAAAATCCATGACTAGGTAGGTAGGTAAGTAGGTAGGTACAGACAGACAGACAGACAAAGATATGTTTGTTACCTGTTGTGTTCCACTGTGTTTATGAAACAACTAGTATACCTATTTTCCTATAAAATATATTATTTTTTAAAAAAAATATTCTCCTTATTTTAAATATCTCTAAAGAAATTATTTTTGTTCTAACCATATTTTGGTGTTTAACTCTGATTCTAGGCTTTAGTTTTTCCTCTACAGTTCTTGGTTACCTATATGTGTTCTTTCTTGGTGACCTGCATCATCTCATTTCTAATCTGTATCTCTTTTTTCTCCAGACCTTAATTAAAATATTTGTGCAGGCACATTGGCTTGTTCCATTATCCTATCCCCTTTTCAGCTCTGGATGATTCTCTTGCCATATAATCTGTTGTTATTAAATGTCATCCATTGTAATATCCTAAAATCCCCTTTAAAAAAAGACAAGCATTCAATTTAGCTTTAATTTTACTATCAATCAAAATTCCCATAACTTCTCATGATATTCTTAATACAATGGTACAACATAGGCTAGTTGATACTATTGTAAAGTAGACGCATAATGGCTCTATATTAAGGGAAATATTGAAAGGAGTACCACAAGTCTCTGTCCTATTCCCTTTGGTATACAATATTTTTATTATCTGTGAATTGGATTGTGGTGATGCTTATCAAGGCTGCAAGGGGCCAAAGCAAGACAGGATTGTCGTACATTAGAGAAAGGAGAGGAGATTCAAAAATAACTAAATGGGCTTGAATAGAAGGCTGAAATTTATCAGGGAGGAATGTAAAGTTCTGTATCTGGATAGGAAAAATGAAAAGTGAACTGGCTTGATAGTAGTTCATGTATAAAAGGATCTTGGTACCCTTTCTGTTCACAAGTTAAGCATGAGCCAGCAGCTGTGAGAAAATGCAAATTCTATCTTGGGAGGTATTGACAAGAGCAGAGAGTTTAGATCTTAGGAAACAATTGTTCCACTCTATTCTGCCCTAGTCAAACCATAAATCACAGTACTGTTATTTGTCATTAAAGAGAATCACCAAAGCCATTTATGTGAGGATAAGTTAAAGGATACATTTAGCCTTTTGAAGAAATGATGGAGGGAAGCTCTAATAGCAGCCTTCAAATAAAATAGACACATAGAAAATGTGATAGATGCATTCTCTATTGCCACAATGATATAAAATTAAAAGTGGGGGGGGGATGGAGTTTCCAGGAGAACTACCTTAGTATACAAGCTGTTAGGAGCAGGCTGCCATGTGAAATTGTGAGATATCCTGAGTGGTCACTTGCTGGAGATCCAGCACTGATTAGCTAACTGGATGAGATGATTTCTAAGATTCATTCCAACTCTATGATTCAATGTAAACTTCCAACATTGCATTGAATCTTTCCTCCAACTTTCCTTGAAGTTGTACTTATCAATAAACTCTTCCCTAATGTTAAGTATTAAGTCAGAAGTAGATGATCTTTTATGCCTTCTTCCATAGTAGAAAAAAATAATCTTTATCTACGGCCCTTTCTTCCAGGGTCATGACGAAATTGGAAAACCATTTGTCTAAAATAGTATAGGATTTTCGGCTTGAGCAGGGGGTTGGACTAGAAGTCCTCCAAGGTCCCTCCCAACTCTGTTTTTTTTTTTTGTTGTTGTTGTTGTTGTTCTGCTAAAGCAGGCCTGTCAAACTGACGGCCCACGGGCTGGATGCATCATGCGCAGGCTAGGCCCACCCCGGTTCCGCAAAGGCAAAAAAGTCACAATACGTCACGATACATCATGTGACGTGATCGAGTTTGACATCTGTGTGCTAAAGGGCTCTCATTTCTCACTCTTACTGGATTCCATTTAAAGCATTTTAGAGCAAACCCAACATTCCATCAAGACAATTTTTGGAGTCAGTTATTGCAATATTTTTCTTTTAATTTTGCATGCCATTTGAAGGATGACCACAAATACAGCCTGAAAATTTATTGAATTTTCTTCCTGAGATTGTTAGATGCAATGATTATACCAACAGAAGAGAATAGATATAATTCAGGGTTGAACTGTGAAGACCCTGGGGCTCATTGAACTTGACTGTTTACCTGATGAAGTTACTTAGTTGGGTATTGAAACATCAGCAGACAAACAAACAAGCTCGGAGACCACCAAGGACTCTTCAAGTAAATGTAGTCTTTCTTCAAAGTACAAAATATCCCCATATGAACCACCAGGAAAATATAAGTGTTAAGGACTTGTTAAGTTTTGAAAGTTGTTGTTGTTGTTGCCGCCACTTTTTGCTCAGGACAGACAGACATTTAATGAGATAAGAACTCCAGCTGGGCTGGTTTATCATGGCAGTGAGTCACCAAGTACCATGACTCTTCCCTTTCCTACCATGCAGAGTGCAGCTGCTTGGTCCCTATTCTTGTTCTGTACTCTTCTTCTGCAGTGAATCTTTATTTTAATGAAAACTCAGTGCCTTTCTCTTCTGGCAGCCCTTAGAACAGTTTCTGAATTCTAACAGTGCACAATGTCTTCTGATTCCCTTCCTTTTGACTTCCCTTTCATCCTCTAGGCTGCTTCCTTTATTTGTCTTTCTTATGGAAAGCCACATCCTCTGCCAGCTCCTATTGTGGCACCTTCTTTGTTTGATTTGATAATCCACTTTCTCTTCTCAGCTGAAGTGTGGCCACTTGCTGCTCTAATCCTCTGACTTTTGTTCCTCAAGCACTGTTAGAAGCTTGCAATTGTGGGCAAATATATATTGGCTTGTTTTCAGGCAGTAACACTAACATGGCACAAGTATCAAAGATCATGCCAAGTCTTCTCAATTCATCCTCATTTTAATTTTTAAAACCATATTAATGCCCGAGTTTTATTCCTTGCCATTCTTTTCTCAAACTGTAGTGTACGCTGTTGGCAAAGATAAAAAATTACCAATAAAGGAGAATATTTGTAGCTCAGGGTTAAAATGAAGGTTTTTTGGTGCTCTCTGAGCTTGCTTGTTTTCTTGCAGATATTTCATTACCCAAACTGGATAATATCTTCAGCGCTCCAATAGCATTAATGATAGTTTGGGTAATAAAATGTCAACTCAGTTTGGGTAATAAAACGTCAACTCAGAGAGCAACAAAGACCCCTCCGAGGAAAAATTATTAGACTTTCTTCCTGGGACTCATTCCTTGGTCAAACTCCATTGGAGAAATTTTATTTGGCTTCCCTGTCTGCTGTCTGTGGTGATTGTTCTTTTCTCCTGCTTAGACCTCATCTCATGTGGACTTAATAATGGTGATTAGATTAAAAAAATGTGTTGTTAGACTAAGCCCTGTGTTCACATGTTCTTCCTTTATTCTTTCTTGGTATCATTTTCTTAACCACAGTCTCCTGTTGCTGCTTTTTCTTTAAAAAAAAATAATAATGACTATTATTAAAGTTTAAAAATACAAAGATCAACAATGAATACAAATTAAGAAAAAGATTAAAAAATAAAAAGGGCAGAGAGTGAAATGAGAAGGGAAAAATATATAGAACAAGATGTATAAAAATTCGACTTCCCCATCATCAAGGCAAATACAAATAATTTCAATAACTTATCACATTCTCTAAAATTTCAGCTAAAGATCTCTTCACCCTATCTGATCTTTTATCTATTAAGAAATAATGAAACCTCCTCGTTCAAACTTATTCAGTAAAAGTCCATTAAAAATTACCAGAAATAACTATATAAACAAATCAAGCAGTTTCATATTCCTTCCTTTGCTATATCATTTGCTCTAAAATACAATAAAAAATCTTTCCATAGTTTATTTCATACCTATAAATAAATCTTTAAACTTAATCATTCAAACTTAATCAAGAAAAATTCCATTATTAGCTACAAGAAACAAAAACATATTGAAAATCTTAATCTTTAATCCCTAGTGTCCTAAAGTTAATTTCTTATCATTGCCTTCCTCTTAGAAACTCTTAAATTTAACACTTTTCTTCAATTTTAACACCACAGCTTATCACTTTCTCTAAAAATACAACAAAAAATCTTTTCAACCCTGACCTTATCTATAAACAAATCTTTAAAGCCTTGTCATTCAATCCTGATCAAGAAAAGCCTTTAAAACCTTAAAAAAAACAAACATATATTTTAACCTTGATGGAATAAACCAACTTTATAGTCCTTTTTCCTTTTAAAAGTCTTGATGTTCATGCTTTTTAAATAGTGTCCCAAAAGCTGATTTCTTTTTATTTTCATTTTATCTTTTCTTAGGAATTATTTCGTAAGTATAACACATATTTTTGGTAAGCTAAAAATAAAAAAGCTGTCCAAGTCATTCTTCTGAGTAGAAATCTACACATTCAAGGTCACATTTATTATTTGTGTATCCCGTTTAGCTATCGAAAATCTGCTAGTTTGTAAGCCCTGTGTAATATCTTTGTCCAGATCATTCTTGCAGCCTATCATTCCTAAATCCATATCCAGAACAGCGTGATTCTCAGTTGTACCCTCTTCTATTTCCTCTCTGAAATTGATTTTCATAGTAACAGGCAATCTTAAGGGAAAGTTGTGAGTACACCAGAGGTGGGCCTCACATACCATAACAACCGGAAATGTGAGTGCACTCATGCGCACTCTTGCTTCGCTTGAGCGTACACAGTCCGTGCATGTGTGTAGCATCACAAAACATGGGAATTCGCTCACACGCGCTATCCACACATACATGCTGAATCATAAAACATGGAAATTCACTCACATGCACCATCCACACATGCGTGCTGAATCACAAAACATGGGAATTTGCTCACACACACCATCCACACATGTGTCCAGTGTCAGACAACATGGCGATATAGGATGGGATTATGCCCGGGTGGGTGGACCTGTGGTCACAACTATCAGTTTGACTGAACTGGTCAGAACCAGCAGAAGCCCATCACTGGAGTACACTGTTATCAAATATCCTTGAATTCTCCCAGAGTTAAAATACTTTTCTCTATTTTCTCTGTCAGTAGCTTTTTCTTCATTAATTATTATGTTGAGTTCTGTCTGGTTGCCTCTAGTAACCAGACTTCAAAGCTTCCTCTTATCTTGTTTTCTTTTCAAATCCACATTTTCCATGGAAAGATTTCTTACACTTAGATTCAAAATCTTCTCTCCTATTATAATATAGGAGTTCCTTGACTTCAGGAAAATACTTTTGTAAACTTTCTGCAGATTCCCCATCACAATTTGATCTTTCTTCTTCTGCTATCAGGAGTTCTCATATCTGAAAAACTTCAGAGTACTTCGAAGATTTCCTGGTTGTCTAGAGGGAACACCTGAACAGGACCTCTCTTTCCACTGCAGAAAAGAGAATCACATTTTCTTATGATCCTTTAAGGCATTTCTTCAGGATCTTAAGGTCCAGGCTTGATGGTAGGAATGGTCCTGTTATTCTCTACAATGTACTACCCTGTTTTCCCAAAAATAAGACCCAACCGGAAAATAAGTTCTAGCATGATTTTTTTAGGATGCTCGTAGTATAAGCCCTACCCCCAAAATGAGCCCCAGTTAAGACTGTCAGCCAGATGGGTGCATTTAGTACTGTACTAAACTAAACTTTTAGTACTTTCCCAAAAATAAGACCTAAATAAGCCCTAATGCATCTTTTGGAGAAAAAATTAATATAAGACCTGGTCTTATTTTCAGGGAAACACAGTAATTAACACCTAAATCTTATATAACGCACAATGTGTTTGCTAAAAACAAGAAATATATTTTAGGCTACAAATGATAATCAAAACCATGCCCTTGAATTTATTCTATGTTAAACACAAGCAAGGCAAACAAGATGGTTTCCTATCTAAATTTGCATTCTCTTTCAGTTTCAATATAGTTTTGCTACATTTAGTTTGCTAAAATTGACTAAAAACATACTTGGTATATTGCTTTGAGATGCTACATTTACTTTTATGGCACAGATAATGTATTTCTATTAACAAATGTATCAGTACCCTGATAACATCAATAAAGTACTTTAGAGCCATTAAACACTACATGGGTAACAAACAAAGTTATGGCGTTTACTTTTTGTTATTGAACTATACAAATTAATTTACGGCTTGTAAGGAAATACATCCCACAAAGTGATAGATCACATATCATTCTTTATTCTCTGAAGCAGAATCATTACCCATGTGATTAAACTAAAAACAGACATACTGAACTGCATATAAATTTATAGGACAATTTTTTAATTTTACCAGGTATTGCCTTTGAAAGTGTATGTGTAGAATGGGTATAGGTGTCAGGGCACAAGAAATCAGGAAGCAAGGTGGCTCAAATGACTGAAGGTTTATTGCATGCTAACACTCTACAAAAATTTACTACTAATGGGCAAAGCAAATTGGTGGTAAAAAAATAGTCAAAGAAATTCAAGTTGGGCTGGATTTAGATCTCTCATGGATACAAAGGCACTTGAGACCGATGGTTTTTTTGACGCCTCCCTCAGACTCAACCTCCTACATCTCCTACATCATGTGTAGAATGAGAAAAACCTTATGCAACAGCAAATTGCAGCTATTTTCTAAAACTCCCTGCTCTCTAATTAACAAATCCTCAGATGGTGTTTTTTTTACTATTTAAACTCCAAGCAGAGATTACGCATGAACCACAAATGGCTGCACTTTCATTCTTCCAACAATTGTAAAGGAAAGCTTGGAAAACTCCCAACATAAATTGAATTAAAAGCCAGTATTAGTCAACTAACCATGAATTTGCCATTCAGTTTGGCAAAACTTTATCAAAACAAATTCAGTGGTTCTTAAACTGATATGGCAAACTTTCAATATTCCGTTGGTAGATAAAAAAAGACTCTAGACAGGTGCAGCAACAATCCACAAACTAACATTACTCTCTGAATGGTTCACTGTAAGGGTAGCCCACATAAATTCAAATGTTTGTAGAACTAGAGATTCAGTGATTTTTACAGCAGTTGAAGTTATATCCTTGTTACTAAACTTTGCTGTTCTCCAACTGTTTGACACCTTCTCTGGGATTTCTCAAAGATAACACATAAGGTTCTGCCAGATCATCAGTTACACCCTTCTTAACCATAATGATGTTTTCACCGAATTCTTAGAGATTATATTAATTTCTTAACCATATTTCTGTCACTTTCAAGATTCAGTTCTTTTCCTTTATTCTGAAAATAATATTTAAATATTAAAATAATATCTAATCAATGGTGGGTTGCTACCGGTTCGCACCAGTTCAGGAGAACCAGTAGAAAAATATTTAGGCATTCGCAGAACCGGTAGCAATGGCAGGCTGGCCACGGCCCTGAACCAGTCCCCCAGTCACCTCTTGCTTGCCCCGGCCACCATGTTTGTCGCTGCCATGTTCTTCATGCATTCCATGGTTGCCGGTGGACTTCCGGGTGCGTTTCAAGGTGTTGGTAATCACCTTTAAAGCGCTCCATGGCTTAGGACCAGGGTACTTACGGGACCGCCTTCTGCCACCAATTGCCTCCCACTGGCTGGTTCGCTCCCACAGAGAGGGCCTCCTCAGGGTGCCGTCAGCCAGACAATGCTGGCTGGCGACCCCCAGGGGGAGAGCCTTCTCTGTGGTAGTCCCCACCCTCTGGAACGATCTTCCTCCAGAACTGAGAACGATCGCCGACCTCCGGACTTTTCGTCGGGCTTTGAAAACTTATCTTTTCCAACTTGCCGGACTTGCCTGATCCCTTCTATTTTTAAAATTTTTTAGGGTTTGATTGACCTATTTTAATATTTATCTGTTTTAAATTTTCAGCCAAATTTATATTTGTTTTTAGTATGATTTTAACTTTTATGTATTGGTTTTTTAGTCGGCTGTTCACCTCCCTGAGTCCGTAAGGAGAAGGGCGGTATATAAGTATAATAAATAAATAAATAAATAAATAAATAAATAAATAAATAAATAAATAAATAAATAAATAAATAAATAAATAAATAAATAAATAAATAAATAAATAAACAAACAAGGTGGCGATGGCAGCAGCTTTCCTTCAGAGAAAGCTTTCCAGCAGCGGTGATTGGTTGGGGGCCGCTCTAGACCAGCCACCATGGAAGATAAGTAGCTGAAAAAAGAGGCAGTAGTGGGGGAGGAAGCAGGGAAGCAGGCCTGGCCATGGGACTGCTGGGAAGGGCACATGGAAGGCAGGTAAGCATGTCAGGGCTGCCCGGCCATAGGGAAAGGAGCTAGCAGTCTACTCCCTTCCCTGCGACCTGGCATGCTTGCCTGCCTTCCACATGGCCTTCCCGACGGTCCCCCACACCTTTGCCTTCAGAAGGTTGGGACACACATGCAGCCTGTGATGGGAGATGTAGCCCACCCAGGTGGGTGGGCAGCCCTTCGGGGAGATGGAGCCTTTACGATGGGGCTGAGAGGGGCGGCGGCAGCAGCAGTGCTGTGGCAGGGCAAGCAGATTTCCAGGGCTGCTGCACATGTACCCTGCATGTGAAGGAAGGCAGCCACCACAAAAGCCATGCAGGAAAAGTCCCAGGAGTTCTGGGAAACTGCTGCTCCACTGCAGTTCACACACCACCTCCTACTTTGTAGGCACAATCCATCACACCTGTAACCACATTGAGCTAGTGACAGATCACTTCTTGAGTGGCCATGACCAAAGGATCTAACAAACAAAGTCTCACAGTCACAATGCTGAGGACCCTGTACATTTCCTCAGGAGTCACATATTAAAATTCAGTATTGTTTCTTAGTCTAAAATATGTTTTAAATTCATTTTTTCCATCCCTATTTACACAGCAATCATTAAACTTCAGCAGGTTTGTAAAAAGTAGCTGTTAGCCCATGTCAAAATTGGAACTGTGGAAAAAAATGATGCTAAAATCCTAAAATGCATCAGCACTATGTTCCAAATTCTGTTTAAAAACTTCTGCATGAAAGAATTGAAAGATTTACTGTCCCCAGATGTATATTACTAGATACAAAAGGAATGCCTGAAGAATCAATCCTTATTGCAGAGTTTTCCCTTCACAAAGCAACATGAGAGTCCTTGGGTGAAAAAGTATAGAGATTGTATCTTCCTCTTTTGTCGATGAAAACAGCCAATCGTTATCTGTAGATAACACAATAAAAGCTACTCAATAGATCTCTTCCCAACAGGTATCTTCTAAGTAGTTGCAAAGAGAAGGACAAAGCAGAAATGACTGCTGGTCCTATACGACAGAATTTCAAATGTAACCTTCCTAGGTCATTTTGGTAAAACTAGAATTAAAAGCAACAGGACATCTACCAATGAACTTAGATACTACCACAGTATATAAATTGAACATGGACATGCATACACACTAACAAAGAGGCTGGATACATACAAAGAACCAAACCATGTTATTTTTCTCATAGTTTCTTAATAAGTAAATTGATTGGATTCACATAACCTGCTAAGACAAATTGAAACCAAATTTGTGTTTATAACCACAAACAGATGACATAAATTACTAACCCAAATCTAAATAAACATAGCATGGTTTTGCAAAACATATACTTTTATAGTGAATCCTAAAAAATCTATCAGAACATAAATTTGAGATCAAAAATATTGATAGAAGGAGCAGCATTGCTAAAATCTAGTGATAACACTTTTTCTGCTCCAATCACTGACATCTTCAAATTGAAAGGGTGATGTGGTATCTTTGAAGAAGAGGGAAAAAAACAAATAAAGAAGGTGACCATGTCACTGGAACTGAAAACCATGGGAAGTGCTAGGTAAAATTTTGAGAGTTCCATCTTTTAAAATAAGATTTGAAGCATAAATTACATTGCAAGGAGAAAATATTATATCAGAAAGTGGCAATTTAGAAAAGAACTAGTCCTGCATTCAGTTCTTGATTAGTATCCAAGTGAGACTAATAAATTTGATAGCACTTTTTATTTTTTTAAAGTATAAAATTTAATCATTTCTGTGAAATTTAGATATTTGCTAAAACCATTTTTTTTAAAAAAATTAAATGGTTTGCTAAAACCATTTTTTTAAAAAAATAATCTAGATACAATTACATACATAGAGAGCATATTCAGTTATGTACTTCTTGCAGTAGATAGTCTGCCAGATGAAATGTTCCTTTCCCTACAACCATCAATAGACCTTCAAAGCTGCTAAGACTGAGGGGTTCTTCAATGTAGATTTGATGTAGAAACCTCAAAAGAACAAAGAGAATTCATGTCTTCAGAGGAAGAATACTTCCGTAACCTTAGCTGTACCTCTTAGGGCTTAAACATCTGTTCTATGTTTACAAAATCCAGAATCAAGAGATTAAATCATTTGTGTCCATCTAATTTGTAATATTTGTTTAAATCATAGAAAGGGTCTGCATTCTGAATGTATGTTTATTTATGTTTTGAAAGAATGAGATTTAGTTTCCCCACAGATAATACTCATCCTTTTTCCTAACTCCAGAACTCCAGGTAACCTCTCTTCTTCCACCTTCAGTTTTGAATATACTTCCAATTAACTTGCATTTCTCCTGAGTAGCATGGTGTGTGTGTGGGGGGGGGGAGTAACAACCTTGGTTATTGGCACTTAGGTGGATCTGCCCAATAGAAGATAGAAACAACTTTTTTGTCAGTTACAACTCTGCTATTTTTTACATTTCCTAATTATGCTATTTTTTTTCCACACATGTATAACATTTTATAATTCAAACCTCTTTAGAATACCCTGTTATTCTTGGTCTTTGCAGTTTTTTTTAGAAGTGGTTTGCCAATACAATTATGAAAATTTTTCATAATTTTTTCCCCAGCATTTCAGGTGCATATACTATCATAATTCTTTACAATGGCCAATTGCATTCTTTTACTTAGATGACTTTTGCTTTTTGTCTTCATTTTGTCTTGACAGTAAACAAACGTTGTGGGTTTTGGAGAAGGCTAACTAAGAATAATCAGTGCAATTCTCTACAAGTTTAGGAAGAAGTTTAATCCTGGTGAATTCAGAAGGATTTACTCCCAATAAAGTATGCTTAGTACTGTGGCTTTAATTCTCTTGAAATTTTGCAAAAACAAAATAAAAATAGTAAATCCCTCATTTTCCACAAATCTCTCTTCCAAAGGCATCTATCTGACTGCATTCATTATGTATTAGTCATTATTCATATATGAACTCATCTGTTTGTAGGTTCAGGATGCTGGAGATTTAGAGAGCAGAAACATGTCAATGTCTATTGGAAGAAGTACTTTTGCTATAAAAGGGGATACAAATACAAAGGCTTCTTTATCTGTTATTTCCATAGATAATTTCATATTTTATAAATTGTTCTTATTTTTCCTTTTATTTTATCTTACAATTCTACTCTTTTTCTACTTATTTTTACGGGTAAATTTTCTCTTTCAATAATCTTATTTTATCCTCTCATTTTGATAGCTTTGTTTCCCTATATTCCTTTTGCTGTATATTTTAGACTTCAAGGACCCTGCTTCTTTCTTTCTTTCTTTCTTTCTTTCTTTCTTTCTTTCTTTCTTTCTTTCTTTCTTTCTTTCTTTCTTTCTTTCTTTCTTTCTTTCTTTCTTTCTTTCTTTCTTTTGTCAAACATATATAAGATAACAAGTAAAAGTATAAACATAATTTGAATACATGAAAAGAGTAAGTAAAAAGGGACATTAGGACAGGGATGATAGGCACGCTGGTGCACTTATGCACGCCCCTTACAGACCTCTTAGGAATGGGGTGAGGTCAACAGTAGACAGTTTAAGGTTAAAATTTTGGGGGGTTGGGGAAGAAACTACAGAGTCAGGTAGTACATTCCAGGCATTGATCACTCTGTTACTGAAGTCGTATTTTCTGCAATCAAGTTTGAAGCAGTTTACCTTGAGTTTGTATCTTATTATTTGCTTGTGTATTGTTGTGGTTGAAGCTAAAGTAGTCATTGGCAGGTAGGACATTGTGGCGGATAATTTTATGTACTATGCTTAGGTCAGATTGAAGTTGGCTTAGTTCTAAATTATCTAAGCCCAAAATTTGGAGTCTGGTGGCATAAGGTATTTTATTGCGGGTAGAGGAATGGAGGACTCTTCTTGTAAAATACTTACCGGTAGTCCTTCAATTACGACCACAATAGAGCTCAGAATTTTGGTCATAAGTTATTGTGATCATTAAGTCAAGGTACCACATCATTGGAGTCAGCTTTTTATGACAGCTTTTATAATGGTCATAAAGTAAGTCAGCATGGTTATAAAATGAGTCATGTAGTCATTAAGCAAGTCATGCTTCCAAATGGGTGGGGGGGTTTTTCTTCCAGAATCCAGCAAAAAAATGTTGCAAATTGCAGTCATGTGGCAACAGGACACTGCAACTAGTTGTAAATGCAACACAGCTGCTAAGCACTCGAAATGCAACCACATGACCATGGGGTGTGTGTGGCAGGGATGGCAGCCATAACTTCTAGGATGTAAGTAGCCATATAAAACTCTGTTGTAACTTTGAGTTGTCATTAAATGTGCAATAATAAGTCGAAAACCTGCATTCAATTTGTCCTACCCTTCTGTATTTTACTTTAAATTTTGACTTGCTTAAACATTGTTTACTTATTTTTTTACTTAATGAAGATTTCTATGGTCCTTATCAGATGAAAGTCCAGCCTAGAACCTCTGCAGCTTTTATCCTTGCTGCTTTTCAGATCAACCTCAGCTCTTCTATTTCCATTTCTGTCGATGTTTGTATTTGTTCTTTTCTGCTGACTGAAGTCCAGGACATTTCTAGCTATTTGTCCCCTCCTGGGTGCTGGGACTACTGGTGCTATCACCTGAATCAACTCCAGGGTCATATCTTCTAGGTCTTATAGAATAAAATTCTTTATTGGCCAAGTGTGATTGGACACAAAAGGTATTTGTCTCTAGTGCATAAGTTCTCAGTGTATATACAAGCAACAAGTGATAAATCATGATCATAATCCTAAAATACAATCATCATAAATCATAAGATACAACACTCAGTGATAGTCATAGGGTTCTAAGTAAGCAATCAACATAAATCATAATAGAATACTAATAAAAGCAATCAACATAAATCATAAAATACAAAGAACAAAGTTACTGTCATTAGAAGCTAAGGAAATAAATAATAGGAAAGTTGAGAAGGGTAATAGTAATACAGCCCTACTAAGTGGTTTGACATCCCAAGGCATAGGACATTAAGAGGCTTCCTCTTCTTCAATCTGTCTACTCAAACCACTCTCTATTCCTGCCTTTGGGCTTTCTGGCAACCCACTGCCTCAGTTGTCCCTTCTGGCTCTTTACTTGGCATTACCCCTTTCACCTGGAATCCTTTAACACCATTGGTTGCCCTGGATCTCTTCACTGCTAAGTTGCCCTTCACTGCCACTAACCATGAAACCCTTCCTATGAGCCACGGTGGTGCAGTGGTTAGAGTGCAGTACTGCAGGCTACTTCTGCTGACTGCCAGCTGCCTACAATTTGGCAGTTCGAATCTCACCAGGCTCAAGGTTGACTCAGCCTTTCATCCTTTCAAGGTGGGTAAAATGAGGACCCAGATTATTGGGGGGAGGGGGGCAATATGTTGATTCTGTAAACCGCTTAGAGAAGGCTGTAAAGCATTGTGAAGCAGTATATAAGTCTAAGTGCTATTGCTATTGTACGGTACCCTTTATTGGCACAACTTTCCAGGAAGGAACCTGATAGTTTGAGCACAGCTGGTGGTTATGCTCTCTTGGTGCAGCAGCTAAACACTACTTCCAGATGGAGCAAGCTGCTTATCTAGAATCCAGGCCTGGTTCTAAGTGCCAATGCTCCTTATGATAGCTAAGCTATGCTACTTCCTGGGCATTTCAGAGCTGATGCCTTTACTTCCCATTACTACTTCAATAAATAGCCATTCTTGCTGCCATTATCTTCTGTTTTTATCAACCTAACAGCTGCTGCTGCAGCTATCATCAAAAGTTGCCAGTTCCAATTTCTGCTGCCATCTGCCATTTTCTTTTCGATGTAGGTCAAGGGATGACAGAACTGGGGGCTGAATGAAAAGCAGATCAACTTAGAAGTCGAATGGGACCATTACACGTAGACTTGGCCTTTCGTGCCTGACATTCAGGGGCATGACATTCAGGTAGAGGGAGGACATGGGCATCATCACTGGTCTACATCTGTCCTTTCTTAATATCTATTTTAGAAAAATTGCTATCTGGTGTTAACTGTAGGAGACTAAATAGGTAAATATTCCAATCCTAATCCTAGTGCTCCTTTTATACTATTTTATTATGTAATAGTATCCTATTATTCTAATTTACACTGTATTAGTACTTTCATTTCCTAAAATGATTATTCAGTACTTACCCTAGTCTAACTGATGTGATTAGGATAGCCTTTTAATTAGAACATGTAGCAATACTTGGGAGAAATTAGTATTTCAATGGAAGATGTAGTCCTTCTAAATTGGACCAATATATCTATAAGAATAGTTAGATTCTTTGTTCAGTTTTATTATTGCTCTAAAATTTCAACTGCACATTATCATTTTCTGCTCATCAAAAAACTTTGTACCTGCTGGTTGCATCATATTCAGTAATATGTAAAACGAACATTTTACAGAAAACTAATACAAAACTTTAGATACCTTGAGATGAAAGAGCTGTTCTATGTTTGAGAGCTCTGATTTTCCTTTATACTGAGACATAGCTTATATTACCAAACTGAGGTGAGAATGACAAGACGGAGGCCTGATCCAAAGTACCAAAAGTTTTCTGATTGCTAATGAGATTGTCTATTTAGTGCAGCATTGATGACTCAAACTGGCGGCATGCGGTCCTTAGTGCTTCTGAGCTTGGTTGTTGGTTTGCAGGCATTTCATTACCCAACTAGGTAACGTCATCAGTGCAAGTGAGTGTGGAGTTTGCTCCCTGTTTAAATGCAGTAGTTTGCCCTGCCAGTCTTGGTTTTCTCCTTGATAGATCTTTGATTAGGATATTGTCTTCTATTGCAAATCTCTGTCAAAAAATAGTTTCCAGGCAACTTCAATCTTTCTTTCTGTTGCCTTTGGTTGCAATTGATTACTGTTTTTCATGCTGGAAAATTATATATATACCTGGTATGTTTAATAAATTAAACAATTACAAAACAATGCTGTTTGTTCACTAACTCTAATCCCCATGGCAATTACATGTATCTTGTAGACATAACAAAAAACAAAAGAGTGTGTTGGAGTCAAAATAAATCATAACTATAAATAATTATCTGATTTCATTTTCTGATCTTTCAAACTAAGCATAGCATGGAATAAATAGGTGAGTATCTCTAGCAGACCTGGGCACTTTATAGCCCTCCAGGCCATAACGAACTCTTTGACTGTCCCTGTCCAGCCCATGTGAGTTCAATCAAAAGTCAGAAGTCATATATAAATAAGTGTACACCATGATGCAATAAAACTGCATTGCTTTAATTTTGAAAGCAACTACTATTTTTGTTTTCAATTTACATATGAACATGCCTATGCACCTATTGGTTCGGCCCTCCACAACAGCCCCTGTTTGTTATCATATGGTCCCTTGGGAAAATTAATTGCCCACCTTGATCTATAGTAATACTTTCCTTACTGAGATGTCAGGATTTCTATATTAAGCTTACTTATTTCCCTCTCTGCTTTTCATTAATATATGGGGAGGGATCCTTTTATTATTTGACAAATTTCGACTGTGTAACTAAACAGAGCATGTTCAGGGCACACATTTTCAATTATCAAAGAAATTCCATAAATATCATATCCCTGTGTACTACACTTTAAGTGTATTTTTTCACTTGAAAATCGTTGAAGTACAGCAGCAATTCCACTGAGATCATTTAAATGTATAATAGAATAGATGATTGATCAATCATCATTGTTACATTTCTGTTTTATTTAAATCCTCCTGCGACTGATCATGAATTAAATTGGAGTAATGCATAATACTCAAGCAAATTAATTGTAAAGGAATGAAGAAGAAATTGTGTGGCATAAAAAGCCAGACCAAGCAGTACATGCATGCTATTGCTTGATTTCAAGAATAAAAAAGAAAGCTAAAGAATATATATTTTATGTAGTAAAATAGGTGTAAATTTTATTTATAAGCCTATTGAATAACACTTTTATAAAAAAATGTTTGGGAATTAATAATAAAACTATATCTAACTCTATAGAGTGCCACATATCTATATATAACTTCATAGAGTGCCACATAATAGTTTATGTTGCTGCAAATAAACATGTAAATATGATGCCAACATATTAACTTAGTGATATAATGAATGGAAATATTCACTTGCTCATCGATTCCTTCTCTTGCTCATCGATTCCTTCTCTAATCATTCTATTGGGTAGAATAAATGAAGAAAATTAAAGTATGATCCCAGTTGTTCCAAAGTAGCTCTCTTTGAATCATTAAAGAAGCTTCATCTTTTGTAATATTTGAACAGTTGTCTTCATAAATGTAAATTGGAGGTCTTGCAAAAGATGTAGCTGCTTTAATGTGCCAAATATAATTTTGCATGTTCCAATGCTTTGCAGAGTTCCATTATAGAACTTATTTGATTTCTTACCTGTCCTCCCTCAAGTTGAGTGGCTGACAAACTGTACTCAATTAGTAGTCTTTAATGGGTCTACGTTTACATGGAGGAAAGTAAGCAGTGGGGTACCACAAGGTTCTGTCTTAGGCACAGTACTCCTCAATATCTTTATAAACTACTTAGATGAGGAAACAGATGGGGGAACTTATTAAATTTGCAGATGATACTAACCTGGCAGGAATAGCTAACACCTTAGAAGATAGGCTCAAGATCCAGATGTATCTTGACAGAATTGAACACTGGGCCCTATCTAACAAAATGAAATTCAATGTAAAGAAAAGTAAAATCTTACACTTAGGCAAGAGAAACCAAAAGTACACATATAGACTGGGTAAAACCAGTCTTAGTAACAATAACTGTGAGAGGGATCTTGGAGTCTTAGTGGACAACCAGTTAGATATGAGCCAACAGTGTGTGGTGGCAGCCAAAAAAGCCAAAACAATCCTAAATTGCATTAACAGAGTGATACAATCAAGATTAAGTGAGAACTAGAGGTACAATTCTATAAAACCTTAGTAAGACCATACCTAGAATACTACATCCATTTTTAGTCACCACACTATAAAAAAGATGTTGAGACTCTAGAAAGAATGCAGAGAAGAGCAACCAGGATGATTAGGGGACTGGAGACTAAAACATATGAAGAACGGTGACAGGAACTGGGCATGGCTAGTCTAGTGAAGAGAAAGACCAGATGAGACATGATAGCAGTGTTCCAATATTTGAGGGGCAGCCACAGAGAGGAAGAGGTCAAGCTACTTTCCAAGGCACCTGAAAGCCAGACATGGAATAATGGATTGAAACTGATCAAGGAGAGATTCAACCTAGAAATAAGGAGAAATTTTCTAACAGTGAGAATAATCAACCTTGCCTTCGGAAGTTTTGGGAGTTTATCACTGGAGGCTTTCGAGAAAAGAATGGACTGGCCATTTGTCAGAAATGGTATAGAGTCTCCTGCTTGGGCAGGACCTACAAGGTCTCTTCCAACTCTGTTAATCTATAAATCTGTAAAGTTGGTTTGTTTGTTTCAGTAAGGAAAAAATAATTAACTTCATCTTAATGTTTATACTGTTAAGCCATAATATCCAGTCAAGTTTAGAAAAAGATCTCATACTCTCTTCATTAATGGATTGCATCCCCAGCCCTCTACCCTCACAAAATCCAAAGCTATTGCTGTTATTTGTAGTTGGCACCAGAAGAATAATTCTCTTCAAACATTCATTTGATTATATTTAACATACTAAGAGAATGTTAATATGTTAAGAAAATATTTTCTCTGATTATTCGGCTTTTGCAAATTTTGAATAAATTTTGAGCAAATTTTTCCCTTACCCATAATCTAACATATGATAGCATACTTTGATGTGTACTATCAATACCACCAAATTGCATTTCTAATAACAACTTACAGAGGTCCGTCACATGTTCCTTAATAATACAGTAATGCAAATGTATATATCTGACTATGATGACTGAGATACAAATATGGGGGAAATGGTGTATAATGATTGAAAAAAAATGAGCTGAGACTACAATATCCTTTGTGCTAGACATAGTAGGAAAAATAAAACATTGAAAATAAATCTGTCAGAATCATAAAAGTTGTTATATGCGAGTATGACACAGACAGAGTTGTAAAATTTATATCATTCCAAAAAGGGCAAAATATCGCTTGAAAAAAATATCAAGGACAACAGAACTGAACAAAATTTCAGTATTTTCTCTGCAATGACAAGATAAATCATCAGTAACTTTAAACAAAAAGTCATTATATGGCCAATGAGTGGGTTACAGTGAGCATATTTGCAGGACAAGCACTCTGGGGAAGGTAGACTTGCATAAAATAATAGGAAATAACGGGGGGGAAAGAAAATTTTAATAATACACTTTTAAGAAGATAATAGAGAAAAAAAATGTCCTTTCTTGACTCTAGAACATGATGTCACCCAATTAAATTGCCTGACAATTTAACAGCTTGAAAAAGAGGGAAATAAATGAGTTTTCACATAGCATACAAGAGAATTTCCTGCAAGTAATTTAGGAATCTTTTACAGTCCTAAGATATTGTCATTGCTTATTGTACATAAAGGTTGTTTAGCACTACCGGTAATATGTCTGTGAAGACTATTTGCTACAGGAGAGTGATTAAAAAAGACAAATTCTTAAAACTTTGCTTTCTGGAAGCTGCAGTTTAGCTACAATCAGAAATATTGGATCAGAAAAACATTTAGTGTCCTCCTATAGGTGCTTTAGATTGACTTGTCTATGGTTTGGTGTGTGTGTAGAGGGGTAATGTGACTGGGTGGGCATGGTTAACTTTTTAAAAAAACTTTTCAAAGCATTTTTTCTGCAAATGCAAAAAAATGCTTTGAAAAGCCTCTGCCGATCGGGAACACAGCTGAGATCGTCAGAGCCTTTTCAAAGCATTTTTTTTAACCAGCTCTCCCATTGAAGAGGTTGCAGAAAAAAATCCTTTACAAGTCTCTCTGACGATCCCAGCTGAGTTGCCTGGTTGTTTTAAAAAATGCTTTGAAAAGTCTGGTGGTTAAAAAAATGCTTTGAAAAGCCTCTGAGATCCCAGCTGAGCCGCGCGATCATCAGAGGCTTTTTTTTTACTTTTAAAAACATTTTTTTGGGAAGAAATTGTAGAAAAAATGCTTTTAAAAGTAAAAAAAAAACCTCTGATGATCATGCGGATCAGCTGGGCATGGTTTGGGGGCGCGCAGGGATCTTTGCTACCAGTTCTCCGAACCACCCGCTGCCATAGCTATCGGGTCGGGAGATCCGGTCCAAACCGGGAGCATTTCACCCCTGCTCTATCCACCCATCCATCCAATTTATATGGCTGCCCAACTAATATATAGGTGATTCTGAGTGGCTTATAACAGGGGTCTCCAATCTGTTGGCCATGGCCCGCTACTGGACCGTGGTTTAATCTCCACTGGCCCATTGAGTGGTTGGCCAGTGCATGTGAATCCATGCGTTTGCATGACCCCACTTGCGCGAGAGTCATTGTGGGCGCTCACTGTCCCACTCATGCGAGCCTCATTATGAACACTTATAGTCCCACTTGCAAAAGCATCATCACGGGCATTTGTGGCCCCACTCACACAAGTGTATTTATGGGCGCTTGTGGTCTCACTTGTGCAAGCCACATTTCAGCCGTTTGGGGCCCCAGTCATGCAAGTGTCATGAATGCTCCCATGCATGACCATGTACCTGCACCTCCCACAAAATAATTCCCTCTTCCCTCTCCCCCCCAATCCCCCTTTTCCAGATTTCCAGGTTAATCTGGAAAGGTTGAGAAGCTCTGGCTTATAATATTAAAAATTAATAATTAAGTTAAATAATTTCATGATTAAAAATTAACAAAAGTATTACTGCTTATATGGATGCAAAACTTTGATCACTGCTCTAAGCAAAATATTTACCTGGCACTATTTTTTAGATCAATACTAATAATATTTGTATCGATTAGCATTGGTTTAAAAATTATCTTGAGGAAGCTGAATATAAAAGTATCTTAAATTAACTTTTAGTAATCTTTTAAAGTGCAAAATAAAATAAAATAACAATTAGAAAATGAAACACCGCAGAAAGAAAAAATAAAATTCAGTAAAGATAAAATAAGAAAGAATTGGCTGATTTGTCTTTTCCTCTCCCCTCCCATATTTTTTCCCCTGAATTCTCAGGAAAATTCTCAACAAAAAATACAAAAAATAATCATCTATTAATGAAATGCTTTCAAAACCGTTACATGTATTCCCTATTATATTTCTTTAAAGTAAGTCTTTATTATTTTTCTCAAGAGGGCAAATCTAATTCTTGAAAGAAGTCTTGGCATCTATATGGCATAGCTAAATCTAATAGAAATACATTATTTTAGCAAAGCTGTGTGTTTTTTGAGTTCATGCAGACAAACCCCCCCCCCCCTAAATATTTAACAACCCTTTCTGAAAACAGTAAACTTCTGGGAAAAGCATGTGTCTCTTCCTCCCTCCCTCTCATCTATATAGACCTCTGGCTGGCTGTTCTCCTGGCAAACTATTAGATGGGAAAGCAACGGGGAAAAAAGAGAAGGGTATAAAAAACATATGAAGACCATGTCTGTATTCCAAATTCTGTACCATCACAAATTCTCCCTTCTTCTATTCAACTGGCATATTGGCTTCTATTCAGCCAATATGTTCAATAGATAGGAACGAGGGTAGCTAGAGTCCAACATTCCAAGTTATCTTAATTCCACCCTAGTCTCCTCAATATTATAGATTCTACTGTAGGAAGAAATATCCTTCTGGGTTCAACTCCAAGTGGGGAAAAAGACACTGGAAACATGGAGACTGCTTGGAAAGATGATTTAATGGTGGACAGGATCACATTGTTCGATTTCCGGAACAGAAAAGGGCAGAGATGCTCCGAGTCCCTTGATTTTATCCCCTCTCTGGCTTTGAACTTCCTGGGCCCCCGAAAGAGTATCCTGATTGGTTGTCAGACTCCCAGAGGGGTGGGGGGTCTTAGCTGGCCTTGCTGGCTGATGTAATCTTCCCAGGTGCCATGTGGTGAGTTTCTGTTGCTAGATGGGTCCTATTGTGTTAGTTTCTGTTGCTAGATGGGTCCTATTGTGTTGCAGATGATGGTCCTTTGACAAAGGATTGGGTTTCTGCCTCTGGCCCATTGACAAAGGGTGGGGGCAGGAAGATGGGAGCTGCTTCATCTTTAAAACATGCTTCTCCATTTCTCATCCAGGAAACATAATATTCTGCCTTTTTAATACTTCCCAAAATATTTCATTCCTGTACGATAGGGGTGGATGCTAACTTCCTACACTATACTTGGTCTTCTTAGTCTTCGTTTTTGCATAATACTTTCACCCACCTTCATTAACCCGTGAATTCTTTCTTTATTCTCTCTTCATTTCCTCTCATTTCCTTTATTTTCCTCAGTTACTACGCATCCCCCTGCTGCTATTATCTGTTTCTTTTATTTCAAAGCAATTTTTCTTCCCCAGCCCCATGCAATCCCTTTCCATATTCTTACTCCAAATATAATGTTCAAATAGATTCAATCAGCAACACTAACCTGTTCAATTTTTTCCAGGGTTTGCACTCTATGCCTCCATTCTATCTATTCTACAAATCAATTTGGCTTTTCGTCCCATTTACTGTGGATTTCCCACATTTTTCTTGTCAGTATGTAATTATTTCCGGGCTGGACTGACCTTGCTTTACAACTTCCACATCATACAAGTTGTAAAAATGGCAATTGGTGAAATTCATTGTAAGCTGGGTGAACACAATGCAATGCTTTACATTTTTCAAGAGTTATGTCAACTTATTTTTAAATGAGCTTTTTTGATAAATATGATATATTACACAAACGTTCTAGGATAAACTGCATTCTCAATCACAACAAACTAAAAGTATTATTATTATTATTATTATTATTATTATTATTATTTACTTTATTCATTAAGCATGAAACTCTGTCATCTGAACATTCAAAAATGCATCACAAAAAACATTGACTGGTGCTAATGGTTGGTAAGGGTTGCTGCCAGCATCCTAGGTATTAACCAAGTACCTTCTTAAGATGTATGATGTTCCAAGTAGCACTGTTTTTTGCAGTTCCGCTGGTGTTATTGCAGGAAGCTGCAATTTGTTGATGTATCTTATAACATTCTTGGACATGGTACCAAGTGCCCCGATGACAATGAGTATCACTGTGACATGTATCATCCATAGCTGTGTAGTTTCGATGGCCAGGTCACGATATTTCATGATTTTTTCCAGTTCTTTTTCTACGACTCTGGCATCTCCTGGTACTGCGATGTCAATAAATTGTACATTTTGGTTTTCAACAGCTGTGATATCTGGCGTATTGTGTTCCAAGTGACTACTACTACTACTACTATTATTATTGTTGTTATTATTATATCATTTTCTTCATTTCTTTATAATATCTTATAAATATTATATAATATTCATTTCTAAATAATATCTTAATTAGGTGCAGTTCTTAAAAAATGTTTCTTTTTTCTTCAGTGTATTAATTGGATAACATGCAATAATTGTATAATTAATTAATTACAACAATATTGCACCAATATCAACCGATCTTCAGTGTTATGATAACAGGAAAGGTGTAGCAAGCCTTTGTAATTTGGAAAGTTGAATTCAGTGATAGGCCTCCATCTTGGATTTCAGCCATGTAATTATAAGTGATGACAGGCTATAAATAACTAGTTCCAGAAGAAATATTTAGTACTAAAGCAAAACTGCTGTTTTAAGTCTTTCAAAAATTATTTTATATCTTCAGATACACAACATGAGGAATAAAACAAAAATTGCAAATGCTATCTATCAAATATTTCTCATGAACTGAAAAAGTTATGTTAATGACAGAAAATCCCTTCACCCCCTCCCCACCAGCAACCAGTTTGCCTCAGAATTAACCAATGGCTTGGTTCTCCACTGTTGTAGATTCCTGTTACCCCTGCTTTCCTGCTCATTGTATAACTTATTATACAATGAGCAAAAGGTAATAGAAGCTATTATCAAAGATGGACAAAGTCACATCTTCTACCTCCACTTTTCTCCTCATATGCATTCACAAATATTCCCAGTTAGTGGAAGAACTATGCCTCTGATTCAATTTCCAACACTTTGAGGGAGAACGAGGAGGAAAACAAAAACAACCTCTGGAAAAGGATATTTGGTGGACCACCTGCAGCCAGCAAAGACATCCCATCGCCCGATTCACGCGGATCAGAGGCGGTGGTGAGGCCCCTCCTCAAGAAGCCCTCCCTGGACCCAGCTGTTTTAGCTAATTACCGTCCTGTCTCCAACCTTCCCTTCCTGGCGAAGGTTGTTGAGAGTGTGGTGGCGTGGCAGCTCCCCCGATACCTGGATGAAGCCGTCTATTTAGACCCGCTCCAGTCCGGCTTCAGGTCTGGGTACAGCACCGAAACGGCATTGGTCGCGTTGGTGGATGATCTCTGGAGGGCCCGGGGTAGGGGGTATTCCTCTATCCTGGTGCTGTTAGACCTCTCAGCGGCTTTTGATACCATCGACCATGGTATCATATTGCGCCGGTCGGAGGGACTGGGGGTGGGGGGCACCGTTTTACGGTGGTTCTCCTCCTACCTCTCCAACCAGTCGCAATCTGTGTTGACAGGGGGGCAGCGGTCGACCCCGAGGCACCTGGTATGTGGGGTGCCACAAGGGTCGGTCCTCTCGCCCCTCCTGCTCAACATTTATGTAAAGCCGCTGGGTGAGATCATCCGTGGTTTTGGGGTGGAGTTCCATCAGTACGCTGATGATACTCAGCTGTACATTTCCACCCCAGACCACCCCAACGATGCCGTGGAAGTGATGTCCCAGTGCCTTGAAGCTGTGCGGGTCTGGATGGGGAGAAACAGGCTTCGACTCAACCCCTCCAAGACCGAGTGGCTGTGGCTGCCGGCGTCCCGATATAGCCAGCTGACTCCATCGCTGGTTATTGGGGGCGAGTCATTGGCCCCCACGGAAAGGGTTCGCAACTTGGGCGTCCTCCTGGACTCGCGGCTGTCTTTAGAGGATCATATGACGGCCGTGGCCAGGGGGGCTTTTTATCAGGTCCGCCTGATTTGCCAGCTGCGACCCTTTCTAGATCGGGACTCCCTACGCACGGTCACTCATGCTCTTGTCACTTCCCGTCTGGACTACTGTAATGCTCTCTACATGGGGCTCCCCTTGGGGTGCACCCGGAGGCTCCAACTGGTACAGAATGCGGCCGCGCGGGGGATTATGGGAGCGACGGGACGCTCCCACGTGACACCTCTCCTGCGCGAGCTGCATTGGCTGCCGGTGGACTTTCGGGTGCGTTTCAAGGTGTTGGTAATCACCTTTAAAGCGCTCCATGGCTTAGGGCCAGGGTACTTACGGGACCGCCTTCTGCCGCCAATTGCCTCCCACCGGCCGGTTCGCTCCCACAGAGAAGGCCTCCTCAGGGTGCCGTCAGCCAGACAATGCCGGCTGGCGACCCCCAGGGGGAGAGCCTTCTCTGTGGCAGCACCCACCCTTTGGAATGATCTGCCTCCGGAGTTAAGAACAATCTCTGACCTCCCAACCTTTCGGCGGGCTTTAAAAACCCATCTCTTTCAGCTCGCCGGCCTAGCCTGATTCCTATAACATTTTAGCATTTTAGAGTTGTATTTTAAATATGAAGTTAGTTTTTAAATTTTATGGCCACTTATATTATTATTTTATGAAAATTTTAACTTTTGTATGTTCGTTCTTAATTGGCTGTACACCGCCCTGAGTCCGCAAGGAGAAGGGCGGTATATAAATTCAAATAAACTAAAACTAAACTAAAACGCCTATAGAGAGGGCCTGCTCAGGGTGCTGTTGGCTAGACAGTGTCGGCTGGTGGCCCCCAGGGGCAGAGCCTTCTCTGTAGGAGCGCCCACCCTCTGGAATCAACACCCCTTGGAGCTCCGGTTGGCACCTGATCTTCGCATCTTCTGCTGTGAATTAAAAACTTGGCTATTTAAGTTCTTCAACCTGGACTGATGGGGGTTTTTAGGGTTATATTTTAAATTTTATTAGGTTTTTAGATTTTAACTTTTATTGTGGTTTGTGCATTTTATTATTGTGAGCCTCCCTGAGTCCATTGGGAGATAGGACAGCATATAAGCCAAATAAAATAAATAAATAAATAAAAGAATGGAGAAGTGACAAGGTTACAAATGCTGCTGTGCTGCATGTCCTAGCATTTTTCACTGTAGGTAATGCTAGCCAAGGTTGCAGAGTGATGTAATTCTACATCTGGGAGTTTACAAATTTTCATCCCAGCAGCAGCACAGTGCTAAGTGAAATAAATCGGCCTTACATAAAGGAATCTAATGTTGACATTAAAAAGAGAACTTTGGAGCCATAATAATAGTAATCCATTTGTCCTTGTTCAATTTGAAAGGCTTCCCAGCAGCACTGTAATACCATGTTCAGATGTTTAAAATGCCTGGTACTTTTTTGGGCTGGGGGAATGGTTCTCTGATATTCCTACATGGCAGAGGAAAGGTTTAAAGTTGTTTTGAAGAGGGAATGTCAGCAGATTTTTCCTGGGTGATAAACTGCACAAAGTACAATTGCTAGTTTTCCTGTTCCTCATCTGGTTATATTACTTAGTTTCTGTCTGAACAGAGATAAAAAAAAATCATCATAGAAAGTATTATAATCAAAGGTATCATCAAGATAAAAGTATCATTCATGCAAGGAATAAAATCGGTCCAATACTCAATTTGAAAATGTTTAGATGGGTTTAAAATTACATAAAGATAGAGTTACAGGTGTATTTTACAACCTTTTACATCTAGCTCCAAAATGCATTTTCTATTTCTTTTTTGGCTGGCAATTTTAAACTCAGAACAATGTGTTTTTCTTTGTAACATTTTCATACTATTCTTATTTATTGAAAAATTACTTCTGAGAATTTGAATTAAAAAATAAAATATGAAACACTCATTTTTCAGACACAATTAATCGTAATATATAGCATCACATTGGAAGCTATAATTAACTTCACAGTACCTCCTGCTGCTAATAATCACCCACTCAGTAAGTGTAACCAGTAAGTTCCCCTGCAAACTTCTCATTCCTGTTCCTTAATTGGAAATAAAATATTTCCATAAATGTAAACTAACCATGCATCTCGTTGTATTTAAACTCACCAAAGCTTTTCATGTTGCAAATGACATTAATTATCAAAAAGGAATAAGATTTGTTTTCAGTGTACAAAGCTGACATTTTAGAGATGTCAGAAAAAATGTTCATTTAAAGATTAATTTCCTGTTCAATTTGTTCGACACATAACACTCATATATGGCAGGAAGTCATCAGGAAGATGTCTGAGTAGGAGAGAAATTCACAAAAGGTCATGAGGATCTCAATTATAAAAGCAATTGTACAATGTAAATTGCCTTTTCTCTCTCTCTTTTTTTTTAAAAAAACCCACAGATTTAACAAAAAGGAACTTTGTAAAATAGTTTATTATAGCCAATAGAAACTAAGTTTCAGCCAGGGCAAATTAGAATTTATTCACATATGAACTTGTGATCTATTCCAACTCCAGTAATCGCATATGGAATAGGGCACTATGAGATTTTACAGGAATGATCTGAATAGCCCCCTTGAATCAAATCTTTAAATCCTCTTGAAATTGAAACAAATTTCATTATGATAACTAAGAGATAACTCAACCCCACAATGGGCTCTCTGGATTTACAGTGTTTCAAACACTGTTGTTTTCCTTCTGATAATAATTGAAATAGAGGAGAAGTTGAACCAAATGGTATGCTATCATCCAGAAACTGAAAATTCTGTCTATTTGAGAGTGCAGCTTTGCTACTTATGTCTCACTTTTCAGCTAGAATTTGTGTGGGTAGAGAATGAAAAAGAAAATCTGGAGAACGAAAATTGTCTTATTTTTTTTTAAATTGACTAGACTATTTTTTATTTTAATGAACTATTGACTAGATAATATGGAAGCCTTCAAAAGTCTTTGAAGCTTTCTAAGGTTATAACCAAATTCTTTAGATCCTCTGGATGAAACAATGCAAAATTGAGCCATACTGTATTAAACTGTCTACCCCTCTACTATGTTTATTGTATTCTCTCAAAAGTGAAGAAACTGAAAATATTGTAATGCTTCCCATTAATTTGTAATATTTTCTTGAACCAAATCTCAAATTGGATCAAATTAATTCTTTGTCGATGTTGAATCTCAGATGTCCATTCTGTCACCTTCATGAATTTGGACCATTTCTTTCCCTTGCATAGGGAACAGAATATGCTGTTTTGGTCACCGGTTCGCTCAACCTCCTGCTTTTGTGCAGGATGGTTTTTATTAAAGTCTGGTAGTTTAGAGAATACCAGCTTGATATATGTATCTTAATAGTAAAAGTAGAGGATCCTAACATCATTGTCCCATGTTGTTGCAGTAGAAGCAGCAGGAGATAAATAGGTTGAAGCTATTTATATTTGATGTGATATTTGATTGGGAAAAAAAGTATTAAACTTTACTAGGTATCACCTAAACATAGGCTTGCAAGGGACAGGCACAGCGGCCTAATTCTGGGTGCAGCAGCTGCACTACACAATTAGTACCAAGCAGTATATTGCCATGCAGAGTAATTTCAAATAGTTTTGGCTACAACTCTCCAGAGGGCCTATAAACTGGTCTTCCACGTTTGCACGATAAGCAGTTTGAGAAAAAGCTCACTTCTAGCTCTATTTGTTTAATTGATTCTATTGTACACTTAACACCTGCTAACTTAGCATAATAAGGTAACATTCACGAGTAATATGTTGCAACAAGAATGCTGCAAAATGTGAACTGTTAAAACTTCCCTGATGATGACTGCTAAGTGAGAAGATCCTTTGGGACATCTCTTAACTGTTCACATAACATTTGGTTTAGCCACCACATTAAAAAAATCAATAATCTAAAAAAAGCTGAAGGTGTTTCTCAACTGGCAAGGTGGGGAGAGGAGAAAATAGTATCTTTACTTTCAGGATCACATTACAGGGCAATGAAAGCTGCCATGGAGATAAAGCAGTAGCAGTTTATCTATTGTCATCTGGAGACTGGGGACAGAAGTGACCTTAACATGCCCTCATAACTGCAGCTGTAGAAAATAAATTCATCCACACAGATAATTTGCTTTCTCTTCTGGGACATTGAAAGCAGTATCCTAAGTCTCCAATCTAATTAACTGGCTGCTCTATGAAGCAGGACTGATAACACTTCTGGGAAGTGGTACCAAACCCTGTCCTTTCAATGAAGCACCTGGATCATGACAGCAGCAATGGAAGTGAGAGAGAAGAAGAAAAAGGAAGCCCAATTGTGATTCAAGTGAAAAGAACACGGACTTCAAAATTGCAACACTTGCACGCACGCAGGTACTGTTTAAACATGATATTTCTTTCAAAAAATAGACATAACTTTAAGAATATTACTTCCTTAAATGAAAAAAAATTACCACATGCCAGCTGGGGAGCCATTTCACCAGGCAATCTGGGCTACTGTATTGCGACAAAGAATGAGTGACACATTTTTTTTCCATCCTATTCTAGTCCCATTTTTCTTAAATCAGTTTAGACTAAATCTAAGGTAGGTCCTGCCTTAAACAGACCCAGTCTGGTGTAAAGATAGTAAGCATCAGGATTGAAACTGGGTGAGTGTGACTTTCTAATCTTGCCTTAGGCACAAAGCCAACTGGGTGACCTTGAGCCAGTCACTGTCTTTCAGGCCTAGGAAGCAGACAATGGCAAATTATTTCCAGAAAAAACTTTGCCAAGAAAACATCAAGGACTAATCCAGGCAACTACCAGGATTCAACAATGATTCAAAAGCATGCATGGACACACACACACATATATACACCAAAGGTGGGTTCTACTTACCTTTACTACCGGTTCGCAATGGGACCGCGTACACTCGCTTCGCTCATGCGTGCTTCTGTGCAGAAGCTTTCTGATGATGTTGGGGTTGATGGGTGGATCCTCCCACCGATTTTACTACTGGTTCTATAGAACTGGTCTGAACCAGGGGCAACCAACCACTGATAAACATACAGCCTTAAAACTGCTATTTATTTGCTCATTTGGGAGATTTCTATTTAAACTGATGCAAAGTGAGGAAGGCATATCATATCTGATGATGGAACTAGGATTTTCTTTTCCCCGCCCCTTAGTTTTAAAGAAAGCCTCTCTAAAAATGATGGATGCTTGATATTATTCCTTCTGCATTGAAATGGTGCAATATCAACTGCAGCATAGGATTTCTTTTCTACAGCATTCCCAACATTATTTAAAAAAACAAAACAAAACACAAAACACAGAAATCTAAACAGTTGTAGGACAGAGTTAGAATCAAGTAGTGTGAACAGTGTCAATAGCAGGCATGTCAAGAGCATCAAAATGGCAGGTATGGCTGGGTGATCAAAGCCACGCTCCTTTTTGTATTGCACAAATCATGCTTGTCATTTTGATGCAATTGTGTTAAATGCAGAAAAATGCATTTATATAATACCGTATAATAAGTGACACAGAGAACATGAACAGGAAAAAATAGCAGATTATATATATATAATATAATCTGCTATTATATATATATATATATATATATATATATATATATATATATATATATATATATATATATCAATCTTTTGCAAAAGGGTCTCTCATGAAAGAGTGCACATCTGACCACTTCGATTACACGGTTTAAATACAGTTTTCAGGATACAGAAGCCCAATACAAACAGATACAAAGGGTCCACCAGGGAATTGGTTTCAGGTCTTATATAACATATTTGTCACATGGAAATTGTCCCTGGAAATTCCTCTCCAACAATATCCTTCGAAAATACTCTACAGAGATGTTTCCATGCCAAATGGTATCGTTATTTGTGGACTTCCCCTTCTGGAATGGGCAGGCCCCAAACAGGCCCGTTTCGGAATTTTACCAGAACATTTGTTTCCTCAAAAATATGCATCATATGTCCTGTATGCATCATATATCCTGCAAAACAAGCGTCACAGAAACAACACAGTTTCCTTTCTTATGTCCTCACTACCAAGTTATATAATCAGGTAAAACATGGCATTTAAAATGGCATTACTTACATAAGTTATGCTTTTTACAGGAATAATTCATTTTTCTCTCAAACTGATACTCCATGACCATCCCTGAGAATGCATATGCAAGACATATTCTTCAACCTATTTCAAATGTTTCCAACCTTATGTCTTCTAATGCAGTGGTATCAAACTGGTGGCCTTTGGGCCGGATGCATCATGTGCAGGCCACGCCCTCCCCAGCTCCACAAAGGCAAAAAACATTGTGATTCATCATGTGACATCATGTCATGCAATTGAATTTGATAACCCTGTTCTAATGTATTAGAAATTGCCACCCAGCATTCCCACTTTATTTTAATACGATAGTAATAATAATAAAATGGATTATGCATTCTGGAATTCTAAGGGCATCACATTAAAATTCAATGAGATTTGCATATTGTTGCCCTAGACCTAAAGGATATGCTAATAAGACTCATCTTGAAACCACCATGCTAGACATAGTTATAATAAAAGAAATCAAAGAACGTCTCCATGTTCCAAAGCAATTCTGACAACTTTTGGAGAGTAATGTCCCACCCCAGCAACTCATTAAAACTCTAAAATATAGATGTGATTAATACGCAAGATGAGGGAAATGATAAGAGAAGAACATTGGGTTGACAGACAGTTCAGAAATTTAGGGAACAAACTAGACAAAAATCAGCCTGAAGACTTACCTACATATTTCTACAGCTGTAGTTGATTTCTGTATTTTTTTTTAAAATCAATTTTCTTTCTTCCTAGAGTGCCCCCAGCAATCAACCAGGCACTCAGCAAAAAGTACAAATAGCCAAAGGACTAGGACAAAAAAGCCGCTCCATTCATGTAAAGATTAAACCATACAATACAAGTGTATTTTGTTACAGGACATGATCTTGTGTTCTGGATATAACAAGGAACATTTCTGAAATTATTCTTCTCCCTAAAACTACTCTGTTCTTGATACATACAGTATTTGGGCTTTGAACTGGAGCTGTTCATTTATCAAAAGTGTTTTAAAGGTTATTCAGCATAACACATACTTTGCTCTTGTTTTCCCTTTATAGCAATAGCACTTTATAATAGAATCATACCAGTGAATAACTAAGCATTTATCTCAGCCCAAACTTTCTTCTTGAAGAAAACTTCAGGCAGTGCTTGAACAATGGTGCCATACAAGAACCCCCTCACTGTTCCATTCAGTAAAATCTCCTAGAGCCTGTTATAGTTCCTGGAGGTCAAGATTTTGGCAATTAATCATGTTCAGTTGCTCCTTGGGTTCTCAGCCCTAAACCTCTATAGACATCAATATTCCCAAACTTGATCCCAGTGTGGATTATCTTTCTAGCAGAACACACAGCACCCACTAACACAGTATTGTGTCAAATTATATACAGCAGTTAGAAGCAGAGCACATGAAGTTTTTCTTTGATTTGCAACTTCACAATTAGCAAAATCACACCTGTCAAAGTCTCCTATACAGTTAGGAAAAAGTGGCACTGCATTTTCCCCTCTTACATTTTATACAGAGTCATTGTCAAGTTCGGGGATCTCCTTCCATACCAAAGAAATACTGGGTGGGTAAGGATTGAATTGGGGAGTCTGTTCTTCAAAGCTGGCTGACATGATCTAGAACCCTGAAAAATCCCAATTGGGAACAGAGGAGCTAAGTCTACTCAGGGAGACTGGGGAAGAGATAATAGGTCATTTGGTCGGCAGGTCATTTGAATTTTGTGAGAGATTAATTCCTTAGAAAGGTTTAACATTATTCTCCAATCCCACTTGATAGAAACCAGTTTTCTAGAAGCACTAAAAATATAAGCAAGTACAGCAGTCCTTTAAATTAATTTATAAATAAAGGGAGCGGTTTGTGAATATTTTATTATATCATGTCTTTCTTGCATTGTTGATAAGGCAAATGAAAATATAAAACACGGTGATATTTTCCATATTTTAGCCTTAAGAATGAGACACCGATCTTTGCAAGTTGTCAAAGCAGCTTTATGACTGCAATAAAATGGTGGTTGGTACAGTGATGGGAATCAAGTCATACCTACAAGTTTTTGTGATTCATTTAAATATGAGGTTGATCTAAATATATTGAATATCATATCAAACATTGAAAAACAATAATGGGGTATTCATTACTTGAATTCTTTACATGCAGCTGCAAAAAGGAAAAATAAAGAAACCTGAACACCCCTCCTATATCATAGCAGCCAATAAATGACATATCCAGCATAATTACCTTTGATGTAGAAGGATTTCTCAGTAAAAACACTGACAGACGTTCTAAAACATGTAATTACCAAAGTTTAATGAGCGGCATCCATGTGACTGAATGAGACTGATTAGCAAAGTATGGATTGCAATGAAAAGGCAGTAATGTAAGATTTCAATAACTTCTCTGATTATGTAACATTTATAGCCTGTAACTCTGATTACACACACACACACACACACACACACACACACACACACACACACGATTCTGACAATCATAAAAAAATTATTACAGTCTAGCTAGTAAAAGGGATATTACAAAATCAATGCATATTTATAAGACCTAGTTTTAGTTTACAAATCATTCTGGAAGATGTGACTATTTTCTACCATTCCAATACAATTTTCTAATGTGCAGAAATGTCCATGAATTTCATTATATATGCTGAAGAAGAATCATCTGAAAATGCAAGATAGAATTTCAGTCACTTTCTAGAACAAATGTCTTCTGAACAAGACAAGGTTGCCATTTTCAAATGCCCGGTTAAGACACAAAACCAAAGGAAAGCTGCTCTACTGTCCTTTGTGAAGTGTTTGTAATTTCATTTAAATTAGATACTACCCCGCAACATCATACTGTCATCACAAATCACATAAATGGATGGAATAAAGTGCTTAAATAGCCTAGCTAAGTGAAGACAAATAATTCAATAGGAAGAGCCTTTTGAAGTCCACAGAATAAATGTAATGAATTTAGGGACACAAACTCCTAGGAAACACCTCAGTTACAGAATAGGTTTTGATCACAGTTTTTCTGATATCTTAACACAACCAAAAAGAATATGCATTAGCATAAGTGGTTTTCACCACTTTTGAATATCTCATCCAATATTGTCATTTCCAAATAAAAACCATATAATTTTGCATCTTTTTCTTATCTTGATTGTATTTGCAGCTGGGTATACCACTCCATTTCAATCCCTTGTTCCTCTAATTCTTGTTTCATTTTCAATTCCCCTATTGCTAATAAGATATCTTTGTATCTTATAATATTTCTCATATTCACAAGATTTGGATATACAAATGCTTCCATGTTGAAAGCCATATTGGTATTTTCAAAAAAATGTTTTTCTCTAATTCTTTCCCATACTAATAATAATGCATTCCTCACATAATGCCTTTTAAAATAACGATGCATCTTATTCTTCCCATACCATAAAAAAAATGTGCCAACTCAGTTGTAAATTGTGTCCCTCCATTAATAGTCTTATATTTTTCAGCACAATCCATTCTTTTATCCAGGATAATACTGCTGCCTGATAATATAGTTCCCAATTTGGTAATCCAAAACCATTCTTACTCTTGCATCCTGTAACATGTTCACCAGAAGCTATAAAAGAATATTTGGGGAAATGACAGCTGCTTTTAACATTTTTGGGAGCTGGAAGACAAATAGGTCAGAACATTGCTCCAAAATTAAAGCTAGGATTGGAATTTCTAATTTTTTTGTACAGGGAGTTTCATTGTTTTAATTTATGTCCTTTGTTCTAGGTCTTACACTACTGATTTTTGTGCTTCTTACTTTAAAGGGTAGAAAACCACACTATATACTTTGGAAATAATGATCAAACTCCAAGATAATTTTTAAAGTTTTTTCCTCCAACAGACCATGGAAAGTCATCAAAACCCTACTATTGAAATCTCTATACATAGAATGTTCAATAGGAGAGAAATGTATATCTTGAAACATGTTGAACTATAGATTGTGCTTTCCATTTTCATTGGTAATGGTGTCTGGGAACAGCTGAAAGTTTTAGTGTGCCAGCAACTGAAAGATTGTAAGTTTCCTCCATTTAATTAGGCTTTTGGATTTAGAAATCAGAATAGTTTATCAGTTCTTCTTGGAGGCTTAATGTTATCAGATTGTCTTGAAAATTGAACATTTTGCTGAAGAGTGAGATGCTATTTTCAGTTATCTTTTTTCAGATCACAAGCAAAAATGAAAATCAACATTTACTGAATTTACCTCTCCACATTGCAGCAGACTCTCCAGCATTTTTCAACTACTTGGTAGAGAGAAACATAAATAATATTGATGTCCTTTTTTTCTATGATTAAAAAGTAGTAAAGAAAATCAATTCACGGATAATAGGTGGTCTGCAACTTATAAGGGGACAATATAAGGACAATATTGCCTTTCTAAAATTCTTCCTAGCAAATAGGTACATTTATCATTTTCAAGGACCGTGAAGCAATGAAGAGTGACAAAGTTTAAAATCAATTTAAAAAAAAAACAAAGCAAAAATGTGGGCATGGAGAGACCAATGTCTTGGGTTGTAAGGGAAAAAGAAAGAGTATACAACATATATCCTCCTTATATTAACTAAAATTGAGATAGCAGTCCCATTTACTCCAATAGAATCAGAGTTATTGAGAAAAAAACCTTGTTTGGCATTTTTGTTTCCCAAGAAATAGCAAAAAAAAAAAAAAAAAGCCCTCTAATTACAGCATAGGTGTGATTAACCATAAATACTGCAATCTTTTTTAAGGAGCATGTTTTTTTAAAAATTTAATATTTTGTAATGAAATATAAAGTTAAAACTTTGAAAACTAAATTGGAGCAAGATTAAATGCCTAATTAACACAAGAAATATTGAATGTTAGTCTGAAATATTTTCTAAAATCTGAAATTCATTTGAGTTTATTCATTCCATTTTTTAAAAAATTACCTTCACTAAATATTATTATGTGAAATGCCACTCTCTCCACTTTCTAATATTAAGCATTTTAACTTTAATATAAAGTTATATTTTCACACAGCGTATTAAAGACAACAACCATTTTTTTCGCAGCTTAAATTAAAGGGATGCATATTTAAACCTTGAAATGTCAATCTTCTTATAATATAAACACTAAAGAGTGAAATACTACTCTTTTATATATTCTATTTACACAACTATTATAAAATTATTCAGTTAAATTCTGGATAAAGGCTGTAAGATATATCTAATCTTAAAATTGTTGCATAAAGTGAGAAACTTCAAGAAAGTAGTAGAATTACAAATCCTGCAAATTGATGGAGAAACAAAGTTACTGCAAATAGCTGGTTTAATATGCCTCTTGTAAATGAAGTTTTGAAGCTAGGGGAGTTCAGGATCACATCTGTTGTCTGCAGGTGATTTGTGGTTCAAAATTCCCAGCTGAAAGTTTGTTTAGTAACAAAACTACTCTTAGAGAATATGTTACAAAAATGCTTACCAATAAAAATGTATAAAAAAAGGTGAATATGTGACAACAATAAAATATATACAGCAATTATATAACTGAATCGAGATTTTTTTTCTTCTAGGTTTGATGCAAAAAGAGCTTGAAAGAAAATTTGGAACTTTGTTACTATATATTTTGACAGGTGAGAATTTTATTTACATGAAGAAATAGATAGTGATTCCCAAAATGGAAGAAAGGATGGCAAAACATTAAATGTTGATTTTAGATGTTGATGACTTGGTTGTTACCAAAATGGCTTAAATTATTTAGAAATGTAAAGCAAAAGACTAAGGTTGTAATTTATTTTGTATTCTACTGCACTGAAAAAAGTTAGAAGTCACTATTCTTTTTTTTCTTTCCCTCTGCACTTCCCTTCTGTCTTCTTTCACTTTTGTTTCTATTTGTATTTTATCTTATACTAAACTTTAATAAAATCAACAAAAAGACACATAAAGGAAATGTGGGAAGAACTCACCAAGGAAGAACATATATGTGAGTTTCTATATTGAGAAACACATATATAAAATCTCAGGTTTTTTTTCTAATCCAATCTTAGTCCAAGAAGACTTCATGCCATCCCAATCAAATAGCTATCCAACCTTCAATGAAATTCTCCAGTGAGAGAACACTTATGATTCCAGGAGGTAGGCTATTGGACCTTTTTAAAAATTTATTTATTTATTTATTTATTTATTTATTTATTTATTTATTTATTTATTTATTTATTTATTTATTTATTTATTTATTTATTTATTTATTTATTTATTTATTTATTTATTTATTTATTTATTTATTTATTTATTTATTTATTTATTTATTTATTTATTTATTTATTATTGTGATTTATATGCCGCCATTCTCCCTGAGGACTCAGGACGGCTTACATATAACAAGTTTGAATCTCTTGCTATAAAACCTCTAGAACCATTTGTTCTAGAAAAGGACTGAGTCATGAAAATCCTGATAAGATCATACTTAACAGGGTTTGTTTTTCAACACATGTCAATGAAAGTACCTTACCACTAATACTTCAGATTTCTCTAAAAGATATGCAAATTGCTTGGAAAAAAATTGGAAGAAAAGTTCATAATATACGTAAAAGTGTATACAAATCTTCTATTTTTTATGTGTCTATTTACAAATCAAGAAAACATATTTATATTTGAAAAAAGAAATTAGCATTATAGAAAGCTGAACATTTAGATTTTTTTTGTTTTTCCTATAAATATGATTGTAACATTGTAATGAACACTATCCCAGTTTCTAATTCCAGTAGCAGATTAAACAGCAACATAGGTGGCTATTCTTGGAATTCAGCACATGGTAATCTTCTATGTTGTATAGAATTCTGATAGGTATTATTTATATCTAAAATGTCAGTGATTACTTTCAATCAAATAAGAAAATTCTCCTTCCTCTCTTCCACCTGCAGTCCCTTCCCATCATTCTGTTGAAAAAGAATCACCCATTATTTAGGAACAGATGGGGTAGGGCTGAAGGAGGAGAAATACATTCTATTTATGGATGTCAATCTGTCAAAGGAAAGCATTATTTTCATACCGCCCAATATTCTTGAATTTCTACCACCAAAAAGATTTGTGAATATAATTTGCTATGAAGGATTTTCAGACAGTGAGTATTCACCTGAACCATCTTGCCTCTGAAACATTAATATGACATTAATTGACTCTTCTGCCTTCGTTCTAACAGCATAAAAATTTTTATACCATCTGTTGTTTCAGAAAACAAAATCCCTATGAAACAGTATGATATAACTTGTTTTATAATCCAGTCATAAATCCTCCATACATTTTTTTTTATCTATTACCTAGGAAAAAAAAGACTCTGATCCCACAATACTTGGTGATTAACTAAGCTTATTTTAGGATAATTCCCCAATGCTGAAAGCAGATGTCTCAAACCAATTTGCACGTGTAATAAAAAGATTATACTGTCCATATAAAGAAGGCTGGACAGTTTCCTTGGAATCATTTGTGGGACAACAGGGAGCTAGGATTTCTTAAGCTTTAATTTAGTGATAACATATGGTATAATTACAAAAGGCTTGAAAATGTTGCTTTTTGATGCATTTACACTTTTGGTCCTAAAGCATTTTTATGAGTTCATTTTTGAGGGATGTACAAAATTTTATCTATCATATAATTGCATAACACCCTGATTAGCCTAAAAAAAATCCATATTAAAAAGATGTAATGTAAATCCTAAAACAGAATTGATTTAATAGAGCAAAGAAAACTCCCATCTCTCAAAGGACAAACATGGCATCAAAAGGTTACACACCACTGATGTCAGTGTAATGCAATGTAAATCAGTTAAATGGAACAAAGAGATTTCTTTTTATATATCTATGTAGGGATTTTCAACATGTCTTGGTTATTATTTTAATTTAAACCATTATTATTAAATTTGTAGAGAGAGAGAGAGAGAGAGAAAGAGGGAGAGAGAGAGATATGAAGTAGAAAATGTAAGTCACTTCTCAACTTTCCTATTTGAGTTATTAATGTGGTTCAATGTAAAAGGTTAAGTCAATATTATCCTAAGTATCCCACTGTTTTTAAAGTGTATATTTGTTTCATTTCCAGGTTTCATGTAAAATTATTAATCATAATTTAGAACACATTTGACTGTGTTCCATCCATATGCATCTTCTTATTTGATTTGATGCTGTAGTTTCTCTGGTTGCTAATCAGCATTTGAAACTGATGTAGAAAGTGATCCTAATGTTTTCTTTGAAAATGGTGGTTACATGCTCACGATCTATTGTGGAAACTTATTGTTTTTCTTTTTCTTTTGTAACTTAACTTAGAACTTGCATGTAGGCAATCTGTTATCTGTTCCACAGTCATCCCTGGTCCCAATTTTGCTATATCTCCTTCTACCAATAATATAATCAACTTAATTTGTCTTTACTACATCTGGTGAAAGGCATCATCTAATTGTTTGAAGATTGCATTAGCAATGAACAAATTGTTTGACTGGTAGAAATTAAGTCATTCTCCTGCTTCATTTGAACTTCCTACATCATTTCAGTTTCCTATCCCACAAAATCCAACTACACTTTCCACCTTGATATTCCCCACTTTGTGTCTCGTCTCCAAAACACAAACAGCATCTCTTGCTTGCATGTTCTACCAATTTCAAATTGGAGTATAATCTTAGACAGTCATCAAAAACACAAAGTGTAACTAATATTTCGATTTTTGATTGCACTGTATCACAGTGTCTCTGGAGATTCTCAATCAACCAGGTCATGGTTGTCCCAAAGGTGCTTCTTTCAAAAGGCAACTGGACTTTTTTGGTTTTTTTCTTTGAGAATGTTTTGCTTCTCATCCAAGAATTTCTTCATTTAGAAGTTTCTTGGATGAGACGCAAAACATATTTAAAGAAAAAACCAAGAAAGTCCAGTTGCCTTTTGGAAGAAGCACCTTTGGTACACTGTATCCAAGTACTTTGCTTCTTATATATTTCCTAATTAGGAAACAAACACAATTTTTTATTTGTTTTTCATTTTGAGTGATATTCTGACTGAAAGCATTCAATTTGACTCCATCTCAGTTTTCTGATGTCTAAAATGTCAAATGTAAGTAGAATCATTTCATTTTTCACAGAGTTTCACATTTTCATGCTTCCTATGTTCCATGTTGCCACTGTAATTCATCCTTTGCAATTTTGGATTTTCTTTTGCTGTGTGGCAATATCAACAAGCAGATATCCTGAAAGCTTTAATCTAGACACATGATAAACACCATTAGTATTCTAAAAGATCTTCAGCTTTTCCTCAATAGCATGCTGAGTACCCATTTGAGTGAGGGGCCCATCACCTGGCACTACATCATCCATCACTATATATTAGCTATTCATTCAATTCAAATCTTTATTGTCAGTGCACAACATATGTACGATGAGATTGGTTGAGCTCCCTTAATGCACCCCTGCCCCACAACACAATACAACTCCCAGTGAAGACACAAAATCCCTAACCCAATAAATCACATTAACAACCACCCAGTTCTATTGCACCTGTGTGAACATTGTGCTGGCCTTGCAAGTACATCATACTACACAGGGGTGGGTTCTATTTACCTTTACCACTGGTTTGCAATGGGATCACTCGTGCATGCTTACTTCACGCAAGCATCTTCCTTCTGCGCATGTGCAGATCGCTGATGATGACATCCGGGGCAGTAGGCAGGGTCTCCCACCAGTTTTACTACCAGTTTTTGCGAACCTGTCTGAACAGGGGACAACCCACTACTGGTACTACATAGTTATGACGTTATTCCGCATTCAGGAATCTGACAGCCCACGGATATTCACGTGATTTTCTTAGCAAACTGCAGAGCTGGTTTGCCATTGCTTTCTCCCACCCAATATGAAATAATGCCTTTGCTATTGTCATTAAAATGATGTTCTGCCTCCACTTCCTATATCCAGCAACTTCCTATATCACTGCTCTCCAATGAGGCTCTTGCTTTATCTGGGATGATCTTCATGCTCTGGGTAACAGAGCATGGAATTATACTATACAGTGCTGCTCCAGAAACACTCTCTCCCATAAATAGACAACATAGCAGGATTTGATGGGATAAATACTCACTAACGTATGTATTACAGCTCTTCATGCTTGAAACAAATTTCAAAATATTATTTTTTATTATCTGAATTATTCTTTGGAACTCAAACAAGTGCAGTAACTCTTGTTATTAATTAAAATAATCTTTTTTTAAAGAAAAAAACAGGGTTCTGTACAAGCCTGGAAAAATGTCCTATTTTAATGAGTCATCTTATAGAAATTAATGAGACTTTTAAAGCAGCAATATCCTTTTTTTTTCATGGCTGATTGTTTGTTTATGAATATCAAAGAGATACTGTGCCCACATTAAGTCCGTCACAATCTTACGTGCACACACAAGCTTTTGCCTAATATTTACTTATTTTTACATTTGCATATTTATTCATGGAAAATCTGAAAATCTTAATCATTGGCAAACAACTTTAGCTGGATAAATATATGCATGGTGTTTTTCGTGCAAATGAAAAATCTTCAGCTTAGCAAAACATTTAAGATGTTAGAAAGTGAAATATATAAATTGTTGCCTTAAATTATATAGCATGAGAATTAAAATTAAAATCAGAGAAAAGCCAGGGAAGGACAGATAGGATTGAGGTCTTTCAAATAAAAAAACCTCTTCCAGACCTCAAAAGATGTTTGTTTTTTTTTTCCCCAGAAGTGGGCTGAGAGTAGAGGTGTCCCTCTCTAGATCACCAGAGATTTTACAAAGAAATGTAAAAAGCAGTTATAAATGCTGAAGTCAACTAGATATAAGAAAGAACTCACTTGCTCTCCTGAAGTACAGGTATTAGACAAACAAATGGAGAACAAGCATGTAAAAATAGAATTCCTGAAATCAAGGAAAGCTCTGATTATGGGCCTCCAGCTATTAATCTTCATTTGATATCCATCCATGAATGTCTGAAGGCTAGAGATACAAGCCTATAATTGTATTACTAGATACCATATGATGGGCAATGATTATGCTGATCAGGACTATGATGCATAAGATAATTTCAGACAAAGAACAGGATGGATCTATATTTTGGATGTTGTAAAACAAAAATAGTTTTTTAAAAAGGAGATTACATCTATTATCATATCCAAATAAGAAATAACTTTAATGAGAAACACTTTAAAAATTTAAGATATAAATAGTTTTGAATCAGGGTTGAAATGGTCCCAGTTTGGACCGGCTCGTGCAAGTAGGTAACGATGGCAGTGGGCAGTTTGGAGAACCAGTAGCAAAAATCCCTTCCCCCCCCCCGCCGCCCTCCATGCCCAGTTGAGCCATGCGATCATCAGAGCCTTTTTTTTCTTTTAAATGGCTCTGATGATCCAAGCTCTGGCGATCCCAGCTGAGTTGCCTGCTAATCAGGCAACTCAGCTTGGATCGCCAGAGCCAATTAAAAGAAAAAAAAACTTTTTTTCTTTTAAATGGCTCTAATGATCCAAGCTCTGATGATCCCAACTGAGTTGCCTGCCGATCGCCAGAGCCTTTTGCAAGCATTTTTTTATATGGTTTTACATGTAAAAAGTGGTTTTAAAAGTAAAAAAAAATTTGGCCACGCCCACCCAGTCACATTACTCCCCCCACCAAGCCACGCCCACAGAACCAGTAGTAACAAATTTTAGATTTCACTCCTGTTTTGAATGTATAACAAAGAGGCTATACATTCCTTAAGTACAAAGAAGAACTCCTGCATGTTTTGTTGACTGACATAAACTAAACAGAAAACAAGTTCATAAAAAACAGAAATTCATACAAACTTTGTACCACCCACAGATGTTAATTCCACATTATCCAATTGTAGGATGGCAAAGAACAAAAAAGAGCAGGCAAAATCATTATGCTACAAATATGATTATGATAAATAACTTAGTGAAATAATAGTAGCAAATTCAATCAATTTAGCTTCTGTACAGTTAGAAGAAAAAAGTAATTTGGGTTACTGACCAAGATAGGCAAGAATAAACTGCAATTATGTAATTCTTGAGCAGAAACTTTTTAAAAAATATATCATGTATAGACTTTTAAAATTGCTAGAATATTTGTGAGCATTTAATTTACACCTGAATTGGTTGCATTATCTAAAATCTCCCTCTCTGGTCACTACATTATCACCAAATGCTTTGATTTTCATTTGTTATCTACTAAAACAAGAATAGAAAACTATATGGACTGGTCCCCTTCAGCTACTATTTCACCATGCATGTAATTAACATTCTATGTTAGACTATGCATACATAATCAAGTTATCTACATTATTTTCTGTAAAAAAATAGGGATTAGAGAAAATTTGAAGATACATTTCTTTGACACATCTAAAAATTATTCCTCTACCAACCCAACACTTGAGAAGATACGAAAAGTTGAGAAAAAACAACAATAAAGAAAAACTTAAAAAATAAGCCAAGAAATATAGGCTATTCCAGCTATATGATTAAAAACAGCAGGCTGAACATTTGCTGCAGTAAAATCAGAAAATAATATTAAAAGCCTGAAAGAACCAGTCTTAACTGTCTCTGTAAAACATAATTATGAGTAGAAGGTGGCCTGATTTCTGAAGTGTTCCAGTGGTGGGTTGATCCCGGTTTGGCCCGGTTCCCCCGAGCGGCAGCGGTGACAATATCATGTCACCGAACCAGTTCTGCTGCACCCCCACATGCCCCCTGCCCCTCCACCCCCGCCCCCCACGTTATTCTTACTTTTTATTTGGCCCCACCCCAATCTATTGCTGCCTCCTGAGTCCCAGCTAGAGGGGAAAAAACTATTTAAATTCTTGCCGCGGGGCTTCAAAGGGCTGCCTTACAGCTGATCAGTGTTAAAAGAAAACAAATGAGTAGACCAGTGCCTGCAAAAATAAATGGGTAGACCACGGCCTGCAAAAATACATGAATAGACCAGCGCCTGCAAAAATAAATGGGTGGACCAGTGCCTGCAAAAATACATGAGTAGATCAGTGCCTGCAAAAATAAATGGGTAGACCAGTACAGCTCTTCAAGCAGTTAAAAGCCTGGTAGACCAGTACCTCTGCTAAATCCTAAAGAATTGTCACATGACCATCAAGCCACGGCCCTAGAACCGGTGGTAAAAAATTTTAGAACTCACCCCTGAAGTGTTCCACTCACCATAGAATCATTTATAGATCTGAGTCTGGGAAGAGTTTACTTATAATATATAGAGATGTTACCATCTTCTGATATGTATGTGTGAATGCCAATTTTGAATAATCTTGTCCTGGAAACTTGGGTCAGAATAGGTTTTTCTTTCAGTATGTACTGATTATTATGTTGTTTTTAATTTGCTGTTAACTTTTATTATTGCCTTCAAACATGCTAATTATTGCCTTCAAACCAGGGGTGAAATCCAGCAGGTTCTGACAGGTTTTAGAGAACCAGTAGCAGAAATTCTGAGTAATTCGGAGAACTGGCAAATACCACCTCTGGCTGGCCCCAGAGTGGGATGGTAATGGAGATTTTGCAATATCCTTCCCCCGCAGAGGAGTGGGAATGGGTACTTTGCAGTATCCTTCCCCTGCCATGCCCACCAAGCCACACCACACCCACCAAACCACGCCCACAGAACCAGTAGTAAAAAAAACTGGATTTTACCACTGCTTCAAACATGCTAATACATAACCCAAGTATCTTGTTCCACCATAGTATAGTGTGGTTTAAGGCTTTATGCCATGCTTTGATATCAACAGGCATAGCTCAACAGACATCAGAATACAGTCTGGATATGAGTTAACTGAGAAAAATACATGATCTTATGGTTGGTCATTAATGACATATAGTTTGATGCAACCTTCCCTCATCTGGTGTCCTTTTCATGTTAGGATTACACATTCTACTTGCAAAAGCAATGGTATCTCTGAAATGCAGACTACTAGCATATTAGTGCATTGTACAACAAACTGTGCCAAAGAATGAAATAATCACTATCTGTCTGCCACTTTTCTTATTCACTGGCTTTTGGAAGCTTATTTCTACCACCGAAAAATACAGTCATCTTTTAAAAACCACATGGATCTTGCTTAAAAGGCAGTTACCCTTGCTTAAGAGCCATGTGCACCTAGCCTAAAAGATAACAGGGGGATCCATGATACCATGGTGCTTAGAAATGCAGTTTGTACAACAATGAAATGAGTTAATAAACTATGCTAACTGGCAATAAGCACAAGCAGTAAACTGAAAAGGCCTCAGAATATCTTTCCCCAGTAGCAAATTATGCACGAATCAATTCTCATAATGGCTGCAAATGCTGGAGTTGCCAGATGATAAATCAGAGTGGGAATTTGTAGCCCTACCCAGATCTCAAATTGCCTGAATTTAGGCAACTGTCAGAAAATATTAATAGCCTCAGCTCCTTTTATTAAGTTGTTAGTACAACAGACCCACCTCGGCAGATGGTCCCATTCCCCACATATCCAGGTTTGCAGGTGCAGCGGTGTCCTCTGATTGTATTGGTACAGATTGCATTCTCATCACAGTTGTGCTGTCCACTGTCACATTCATCACGCTCTACAGAAGAAAAAAAAACAATGCAAGAATGTAAGGGAGAGGAAAGGTAGAATAAATTTCCAGCGTGCTGACCTGACATTTCAAAAGTCATTTATAACTAATGACTCTATTGCTGCGACAGCTGAACAGCACAAAAGAGACATTCCGTGGAGAAATCTGACATCAAGTCCATTTCAGGTTATGATTTATACCTGGTCATCTCATGTATTTGAGATATGGGGAAAGACACTACCTGATAAAAGTATTAGCAAAGTAGAAGTGAGTAAAACAAAATGTTGAATACTGAATTATTTCCAAAGCATCATTCAACATGTTTGTTCTGATGCTACATGTTACTTATTAGATCAACTTAGAATGTGTCTACGACACATCTTTGTATACTGCATTTGGGCCCTTGCTTAGAATTAACAATATCATCTCTTTTACCTTCCTTTGGAACATAGAACCTAGTAGAGTGGCCTCAATTTTAAGTAGCATTAATATTTTATTTGATTCAATGAATTAGGAATAAGAATGTTTCCTGAAGCTCAGATAGGACCAATTATGCCAAAGGGGTTTAAAGACGAATTAGGGAAGAGAAACATCTTCCTACTCCATTTTAAGGTCTATGGAGATTCTCAGTCATCCAAATTATGGTTGTCCCAAAGGTGCTTTTTCAAGAGGAAATTGGACTTTCTGTTTTTTCTTTGGAGATGTTTCGCTTGTCATCCAAGAAGTTTCTTCAGTTTTGAAGAAGCTTCTTGGATGAGAAGTGAAATGTCTACAAAGAAAAACCAGAAAGTCCAGTTGCCTCTTGAAAAAGAATCTCATCTTTGGGGCTCCATCTCAAGATAAACTTTCTTAAACTGACTGGCATAACATACAGCATATCTACCTTTTCTAATTACGTCAACCATAATTTTTTAAAAGGGGATACCAGTTTGCATGTTACTGTAATGTTATACTGTATCTAGCAGCTTTATTTATTTTGCATCCTACTAAAAATGCAACTGTAGTGCATGTAAACTGGTACCACAGAAGGGGAGTTTTCTCTGCTGCTTTCTCTACTGTGATTCCAAACCCCAGTGAATCTCCTTTGATAACAAGTTGTATTGTCAAAAATGAATCTGTTTATTTCATGACCTGTTTTTAGATGTATACTTATTAGTGCTGAAGATCCAGCTGATAGCAAGAAAAACAAATGAAAAAAGCCAACACTCCTTGCAATCTACTTTCTTTTCACTAAAGGGACACAAAAATGGTATAACTATTTTCTATGTCTTTAAAGTTTGGTAGTTTTAATTGAAACCTAAAGCCTGAATAATTATGGCTTCATTTCTAATAAAACAACAATTATCAATTTTATTTACAGCTGAATTAAATGTCTACTTTTTAATTTATACAGTATTTTATGTACCACCCAATTTCATGGACTCAAGGTGGTTTTCAAGAAACACATTGTTCCAAATATACAGAACTTAATAGAAAAAGGAGATAATAATTTGCTAACTAATAACAATTTATGGCAGCTGTAGTACTGTTAGCACTCAATGGTCTACAGAACAGCCAGATTTTAAGCATTTCCGAAAGGCCAGGAGTTTAGGAATACCTTTGAAACACAAACTGTTCCAAAGTATGATGGCAGCAACTAAAGGGGTGCATTGCAGGCCCATTCATGCTTTAAGGGGTTGGGATTCTTAGCAAACCTCTATGCTAGAATTCATAGGGTGAGACAAATCTTAATGGAAAAGGTGGTCTGGCTAGTACCAAGAGGCAAGCCATATAGGGCAGGGGTCTCAAACTCAAGGTCCATGGGACAGATCCAGCCCATGGGTTGCTTAGATCTGGCCCACGGGGTTGCCCTGGAAACAACGAAGGATTGGCCCATGGTGCCTTGTGGCCCTCCTGAGCTCCATTTTCACTGGCAAAGGGTTGCAGGAGGCTCAGTTGAAAACAGAGCTTGTGAGGGCTACACGCAGCCTTCCCAGGCTCCATTTTTGCTGGCAGAGAGTTGTAGGAGGCTGTTGCAGCCAGAAATGGAGCTCGGAAGCCCGTTTTTGCTGGTAGAGTGCTTGGGCCAGGTGCTCCCAACATGAGTAACATCAAGCTAGTCATGCTTATCCTGGCCATGCCCACCCCAGCCTCCTGAAGTCAAATACAACCATCATGTGTATCTCAATGAAATCAAGTTTGACATAAAGTCCTGATATAGGCCTTTAAACACTATACCCATGGTTTTGAATTGAATCCAGAAGCAACTTAGTAACTAGTACAGCAATCATAGCTTAGGTTTTACATAGCTCATCTTCTATTGCTAGTTAGCAGACTGTCCATTGTGCTTTGAACCAACTGAAACTCCCAAGTTATCTTCAAACGTACAATATGCGTTGTGTGTCATGGCAGTCTAGACATTCAGTGATGAGGGCGTGAGCCAATTGTCAGAACCATACTTCTCATTACTTAAAAATGTGGCCAAGCAAGCAAAAACGCATTACAAATCTCATAATGATCAGGCCTTAATACTGTAGTATTCCTATAGCTAAGCCTATTGCTTTTCAAAATGCATGTGCAGAACAATTATTATCTCAAAGGTAGCTGCCATTATTGCTGACTTCCTGTTGAGGGCAGTTACAGTTTCCTCTAGTGCCTCACATTGCTTTGACTTTCATTCAGATTATAAATATCCATTTATTATGTGAATACTGTCAGCTTGATAAGGATTCAGTAGATAGTAGCAGAGGTTTTAGAATATACATTATACAAGGGCGAGAATAAATGGCTTCAACTTTCCAACTCAGGAAAGAAGATTAAGTGGAGCTATTAGAACAGGTTTAAAACTATATATATCAAATGCCTATCATGAAGAAGATATATATTTTTCTCTCTTGTCACTACAAGAGCAACATGACACACCCAAACTGAGGAGTAACAGCTAGAGAAGAGTCAGGCCAGATATATGAAAGCAAGCCTCAAACTGTACCCCATGGACTAAGGACTAAGCGGCTGTGGAAACTGATGGGATCTTTATTAACAGAGATTATTAGAGAGAGGTTTAGGGTATCTCTGTCTTTAGGTACGATATTGCAACAAAATGCTACAGCAGACCTCTGAGGGGAAGAGGGAAGAGCGTCTCATCCAATTGTGTATTATGACTCAATTGCCATAGGAAATTTGAAAGAGTACATTATGAGATGGCAACTAAAATTATTTTCAGACCTGTCGTGCCAAAAGCGTTAGATAAAAAGTATGCAATTCGCTATTCCTCCTGAGGGCACTTGTGGGCACTTAAGCAGCAAATTTCATTTACTTTGCAATCAGTTCTTTTATATTTCTATCAATGCCCAGTTTAATACAGCAGTTATACATCTGGGGCATTCTACAGTCACGGTCTATCTGGATTACTTTTCATCAGAGGAAGAAAAGGCAAATGTCCAGCAATCTCTAACTAACTTAAAACAAACAGCAGGAAAGCGGACAATCTAGTTCTGGCTTTCACCACTCAGTGCAGCAAATCATGGGTGATATCATTGATGTATGACATGATTTTCTCCCTCATTTTCTAAAAACGTCCCCAATTTAGCTCACTATTTGCTCACTATTATGGCCAAGCCAGGAAATCAGAAGAGCTGAATGCATAGACTCTTTCGTATTTTCAGTTAAACTGAGACCCTTATGTAGACAGGACTAGTTGAAGAAAGGGGGCCTTCAATGGTACAACAATTCTAGTAGCAACAGGGAAGAAAAATATTTCAAAGAATCCAAGGATGGCCCTTCCAATTTAAGACTGTACAGCTGTCTCTGTCCACTTGTATCACAGATCGCTGGGCTTTGATAAAAGTATATATGAATAAGCTGCTGCTACTGCTGCTACTACTACTACTACTACTACTATTACTACTACTACTACTACTTTCAGAACCATGAACTTGTTTGGGTCTTGGGTTGTTCATTTTGTTAATCAGAACATCAGGCAATATGTTTTAAACTGCTCATCAGCTCATCCTTCTCACCGGTTAATTAAAAAGGAATCCACCTTTTTGCTCAAGGAAAGCCGATAACCAAAATCTAGTCACTTTGCTCAGTCTTTTTCCCTTTTTTCATTTCATTTATGCTCTCTTTTGTTAGACCTGTCCACCTTATATTTGGGTATAAGAGGGTACGCAACTTGAGCGTCCTCCTGGATTCATGGCTATCTTTAGAAGAGCACTTTATGGCTGTGACCAGGAGGATTTTTCATCAGGTTCGCCTGATTCGCCAATTGCGTCCCTTTCTGGATCGGGACTCCTTATGCACGGTCACTCATGCCTTCATCACTTTCCACCTGGACTCATGTAACACTCTCTACATGGGGCTATCTTTGAGGAGCACCCGGAGGCTCTAACTGATGCAGAATGCGGCCGCGCGGGTGATGAAGGGAGCGACATGGTGTTCCCATGTAACACCTCTCCTGCGCGAGCTGCACTGGCTCCTGGTGGTCTTCCGGGTGCGCTTCAAGGTCTTGGTCACCACCTTTAAAGCGCTCCATGGCTTAGAACCTGGGTATCTGCGGGACCAACCTGGGTATCTCCATGGCTTAGAACCTGGGTATCTGCGGGACCAATAGCCTCCCACCGGCCGGTACACTCTCATAGAGAGGGGCTTCTCTGGGTGCTGTCGGCCAAACAATGTCGACTGGTGGCCCCCAGGGGAAGAGCTTTCTCTGTGGGGGCACCTACTATCTGGAATGAGCTCCCCCCGGAGATACGGAGGATCCTGGATCTGCACACCTTCCGCCGCACTCTTAAGACCTTTTTATTCCACCAGGCGGGCCTGGCCTAACTTTCTTCCTCTTTTAATATTTAAATCTTAATCTGTTTTAAATTGATCGGGGTGTTTTAATTTGTGTGGGCCAAACTATTTAATTCAATTTTATCTGGGTTTAAATTTTGTATATATGTATTTTTACTGTTGACTGTTCAACGCCCTGAGTCCTTCAGGAATAGGGCGGTATATAAATCAAATAAATCAAATAAATAAATAAATAATCTTTTTGCTAATTCCAGAGAAAAATCTCTTTGAATCACCTGAAGTCAGAGCCTGGAAGTGGACAATGTGGTCCTCAAGCAAGGATCTTCCACTGAAATGCAGCCCTAGGATTTACTAAAACTTGTAAGAGCTCAACCAATCCCCTCCAGGATGTTGCTTTATTAGACTTTGAAGCAGAGTCTTCTTATATCCCTTTAGTAGCTTTTGTCTCCAAAAGACCATGGTTTCAGTACATCAATGGGCAAACTCAGCCAAAGTTGTTATTCAGGGATTATTTCCTTACCTTTCGTTCCTTCCAACTGTTGGAACTAACACCGACCTTTGAGGGCCAGAATTCTAACCACAAGCTGTAAAAGATATGCTTCCCCTCTTCTATTCAATTATTTCTATTTTATATTCTATTCCCAATCAGATAAAATGTTATCTGTGCAAAAGGGTATGTGTATGCATTGGTAACAGTGATTGCATATATATGATAGAAAGATGATTGATGAATCACAGTCTATCCTGTTTCCCACAAAATAAGACATCTCCTGATAATAAGCCCAATCAGGCTTTTGAGCACATGGCAATAAGGCCAAGCTCTTATTTCAGGGTTCAAGAGAGTATAAGACAGGGTCTTATTTTCAGGGAAACATAGTCCATATTTTTTTCATGAGTAAATCATTGTAAGGTAATCTAAATAATTTTAAGGTAGTCAATTTCATTTCAACTATTCCTATATTTCTGATCTTTATTTAAAATGATTATAAATTGAGGGAAGAATTTGATGTGATGTGCACAACAGGACAGTAATGCCACCAACTGCGTACTAAATTTATTATGCTTTAAAACTGATCCACAGACAGCCTATATATCCATGTTTTCATACAGTTTCCTTCTAGGGTATCTCAGTAACAATTAGTTGACAATCAAGTTCCTTAAAAATAAGAATGGCAACATTTTTTGAACTCTTAATTTGTAATGAATACTTTCCCTAGAGAACTTGTTTTTTATAGTATTTTGCATCATAAAATTCAATTAGTAATTTGCCCTTGATTTCAAAATTTTCATGAAGCCATCTCCGCATAGCCACTTGTTCTATCTAAATGATTTTTACTTCAGCTTGATCAGTATCATTTCTGAGACTCCTTAAAAACATATTTTGAAAACATGTCAACAAAAGAATCCTCCTCCACCATAATAACAATAATTCCTATTTCTGTGTAAAATATTCACATAGAGGATCCCACAATTCTTTAAAGTTCAAGACATTACATTCTAGCCATGCATCGTGATTAGTGTTTGACACAATCATGGATGAACATTCAGTTGTACACATACTAATTGAAATAGGATTATATCTGCTGACTCTACTCATTTACAGGCTTCCTTAAGCATATAATTAGCTGTAAGTATAGCAGGCAGTTTGGCTTAAAGTCAAGATCACACTGAAGATTTGATATGCATAGAAACCATTTTCTCAGAAGACATGATAATAAAGTCACTGATTTTAAAAAAAGAACAATTTATATAAAAACATCCCAGGAGTTCCTAGATTACCCTGGAAGAAACAAGGTACTAGCATAACAAAAACATGATGCTGATGGCAAGTTTCCTATTTTGGTAAAGTCAGTGCAAATTGTCCATTGCCCCTTGCTTTTTTTTAACCCATATTTTGTATGATGCCAGTACTTGGCTACAGGATTCTATTTCAGAAGTCTATTATAAAGCTCGCTACATCTACTGTACTTTTGTGAGCAATTATACTTGTCAATAACTATGCCTGCATAATGTGACATTAGAGTTTTATGAGACATTTCTGCAACTGAAGTATGAGTCGCTGCTTTATGGGACTGTGGCAGTGAGAGTGTTCAGAAAAAACTGCACAGCAAGTAGATATGATTTTTTTTAACAATCTTGCTTGAAATTGTGTGCGTGTGTGTGTGTGTGTGTGTGTGCATGTGTGTGTGTGTATCTTAAAACATTAATATTCAAGTAATAAACAGCTAATTTGGTATAGTAGTTCAGGCATTAGGCTAGAAATGGGAAAACTGTGAGTTCTGGTCCTATCTTAGGCATGAGGAAAGCTGGGTGACCTTGGGCCAGTCATTTTCAGGAAAGAAGCAATGGCAAGCCACTTTTGAAATCTTGCCCAAAACAACCTGCAGGAAGTTGTTATCCGGGCAGTTGCCAGAAATCAAGAGTGCCTTCAAGGTAGCTTCTTAATAATAAATAAAACAGAACTCTATGATTTTTCCACTGAAATTTGACTAATGATGGTAAAAAAAATGCAAAGCAGCAATAAACTGAAAAATCTTCATGAGTGCTAACCAGTGGTGGGTTGCCCCCAGTTCGGACCGGTTCACAAGAACCGATAGTAAAATCAGAGGGAGGCCCTGCCCATCACCCCAGATGTCATCATCAGCGATCTGCGCATGCGCAGAAGCTTCTGCACATGCGTAGAACCAAGCCGGGCATGCAATCCCATTGCAAACTGGTAGTAATGGTAAGTAAAACCCACCCCTGGTGCTAACATATTCTGCAAATCTTTATGAACCATGTATCCTACAATGACAATAGTATTGAATGCCAATGGGGAAGGCATAAGAAATAATTCAAGTGATGCTGTTATCTCATAGGAATTCAGCTTGATCTACAGTCATGTATTCTTTCAAAAGATTATCCTAAATGTAAGCACAATGCCAAAGTAATCAAAACTTCACAAAACTTTCTGGGAAATTTTAAAGAAACCCTAAAACAAGTAAGCATAAGTTATGTATAGCGCCAGGAACAATTTATAGTAGAGAATTGATTGAGTTTGAGCCAATCAGTATTAATATGAATGAATTACTTACAAATAAATATATTGCTGAGTACAAGAAAAAGTAGTACAATCCAGCAAGTGATGTATGACTAACACTTATAACTGATTGTGAGCTCTTTCACCCTCCTTACCTCTTTGCATATATAGTAGCTAATCCAGAAAGAAATATAGCTAGAAAAGCAGATGCAGGAACCCACCAGGAGTGGTGGGCTTCTGCCGATTCGTACTGATTCTCCCAAACCGTATATTAATTTTCTGAGCAGTTCGGAGAAATTGTTGGAAGAAATCTTTTTCCACTTTACAGGGCTAATCCTACAAGGGAGTCAGGAAGGAAAGATTCTAGTGTGCCTAATCCTAGCCTAATCCTTATCTTAATTGCTGTCCCTGCTGCTTTAAATGTTTTTAGAAACTGCCCAGACTTTCTGTCTGTAGCTGAGCTTCTCTGGAGCCCCACCCCCCAAGTTTTTTGTGGTACTTTTATTCCTGGGGCTTGAACAGCTATTTACAGAAGGGTTGGCATAGCCATAGAAGAAATGGCTGAGAGGCAGGATGCAAGCATGACATTCTCTCTGTTACTGCCTTTCTGAGGGCATGTGATTTTTCCTTAAATCTGGATGATTACCTTAGGACACTGATGGCTAACCTTTTTGCCGTTGTGTGCCAAAAGTGGGGGGAGAGTGGGGGGATTGTGTGCGTGCGTGCCCGCAACCATAATTCAATGCCCACCCGTGCCCTGCCCTCCTGTGCACGTGTTCCCCCCACGCTACCCCTGTTTTTGGCATGTGATGGCACAGTGGGCCCATTTTTCACTCTTCCCAGGCTCCAGAGGCTTTCTAGGAGCCTGGGGAGGGCAAAAACAGCCTTCCTCAACACCCCCAGGAGGCCCTCCGGAGGCCGGAAACAGCCCATTTCTCAATTTCCGCTGGGCCCAGAAGGCCCGAAAATCAGCTGGCCGGCAAGCACGTGTGCTGGAGGTGAGCTAGGGCAACACTCGTGTGCCCTCAGATATGGCTCCGTGTGCCACCTGTGGCACCCATGCCATAGGTTCGCCATCACAGCCTTAGGATATCTTGTGAGGTGAGTGAGACCAGCTAGTATCTTTAAGTGGTGCAAATGGATCTAATGATGGCTTCTCCTGGATGCTTTGTCAGTTCACTGACTACAGGAATCTCTTGTCTATGGGAATTCTTCAGTCATCCCGGTCATGGTTGTCCCAAAGGTGCTTTTTTCAAGAGGCAACTGGACTTTCTTGGTTTCCAGAAATTGCCTCTTGAAAAAGTGCCTTTGGGACAGGAGTCTCTTGCATTGCTTCAGAATGGCCAAGCTACATGATTGCTCACTGATAATAAGTGGATCCTCCTTCCAATTTGTTATAGATTGCCCTCATGATAATATGGCATAGTAACATGGCACCAAGTGTAGAAAGTTAGCACCTACCCCTCTCCTAGAAGAATGAAATGTTTTGAGAAATATTAAAAAGGAAGAATATGTTTTCCTGGATGAGAAATGGAGAAACATGTTTTCTTAGAAGGAGAAAGCAGCCCCCACCTTCCTTAATAGCCCACAGCAGATGTCAGCATTTAAGCAATAAAGAGATAGATAGCTATATTCATAGGCAAAAATTTCCTGCAGCAAGGTCTGAACAAAGACAGAATGGGATTAGCCCATACTCAAGATGTTAATTTATTAATTTATCTCTCTCTCTCTCTCTCTCTCTCTCTCTCTCTCTCTCTCTTTGCAAAAAGTTTTTTTTCCAAACATACAAATTACATCTTTTTAGAACAGAGCTTTGATCCAGTGATCAATTTGTTCAATTTTTGGTCATTTTTAACAAAAGTTTATCTATTCTATTTTGTCATAACACTTATTTCTTAATCTTAAATCATATATTCAACTAATACCACCTTTTAAAAAATTAACACATATTTACTTAATCAAAACAATTACCCTTCTATTAACCCACCTTAAATCTTAATTCAATTAATACCCCTTAATACATTTCAGTACAGTTCAAACATATTTATATTTCATGATACTCATTAAATCCTTATTCCATTATTACTTTATCAAATTTAAATCTTATCTTAATTCTTAAAAATATAGCAATTTAACATTTAAACGTAGTTCTTAGTTCAAATAATGCTATTTAATGCAATTTAATGCTTAGTTCAAAAAATGCTATTTAATGCAATTTCCCAATTATCCCAAATTCTATCTATTAAACCATACCATTTATATAATACCAATTAAGTAATTGTTGTTTATAAATCATAATTATATATTGTTTAAATTTTCTTTTCTTTTTTACTTAAGTAAAAAATGTTCAAATTATTACAATTGTTATACATATTTAAGCAATCTCCCAATTATTTTAACTGTCAATTTTCTATTTTTTTCTTTTATTCTTCCACTGTTAATCTCAGTGTATTCATCTTTATTCCACTGTTAGTCACAGTATGATCCCCTTTATTTTTCTCACTGCTAATCCCAGTGTAATCATCTTTGTTCCACTGTTAATCCCAGTGTAATCATCTTTATTCCACTGTCAATTCCAGTGTCCAGTTCCAATTATCTTTATTTTTCTCACTGTTAATCCCAGCATAATCATCTTTAACTTTTGCAAATATATATATAAAGTATTCAAACTGTAACAATTGTTATAGGTATTTAAACAATATCCCAATTATTATAACCATCAATTTTCTCAAGTAGTACCTTCTAACATCTTAATAAAAAATTGGTTCATTACATCCATTGCTATATTTTCTTTTAATATAGTCTAATTTACCTATATTTTAGCTTCAATCCCTATTTCATTTCTAAATGTCTGTAACATATTTCTTCTCATATTTATTAATCTCAGTATAGTTATTTTATAAATTCAGGTCCTGGACTTTTTTAATTTCCTTAATATTTTCCAACCTTTTATTCTCTTATCATTCACTGTTAATCCCCATGTAATCATCATTGTATTATTGTTAATCTCAATGTAATCATAATTATGTTATTGTTAATCTCAATATAATCTTTAGAGACCTCCTTTATTATTATTACTATTCACATGTTCTATTATTTATTCACATTTAATCACGATGTCTTTGTCTTCTTTATTTTCCACTACTATGTCTTATTTCTCCATCTTCATTTTCTTGTCCAGTCTTGTATACTCCATTTCAATTTTTATATCCTTGACTTTTTATCCTTTATGCAACATTATAGTTATTTCTCTTATTTCCATTCTCCAAGTCAAATAATTATTTCAATTATACAAGTTCTGTTGTGTTCCCTTCTATTTCTTTTTTTTATTCCTCCAAAAGTCAAACCTCTTGTAGACAAGAAAATCCTCCTCCACAAATTCTCACGGTTGTTATCTGTAAAGTTCACAATTTCCAAAAACAAAGAACCAAGTTGCAATATTCCTTTTTACTCCAGATGGTGTCTCCCTACAATCCACAATTTCCAATTGCTTAACAAGTATCCATTTTGTTGCAATTACATCATAATTTTAGTGTTGTAGCGCGGGAATAATGAGAGGCACAAGCAAGCTAGTGACAATAGCTCTTTACTTCAGGGTGAGACTTCAGCGAAAGATTACTGGCAACTGCCCTTCTTATATACAGTTCCTAAATGACAGTTAACCAATCACAAGTATCCCAACATTTGAATTTCCCGCACAAAATAGATACCTACACAACACCTAGCTTTTCTTTTTCTTTTTCAGATTAAAAATATCAGATCATATTTAAAGTCTAGTCCAAATTAAAGCAGCTCTTCTCACTTCTTTTTTCCTTTCCCCCCTTTTATTTATACATCATTTTTTTCTCTTTTTAAAGCTTATTATCCATTCTTTTTGTTTTTCTTGCAATTTAAAAAAGAAAGGGGGAAAAAAGGATCTCTTTATTTCTTTCCAATACTTTGACTATATCTAATTGTTTAAAGTTTCCAAATAGTTTGTTCAAAAATCAATTTTCCATTGGGTTTTTATCTCTTCAAAGTTACATTTCAAAATCTTCTTTGCCTCTGTGCTCCTTAGCCGCTATTACACATTAGGGGTCTTATAATTGTAAGATATTTCTCTTGTTGTTATTCAAGCCTGAGTTGGCTGTCACTCACCTGGCTTCAAAAAGACTCTGTTCTGTTTCTTTCTTCTCTCCAGCTCTACGCTTATTCCGATTGTCCCAGCTTCGTGTTAGCCGCCATGGCTGCCGTTCCCCGCCGCTGACTCAGAGAGTTCCCTCTGAGGAACTTGCCTGTTCTTTAGCTTGGCATTTTCTAGTCCAAATATGACCACCCACTTTCTGGAGAGCTTAAATGCTCTTTCTGCTAAAGGGTTTCATGAGCAAGAGTTAGCTGTATTTTAACTATTTTAATTCCTCATTGTGCTCTGGCACCTGCCTGATTTGTAACTCTGTGTTCCAGGTATCGCTGAGGAAAAGGAAAGTATTCAGACAGAATGGAATAGCTTTCCAAGACTGTTGTGAATCAGTGATCTTCAGTGTGTATTCCACCATTTCTAATCTAATGATTGGTATTTAGGGCAGCTTTCTGCAAGCAAAGAAGCTTTTTGTATTTTTGTATAGGTAATCCTTGATTTACAACAGTTCATTTAGTGACCATTCAAAGTTACAATGGCACTGAAAAAAGTGAAATATGACTGTTTTTCACACTTATGACTGTTGTAGCATCCCCATGGACACGAGAGGCCAGGTAAGGCTAAGTGTCCCTCGACATGAGTTGGCCACACCCACTCAGGCACATGATCACCTAGCCATGCCTACCCAGTCAGTCATTAGGGCAGAGAACCGGTTGTTAAATTATTTGAAGCCCACCACTGGCTGTAACTCTTGTTGCATTACTATATGTACTATGATTCATATATAATACCTAAAATATTATCATGCATTGGATAAAATCTCATGATTTTCTGCAGGGTGAAACTACATGGAACTCTACCTACTTCTTACTCAGCACTCTGAAAATTTGGGTGCTAGAACATCACCCAGTAACAACCCACCTTACCCTTCTTGCCAAATCTTTAAAGGGAAGAGGCATATTTGCGGACAAACAGTTCTATATGCAAACCACAAAACAACCTCTTTATTTAGAATCAAGTTGAAAACATTTACTCTTGATTGTATTCTGATTTTATTTAAACACAAGGTGCAATCCACAGGGCAAAGAAGAAGAGTCTGCTTAACCCATAACTACCATCACATAGATTGCAGAATGAAACAGATGCACATACTGTATAAGCACAAATTTAAACTATGTGGCTCAAAACTAATATTTAAATATGATTACTTTAATCTACATTTTCCAAAAACATTTATTCTAATATTCTCCATGGGACTCTGTGTCTTGGTTTGTTCTAATAATTTTCTAATTTATTTTTTTTTTAATTTTTAAAGAGGGGACAAGAATAATAATAAAGATGTTTCACTTTTACATTTCTATAATATATTATTAGTTGGTTCAATGTACATTATCTGCCCCATTTTTCCTCTCAGGAAAAAAAAATCCAAGCAATTTCTTTTATCATTCCCTCCATGCAATTCCCTTCTCAAATCAATCTTAAATTGGAAATAAAATGTATGTGTGCATATACAGCCTGGCCATTCTATTTTCCTATTTGTAGTCTGCTAGGGTAAAGGAATCTAACAGATAAATTCACCAAAGTAAATAAAACCAAACCAAACAAAACAAAGACACATTTCCCTCAGAGATCGTAAGTTATTTTATACTCAGCTCTTCCCAAACTAGCCTTTAAATATGCAAGAGAAAGACAAGTATCCCTTCTTTCCCCCATACTGCGTGGAAAATTTTTTAAATTATTCTGAACTTCAAGATTTATTCTGGTGCACTATTTTATAAAGATCAGTAAAGGTCAGGGCTCCAGCTGAATTTTCATTCCAAACGGCATTTCATCCATTTCTACGTTTTGTAATGCCCGTTATAGGTTACATTACAAAGTCCTTTTTCAAGTGTTTAATTGCATTTATTCTTTTAGACTACATTTGCAGCAAGATGATAGCTTCATATTAAAATGGCAGCTAAACACTTGATATTACTGTTAATCCAATGACAACCTTCTGATTTATGCCATTGTAACAACAGCCTACATCTGGCTCTCACAGCTAGAACTGGAACAATAATGTAAGTGCCTCATGGTCTGCAGTGACAGGCCAGCCATTGTGAAGGAGAAGCCAAAGTTTACTACCGTATACTGATTCAAGTATTGTTGTAGCTGTTATGGAACTGGGTATAATAGCCTCCACATCTTTGAAGAGACCAAACGTCCCTGTTGCTTATTCAGGTTTATGTGAAGGGTTTCTAATATTGTTCCTTTGTTATTTAATACAGAGATATTTATGCACCCATCTCACTGTCTGTCTGTCTGCTTCGTGGTCGTTGAGATGACAAATTGATTCAGAATGTGGTGGCTTGTGTTGTTGGCAGGCTTGTGTTGCTGGCAGGCTTGCAGTATTATGTCCATTTCACAATAATTTTGTGGCCAAGAACTATTTGCCAATTGGTTCCCCTGTACAATTCAAGTATTAGTTTTAATCTACAAAGCCTTGTTATGGTTTAGTACCTACTGTAGATACCTCCTTCAACCCAATTCAACTTATCTGAGATATTTTGAGGTAAGCTACTAATAATGGTTATTTCCAGGAACTGAAGAGGGTTGAGGCTGAGAGATATTGTTTCTCTTGTTTCTCCATTATGCTCTCAATGCTTTGGAATGCCTTCTGGAGCAAGATTAGTTCCATCAGTAACAGCCTCCTAGAAGCTAGGTCAAGTCAAATCATTCCAGAGGGCTTGAAGATGTTAATGATATAAGATGCTATCGTCACTGTTTCATATTAATTTACTTGTATTTATTATGAACTTTTATATATATAGATAGAGTTGCACTTTCCCATGACAGAATATCTGGAGGTCCTCTTGGACTTACAGCTGCAGAGCTGTACATAGACACGTGTGCTGACAAGGTTATTGTACAGTTCACCTTGCACAGCAGTTATGCCCATTCCTGGACTTGTCAGGCTCTACAAACAATCATTCATGCCTTAGTCACCTCTTCACTACATTGTTGTAATAAGCCCTATACGAGGTGGCCTTTGAAGACCATTTGGAAACTTCAGTTAATCCAGAATGAACAGCAAGGGTTATATTGCAGTATGTGCAGGCATCCCCAATTCTTCACAAACTGCACCAGTTGCCAGTTGACTTATGGATGTAATTTATGGTGCTACCTATCATCTATAAAGTTCTGCATCACATAGACCTATTTACTTGAGAGACCACTTGTCTCCATATGTTTCTGTCCATCCAATGAGATCATCCAGAATGGGCAAACTCCAACTCCTTTCAATTAAGCAGTGTATCTTTTGAACTTGGGAAGCTTGCCTTCTTGGTGATGGCTCCTGATTTGTATAATTTTGTATCCCCCAGAAATTCATACTGCTCCCATTGTTTTGACTTTCTACAAACTGCTAAAAATCTACTGTGATTGTTCCTCCAGCCCTTGGATTGAGGTGTTTATTCAGCATCTTTTGTTTCCTTATTTCCTATTTGCTCTTTCTGAATCTGTCAAAAGACAGTCAGCTGTCTTCTTTTTCTTGATATATAAATAATGTACAGTATAAGTATTATTCTTTTGCCAATCTGAGACAGCGGACACACTCCAGATATGAGTTTCTTCTTGAAACAATGGCAGCATGATCTGCTGGGGAATATATCACTATTTCTTCATCATGGTCACACCACACCATGAATGAATGAATGAAAGAGTGAGTGAGTGAGTGAGTGAGTGAGTGAGTGAGTGAGTGAGTGAGTGAGTGAATGAATGAATGAATGAATGAATGAATGCAGCATTTGAATTGCTTCTCTGGTCTCTGCAAAATAACCACAAAGTTTGGAGGAACTTTTTTCCAACTCAGATGTATTACCAGAGCTGCTAAATTTGTGGAAAGCAGGGGAGAAAGGTTACAGACCTTTAGATTATCTCACCTCACCTCTGAACACAATTAGACAGCACTCTTAAATTGCCCTTAAATAAAATGTGGCTTGCCATGTGATAAAACTCCAAGGCAATTTTTGTTCTGATTTTATGCAATAATTAAGAGTACATACAAACCCCTGGTGACCCAAGAAGGCCTAGAATACAGAAAACAAATTAATATTTGTGCTCCAATTTGCAGCTACTTAACACATGTATAATATATATATTCTCTTTGCTCAGCTAAGAACATTGTTGTCAACTATACCTCCATGTATTTTTCTCCATGTATTTTTATTTATTATTTTAATTGAAAATATTTATAAACTGTTACCAGTATCGGGACTTGTTCCTCTATAAATCTAATCTGTATAGTCCATATAGAACTGATTGGCTGATACTGTTAATATGAAAGATGTATTTAATTAGGTTGTAAATAATCTTTTTAGCAGTTAGCAAACTTTTAAAATCACAAAATGTGTAATAAAAGTGATGTATTTCTGAATTTATACTGCATATTTATCTGAACTAAATAAAGTATAAATATATTTTCTTACCTCCATTTTGCAGTTTAAAAATTCTTTCAAGTATGTCTTAATTTGCAGAAAACAAAATATGTTGCTTCACATATACAACCGTGGTGGTGAGGCCCCTCCTCAAGAAGCCCTCCCTGGACCCAGCTGTTTTAGCAAATTACCGTCCTGTCTCCAACCTTCCCTTCCTGGCGAAGGTTGTTGAGAGTGTGGTGGCGTGGCAGCTCCCCCGATACCTGGATGAAGCCGTCTATTTAGACCCGCTCCAGTCCGGCTTCAGGTCTGGGTACAGCACCGAAACGGCATTGGTCGCGTTGGTGGATGATCTCTGGAGGGCCCGGGGTAGGGGGTATTCCTCTATCCTGGTGCTGTTAGACCTCTCAGCGGCTTTTGATACCATCGACCATGGTATCATATTGCACCGGTCGGAGGGACTGGGGGTGGGGGGCACCGTTTTACGGTGGTTCTCCTCCTACCTCTCCAACCGGTCGCAATCTGTGTTGACAGGGGGGCAGCGGTCGACCCCGAGGCACCTGGTATGTGGGGTGCCACAAGGGTCGGTCCTCTCGCCCCTCCTGTTCAACATTTATGTAAAGCCGCTGGGTGAGATCATCCGTGGTTTTGGGGTGGAGTTCCATCAGTACGCTGATGATACTCAGCTGTACATTTCCACCCCAGACCACCCCAACGATGCCGTGGAAGTGATGTCCCAGTGCCTTGAAGCTGTGCGGGTCTGGATGGGGAGAAACAGGCTTCGACTCAACCCCTCCAAGACCGAGTGGCTGTGGCTGCCGGCGTCCCGATATAGCCAGCTGACTCCATCGCTGGTTATTGGGGGCGAGTCATTGGCCCCCACGGAAAGGGTTCGCAACTTGGGCGTCCTCCTGGACTCGCGGCTGTCTTTAGAGGATCATATGATGGCCGTGGCCAGGGGGGCTTTTTATCAGGTCCGCCTGATTCGCCAGCTGCGACCCTTTCTAGATCGGGACTCCCTACGCACGGTCACTCATGCTCTTGTCACTTCCCGTCTGGACTACTGTAATGCTCTCTACATGGGGCTCCCCTTGGGGTGCACCCGGAGGCTCCAACTGGTGCAGAATGCGGCCGCGCGGGGGATTATGGGAGCGACAGGACGCTCCCACGTGACACCTCTCCTGCGCGAGCTGCATTGGCTGCCGGTGGACTTTCGGGTGCGTTTCAAGGTGTTGGTAATCACCTTTAAAGCGCTCCATGGCTTAGGGCCAGGGTACTTACGGGACCGCCTTCTGCCGCCAATTGCCTCCCACCGGCCGGTTCGCTCCCACAGAGAGGGCCTCCTCAGGGTGCCGTCAGCCAGACAATGCCGGCTGGCGACCCCCAGGGGGAGAGCTTTCTCTGTGGCAGCACCCACCCTTTGGAATGATCTGCCTCCGGAGTTAAGAATAATCTCTGACCTCCCAACCTTTCGGCGGGCTTTAAAAACCCATCTCTTTCAGCTCGCCGGCCTAGCCTGATTCCTATAACATTTTAGTATTTTAGAGTTGTATTTTAAATATGTTAATTTTTAAATTTTATGGCCATTTATATTATTATTTTAAGAAATTTTAACTTGTGTATGTTTGTATGTTTGTTCTTAATTGGCTGTACACCGCCCTGAGTCCGCAAGGAGAAGGGCGGTATATAAATCCAAATAAACTAAACTAAACTAAACAACCATAGCAGACACAGGTAAATTATTAGCAATTTCAATGACTTTCTCTCCTGAATTCTAAAATCTTCATAAATTTTCATTATTTTTTAAAGTTATGTTCTACATTATGTAAACATTGAACATCAAGAATGCACAAGTATTTTTCAGTATTTTCCCCATTCAGATTACAAATGAACAATAGTCACAGTAATACTATATTAAAAACACAGAGTAGCTCTGTAATTGAAACAAAACATTGAATTTCCTTCTTTTGCATACATAACTTTACATGTAATTCCAACTTCTCATCATAAAAACATATAATAGCTGTTCATTCCAGACTACTTGTAAAATATAAACTTTGTAATATGTATATAAATACAAACTATGTTATTTTTGTTGCTAAATGAACTGGATATGCTAGTATTTTATTTTCTGAATTGTATAAGAAAACAAAATAAAACTTTTTTTCCCCAAAATATGCAATCATTTAAGAGTTGTTCTGATATTTACATGGGAAAGAGCTTCTGTGTAACGGCTTTTAATCTCTGACATGTTTGCACCATATATTTAGATAGCAGATTAAGTATCTTCTCCTTATTAATATACATACTACTGGTGCATCTTAGCAATGTATTGTTTTTATTGTTGGTTTGTGGCTTATTTCAGATTTTTTGTTTTAACTTTATAAAACCTATGGAGTCATTTGCTAGTTGGAAGGTACATCAATAAAATAGACTGGTTCTCTATCATTTTTATTGGAAGAATCATGTCACTCTACTTAAGTGTTTAGCTCATCCTTCAAGCATCCATGTCTCTGTGTGCAATTATCAGATCAAATGTGCCATCTTCTAAAGAGAATATTAGTGTAGCATATTCCCGGTCAGCACATTTAATTTCTTCAGGTTTTACCTAATGGTCATCCTCCAGTATTGAAGATATAGTATGATGAATCATTTTCATCAGCTCCATCCTTCCTGCCTTCCTTCTTTCCCTCCCTCCCTCCCTCCCTCTTTATGTAATGCTTCATCCATCAAAGGAAAGCATTCAAAATATAATTCCATTAATACTCTGTTGTCAGAGCTGTGTGTGTATGTGTAGTGTTTTTATGGCTGATTTTTTATTTTTATTTTTTTGCATTCAGGGATTTTGTAAAGATATTTCTTTCATTGAAATGTTGAAATAAAATTAGAGGCATTCTTCCTTAAAGGAAACTTACATCTTTATCTCATGAATACATTGCAGATTTCTCCTACACATTATCTTCTGCATTTCTCTATATAATTATCAATTACTCTGAAGTCTTAGGGGTTTTTTATCCATGCCTACAGCTGAGATGTTTCAGGCAATGCTTTGAAATCTGTTAATATTTGGGGTTCATGCAGACACTCATCAAACGTCTACCAGCCACCTGAGGAGTTCTGTCTAGAATGCTCAATGAAGTTGTATAATTGGGTTTTTTTTTCCACCTTTTGTTTAATATATCTTTTTTTCTCCTTCAATTTAATACTTAGGTTATTGTCTCTATTTCTCTTAATCTCTGTACATTGATGAAAAGACATTTATTCTACAACTCTTGTTTCCTCAGAAGCTTCAGTTCTTAATTTTTTATTTTCCTTGAGAAACGTACCATATTTTTGAAAGTAAAAAAAGAGGGTGAAAATCTGGGTGCTTCTTATACTCCGAATGTAGCCCCACCCAGCTTCTCAAATGGAGGTTTTAGAGGCTGGAAAAAGCATCAGAAATGAAGCTTCAGAAAAAAAGCATCAGAAATGAAGCTTCGGAAAAAAAGCATCCAAACAGAGCTTCAGAAAAGAAGCCCCCAAACAGAGCTTCAGAGACTGGTTTTTTTTTTTTTTTTTTTTTTTAAAGCTCTGTTTTGGAGGCTTTCAGAGGCAGGAAATAAAGTTTTTCTGAAACAGAGTTTCAGAAGTTTCAGAGGCAGAAAAAAAAAAGCAAGGCACAGAGCTCACAACCAAGGAAACTGTCACTAAAATTTACCTCAAGAAACAGCTGATTGGGGGAATTCCAGGAGGCTGATCCACCTGCCAATCAGCTTTTTTCTTATTTTCCTCCCCAAAAACTAAGGTGCGTCTTATACTCTGGTGTGTCTTATACTCTGAAAAATACGGTAATTTGCCACTATTTGTTATTCTTTTATGCATTCACAATAAGAATATTTTGGAAATAAATTTCCTTTTTTGAATTTGTATCAATTATGTTTAGTTATTTGTTTATTTTTAACCTAAGACATCACAGATGTAGAAATATCTTCTTGTTAGTTTTCAGTAACCCAGTCTATAAAACAGACATGTACTACAGATCATACAATAATAAGTCCATACAACATATGGCAGAATTTCAGAAGAATATTGTACATAAAATAATCAATATTGATCTCCTATTTATAAAATGAATGTGGCATTATAGTTTTACAACAGAATATTATAATTACTTATCTAATCAGGTCAGCTCTAAGTAGTGTTCCTTTCCTTCCATTTTTTAATTCATCCATAAAGCCATTTTGATTTTATTTCAAATAATCATTATAGTTAAAAATACACTTTATTTTTTGCCATAATGATTGTCCTAAAAGCCTCTATAAAATGTTTGTATTTTTTTCTTTTTTTATCATAGTTAATGTTAGTGAACAAAAAAAGAAGCTAAAGATGTATGCTATCATGAACCTAAAATGCTTTCATTCATTCACCTGAGTAAAAGCACCTTCCTATTAAAATTTTAATAATTCATTAAGAAGAGTATGGCTTTTATCAGCAACATTTTTATTTGCATTAAGCAAGAACCAGTTTCAGACAGATCAATCAGATCTACCAGGAGAAACTGCTGCAACTCTACTTGGGGAGCTTTCGGGGGCTGAGGTGAAATAGTGTTGTTTTTCTGCTGGAGCAGCAACTTTGAACACCAACAACTAGTAAGAAAGATAACCTTGACAGAGATGGACTAAATCTGTTACCAAAGCAACAAAAGGAAAATCCTGGTTTAAATCCAAAAGAAGAAGTCATGAGCAAGCAACTTAGACAGACACTCCCCTAATACACATGAATATAAAGTGGGGAGGGGGATGTGATATGGGAGTAAAGTACAGTCAAATTTGCAAGATTCTGTTGCTATAGCCAATATTAATAAAAGTGATTTTAGTTGCCTTCTTGCAGAGTTGATTAATTGGTAGGTTCTACATAGTTGGGCTGACACAGCCTCCCTGTGGAGATCAGACTAGTTTTGTTTTTGTTGATCTTCAAAAGGTCTTGAAGACCTAATTGTTTCAGAGAGCCCTTCGCTGATGTTATTGTTTCTTGTTTTCAAAATTGTAAGCCACCAGAATCTGGTGGAATAAGAGACGGCTTCTAACGTATAAAATTAAATTAAAATTAACATAGACATGGCAGTAAGATGTTTTGTGCTGTGTTTTGCTGTACATGGAGACAGCATTCAGAAAAGCATCTCTGACATTTCTGAGGTGACAAAGATTGAATTGCATTCTAAGCTTCCCATGTGATTTACACAGACAGCCTTGTAACCACTAATGTAGCATAGCGAGAGCCATTACACTTCACAGAAAGCATTTTTTTAGAAATCAGTACAAAAAATTAAATATAAGCCTGATTTTTTTTAAAACAACTTTATAAAAATAACAGCAATTAGCTTGCATCAACGTAAATTGTAAATAGGAACCATTCAGATAATTCTGATATTCGGAAATAATCTCACTCTTTTTACACTGACCCATTTCCATTAAATCATTTCCAGGTAGGGAAAAGAAATCAGGAAAAACAGCCCTAGCTTTGAAAGATGCTGTCTTTTTTTTCTTTTTTGATCTTATAAATATAATCATTCTCTCCAGAGGTATTTACAGTATTTCCCTCCTTATTTTTTTTATCTGATAACATGATTAAGCTACATTTCTCTCAGCGGATACTCTCCTTTTTATAACCCAAGCAGCCAACTGTTCGTTTATTTATTTATTTATTTATTTATTTATTTATTTATTTATTTATTTATTTATTTATTTATTTATTTATTTATTATGCCACCCATCTCCCTTATAAAACAACTCTGGGCAGATTATAAAGAAGATAAATAGAAAAAATTAAAACTATACAAGTTACAATTTTTAAACTATACAGAAACCAGGACTAAAATACAGACAGCATGGGAATAACGTCTTCTTACACCATCAACTATTTCCAGCAACGACCACTCCCCCCTTGGGGGGGGGGGTGTTAGAACCATTAGAATTTCTCTGAAGGAATTCTGTCTAGATATCTGAGGTTTTAATTTTTAAAACTACCCTCACCTCATTACTTGGGCAAGGAAGGCAGAGTAAAGGCAGGTAAAAGACATGAACATAGAGAATGAAGATGGAATGAGCAGTCTTCTCTTTGATCCAATATGAAGCCTTCACACATCCAGTCAAGTGCTTCAAAAAGCTTGGTATAAATTGTTACACAAAGGACACACAAACTAAATTATATCACATGAGTAGAACTTGAACCACTTGTTGTGGTAGAGCATCTACTAAAACAGGGGTGTCAAACTGGCAGCCTGCAGGCCGGAGGTATCATGGTGCAAGCCACACCCACCCCAGGCCCACGAATGGGAAAAACGTCATGAAACATGTGATGGCAACATGACATGGTGAGTTTGACACCTGTGTTTAAGGTTCAGATTCTTTTAAAAATTGCCACATATGAATATGTCACTTACCATTAATAATTGTTGAATTGCTTTACTCATATGAAATATACATTTTCATGAACACAGAAATCGTTTTTATTATTTCTCAATTATGTAAAGACAGTGTCTTGGTGGTAAATTCATAACAATCAAAGAGGCATGTGGCTAAATGAGACTGGCGGAATTTGTACTCTGGCAATTTGAGTCTAACACTGTGTGACAAAATGAGCCCCCATCACTTGCCTCAGCTTCTTTCAACCTAGCAGTTCAAAAGCATGTTACATACAAGTAGATAAATAGGTACCACTATAGGGGTGGGGGGGAAACAGTGCTTCAAATAGCAGTATGAATTTAACTGGTACTGAACCTGCCTGAATGTGATAAACAAAACTGAGGTGACATTGCTAGTGGCAAAAACCCAAGGATGATGTTTCAGAATGCTGTCAAACCTTATGAGTGTGGAGGTAGTACACCCCCTGTGGTGCATTCTGGATAGCATGAGCATGAACTGAATGGACTAGCAATCAGCAGCAGTTACACAACTACTTTGCATTAACTCAGCAGACTCCTGACTAATGTAAAATCACCATACACCAAATAAATATAACAATCAACTCCGTTGGCTCCATTGTTGTGGCTTAGCTGCCAAACAGCTGATTGCTGCACTAAATATGGCAGTTCTGCTCTGCTTCCAACCAATTTATATAATTCCCTCCCCACTGCAAAAAAAATTGGACAATTGACTCTTGCAAGCTACAATGAGTCAGCTGCAAAATATTGCTGTGTAGAGATCTATGTTTCTGTCCATCTGTCTGCTAAATAACTCTCTAAAAGTTAAACAGAACAGGACCAGTTTTGGTATAGATGAGAAGATGGGGAAAAAAAGAGTTTGAAAATGCTCCAGATTTCTCCATGGGCTATCAAAAAAAATCTGAATAAGAGAAGGGATCAAGTGCACACCTAAATTCAAACCAGAGGTGGTATTCAGCAGGTTTTGACCAGTTATGGAGAACTGATAGCAGAAACTTTGAGTAGTTTGGAGAATCAGTAAATACCCCCTCTGACTGGCCCCACCCCCATCTATTCTCTATCTCCTGAATCCCAGATGATCGGGAGGAAATGTGGATTTTGCAGTAACCTTCCCCTGGAGTGGGGGAGGGAATGGAGATTTTACAGTATCCTTCTCCTGCCATGCCATGCCATGCCATGCCATGCCCACCAAGCCACGCCCACAGAACCAGTAGTTAAAAAAAATTGAATCCCACCACTGATTCAAACACACAGAGATGCAGCATGAGGAAGACCAGATACAGAAATACACCAGCAACACATATAAATTCACCATGATCAGTCCCTGTAGAAAAAGTACACACTTATGCTACACATCAGTTTGTGACATGGGAGAAATTCAAAATGTGTATTGAGGCCACTGCTTGCAAAGGATTTCCAGGAAACATAGTCTGCAGGTTCTTTTCACTTTGTTTTTATAGTACGCAGTACAACACAGAATTCAGCCTATTTCTGATTTAGAGAACAGTCCTGCTGTTACACATAACAGGAAGTGCTAGGCCATTACTAATGACATTTGCAATTTCAAAAAGTTAGATAGCATTTCTGTTTGATTTTGATTTGATTTAATAATTGTGGAATTCTTTTTCCCTACTCCTTCCTTCCTTCCTTCCTTCCTTCCTTCCTTCCTCCTTTCTTCCCTCATCCAGTCTCCCTCCCTCCCTCCCTCCCTTGAATCTTACCTTTAGTCTAGTAGCAAGAGAAAGAAAACATTTCATGTGGCATATATTCTACATTCAGAATATTCTTATCTTAGCCAAACTTTTTGAGAATTGGTGCCAGATATTACAAGCAGGTGCTGAAGTACATTAAAAATGGTCTAATCTAAGTATAAGATAGCTATCTATGTTCTAACATACAATGACAGCAGCAACCCTACACCATATTTCTGGTATTAATATGATGTTTTGTCATAACATTACCCAGTTGTCTTGATCGGAGAAGAAATCTTTGCTAAGTGATTTTTTTTCCATTGGAAATTAGAATTCTATTAGAAAAGAATAATAAAAATCCAGAGAAGGTTGACCGTTATGAAAATGCTGCACGTTGCATTATTTAATAATGAAATAAGGATCTTCCTTATAGCAAGTTACATTTCTGGTAGATTACTTAGTGTTGTCTACACTGTGACTAGGCCATCCAAGATTTGAACATGGAACCTTGTGTATGCAAAACATATTCTCAATCATTTTCAAACATATTCTCAATCGTATTCTCAATCACTCAATCATGAGTTATGGTCTTTACTAGGGCTGTACCCTTGTTACCAATAAGGCTACAGGATCATTTTGCTCAATGCTATGCCATGTTAATGCTGAAGAGAAACATCAATATTCTACAATGGGAAAGGACATTCCCCCCCCCCCCCAATTATTTATTATCCTTGGTGGCAATTTATCTCTGGTTGTTCTACTTTTTTTCTTTGAGGATTGATTTAAAATAAACTTATCTCTGTTAAGCTTCATGAAATCTTTCCCACTGTTCTAACTATAATTCAGATACAGGGTTTTTTTTGAAAAAAGATCTGTTAAGTGTTCACATTTTCATGTTAAATGATTAAAACTAAAAATGCTTCAAATGCAGCATTGTATCCTATTGAAATTACATCAACACACACAATGGGAAGGATTTATACAGATAGCAGCAATTATCCATTTTCTCAACTGAGTGGAACCAAAATCAGAAAAATGATTGCAGTTTAAGCATCACTGCAACATTCATGTGTCTCCTTAACTGGCTGCTTGTGATGGTCTCATTTGTTTCCTTTGAACACATAAGTAAAAAAAAAAATTCAAAAGATTATGATTGTTTAGAATTCTAAAAGTAGATGAATAAGATACGTGAGAAAGGTACCTTAAATAAAGAGCAGAATCAAAAGGCCCTCCTGACATTTTTTGTATTATATACATGTCTGACTAATACAGACCCTTTTTATGGTTAAAAAGAATACACTGAATAATATTATAATACTAAGTAGTATTAAAAGCCTGAAAGTCAAAATGCTTATTATGTGCAACAGCTAGTTAACAGTCCAACACATTATTACAGGCAACAGGATTACTACAGATGGATTTATACATATAAGAGACTCAATTGAATGCCCTATGTCCGTGAGCAAAGGAAATTGATGGTTAATAATCAAATAAAAAGGACAATAATTTTAAAAACATTAATGAAATTAACTTTTCTAATGAATGCAAGAATTGGTATCTTCATTCTGAGATGCTTCTTAAAGGTTGCAATGTCCTACTCTCCTTCTACACTGTCTGCCACCAATCGGGACATTTTTGGTTTATCTTAGCTTATTAGACAGGTTTGAGTCTTCCTTAAAAAGACACATCATTCTTGATCTGTCTCACTGTGTCTTTTCTTTCCCACACTAGCTCAAAACTCATCTTTTCTTGGTCCATTCCCATTTTTTTTCTTTTAATATCCTGCACAGGTCATATAGAAGTCTTTTCACTCTGGCCCAAATTAGTCAGCTACCTATTAGGGCAACAATTGACAGATACAACAGCATTCCCTATGAAAGCAGTGTTCAAATCTATTTCTCATGTTAGAGTCCACTATGTTGTAAAGGAAGGCAAAAACATCGGTGGTTAGAAGCCTATTGCTTTTCTCTCATGAGTTGAATGAGTTGAAATTCGTTGAATTGTGGCTGTTGCTTGCAGAAGTCACATACTTCCTTCATGCCGATTATTTTGGGTGTTCCTGTACAAGTTGATTTTATATCTGATATCTCCAATACTGAGCTTGGAGCATAAATAAATATAATAATGTACACATACACATATATCTTAATGTCTGTATCTACCTAAATAGCTATTTAACTATTATTTTACTCATACACAAAACAGAGATATATGATATTCAGAAATGTAAACATTATGTAATATTGGAACTACGGTGGTAGCAAGCAGATGAGAATGATGGTGGTATTTGAATCTGGGCTGTAACCAATAAAGTTGTGCCCAAGATTTTCTCAGACTTAAAATCCCTCTCCCTTTCCATTTTTAATATGGCTTAGAAAAACAAATAATCAACTCCAGATTATGAAATAGCTGCACTTCTAACAAATACAGACTCTCCCCCCAAATTAGTATCAATGATTAAGAATTAGAATATGGAACATTCAACATAATTTACTGTTTTAATTTACTGTTTTGGTTGGCTTTGTTTTGAGAGGCCAATATTGTCTGTTTCTGATAAATTGTAGAAAACACACTGCATGAGGATAGTGCATTATGGCATAACATTCAAATCAATTAGTACTTTTCAACTGCTGTCTATCAAATAATATTTTTCAAAAATATCAAATATGACTTAAAATTGGTGGAATGCGTTTATAAACTTGATTAAGGAGTAACAAGTTTCCAAATCACAATGAAAGAAAGTAGGAATGCTGAACAATTGATATAAACTGTAACACATAATCAAATACATGATAGCAGTATTCCAATATTTGAGAGGCTGCCACAAAGAGGAGGGGATCAATTTATTTTCCAAAGCACCAGAGAGCAGGACAAGAAACAATGGATAGAAACTAATCAAGGAGAAAAGCAACTGAAGTGAAGGAGAAACTTCCTAGCAGTGAGGATAATTAACTAGTGGGACAGCTTGCCTGCAGATGTTGTAGGTCAATGAAGTTTTTAAGAAGAGATTGGAAAGTCACTTGTCTGAAATGGTATATAATCTCCTGCTTGAGCAAAGGGCTTGACCACAAGACCTCTAAAGTCCCTCCAGCTCTATTCTGATTCTGTTCTATGGAAGGGAATATATTCTTCCTATTATAAATTCTAGAATCATAGAAATGTTTAACATTGGAAATGGAATACTTTTGTCAGCAAATTAATGGCAATCTTTCCTTTCTTATGAAAGCAACTTTGATAAAAAAAAAAAAATTATCCTAAATCCCAATCCAACTCATTACATTTGATTGGTTCAATCTGGTGATTTATTAAAGATACTCTGCAAAATATTAAACACCAAATGTAACTTCAAAGAACTTAATCACAGGAGCTGATCAGAAAAAAATGAAATAAGCATCTTTAAATTAAGTTTGCTACTAAATGTATTCATATCACATCTTCAGTGTTATTTTATAAATAACACAAGGCAGTAAATATACCTAATATTTCTTTCTCCTCTTATTAAAAATATTTAAAGGAAAATAAAATTAATGAAAGTAAAAGAAAAGTGGTAAGAAAAGAATGAAGATATGAAAGCAAAATAAACATAATAGACAAAAGAAAAAGAAAGACAGAATATAAAGAAATGACTTCCAAGTTTCTTTACAGCAGCTATAAATGCATTTGAATTTTAATCTCTTTCTCTGAGATTACAATTCTATAATCTATCCTTCTAATTGTCAAACAATAAATCACATTTTTTTTTAATTTTCAGCAAAAAATCCATACAGGGGTTTTAATCGCTAACAAATGTAGTTATTGTCTTTTCTCTCATTAAACAAATTAATTAGATAAGTTCTGTCATTTTATCAACCATTCTTCAATTATAGGCATTTCAAAGTCTTTCCATCTTTGTGCATAGAATAATATTGCTACAGTTACCATGCAAAAAAGCAATTCATAAATTATTTATCTCTTAGTCCCAGCAAGAACAGGTCTAAATTTTTTTGTATTACTGTTTGCATTTGAACTCAGAATTTTCTGGCTCTTTTACAAGTCCATCAGACATAACAAAATAACTCTTCATATTTTTCCAATTTCTAACATAGATTTGAAGTACCTTTGCACACTCTAGATAACTTTTCTACAGTCATATACCAACAGCACATCATTTTATAAAAATTCTCTTTCAAGTTATAATATAATGCAAAACTTTAGCCGCAAATTTACCTAAGTTTTCATAATGTATATATTCCATCAATATATTATGCCCAAAGTTTGGAGCATACTTTATTATACACTCTTTCACTTCTGTTATATTTTATGTATATTTATGTATTTCTGTCGGCTATATTTAAATACATAGATTAGTAATAATTCCATCAGTTAACTGTCAGTATGAATAAGATTCTTAAAGTGTATAAGAAATTTCTCTGATTACTTTCCCCTTCAAATCACACCGACCTTGGAGAGCTAATAAATAGCATATATCATTCAATATTTTTGTGCCTATCATGAAGTGTTACATTTTGCTGATATTTACATAAAATATGTAAATATATGTAAATATATTATGCAATGTTAATGTAATATGATAGTCACACTGATATCATTAGCCAAATGCAGTAATTCAATAGGAAGTTGGGTTAGACATTATTTAGGAAAGAATTTAGTTCTGGAAAGAACTCTAATAATTTTAAAAATACATTCTTTTCCAACAAGTCTTTTTATCTTTCTAAGTCTTCAGAACAACAGGTCTGTAGCCAATAGAGAATTAGTCAAGACGATTAATTTTGCTCAGAAGAAGCAGCAGACCACAAGTATTTACTGAAAAATATACCTATGTTTAATTGTGAAGTGCTAGAGATGACTTAAATACCCTCTGAAAGGCATTTTCATGTCTCAAAGGATTTCTGTTAAAAAGGTTATTTTTCTCACTACTTCATTTGTCCATTAAAAATCAGGTCTTACCTACACTTCCTTTTCTAAACAATTCCACATGCAATAAAACAAGACAGAATGTGTGATCTACATTATTTTCTAAGAGGAAAATGTGATTTCTTTATTCTGATCCCAGTTAAGCTTATTGGCATTACTTAAATATATGAGGGTGCAGGGGGAGGGGGGGACTCTTATGCTACAACTGTTTTTTCTGCAGAAAAGTTGGGAAAACTTCCACCCCATTCCATAAAGCAACCATGACTGTCAGATGTCCTTCCACCCTATCTCAGTATTATTATAACTTATTTGTACCACATACTATAATTGCATAACAGACAGCTGGTAGTTAATAGATAAAATCATAATAAAACATGCAATTGAATAGCAAGTTTTAGCTCACAATAGATCATAATAACCATACAATAACAATCTAACCCAGTCAAAACTGCTAACACTCATATTCTACAAATCTCTACAAAAGACTTTCATCTACACAAACTCTTGGTAAACTGTCAAGGTTAACCCGCCCCACTTGACTTCCAAAGGGCAAGAGCCACAGTGCATATAATATTATTTATCCTAGTATTGCATGTTTGACTAGCAGTGATTATCTGGCAGAAAGTAAGTTTATATATCACATTAAGCCATGTTATACTTTATTAGTTTGTTTGTTTGGCTTTGGATTTGGCTTATACTGTGTTGCAGGAATTAAGTCACAACATACTGTGGTAATGATGAATATCTGTAGCTCAGGTGTAGGATGAGGTTAAAAGTTTGTTCTCTGAGCTTGTGGGTTGGTTTCCAAATGTTTCATTACCAGGCTAGGTAACATCTTCAGTGGAGTTTACGGGATGTCAGTGTCAGTGTCCTGTTTATAAGGGCTTCAGGTGTGGGTGTGTCAAGTAAGGAACTTGTATCTCAGAATCCAAATCAACCACATAGCCAACCAGAGACAGCACACACCGACTTTCAACCAACCCACACAACCACTACCAGCAGCTCATCTCTCAATGACCTTGCCTGAGGTAATCTCCTTATCACAAGACCCATCAAGACTCACTGAGACTCACAGCTGACCCATCACAAGACCTGTCACAAGACCCTCATCCAGTGGCAGGTTGCCCCCGGTTTGAACCAGTTCCATAGAACCTGTAGTAAAACTGGTGGGAGGCTCCACCCACCAATCCCAACATCATCAAAACTCTTCTGTGTTTGCGCAGAAGAATGTGTGTGTGCCCTCGCTTTGCTCACATGCGTGCATGCCCCCCTCCCTGCAAACTGGTAGTAAAGATAAGTAGAACCCTCCCCCTGCCCTCACCTGACATACCCACACCTTTACACCCACACCCTTATAAACAGCGGAACACTGACATCCCCTAAACTCTGCTGAAGATGTTTCCTAGCCTGGTAATGTAACATATGGAAACCAACCCACAAGCTCAGAGAATGAATCTTTACTCTCATACTATGGTAGGGTGGGGGGACTTAATAAGTCTCCATCTTAAAGCCCACAGAACACCCAAGATTACAATGACTAAATTAAAAAGCAGAATGGATAACTTTGGACAACATGATTTTAAATAAATTTCCTGGAATGTAAAAGTCAAAATTGACATCATATTCTTTCACATGTCCTGGAGCCCGGATTTCAAAGCAGTTCTTTCATGAACTAAATACATATTTCAGATAAAATCTTTGTAATCTTAGTTAATACATATCAACCACATACTGTACTTTTACAATTATTTATAAGTTGAAAATTTAGCAAATTTAATAACTATTAAAGTGCATATATATTCTTACAGGGGATGAATAAGTTGTATATCTAGTAGTAGATTTTAATTTATTATCCAGTACGGGATATTTACATCGCAATGGAGGTGGGACAGGTGAAGAAGATAATTGTGCTAAGTACATAAAACCATTTGGGTAGTATCTCAGTTTCCAGTGTTCTTGAACCGTTCCTCACTTTTGTAGTTTTATTTTCTCACTCATTTCATCTATACATTCTTAGATTTGATTTTTTTCCCCTTAATTGAATAGAGCTTTTGATAATCTTTATGAACAAATGTATGAGTTAAAGATCTTTTTAGAAAGACAAAGATCAGGTTCTCTTTAGCTGCCACTCAACTATGAAAAATGAAAAACTTTATAGAAAGAGAGAGAATGGAACTACAGACATGCCAAATACACAGGGTTTCGAACCCAGACTTATAGCCCAAATGCTTGATGTGAACAGAGACATCTGTCAATGTCACATTTTGCCCTCCGGAGATTTTAAAAGGTAAACATACCGAGGTAGGTTACTACCTTTCTGATATAGAATGCTGGTACTCTTATTGAAAAGGATAAATCGAACTAAATTTCTCATCTATCTATATCACAATCTAAAAAGTATCAGGTGGGGGAAGAGTTTTAGCTTACAAAATGGCTACTAGAGCAGGAAGTGGATTTAAGAAAAAGATTTTAAAATGCAGTGTTAGAATAACAACATGTCTCTAGAAATACTTCCATTCTAGCTGTATGTGCAATGTTCAGGCTGAACCTTCAAGCTGTGGTAGTGGCATAAAAGTCTGAAGTTTCAAAACTGCAAAAGCTAAATTTACCTAAAAGCATGCCTTTTGCTAAGGGCCTTCTGAATTCAAAAAGGCATTGGAAATTTCTGTTTTCAAAATACTTTAATTTGGAATCCATGTCTAGCCATAATAATTTATGTGCCTAATTTATAAGCCAACCCTATCCATGCTAATATTAAAATAATAAATCAGAAAAATCTGACACAGGCATGTAGCTCTGGGATCTATTAGTATAGCACTATCAGCAACTATATATTGTTAAATATGTGGTTAGAACAACAGCAAATTAAAGGGATAGAATACTACATCAGTAAAAATAATAATAATTTAATTTGTTTTGTTTTTTGCAGATTTATCCAGGCAGAATATTATATTGCATTAAGAGCAACAGAAAGAATGCATCAAAATACTCAGAAATTCCTAAAAATAACATTTGAATTGAATCTATAAGCATTTTGATTAGATATAATCAAAACAGAAGAGCAGAATAAGTTACTAGATTTTTTTCTATAAGATGTTTAACTCTTGTTTTGCTTAATAGTTGTTTCTTTTTATGCTATTCAATGGTTACTCTCCAAGATAGTTCTTTTTTTGTATTTAATTATTTAAAAAATATATATTTAAAAAATACAATGGCCCTTTGGCAGGTGCAATCATAAGTGCACCTGCCAAAGTGCACTTATGCACATAAATGTGCATAAATGCGCACATAAATGTGCACATAAATGCATATATTGCAATATGTTTCTTGACTAGCCTATAAGAACTACAAGGTGGAAGAGAAGAAATAGCATGGCCAAAACAAATAATGGCTTATGCCTTTGCCCTAAGTTATTTCTAAATATTATGGTTGGTCACATGGTCAGTCAGCTGTTTAGATTGCATTTGTCATTTTTAGCTACCTCTCAAGTCCTTCTGTTGTTAATGGGGTTAAAGGTATCATCACGGAATATACAGTAAACTCTTCCAAGTAAAACTCTTCCTTTTCTAATTGACCAATGGTGATTTTGTCTACGCTTGTGGTATTCAAGTGGTGCCCCAGATGTTTTAGAATTGTACCCAAGGCAGATGTAACTATTGCTATTATCTTTGTTTTATTTTGACACAGTTCTCCAGTTCTTTCTCTTCTATTCTGCTATCTTCAAGTACTGCCACATCCACTATCCAGGCATTTTTGTCTTCATTGTCAATTGTTAAATCTGGGATGTTCTGTGGAAGATGCTCATCTGTTTTAATTTTAAATCCCAGAACACTTTAGCTTCTTCCTTTTCTATTACTTTGTCTGTTTTGTGGTCTCACCAGTTCTTGCTTGCAGGCAAATGGTATTTCCTGCACATATTCCAATGCACTGCTGTTGCTGCTTTCTCATGCTCTTATTTATAGTCAGTCTGTGCGATGTTCTTGCAGCAGCTAACTAGATGGTCCACTGTTTCCTCAACTTCTTTACAGAGATAGCATTTGTTGTCTGCTGCTGTTTTCTCAATTCTGGTTGTAAACATTTGTTCTTAAGGTTCGGCCTTGTGCAGCCAGAATTAGCCTCTCTGTCTCTTTCTTTATCTTGCTTGCTTTTAGCTTTTCAAAATCTTGTTATCTGTTTTGTCTGATTGTTTTTTAAAAAATGTACTGACCATTAATACTAATACTATGTCTCTTTTCTAGTCTTCATTTGATCTTTCTCGTAGACCAGTTTGTTCTTTCTGACATTCAGTAAGTCTTCAAAGTGTATAGCTACAGTGTATCTTCTTTATTGTCCTTCGGGTAATCTTTCAATGCCCCTTTTTCTTCTTCAGCTTTCTGGTGTATTACAACTTTCCATGTCCACCTATGTTCCTTTGTAAGTACAGTCTCTCAACTTCACTGCATGGAAGACTGGCATGATTATTGTCAATTTTTTTGTCGGGTCTTCCTAATCAGAGCTTTTAGGTCTGCTTGAGTCCAACCCATTGTTCTAGCTGTGTTTCTAATGACTAGAATTGCCCAGATGTCAATTGCCTTGATGGTATTTCCTCCACTGAGTTTCCTTTAGGACTTTAAGTTTTTCTTCACTCTCACTTCTAACTTTTTTTCCTTGACTTCAGTTTGCTTGATTCTGTTAGCTTGAAAAATGCCCAGATATTTGTAGTGAACTTTTCCATCCAGATTCTTGATATTATTTCCGTAGGACATCTTGATTCTTTCAATTTTACTTACTTTTCCCTGTTGATGATAAGGGTGGCACATTTGTCCAAACCAAACTCCTTTATAATATCTTGGCTGTATATATGAATAGTGCTGAGTGGAAAATCTATTTCAGATGTCGTTTTCCCAAACAGCTTTAGATTGTTCATATAAAAGAGGTAGTATAGCTTTGCAGATGTTTTGAATTTCGATAGTCATGGTCTGATTTGTTCAGTATTTTTGACAGAGGAATCAGAGCAATAACAAACAGTAGCAGTGATAGTGATTCTCCTTGAAAGAATCCTCTCTTGATATAAACCTCTCCTAGTCTATCACCATTGACCAACAACTATGTCTTCTATTGTGCCATTGATCTTTGCACAACATTTCTGATATTCCTCCTTCTCCTCTAGAAATAACTTCTGATTATCCAACAAATCATATGGCAGGGAGTCTAATGCTATTATTGTTGTATGGATATGGATATGGCATTTTATCCACCTATTGAGTGCTTCCCAAGCATCTTGAATAAGCAGATGTTATTTCATAGTGTTAAAGGTAGCATTGCAAGATGTAAGACATTCCAAGTAAACCAGCCTTTTGCAAATTGATTTTGTCAATGCTGGTGGTATTCAAGTGGTACTTAAGATGTTTTTGGACTACACGCAAGGCCCATATTACTACTGGTATTATTAGTAGTAGTATTGTACTTCAATTTAATATAACTATTCATTTCAGTGGACTTTTGGTAATTTATAAAATACTATTAAAAACATAAATAAAATTAACTAAACTGGACTAAAAACAAGCAAAAGCCTCTTCCCTTAACACATTAACCCCAAGCTTAGGAGCAAAACCTGTGTAGGAGCCTGGGTAGCGTAGGGGGCTAATACCTCCTACTAAAGGCAGCAATTAACATCAGCTGCCTGTAATTTCTCTGAGTTCAATCCTAGCCAGGCTCAAGGTCGACTCAGCCTTCCATCCTTTCTAAGGTGGGTAAATTGAGGACCCAGTTTGTGGGGGCAATAAGCTGACTTTGTATAAATATACAAAAGTATGAAGGCTATTGCTTAACGCATTGTAAGCCACCCTGAGTCTCCGGAGAAGGGCGGCATATAAATCAAATTTAAAAAAACCCCCAAGTTTTAAGGGATTTTTGGAACCCCAGGAGAGAGGGTGCTATCCATGTCACTGGAGGGATGTTGTTCAGAGGATGGGGGGTCCACAACAGAAAATAAACAGGGTCCACAAGATGCCATAGAAAGAATCTGGAATGCATCCACTCTACTTGAAACTACTGAGTGGGCCTAAACAATAAGACAAACCCTAATGCTAATTGATAATCTAGTCACTTTCATAAATTTTGTCTGCCATCTAAATGCATCTGGTCAGTAAATGATTAGCTCTATCCATTGCCCCCACTCTAGCCCCAATTAAGGGGTTACGGGGTCATTAAAAAAGGGAGTTTGCCTTCTAAATGATTTAAGGTTTGGACCTGCAAGTGTGCTAGACAAACAGCAACACTAGTACATTCATTTTGATGGGTATTCCCTACTTATAGATGGGTGCCTACTTATTCTTTTGTAGATGGGTGCCTACTTATTCTTTTGTAGCAATACCAGCAGCAATAGCATTTAGGCTTATATGCCAGTACATAGTGCTTTACAGCACTCTCTGGGTGATTTACCAATGTCTGGATATTGCCCCCAATAATCTGGGTCCTCATTTAACTGACCTCATAAGGCTAGAAGGCTGGGTCAACCTTGAGCTCTGTCAGGACTGAACTCCAGGCTGTGGACACAGTTAGCCAGCAATACTGTATTCTAAACACTGCACCAACAGGGCTTGTGCAATCCCTTTTTCTTTAATGAATGTAAATGTAAACATTGATTCCCTTCTTGCTAATTATTCCAGCACTGGTATCAGCATTTCAAAAGGTAGTGTAGTGAATAAAAAGGACTATAAGATTTACCTATTTACTCAGCTTCCTCTTGAATCAAGTTTCAGAAAGCTTTCCTGCCATTTGGGGTCACCCAGTTGTTTGGGGTCATATCCTCCTGATAGTGTAAAGTTAAAGTAAAATTGTAAGCACAGTTGTGATCATGTGATTTTCTACTTAGGGATTGCATTGCTTAGTGACTATATCGCTTAGGAAGAGAGGATTACAAATTACTGTAAACAAAAAAAAAGTCAGAGATGTCTGATATCAATTGATTCATTGTTCTAAAAATTCATAACAACAAGCAGGGCCAGGAAGAAATTCTATTAATTGAGATGCGTGCTAGTAAAAATATCCTCTGCTCAAGGGAATATTTTGTTATTAGCATTCCTCCTTGATTTGGGGTTTAGCAGAACACATCTGTTGGAAAGTTCAATTGGTTATTAAAACATAGCTCATCAAGCCACTCTGTAACTATGGCTAGAAATTTATCTTGCACCAATTCCTGTATGTGGTTTCAAGGCTTGCAACTTCACTGGTCTATCCTATTCCAGGTTTTTCAAACTGTGATCTGTGGGATTCTAGAGTTCCATGGGAACTTGATGGCCCAAAGAAGAGAGAGTTCACTTAAGCACAGCCAAATTTCTACCATATGGCTTTGCCTCTTGATATGGTGTCCCTGGAAATTGTTTTGTTTTTAACTAATAGGTTCCACATCTTGGAAAAAGTTGAAAACCCCTGAATGACCTATGATCTAGCAGGTAGGAAAAAACAAAAGTCGACAAGGCAATATTCACACAATAATATAATTATGAAGCAGCTCATAAAATATACACATTCATGTATTTAATACCTCTATCTGACTAGCATCCATGCCGGGGGGAGTGGGGGGCGGGGAGCTCTCTTTTTTCAGGAATTTAGGAATGTCAGACCAGACAAAATAAAAATTTTGGCCCATAAATGAGTATTTTCAAACAAGAAAACCAAATGAATGAATAAATGAACTTTCTGGCTTATATGCATAGTAGCTGAAAAAAACCCGCAGCATGTACCAAATAAAACAATGATTTGGGGAGAAAAGTTTGAAAATCTTTACATCCACAAACATTAATAAAAATCACAACTAGGTAAATACAAGTAGCAAATATGCAAAGTATATTTGTATTTATATCATGAATCTTTAAAAGAAATTCTCACAAAAAGTAGAAGACATGGACTCAACTTCTAGCTTTCTCTTCCAACAAATCCAATCTTACCAGTGGTAGGTTCCAAATTTTTTTACTACCGGTTCTGTGGGCATTACTTATTTTGTGGTTGTGACTTGGGGTTTATGTGACTGGGTGAGCGTGGCTTGGTGGTCATGTGATGGTGGGCATATGTGGCTGGGTGATCATGTGGCTGGGTGGGCGTGGCTTGGTGGTCATGTGACTGGGTGGGTGAGGCCAACTGGACGTCACTCATGGTTAGGGTGCCTAGCTTCATGTGTCAGGTCTCAATGAAATAGTTTCCCTGTCTATTTATTTACTACTACTTAACATCCAAAATATACTATTTAATCCTATGTATATACTATATGCCATATCTGTACATACATATTACATAGTATAGAGTATGTATAGGCACACAAAAAGATACGTTGTCTACTATATATACTGTATATGTATGTACATAGACACAGAGCTCTTCTAAAACTATACACATTCAACCTCCCTTACTACATTTGGAAAAACACATCCAGGGTCCACTTTCTGCCACACATTTAACTATAACTTCTGTACATTTAGAACATTACACACACCTTCTTCCCTAGCTTGCACATGACTGTTAGAGCCAGGAGAGGTCATGGATTGAGTAAAATGTGGTGAAACCCACTTAACAAGGCTCTTGCTGTTACAAGGGTTATGTCTACATAACCCTATGGGTTATATCTAATATGTGATTGTTTGAAGGGAAGATGTTATAGTAATGTTATGGTTGCTTGCATCGGAACTCTGCATGTTTTATAATGTTTTAAAATGAGATAGTTGTAGTAATATGAGGGGAAGATGTTACAGTCGGTTACATCGGAACTTCGTATGGTTCACAATGTAGTGTTTTTTAATAGTGTTTTATAGTTATAGGGTTTTATATCTTTTTAATGTATGTATGTAATACTTATGGAGGTTAGTGGGGTTTTTAATGTTTTAAAATGTGATAATTGTATTAATGACAAAGGGAAGATGTTACAAGGGTTATGTCTGCAGTCTTGGCAGGATTAGTTTGAGATCCATTCCCTGACTCTCGAGGAGTTGCCTCTAGCTGCGTCTGAGAGGTATTTCCAGTTCCTGTCATAGGTAGATATATACCTGCAATGATGATTTGTTAAGGGCTTTTTACTGACGATTAAATATATCTGAAACGCTTAGCAACCAAAATTTTGGGCTCAATTGTGGTCATAAGTCAAGGACTATCTCTGCCTTCTTCTGCATGACAGCCTTGTCCTAGTAAACTCCTCCTTTCTGGCAATTTTTCTCTCTGTTAGAGGCACCAAAATAATCCAGACGATATAAGGTTTCCTGCTGGAGCAGGGGCTGGACTAGGTGGCCTCCAGAGCCCTAGATTGCTGCCCTGTTTCAAAGTGTCTTCTGAAGCCATGTCTAGTGCCAGGATTTGTGGTCCTTCCTTTTCTTTCTTTCTTTCTTTCTTTCTTTCTTTCTTTCTTTCTTTCTTTCTTTCTTTCTCTCTCTCTCTCTCTCTTCTTCTCTCCCTCTCTCCCTTCCCTTCCTCCTGAAACGCCAGCAAAACCCACCACTTTACTCCTAAAGTGGTCTAGTGCCAGGGGTCTCCAACCTTGGCAAGTTTTAGCAAAGCTGGCTGAGGAACTCTGGGAGTTGAAGTCCACAAGTCTTAAAGTTGCCAAGATTGGAGACCCCTAGCCTAGGGAAACTATCCAAGTCACTAAAAAACCCCCAAAATCCACATTGCATCTGTTTTAGGGGAGGAGGTTCAATTCATCACCCAGTTAAAGGCTGAAATGAAATGTTCCAGACTGACAGCATTGCTTCCAATGACATTCAGCTCCAGATCAGATTGGGGTTTTTTTTCTTTTGTTTTTTTGCAACAGGGAGGAACATGGAGTGAACAAAAAAGGAAGAGCCTCCAGCCTCTGACAGATGCTGAAGCGGCCATCTCCAATGCTGGATGCCGGATATACCTCTTATTTTCATCGGACTGCTACCTCTTTGGGGCAAGGGTTGCTTTTTACAGCGTGGCAAGGAACAACAAATAGTGCCCGTCGCCTTGGCGGCCGCTGCTGCCCTTACCCCACAGAGGTCCAGCAAGGTCTTGCCGAAACATCATGTCTGCTCAGGGATGCTTTCTCTTTCCCCTTCCCAGGACTGCACTAAGCGGCAGCTCATTGCCACCCTGCCCCACCGCGCCAGTGTCACACATAGCAAATTAAAGGCAGGCCATCTCTTTCTCTCCCACCCCACCACCACCCACCCTGCTTCCCTTTTACTTTTCTTTAACACGTTCCACTTCCTTCCCCAAACCTCAGGAGGCAGCCGCTTGTGGCCTGTGGAGGAAGCATCCTCCACATTGAAAAGCGTTCAAGGTGGCTGCAGGAGAGGGAAAAGAAAAAAAAAGGCTCGGCCTCTGAAGCCTCTTGAAGGAGACCTCCTTGTGTATGTGTTTGGTGGGCTGACATGAACCAGGCGAAGAGAGCCCGGAGAACCACACCAGCTGCAATCGGCCCCTTTCCTTCCACTGCTGCCACCACCTTTCTTCTCTCTGCTAACAGAAGTCAGAGAAGAAAAGTCAGTTGCTTCACCACACATTTCTTTGCATTTCCATCCCAAGTCAGCCTTAGCCACCCTCCCATCTGCTGTTGGGAAGTCAATGTAGAGCAAGAGGGACGGAAGCTCCCTGTACAGGGAGAGGACCAGGCCTGGCCATGCCACCACAGAGTTTGCAGCACTTTCCCTTCGGCCTGGGTGGCAGCGCTTACCCAAGCAGGCCAGTGTGGGTGGCCCTTCATCTTGGTGCTCCCTTGCCTGCTGCCCTCCCACCCTGCCTGGCTGCAGACATCCGCCTTCCTGAACCTCCCAAAGCAACCCTGCTGCCATTCACTTTCGTTTCGCAGCAGGAGAAGGAAGAAAGTGAATGGAGGTAGCACAGCAGTGCTCTGGGAGGGCAGGCAGGACCCGAGGCAGAGGGGAAGACAAGCGGGCAGCAGTCGGCTAAAAGGCTCACTGAAGCTGAGTGCGCCAGGCCCAAAAGGCAAATGAGCCTCGTCATGTCCCTCTGAGCAGCCGAGTGCAGTGGGTCTCCCTCCCCCACCCCCATCACCAGCATTGGTCTTACCTTCTAGTTCCTCCACTGGCATATTCAGCATGCCCAACGGACTCAGCACATTGGTAAGACTGACAGTGAGCAGCCCTTGGTGGAAATGAAGCCCCTGCTCTGGGCTGAGAGGGGTGGTGTCGCCATGGTGGTGCTCCGGGTGGGCAGGCGGATATCCCAGCTTTGGGCTGCTGCACATGTCCTGGGCAGTGCAGTGGCAGCATCTCCACCAAGGGCCGCCTGCCCACCCACTGGCCAAGCCAGGCTGGATGCCAACCTCGGAAGGCCAGCGGGCAAGGGGAACCACCGGGAAGGCAGAGTGAAAAGCAGGCAAGCATGGCAGGGCTGTGGGGAAAGAGGGGAAGGGAGGAAAGGGGAGGGGAGGAAAGGGGAGGGAAGGAAAGGGGAGGAGAGGAGAGATCTTTAGTAACCCTTAATAGACCGTTGTGGATCAGGACTTAATGAAAAACCTTTAAGCATTTATTTATAGATAAGAGATAGGATATGGGAAGAAGGGAATCATATATCGTATTTGAAGAGAAGTTATTAAAGGTATTTAATAACATTATTAACAAGTTATTAAAATTGTTTATACAGTATTTGTGATGAAGGGGGAAATGATTTCTTTATAAATTTCTTTATATAATTTCTTTATATAATTTACTATATTCTTATTTTTTGTTAGTTTTACTCTCTATTACTTTCCATTTCTGTATTTTCCATGTTTTCTTTTGCATTAGTTTTTATCATTTAATTATACTTTTAATAAAAATCCCATGAAATAATACTTCTTTCACAGAAGTCATATTTCTTTATAATAAAACAATATAAAAGTGGGAGAAAAAAATTGCCGTACATATAAAGTCCCAATATGTCAATCATCAATGTACATAAATAATTTATGAGACACAATAATTACACCTTTCCTCCAGTGTAAATGTCAAGTCTTCACATTCTTTACCAAAAAATAAAATGGAAAAAAAAAGAACATAAAAAAGAATATCCAGCTACGTTCTTTTGATCACCTGCAATTCTAAATGAAAATGAATTCCCAAGCCCTGTGTTTCTTTGCTATTCTTCCCCAAGATTGGATGTCTGTTATAAACTAACATCTTTTCTCAGTTCATAAAAATGAGCTGTTGGGTGTGTTTTTTTCTCTCTCTCTCTCTCTTCATTCAGTTTCTTTCCAAGGGCTGCCCATCAACTATGATAAAGACTGAGCTGCATGACAACAATGTCCCCAAATGCATGACAACACATCCCACAGCTGTCCTTAGCATAATGTGGCTGATTTCATATTGTGTTCTGGTTCATTTGAGCCTGCCAGCCAGCTAGAAAACTTGAGCTGGATCTGCCTTTTCTACTTACATTCAAGCTAAAGAAAGCTATCTGTCATTGCAGTCTATCAAAAGAAAACTAGTGTTCTGTTCCAAATAAGTGTGATACCATCGTCCATATTCATTATGTCCTGGATAAAACACTTCACCATATCCATGCTTGGTCAATTGTTCTTTATTATGATCGTGCCCTGCCTCCAAATGCACTGGCAAACTATTATCATCGGTTTGAATACTTCAAAATATTATCTTGATTCCAGGAAGGATAATGATAACAACCATCACTTTACAGGATGGGCAAACAGAAGAGTAGAGCTAGAGATTTCCTTGTTTCATTGTATGGGCAACTTATATACAGCATTTTACGGAAGCAGAGATAAAGTTATTTGAATAGTCATACCGATGGAGAATAAAATTGTGGACAAATTGTGAATTTTCTTCTTCAAAAAAGATTCTAAAAATTTTAATAAATCTAACAGAGCTTTGGCAAACAAAACATAGCTGCTGAAATAAAACATCAATAATATGGTGCTTGGGTAGATTACAAACAAATGGATATCATTAATGGCAAACATATAATAATGTTTAATACTTATTTCCTGCAAATTAACAAACTGGCTTTATAATATTATCAAAGGTTTTAATTATTAGGATTGGCTTCCTTTGTTCAGAACTGCAGGCAATATACTTAATAGTATGCCTATTATAATGTTAATTGCTACTTACTGCTTCTAGTTAAAACCACTTACTTACTACTTCTAGCAGTAGCTACCATGATTGAAGATCAGCTTCAGAGCTGGGTTTAGGGTAGTGCATCTATCCCTAGGCTCCTTAATCTCTCAGTAGCTTTCAATACTGTTGACTATGACAGTCTATTTGGGGGGGGGGGCTTGGAAGTGGGAGGTGCCATTTTACTGTAGTTCACCTTCTTCCTCAGTGGTTAATTCCAGGTGTTCTTGTTGGGATGGAAGAAATCATGCCCAGAGCCCCACATTTGTTGATGATCAGGGTTTAATGCTTTTGCCCCCCCCCCCCGCCCCCCATTTAACAATTCCAAAAAACTTCTGGTGAGGCATCTGCAGTTTCAGGGTTTTGTATCTTTGGTATATGATAGTTCCCTCAGGCTACACAAGAGAATCTGTTGAGATAATGACCAGCATTTGGAGGGTTTGGATGTGGACGAAAAGACTTTGGCTCAGTTCTGACAAGACTGAGTATCTGTGGTTGCTACACCCCACACCCCCTGCAGTCAGGGATGTTTCTACTATTGGTCTTGGATGAGGTTGTGCTTTCCCATTTGAGAATTGTGAACAACTTGGGAGACCTCCTGGATATCTCGGTTGCCTCATGACTGGACTACTGAAATGGAGTTACCATATTTTTCGGTGTATAAAATGCACCGGAGTATAAGACACACTTTAATTTTGGGGGAGGAAAACAAGGAAAAAAGTATTTTACCTCTGCCTACCAGCATTTAAGGTGGCGCTGCCCTCCTACCTCCTCCTGCAAGCGAGAGGTGCAGGGACTACTCGCTTTTCCCCAAAGAGACCCCTCGCATGCTCTGGGGGGAGGGACAGAGCACAGCCTGAGGAACAAATCTCTTCGGGATGATCTGGGGGGGGAATCTGCTCTGCAGCTTCGGGGAACAAGGCAGGTGCCACAATTTGCAGCTGGTCACCTCTCTGGCCACACTGACTTCACTCCCCAGCAATGTGAGGAGCCGCTACTGCCTAAGCCCTCTCTGTACCCAGGAGCCAAGCCGAGCTGAATGGGAGCCCCTAAAGGGAAACGTTCCTCCTTTCCAGCCATTGCTGCCTGGATTCCCCAATGCAATTCTCAAGAGTCGTGCTTCAGGTGGCGGCCAGTTTCCCTGCAATATGCAGCAGGGAACTGGGAAGTGCTTCGGATTCAGGGAGGAGATTGTAGTGCTGCTGCCTGAAAGTGTTTTTCTGCACTTTGCAGAGCCATGCACCCCTGTCCTCCTTCTCAGCAGACTCAACTTCTCTTTCCTCCTCGCCAGATCCACCGCCTGAAACACGGTAGACTTTTTTTTGTCTCTGCACACACCCCATGTTTGGAATTGGGATGGGGATCGCGGGTCTGCCGCCCGAACCGGTGATCCCCTTCCCGATAAGATGTATAAGATGCACCCAGATTTTCACCCCCTTTTGGGGGGTAAAAAGGTGCATCTTATACACCAAAAAATATGGTATATGCAGCTTTCCTTGAAGATCACCTGAGAGTGGTTCAAAATATAGCAGTAATTGGCACTTCTTACTATGTTCATGTGTTGCTGTTACTTTACTGGCTGGGTTGGTTGCAAGTTGGTTTCTGGATACAATTCAAGGTATTGGTTGTTATCTTTAAAACCATTCAGGGCCTGAAATTCAGCAGGTTCTGACAGGTTCTGGAGGAGTGGTAGCGGAAATTTTAAGTAGTTTGGAGTACCAGCAAATACCACCTCTAGCTGGCTCCAGAGTGGAGAGGGAATGGAAATTTTGCAATATCGTTCACCCAGGAGTGGGGAGGGAATGGGGATTTTGCAGTATTCTTCCCCTGGAGTGGGATGGGAATGAAGATTTTGCAATATCCTTCCCCTGCCACGCCCATCAAGCCACACAATGCCCACCAAGCCATACCCACAGAACCAGTAGTAAAAAAAAAAATTGAATTTCACCACTGCTCCAGAGATATGGATGACACCCTCGTTCCTGGGATTCCAAGCAGTGGTTTAATATGTTTTGGTTCGGTTTGGTTTGATTTGTTTTGGGTGAGGGGAAGAGACTGCTATGCTGTTTTATTGTCTATTTTAATCCAGGCTACTCTAGGCTGTTGCTATTATGTTTTGAATAGTTTTACCTGGTATTGGGTTACCTGGTATTGGGTTTTTAAGCTGCCCAGAGACTGTTGAACTGGGCAGCTATACTAAATTCAATTAAATAAATTAATGTCATACTTTCCTGTTAGCAATTGCATTTAATACCATTTTTTATCCAAAATACTCTAGCCACTACTCACTAGCAATATGTTGTCACCATGATATAAGCACAAACCAACAAACCAGATGTTAACTCCACAGAGGTATATCCACAACTGTCCCCACAGGAGATGGAGGAAAGTGATAAAACATATGTCAACAGGATATTAAACCCATTCCTTCTGCACTTGTGTCAGTACATAAGGAACGGTTTATGTCATGACATCAACACATATGTGTCACCATCCTGAATCCATCTCATGCAGTTGTGGGTAGAATTAATGGAAAAAACATGAAAAGTCTTTCAAAAGATTTCAGAATTCAAAGGAGGTGCAGGCTTTGAATTGATATGCTAAGGATGCTAATGAACAGATAGTAACTAATTCACAAAAGATCAAAAGAAGATGCAAGGAGTGTATTAAAACACTATACAGGAGAGCTGTCAACATCCAAGATAACTTGGAAGATATTCCTCTCTTCAAGAGCCTCTAGTATTAAAGCGTGCTTAGATTAACTCTCAATTTATTATCAAATCAGAAAGCTACAGGAACTGGTGAAATACACACTGAAATATACTAGCAATAGAAGAATATTAAATCAAGGTTCTAATCAAGCTATGCCAGCAAAGCTGGAAAATGACAAAATGCTCAACTGATTGGAAGAGGTCTACATCTATATTCCATTACTCAAAAAGGAGACTTGCTAGAATGTGGAAACCATAGTACAATTTCCTTAATTTCACATGCTAGCAAAATAATGGTTAGGTCCATCCAATGCAGATAGAGACCTAAATGAAAAAGGGGATGCCAGATGTTCAAGCTGACTTTAGCAAAGGCTGAGAAACATGAGATGTTACTGGTGATGCCCACTGGATAATTGAGAAAGCCAAATAATATCAAAAGGAAATTACTATATAGACTACAGAAAAGCTTTTGATTTTACGTATTATGTTATGATGTGGAATATGCTAAAAAAGTGGCAATCAAGTTAAGGATGAATAATGTCAGAATATTGCGTAAAGACAAAATAATATAAAATTGACTTATTTGATCAGCAATAGAACAATAAGTACTTTTACAAATATTAGAAACTCTATGGATTTTTTTCTTGAAAATGAATAAAACTGAGTTAATGACTTTTGGATTTGCCCGTTGAAAAGGATTCAACATGGGAAGAAGTGATCTATGCAATGTAATTTCAAAGTAGGATCATGATATTAACTCTATTTGTAACTGCTGTGAAAAAGCACTTTTTAATTTCTTTTTCTTTCTTTTTCTTTTTTCTCTCTCTCATACTTTCTGAAATTTCTATGTTTCCATCTTTCTTTTTTGTATCTCTCTTTTTTATTTTAATCTCATTCTCTAGTTTTATTAATAAAAAAAATATTGTTGTTTTTAAAACTTCAATAAAATCACTTAAAATTAAGGGGGGAAATGTAACTCCCTGTTCATCTCATTGTCCTCAGGAGAAACTTATATACAGGTCAGGAAGACACAAGAAGACACAGTACAGACAGAAGCAGGAGAAACATACTGGCTCCAGGTTGGCAATAAGTATGACAAGCTTGCACACTCTCCCCTTATTTATTCAACCTATATGCAGAATACATATTAAGGGAAGCTGGTTTGGAAGAAGATGTGCATGGCTTTAAAATTGGAGGAATAAAATTAAAAATATTTGCTGCACTGGTGACCCTATCCTGATAGCAAAAGTGCATACTCTTAAGTTCTAAAAACCAAAGCACACCATGAAAAAATGGGAACAAAATTAAATATAAAGAAAACCAATCTTAATCACAATCCGTGATTAAGAACAACCCGTTCTTAATCATGGGTTGAACAACCCGTGTGGTCCTTCCCTTCCCTTCCCTTCCCTTCCCTTCCCTTCCCTCCCTCCCTCCCTTCCTCTGGGTAATGAACAAACATGTCCAATTATATGTCATAGTCCTTCTATTAATTCTGCTACAAATAGAGAGAAACTATTCTGAAAAGAATTGTACTTGAAGCTCCATGCGTTTAGAGTTTTAAGGTACCTCTTCTTTTTAAGGAGTAAAGGGATATTAATGCCTTCCTGAACACATTTAGGAAATAAAACACAAATCCCGTGTGTGCACCAGGTCTCAAATACATTCCTTTATACATGTAAACATGCTCAGATTTCAAAGGCTAATATTACAAAATGAATATTCAAATGATCCAGAAACCTGTAGTCAATGAATGAATAGTATTTTGAAAACCTAAAACTGTACATGTTGGTTCTACAAAGATGAACAAAGGAATAAAACTCTTTCTTACAATACTTTTACCTTCTGCACAGAATTGTAAAAAGAAAATGCATTTGTGCACCATTAACTCCTCCGAAAAAGCATTATAGGAAGATGACTTCCATTCTCCTGTCATAATGCATCAGTGGTCTCATATATAATATACTGAATATATTAGAAGTGTAGTATATGATATATTTTAGGACAGTTAACCTCATGTCCTTCAAATGTTTAGAATTATAATTTTCACAGCCTTGTATTATTACTTCGGCTTACTGGGGTTTATGGCTGCTGAAATCCAAAATATTTGGAACTTTCATTAGTTACTGGTTTCATTAGACCTGATATTAAACCCCAGTGGAGCCCGAAATAATATGGATAACAGTATTGCGAATGAACTCATGCACTTATACAAATGCTTAAACAAGCAACAGATCACTTTGCTCACATAGTGCTCTTCCTCTTCCTCAGAAACCATTTCTCTAACTAAAAAGACAATTTTAACAATAATGTACAATACAGAAAAAAGTTTTTACAATGCTTTGTTCTCAATATATCAAACAAGTGGTGGCTTATTATACCTCAATGGTGGATTGCCCCCCGTTTCGCAAGAACCAGTAGTAAAACCAGCAGGAGGCCCTGCCCACCGCCCCGGATATCATCATCCGCGATCTCCGCATGCACAGAAGCAAGGAGCGTGAGCGAAGGCAAGTGCGAACGCTCACTCCTGTTGTGAACCGGTAGTAAAGATAAGTGGAACCCACCCCTGTTATACCCCTGAATTATTTACAAACATCATTGATTTTTCTCTGCTGTGGCATGAATGCCGCTTTCCCAAATACACAATTTACTTCTATAATATATCCACATCTTGCTACAAATCTAACTTTGTGACACACTATGGGTTATCTTTTAAAGAACCTTTTCACCAAAGTGTTTTCCTTGGTAAATAAACTCCCAAATACAACTACAAAGAACATTACTCTGAATTAAGGAACAATAAATAGAAGAAAAAGAAGATGGATACTGAAGAAAAAAATATGGCATCAAATTAGGCAGATAAATTATTCACTTCCAAAAAACACTTTCTCAAAAAATAGTCAGGTCAGCTATAAAATATTTAGAGAAGCCAAGGAATGCTGATATATATAGAGAGAGGTTCTAGAAATCAGAATGTTTTTAAAACAAACTTCTCAAAGATTTGTTTATTAATGTTGCCTCTCAAAACTACCATTGTCTATAGAATCCTGCCTCATTTTTTCATAGTTCCACTCTCATTTAGTTCTCTAACATATTACATCATATCTATATATATCCAAATAATTCTGCTGCTGTACCAAATTACATGTATACTTGATTTGCAAAATTATATAAAGAGGGATTACGTCTCCTCTGTCTTCAGCCATGTTTCTTATCTCTGGCACCATAACAAATCACCTTGTGCTTCAGCTGAATTCTGTACTGGTCTGTGGTTTAAATGATTTTTTAAAAAACAATTCTCCTATAATATGAACAAAAATCCACTGAGTGCTCAACTTGTCAATTTAGACTTTCTAAATCCAGTTCAAACCAATGCTGGAGATGTCTACAATCAATGTATGTTTATGTACTTGGCTGATCAACTATAGTAAAGGTTAACAGAAGCTCCATCTTCTGAAGTTATTTGGGATGACTTATTGGGATAGTTCTTGGGAGAATTATTTGGATCTATTAGTTCTAAGAAAGTGAACAGGTAACATCATCTCTGCCTCCTGCAGTTTAGATGTTAGCCCTTCCTAACTGGTGAAAGTCTGCAGAAAGGATCAGTAGGACATATTTGTGATTTTTACAAGGCTCAATAATCAACAGCTGGCATATTTGCAGAAATTAGGAAAGTTATTTTATGAAAGAAGAACTAGGAAATTTAAAAACTAGGAAGATAGTGGAACAGATGATAGAGAAGCTGTTTCAATGGCTTTATTGTTTCAAAGAAGAGCAATAAAGCAGTTTGACTGAGCAAAGTTTAGATCCAGTTTAGCTCATCAGTTGAGCTCTGTGCATTTGTTTACATCTTCAGCTGGTCTGCTTTCCCAGGTGAAATGTAATCAATAACAATAAAAAAAAATCAAAGATCTTAGATAATGTACATTTCCCTGTTCGAGGTACAGAAAATTCACATAATTTAAACTAACAAAGCTAACATTGTTTTATTGGAGCATCAGATTGAAATGAACTGGGAATACATATTGAATAGCTTCTTGTTCTTTTTCCAGTATTCAGAACCATGAAAGGCTTTTAATAATGCTATTGAATCTATACTGAAAAGTGCAATTATATATACTTTTCAGATTGTCTTTGGTACTCCAGTGAGACCTTTGGCAAATCACTGTTTATTTTTTCACAGACCATTTGTTAAAATTGCACCAGGTCAGCCTGCACTTGTTCCAGTGTCTGTATGAAATTCATCCTTTTATAGATATGAGAATCTGGAGAATTCTTTATTGCCTACCAAAGACAATCTAGCCAATTCACATAACAGATGCAGTGGGGAAATGAAGGTTAGAAGCAATTCACTGTAGCACAAAAGCACACTGAAACACACTTGAATGATGAGCTATGAAATTGATCTCCAAAGACGGATGCAGTTCATCCAAAACAAAGTCAGTATTTTTTTTTAAAGTTTTAGATTGAAAGATGTAAGAAAATGTAAGAGTGTGCAGAAACAGAAACAGAAACAGAAACAGAATGCATCTTGAAATAAACAGTTAAGCCTGTCAGATATTAATACATTTATTATCTAATTATACATAATGTGAAGAGCGTGAATGCACCTTGCACCCTTCCCTTCACTGTTCCTTTTCAGTGAACGCCTCCCATCTCTACTTGTATCTAATCATGATTATCTTTATAAGGCTGTCAGGCCCTCATTGAGACAGGCTTAAGTTTTTCTGAGTTGTTATTGTTTTTCTTGGCATTGCAGGGTTTTACTTGTTTCTCAAAAATTAAAAATATCAACACAACACATGATGTGACTAGGGGCACTGTTTTTCAGCTGACTTGTCCCAGAGCCTGCGTTGGTTAGAGGTGAGAGGAAGCTTGTGGCCCAAGGTCACCCAACTGGCTTTTCTGCCTAAGAAGCAATTAAAACTTGGGTCTCCCTTCTCCTAGTCTAGAACCTTGAACACTTTGATATGTGGTCCTTCATGTTCTTAGATTTAATAGTCTTGAATGGAAGTTTTCCTCCTATTCAATACCATCCAAAGGAAGTTTTGGAATAGGTACAAACCAGGGGTCAAATGCTAATGGTTTGGGCCAGTTCGCTACTGGTTCACTGAACCGGTAGTAAAAAAATGTAAAAAAAATTCTGATGATTGCACGTCACTCAGCTGATCTTTGGAACTTTTTTCTTTAATTTTTAAGCATTTTTTTACTACTGGTTCCAGAGAACCGGTAGTTAAAAATGCTTTAAAAAGTAAAAAAAAATTCTGATGATCGCACATCATTCAGCTAATCGTTGGAACCGTTTAAAAACTTTTTTAAAGCATTTTTTTACTACTGGTTTGGTCGAATAGGTTCGCACGCCATAGCTGATTCCCCCCCGCCACCACTGCTGTTCTACTTACCTTCCCAAGCCTCCTTTTGGCACATGCGTTTGGTGCGCAATGCATATGAGTGCGTGCACAGCACGCTTGGCACACAGCTTGTATGCTGGGCCAGCAAACCAGTAGTAAACCAGTTCGGATTTCACCACTGGTACAAACATTTGAGCTTTGTCACCCATTGCTTTGTGGGGTAGTCAAATAAGTGGTAGTATCAGGGAAGTTGGACAGCTATCCCCACAATGCTATGCCTTCAGGCCTCATTCTGAATTAGTATGAAACAGAAGGAAAGGAATAATATGCAATTATTCAAGTAAGTAAGTATGCAGTTAGAAATGGTATCTTCTCTAGATAAGACTTGCATCCTTCCTCAAGCCAACAAATCATTATATACTTTCACGAAGTCTTACATTTAAGAGAACAATCTCATTTTTTTCCAGGAAAAATGACTCACTGAGGATCAGAAAGTACATCCAATTTACTTGTTATTTTTATCCAGTTATTTCCACTCATAGAAGCACACACAGTTTGCAACTTGTATTATTTACTTCCTAAATGAAACATTTGGTCACACCTCTCTATATACCCACTCAGCTCAAAAGTTTAGTTTACCAGGCTAGGATTAAGTTCCCAAAAAATCAAGAGGCACCCCACTGCACACAGCACCTTGTAATATATGATGGCTCCAAAGAACTACAAATCTCATACATTTTTAATATTTTCCTACAAGCTTAAACCATCAGTTTGCCCAATCCATCTTGACACTTTACTCACACTTCCCTGTTCTTTACACCAAAGCGATATTGCTTCATTCAGTTCACACAGGAACTATTTGTTCTTTGGGGAATCATCCTGTTATGTAAAGCATCCCCCATACTTGGTGCCTTTTTCAAAGTCTCCATTCTTCTTCACTGAACTAAACTGTTCTGAACAAAACTTACTGTCCTTTTGGCCTGCTTTGAATGAGTTTCATCTTATACTCCATTTTTCATACAAACTGCTATGAATTATGGTATTTAAAATGCAATGGTATAAATTCGACCCATTCTGACTATACCATAATAATTGATACTATATGCTGACAACATTAATATATAGATGCATAGTTCACCAATTCCTTTGACTGTACATTGTTAATACAGTCTAATGAAGCATGATTTGAATTACATTAAATAAAGTAGCAATCGCTTAAGATCTCTTCATTCATTTCCATAATTTTGAGGCATATTTAAAATATATTTTTTCTAAATAGAAAATTATTTCTAAACATTTTTCTAAATAGAAAGTAATTTCCTAAATAATTTTCTCAATAGAAATGACTAAATACATTTATGTGATTAGTTGTGTATTTTCCAATATTCTAAAAAATTCATAAAACACGACTATCAAGTACAAACAATAATTTAGATCTGAATCTCAAAATGCAATAGTAAAATTTATATTTCTATCTTTATTTATCCATGAATGCAAACTGTATTTCATTACGATAGATCAGATTATATAAATCACTATATTTCCACATTCGTGCCTTCTTAATGCTGCAACTTGCTAATAAATATTGTTAATAATGCTATATATAAAATTTGCACAATCCTTACAAATAACAGTTTTAATAACATGGGTTTCTGTATGTTACTCAGTGAAGTTATTTTTCTACGTTCAAGGAAATACGATTAATGATTGTAACTATGATTTATGATATATGGCCTATTACTTGCTGTTTATATGTACACTGAGCTTATGCATTGGAGATACATCCCTTGTGTGCCCATCACAATTGGCCAATAAAGAATTCTGTTCTGTTCTGTTCTGTTCTGTTCTGTTCTGCTCTGCTCTGCTCTGCTCTGCTCTGCTCTGTTCTGTTCTCCACTCCATTCCACTCCACTCCACTCCCCAAGGAAGAATTTTTATCTAACATATGGTACAAATAATATTTTAGTTCCTTCCAATATTTCACTACCTTTTATTTTTAAGTTATCATAGAGGATAGTTATCACATTAAAATCTTACCTGTACATGAAAAATCATCAATCCGGATATATCCTGGGACACAGTTGCAGCGATATGATCCAGGCAAATTAACACACACTGTATTGGCATGACAATAATGCATCTTAGCAGCACACTCATCAACATCTGAAGGGAGGAAAAAAAATTTCATGATACTACAATCAGATGCACAATTCCTACTTTCATAGATGCACAATTGTAATAGGAAACATACAAACATCCAAAATATATTCCCCAAACCAGAATATTTGGAAATTTAATCTTGCTATCAACCTTGGATGTATTTCTGCTTGTGACCATCTTTAAAGGTAATATAAAGATATGCTTTAAGTGTTTTTTAAAAATATTTCTCTATCACACTACCACCAGTCAAAAGTGGACAAAATGTAATAATTAAAATCTGAAAAGAAGAAAAGTTAACTATTAATATTTAGTTAAGTCAATCACAATAGAGTGTTTAAATGAGAAATTCAAGTGCCCCTTGTACTAGCTTCCTCGATTTTTTTAGCCAGAATTTCCAAATGAAATGAGTTGTGCCAGAGATGAGTGTCACATATTGAAAGTTGTAAAAAGTTGAAAATAAAACCTGTTCGGGACAATATAAGGTATAATGGAGATATTAAAATGATTATTCTCGGGAAAAAATGTATTAATCCTGAAACCAGCACTGCTCCAAAAACCTAAACCATTATTAGCTTCATATAAAACTATCAAGTAGCATCTTCAATCTGAACTGGAAAAAAAATTAAGGATTAACATTTTAAAATTAATATCCCAGATACCCATCTATTCTTCTGAAGCAAATATCCATTGTTCAAATGAATTATGTTCACTCTGATTCAACTAAGCAGCACTCCCTATAAGAATGTCATTTTTAATTGTGTAAAAGAAAACTCTAGTGATTTTTGGTTGTTTACAACATCAGAATGCTGTAACAGCCAGAATGGTTTAATAAAATGCCTGAAATTCCATTATCTTCTTACTTTTAGTATAATAAGATCATGGTAAAATCTGCTGACATCCAGGGAATTCTCAACAGCCTTTTAAAATTATATTAAAAGAAGTTCCTAAAATAGCTGTGGAAGAGAAGGCTTGCCGTTTATGTATGAAATTAACATTTTAAAAATACAAATTTCAATAAATTTCTGTCACATTTGTAATTCAACAGACACCTCAGGGACAAATTGCTTTACTTACTTAAAAAGAACATTAACATTTTTCCAGGTATATACATTCAGCACTGTCCTAACATTTTGGTAGATGTATGTATGTATGTATGTATGTATGTATGTATGTATGTATGTATGTATGTATTATCATAATTTATTTCCTGTTATTGCTCTGGTTGAAAAAAAAATGAGACAAATAACAAGAAATAATGTTCCTCAAAATGTTATCTGGGAAAAGGATTGAGGTTAGACAAATGAAAGCTTGTTCCAAAATGAAGGATTTTAGAATTAATTCAGAGATGTATTAATTTGATATCATCAGCCAATGCATTACCAACTTCAAAATCTGAAGTGAAAGAGTCAGGTCAGGTCATACAAAAGTTATGATACTTGCTCAGTTATGGTTGTTTAACACAATTGTCATTATTTGATTCAATTACTGATAATAGAGGGAAAATGTACTTATTTCCTGAATACAAACTGCAATATGCTTGCCTAATGTTTGCACTTTTCCTTAATGGCAGAACTTCTATTTCTGTCAAAATTCATATATTTACAGTAAAGTATGCAAATTAGTATGCAAAGTTGAGAAAGTAGATGAAGTCAAACTTGACTGATTCATTTCTAGCTGTGGTGGCAGATGAGACTATACGTATGTAGAAAGAGAAATAAACCCAACCTTCGAAGTAGGTTGGGTTTATTCTATAATTTTACTTTTGTGAACTCTGCACAGGGCAAGCCACTACAAAAATGATAAGAAAGTTTGTATTCTTCTCAAGTTTTTCCATCTCTAGAGTCTCTTTCCCACAGGAACTTTAAAGCATGTTTAGAGATAGGTTAGCTCCTTCAATTTTCTCTTCATCTGCTCACCTTTTCCAGGTCAGGGACAAAAGTAATCTTCATTAGGTGCACCATCTGTCTCTGTTTTATTTTAGCTACATTTGGGGCAGAGTTGGACAGGTGGCAATGAAGTTTAAGAACCCCTGCTTTAGAATATACCTAAGGCAATCTTTAGTACTACAGATGGCTTCTGCTTCAAAAATGAGTTTATTGTCCAGCTGCGCTAAATTTTCCTTGTACATAAATTGTAAAAAAAAAAAAAGAAGAACAGCATATATTAAGAGAAAAATATGCACAAGCCACGCTAAAATAAGGGATGCCATTACAACAAGATTCTGAACTAAATTCAGTATATACAACAAAGTATATATGTAGAATAGAATTTTCACGTATGTGCATCTTATCCTAATTATTCCAGTGTGAGTATTAAAAATATAGATTAATTTGAACTGAGAAAATTTGATAGACAATTGCAGAGAATATTTAAAAGAACGGTAGTGATGAAATTAAGTTTTATACTTTTACCACAGTTTTGTAAGAATGAAAACAAGTTTTACTAAAACAATCCTTGGTAATACAATCTTATACTTAGGCTTATCTATAATGGATGAATATTCTTATTCTATTGATATCACTAACAAAATCACTTTGCGTTGAGTACCAAGAACTGTCAGATGAGGTTCTTTCTTTCTTTCTTTCTTTCTTTCTTTCTTTCTTTCTTTCTTTCTTTCTTTCTTTCTTTCTTTTCTTTTTCCTTCCTTCCTTCCTTCTTTCCTTCCTTCCTTCCTTCTTTCCTTCCTCCCTTCCTATTTCTTTCTGACAGGTGATAACATTTTCCACTCACAGAAGGAAATTTTCTCTTGACCCACAGACTCCTTAAAAATACCGACCAATTAAAAAGATAAAAACAAAAACATGACCATCTTACATTCTATCTTGGTTACAAAAGCCTAAATACACCTAAAATGAAATAAAACCCACTGAATTGAAACAGAATTAACTTTTGACTAAACATTTTTGAGTTGCAGCATCATGACATGCATTGATATGGCTTTATTTTGAGCCTGGGCGTTTTTCTTTGTAAATTCCTCACACCTATCCTTCAGCATACCTCAGCAACAAAATAATTTCATCCATTTCTATTCAGCTACAAAGGTGCAAATGACTGGTTGCCTTCATTTCTCAAGAATAAAAAAAATGTGCAGGATTAGATACTCCAAAATCAAGCATTATTGTTAATTTTAGAACTGTACTAGGCATAAGCCATTGAGTGATATCCATAAGGTTGGTTATAATGGAACCCAAATTATGATTCATTTGTATAGATTGCTTGTCCCATTTGAAATATTAGAACTTGTCTTCTGATGATTCACAGAGGAGATAAAAAAAACATGATTTATGTCCTTCCGTAGGACTGTGAAGTAGTTTGCTTTTCTCATAAAAAGGTTTACTTATAGTCTTTAAAATGAAACTTGACATAGCATAATGATTGTTCACATATCACTAACTTCCCCCTGCATAAGCCAGTTTGCTATAATGACAAAAAGTCACTCCTGCTAAAGCTTTTCCATGAAAATCATTGTATCGTAATGCATAGTTTAATCTGGCAAAGTACAAGAAATACTCACCTCATAAATATGCATTTGGGCAACTTTTGCTCTTTAGACATTGTGTTTTTTAGTACAATAAGTGCTGGGAACCAGCAGTCCTAACACTGTTAATTTCCAATGTGTTTAAGATTTAACAGTGTCTATTTTGGAAAAACAAAGCATGCCATTGGAAAATGACTGAATTGAGTGATGGATCTTTTCTTTCACAGACAGCTTTATCAATGCATCAATGCAAATGTATTTAACCAAATGATAAGCTTGGTAGCAATCACTCAAATTTTGATTTTCCTACAGGAAAAAAACAGAAACATTTGTATGGGTGTGTATATCTTTGTGAGTGTCAGTGTCTCTCTGTATGGGTGCATATGTATATGTGTGTGTTTACTATAGGAGATGACCAAGTGAAAGGATAAATGCATCATCAGTCATGAGTCCCTGCATGCCCACAAGAGATCTAAGTGCACCTTTGAATACCTTTCTTAACTCCTACTAATTTCCTTTGACCATTAGTAGCTCAGATTCTTGTAAAGAGCTTAAGTCTGCAATAAATATTTATAGTCATTTGAACTACCTGAATCTCCTGTTTTTCCTGGTGACTGACATTGTGTATGTCTCTCTCTCTCTCTCTCTCTCTCTCTCTCTCTCTCTCTCTCTCTCTCTCTCTCTCTCTCTCTCTCTCTCTATCTCTATCATATCTATCTATCTATCTATCTATCTATCTATCTATCTATCTATCTATCTATCTATCGGGAAAGAATGAAGGCAAATGAGGTCCAGGCAGAAGAAGAACATCATGGCTTCAAAACCTAAGGGACTGATTTGGACAAAACTCAGCAGCACTTTTTCATGCTGCTGTTGACAAAAATAGGATTGCCAACATGATTGCCAATGTCCGATGATGGATATGGAAGAAGAAGAAGAAGAAGAAGAAGAAGAAGAAGAAGAAGAAGAAGAAGAAGAAGAAGAAGAAGAAGAAGAAGAAGAGGAGGAGGAGGAGGAGGAGGAGGAGGAGGAGGAGGAGGAGGAGGAGGAGGAGGAGGAGGAGGAGGAGGAGGAGGAGGAGGAGGAGGAGGAGGAGGAGGAGGAGGAGGAGGAGTGTGTGTACATATATAACTATATAATGATTGATATTGATCTTATATGAAACCTACTAATTGCATTTGACAGTAGTTGGGTAGGGCATCCATGTCTCCAATATCGGTAAATTAAAAGGGCTGCTGCAATCATCCAACAGTACACAGATTGTGACTACCTAAGGATTGTGTGCAATCCCCAGCATCCTTTCAGCTGTTGTCAAAAACTGAGTAGTTTTCAGACTGGGTTTTTTCAGACTGGGTTTGGGAGGGAAGAGTCAATAGGGAATGAGGTCAGCTTATAAAAAAAGAAAATGGTGAGTTAAAAAAATATGGTTTTTACTGTGGAGATATCTATTCTGTTTTAATACACTCTCTTTCTCCCTTGCCTTGTCCACATTTAATGCCTGACATATTCCACAGACAGGCATATGACCTTGGATGCAGAAAGAAAAATGTGTCTACCAAGCAATGCCATTTTAGTTGGCAATTTTCAGTTCCATCAGCAGGTATTTAAGCACTCAAGGTAGTAGACCCTTCCCTTCAAAGTCTACTTTCTTATCAGCTTGCCTGGGCATCATTCTGTAGGTTCCTCACAGAAACATGACATTTCATCTAGGCAAGGTATTGCTACCATTATCAGGACTCAAGATTCTACTTCTGTAGTCCATGGTCTTTATTTCACAATTCTTTTCTCTTCCCTGCTTTTTTATATATAGATGACATTCATTTGATATTGGGTTCCAAATCTGGGTAGTTTTCCCAGTTTCTGACCACAGCTGTCCTTTTCATAATTCATATTTCTGAATGGGTCTCAAAATAGAAATCAAGAATTTATCTGCATGCTAAGAGGTTTTTTTTAATTGAAAGTTTAATTAATCAAAAAGGTCTTTTTCTGATTTTATAATGCCCACCAATTAGATTTATTACTAGTATGAAATCAAGTGATATATAAAATTAAGGATCGCTGCTTTGGGAAGCTTTCCTAACATATTTTCCTGGGAAAAAGATGATTCTCTTAATAGCTCATATGGCTTTTGTTAAGAAAACAAACCAAGTTATCAGTATGAATTACACTGACAAAATAATGATTTATGAACTGGTTTTCCATGGTTTATTGTAGCCCAGAGACAAGCCTCAATTATGAAATAAGCCTGAATTTTCATATATATCACTTTATAATCAATGTTTCTTGATTTATACTAGCCTGGAGAATAACAGAGAAAATATTTTGTGGATTCCTCTGCATGCATTCATGCAATCTCCCAAATATAGTTGAAGTTCATACTGGTTATATTTCTTATAAATCTTTCCACATAAGGTCTTCAATCTTGCTTTATTGGATGACAAGACCTAATAAGAATCACTCAATCATGACTATCTATATCTCTGTAGTTTGGACTTTAGCCTTTCAACTCTCAGGCAATGAGGAGAATATATGTAGCTCATAGTTGAAATGTGGGGTACTTGGTGTTCTCTGAGCTTGGTTGTTTTCTTCGAGACGTTTCATTACCCAAACTAGGTAACATCAGCAGTACTAGTAGGAAGTGGGGTTTGCTCTCATTTTATATTTTAGGGGCTTGCCCTCTGAATGAGATCCTAGAAAAAGCCAAGTCCAAAAATACTAGAGTATTCCTGAAAGTGTAGCACTCTGATAAATCATCCATCAACAGGCACATAGACATAAACATCTACATACCATTCGAAAGAGACAATCAACAAGTCAAACAGAAAACAAAAAGTCCAAAACACCCCAGCAATCAACACCCAAATGAGCAGAAATTATCACCAAGACTAACATTAGACTAACAATTTAGAAGCAAGCAATACAATAAAGGAACTGCCAAACAAGCCAGCAGTAAACTGCCCAATTAAAGAACCACCCAAGTCCATTCCTACCAACACACCAAGCCATAGAATTTAAGATGACAGCAAACTCCACTTCCCACTAGCACTGATTATGTTACCTAATTTGGGTAATGAAACACCTGCTAGAAAACAACCAAGCTCAGAGAACACCAAGAACCCCTCTCTTGCAATGGAACGTAGAGAACATATATAGAATGTCTGTAGAGTAAGGCCTAGTAATTTGCTGAGTTTTGATGAATATGGGGAAATACCACCGAAGATCAAGAAAAAAAATATATTATCAAAATATCAGTCATTAGTAAAAATGACAAGAACAGAAGGGAAGCCAAAACTAAGAAAGACAAAGATTTCAGAAAGGAACTGTTTCCAGATTCAGAATTTCACAAAGGTATTACCGGTAGAAGAGACAAGAAATTATATTATTAGAATCATATATATGAACAGAACAGAACAGAACAGAACAGAACAGAATTCTTTATTAGCCAAGTATGATCGGGAATATATGATTAAGATATAGATATAGGTGATATAGATGATATTGAGTATTGAAATTTGATGTTGGAGAAGACTCCTTAGAATATCATGAATAGTAAAAGAAAAAAGGGGGGAAACCCCAAAGAAACTGGATCACAGAACAAATCAGTACTTAGAGGCAGATATGACCAGGTTCAAATTATTCCATTTTGGATACGTTATGTGAAGACAAACTCTTGAGAAGTCTATCATTCTAGAAAAGGATGTAATGATGGGTATCATTAATTCCATCCACTATATACTCAATGTCATATGGAACTCATAGCACCTATCATTACATTCTTTACCTTGTTGCAGAAGCAGAAAGTCTTCATTATGCTATATAGTGATCAACTTTCAAACATTTCTAGGGCAGTGACAAAATATCTGTCATTGGCAATGACTCTTAGAAGTCATTGTTTCCTTTTAAGGTAAATCATGGTTTGGTTCATTTGTGTGGTATATATTCTTGTAACATATGTATTACTATTTGATCCTGGGAATCATAAAGTTAATAATACTACTAACCATCTTTGTCGTTCCTAAAATCCAACACCAACTTGCTAGTATATAATCAAATTATCATGATATACACTTTCGGAATTGCACTCCTCACTGTCTTAGCATTTAGAAAAACAGCAAAGATATTTAATTGTTACAAGCTGTAAGAATCAATTTTGTGGTAGAAGAATTAACTTCAGTGCAAAGGAGAGGGAAGAAGGAAGAAGACAGACTGGAATAAAAAGTTTCAGAACATTGCTATGGATAGGGAAGGCTGATTGTTATTGGCAAAAAGTCTAGGAATGAACACTTTGTAGATAAAACAATGTCCCAGTGAAGAAATAAGAAAGAGCGGGCAGTTGAATGCCATATCCTGACTCTATTTAGTTAAATCTTTGGAAGCCAATTTAATGTTTTTGTTATGGATGCTTTTTATATAAAACAGTTTTTAGCATTACATCAAGATATATGCAAACAAGTAATTAAAATTTGTTGGAATGATTTCATACTTGGTACGTATGAAGTATGTAAGTAATAAATATACGTGATACTTTTTTAAAAGGAATTTTCTTTATTTCCCATTAATAGCTGCTAAGGTTTGATCAATGAATTACTGTAATTGGAAACATTTATTTCTAAGATTGGGAATTGGAAAGATTCATAACCTTCCAAAATATTTAAAAAAAATTTTTAACTTTTGCTTTCACAAGGAAGATACAATTAAAATATTTTTTAAAAAATAAATTTAAAATGCACATGTTCAACAATGTTTGGCAATCAGTGTGTAAACGGACAGGATTTCTTTCAATGGTCAAAATATTCTACACACGCTAGCTATGCTATAGATTGATTATACTACTTGTACCTTTTACTGAAAGTATAATATTGGTATATGTATTCTGACAGTTGTCCCACAGATCCCATTTTAACAATTGGAAGAATAGCAGCAGCAATAGTTATGCAAACTCTTGCAAAATGAAATACAATAAAGTTGGCCTTTATTTAGAGATGTAAACATTCAAATTTCTGATGAGCCACATGGGCTACTAAATGACTTTAACCTGATGTTATATCTCAGCCGGTGAGGTTCTTTATTTTCCAAAGACTGCACATACCCTAAGGTAGCAAATCTGCACACAAGAATTTATTGTAGCACAAACCTTCCCCAATAAAGGCTACAGGTCTGGGTTAACTCCACCCTTCAAGGACCTGAAAGTTGCTGTGGCCGCATAAATATATCTTTAATACTCAATCCTTTAAACTCAGCCTTTTAATACTTCAACTCAAAGTCTATAAAGTAGCATATAGCCTTTGCTTTTTTTCCAAAAGTTCTTGTATTAATTGGGATCAGGTGCTATTTTAATGTTTGTTGTTTTCTCCTTTTTTAATTGCTATCCATCTTACAGCAAAGTTCCAAGCTCCCATTAAGATAAGCTGCTCACTGTAGCTTGTGATCCTGGCAGTAGAGTGACAGTCCTTCACCTGCTTGCAATAACTGCCAATCTCCTAATGTCACCTTCTCCATTCTGTATGCCATTGGCTTATCACCTTTCCTCCTACACAGAGACCCCTTTCCACTCAGTCTTAGTGTCAGCTTCTTTTAAGCTAAAAGCCTGCGTTGAATGAAGTTGCTTCCAGACATCAGCTCATCTTCGAAAATCCTGGGGCGTGAATCAATTATCGCGGGCAACTGCAACATAGCTTGGATGCTTGTGTGTAAAGTGAATGTATGAATGCACAAGGGCGGGGTGGGGTTTGGAAGTGTTTCCGCCTAGCTGCAGCTGCTTTTCCAATGCACACAGAGCAATCCCAATTTCATCTCCGCATACAGCCTAACTGATTTTCCAGAACCATTTTGAAGACAGAATGGCACATGCCACATATAGTGCTAAGATTCTTAAATTCTACCAAGGAACCATATCTTATGTTATAAATAAATAATGCTATAATATTGTATTTCACCTCAGTAAGATGGTCAGCATAATTAAAAATGAAAACTGAGAAAGGAAGCAAAAAAATACCAGAACATATCAGTCCATACTCAGCTAAGCAGGGATCAACACCAGACAAGCAGAAAACAATGCTTTAAATAAGGAGCCACCAAGGAGAAAGAGAAGGAGGAGAAAACCACACCTTACCAACATTGGCAGGGCAAGCTATTATGTATAAGCAGGTAGCAAATCCCACACTCATTTGCATTGGTGATGTTGCCTACTTAGTAATAAAACACCTGCAAATCAACACCCGAACTCAGAGAGCACCAAGAATTCCACAGCAGTTATAAACAAGTCCTATTTCAGAAAGCCATAATTCAATCACCTAACTATAAAATCATAATTTAATATTAAATGGAAAAAATAGCTAAACTACTTCTAATCTTAATTTTTGTTGCAGACCCAAATTTCTATCAACGTGTTGTGTTCTTCCCTAAACTACTTAATTCTGAACTGATGGTAGTTCTATAATGTCAAAGTCATAAACCTTGCAGTGAAACACACAAGGTAACATATTTTTCTCTTACACTTTAAGAAGAAAATATTTCCATGTAATTATTGCATATGTTTGAAGCCCTTAAGAAACCAAGTATTCCAGTGGTGGGATTCAGCCAGTTCGGGCCGATTTGGGCAAATCGTTGTTAAATTGCTAGCTGGCCCCAAACCTGCCTGTCCCGCACCTTCCAGGAGTCCACACGTGCCCCGTTTTGGCTCCCAGGTAAGTGCAGGGAGGCCTACTAGGCCCATAATGTGGTGCGGGAGTTGTGGCGCGGGCCCCCCGTGGCCCATTTTTGCTTCCAGGACGCTGCAGGGAAGCCTACTAGGCCCATAATGTGTAGCAAGGGGCAGCGGTTCCCCTCATGGTCACTTTTGCTCCCAGGGGGTGGAGGGGGCCAAGTGCTGCCTGTCACACCTCCTGGCCATGCCCGCCATGGACACGCTCATCCAGCCAGTCATTAGGGCAGAGAACCAGTTGTTAAATAATTTGAATCCTGTTAAGTTGGGTGAAGGAAGAGACTGGAACAAGCTTCAGACAACAGCTCTTTATTCGTTAATGTACAATCCAGCAGCCTTCCTTTCTGACAGCTTGCTCTTATATACAGAGCTGTCAGTGAGTTCAACCAATCATATTTGAGTATTTTTTCTGCTCAATCAGTGGATCTGAGTGGAACCTTTGGCTGTCAGTATCTCACAAATCCCACCACTGAAGTATTCTAATTTTTGTGAAATGATACATAAATAGTTAAAAAAGCAAAGCACGTACACTCAGAAAGACTTATAACCATAACAAAGTATAAAAGCAAGAATTCACAGAAATATATTTCACCCTTATATTTATTAATATTTAGCCATAATCCAATAACCCAGTCTTTTCTTGCATGGGATTTGTCTTTACTCATTAACAACCTACTGGAAATTATGGTTCCTGATTAACACGATATTTATTTATTTATTTATTTATTTATTTATTTATTTATTTATTTATTTATTTATTTATTTATTTATTCGATTTTTATACCGCCCTTCTCCTACTGGACTCAGTACATAGTATCATGTACTTGGTACATAATATAGTTGCTGTTTATATCAGATTGATATTTTCATAACAAAAGTATTCTGAATCATTTCTATAAGTGTTTGCATCTATATTTCACTTATTTTATTGGATTTTTTAACTAACTAGAAGCATATTAAGGACTCAGAAGTTGAAGAATTTAATTAAAAAGGTTTACATTGAACAGTTTTGTAATGGACTGCAAAGTATATTTATTCTGGACATTCAACAAGATAGAATTTACTTTAAAATTTACAACTTGATAGCTTGTACCATGCTGTATTTTTCTTCATTTTTCATTCAAATCTATAAGAATGCTTGCCAAAAATTAAAAGAAACAGCAAGTCTAACCTGGATTATGTCAACCTTCTTTGAAATAACAAAAGCTTTCTTTTAAAACTAAGCTAGTAATATACATTAAAAAAATTATACTTGCCCCCTGTTATCCAAAAGTTAAAACATTTCTGTTCTTTACTAATGGATCAGAATTAACAATGGATTATTGTCTTCAAAATGAATTATTTGATATTATCACTTCTATACTCAAAGCAATTATATTAAAATACTTAACTTCTATCAACATTTATCTTAAGAACTTGGCTGTTCTATTTTTATCTCTAATACTTGTTACCCTACCTTTGTTCTTCTATGTACATTCTACTATATTGACTAGTGTACTCTTTCAAACTCACACAGATATGAAGATATAATATGAAGATATAATCTTCAAATGATAAATTGTGGTTGGCTACCTACGTAATTGATCCAAGACCCTATGTGCTTGGCAACATTTTATGGGATAATTTCTATCTCTCCTTCTTATTCTCTTATAAAGCTAAAATCTGTCAATTATTTTCTTCTCTGAACCAACAGATCCTTGCACTCTGTTTCATTTTTTTCCTATTAGATAGAAATCACCTCAGAAATTAGATAGCAGGTTTTTATGCAAAATTAATATTATGCCACTCAAAAGTAGAAAAGATCAATTTCAATTTCTAGCTTAGGAAATAATTAATGAGAAAAAAAGTTAATAAAAGTTTTTTTTATAGTGCTAAAATTCATCCAGCCAAACAGAAGTACTATATCTTAGAATTTAATGTCATATCATGCTACACTGGGCCATCTTGAAGACAGTTTACTTTTATCTAATATTACTTATCCTTGGTTTCAAATTTTGATCACTTTGCTTTGGACCATAAAATTGAACCTACAACTGATTTAAAATAAATAAATAAATAAATAAATTCAACAACAGCTTTAAAATTTGCTTCTGAAAGACAATATGGTATATTCTTAATATTTTTCCAGCTTTTGAAAAATATTGGACTATTGTATTCTATGACAGAAGCAAAAACCTGGAGGAAGAGGAGGAGGAGGAGGAGAAGAAGGAGGAGGAGGAATATAAGGTACAGTGGGCCAAAAAAATATTTTGTTAGCCACCAATTGTGCAAGTTCTCCCACTTAAAAAGATGAGAGAGGCCTGTAATTGACATCATAGGTAGACATCAATTATGAGAGACAGAATGAGAAAACAAATCCAGACAATCACATGGTCTGATTTGGAAAGAATTTATTCGCAAATTATGATGGAAAATAAGTATTTGGTCAATATCAAAAGTTCATCTCAATACTTCGTTAAATATCCTTTGTTGGCAATGACAGAAGTCAAACGTTTTCTGTAAGTCTTCACAAGATTGGCACACACTGTTACTGGTATGTTGGCCCATTCCTCCATGTAGATCTCCTCTAGAGCAGTGATGTTTTGGGGCTGTCACTGGGCAACATGGACTTTCAACTCCCTCCAAAGGTTTTCTAAGGGATTGAGGTCTGGAGACTGGCTAGGTCACTCCAGGACCTTGAAATGCTTTTTACGAAGCCACTCCTTCATTGCCCGGGCAGTATGTTTGGGATCATTGTCATGCTGAAAGACCCAGCCATGTTTCATCTTCAATGCCCTTGCTGATGGAAGGAGGTTTGCACTCAAAATCTTACAATACATGGCCCCATTCATTCTTTCCTGAACACGGATCAGTCGTCCTGGTCCCTTTGCAGAGAAACAGCCCCAAAGCATGATGTTGCCACCCCCATGCTTCACAGTAGATATGGTGTTCTTTGGATGTAAATCCACATCTATGCCTTTCCACTGAATGCCAGAGTGGCATTGATCCATTTATTATTTGGGATCAAATTATTTGTTTACCCTTTTTTCCTCCCTCAATAATCATGACCTAGAATAAAACAGAAAGAAATATCTCTATATTTTCATCTATTTAAATGAATATAAAGTAATTTATCAGCCTCCAGAAATAGCTGGGATGAAGAAATCAACTCCACATTAAGACTAAAGCTACTTTTATTAAGATAGGCTATAGTAACAGAATGTGCAAGTCTGGTTATTGTTTACCTCTTCCCCCACTTCCACTAATGTGAATTAGAGAGATATTTATACATTCTTCTTTCATTGTTTGGGCTTAAGCTATGTTTACTTTCTTGGTTTTTTTTTTTTTTTTTTTTTTTTTTGGTAAGAGATCTCAGCTGTCTCTATCAAGGATCTTTTTCAGACTCACTACAGGGATATCTTTATTTTTCTGCAGAATACCTCTGTGAGGCAGAATGGGATCAAATACATTGAACATAGAAGTACAATGAAGTCTCATATTATTCATCTTTTATAAATTCTGTATATAATTCAATTGATCAACCTCTCCTCACAAAACCTTTGGACAAAAATCATGTTTCCAATTTCTAGGTTTGAATACAGACAGAACACTGGAGAAAGACCCCGCCAACTTATTCATCTTCTATAGCACCAATGCTTTAAAAAGTATTGCAGGATAAAAATTATATATGCATCATTAGTTTTAGCTTCTGAATATAGGTTATCAAGAATGCAGTGGAGTCTGGCATAAAATGTGATATATCTAAAAATTCACATTAATAACTTACTCCAGACTCTTTAACCAGAAAATAAGTTTCCCATTCTCAAAACCAATGAAAACCTAAACATTTAAAATTAAAATCCATTTGGCATAAGAAATAGTTCTAAAACTCACTACCTCAGTCTGTTACACATGTTTTGTCATTTATTCTGTTTTATTTAATATCTTTATTAAAGAGAGAAGAGGAGAGGAGAGGAGAAGGAGAGGAGAGGAGAGGAGAGGAGAGGAGAGGAGAGGAGAGGAGAGGAGAGGAGAGCTGTGGGCAGAATGGAATGGCTGGAGAAAAAAAGTTGGTGAGTAATTCTTAATTCATGGTCAGAGAGGAAAAAGAGTCCACCAGTTTCTTCTCTGGAGAAAGGGAAGGGAAGCCCTAGAGAATCAAATACCAAGTTGTAAAGCATAAAAGTATAAAGCATAGAAGTTTTCACTAGCTAGCTTTTCTGTACTATTTGCAAGTCTTGCAAACCTAAATACACCTTAAGTTTTAAAAGAACCCAGTCACATAGTACTAGATATATACAAAGCACGTACTAATTTCCCATTTCCCAAATGTTTTATATGTATGTCAAAGTAATGAAAAGAAGAAAGAAAATGACTTTATATTACTGAACTCAATGAGAACCCTTGCACAAGATGCATTGTACCTGAACATGATCAGCCATTTTAAGGACATACAAACCCCTGAACAAATAACAGCTTAATCATACATTTTAATACCTGGGACACAGTGAAAGCATGCATGGAGCTGTCCAGAAATTAAAACAAATAAAAAGTGCCTCCTTTTGAAAGCTCTTTACAAAATTATTTTTGTGTCTAAAGGGCATTCAAGACAGCTCAAATAAGACAAGCTATAATGGAATTTATATATAAAGTGGAATGTCACTTTATTGACTGCAAAAGTCAACAAGAGTTCAAAAACGTTCATTGTTAGTATATAGGACCATTAAAGAACACAAGGAGGACTTTCAGTATAAACTAAATCAAAGAACATTTTGAGATGATATCTAAAAATGTGATGAGAGAGAAGGAAAAGAGTATCCTTCCTTGAAGCCTGCTCAGTCTGGGACTCTTCTCTCCAGGACCACTATTTTCAACATATCAAAGGAAAAGTATCCCTGAAGAGATAAAAGAGAAACTTGGGAACTAATCTTTCTAGAAAGTCATATATATAGTTGTTATATAAAAACTGTTGGGTTTTTTGTAGATTAGGAGGTCCAGGAAGGGGAGTTGGTTGTTAGCTTTTATTTCCATAGTAAATTGTATTTTGGGGTGTAGGCTGTTGAGATGTGTGAGGAAGTTGTCCAGTGTGGCCAAATTACAAAAGTGTGATCTACATATCTAACCCAGAGTTTGGGTTTGGGTTCAGATTTATCTAAAGCATTGGTTTCAAAGTTTTCCATTATAGGTTTGCGATGACGGGTAAGAGGAGTGATCCCATAGGTGCTCCTTCTATTTGTTTGTATCTTTGTCCATTATGGATGAAGTATGTGTTGGCTCACCTCTACAGAATCTTGCCAAATTTCTTGTCAAACAACTTCAGCCCTATGCAGAATCCATCATCTCACACATACAAAACTCATTCCACTTCATAGAAACAATAAAGAAACAAAACCTACAAACCAGCGGCCTACTTGTGAGCTTCGATGTCATATCCCTCTTCACATTTATATATGTTTGTTTATGTTTATTAGATTTATATACCACCCTTCTCCTGAAGGACTCAGGGCAATGCACAGCCATGATAAAAACAGTGAACCATACAACATTAAAACCCATTTAAAACTGAATTAAATAAATTTGGCTATCTTCATTAAAACCCATAATTTAAAATGCCCCATCCCAAATTTTTATTCAGCCAGGTCAGCCCGCTGAAATAACAGGGTCTTAAGAGCTCGGCGAAATGAACGGAGGTCGGGGATAGTACATATCCCAGGGGGTATTTCATTTTAGAGGGCAGGTGTCCCCACAGAGAAGGCTCTCCCCCTGGGAGTCACCAGCCTACATTGTTTAGCCGACAGCACCCTGAGCCATTATTTAAAAAAGCAGACCAGGAGCCAACAAGTACGTTGTAGTGCAACACTTTCAAATGCCATTTGTAACATAGTCACTACAGTAAACTAAAATCTGGACAGATATCATAATTCTTTTTAGGTACAATAAAGCAAGATATGTATGGTAAACTTTGAATAATAGGTTTAATTCTTCTACTACAAAAATAGTTTTATGCGTATGTGTACCTTGAAGTCAGTGTTGACTCCTGGCAAAATTTCAGAAGTGATTTGACATTATCTCCTTTCTCTTGGTGTTGAGAGAAAGTGACTAGTCCAAGGTCATCCAACTGGCTTTGTACCAGTGGTGGGTTACTACTGGTTCACCCTGGATCAGGCAGGAGCCTCCGCCCACATGCCCAGATGCGCACGCACACCGACAAGTGAACCGGTAGCAATGGGTTTTGAAACCCACTCCTGCTTTGTACCTAAGGCAGGGCTAGAACTCACAATCTGCTGGTTTCTAGCCAGATGCCTTAACTCCTAGACCAAATTGGCTCTCTTACATTACAGACAATCCTTCCTTAAAGGGTTTTGAGAAGGGATCCATGTAAACCTATCCTGCTATTGTCACTTTGAACAACTCTGTTGAAGCCATTTTTAAAACTTTGGAACAATTTGATCAAACATCTTAAACTATTCTATTTATTGCCTGGCATCTTTTCTTCTCTCATTAAATGCCGAATTATACATGGTGTTTGTATGTGCCATCCTAATACTTTGAGCCATATGGTTGGTAATATTGAAATAGTATCAGATTCAGTATTTAAATTTTTGGCTTTCTTATTGTATTACAGGCACAAAGTTTGATTAGCCTCATTTCTTAATCACTTCTGGAAATTGCTTCTTAAGTGCTTTTCAACTATTAAGAACCTTCAGACTGATGTGTTTTATAACCCAGGATGAGTTTCTTAGCAAAAGAAGTTTTAAAGATAAATTTAAGGATTTTAAATTTAAGTTTCTCTAAAAAAAAGTGGGATTTGAAAATATATTTTAGGAGCAATCTGTATACAACCATCTTACAACCTCATGAAAATTCCTATGAGAAAACATTATTATATTTCCATTACAATGGAAAATTGTTACCTCTGAAAGTTAGCACCAACCAAGGGAAGTACTAGAAGTACTCATGCATGCCATGTTTAGCAGTGGGTTTCACTTACCTTTGCTATCGGTTCGCTCACGTGCACACCACTTCTGTGCATGCACAGAAGCTTCTGCACATGCGCAGAGCATTTTTGATGACGTCCAGGCAGGTGGGCGGACCCTCCTGTCGCTACCAGTTCACCTGAATGGGGATGAACTGGTAGCAACCCACCACTGATGTTTAGACATTGCAGTGTAAGCAGTATTTCTGAAATAATAACTGACAGAAAGAATATCAGTACAGATATTCCTCGACTTACAACATTTCATTTAGTGACCGTTCAAAGTTACAATGGTACTGAAAAAGGTGACTGATAGCTGATCCTCACACTTACTACCATTGCAGCATCCCCAGGGTCATGTGATCAAAATTCAGACACTTGGCAATTGGTTCATATTTATGACGGCTGAAGTGTCCCAAAGTCACATGATCCCCTTTTGCAACCTTCTGACCAGTGAACTCAATGGGAAATCCTGATTCACTAAACAACCATGTTATTATTTTAATAAATGCAATGATTCACTTAACAACTGTGGCAAGAAAAATCGTAAAAGGGGGCAAACTCATTTAAAAAATGTTTCACTTAGCAACATAAATTTTGGAGTCAATTCTGGCCATAACTTGAGGACTATCTGTAATGGATTCTAACTTTGTTCAAAATTTATAAAGGTTCACAAGTCTTTAGTTTTTCTATTTACATTTTCTATGTTTAAGTTCAAAATTGCAGAATGGTCATTAATTCCCACATTCTCTCCGATTTACCAAACCAAAAGTGAACCTGAAAGATAGAGACTATCAAATAGACCTAAAAGAAAACTTAAGAGATTTAATGTTTTGAATTAGATTCAGTTGTAAGTAAGTAGACTGCAATCTTTTGCTCATTTACCTAGCGTTAGTTTTCCTATCAGACTTTATATCTGAATAATTACACACAATAAATTAAAAGTTTACTGTGACCTAAATCTGAGAATCACTTGGTAATCCCGTTAAAGCAGTTTTCCTGCTCCTGAAACTATTCAAAAGAAAAAGACACAGATGGTATAAAAGCAACATATTTCTCTCCTAAATGCACCCTTCTGACTTTAGACCATCAAAACTTTCCAACTGGGAACTTTCTAAAACTGCATGTGATAGACCACACAAAATTGCAACACAAAATGTCAGAGAAGCAAATCCTCAAAGCATTTCACTGAGGTGAAATCACTGTTAGAATTTTTTTTATAGACTGAATTCCCTCACCAGTGCCGTATTGTAGATGTGGAAAAAACTAAAGTTTTAGCACAAGATCTATTTGAAATATGAGTGAGAAACTCCTTTACAGATTCACCTAAATTTATGATCTACTTAATGAAAGTAGACCTTAATGAAAGGTCTCTTCATTAAAGGAACATCTGAATCTGTTTTGTATTTAAGAAGGCACCAACCTCCTAAACACTGATTATTGTACAGAATATGGTATAGTTGCAAAGTTAACAGTTGCTTACCAAGGTAAATGTGCAGATGGAAAACACAGATTAAGTCATGTTGGTAATCCACTCATCCACTGGAAATGCCATCATCTATGTATGGTTTCTAACATTTTTGTCTAAATGCTAGAATCACTGAATTCAGTAAACTCAAAGAAAGATCAAAGAACTGTATCAAAAGCATTGCCACTAAAATTGAAAGGAAACCGTTTGTGATGTGAAGATTAGAAACCTATATACAAAGTCATGAGATAGAAGGAGAATTATGGACATTGGCAGTTATTTTGACACCCAAAACAGAAACCCTTGCAAGAGTCAGTCCACATTATAGTGAGCTAGAAACAAGATGCATAAATGGAGCCTTAGGGTAACTAAATTCCATGGATTTGAATTATTATAAGCACAATTGTATCCAGAATCAATTAACAAGGGGGGAAAAAATATTTGCTCCCTTTGGATACTCAGTTTCATCTGGGTGAAGCAATTTAATCTATATCTTTTTGAATTTGTTCCATTTCAGGAAGCTCAAACTAATTCTAATTCATACAGAGATTCTCTCTTGAATATCTGATAACTCCAATGTCAAACAAGTAGCACTGTTTTTGACATAGTTCCTTGATCTTTTTTTTTTTTTTTAGTTTATTGAATTCAGTATTTTCTCTTTTCCTTTTTAATGTGTATATGAAGTCCCTGGGTAAGATCATCTGTCACTATAGGATGACGTATCATCAGAATGCTGATGACAACCAGTGCTATCTTTCTGCCCCTGATAAATTAATCAATGCTCTTAATGCCCTATCCTAGTTCCTGGAAGCTGTAGAGACCTGAAGACCAATAGGATTCAACTGAACTGGCAAGACTGAATGGCTTTGGGTTTTGGTACCAGTTTGCTTCCAGATGCAATTCAAGGTATTGGTTTTGACCTTTAAAGCTCTCCATGGCATGGGATTGGGTTGTTTCTCTCCCAATATCTCCTTGACTACATCTACCCATCTCATTAGATCTGGCAGAAGACTTATGCTGTGGATCCTATCCACTAAAGAGTTTCTTCTGGCAGGATCCATAAGGCGGGTCTTTTCTGTCATAGCCCCCACCTTGTGGAACATCATTTTCCCTGAGGTGAGATTGGCCCCATCCCAGGTAACCTTTAGGAAGTCCCTTAAAACATGGTTGTGCCAACAGGCCTAGGACAATGGTGAATTAGTGAGCTGGTTTTATTATTCATATCAATAATATCTCTGCTGAGGAGGGAGGGAGGGAGGGAGAGAGAGAGAGAGAGAGAGAGAGAATGAATTACCCAGGACTGTTTATTTATTTATTTATTTATTTTATTTTATTTTATTTTATTCAATTTATATACCACCCTTTTCCTGCTGGACTCAGGGCGGTGAACAGCCAAGAATAAAAAATATACCCATACCAAAATCTAAAAATTATTAAAAGAATTACACAACTTTGGCCCGAAATTTAAAAACATCCCAATTTACAATAAAAAGTTATAATGGCAGATGGCCGCAGACCTCTATGTACACAGTCTTGTTGGAGCAACATGGTGTAATCACGTTATAGAAGCTAAGATGAAGAATTCCATAGCATGAGGATTACTCTCAAGAAGGCAAGGCTTCAGGTTTTTTCCACCTCCCAAGAAGGGGTGGGTTCTACTTACCTTTACTACTAGTTCACAGATCACCTACGATGACGTCTGGGTCAATGGGTGGAGTCGGTTTTACTACTGGTTCTTGCGGACCGGTCCAAACCAGGGGCAACCCACCACTGATCCCAAGGTTTATGCTTTCAGCAGCCCTTCCCAGGATGAATATATAGAGGGGTGACTCTGGGCAGAGGCTATGGTCCTATAAACACAACTTTTAAACAGTTTCTGCAATTTTCAAAAGGCAGATAAATTGCAATTCTGTTATCATTGATTGGCTGCATAGCTTCCACAAGGCCCATCTCATAAGTCAATATACTGCAGAGCCTCCGTTTATTTTCATTTTATGAAAAAGGATAAAGTAATATCCATCCCCCTTAAAAATGCAGGAGAAAGACTTCCACAAGCTCTTTTAACCTAGTTATATGTAATGTTCTGTAATTAAAACTGTACTATACTCTAACAAATTACATGCTGTTGTGGATAGCCTTTAAATTGAGAAAAAAGGACATTAAAAATAATGTACACCTAATACCTACATAATGGGGTTTTTCATTAATGTATTCCAAATATATTATGAATTAACATTTAACAGAAAGATATGATAAGAAACATTTATATAAACTTTTCACAAATACAAAATATGGTGTCATTTATCTTCCAAATACCCAGATTAAAAAGCTACTATTCTATTTTGGAAATTATTTGAAGGCAAATGTACAAACAGAGATAGTAAAATTTGATGAACATTCAAAGCACTTCTGCTTCTGTGATAGAGTATCAATAGAAATTCTACTCTTAGAGTTTTAATAAGGATGTTTCAAACTTTGATGCATCCCTTAAAGCAAACTTGCTTAAAATTCAGTTCTCAAAATGAAAGCAAGTCATACACCAAATATAAATTCACATTACTGCTTTTGGGATAAATCTCTTCCTTTGAATAACAATTAATTTCACTAAATGTAACAGTAAGTCATTTGAATTAGGTATACATAAAGAGCAACCAATTTTCTAACATCATATAAACTATAAATAGCGCAAACTTTAAAAATATGTATTGTACATTGAGACAGGTAGAAAGTAAAATGTGTTTGTTGTAATGACTACATTGATTTTAAAGGAAGAAGTCACATTTTACATGAGTTTTGACCCTTTCTGAAATGTTTGATTGAGTACTTTAGTTATAGCTTCAGGGTATGAATATAAAACAGTTTAAGCATTGGCCTTTTGAAATGATCATCTCAGACACTGAAGGTTGATTTAAAAAAAAAAAACACTAAGGAATTTCATCTTGGTTTCAGTTCATCACTTCTCCACTCAAAGACACTTGTATTATGTGCCCAATGACCCAATCAGTCCTGGCACCACATCATTTTTAAAATGAAGTGGACAATTCCTGAATAAGCACTAAACAAATTCAGTAAAACCTACAGGATATATTTTCAAAAGCAAGAACAAACCATCCCGAAGACTGTATCAACCCCACCCCACCCCAAAAGAAAAAGAGTTTCAACAACTCAACCCTTGCATTTGTCTTGATTTTATTACATTGATTTATTTAATTTATCGTATGTGATTGGTTTTATCTGTGCATGGCATGTATACTTTGTAGGATATGGTAATATAAAAATAAAGTGAAGAGACGAATGTGGGACATATTTGGCTGTAATTTGAAGGGCCACCTTTGTTTTATTGTGGCATGTTTGAGTTAGGTGTTGTGTTACACTTTTTACCTGGTTCTCGTCTTAAAATGGTAGGAAACTATCTGATCAGTTTTCAGCAATCCATGTCAGTGAGCATTGTTTGTTTGTTTGTTTATTGGACTCTGAGGACTCAAAATGGAATAAGGCAGCCCAAAGTTACAGTATACAGTACCTAAAACTTTCTGAGATAAGACATGTCAACTAGTGCAACTATTAATTTTTTTAAAAGCAAACCTAGTATTCTATTTGCTGATGCATAGAGTAAGTTGGTCCTAAAGAGATAAGATGAGGGGATTTTAAAAGGATTTCCCCTGACTTTACTCTTTTTAAACACTTCCAAATTCCCAAACTCTGCCTAACTGAGATCTATGGACCCTATTTTCCTTTGGTTCCCAGTCTAAAAATGAGGGAAATAGCTTATTTATTTATTTACAGTCTGATTTGTTGCCAAATGCAATCATTTCCTCTTCTATTTTATCCTTTTAAGAATGTTGTCCCAGTCATTAGTAAACAAGCAAGAAATAAGATGCATATAAAAGTTACACTCAAGAAACTGCTAACCATATTGCTAAGATTTTCTTTTTAAAAATCTTAAAATATTTCTCTCTCATATTTTTTAAAAACCTTTGCTGGCTAATTGAAAGGAACATCCCTTTTCCTTTCGTACTTGTGGTTGCAATAATGCATGCAAACATGTAAGGGGTGGAGAGTCTGTGTCATAATACTGCAAGACACATTTCATCTTGTGCCACCAATCCCCTCCACAATTGCCTCAACAGAGAGAGAGAGAGAGAGAGAGAGAGAGAGGAAGGGAGGGAGAGAAGGAAGGAGAGGGAGAGGGGGAGAGAGAGAGAGGAGTGTTAAGACATGTTTACATGGTGAACATTTGAATTTTGAATGCCTGAACTGGGCTACATGTTTCAAACATCTATGTGAGGAAAAGGTGACTGAAATCAGAATCACTTTAAATTCATAAATTGCATACAACCTCTTTATATCAAACAGTAACAATAACAGTTGGAAGGTACCTTGGAGGTCATATAGTCCAACCCCTTGCTGTCTCAGAAGACCTATACTACTTCTGATAAATGCTTGTCCAGTCCCTTCTTAAAAGCCTCCAGTGATGGGACACCCCCAACTTTCAAAGCCAATTTGTTCCACCAGTTCCACTTATTCTAATTGTCAGGATTTTTCTACTTAGTTCTAAGTTGCTTCTCTCCTTGGTCAGTTTCCATCCATTGTTTCTTCTCCTGCCTATAGTGCTTTGGTAAATAAGTTGGCCCCTCTTCCTTATGGCAGCCCTTCAGGTATTGAATAATGGATGTGATATATGGTTTTTCAAATAACCTCTAAGAAAGCACTTAGTAAAAACTAAACCTCTTAATTCAGCACATTATTAACCACAATTGAAACACATCTAAATTATGTTTAGATTGGACTGCCATTTGTCAGAAATGGTATAGGGTTTCCTGCTTGAGCGGGAGATTGTACCAGATGACCTATAAGGTCCCTTCCAACTCTGTTAATTTGTTACATGTCACAAGTAATCTTAATTTAAACTAAATGTTTTGGATACAATGCTTCTCTTCATGAAGTAATCTCATTAAAAGGAAAACTTGGTTACTACTTTTTATATTTTTATTTATTTTCCTTTTAACAAAAACCCTCTAAATAGCAATAGCATTTAGACTTATATACCACTTCATAGTGCTTTTACAGCTCTCTCTAAGTGGTTTACAGAGTCAGCATATTTCCCCCCAACAATCTGGGTCCTCATTTTACCCACCTCAGAAGGAGGGAAGGCTGAGTCAACCTTGAGCCAGTGAGATTTGAACTGCCAAACTGCAACTAGCAGTCAGCTGAAGTAGCCTGCAGTGATGCACTCTAACCACTGTGCCACCTCGGCTCTTTATGCTCCAGGACATTGGAGAATTCTTCACAGTGAATAGGAACCAGTATGGTTAAAATATAAAGCCTCTTCTGGATCATATTTTGTTTTATAAAACGATCAAGCTGTGCCTTCTTCAGTGTAGCAGCAGCAGATCCTACCCAACAGAGGTTTGTTTTTGTTTTATCTTCAAATGAGTGTGGATGTTTGGCAACTGCCTGGACAAATCCCTGCAGTTTTCTTGGCTTTTCAAAGTGGCCTAAAATCACCCAACTCACTTTGTGTCTAAGGCAGGACTAGAACACATGGTCTTCTAGCCTGCTGTGTTAACCACAGACTGTCTCTACGCAATAGGTTAATATCCTGAAAATATATTCAAATATATTCACAGATCACCACCACCCCATCTTTTATTAAATCCATGAACTTTTGCATTTCATACCAGTTCCCAATGGAAAAACAAATAGCTCTGAAGATCATACACGTTTTGTTGTTATTAGTTACGAAGTCGTGTCCAACCCATCGCGACCTCATGGACAACGTTCCTCCAGGCCTTCCTGTCCTCTACCATCCTCTGGAGTCTATTTAAGCTCACGCTTACTGCTTCAGTGACTCTATCCAGCCACTTTGTTCTCTGTCGTCCCTTTCTTCTTTTGCCCTCAATCTTTCCCAGCATTAGGCTCTTCTCCAGTGAGTCCTTCCTTCTCAGTAGGTGGCCAAAGTATTTGAGTTTCATCTTCAGGACCTGGTCTTCTAAAGAGCAGTAAGGGTTGATCTCCTCTAGGACTGACTGGTTTCATCGCCTTGCAGTCCAAGGGACTAGCAGGAGTCTTTTCCAGCACCAGAGTTCAAAGGCCTCAATTCTTTGGCGCTCAGCCTTTCTTATGTTCCAACTTTCACAGCAACTGGGAAAACCATAGCCTTGACTATACGTACTTTTGTTGGCAGGGTGATGTCTCTGCTTTTTAGTAAGCTATCTAGATTTGCCATAGCTTTCCACCCCAGGAGCAAGCTTCTTTTAATTTATTGGCTGCAGTCCTCGTCTGCGGTGATCTTGGAGCCCAGGAAAATAAAATCTGTCACTACCTCCATTTCTTCCCCATCTATTTGCCAGTCATATGAGTTACAGAGGGTTTAAAATACAGCCAGATTTCCTTATCAGTCCACAGTGAGATTATTGAAATCTCAATAATAAAAAGTGTTGGCACAGCAGGAATAAAATATAATTGAATAAATACTTCATATTCATTCTAAATGGTAAAACGGACTGTTTTAACCTTGCTTCGGTCTGACTGTGTTATATGTTAGAGAAACAAATAAACAGCCACAATAAAAATACAGTTTTAGTAATGTGTACAAAGCCTTCTTATGCTAGAAAATTAGTACTTTTAGTGTTTAGCTTGCCGTTAAACAAAAAGAATCATATTTTCTTCTATTATCCTATTCAAATCATACAAACAATTCCGCTTCATAATTCTTAAGTTCATTTCACAAACTAACTTTAAATGATACAGGTTGTCACCTTTTTTAGAAATGTGCATTCATATCATTGAAGACAGACTAATGTCTTAATTATATTTTTGAAACTCAGGATCATATTCAGTGTTTAAATGTCTTACTAATTAGATTTAATTCTACTGTTTATTTATGGGAGAAAATGTGTTCCTTATTCTTTTGTGAGATTTTTCAAGAGATGAAAAGCATGATTGCAAGTAGCTAATTGCTATTTTTAGTGCAAGCCAAACCTAGTTAAACAGGTCAAAAAAACTTCACGTGTTTTATTTTTCTACTGTATGACTGTACTGTATTCTACTGTATGACCAGTAATTGTGCATCAATCCTCTTCCCATTTCCCCCTTGGGTGTTATAAACAGTGAAATATTTTGATTATCTGAAATGTGGACTTTTATACAGCCTTGGGCCACTCTCACCATAATCTTTTGAGACTAACAATAAAAAAATAGGTCAGTGTAAGTTACTGGGGAGTATTGGATTAAACTAAAATAATGGTGACATCCTAGTCCATATCTTCTTTTCTTGGGCTTTTGTCAGTATAATAGCTTAGACACAATTTGGAGGGAGGTTGTTTACCATAGGGCTGTGATGGCGAACCTATGGCATGTGTGCCATAGGTGGCATGCAGCGCCCTCTCTGTGGGCATGCGAACCGTCACCCTTGTTCAGCTCCACTGTGCATGCACGTATGCCTCCCACCCGCTAGCTGGTCGTCGGGTCTCTGCTGCGCATGCATGGGAGGTGGGGCATGTGCGGGAAGCATGTGCACCTGCGCAGGGGTGGGGCACATGCAAGGGGGCCATGTGTGCATGCGGAGGGGCGGGCTGCATGCACAGGGGCTGCATGCATGCAGGGATGGGGCGCATACACATTGCATTTTGAAGGGTTTGGCACCCATGCACGCATTTGCATGCGCACATACACGCTTTGGGCACTCATTCTGGAAAAGGTTAGCCATACCTGGAAAGAAATTGGGAGCCAATGGGTAAAGCTAGAGGCATATCATTGTGACTACCACTGCATCTTGTGCCAATTATTGCTTTTGGTTGGTCAAAAAGTGGGGTGGGGGGAATTAGTCAAACCTTTTGACCAATGTTGTGGGTTGACCAACAGAAGATACAAATTTCCCACCCATGACTGGTTGATCAACCTCTTCTGAATTATTGCCAATAAAGGAGAATCTATGACACTGTTCAAGAGTCACAATTATTTAGTTGAATTCTTCTAATATTTAACTAAAATTTCTTTCTGTGCAATATATTTAAAGTTTATAAGATACCCAGAGTTGCCTTTAGATGAGATAGGTGGAAGACAAACCTAATCAATAAATACATAAATAAATATTTGCTAAAATACTGAACTGCTAACGTTTTCTTCCAGTCACCCATATAATATATGGTTAATTTTAAAATTTATTTATCGGTTGGTTGGTTGGTTGGTTGATTGATTGATTGATTGATTGGATTTATTGCCATTATTCAAGAAAAATATAGGCTGGACAATCACAGAACATTTGAGACCATGGCAAAAGAGACAATTTAGGAGGAGAGAAAAAATTACAACCTGCAAGTAGATGAAGTCCACATGTGGTAGACAAAAACTTTCCAGAGGCACAAAGCAAGAGTAGCACGTCAATAGTGCTTAGTTCCACCAGATGTTAACAGTGTTCAGTTAGTCAGAAATTGGAAAACCCAGAATGAAGGTAAGAATTTCTTTGCTAGGGAGCTCAAATAACCTGCTTTAATGTAGAGCTGTATTCAAAAACTTGACTTGTGAGTAATTGTACTTTAAATGCAAGCTCTTGCTTATACCTTGACAAAGCTTTTTAAAAAATAAGCAAAACCATCCTAAATATTTTATGAAGAAATATTTTATAAAGAATCGCTTGTTTCTGGAACCTTTTGGGGGGGGGGGATTCTATAATTCATTCAAGATCCTTAAAAGATTTTTGGTTCAAATTTAGTACCTTTTTCCTAAATGAAAATAAACATTCCATGTTGATTTATTACCTGATAGGTAGCATTTGCAGTGGATGGCATTTTGTCCTCTGTAATGCAATAACCATATATTATGGACTGCAGATGCTGAGAAACCATTTTTGTTTCTTTGAATACATAACTCCTATTACAGATTATCCAGGAACATCAAATGCCGTAAACATTTTTCTACCCTTCAACAAAGGAAGGGTATGTACCCATTACAAAATTGAAAGGGCATGGTCCCAAATGGAACAAATATTAAAAAAAAAAAATTAAGGGAGATAGGGAGTGAGCAAAAGAGAAAGAGAGAACAGAAATGACAGAAACAACTATAAATCATTAAAGCTTGCTTCAGCAAAACATTAAATATGTAAACTATTTCACTGAAATCAGTGAGACTACTCAAATGTGTAAGTGCTTTGTTGGACATAGCCCAGGTTAGGTGTAGTATATTACCCTTAAAATGTTTTCAATGCAATATATTCACATGACCCTTGTTAAGTAAACCAATTTCTGTATTCATTGTGTTCCTTTCTAATGGTAAACTCTTTGATAACTTAAGACAAACATCTCTTACATACTTATTTTTTTAAAAAATATTTTATGTGAGAAAACTCTACCATGCATACGAAATGCTCTAATACAGCAAAAAAGCTTTCTTACCAGTTGGAAAAATAATAGACTTGCTTCAATTTGTAGTCTATCTAGGACAAATATAAATAATAATGAGCTGGAAGGGACCTTGAAAGTCTTCTAGTCGAGCCCCCTGCTCAAGCAGGAGAACTTATACCATTTCAGATACGTGATTGTCTAGACCAGTGATGGTAACCTTTTCCAGACCAAGTGCCTAAAGTACAAGGGTGCACCCAAACCCCCAAAATGCAATGCATGTGTGGCCCCAGTGCACGACCCCATCCCATGCATGCCTGAGTGCTTCCCCATGCGTGCCCCACCCCTGTGCATGTGCGGCAGAGACCCAATGACAGCTGGCTGGTGGGAGGCATGCGCAAAGGCACAGAGGAGCTGAACTGGGGCAACGGCTCACGTGCCCACAGAGAGGGCGCTGCGTACAACCTGTGGCACGCATACCATAGGTTTGCCATCACGGGTCTAGACTCTTCTTAAAAACATCCTCTGATGGGAGTGCCTATGATTTCTGGAGGCAAGCTGTTCCACTGGTTAATTGTCCTCACTGTTAGGAAGTTTTTTCTTAATTCCAGATTGCTTCTCTCTTTGATTAGATTCTAACCATTGTTCCTTATTCTGCCCTCTGGTGCTTTGGAGAATAATTTTCACAATCATTAAAAAACTTCTCCAAACAATTCTCATACCATAATAGCATGGGTTCTGTTTCAGAAGTTTGAATCACACTGGCTTGTCTAATAAAACAAGCTAGAGATTCCAATTATAATTAATTAAATTATAATTAAAGTGTTTTCTATAATTCATACCTCTTCCTTCCAGTTTCTGCTGAATGATTATCTTACCAAAAGCTAACTCTCTTTTTAACTGCTGAGCATCTACCTGTAGTTGGAAACTACAATCAGTGGAAAACATTAAACAATTAAAGACAAAGAAAAAAAGATGGATACAATAAATTGCAGACACATCTTCCATCATCAATATCCCAGAGGCTCAATGAATAGCTAGACCATAACTTAGCTTCTACAGGAAGCCATTCCATCGGAAGTACAGTACTTCAAACACTGAAGTCCCAAAATTGTTTCAGCCTTGAACTTCGGCTAGAAGTGTATTGACAATTTGGAGATATAATAGAATAATCAGTTACTTATTCACTGGTAACAATGACAAGTAATTTATTTTAAAATGGTAAGTTGTCACTGCAATGGACTACATCCTTTTACAATGAACTGAAGCATTTGTTTTCCAGTTTTCAGTCATTTAGATATTTTATTTCTTCTCACTTCTACAAAAATAAATCATACACTACAAAACGTATTAGGCTAAAATCTGTTCCATGTGGATCTCTTGGACTTGTTTTGCTGATAAACTAATTATTCCAAAAAGTCACAATGGGCAAAACAATAGCCTGAAGATAATACTCCTGTAGCTCAGTTGTAATGCTATGCGAAATCACAAATACATAAAACTGCATGCTGCTATAGCTCGCCTCTGTTTGTGAAGAAACACAATATAATATTCTTCCATCATATAAACAAGCTTATATTTCCATCCTTACTGTGTCCACAAATTAATCTTTAAATCATAATCAAATTTAAAGTGCACTTTATTAAAGTATATATAGAATAGAAATCACATCATGATTTTTTTCTAAAATGGTGGAAAAATAGTTTTCCTAAATACATATGAAAGATTTTCATGCATTTTAGAAAAGCTAGAAATAAATATATATTCCTACACTATATATCCAAGACTACATTCACACTTGCCTAAATAAAAGCTCCTTCTGACTTTCCTTATCCAATAAGAGCTTTATGTTTTTCATGCAGAACTATGGGGATAATAAAATGTACCCATTAAAATTCACTCTGCTTTTGTTTAAGGGTAGGACAAGCCTACTTTTAGATGATATCCCCAATTTCACAGTTCTAAGAATCCTTTCATACATTTTATGAATTTCCTTTTATATTGATTGCTAATCTGCCATCAACTTAACATCAGCTCTTAGCAATCACATAGATTTTCTCCATGGCAATCTGTCCCTAACCTGATCAACTGGGTTATCCAAAGGTGCACCCATACCAAGCATAACTGAGTCCATCCACCTTGCTATTGGTCATCCTCTTCTTCTCTTTCCTTTCACCTTTCTCTAACTTATAGAGTTAAATTTTTACATAATGTGTCCAAAGTTTCCCTTATATGGTTATTAACATTAATATACTTAGTATATGTTGACATTCATTGTTGGACTGTATTTTTATTTAGCCAGTATTTAGCCAGTAGGTGGCAGTGTTTACAAGTTTGGATTTATGGTATATACTCTATGCTCTTTTGTTCTAAGTAGATTTTCCTCTTTCCTATTATATTGAGTAGTAAAGTACATGGTGACTGTACTCTTTGTTTGCTCTGTGTGCTGCTTTATATAAACAGAATTTCTAACAGTATATGTACTTCTCATTGTTTTTCTTCCTGTTCTCTGATTTAAAAATGTTGCTTCAGAATACCATTGCTCTTGCAATGCATATTTAGTGGACAGAGAGAAGAGACCATCACATCCATTAATTTTAAATGCCACATGTTTTTCTAATATTGATTTTGCTGCAAATCATTGGCTGCAAGCACATCAACAGCCTGAATTTAACTCCAAGCCTATTATACGGAGACCAGCATTAAGAATGAGACTAGTTTGTGGTCTGTTTTGTTGTAAGTCAATGGGATGGGCTTCTCGTTGTTTGGACTTAGGCTCAATGAGCCAGTTCTTAAACTGAAGTGGTTCCTTAAAGGTCTTTGATACTATATTTCATGGAAAGATAAGTAACCCATAATATGAGCATCCTCATTCTCACAATCCTCAAAGATCTAATTAAAATAAGGCTAGAGGAGGATATATTCCTGTGCACAAGAAATCTTTTAAGGCTTTAGAGGGAGCCCATTATTGCTATAACCTTTCAGGCTAATAAGACAGTAAAGTCTTCATTTCTGAGTTCATATACTAACATATAGATCAGCTAGATGGCTTGCACATTTGAAATATTAAATCCACAGTCCATAGGACTATTGAAAATGGCAAGGTAATATCTCCCGGGGAAAAAAACCTGAATTCTTGCTACTAGATGGACAGTTTCATATACTTTTGGTGGTTTTTTTTTTTTTTTTTTTTTTTGGCAATGCTATAAACGTGGTTGCTATTACTTTCTTCCAGAATCTAATTATTTTTTATTCTTTCCCTGTCTAGACTACAGTCCTAGAAATCTCTTATTAAAGTATAACCAAGTCCAATCCTGATTGGTATTCTTGAGACTGAACATTTATTGTAGAAATATTTAATTTAGGAACATGTAATTAAGCAGTTAGGCAATACAAGCTTAATTCTCTTGTTTTGTTATCAGGAAAGGCAACACAATGGAAAACAGAGAAAACAAATGATGGATATGTACAGATATGATTTGCTAAATTCTTCAAATTCCTCTTTAATCTACCAGGTTAGAATGTCAGTATATAATCAATGACTCTCCAAATTTAGTTATAAAGGAAGAGAACATATCTTTTTTTGCTGCATTACTTTCTTTCCTGTCCTACAATTGGGGCACTGGCTGAAATGCAAGCATCACTGAGTTTAAGTGAACATGACAAAAATCCGTCTGCTTCTCCTGTCTTCTCTTCCCTCACTACCCAAAGGCATATAGCATATTATGCTATCTAGCAAGAAGACCACCCTGTTTTGAAAACAATTTGGGTAAAGAAAAAGAATAGGCACAAATTACAATAAAAAGTAGATCATCTATATCCAAATATACATATTGCATTGCCTATAAACAACTTAAGAGTAAAACTCAAAATATTTTTTTTAATTCTAGAGAAAGCTCCAGAAAAGCTACAAATGTGTAAGTGAAGTAAGGTGATAGTTCTTCCCTTATTAATGGAAAACTGTATGCCAGAAAACTGGGTGTCAAAGACTTCTACCCTCAAAACAATGCACACCAAAACAACTAGACAGAAGGACAGTTTTTTTCCCGAATGCCATTACTCTGCTTAACAACTATTTCCACAACACTGTCAAATAATTTACTAAGTCTGTATTACTATTATTCTTCTCTTTCTTACTGGTATCTATCCCTTCCCACTTATTGCTATAACCATGTTGCTTGTATCTTTCAATTTATATTGTTTTTATTTGTTTCCTAGTATGATTTGATAGCTTATTAGTAACCTTGATTATCACTAAGTGTTGTACTTAGTGTACTTGTATCACTACTTACTTGTATCACTAAGTCTTTTTATTCTTGATGAATGTATTTTATTCTCCTTATGTACACTGAGGGCATATATACCAAAGACAAATTCTTTGTGTGTCCAATCACACTTGGCCAATAAAAAATTCTATTCTATTCTATTCTACCTATTCTATTATACTATAACTCATCCATATTGTGAAAAAAAAAGTTATGTAATGGGAAAGTGTCTTAAATAAGAATGAAAGAATAAGAGCAAGTAGCAAAGTATTGCGTGTTTTCATCCCCCCCCCCCCACTGCAATATATGTATCAAACCAAATTATGGAAACCAATGTTAATAAGGAAGCATCTAGAAACACGAACAAAGCCCCCACAATTTTGTATGGTAAATCAAAGATGAATGGTGATAAATGAGTAAATGTCTCTTTGTAAAACGATGAGAAAATGGAAGCACAATTTAACTACATCTCTTTCCAGCTACTTGAATGCTTCATTTTATACTAATTTATCAAAATGATTAAGATTATTTTTTTAATGCAGAGAGTAAAGAGTTTAGAATAAAACTTATTTAGCTACCTCTTCTGTGCTGCTAGCTGTTGATTGCTGCTGTGGGCTACAAATTTAAGTAAGCAGAATAGGTACAAATCTTGCTAAAGCAATTTTTCACTTAAATATAATGCAAAAATGCTAGAGAAAGAAGAACATTTTTTCCTCTAAGGGAATGACTAAACTAGTCTTGCTTCACAGCCAGGATTAAACTAATCCCACTATTTACAAAATGAAAAGAACTTTCTTAAATCACCCATGGATTTAAATTTGTTTTTCAGTTATTTTGTTCTAATCTTTGAGTAATTAATTTTTATTAACAATAAATATTAAATATTTTGCTCCTGGACTTTGACATTTTTTCAGAGGTTTGGAATTATTGAAGTAATCAGGGTAAAGTAAGACCAATAAATTGGGGAAAGTGAGTTAATTTAAATAAATGCAGTTCCTATTTCATTAATCCAAAATGTTACTTCCAAAATTCTAGAAAGATGACAACAGTAGAAAATGTTCAAAATCTGGCTTGTACAATTTGAACGAAGCTAAGCTAAATTCAGTCATTTGGCATCATATTTTGAGATTAACAATCCTTTTACTTTAATACCAAGTACAAAGCGGAAGCAGAAACCAATAAGTAGATACAAATTGTGTGGATCTGCCCAGAATTCTTTGTTTACTATGACCAATTGATGCCAGGAGACTGGACCTGAAAAATGCATACAGCACAATCTTGAAGAACCAAAGCAAGCAGGAAAAATTTACTTCTCATCTGCTTTGCTATGTGCCGATAAATTGGCTTACATCAATTTGATGAAACAAAATATCTCATAAATTTTTATCTGGTGCTCACCAATAGTTATAACATCTCATTGTCTAAGAGAGTATCTTCAATGCCTTTTTTGGTTCTACAGTACTCATAAATATATGCTCACACATCAGTAATTCTGCCTTTAGCATACCTTAAATACATTTTCTAGAATATGAACAAAATAACTGACACTTGTGGGACCATTAAATTACAATACAATTTCTTAGGAAGGAAGTATTTTGCTTCCAAAATAAAATATTTGTAGGAGACAACAGATGTGACCAAAAAGACTAAAATTAACAACCTTAATATACATATTCATGCCAAGACAAATATGACTAGACTCTGAAGTACACTTTGGATAACTATACTTTTATGAATAGCTTTGCACATACTGTAAAAATAATTATACATGCAAATTATTCAGGTGATCATAAATTTAAGTGCTATTTTCTTCCACTTAGTGTGAAAGAACAAAAAAGGCTGAATATGTATGTTTGAATATGTGTATATATGTAGGCATACTATAATTCAGATAAAACTAGTAATATAGATTGAAAAAGTGGTGGAGTTATCTATCTGCTACATACACAAAAATAATTCATAGAAATATTCCAGAAGTTGGACCATACATTTAAGTTACTTTTCTATCTATAATATTTCATGGTATTCATTGTAACTCACTAGTCAAGAAAAATAAATACAAAATACACACAGAATAAAAGCAAAATTCCTCTAATGTCTAAATTGTAAGGTTTATCAAAAGCAGGGGTGAAATACTCCCAGTTTGGACCAGATTGCCCGATCCGGTTGCGATGGTGGCGGGTGGTTCGGAGAACCGGTAGCAAAAATCCCTGCGGGCGCCCCCCCCCCATTTGCCCAGCTGAGCCGTGTGATCATCAGAAGGTGTTTTTTTTTCCTTTTAAAAGCATTTTTTCTACAACCTCTTCAGCCAAAAAAACACTTTTAAAAAAACTTTTAAGTTTTTTAAAAAGCCTCTGATGATCACGCGGCTCAGCTGGGATCATCAGAGGCTTTTAAAAGCATTTTTTTCTGCAACCTGTTCAGCCAAAAAGGTTGTAGAAAAAATGCTTTTAAAAGTTTAAAAAAAAAGTTGACCATGCCCACCCAGTCACATTACCCCCCCACACACCAGGCCACGCCCACAGAATAGGAAGTAACAAATTTTACGTTTCACCACTGATAAAAAGCATAACAAAAGTAATTATATTGTGATAGCATTTCAAACAGCAAGAAGGAGGGGGAGGAGGAGGAGGAGGAGGAGGAGGAGGAAGAGGAAGATGATGATGATTATGTGTAAGTTATTGTTGATTCTTGGTGACCATATGTAGACTTTATGCACAATGATCTGTCCTTAAGCTTCAGTTTATCCAACAGTACAGCCATTGCCATATAATTGAGTCTATTCATCTAGGTACTGGTTGTCCTATTTTTGTCTCCTTACACCTGCCTCAGCATTACAGCCTTTTCCAGAAAGCTAGGTGTTCATATAACATGTCTGAAATAGAATAATTTGAACCAGGTCCTTTGTGCCTCACATGACAACTCTGAGCTGATTTGTTCCATGATCCATTTGCTTTGTTTCCTTGGCTGTCTATGGAGACTCTTAGGACTCTTCCCCAAACAGAGCTATATGGTATTTCTGAAAATGTTATCATCCACAATTCAAAATCTGACTCTGATCTTTTTTTAGTGTATTTTTTTTATCACCAAAGATAAAACAAAGAAAAAGAAAGAAATCATACTATCAAACTTCCAACATTAACAACAAAAAGAAAAAAATATGTTTACAAAAAAGAAAAAAAACAAATATCAAATATATCTAACATTAAACATAAAAAAAAAAATCCATCTCCACTGAATGCTGAAAGATGCATCTAAACACTACTATGTTCTTCTCCCCTTACATAATGGATCTACAAATATTTATACTTTCCCATCTATATTTGACCAAAATCCTATATTATATAAGCAAATATCCTGATGTGGAAATTTGTCTAATAATCAAATCTACTCAACATCCGCTCACAATATATATGTAAAAAAAAATTAAAAACAGTCACCAGGTTACCCCGAAGATAAAACTGATCTTCAAATCCCTCTGTTAACCATCTGTCATTGTATTTAACAGGCAGAAAGTCCACAAATGGCGTTCATCTCTTATAAACTTGTCCAAAGCATTGTTCCTAATCAAAGATGTTCATTTTGCCCTATCTGCTGATTCAGTCAATTTTAAAATACACTCTTCAATAGCAAGCGTCCCCTTTTCCTTCCAATGCTTAGCATATACAATCCCTGCAGTGGTCACCATGTAAAGAAAAAAGTGTCCCAAATTGTTTTTCAGTTGGTTTGTCCATCATATCTTAAAGAAAGAATCTGACTCTGATCTGCAATCTGACGATGTTGCACCATCTGAGTTCTGCTTCAGGAAGGTGAGCCTCAGGATTCAGTAAGCCAGGATTCAGTAGAGGCTGATCAGCTGTGGGCATTTCCTGTTCAGCTGGAGCAGACAGATGATGAGGAACAACCTGCAAGCCCTAGATCTAGACCCATATTGAGATGAAAAGGACAACGCTCCACAATGAGGTTCCTTGCTGGACAAAGGGCAAGGCAACATTGATTTCAACCAGCTGTCAGCAAATTTAGGTAATTACTTTGCTTGTAGTCTGTATTGGAGACAACTGTTCAGCCTTCCAACTCTTGTGCCTGCTTCTAGTTTGTGACACTTTAATTCTTGGATTGGCTGACTATATGAATTGGCTTCTTGTGACTCTTGGAATGTATTTGGACTACACTACTGCTTCTTGGATTCTATTGGCATTTTTTTCAGGCAAGCACTCTCTGCTAGGTATTTGAATTACGTTCCTATCTACTGCTATCAGCTTAAACAATAGTAAATATGCAGCTTCTGAGTGTTGCGTCTATGTGTGTGAGCCAGCAACCTTGAAACAGAAGAGCATCAGCTCTCCAATCACTATTTATTAACTAAAATATATACATTAGTGGTGGGGTTCAAATTTTTTTATTACTGGTTCTGTGGATGTGGCTTGGTGGGCGTGGCATGGCATGGCTTGGTGGGGGTAGCAGGGGAAGGATACTGTAAAATCTCTATTCCCTCCCTACTCCAGGGGAAGGTTACTGCAAAATCCCCATTCCCTCCCAATCATCTGGGACTCGGGAGGCAGAAATAGATAGGGGTGGGGCCAGTCAGAGGTGGTATTTACCAGTTCTCCGAACTACTCAAAATTTCTGCTACATGTTCTTCAGAACTAGTCAGAACCTATGAAACCCACCTCTAATATACATCCTGAACCCAAATTATTTATAGCTTTATAAATAGGATCCAAGTTCTTAGAATTTCATTCAAAAGTGAATTAACTACTAATGCAATTTATTTTGTTTTTTAAAAAACTGGTAGTCCTCTCTTAATGACTACTTGTTCACTGACCATTCAAAGTTATGAGGAGCTACTAAATGAGGAGATTTCAAATGATCCTCATTGTTGGGCCCATTGTATAGTCCTTGCAAACATGTTACTGCAATTCAGGGTCTTGGCAATTTGGACACAGTTATGACTATCATAATACCTCACAGTCACATAATTGCCATATGTCACCATCACTTGTCAGTTTCTGGCAAGAGGTCACAAATGGCAATCAAGTGAATATTCACTTAATGAACACATAAGATTTGCTTAATGACAACAGTTAGAACTGACACAAACTGAGTAAGGAACCAATATTTCAATAACTAAGAAGTAGTTCATAAAATAACAGAATAACAGAATTGGAAGGCACCTTGGAGGTCTTCTAGTCCAATCCTCTGTTCAGGCAGGAAACCCTATACCAGTGATGGCTAACCTTTTTGCTATCGCATGTCAGGAGGGTGGGGGAGGTTCACGTGGACATGTGTCCACACCCATAATTCTATCCGTCCTGCCTTGCACATGCACGCGCAACCTGCCCTCCCCCCTCCCCCCGCTCCTGGCACGCGATGGCCTGGTAGGCTCGTTTTTCTTTCTCACCTGGCTCCAGATCCTCTATGCATCTGGGAAGGACAAAAACAGCCTTTCCCACTCCCTCGGAGGCCCTCCAGAGGCCTGAAACGGCCCATTTCCCAATCCCAGTGGGACAGGAAGCGACGTTTATTTGCTGTCCCCAGCCTCCAGAGCCTCTCTAGGAATCTCAGGAAACAGCTTGTTTTACTACTTCTGGTGGGCCCAGAAGGCCCAAAAATCAGCTGGCCGGCACGTGCATAAGCGCCAGAGATGAGCTGGCATGCCCACTGATATGGCTCGTCTGCCACCTGTGGCACACGTGCCATAGGTTCGCTATCACAGCCCTATACCATTTCAAACAAATTGTTGTCCAATCCCTTCTTAAAAACCTACAGTATTAGAGCACCCATAATTTCTAGAGGCAAGTCATTCCACTGATTAAAAATATAAAATCAATCTCATAAGAAGAGAAATTTGTAAGTAATCAGGAGCTATATTTTCTACTTTGGAGCAATTTGGCACATGAGCAATAGAATTGGAATTGCCTGTTTTTCTGATTGAACAGGGGATTGTTTCTGCCTTTTTTTTTACATCATTTTTACATATCTCTAATCTCATAATGATGGCAGATTGGAATGCATGGGAGCCTAATTCTGTTGGTTGCCTACCGTGGACTAGAGGAATGATAGTATTAAAACTATAATGATAAAATAATGAATGAAAAATATGAATAAAAATTGAAATTGTAACCAGTAAAACCAGCAAGGCAGAAATGGAGTCTAATTCACAGTTAGAATTAGATTGAAGAATTTAGATCTTTTTCAATTGATCCATACATAGGTATTTATTACACTACTTACTTTCAAACTTAAAAAGATGTTGTGCAAAGCTCAGAAAGAACTAAGTAATAACAATAGAAAATTATACAAGTTTGCTTTGAGTTAAGCAAAAAGAAAGGAAATAGAACAAAAACTATTGGATCCTGCAAAACCTAAATTATTTAAATACCATTCATTATGCCTCATTTGTTACTAGATAGGATCATAAATATTGCCCCCTACTGCATATCATATTTTTGATCAATCAAAGCTTTAATAAAATATTTTAAGTAAGACAAATAAAGTTTAGGGTAGGTTAGCAGAATTAGTCATAGCCATGCCCCATATTCAGCATTCCATAATAATTAAGGACAATACCGGTCAGTTTTTATACCCATCTTTCCTCCAAAATAAGACCAGGTCTTATTTTCTTTTGGGCCCCAAAATAAGCACTAAGGTTTATTTTTGGGGATGTCTTATTTTGTTTTTCCATATACAGGAGGTCCACTTTTGCTTGCTTACAGTGGGGCAGGAGACCATGTGGTGTGCCAGTGCTGCCATCGTGAGGTGGGAGTGGAGCTGTCATGCACCCCACGCTGGCTTACCTCACGGCCCCCACAGCCAGGCCACTCATGTCCCAACATCTGCCTTGCCTTGCGGTAGTGGTTCCAGCAGCCCCATCCAGCAGGATCCCACTTCTGCTTGCTCGTGGCTGTAATGGAGCAGGAGGACAAGCAACATACCAATGCCACAGCCACAAGGCGAGGCAGGGGATGGAGCTGCCTTGCACCAGCTTATCTCAGGGCCTCACAGCCAGGCCATCCACCCTGACACCTGCCTCGCCTCGTGGCCATGGCACTGCGAGCAACCAGATGAAATCGGCAGGTGGGCAGCTGTGCAGGCTCTTAAGGTAGGGCTTATTTTCAGGATAGGTCTTATTTTGGGGGAAGCATATACTTTCAGTCCATATACCACAAGTACAAGCAAAACCCAGTTTTAATTTAAGAATGCTCACATTATTCTATGCAAGCCAGGGTCTCTAATCTATGGAGTACTTTTTTAAAAAAATTGTTTATTTATTTTTTTAATTTAATTTATATGCGGCCCTTCTCCAGAGACTCAGGGAGGCTTACAATGCATTAAGCAATAGCCTTCATACTTTTGTATATATCTGCTTAGTAGATATATACCCCCCCCCAAAGCGGTGTTCTTTTTTATACAAAGTCATCTTATTGCCCCCACAATCTGGGTCCTCATTTTACCTTTGAAAGGATGGAAGACTGACTCAACCTTGAGCCTGGTGACATTCGAACTTACAGTAATTGCAGGCAGCTGGTGTCACTTTAACACTACATAAGCTGCTGCGCCACCCAGGCTCTTACTTTGCAAGCCAATACAATGTTGCTTATATTCCATCAGCTAGAAGGTCTATGAAATGTACATATTGTTACATTGCTAGGCAGATGGAATAATAATTCCACCTGTTTTACATCCCCATATAATTTTTAATATCAGAGGATGATTCAGTCTTCCTTCATAGTCATTATCCCATTAAATTAATGAATGCCCAGTAATTGCTAATAACCATTATAACATGTCTGATACAACCTCTTACCACCTTGCAATAATGGAATGATGTCGCTGTTTTATCGCTGAGTTCAGTAGAGCAGAAAAACCGTCTCCAGTCAACTCCCCACAAAATGTATGTTTAGTTAACTCTGCAGTTACTAAAGACACGTGCCATCTTTAGCAAGGACCTTTTCATATGTTTCTTTAGTTATGTGTCTTTCATACAAAACAACTGAAAAAAAACAAGCTGTATTACATTAAAAAGTACATTTGGATCTGTGGTGAAGAAAAGTGGGCTTATATATATTTAATGTTATCAGGAAGACTGCAAAGTCAGTGTCAGCAGAAGGCTTTAAATTGATTCTTTGGTGAAATAAAGCTTGCAAACTACATTCCATTACAAATGGAAGGTTCTTCTAAATGCTAGCTGACCTTTTCACAAGGGCATTGATTCAGTGAGCTGAGCTGAAAGCCAAGAGGCAAATAAAGCAACATAAAATGCAACAGGTTATAAAGTCAGCTAACCAACAGTGCAGCAGGGCTGACCTTCAAAAGCCAGAGTATCATCAGTGTTTACAAACCAAATGCTAGAAAGGACACATGGCCAGAATGATGTGGATTTATATTCTGTGGATTTAACTCAAATTATTGTAGACCAATTCCAAAGATATTTTGACAAAGGATACATGGAAAAGATCCAACACCCATTAACAGTTTCTTTGCTCCCTTTAACGCCACCAGTAAGCAGAAATACCTATAGGAACACGTTTGTCATTTATCTTGTTGGCAGGAAATACTAGGAATAAATAAGTCGATTCTACATTTTTTGCCTTATCATTCCACTTGCTTAAGGCTGCTGTACAATAGGTCATATGCTTGGATGAGAGCAAAAAATTAAAAGGTATATTGTAAAGCCATATCTTTTGTTAAATGTTATTTGTAAAGACCCTATAACTTGTTATTTGATGGTTTAAGGCAAGGACTTTTGGGGACTGTTGGCATATGTTGAATATTGGGAACTTGCTATGAGCACTGTCATAAAATGGTTGTTAAGGAGAGCATGGCCAGTCATAAAACATTTATTTACCAAAGATAAAATTGGTAGTATTATACTTCAATCTCTCTACAGCCGTAGTTTATATTTCTTGTTTATTAGTCCAGTACCAATACCAATACCAACACCAATACATTCCCAGTAAATCACTAGACTTCAGGTCCCTCTCATTTCCTTAAGAACTCTATGAGGCTTATGTAGGATCCTGACAGATTCTTGAAAATGAAGACAGGGTTTGAAGCTAGAGTTTTATTTTGAAGCATATTCATTTCTTAATTAATTTTTCATGTTAAATGTTTTGAAAATATCATCTGGGATATAAAGCTTTGTGTGCATCAAAGAGGTTAGACAGTACCACACAACCAGAATCTGTATTGAATTTATATTTACCAAAAAAGAAAGCAGAGGCAGTATGTTCCATCCCATATTTGGATAGATCAGGTTGCCCTGATAGAAGAAACACTTAATCTTTCCCCTGGTATAGCCACCAAAGCGAGGAGAACCCATAGCTTAGAGGTTAATACATTTACCTAACATGCAAGCAGCCCAGGTTTGAATTTCAGAAGGTTATGCCTAGCTGATGAGAGCTAAATAGCTTGAAATAGATCTATACTAGTCTCCCTTTATTTCTTTGTCAGTAAATATAAATTCAACACAAAAATTGTTTGTCGTGAAAGCGACTGCCTGCAAAGGCTCCTGAACTGAGGCTGAAAGGCGAAAGTGGAAGCAGTATGCTCCGTCCCATATTTGGATAGACCAGGTTGCCCTGATAGAAAAAAACACTCAACCAGAACCTGAAATATCACAAATGTTGGCAACTTTTTTAAAGAGGTGTTTTCTACATTTTATATAATTCAAAACAAGTACAAAATAAGGAGTTTAGTATGCTAACAAGAGTTAGCATTTCTATACCATATCTCCAATCCTACTTGTTTTGTCCCATCTCATGAAACTTGCCATTCATATTGAACAGAATATAAGTGAGATGGGTCATATAAGGATGTGTATGCTTGTACCACACCCAAACCCCTGTGAATGCCTACTCCACCACTGCAGTCCTTGCAAAACTTTACCCAAGCAGATTCTACTTGTGGATTGGTTGTTTGAAGCAGCAATCTACTTTGATTATAATGAAAGCACACAGAACTCAGAGCACATTCACGCTGCATGATAAAGTAGAATCCTTGATGCCAGGTAGTAAGAATTTGGGGGAAAAAACCTTTTCAGGAAAAAATGCAGATGTGATAGGATTGAGATAGGCAGACTGAATGTGACATTTTTATTCACCATGATGACAGTTCAATATACCTACATATTATTGGAAGTGCTGATAGGTTGTTGTCTAAAGACTGCAACCAGCCAGGTCAATCCATTCTGGGTTTTGTGTTTGTTGTTTTTTAAAAAAACTAAATTGAAAGGCAATATGATTAATGAATGTATGACTTAAGAGTCTACATTTACAAATATGGAAATTGTTTTTATATTTGCAGATGCCGATGCATATTCATGGCTTTTACTCTAGCTTCAGCAATAAATACGGTGAAGGCATTCAATTGCAATTTCTGCATTAAAGCCTAAAGGTAAAAAAAATGATAGATGAATAAGGCAGATAGTAATCATAATGAAGGCAGGAAAGAAAATTGGCAAATGGAAGGAAATCCTGCACAAATAGGAGTGTGATGCATTTTAAAGAGAAAGACAGCACCTGTATTTCAACCAGCCCATCACCCAAAATATACATTCAGCTAATGAGAACAGATGCACTTGTAATTCATGTAGAAATTTTGAAAGACTGGAGTATATACCCATATACATCGCCCATATTTATTTTTCATTCCCACTGAAAAGTGACCTTGAATGCTACAAATGAAGTCGATGAATAGTATTGCCTTCTGCTAACTGACCATTAATAGTAGATCCAGTTATGTTAAATCTCTATCTCAAAGATCTCTAAACTGTATTATTAGCAAAAGCACATTTATTTATTTATTTATTTATTATTTCAATTTATATCCCGCCCTTCTCCCCGGGAGGGGGACTTTACCAAGATAATTGGAAGAAACAAAAAATGCAGAAGTAATGAAGGAAAGTAAAACCTAGCATAAAACAGGTTGTGATGTCCAGGCTTAATAATCCTTAAAAAGTATTCCTAAAGTAGTCCAATCTTCTAAATAAATGCTTCTAGCACAGAGATGAAAAATACAGCTAAGTAGCAACATATCAAGAAACCAAAATGTAATTTATATCATAATATCTCCTGGGTTTTATTTATTCATAGTTGTCATAAAGATATATCATATTTCTTTTCTTAATTACAGGAAATAAAATCTGTGTATCCACACAACATACAGTGGGGCAAAAAAGTATTTTGTCAGCCACCAATTGTGCAAATTCTCCCACTTAAAAAGATGAGAGAGGCCTATAATTGACATCATAGGTAGACATCAACTATGAGAGACAAAATGAGAAAACAAATCCAGACAATTACATTGTGTGATTTGGAAAGAATTTATTCACAAATTATGATGGAAAATAAGTATTTGGTCAATATCAAAAGTTCATCTCAATACTTTGTTAAATATCCTTTGTTGGCAATGACAGAGGTCAAACGTTTTCTGTAAGTCTTCACAAGGTTGGCACACACTGTTGCTGGTATGTTGGCCCATTCCTCCATGCAGATCTCCTCTAGAGTAGTGATGTTTTGGGGCTGTCGCTGGGCAACGTGGACTTTCAACTCCCTCCAAAGGTTTTCTATGGGGTTGAGATCTGGAGACTGGCTAGGTCACTCCAGGACCTTGAAATGCTTCTTACGAAGCCACTCCTTCATTGCCCAGATGGTGTGTTTGGGATCATTGTCATGCTGAAAGACCCAGCCACGTTTCATCTTCAATGCCCTTGCTGATGGAAGGAGGTTTGCACTCAAAATCTCATGATACATGGCCCCATTCATTCTTCCCTGTACACGGATCAGTTGTCCTGGTCCCTTTGCAGAGAAACAGCCCCAAAGCATGATGTTGTCACCCGCATGCTTCCCAGTAGGTATGGTGTTCTGTGGATGCAACTCAGCATTCTCTCTCCTCCAAACACGATGAGTTGTGTTTCTACCAAACAGTTCTACTTTGGTTTCATCTGACCATATGACATTTTCTAATTATTGCTCCCACGGGTGATTTCTTCACATCAAGCTGCTTGCCTATTGCAGATTCAGTCTTCCCAGCCTGGTGCAGGTCTACAATTTTGTTTCTGGTGTCCTTTGACAGCTCTTTGGTCTTCACCATAGTGGAGTTTGGAGTGTGACTGTTTGAGGTTGTGGACAGGTGCCTTTTATACTGATAACAAGTTCAAACAGGTGCCATTAGTACAGGTAATGAGTGGAGGACAGAGGAACCTCTTAAAGAAGAAGTTACAGGTCTGTGAGAGCCAGAAATCTTGCTTGTTTGTAGGTGACCAAATACTTATTTTTCACCATAATTTGCAAATAAATTCTTTCCAAATCAGATAATGTAATTGTCTGGATTTGTTTTCTCATTTTGTCTTTCATAGTTGAGGTCTACTTATGATGTCAATTACTGGCCTCTCTCATCTTTTTAAGTGGGAGAACTTGCACAATTCATGGCTGACTAAATACTTTTTTGCCCCACTGTAAATGGTAGAAACTTTTTTATTGAAAGAAAACATAAACATTGGTAATACAAAAACCCAGAGATCACCAGAGGTCTCCACCCTTGCAGATAATCCATTCTCAAAGTACATTATTCTGAATTAATTGTACTGACAAAATAATTAAACATCAGATGTCACATAGGTGTACACATTCATTGTAGCAAGTGAGTTACTGTTTTCCTGAATTACAGTGTTATCCTTTTTACTATTATCACCAGAAACACCATCAACCACAAGTTATAAACTCTACCCTACAAAATTAGAATAGCATTGCTCAATGCTATTGTTTAGCATTGTTCATGGTATAATCACTTTGATTATACCATGTAATTGCTTAAATTATATTTGTTACAATGACGCCAACCATCACCACAAATCATCATTTCATATAAATTAGATTATTCATCTTTTTTTCTCTTTTTATTTTTCCTTTTTTCCTTTTTTCCTTTCTTTCTTTCTTTCTTTCTTTCTTTCTTTCTTTCTTTTTCTTTCTTTTTGTTCTGGAGGGGTATTAACTGCAGGCAACCAGCTTTTAATTGTATGCACCTGTATATCTCCTTCTTTCTCGAAAACCATAAAAAAGCTACCATTATCATTAAAAAATCATTTAGCGGCATCTTAACTTTGCTGGAACGGGACAGTTACCTTTGCATGTAGAAAAGAAGTGCTTACAAGTTAACTTCCTTCTTAACGTCATCAATATCTAAGTAACTAATTTGGTAGTTCTATAATCAGTATATTCCAATATTCCAACACAATTTCAGAATGCTGATTGTTCTTAAGAATTGCTTGGAAACACCTGGGCTATTAAAATGTTGTTCAAATCCCCAGTAATGAACAGACTTCTGAAAAATCCCAGCTGACAAATGGCATATTATTATTGAAATCGCGTGATTGGTAAATATGATTTTAAGCCTGACAATTACAGGCCTTTCTGTTTATCCAAAAGACTTGGAAAAATAATCAGTTACAAGAAGAAAAAGATAGGATGACTTTCAAAGATAATTATGCTGAACATTTTCCACAGAAATTGAAGAACATATTGATGTGATTTAAAAGCTTGTTGTTGTTATTGTTTTATTCTCAGAAATTTGCTAAGTAAAAAAAAAAGAATATTAGGACAGGGAAGGTAGGCATATATAAGACATATATATGTCTTACATATTATATTATATATATTATCTATCTATCTATCTATCTATCTATCTATCTATCTATGCAAGTTTTGGTGTATTCGGGTCTTTTCCCATGTAAGATTGAGAGTATCTTGGCGACATTTCGATGAGGTCCCACTCGTCATCTTCAGGCTGGTGTCTTCGGCTTCGTGCTTATGCAAGGAAAGCGTGATCGGAGCTGCTATCTCTCTATAAATACTGGTGGGGAGGTGTGGGGTGCAATGGTGGGGTGTAATGTCCTGAGCAGATGGCTGTGATGCCACATCCCGGACTTTGGTTTGGCTCTGATCACAGCCATCTGCTCAGGACATTACAGAACATTACATCAAAAAACTCAGGATATCACAACACTAGAACTCAGGATGTTAACACAAAACCCATTACCCAGGTCGTTAAAACACAAATGACTAATGGGCACACATCAAGGACCTCACCCACACAGGATGTTATGAAACAGCTAACTAATCTGCAAACTTCAACTCCATCAACCAATCAAAATGTAACAACATAGGCAACCAACCCGCACACAGCAACAAAGCCATCACCCCACACCTTCCCACCAGTATTTATAGAAATGGTAGCTCTGATCACGCTTTCCTCGCACAAGCACGAAGCCAAAGACACCAGCCTGAAGATGAAGAGTGGGACCTTGTCATGAATGCGACTGCTTGAGGGCTCCTGGATTGGGGCTGAAAGGCAAAAGGTATGCAGTACGCTCCCTCCCACATGCTGGGTAGACCAGGTGTCTCGATAGAAAAACACGTAATATATAATTATGTATGTATGTATGTATGTGTGTGTGTGTGTGTGTGTATATATATATTTGTCTGTGTAAGTTTTCACGGGTATATATGTGTGTACAGGTAATATCTCGGGTTTCTTCCTGTGTAATTGTAAACATATCTTTAGAAGGATAGCAGCGACGTTTCGATGAAATCACATTCATCATCTTCTGGCTGATGTTCTCGGTTTGGTGCTTATGGGCAAACTGTGTGATCTCAACTGACGTTTTTCTATGAAAAGAAGCAAAGGTGTATTCTGATTGGTTGACAGTGTTGTTTTATTCTGATTGGCTGATGATGTAGTTGTATTTTGTTTGGGTGGAAGCACTGTTGCTGGGTTGTGGGTAGATGGATAAGTTATGTTGGAAATGGTGGCAACACAGGCTTTTTGATGAACCTTGCCACCATTTCCAACATAACTTATCCATCTACCCACAACCCAGCAACAGTGCTTCCACCCAATTTCAAACACTATGGTCATCCATATGTTATTACTGTCAGCACCAAATGGAGAATATCCTGTTCCATAGCTTTTCCTACTGCAATTTTCTGTTAAGATCAATAGCTAGTTTAGACAATGTAGGAATTACTCTAACCCATTCAGATGTGCCTTAATCAGTTGGAGAATAGGCTATTGTAGCTCGTGACAGATTGTCAGCAAGATACACCAATTTGTTTGGAGTACACACTATATTAAGAAGCTTAGAAACCCACTCTGAAAATAGGCACAAGTAGCATCAATTGGTTTTTTAAAAATTGATGTTTGTGATCAATCTGAATCAAAACAACTATTCTGAGCATACATTTACAGAGGCTAAATAAATGTCTGTCAAGATTCTCAGTCACCCAGCTCATAGTTATCTCAAGGGTGCTTTTTCAAAAAAACAACTGGAACTGTTTTTTTCTTTGAGGAAGACGTTTCGCTTCTCATCCAAGAAGCTTCATTTTTTGAAAAAGCACCTTTGAGATTTATGGAGGTTGCTCATTGCATGTTGCTGAGGGCATATCCTTCTCTATTTGTGCATAATTTGTTATGATATAGTACATGCAGCGTTCCGGAAGCATAACACTCTGGTTTATTCTTTGGGGTTAAGTCTGACCCAAGACAATGTTTTGATTTGCCCACTTACATTGGCTTGTCACCATCAAAACATTGAGCAACAAGTACCTGATAAAAGTGCTATATTTCAACAGCAGCAATTTTATGATACTCTGTAAGTTCTGAAATTCTACATCATTCTTCAGCAAATTCAGAACATGTGCCGTTGACTTTGTTTGTCTCAGAGTGTCTTGGGACAAATATTATACACATCCAAACAATCTCAATATACTTTGTTTGTTCTGTAGGTATGCCATGTCTCTTAGAGCCTAACATCAGACTGAATACTATCAACAGTTTCTGACTCTTTAACTGAAGAAACATTGAACTGTATGTGTTATTTGTTCAACATTTTAACACATGCTGTTTCTATACCTTGAGGAAGAATTTGATCACACTGTTCTGAAATCTCTGCTGTGATTATTGTATCATCTATTATCATATACATCTCTTTTATATGATTAAATGTTTCTTCGGGTTTTTTTTCTGCTAAAAATTTTCATTGAAGGGCTTAAGCCAAATGGCAAACAATAAAAACAATATCTTCCTTGGGGTTTATAAAATTACACAGACTTGATGAAAACTCATCTAATTTTATCTGCCAATACATATATTTCTATCCAGAATGGTAGCAATTTTCATGCCTGACAGATGGCCTAACTCTTCTTCAGGCTTTGTGATGTTATATAAAGCTGTCTTCCTAAATCTTAAAATAGATCCAAACATTTACTTAGCTTCCCATTTTTATTTCCTATAATAATTAGACTGCTCACCCAGTTTGTGAGTTCTATAACTAGAAATACATTTTCAATTTATCCCAAAGTATCTTTTACCCTATCAAGGATTATAAACATCATCTTTTGACACTCATGAATGAAAAATAATTATTGCTAGTTCAATAATCTATATGTATTTAGCGAAGTCTTTCAAATTCACTACAATCAACATCTGAATTTAAATTGAATAATCATTCTTGCGTTATAGGCTAAGCTGTAAGTACCATTTTAATCAGATAAGCCAAATCGAAAACTTCACATGCTGCTCTAGCCAAGATTCAAAGTACATTTTATCAAATTACAGAACAAATTAAATTATCAAAGAAAAAAAAATAAAGAGTGAATGAGGAAGGAACATCACAACTGGATAGAGTCTTCAAAAAAAAAGTTGAAAATGTTAAAGAAAAAAGGCAATGTATCAAGTATTATAAGGAGACTGCAAGGCTGGTTGTCAATAATGGAGAATAGTAGTGATCGATGTTTCTGTAAACTAGACCTACAATGATATCTAAAGGTTTGTGAACCTTTTTGAATTTTCAATATTTCTGAATAAATATGATCTAAAACGTGATCTGTTCTCCACACCAGTCCTAAAAGAGCCCAATTAAACAAATAAGTCAAAAACATTATACCAATTCATTTATTTGAGGAAAATGATGGTAATCAGGTGTGAGTATGAGCAGCCCTGCCTTTTTATTAAATAGGTTACATGTTTTAAAGTACCACTAAAGTTAGATTTCTTTTTTTCCCCCTATTATCTCCTTCCTGTTTTTGTTTTCCTTTGTTCCACTGTGCAAAATGTTTTCCCCCAAAAGGAAATAAAATCATAGCCATGTACACACAGTATGTAAGATATATCTATTATATAAAGCCATAATATTGTTGTCCTCCCTGAAGCTTTTCAGCATTACTGCCTAAAGTTTGTGTCTGAGCTATTTCTTATATTCCAAAGTTACACTCTGGGGCAGTGTTTTCTTGCTTGGTAACTCATGAAATGTTTTCAGTGGCAAAACGCTTTTCTCAGCTCTTGTATCAGGATGAAGCTTTATTTGAAACCCTCTTAAGGTTATATAATGGGTATATATTACATATAGTATGTAGAGCCAGCTTTCTGATTTATGCTGTCAGCAGATGTAGAATGTATTTATCCTCAATAAACTTTTATTTCACTTTAAATGTTTTTAAAGAATTCCAGGGCTGATGTCCTATCCCAAAAATAAGTCATGATGAACGTAAGGTGAGGCAGCCATATGACCGAATACAATTTCTTTTGTAGCTAAGCTTGTGAAGGGAATGCTGTGATTGTTAGATGAATCAATGCATTTCTATGGGCAGCAAAAAATGTTATAAATCACAGCCACATGACTACAGAATGTTGCAATTGACTATAGAGGTGAGCTGATGGCCAAGACTCCAAAATGTGGACATGTGGTTACAGGTTGTGTGCAGCCATAGGAGCTCTGGAACCAGGTCATAAGTAGCTTTGGGGGGTTCGTCATAATTTGAATGGTCACTAAGCTAAGTGACCGGTGGCTGAGCAAGGACTACTTGTATTCTTATTTCAGTAAGGTATTTGATAAAGTAGACCACAACCTACTACTTGATAAGATAGAAAAATGTGGTTAGACAGCATCACCACCAGATGGATTCGTAACTGGCTGATCAACCACACTCAGTGTTTAATTCTCAATGGAACTGCATCTAGATGGAGGGAAGTATGCACTGGGGTATGTCAAGATTCTGTTTTAGGCCCAGTATTCTTCAATATCTTCATCAATGATTTGAGGGCATAGTAGGGGAATTCATCAAATTTGCAGACGAAACCAAGCTGGCAGGAATAGCCAACACTCCAGAGGATAGGCTTAAGGTACAGAAGGATCTTGACAGACTTGAACATTGGGTGTTCAAGTCTGTCAAGATCCTCGGTGCTATGTAACATTCATTCAGACAATGCCGACGGGCGGCCCCCAGGGGGAGAACATTCTCTGTGGCAGCCCCAGCCCTATGGAATGAACTACCCCCGGATATAAGAAAGATTCCTGACCTCAGTGCCTTCCGACGAGCCCTGAAGACCCTACTATTTCATCAAGCCGGTCTGACTTAAATTAGTGTTAATTTTAATAGGGGTTTTTAGGGGTTTTAAATTTTACGGCCAAATAGTTTAATTATTTTATTAGTTTTAATTTTTATACGTGATTGTTTTAATATGGCTGTAAACCGCCCTGAGTCCCCTCGGGGAGAAGGGCGGTATATAAATGCAATAAAACTTAAACTTAAACTTAAACTAACAAAATTAAATCCAATGGTGAAAAAAGTAAGGTTCTAAATTTAGGCAAGAAAAACAAAATGCACAGGTATAGGTCAGTGGTGGGATTCAATTTTTTTTGACAACTGGTTCTGTGGGTGTGGCTTATTTGGGGCATGGCTATCTGGTCATGTGACCAGGTGGGCATGACTAGCTGGTCATGTAACCAGGTGGGCATGGCTACGTGCATAGGGACTACTCAGAGGATTGAAAAAAGTGATTTCTGACTGGTCCTTGCACTTTTGACCAATCCTTGCACTTACGACTGTCCTCAAATTTATGCCCATTGCAGCATTCTTAACAACCATGTCACTCATTTCACAGCTGCAGTGCTTCCCTTCACCATGGTGACAAGATAGGGTGCAAAACGTAAAATGTGAGGACAGTCTTAAGTGCAAGGATCGGTCAAAAGTGCGAGGACCGGTCATCATTTATGCCTATTGCAGCATTCTTAACAACCCTGTCACTCATTTCACAACTGCAGTGGGCATGGCCAGTCACTTTTTTCAATGCCATTATAACTTTGAATGGTCACTAAATGAACTGTTGTAAATCAAGGATTACCTGTACAAAAATACAAAACACTTCTTTGCTTGAAAAAAGCTGCCCTAAATACCAATCATTAGATTAGAAATACTTGCAAACTGGAGTTACAAATCAGGCAGGATGTCAGAGCACCTTGAGGAATTAAAATAGTTAAAGTGCAATGATAACTATCAGCAGCCAACTCTTGCTCATAAAGGGAAACCCATTAGCACAGAGGTCATTTAAGTTCTCCAGAAAGAGCAAACCCAGGAGAAGCAATCCTTAGATCCATTTGCACTGCTTAAAGATACCAGCTGGTCTCACTCACCTCATAAGATATCCCAAGGAAATCATTCAGATTTAAGGAAAGATCACATGCCCCCCAGAAAGGCAGTAAAAAAAAATCAGTGCCAAGCTTGCATCCTGTCTCTTGGAAGTACACCCCAAAAGGACAGTGCAAGAACCACCAAAGCAGTGAAGGAAGACCCCCTCCCCAGATAGAAAAAGCACTTGAGATAAGCCTAACTACAAAGAAAGCAATTATACTAGAATGAAGCAAAAGAGCAAACTTAGTAGCTGTTGCTTGTTAAACCAATTACCAAAACAAATACACACAGGAACTAACCAGATTTCTGAAGTTGCTTCTTTTCAGGAACAGAGATTAACATTTTTCCTTCCAAGCAAAGCTGAATAGGGAAAATTATCTCATCAATAAACATAGGATTAAACATTGCCAAGCACAGAATTAAACTTCACCAAAAACCAGCTTTAGACCAAAAGTCAGAAAGGATATATAAACTCATATTTGAATGTCAATCTTTCTGGCTAACCAAGAAGCTTTGCTGAATGACACTCATCTTGGTTCCTTGTCATTAAAAGCTTCTTTCCAACAGCTCTGCTTCATTATTCAATTATTTCTTTAAAGTGCTGATCATTGCATCCCAGTTGGAAGAACTCCAACAGGGGAATATTTCCTCCAAAAAGCAGTGTAAAAGCTTTAAACAACCCCCCTCCCCTTTAAGAAAGACAAGCAAAGAAAAACAGACTTACAAAACTGATCAAGGGTAAAAGAGACTCAGACTTTTATGGTAGTTGGAATATGTGGTATGATTGGATCCAGAAACGATGGGAGACAGACAAAAGATAATGTTGGATTATAATTATAGATGATTGTATATCTATGGTAATCAGTAAGTATTGGAAAGGTAAATTTGTATACAAGAATCTGTAAACAATTTCTATTTTTACTCTGATTACTGGTGTATATATATGTGGATATTTTGGCGATGTTACACCGTGATAGAAAAATGATTATACATTTGTTTTTGATTTTTCTTGTTGATGCTCTAATAAAAAAAAGACAAGCAAAGGAAAAAAAAACTCTGGAGAAGCTCTTGAGGTGACACTAAGTCTAGGCGTACTGCCAAGAATGTAATAAGAGTTAACGGAGAGGCGGTTTCTGTAAGCAGGGCAATAAAGATTAGGCTAGAAATACCACCAGAATATTGTAATTCCTTACAGGATTAACCCTGTAAAAGCCGGGGGGGGGAGAGATTTCTTCTAATAACCGGTTCTCCAAACTGCTTAGAAAGTTAACAAATGGTTCTAAAGAACCAGTGCCAACCGGTAGAATCCCACCCCTGGTATAGGTGGTACCTTGCTCAATAGTGGTGACTGTGAGAGGGATCTTGAAGTCCTACTGGAGAATCACTTAAATATGAGCCAGCAGTGTGCTGCAGCTGCCAAAAAAGACAACACAGTTTTAGGCTGCATAAACAGAGAGATAGAAGATCATGTGAAGTGATAATACCACTTTATGATGCCTTGGTAATACCACATTTGGAATACTGTATCCAGTTTTGGTTGCCATGTTGTAAAAAAAGATGTTGAGACTCTAGAAATAGTGCAGAGAAGAGCAACAAAGATGATTAGGAGACTGAAGGCTAACATATATAAAGAACGGTTGCTGGAAATGGGTATGTCTACTTTAATGAAAAGAAGGACTAGGGGTGACCTGATAGCAATGTTCCAATATCTAAGGGGTTGCCACAAAGAAGAGGGAGTCAACCTATTCTCCAAAGCACCTGAAGTCAGGATAAGAAGCAATGGATGGAAACTAATCAAGGAGAGAAGAACTAAGAAGAAATTTCCTGATAGTTAGAACAATGAATAAGTGGAACAACTTGCCTTCGGAAGTTGTGAATGTTCCAACATTGGAAGTTTTTAAGAAGAGATTGGACAACCATTTGTCTGAAATGGTATAGGGTTTCCTGCCTGAGTAGGGGATTTGACTAGAAGACCTCCAAGATCCCTTCCAACTCTATTATTCTGTTATTCTATTACTGCTCCAGTATTAATATGACTATTACAATTATCGCTATGTTCTTCTCTATTACTTCTATACTATGAGCATCAATATTAGAATTACCCCTATACTTAATTACTATTATTTCTATACTATTACTATTTTACATCAATGTTTGCTTTTTACAGAGTCTGTTAGGTCTTACCTCTCTCTCTTTCTTTCTCTGTGATTTCTACTTTTTTCTTCTCCGTTGTTGGTTTTTAATGGCCAATACAAAGCTCTTGCACATTGTGCTTGGTCTCTGTATTTTGTTAAAAAGAAATTTCTGTATTTTTTTTCCTCCTGGAATTCATTTATTTGTTTATTTGTTTGTTTATGCTACTGCACATCTTGGCTACAGAGCTCCCAAAACACATATCATGTCTTCTCTTCTCCCAGATCTTTATCAAGATTGCTGCTTTATTGGCAACTCTGCCATGCTGGGGAGGGAAGAAGGCTCAAATGGGTGAGAAGGAGAGTAGCCCAACTCTCCTCAATCTTCTTAAGCAGCTTACTCTTTGGAATTCTACCTAACATTCAGAAAACATTACAGAAGCTGTTTGAGATTCCTTTTCGGTGATGTATATTGTATGTAGCACTCCTTGCAATTCCCTTGGTTTCCAGCTGAGTTCTTATTTCTTTGGCTTCTTAGCCTATATCAATTCCTCATCTCATTAGAATAAGATGAGACATCTTTAAAACTCTTTTATTCATTCTTTTCTCATTTGAGTGAAATACAAACTTCTTCCTTACCAGATCATTGAGTTGTAAAACTAAATCTAGGGATATTGGCTTTCAAATGGAATTCTGTAACAAGCTATTCAGTAACATGTCCATGAATATTCCAAGAGTCTGCATCCAATTCCCAAAGGGGATAACTCTCAAGCTTATTCAAATTCTCAATATTCCTATGAGTGTGTGTTGTGAACTTCAAAACAACCTTGAATACTGTTCTGAACTTCAAAACAAATAAAACATTATTATTATTTATTAAATTTATATGCCACCCTTCTCCTGTAGGACTTGGGGCAGCGTACAGAAATTAAAACATATAACAATAAAAAACCCTAAAAACAGCCAATATAAAACCCCAAATAAAATAAAATCTCGTAGAAGATCAGGAAAATTACTGAAACAGCCATGTCTCAGGTCGGTACAGAAAGTGCAGAGGTTAGGGGCCGTCCGGAGCCCGATGGGTAATTCATTCCAGAGGGTCAGTGTGGCCACTGAGAACACCCTCGTCCTGGGGGCCACCAGCCGACACTGTCTGGCCAATGGTACCCGGAGGAGGACTGCCCTATGTGACTGCACAGGGTGGTGGGAGCTGGTAGGAGGTGGTCCTGCAAGTATCCCGGGCCCATGCCATGAAGGGCTTTATAGCTAAGAACCAGCACCTTGAAGCGGATCCAAAGAACAACCGGCAGCCAGTGCAGCTCACACAGGAGAGGTGTCACACGGAAGTAACGAGAAGATCCCTTAACAACCCTCGCAGCTGCATTCTGGACTAGCTGGAGCCTCCGGGTGCACCCCAAGGGCAGCCCCATGTAGAAGGCATTGCAGTAATCCAGGTGAGAAATAATGAGAGCATGAGTGACTGTACAGAGGGCATCCCTATCTAGAAAAGGGCATAACTGGTGTACCAGGCAAACCTGTGCAAAAGCCCCCCTTGTCACAGCCATCAGATGACCCACCAAGGACAGCCAAGAATCAAGGAGGACACCAAGATTACGAACCCTGCCAGAGGGAGCCAGAGACTCACCTCCCATCTGAAGTGATGGGGCAGCAAGATCAGGAGAAGCCGGCAACCACAGCCACTCACTCCTGGAGGCTTTGAGTCTGAGCCTGTTTCTACCCATACATCCACAGTATGGATCCAGATCCATACTGCCTCCGGCAATGGGACATCACAGAAAGAGCATCCCTGAGTTGGTCTGGGGTGGAGATGTAGAGCTGGATATCATCAGCATACTGATGATACCCCACCCCAAAACTACAAATGACCTCACCAACAGCTTCATATAGATGTTACAGAGCAGGGGGGAGAGAACCTATCCCTGTGGCACCACACAGGTGAGGGGCCTCAGGGAGGATCTCTGACCCCCCCCACCCAAACAAACTGTGTACAGCCCGAGAGATAGGAGAACCACCATAAAACAGTGCCTCCCACCCCCAACCCCTGGAGCTGATGCAGTAGGATACCATGGTCAATGGTATTGAAAGCCGCTGAGAGGTCAAATAGCACCAGAATGGAGGAAAACTCCCCATCCCGGGCCCGCCAGAGATCATTCACCAGGGTGACCAATGTCCGCGCCTGAAGCCTGATTGGTACAGGTCCAGATAATCAGTTTCCTTCAGGAATTGTGGAAGTTGGTATGCCACCACGGACTCAACAACCTTCGCTATAAAGCGAAGGTTGGAGACAGGATGGAAGTTGTTCAAGGAGGCCAGATCCAGCACAGGCTTCTTGAGGAGGGGATGAACCACTTCCTCCTTAAGTACAGTGAGGAAGACCCCATCCCTCAAAGAAGCATTGATAATCACCTGGATCCAGTCTGCAGTCACCTCTCTGGTTGCGTAACAAGCCAGGAGGGACAAGGGTCCAACAAACATGTGGAGACCCCCAATCTACCCACAATCCTGTCCACTTCGTCTATGGAAACAGGGACAAAGTCAACCCAGATGTTGCCTTCAAGACTAGCTCCCACTTCCTCATTGGATCATGCCCAGTCAGAGTCTAACCCCATCCAGATCTGAGTAACTTCATCTTGCAGAAACTGTGCAAAGTCCTCAGCACTGCCTTGTAAGGGGTCCTCCCTCACTCCCTGATTGAGGAGGGAGTGGGTCACTCGGAACAAGGCCACTGGGCAATTTTCTGCAGATGCAATGAGAGCAGCGAAATAATCCTGTTTCGCCACTTCCATTGCCACAAGAGAAGACCTAATTTGGGTTCTTAACTGTGCTCGATCAGATTCAGAGTGGGACAATCTCCAACAGCCCTCCAGGTGTCTCTTCCAACGCTTCATCTCCCTTAGCTCCACAGAAAACCACGCAGCTGCCCGGGATCCCTGTTAGGAGAGGCCGCAAAGGGGCAATTTGATCCAGTGCCCCGGTGATGGCCCATTCCCAAGCATCCACCAGGGCCTCTGGTGAATCACCAGCTAGGTCAATGGGAAATGTCCCATGCTCCGTCAGGAACCTATCAGGGTTCATCAGGCACCTGGGGCGGAACCAACGAGTTGGTTCCGCCTCCCAGAGATGGGGGTTGATGGATGGAAAGTCTAGCTTAAGGAGGGAATGGTCAGTCCATGAGAGGGGTTGGATAGAAAGTTTACCCCTAACCTGAGCATTTATCCACTGCCCAGAGACAAAAATCAGATCGAGTGTGTGCCCACCGTTGTGAGTAGGGCCCTATACAACTTGAGTCAGGTCCATGGCCATCATGGAGGCCATGAAGTCCCAGACTAACTCAGATGTCTCACTGGCTGACAGGAGATTAAAATCTCCCACAACCATCAGGTTGGGGAGCTCAACCGTCAATTCGGCTAAGACTTCGAGCAGTGCGGACAGGACTGTGGATACGCAGCTGGGAGACTAATCAACAGAGCTGACTGCACTCCAGGATCCCATTTCAACAGAAGTGATTCACACCGGTCTATCTGAGGGACAGTGACCTCCCTAGGTCTAAGATCTTCCCTAAAAAACAACCGCCACTCCCCCATCTCTCCCATGGAGTTACAGCTGGTGCAGTACATGGAAGCCTGGTAGACACAAATCAGAGAGTTGGGCCTGGAGGGGACCCCCCCCCCTCTGGGCCCAACCAGGTCTCAGTGATACAAGCCAGGTCCGCACCCCCCTCGTCAATCAGATCTCGTACAAGGGGAGCCTTATTAACAATGGACCTGGACATACACCAGTCAGAGTCCCAGGTTCCACACTCCTAGCCCCCTAGGGACACAAGCAAAACCATGAGGGTCAGACACTGCACCCACTGCAAGCAGCAGGGACGCGTCCCTCCAATGTCCCTCTGTACCCTCCACCACCATATCTCCCAACCACCATAGTGATAGGATGACCCTCAGTCCACCGTTCTCATACATAGTAAGCTGTTCATCTCCCCCTCAAACTAAGCAGGTAAATACTTATCATTTCATCAAATTATTATCTGCCCCATTTGTAGCTAAGTACAACAAAAACATGCTCCTGGAAGTTACAATACTAAATTCCAAAAATATTGATGTAGGGAGCTAAAACTTTCATAATCACAAATGTTCTTATGTGCCCACAATAGAAAAAAATAGATCAGCTTCTCAGACCACATGAAGTTCATTGCTTAGAGATGCTCAAATTCAGAAGTATCTATCCAATTTTTCTAAAGCTAAATATTATCAAAGGTTGAAGGACATAGACAGACAATCACTAGTAAAATGAAGTAAAATTTGCAAGAAATCAAGATGGTAAATTATTCTCTCACATTAGCTAAGTGATAGTTATTTATAGCTTTCTTCCTACACATGAGAGAAAAATCAAAAAAGTTCTCACACAGTCAAGCAAAGTTAGTAGCTATCGTATTCATAGGCATAGCAATACTTTGGCAGAGCAACTTATTCTTACTTAGTGCTTATACACAGCTAAAAATACTTTTCCTTATACCCTCTAGAAAGCAAGCAACGTGTTTCAGCAATATCTTCTATCATAAGACTTAAGGGAGTATTGTTGTGAAATTAAAATATTAATGATTATCCAGGTTCTAGACAGTCCATTGAATTGCTGATCTTATTTTATAAAAATGAGGTTTTGCAAATTATTAACTTTATTTTATTAATGTTATCTTATTAATATTTTGTTACTTTGATAAATAACCTTCTCATATATTATTTACCTTTTAAACCTTCTCTTAATACCAGAACTGTCTTCTACATTTGTTCTCTAAATAAATGTAAATTTATTCACATTCCTATTGAATTGTGATAGGACAGCTTTTACATGTCAGTGTTGATAGTGCTAGACTAAACATAGCAATGGTGCTGATTTATTATATGTCATATTCCAAATGTATCTTTTTTTAATTAGGAAGTCTATTTGGCTGTTGGCTTCTCAATTTACAACTTCAAAGTTGCATTCACACATTTTCATATGTCTTTAAATTTTATAACTCATTCATCACTATTACTCTTTGTACCTGAATACATTGGGATTATGCTACTTGATCTAAGATGTTTGATCCAATATACCATAGATTTTTTTACATGCATTACCAATATTATCAAACTTGATTTTCAGAGAATATGCAGTAATGGGAGAATTAACTACATATCTTCATAACAAATATTTAACCAAGAATATTTTTGATACATGTCATATACTATGCAGTAATGTAGAATATGATTTTTAAGAGGAAAAAGAATTAAGAAGTGAAATAGGAACCACATTAAATTTTTAATATTTATAAATAATGTATATCTGTCAGAGCAAAACAAAGTGATGCTAGAAAATAAATATGTATGTTTTTAGTACATATTCCTTTTTTATATTTTTAAATAACAAAATGTGGAGATTTGGCACTCAGCTCAAAGATTCAAATCTGTTCTTGTATTTTTAAAACAAATCAAAGTTTATTGAACTCATTTAACTTCTAATCAATGAAATACTGAGCAGTAACCATACAATTTTGATAAATCCTTTGTCCATTTAGTGATATTATCTTTCTGCATTAGTTACAAAAGAGAGAACTAAAAGTGAACAGAGTTAATATATGCATGGTAGTAAATAGAAAAATCTGTCCGTATGAATTAGTGTCCTTTGACATGCTTGTTTATTCCCCAACTCTATAGTCTCCCCATTTATCCTAAATAAACAGATTACTGCTAAAAAATAAAATTAAGTCAGAATGGTACAGCAAACAATAAAATGAAATTTGAGGTATGTTCAGGTGCTTATAAAAATAAGAAAAATGCAGGGGAAACACCGATTCTTCTTCCATTTTGCAAAAACAGGTGTAATTTATCTTGAATTGCAGAGTTTATCTTGAAGCACGCTCAAAGCATTCAGTTTTTCAGTAAGAATATTTAAAGTTACTAAACTTTGGGCTTAACTTGGGCTAAAAAGCTACGAAAAATAGGACCCTACCTCTTGTTATTCTATTTCACCCTACCTCTTGTTATTCTATTTCACTTTATCAAATTCTGTCCTGCAATTGCAGGCTTGAGGCAACACTCAAAATAAGTGTAATTCCATGCCCCAAAATTATGGAAACAGTGTTTTGTGGTCTACCATGATACTATAACTATATATTATCAATTGCTTAGTTGTGCAGAAAGTCTATATATCCATGGTAGTACATAAGTCAAGGAACAAAACATCTCTGCTCTGAAAAAGGTAGAAGCTAGTAGCCCAGGGCAGAGTTTTCATTCCAAGTTGCAATCTGATATACTACTTAAACATGTGCCCATATTTCTTTAACCAGGACAATACTCATGCGTAATACATTGTTGATCCTTGTGAAAGAGTGTGCTTCTAAAATAATATGCTGCTAAAACTAGTGGTTGTCACTGCTTATTTGTACCCTATAACTATCGTTAAGTGTTGTACCTTATGATTCTTGATGAACGTATCTTTCTTTTATGTACACTGAGAGCATATGCACCAAGACAAATTCCTTGTGTGTCCAATCATGCTTGGCCAATAAAAATTCTATTCTATTCTATCTATTCTTTAAAATTTCTCAACTTGGGGCTATATTTAGATTTAGATTTTAGATTTTATTGAATTTATATACCGCCCTACTCCCGAAGGACTCAGGCCGGTGTACAGCCATAAAATAAAACATATAAATACAAAATTTAAAATAGACTAAAACGAAATTAAATAATTTGGCTGAAAAATTTAAAATCCCAATAATTTAAAACAAATTAAAATTCCCATTTAAAAGGGGGAAAAGACTTAGGTCAGGCCGGCTTGATGGAATACGGGAGTCTTAAGCACGCGACGGAAGGTGCGCAGGTCCGGGATCCTCTGTATCTCCGGGGGGAGCTCATTCTAGATGGTAGGTGCTCCCACAGAGAAGGCTCTCCCCCTGGGGGTCGCCAGCCAACATTGTTTGGCAGACGGCACCTGGAGGAGCCCCTCTCTATGGGAGTGTACTGGCCAGTGGGAGGCTATTGGTGGTAGTAGGCAGTCCCATAAATAACCAGGTCCTAAGCCATGGAGCGCTTTAAAGGTGATAACAAAACCTTGAAGCGCACTCGGAAGATCACAGGGAGCCAGTGCAGCTCGCACAGGAGAGGTGTTATATGGGAGCGCCACATTGCTCCCATAACCACCCGCACGGCCGCACACTGCGCCAGTTGGAGCCTCTGAGTGCTCCTCAAGGGGAGCCCCATGTAGAGAGTGTTACAATAGTCCAGACGGAGTATGGAATATGATCTCAATGCATAACAAAAGATATAAAAGGATCACTTTTCTCTGAACATATTGATAAAATGGCATGGAAGTGAAAGATATGCAAATGTAAGCTTAATAATATGGATAGAAATCATTAAAACATATAGAGCTACAGGTTCTTCACTCCTATGTACACAAATAAAGGATTTTATTTTAAATTACAACAATTCAGCCTCAAGTGCATCTGTACATAAAATAAATTATAAATTAATAAATTAAAACTTAATTAAATGGATTCTATATTTCTGAAAATAAAATAGTACACACGATACCCCAATTATAGAACAGAAACATTGCTAGTTAAGGCATAGTCCAGTAGAGAAATGATTAAGAAAACAGATTATGTTTGCTACATTTGACTGGCTGGCCTGTTACTAAAATTTGGGGTTCATTAGATATCTGCATAAGGCAACAATATTAATAAGTGTCAACAATAACGAAGTAGTACAGTTAAGGTTAAGCACCTGTGACATATACGCTGATACTATAAACAGGTAGAAATATAAGGATGGCTTTAAACATTAATTGAAAATTTGAATACATAAAAAACTGAAACTAACAAAGAATGTTACTGAAGAGACAACAAATTATTCAGGTAAAAATATCAAATGGAATAAGAAGACAAAAACAAATTGAAATGTTTTTGGTTTTCATTAGGATAGAATTTACAAAATGACCCAAACTATAACATTTGAAATATTAAAAGAGATAATCAAATAATGGGACTAGAAATTATAGTACAATAAAACCAGTAACAATATCTACTTTTATGGACAGATTGTGTCTAAAGGTTGTTAATGAAGAAATAAAAGATGTGAAACAAATCTTGCTTGAAGCAGAAATAGTAGAATCAGAGATATTGCGGGGGAAGAAGGTATGCCTGGATTACAGGTGATATACAAATAATAAACCAGGAAAATGACCTATTTTTTTAGATTCTGAATGGCTCATTTTTGGGTGAGCCATTCAGAATCTGTAAAGCGGGATACATATCATACAAATAAAGAAATGCGTAGCTGGACTCCATGCTGCAAGCAGACATCCCAAATTGTTAATTGTTTGCAAAGAGCTTGTGTTGTTTTAAAATTGTTTTGCGATATTTTCTTTTTAAGACTTCAGCAACCGAAATTCAAATGTGTTAATTGATAAATTTATTGACATAATCAAAAATTCTATTGAAAGAGTTTGGGGCTAAAAGTCAAGTGCCCAGCACAAATAAACTTGATTGCAAAAAATACGACTTCAGCAACAGAGTGGTCAACGCCTGGAATGCACTACATGACTCTGTTGGTTTCATTCTCAAAACCCCCAAATTTTAACCTTAACTATTTACAGTTGACCTCACCCCATTCCTAAGAGGTCTGTAAGGGGTGTGCATAAGAGCACCAGTGTGCCTACGGTCCCTGCCCTACTGTCCCCATTTATTCGTAACCATTTCATGTATTTATAGTCATGTTTATACTTATATCTGTTATCTTATACATGCTTGACAAAATAAATAAATAAAATAAAAACAAATAAATAAAAGAATGTTGTGCAGAATTGAATGTTACTTCTTACTTAGCAGCCTTTCCTTTTTAAGAAAACTTGCTACCCATAACCTTCACAAACGAAAGACTTTCCAAAAGGAAAGAATGCCTGTCAGCTCGCAGTTTGTGCTCGCTTTACAAAGTGTTCCCTTATGCTATAGATCATCTTGTCAATTTAAACAGCCATAAAATGTTAGCATTTTGGAAGAAATGACCTTTCAAGTACCGCAATGTAATTAGCAATGCACTCTGGAGTGACAGTGTCCTCTGCAAAACAGGTGAACTGGCAGCTCAAACTTTTGATACTATTGTGAGATGAAAAGGACAGCTTGAAGCAACACCGCATTGTTCTCGTTGACGGATAGTTCATTCCCTAAGCTTTTAGGAATAAAAATTACATTATTATTATTTTATTATTATTATTACTATATTATTATTATTATTATTATTATTATTATTATTATTATTATTATTATTATTATTATTATTATTATTCTCTGTCTTTCGATACAATTGGCCCACAGAGACCAGCATTTACACTCATAGACCACCAGCTTCCAAAAATGTATTGTCTACTGCAGTATTGTCTACTGCAGTTAAGAACTACTGTAAGGGAAAAGCAGGAAGATAACTGGCAGCCTTATATTGTACAACGTAATCTCAAAGCTCTTAAATTTGCAGCTAGAGGGAGAAATAACACTGAGGCTCAAAAGGTAATGAGCACTTAATTCATAATGTAATGATGTTCCTTTTATTTTTTTGACAATAACTTTCTATCTCTTTTTGGCTTTTTCTCAAAAGTTCTTAATCTCTGATCTCTATTTTTCACCTTTCTTTTCTCACTGGCAGCTAGGTTATGCTGCCTTCATGGTATTTCATTAAAACGTGTGAAAAAGCAAAGGGGGAAAAAACCTATTGGACACAAATAAAAAGTGGATGCAGAAAGTTTTAAACTTTAATATTCAGATGAAACCATAACCTACGATTTATGGATAGTCTGTTAGGCTCATGACGGTTGATTTTTATATGTGGTGATTGCAGCAAGGCTACTTCTTGTGGTCCACCAGCAGCCTGCACAGCTGGCAGCACAGTCAAACAGTGAGGAGGCTGTGCAGGAATATGGGTCAGTCCTGGAGTCTGGGGAAGGCTCGGATGAGGGCTCTGCATCAGAGGCAGAGATGGAGTCAGGGTCATCTGGGAGTTATGTGCTGACTCCAAAGCCTCCAGAGTCTGACGTCAGAGAGGCAGAGGAACAGAGGGAGCCTGTTCCCAGTGCATGTATGCACAGAACTGCCAGAGGCAAGAACAGTTAAAACAAAACAACTCAGGAGTAAGGCTTGGAGAGGATTGGGCCCTCCCATAAAACATAAAGGAGGAGCAAAGGCATGTGAGCCTTTGCAGGAAGCAACATTGTTGATGCTGGTCGGTTTGTATTCTGAAGCTCCATTTTGATTCTGTGCTCCATGGTGGCCTTCCAAAGCTAATTGCCAGTTAGGTCTTTGGCAGCGTGTTAAGGGAGATAAAGGTGTCTGCTTATCAGCCTTATCCCGAAGGACTGTGGCAGACTTCTATCAGACTCTTTACAAACTCTTGGTGATTCAGCACGGGCTGTGAATAAACAGAATTCACACCCATTGAAATAAAAAGAGGGTTTTGGGGACTAATTGTGTGCTTCTTACTACTGTATGTACAAAGATGGAAGAATTTAGAAACATTTATAATGGAGAAATGGATCGCAATGATGGCAAAACTTGCAGAAATGGCTAGATTGGCTTTTTTGATTAAGGAGGAAACAACAGTTGCAAGCGGTCCTTGACTAACAACTATTTGTTTAACAACCATTCAAAGTAACAGCACTTAAAAAAGTGGCTTACAACCAGTCCTGGCGTTTACGGCAGCTTAGTTAATCCTAAATTTTAACCACACAGCATATGCACATAGTAAATAAACTACAGATTAATCTGTACCACAAAACAGAAGGAAAGCTAAATAAAGCTTCATCTTCAAATTCAAAATCCTGGATTGTTATTCAAAGAAATGCAAATGTATTCTTAATGTAGTTTAGCAAACTCTAAACAGATTTTGGATGGCTAGGGAAGGAAATTAAAATAATTGATTCCCCAGGGACTTAATTTAATTCTACCTGACACAAATTTAACACATATTTTAACCATCTCGCAGATCCTTCTAAATGATAAATTTTTAAATACGCACTGTATAAATAAGGATGCGTGATTGCTGAGGTAGTTACTTCGTGAATTAAACTTATGAAGAAAATACCTGATCAGTCAAACATTCATCAACAAAGAGGGGTAAAATAAACTTTGGTAAGTGAGAAGTGGTAGAAAAGGTAAGCCCCTTCCCCCCCGCCCCAGACCATCTTTTATTGATGAATTAGTCTCTTCAGAAAAAGACTGGCCGTTTGTTTTTCTGACCAAATCAAAGCCAGAAGAATCTATCCATGCATCTCATCATGATGGAAGAAGCAGTGGACGACAAAGTTCAAGTTCTATTTAGGAAAATGAAAATGCATTAGTCTGGCCAACTGAAGTCAGACCCCGTTTAAATCTGCCTTAAGCATCGAGTATCAAGAGGTAGTCCTCAACTTACAACAGCTCATTTAGCGACCATTCAAAGTTATAACAGGACTGTAAAAAGTGACATGACCATTTATTTTCACAGTTACAACCTTTGCAGCATCCTCATGGTCATGTGATCAAAATCCAGATGCTCGGCATTTATGACCCTTGCTGTGTCCCAAGGTCATGTGTTTCCTCTCTTGCGACCTTTTGACAAGCAAAGTCAATGGATTGCCCCCGGAGATACGTACGATCCCCGACCTTCGTACCTTCCGCCATGCCCTGAAGACTTTATTATTTCAACAAGCTGGTCTGACCGGGTATTTTTAGTCTTGGGTTTTTTAAAGTAATAGGGCCATATCATTGAATACCTTTTAAATAATTTTAATTTTTGTGTTATATGTGTTTTACTTTGGCTGTACGCTGCCCTGAGTCCTTCGGGAGAAGGGCGGTATAAAAATTTAATAAAATAAATAAATATAAATAAATAAATAAATAAATAAATAGGAAGCCAAATTCATTTAACAACCAGGTTACTTACATATCAACTGCTGTGATTCACTTAACAACGGAGGCAAGAAAGGTCGTAAAACGGGGTAAAATTCACTTAACAAATGTCTCACTTAATAACAGAAATTTTGGGTTTGATTGTGATCGCAAGTCAAGGACTACTTGTATAACAATGCCCTGAAAAAGTCTGCATACAAGACTAGCAAGCCTGCATGCCCATTGATCATTCCAGGTTAGCGGCACACTGGATCACGCCTGCTTGATTCCTGGAGTCAAAAATAATTTCAGTGCAGAAATACACAGAGTATATAGAAAAACTAGCTGAGCTATTTACTAGAGGAATATTTAAAAGTAAACATACCTATCAGTAAAAAGAAATAAGTGTGAAATATAAAAGGACTTCATGCTATTCAGTTGTTAGATGAATATTCTATAAAATACGTCTAGAATAAAATGTATATTTCATGGTTAAGAAAGCACAAATCAACAATGAAACTGTCATCACTAATAAATGGAACCAGTTGAATTAATGCATCAACTTTTTACTTATTTGGAGAGTCACCATTTCTCAGGAACATAAGATACGATTTCCAGTAAAATTCAATCCTTGCTGCCATCAGTTAAAAGGATATCAGATAACAAGGATTAAGGAAGGCAGCTGTGCTGTCATTGAGTAAGAACAATGATCGGATCCAAGACAAAGTTGTTTCACGTGTTTATTTAAGAACAAAGAGTCACTTTCTGAATCTTGATACTTGGAATACAACTGGAAGAAAATGTTGCAATCAATGATGGTAGCTGAAAATTTTGATAGAAACAGGCATATTTCTATAAATAACTAAGGAGCAATGGAATTTGCTTGAAACTTGCCTTTCTAATGGATTCCCTTTCTAATGGATTCCCTATCTATATCAATGCATTTCAACAAAATGTCAAAATATTTACTACCAGTTTCAAAATGGGAGGAGAATAGTAAATTCATAAGGAAGCACTTTTATATTGGTTGTAAAACATACTGTTATAATTATTTGACTTTGGCTTTGTGTTTTGCATGTAGTCAGTAAATGGTGGTTTATTCAATAAACCATGATTCAATTAAACCATGATTCAATGCAATATGAGAACCTGATCACATTTTAGATATTCTTTTCTCCCAGGCCTTTGTAAATGTTTTTTTGACTAGAAAGTCCACCTGACATTAAAAGAAGTAAGGCAGCCAACCTAATCTAGCTACAATTATGTGACTGTATATACTTCACTGATATCAATAAGATTTAAGCTACCTATGTATTTAAGTGATGTATGAACAAAATAATTAATGATAACATGTACCAAAAGAAAATCAATATTGCTCTACACTTTCTGTTATGGTATCTACAATACAGAAATAAAATGCTATCATTATCGCACTGTATATTTCATTATGCATCTGAAAGAAAATAATGCCGTCATATCAAAAAATGTTAAGCTCTCAGATATATTTTTATCACCATTCTTAACTTTACCTATGCAGGAAAACTTTGGGAAATGTTTTGAGTTAAATGGTTATCCAAACAAACAATGTTGGATAACCTTCCAATATCCACATTAGACTTTTGCTCACAATGCTTACAAATTACCACAGTTCCTGATGCACAAGCATCAACGTTTAATGATTTACCTTTAACATTTATTTCTTACTATTTATTTATTTATTTATTTATTTATTTATTTATTTATACGCCGCCTTCTCCAAGACTCAGAGCGGCTTACAATGCATTAAGCAATAGCCTTCATACTTTTGTATATACCTGCTTAGTAGGGCTTTCAGCCTCCCCTAAGCGGTGTTCTTTTTTATACAAAAAAGAACTTTTTTAGCTTATTGCCCCCACAATCTGGATCCTCATTTTACCTATTTCGGAAGGCTGAGTCAACCTTGAGCCTGGTGAGATTTGAACTTGCAGTAATTACAGGCAGCTGGCAGTTAAGTGCTACTTTAACAGCACTTAGTCCACTGCGCCACCAGGCTTCCCTTACTATGGATAACATTAGAATTAGGCAATAAAGCATTAAAGTCAATGTCAAGGCTCTGCTTGACTTTAATGGAGACTAAATTAATATGATCCTTCAACTAGTATCAAACAAAAGACAAACACCCACTCACTAATTATTAGCATAGATAAAGTAATGGTAGGACTTCACAATAGCCAACTATTCATGACAGCACATAAATACTAAAGCTTGGGTACATTTGCTGAATGAAGAGACATTATTGCAACATTGAGTGTTTTCAAAGATAAATCTTACCATGATAGTTACAATCAGTTTCACTAGTGAGCTGTTAAACATAAGAAATGATTGCAAGGTGGAATTCATTTGGAACAATAATTATTTATGACATTTTGGTGCAGCATAACTTATAAACATATGGGTATCTTATTAGAAATTGAAACTCATTTTTAATAAAACTCAGTGTGATATTGCACCAATATAACTAAACTGACTCAAAGAAACAACAAATCATTCCAGTTTAACTATTTCAAGGCTTGGCAATTTCCACATGCAGTCTAACTCCCCTGTCAAGGCAGACTTTACTAACACGAATATATCTATGGGCAAGTACAGACATAAATGTTATTTTCCTATAAGATTTAGATTCCTATAAGATAATTTACTTATTCCACACAAAATTGACATTACTTTGATGTTTTCATCTTTAGAGCAAGCACCCTTTCTTTCACCCTCAAATATGAGACTACAAACAATCCATCTTGACTTTGCCCAGTAATAATGAAAATGAAATCTCAGTACAATCTAATCTGGTTCGTAGACAGGCTAACAAATTGAAACACACGTGCTATTTAGCATCTTCAGGAAATCAGGCCTTTCGGTCTATAATTCATATACTGCTATCCAATCATAAAACCTCTTGACTCTGATTATGGTCCTGTTCATTAGATAATCACTTCAGATTTTCTCTGAAAATAATGTTATCAGGATTCTTTTCTATGATGTTATTTGAATAAAGGAAAAGAGGATAGTATTTCTAGCAGTAATTAAGGAAAGTCATCCCACACCACCCAGCCCAAAAGTCCATAATATCAGTTCATTGAGCAATCTACAACTATTAATTCATGACAGAAAAAATAGCCTATTCTACTTCCTAAAGCATTTATACCTTCAAGAAAAAAATCACTTGAACATAAATTGTCAGCCCCCGTGTGTTTTGCATACAATATTTACATGTCTTTTATATAATTCTGTCACTAAATCAGTAAAGGATTCAGAAATCTCTTGGAAGCTGTCTTTACTTGTATAGGCATAGTGCAGTTCTCCACTCAGATATTTCCATGGTCCCTTACTAACATATGGATATGTTAACTTTGATAGTCTCTAATTTTAATCTCTAATTTTGATTTGTACGTGTGCGTGTGATTGTCTAGAAAAAATCCATTATATGGGCTTTCAAAAACTGAGATACCCTTTTGCAAAAATATATTTTCAGTTTTTTAAACTAAATGACTCTATGTGTTTGAGAGAAAGAGAGAAAACCAGTGGGCCTTTTAAATATGTAGAGTTGGTGCTCTGTAAAAAATCACTTTTTATTGAGTGCCCCATTCCTGACATGTGAAAACCTGCATTCCCATTTTTCCACAAATCCAAGAAGGCCTAGGATCTCTACAAGATCATTAGGGAATAAAAATTTGCTACATGAATTGTGTCTAATTCCCACGTGTATATTTACTTTTTTCCTTTCTTGCATAATTATTTATGCTATAAAATTGATGTTATAATGATTAATTTGATGTTTATTTGGATGTTAACTGTTGGAAATCTCTAAATAGTTGGCAAGGTAGAAATGTTAGCAAATGAAATCCATCCATACATCAATAAGTAGCATAAATGAATTTCTATGATAAAAAGTAGAAGCTCAGAAGACAGCATAACTGCCAGTTGAATTATTACTTATACTAAGATGTACTGAAATTATTGATATATTATTGACATATTATTTTTTCCATCTTAATGTGTATATTGGTGACATTCATTGACATTCATACTCTAACATTTTTTCTTATTTTTTAATTTATCTTACTGGTTAATGGCATATAAATCAATCAATCACTTAATTAAATATACTATCACCAAGCAATAAGAGCCTTTTCTCTGCCTTCATTAATATGTCCAAGAGAACAGCAGAAAAGAAAAATATTGTTTCCATCATCTGTTGTAGAAAGGCTTCCAATTGATCTTGAGCCAACATACTGAACTGGTGGAGAATAGTATTAATTGCACCTGCTGGAAGGTCAGAAGAAAAGTAACCAGAGTTGCTCGGCTTAAATATCTATAGCTGAGACCACAAGGACAGCTGACTGAGTCTGTGGGTAATACAGCAGGAGAACAAGCTTCAAACTATTGCCACCAGATCAGTCTGGTTCATTGGTTAATCGTTTAATCATTTAATTATGAACATTACTTTTAATTCTTGATTTGGACTGCTGAAGCGCTAAAATATTTGTTTTTAACTCCTACCCCTAAAATTGCCAGGGACTGAAGAGAATAAACTTCAACATGTTCTGAATACCTTTGAATAACCCCATGTTTTCTTTCAGTTATATGTTAGTCCAGTGATTCTCAACTTTTTCTTCACCATGGACATGCTTTGAATACCTTTGGTGGCCATGCACTATGGCCACGGACACCTCCCCCACCAAGACTTTTCTCAATATTTAAATCATCACAGTTCCTCAAGCCTTTGCAGACCCCCTGTGTTGGCATCATGGCCCCCCAGAGGTCCACACACCACAGGTTGACAATCACTGTGTTAGTCAGCTTTCCCGCCTCTCTTTCTATAAGGGTTTCTGCTAAATGTACAGATGCTACTTTTGTGATCCTTATTTCCAACTAAACTGATCCATTTGTTATACAGTGTGGAATTTCTCAGAAATTTGGTCTCTGAACTTTCCTGCATTAATACATCTGAAGAGCAAGCTCAGTACTTTCCTCTGAATGCCCTAGATTTTACACTGTATTACAATACTATAAGTCTTCTGGTTTCCTTTCATTCTTCTTACAAAGAAAAGGCTGAAGTCCAGCTAATGCCAAGAAGGACAGTTTTGCCCAATTGCTTAGTTTTATTATGAATATACTATGCCTAGACACATAAGATTTAGTCTACGTTTGTATGCTACAGCCTGAATACCAATGCTGATATTTGCATTGGCTGGAATGACTCTGCATAATTTGCTGACTAAAAACAGGATGCCACATTTTTTAAAAAAATGCATCAAACTATAATCATGAACAGCCAGAACTATTTAGTAATTAGGAACCCATTCTAAACTACATTAATCCACAGCAGCGCCAAGAGCACTGTAACTTCAAGATCACTGTCATATTTAACCAGAAAATAACATTCAGTAACCTACTGCTTTTCATTAAATATCAACTGGTTAGATCAGATCAAATAATTATAGAAATTGAAGCATTCTCGTAATGGAAAAAATGGAAGGTTAAGGATAACGTAGTCCCTAAATCTTAATTCATAACAGTGCAAAAAACATCCCAGATTGTGCAGAAAAGATGTCTAATTTTTAATTCATAGGTCAAGCCTGTTATGACTCATGGCATATTGTAAGAAGTGCCTCTGCAAAGAGATTACATTTTTAATATCTGTTAACAGCTTAATGAGATATCAATTTGGGCCCAGTTGTAATTGCTGTAAGCTTGGCCAAAACAAAGCCAGTTTCCAGCATTAGTCATGTGGAATTCTTGGTGTTAAGATTGGATGTTTGCTTTCAGATGTTTCGTTACCCAGCTAGGTAACATCATCAATGCCAGTAAATATGGGGTTTGCTGCCTGTTTAAGCCTAACATCTGGGACTGGCAAGTCTGTCACTACATGAAGTAATCACTAAGCAAAACACTTTATGACTGTTCCATTTAGCGATGGAAGTTCTGGCAGTTCCACCACTTCTGGCAATTCTTGTTGCCATTGTCCGATGAATTTTGTGTGGTCATTTGGTGCCACCTCAGTCTCTCTAAGCCCCAACCTCAGTTCTCCAGACTGCTTCCTCTTCAACTCACCCACCTCCTGCCCAGTGCAGCAAGATGCTCCAAAGCTGCAGCAATGTCACTAGTAACCCCTGAGCTGCCAAGAAGTACTAGTTTTTACATCCCATCAGCAGCTTCACAAGTGGGAAGCCCCAGCAAAGAATCTCCTTGGCCAGTAGGGCTCTGGTCCCTTTCCTTCCCAATAATACAGTGGCATAAACCTGCTCATCTGTTGTTCTCACCTGTCAGTCTACAGAAGGTTTCCATGGCACCTGCCCGCTCATGAATAGAATCATGAGCCCAGTGAGGGGAGGCTGCTGAAGATCAGTTGACAGGGGTGATCATAAGTGCAGGTGGGCCTGAAGATTTATCATCATGACCATGTGACAGTTGTAAGTTCAAGGAACAATCACAAGTCAATTTTTTCAGCACCATTGTAACTTTGAACAATCACAGACATTAAGCCAGTGGTACTGATCCTGGTTTCTCTGAAGGTGGGTTGTTGGAGTGAATGTGTTACAGACTTTTTGCTTTCTTTGAAGGTTTTAAATTAGAAAGATCCTACTGGCCGGATTCTCTGAACAGATATGTAATCACCTCAGTTCAATTAGATAACCACCAGGAATCACCATGAAAGTACATAAATATCTGAGATTGGACAACCATTTGTCTGAAATGGTATAGGGTTTCCTGCCTAAGCAGGGGGGGTTGGACTTGAAGACCTCCAAGGTCCCTTCCAACTCTGTTATTCCATTCTAAATCTGAGATCCATCCCAATCCACACTAATATGTAGAGGAATGACAGAATCAATGTTCAAGGCCCAAATACGTTTTTTACCACAGGTTTTTCACTGCTCAAAATTCAATTGATTCCATTTGCCGCTCTTTCAGATAAAAAAGCAAATGTGGATGTTCAACCCAATAATGCTTTTATACCCATAATAAGAATATTGACCTTTATTTGTAACATCCAATGGAACAAATCTGCCACACTGAGGCACTTCTTAATATCAAACAAGGCTTTTCCCCCCAAATCACCAATATTAAATACAGGACTGTATGTGCATTTGTAACACTAAAACCACTAAACATGAAATACAGCTTAAAGAAACAGTACCTTGGAGTAGGCTGAATATTTTAGGTTTTTGTTTTGTTTTTTTTTTGTTTTTTGTTAATGAAGAAATGTGAATTAGTTATACAAATCTGCATGAAATGTGTTAGTTGCACAAAAATGTCTGTTGACACAGATGTCTCCATTGACATTAATGAACTTGCTTTTAAAAAATGGTAATCTGACTGCCTAGCAGATTGGCATGCTTGATAGCAGAATTCTGTTTTGTTCTATTTTTAGAATGAAATCTAGGCCTTGCAGTTTTTAACTGTCCCATTAAAAAAAAAAAATACACACTTCTGTTCAAAAAAAGCTGGAACCTGGCTATACTAAATTTCAAATTGATTTCTGATTAAAATTTGGGGAGTATTTCAAATAGGAAAACATCTTTCCTATCCATAGAAGCACAAATAAGCAACCTTACTTTGTAACTACACGTGTATATGTACATGTACATACATACATACATGAATATGTTTACAGTGCCTACACTTTTTTATTAACATTCCAAAACTTAATTAAGAAACTGCATAAGAATTTCCATGCATCACCTTCAGTTGTTCATAGAAAAAAATACTTGTTGGTTCATGTTCACTGTGCTAAAATCCTATACAAACCTGGACAGAATGTAAGTCAAAGATAATAGTTGGTACATAACATTTAAATCTGCAGTATAAAACACACATATCTAGTTTTAATAAACATCCAGGGTCCCTACATATATTAATACATTCTATAAGAATGATGTTGGCTCTCATTAAATATGCATTTAAGGTAAGGACAGAAAGGGGCCATATTGCATCATGATCTTGCTCCAAAATAAATTCAGGGGGGAAAGTCTATTATTGACATTAGGATCTTGCTCCAAAATAAATTCTATTTATTGAATAGAATAAATTATTGACTTACCTATTTTCTATTATTGTCTATCATTGACTTACCTATTTACCATTTTAATTCTTTTATTATTAGGATGTTGTGGTTGTTAGTTGCGAAGTCATGTCCAACCCATCGCGACCCCATGGATAACTTTCCTCCAGGCCTTCCTGTCCTCTACCATCCCCCAGAGACCATTAAAGCTCACGCCAGTGACTCCATCCAGCCACCTCATTCTCTGCCGTCCCTTTCTTCTTTTGCCCTCAATCGTTCCCAGCATCTTCTCCAGTGAGTCCTTCCCTCTCATTAAGTGGCCAAAGTATTTCAGTTTCATCTTCAGGATCTAACCTTCTAAAGAGCAGTCAGGGTTGATCTTCTATAGGACTGACCAGTTTGATCACCTTGCAGGCCAAGGAACTCACAGGGGTCTTCTCCAGCACCATAGTTCAAAGGCTCAATTCAGCCTTCCTTATGGTCCAACTTTCACAACCATACATTGCAACTGGGAAAACCATAGCATTGAGTATACACACTTTTGTTGGCAGGGTGATGTCTTTGCTTTTTAGTTTGCTGTCTAACCATAGCTTTCCTCCTCAGGAGCAAGCGTCTTTTAATTTCCTGGCTACTGTAGTCCCCATGTGCAGTGATCTTGGAGCCCAGGAAAATAAAATCTGTCCCAACTCCATTTCTTCCCCAACTATTTGCTAGGAATTGAGAGGACGGGGAGTCATGATTTTAGTTTTCTTAATGTTGAGTTTCAAGCCAACTTTGCACTCTCCTCCTTCACCAACATCAGAAGGCTCTTATACTGTTATTTATTTTACCCTTTTATTAGGATAAAATAAATTGTTCAGAAAACAGGATGTTTAATATTTGTAAAAAAAAAAATCACTGATGTCTAAGAGACTCTTTTTTTTTAGTTATTGTTGATAAAACTTCCTACATCAGCAGTACTAGAAAAGGGGTGATTTCTGTTCCTCCACAGAAACTTTTCCAAAGAACTGAAGATAATGTTCAGAATATATTTGGTGGAAGGAGTGTGGTAAGAGAAGAGTAAATTGTCATTGGACAACCACTGTTATAAATATGGTGGAAGAACAAGTCTCCCTAACTGAGAAATGTAATAGATAAAGTAAGTCATATAGTAAAAAGAACCAAGAAAACAGAATTCAGATAAAAAAAGTAACTGTTTCCAATTCATTACTTCCTTTCATGTATTTTATGAAGACAACCCATAATCTCAACATTAATCATTATCTATTTATTATATAAAATCTGGGAGGATAATTATGATCTCTGACTGTTAATATCTCTACCACATTCTTCTTCATTATGTCTAATGTTAATATAAAATTGCTTAATGGTTTTATGTATTTTTCCCTAATGTGCATTCTGTATTATTTTCAAACTTGAAAATAATTGATGAGTACTTTATGGTTGAGTTATTCAAATAATGTAAATCTTATTTCTTGTTACAGATGCTAATACTAAGCTGTGATGAATCATTTAGTCCTAATCGGTTCCCGTACCTGAATTGGATAGATGTTCCAAAGGTGCTTTTTCAAAAGGCAACTAGATTTTCTTTGTTTTTCCTTGAAGACGTTTTGCTTTTCACCAGGAAGTTTCCTCAGTTCTGAGAATCTCCATAGACATGAATTGGATGGAGGTTTTTTCAGTTGTGTCTAGAATAGGTCAGTTGCTGAATTAAGGAGTGAGCAGAAGACTTCTTTGCATCAGTCTACTGTTCATGTTACAGATGTAGTACTTGTCAATTTTTCCTATACTGTTATTTACGTTAGATACCTTCTGAGTAATATTAGATTTATATTAAATACCTCTGAGCAACATGTAGCGCAAACTTCATAATCATGCTCCGTATGTATTATTATAATGATTATCATTATTTCGTTGCTTTGAATGTAACTGCTTCTGCACAGGGTGTTCATAGTCACACTCGATGTGACAGATAAAGTATTCAATTCAATTCAATAAATTTGCTATATAATCATTTATTTAGCATACTATTAAATAAATAAATAAATGTATTTAATAGTAATAGCTAAATAAATTTAATTTAATTTAATAGCTAAATAAATTTTTGGACTTGCAACATTTCACCTAGATTTTTAATCTATATAATAATATTTTATAGGAAGAAAAAAGGTGAAATAAAACGGCAGTAAAATGGCAGTCTGGACTCATTTTTCATCTAAGAATTTAGATCTTCTTGTGTTAACAGAGAAGCATTTACTAAATTGGATCAGAAGATTTAAAAGACTTTTTTAAAAACTACCTTTTTAGGACTGAAAGGAAATGACAGTACTAACTGCATTTGTGCTAGAGAACTGACAAAAGAGAAGTAATTATCCACAGACAAGCAAAGTGCATCTTGCACTGCTGATGTCAATTTTCTGATTGCAGGCATCTGGAATAAAAAGTTGAGGGAGAAAGTGCCATTCTACTGTTGCTTTCAACTTCTACAACAACAACAACAGTTTCACCTAAATTAAATCATGTGGATGTTCTTGGCTATTGTATTATGACTAAGTAGAAGATGTCTGTCTTGGCAATAGAAAATAACCCAATCATATTCACATGTCCTGCATAACTTGGATTTTATTGCTTTATGAAGAAATTGTAGAACAGTGGTTTTTGGTTTTTAGTGGGGGATTCTATTTTTTTTTTATCATCACATCTCCCTTTAGTGTAACTTTTATACCCCTCCTCTAAAACATTCAAAACCCAAAACGAACTAAATAATGAAAACAATACAATGAAACTTTGGGAAAATTTCTTTGGGAAACTTTGGGAAAATTTTGGATTCATTGTAGCAATGTAATTAAAAGGTTCTTCACACTTCTCCTGGACTCTGCACTTCCCCAAGAAAGGAACAAACCCTGGTCCAGAGAAAAATATGTAGCTTAACAAATATTTTATATGAAGGTTTATTTACTATCATTGCTATTTAAAAGATAGCCACTGGAAAAGTTTCCCATTTAGGTGTGAGGTTGTTGAAATACAAACACAAATGATGGGTTAGATATCCTAGTGATCATATGGAAAAAATCTAAAGTCACCTTTTCTTGGAATAAAAAGGAATAGAAATGTCCTGTCTGACTTGCTCCTTCAAGTTATTTATTGTGGGGGGGAAAAAACAATTAAGCAATTCTACCATACAGGCCATTTCAAAGCTGATATGATTAAACAATCTCAGTGTAATGCCTCAGACAAATTAACTAAAAATTGAGTTATAAGCAGAGAATCTTCTTATATTTTCATTTGATTTACAACCAGAATGAGAGTATTTCTCAATTGAAATGATTAATGCAGAAGTGAAGAAATATGTTAATGTGATCCGATTTTCTCAATCACTCAGTTTCCAAGTAAGAATATAATTAAAATTATTACCAATTAAATGTGCAACTAAGCAGAATGGACCGTTAGTTTAAGGAATAAAAATGTACAAAGAACCCATTAATTCTGCATTATTGACTAAGAACATTTAATTCTAAATGAGGATTTAATATTTCTGTTCATGATCTTCCAAGAAAAGATGATCCACTGAACACATCCATTACATTATAAGCATAATCCAACAAGGATGGAGATGAAGTGCATAAGCAGAACCATTGCTTTTATTTTTACATTAAAGGGGAAAATAATACCTAACTGACCTTTGAAAACAACAATTCTAATGTAGTCACTCAGAAATGGGGTGGGCTGCTGGGGGTTTGCAGGAGAACCTCTAGCTAAGATTCGGTGCAATTCAGAGAACCCCCCAAATCCCACTCCTGGCTGGCCCTGCCCACCCCACTCCACCCCTCACAGAAGTCCCCACGCAGCCTGTTTTGGATACAGGTAAGTGTAGGGCACGCATGGAGGTTTGGGAAGGTGAAAAACAGACCTACTGGAAGTTCAGGAAGGCCAGAAATGGGCCTGTTTCTGGCTTCCAGAGAGCCTCTGGAGCCAGGGGAGGCTGTTTTCCCCCTTCTGGAGGCTCGAGGAAAGCCTCCGAAGCCTGGAGAGGGCAAAAATGCCCCTCCCGCGCCATGGTGCAGGAGGCTAACTAGGCCACGCCCACCCAGCAACCATTCAGAGAACCCCTTGCTAAAATTTTTGAAGCCCATCCCTGATCAGAAACCAATTGCCCCTAAAAGTGTTTCAGCTAATCATTTAATGTAAATACTACATCTCTTTTCTATTAAACAAGGGCAAAAGAACAACAGGAGGAGAAACAAATCCAAATACATCATTACTCTTTGTTGAAACCAGGCCCAAACTTTTATATCTGGAGCCAAAGCTCAATAATTAGAAACTATTTTCAGATTAGCTAATATTTCTCTCTAATCTTTGTTCAGTCACAGAAAAGGAAAAATAAAAAAAATTAAAAAAAGAAAGCAAAAAAAAATGGATTTCATCACTTAGAATCCAGTTAGAAATCTACTGGACAGCTATAAAAGGAGTCTAGACCAGGGGTCAGCAATCTGCGTGTGGCTCTTTTAGCCCCCTGCAGCAGCTCCCTGTTACTCAATCAACACGTGATTTATTGAACTTTTCAATTCCTAGTAGGCCAATCATGGATAAATCCAAGAAAAGAAAAGTTTCAGAAGAAAACAGAATGTCTAATTCAACTACATATGCTAGTTTTGTGGCCCCTCTAGAAATAGTCAGGCACAGGAAAGGTTTGTGGCTCCCAATGTTTTCTTTTCTGTGGAAAACAGGTCCAAATGGCTCTTTGAGTGTTTAAGGTTGCAGACCCCTGGTCTAGACTATCCACTATCAAACTTACTTTATAGAACAAGATACTGGGGGAAATGCACCTATATAGTCAGACAAAGAAGAGGGAAACTCAGATTCTAATCCGTCCTCAGATTCTAATCAATCCTCAGCACCTTCCCAGCTATGGAAATAAAGTGAGTGAGGTTGAGTTAGTCTCCCTCTCTCGCATGTTCTCATTTTCTTTCTTTTCCTCATTCTCTCTGTCACTCTCCATCTCTCTCTCCCACAGGGTTGTTTTTCTCCATAAAAGAATAGAGCGGAGTGCTGTGTACGCTGCTAAAATGAAATAGTTTATTACAAGCTAAGATCAAATGATTTCCAGAATGTTATTTATAATGCTTTAAAAAAATCTTGTGTTAATGATCTGAATATAACTAATTTTATATGCATAAATTTGCCTAATTTAAATCTGCAGACATGGGGGGGGGATTAAGAATGCAGACAGTAAAAAGTTTGAAATATGTTAAAATTGCAGAATAAGTTGGAATGGCTATGTCTATGTTTCTTTTGACAACAATCTGTCAGAATATGTCCAGAATATGTTACTGTGTACATAAGGTGAGGGAAAAAATGACTATATGAGGCATCCTTTAGAGGTACAGTTGAGAACAAGGCAAAGTATAACAAAATGGTGCAGAGATACTGCTACTACATTCTAAAATTACAATGTGGAGAGGCTGTTTGTAATTAATTGATGCTCCTGATGTTTCAAAGCTACTTGTGGCATCATCTGAAAAATGGCTAATCTATAGAAGAGGGCAGTTAGAAGCAAGCACGCTGCTTGTAAAAAAAATCAATACAGTGACTCAGTCAGGTCAAGAGGAACCATGTACTTACCTGTTTTCTAAATCTGGTAGGATCACCAGTAACTAGATAGAACGTACAATGTGATTTTAAGACCTGAAGAGGGGAACACATTGAAATATCCCAGGTGGTTCTGAATAATGCTGGACCACAAACTGATTTTAGACTATTATATCGTATCATCATCATCATGTCATAACCATAAATATTTTAAGAATTGATAATTATTTGGTAGACAACTAAGGTTGGGTATTCTCAAAATCTAAACAGATCCAAACCTGCTTAGTTCTTGGACATGGGATCTTCAGTAACTACCAACTATAAGATAGGGAACTGCCAAGACATTTTGAAGAAAACAGTTACAAACTACTTCTATATTGCTACCAAGGAAAATACATAGAGATATATCTATGTCAGATGTTGAGCTTAGCTCAAAAAATATCTCTCTGTTGCAGATAGCAAGCTGTTATGGGGAGGATCTGACAGGCAATTAAAATCCTAGAACAAGCAATAATGTATCTTCTTATTGTTGTTTTTGAAGAAACAACTAGCATGGATAAATGTCTATTGAAAACTTGTCCTGAAACTTTTAACATCCATGGAGCATGTAAAGGATTTCAATTTTGAATACAAATAATTTTTTCCCCAAAATCATAGATTATTTTCAACAAAAACGTTATCACTGACGGTATTCCTTCTCTGATTTCAAATTCTAGTCAGGGAGAATGAAAAGATCCAGTGGAGGAGACACAGGATAGCAAATTTATATATTATTTTTTATACTGTATATACAATTAGCAGCAAACTTTTAACAATAAACCAAGGAAATGTAAACGTATCATTGGACACTAGCTAATCTTATGAGGAAATGTCCAATTTCCAATGATTTAAATGGCAGAAAAATGGGCTAATTTGTGGCTGTAGTTTCTTCTACAGCTACTGGTGGAGAGATTTATGCTTTAACTTTATGAAAATATCTATTACACTGTCAGAAAATGCAGCATACAAGCATATGGACAACAAACTAAAGTCATTTCTCCAAAGTGACATAACAACTTCATAGCATCACCTGGCTACCATTGATATGACAGAAAGCCTGTCTGCATTACTATTATTTTGGCACAACAATGATTGAATGACTCTAGAAGATGCTATAAGTCACCAGTGAGAAAAATGAGCAAAGACCACTTGCCTTAGTACAGAAGCAGAAAACAGCAAATATCAAGAAAACAGCTGCCTGCACTCTTGAGTCAGTGTGAAAAACAACTACAATTCCTCTACACGTTTCCTAGCAAGGCTGGATTGCAACAATTGGCCAAACCAAGAATTTATGTCCAATATCCCAACGTTGTTTCAATCTACTCTGTCCTTCCATCCCTCAAGTCTAGCATCTTCGAGTAACCAAGAAGCCTTATGCACAACACTAAAAGTGATGCTGAAATATCATGGTAAATGGTGTGAATGCTAAAGTACATAAGAAACAAGTTCAGCCTGATTTTCATACACAAAAGAAAAAAAATTGGAAGACTATATACTAGTGATGGCTAACCTTTTTGTTGTTGCATGCCAAAAGCGGGGGGAGCGCCAGAGGGTCACACATGCGTGGGCTGTACCCATTAATTCAATATGCGTGTGACTCCCCTGTGCTCCCCCTGCTTTTGGCCCGCAATTGCATGGTGGGCCCGATAAGTCTGTTTTTCGCATTCCCCAGGCTTCAGAGGCTTTCTTAGGGGTGGGACCAGAACTTGGCAAATGGGCCATTTCCGGCCTCCTTAGGGGGAGAGAAAGGCCATTTTTGCCCTCCCCAGGCCCCCAGAAAGCCTCTGGAGCCTGGGGAAAGCAAAAAATGCCCCCCCCCGAGGCCCTCCCACCAGAGCTGAGCTAGGGCAACGCTCGCGTGCCCACTGATATGGCTCCACATGCCACCTGTGGCATGCGTGCCATAGATTCGCCATCATGGCTATATACCAAAGACGTTCTTGTCCATAGCCCCAAATCAAACAACAGGCAATTTACATAGTGATTCATTCACTGCTGGTTAGTATATTTTGGGAATGAGTTACTTATTCCATCACATATCCATAAAATGTTTTCTTCAACCCAGCATCCATCACACTATATCTATTAAAATGATCAGACATCTGTCTTAATATTTCTATAGCTTGGGTTGCCCTTCACCTTACACCAATTAATTTCAAATGCAAATCCTTTCTGAAAAGCACAAGTTATAAAAACCAGCCTTCTCCCAAACCACTTGCCATAATGGTTAGCTGCAATTGGTATACTAATCAAAGTGCTAAAAATTTCCCTTCCACCAAAACTGCAAATATCTATCCAATGAAACTTTAAGCTAAGACCCTTAAATTCTTGCCAGGTTACACAAAATAAGAAAAAAGATTCCCTAGCTTTATTTTGCATGTCTCAAAGAAAATATACATGAATAAATTAAGTTTAACAAATACAAGTAGTTGAAGAAAATAAATATGCAGTCAATCTGAATCTTTATTGAGTTGCTGCCAAAATGTTTTACAGTCTTTTATTGATTTGAAAAGAATTTTTGCAACATTGATAGAGCAATTTCTGACTTACAATTCCTATGGAATACACTTTTCCTATGGCAGGAGCTGCTGCTATAATTTGAGAGTTGTGACTCATGAGTCACATGGTAATGGTCATTTTCATTTCAAAAAGATATGAAAAACTATAGATTTACAGATCTTCACTACTCAAAAGGTTGGGAAATAACAGCTTTACAGCTGTTTACAGCTATTAGTCTGATTTTTTTCCCCTTGATCTCTTTCTACCAAACAACAGCTCTTTTTTTCTTATTCCACAGTACATTTTAACTTCTTGTCAGCTAAGTGTCTCTTTATCATCTCAGATATAGACAGAAAGAAAAAAACTCAGGATCAATTTTAAAGAAGCATTTATAAGAAATGAAAAGAAGAGATCCATGAAGATGAAATTCATAAATACTATAAATAAATGGCATACAGCAAAGTGAATCCTTTTTCTGGCAATATATAAAAAGTAGAAGGCACAATGCTTCTAAGGAAAAAGAACACTTTATAACCAATTTATAGAGATATTCGTAATATCCTTATTTTTCAACTTTTGACTGGAATGTCTGATCATTCAAGCCAATTTTATTCATCCTACTTGTATCACAGTCCTAAAATGTTCTCCTTGTCCTATTTCTAATTGGTAAGTAGAGTAGCTCAGTAGGTAACTGAGTTGACCAAGAGCCTGAGTAGCATAGGGGAGTAATGCCTCCTACAAAGGCAGCATTTAAGATCCAGCTGCTGCAATTACTTGTGAGTTCAATCCCAGGCAGGCTCAAGGTCGACTCAGCCTTCCATCCTTTATAAGGTGGGTAAATTGAGGACCCAGTTTGTTGGGGGCAATAAGCTGACTTTGTATAAATATACATATACAAAAGTATGAAGGCTATTGCTTAACGCATTGTAAGCCGCCCTGAGTCTCCGGAGAAGGGCGGCATATAAATCAATTTTTTTTAAAAAAAGTATAATATTGATAGTCATAAATTATATTTAAATTGTTTTAAATAGTTACTTAAAGCCTCTATACATTTATTCGTATTATAAATTTTATCTAAGATTTTTTACAGCAGAATTATTTTTATTTCATGCTGGTCAAAGACCATAATTGCATTTGGTTTTTATCCATTTACAGCAAAATATAAATAATTATATAACCACAGCAGTTCAAGCCTCTTATTAGTCTTTAAATTGTGCTGAATATTGGAATCACTTAGATGCTCATATCATGACTTAAATTATAATAATTTGGATATCCTCAAGCAGTTCAGTTGATTTGAATTTAATGTCTGAAGATTAATCTCTGATCTGAAGTTAATGTCCGAACTGAGATCTTATATTACTTTTGAGCTAGCTTTTCTTCCAAGTTATTCTCCAATCTGCTCTTGCCAAGAAAACTTTTGTTCTACCGCAACAACAACAACAACAACAACAACAACAATATACAGAAACCTTTCTGGTTTGGGCAAGGAACCACATTAGGTGGCTCTAATACCACCTAGAATCAGAAGAAATTTACCTGTACTGAAATTAAGGTTATTCTATATTCCAGGGAAATTATTAAACCATACGCTAAAGCTAGGTTTTAAATGGTGCTAGAATAGTACAACTGATGATAACCTATGTGCTGTATATACTATAAAACCCTACAGAATTTGTTTCAGTGCAACCAACTACCATATAATTGAGTATGATTGTACCAGATGCAAAGCAGTAATCACATGTCTAACAGGGAACCCAATTAGTCTTTGGAATCCAATTAAGAGAATGAAATGGGTGTTAATTATGCAGAGTTACTATATCAATGGAAATTAACAAATAAATAAATATGGACCTTTCTGCATTTTCAGCCCAGAGCTAGCCCAGCATATATGCAACTTATAATGCCAAAACTATTTATTTCAAAAAATTTTCCAAGAGTACTTAAAGGGACATCTCAGACATAAAAACAAATTATTCAGAAAAACTTTTGGTAGGCTTTAAATTTCCCAAGGTATTGAATGAAGTCACACACAATCCTTAAATCATTTTTCAAAAGGCATTGATTTGATTTCTCAAGCGTGCTATTTTTCCTATCAGTGTAATAAGCAGCATATTTGACATCTGTATGACAAAGCTAAACAGGCCAGGAAATAGCACTTTTGCATGTTAAGAAGCAAATCCATCACTTGGGAATTTCAGAATAAACTTTTCTCTAGATCATCTGCACTTTCTAAATAAAAAAAAAAAATCAAGTGTGGGTAATATTATTAGTGCAGCCATGAAGACTGAACTTCATAATGAGACACTCTGCATGGTCTTTGTTTTAGCTAAGTATTTCTCACTAGATTACAATCAAGTTACTTTCAGGAGCGTATTATTTACCTTCACAATAGGCAGAGTCCCCTTGGACAGAGACATAACCACTTTTGCATTCGCAAGTAGCTCGTGTGTTCCAGTTTCTGCACTCTGAATTTTCACCACATCGGTGCCCTTGTGCACAGAAATTATGACCTGAAAAATGAAATGCATTTACTTTTGAATAAATCTGTAAGGAATAAAAAGTTAACTGTTAAATTATCCTTTATGCAATTCATGTATTCATATTAAGGCATCAAAAAATAGATACTACTGATTAATGTACACATTTAACAGAGCACATAGACTTTCTTTCCCTGACCTTGCCATTTACTTACAGTATAAACTAAACTAATATGACTTGCTCTTCCTAGATCCCTCAGTGATAGAAGCATCTCCTACCATTTTGTTCTGGAATTCGTCAAACCATTTTTAACAACAAAATCATAATGTACCTCAACCTTATCCTGGCTGCTTTTTTGAGAGAAATCTAATTAGCTGTTACTTGTATATATTACTGATGTACTTTACTGATTCATGCCCAGATCTATTAATATACATTAACAGAATCTATTGAGGATGAACAGACATTAGATGAAACAGGTGGGCATTTATAAAGCCAGGTTCCATGCATTAAGGACTTTATAGAAGATAACCAGCACCTTTGATTGGTCCCAGAAGTCCACCAATAAGCACTGTTACATTACTGCCCATGCCACTGCATTTTGAATCAGCTACAGTTTGTGAATGGCCTTCAAGAAAAACTCCATTGCAGTAGTCCATGCATGAGGTCAGCACAGGGTAGTTCCATAAGATGAAACCGTGCAAAGGCCTTTCCAGCCACAGCTGCCAAGTGCTCCTCAAGCAGGAACTATAAGTCCCCCCAAAAAACCCCAACAGTGCACTATTTCCAAATGCAGAAGTGTAAACCCATTCAAAACTAACAGAATGACAAGAGTTGGAAGGTACTTTAGAAGTCTTTAGTCCAATTCCCTGCTCAGTCATATCATTTCAGACAAGTTTAACAAGTTTAAATATTTATAACATGTTTTTCCCTCTTTCTCTCTGCCTTACCCCACTCCATGGATATCGGTGATGAAATAATGTCATACTGATTTTTCTAAAATCCAAAATACGCTTAGAAATTTCCAAACAGTGAATCTTTTTGAAAAACACTACACTCTAGGCCTTTGACCTCTTCAAATATTACAGCTGAATCCTTCACACCTCAATCAAGGTTGTAGTGTAATTTTCCTATACTTGGCTTTCCTTTGATGAGGGCATCCTTATATCTTTATTACAATTGCTTCCACTAGATTAAATTTTCCTTTAAGTTATTTGACTGTGCAATGATCCATTTATCATTTTAAGCTAATTATAACAGTAATCAAATTCCATGCTTCGGGGAATAGGTAGACAATCTTATTTCACATTGATGAAGAATATTGTAACTGATTATGCCCTTAGTCTCCTAAAGGGGTCACTCAAATTAGACATAGGTTAACATCCCTAAAATTAGAAGAATTTAACAATTCACTTCTTCTTCCAAGGTATTCTGATTGCAGTCTTATTTATTTAATTTTTTCTGACTATTTTTTTTTCAAGGCAGTTGCTGATAGCTCTTGCTTCCTATTTGCTCCACAATAATTCTAACATCTGGAATGGAATTCCAGTCAACTAGACCTAAATCTCATGAAAAGAACTTTTCCAATACAAAAATAAATATTCCACCCCAAAAAAGTAAGTTCCAACAACATTAAAAGGAACGAAAAAGGGAAAAAACACATACAGTTATGTCTCTGCCTGAGCATCCCCACAGTCCAATATATCTTTTTATTGAGGTTGTTACAAAAGGCAACTCTTAACTGATTTCCCCTGAAATCCAAGAAGAAAGATCTTCATAAAGAGGAAATTCCAAAGCATAGAGGCAATCACTGAAAATACTTTATTTCCTAGGTCATATGATTAAAAGCCAATTTAATCAGAATTGATGTTATTCTATGTTAGTGAGACAACTCTATCTAGTTTATTTGTCAATTAGGGCAAGAAAAAAAGGTTCCCCATTAATTTTTATTTATTTATTTATTTTACTTTACTTTACTTACACTACCAAGATCTATGGCAGTATAAAATGATTAATGGCAGCGCAGAATTAAAATCAACAAATACAATAAATCTGTAAATGAATGTATCAAAACTAATAAATCACTATTTAACACTACAATTTATTATTCTATTAATATCCTACTTTCAAATTGGCAAATATTCAAAACAATTAACAAAGAACTTTAAAAACCCCAATTCAGTCTGTCATATTGCAAAATTTGGGAGATATTTTCAAAACAAAGATTCAGAATACCTACAATTATGTAGATTACTTAATTCGTCAAGTTAATTAAAATTCACATCATTAACTATCTTAAAATTTCTTCAGTCAAATCATTCTTATAATGAGTGGGAAAAGATTGTAATAATGCCACACGTGTTTTGAATGCCAAATATCATAGGTTCAGTCCGACACCCATAAAAAAGGTTCTTCTCTAAAAACCTAGAGAATGTTTCTTAGTTTGAGTCATTAACTATATTCATCATATCACCCTAAATCATAGTAACCTTCAGTTCAGGCACCACACATTTTTTTCTTTCTCCATGTAATTGGGAAGAAAAGACCAGAAGGTTTGTTTTTGTTTAATTACTGTGTGAAGTATCATCTCAGTAACAAACTGTGATTAACACCACAGTCAGTTACAAAAAGCCATAAATGTGGCTTCAGGAGTTGCTTCAATGAAACTAATCATAGTTAAACCAGTGGTAAACTGAGATTGATTAAAAGAGTCCATACTTGTGAAATGGGAAACTGAAGGCTGCATAGTTCAATTCCTACACCTTGTTTTAAATGATGACTTTACACCAGAATCGAATGTGATCATTATAAGACCTGCTTGCTGCTCTTAAATTCTAAAAACAAATATCTAAATTTCAAAGTTTAGAATTCCAACGTCAAAATTTTGAAAATGCTTCTATAGTTATAATATGTGCAAAGAATTTAATAAAATCATGCTGATATTACCCTTTCTGTCAAGGCAGTGTAACACAAGTACATTTAAGGAATCTATAAGAGGTCACTAGAACTGTGTCCCTCCCCTCATTTCCAAAAACAGAAAAAACAAACATCACAAGCCTATGTGTCTTAGCGTCTTCAGCATAAACATTTAGTTTACATATTTGCATGTCATTCTGTCAAATTCCTGACAGATATAAAATGCGTGCACAATACGTGAACTCAAACAGCTGTTCCTCAGAAGAACATATTGTGTCTGAAAGAATTCTTTGTAAGCCTTCATTTCTTGCAGCAGAGTGATTAAATTCATATTTTTCAACATCTATCTAATATGTAATCAAAATTAAATTATAGAAATAATTCAAGCTTCACAAACAATTCACTATTGTTTATATTTATAGATTTAACATTATAGCAAGTTGCTGTGGGTAACAATTTATATTTCCCACAGCAACTTGCTAGAATTTTATATCTATTCTCTAGAAACAGTCTAGTCCAGGGGTCAGCAACCTGCGGCTCTGGAGCCGCATGTGGCTCTTTCACCCCTCTGCTGCAGCTCCCTGTCACTCAAAATTTGTGTCAAAACTGCCAATGTGTGACACCCACTGGCATGGATAAATCCAAGAAAAGTTTCAGAAGAAAACAAAACATTTAATTCAACTACATATGCTAATTTTGTGGCCGCTCAGGAAATAATCAGGCATGGGAAGGGTTTTGTGGCTCCCGGTGTTTTCTTTTCTGTGGGAAACGGGTCCAAATGGCTCTTTGAGTGTTTAAGGTTGCAGACCCCAGGTCTAGTCTTAGGGCTAAATTCAAAGAGGTGAGAAGACTGCTCTCTAATGTGCCTCCTAAAGCAGCCACTCAAAGAAATTATAAATATTTTTTATGTAAGTAAATTATAAGGATTAATAGAGGCACATTACTACCCTCTCATGGCATGTATTCATGTCTAGACAGTAACATTTTAAAGACATTTCAACTATAGGTGACCACACTATACCACAAATCTCAGTCATAACAATGAAAATTACTCCTGAGCAGAGTGTAAAAGATCAATTGATATAATTTTGCATTAGAAAATACCAAATAGTGTGACCCAGAATGATGTGGTAAAACTTTTTCTTCCAGGAAAAAACACATACCTCAGTTCCAAATTATGGCAATAGTGAAAAATCACAAAACTTGCTTGGGTTAACATGAAGAAATGATTGCATTATTCTTCTTATTTATTTTTTAAAAGAAAATTTATACAGACGCCCAACTCACTCTCTTTGACTCCGGGTGGCTTACAGAGATAAACTATACTTTCAATTATTTTACTTTTTAAAAATAGCAAAAGGGAATTAACTGCAACAATAATTACCTATCAATTTGAATACTTAGAATTATTGTGCATCAATTTATGTGCAAAAATGAAAAAAAAATACAAGTGATATATTTGATAATTATGAATGTACTACTTTCAGACTAGGTTTGGAAAAATTCTGGAAAGCTGAAACATCAGCCTTGTACATGAGAGTCCTGAACTTTTAACTACAGAATTTGAAAAACAGCTATAATATGGAAATATAGCTATATATGGCAATACTTAGATCCGGAAGAAATGCTGTTATTAAGGAGCAATAAACATTAATTTTTCATTGCTATATCTTATTCGATTAATTGCCTCAGAACATTAAAAATTACTACTAACTTTTTTTTAACATAATATAGATATGGTTCCCTGATTTGAGCTAATTGGCTTTTGTATGAATCTGGGATTCAGATTTGGGTTTACTTTAAAATCCCTAAATGGCTTGAGATCAGGGTATTTTAAGGATTGCTTTCTTCCATATACTTTTCTTTATATGCTACAGATCCCACTGCTTTGCAATGCAACCATGACAAATAATTACTAATAACCAAGTTCCTCCTGCAGTTAGCATCCATCTGATAGAAATATATTTCCTGCTGATATTAGATAGGTTAGATGTCACCATTTTATTTATTTTAGCATTTGGATAAACTTAGCTGTTTAGAAATAAACAGATTGTCTTGATGCATTACCTTAATAATCTTTCCTTGATGGCTCATGTTTTAACACATTTCGTAATTTTGTGATTCTGCTGCTGCAGAATCTGCTGCTGCTGCATAATGTTTAATCACAAATTCAGGATTTGTTCATGCAACACTGCAACATTTGAGGAATTGGGATTGGAATTTGCAAGATTGTCTCTCAACCTGGGAAACAATCCAGGGATTTTATGATGTTTGTTATCAGAAGTGAAGGGAGATCATTGTTGACCTGTTAGATATTGAGAACCTAAGTTTTCCCTCTGGTCCGTTGTTTGAGCGGGAAAAATACTCAAATGTGATTGGCTAGTTTCCCTGACAGCTCCCTATAAAAGGGCTGGCTGCTGGATTGTAGATAGTTGCTGAATAAAGAGCTGTTGTCTGAAGCCTATCTCCAGTCTCTTCAATCTACCTTCTTAACATTGGCGACAAAGGTGGGATCTTGAAGGAGTACTGAAGGCCAAAAAGAGCTGACAACAAGACAATCCAGCCAGGCGGCAAAAGCAAATGGCGGCCATCCTGCATGCCAAATTCAAATACAAGGAATTGCAGCAAACATATCTGCCTTCCACCTGCCTACACCATTTGATCCATCGAAGGAGAAATAGGGCACTTACATGACTAGATTTGAGTGCTTCATGGAAGTGAACAATCTTCTCAGGATATTGTTGGAAAACTGGAAAAGAGGGCTGTTCCTGAGCCATTGCAGGCATGATGTATTTGACACAGCTGAATCTTTGTCCGAGCCAATGCCAGTACAATCTGTAGCATGGCAAGTGCTGCAAAATTCACTAAAGACCCACTACGCTCCAGCACCATCTAAAACAGTGAGGCATTGTGAATTCAGGCATCGCATGCAACAGGATGGCGAATCCATCAATCAATATGTCGCTGCACTTCGAAAAGCCACTGCCTACTGTGAATTTAGAGACTTGAATGACATTTTGATAGATCAGATCATTTCTGGTGTAAAAGATCTCCGACTGCAATGGTGACTTTTAGCCAAAACAAATCTGACCTTGCAGGCCGCATTGGACGAGGCAAGGGCAACCAAGTCATCAAACAGAGCGGCTGAATCACTTCAGAAGTTTGCTACCGCCCTGGCAGTGACAAAACCGACAGCCACAGTACATAAAGGCCACTATCAGGATGAATCTGAAGGAAGCAAGGATGAAGTCTATTGCACTGATAGAAAGAGACCCAGAGAGCAGGAAAGTAAAAGGCAACCATGTGCCAGCTGTGGGGGTAAGCACCCTAGTGCATCCTGCTGTTACAGGGATGCCATCTGCCACAGATGTGATAGAAAAGGGCATTTGGCAAGAGATTGCTGAGCAAACCTGCCCACCAATCACCGAGCCACCTCAGACATTCCTAAATTGGAGGCCCCAATTCCCCCTAAGCAGGAAACGTGGAAGCCAAGGTGCAAAACTGTCAATGCAAGAGCACCTGAAACAAATTACCAAATGAGAATAGGGCAGGTGAGCACCTGTTGCAAGAAGAAATTACACGTCAATGTGCAAATTGAAGAGTTGCCCTATGACATGGAAATTGATACTGGGTCATCAGTAAGAATCATTTCCTGGCAGTTGTTGAAGGCTGTAGTTTCAAGGATCCAGAAAAAGCAACTAGATCGCCAACATTTGCAGCTCAGCGACTACCAGGGAAATCGAATTCCTGTAATCAGCTGTGGAACCTTCGAATGTCCACTTCAACAAATTCCAGGGAGACCTGTCCTTAATGATTATTGGTGGAGAACCTCCTGAATCTGCTTGGTTTGGACTAGTTCAAATCCCTTGGACTAGGAGTGACCGGCATCAAAGTCATTGCCAGCTTGTGGGCCAATGACCTGATTTGGGAATTCCAAGATGTGTTTAACCCAGAATTCAGTAAGTATGTGGACACTCCCATTTCATTTAGTTTAGACCCCAGGGTAGTGTCCATCCAATTAAAGCCCCAGAGGGTTCCTTTTGCCCTCAAACCCAGGATAGACAAGGAATTAGATAAACTTATCCGGCAAAGCATACTTGAGCCAGAGCATACTTGAGCCAAGTGGGAGACCCCAATTGTTACCCCAGTCAAGAGTGTTGGCTCTGTGCGCATCTGTGCTGACTATAAGTCTACTTTAAACAAGGCACTTCAGCAGAGTACATAACCAGTACCCATAGTCCAGCACCTCTTGCATTCCCTGGGGCCGGGGAGAATTTTCACCAAATTAGACCTCGGGCAGGTGTACCAGCAGTTCCCTGTAGATGGCGCTAGTGCAGAGGCTCAAACCATTGTAACACACAGCAGGGCATTCTAATGTCACCGTTTACAATTTGGCATTAGCATTGCCCCGGGACTTTTCCAGAGTGTAATGGAAAAGCTATTGCAGAAAATTTACAGGTTAGTGCCATACTTTGATGACATTTTAATTACTGCTGGTGACGAACAGCAACTCACATTTGAGGGAGGTGCTGTCAAAATTTAGGTCTGCAAGGCTCCAAGTCAAGGGCATCAAATGTCAGGTTGGAGTCCCTGAAGTAGAGTTCCTGGGTTACAGAATCAATGGGGAAGGCATCCATCCTACCCAAAGCAAAGTCAGAGCAATTCAGGAAGCCTCCACTGCATGGAACCAGACCGAATTGCAAGACTTCCTGGGCTTGCTCAATTACTTCAGCGTTTTCCTGAAAAATAAGGCCATGGTTGCTGAATTGCTCCACAAGCTGCTGGCTAAGAAGAGCCTTTGTGTCTGGGGGTGCAAAGAAGTCCCCACTTTTACAGCAGTAAAATGCCTCTTTTCTGCTGACATTTTTTTAATCCAGTACAATGACACCCTACCATTGTTACTGGTTTGTGATGCCTCTCCTTTCGGTGTAGGGGCTGTGCTTAGCCGCTGACTCCCTAATGGGACCGAGGCCCCATTCGCCTACTTTTCCAGGACGCTATCCAACATGGAGAGAAACTATAGCCAGCTGGACAGGGAAGCGCTGGATGTTGTGGCCCGGGTCAAGCAGTTTACAAATACTTGTTTGGGAGAGATTTTGAATTGGTTACAGACCACAAACCTTTATTGGGTCTCTTGGCGAGAAACCATTCCACACCAGTGGCTTTGTAACCCCGTTTTACGAGGTGGCTCATTTTCTTGTCAGCTTCCTGCTATAAACTGCTTCACCAGCCTGGCAAGACTTTGGGATATGTCAATGCCCTCAGCAGATGCCTCCTGCCGGATTTATTGGATGACCCAACCCTTGACATTCCTGTCCTCCTCATTGACTGCCTGGACTCTGGCCATGTGACTTCTGCCGCTGTGGCCATGCACTCAGCTAAGAATGCTACGTTCAAAATGCTTTGGAACTTGATATGGAGGGGATGGCCAAAAGGCCCATTTGGTGCAGAGTTTAAGCCATTTGTGGCTCGACAACATAAAATATCGGCACAGGGGGACTATGGGGATACCGAGTAATCATACTGCCAAATCTAAGGTATTCTAAGGTATTCCAAGAAGGGATCGCCCTAGAGCCCCCTGGTCTAGGATTCACATCGATTTTGCTGGGCCCTTTCATGGCCAAACCTTCTTAGTGGTTGTGGATGCCTACTCCAAGTGGCTGGAGATCATCCTGATAGGCACCACTACTGCAGACACAGTAATCAAGGTGCTCCATAAACTATTTGCCACATACGGTCTGCCCAATGTCCTCATATCAGACAATGGCCCACAATTTACTGCCACCCAATTTAAAAGTTTCCAGGCAGAACTAGGGATACGCCATACCCTCACAGCAGCCTTTCATCCAGCCAGTAATGGGCAGGCTGAAAGGATGGTAAGGTATGCCAAGGAGGCATTGGCCAGGTTGACACCAGGAGATTGGCAAGAGTGAGTAGACAAATTCCTACTGTAGCAACACATAAAACACCCAGTGTAGCCACAGGAAGAAGCCTGGCAGAGCTCCTGATGGGTTGCCAGCCTAAGTTTTCCCTCTGGTCCCCTGTTTGAGCGGGAAAAATATTCAAACGTGATTGGCTGGTTTCCCTGACAGCTCCCTATAAAAGGGCTATCTGTAAGAGAGGCTGGCTGGATTGTAGATAGTTGATGAATAAAGAGCTGTTGTCTGAACCCTGTCTCCAATCTCTTCAATCTACCTACTTAATATGACCCATGTCTTATTTTAAAGAATTGGGGTATAAATACTAGAAGAGGTGTTTTGGGAGGCAAATCATTGCCATCATCATCATAAAATGCACCTTCTAGCTTAAAGTTTTGTACCATTGCAATTCAGCTATATTATAACTTATTTTCAGTGGTATGATTTGGAGAATGCTGTAAAGTTGCATATTCTCTATAGGTTGAGAAGTCTATGTGGTTCTCCTGTATGGTTTTCTTATTCTAAATGGAATAATAATGTTGTTTTCTAACTTGGGCAGCCTGATTCTACATCTAGCATTTAGACAAATAAAATCTGTTCACAGAAACATCATAGAACCTATAAAATTCTTCCACTCTAAATTCAACGAACTATTCAAAAACCACTTAAATTGTCAAAAATCTAGGCAGCATGCTACTTACCTTTACAAACATGGCAGCACTGATTTTCCGGGAGTACATAGTCTTTTTCTGAACAGTTCAACGGAGGACAGGTCTCTGTTACTTTTACTAAAATTCCATTCTGGAAATAAACAATGATTCATAATTGATAAAAATGAAAGTTACAGAGTTGGCTCATACTTCCTTTTATATTTTATAGCTAGTTATAGTTATACAGCATGAATGTTCTTTACCAACAACATTGCAAACTGTCAGACACATTTCATAAGTTAAACACATTTCACACAAATAACCAAAGAATAACCAAAAAGTTATTCCTTTGACATTTGTATTCACAAATAAAACAGCATTGACGCAGCATTCCCATTAAAAACAGCATTATTCTTAAATTCAAGAGTGCATAGTTTATTATATTTTCGATATTCCATTTTACTATTTTCACGAATCAGTCTTCTATTATTTGTTGTTTATGATCCTAATGGCTTTTATTATTATTATTTATTTCATTTGTTACTGAAATGGCCTTAGACCTAAATTTAAGCTTCAATCTATGACTTCATTTTAATCTATTGCAAAATTCAGAATTTTGACATTTGGCATTCTTCAATCTATACAATTCATGCATACATTTTAATATATGAGTCACAAACCAATCATTAGTCTTCCTTTAGTGGCTTCTACCTATCCTGTTCAGTCCAATAGGAAGTGTATGTTCGGTTTTGTCAATTAAAGAAGATAGCTCGTGGGATCTAGGGAGCTTGTCTTCTTGTCCTGGCACCTGCTCTCCAGAAAACCTTATCACCTGAGATCAGATTAGTCCCAACCCTGCTGGTCATCCATAAAACGCTGAAGACCTGCTATTCGCCCAGTCATGAGAAATGAGTGAAGCCCATATGGCTGATATTGTTTGGTGACTGTCTATATTCCAAGCTGTCATTTTTCTTGGATGTTGTGTTGTGTGTTTAATTAGTTATAATATTGTTTTTACTTTGAAATGTTATTCATCACCCAGAGTTGCTTTGGTTAGAAGGGGGACTATATAAATGTAAAAAACAAAACAAAACAGTAAATACAACAATGGAACTCTGTACACACTACAAAAAATGCATAATAATAATAATAATAATAATAATAATAATAATAATAATAATGCCCAAAATGCAATGTCTACTTTTAAAAGCTGAAATGAAAAAAGACAACTTTTTTCTATTGATTCAGGGATCTTAAATGTTAGCACTTCTTTCAAACTGTATTCTAAAAAAAATTAATTCAGAGCATGAATGTTACATATTTTTGCAACTCTGATCTCCTTTAAAATATGGGTCTTTCCAGGGAACATGCAGCAGATGTAGAGGACAGATACACAATCCCAAAAAAAGACAAAACGAATCTGAAGTGCTGCAGAATCCTTTGAAATATAGCTATCTCTTTAAGACATGACCAGGCATCTAGAAAAACAGTAACTCTTGGAAGCCAAAATCCGTCTCTCATTTTGATTAGCTTGTTCATAATGAAGCATTTGTGTCACTAATAGTATAATTCATGTAATTCTGTTCATTATGGCTATGAATTCCATCCATATCTCTGCACAAAAGATCTATTTTTGCAAATGTCTAAGTATTTTCAATTATTTTAGCAGAAAGACAATAAGCCGAAGTTTTATTTTTAAAAGTTTAAAATTGAAAACACTTCAAGCTGAAAGGCTAACTAGGATTCATTAGATTCCATTTATTTTGCAAACAAAAAAGATAACGAAAAGAAAATTATTCAGTTAGAGAGAAAATTTTACGTATTTTTGGCCTCATGTGCTCTAAAATATTAAAAATAAAAATAAACCAGAAAGTCCTAAAATCTAATTCTGTAAAACATTAAGGAATGTGATATAAATTATGTCAACCAAGTTTGCATCAAGCAGCAAGCAGGAATTTGGTGAAATATAAATTAATGTAATGAATGATTATTTCATGATATATTTATTGTCTAATGTATAAATAATATAATAATCACTAACCATAATGGTTACATTTTTCTGAAAAGACTAATCAATGCTCCATAATTAAGAGGAGTTCAATACTTGGACTGAAATGTGTCTGGCCTCAAACTTCATCATTGACATACAGCCTCTTGAAGACTTGTGCATATGTATGTTCTTTATTTATTTCATCATTAGTTCACAGCTTCTTAATATTTTCCTGTATATTCTCCAAATGTTTTCTAAATTTTTTTTAATTATGGAATATATAGCCAAGAAAGCAGAGAATATATTCCCATCCACTATTATATAGTCTCTGCTAAAATGTTTCCAGTCAAGCAGAATCCATCTTCTCCAGCAAATGATAGTCCTAAGGCCATCTGTTCCAATGTTGAAAAGCTTTTGCCATAAGGACATTTTTCCTGTTGTCCAATCAAAATCTATTTTCTTGTAATTAAAACCCTTTTTTTTCCCTCCTGGAACAACTCTGAACAATTCCATCCTGAACTCTACATGCAGCTCTTCAAATATTTGCAGACAACTACTGTATCTTCTCATCACTAAATTAAACATGCCTGAAGCTTCCAACCATTTTAGGTTTCTCAAATATTGTTACATATTTGATATGACTATTCCAATTTTACAAAAAGTACATTTGCAAAATTTGGAAATGATTTTTTTTTCAGATGCTTTGTTATAACTAACATAATATGGATTAGTGTGTTCAGCACAATGTGAAACAACACTGAAATCAATGAAGCAGATTAGATATAAAAAATGAACCCATCTGGGCTCAGTTCAATTTTTGGGCTGAATAATCAAGCTATTTCCCTCAAAGATCAGGTGAGTAGCTCAATTTATGTCACTCTAACTCCAAATTCAATTATCTTACTACATTCTTGATGATAAGACTTTCAAAAGAAAAACAATTCATTGAGCTTTCACATCCCTACAGGACTCAGAAGTATTAAATGAATTCTGACTTAAGCTGGAGAAAAATTCAGCTGGGGCAAAAGGATGATAAATGAACTTCCTGAAGTCAGCAGTATTGCAAGCATAACAATCAGGTATATATTATAGTGTATGCATACAATGGGAAAGCCGCCTGGGAAAGCCAAGGGAATCATTTAAACCATAAAAAAGCAAAAGTTAGAATATTTTGGACATGTGATGCAACACCCAGAAAAATACGGCATACTTCACTTAATCCTCCAAGGAAAAGATTGAAGGGAAATAAGGTCCAGGCAGAAAAAGAACATCATAGCATAGTCTAAGGGACTGGTCTGAACAAAACTCAACAGCACTTATTCATGTCGCTGTTGATAAAAACAAGATCGTCAACAGCCAATGACGGATATGGCTCAAGAAGAAGAAGACACATACAATATGTTATGCACACTGTCATGTAGAAGTGAAGGCAGGTAAGAAACATGTATGCAGCACAAACTAACAATAGACAGGCATATCTTTTGTATTTTGAAAATCAGGTGGATTTCCTATAACTATGTTTTTTATTATGCAATGCTATACAACCCAAACTGCACAGTTCGATAGATCAGGGCAACCTCTAATAGAAAAGGAAATAGAAAAAACTTTTTGTTTTTAGTAATGTGTGTGTGTGTGTGTGTGTGTGTGTGTATCTTGATCATCTCTTTCTGGGATTCTCTTATAGAAAAAAGCTTGTTGTGAAATAATAATGTGCACTGGGGGACAAATGAAGCCCCTGTCTTTCCTATGTTCCCTGAGATATTCTAATGGACATCTGTGAAGATCAACAGACAACCTGGAAGAAACAGCAAAACATGTTCCATGACAGCTCATGTGGGTGAACCCTTGTTTGGCTCTGGGAATGAGATGATCATTCATCTCATTGAATAAGGACAGAAGAATGAACCTGATTTGGTCAGTGGCATGAAATGTAAAAGAGGTTGGGCCTTCACTATATCTTTTACAACAGCAGGAACAGAATAGAGAGTATAGTTGAGTGCCTGAAACTTACACAATTACAGAGGTGCAGAAAAAAGCCTGAAGATAGTGGTTGTAAGATATAGTAGGTGCAAATGCAATCTTAAACATTGAAGAGAGGATTCCTTCATATATTCTGATTGGTATTTTGAAAACCAGAATGAATCTTTTAAAAACAACCATATGGAATGTCAGAACCCTTCACCAATCTTAAAACGCTAATAACGTCCTCCAAGAAATTGTTGCCTTGAAGGTAGACATTGCAGAGTACAGCATACACAAGCAGGACAAATGTACCATGATCTATTCCAGCTGTATTTCCCATACAAACAGCGCTGACACTACCATGAAAAGGAACATTGTGTTAGCAGTGATTGGCTTCTAGCCACTAAATGACAAAATAATCATGACCAAAACTGATGCCAAATCTTTCACTGTTGTAATATTATAGATTTGTAATCTGTAATTTATTATCTCAATAGAAAATCACTCAAATCAAGAAGAGGTTTTATGAAACAATACAGGAAGCAAAGTCTATGAACGTAATTATTATGGAACATCTAAATGTGAAAGTAGGGTCAGAAAATATATACCTGTAAAGTAAAAATGATCTAAGGCCTTGTTGGCGAACCTATGGCACGTGCTGGAAGTGGTATGCAGAGTCATCTCTCTGGGCACGCCAGCCGTCACCCGTTGCTCTTCCAGATTATGGCGTGCACATGCGTGCTGGCCAGCTGATCTTCATGCATGGGGGAGCACCAGAAACTGGAAGAGCAGTTCCACAGTGCACATGTGCATGCCAGGAAGCCGAGTTTCCAGTTTCCAGTGCACGTATACACGCCAGCCAGCTGGTCATCACATGTGCATATGTATGAGAAATTGGAGTACCAGGTGACCAGTGTGCATTCACACACTGGAAACTGGAAGCTCAGCTTCCTGGTGCGCATATGTGCACCAGAGAACTGCTGTTATGGTTTCTGCTGCTCCCCCGTGTGCATGCGCGCACTCCCATTTTGGTACTCGGTGCCAAAAAGGTTCGCCAACACTGATCTCAGGTATAAGAAATGACAGTGGCCAAGGATTTAGATCAGTGGTGTATTTCTACCGGTTTGTCCCAGTTCAGGAGAATCCGTAGTGGCATGGCAGAAGGCTCTGCCCACCCACCCAGAATCATCACAAATGCTCTGTGCATGCGCAGAAGCACTGCACACAGGGGTGAAATGCTCCCGGTTCAGACCAGATCACCTAATCCAGTAGCGATGATGGTGAGTGGTTCAGAGAATCGGTAGCAAAAATCCCTGCCCACCCCCCCATGCCCAGCTGAGCCGCATGATCATCAGAGGCTTTTTTTTTACTTTTAAAAGCATTTTTTCTACAACCTCTTCCAATGAAAAAATGCTTTTAAAAATTAAAAAAAGCCTCTGATGATCGCCCAGCTCAGCTGGGATCATCAGAACCTTTTCAAAGCATTTTTTTCTGCAACCTCTTGGCCGAAGAGGTAGTAAAAAAAATGCTTTGAAAAGTCTCTGACGATCCCAGCTGAGTTACCTGATCGGCAGAGAGGTATTTTTTAAACTCAGCTGGGATCGTCAGAAAGGCTTTTTAAAAAATACCTCTCTGCCAATCAGGCATTTCAGCTGGGATCGTCAGAGAGATATTTTTTAAAAAGCCTCTCTGACGATCCCAGCTGAGTTGCCTGATTGGCAGAGGCTTTTCAAAGCATTAGAAAAATACTTTGAAAAGTTAAAAAAAAAGTTGGCCACGCCCACCCAGTCACATTACCATCACCACCAAGCCACACCCACAGAACTGATAGTAACAAATTTTACATTTCACCCCTGACTACACGTGAGCGAAGCGAGCATGCATGCATGCACTCCGGATTCCAAATCGGTAGCAAAGGTAAGTGAAACCCACTACTGATTTGATAGTACTTTGAGGAGCCTAAATGTTTCTATTCTTTGAAAAGTCTGAACCTTTCCATACTTAGTACCATGTTCCAGCAACTAGAAAGAAGATTATGTACTTGAAAAAAATTCAAAAGATGCAACAAGGAACCAAACAGACTCTGTTATGATAAAAGATAGATTTAAGAATTTTATTAAGACATGTCTTGATATAAACATTTATTCCAACTACAACCCTGTTATAATAAAATTCTGTATTTTATTTTAAAAACAAAGAACAACAGAGCGAAAAATAGAACCTTCCCAAGAAAGATTTGGAAATATGTACTGCGTTTCCCCGAAAATAAGACCGTGTCTTATATTTTTTTGAACCCTAAAATAAGTGCTTGGCCTTATTGCCATGCACTCAAAAGCCCGATTGGGCTTATTGTCAGGGGATGCCTTATTTTGGGGAAAACGGTAAAAATACACTTTAAAGAAAAACATTGAAAATAGGTTTTACAATATTTTAAAGAAGATAATAAAGATCAAACTGTAAGTGTGGAAAAACAGTCAATGTTATTGACCAGGCAGTGAATGAACTTAAAAAGTACAGAAAGTAACTAACTAAAAGTAAGAAGCAAAACGAAGGAAGTTTGGATAATAGAAATTTTTTTAGAAATGATAGAAATGAGGAAAAAAGTTTTTTAAAAAACTACGTGCTAAAAGACTCTAAACAATGAATTTTTATTTCAATTCCTAGGAAAGCAAGAACTGAATACAGAATCCCATTAGTCTTATCAGACATGCAGCAAAAAATGTTATTCAAAGTTAATTTCTTAAGAAATGCAGGATAATTCAACAATGCAACAAGTGAAGTTCAGAGCACATTTATGAAATATTGCCACTAGGGAAAGCATTTTAAACCAGAAAACAAGAATCAAGATAGTTTTTTTAAAAAAACAAAAAGGCATCTCTTTATGTTTTGTCAATTACTGAAAAGCCTCTGATTCTGTTATGCATGAAATGTTGATCAAAACTTTGGAGCAAATTGGGATGGATGACAAAGACATTAGAATTATAATGAATCTGTACTGGGAGTAAACTTCTTTTAAGACTGAAAGAAATTTTTCAAAAGAATTTTCAATCCAAAAAGGAATGCACCAAGAATGTATCCTATCACCGCTCCTTTTCAACATCTATACTGAGGAAATATTTAATGAACCAAACACTGCACCAAGACTGTCAATAGGTACTATGAAAATAATGAATTTACGATAGGGATTATAATACAGTGCTCCCGGCAGAAAAAGCAAAGAACTTGCAGCTTCTAATTTATAAAACATAAACAAGTGAAAAGTATGGATTATAGTTTAATCAAAAAAAAAAATGATGATAATCTTGTTGAAAAAGAACTCTCCAAAAATAGTGGTCAATGATGCCCTCTTCTCAAAGCCAAACATTCTGTCTATCTTGGACACTTAGTAACAGAACATGGGGGAAATGGTGAAATAAAAATGTGAATAGAAATTACCAAGAAAATGTTTTTAGACATGAAGAATATTCTGCCTTCAAGGGAAATAGACTAAAAACTAAGGATAAGAGTAGATAAATTCTATGTCTAATTAAGTCTCCTTTATAACTCTGAAACAAGGGCAATATACAAAGAGGATAACAACAGGATGAAAACCTTTGAAATGCAGCTTTTAAGGCAGATCTTGAGAATCATAAAAAAAATCAAATTTCAAAGTTGTAGTAATGGCACAGGACAAAAGGAGCCTCAGAAGACTATTAAACAAAGAAAATGGAGATATATGGATCATATATTTGGAATATTGCATCCATTTCTAGTTCCATACCATTCCACACTTGGAATACTGTATCTAGTTCTGGTCACCACATTTTTAAAAGATATTGAGACTCTGGAAAGAATGCAGAGAAAAGCAACAAGGATGATTGGCTGGAAGTTAAAACATACAAAGAACAATTGCAGATTTGGGTATGTCTAGCCTAGTGAAAAGATGATTAGGGAAGACATAATAGCAGTGTTCTAATATTTGAGGGGCTCCTACAAAGATGAGGGATTCAACCTATGTTGCAAAGCACCAGAAGGCAAGACAAGAAACAATGGAAGGAAACTATCCAAAGAGAGAAGCAACCTATAACTAAGAAGGAATTTCCTAATAGTGAGAGCAATCAATCAATGGAATGGCTTGCCTTCAGAAGTTGTGGATGCCCCATCACTGTAGGATTCCAAAAAGAAACTGGACAACTATTTGTCTGAAATGGTCTTGCTCAACCAGGGGGTTGAACTAGAAGACCTCCAAGGTCCCTTCCAACTCTGGTATTCTGTGATTATATACCATGGGCAAGATCGGGAGAGTAAATAAATTAAACAAACAAACAAACATATTCAGGCACAGCTCAGTACAATGGGCTCTGCTAGAAGGAAAAGAACCTGGAGACATCAAGAGATATTTGGAATAGCAATATGTATAATTGGACTGGCCTAAATTATGACGCATGTTTAAGACTGGCAAACACAATGTAGAGTTATAGTTGTCAATCTCCTTCAAAAGAAGATAGCTGAAATGAACATATGAAAAATACAATGATGCTCTGCATTGTAATGGGCTCCAGGAGGAGAAGGGGACACCGTCTCCCCCATTGTGAAGCACGCTAAAATTAACTGTGCTGTGCAAGTTGCTGTGAGAGCAGCGGGCAGGCTATGGAGGTGGCAACAGTAGGGCCGTCGGTTGCAGCTAGGCCAATCAAGTGCTTTGGGGCAGAGACCAAGTCGTGCATCTCCATGAGCCATACAGGGGTGCTTCCAGCAGTGAAATCCAGCAGGTTCCGACAGGTTCTGGAGAACCAGTAGCGGAAATTTTGAGCAGTTTGGAGAATTTGCAAATACCACCTCTGGCTGGTCCCAGCGTGTGGTAGGAATGGGGATTTTGCAGTATCCTTCCCCTGGAGTGGGATGGGAATGGAGATTTTGCAATATCCTTCCCCTGCCACACCTACCAAGCCACACCAAGCCCACCAAGCTATGTCCATAGAACCGGTAGTAAAAAAATTTGGATTTCACCACTGGGTTCTTCGCTCCCGCTCTGGAATATGGAGTGAGTCTCCATTGCCCTCTGTTGCTCTTACTTTCTCAGGCCAGGCGAGGAGTGACTGGAAGGGAAGGGCAAGGGGCATGGCCAGCCACGAGTGGGTTCAGCTGACAAGGAACCACAGCATGGGGACAAAAGAGCCTCATTTATCTCACAACTTGAAATGACTCTTGATTTCAATAAAATAAAAAGCACCCAAAGAAGAAGAAAGAACAACATCAGCAAAAAAAAAAAAAAACACCACCAACTCTCGCCTGTTTTTGGAAATGGTTCAAGGGGGAACACACAGAGAGACACATGAGACAGAGAGAGAGAGAGAGAGAGAGAGAGAGAGAGAGAGAGAGAGAGAGAGAGAGATGAGAGAGAGGGAGATAAAAGAGGGAGAAACAAGGAGAGAGAGACAGAGAGGGAGAGACAGAGAGGGAGGGAGGGAGGGAGAGAGAGAAAGAGAGAGAGAGAGACCTCTTTCCCACAGAAAACACCAGCAGACACAAAACCTAGGTAAGCATGGCTGGGGGAGTGTCATGTGACTAGGTGGGAGTGAGTGACATTATGTTGGCCATGCCCACCCAGGTTTTGTGGCTCCCAGTGATTTCTTTTCTGTGGGAAACTGGTCCAAATGGCTCTTTGACTGTTTAAAGTTGCAGAGCCCTGGTATAGTGCTCTATAACTGCATCTCTTTCTAGGATATATGCCGTCCAAAATCCAGCTCCGCTGTGTTTTAAAATAGAATGAAATGAAATAAACAACACACTCCGGTGCTTTATTCATTTCCACTTAGAAATCAATAAAACCATTTGCTCTAATCCAGAATAGTATGGATTAATTCTATTACAGTCATTACAAATTGCATTGATTTCTGTCTGCATTGTTAGTGCAGAAAGAGATAACCCTTTGGGGCTAGTAGGCATATCTGGAATATTAATAGTATTAGTATTAGTATTAGTATTAGTATTAGTATTAGTATTAGTATTAGTATTAGTATCTCTTTTATTCATTAAACATGAAACTCAGTCAACTGAACATTTAAAAATGTGTCACAAATACGAGGGACTGGTACTAATGGTTGATACGGGTTGCTGCCCATGTCCTAGATATCAACCAAGTATCTTCTTAAAATATATTATATTCCGAATAGCACAGTTTTTTGCAGTTCTGCTGGTGTTATTGCAGGAAGCTGCAATTTCTTGATGTATTTTGTAAATTTCCTGAACATGGTACCAAGTGCCCTAATGACAATCGGTATCACTGTTACATGTTTCATCCATAGCCGCATAGTTTCGATGGCCAAGTCATGATATTTCATGATTTTTTCCAGTTCTTTTTCTTCAACTCTGGCATCTCCTGTTACTACGATGTCAATAAATAATATGTTTCCATTTTCGACAACTGTGATATCTGGCATGTTGTGTTCCAAGTGACGATCTGTCTGTATTCGAAAGTCCCACAAGATCTTCACCTTCTCATTTTCTATAACTTTTTCCACTTTATGTTCCCATGACTTTTTGGATACAGGTAAATCATATTTTTTACATAATGACCAGTAGATTAATTTAGCAACTCGGTCATGTCTAGCTTTGTAATCAGTTTTTGTGCGATTTTGCTGCACTCACATATTAATACTCTTGGTATTACTACTACTACTACTACTACTACTACTACTACTATTGAAGGACACTTTTATGAGTTAGGTAGGATCTAAATGGATTCTTGTAAATGAACACGAAGGTGGTATCCTTTTACTTCATGCTAGATTCCTGTTTTTTAAAAAATGAATGGACTATGTTTTAGCAAGTTGTAAATCAAATTGAACTGAATTATTTGCATCTAAATAATAACTATCAGATCTGAAATAATATCTAAGCACAAAATATAGATAGAATTGACTGTTTCCCAAAACATTAGTTTCCTAATTCCAACATCATTTTAACTATTTTTAACTATTCTACATAAGCAAAAATAGAGCTTTCTTTTCTCTTCCTTAATTAACACTACTCATTTTTAAGTTTTATCTCTTTATTTCTAAATGTAACTTAAATAAAAATATATTTATTTTGCTTTGATTAAAGTAATGCTTGGCTTACCATATTAATCTTTCTTTGTCCCAGTTCAATCTGTTCTAAACCCTTCTCTAAATTGAGAAAATAAGTTTTTCACGTAGAAAGTAGAAATAAAATATGGGGAGACACCTAGTAATAGTACTTAAGAAAAAGATTTTAAGACAGTATTTGATTGCAAACTGGGTATAGCGGTGTGCTATATCTATAGAAATGGTTGGTTCAGTTTTGGTCTGCATTATAGATTTGTATTTTCCTAATTGTGGGAATCAACCATTCCATTTGATTCTGTCTACACTCCACCTCAAGTCTTATGTTCAATTCGAGGCACCATACTTTAAGATTCACTCAGATGAATTTGAAAAAATCCAGGAAAGAAAAACAAGGATGATCAGAGAAGTGGAAACTTCAGCAAAATAAGGGAAATGAAGAAACTACAGATGCTGGGTTTTAATAGAGATGTTTACAAAGATATAAGAGCAATCTTAAAGTACAGGCAGTCCTCAATTTATGACTACAATTGAGCCCAGAATTTATTTTCCTAAGTGAGAAATTTGTTAAGTGAATTTTACACCATTTTATGACTTTTCTTGCCACATTTGTTAAGTGAATCACTGCAGTTGTTAAATTAGTAACACGGTTGTTAAGTGAATCTAGCTTCCCCATGGACTTTGCTTGTCAGAAGGTCACAAAAGGTGATCACATGACCTCGGGACACTTCAACCATCCTAATATGAACCAGCTGTCAAGCATCTGCATAGAAATCGCGTGACCATAAGGAATGCTTATCGGTCATAAGTGTAAAAAATGGTCAGAAGTCACTTTTTCAGTGCTGTTGTAACTTCGAAAGATCATTAAATGAACTGTTATAAGTCAAAGACTGCCTGTATCTGAAAGGATGTCACATAAAGGGGCAAGGTCTGTTGCCCATCATATGATTTTTGCCCATTACAAAATAATATCATTCAGGTTATGGGCAGATAACAAAAACAATAATAACAACAAAGGATGTCTATGGAGATTCTCAATCATCCAGGTCATGGTTGTCTCAAAGATTTTTTTCCCCAAGAAAGTCCAGTTGCCTCTTGAAAAAAGCATCTTTGGGACAACAACAAAGTACATTTCCAGTTAGGAAAGTTTTCTGGTGGGACTATTTGTACAGAAAGGTGATGAGATCATCAGTACTGGACGTATTCAAGCACATGCTACAAAACCATCCATACATTACATTAATCCGTACATTAATTTCAGTTCCTTCTCTAAGCAGCACATTGGGCTCAAGGATCTAATTATCCTTTCTGACTTTAGGATTCTCTGTTCTTTGATCTCAGTTCCTCTTCTCATTTCCTCTCCTTTGGCTTTTTTTTTTTTCATTTTTCACTGATTTCTTCTATTGTTTCATGTGAAATTTTAAAACTTCTAAATCTATCTATCATCTTTCTCCTACTTAACAACCTCTTTTTGTTTTATTTCTGTTATTTTTCACTCTTTCCTAAAATTTGTTTGTTTATTAAACATCCACTTTGATTTTTCAGCCCCATGCCACTTTTTTTCACAACCATGTGTGCACATTTGGTCCATAACTCTTTCTTCAATTTAAAGTTTCTAAATACATTTATTTCCCTCTCATTTCCTGCTTAATGTTCTAATTGGCTTTTTATTCTTTTCTTATTTTTAGGTTAATTGTTGCATTAATTGTTATTTAATTAAAACGGATGCTCATTTCCATTGCGTACCTGCTCAGGGCTAATATGTGATAAAGGCAGTGTCCATTATTACAAATCCAAGGAGATCAAGCAGAGAGGATAAATGTAGCTTTCTCTAGTTTCTAAGTTACTGTAATTTTTATAGCCGAGTGAAATTGGCGGTTCTGCAACCGGAGGTAGCTTTAATGAATTTTAAGCAGCTTTGCTTCCTTTTTTTCAGTTAATGAAAAGTTTTCCCCACTACTTTCACCAGTTAAAATCCTTTTTCTCCCATTATTTCTGGATTGTGATCTTTAAAAAGACGATGATAGATACCTTTATAAATGGAAGTTAAAAGAGATAGCATGTTTTCTGTATAATAAGATATTGAAGCCAAAGAATAGCAGAAGGTGGTAGTTTGCAAACCTACCTTTCCTGCCATTTTTTAAGATTGAGGCCTTCCTGCACACCTGCCATAGAACTTCTTTTCCTAAAGGAAATTCCATTCGATAGAATATACACCAATCCAACCCATACTTCAGTCCTAAACCTAATATAATCTCATATGGAGAGTTTCACATTGTCTCGTCAAATTTGTGGGCAATTTTTTCCAAGAATGACTACTCTTGTGAATCTTGCTGAAGAACTCAAGTTTACTTAACAATAAAGTTTTCTTCAAGTCAAGCTCAACTCCTGGAGACTTCAGGGATTTCCACCTAATTTTCTTAGCAGTAACTCCAAAATAGTTGGCTACAACTTTCTTTTACATGCTTTTTTTCTCCTGATTTCCCAGTCTAGCCTGTAGTTCTATTATTTCTATTATTTGTTCTCCAAGTTTGTGGGTTGGTTTCCAAACGTTTCATTACCAGACTAGGTAACATCTTCAGGATCCACAATTCATTCTTCACTATTTCATTTCCTAGTGTCTCCTGATTGTGTAATAACCAGGTTGGCCCCAACCAGTGGTGGGCTGTTGCCAGTTCAGACCTGTTCTAGCAAACCGGTACTTCTGCCGATAAGTTGGCCCTGGCCACCTGCCCCCATCCTATCCTGTCTTATATTTCCTTCTTTCTGGCTCATCTGATTCGTGCACCTCCGCTGTTCTACTTACCAGGGCTGCCATAGAAGGTAAGCAGCTGAACTTCAAATTGCTGTTTTTTGAACGCTGCAAGCATGCGCATTAGGCCTCAGAGAATTGGTTATTAAACCAGTTGCAGCCCACCACTGCCCCCAATTAATCATTTTGAAACCAGCCTATCAACATATTTTTAAAAACCTCTTCAGTTTTGTTTCTAACATATTAAAACCTGGCAAAATAGACTGATGAGTAGTTTTTTCACAAACCAGCACACAAGACTCAAAAATCTTTTCAAGGAAGGGAAAGAGAGATGTGGAATGTGTGAATGAGTGTTTATGAACATAGCGATATAAATGACAGCAGTGTAAAAAATAAATCTGTTGTCAGTGCTCCTGATGTAGGGAAGGATAAAAACAACTTCCTAAATCATAAAAACACATACTGTATGATGGGCTTGTGTACTTTTTCCACCCAAGGACTCATGAATATTTTCACATGCTGTTGTTACTTACAAAGTTTGTGCATTACTTAAAACTTGTAAGTATTTATTACACAATGACATGCATGTTTATTCTGAAGAAACTTGAATGGGGAAGTGTAATGCATAGGATTGCCGCCAAATAATTTTTTTTAAAAAAAAACTTACACGACATTCTCTGCAGTTCTTGATTAAAATCTTCTGACCTTCTGCCAACACTTTATCCCCATAGATGCATTTTGCTAAAATTTAAAAAAAAACACAGACATTATTTAATCCTAAAAGCATATAAATTATACACTTTAATAGAAACAATATTGCTTAAGTAAATATGATGTCATCACTTTGCTTCCAGTCGCAGTCAGTGTTAATTACTCTCATTTATTTTTACTGCAATAGTAAATTCATTACAAACATCTTGAAACATTTTACCACTCACAATGACAGACTAGCTACTTAGTGACCTGAAGTAAAAGCAGATCCAAAACAGATATTGAATTCAATTTATTAATGGAATTACTCATGACAGTGACATTCTGCAGGATCTACATTTGTGTTAAAACATGCTTGTATGAAAGAATTAAATAGAATGTGAAAAACAGGCCATGATGCAGAAATAACTAAGTAGAATGCTGAGCAGTGGGTCCTAATATATGGATTCTGATTAGCTCTAAATACTAAAGGAGAAACTTCAAAACTACTCGCAGTTAAATAGAAGCATCTTCCATAGACATAGCCATCAGAACTGTATCAGCCACTACCAGAAAAACAAAGTTATATGGATGTATGGAATATCCTAATAAGAGATATTCCATATATAAACAGTCTTTGAATTCCTCCCTGGGAAGGGGAAAAATTCCACCAATTTCAAGTGGAATTTATTTGACTGCCAAATAAGTAGGTTCAGCATTACTTGCCAAATTTAGCATCTGTGCCACTTTTGAAAATGAGTAGTTGAAATAAGTTATCTAAACTTCTATAGGCTGCTGATTGCAAAAATAATGATTTATTTCTAACCATTTAGGATACAGTTCTGCTTTATGTGCAGGCCTCTAATTCCAGGTATCTTTTAATGAGAGGACCTTTTAAGGCAGGGCTGTCAAACTTCCGGCCAGCTGGCCACGCCCATGCCCAGTTTAGCAAAGGAGAAAAAAGTCCCGATATGTCGCTGGACGACATAAGTTTGACACCCATGTTTTAAGGGATTGTTTAAGAAACTGTATTTGTCAATTATGCAAGATATAGTTGAAATCTCTAAAGAAGACTGGGGAAAACCAGCTTACTAGACAGTTGTAGAGCTAGATATGTAAGATAATTAGTTCATGATCTTTATCCATGTTCTAGAAGATGCAACTTCTTTAACTACCTTTCTGAATCTTGCAACTTGTTTTATTGCTAGATTTCTTTTTGCTTGATTCTCAGTATTATACCTAGAAATAAGAATAAATTTCCTGACAGTGAGAGCAGTTAACCAACGGTAGTGTTGTGAGTCCTCAATCGCTGAAGGTTTTCAAGAAAAGATTGGACATTCATTTGTCTAGGATGGTATAAGGACTTCTGTTTTGGGCAGAGAGTTGGACTAAAAGACCTCCAAGGTCCCTTCCATGATTCTATGATTCTAAAACTAATTCAAAGGAAGAAAAATGGTTTAGACATATTTACTTAAAATATGCTCTGTCCTGATTTAATAATATGAAACAAAGTAATGTCTCATAGCAATGTGTTACAAGTCCCCATTCAAGCCTTTATATATTATTATATTTATTTATTAAATTTATTTGCTGCCCATTAAATGATACTCTGTGTGTGTGTGTGTGTAAGTTTTCATGGGTGTATATGTGTGTACAGATAATATCTTGGGTTTCTTCCCATGTAATTGTAAACATATCTTTAGAAGAGTGGTAGCGACGTTTCGACGAAATCGCATTTGTCATCTTCTGGCTGATGTTCTCGGTTTGCCCATAAGCACCAAACTGAGAACATCATCCAGAAGATGACGAATGCGATTTCGTTGAAATGTCGCTACCACCCTTCTAAAGATATGTTTACAATTACACGGGAAGAAACCTGAGATATTATCTGTAGACACACACACACACACACAAACACACACATATTTCAATTTCCATAGCAATATTAAGTAACCTCATTTCTCAAATCATTTTACAGCCTTCTCTTCTGATAAATTGCAAGTGCAAAAGAAAGGATTTGATATTAGATTTTGTTCAGTTATATTTTCAGCAAATTATTGTAATATACATACATACATACATACATTTCAGAGGTTGGTTTCAGCAGGTTCTGACCAGCTCTGGAGAACCAGTAGCAGAAATTTTGAGTAGTTCAAAGAACTGGTAGTAAGAATTCTGACTGGCCCTGCCCCCATCTATTCTCTGCCTCCCAAGTCCCAGCTGATCGGGAGGTAATGGGGATTTTGTGGTATCCTTCCCCTGGAGTGAGTTGGGAATGGAGATTTTACAGTATCCTTCCCCTGCCACGCCCACCAAGCCACACCCACCAAGCCATACCCACAGAACTGGTAGTAAAAAATTTTTGAAACCCACTGATATGTATACATGCAGACATGCTTTTCTGCATTATTAGAATCATGTAAATCAACCAAGATCTGATTTGAATGTGACACCCAAATATAATATAAATTGATTCAAACAACTGAATTCAGAGCAGAAAGATTAGATTCAAATTGAGTTGATAAAAGATTTTACCATAGGCTTTAATGGAAAAAAACATCAATATGCTTGTAGCTACATCTTTTCTTTTCTTTTTTTTCAGGAATGAATGAAAGTAACAACGAACATCACAATATTAGAAGCAGAATAAAATAAAGAAAGAGATTAGCCCAGCAAATGCTTAAATGGATACCGTCAAGGGTTCTATACAATTCATTCTGAAACATTTCCCTTGCACTTCTTCTACAACAGACGTGAAGAAAGCTAACACAGCAACCTCCCATTTGGCTAACTAGAAAATGTGCTTACTAATGCAAAAAATATCTGACACCCATTGAAAAAAATAAACATTTTCAAAAGTTCTTTAAAAAGTAGGTTCTCAGAATGTGCTGATTGCTTGCTTTTTTTGAACTAATTTTTTTGTTAAATGGATCGCTGTGCTTTTCTGCATTTTTTAAAGAAGTCTGGTTTAACACAATGATATAAAGAAGCAGTTTGTATTATGCAAATAAGTCTATCAAAAATTATCTTTCCATTGATATATAATTTTATGATACTACTCCAAAAAAGATGGTGTTATTAGCCATCAAACCTCAAATATATATTTTTCCCAAAAAGTTTCTACAATTTTGGCCACTACTTTAATTGTAGATTTTAGCCACTACTTTAATCGTTAATTGCTCAGTCGCTAAGTCCTTTCTGACTCTTTGCAAACCCATGGACCATAGTATCCATGGACCATAGCCAGGCGCCCTATCTTCCATTGTCTCCCAGAGTTTGCCCATGTTCATTGTGTTGATGACACTGTCTAACAATTTCATTCCTTCCTGTCCCCTTCTCCATTTGCCTTCAATCTTTCCCAGCATCAGAGTTTTTTCCAATGAGTCCTTTCTTTTCATTTGGTGACCAAAGTATTTGAGCTTCCATGTAATTAGACCGATTCATAATTAAGACTCACTCAAAACAGGTAAGCAGCAGAAAGAAACAAAAGGAGAGCATATGATAAGAAGGCATAGACTTGAAAACAGGTAAAAAATAAGAAATAGTAGATAGAATTAATCTGAGGGGCTCTGTTCCACTCATTTTTTTTCCTTCCTTTCAAATGAACCTGTCTAAACCTATTCTGCTAAGAGAATAGGGCACAGGCAAAAAAGAACAGGCAGAGTTTTCAGGGGTGATAAAACTCATGTCAGTATGAGAAACTCTTATATGCAACTCATCAGCTCCTCACATTAGTTATATGCAGAAACCATCTTTAAAACTCTCCCAGTGTCTCTCCAGTCTTCTAATCTCTTTGAGCCAGTTTGAAGGTACCCGATTCAATTAGACACCATGTATTGATTCAAAGATTCAATTTGAAGGTGTGATTCTTGCCTTCAAGTCAAATCACCTTTCCCTGACATAAAAGAGAAAGGGGTTGCTTCAGCATTTACTCTGTTTGCATAATTTAAATTGTGTGAATGTATGTGAGAATTGACTTCATGAAATAAGTAATGGGACTGCAAACCAAAAAAAGAAAGAAAACCTAGACACTTACAAAACTTACACTGCCATTGTTTTAGTTCCCATTTTAAGAAAGAACAGGTGTATATTTTAAAAACAAGTAATGGGACTGCAAACCAAAAAAAGAAAGAAAACCTAGACACATACAAAACTAGACTGCCACTGTTTTATCTCCCATTTTAAGAAAGAACAGGTGTATATTTTAAAAACAAATATGCTTAATCCCCATCTGACCCCCACCACCACCACCTACATGATACTAATTTGTGCAACCCTCCGAACATGACAAAACTACAATATACAAACAGCACAAATGAGCTAATGCTAAAATAACCTGTACAACAACTATAGATTTAAAGCAACATCCTGGGGTAGGGCTTAATATATATTCATTGATCATAATTGAAAACAAGCGTCAGCTAAGACTGTCAGATAAATAAGAATAGGATAGAGCAATCTCATCCTTCACTAGTGCAATGATCAAATAAAAAATCCCTAAAACTTTTAAGGCCACCACATTTTCTCAGCGATCAAGAAGGGAAGACAGCTTATACTAGAGCAGTGAGGCCAAGTCTCTAAAGGCCTGGAACTTGACATTATGATCCTGGAGCCAAGAACCAAAGAAGACCCTATTCCCATGTTGGCAAACCTATGGCACACGTGCCAGAGGTGGCACGCAGAGCTCTTTTTGTGGGCACATGAGTCATCGCCCTAGTTCAGGTCTGCCACGCATGCACTCGTGCCTCCCACCAACCAGTTGGTCTTCAGGGCTCTGCCACATATACGTGGGGGGGGCGGGGCACTGTGGGACACACACACACGTTTGGGGGACAGGATGAATGCGGGGACATGCACATGCATGGGGTGGGGCCTGTGCAAGGGCACACATGCATGCACAGGGGGCAGGAGGCATACGGGGGCCACATGCTCATGTGCAGGGATGGGGCACATGCACATGGCTTGCACACACATTGCATTTTGGGAGATCGGGTGCATGTGAGTGTGATCATGCACACACGCACATGCTTTGGGCACTCGTTCTGGAAAAGGTTAGCCATCACTGCCTTATTCGGATAAATATAAGGAACAGCTTGTCCATTGAAACAAGGGCAGAATGATACTGTGGAGGGCTGTAAATTTAAACACTGCCAATAGGGTTGAAAAAGGAGCCAATGAAAAATCCTACAATATAGTAAAACCTGAAAATAACAGAGCAGTTTCTCAACCTCAGCAGCTGTAAAGCTGTGTGGACTTCAACTTCCTAGTTAGCAGGGGTGAAATGTAAAATCTGTTACTACCGGTTCCGTGGGCGTGGCTTGGTGGGGAGGAATGTGACTGGGTGGGCATGGCCAACTTTTTTTATAAATGTATAAACTTTTCAATTCATTTTTTCTAATTCTTTGAAAAGCCTCTCTGCCAATCAGGAACTCAGCTGGGATCATCAGTGACTTTTCAAAGCATTTTTTTTACCACCTCTTTGGCCAAGAGCTTGCAGAAAAAAATGCTTCGAAAAACCTCTGATGATCCCAACTGAGTCACGCGATTATCAGAGGCTTTTTTTTTACTTTTAAAAGTATTTTTTCATCGGAAGAAAAGCAGTGATTTTGCTATCAGTTCTCTGAACCACCCGCCACCATCACTATCGGATCAGGCGATCCAGTCCGAACTGGGAGCATTTCACCCCTGCTAGTTAGCAACTTAGTCGACCCAACTTACAGCTTTCAAGATTGAGAAACACAGACATAGACAATCCAGAACAGCCCAAAGAATGTTCCTCTTGACTCAGATCAAGGGGGTAGAGAGCAACCAAGAACACCTAAAAGAAGACTGTAAATAATATGAGACAACCAAGGCATGAATCAACAATGTTGCATATTTTTCCATTAGTACTTTCCAGATCCTAGAAATATTCATCATGTGAACATTAGGAACTCAAATTGTAAAATCATTAAATAGGCAGAGATTCAGCTGTCCTCAGCTCCAAGGCTTTTGGAACAGGAAACTGGGGCACTCCAGGACTCTGCAAAGAACAGGAAATTCATGCAAGCTGAAAAATGACAATTCAGCTTAATGGTCTACCATTGGCCTTCTACTACCATGCCTTGCCATGAAGGACCACAAAAAACAAAGATGTCAATATCATTAGAATAACAGTGATACTGTTGCTGCCCAAAATGTTGTTTCTTTTGTTTTCCTCTCTATTTGGAAATGCAACTGATAATTATTCAAACTGGTCAACGTCATGAATCAGAACATCTATGGGAAGAATAAGAAAGCCCCTTTTTATGACCCTATAATTCTTTAATTCAGAGTAGAGATGAAGCGACTGGATGAAGCTGAGCATTTACAGGCCGGATACCCTTCCTAACATCACACAAGAGTTCGCAGCAGATATTTTTTCTTTGTGCCCTAGGAGAGAAACATGTGCCGCTGCCTAAGATTGAACTCTCAACTATCTGAATGGGAAGCAAAGGTCTTCACCACTAGGTCATCACACCACTCATCTATGGGAAGAATACAAAGAATAAATAATATATATCCTTATGATATGATATTGCTGGAACTAAATTTCACCATGTAATACTAGAAAAGAATGAGAAGATAAATTGATTTACACCAATCAAGTGCATTGCCTCTGATATCCAAGGACCATAACCTAAACAATAGAATGTCTAGAAGACAAATGAAAGAAAGTGACTTCTTAGTTGACCAGTCTGCCCCAAATCATGACTGATGCAGATCAAAGAGGCCATTACAAGACAAATAGCAACTCAATTGTGAGAGGATAATTCTGTCACAAGGGATAAAAGAAACAAAGACACAAGCTTTGAGCATAAAGAAGAATCCAAGGAAAATTTCTTCAGCAAGATATGAATGGGAGGATGTTTTTAAAAGTCTAGTAATTAAACAATGCTTCACGAGTTGGTAATACAGGGTTGTAAAAGGGGTCAAACTATAATAAAGAAAGGAGGAGAAGCAATCAATAGGGGAAGTAGCATAAGGATTGCCTTTCACAATTTATGAAATGTCACCCTCCAAGATAGGGATAAATTCCGATGTACACAAGAAGAAGATGGGGGCAAGGGGAGAAAAAAGAACTAGGAATTTTATAGGAAATGTTTATCTTCTTCTTAATTACCTCTCTTAGATTCCTAAAGGCTCCCTAAATACTCTCTACAATTGCTAAGGTTTATATCATAGCATGCTCGCAACAAAGAGCAATATTCTGTAAGATCTCTATTTTTATTATCACCTTTTATTATCACCTTGTACAATCTCAGTTTATGATTGGAACTTTTATAAATGCATTACAAAATATATACTACTGTCCTGTGTACTATCTGGCCACAATATACTACCCCAAATATTGTTTCTTTTGTTTTCTCCTCTATTTGGAAATACAACTGATAATTACTCAAATTGTTCCATGTAATTATAGGAACTAGAAGAAATACAATGCCAGATGTTTAACAATGAGAAACCTAAATCCATACTACACAAGATGATTAAGAATCACATCAGCCAATGGGTATCTGCCTGACTTGTGCCTATGCAGGATAATTAGTTACCGGAGGTATATAGAACCAGCAGCAGATATTCTATTGAACTATAAGTAATGTGATTGCAATAAATACAGGTAGTCCTTGAATTACAACAGTTCATTTAGTGACCTTTTAAAGTTACAACGGTACCAAAAAAAGCGACTTATGACTGTTTTCACACTTAGGATCATTATAGAATCCTCATGGTCACCCAATCAAATTTCAGACGCTTGGCAACTGACTCATATTTATGATGGCTGCTGTCTTCCAGGGTCATGTGATCAACATGTGACAAGCAAAATGAATGCGAAAAGCCAGATTCACGTAACAACCATGTTAACTAACTTAACAACTGCAGTGATTCACTTAACAACTGTGACAAGAAAAATGGTAAAAGGGGGCAAAATTCACTTAACAAATGTCTTGCTTAGCAACAAAAATGTTGGGTCAATTAGAGTCGTAAGTCAAGGACTACGTGTATCTATATGTTAAGATAATGCGTTTATTGCAGATCAGTGGTGGATTCCACCCGGTTCGGACCGGTTCGGCCGAGCCAGTAGTTGTGATGATATGACATCACTGAATCGGTTCTTTTTGTTCGGGAGCTGGGCCCTCCCACTCCGCCCACATTATCCTTATCTTTTATTTGGCTCCACCCCCAATCTATTTGCTGCCTCCTAAGTCTCAGCTGCTGGCTAGAAAGAAAAAACTATTTAAACTCTTGCCACAGGGCTTCAAAGGGCCGCCCTACAGCTGATCAGTGTCTGATGTGTGTGTGGAAAGAGTGGGTGTTTTCACTTTCTCATATGAGAGTTTATATTCCAGAAATCAAAACAAACCAGAAAGAAAGAAAGAAACTCTGTAAACAGTCAGATTTTTTATTTTATTTTATTTTATTTTATTATTTTTATTTTATTTTTTTATTTTTTTATTTTATTTTATTTTATTTTATTTTATTTTATTTTATTATTTTATTTTATTTTATTTTATTTTATTTTATTTTATTTTATTTTATTATTTTATTATTTATTTTATTTTATTTTATTTTATTTATTTTATTTTATTTATTTTATTTTATTTTATTTTATTTTATTATTTTATTTTATTTTATTTTATTTTATTTTTTATTTTATTTTATTATTTTATTTTATTTATTTTATTTTATTTTATTTTATTTTATTATGATTTTATTTTATATTTTATTTTATTTTATTTTATTTTATTTTATTTTATTTTATTATTTTATTTTATTTTATTTTATTTTATTTTATTTTATTTTATTTTATTTTATTTTATTTTATTTTATTTTATTTTGCAGAGAAATCAATCTACAGAGAACTAGCACAATGGATAGGGTTAATGACTAGCACTATGTGCCCAAATTAACATTAGTCTTGCAAGAACTTGGTTTTGATTTAGAAGTTGTATGAACCAATACACAACCAATTATAATTATGTAAACCCACTCAGTTCTGGTTCATTCAATAAACTATGACTAAAGCAAGCAATGGTTTTAGTTTGTTGTGTGATACTAGTCATTAAGTGGAGTTCTATTTTCCTATTTCACTACAAGTCACACTACAAGTCACAAAGCATATTTTCCTTTCATGCTTTCTGCTATATTAACAATCCAAATATAGTATCTATCAATGTAGAAGATAGCACTTTGGTGCCTCTTGCTGAGATTGTAGAAATTATCTTGCAAACTCTTCTATTATTAGATTCTCTCAAGGAGTAAATAAAGTAATTTCATTGTTGAATAGGAGAACTGTGCAGGAGAGAAAATATGCCTTAAGTTCAAGTTACAGCACTTAGAAACCTTTAAAAAAAATTAGCAGGCTATTTAAAATTTTATAAGTTGTAGACTAGTATTACAGCAAACCAGTGGTGGGTTTCAAAAATTTTTACTACCAGTTCTGTGGGTGTGGCTTAGTGGGCATGGCATGGCTTGGTGGGTGTGGCAGGGGAAGGATGCAGTAAAACCTCCATTCCCACCCCACTCCCGGGGAAGGTTACTGCAAAAATCCCCATTTCCTCCTGATCAGCTGGGACTTGGGAGGCAGAGAACAGATGGGGGTGGGGCCAGTCAGAATTTTTACTATCAGTTCTCTGAACTACTCAAAATTTCCACTACCTTTTCTTATTTTTCAGAACCTGCTGAAATTCACCTCTCCAGCAAACCCTGATATTTTCTAAAACTCATGATGTTCTTGAGATATAGATTTATTAAAATTCATTAATCCAAACTTCCAGAGGAGAATGACAGAACATGATTCCACTGGAAATATCTGGAATTGAATTTAAAATGTTTATGAACAGTAATGGTATATTCTGATTCTCTGTAAGCATTGTTGCTTATCTTGGATAATGATCTTGGCAAAATGAATGATTAAGCTCCTTTACTTCATTCTTGGGATATCTATAGTAAATATATGGTGTAAGATTGTTCTCCAACTATTTTTATTATTATTTTTGTATTTGTTTACAATTTGATGTATTTAACTTTCTACAGTTTCTGAAAAGAAACAGGGACACTCCACATGCAAAACTTTCTCTGGAATATTCTGTTTTTTACACAAATACTTTTTCATATACCGTGTTTCCCCCAAAATAAGACCAGATCTTATATTAATTTTTGCTCCAAAAGATGCATTAGGGTTTATTTTCCAGTTAGGTCTTATTTGGGAAAAAATAAGGTACTAAATGAATCTGTCTGCCTGAAAATCTTAATTGGGGCTTATTTTGGGGGAGGGCTTATATTATGAGCATTCTGAAAAATCATGCTGGGCTTATTTTCTGGTTGGGTCTTATTTTCAGGGAAATAGGGTAGTCTCTCTTAACCAGTTAACTATAATAGATGACCTTTTAAAGATACCATCTTGCCACCATCTGGCAAGTTAGTATAGAAGATACCTGAATATATGATTACAAAAGCAGAATAAAAGTTGCTTTCGGGTTGAGTCACAAGGCAGCTGACACCAACAAGTGTGGCTGGAGTCAACAAGCATGATTTGGTGTCAACAAGTGTGGTTGGTAGTCACAAGCTTGTGCGCTGAGTACCAAACAATGATGTGTACTAGGACAAAATGTTCATGTCAAAATGAGTAAAGTACCAAATTTGATTAGTTTCAAACTAGTTGAAAGGTATCATTATATATAACGGTATCATTATATATAACGGGGGGGAGGATTTTTACACATACATACATGTACATTGTTGTTGTTAATCACGAAGTCGTGTCTGATCCATTGTGACCCCATGGACTACGTTCCTACCTTCTACCATCCCCCGGAGTCCATTTAGGCTCACACAGACTGCTTCAGTGACTCCATCCAGCCATCTCATTATCTGCTATTCCTTTCTTCTTTACCCTCAATCTTTCCCAGGATTGATCACCTTGAAGTCCAAGGGACTCGCAGGAGTCTTCTCCAGCACCATAGTTCAAAGGCCTCAATTCTTTGGTCAAACTTTCACAGCCATACATTGCAACTGGGAAAACCATAGCCTTGACTTTTGTTGGCAGGGTATTGTCTCTGGTTTTACTATGCTGTCTAGATTTGCCATAGCTTTTCTACCTAAGAGCAAGCATCTTTTAATTTCTTGGCTGTAGTCCCCATCTGCGGTGATCTTGGAGCCCAAGAAAATGAAGTCTATCACTATCTCCATTTCTCCCCCATCTATTTGCCAGGAATTGAGTGGGCTGGATGCCATGATCTTAGTTTTCTTAATGTTGAGTTTCAAGCCAACTTTTGCACTCTCCTTCTTCACCCGCATCAAGAGGCTCTTTAGTTCCTCTTCACTTACTGCCATTACAGTGGTATCATCTGCATATCTGAAGTTGTTGATATTTCTCCCAGGAATCTTAATTCCAACTTGTGATTCATCTATCCCTGCCTTTCTCATGATGTGCTCTGCATATAAGTTAGACGGGCAGGGCAACAATATACAGCCTTGCCAAACTCCTTTCTCAATTTTGAACCAATCAGTGGTTCCGTGTCCTATTTCTCACTGTTGCTTCTTGATCCGCATATAGGTTTCTCTAGAGACAAATAAGATGGTCTGGTACTCCCATCTCTTTAAGAACTTGCCACAATTTGTTGTGGTCCACACAATCAAAGGCTTTAGCATAGTCAATGAAGCAGAAGTAGATGTTTTTCTGGAACTCCCTAGCTTTCTCCATGATTCAGCATATGTTGGCAATTTGATCTCTAATTCAGACAGCCATTTTGCTTTCTTGTATTTCTTTTTCTTTGGGGTGATTTTAGTTGCTACCTTTTGTACAATGTTGGGAACCTCCTTCCATAGTTCTTCAGGCACTCTGTCTATCAGATCTAATTCCTTAAATCTATTTGTCACCTCTACTGTATATTCATCAGGGATATGATTAAGTTCATACCTGAGTGGCCTAGTGCTTTTCCCTACTTTCTTCAATTTAAACTAAATTTTGCAACAAGAAGCTCATGATCTGAGCATACAGGTACATACATGCATACAATTCTAGAACAGAAAGAGGAGAGTACTTTACTTACATTTGCATACTTTGCAACACTGGCCAGTTATATGGACTGGAAGGCCATCAGAAGAACAATTCAATAGTGGGCAGGCCATTCGTCGGCATTCTATTACTCCATTCTAAACCAAGAGCAGATAAATGCAATAGTGAATGCTTGAAATGTTATAATTAGCAGTATTTAGGCAGCATTAGATGTCATTCTTCAGTGTGTAGAATCTTATCTAACCCCTACCAATGTGAACCACTACTAGATTTCTGGGAAAAAAATTCTTTTATCCCACTCCCCCAACCTCAGCAATTGCCTAAATATGGCAACCAAAAAAATCAACCTTGACCCTGGGGAGATTTGAACTTGCAGTAACTGCAGCTGGCAACTAAGTGCTACTTTAACAGCACTTAGTCCACTGCTCCACCAGGCTCAGTGATATTCCATTTAGTACAAAATTGTAAATTGGTACCAAGTTGCACTTAATGCAACCCAAAATTCTGTTATCGTGAGGCTAGCAAAAGTTTTAATAAGAAGAGGATCCTTAATACATCAGAGCAAAAATTTGACATCACTGAATGACATAAAACGTGGTTATAGCAACACTAAAATAGCATGAGATGTTGGAATGTCTGAATCTACAATACGATTTTTTTTTAATTTTGCTTTCTATAACTTCTTGTAAATTTAAATTATATGTATTTTTATCCTTTACTGTAATCTTTCATTATTATGCATATAGAAATTTATGTTTCATTTTTTTTCCTCACCTATTTCTATTGAGTGGAACCAATCACCCTCTTTCCCATAGAAATATAACTTTGAATAGTGTGAATTCAAATAATGCAAACATTTCATAAGATTCATTAACCACATTAATCGAGACCTACATATTGCTTTTTGTGAAGGTTACTACCGAATTTATATGATCTACCCATGAATCGATATCAAATTGTAATAAGTTGCTTTATCCTCATAGATAAGTTAGAAGTGTCTTACTTTACATGTGCAATTTCTGCAGTGATCATCTTCTACCCATGAGTCTTTGTCTCGGTAGATGATTCCATTTACTTGGCAAGTCTTCTCACAGTGACAGTTTTCCAACTGGCTAAGTCTCATTTCTGCATAATTTAGCTATAAAAGAAAGTTACTTGATTTAATTTCTGGAACTCATGTAAACCGCTGAAGTAAGAAATTCTATGAGAAGGAAGCAGACAATAGCAATTGGCTAAGAGGTAAATTTACAATCAAAATAATATAAACCAAGCACTAATTATGATCAAGGTTGGAATAGAACAACATGTATAAATGCCCCATATAAGGTGATTGTACTATATAATACAAACAAAACATAATTATTCAATTAATTTCTTTAAATGTTACTTGTTTATTCATTAAGAAAGCTATAAAAAGCAAGAGCTTCCAGATATTCAATGGATATGAGAAGACCTTTTGAAAATCATAGTTTGTCAAAGAAGGCATCTCGCATTCAGTGACAAATTGAATCTCTTTCCCTACTCATTTCTCATTTCCAACTTCCAGATTCCCCTTAATCTGGAGTGTTCTGAACAGTTTTATATATCATTAAGTGTTGTACCTTATGTGACAAATGTATCTTTTATTTTATGTACACTGAGAGCATATGCACCAAGACAAATTCCTTGTGTGTCCAATCACACTTGCCCAATAAAGAATTCTGTTCTGTTCTGTTCTGTTTGTATATTCAGATCTACTGTTTCTTGAACTTTTTCAATTGAAAATACTAAAGCTTCTGCCTGAATAGTTCAATAGGTCCATACCCTACTACATAAGTAGTTTGCCACCTCCATAGGACAAGTTTCTGACAGATAATCAAAATAAATTATCGGGTGAGAAAGAAAGGAGTATGATTTATGGTCATTTCAGAATTGCACAAACAAAATATCAGTGGGGTTAGGAACAGTGGGTTTGCAATTACAAAGATACAGGTGTCTGGAAGTAGACACTTATATCTAGCATCTGATCAGCTCATACAAAGCCCTATTCTGAGCATTCTCAAGAAAACCTGCTATTGCAGGCCATGGTGAAATCAATTGCTCCTAATTTATCTTGCTTCTCTTGCTTGCCTTGAAGAGAAGAAAATGTTGCTTCCTTTGCTGCTTGTTAATACAAATTGCTGAAAGCCAATTTCACTGACAAGCTGTACAAATTTTCTCTAAAAGAAAAGCTTTAACATGCAGTAGGAGAAAATACTTCTTTGGGAATTAAGAGCAGATTCAATGCAGCCACAAAACCCTGGAAAAAGACTTTTGTTTAAAAAAATATATTAAAAAATGTGCTTTATATGTGCTCTCAATTCCGAAGTATTTGAAGGATTTCAGAACTGTGTGAATTGCCATTAATGTAAATCAAATGTACCTGTTTTAGCATTATCAATATATTTAGACACTGACCCATTCAAAACAGGTTTTGTAAGTATCAAAAAGCAGTATCCACACTCCAGTGGTGGGTTCTTTTACCCATTACCACCGGTTCTTTTTGTGCACACGCTTTGTGCGTGATCGCTGCTTGTGTGCTCGCTTCACTCACACGCGTGTTAGGTTTCTGCCCAGCTGAGGTGCAGCAATCCACTCTGCTGCGCCTATCAGCTTGGCTAAAAAAGAAGAAATAAAGGTAGGAATAATGTGGGAGCGGGCGGGAGGGCCCAGCTCCCAAACAAATAAAACCGGTTCGGTGATGTCACATTGTCACCACTACCGGCTCAGTCTAACCAGGCCAAACTGGGAGCACCCCACCACTGCCACATTCATCATATTATCACTACTACTATTAGTCCAGCGAACAGCTGAGTTTTTTGGTGTTTATGTTGATGATGACATTAAACTTTTTCTAAAAGAAAAAAAAGTTAAAAATAACATTACACACATGTATTTGTGAGTGTGTATTGTTAGAAGAAAAATCCAGTTCCAGTTCCAAGCCAGGAATAAAATGGAGGCTGACTGGAAAGAAGGATTCTGTTCATTGGTGAACAAAAACAACACACATACACAGTGTGCAGTTCTGGGACAGCTGACCAAAATGGAGTTGAGAGTGGGTGGATTTTATACTTTTGGATCCCTGTGGGATCATTTAGGAGTCATGGCTCTATAGCACAGGTGTCAAACTCATAGCATCTTATTACCTCACATAACATTTCATGACATTTTTCCTATTCATGGAGCTGGGGTGGGCATGGCCTGTGTGTGACACATCTGGCCTGCCAATTTGACACTCTGTGTGTGTGTATGTGTGTGTGTGTGTGCATGTGCATGTGCATGTGTGCTTGTGTGTGTGTGTGTGTGTGTGTGTGTGCGTGTGCATACCTATCCACCAACCCATACATATACTGTATGTATAACTGTATAACTTTACTGTATAACTTTACCTATCCACCAACCCATACATATACTGTATGTATATACTGTATAACTTTATACAGTATAACTTTATACTATATAAAGAAGAATATCCAGCATTAATAAGAATTTCAGGTATAAATATAAGCTCCAAGCTATACATCTCAGTTTTACACTGTAAAAAATTCACTGCAAGTTCAAAAGAAGGCAGAAATAATTTGGTCCAATCTGCTAATTGATATGAAATTGCACATTGTATGGCAATCTTTCTGCCTAGGACCCTTTTGATCACTGAGATACAGTGTGAAGAATCTAGAACTCTATATTGATTGTGCATTTAATACTTATGACGTAAATTATATATCAGATGCAATTCTCAAATAGCTAACAGAATTATTTACTGAAACTGCCAGAGAATGATCCATTAAGAGTGTATGTATATTGCAATTTATATAAATTCACATAATTTTCTATTTTAGGAAAATTACGTCCCATTTTCACTCAATTGTCACTTGTACAAGGTTTATAAAACTATCTTCTAAAGCTGTTGTGTATGTTTCAAATCTGAATTATATAAAGCACAATAGAACAGAAAAAAAACAGAAAATAATATTCTGATTATAGTTTCCATATCTGAACTGAAAGGACTTATTTCTAGCTGGGCAGCATCTATTCTGAATCAAACCTAATGCACACACTCCTTAATCATATACAATTTATGGAGGAAAATGCATCATTTACAATAGTGATTTGCAATACTTATCAAGTGATATGAAAAGTGATCTGCAATCCTTCACTGAAGTGCTATCTTCTTGAATTTTACATTTCTCTGCAGCTCTCAAAAAGATTCATGGATATATTTTTATAAAAATTGCATAAGAGCACAGAATATATAAGAGTGTTGCCTATTATCTTCTTTCAGGTGTTTTTTTTTTCCCCTCACTTTTTTCAGTCCAGCTTCCGATGTCATGAAATTCATTCACCAGGCCTGGATCTGTTTGTCTTCTGAGTACAGATAGTCAACTGGGATGCCCTATATGTAGGCACATCTTTTTAAAATATAGACCCATAAAATCAGCACAAATTCTAGACTCGGGAAGATAGATGGCAATATTCATTTATTAAATGACGGTATGTTTTTAGCTGTGCTGTTAATGTTTTTTTAATCTGATATGGTTTTTCTAAATCCACAAGCAATTCAAGTTCATCATAAGAATGGGATTTTAAACCTCCCTTGAGTCCAAAACTTTATTTTATGCTTCAAAAGTCATTATTCTTTGATAAACCAAAGAACTTTTTCAGCAATCACCATCAAAACATTTATGCATTTACATTTATTAAAATGTTGTACTATCTTTATTCATATTTAAGCAATGTTGCTTCAGAATATTTACTTGAAAATGTGGACCAATTCAAAATAAAATGTATTTTTAGTGATTATTAGGCACCCTAAATCGCTTCTAAAAGTTTAATAAGCCCATCTGGGTATCTTTCCAGAATACATTGTGTCTTTGATGGAATACTTAGCATTATTTATTGGCATGTATTAGATTCTATACTGTGATGTTAAAGACCAAATCAATGATGAGAGAAGCAATTGTTCTTTCTTTTGCAAAGGAAATAAAGAACAAACATGCCTTTTAAGTCTAGTTTCTATTTAAAGGCTATGAAAAGACTATTAAGGAATATATACAACACAACATACACACACATTTTTCTTGTCTGTTCTTAGTGCACCACCCTATTCAGAATTAATGTGGGTGGGAGAAAACAAAAGATGACTCATAATCACTACTTAATAGTGTGTGCAGGGAAGCATCAACTTCAACAATATGATAGAATATCCAATGGAAGCCCTTGCCCCTTTGAAACACACACAAAAATGGGTAGGCTTTCCCTTGTGATTCTCTGTCTTTCATGTTGCCGACTCTGATATATCCCACAGCAGTGGTGGGTTGCCCCTGGTTTGGACCGGTTCACAAGAACCGGTAGCAAAACTGGTGGGAGGTTCTGCCTACTGACCCAGACATCATCAAAGTAGATCTGCGCATGCACAGAAGAGCGTGCGTGGACATGATAAGAAGCTGTAGTAAAGGTAACTAGAACCCACCCCTGTCCCACAGGGACTGTTGAAACGAAAGTAACTCATGGATTCTGTATTCATTAATAAAAATAGAAACAATGTGCAGTAGTGAAATCCAATTTTTTTTTACTACCAGTTCTGTGGGCGACGCTTGGTGGGCATAGTGTGGCTTGATGGGTGTGGCTTGGTGGGTATGGCAGGGGAAGGATACTGCAAAATCACCATTCCCACCCCACTCTGGGGCCAGCCAGAGGTGGTATTTGCCAGTTCTCTGAACTACTCAAAATTTCCACTACCAGTTCTCTGAACTGCTCAAAATTTCCTCTATCGGTTATCCAGACCCTGTCAGAACCTGCTGGATTTCACCCCTGGTAATATGCCATTTGCTAAATTAAAATTACAAGTCACTCAATTAGGGCTGACTCAGTATACATTAAATCCACTAGAATGCCTCAGAATTGTCTTATTTTCTTGCAATAACATGAGGTGAAATCTAATATTTTTCTTTTTCCAAACAACCCTTTTCAAACCATGCTGTAAAAATAGGGCACACTTAAATGAAGATGGAGTATCAATAAACAGTCTAAAGAAAAAAAATGAACGCTAAAAAAAGATATATATCAATAAATTCATGCAGACTTTGCAGCCTGGTATACTTTTCATTCAAAGCTTTTATTTAAAACAGAAAGGCCAAGAACTTTTAAATTTTAATTCCACTGTTTTCAGTTGGAAACAATACTACAAGTCTGCACATGTTTATTCAGAAATATTCTACGTGTATGTTCAATGGGTTAGTCTCAGAAAATATACTTTTTACTGAAATCAGCATGTTCGTAATAATTTTTTATGACCGTAGCAGTCATTTCTCTGCTTTACCATAGGTAAATGTTGATTATTCTGGGAGACTCATCCTACCAACTATGGTCTAAAATGAGCCACAAGTTTGTCTACAATAAAGCACAATTCCATGCAATTAACATTTTCTATTACAGTAGAAAAGAAATCCTTGTTCTCTCTAGACTCACAGTCAATTCAAAGCATTATGAAATACACACGGAGTATACAGACCAACTGATGGCAGAGCAAGCTATTGGTTCCACCCCGTTTTTACTCTTTCTCTTTGCTTCCATCATCTTTCCCCTCCTCTTAAACAATAGCCAGGATATGGACAAAACATACTTGCCAGAGTATTGAAATGCTTATTTGCAGACAGTTTTATGACATTCTCAGGTCCTGCAGATGTTTCCTTACTAGATGATATGATCAATGCCTTGAGCACTAGTGATGTTACCTAATTTGGGTAATGAAACATCTGCAAGAAAACAATCAAACTCAGAGTGTATCAAGAACCCTTCATTTCAACCCTGAGCTACAATTTTTCTCCTTTATCAATTCTCAGGACTCTCACCCCTGATTTAACAAGTTCTTATAATATGGATTAAGTTCATATAAAGTCAGGGGTTCCCAAACTTGGCAGCTTTAAGACTTGTGGACTTCAACTCCCAGAATTCTCCAACCAGCATAGTTGAAGTCCACAAGTCTTAAAGCTGTCAACTTTGAAGACCTCTGAAACCCATAGACAAACAGTGGAAAAATACATAGTGGTCTTAACAGATGGAGGAAATGGCAACTTGGATTAAAAATTATGAGTAAGAGGCAGGTACCTACTTTTGCTGTCATTTTAGCCAGAAGCTCTTGTAAATCCATAATTCCTTGTACCAGGCTTAAGAAGTCACTGCAGGTAGGGCAGGCTCAATAAAAAGAAAGAATAAATATCATAGTATTAAAAACCAGACTGAACAAAAATCTAAAACACAATGTGTTTAACATCTAGAAGCCAAATAGATATTGATTGGAACATCGTAACTGTTAAGATTAGGAAATCTATAGATGAATGACACTGGGCACTATTACGGTTTTGAAAGCCTGATCAAAATGCTTTCCCTTTTTCTTACTACCATGGTGAAACAAGCTGTTGCTATGTAAGCCTATTGTCTTTCTCATTTGAATAGGTAATGTTCACAGTTCATAATTTGTATTTTCCATGCTTATTGCCTACTTATTGCCTAGAAGAACCCACCACCATCATGAATGAGAAGCAATCTAACATAAACGAAGAAAATGCCTTTGATACTGCTCCAAGCAATAATTGGCATTTCCATGCCTAACCAACCAGATATGAAGAACAAGCATAGCCTCCAGGTTGGTTTAACTCTGGAAACCACTATTGTCATTCCAAAAGGAGCTTGGAAGGGGGAAAATATTGATGAACTTCTACTGCAAAATAATAAATGTAAAGTAATTATTGGATAATCAATTTATATAAGATATAAGATAAATAATCAATTTATATAAGGTAAACCGAATGGGCAGAGGTCTATGGTTAAATTGCAAAATTTAGACAATAGGGTTCTATATTCATTTTATTTGCACAGTTAATTGAAAGTTAACCAATTTTAATTGCAAATTCTAATTTGCCATTGCTATTTTTGTCCTGTTGCTCAGAAATCAGTTAGCAGAAGAAATGCAGTTAAAATGGTTATAATCCTGAGGACCAGAAGAACATTTGGAAAATTATGAAGCCAAATGTGAAAACTGCATATATCTCTTAAAGGACTTTAGGTCTACATTACTTGAGATAATCTAGATATGTACTTTTTACACTGTGATTTGTTGATATACATACAAATCCACATGCAAATAGACTGGGATTCTAACCAAAAACACTTCTGCAATTAAATCTTAGAAGGAATTTTTCTATATTAACCAGGAAGGACAGGCAAAAAGTACCTTGATTCATGATAGATAGATAGACAGACAGACATTTCTTAACAAAAAGTAAGACATTCTGCTTTTATCTGAAGTCAGAATAGCTTATGTTATTCTTTTCATGATGGCACAGATGCTCTTGCCCTTTATTTATTCCTTACTATAGGAAGTTTTTTATTGAAAAGGGTAACAGTCATAAAGATTCCCAATGCCATAAATCAGCCATAGGGCAAATTTAATGGAGAGGCAATATTATTAACTTCTTATAAAAACTTGAGAATCACTGGTTACCAATGGATTAATTTAAACATTCCAAATCTTCCAAATGAAATTTTAATATTAAATGATTTCCCTTTATAAAAATAAGGATTTGGCAATATCATACAAAAACACTCAAAATATTTGTTATTTTAGAAACATGGAACACCTCATTTAGAATAGCAAGTAGAATAGCAAGTAAAATAGCAATACTTGCTCAGAGCAGAAATCCAAATTAAAACATTTCCTAATAAATGACTACCAGCCTCTAGTTGAACATACCCACTGCATGGAAACCCATCACTTATTTAAATTCCTTTCCAAGATTCCCAATTACTTTGGTTATATGTTAGTAAACAATGGGGGCACAATGGCTCAGTGGTTAAAGATGCTGAGCTTGTCAGCTGACAACCTGGGTTCAAGACCCCAGTGCTGCATGGCAGGTAACTCCCATCATTTGCCCCCTGCCCACCTATCAGTTAGAAAGCATGCAAATGCAAATAGATAAACAGGTACCACTTTGGTGGGAAGGTAACAGTGTTCCGTGTGTCTTTACATATCGTCACGCTGACCACATGACCACAGAAGCATTCTCAGACAACACTGGCATCTTCAGCTAAGAAAGGGATATGAGCACTGCCCTCCAGAGTCGGATATGACTGGACAGGGGAAACCTTAACTTTAAACTATGATTAAACTGCACATGATACAATCACCATGTAAGTGTATCCCAGTTCTTTTGTTTCTTAAGAATCCTGATGACTTCCCTGCCTAAAGGCATTTTAAAAAGGTGGCAATATGTTGAAAAAGAAGGAAAAAAGTTGTCTTGGAAGCTATAATTCAGCTTTATAATAAATTCAATTTAGAAAATAAATATCCATGTTTTATATAAAATGCACATTATCATATAGGAGTACTAAATCTAGGAGTTATATTCTCCTTGTTATCTATAGTCTGGAAGAAAAATAACGCTCTATTTCCTGAAGAAAGAATAAGGAAGGTAAAAAACAAGAATGGATCTATTTTAGCAGTATGGTGAAGGCTGTTTGCAGAAGGGCATACACATGAATTCTCAAACTCGTTGATAAAAGCAATTTCCTAAAAACATAAACAAATTTATGTGACACCCCCTCCTCATGGTGAATAAAATAGATGATTTTTTTTGGAGCTGGGGTAGGCCCTAAAGGACTATATCACTTCATATAATATATGCAGCCTTCATCATATGTACTTTCTTGACTTGAACTGAAAAAAAATGCATATTAATTCCTCACGCATAACCTGGGATTATCACATGCTTTAACAACAATCAACAAGGTTTGCAAAACACAGTACGTTAAGCAATATAAATATAACTTAATATGCTAAATATAAACTGCTACTTACTGCGATTCAGATTAGGACACTGAGTTATATATCCATTAGGCATAAAGATGACTTTCGCATCTTGAATGATACCCTTTGTAACAGAAGAGAAAGCTGATAATATATAGCAACACAATTAAAGTGCACAAAATCATTCACTACTCATCTACTGTTAGGCTCAAGAAATTGACAGTTATACTTTAGATTCATATTAATTTAAAATAATGAGCTATATTTTTTTTTCTAAAAAAAAAATCATTTAACCTTATTCGGGCATCTTTGCAAGTAAAGAAAACTAATGATCTTAGAGACCGGATGAAAATATATGATACCAGAAAGATCCTAAACTTCATAGAATAGACACTCAGGAGCCAGAGGCACCATTGGAATGGAAAAGAGGGAGAAAGCTTTGTCTATGGAAAACCTCTTAATACAATGATAAAAATAATTCTACTATCATCATTGTATATGTATATAGTAGCGGCAGGGGAGGGTTCCAAATCGCATTGCTATCAGTTCGCTCGTGTGCACGTGGGGCGCTTCTGCGCATACACAGAAGCATCCGGGCAGGTGGGTGGAGCCTCCCACTGCCGCCGTTACCGGTTTGCTTGATCCAGTGTGAACCAGTAGCAACTCACTACTGGGTAGCGGGAGGGGGAATAATCAGAAGCAGACCAGTGGAAGATGTGAATGTTCAATTTCATAGCCTTAACACTCCCTGGACATGCCTATTGAAAGTGAAAGGAAAAGTCATCCCACCACATGTTGTCTGCTCTGGTTAATATGAATCTTATACCCACGGTTCTTATGTAATTCTATTGACCTGGATATGGATCCTATGAAATTCAGCAGAGTTCTCAATAGACATGGATGCACTGTTAAAATAATTCATATTTATGCCTCTTTTACAATTTTCCCCCATTGAAATTGGTTATGAAGCCCACTTTGGTTTAGTGCAATAGTAGAACTATGAACATTTTTATAAAAGTACCAAATTTGCAACATTTGTATGCATTAATACTGAATCCTATTTTGCAAAACAGAAACATACAAATGTTGCATGCATAACTGATTGTTCATGGTACAACAGGCTAAAATTCATAGATATCATAATGATATGGACATAGTTCTTAAATATACTGAAATAACTTTGAAACTTTAGGAAATTGATATAATTAATCAACATATGCATAAACTTTTATTGTGGTATGTCTACGCTCAGTGCCTTCTTAACCCAAATCATCATTTTTTTCAGGTACTAGTGAATGCAGTACCTCATCATCATATAACATAAACTGAACAAGTATCAAAACTATCACACCATATGGTACAGGACAGAAGATTCTCTGAGAGATGCAGTCAGAACAAAATACAGCATATAGTTCGACTATATCACCATATACTACAGCTTGCTTTCTCCAATTTCTTGATCTTTGGCAATCTCTTTTCACTTTTATGCTTAATAATTTTATTTCATTTCACAGTTCTTCTGTTTCCTTATCCATGAGGTCCAGGGTTTCAAATCAATTCTTCATGTTGTCCTTGAAAATTATGGATATATATTGTATTCAATATATTTGAAATTAGTTGGTTTTATTCTTCCACTTTAACTTTTGAAGTTAAAGTTAATTTGAATCCAAAAGATTTGAGAAGTTTGTGATTTGTTACACATAGCTCATAGTTACATCTTTGCTATTACTATATAACTGAACTCTTCCTTGTATCAATTTTATTTCATTTCTGTGTGTTCCATCTATGTTGCTAGACATTGGTTTGGTTGTTTGAAGACTATATTAGCATAAAAACAAGACTGGATTGGAAGATACTGGTAAATCATTATTCTGTTTTATTAGCCATGTAGTATAGTTACATTTTGATCCTTACTGTTTCCATTCTTTCCGGGCTCCATCCTCAACAGCACATACTTGCATATTGTGTCGGTTTCAAATTGAAACCAGCCATAAAACTATTCAAATTCCCCTTCTTTTGTCTCAGTAGTTGGAGCATCAACTTGAATAAGAATAGTAAATGGAAGTCCAGAAATTTTAATGATATTGTTGAATCATTGATTGCACTGTACCCAAGCACAGTACTTTATTATTATAGTCTTCCCATGAAAGCTGTACAATTCTCTTCTTTGTTTTTCATGCCCTGAGTAGTGAACAGCATAATCTTCTTATGGAAAGTGTCCAATTCCAATCCATTTCAATTTGGATGATCTCCAAAATGTCAGCCTGTAGTTGATTCATTTCATCTTTCATTGTATTGAATTTTCAAATATCCATACTACTTCTCTCCATATTCCTATGGCGATTCTGTCTTTTTCAACTTTGGGCTTTCTTTTCTTGCATTGTAACATTAGCAACTGGACATATGGAAGGCTTTCATCTGCATCACAAACACCATTAAGTTTCTAAAGATCTACAATTCTTCCTCGGTGTTGAGTGCCCTCTGATCCGAAGCCCATCATCTAGCACTATATCAACAATTGCTCTTTTTTGTTGATCAATGTGACTTCGTTGAAAAATACAGAACTGGTTTGCCATTATCTTCTTTTGCAAGTATGTTATCACTAATGCAATATAAGTGCCTGTTCCTTTTAGCAGCTAAGATGACCTTCACATGATGAGTTGACCGTACTGTGAGTATGTATTATTGGTGTACGCTCCCAACACACTTCATGCATTATTTCACCACAGTGAGGCAGCATAGCAGGACTTGGAAAATACCTAGCAGCCTATTGTGCCTTTCAGGTGTTCTATTTTGTCTTTCTGTTATATGGGGAACTAGCAAGATGTCCCTCTCCTTCTCATCACTGTCCCTGTATTAATAATGAGGTTTGTTCCTTTCTCTTGCCTTTCAACAGGTGCTATTCCACTAAATAAAATGTAATCGTACTATTTCCATAGCAAGAAAGATAAAGCAGGAATAGTTAATTTGATTATTTTATTCTCATTTGGATATCACTTCTGGATTTTGTATTTGTGATTAAAAAATGAAACTTTGACTTTGATTTTGTTGATCAGAAAGATTTTGTCATTATAGAAATGGCTAGTTATATATTAATGTGTAAAAGCAAAAAGTTGAGGTTGGAATGTTTTTATCTTGTACTGTGCTAAGAGTTGGAAGTCAATGTCTTTTTTTTTCTTGTATCATAACTCCTTTTCCCCGCTCCTTTTCCTTTCCTTCCTTTCCTATTTTTATTTTTTCTTTATATTTTATATAATAAAACAAAAAAAATTATAACACAAAAAATGTAAACATGCCCATTTTGAATATTTTCATTTAATCCCTGGTAAATTTGTTAAGTGGCCTTACTAGAAGTAATCATATTTACCTCAAGGGGTTCATCACATCACTTTATAACTGAGCAAGATTTTTGTGCAGAAGAGAAAGGAAAAATAAATTGAGAGCAAAAAAAAAAAACCCTTGAAAAAAAAATCCAGATCTATTCAGAACTGAAGCTAAATTCATCACTGATCCTACAATCATGCCTTCACCTCACAGAAAGTGTGTTTATTTTATCTTCTCTTGATTATCTCGCTATCTTCAGTATGATATGAGAAGAAATACGGCAATATTTGTGGCAGATAGTACTGCTTTCATTTTTTAAATGCAGCCTCAGACTAGAATTTAAATGAGGTATTCATTCTGAAAATTCTACAGAGGTGAAAAAAGAATTAATTGTTTCATTAAAGCTTGCCTTTGACAATGAAATAGACTGACTTGATGAAGATTAGTTACAACTAGAGTGCTGCAGATGGAGAACACTGTATCTTACCCAGAATACAAAGCTTGTACTATAAATAAAATATAGGCCTTAGTGCTTCAAGCTTTGCAAATGCAGCATCATGTAACATTTATATGTTCACTTGATCTAAAAGCAAAGGTTGATCTGTATTACTTCCCACTTGTTATTTCAAAATCAAATATTAATTGAAAAACTTAATGAAAATAACCAGATTACTGTACAACATTAATAACATTTTTTAAAAAAAGAAAAATGTATGTTGCCCAATCAATGTGTAGAAACAAAACACATACAAGCTTTACACAGCTGAGATCAATAATTAATAGGTAGGAATAAAAACCAAGGATTTTTTTTTCTATCCAAAAGTACCGAGTTTTACCCATAAAATGAACATCCAGATGGATAACCCCATTAATCTACATTGTGGTGCTTGTAAAAACTGCTGTCATTCAACTGTATACACAAAGATCCATATCTGCACTTAGAGCCAAATGTAGCTTTCTGTGATTACAAATGGATTGAGGATTTTAAATTAAAATAAGATCAAATAAGCACCCATCTTATTTAATCATACCATATCACATCACATCACCTCTGATTAAGAATAAAACATGATTTGTTCTCTTGCTTTAAACCTGACTATATAAATTTCTAAGGGTTTTGGTTTGCTTTTTTAAAATGCGTCCACTCTAATCAAATAAATGTTCCCCATTTGATTTACTTTTAAAGCATTACCTCTAAACTCAAAAAAGATACTGGGCCAAGCTTAGCCCAGGTTACATGCTATCCAGAGGTGAGTTTCAGCAAGTTCTGACCAGTTCTGGAGAACCGGTAGTGGAAATTTTGAGTAGTCAGGAGCCTGGATAGCTCAGCAGACTAATGCATTGTAATTTAACTCCAGCTGTCTGCAATTAGTAAGTTCGAATCTCACCAGGCTCAAGGTTGACTCAGCATTCCATCCTTTCTAAGGTAGACAAATTGAGGACCCAGTTTGTGCTGGCAATAAGGTGACTTTGTAAAAATATACAAAAGTATGAAGGCTATTGCTTAACGCATTGTAAGCCGCCCTGAGGCTCCAGAGAAGGGTGGCATATAAATCAAATTAAAAAAAAAATCGGTAGTAACAATTCTAACTGGCCCCACCCCCATCTATTTTCTGCCTTCTGAGTCCCAGCTGAATGGGAGGAAATGGGGATTTTGTAGTAACCTTCCCCTGGATTGGAGAAGGAATGGAGATTTTATAGTATCCTTCCCCTGGAGTGGGGAAGGAATGGAGATTTAACAGTATCCTTCCCCTGCCATGTCCACTAAGCCACACCCACCAAGGCATGCCATGCCCTCCAAGCCACACCCACAGAACCAGTAGTAAAAAAAAAAATTGAAACCCACCACTGATGCTATCTAAATGTCAAAATCCTATTCACTGTTTTTGGATCATTAAATGATGTGCTTTTTTATTATGCAAGGTAATTAGTTACTTATCAGGCAAATAGATCATTTTCATTCGTTTAGGTGCAACTATAATGGGTGTGTGATTGAAAAAGCAGCTTTTAGAGAAAACCAGTCTAATAGCCACTAATGGGTTTCTGAGACAGGGAATGTCAAGCAGCAGATGAAACTCTAGCCTGACATGAATGGATCATAGCAGCAAATGTTGCAGGAGAACATTCAGTTACAGATCCATTGGCACTGTGAATTAGCATTCACTAATGCAATGCTACAGCACCTGGATCCCTGGTTTCATTACACAGCATTCTGCTTGGTCTGGAATGACATACATTATTATAAGAATTCAGTCATTTTGACGTATGAAGAGAATTTTAGCCTGCCTGCTATCCAAAAGGGGATAGGTTACAAGCCATAAAGTAATCAGGGTAAAAAAAAACAAAAATAAGTTAATTATTTTAATTTAATCAGTTTCAAAGGACACAGCAACAAGCATAATGACACCGCAAAAAAAGACTCAAAATGATAAGCTGCAGACATTGAGTTCTGAACATGAGTATTAAAAAATCCAGCTCATAATCTAATGGTGAAGAGCAGGTATTAGGTGTCAGACTGGTCAGTCCAAAGTAGAGGTACTACAAAAGCTACAAACCCATTAATATTTTTTATTATTATTCCATGTGGAAATTCAACATGGAAAATTTAGAATCCTGCAGAACCCCAGAAGAATGTTGAGTAAACTGTTCTTAGGGTGCTCTTTATTCATTTCTGTGGTAAATATCTGTAGTGCTAACAAAAAGCCAGTCAGAATATGACCATCCTGGTTTGAGAGGAAAAAAATGGGACTTTGTTTCTATACAGCCGTGATGGCGAGCCTATGTCACGCATGCCCAAAGTGGCACAGGAAGCCATGTCGCCCGGCACATACTGCGTTGCCTGTTTGTCTTTTGGGTTTCTGGCATGCATGTGTGCATGACGATCAGCTGTCCTTCGTGCACGCAGCAGTGCCGAAAACTGGTGTGCGCATGCACACCAGACAGCTGATCGTCAGGTGCACATGCACACCAGAACCCGGAAGTTTGCCTGTTCTGGAGCGTGATCCCTTTGTGCGCACGACAGTGCCAAAAACCAGCCTGCGCATGCCAGCTGATCATAAAGCACATATGTGTGTTAGAACCCAGAAGTTCCATTTTTCTGGAGCATGGTTTCAATAAGCGTGTGTGTGCATACATGCAGTGTTTCCACGTGACCTTTCGGCACTCGGTGCCAAAAAGGTTCACCATCATTGCCATATAAAATATGAACAGTGACAGTTTTTCCTGCACAGAGGTGGAAGGAACCACTGATTCCCACAATGGAAGAATGGATGGTGAAGTTAATGGAATTGACTGAGATGCTGAAATTGCTTTATTAAAGAAAAGACTTTATCTAGCTTTATTTCTACATGGAGACCACTTTGAACTTTTTGCTTGAAACTGAAAGAAATGAAATTTTAATATTGGGATTTGATGATTAAAACTGATTAAGATTATAAAAATACTATGTATATTGTATTTTAGAACAAAAGGTTAATGTATTTTACATTTGTACCTGTACTGAAGAAAGTGAAAAGTTACTTATCTATTTTTTCTTATTCCTTGCACTTCACCCCTTATGTTTTGCCTTCTTATATATATTATCTTTTGTAGAAATTTAATAAAGCGGAGATCGTGATGTGAAGGGGGGGGGGAGAGAGATGATAGAGAGAAACGTGATAGAGAAGAGATGACAGAGACAGAGATACACACACACGATTACCATCTTGACAAAGAGGCAAGCAGAGACCTTTCAATCCATGTGTGTTAAACTACTGCCAATAACAACAGCGTATAAAGTGAAAACCAACAATTTCTGCAAAAACTCTAGCAAAAGGACATTTCTGAAACAAGAAATTGCAGCAGGAAGAAGTTATTGCACATTTTCATCGATGATGATGATGATGATGATGATGATGTGGCATAGAGTTCCCTTGATAATTAATCCACAGCATGGATGGATCAGAACCTCAGTCTGGAAGTGCCAATAAGCAACACTGGACTTGGGAAATGGACAGTGCTTTCTGTATAAGAAGAATTTTAATATCCATCTAAAAAAGAAGACGTTATACATAGATACCTAGAAGGAAGCCCATGGCAAAAACATCCTGTCCAAGAAGACACCAGGACTAAAAACAGCTTTCCAACACAAAGCAAATTTAGTCCAAGTAGGAACTTCCCACCAAGTTTGAATAAACCAGAAAGAACAAATGGAAGGAACATCTTCAAAGTTGGGATCTAAGGCTATATAATATTGTAAGAAAAATCATTTTCAGGATTACTTCAGTGACTTGGTTGAAGAAGTGTGGGCTTTGGGTTAATACTGTATTATTAGCATATGCTCTTTTATTTCAAAGCAAAAACTCTACTGAAGAGATTATATGATCTCTTATATGATTAAGATACTTGAGACAGAACATGAAACCACTGGGATTAAGAAGGTCTTCTGTTGATTATTATGATTATTCCTCTATTTCTATAGGAATATTTGAAAACATGGTGGTCAAACAGATATCTCTGCTTCTCTATTTTAGTTGGAGATTCCTCAATATATATACATAATATATGTGTGTGTATACATGTGTATACATGTGTACATGTGTGTGTGTGTGTGTATATGTATATGTATATATGTGTATGTGTGTGTGTGTGTGTGTGTGTGTGTGTGTGTGTGTGTGTGTGTGTGTATATATATATATATATATATATATATATATATATATATATATATATATATATATATATATATATAGGTCTTTGGTTATTCAGGTCTTCTCCCACGTAGAATTGGAAGTATCTTGGTGACGTTTCGACGAAGTCTCATTCGTCATCTTCAGGCTGGTGTTCTCGGCTTCGTGCTTCCAGGAGCAATGAGAGATTGCAGCTGACCCTTCCTTTTAACTGCTAGTGGGGGTGTGAGCTGATTGGGTGGGAGCTTGGCTGTGTTCTGATTGGGTGGAGGTGTGTTCTGATTGGTTAGGGGCTTGGCTGTGCTCTGATTGGATGGGGGGTTGGTTGTGCTCTGATTGGCTGGGGGTGTGTTCTGTTTGGGTGGGGGCTTGGTTGTGCTCGGCTTAGTCTGAGTTGCAGGAGGATTTGAGCTGGTGAGCTGCGTTGTTGTTGTTTGGCTTCATGTTTGTGGTCGAGAGAGCTTTTCATGGAGGGTGTTGGTCTGATTCATGTATGGATTGGAGGGGTTAAAAGTGGCTAATGATATAGCTGCGGTCTGGCTTCTGGTCCTTGGTCATGCCTCATTATCAGTGTGGGTTTGAGTCTGCTTTCTGCGTGGATGTGTGGTGGTGACATCCTGTGTGGCTCTTGTGAGTGTGGGTCTGGTGTCATTCATCGTGTTAGGGACTAGTTTGTCAATAAGGGTGGGTTTCCAAATGGCTGGCAGGCGGGAGGTATCGTCTCGTTTGTTCATGCTGTGTGGGCGTTTTTCTATCTCGATGGCTTCTCTGATTATTCTGTCATTAAAGTGTTCAGTTTTGGCGATAGTTCTGGTCTTTTTAAAGTCAATTTCATGTCCTGTGGCTTTAAAGTGTTGGACCAGGGAAGAAGTTGGTTCCTCTTTTTTGACTGAGTTTTTGTGTTCTTCAATGCGTGCACTTATTCTTCTGTTGGTTTGTCCGATGTATGTGGTGGGGCAGGCGGTGCATGGGATTTCATATACTCCTTGATTTTCTAACTCAATTTTGTCTTTGGGGTTCCTCAGGATGGTGGATATTTTTTGGTTTGTGCAGAATGCTGTCTTGATGTTATGTTTCTGGAGGATTTTGCTTATTCTGTCTGTGGTGCCTTTTATGTATGGGAGGAGGGCTTTGCCGTTTTCTTGTTCTCTGTCTTGAATTTTAGCGGGGGTTTCTTTTTGGATTAGGTTGGTAATCTTATTTCTTTGGAATCCATTGGATGTTAGTACGTTAGTGAGAGTGTGTGGTTCGGTTTTTAGGTGTTGTTCGTCAGCTAAGCGTTTTGTTCTGTAGATGAGTGTCTTGGCTACAGAGTTGATCTGGGCTGGGTGGTGGTGTGAGAGTGCATGTAGATAGCGGTTTGTGGGTGTTTTCTTCTGTTAGATAGTGTGTCCTAGGGAACCATTAGATTTCTTGTAGACTGAGACATCCAGGAAGGGAAGTTGGTTGTTCGCTTCCGTTTCCATGGTGAACTGTATTTTGGGGTGTAGGCTGTTGAGGTGTGTGAGGAAGTTGTCCAGTTTTTCTTTCCCATGTGGCCAGATTATGAAGGTGTCGTCTACGCAGCTCACCAGCTCAAATCCTCCTGCAACTCAGACTAAGCCGAGCACAACCAAGCCCCCACCCAAACAGAACACACCCCCAGCCAATCAGAGCACAACCAACCCCCCATCCAATCAGAGCACAGCCAAGCCCCTAACCAATCAGAACACACCTCCACCCAATCAGAACACAGCTAAGCTCCCACCCAATCAGCTCACACCCCCACTAGCAGTTAAAAGGAAGGGTCAGCTGCAATCTCTCATTGCTCCTGGAAGCACGAAGCCGAGAACACCAGCCTGAAGATGACGAATGAGACTTCGTCGAAACGTCACCAAGATACTTCCAATTCTACGCGGGAGAAGACCCGAATAACCAAAGACCTACATACAAACACCCGCGAAAACCTCAGAAAACATATATATATATGTATATGTATATATATATATACACACACACACACATACTCACACACATATATATATACATGTGTATACACACACACACACTGTATATACGGTACTATGAATATGAATGCTCAACACATCTTCAATATTTTGTTTTTCTTTACAGCTTCAACATTGCAAGGGGGTTTCTCTTTGTAATGAAAGCAGAAACAGAATGCTTACTCTTTTTTAAAAGCTTATTTCTAGCTATCTTTTAAGAAGATATTTTGCATCAAAATAAATGGCTTTTACTCTGACTAGTGCAAAACCATCTTGATTTTACAGACAGAACATTTCAATGAGAATTACTATTTGGAAAAGGTGCTGTGAGGATTTCCTTTAAAATGTTAGATTTTTTTTTCTTCCTCCCAAACAAAAACAAAAAAACCAAGAAAAACCTTCTGAACTACAAGAATTCAATATTATCTAATAAAGACCTAATTATCATAACAGAAAATAATTGAATGTTGCACTGGATAACACAAAGAATGGAAACAGATCACATTCCTGAATATTTTGAATTATTCTTATCTTAAAAAGAGGAGCTAAAGATATACACTGTTTCCCTTTTAGCAATCAAAATAAGATCAGATAATTTTCATAAAGTAGAACTTCGAAGGCATTATTCCTTCCAAGAATCAAAAGAAAAATGTTTGTTTAAACATACTCTTTTTTGTGGAAATATTTTCAAAAAAAGTTTTGTACACTAAAACCCTGAAGCAACTTATTTCGATGAGGAAAATGAAGTTCTTTAGCTGGGTATGTACAATGTACGAATAAGGACTGTGTCAGGCCTGGAAGCCATATTTTACATTGGGCCTTCAGGCCTGCCACATTTACTGCTGTGGGAAGCTGGGAGGGGGAATTGTGTGGAGCCGGGATGATATATAGACATAATAACATTCCTTTCCCAGAGAGTCAAGGACATCTTGCCCTGCACCTGGAGGGATGTGGCTGGGAGGCATCTCCAGTTGGAACGGTGCTTTGATTGGGCCATGTGATGGATTTGTGGGTGCTTGGCAGGCACTTGGACTTTCCTTTGGGTGGGGAAACCTGGAAGCTTTCAGATTCGGGTTTTCCCAGATATGCCAACATGACATCTCTAATAAAATGGAACTTTGAGGAACTTCAAGCTTCAGAGTCTACTTTTGTTGGGGGTGTTATTTGGAACCCTGACAGACTGCACATTGCTTAAATACTATCAAAAGGATATGTTTTAGCACTGGTTAATAAGAACAAAATGTAACACTTGTAAAATTATAACAAGCAAGCTTAAAATACAACCAATTAAATGTTTTTTTGCCCTGCAGAGTTAGTAAAATACTCAGACATTCATAGACCAAAGAAAAACACTTGTCTGCTCTCATTATGATCTATAAAAACTGGCAGTTTGTTATCCTATTAGCAGCTATCCTGCGGTTTCAAAGTGTTGATGTATAAAAAATACTAACATATACTGGGATAATATCCATCAGTTCTTCAATGTCAGCTCTTTCTATCAAATAAGAATTGCAGATGTCTAAATCATATTACTACTGTTACTAATAGTGTATGTCTGCAGTTTTGTGTGGGCACACTGTATGTCCATAAACATATGTTTTCCATCTGCAGAATTATAGCAAGCAGCTGAAGTTTTTTTAAAAAAAAAATCCAACAAAAACAGCCCAACAGCTGTAATATAAAATAATGCCATCAATTTCACTTCAGGGTGACAGCTCAACCATTAAGCAGAGAAATAAAGACTAAGCATTGAAGCATTTCTCCATCAAAATTTAAATGGGGAAAATGCATTAAAATTATCTGTATCATATTAAAACCTCTTAGATGTTCGTACCGGGTGGACAAATTGAGCAATCTTTTGTTTGTGTAAAGCCAATTCTGTGACTATTTCATCTCTGCATCTAATGGTTCCTTCAACCATTGTAACTACTGTAACTACAGCCCAGTGTGACAGTTTCAAGAAAATGCAGGTAATTGCACACTTTATGAATTGTCTTCTAAAAGCTATTAAAAGTATTCATCTGGGAAAGAACCAGAAACATCCAACTAGTTTCACAATAACCTTCATCTATAATCAGAGGAGTTATGGGGAGAAGGGGATGCAATGCCTCAGTAGTTAAAGACGCTGAGTTTGTCAGCTGAAAAGCTGACAGTCTGAGTTCAAGGCCTGAGTGTCATGTGACGGGGCAAACTTCCATTATTTGCCTCTGCTCCTGCCACTCTAGCAGTTTGAAAGCATGCAAATGTGAGTAGATCAAAAGGTACCATCTCGGTGAGAAGGTAACACCGTTCCATGTACCTTGGCATACAGTCATGCTTAGCCATATGACCACAGAAGTGTCTTCAGACAATGCTGGCTCCTTTGGCTAAGAAACAAAGATTAGCACTGCCCCCTAGAGTCAGTCATGACTGGACAAGGGAAACCTTTATCTTTTACATTTATTTACATATATTTATTTATTTATTTATTTTATTTAACTTTATTTTATTTATTTGTCAACAAGTATAAGGAAAAAAGTAACAGTATAGACATAGACATGGACACATAAAAAAAAATCGGCACAAATAAAAGGATATAAATAAGCAAAACATAGCCATAAACACATAAAAGGGGCATTGGTCCTACCTGACACGCTCCTTTACGTTTGAGTACATATAAATGGAAACTATAGGACAGGGACAGTAGGCACACGGGTGCGCTTATGCACGCCCCTTTAGGGACCTCTTAAGAAACATGAAAGGTCCTTGGTAGACAGTGTAAGGTAAAAGGCATGGGGGTTAGCAAGACTAACAACAGGATCAGGTAGAGTGTTCCAGACATTTACTACTCTATTGCAGAGTAATAGAGTAGTAAATTTACTACAATCAAGATTAGAGCAAATTACTTTGAGTTTGAATCTATTGATAGCCCTTGTGTTATTAAGGTTGAAGTTAAAGTACTTATTAACAGGTAGGACATTGTGTAAATAATCTTGTGTACTAAGTTTAGGTCGGAACATAGACGGCATTGTTCGAGGCTATCCAGGTCTAAAATTTCAAGCCTGGTGGTATAGAGAATTTTATTTTGAGCAGAGGATTTGAGTACTCTTCTAGTAAAATATATCTGGACCTCTCTAATGTATTGATGTCTGAAATACAGTGAGGGTTCCACGCATGTGGAAGGGAGGGTTTGAAAATAAAGACAGATGTGGCAATCATATAAAGCACTAGCCTGATTTTTAAAAAGAGTATTGCTTCAAGGCATGGCATCTTGGTTTTTTTTTTCCATTTTCCATTCTCCAAGTGAGAAGAGCAAGATGGGGCAGAATCATTTTCATTCCCGTGCCTTCAAAAAAAAAAACTGTAAGCCAAAATGCTCAGTGAATTTTGCTTTAAAATTCATTCTGCTTTCGTTCCAGCATATTCTCTGAAGGTTATCTCTGCCATAAAATGCCACTAATCAATATGACTGTTTCATCATAGTGTTATGTTTAAAGGGAGGGAGGGAGGCATGGTATAGTAATGTCCTACATGGTGTCACAGTTCTTTTGCTTCCGAGCTATAACAGAGAGAAAGAAGTTTGAAGAAAATGTGATTCCAGAGTAAATATGATACATGGACCAGCATTGGATATTTAGAATAAGGAAGTAACCAACAGTTCAAACTATGCCAGACTTTTAATTTTTAAAAAAAACCCTCATTCATAAAGTAAAATAGCATCTAACAATGGAGCACAAAGCATAATGATTTTATATTTCTTTTACAATGACTCAGTTAAATAATTTTATGGATGACACAGGGAGGAAATAGAAAGAAAAGTCTCATTTTTACATACAAATAGCAGATGTCAGCTATTAATTAATATAAATTACATGCACACACACAAGTAGTAAAGCCCCTGTGCTGGCAAATAGGAATCTTTGATCTTGGCCTTCCAATCAGCACCAATGACATGAAAAGTCATGGACATGAAATCCATAACTTTTTATAATTTAGCAGTGGATTCCAAATTGTGGGGTGGGGGGGGGGGATTCTTTGCTTTTACCAGTTTTGGAAAAAAAAATAGAGCAGAGCTTCTTCTTCTTCTCAGGACTGTCACATCACAGACACTTGCTCTGATGATAGATTAGTAAAATCATTTTTTGTATGAGTGCACATTCATTGGAAATATTTGAGTTGGCTGACATATATAGGTACCACCTTGAGTGATAGAAATGCACTTCTAATATTAATTCTATTCACCCCAGCCTGGTGCTTTCCACTGATTAATTATTCTAATTGTCAAGAACTTTCTCCTTAATTCTAGGTTGGTTCTCTCCTTGATTAATTTCCAGCCATTGCTTCTTGTCCTGCCTTCAGATGCTTTGGAAAATAGATTGACACCCCTCTTCTTTGTGGCAGCAAAGATATTGGAACGTATCACCCTTAGTCCTTCTTTTCATTAACTAGGCATACCCAGTTCTAGTTTGCCATATTCAGTAACAACTCTGGTTCCACATTCAGTGGAAGTATCTGAGCTGGCTGAAGTATATAATAAGTACCAACTTGATTTGTACCATAGAAATGTATTTCTAAAGCTTCTGAGGGTGAGAACCAAGATGGAATATTTATATATTGTTGTTTCCTAATGTTTAACCAAATTAATAATAACGCATTTCTCAGTGTGTGTCTCTGAAAATAAGTATGTGATTTATATTTTCCATCCCATAAAAAGGAAAGCCAACCAGTTTGTAGGTAATGGCCCTCAATGGTAAGCATTCTACTATTATTCAACTCCATCCAAATCTAACAGATCCCAAAAATATACTAAGATATAAAGATTTAATTGATTACCAAGGAAAACTGAAGTCTAAACAACAATTGGAAATAGAATTAAATAAGGAAATTGACTGGTGAATATTTTCACAGATACAATCTAAACATAAGGAACACACTAAAACGTATCAAATATGTAAGGAGAAACAGGAATTAGATATTATTATATTAGACTCCGGAGAGAAATTGATCAACAAAATTTATAAATTTCTGTTAAGGTATAAGATGGAGGATGAAACAGTTAAACATACAATGATTCAATGGATGCAAAATTTCAAGTATTCAATAGAATTAGATAGATGGGAAGAATTTTGGCAAATGAACAAAAAAACAACTCTGGCGGTGGCATACAAGGAGAACCAGATAAAGATATTCTATAGGTGGCATATGTCTCCAACTAGATTGGCAAAAATAAATCCAAAAAACAGCTCGGCATGTTGTAAATGCAAAAATCCACAAGGAACTTTCTACCACCTATGGTGGGCATGCCCGGCGGCGAAGAAATTTTGGTCAACCATTAAAAGATGGTTAGAACAAATTACTAAAGTACAAATCGATAAGAGACCTGAAATGTTTCTATTAGGAATTTTTATAAAACCGTATTTGAAAGAAATAAAATACTTGTTAATACACATACTAACGGTGGCAAGGATAATATATGCTAAAAATTGGAAATTGGAAAAAAACCCAACAGAAGAACAAATTATAGGTAAAATTACACAATGTGCAGAGATGGACAGATTGATGAAAGAATTAAAGGAAAAAGAAGATACTGAGTTTTACAAAGTTTCAGAATAAATGGTATCATTGGCGTAGGATGGTGACAGAAGAAACATAGTTATAAACTATACAGTACCAAGGTACATTTGTGTATTTAACCACCCTCTCATGTGTGAAGAATCTAGAAAGTGAAGGCTATACATAGAACATTCAAGTAGTAGTCTTAGAGACAGATCAGAAGAGAGGGTAAAGAGGTGATATGAAATCATTAGATTTTGAATTAAGGGAACAAGCGTAATTATATTAATGGAAGATCTCCACGAAACAGATGCTTCAAACGATTGATTATTTACAAATGTTTAGTGTACAATGTATTTTTTATGTTTTGTTATATATGTTGTGTTTTTTTTGTATTATTTGTTAATAAAGTTTATAAATTAAAAAAAGAAAGAAAGAAATGCATTTCTAATATTAACTCCACTCTCCCCAACCTAATGCTTTCCAGATACAGTATATTGGGATGATTGGTTGGAAGTTCTAGGACTCCAGATCTAATACACCTGAAGTCAGTTTGGGAAAAGCCAAGTGGTGGGTTGCTACCGGTTTGCCCCGGTTTGGGTGAACTGGTAGTAGCGGCGGCGGGAGGCTCTATCCACCTGCCTGGACGTCATCAAATACCCTCTGCGTATATGCAGAAGTTTCTGTGCATGCATAGAAGTGGCATGTGCATGAGTGAAGCAAGCGCGTGCGCACAAGTGAACCGATAGCAAAGGTAATTGAAACCCACCATTGGAAAAGCCCCTTATCCCCTTGATGCAACTATGGACATATTTTGGACAGTGCAAATTAAACCAAAAGATTCCAGCAGCATTGGTAAGATTCCACTAACATTCCCTGTAGATTTCATAGAAACAAAACAATGAATGAATGAAGCTAGAAAGGAAGCACAGGAATACAGTGTTTCCTATAAAGGTTCCTTTGATGATTTCATGGGCAGCCTTCTTGCTTTTTCTGGGCAAACCACAGCAATGACAAAATGATACACATGCATAGACAGGCCATAAATGCCACCTTTATGTACCTGCGCTACAATGTCAGATGTCAGTACATACATTAAGGCATTTGCATGATAACTAAAAAGTAAAGGTAAAGGTTCCCCTAGCACATATGTGCCAGTCGTTCCTGACTCTAAGGGGCGGTGCTCATCTCTGTTTCAAAGCCGAAGAGCCAGCACTGTCCAAAAACATTCCATGGTCATGTGGCCGGCATTACTAAATGCCAAAGGCGCACGGAACGCTGTTACCTTCCCACCAAAGGTGGTCCCTATTTTTCTACTTGCATTTTTTACGTGCTTTCGAACTGCTAGGTTGGCAGAAGCTGGGACAAGTAACAGGAGCTCACCCTGTTACGCAGCACTAGGGATTCGAACCACTGAATTGCCGACCTTCCGATCGACAAGTTCAGCATTTTAGCCACTGAGCTACCGCGTCCCTTGTGTGATAACATATCCAGGAACATTTTGTCATTTGCTTTCTTGCCACTATGGATCTCCATACTTGTGGATGTTTTCTTTCTTTTCTTTTCTTTTCTTTTCTTTTTTTTTTTTTTTTTTTTGTCTAGTTTAAATTACAGCCTTGGAATTCCTGGTGGTCCTTTTTTCAAGTACTAACCACATCTATCTCTACCATTTGGGATCACCCAAGGTCATCTAGGATCTGCCACGTAGCTAGGATTAATTATTTTTACTATCCTAGATAATGAATCGTAATTTATTTTTTGGTATGACTTTCACAACTTGGTGCTTCTAGATTTATGTTAGAAGTATGATTCCCATCATCTCCAAATAATATAGCATTGTGGAATTTTGATGACTAAGAATTATACTGTTTGCAGTCCAGCATATCTGAAGAGTGCCAGGTTGGAGAATGTTAATACAAGATATTCACTGCATGTTGAAATAAAAATACTGTCCAAAAGAAATATTGCATACAATCAGTGCAAATGATTGAAGTTTTATAAGCACTCTATCTTTTGTAACACAAATACATATTCAAAGAGAAAAATAACTATTATTTTGAAATAGCAATAAGTATTTCAAGTTTTACTTTATTGCTTTTTCATCTGTGGCTTTGTTTTGCATCCTTACCTTAAAAAAACCATGTTTTCTGTTGCGTTGTCCTAGCCACAAATTGCTTCCTGGAGTCAAATTTGTTTCTGGACGATCTATCACCCGTTCATAAATCCTGTAAAGCAAATGGTGTTGTTAGAGAAAAGCAACAACTTTGGTTTTTTTTTTTTTAAAAAAAACTTTTTAAAAATTGAATATAAAAAAACATTAGTAGACATGATAAACAAAATGCAACCCAAGAGCAAATCAAACTACCATACATTCTATTTCTAAGTCCGCAACTGAACAATTAAATAGAAAAGAATATCAATTTTCCAGAGTCAGATGAAATACAAGATTTCAAAGATGATTGGGGTAGGGCCATAGATCATATAACAGGTTTTAATTTGATAGTACAAAGTGATACTGTACTTAAAATAAAATTAGCTCATAAGAGCTAATTTTTTTCTTTTGAATAATCAGTATTCAATCAGTATCAATAATCAGTATCCTAATCGAAAAAAAGGTTCCCCATTTTTGTATTATAGTACAATTCCGGAAATTGATGGCCGAAGAAGCAATGGTCAAAGGTAACAAAGAAAGAGCTTCTTAAAGGCTTAAAATAAAATGGTTTATTTTCTATCTGTATAGATTTGTAAATTGGCATCTTTTAATCATTAAAAAGAAAAGTATAGTTTATAAATCATGGTTTGCTTGACATCCTAATCCTAATTATTGGATGCAGAGGATGAAACAAAAGAATAGTTTGAGAATTTCATTTATTCATTTCATCATTTATAAGTTCTGCAAAAACATGGTATAGGTGACAACCCATTCTGAAATGTAGCTTTTTCGGGGAATCAAAATACCTGAGTTTTAATGAACATTTAGCAAAAAAGTACTGCTCAGTTAAATAAAATGTGCAGTATCATTTTCTGAACTGTTTTGGACTAATTAACTAAGTGCTAATATTTATATAGATGATTAAAATCTTTTAATTAAGACGGAGGAAACCAACAGAATATTATCATTTAAAGCCTATGGCTTAGAAACACTAAATGAACTCACAAGTGTTATTCACATAATTATGAACATAACTGCTTATTTGTATTGTAATTACAATCAACCTTAGAATACTGAGGCAAAAAAGCTATATTCAAAGTTGTAATCATTAATGGTGCACTGAAGAGGTGCCCCTCATTTGCTTCATAATAACGACATATTTCCTCTTAAACTAATTTACCTCTTAGAGTAGTAAAACAAGTTGCCATCCACCAAGTCTATATTTTTGAAATCATCAAAAGTATTTATTATCTCTATCAATATTTAAAGTGCATAATTTCTTCAACAACGAGCGCATAATTAAACTTCTCACATACAAAAGTGCTTTAAGAGTCTATATACAGACTTCAACATACTTATTAAATAGCATATCAGCCTTACAGTTTTCTCGTTGGCTTCTTACTGCAAATGTTTTGCATTATTTATTTATGACTTTAGTATTTTCTCTAGAGTCTGTCTAGTCTTCCCAAAGTAACGATCAATATACCATGAAAAACTCCACCTTCTCTTAAAAACTAACACGTTTTCCTCACGGGTTTAAACAAAAGAATGCACTGCTGTCTGCATTGCAACTTACAAAGAGTATTGCATTTTATTTTTCTGACCAAATACAACTCTAGAAGCACTCCATTAGATCTGTCTTCACTGACATAAGAAATATGAATTTTCTAATATAGAAACACACAAATCAACATGCTTTATGTTACAGTTCAATACAATGATATAAGGGAGACAAATGAGACAGAATGTTACTTGCAAGTAACATTGGGAGAATTTAACAAACGATTTATGGAAAACAGGCATAACTTCTTTTCCTGACAGTCTTTCAGAAAATCCCATTCATAAATGTAGCTTGACAAGCAACTCAATATTTTTTTTTCCACATATTGCTCTAATCCTCTTTCTGAAATATCCACCTACTTTCTCCTTCAGTCAGTCATTTGGGTTATGAAGGACTTTTGGGGGGGGGAGATGAGGGGGTTCTCATAAGAGATGGTTAAGATATCACAGGAACACATGAGATTTCATAATTCCTATAAAGTATTTTGATAACTGTATTAGATTGACTAACATGTTGGGGTTACTAATAAAAAAAAATCCGTTAAAGTAGTTCATGCTATCCCTCTCTCATTCCTTCCAGATTTTTGAGAATGACTACTGCAATCACTGTAATTTTATACTCTAATTCGTTCATTGAACTTCCAGAAGTCAGCTGTGATTTAGTGGTGTTGGGGTACAAAGAATCTAAATGCCAAAAAACATCTCTTGTTCAATTTAGACAATATACAAGAAACAAAGAAATAAAATTTATAAATATCTTGAAAGGAAGACTCGGGAGGTTTCTGGGAAATAAATGACCTGCTCCATCACAAGACTTTTTCAATGTTTACAAATGGCCTGGCCTGGCCTGGCCTGGCCTGGCCTAGAATAGAATAGAATAGAATAGAATAGAATAGAATAGAATAGAATAGAATAGAATAGAATAGAATAGAATAGAACAGAACAGAACTTTATTGGTCAAATGTGATTGGATACACAAGGAATTTCTCCCCAGTTCATAAGTCTCAGTGTACATACAAATAATAAAGTAATATAAGAGACCTTCTCCTAAATAAGGGGAAAGATGAAACATTTACGTTTTACATGGTATTATATGGAAATCATAATGAAAATAACTGCAAATTTTATGTTTAGAAACAAATGAATTAGGTATGGGCAAGCTATGGGCTACATCCTGAGAGCCTATCATTGAAATTCAGTGACAAAATTGGTGATTTACCAGAAGTACAGATTTTAGTTTAAGTCTTGTTTCATTGTTTTGACCCAAATGAGGGTAAAAATAGGAAAGGGAAGTTTGGGAAGGCAATATGAGAGAGCAAATGTGATTTAATAGTTAAAGTATTGAATTATGAATAGGAAGACCCAGGACCCAGTTAATCATCAGGCATGAAAGCTCACCCTGTGACTTTGGTCCAATCATTTATTCTAACCTCAGACTACTTCAAAGATTTGTCGTTGTTATGGGAAATCACAGGAGAAAGCACTATGTACATTGCCTTTGGTTCCTTAATGAAAGATGTGTAGTACATTTAAGAAATAAATGAATTGTTCCCATTTTTGCCCTTTAATCTCTTCTCCCAAATAGCCCAATGGTATGACAGAAAATGTTAAGCTCTTTGCAACTGAATGTTGATGGTTTAATTTAAAAGTTTGGGGAATTTGGGGTCTGAAAAATGGAAATGGGAAAAGTTTGCCTCCCAGAGGCACCACATTTTTACACTTAAAACCTTACAAACCAGTAAAAATGTGTGTGTTGGGGAGGGGGGGAGAAGCCCATTCTTAGGCATTTTTTGGACATCATAACTCTTTCAGGTGTATCTCCAGCTGGTTAGGAGAATGACTTGCCCCTCTGCCTCTTGAAGACTGACCCACTCCTGATGTAGGTCATTCATTCTTTGCTTCACACAAGCTTCTATGCCAAGGGTGATATGAATCTGATTTGAAGTAAGTTATATTATTTGCAATTTATCAATGTTATCAACATTCTTAGAAAAGTATTAGTCAGTCATCTATTTTCCTCTGTTCGGTACTAACAATGAATTGTGTTCCTGGTCACTTTTAATCAGACCTGAAAGAAGAAGCCAATTAATTCAGAATTGTTCTTCAAGAAGTAGAAATGCAGATTGTGAACCAAAATGGATAGGAAGAAAAGTATTTTTAAAAAACATAATAAAAATGACAAAAGTCAAAAATAATGACAGCTCTAAATATATTAGTTTAATAATGTGTCAAAAGAAGTTTTATTATAGATGAGGAGCTGTTATCAAACTGGTGTCTTCTGCTGACCAAAGCTCCGATGTACTGACATGAAAGAAAGAAACAAATGGGCCCAATTCTATTGTTCTACCCATGTAGATCTCTCGGGAACTATCACCTTATCAGAGAACTTTAGACTTTTTTGGAGAACATTTCAGAACATAATGAAAAGTGTCAAGGGAGAATTATCCAAACTCATTCCCTTTGGGTAAAACAGGATATTCTCACATTTGTTCTCAAATAAGGCTACATATTTCCACAATTCTGAAGCTTGCCAGAAAAGGATTTGTCTTCATTGCAATCTGTTGCTTGCTGAAGCAATCTGCAGGAAGGTACAGAATTCCAGCAATTATTGTAGAAAGAAAATTGGCAACCTAGATTGCTTCTGGATGCAGCCAGAAAACTAGAGAACCTTGGCTACTCCTAGTACCCTGTTGGCGAACCTATGGCACACATGCCAGAAGTGCCACACAGACCCATGTCGGCCGGCACACATGGTATTGCCCATTCTTCTTCCAGGTTTCCAGGGCACGTATGCACACCAGCCAGCTAGTCTGCTGGTTACTGGTGCGCATGCATGTGCGACGATCAGCTGGCCTTAACATCTTAGTGCGCGTGCGCACCAGCCATGCCATCATTGCCCACATGCAGCCCTGGGACTCCGCCCTTTGCCAGCCAGGAGCTCTGCCGCCAGTCGCTCCCATGCACCCAGCTTCCTGCCTGCCTCATCACCGCCACCATGAGGAAAGGCCCCGAAGTTGCGCTGCCTGGGATCCACATGGGCTGCCGCAGGGGGAGGCCAGGTATGGCTGGCTGGACACTGCCCGGAGCTGAGCTCAAGGCTGGCAGGATGAGGAACATTGCCTCTTAGCCGGCTCAAACTGTCTGCTGCTGCAGCCTGCCACCATCCCCTCTCCGCTGCCAGCTGCTCCTGCCACTGCCAGGGAAGCGGCTGTGAGAGAACTGCTGCTGCCAAGGGCAAGGGGGCGGTGCTGGCAAGGATGGGTGGTCCGGGTCTTCTCTGTCTCCCCACCCAAGCAGACTTCTGGCATAGCCCCAGGCCTCCAGAGGGAGGGAGGGAAGGAAGCCCCGGCCTGCTGCTCCTGCCGCCGCCAGGAGCAACTGCTGGGGCAGAGAAGGCAAAGGCAGTCTGTGGTGGCAGGCCATTCTCACCATGTAACAGTCAGGCTGCTCATGGAGCAGGCAGGAGAAGGAGAAGCCACCAGTGGGGAGGCGAGCTGCCCCAGGAGGAGTGTTTTCGCCAGCTAAGAGACAGACTGCTCCCACAGCCTGCCCCTGCCCTCTCTCTCCGAAGTTCCTCATGCAGAGGCAGCGTTGCTTACTCACTAAAAGCACAGCCCTGGCTGCTATTTCTGGCTGCTTTGCCAAGGAAACCAGAGTCTCAGGCTGCTCCTGGACAGCCAAGAGAAGGAGAAGCTGCCAGTGGGGAGGTGAGCCACCCCAGGAGGAGATTTATCGGTGGGGAAGTGAGTGCAGTAAGAGGTGCACTGGCCAGGAAGTGATCATGCTCCCTGGCCGGAGAGGGTTGCACAAATCTTTGCTGGAGTAAACCTGGCTCTCACATTTCTTACCGCTTTCCGCGACCACTTCCCCGCTGGTGGATCTCCATGAGTGAGGAGTTGTGCTCTCCTCCAGTCCTCCTGGGACTCACCTTCCCAATGGTGGCTTCTCGTGCCTACTCCAGGAGCAGCCTGTCTGTTACCCAGCGAGAATGGTCTGCCACCAAAGCCTACCCCCACCCTCTCTGCCCCGGCTGTTGCTCCTGGTGCTGCCAGAGAAGCAGCAGCATGAGAACCGCTCTTGCTGGGGGCAAGGGGGCAGGAGCAGCAGGCTGGGGCTTCCCTCCCTCCCTCTCCCCGGAGGCTTGGGGCTATGCCAGAAGTCTGCTCAGGCGGGGAGATAGGGAAGCCCTAGGCTGCCCTCAGAATAACAATTTTCCATGCCCAAAACAGGGTGGGGGGGTGAAGTGCATGTGCAGGGCGTGCATGCACAATGTGGCGTGCATGCATGGGGGGTCATGTGCGCATGCACATGTGGGAGGGTTCGCATTGCATTATGGGTGCTGGCACACACACGAGCTGTTGTATGCGCACATACACAATTCCAGCACGCCACAAGAAAAAGGTTCACCAACATTGTCCTAGTATCTCTCTGCACTTTCCTTTAGCACACATATCTAGGCAGACAACTTCTGGATCCAATTTTAGCAAAACGTTATCTATCTATTCAGCTTCTGAGACTTCTTTGCCTCCCAATGGAAGATCAGGCCATGGCCATAAGAAATATAACTTTGACAACTGCAGCACTGGCCGTTATGAAATGTTCTCTCCAATATAACTTACCTGTCTCTTTTTGCTGGTTCAAGATATTTTTGTATCTAAAGATCTTCAATAACATTCTTCATCAGATTAGAACTAGCACTTGTACAGATAGGCTCAGGTTCCTATCCTATATGTCTCTATCACTCTCAATGCCAGCATGAAATATTTCCCTTTTGCTTTGCCTTATGAAAAGATACATTCCACCATTGCTATATGGGTTGCCCACTTCTAGGTGTAAACATGATTATTTCAGGCCTTTAGTGTGGCAAAGCAGTGTGGCAAAGCAGGTTTTGATTATAGTGGGTTGCGCTGTAATCAATTATAACTTTATTTTGTTTTCATACATATTGTTGTTCATTAATCACTATTAACTGATTATCACATAGATTATTTTATCTATGAAAATCATGTAATACATTTCGTAACTGATATATATTTTAACCTTGATGCTGTCTGTATGTATTCATCTAGGAAGGACTAGGCTTCTTACAGTTGTACAGTTGTATTTACCTATATATATTTACCTATATTATCTATATTTACTCACAACAGAATTTTGGACTTGGACAATTTAGAACTACGGTTCTAACCTAAGCGTAGTACACAAAATTATCTGCTACAACGTCCTACCTGTCAATGACTACTTCAGCTTCAACCGCAATAATATATGAGCACACAATAGATACAAACTTAAGGTAAACTGCTCCAAATTCAATTGCAGAAAATACGACTTCAGCAACAGAGTGCTCAATGCCTGGAATGCACTACCTGACTCTGTGGTTACATCCCCAAACACCCATAACTTTAACCTAAGACTGGCTACTGTTGACCTCACCCCATTCCTAAGAGGTCTGTAAGGGGCATGCATAAGAGCACCAGCATGCCTACCACCCCTGTCCTACCATCCCCATCTCAGACCGCTCAACAGTCCTGGTTGCCCAATGAATGACACTGCAGTCAGGTATGCTCCGTAGCAGGATCAAAGTTTATTTCGTGCTCCAGGCTGTCTCAGACATTGCTGAGTTCAACAGAGATAACATAAAGCCGGCGTCGGTGGTTACTGCTTCCCACCCCCTTTTTAAAGTAACGCGCCGCAGTGTCTACCTATTAGCGATGCTTCCGGATTTGCTCCTGGCGTTTCATATATATTTGATGTTACCCACCAAGTCTAGCCTCTGCCCTATCCCGGCCTCAGTGTGACCGTCCGCCTAAACTCTGCCTAACACCCCCACCACCATGAGTATCCCCTCCTTCCATAGCAGCGTCTTCGTTTCTTGCTGGTTGCCCCCTTTCCGCTCGTAACGTGCTTCTATGCTTTTTCCCCATTCTGGTATACAGCCGTTTTCCCCCCTGAAGTGTCGAGCTGGGTGGGTCTCGACAGGCGGCTCCCCCTACCAGGCCTCTTCCTAGAACAGAGAAAGACATGGTTATACCCGGACATAGAGCTTTTCTACAACGTTATACTGTTCCATTCCCCCCTGGCTTCTGAGGATGTTTTCTATGATATCTGCGTTGTAGTCGCTCGGCGTTTCAGGTTGGTAACTGGTACACAGGATGCCTCTTCTAGTGGATATCCCTTCCATTGGACAAGATAGTGTAGTGTCCCTCTGCGCACCTTTGAATCTAATATTTTCTCCACTTCATAGGAGTGTCCGTGTATTGGTCCGGGATACGTCAAAGGGTCTCGTAGCACCTCTACTGGTTTGAGAAGGCTACTGTGGAATACGGGATCGAGTTTGCCTAACAAAGGGGGGAGTTTTAACTCAAAGGTTACGGGGTTTAGTACCTTTGTGATCTCAAAGGGGCCAAGATATTTCGGTCCCAATTTTTTGCTAGGTATCTTGAGCTTTATGTATTTTGTCAATACATATACCTGATCGCCCACCCGGAAAGGTTTCTGTCCCATTCTTTTCCTATTAGCATATGTATTGTATTCTTCAGAGGCCTTGTGTAAGGCATCTTTGATCTTGGGCCATGCCTGCCTGATCCGAATGCCCCACTCTCTGGGCGTTACTTGGTCCTGCTGGATAACATCCAGTTCAGGGATGGCTGTAAACTCCTGTCCTGACACTACCTGAAAAGGGGTAAGTCCTGTACTCTGGTGTACTGTGTTGTTATATGTACTTCTGCGAAAGGTAAAAGGGTCGGCCAGTCGGTTTGCTGATATGAGACATAACACCGTAAGTATCGTTCTACCATTGCGTTAATCCTTTCGGCTGTGCCATTAGTGCTTGGATGATACGCTGAACTCAACCCTTGTGAGGACCCAATTAATGTTGTAAAGTCACGCCAAAACCGTGCAGTAAATTGTATTCTTCTGTCGGAGATGATTCGTTTAGGCACTCCATGTATACGGTAAATATGTTGTATAAATAAATGTGCTAACTTCTGCGCTGATGGTAACCCTTTACAAGCTACAAAATGCGCTTGTTTTGAGAATAGATCTACTACTGTCCATATTACCGTGTACCCCTTACTATCGGGAAGGTCAACGATAAAATTATCCCGATTTCTTCCCATGGTTTACTGGGCTCCACTACTGTTTGTAACAGTTCTGGTGGCTTCCCGGTTCTTGCTTTTGCTGTCATGCATACTTTACAACTTTTTACATATTGTTCCACCTCCTTACGTAAATGAGGCCACCAAAACTGCCTACGTACTAGATGCAAAGTCTTCAGGAACCCAAAGTGACCGGCTGTCTTTGCATCATGACACCGGGCCAGGATCGCTCCTCGCAAGGGTTGCGGGATGTACAACTTTGACCCCATCCATGCTAAGCCATCTCTCAGATTTACTGTTGTTCGGTGTTCAGGAATCCATGGATCCCGACTGACCTCTTCTCACACAGTCTCTTTCCAGGTAGAGGCCGAGGTCTTGGTGGCGTACACGCAGGCTAAGTGTTGGGGTTTTGGTATGATGGCCTGGATTATGTTGTCTCGTTTACTATTAAACTGAGGCATCCGTGACAACACATCTGCTAGAAAGTTCCTCCCCCCTGGCACATACTTCAATCGGAAATTAAAGCGCTGGAAGTATTGCGCCCAGCGGACCTGCTTTGGTGATAGCTTTGGAGAGCCTCTAGATTCTTGTGGTCTGTCCACACTTCAAATGCGTTTGGGCTCCCTTCCAACAGATGAAGCCATGTGACCAACGCCCATCGAACGGCAAATGCCTCTTTTTCCCACACCACCCATCACCGCTCTGTGGGGTTTAATTTACGAGAGGTGTATGCACAGGGATGTAACTGGCCGTCCTGGTCTCGTTGCAATAACACCGCACCAACCACGACATCACTAGCGTCTGCCTGCACAATAAATGGTAGTGTTGGGTCTGGGTGTTTGAGCACTGGTTCCCGAACAAACAATGACTTCAACAGCTCAAATGCTTGTTGGCATTCGGGGGTCCATTCCAACGGTTGACCGGGGCGTACTTTCCCTACCACATGTTTTGTTTTTAACAACTCGGTTAACGGGAGGGCCACTTGGGCAAATGCGGGGATAAACTGTCAGTAAAAGTTAGCGAATCCGAGAAAACTTCGCAGTTGCTTTCTGGTTTTTGGTGCTTGCCATTCCATGACGGCAGCAACCTTCTTTGGATCCATCTCTACCCCATCGCCCGATATGCGGTACCCTAGATAATCCAGGCGAGTTCGATGGAACTCACATTTTGACAATTTCACGAACAATTTGGCGTGTAACAACTTGGTCAAAACCGTTCGTACTAACTGTATATGTTCGTCTAGCATCTGTGAATAAATGAGGATGTCATCTAAATAGACAAGCACCCCTCTGTATAGATGCTCATGTAAGACTTCATTTATGACCTGCATAAAGACAGCGGGTGCACCTTGTAGCCCGAAGGGCATGACACAGAACTTAAAGCTACCCAGAGGGCAGTTAAAGGTCGTTTTCCACTCATCTCCTGCATGAATGCGTACTCTGTAATACGCCTCCCATAAATCTAACTTCGTGAATATCTTACCAGTGGACAATGTGGCCAAGAAGTCCTTCATCAACGGTAGCGGGTACAAATGTTCTACGCATACAGTGTTCAAGCCCCTGAAATCAACACACAAACGGAGCCCGCCGTCTTCAGCCATTCTGTGCCACTCACCGCTCGGGGATGCTGCAAGTTAGAAAAGACGCCGGCTTTCTCTCAGACTGCTCAACAGTCCTGGTTGCCCAATGAATGACACTGCAGTCAGGTATGCTCCATAGCAGGATCAAAGTTTATTTTGTGCTCCAGGCTGTCGCAGACATTGCTGAGTTCAACAGAGATAACATAAAGCCGGCGTCGGTGGTTACTGCTTCCCACCCCCTTTTTAAAGTAACGCGCCGCAGTGTCTACCTATTAGCGATGCTTCCGGATTTGCTCCTGGCGTTTCATATATATATGATGTTACCCACCAAGTCTAGCCTCTGCCCTATCCCGGCCTCAGTGTGACCGTCCGCCTAAACTCTGCCTAACACCCCCACCACCGTGAGTATCCCCTCCTTCCATAGCAGCGTCTTCGTTTCTTGCTGGTTGCCCCCTTTCCGCTCGTAACGTGCTTCTATGCTTTTTCCCCGTTCTGTTATACAGCCGTTTTCCCCCCTGAAGTGTCGAGCTGGGTGGGTCTCGACACCCATTTATTTGTATCCATTTCCTATATTCATAATCATGTTTATACTTATATCTGTTATCTTATACATGCTTGACTAAATAAATAAATAAATAAAATTAAAATTAAAATATTCTAAAGAGAAATGTGTTGCCTCATGTTTGTTTTCTTTTAAACAGTATTTACAGATAATGTTGGTCTTTTTATTGTTCTTGAATTATTCTTCTAAGTTCCTGAAGGATAAACTAGTTGGTTAATAATAGTTTTCTACATATGCCCTCCTCTTTAATTACTATAGGTTTCCTAATCAGCTAATAGACTGCTTATTTAAACGCTCCCGCTTTTGAAGAAAGTACTTTAGTCCTCAACTTACAACCACAATTGAGCCCAAAATTTATGTTGTTAAGTAAGACATTTGTTAAGTGCCCCATTTTACAATCTTTCTTGCCACAGTTGTTAAGTGAAATCACTGCAATTCATAAGTTAGTAAGCTGGTTGTTTAGTGAATCTGGCTTCTGACCTTGTCAGAAGGTCACAAAAGGGAATCACATGATCTTGGGACACAGCAACGGTAGTAAGTATGAAACAGTGGCCAAGCATCTGAATTTTGGTCACTAAGTGAACCGTTGTAAATCAAGGACTGCCTGTATTTTCTTATTAAATGTCTAATAAGGCACAGTACTTACAGTATCAACTCTTAAATCAAAAAAGATTATGCATTCAGAGAAAGAAAGATGCTGACATGGCTACATTTTCAGAGAGGCTTTAAAAAGATCTTATAAGAGAGGCTTGCAATGGAAATTTTGTAAGTTGTTACCAAACTTAACGGTTCTTCAGTTCAGCAAGCTGTGAGCAGAGTTCATAAGCAGGCCGACATGAATGCACTCTTACACTGCAAAGAGCTCTTAAGAACAAAACAATTCCAGAGATAGTTCAAAGCAAGAGATTTAATCCTTTTTTACAGATTAAACAACAGCCAGGGTTTCTAATCCTTGTACATATGTTAGCTACTAACTCACTGCAACAACAGCAGCAGCAGCTGGTAGGAGAGAGGGGGAGAGATGTTAATATTGTTTTTGTAATAATAATCCTCTCACAAAACTATATTCCGTGATTCTGCATTACAGTGGGCTGTAATGCAAAAAAAAAATTAATATGATTAAAAAATATTAGTTTTTGAGGTGCCAGAAGCTGCTGTTGCTAGAATCTTTAAATTCTAATGCTAGGCTTTTCTCCCAATGATTTCCAGCCTGAGTTTAGCGGGGGGAAAACACAAAAATCCCTAGGGGAATCTGTACTTTTGAAATTACACCAGTAATTTACCAAGATCAAAATAGGAGTCCTTCCCTTGCTGCTGGTTTCCTAAGTGGTGGCTGAAGTTTGAGTGTACTCAATGGCTATCCTAAACTGGAAGAAACTACCTTAAAGTTATTTAACTCTGTGACTGTGTCTGTGTCTGTTTATGTGTGTTTGTTTGTGTATACAAAGAGAGACAGACAGACAGACAGACAGACAGACAGACAGAGACAGAATGTGTTTATACGTACTGTATACACATACATACATACATACATACATACCGTGTTTCCCTGAAAATAAGACTCTGTCTTATATTTTTTTGCACCCTGAAATAAGCACTTGGCCTTGGCCATGCACTCAAAAGTCCAATTGGGCTTATTATCAGGGGATGTCTTATTTTGGGGAAAACAGGGTATACACACACACACACATACATACACATATACTAGTTGTATGTTCTATAACATCCCTCCATTAAGTAACAGTAACAGAGTTGGAAGGGACCTTGTAGGTCAACTAATCCAACCCAGGAGATCTATACTAGGGTTTCAAACCACCGACCTTTCTGATTGACAAGTTCAGCATCTTAGCCACTGAGCCACCTAAGGAGCCACAAGTGATAGACAGCAAATGTCTAACAACAAAAGTCAGACTAAATTTAAAGATTGCTGCAAGTTACAGAATAGTGTACTTGATTTGGACGTGGCAACTTATTTCATACTAACCATTATGATTTACTTCTTAGCATAGGAATGGCCCGACTCTTGATGGAGAAGGGCACATTTTTGTGATGAATAAGAGCAATAGTTGGCTGGTAAAGATGGATAGCACTAAAATTTTCTAGTTCCTCCAGGATTAATAGGTGTAACAGGAGCTAGATGAAATACCAAATAAACAAAGGAGGCCAAATGTTGTTCATGTCCTCCACAAGGACAAAATGGATTAGTCAGGAAATTATAGTTAGCTCTCTCTATGTATTTTTTTTTTCATTTCCTAGTTGAATTTGTTAATCAGCTGGGAACAAAAAAAAAATTCCAGAACACTCTAGGGATACAAATAATTTGCCATTTCCTGCCTACATGACCTTTGTGCTTTGAAAAATCAGTCTAATTACCCTTTTCAAAGTAATATTCAATTTGACCCATATATTCCCTTAAGAGAAGCATCTGAGAAAGCAAGCAATCCTTACAAATGATTGAAAGAGCCATGGTGGTTTGTTTGCTTTTATTATTCTGCAGACATCTAGTGCTGTCAAAGAAATGTGTCCTACAAAGACTTGATGCTCGGGAAACAGTACTTAACAAATCCTACGGTCACATAAAAAATGGAAAGAGAAGTCTATAGTGTGATGAATTAACACTCAGACTGTATTGCTTTTGTAATTCAAATAGATCTCAAAATGAGGAATTGTTAACAGTGCTATATCATGCACAGTAGCTTCCTTTTTTAAGCTTAACTCAGATTGTGGTATCCTCACTTTTGAGTATGTGCTTCCCTCTAAAGCTAAACTCCTAGTAACTGCATGAATAATATGGAAATCATTTGCCACTGCCATATTTTCCAGAATAGTTTCTTTTTTTCCTATTTCCAAGAGTATATTCCAGTTCTGGAGTTTCCTGATGATCTCCTGTCAGTTGCTAATGTTTTTATGATGCCAGCAAAGGTTGCTTAAGTGTTTCCACTTTCTTTGACTTCTGCTCTTCAGGTACTGGATGAAGCACTAAATATGTTTATGGAAAATTAAATTCACTACCTGGAGTGAGCAGGCATCTTTTTCTCTCCTGGGATCTGGAGTTTTGGTGTTACCTGGAAAGGAGAGTTAAAATAGCCCCACCTATTCCTTAACTCATCATTCATTAAATCTAAACCATTTTCTTCCTAGATTAGCCAGGCAAGCTCCCAATTCCTTTACAACTGTCTAAGAATTGTATGGATATCCATGAATCCTTTGCAGGTATGCATATTGTGTTACTTCTCATTGATACTAACTAACTTATTTTACCCTTTTGTGGCCTACTGCTTCCTATGCTGGTAAATACTCTAAAGTGTAAGTGCTTTTCAAGTTAGGCTAAACTTGTTAGCCATTTACAAGTTATAACAATTCTGTCAAACATAACAAAAAAGATTCTATACTCTCATATTCTGTGAGTTTTAGAATGCATATTTCATAGGATCCATCCCTTGCCACTCCAGAAACTGGATTTGGAGAGATTGTTGTTTCTCCACTATGTGATTGCTTTCATTTAAGAAGCACTATACAGGTAGTCTAAACTTACAGTCAATCATTTAGCAACTGTAAAGCCTGGTGGCACAGCAGCTTAAAGTGGTGTTAAAATGACAACAGCTGCCTGAAATTACTGCAAGTTTGAATCTCACCAGGCTCAAGGTTGACTCAGCCTTCCATCCTTTCAAGGAGGTAAAATGAGGACCCAGATTGTGGGGGCAATAAGCTGACTGTATAAAAAAGAACACCACTGGGGGGGCGGGGGGCGAAAGCCCTATTAAGCAGGTATATACAAAAGTATGAAGGCTATTGCTTAATGCATTGTAAGCCGCCCTGAGTCTCCGGAGAAAGCATATAAATTAATTTTTTAAAAAAAAAACTGTTCAAAGCTATGGCAGATGTACTTTGAGGCTACTTTCTTACTTACAACCTGGATTTGAAGTTCCCAGAGTTCCCTTCTCTCCTCACAGGCACTCAGCATAGCCACATTTATGGTCATGTACAGGGTCACTTTTTCTCAAAACCAACACTTTGTAGATGACCACGTTGAGCCCGGGTGGGGGCGGGTGTCAAACACTTCATAAGTCAAGAGTCACTTCTTCACAAGAGATCTAAGTCCAGCCCACCTTGAATGCTTCTCTTATCTCTTGCATATTTCAGTTGACCAGATTCTTGCAGAGAGCTTAAATTTGCAATAAATCCTTATACTCATTTGAATTGTCTGAATCTCCTGATTTCTGGCCTGCTTCTTGTTTCCAACAAAACCATACCTATAGCAAACCATTTGTTTGCTTAATGACCACAGCAGTTACTAAATAACTGCCGCAAAAATGTTCTTGGTATACATATGTCCAATCCATTTTCGCAACCATCACAATTTACAACCACATAATGGGTAGGCTCCATTACAGTTGTAAGTCAAGAATTAACTGCAAGCTCCTTGAAGTCTACTTTTCAAATCTCCCTTTCCATTCTTTCTGTAAATGTGGTCCCTTTGCTCAGTTTTTCTCTACCAACTATATTCCTCCTCTTTTCTGAGATCCTTCCTTTGCTCTTCTTCCTCTCTTTTGGCTATCTTTTTTTCCCTCTCTCTTTCCTATGTCAACCTCTCTCTCATAATACCTATCAGCAGGGGTGGGCTGCTGGGGTTTGCAGAGGTTTGGGAGAACCTCCAGCTATGATTCTGTGCAGTTCGGAGAACCTACAAATCCCAGTCCTGGCTGGTCCCACCCGCCCTGCCCCTCCCCTCCCAAGAGTCCCAGAAACGGGCCTGTTTCCTGCTTCCAGAGGGATTCCAGAGCCTGGGGAGGCCTTTTTCATCCTCCCAGAGGCTCCAGAAAAGCCTCCAGACTCCAGGGAGGGCAAAAACGTCCCTCCCCCTGCCATGGTGCAGGAGGCCGACTAGGCCACGCCCACCATGGCCACACCAACCCAGCAACCAGGCAGAGAACCCCTTGCTAAAATTTTTGAAACCCACCCCTACCTATCAGGGTTTCAGATGGGTCCCTCTCTCCCTCCCTTTTCCACTCTCTGTCCACAGATTCCAGTTCTCCCTCTTCATTTCAAGCCACCTTATGTAAGCTCTTGTATGTGTCTCTTTTACCTCAGAAGCAGAATCACCTTTTCTCTTTCTCATATAACTGGTTATTCTCTACGTTTGGTTACTGTGACATATATCACCATTGTTACCATTTGTTAGGGGCTTTCTTAAAATTGTAGAGGACACAAACACTAAAACTGCTTTTTCACAGGACACTACTTTATGTACACGAAAGAGCTCCTATCTGGTTTTTCTATCTATTTTCTATTTAGCTATTTCTATTCCTATTTAATGTACAAATTTTTAACTGTTATGTTCTATTTCTATGATCTTATTCTTATGAGTCATACCGTGATTTTTCTTATCCTAAGTCTTTCTCAGCTCTTACTTTTCTAAATCTTTCCCTTTCCTCCAGTTTTTCTGTTCTTGTAGCCTCAGCCTATTTTGCATGTGAAAACCCTTTTCACTCCTTTTTAAACTTACAAATGGATTTTTCTCTCCCCATTCCCAGGACTCACATTCCACTATTACTGGAGCAGGTTTGTGGAGTTCTGAACCTGGCCTGAAGCAGCAGACTTTGTTGTGGGTTTCCAGCCTCTCTTGGGTTTTCAAGACTCTATTCAGGTTCTCTTCTCCCCCATCTCTCAGCTCTGCCAGTCAGCTCCAAAACCTGACATTTTTGTCTTGCTATCTGAAGACCACTGCTGAGCTGCTTTGCCTTTGGGCAGGAGTTTTCTCTTGCTTTCTTCCTGATATAACTCTTTTCTTGACACCCATGCACATTCTTCTTTAAGTTCCCTTTTTATTAAACAATTTTCCAAATAAGGAGAGGGAAGGTTGTTCTAACCCTTTTTCCCAAATAGTATCAATGCACTGGATCCCAGAAGGGAGGAGGAAAATGTCTGCTCACTTCACTCTTCCATAGCACTGCACATGATTCGCTACCTACATTTTGTCATTCTGAGCATAGATTCAGATACAAGCACAAGAACAATCTATAATTAGGAAGCATTGTTGATACTGTGTAGCTCCCAGCTAATTTGCAAAACGTGTTAAAACACAAGCTACCCAGTTTGTTCAGTTGGGTCGTTCAGTTGTTTATACCAGAAACATTTAAAAGCAACCATCTCTGTATCTGCAGCCTCCAGCATGCATACCAAAACTCATAACAATGATGTTCTACAACACATGTTTAAAGAAAAACAACATGTCCCTAAAGTCTAGAAAACAAAGACTGTACAGATTAAACAGGACATGGTCTCCTTATCAAACCATTCCATGCCATAATTCTTACTGATTTTACTCAAAGACTGTGACATTGCATAAGGCTAGGCAGGGATCTGATAGTGAGGATGCTAAAATGTCAAGAGAAGTACCTCTGAAACATTAGGTAACAGAACAAAGGCAGAAAATGAATTAATCATTAAACATCCGGCAATTGTCATGCAAAAATAATTTAAAATACATCAAGACTCTGAACATACCATACAAAATCAAAGTCTGATAATATTTAATAATGTCCATATTTTCATACAAAGGAGATATTGGAAGCAAAAGAAATAAAAATGAATCAATATATATGGAAGGATGTTTCAATCATTAGAGTTAAGAAAATGTTCTCTGTGTTCAAGATTATCTATTTGCTGAGTTCATTTGTGGAATTGATCTTCAATTCCCCCATCCTTTCCTATGCACTCATCTGTGCTGTGGAGTAAGAATCAAAAGTGCACTCGGCATTAGATACAGTCCATCAAGGTTATCATGTTCCATGCCTCTTCAGAAAGTGTAGTTGAATATAGTCTGAATATAGTATGTACTTGAATAAAAGCCCAGGAGGGAGGGGCTCCTACCCGGAGGGCAAAGAGGCAGAGGAGTTTTTAATGTCTTGTAGGCAGGAAGATGCTTAAGAGAGCCCCTCCCTGGCAATTCACACAGTATATTTATAGTTATGCAGATAGTGGCTTTAGTCTGACAAGATTCTGTCTATAGGTAAATAACAATAAAGAAACTACTCAGAAGTAACTCCGTGTATCATTCTTGGGGCCTGATAGATATTCTAAACATATCTGATTGTCTCTTTCTGAAAACAGTATATAAAATTTTATATTTGGGATTCAGGCTAACAATGGACTGTTATTCACAGAATCGATGATCAGATCAGAGGTATGATTTTATACTCGGTTATATAAATTAGGGAATTCTTTGACTAAATAGCCAATTATTAATATTCAAATGGCAGAGGTTTCCAGAAAAAAATAAAAAATAAAAAAATAAAAAAATAAACTTTTTTATCTATTAATTTTAGATAAATTACAGAGATAATTCAATCTAAGAAGCTGGGTAAAGTTCGTGGTATTAGTAGATTCTAGTTGGAATGATACAGAACTTTCATACACTTGTCGGTACCATTATTAGACATTATAATCTATCATTTGAGCGATGGTGGCACAGTGGTTAGAGTGCAGTGCTGCAGGCTACTTCTGCTGACTGCTGGCTGCCTGCAATTTGGCAGTTCAAATCTCACCAGGCTCAAGGTTGACTCAGCCTTCCATCCTTCCAAGGTGGGTAAAATGAGGACCCAAATTGTTGGGGGCAATATGCTGACTCTGTAAACCACTTAGAGAGGGCTGTAAAGCACTGTGAAGCAGTATATAAGTCTAAATGCTATTGCTATTTAATCTGTCTGTATTTATTTTTATTGTTTTATGATGCTTATATTAAAATAATATTAAAGCCGAAGATTTTAGTGGATGTACATATTTATAGACCATCATCTTTGTTCAACATGGATATTAAAATATTAATTGCAACACTAGCCAGATAAAAAGTAACACTATCTATAATCCATCCCTTTCACTCTGAATTTTTAAAAACATAGGCAAGCATTTAATAATATTTACCTGATTATTAAAACCTTAGATATTGCAGAGAATAGGAATTTTGTTGGAAACTGGAAAGATTTTCAGTTTGGTTCACACTGAATGAATTAATTTATGAATGAATTCTGAGATACCAGTTTCACCATCTTTTGTTCACTGGATTTCAATATGGTATTTTATTTATTGTATCACTTTCTACAGCCACTCACCATCATCACAAAATTGTAACTTTGGACAATATTCCTAGGATTAACAATATGGTTTGTTTTCTAGTTATACTGTTGAGTAGAAAAAGTCTAATCTTCCCTGGGGACCCATTATGTCCATAGATTCCTGCAAGATTTTAGGATTTAAAATTTCTACAGACCCTATAAAAAGTTTGCATTTGCATCTTTCTTGAAATATATCACAATATATTGAATTAAATATATCTAGACGCATAAATGTAATTTCAGAAACATAACACGGTTAAAACTTCAATTAAGCCTCTGGGGCAAGATTAATGTTATTAAAATTAATATGACATCGACATTAATGTATATTTTAAGAGGGATTTTAATGTTAATCTTTGTTAGATATTTTATACAGATAGGTTAATGAGAAAAATTTTATGGCAAGCTAAAGCCCTTCAGATATCCTTGGCCAAAATGAGGTTAGCTTATGATGATAGCAGCTTTAATCTACCAGATTTCCAAATATATCATTGGGTTTTAATTTTAACATTTATATTCTTTTGGAAGGAGAGTTTTTATGAGTGTTCTTTGGGCTTATCTGGAGAAACAGTCTGTAATGCTCTGAATTCATGGCAAGTTTTAAGGCCCAAATGTATTAAATTGGGAGCCTTGTTTTCAGCCTAAAAGCTGCTAGTAGGTTTTATCATTAATAGGTGTGTTGATATTTTTGATCCTCAATTGCTTGAGAAATTGAGATTGTAAAATAACTCAAATTTGAAAATAACAATGAAGCTATTTTATTGGAACAGTTGGTCAAACAATAGATATATACATGAATCGGTTGATTTCTGATGATTGTGTTAAATACTTTTTAAAAATGCTCTTTGAATCTCACACCCACAATATTTGCTTGATAATATACAACATATCATTGGCTCTAATAGCCTCAAGGACAGAAGTGGTATTCAGCCGGTTCGCACCAGTTCGCGTGAACCGTTGGTGAAAATTTGGTAAGGTTGCCAAATCATTAGCAATGGCCGGCTGGCCACGCCCCAAAATTGGTCCCCCAGTTGCTGCTCACTTGCCCACCTGCCATGTTCATTGCTACCATGTTCTTCGTGCACGTGAATCCTATTGCCTTGCATGCCGAATGGGATGCACATGCAAGAAGAACATGGTGGGGAAGGCAGCAGCTTTTTCTGTGACCTCCGGTACTTTTCAGCGACCTGCAGCCAGCTGCTGCATCTTTGAGAGCAACCTTACGGCTGTGTGGCTGGCTGGGGGCCACAGAAAGCTCTGGTTAGCTTGCCTTTCAGACTCTAGACCAGCCGCCGTGGAAGGTAAGCAGCCCAAACAAAGAAGTGGTGGTGGGAGGAAGCAGGATTAGGACCAGGATCACTAAAGGAGGGGAAACGGGGGTGACTGGTGAAGGGAGGGTGGGGTAGATAGGTGGAAATTCCAAAGAATTTCCTACCATTTCCTGTGGGCATGGCTAGATGAGGGGGGGGGTCATGTGACTGAGTGGGTGTGAATATGTCAAGCTGGCCACAGTCACTCACTCACATCCCCCCTATCTAGCCACACCCACTGAACCCGTAGCAAAAAATTTTGAAACCCACCACTACTCTAGTATAATGAAATTTTAGAACCCCTAAGAGAATAGGTACTTCAACAGGAACCCAATAAGAATCCAATTTTATAAGGAATTAAAAAGTAAATGTAAGGTTAATATATATATCTGAAATATGGAATGGAAAATTGGAATACCTAGGAATTATGAAATGTAGCATATAATTCTTATGATTTAAAAATGAAATTTATTCAGCGTTTTTCTTTTATTGGATTCCCCAAAGACTGTTTTAAAAAGATTGGACATTAATTTTTTGTCCTGGCATTATAAGAAATTTGAAATCTTCTTAGCTCTTATGATCTCATTTTGGTTTCAAATTATTACATATATCAATAAAATTTTAGAAAGAATTATTCATGTGATGTTAAACTATATTCCTAATGGGGAATATCCTACATAGGATTTGTATCCCCATGAACAATTTCGCCACTGTTAAGCCTTGACAAAGAGAATAATTTTGCATAAATGGAAAGAAAGTTATCTTCTGATTTTATAGAATGGAATTAGGATATGAATCTATGATGCATTTTGAAAAATCTGTGTGCTAAAAATGAGAAGATGAAGTAATATGTTTCTGTGTGGTTAAATGTAATGATAAAGTTGAAGACTGACTTAATTTTGTATTAATATCAAAGAATATTATATGTTTTTTTTCTCTTGTGTTTGTTTCTTAAATAGCCTTTTTTCTTTTTTGTCACATTTAGTTTATTTTAATCACCATAATATATCTAGTGTTTTTCTTTTTCTTTTTATAGCTACCGTTTATCCTTTTTGTCCTGCTGGTATTGTAACTTTATGTTTGTCCCTAGTTAAAAGATAGAGAGCCAGTTTTGTGTAGTAGTTCAAGAATCAGTCTACAAACTGGGGACTGTGAGTTCTAGTTCCACCTTAGACACAAAACCAACTAGATGCCCTTGGGTCTGTCATTTTCTTTCAACCCTAGGGAGGAAGAAATGGCAAACCACTTTTGAAAAAAAAAATTCCCAAGAAAACTGCAGGGACTTGTCCAGGCATTCTCTGAGGATTAGGCACAATTGAACAGAAGAAAAAAAATTAAAACTTTAAAAAGTATGGTTTATACTATAGCAATTTTTACAAATTAGTTATACAACTCCATTAGCTGCAGTATTTCAAAAGATTCTCAAAAAAGCAAACAAACAATGTATCAATCATATTCATATAAAAGATATAAAGGCTAGACTCCAATGCAATAAACAAATTATTGCGTGTGTACATGTAATCCATTTTTTCTATTTAGCTCACCTCCCATATCCTTCCCAAGACTCCCCAATGTTATGCATATTTGCTTTTGCCTATGTGAAGTGACTAATCGGGGTTCCAAATAGTAATGGTCAAGTTTAAAAGCAGTAATGAAAACTCCAAAGAATCAAAGATTGATCTGCAGTGTTATCCAAGACAAGTCAAAGTCTGCAGCAAATAACAAAGCATACAATGTAACTTAAGGCAAAGGTTCTAGAAGGCAGCAAAAGCAAAAGAGTATATTGTGGCAGTGCACGGAAGAGAATTTGATAGCTTTAGGAATCAAATCACTTGATTCCTAGAACATTTATTGAAGAAAAATAGCAGGTCAATTGGTGTTCATCAAATCATCTAATTTCTCTGGTTGATCAGCTACAGTCTCTATTCTTGTTAGGTGATGAATATTATTCAAAGCACTCATTTCTTCTATCTACAAACTTCTACCTAAAAGCATTCTGGAGTTTATAACAAAGAGAAGACAGTAGAATCTTTGATGCTCTCCAAGTTTGAATATTTGCAGCAGACATCACCCAATTATACATATATTCTCTTCTACTGGAAAATAAGAGATTTGCATCAATGTAAACAAGGACATTTTTCCAGTGGTGGGTTGCTATGGGTTCACCCTGGTTCGGGTGAACCAGTAGCAGCAGCGGCGGGAGGCTCCACCCACCCACCTGGACATCATCAAATACAGTCTGCTCATGCGCAGAAGCTTCTGTGCACGTGGAGACGTGGCGCAGGCACAAACCGGTAGCAAAGGTAAGTGAACCTCACCCCTGATCTTGTCCCATTTCTGTAAACAACCTTCATATTACACAAATATATCAAACATCTTTGACATTTACTTAAAAATATTCAAATTCTAGGATAAATTCTGTTTCATTGCAAAAAAAAGATAATCAAAATATCTCAAACTAATGTGTCAACATGTCTGGAAGAAGGTTATCCTTAGTAATAAGTTATACAGAGTTATTTTTCTCTTATATGTCATGAATCTCAGAGATTCTTCCCATCCTGCTTACAATCTTTTTGGACTGTTGCCTTATGGCAGAAGATATAGAACAATTAAAAATCAGACCACACACCTTCTGAATAGTTTTTATCCCAGAGCTATAATTGCACTCAACAAAAGGGCCACCATCAGTGAGCTGTTGGACAGCATTACTTGGTCTACTGTGTGGATGCTTGGGTGATTTAGGGGTGGGGAATTTTTGGTGGGTGGGGTGTGTCTGGGGATTGTCATGTGTGTTGGGCTTGGTCTCTAGGTGTTATGTGAATTTTGTCGTACATTTATACTGTGTATATACATACAATGACAATAAACTTTACATTAAAAAATATTAAAAATCCAAATTAAACCATCGAGGAAATACTTTGTTAACTCAAGTAGAGAAATTAAAGCCGCATTCCTTTTTTCTGTTCTTGAGTTTTGATTTGTTCGGTGAAGAACAATCCATTGTATGTCTTCTCTAGTCCACTGAATAAAATGAGAACCAAGTCAACAAGTCAATGTGAACCCAATGACTAAAAGAAGATCAGCAAGATCCCAGACCTAGTGTATCAGATAATAATAAATAATAAAGATGAATGAAGATAGATGAATAAATGATAAAGATAAACACGGCTTACTGTATTTAACATATTGAGCAGCACTTCTCAAAGAAACTGAGATTCCACAAAATAATCAAGTTACTCCCTGAAACTTGACCTTTGATTAACTATATTCTTTGTGTAATTAGCATATCAACAAATTAGCTAAGAGCTACTGGTACATCGAATGTATTTTTATTGTAGGTTGTGTGAGTTCTTGTTTATCTTCAAAATCTAGCAGTGTCATGAGAATAAACACACTCTTTCCTTTTTCACTAGAGAAGCAGTGCACACTTGGGGTGTGTTTTTGATCCTGAAAAGCTCTTCCATTAAGTTGAAAGAGAGATTCAGAAGTTGTTTTGATGTTTTTTGATAGATGTCAGAGTGGAAATGTCCACTGTGAGATTATTTGAAACAGAAGATAACAACCGGGGACTTAAATCTAGACTTGAAAAGGCTGGAGAGGGGGGTGAAGGAGGGAGGGAGGGAGAGAGAGAGATGCACACAAACTACAGTGATACTTGTCCTCGGTGCATGTGATTGTGATTTTATATTCAGACATTGCCCCAGGGGAAACATGTTTCCATGCTTCCAAAAGAGTTAAATTACCTGACAAAGCATAACAGATAAAAATATCAAATAAAAATAAATGAGTATAATACTATATATTATAATGAGCCTATATCATTCACCAAAACACTACTAGTCATTTGCAAGGATCAAGTTGCCACACTTCCAAGTAGGAATCGATGGGGGGGGGGGGGTGGAATATTTAGTCTTTCCCATGCTTGCAAATTCTCCTCTGCAAACTCTTTCCTCTGCAAACCACTTTCTTTCCCAGGATGGTATTTTTATTTTTTTTAAAATCCAGCTGCAGAAAGATTAAACCTACTTAGAATCTAAGATAACATTTCAGGAGAAACGTTGACAACAGATTTAAGCATCCCTTTCTGAGTGATAATCCACTTTATGAAGTTATGATGGAATTGTCTGAGGGAATGTCTGCAAAATATAGCAGAATAGGGACGGATGGACATTTCATTCATAGGAACACACAGAATCAAGGACATCAAAGATACCTTCAACCGTAAGGTATCTGCTAATAAAAGGACCACTAAAGTATATCATGTTATCTTCTCTAAGAATCTAGCCTTAGAGGTAGTCTGCTCTTAGAGGTAATCCAGAAAAGCAGCAGCAAAATGACTATTAACACTCCTTACTGTAAGGTTATAGTAACAGAATCTTGCTAATCTGAAAGTCCATCTCTATCCTCTTCTCTTGACTTTACAGTCCAAGAAATTAGAGGGTTCTTTCTGAGAATTTTGCCATACTCCCATTGTTTCTGCAGGTTAAGCTGCCTTTATTTGGCCATTGTCTAGTCTGATGCTCTCCCTCCTATCTCTTAAGGACATATTCACTTACCATTACAGGAGGCTTGACAACTCTCAAGCACTTTTGATACTTCAACAGTGTTATCCTCTTGGACTATCTCCATGTTTGCCTTTCTGCACCTGTTAGCAAGGGTTCCATTTATGGGATCATCTTAGAGTGAGTGGACCTCCCCACAATAAAAGCCAGGTTGTGAAAGGCTCTAAGACACACTTAATTTCACATCTAACTGAAACCATTTGGGGGTAGTTTTCAAGAGTTTTGTGGTTAGGAGGTTGCCCTCAATATATTGACGACCCTGTGCTCTGCTTCTCTATATACATGTGAATCAGATTAACAGATTAACAAAGTTGGAAGGGACCTTATAGGTCATCTAGTCCAATCCCCCACTCAAGCAGGAGACCCTACACCATTTCTGACAAATGGCAGTCTAATCTTTTCTTGAAAGTCTCAAGCGATGAAGCTCCCACAACTTCTGAAGGCAAGCTGTTCCATTGGTTGATTGTTCTCACTATCAGAAAGTTCCTCCTCATTTTTAGGTTGAGCCTCTCCTTGGTCAGTTTCCATCCATTATTCCTTGTCTGGCATTCAAATGCTTTGGAAAAGAGCTTGACCCTCTCCTCTCTGTACGAATGTTTTGAACCACTGCCTGAAAAAAGTAATGGCCAATGGCCAATTAAGTAATCTAAAATTCTGGCAAGGCAGAAATCTAGAAGGGGATGGTTCCCAGGTATAGCAATTGGGAGATTTGTCTGACCTAAATACAATTGCATTCCATCAGAAAAGCTTAGGTAGCTATAATGGTATGTGAAAATTACTTTAAGGGATGAAGGAAAAGAGATGTTGTTCAGGGAAAGATCAGACAAGAGAGGGAGGACACCCCAGAGACATAACAGTCAGAGAAAGAAACTTAGGAAGGGCCCACCCTGTTGATGAAGCTGTTAAAAGTATTGGTCAGAGACTTAAACTTTGAAACCTGCAGAATTAATGTCATCCCTCTCAGGTAAATACAGACAGGAAATACAACCAACTGAGCTAATTCTACTTTATTGTAAAGCTACATTAACAGAATCTTGCAAGTCTCAGAATAGAAATCTCTAGGGAAGGGTAGTGCGTGCTTCACTATTGGTTTTCTAAAAATGTGAACATAAGTCATTTATAAATCACTTTGCTTTCCTAAGAATGTAGATGATATATTTATACTACAATGGAGAAAATACCAAATACATAGCACAGAACTCTAGAACAATAACTCTATTACCAAGTTTAGTAAATGACTGAATTAGGCTTATAGGTTAGGTAAGATTTTATTTTTAATTCATTCTCTGTATCATTACACATATTTTACACTCCCGTGTTATACTAACAGCATAACAGTAAGATGAATACAAAATGTCAGAAGTAATTCATTTATGGAATATTAACCCTCTCCTGATTGAGTTCTCATCCTGCGAATAATATTTTGCTTCATTCTGTAAAGTACTGTACATTCCTGATATAAAGCTGTTGTGACAAACCTATAGGCCTCACTTATCAGCACAAAACACGTGTAACTGACCACCGAGATAAAATTATTTTCACAGCTATAAAGAATGAACTGAAGTGCACTAGATATTTGCATAAATTAGAACTACCAGATCAGGACTGCAAAAATCTGGACTAGCACTAGATGGCAGCAAAAATAGTTTTAACTGCATCGCTTTGATGAAGGAATTCCAGATGAACATAAGAGTCTAGAAGAATACATGAATCTGTTTACTTAAATTTTGCTTGAGTCTGTGTTTGTGTGTTTGTGTGTGTATGTGCACATATAAATACACACATGCACAAACACATACATACAACCTTTAAAATTAAGACACTGTATAGTAGTAGAGAGCAATGCTTTCATCAAATCACTATTTATTCCCCTTTGTTTTAGACTACGCATAAAAGCACATAATAATTAACAGAAAATAAGGTTTAAATATTTTCTGACCTCAGATTCTACAATGCAATGTGTCTCAGTGGAGAAAAGTAATAAGTATCAAAGGCTGGGCGGAGCATAACTTGCTGGTGAGAAACACCAAGTTTTCTTTCTTTATAGATGAATAGTTCACAAATTACAATTTGGGACTACTTTCCTCTAAATAAATTTATCCCATTCAGATCAAACATAGTTAACTGATTTTCTAGGAATCACCAAAAACTATCACATAAGATACACATTAATTAAATTAAATGTTACTTTGATATCAGCAATATGTTCCAATGTTTTTCTTAAACACTTTCATCCTTTTATTTCAGCTTACTAGCATTGGAATCTTTAGTATTAAAGTACTACCATGGTAATTTTTTTAAAAAGGAAAAGAAAATTTTATTAGTAACCAAATCCTTTAAAAGTCTGTTCCAATTCGTGGTCTTCCAGACACTTCCTGTAAAATCTTATCTTATTTCTATCTTATTTTGTCTTCTAGAAAAAACATTAAGGATGCAATGCAATTCACTTTTGCATTGGAACCCAAAAAATAAATTGGAAGAAACTTTTTTTAATCTATTGAGACTTTGGAATTCTTTAATAAACATTCAGGCTAACAGTTCTTAGGATGCGTGGACTATAGTGAATTAAGGACTGGGCCAGCTTTTTCTCATGAAATGTTTTCCTTAAATAATAATGTCTAGGTATCATTATTAATACTGTCCTATAATGATGACCTGTAATAATAATGGTGACCTACTATCACAATTAATACAAATGTGATATTCTTTAATCAAGATAGTTAGTTATCATCATATATAGTAACAGTGATAGAAATAAAATTGGGCCTTAATGTCTAGAAATTAGAAATCTACTTCTCTTTGAGGAAGTAAACATGACGAAAATTTAGTTTCCTTTATCTTTATGTTTTGCAAAGCACCAAACAACAGTATTCATCTTTCTATAAAAACAGAATGGGAATGGAGAAAAAGCATATCAAAGTCTTCTTGTAAGTCTTGGTTGATGTGAACACAAACCATAAAGGTTTTTGAATCTTGGTAACTTGGTAACGTATCAATGGGAAGGGCAAAATTACTCCACAATTAAATGTGGGAACAAGTTCTGGACTCAACTCTGATATACCAATACATTGCTGAACTTTCAAGTGTCTTTAGTTCCACTTGGAAATATTACACTGTTGGTCAAGGAAAAAAATGAGATCATGTGTTCACATCCTGCCTGTTGTTATCCACCGGCAGCCTGCAGAACTGGCAGTAGAGTCGGACAGTGAGGAGGCTGGGGAGGAACATGGGCCAATCCTGGAGTCTGGGGAAGGCTTGGACAAGGGCTCTGTGTCAGAGGCAGAGATGGGGCCAGGGCCATCTGGGAGTTATGTGCTGACTCCGGAGCCTCCAGAGTCTGATGTCAGAGAGGCAGAAGAACAGGGGGAACCTGTTCCCAGTGCGTGAATGCGCAGAGTTGCCAGAAGGCAAGAAGTTAAGAAAAAAAGGGCAACTCGGAAGTAAGATGTGGAGATGATTGGCCCTTCCCATAACACATAAAGAAGGAGCAAAGGCATGTAAGCCTTTGCAGGAAGCAACTTTGTACATGCTGGTCGGTTTAAATTCTGAAGCTCCATTTTGACTCTGTGCTCCGTGTGACCTTGCAAAGCTAATTGGCAATTAGGTCTTTGGCAGCGTGTCAAGGGAGATAAAGGTGGGTACTTATCAGCCTTTATCCTGAAGGACCGTGGCAAACTTCTGTCAGACTCTTTACACACTTAGTAGTGACTCATCACAGGCTGTGAATGAACAGAATTCACAGCCGTTGAAATAAAAAGAGGATTTTTGGGACTAATTGTGTACTTTTTATCGTCTCAGGAAACCTGGGTCAGAACACTGCCTTAGCCAAGAAACCCAGATAGGTAACTTAGAGCCAGTCATCCCCCTCAGCCCAATTCATCTCACAATGGGAAAATAGGAAGAGCAAAGGGTGTTGGATATGTTCCCTGCCTTGAGTGATTTATAAAAATAATAAAGGTGGGATACAAATAAATGAAAAATAAATACATAAAAATCAGGAAGGGCTGGAGAAATAGCTGACCTGCATAACCCATATGCCCCTTTTAATTTAATGCTGCTAATTGTGACCACCATCTTATATTTTTTGAACTCCCACCACAAAGATTTCTGCTTTTGAGGGCTAATTAAGATCAGCTGGGACAGGTCCCAATGGGACAGACAAGACTCAAAACCTAAAAAAACTGAACTTGTGGTTAGGATAATGCTAGCTAATATTATTCGTTACCAGTTAATAAAGACAAGTAATTCTAACCTAGCAGAGTTGCTCCTGCTCTGTCCCTGGATGGCAATAGCTTTGAGGTGCTGTCAAGGCTTTTGTGGGTTCACAGAAAATGATTCAACACACAGCAGACTAAAAATCCTACTTATGATTTATTTTCCATTTTATGTGAGCATAAAAGTGATGAGAAGTGATCCCTTCACCAGCACCCATTTCTTTAAGCCAAACAACATTTATCTAAGCCATTTACAACTGTCTTGACTGGGCTCTCCCCCACTCTCCCACCTCTCTCCATTTCAGCAGCCATAAAACACTCATTTATATGTGTTGGTTCAGGCCTTCCTACATTAACTGTTTCTCTGCTTAAGTTAGGTCCACCTCATTATATTTGTAGCTATTTTGAAAACGCTCCCCACTTAAATAAGGGCCTAACTCAGGATAGAAAGAATAGTCACACTTTTGAGCTTTAGTCATCTTTGAGTCTCCCGAGAATAGCCGGGTAAACTAAGAAAAAAAATTAATCATAGAACAAATCAATTTAAAGCACAAATAACTCAAAGCACAAATAACCAGGGAAAGATTATCATATTTGGGCACATAAGCAAAGTTTTAGGTCATGTGAGAACCCTATAATCATAGGAAAGGGGGAAAGTAGGACAATCAGCAGCAAGGTGGAAGGACTCAAAGGCCTGAAGAATCTGGTTAGGGATCAGTCACCCTGGGCAAAATCTAATCAATCATTATGGATTATATTTAGCAATCTATTTCAGATTGGCAAAATGGAAATTTAGTTTTTCTTCCACCTTTTTTGCACTGAGAAGTCTGTCTCAGAGGTCTTAGCATGATCTCTAATGGAACTAAAAAGGCTTCCACAGCAAACAGTACCTAGAGCCCAATTGGCTACCATCTTTCTCTTTTAATGCCTAAACCTAGTTTCTCAGATCTCCCTTCTCTTTTGCCAGAATATCAGCTTCCCTCTCCTGTGAGAAAGGGATTGCCTGGGAATAAAGTGTGTTTTCTCTTCTTCTCCCATCATAAGTATCAGTATCATCTAAAACACGGGTGTCAAGCTTGCCGCATCATGTTTCATGACGTTTTTCCCATTCATGGAGCTGGGGTGGGCATAGCCTGCACGTAATGCATCTGCCAGTAAGCTGCCAATTTGACACCCCTGCGCTAAAAGAAGCATGTATGTATGTCTACAAGCTCAACATTAGAAGATAGCCAATAATCCTTAGTGCTATATGTGTCTTTTTGTCCCAGAGAGCCAAAAACACCATCAGCATTTTTAAAAAAAAAGAAGAAGAATCTCAAGTATATAATTTAAATATTTTTGCCTGGTTTGGGTCTTTATTTATTTATTTACTTATTTATTAAATTTATGTACCACCCATCTTGTCAGAGACAACTCTGGGCAGATTAAAGATTACAAAGATTAAAACTGATAAACATTCAAATAATTAAAAAATAACAACAATAATAAATATTGTTAAAAGATGGGAAGGAGAGGAACATAAAGAACACAGGAAGAGGTGGGGTCTTTCCTAATCCAGAAAAAAGACACCTCCAGAATGGTGCACCCCCACTGGGGCCCAGCTGATAGAGCCAAGTCTTCAGGTGCTTCATGGAAGGTTTAAAAAGGGGGGGGGGGTTGCAGGGGTGAAATGCTCCCAGTTCAGTTCGGATCAGCTGATCTGGTAGCGATTGTGGCAGGTGGTTTGGACAACCGGTAGCGATGGCAGTGCAAGGCTCCACCCACCCACCTGGGTGTCATTACTTCCTGTTTTTAAAAGGTTTTTAAAAAGGCTCTGATGATCGCGCGCCACAGCTGTGATCGTCAGAGCCTCTTTTTTTTACTTTTTAAAAGCAATTTTTTACAACCTAATATACAGGTTATAAAAAACTGCTTTAAAAAAGTAAAAAAAAAAAAGAAAGTTGGGGGGTATGATGTTCCAAAGGGCATGAGCTATGGTAGAAAAGAATTTTCTCCTATACCCCATCGGTTGAAAATTCTTGACTGATGGTGCATGCAGCAAACCCACTCTGCCAGCACAGGTGAGGTGGGTTAATCCCATTGGAAAGAGTTCTTCAGATAACCTGGACCAATGCCATGAAGGGCTTCAAAGGTGATAACCAACACCTTAAATTGCACCTGGAAGTTGGGGACTTGGAGATACACTCCTGTGATGGATTGAATATTGTTAATAATTGCTGTTATTTGTAATCCTATATATCTGGAATATTGATGTTATGGTAGAATAATGAGTGATTTTTAAAATATTGACACAGGATGTGAAGAAATGTGACTTATGCTTAAATGAATTAAAGAGAAAATGTAAAAGAAATAAGAAATGAGACTAGTATTGTTTGAAGTTGGAAGATTAGAATTCTACACACTATTTGTATTATTATTGTTAACGTTGTTAACAAGCTGACCCAATCAATGTACTGTCCACGAAACATGCATGTTTATATTGGAAAAAATAAAAAACTTAATTTAAAAAAATTGCACCTGGAAGCAAACCAATAGCCAATGCAGCTTACTGAACAGAAGTGTAATATGGGCTTATACGCTTGCTTTTGTTGAAAAATTACTGTTAGTAGTATTTCACTTGCCAGAAAATGCTAAGAGGAAAAAATATCAATAATCCAAAGTGTGGTGAATTATAAAATGAACACTTAAGGTGTTTTAATAGATTTTAATATTTGAATACAATGCATTTTTCTTTTTAAATAGTATTTTAAAGTTCTAATAACTAATATAATTCTAATAATTCTAATCACTGATCCAAATTCACAATGGGTTCCAAGTTACTGGCATGAGATCCTGATTTTGCTTCATGGAACTGACCCTAAAAAATTATAAACCTTTTCACCATTCAGCATTGTGCTCTCTCTCTCAATTTCTCACAAATTTCTCAAGAAATGAAAGAATGTTTGTTTAATGTTTCCCATCGCTGCAGCCACTTTTAAGTACACGAACCAATCTTTGCTAATAGAACACCTTGGTTGTAAATGTTTATTCAAGATAAATAGTACTGATGTCACCTCTTTGTGTTATAATGGAAATTCTGGGGGGGAGGGGGGAATGCTCCAGGGACTGAAATGCCAGTGGAAAGTGCAATTAGGACAAGGGAATGAGCAGATGTTAAAATGACCAACCTGTGGGCATATGCACTTTTCCTTGAAGCAATTTTGTCAGACTTCTTGCTCTCTTGCTAGCTCCATCTCATTATGGCACTGTTGAATGAGAACACATTCAAGGTCTCTCTCCTTTTTTTCACCCAGAATGTCACTAACCTTTCGAGTGTCTGCTTTTTGCCTATGCAAGCATTAAAATTACAATTTACATCCCATTTGAATATCTAAGGTCAATTATTAATCAAGCTTCAGGTGTCAAAGTGATGCAATGAGTCATTGCAGTGCATATGGAACAGTTTAGGAAGCATAAATATGTATAGGGCCATTTGATGAGGTACAAACCATCTCATCTTCAGTATTCTCTTTTAAGTTCACAGCATGTGAATAGACTTACATCTGTTTTAAATGGAGCAGCAGTGTCTGTAACAATCATCCATGCAAAAAACCAAAACAAGTAGACATTTGTAATGCAATGCAAGTAGGTCATGCATTACATTTTATGTTACTGCAGCCTCTCTATTTTTCCCCTAAATTATCCTAAATCCTACAAAGCCCTATTGAGATGATGCTTTTCCATGTGGTGAGACTTCAGGTGGTCTCAATATTATGACATAAGAGCTCACAAGAATGCCAATATTTTGTGAAATGTAGCAAGATGCCAACCATTTAAGATTTTTTTTTTTAAAAAAATTAATTGGGTAAGATCCTTGTGTAGGGTCAAAATAAAATAGTAATAGATTTTTTTTCCATAATTTCATAATAATTATTTCATGCATATTTTTTCTGCAAGTTTGATTCAATCCTTACAAATCATTTAAGGGGACAGAGAAGCAATGCTTTCCTCACACAAGATTCATGTTATGTTATGTTATGTTATGTTATGTTATGTTATGTTATGTTATGTTATGTTATGTTATGTTATGTTATGTTATGTTATGTTATATGTGTTATGTTAATTATTATTAACTATACTATACTATACTATACTATACTATACTATACTATACTATACTATACTATACTATACTATACTATACTATACTATACTAACCTTGTTTCCCCAAAAATAAGACATCCCCTGATAATAAACTCAATCCGGCTTTCAGAATCTCTGTCCCCTTAAATGATTTGTAAGGATTGAATCAAACTTGCAGAAAAAATATGCATGAAATAATTATTATGAAATTATGGAAAAATGCTATGTATTTTTTAAAATTAATTACACCCAAATAGTCATAACAAAAGTGCTTGCTGGTGACCAATTGACTGTATATTAATCTGGCCTTATTTATAAAAATGTGGATTCCAAAAAAATCCTTTTGCCATTATGATTGGCTCTCCATGTAACCATTCCTTACCAAAGCAAATCCAAACAAGAGGTAAAGCTCAAAATAGTTGAGAATGTCTTGATTGCGACTGCTAGAACCTGCTGTCAGAAAACCACCTATCTAGCAGAAAACAAGTCATAGACAAGAATAATTGTATAATACCTTTTCATAGCTATTGCAAAATTAATAACCTTTTCATTTATATTGACCTCAGTCCATCTGAAAAGGAATTATTAAAATGTGACAATAAGCAAAATATACAGTAGCAATAATGCTAAAATCATCTTCCATTCTATTCTGAATGAATTGGCCTCAATAATCTCTTTTTTCCTTAGGTATTGAGAACTCACCTCAAAACCTAAAACACTAATAAGCTCCCATAAAATACTTTTTTAAAAGAGGAGAAAATATGTGTAAAATCTATGCTGGATTCCACATGAATTTTCAAGTGTGGTCTTCCACCCACTTAAAAAAGGTTCAGATTTCTCAGCAGCTCTATAATTGCATTCATAAACTTAATTCACCAAAGGTAACACGTGGAGACATATATTAAAATAAAGTTTTAGGTATTTAGACAAGTTAAATTGTGAAATAAGCTGTATGTTGAAAGAATCCATTATTGTTCTGCTAAAGAAATGAAATAAAAAGGGAGAGTGAATGCAAAAATTACAGCAGGATTAGTTTGTTAAGTGTCCCTAGGAAGATATTTACACAATGCTGATTTAAAGAGTACTAGAGATAACACTGAGCAAAACATAATGCAGTTTTATATCAAGCGGCAGGTGTGCAGGACAGATTTTTACTCTACAAGAGCCCATCATTGAGGAAGGCATGGATGCGGAGAAGTTTATTACATTGTTAATTTACAGAAAATCTATGTAAAAAAGAATAGGCTTAAATTATGTATTGTCTACAGGAATATGGAGCTGGAAGTTGGTTGCCGAATACGGTAAGCATATAAGCATACACACATGAATAAATAAAACACTGAGCAAATGGCTCAGTACCGAACAACAACTGAAAACAAGGATGTGTGATATTCCATTGGGTATTTAATCTATTTATAGATAAATATGAAAAGAATGCTTTTGGTTACTATTAAAAGTATGTTGTTGGGGAATGCAAAAGTACCATATGTGAGATTTTGTCTACAGATAGTACTGTTTTATTGATTGAGAACTCAATGGCTTTGCAGTAACTACTAGATGAATTACAGGGGAATGAAGTGTTTGGATCCACAGTAGAAAAGGCACTTCTGTTCTTTCACGGGCACCTTTCCTGAATCTACTGGAAGCCCCTTAAAGGATATCTGTTTTTTTCTGCTGTTAAAGGAGATGTATCTCTTCCTTTAAGGAGTGGTGTGATGCCTCAGTGGTTAAAGATACTGACCTTGTCAGCTGACAAACTGACATCCCAGATTCAAGACCTGAGCACTGCACAACAGAGTGAGCTCCCGTTACTTGCCCCAGTTCCTGCCCACCTAGCAGTTTGAAAGCATGCTAATGAAGAAGATAATAGATACCACTTCAATGAGAAAGTCACTCTGTTATGTGAGCTTCTGCACATAGTCATGCTAGCCTCATGGCATGAAAGTGTCTACAGAAAACCCTGGCTCCCTTGGCTAAGATACAGAGATGAGCATCATCCTCTAGAATAGTGGGTCTCAACCTTCCTAATGCCGCAACCCTTTAATACAGTTCCTCATGTTGTGGTGACCCCCAACCATAAAATTATTCCTAAAACCATTGAAAATATGTGTTTTCCGATGGTCTTAGGTGGCCCCTGTGAAAGGGTCGTTCGACCCCCAAAGGAGTCCCGACCCACAGGTTGAGAACCACTGCTCTAGAATCAGACACAATTGGACAGGGGAAAACTACCTTGTTTAAAAAAAAACCTTTACCAAGGCTCAAAAAAAACATTGCTTGGGTTCAGGTAGAGGGTGTAAGGCAGAGGTGGTATTCAGCCAGTTCACACTGGTTCGTGCGAACCATTGGTGGAAATTTGGCCAAGGTCGCTAAACCAGTAGCGATGGCTGCAGTGGTGGGATTCAATTTTTTTAACAACCAATTCTGTGGGCGTGGCTTAGTTGGGGGTGTGGCTTGATGGTCATGTGACAGGGTGGGCATGGCTAGCTGGTCATGTGACAGGGTGGGCGTGGCTATGTGCGTAGGGACTACTCAGAGGGCTGAAAAAAGTCATTTCTGACAGGTCCTCGCACTTGTGACTGGTCCTTGCACTTATGACCGTCCTCACATTTCTGCCCGTTGCAGTATACTTAACAACCGTGTCAGTCATTTCACAACTAGTTCTCTTCACCACGGTGAAAAGATAGGGTGCAAAATGTAAAATGTGAGGACAGTCGTAAGTACAAGGACCAGTCAAAAGTGCGAGGAGCGGTCAAAAATAACTTTTTCAGCCCTCTGAGTAGTCAATATGCACATAGGGTCTACCCAGGGGGCTAAAAAAAGTGATTTCTGACAGGTCCCCGCACTTTTGACTGGTCATCATTTATGCCCATTGCAGCATTCTTAATTATATTAATTAAATAAAAATGACTGGCTGGAGCAGTCCGAAGCAGTCCAAGGTGGGCATTTGGGCCGGCTGCAGGGCAAGGTGATACAACCGGGGTAGGTAGGCCACTGCTGCCCTGCAGGCCTACAGGGCTGGCTGCAGGGTGAAGCGATTGGATGGGGTAGATCAGGGGTCTGCAACTTTAAACACTCAACCTTAAACACATGTAAATACTTAAACACAACCTTAAACCTGGGTGGGCATTGCCAACTCTATATAACTTACTCTCACCCAGGTTTTGTGGTTCCCAGTATTTTCTTTTAAACAGGTATCTCTTTGTTTCTCTTTCTTCTCTCCTATCTCTTTCTTTCTCCCCCCCCCCTTTCTCTCCTTCATCTCTCTTTCTCTCCATCCCTCTTTCTCTCCCCCTCTTTCTCTCCTTCATCTTTCTCTCCATCTTTCTCCCCCTTTGCTTTCTCTCCATCTCTTTCTCTCCTTCATCTTTCTCTCCATCTCTTTCTCCCCCGTCTCTTTCTCTCCCCCTCTTTCTCCCCCTCTTTTCTCATCCTTTCTCTCCATCTCTTTCTCTCCCCACCCTTTCTCTCCTTCATCTTTCTCTCCATCTCTTTCTCCCCCTTTGCTTTCTCTCCATCTCTTTCTCTCCTTCATCTTTCTCTCCATCTCTTTCTCCCCCGTCTCTTTCTCTCCCCCTCTTTCTCCCTCTCTTTTCTCATCCTTTCTCTCCATCTCTTTCTCTCCCCACCCTTTCTCTCCTTCATCTCTCTTTCTCTCCATCTCTCTTTCTCCCCCCTTTTCTCTCCTTCATCTCTCTTTCTCTCCATCTCTTTCTCCTTATCACATGCTTTTAATTTCTTTGGTATATTTTCTGTGCTTGAATAACCCTGGCCCTAGAAAGGAATAACATGATGCCTCAATCTGCATGCATATGAACTGCTGTCTTTTCAAACTTCACAGAAAAGATTTCTCTACTCCTGAACACAGAAATAGAGTCAAATATATCTCGTTCATGTCAAGATGGTTGTTTTTAATCCTTTCTTTTTAGATATGATCTCAAGGAGAATGTTGTTATCAGGTTAAATATTTTATTTCTTTGAACTTGCTGAAAAACAAAATAATAATCTAAATTACATTTCCAGGAATATTCTAGGGAAAAATAATTCAGAATTTTGATGATAAGAAGAACCTATTACAGAGATAGCTTTACAGATTTTTCTGTTTAATCCCACCAGAGACATCAGAGAAGCATTAACTCAGAAATATACTACAGGGAAGGGAAGCAAAATGATTATCCCTCGTTTGTTCCCTACCATTTTTCTTCCTGCCATTTTTCTGCAGGTCTAGGATCTGCCTTTTGGGGTCAACTGAGTGGGATCAGCTTGTCACACAAAGTTTGGTGTCATAGGTTGAGAGAGAGAGGTGACCCAATGTTACACAACTGGCTTTCACGCCTAAACTTGTACAATTTACAATCTCCTGGTTTCTAGTCTGATACCTGAACTATTAGATTAAACTGGCTACCACCCCGCTTGCTTATTCATCTTTCTTTTTTGTTATGTGTATCCCAAGTAGAGATTTTACAGAAAGCCAATCAAATCTAATAGTACCCAGCTTAAAAAAACATCCCAATATCCACAAGTAGGATTGGGGTGTTTTTTTTTTCCTTCAAGGTGATGTCAGAATAGGTGTCCAGTTGGGGCATGTGGAAAGTAAAGGCTGTTGAGGGAGATTTGAAATGAGGAGGGTGGTCTGTGGTGAGGTTTAGGATGTCTGATGTGTGTGTAATGCCTCCTACTAAAGGCAGCAATTAACACCAGCTGCCTGTAATTTCTCTGAGTTCAATCCTAGCCAGGCTCAAGGTCGACTCAGCCTTCCATCCTTTCTAAGGTGGGTAAATTGAGGACCCAGTTTGTGGGGGCAATAAGCTGACTTTGTATAAATATACAAAAGTATGAAGGCTATTGCTTAACGCATTGTAAGCCGCCCTGAGTCTCCGGAGAAGGGCGGCATATAAATCAAATAAATAAATAAATAAATAAATAAATAAATAAATAAAAATAAATTAATGGACTGGTAAGGATTTTGAATGGAAGACTGAGGTTGGGAGGTGCCATAGGCCTCTGGAACCAGTTTAATCCCTTAGAAAGCTGATAGCTGACCATTTGGAACAGTGGTGAGAATGAAGGTACCAGGGTTATTAGAAGTAGTATTGGCCATTGTACAGGCATAGGGAGCCAGAGAGAGGGGCCTTGCAGCAAATATTTAGAAACTGTTGTTTAAACAAAGAGAACAAAAGCAGTCCTTACATCCTGGGAAGGGAGATAGTATTAAGAAAATACTAGTCAAGGCTCCTCCTTGACTCGCTCATGTACAAAATGGAGGGAAAGAGAAACAAAATCAGATTTATATGACAATGTTGCTATTGTTTATCCCAATAAAGCATTGTCCTGGTCTTCTTGTGGAGTCTGTTTCCTGATCTGGTCTACCTCGAAGGACTGGCAGGACAGTATCATCAGTGGTTGTAACCCATTCAACATCCATTCAACAGCAGCAAGATTGATCTGGCAGTAAGTAGTGGAATATGATGATCAGGGCTACCAGGGGCTGCTGACTGGAGAGCTGAGTAGAGTGTTTCAGGATTGCTGCTGGTATTTCTTGCAATCACAGTTGAGTGAACTAATAGCCTGTGAGCAATTCTACTGAGCTGATTCCTTTGGGGTTGGAGTTTAGTCATTTGGCGGGCTCAGAATGGCAGATTCTCTTACATCCTAAACTCTATACTGAGAGAAACTGGATTCCCAATTGGATTCAAGGATAAGGATGTGATGTGCAAATATAAATAGATGGGAGTTAGTGTGAATGGATTTGCCAGAATATAATTCACTGACCACAAACAGTGTGAGGTATGACTATATTATGTCATTAACTTATAACCATCTTGGGAGAACATGGAGCCTGGAAGATAGGGAGTGAAGCATATAACTACAATATCCTGGTTATGTCAGGCAAGATGGGGAAGGAAGGGTAATCTTAGTGACAATCTCCCCGCCCAACTGAACAAATCCAACCTAGTGAATTGTTAGTACACCTTAAGTTAGCATACTGTCAAAAGCACTAAACTATGTTTATTTCTAATTTGGTGGAAAATGAGCAAGGCAGATCTGGCATAGTTACCAAAACCTGGCTAAGCAAGCATAGTGGTTGGTAAGTCTATCGGTCTGTCTGTCTATCTGGGTGGTTGAAAAAAGTCACATTTTCTGAAAACTTTTTATCCTGCATCAGGATCAAGGTCATGATTTGTGGAACTGATCTATTAGGAAATCTTAACTATGATCAGGTTTTCTATTCTTGCAAACAACAGCTTCCATTGGGATACATATTAACAATGTCCAATAGTCAATATCTAGCTGGGGAAAGTTGGAGAAAGACAGCTGGGTGAACTTAGGCCAGTCATTGTCTTTTAGCCCAACTCTAAGCATTTTTGTTGTTGTAGGGAAAATATGAAGAGGAAAGTGTGTTGAATACGTTCACTTCCTTGAGTTATTTGTAAAAATAATAATACAGGCAGGATAGAAATTAAATAACTGAAAAAACAAAGAATCCAGCATTGCTATTCACATGTTAATTTTTTAAAAGGTGAAGGAGAGATGGAAGACCACTTTAAATACTATGGAAGGTGCTATGTGTGTGTGTGTTTATAGGAAAATATTAACATTAGTCAAGTATAATTCATGCTAATATTTGCCCCAACATAGATCCACTAGAGGGGAAATTACCGAATTCACTCTCAGTAGTATCTGTGGGAGAATTTATTTTAAGATCTTGGCAGCAGAGTATATACCATACGAAATACATCTGTACATATTTCAAGGCATTAATTAACTGAATATCAGTTACTACCTACAACGTATCTACCACCATTCCTGCTCTCATTTTAGGTAATCTTTTGTTTAGTACTTAAAGGCTAAATGAAAATCAAGTAGTGTCCAAAAAATTTGAAAAGTAATTTCATGATTTCCTTCAGAATTAATATGTTCAGAGGATTAAATAATAGGGAACAATTTTTAGATAGAAAACATTCCGCTCACTTTATATTTATCTTTTCTTATTATATTGTCTGGACACCCAAGTTACTGATCTTATAAGAATTCTGAAAACTTCATATATCCCATTACTATATTGCACTCGGTGACATCCAAAAATAGGGACCTATTTTAGTTAGAAAGTTCTACCTTTTGAAATGTTATCAATTAGACATTGCAGAAGTTTTCCTATCCTGTGGGGGGAAAATATACTGCAAAATTCTACCAGTTACTTGAATGTCAGAGGAGCTAAATCATCTGAGCTATCTATCACAATTATTTTTTAAAAAAGCAGTTAAGTTAATTATAGTCAAAACTTTAAGGATAGCAGAATCAAGTTCATTATCTTCCTTTCATTCTATCTCATGCAGCCTTTCCAGCAGTGTTTATAACATTTCAGGAATTGTATGAACCTACCTTACAGGCTTTCGCTGTGGCATTCAAAATTGGAAAGATGAGAGAGAAATTGAACTAGCAGGGAGGGAGGACCAATGCTGAAGAATTGTGTCAAAGAAATTCTAGAGGGCAAGCAATTTCTTGTCAATTCATGAAGCAGTTCAGGATGTGCAGAGGTACAAACGCAGCACTTGTGTGGAGCTTCTTAAACAAAACATGACTTTTCCTCAGAAAAGGTACAGTGGCTTTAATGAGTGGCAGACAGGTACTAAATTCATGCCCCTATGAATTTCAAAACATCTTCCTGCTTTTGAATCCCAAGCACTACTCATCCCTACTCCCACACATACCAAGTACAAGATCCTGTCAGAAGAATAATATGGTGAGGACTGTGGAGAGTTAAGTGAAACATGTTTTAATCAGTTTCACCTATCTGCCAGCAATTTCTCTCTCCTGATCGGGTAGAGAAATAGAACAAGAAGCAGGTTACAGTTAAGTCAGTGATGGAAATGTTCCTCAACAATTACCCTGTAACATGTCAATAGAGCACACACACACACACACACAAAATGCACTGATCAATTAACAAGACAGAAATTGGTCCTTCCTATATTAAAAGTGGGTATGGCCATTCAGTTGGTCATTAGCATCAAAGGCTTTGTTGAATACTCTTGTTCTCAATTTAAATGTGTTTAAGATCATTGGGGTAAAATGTTATTACTATTATTTCCATTATTCTCTCTCTAAAATCAATTGATTAAGGGAATTTTTTGCTAAATAGAAATACACCGTTAGGTCTAAGTTTTGGCCAAGAATATTACTGCCACAATTCTTGGGGCATCAGAATCATGAAAAGCTAAGAGTTTTTACTAAAGAGCAGAGGAGTCTCCATTTCAAAACTATGGCTTCAAATATGGTTTCAAAGATCCAAATATATTGGGTCTCCACAGACACCTTCTGTGTTGCATTATCTCATGGTTCTACCATACTCCATTTTTTACTTCATCAGATCTCAGGTTGAAACATCAGACAGTTCTTTAAAATGGCATTCTTATATATGTTTTATCAGCAGAAAATGATCAGGGTAACTCTACCTTACACTACAATCAAAATCTAGTATACACGTTGCATGCTGAATATTGTTTGTTTGGTTATTCTGAAGCAAAGCATATCAACGTTGTAACAAACATCTTGTTTGTCTTGTTAAACTGTTAGTATAAGAAGAGAGATATGATTGAGTAATGAATAGACGGTGACATGAGTGAACTATAGCAATTGAAGGATAGAATTTGTATAAAGGAAAGAAGCATGCTCAGAAATGTAAATGAATATTGGTATAGAGAGCACCTGGGTTAAAATAAGTAAAGTAACAAATAAAAAGCAATGCTTCTTCTGGAGCCTGGTAGCCAAGATCACCAAGAAGTTATAAATGATGCCTTCCAAATACAAATGCCAGATCTTTAAAAGAAGCATGAAGTTGCAGTGGTGTTTTATTATGCTAATACCAGTTGGAAAACAAACTCTCTCTACCATGGTGTTTCCAGGAAATTCTTGACAACTGTTGTTTTGCTGACAACTCAGTCCTTTGGAGAGTAGAGAAGACGTCAAAGGAACCTTAAGTTAAGAATAACAGCTGAGAAGATTCAGCTGAGGAAGCAGAAATTATTGGAACTGGGGAGGGGGGAGCACTCATATAATGATAGAGATCTCTATTGTGATGGAAAGAAAAACTCAACATTGCAAAATGTGCAAACAGATATTCAAAAAGAAAAAAAATCAGCCACTTAAAGGCTTCCTTTTATACCTTCCTTCTCTTCAGCTGGTTTTCTCAGTCTAGTCTGCAAAAATTTATCAAGTGACTGGATTCAGCTAATTACAGGAGGTTATTTAACCTTGTAAATGATTGGGCCTGTTTTGAATTATATTTAACTCTTTGGGGTTAAATGACCACATTAATGAAACCCTTTTTTGTATCCCCTTAGTACACTAACCTAAATAACCCAGTTACATATGCTGTGGAATATGAACTACAGATATTCTGTTATTTATACTGGACAGTTATATGGTTGTGTAGTATGGTTAAACTCCAACCAATCTTTTCCATATGAACTGGCAATCTTTGATAAGCATAATCAAAAGAAGCATATATTATAATTTTCTATTATAATAAACTATTAAAGCTATATATCTATTATAATATTCTATTATTATATATTATTATAAATATATATATATATATATATATATATATATATATATATATATATATATATATATAAAAATATAAATATTTATATATTTATATAATATATATTTATATATTTATATAATTATATATTTATATATATATAATATATATAATATATATATATATATATAATATATATATATAAATTATATATTATTATATATAAAATTATAATATAATTTTCTATTATAATAAACTATTAAAGCTATAAAACTATAATATATAATATATAAACTATAATATAAAACTATAATATAAACTATTAAAGCTATAAAACTATAATAAACTATTAAAGAGAGAGCCTGTGTAGCGTAGGGGGCTAATGCCTCCTACTAAAGGCAGCAATTAACACCAGCTGCCTGTAATTTCTGTAAGTTCAATCCTAGCCAGGCTCAAGGTCGACTCAGCCTTCCATCCTTTCTAAGGTGGGTAAATTGAGGACCCAGTTTGTTGGGGGCAATAAGCTGACTTTGTATAAATATAAATATACAAAAGTATGAAGGCTATTGCTTAACACATTGTAAGCCGCCCTGAGTCTCCGGAGAAGGGCGGCATATAAATCAAATTTTTTTTTTAAAAAAAAAAAAGCACCCTAATATAGAAAATATACCTCTAATATTTTGCAAATAAAATCTTAGTGCATCTGATGGGTCAAATACATGTCAAGTAAAAACTATTTCTACATTGTTCAAGAAATAAATATCACTCAGGGTGTTCAACATTTAGCTATTCTTTTATTTAGGCAAACAACCTCCATATAATTATAACTTTTACACATGAATAAACTCTGGGTTAGAAGAGTTAGCCACTTCCATTATGATATCTGTCAACAAAAATGTGTAAAAAAACCCCAAGATATACTTCTCTGGTTTCTTTCTTAAAACAGTTATCCTGGATAGTCAAAACAGTTGAAAATTGATAACCTTTGATTAATAACCCAGGGTGCATATTAGAAATTTCTCCATGTAGATCTTTTTCTTTTTTTAACCAATACTTTTATTAAAGATTATATTTTACAGATCCTGCAGATCTTTTTCTCATTTCATTACACCAGCTCAAGTAAGCCTTCAGGCAACAACGTTAAATATTAAAGATTTTTAAGCAAGCAACTGCTAAGTTTTTAAAATGAGAACAAAACCTAATGTATTAACATTGTTTTCACATACAAAAAACTACCTGTTCAAAGCAAAGGTGAAATGTAAAATTTGTTACTACCGGTTCTGTGGCATGGCTGGGGGGCGGGGGGGGCATGTAATGTGACTGGGTGAGCATTGCCAACTTTTTTTTTTAACTTTTCAAAGCATTTTTTCTAATGCTTTGAAAAGCCTCTGCCAATCAGGCAACTCAGCTGGGATCGTCAGAGAGGCTTTTTTAAAAATGCTTTGAAAAGCCTCTCTGACAATCAGGCAACTCAGCTGGGATCGTCAGAGACTTTTCAAAGCATTTTTTTTACCACCGCTTTGGCCAGAAAGGTTGTAGATAAAAATGCTTTGAAAAGCCTTTGATGATCCCAGCTGAGCCACGTGTTCATCAGAGGCTTTTTTTTTAACTTTTAAAAGCATTTTTTCATCGGAAGAGGTTGTAGAAAAAATGCTTTTAAAAGTAAAAAAAAAAAGCCTCTGATGATTGTGCGGCTCAGCTGGGCATGGTGGAGGGGGAGCGCAGGGATTTTTGCTACCAGTTCTCTGAACCACCCACCACCATTGCTACCGAATCGGGCGATCCAGTTCGAACCCGGGGGCATTTCACCCCTGGTTCAAAGGTATTAAGAGAAAAACTCTTTAGCTAACATTACTTAATTCTATGTTCCATGATCTTTCTTCACTTCTCCATCTGCCTCATTTTATTATTTACAAATAAATATTAGAATGTCAAGTGTAAAAAGGCGAAAGATTTATACGATCTGAAGAGAAACCAGAGTATGGTTTCACTTCAAATGTTAGAATGTTAAGTGTATGGCTTGCTTTTTAATCTAAGAAAAAAATAGAGCTACCATATTCAGATTTGGCTTCTTGGAAAGTATAAAAAAGAATTTAGGCGTATCTTCATTCTTTTCTATTCTTTTCTTTCAGAATGTCTTGTTTGAAAAAGAAGTTAAAGAATAGTTTAAGGCACTTATTACATGAAAAGAAATTAGATGCTACAATTACACCTTCAGATATTAGATACGTGCTGAGAGAAGCCTTCTTCGGGAAAAAATAGACTATACAGTGCATTGCACTTCAACTGATATCTAGAGAATGACGCAATACATTAATACCTTTCCACCACTCCAAAATCAGCAACTGGAGGCTTGCTATTTAATTATCGTGCCATTTTCTCTTTTCACTCAAATATTCAATTGACATTTTGGAGCATATAAAACTCCATTTCATATTTCGTCCAGCAGTACTAAGTTTTATGTTGAGGGAGCAGACATTTCTCATGGGAGATGGCAGGGAGGGGAGGGGAAAACTCATGAATAATATCTTACCTATTGCAGTCCACGTGAAGCAGAAGGTGGGATGCGCTGAGTGACAATGCAATTTTATGCCATTGTCCATCTGCTAGCCGATACGGAAATACTTCTGTTCTTGTCTTTCCATTAAATCTGTAGTGATACCTTATTTCATCTCTCAGGCCGCTGCTTTCCAGTTCAAAGTAACTGCATTTAAAAAAGGAGAATCAATTCCATTCTCAGGACATTATATTATACATGGCATGCTATAAGACTGTACATCCGTGATGATGAACCTATGGCATGCGTGCTACAGGTGGCACGCATAGCCATATCAGTGGTCATGCCAGCTGAGCTCTGGTGTGCATGCATGCACTGGTCAGCTCATTTTCGGGCCTTCTGGGTCCACCAGAAGTAGGGAAACAGGCTGTTTCCTGCCTCCGGAAGGCCTGGGAGGGTGGGGAAGGTCTGTTTTTCTTTCTTACCTGGCTCCAGATCCTCTCTATGCATCTGCAGAGGACAAAAACAGCCTTTCCCACTCCCTTGGAGGCCCTCCAAAAGCCTGAAACAGCCCATTTCCCAACTCCCGATGAGACAGGAAGTGATTTTTTTTTTGCTGTCCCCAGACTCCAGAGACTCCTAGAGAGGCTGGGGATGGCAAAAAACGTCACTTCCTGTCCCACCAGGAGTTGGGAAATGGGCCATTTCAAACCTTTGGAAGGCCTCCGAGGGATTGAGAAAGGCTGTTTACGCCCTTCCAGATAGATAGAGAGAGAGAGAGGATCTGGAACCAGGTAAGAAAGAAAAACGGGCCTACCAGGCCATCGCGTGCCAGGAGCAGGGGGGGAGAGGGGGGGTTGCACGTGCATGCACAGGACAGGGCGCATAGAATTATCCGTGTGGGCACGCGCACACATGACCCCCATCCCCCCTCTCCTGGCACACAATAGCAAAAAGGTTAGCCATCACTGTTAATTCAATGCAAACTACTATAATTGAAAAATTACTTGAAATAATAATTGAAAAACTATACTGATGTTGTCAGTTTCAATCAAGCTCCACAGTAAGAGCTAATGAAGGTGATCAGTTGTGTATTATCGTCTCTGATAATATGTGTCAAATTCAGTCTAGCAATTCCTTAAAATTTTCCATCTCATATGAAAAGATCATGTTTTTCTGCTTGGTTCCAGGAGTTTTTGACCATTTATTTTTAATATCTGCTTTCTTATTGTAGGAGGTAGAGAAAAGCAATATTGCTCTCTTGTTTCTGTTCCAGTGCTTTCCATCACACTGAAGCCTCCTTAGCTGCTCACACTTCCCAATATGAGGAACCTCAATAGGTGAAGTCACATCTTCCCTGAGATTTATTGAAGTCAATTTTGAAGTCAATATTTAGTCAAGGAGCTTGCAGATTGCCAGATAGATGACTGAGCTATGAAATATAAGACATTCACACAGATTAGAAAAGGCTTCTCTTTAATAGGACAGCACTTGTTAATTCCAAACCCCTACCTTTTTCCAATAGTGTTTTTCTGTTCTGTTGTAAACCACATCAGTAAATAATTTACAGGCAATGCAAGATTATAGTATCTGGACTGTAAAAGTCTGGACATTGGTGATACAAAACTAATTCTGATGACAATAAAGTGTCATAGCTGTTTGATAACTCTGGGCTTAAAAACAGGGAAAGGTGAAATGGTTCCTCACCTCTGGTGAAACAGAAAACATGGGAAAGAAACTCAGAACAACTTTGCCTTGACCTTATTGTCCTTAAAAAAGTACAACTAAAGTTTTTGCAGTAGTGTTAATACAACAATAAAGACACATTCCAGGAGTCCCTACAGGATTTATTTCTTGACCTGGCCTGTCTCAGATGGCTGACACTTGGATTACAATCGATAGAATTTTAGTGGCCACCCAAAATTTAGATTTCCCTCAGAATGGTGCTGTACTGAACTTAGTACTGGGGAAATCAAACCACTTGCTGCTATCTACTGTGTATACTGTATTCAAGGGATTTATTCAAAGTAGATCAAAGGAACAAATCATAGAGCCAGTTTGGTGTATTGGTTAAGGCATCAGGCTACATCAGGCTAGAAACTGAGAGAAACCAGGAGACTGTGAGTTCTAGTCCTGCCTTAGGCACAAAGCCAACTGAGTAGCTTTGAACCACTCATTCTCTTTCAGCACTAGAAAGAAGTCAATGGCAAACCACTTTCCACAAATTTTGCCAAGAAAACTGCAGGGACTTATCCAGGCATTTGTCAGGTATCAAAAACTGACTTGAAGGCACAAAACAAAGCAAAGCAAAGCAAAATCCAACATATATCAGCAGTGACTCTGCTAGGAAACCTCTGCCTTGCCAGACAGTGAATGATTAAAAAAAAAATTATTTCAAACATAGTGAATAAAATGGGAGAGAGCATTTAAATTTCTTAAATTCATGCTTCCTTGAAAAGTGTGTTCTTAATATTTGTATATTCATTAAATTCTTATCCTGTCTAGCAGTCCAAGCAACACTCATAGCAGGATTTGTATCTAATAGAATAAATAAAAACTGTTTAACTCTAATCTGCTTGCTTGATCAACAAAAGTTGTCCCAGAAATGGAAAAAACAACTCACACAACACTAATCAATTGCCCTATTAAATGGAAAACTGCAATCAGCCTACTTAAGCAACACTTTCTTGACTAGAAATTGGTGTATGAGCAATGGTGGGATTCAAGTAATTTAACAACCAGTTCTCTGCCCTAATGATTTCTTCCAACAACCAGTTTGCCCAACTGCTCAGAAAGTTAACAACCGATTCTCCTGAAGTGGTGCGAACTGGCTGAATCCCACCACTGTATATAACTACGTGTCTGATAACAAAAACAGAATGAACAATTTGAACCTATATCAGTTTTTCTACTATCCACTCATGTAATATGAGTGCTAAATGTCTTCAAGCCTTAAAAATAAATTTTGTTATATAAGTTTTCCCACCTACAGTAAAGTGGAATTGAGGGAGTGAAGTGAAAATTATATGGAAACACAGTAAACTTCTCTAGAAAGCAGAAATATACATCCTGAACAAAATGGCTATTCTTGCTCAAACAAAAATCGAAGATAGTCAAAGAAAGTAAGAAACTTTGAATAAGAGCACCTAAAAATGGAATGTTATATTGGCAATTACTTTACTAGTGCTGTCACCAATCAAAAAGACTTGTCAGTCTTTAAAAGCGACAAGCTGCTTCTAGCACTATAATATCAAAGCAAGCAGGGAGACAAATACTTTTAATGAAGTTCTATTTAGGATTTTAAATGTTTTGTAACTGCATTTTCTTCTGAAGCTACAAAAGAAATTCGTTCCTATATGTTTAATCTACCCACATGCACACTGGAGAGAACAAAAATGGTAGTGGAATGACTGCAATCGATGCCAAACACATTTAAGGGCCATACCTTTTGGTCAACCGATTTTCCAAAACAACAGAAGGCAAGACAAGAAACAATAAATGGAAATTAATCAACCCACCTAGAATTAAGGAGAAATTTCCTGACAGAACAATTAATCAATGGAACAACTTGCCTCCACAAATTGTGGATGTTCCAACACTGGAGATTTTTAAGAAGGCATTGGACAATAATTTGTCTGAAATGCTGCAGGGTTTTCTGATTACACAGGGGGTTAGCTAGAAGAACTCCAAGGTCCCTTCCAATTCTTGTTATTCTGTTATTCTCAAATGGCCTTGGGAGAGACTGAAAACTACAACAGTCCCACATAGACCCATTAGGATTAATTGCTTCGGTTAATTGATTAGGTTTTCCTAGTCATACAACGTAGGAACCCCCACTGTGACCCATTTTGCTAACTACTTTCATTAACAATTAAAATGCACCAGATTGTAATCATATCAGTCTTATTCATAAAATACTGTACACATGAGTTCTCCAAACAGAAAATATCATCAGTGTAAAGTAGATTGATGATTTGCATGAATATTCAGTGAACCCTAACATTTAAATACAAGAAAGATAAAATAAAAATCTCAGAATTGATTAAATCTAAAAGATCCTCATATATCTGACAGGAGCTATCTTCTATTCACAATATATTTTTGCATATTGTGCAGAGTGCTGATTCAGAAAAAACAAAATGAAACATAAATATGCTCCTTGGTTTAAGAAAGAGAGGATGAAACCTCTTATATTAGCAGAAAGGTACGAACTACTGTGAAAACCTCCTTTTATAATATTGTGTGAATTACCATCGAACCTCTTGAATTAGCAGTTGTTTCATTCTACGTGTGCTTCTTCGAAATCAACCGCATAAATACATTATATTATTTATTGCAATTAATGTTTAATGTTCAGCGTGAAGTACTCAGATGGTTTCCCTCATGAGTCTTTTAGGCAGAAAAGCAGCTTTTAAGTCCCTCAGTCAGATGGGCATGCCACACTTTAAAGGGATCTAAGTCCAACTACTGTATTTAGCTGTATTCAATTTTAAATGTTGCATTTGCATCACCAGTTGGATAACTTGAAGAGCCATGAACTAGCCTAAAAAAATAGGATACACCTTCCTTTTCAGGAAATAACTTGGGGGAAATTGGGACAAATAATAAAGAAGAAATGAAGCAGAGTATCAGGGAAAGAGTTTTGATCATGGATGGAAGACATCTGGGACATCTGCATAATTGTCTACATTTTCAAGTCAATGCCATTATTGTAGCTACATATTCTTATGTTCCATAAAAAGAAACATTTTTTGAGATTTTAATGGATGGAACTGGAAAGAAGTCTATTTTTATCTTCCTTTTTAGGCAGAAGTATCCTTAAATCAGTCTTGATTCTTGGTGGCTGCCTGGACAAGTCCCTGAAGTGTTCTTGGCAAAGTTTTTTTTCCTCCCAGAATTGGCCTTCTTCTCCTTCCAAGAGCTGAGGCACAGTAACCGGTCCAAGGTGACCCACCTGGCCTTCTGCCTAAGATCGGACTAGGACTCATGGTTTCCCAGTTTCTAGCCTGATGCCTTAACTACATCATCTTTTATTTATCTTTTTTTTTAATCTTACCTGAACTAAATAAAAAGAACCACATCTTTTAATAAACATTTTGTGGATTTTGCTATGAAATGCTTTGTGATGTACAGTGTATTGTGATCTAAATCAAGTTTCGATTTCTATTCATTCTGCACACCAAAACAACTAGACACAAGGACAGTTTTTTCCCGAATGCCATCATTCTGCTCAACAACTAATTCCCAGTTAGCTGTTCAACTAACCGTCAAATAATTTACTAAAATTGTATTACTGTTATTCTTCTCTTCCTTACTAGTATCTAATTCTTCCCACTTATTACTATAACCATGTTGCTTGTATCTTTCAATTATATTGTTTTTATTTGTTTCCTAGTACAATTTGATAGCTTATTAGTAACCTTGGCTATCACTCAGTGTTGTATCTTTTTATTCTTGATGAATGTATTTTATTCTCCTTATGTACACTGAGGGCATATACACCAAATTTCTTGTGTGTCCAATCACTCTTGGCCAATAAAGAATTCTGTTCTGTTCTGTTCTGTTCTGTTCTGTTCTGTTCTGTTCTGTTCTATCCTATCCTATCCTATCCTATCCTATCCTATCCTATCCTATCCTATCCTATCCTATCCTATCCTATCCTATTCTATTCTACATAAAATATATAGTTGGGAATACCAGAAATTGTAGAAGTGAACCTTAGGTGAAAAATTTAAATAATCATGACTTTTGCAATGTATAATTGTATATTATAAATGTATATAATTACACAAGGCTTAGATTGTCAAGCTGTCACTGAAAGAAAGTATTTGGGCATGTTATATTATAGAATTCATGACCCGCCATCATCATTTGGATTCACCTTAGACACATCATTTGCTATTCTTGATTTTGTGATTGTATTTTGACCTCATGTTTTTTTCTCTGCACTGTGCACATTCTTGTTGGCGGAAAGGTCAAACCTGTATGATCAGATCCTGACATGCACTTGCCAGTTGCAAATATAGTGGATGGGTGAAGTCAAAGGCAACTGTCAACCTGGCTGGCTTTTATAAATGAAATACAGAGAATGGAAGGATCTTATCAGCTTGAGGCAGCAAAATATCTTGCATCAGCTCTATTTTGGTGATAGTGCTTCTGGACAGAAGGAGGGTAACAAGCTGCCTTTTGTGACTGTCTTTGTTTTATTGTAGTACTTAAAGATGAATATCTTTAAATGAAAGTATTAGGGCTTAGACAGTGGAAAGTGATCTGGATTCTCATGTTTGGGGGGTTTTGCTCTTTGTATCTGAATTGACAAGCTGACTCAAAGCAGCTAAATAGGGTTCATTTAACTAGTAATATTCAAAGGGGAAGGGGAAAAAACCCTTTACTTCTAACTTTCATTTCTTGTTAAAAGTACTTGCAGATATTTTTGGCAAAAGAACCACAAGCATTTCTAAGTTCTCTAGAGTGGGGGGAGGGAGGGAGCGAGGGAGGGAAGATCCTGCTGGAAGCATCAATGGGTACCAAAAAAGTTAGGATGGCTAAAACAACCATGTGATTGATGCCCTACCCTTTGTTTTAGTGGATCACATGATATCCATAGGTCATGGCTTCAGCAGCGTGGTTCCTGTCACCATTTTGTGCTTTGTTTTGTTTTTCACACATAATAGCAATAGCACTTAGACTTATATAACATCCACAGTGCTTTATTCTCTGGGTGGTTTACAATGTCAGCATATTTCCCCCAGCAATCCATTGGGGGGGGGGGGGACAATTGTTTTATCAACCTCGGAAGGATAGAAGGCTGAATCAATTGAGCCTGTCAAGATCGTACTCCAGACTGTGGGCAGTTAGCCTGCAGTACTGTGTCACCTGGGCTCCTTAATACAGTATAGATAAAGCAAACAACATTTAGAAAAGCTCAGCTTCTTACCACTACAGTAATATGGAAATGTAATTGGGGATTTATAACACTGAAAAGAAACATGTTTATAGCAAAAATTGTTGCGTGCCTGCTGGGCAAGAAAGAAGGAACAATAGAAAAACAAAAACAAAAAAAATGTAAAAGTTAAGGGCTACAAGGTGGGAAATCCTAGATATCTGATTTGTTAACCAATTTGAGGAAGCTAGGCAGATGCTTGTCCAGGTACCTGGGATTATTACTAGAAAAATCCATTGTGAAGGTGATCAAATGTTGAGATGATCAGGGTGATTGAGGAGTTGCTCAGAACATAGAATAACTTTATTGTCACTTTGAATGTACACTAATTGGCTTACATTAAAATGAAATTTCATTGATACAGGGAAAGAAGAGTGGGCCTTTTCCCCTGATTACTATGATGTAATTCCTATTTGGGCTTCTTTTGGGCTGCATTGTGAGTGGGTGAACAAGGTTTCTAACCTTTGCCTTAAACAGGATTCTTGGGCTTTGTCTGGGGTAGGGGGGATCAATTGGGATCTGATAAAATTAGGCAAAGAAAGATAGAGTTTGATCCATTTCATATCTACAAGATGGGAGTGGGAAAGATACAGCAACAATTTTATTTGTTACACTTTTTTTCCTACTACAGGATTAGGGTTAGAATGCAAAGCTTTGACAAATATTATTTTATTTGATTTTAAAACCTTCCTTTTGAAAAGAAGCCCATATTTGATAGATTATCAAACCACTTAAAATTTTGTGTAATTTAAGATAGGAGGGATACTAAATTATGAAACATTCTAACAACTCACGGTAATCTAGGGAAAATTTTAAAAGTAGTGATATAATAATGCTCCAACTAAAAAACATTGTAGGCTTTTAGCATATAATGAACTTCTAGCAATAAATGGTAAAGAAAAGTGGATAATTTTTCAGATGGGAAAAAAATTTATTTCTATACAATTTTATTTCTATATAATTATCCTCTTGTGGGAAAGAACCAAACCCTCCTGCCATTCACTCTACCTCTGCCCATTTCCATAAAATCTTCCCGCTGTTCATCGAGGCAAAAGGTTAAAAATTATAATCAGGACAAAGAGTGAGATATTATAATGGGTTAATACAAAGATTAAAATGTGGCAGAAAGCACCAGCCTATTCGAATCAAACATTCCTTCCAGGAATGCTAGAGATCTTAATTAAATAACAAAAAAATATTTTCCCCAAAGAGATTGCCACTTCAATCTGCAATGCTAAGGGGAAACTGCAACACAGCAAGGTGCCTGACATTACAGCGCTACCTACAGGAAACCCAGCTAAGTGCACTTTCTTGCAATGCATAAAAGGCAGGCACATTTTTGCATGATTTCAAAAAGCAAAGGGAAACATTTTCCTATTTAAAGGGCTTGTGGAAGAGTGCTCGCCATGGCTGCCTCTAACAGCATGTTGTGCTCTCCTAAAAAGACTTCACCTCTAGTCATAGGCAACTGCCTATGTTCTTTATTCCTGGCTTGGAAATGAATCTAGTGTTGTGGTCCACCAGCAGCCTGCGGAGCTGGCAGTGAGGAGGCTGGGGAGGACCATGGGCCAGTCCTGGAGTTTGGGGAAGGCTCGGATGAGAGCTCTGCATCAGAGGCAGAGAAAAGGCCATCCAGAGTCAGACCTCAGTGAGGCAGAGGAGCAGGGGGAGCCTGTTCCCAGTGCGCGTATGTGCAGAGCTGCCAGAAGGCAAGAACAGCTAAAACAAAAGGGATGACTCAGGAGTAGGGCTGGGAGATGATAGCCCCTCCCATAAGACTTAAAACAGGAGCAAAAGCACGTGGGCCTTTGCAGGAAGCAACATTTGTTCATTCGGTTCAACTTAAAGCCTGAAGCTCTGTTTGATTCTGGACTCCATATGGCTTTGCCAATTAGGTCTTTGGCAGCGTGTCAAGGGAGATAAAGGTGGGTGATCATCCCAAAGAACTTCTCCCAAAGAACTCTTTATAACTAGAATACACAGCTGTTGCAATAAAAGTGGTTTTTGGATACATACATACATACATACATACATACATACATACATACATACTCATACTTTAACCTAACGAGCAAAATGAAACATAGGCAGGTGAACTAATTCTACTTTATTACGAGGCTACATTAATGGAATCTTGCATGTCTGAAGGTACAAATTGCCCACCACTACTTTTAACTGCCTGATCAATTAGGACAGATCCTAACTTTCTTTCTCTGACCATTAAGACACCAGGGGTTCCTGCCTCTCTTGTCTGATTGTTTTCTAGGCAGTACCTCTTCCCCTTCATTCCCCAAAGTCATGCACACATTCTATTACACAACATTTTAAAAAAAAATCCAAGTGTACTATAATATACGTATGTACTGTAAATATTTTTTCTAAACTTAGAAGTGCTCTTCTTCTTCTTTGAAAAATCTAATCTGATTCCTGGTCACTTAGTGGACATATCCATATGGAGGTTCTCAATCATCCAGGTCATGAGTGTCCAAAAGGTGCTTTTTCAAAAGACAACTGGACTTCCTTTGTTTTTTCTTAAAGACATTTTATTTTTCATCTAAGAAGTTTCTTCAGTCAGAAGAATGGATGGAAAGTGAAACATCTTGAAGGAAAAACAAAGAAAGTCCAGTTACCTTTTGAAAAAGCACCTATCCATACATTATTTTTGAAAATGGTGGTGCAGTGGTTAGAATGCAGTACTGCAGGCTACTTCTGCTGACTGCCAGCTGCCTGCAATTTGGCAGTTCAAATCTCACCAGGCTCAAGGTTGACTCAGCCTTCCATCCTTCCAAGGTCGGTAAAATGAGGACCCAAATTGTTGGGGGCAATATGCTGGCTTTGTAATAGGCTGTAAAGGGCTTTACAGCCCTCTACAGAGAGGGCTGTAAAGCACTGTAAAGTGGTATATAAGTCTAAGTGCTTTGCTGCTATTGCTATTGCTTTCCAACCCAAATTTTAACCAGACCCAATTCTAAGCTTCCAAGCACATACAAGATAGGCAGATACCACCTTCTCTGATTATGGATAAATCCAATTCCACCATATGTTATAGGGACAGCTATTATTTTTCTCCAAGTCAAAACATGCTTTCTCCCTGAAGTGCATAGTTCTGAGGTTCTGTTTCCTGTTCGCATCATATATAGTAATTAAATGTCACTAAAAACTAATTAGCCTCTCCCTCCAAAAACCTAATGGAGTAGGGGAGATGAATTACATTTGTTCTCTATTGCTGGATGGATCTATATAATTTTTATTTGAATTTCTTTATTGCAAAATGAATGTAACCAGGAAGGACAATTTTATTTCAAATATTTTTAATCTACTGGGTGCCAAACATTTTGTCTGCTATTTACCCACCAGCCACTTTCCTTCAATTTAATGGAATATACATTGTCTCTGAACTTCTGCTTTCAAAGGAGAAGACAATTTCAGTGAAATTTTCATTTTTGGGATCATGATGTTACTTTCTCTTTATTTTGCAGCCTCCTTGGTTTCCACGTTTCATTTAAATTCTGCACAATTTTCATATTGAACTATTTAATTGGCAAAATATGAGACCACCAGGGAACTGCAGTGTGAGGCAGGGATACAAATCAATCAGTTAATCATCTCCCTTGCCTGTTTACTACAATAAAGAAAGCTCAGAAATATTGTGCAATGTTCCCAAGAAAATGAAAAACTTGAAAATTAGATAGAAAAGGCCAAGATTTTCTCTGCAAGGAAAGGAAACTTTTAAAACATTGGAAGACAGATTTCAGCACAGAAATTATATGACTAAGAATGTGAATAATATTAAATAATACATCTGAGGTAAAAGTATTCTTGAATTTAAACACACACACACACACACACACACACACACACACACACACACACAGGCTTACTTACATTTTAATTGATCTACACCTAGCCTTTGAAGGGTTTGTTTGCCAAGTGTGCTAACTCAGTCTTCAAAACACAGAGGAAACTCAGTGTCATTATTTCCAACTTCTTCCTAGCTCATGTGTGTACATGCATAAATCTGCTTTACTAGGCTAGCCTTCTCAGAAGAAATACTGCCTATACATGCTCAGAGGACCAAAGCAAGCCCTTAAAAATAGCTATATTTGAGCTTTGATGCATCAAGGAGGAATGCTTTTTCCACTGCAAAAGCACTCCTTTTGAATATTCTAAATAATCTGATTTTCCAAACTATTACCAAATGTATTAAAAACTACTTTCTTCACACAGAATGTCTCAAAAATAATAATACATAAATATAAAATCAAAAGTAGAACAAGTTTAGGTTAAAATTGCCTCTAAGTATGCACAAGATTACAAGAATAGGGCATGCATGATTGACTGCTTAGATCAAACTGTTAAGGGATATGTCATAAAGACCAGTATATTGGTATATGATTTACTGTTGTGTTATATTACCATTGCTTGTCTCATACATACGCACATACATAACCTCACCCACAAATCCACAGAATTACAGTAAAGGATCTCTTCTGAGGTTCACTGGAAGCACAAAGATTTGCCAATTGTGTAGTACATGTAAGGTGTCTAGGACAACTCCCCAGAGCCAACTCATCACAGTCAACTTGCCATAGCCAACTAGCCACAGGACAACTCATCACAGGACAATTCAATGCTTTCTTAATTCAGTTACTTTTATTATTGGTGACCACGTTTTCATTGAAATTATTATAACTCCCACATTTCTGGATTGACTTTCTTTATTTTACTATTATTGGCCAGGGTTCCATTTAAATTAATATAACTTTTATTATTTGTTGAATTGTCCTGAAGCAAATTGTTCCATGACAAGTTGACCATGGCAAGTTGGCCACGGCGAATTGTGGCATTCCAACCTTTAAGATATTAACATACTGTCAGCACTCCAGAAAACTCCAACTCCAATTAAAACCTCCAATGCAAGCATTTTCTCAAAGTTCCATTTATTAGAGTAGGTATACTGGCACATCTGGGAAAACCGGAATCTGGGAGTTCCAGGTTTTCCCTCAGTAAATCAAAATCCCAAATCCATTCCCTGCACCAATCAGTCCATCACATTTTCCAATCACCATCCATCCCATCTTGAGATATCACTCCAACCACTCCTTCTCCAGATGCAGGACTGTCATGACCTTGACTGAAAACAAGAATACTATTTTGTCTAACTACATTCCCTCTACAAAATCCCCCCTCCTACTTTCCCCCAAACAAGAAGCTTCCATTACTAATATGGCTTCCAAAGCTGACACGTACATTCTATTATTGAAATAATTTGCACCCATGACTAAATTTGACATTCATGTCATTTAGACATGCTGTTAGTACGTTGACTCAAAAAGGAGGTTAGGCATTTCTAGGATTTCAAAATATGTTTCCAGCACCATATGTTTCTATGGTTTATAAGGGAATGACCTTTTATATGTTACCTCAAAACCAATTCCTGATAAATGCAGCAATGAATGAAAAATGAAAAATGTTAATGGCCGGATTGTTGCATGAGATAGAAATTGTCTCACTAGGCTGATCAATAAAGAGATTTGACTCTCACTACCATTTTCCATCTTTAATCGTTGAATCTTTGGTATAAATTCATAGGTCCATCCAAATCCAAATATCAAGCAAGTCAAATGTATAATTGTTTTATAGGACCTCAAATCCTAAAATACAAAAACATATTAAAAACTTTGTAACTATTCTAAGACTGAGATTTGTTTCATTTATTTATTTAAAACATTTTTATAGCTCCGCATCTGGTACCAAACTATGGGCAGCTTACAGCCAAAAGATTTTTTATGGTACCATAAAAAACATTAAAACCACAAGTATTAAGACCAAGACAAAACCTGGCACCATAATTAAACTTTCACATGTATCCCACAAGTTCATGTCATAAATCTCATCCTGTACTTGGGGTGCTTTTAAGTGCTTTTTGAAGTATAAAAGGGTAATGCCCTGTCAAATTCAGGGGAAGCATGTTTCATTGGGCAGGAACTGCCATGGAAAAGGCACAATTCCTTGGGTATTAAGAACATGTCTACCCTATTCAATATGGCAGGACAGGCAGATATTCTTAGGAGGAAGCAGTCCCACACATAAGCTGGCCCTCCGCCATGCAGGGGTTTAAAAGTAATTACCAGCAGCTTTAATTGCACCCAGAAGGAAATTGGGAGCTGATGTGGCTTACATCACAGGCATGTAATATCTTAAATCTAGAAGCAATCATCACTACATGCATTGCCACATTCTACAGCAGTTGTAGCTTCCAGGTGGTCTTCAAAGGTAGCCCTAGGTAGAGACATTGCAGTAACCCAAACAGGAAGCAACCAACTCTTGTCTAATAACTGCTGAGTCTAAGAATGGCCTCTTAAGAAGGATGTGCAATACCACCCACTCCCACAAGGCATTAGCCACCACTTGGACTCAAGCACATGCCACCTTCCTGCAAGCCTTGAGCAACCAAGGGGGATATGTGTGGCCAGAACGCAGTGGCAGAAGGACCTCAGGATCAACCAGTTCAAATTCCTCACAGATAACAAGGCTCAGATAAGCCTCAATTACTTTCAAAGGGTCTGTCCACAGTTGAGCTCCAACTGTGTTTATCCCATCAAGACAAAAAGCAACTCTGTGGAAACATAACAGGGTTTTTTCTATAACCCCAGTCTAATTTAGATTAGCTCTGTCCTCACTTTGGTAAATAATTTTTTATTATGCGTTACTGTCATTTGAAAATTTTCCAAATATCCTTTGTCTTTCTTAGCTTTGGTTTTTTAAAAAAAAATAATCATAAAATTTTATTTGTGATATACTGGAACTTACACCTGCACTGGATGACCCAACAGAGTCCCAAAAGGTAGATGCCAAGAAATTGTTTCCAGCTCTGTGTCATTTTGCTCAACCTGCACTTGGAAGCTATGAGTGGGGAAAGATATCTTACCCTTTGCCATCTTGTTACGTATGATTTTTAAATTTATTTTTATTTTTTAAAGGTTTTTTTATCCCATCTTTATTATTTTTATAACTCAAAACAGCAAATATAACCTAATACTTCTTCCCCCTCCTATTTTCTCCACAAGAATAACCCTGTGATGTGAGTTGGGCTAAGAGACAGCTGATTTCATGGATAAGCTGTGACTATTCAATTTCGATTTCAATTTAATTCAATTTATATGCCGCCACTCTCCGAAGACTCAGGATGGCTCACAATACATTTAAAATCCTAATAAAAAAACATTTAAAATTTAAAAACATTAAAACACATTCATTCCATTCATGGCCGGATCTCACCAGATCGCAAGAGCAAGATCAACAGCCCCAGGCCTGCTGGAAAAGCCAGGTCTTCACTGTTTTTCGGAAGGCCAATAGGGTGGGGATGGTCTGGAGGTTATCTCAGGAGGTAACTGGTTCCAGAGAGCTGGGGCAGTCACAGAGAAGGCCCTCCCCCGCGGGTCCACCAGCCAGCATAGTTTAGCTGACTGGACCCGGAGGAGACCAACTCTGTGGGACCTTACCGGTTGCTAGGAGCTATGCAGTAGAAGGCGGTCTCGAAGATAACCTGACCCTGAGCCATGGTGGGCTTTAAAGGTAATAACCAACACCTTGAAGTGTGACCAGAGACCAATAGGGAGTCAGTGCAGCTTGCAGAGAATTGGTGTAATGTGGATGTACCTAGGTGCACCCACGACAGCTCACGCGGCTGCGTTTTGGACCAACTGTAGTCTCCGAACACTTTTCAAGGGTAGCCCCATGTAGAGCATGTTGCAATAATCTAACCGTGAGGTGACAAGGGTGTGAGTGACCATGAGGAGAGCCTCCCGATCCAAGTAGGGTTGCAACTGGTGCAGCAGGTGAACCTATGCAAAGGTCCCCCTAGCTACAGCTGTCAGATGTTGCTCTAATCTTAGCTGTGAGTCTAGGAGGACACCCTAATTGTGAGCCCATTCTGAGGGGGACTATCTCCAAGGATGGACAAGGATGGACAGTCGACATAGTCTTTAGGAGGCAATACCCACAGTCATTCAGTCTTGTCTGGGTTAAGTCTGAGCCTCTTGACTCCCATCCAGACCCTCACAGCCTCCAGGCACTGGCACATCACATCCATCTCATCACTGAATTGATGCAGGATAGAGATATATAGCTGGGTATCATCAGCATATTGCTGATACCTCACTCTGTATCATAAGATGATCTCACCCAGCGGCTTCATGTAGATGTTAAATAAGAGGGGAGAGAGGATCGAGCCCTGAGGCACCCCACAAACGAGGACCCTAGGGGTCGACCTCTGTCCTCCTACCAACACCGACTGTGACTGACCAGAGAGATAGGAGGAGAACCACCATAATATGGTGCCTCCCACTCCCAGCTCCCTTAGTCATCCCAGAAGGATAATATGGTCAATGGTATCGAAAGCCACTGAGAGGTCAAGTAGCACCAAGATGAATGACCCCAATCTCAGGCTCGCCAGAGATCATCCATCAGCGTGACCAAAGCAGTTTCCCTGCTGTAGCCAGGCCTGAAGCCAGACTGAAAAGGGTCCAGATAATCCGTTTCCTCCAATGATCACAAGAGCTGAAGTGCCACCACTTTCTCTACAACCTTTCCCATAAAGGGTAGGTTGGAGACTGGATGAAAGTTCTTTAATTCTGCTGGATCCAGGGAAGGCTTCTTGAGGAGGGGCCTTACAACTTGCTTCCTTTAATGGTTGCAGGAAGGCCCCTTCCCTCAAGGATGCGTTAACTAAAGCCTGGAGCCGAAACCAGCCAGGAGGGGCACGGATCCAACAAACAAGTGGAGGAACTGATCACTCCTACAGCCTTGTCCACTTCCTCAGGAGTCACAGGCTCAAACTCATCCCACACAATAGGACTAAGACATGTCCCCATCATCTTGGTCAGAATTGCCCAATCAGAATCCAGGTCCATCCGAATCTGAGCGTCTGTATCTGACAGAAACTGCACAAACTCCTCAGCTCTACCCTGCAAGGGCTCTTCCACTCCCCCTACATTAAGGAGGTAGCAAGTCAATATCGCTCACCCAAATCCCTATCCTTCCTTAAAAAGTATAGAACTTGCAGTCTATAAATTCAGTAGAAGATCCCTGTTTTTGCTATGACATTATATAAAACAAGGATACACAGAACAGATGCTCATCAAAATTGGGCACAGCTGTACATCAACATACACGTTTCTCAGTATGTCTGTATGCATACTAATTTCATTTCATTTTGGCATATTTGTGAATTAAAATCAAACAAACTCATTTTATACTTCTGTATAAAAGGGGACATTTTATTCTTTTTTAAAGAACCTACATATCTATTGATTTTATCTTATTTTACTCAAACTGAATGTCACTTCTACAAAAGAAAAAAGCCTTTACTATGTAACATATGTAGAAATTGGCAAAGCTGCAATAAAAGATTAAAGAAATCTATTAAAGAAATGCAATTGGTAACATTGGTACACATAGCACTAACTTTGTTGCTGCAGGCAGATGTAATATGTCAGTAGGCAGATGTGTTGTACAATCATACTCCAGCTATTCAGAGTAAAAGACAACCTGTTGAATTTTTCCCAATGGTACTCTTCATAAGCAATTCTGTATATAAATATTAATAAAGGTTGTGATTTTTGCCCTGTAACTCAAAGGTTAATCAGTACATTTTCTATTTTCTTGAATATCTAGAAGCTGATTTGTATACATAGAAATCTTCACAAGTTACCAAGCATACTACTTAGCACCAGTAATCTTTCAGGTGGTTCCTATTGAGGTCAAAAGTAATTTATAAAGATGTTTTTTCCCCTCTTAATTAGTTTTTTCATTTTTATTTACAAAAAAAATTGGAAAGAAGTACATATAACTAAGGCAGAATATTAGCAGATAGCCCGAATCTGCGAAGATGAAGTCAGGAAAACAAAGACTTGCAACAAAAGTCAAAGAAAATTTTAACAAATCTTTGAACCCATAAATAACAAGAAAAAAGTCAAGGAAACTGTAGATCCACTTAACAGAGAGGATAGCAAGGAAGTAACAGGCAACAGAGAGAAAGCAGAACTGCTTAATTCATTCTTTACATCAGTCTTCCTGCAAAAAGAAACTATAGCCCAATTTACCAAAAAAACCTAACTGTAAAAGACAAACTAGAAATAAAAATTAAAATAAGCAAAAAAAAAAAAGGTTGGAGAATACCTGTCTGTTCTTGAAAAATATAAATCACCAGGATCTGATGGATTACAATCCAGAGTTCTGAAGGAACTGGCAGATGTCATTGTACCATATCTTTCAAAAATCTTGAATCATGGGGAATTATCTGAGGATTAGGAAAGAACTGATGTAGTTCCCATCTTCAAAAAAGGGAAAAAACAGACCCAGGAAACTACAAACCAATCAACCTAATATCAGCACCTTGGAAGATACTGGAAAGATAATCAGATATGTGAATATTTAGAAACAAATAAAGTTATTACTAGTAGCCAGCATGAGTTTGTTAAAAACAGATCCAAGCCAATATTATTTCATTCTTTGACAAAGTGACTAAATTAGTAGACCAACAAAATACTGTAAACATAGTATATTTAGACATTTGACAAAGAAGACCAGAACCTACTTCTTGGTAAACTTGGTAAATGTGTCTATCCCACATAGACACATTTGTGGGATAGACACACATGTGGGATAGACACATTTACCATACTTGGTAAATGTGTCTATCCCACATTTTTCCTTCAGAAAAATGTGGGATAGACAGCATCACCATCAGATGGATTTGTAACTGGATAACAAACCATACATAATGAGTAGTCCTTAATGGCATTTACATGGAGGGAAGTAAATAGTGGGGTACCACAAGGTTCCGTTTTAGGCATAGTACTCTTCAATATCTTCATAAATGACTTAGATGAGGGAGTAGAATGGGAACTCATCAAATTTGCAGATAACACTAAGCTGGCAGAAAGAGCCAACACCCTGGAAGACAAGCTCAGGATCCAAAAAGAGTAAGTACAGATTAGGCAAATCCTGGCTTAAAAACAATAACTGTGAGAGGGATTTGGAGTCCTAGTGGATGACACTGAGTCAGCAGTGTGCAGCGGCAGTCAAAAAAGCTAATACAATCCTTGCTTGTATAAACAGAGGCATAGAATCAAAATCACACGAAGTATTAGTACCACTTTATAAAGCCTTAGTAAGACAACATCTGGAATACTGAATCCAGTTTTGGTCACCACATTACAAAGAAGTTGTTGAGACTTTGGAAGAAGTGCAAAGAAGAGCAACTAAGATGATTAAAGAGATTAAAATTTATGAAGAACGGTTGCAGGATTTGGCTTTACCTAGTCTAGAAAAAAGAAGGATTAGGGGGGGACATGATAACAGTATTCCAGAATTTGAGAGGCTGCCAGAAAGAGGAGCAGGTCGATTTATTTTCCAAAGGACCAGAGGGCAGGACAAGAAACAAGAAACCTAGAATTAAGGGGAAACTTCCTAACAGTGAGGACAATTAACCAGTGAAATAGCTTGCCTTCAGAAGTTGTGGAAGGAACCTTGGAGGTCTTCTAGTCCAGCTTCCTGCTCAAGCAAGAGTCCCTACAAAATTTCAGATAAGTGACTGTCCAGTCTCTTCTTTAAAAGCCCCAGTAATTGAAAACATCAACAGTAAGCTCAACCCTTTGAGCAGAGATAGCCTAGCCATTGTGTTCCACCAAATTGTCTAAGTGAATGTGTAGTGGATTGGTAGATATCCCAAGAAACATTGACCCCTACATTATACCAGGATTACCTAGGAAATTTAATTTCAGATTACGTAATTCAGCAAAACTCTCTAAAGCAGTTCAGCATGTAAAAAAAAAGTGAGGAATTCCAAAATAGTGAAGCATATAGTACAAAATTAAATTGCACAATTTACATGCTTATTTCATGATACCAGATAAGAGTATATAAGTCAAAGCATTTTCATCTACATACATGCCATTGTCCTCTACATAAATATCCTTCACACACACACACACACACACACACACACACACACACACACAATTGTCCCTCAATAGATGCTCATAGAACAACAACAGAAGCAGATCCCATCTTTAATTGCATCAAATCTATCAATACTAGTGAAGAGAATTCAGAGTTAAGGCAAGGTTGTAAAGGACATGGCAGCATATCCACATTTCTAGTACTACTTTTATACAAATAAAACAAGTCAAATGTGAACAACTGAGCATGTGAATTAAAAGATCTCTGCCCTGATGCTTGGGGAATTAAATCACTGAGTTGTAACTTGTCTCTCACTATGAAATATATTTTTTTACGGTTGCGATTCACAACCACGATGGAACAAGGAAAAATTAAAGAACTTTTAATCAGATAAAACTGTGGTACTATATTATGTCTTATAAAGTACATCCATCAAACGACAATACAGGCCTGTAACTGTAATAATTAAGTTGGATAAAATGTTTACTGAATACAGCTGAACTGCATTCCTTTTGATGAGCTTCATGTTGAATTCATAATAAGCCTGTTAACAATTTGAGTAGAAGAGGCTTCTTCTATAGTTTTTGTAAATGCTTTAAATTGTCTTGCTACTTTTATCTTTTTATCTAATCGTTTGTAAATTTTAAAAGCACTCTAACACTAAGATAGTGAAGAAACTGGGTGTGCCTAATGCTTCATTTAGAAAAATGGGTCACAAGCATTAAAATTCTTATTGTAGTTTAGAACAACCCCCTTCTCCACACATTGAAATTAGAAACAGGTACAAGTGTCCTTCATCTCTTTCTAACCGTACTCACTGAATCTGATGGAAGAAAATTTTGCTTTCAAATTCTTATGCTTATCTTAGATAAGCTTAGTTAGCTTATCTAATTTGTTGCAAGGCAGCCCAGAGTGGAGCACATGATTATCCTATCATTCACTACATAATCATCTTTCCAATAATCTGCAAACTTCAATCTGGGTTGTAAATACCCTCAGGTTCTCATGAAACCATAAAGGAAGGCTTCCTAGAGGAGCTCCTGTTAAATCTTCAGTTGTAAAGCACGTGGACATCCAGTAAGGCTTCAAAAGTGTGTAAAGATAAGAAACGAACAAAAATGATAGCGGTTCCGTCTATAAAGCGCAATAGTTAAGTGAGATTTCAAAAAATCTAAAGACGTTCCAAAATAATTTCTCAAGCATCCAGAGAATAACACAGGAACACAGAATCCCCTTTCAAAGAGAAGAATCAAGCCAGTTTTAGCACAGCATTGATTTACAGAGAATACGTTTGCTCAAAGAACAACAAAAATGGTTATTAATGCAGTGTTCTGTATCAATTTTAATGAGTTTATAATCTGTATGGTTATTCAAGGTAGCTGCTGTTATCTCTATATAACAAATGTTGAGTGTGCTGATATAGTTTTTTTCAGAAAGTAGAGCATTCAACATTGAGCAGCAATAGTTTTCTCCTAATTTTATTTTTTTATTATTCATATACTAAATATATAATTAGTTTAAACGTATATATATAATATTTAACTATATAATTCATTTAAAGGAGTAGAGTAGGGTAGAGTAGGGTAGAGTAGAGTAGAGTAGAGTAGAGTTGGAAGGGACCTTGGAGGTCTTCTAGTCTAACCCCCTGCCCAGGCAGGAAACCCTATACCACTTCAGACAAATGGTTGTCCAACATCTTCTTAAAAATTTCAAGTGTTGGAGCTTTCACAACTTCACAAAGTAATACAAAGTAATTCACAAAGTAATACCTGTATGCAATCTTACAGAGAACAGAAATGGAATTAGATAAAATAAAACATTGGTATCTGTATACATTAAATATTCAATCATTTATATACATTTCAGCACAGGGAAAATATGGTTTTACAATGTACATTCTGCCTGACATGTATAGTAAAACAACAGTTATATAAAATAAATAATATGAAATAGAATATGTTACCTAGCTAAAAGCTATAGAACAAAACAGTTTGGTGTAGTACTTAATAAAAGTACCAAGCTAGAAATCGAGAGACCATGAATTCTAGTGGTGTCTTAGGCACAAAGCCAGCTGGGTGACCTTGGCCCACTCACACTCTTTCAGTCCTAAGAGAAGACATCACAAACCACTTCTGAAATCCTGGCAAGAAAACTGCAGACAAAACTCCAAGCAGTTGCCGAGAGTGAATGCTGACTCAAAGGCAGATATTTTTTTTAAGAGAGAGAGACAGAGACAGAGAGAGACGGAGAGATGATATATTAAAGTAGAAGCAAAGTTATTCCAAACAGGTATTCATTTCATTCAGATAGTTGTTCTGACCTAGGCTTCCTGATATAGTAAAAAGCACACAATTAGTCAGACCCCCCCCCCTTTTTTTTTTTTTATTTTAACATCTGTGAATTCCTTTCATTCACAGCACGTGCTGAATCACCAAGAGTTTATAAATAGTCCAACAGAAGTCTGCCATAGTCCTTTGGATAAGGCTGGTAAACACCCACCTTTATCTTCTTTGACATGCTGCCAAAGACCTAATTGGCAATTATCTTGGCCAGGCCACACGGAAACACAGAGTCAAAAACAGCCTTTCCTACTCCCTTGGAGGCTCTATGGAGGCTGATTTCCCAACTCCCAGTGGCACAGGAAGTGATGTTTTTTGCTGTCCCCATCCTCCAGAGACTCCTAGAGAGGCTCCTAGAGACTCCTAGAGAGGTTCTGGAGGCTGGGGACAGCAAAAAAGTCACTTCCTGTCCCACCGGGAGTTGGGAAATGGGCCATTTCAAGCCTTTGGAGGGCCTCCAAGGGAGTGAGAAAGGCTGTTTTCACCCTTCTCAGATAAATAGAGATGATCTGGAACCAGGTAAGAAAGAAAAAGGGCCATCATGTGCCAGGAGTGGGGGGGGAGGGGGTTGTGAATGCATGCGCGTGGGCACGTGAGCACACGACCGTCCCCCGCCTCCCCCTCTCCTGGCACGCAATGGCAAAAAGGTTAGCCATCACTGCCCTAGAGTTATGATAAATTCAAGGGAGTAAAACTCCTAAAGGAAAAAGACTGGATCCAGTCCTGACAGGCATGTCCTCAAACCCAAGGGATCTTTGCAAACCTGCCACCATTGGTCCTCAGAATGGTTGGTGGAAAAAAAACATGAAAACTGAGGCAATCTCTAGGTGTCTTCTGCCACCTAACTAACTCTCATTCTAAAGAGTAGTGCAGTAGCATTTTTTTGGAACTGCTTTAATTAGCTTGTCTGGCTCAGCAAGTGATTTTTTTTTTCAAAATTAGAAAAGACCAGTGAATTAATCATTAATCTCTCCTCAGTTTCCAATTATCAGCTTCATAATTCAGGGGCCATCAGAAAAGGACCTCACTATTACTTATCAACACATCATCCTTTTATATAAAAAAATTTAGCTTCTGCTGAAATTCAGTGCAGGCATCTTTCACAAAAAGGGAATATATCATATAGATGATATATTTCTATAAAATACAAAGTAGACACACATAGTATATCTATTGTTAAGAAAGCTTAAGCCAGATGGAGAGGGAGAATCCTGTAGTGCTGTAGCCAGATGGAGAGGGAGACATCCTGTAGGGATGCCTGTAGGGAGACATCCTGTAGGGATGTCAAACTCAAGGCCTGGGGGCCAGATCCAGCATCTGGGGTACTTAGATCTGGCTCATGGGGCCACCCTGAAAACAGCAAAGGACCGGGCGGTGGTGCTTCTGCCAGTGAAAATGGAGTTCGGGAGGGTAGCCCTCCCAACTCCATTTTTGCTGGCAGAGGATTGCAGGAGGCTGTGGCAGTTGAAAACGAAGCTTGGGAGCCTGTTTTTGCTAGCAGAACGCTCAGGCCACCACAAGCCCCCCCCCCCCCGATACGAGTGATGTAGAGCTAGCCATGCCCACCCTGGCCACTCCCACCCCAGCCCCCTGAGGTCAAGCACAACCCTGATGTAGTCCTCAATGAAATCGAGTTTGACACCCCTGCTCTAGTGGCGCTAAACCATCATCCCAACTAGCATGAGTAATAGTGACAACTGCTAAGAATTGTAATTCAGCAATATTCAAGGCTTCCTTCTTTTGGTTTATTTTTATTATGACTGTCCATTTTCTTTTGAAATGCTAGGAATGCTAAGGCATAAATAAAATGCTTCCAACTTCCTAACTGACTAAGATAAGCATAGTCTAGTTTGTTTGTTTTTTCTTCTCTTTGTAAGACAGAGCTCTAGAATATTGTGATAGCTTAGAGTGCTTTCATTGTGATACAAATAAGAGTTAAATTACATTTTAAAGTTCTCTCTCTCTCTCTCTCTCTCTCTCTCTCTCTCTCTCTCTTTAACCAACCTGAGTTTTAAACACAATCTGATTCAGATCTTCCTTGGAGTTGTTGTTGTTAGTTGCGAATTCGTGTCCAACCCATTGCAACCCCATGGACAATGTTCCTCCAAGCCTTTCTGTCCTCTACCATCCTCTGGAGTCCACTTAAGCTCACATCTACTGCTTCAGTGACTCCATCCAGCCACCTTGTTCTCTGTTGTCCCCTTCTTTTGCCCTCAATCTTTCCCAGCATTAGGCTCTTCTCCAATGAGTCCTTCCTTCTCAATAGGCAGCTGAAATATTTGAGTTTCATCTTCAGGATCTGGCCTTCTAAAGAGCAGTCAGGGTTGATCTCCTCTAGGACTGACTGATTTGTTCGCCTTGCAGTCCAGGGGACTTGGAGTATTACTACCATTATCAGCGTTTGGAACTTCTCTTCCAAGAAACTTACTAGACGACTAGTGACATCATTAGGATTGGATTAATAGGCACACATATGCTCTATAGTCTAGGGATCCCAGATCTTTATTCACTCAGACATTGCAATCCGGGCTTTTTTTCTCTTTTAAAAAGCAACCTTTTGAGGGGAAGGATAAATAAGCTCTTCCCTGTGGAGAGAAGCTTCAAACAACCAAGCCTACCCTCTTAATTCCACAGATTATCTTTTTTTTTTTTTAAGATCTAGCACTCAGGAAAAAAGATAACGGCCATGACAATCTGGAATTCCTTCCCAAAACTTTAAAATAACAAGGATAAATTTGCAATGATGATGATGATTCAATCTGCCCTATCTTGTAAGCAGAGATGTGGCAAAGAGAACAAATGGACTTCTTAAAAAGAAAAATTAGAAATATATTTTCCTCTCTCCACCCCCAGTGTGCTAACCAGCTGGTAGGTAGGAAGGGAACAAATAGATCTTCATTTCACAATTTTTCAAAATTTTTCACAGAGCTTGACAGGCATACTAACTGAATGTGCCCAATCCATTTGGAAAACAGTCAGACGCAGAAAAAGGCATCTGTTTGTTCCCTGTCCATGTGTTACACAGTAGGTAAGAGAGCAAATTCAAGTCTTGTTCTCTTTTTTGCTAAGATAAAGGAAAAGAATTCCACTGGTATGCCCCTGTCCCTGCTAACAATGATGTACAAGAAGAAAACGAATAGACCTAATTATAGATTTGGGGTGCAAAAGATCCTAGGTGATAGTCTTGCTTCATAGAATACAACTTGTGCAGATTCCATGCAACTTGACCTTTGTTGTTGTTAGTTGCAAAGTCATGTCCAACCTATCGCAACCCCATGGACAACTTTCCTCTAGGCCTTCCTGTCCTCTACCATCCCTGGGAGGCCATTTAAGCTCACATTGACTGCTTCAGTGACTCCATCCAGTCACCTCATTCTCTGCCGTCCCCTTCTTCTTTACCTTAAGTAAGAATATTTGTGGTCTCCCAAAACACCTACATTTTAAAATATTTTAAGGAGAATTTAAAGTTTCATTATATTAACAAATTATTATTTTACATTGGAACTGACCCTCAAATAAAAACTATGAAGGACATTCTAACATATGAGTCTATATATAGGGTTCTGTCCTACATTTCTCCCCAGAGAAACACCTGCCAATTCAAGATGACCTAATTCGTCAGCCAACTCTTTAATCCTTGTGTCCATCATTTAAACTACACCAGTGTTTCTCAACTTAGCAATTATAAGATGTGTGGACTTCCACTTCCAGAATTCCTCAGCCTGCATGGAGAACATTGATTCAAATCAAATTACTTCTGAAGTGACTTAGAGTAGAATAAACCAGTTCTAGAACCTTAACCAGGGTTAAGAAATATTGAAATACCCATTCTGGTTTATCCTCTCTGTTAGCTCTTATTAAGCACTGATATATAAAGTTCAAGTAGTCTTCTATTTCTTACCCTCCAAATGGATTTTGAATTTATTTGGTCGATCTAGTAGGAAAGTACAGCTGTGATATTCCGTTAATCAAACCACCATATCTTTCTTCTAACTAGGATTATTATCTTCTTTCATTAAAGATAATCCTTTGGGAGGGATCAGTGGTGGGTTGCTCCCGGTTCAGACCAGTTCTATAGAACCAGTAGTAAAACTGACGGGAGGCTCCGCCCACTGATCCCGATGTAATCAGAAGTGATCTGTGCTTGCGTCGCTCTGTTCATGCGCATGTGCGATCCTGTTGCGAACCGGTAGTAAAGATAAGTAGAATCCAACCCTAGGAGGCACAGTGAACATCCTAGTGAGGGTGAAGTGAATTATCAGATCATATTAGGAAGCAATAGCAACTTCAATTGCATAGGAAGAAGAGAGATGATTGTTCTCTGGCATCTGAATCTCAATTATCTCTAGGATTATTTTGGATGGTCATGTAGGTGCGTTTCCTCCCTCCCCATTATCCCCATCTTAGTTAGGCCTTCCCTTGACTGCTACTGCAGAAAGAATCACACAACACTAAACTGCCCATTTGGTATAACATCTCTCTTCATTCCTTATGCTTCCCACATATGCTATGTATCCTCTCGCTGAGCTATTTATTCAAGAATGGCCAAATATTACTATTTCATTTGGTTCAGTTAATCTAATCTCTGGGACAATTTGTTTAACGAGGAAAAAAAAGAAAGATAGTCAGACTATGATGGCAGAGCCATTCACATTAAGACTTGGTCTGCAAATATTTTATACATATGTAACTATCGATTTAAAAAAATACTAAGTTAAAAGATAAACAAATACTAAGTTAAAAGATTTGAATAAAGGAAAATCTCAGGAGAGGAAAAAGTGAAAGTGCAAGAAAGAAAAATAGAAGAAAAATGACTTCTAACTTTCTTTGGTACATATATAAGTAAAAAATAAATCGAACTCTTACTCTAATATTCTTCTTGATTATTCTACAATCCTGTATTATTCTAATTGCTAAATCTCCAGAACATTTCTGTGAATCCTGAGAAAGGAGGGGTGCAAAGGAGTAAGAGGCAGCTCAATCCAGATATCAAGTGTGTGAGAAAGAGGGTGAAGACAGCCTCTTTCTAAGAATTCACAGAGTATACTGTAATTGCAATTATCAGTTTGACAAGATTTTGTTTATAGGCACAAAACAATAAAGAACTCCGTTCCAAAGAATTACCACGTGCCATTCTTGGTATTGGTCTTGATAATTTCATTTCTTTCATTTTCTTCCCAAAAAATATAAAAGTATTTTCCAAGTAGAGATAAAATGATCCACGGTCTTTTCCTTAATCAAAGTTGTAATTTCAACATCTCCACCAATTCCATCAACTTTACAATCTATTCTTCCATTGTAAGTATTTGTAGATCCTTCTACCTTTGAGCATATGAAAGTCTTGAAGCTGTTGTTATGTATAAAAGCAAAGTTCCATAAAAAGATTCCATTTGTTTGTCTATTAAACCCCAAAACAAAGCCTGTGGTTTTAATTGTCTATTTACTTTTAAAATCTTCTGGATCAAAATACATACTTGATCCCAATATTTTCTAGCTTTCCCGTATGTCCACCAGGGATGAAAAAAATGCACCTTACATTCCCAACAAATATTTGAAATTGTCTTATTCAGTTTTGATAGTGTACCTGGTGTCATACATCAGCGATACACCATTTTATAAAAATTTGCTTTAGGATTATAATTCAGTGTAAATTCCAGCCTTTTCTTCCACATACTCTCCTACTGGTTCATCTATACATTATTTTTGAAACTTTTTAACTTCTTCAACCTCTGTTTCCATTTTCAACTAAAGTTTATACATCCTAGCAATAATATGATCATCATTTGAACAGAGCTCTAGATAAAGCTCAGTTTTACCCTTTTCAAATTCATAATTCCTTCTTATCCAACTTAAACCTTTCCATTAGCTGAGCAAAGGAAACCAAAGGCAAGTAAAACCTTCCAATTTTAAGTTTTCTCCTGTTTTAAGTTTTAACTCTCTTTGAGAAAAATACAGCAAGTCAGCATAAGTTAACCATTTTTGTTTAACATTTGTCTGAAATATTTATAAAGCAGTAAAGAGAATATGACAGTCAATTAGCAATTACCTGAAGCCTTCATATCTTCTTTTCTCAATTTGATATACTCTAGCTTTGCTGGGTCGAAGTCTGGTCATGGGCTTGGTAGGGGGGATTAAAATGAGTTAATCCCCCCCCTGCCATCCATCTTTTTTATCCCTTCCCCTGTGGATGGTCTACTTCCAGGTAACACGAATACTAGATGTCTAGACATGAGTTTGAAATCCACCCTGTTTGAGGAGCACCAGGGTTGGGAAACACTGGTATAAACTATTTAAATAATTCCTTCAAAACTTATTTTTGAAAAAATTATTTATGAGGACCCAGTTTGTGGGGGCAATAAGCTGCCTTTTATAAAAAATAAACAAAAGTATGAAGGCTATTGCTTAACGCATTGTAAGCCGCCCTGAATTTCCGGAGAAGGGTGGCATATAAAACTAATTTTTTTTAAAAATGCCATATTCTACTGCTTTTGAAATGCTTATTTAATCTTTGAGAACATTTTCTCCCTACAACTCACACCTTATTCCTGTGAAGCAACTGCAATTTATGTCTTGATTTACACTGGTTATTTATGCTTTGTTAATACTGTTGTGACATCATATCATATGAATTAAGTTTTCTGTTAAAAGAAAGATAGCTGCTACATTAACCTACACTGTTCCAAGCAGAAATAATTTTTGTAATAGAGCTGTTCTAAGTGAAAGTGAACAGCATACTTGTGTGGTAGATCCTAGTACCAGGGGTGAAATCCAATGGGTTCTGACAGGTTCTGGAGAACCAGTAGTGGAAATTTTGAGCAGTTCGGAGAACCGGTAGTAGAAATTTTGAGTAGTTTGGAGAACTTGCAAATACCACCTCTGGCTGGTCCCAGAGTGGAGTGGGAATAGACATTTTGCAATATCCTTCCCCCAGGAGTGGGGTGGGAATAGAGATTTTGCAGTATCCTTTCCCTGCTATGCCCACCAAACCATGTCCACCAAGCCACCCCACGCCCACCAAGCCACGCACACAGAATCAGTAGTAAAAAAAAATGGATTTCACCACTGCCTAGTACATTGCATTAACAGGAACCATCTCTTTCAAATGCCATGATAATAAATCAACAATAGCAGGTTCTTCCTGAATTGTTAGGACAAAACAAAAAAATCTCAAAACTAAGAAATACTGAAATATTATTTCACTAATGTAGAAAACCCCTCTTGTTGAAATTCAATTAAATTTTTCACAATGGCATCAATACGCAACTGCAAAAAAAAACAAAAATTGAAAAAGCAGCAAAGAAAAACAACTAAAATATACTACAAAAATCTATAGGCAATCAAAGCCAGAAGCACAACAATGATGACACAGGTTCCACAAAAAGGGGCCCTTTAAGCCAACAATCTTTTGGAATGTCAGTGATATATCTTGGCTCTAGAACTCTTGGCTCTTGGCATCAAGTCACTTTATCTGAAAAGTTGGAGGCAACCGGTGTAATCTGAATTATGATATGGTTGCTTTATTATATCCTGCTGCAAGTACTACTGATGCAGTCGATGTTGACCTGACCTGTACATTCAAGCTGATCACAAAAATTATTCTTTTGCTGCACCTGCCTATACACTATACAAATCAGAAAACTGTACATTCATCCACCATCAAGGAGGAGAGACTCTCCACAAAATGTGTGCTTAAATCTTGCGCCAGTGCAAAGTCCTGATTATTAAAGATGGGGATGGGGAAAAGATGCCACTCCTTTTCCAAGGACCCAGGGAAAGTGGAATAAAAATAGGGGTGGGGGATTTAAATAACAGCCCAGGATATCTTCAGCCACAAACAACAGCTGCTGTTATTTTTGCTGAGAGCTTCTAAGCTACACAGCATTGTTTAATAAATACTAACAATAACAAACCATAATATACAGGATTAAAGGAAGGAAGAGGAACTCAAAGGAGACAGGAAGGAAGGAAGGAAGGAAGGAAGGAAGGAAGGAAGGAAGGAAGGAAGGAAGGAAGGGTGAAATTGGAGGAGTAGGTAGGTAGGCAGGTAGGTAGGTAGGCAGGAAAGAAGGAAGGAAGGAAAAAGAAAGGGAGGGAGGAAGGGAGGAAGGGAAGGGTGAAATTAGAGGAGGAGGTAGGTAGGTAGGAAGGTAGGTAGGCAGGAAAGAAGGAAGGAAGGAAAAAGAAAGGGAGGGAGGGAGGGAAGGGTGAAATTAGAGGAGGAGGTAGGTAGGTAGGCAGGTAGGTAAGCAGGAAAGAAGGAAGGAAGGAAAAAGAAAGAAAGAAAGGAGGGAGGGAGGGAGGAAGGAAGGAAGGAAAGGTGAAATTAGAGGAAGAGGTAGAGAGAAAGGAAGGGAGGTAGGCAGGCAGGAAGGAGGGAGGGAGGGAGGGAAGGGTGAAATTAGAGGAAGAGGTAGGCAGGCAGGAAGGAGGGAAGGAAGGAAGGAAAAAGAAAGGGAGGGAGGGAGGGAGGGAGGAAAGGGTGAAATTAGAGGAGGAGGTAGGTAGGTAGGCAGGTAGGTAGGTAGGCAGGAAAGAAGGAAGGAAGGAAAAAGAAAGAAAGAAAGGAGGAAGGAAGGAAGGAAAGAAGGAAGGAAGGAAGGAAGGAAGGAAGGAAGGAAGGAAGGAAGGAAGGAAGGAAGGAAGGAAGGAAGGGTGAAATTAGAGGAAGAGGTAGGCAGGCAGGAAGGAGGGAAGGAAGGAAGGAAAAAGAAAGGGAGGGAGGGAGGGAGGGAAGGGTGAAATTAGAGGAGGAGGTAGGTAGGTAGGAAGGTAGGTAGGTAGGCAGGAAAGAAGGAAGGAAGGAAAAAGAAAGAAAGAAAGGAGGAAGGGAGGGAGGGAGGAAGGAAGGAAGGAAAGGTGAAATTAGAGGAAGAGGTAGGGAGAGAGGAAGGGAGGTAGGCAGGCAGGAAGGAGGGAGGGAGGGAGGGAGGGAGGAATAAGGATGTGATGGCCCTCCAAAAGCTAGTGCACTACACCCCCATCATTCCTGAGGTGTGCTGTTAAAGAAATCCAGTGCCACCAGGAGAAGTCAAATTGGGAAAGAGTGATTGAAATTCATCACAAAACCTCATTATTCAGCTTAAGTTGCCATGTTGGCACTTTGTGATAAATAAGCGGGTTTTGGATTGCAGTTTGGGCACTAGGTCCCTAAAAGTTTTGCCATCACTGGCCTAGATTACAATAGAAGACCTGTATTAAAATAAAAAGGCAGGAAAGGGAAAAGCTGAAACAGAAAGAAATATGTTCAATGATATATTCAGCTGTCATTAATATTGAAAAAGATACAATGGTTGAAAAGGGGACAATCTTTAGAGCACAATTCAAGACAGCATACCGTATGAGCTGCTTGTATGCTAAGCAAAACCAAATAATATTAAAAAATCGGACAAAGCTTTATGCTCGCAAAAGCATGCAGCTGCAAAATGGTAAAACATATTTATGTGCGTGTTTTTTTTCCCATTAAACAGGACGTTTCCCTTTTCACCTGCCCACCTCTTTCATAATTATTGCCTGGTTTGCCTAGGACCAGGAACCAGCAACCGATTACATTAAGTCATCCAATTCTTGTTCTGTCTCCAAGGTATGACCTCACAATATAATGGCAGATACATTCTAACTACTTTAGATCATGCAGCTATAATAATTTGGGGGAAGGAATTGGATATATTAATGTTGTATCATCTGACTGAGCATAGCTACATGCCACGGAAAACTGATTGCCTAGTGGAAATCAATATCCAGGTAGAAAGGCAAGCCAGATTCAGAGCGGGAGACTTACCCTTGATCACCGTTTTATTCATTGTGGCTAGAATACATAAAGGATGCCCCAGATTAATGGTTTAATTAATTATTAAACCATTAATCTGAGGGGGGGGGTGTATCTTTTATATTGTCACCGGAGATTGATTTTGGGAGAAATGGGTGGCTTTCTCTGTTGTCCAATGTCATTGCTGTGGATTGTAAAATTGCATAAAAAGAATTAAATGCAGCTTCATTGTATTATTGTATTACCCGCTTTCTGGAACGATCTGCCCGCCAGGATACATATGATTCCCGACTTGCGTACCTTTCACCGTGCCCTTAAGACCCTGCTATTTCAACAGACTGGACATAATGAAATTGGAATGGGGTGTTTTAAAATTGGGGGTTTTAATGTAATTTTTGTATTTTTACATTGTTTTATGATGGCTGTATAGAAACCTAATAAACCTAGCCTAACCGTATTATGATGGGAGTCCTTCCATCCTTCATCCCCATTGAAAAGAGGGTAAAACAAAGATGCATTTGACTCCTCTTCATTTTTTTTTTACCTATTATTTTATTCCATGTCCCAGAGTAGGGTCAAGCCAATGGACCATTGGACAATGCAGCCATGCTTTCTACAAGACAAATTGGCTTGAGACAGAAAAATGGAGCCCTTTCCCCCCTACTATTGCAAAGAAAAAACTGGTTCTCAAATATAATAATGCCAAAGATGTTTCATTTTCTCCAAAAGGCTTGTCATCTGCTATCTCTCTTGGAAAACCAACAGTTTTAGTATCCACAAAATTAAGGTTTTTAAATATCTGGGCATTTTTTTTTTACTCTTCCGGTTTTCCAGAAGAGACAACGAAGGGCTGTCATTGGCCCACAAATTCTCAAATATTATCCTATAATATGCTAACTGCAGTGGTAATAACTTGCCAGCTCCAAGAGAAAATATTTAGAATTAGGGTAATCAGCCACCTGGTATGCAGAACACAGATTTGCGATTATCATGATTTAAGTTCTGTTCAAGCTGTCTTTCCACAACACAGTTGCAAGTTTCCCAAAGTGTATTTAATTCTCTTTTTTGACTAATCTGGACCAAGTTTTGTCAAAATTCATATGAGGTTTTGCCACCTGAATTTTTGGTTCAAATTAATTTTTGCTGGAAGCTCCTAAGCCTCTCTGACCTTACAGGTAAATTTACAGGAAATTTCTCAGTTATCCTAGAAGCTAAGCATTGGTCTAGATTTTAAAATTCTTTGGATTAACTTTTCTCACTTGGCCTCACTTGTTCTGATAGAGCTTGATTAGAGTTGAAGAAAAGTGTCTTTGCAACAATATTCAGTATGGCCTAAGTAGAACCACTGTAAAAGGAAGATCTGTTTGAAAAGTTCTCCTCCTCTCCTAATATTCTTTGGCTAACTCGCATGAGAGTCTTTGCTCTCATTCAATTTAAAGTTTTGCAATGCTTACTCCTGGAAGGGAATTTGCCCTGTCTGTTGGGGGAATAGAATCATTTGGTTTTGCACTCTGTTTTTTCTGGAGCATGGTGAGCTGACCTAATAAAGCTTCTGCTAACTCACAGTTATGGTAGCTTTGAGAGTGAGAGCATTCTCCTTAGACCAGCCATTTGAGGCCTCCAGAAGGGTCACCAAATTAATTAAGCAATTTGAAGCTTAATAGTGCAACAACAGTTAATTTTACTTACAACTTTAGATTTTAATACATTTCTTTAATGTTTAAGCTTTAGTTTACTATGTATTTTCCCCCTTGTTTGGGTCAATACAACTTGAAATTAAAACTGACTTTATAGCTGTAATAATTTAGCCTGGTTCATAATCTGATAAACCATGGTTAGGTTAATGGTTAAAAAAACACAAGTGGGTTTATACAAAATATTAGGTCAGAGATTATATTTTACAAATTACAGAGGCTGGTGTTCACACAACATTCTGAACCAAGTCAAACCATATTAGGTTAGTAAACCAACCAATGTAAGATACACTGTACAAAATCCATCTGAGCAATGATTTTTGGAAGGCTGTCTAATGCTATATGTTCACATATACATTCACATATGTTTAGGGATGCATATTCACTTATATTTTTCATATACATATTAGAATTGCATGGACTTTCTGTAAAGAATACAAATGCAGAAAAAAAGCTTCCATAAAAACCATATATAGATATAGTATCCTTTGTCTCAATGACAGTGTACGCAACACATTGTTTTAAAATAGAAGCAAAATGACAGATTCAACATTATTTGCCAATGGGGGTTTAAATATAAAAAATGCACCAGTATGTACTGTAATATATTATTGTGAAAAGTATGATTCCTAAGATCGGCCACAACAACTTCTGTATTTAATGCTTTCTTTTTTTCACAACCATCAATTTGGGAAAGCTTAAGTTATCTACCAGCCGTACACTCTGGAAATTTAGGAAAAGGGTTAAATTTGTAGCACGTTTTCATATACATCTTTACATTGAATTGGAGAATGAATAAGTATACAGGTATAATGAACCTTATTTTCAACATTTTTTACCACTGTCCATGTGAGCGAAGTAGATTTGGAATCCACAGCTACCTGAAGGAATAAATATATTTCTTACCCATTGTTTAGTGTTTCTTTTTTGCCAAGCATTCATTTTAATTCAAGGAAACACTTTCCTGTGAATTTTCACACAATCTAAGGGGGGGGGGGGAGTGCAGAAATAATGTTCCTGTCTCAGCAGCTGGGCAATAACAACTTGCCTAAATCTCTTTGTTTCAATGAAATATATTACTAAAAATGTATTTAGGATCCTTGCTTTATACAACCTTAAATTAATCACCCTGTACCGACCCAGTGAAACAAAACCATATCCTCAGATGATAAAAACTGCTAATTGCAAGGATCAAGGGCTCAAATAAGAAATCTTTATTTCCAGCTCATTTATCTATCTGATACTTGGCTTTCTTTACAATGGGTTTCTTTTTCCCCCCTGTGGTCTCCAAACGTATTGAGATATCCCAGTAGTATCTGTTCATATTCTGCTCTTAATTACATTTTATTTAAAATCTGTTCCTATTGACAGAACAGTGACAGGAGTATCATTTTCTTTTCCAAGAGCATAAAAAATACTTCTAAAATATATTATTATATTTAGATTAAGCAAGTTGTCATATAAAAGTCACACAAGGTACATTTAATAATTATTTAATTTTTAAATTGTAGGAATCCAAGATATAAAATGAACTGAAGCAAAAAATAGAGGACTACTCAAATTTAATATCCATGAAGTCAACCACCAAGTATGCATGATGATACAAGGATTGTAACTTCTGCTTCAAGCTGTTAAAATAAATGGGAATACTTTTATTGTGTGTAAGATTGGCCCCCTGAATTCTCTCATTAAATGTTGGACAGATAAAAGACCCTCTACTGCAGGATATCTGTACAATCCAATAGTAAGCAAGTATAGATGGGCCTTTTCCAGAGCCCACTTTAATAGCAATAGCAATAGCACTTAGACTTATATATCATTTCACAGTGCTTTACAGTCCTCTGTAAGCAGTTTACAGAGTCAACATATTACCCCCCACAATCTAGGTCCTCATTTTACCAGTCTCAGAAGGATGGAAAGCTGAGTCAATCTTCAGCCTGGTGAGATTTGATCTGCCAAATTGCAGACAGCCGGTAGTCAGCATAACTAGTCTACAGTACTCCATTCTAACCACTGTGCCACCGCAGTTCTAATGCCCCTCTATCAGCTCTACTAGTGGAAAAGACCTCTACTGCAGGATATCTATACAATATGGGATTCTTGCTTACAGAGACTTTGCCCTTGTGGATCCAGAGAGGCAGAAATGCTCATTCATACGGTGTCCTTTTCATGATGTCCCAAGACATGTTCTGATCATAAATTTTCTATTTATTATTTTTTAAGGTGTGCTAACCGCACATTCACCAATCAGATGGTGAAATATCTCTACCAAGCTATACAACTTTTAATTAGATTTGTTGTTGTATTGTCCTATGTTTTAACCTTCCCAATAACAAATTGTTGGGTCAAACGCTCTCTTTAATGTAAAGGCTGATCAAAGACTGTAATAAAAAGGTTTGATTTTATTTGTTATATCATCACAAAGGAAAAGATTCAGACAGTGAGGAGCTTGGGGAGGAACATGGGCCAGTCCTGGAGCCTGGGGAAGGCTCAGACAAGGTTTCTGAATAGGAGGCAGAGAGGGGGCCAAGGCCATCTGGTAGTTCTTTGCTGCCTTCAGAGCCTCTGGAGTCTGACATCAGTGAGGCAGAAGAACAGCGGGAACCTGTTCCCAGTGTGTGCATGTGCAGAGCTGCCAGAAGACAAGAACAATTAAGAAAACAGGGTCGACTTGGGAGTAAGGTGTGGAAATGATTGACCCCTCCCATAAGACATAAAAGAGGAGCGAACGGGACATGAGCTTTTTCAGGAAGCAATTAGTTCATCTGGTCAGTTAAAGCTTTGGAAAGTTCTTTTTGACTCTGCTAAATTTGGCCTTGCCCTGCATGTGGCAATTAGTTCTCTGGCAGCATTCCAAGGGAGATAAAGTGGGTGTTTATAAACATTCCCTTGAAAGACTGTTTGAGAAGTCTTTCGGACTGTGAATGACAATATGAATAAAAGAGGTTTGCTGGGACTAAGATTGTGCTGTATACTTTCTAAGGAGGCCTAGGTCAGAACATTATTATTGCTTTTATGATTTTTGGTATTGCCAGCATAAATGAGTTTAAAGGTAAGAAACCTATCTGATATAGGTGTCTAGAAGGTACCAGGTCCGTGGTCATTCTCTGGCAATCCAATAAACTTGTCCAGCTCCTATTTTGTTCATTGTAAGGACTATCATCTACTTCTGAAAGAACCTTACTTTGAATACTAACCCATCCCTTAATTTAACAGAGAAATTTAACTTCCTTTTTTCCCTTGGCTGTGGCACTGATTATGTTAGTGAATCCGATCTGTTTCTCTTCTGATTGTTAATATGGTGCATTAAATGTTGAAGTTTTGTTTTTATGGTTGCGATTTAGTATTTATGGGTTATCCACATGATGGTTTTTCTTGAGATAAACTGTCTTGCATTAAATTTTTCTGAAAAGCAGCTAATAAATTATAGAATGAACATAATAAATAAAAACGGCAGATCAGTAAAACAAAAAGCAGGGTTATAGTCCTAATGTATTTCTCTGTTTGGCAGAGTGCCATGCAGACATAACAAACACATTTTGAAGACATTACATTCCTGCAACTCTGTTTAACAAGAGAAAACAATGATTCAGGAATCTGTTAAACAATAACTTCATGTTTTGTGATTAGGTAATGTAAGGTCACCATAAAGCACTTTGATGCCATCAGGTATTTAGACAGGTTTCCTGCTTACCTGTGTTCCAACTCTCGTATGGACAGAATAACTCCAGAAGTTGATGCCTGCTGCTGTATGTTGGTCAAAAATGTGAATTCACTTTTATTCCGGAAGAGCTGAATTAATTTCTCATTTGTGTGGGATGCTGCATGGATTTCTCTATCTACAGCTAAAAAAGAATGATAAGAATAATGAGGTAAGAGAAAAAAAAGAAAGAGTCATAGCACTAAACTTTTCCCATTACAAACCATTAAGGGATGGACTGGCTCCTATTTCCATTCCCTGTGGTAATAATTTTTGTTCTGAGAAACCTGCCTCTTCTTTACTAGTGCTGTACTTGGGTGCAATGTGAAAATAGAAAACATCCTCTATCAGTTTGTCGCCCTGACAAGTTCACAATCAAGCATTTTACTGATTTTCTGACAGAGTTTCTGACAGGAAATGATGAGCCATTCAAGCTTGCCATGAGCAGATTACATTGCTGATTCATGGGGTGTGCAGAAACAAGATAATAGGCTCCCAAATTTAGAGGGCCTGGCTGAAACCTGAGACCCTAGCAAAGCTGAAATTTCAATACCGAGGTGGTGTTTCTACTTTCCTATCAAAGTCAAACAATTTGCTCTGATGCGGATGTGCTGGCAGAGATCTATTATTGCTAGCAATGCTCTCTCAGCATCCTTACCCACCCCATCCCCTGTCCATAGATTTAATACATCGTCATGGATGATGTAGCTACAGGAGTGACAATTGATTTGGGGACTTCTCTGTTTACACAAGCCAAGTATTGCTTTCATGCAGTATTTATTAGACTTCAGCGTGATGTATAGAGATGCACAGCATTCAGACCGCTTTCAACTTTCGGTCACATTCCCTTTAGCCCTTTGGGGATGAGAAATAAAACAACAAAAATGAAAGCAGCAGATAATGATAGCCTCACTCGCTCACCTTTTTACTCTTAGAATTTCATAGAATTGTAAAATCATACAATCACAGGGATGGAAGAGACCTTGGAAGTTTTCTAAGTCCAACCACCTGCCTAAGGCAGGAGACCTTATATCAGGGGTGTCAAACTTGTGTCGTCACGGCGGCGTCATGTGACGTATCAGGACTTTTTTTTCCTCCGCTAAACCAGACAGGGGCGGGGCCAGCACGTGATGCATCTGGCTCACAGGCTGTGAGTTTGACAGCCCTGCCTTATATCATCTCAGACAAATGGCTAATCTTTTCTTGAAAACCTCGAGTGATGAAGTATCCACAACTCCGGAAAACAAACAGTTCCATTGATTAATTGGTTTTAATGCTTTTCATATCCTAGCTTTTTTCTGGGGGGAAGCTATGTTAATTACACAGTAATTAGCAATTAGTAATTACTATGTTAATTACATAGTAATTAGGTAGTCCTTGACTAACAACAGTTCATTTAATGACTGTTCAAAGTGACAATGTTCCGTGAGGCTTCTGTCTGGTAAACTCGCAAGATTCGTTTTCCTTGCCATGTACATGTATATATCTGAACCAAACTGTGTTGTTTCTCTGTGTCATATAATATATATGGGTATATGCATAATTTTGTATTTATTTATTTTGTCATATTTATGTAGTGTATATTGGAGGTGGTGACCCTCTGAGAGCTCCATGAGATGAAATTTCATTTTAATGTATGTCTACTAGTGTACATTCAAAGTGACAATAAAGTTATTCTACGAAGTCTAAGTCACTGAAAAAAGTGACTTACGATCTTTTTCACACTTACAACTATTGCAGCATCCCCATGGTAACATGATTAACATTCAGATGCTTGACTTTCTGGCAAGCAAAGTTAATGGGGAAACCAGATTCACTTAACAACTGTGGCAAGAAAAGTCATAAAACGGGGCAAACTGACTTAACTAATGTTTCACTTAGCAATATATACATTGGGCTCAATTGTGGTCATAACTGGAGGACTACCTGTACCGCTCCTGAATTCCATTAATAGCTTCTTTCTTTTGTTTGGGTTTTTTTTCCCCTTCAAGGCCAAAGAGTTCACTCTAATTCCATATGTTAAAAGAGTAACATTCCAGACCTACCATTTTGGTAAATCTTTCTGCTGGGGAAAATCTCATGCCAGCAAAACAGAAAAGGGGGCAATTCTTTTTTTCTCCTGCAGCCCCATGTATGCTTTAAAAAAAAAACCAAACCCAACCTGCTTTGTAGCTGGGAAACTCAACAGCAGGTTGGAAGAAGAACAAAACAGAACAGATGAACAAGTCCCCGAGCAGAAGTGAAAATCTGTTCACGTAGTGTTGGATTTTGTCTCAGGGCAAGATCCCAAACTGAACAAAAGCCTGCTTAACAACATTAACTGCAGCTGGAACTTCCAAAGGGCAGGTGTGTTGCATATGTGTGTTTAAGCAGCCTTCTTACAACAGCAGAATATTCTAAAACGGCGGGATCATGGTAAGTACTCTAAGATATACAACTGTTTTTACATAGTATATGTCTACACCATTTATGCAATTACATCTCAAGGCAGCTTGTGAGATTAATAAAAATATTCAAAGACAGGTATTAAAGAAATTTAAATTGGTATAAAAAGTACATTAAAACTAAGAAAGAAAACAAGGGAAAAGAAACAATATTCACATATAGGGAGTCTGAATGGTGAGATTATTCCTCCACAGGCACCATAAAGATGTAATAATAAGAACTTTGTGGATTTTAGTGGGAGCAGATTAGAAGGCAATCTGTTCTATTTATTCTGGCCATAAATTGTTTAAAGCTTTATACATCAAAAGCAAAGCCAGGAAGGTATAGGAGTTAAGCTACTGAGCCAGGATTGGGAAGTTCCAAATTGTTATCTACTTTCAACCGTAAAAGCTCACTGGGTGATTTTCAGACATTCAGTCTCTCTTAGCCCTGCTTGCCTCACTTAATTGTGATAGTTGTAGGAAAAACTGAAGGAGAAAATCCTGTACACTTGAGTTCCCCAGCAAATACACACACCTGGTGCTTCTGGACCAAGCATGTAAGTAGACTGCATTGTGGTAAATCAGCTGTGTACAAGCCAGGAATTAGCTTTCAATCTTTATATCATCAACTGCAACTCATATATGCCATCCAACACTGTGGGTCATTCTGTAGGTCTTCCAAGGGTTTTGAATTTCTCAAGACACCCATGGGTGCTTTTTGAAGAGGCAACTGGACTTTCTGGTTTTTCTTTGAAGTCGTTTTGCTTCTCATCCAAAAAGCTTCTTCAGAGAAGAAGCTTCTTTGATGAGAAGTGAAATGTCTTCAAAGAAAAACCAGAAAGTCCAGTTGCCTCTTCAAAAAGCACCTTTGGGACAACAATGACCTGGATGACTGAGAATCTCCATAGAGAAGTCACCCATAGTTTTCCACCATATATGATTGTTATATACTGCAGAAACCATGGGTATCTTGAGAAATTCAGGAAACAGATTATAAGTATTCTCCATCTACCTGGGCCCTTTTGTATGCAGGACATGTTTTTGCTTGAGGCCACTAACTGAATAGAAAGCAAAAAGATTAGAGCTCCAAGCCTCCTATTTGACCCCATATTGATTGCTGCAATAACTATTTTACAGAAGACATGCCTATACTTTTCCGAATGTGACATTAAACCATCAAGTCAAGACAGCTTCACCTTCGGGGTATTAGTCTCTCATCTTTATCTATACAGTGTTTGCTTGATGGCTCTACCCATGTAGCTCTTCATTCGGAATACAGGTTAAACTGGCATGTAGCAAAATGCAAATGTTTGAGCACAGGCCAAAGAAAGTTGGTAAAAAGAATATTAGATTCTTCACAGCATACAGTTAACTTCTGCTTAATGATTACATTCTTGTTTTCTTACAGAAATGTAAAATTGATTATATTAATAATAGCCAACATTCACTGATAAAAATATTCAGTTATCATTTTCCCCCAAATGATAATCAGGTCTTGGTAAATTATCATTTCATGTCCCAAAGATCTGACTTCTCACGTTACTAAGATAAGTTTGGAGAGCATCAGCGTTATAAACTGACATTAAACAACCAAGCTCACTGTAAAGCATTGCATCATGGAATGTTAATATGCATATCACAAAAATGCTCTAGTGTTGAAATCCAGAGAATTTAGAATTTTTCTTTCATAAGAAACCACAGTTTTTCATATTCAAGGGAAAGGAGAAAAAATTTACCCACCTTTCAGAGACATTCCCTGTAAAGATGGCATTCTCATCAGGGAAAAAAGTGATACAGATAATCCTCTGTGATTAAAACCACAATTGACCCCAAAAGTTCCAAGTGGCATGGTAGCGCAGTAGTTAGAGTGCAGTACTGCAGGCTGCTTCTGCTGCCTACCGGCTGCCTGCAATTTGGCACTTTGAATATCACCAGGTTCAAGGCTGACTCAGCCTTCTAGCCTTCCAAGGTTGGTAAATTTAGGACCCAGATTGTTGGGGGCAATATGCTGACTCTGGAAACTGCTTAGAGAGAACTTCAAAGCACTGCTATTGTTATTGCTAAACAAAAAAGTTGTTGAGTGAGTTTTGCTGCATTTTTCAACTTTTTTTTTTTTTTTTTTTTTTGCTGTGGTTGTTAAGTGAATCACTTTGGTTGTTAAATATCTATGGAGATTCTCAAGTATCCACATCATGGTTGTCCCAAAGATGCCTTTCCAAAATCCAACTGGACTTTTTTCTTTGGAAAAATCCTTCCGTTCCCTACAATTCAGTCAGAACTTCTTGGATGAGAAGCAAAATGTTTTCAAGGGGGGAAAAAAACCCCAAGAAAGGCCAGTTGCCTTTTGGAAAAGCACTTTTGGGACTGCAGTTGTTAAGTTAGTAATATGATTGTTAAGTTAAGTGTTAAGCTTCCCCATTGACTTTGCTAGTTAGAAGATTGCAAAAGGCGATCACATGAGCCCAGGAACTGGAACTATCATAAATAAATGCCAGGTGCCAAGCATCTGAATTTTGCTCATGTGACCATGGGGAAGCTGCAATGGTCAGTAAGTGAAAAATAGTCATAAGTGGCTTTGTTCAGTGTCCTTGTAACTTCAAATGGCCACTAAATGAATGGTTGTAAACTGAGGTCTACCTGTATGAGTCCAAAAACTGTTATTGGCTTACTTAATGGCATATAATATAAATTGTGTCTTCTCTCTCATTCTGTGCATGTTTATACTAAACTGGGACCAGGCATTCATTTTGCAATTAGTTGAGGTAATTCATAAAGAATGTTTGCTAGAGATTTTTTTGTTGATTTGCTTGATTCCTTGCTTTAAAAAGTAAACTTTAAATAAGTGTAACTCAAAATGTTAATATTTTATAGAAATATAATTTGGTTCATCCTTTCATAACTGTGTAATTTTTCCCTATGAATTTCATCCTTTCCTGTGACATGCAATAAAGTTGTGATCTCTTTACACAAAGGAACAAAGCCTTGGCACTGATTTATATAAAATATAAATCATCATCTGCACCTCTATAACTGTCTGATTTGGTTCTGCCACCCAACAAGACAGACACAGACTTCAGAGGATCATTAGAACTGCAGAAAAAATAGATACTACCAACCTGCCTTCCATTGAGGACCTATATATTTCATGAGTCAAAAAGAGGGCTGTGAATATATTTACAGACCCCTCGCATCCTCCTACCCTCAAAACGACGTTATAGAGCATTGCACATCAGAACAACTAGACACAAGATCAGTTTTTTCCCGAATGCCATCACTCTGCTAAACAAATAATTCCCTCAACACTGTCAAACTATTTACTAAGTCTGCACTACTATTAATCTTCTCATCATTCCTATCACCCATCTCCTTTCACTTATGACTGTATGATTGTAACTTTGTTGCTTGTATCGTTATGATTTAAATTGACTGTTTCCTAATATGATTTGATTGCTTATTTGTACCCTATGACTATCATTAAGCGTTGTACCTTATGACTCTTGATGAACATATCTTTTCTTTTATGTAGTCTGAGAACATATGCACCAAGACAAATTCCTTGTGTGTCCAATCACACTTGGCCAATAAAAAATTATATTATATTCTATATAATTCATCATTTCTATATAATTTCTCCTGTTCTAGAAAGAAACAAAATGAGTCCAATTCCCCTATCTTAGATAATGAGAGAACATATTTTTTTTGTTTTCTTTTCAAATATCCTTTTCATCCAGGGGCTAAATTGGATTAAATTACCTTTTTCTAGAGTTCCAAATCTAGTTGAATCTGTTGGCCCTAAGTTTTGGCTTCTGTCCACTTTTTCACTTGGGTGAAAGAAGTTTCAACAAGCAATTACATAATCACACAAAGTTCAACAAAGCAGCCCAAGTAAAGCACATTGGTAAGTTTTACATATTTATTTATTTATTTATTTGCAAAAATTTATATGCCACTCATCTCCCAAAGGACTCAGGGCGGCGAACACAAATTTAAAAACATACAATCATAAAGAAAAATCCAATTAAAACCAATTAAAATAGGACAAATTAATAATAAAACCCAAGAATCAGACTCAGCCCATTTGTTGAAACAGCCAAGTCTTTAGGCCTCGACAGAAGGGAGTGTAGATCAGGGGCCGCCTGGAGTGTAGGGGGTAACTCATTCCAGAGGGCTGGAGCACCCACAGAGAATGCTCTACCCTTGGACATCGCCAGCCAACATTGTCTAGTCGACAGTACCCTGAGGAGGGCAGCTCTGTGTGAGCAGACAGGATGGTGGGAGGCGGGTAGGAGATGGTCCTGTAAATACCCTGGATCTAAGCCATGTAGGGCTTTAAAGGTAAGTACCAGCACCTTGAAGCAGATCCAGAGGACCACTGGTAACCAGTGCAGCTCGCGCAGGAGAGATGTTACGCGGGAGTAATGGGGAGCTCCCATAACCCGTGCAGCCGCATTCTGGACCAGCTGGAGCCTCAAGCGGCTGCATCTCAAGGGCAACCCCATATAGAGGGAGTTGCAGTAATCCAAGAGAGAAGTAACCAGGGCATGGGTGAATGTGCGAAGTCACCCATGCCATTTTCCTTGGTCAAAGAAAAGGCGCAACTGGTGCACCAGGCGAACCTGCGCGAAAGCCCCCCCCCCCGGTCAAATGATCTTCCAGCAACAGACGGGAAGATCATTTGACACACCCCCCCCCCCCCCGGTCAAATGATCTTCCAGCAACAGCCGGGAATCCAGGAGGACACCCAAGTTGCGGGCCCTTTCCATGGGGACAAGTACCTCCCCCCCCCCCCACAGAAGTGATGGAACCTCTAGAACACAAGGTGCTGGCATCCACAGCCACTCAGTCTTGGAAGGGTTGAGTCTGAGCCTGTTCCTACCCATCCAGGCCCGCACCACCTCCAGACATTGGGACATCACAGAAAGGGCATCCCCAGGGTGGTCCGGGGTGGAAATGTATAACTGAGTATCATACGCATATTGATGATACCTCACCCCGAAACCATGAATGATCTCACCCAGCAGCTTCATATAGATGTTAAAAAGCAGGGGGGAGAGAAATGATCCCTGCAGCACCCCACAGGTTAGGGGCCTCGGGGTGGACTTCTGCCTCCCCACCCATGCAAACTTTGACCTGAGAAGTAGGAGGAGAACCACTGTAAGACAGTGCCTCCTACCCCCAACCCCCCAAGTCACTGCAGTAAGATACCATGATTGATGGTATCAAAACCCACTGACAGGATGGAGGAACAACCTCCATCCCGGGTCCACCAGAGATCATTCACCCAAGCAATCATTCACCCGAGCAACCCTTTCCGTGCTGTGCCCATGCCGGAACCCTGATTGGTACGTGTCTAGGAACTCTGTTTCCTCCAGGAACTGTGGGAGCTTTTGCACCACCATGGACTCAACAACCTTCACTATAAAGTGGAGGTTGGAGACGGGCTGATAGTTATTAAGTGAGTCTGGATCCAGGGCAGGCTTCTTGAGTAGGGGTTGAACCACCACCTCCTTAAGAGAGGCGGGGAAGACCCCCTCCCTCAAAGAAGCGTTGACAATTGCCTGGATCCAGTCCCCAGTCACCTCACAGGCAACCGAGGCAAGCAAGGAGGGACACGGATCCAACAAACATGTGGAGACACCCAGTCTACCCACATTCCTGTCCACTTCATCACCAGAAACAGGGTAACCCAGATACTACTCTCAGATACTACTCCCAAGACATGCCCCAGTCTCCTGGATGGACTCTGTCCAGTCAGAGTCCAATCCAATCCGGATCTGAGCGATTTTATCTTGCAGAAACTGTACAAAATCTTCAGCTCTGCCTTGTAAGAAGTCTTCCTTTGCTCCCTGATTGAGAAGAGAGTGGATCACTCTAAACAGGGCCGCTGGGCGGTTTCCTGCAGATGCAATGAGAGCGGCAAAGTGATCCCGCTTCGCCGCTTCCATTGCCACAAGATAAGACCTAATATGGGTTCTTAACTGTGTTCAATCATATTCAGACCGGGAGGACCGCCAAAGCTCCTCTAGGCATCTTTTCCGATCCTTCATTTCCTGGAGCTCCATGGAAAACCAAGGAGCAACCCGGGATCTGCGTCGGGTCAGAGACCGCAAAGGTGTGATACGGTCCAAGGCTCCAGCAGCTGCCCACTCCTGGGATACTATCAGTGCCTCTGCTGAATCGCGGGATTGGGAAGCAGGGAATGTCCCAAGCTCCGTCAGGAATCTCTCAGGATCCATCAGGCGTCTGGGGCGGAACCATTTTACTGGTTCTGCCTCCCAGCAATGAGGGTTGGCGGGTTGAAAGTCCAGTCTAAGGAGGGAATGGTTAGTCCATGACAGGGGGGCAATGGAGAGTTCCCCTCTATCCCGGCCATTTATTCACTGCCCTGAGAGAAAAACCAGGTCAAGTGTGTGTCCACCCAATGGGTTGCACCTTGAACCACCTGAGTCAGGTCCATGGCCGCCATGGAGGTCATGAACTCCTGAACCATCTCAGATGTCTCACCAATCAATGGCAGTTTGAAATCTCCCACAACCAGAAGGCTGGGGAGTTCAACTGCCACTTTGACCAAGACATCGAGCAGTGCGGGCAGGGCAGTAGCCATACAGCTGGGAAATAGATACATGACCAACAAACCTGACTGAACTTCAGGGTCCCACTTCAGTAGGAGAGACTCACACCTGCCTATCTGAGGGACAGTGACCTCCCTCGGACTAAGACTTTCTCTAATAACCACTTCCACACCCCCACCCCTTCCCTGGCATCGCGGCTGGTGCAGTACATGGAAGCCTGGGGGGCATAGATCAGAGAGAGGCACTCCCCCCTCCTGCCCCAACCAGGTCTCCATGATGCAAGCCAGGTCCGCGCCCTCTTCATTGATAAGATCTTGTACAAGGGGGGCCTTATTCACTATGGACCTGGCATTCACATACACCAGTCGGAGTCCAGGGTTTCCAGCTCTCAAACCCCCAGGGAAGCAGGGTAAACAGGGAAGCAGGGTAAACATATGCTGCTTTTATATCACTGGCTACATAATGAATTACCTTTCCATATGCTGATCTTGCTTCTCTCTAGTTAGAGCAATCTCTTTCTAGGTACTTCAATTCCATTGCCTGCAGGATTTTGCAACTATCAAGGGAACAATCCAGCAGCATGGCGCTCCATGCAAGTTTTGTTCTCCAACTGCTAGGCAGATCCTATTAAGGTTAAATAACATTTGTGCAAAAAGAGCTTCCCTATGATCTGTACTTCAAAAGAATGTTTTTATAATGCATAGTTGTGTCAATTTAGCTGTGTTATTTGCAGGGGTGGGATCCTACCAGTTTAACAATCAGTTCACTAAGCGTGCATGTGTGCATTTTGGAGAAAACTCACTTTCCGCATTGCTGCCAGCAAGGAAAACAGCTTAGGCGGAGCAATCCACTCTGCCACGCCTATCAGCTGGGCTTCGGAAACATAAATATATGTGAGTATAACGCGGGGGGAAGGCAGGGGGGGCACTTCAAAATTGGAACAAACCGGTTTGGTCACAGCTGATAGTCGGAGATAACAGTTCACCCAAACCAGTCGGAACCAGTAGAATCCCATCACTGGTTATTTATATAGATGAAACACAGTCATGTAATTTTAGAATGTACTGGAGTTCCAGCTAGCTAGCAGGTAAAAAGAGGCCTATTTCACTGTGAGTTAATTCTACTTTGAGAAAGCAATTTCTACATATTTTAGTATCTGTACCAGCAACACAACAACTCAGTATTTTGAATGTTTTCCTATCCAAGACTTTTTTTTTAAAAAAAGCAACCATTTCTGCTGGTACAAAAAAGGAACATGAGAGCTCTTTTTTTTAATTGGAAAGCAAAATGTACTGTACAGCAGATCAGTGAAATTTCAAAGATGGTCCCTTTAAGATTGAAGCCGGCTTTTCATTTAGGATAGCCCAATCAGGGTTAATTTGTAGAATTTAATTACTTCCATAATCAGCAATGCACCTGCCTAATATTCTTCAATTGCAAGAAATGAAATTTAATTTTTTAGAAGTTTGGATTATGGCCTTCTTTATTTGATTTAATTACAAACACCAAAACTAGATCCCTTTATAGTAAAGATCTGCTGTTATATCACTACTGTACCATTTTCATTTATTTATAGTTGTATTCATACAGTAATCTGCTCAGGCTCCTGGTGGTTTCTATGCATGTTAATCAGGGGTGGGTTCTACTTACCTTTACTACCGGATTGCAATGGGGCCGCATGCGCACTCACTTCGTTCGAGCACGCACACATTCTTCTGCGCAAACACAGAAGCATTTTCATGATGTCAGGGTCAGTGGGCGAGGTCTCCCGCTGGTTTTACTACCGGTTCTATAGAACCGGTGCAAACCGTGGGCAACCCACCACTGATGTTAATGTTCCCAAAAGAACCCATTTAACTCATAGCTCATTTTTCAGAATTTCTTAAAATCCAAAACCAGATTTTTGTTTATAGCTACTATAAGTAGCCTGGAGGGTACTTCTATTTATGAACAGTAGAAATGCAAATGAAGATCTTTCCATTCAAAACAGATGTCGATGGAATGGATAATGAGATGGTTCGATGTAGGAAAAAATGGTGAAGCAAAGTAAACATACATTGTGGACTTCAAATCAGATATAATCATCTTCTTGTCTATAGATCTGGCCCATCTGGCCCATCCTTACTGGGGAATTTCTTGCTGTTTGCTGTCACAACTACTTGGTTTATAGTTAAACCCGAGTATTTTCCTAACTTAGGATAGGTTGTTTATGCAGCTCTGGTTGATTGTTTGATTTGTGTTTTATCTAGATTACATTCTTTTTTATTGTTTTTCCATTTTATGTAGTTCATGTTAATCCAAACAGCTTCTACGTCAAATAAATAAATAGTTGCTAACAAATAATTAGCAATACTAATACTCTGTCACAGCACTTACTCTGGAATATTTCCCAAAAATGGGAAAATGAAATATTTTTCACTTCTCCCGAGTTTCCTTATTATATGTAAATATTATCTTCCCACAGTTCTTTTATATATCAACTCTGTTTCCACTCTTTTTACATTTCTTTGGGTGTTTTAATCAAAATTTCTGCCCTGCTTTGTTCCAACACAATCTCTTTTTTACAGATGAAATTGTGTATACATTCAAAATATTAGAGTTGTATGTGACATATAATTTTGTAAAGTAATGTTCCTCTTTCCTGACTCTGGAAAAGGGAAATCAAAAAATAAAAGACCAGTCTGATTCAATCATAGGCATCAATGGCTATGATTTATGTAATGTGTCTCACCCTGATAATTTTGATTACTTAAGAAAATGTAAACTGATATTTCTGGAAAAAGAAAGAATGAACTTGAGCCTTAATTGAATCTGTGTATGCTGCCGGATATCTGGGTATGACCAGCATATCTCGAGAGAAACACCTGGTCTCAAATTTTATTAATATTTTTAATCACATGCTAATCCAGCCAGGAGCAAGTTTTACAGCTATTGGGTCAACCAAGATAAAGTTAAGCAAAGCAAGTAAAGTATTTTCTACTCAAGCTCAACTTCTGGACACTTCATAATAATATCTAAGTAGTCTGCTATTGCCTTCTTCTAGGATACTTTAGTTTCCAAATTTAGCCTAGTATTTCACTGGGGTTTTTCATCCAGATCAGTGATGGGTTGCCCCCCGGTTCACACCGGTTCTATAGAACCGGTAGTAAAACCAGCGGGAGGCTCTGCCCACCAACCCCGACATCATCAAAATGCTTCTGCGCATGTGCAGAAGAGCATGCGTGTGCCCGAGTGAAGAGAATGCACGTGGCCCCACTGTGAACCCGTACTAAAGGTAAGTAGAACTCACCCCTGATCCAGATCCTAACCAAGTCCTGTTTAACTTGATGAGATAAAGTCCTGTTTAGCTCGATGAGATAAACAGGACTTGGTTTTTTTCAAGATGACAACGTCTAAGTAATCTTGCCTGATCCTAGAAACTAAATCAGGTTGACATTGGTTAGTATTTAGATAGAGGATTACCAAGGAATTTCCTGGCTGTTGCTTAAACTAGAACATTCATACACATGTCATAAACAAAATAGTAGCACTGGTAAGAAAACTGTATGGATTAAGTCAACAATCAAGTGCATCTTTAAATTCAGAGAAAAAACCTTTTAAATAATAATAAGTGTAAAAACCTTCCCTAGAATGATGTAATCCTTCCAGGGTACTTTTTTGGCTTAGATAGGCTAAACTGTAAATAAAAACATGCTTGATCTTTTTATTCTTTCAGTTCAATTAAATCCCGGAGATAAAGTATGTAGTAACCTCAGAACTTTTGCAGTTGATGCCTGTCCATCAACAAGATAAGTGTCTGAAAATAAAATGGGTCCGAAGTTGGTATGGTGGAAGAAACAAGCAAAACAAAATTTGAGAATGAAAACAAGCCAGATCCAGCATGAAACTGTGAAGAAAAACATCGTGGGGGCGGGGGGGGGGGATCCTAAGTGCATTTCTTCTACAGGACTATAATTGAGAATGCTAGCAAATGTTCCATTCTAAACCTCCCTTCTGCCTCCTGATTATTTTCACAAAGCAGAATTTGTGTAGCCTGGCCCGTTCTTCTCCCAACAATCACACACAGAAATAATAAGAGAAAAAGCAGAAACACTATTCATTGTTTCATTATCAAAAGAAAATGCAACTGCCTCCTATCGCTTCTTTTAGGGTTGGCAAGCTGTTCCCTCTCTGTTACTGTTTCCAATACAAAAATAAAATGTTATGAAGTGGCTCCAGACCATCTCTGTGTCTAGGGCTGATTATGTGCCTTTAACAGACCTCCAGAATGATTTGACCCAGCCCTGGCTTTCAGATCTTTCAATAGAGCATTTGTCACTACTGTAATTAAGTTCATCCACTTTGCTTCTGGTTCTCTCTTTCTGATTTTCACCTTTCCCAGCACTAGACTTCTCGAGAGAGCAAAGTCTTAGCATAACATGTCCAAAATATGATAATTTGGCCCTAATAATTTTTTCCCCTTCTGATGAGAATTCTAGATTGATTAGCTCTATTTTATTGTACTCATATTTAATATTAGTCTCATTTTTTCACTATATTCCTTGACTTATTAGTGCTTCCAGATCATTTGCATGTTGAGCTATTAATGTAGTGTCATCAGCATAGCATAGGTTACTGATGTTTCTTCCTTCAGTTTTAACTTCTCTCTCATGATCTTCCAATCCAGCTCTCTTCGATATGTATTCCACATATCGGTTGAATAAATGAAGAAAAAGTATTCAGCCTTGCAAACCTGGACGCAGTCTGTTTCTCCATATATCTGCCAGATCGTTGCTCCTTGTCCTATATATCAGTGGTCACCAACCGGTGATCTGAAAACCACTGGCCCATAAGAAAATTTTGGTGGTCCACGGCGCACCCGGGTGAAGGAACTGCTCCGGGATGAGCAATGGCCAGTCCTGTGACCAGAGCTCTGGAATATGGGACTGGCCAGGCAGCTCATGGCCAGTAAATTTCCACCGTGGTGGAGACTGTAAATCTCCACCACAGAGGAAGGTTCGTGCAATTTGCAACTTTGCAGTGCAGCCCTCGCCAGCTGGAATGATTTAATGTTGCAAGGGGGCTGATGGTGCAGGTGAGCCAAAGTAATGGGTGGTGGCAACCCCAGGCTGTTTCTTCCCCCTGCTGTAGTTTCCTGAAGGCTGAACCCACCAGTGGCTGTCCCCACCCCTCACCCTCCCTTCCCAGTCACTCTTTGCCTGGCCTGAGAAAGGAAGGGCGGGGGATAGAGATTCACTCCATATTCCGGAGTGGGAGGGAAGCTTCATCTCTTGCTGGATCTCACGGGTGTTTTTTCCGGCCCTTGTTGGTGCTCTGAGCACTTTGGTCTCTCGGGGAGATGCTTGACTTCCTCTCAGCCCCAAGACATTGGCAGGCCCATGAGATGAGAGAGAGAAAGAGAAACAGAGAGAGAATGAGAGAGAGAGAGAGAGAGAGAGAGAGAATGAAAGAGAGAGAGAGAGAATGAAAGAGAGAGAGAGAGAATGAGAAAGAGGGGGGAGAGAGAGATAGGAAAGAGAAAGAGGGGGAAGAGAGATGAGAGAGAGAGAGAGAGAGAAAGGGGAAGAGAGAAAGAGAGAGAGACTGAAAGAGAATCAGAGAGAATCAGAGAGAGATTCGGAATCAGAGAGAGAGACAGAATAAAAGAAAGAATCAGAGAGAGAGAGAAAGAATCAGAATGAGAGAATCAGAATGAGAGAGGGGGAGAGAGAGAAAGAGAGGGGAGAGAGAAAGAGAAAATGAGATAGAAAGAGTAAGAGAGAGAGAGAGAAAGAGAGAGGGGAGGGGGGAGGGAGAGTGCCTGAAGGACCCGATCCTGTCACTGGGAGTCCAGATCCTTCAGCAAGTGGCATGCTGGATTTGTATTAGTGGTCCGCGGGATTTAAAATTATGAATTTGGCAGTCCCTGAGGTCCAAAAGGGACCCCTGTTATATATCATTCTCATGAAGACAATGAGATGTTCTGGGATTCCAATTTTCTAAAGAATATTGTAGAGCTTGTTGTTCATGCAGTTGAAGATATTTCTATAATCAAGATGTGTGTGTGTGGGTGGGTTTTCTTTTGTCAATTATCCACCATGCATCAACAATAATGTCTGTTGTTGCTAGGCCTTTTGTAAAGCTAGCCTGCATATCTGGCATCTCCCTTTTTGTGTATAGCTGTTGGATGATCCTAAGCATTATTTTGCTCACATATGAAATTAAGACTATTGTACAGTGGTGTCACACTCTGTTAAATCTCTTTTGTTTCTGGTATAGTTATATTGAAGACCCCTGATGGGACAGTGATTAGAATGCAGTATGGCAGGCTGACTCTGCCCATAGCCAGGATTTAAACCCTAATTAGCTCAAGATTAACTCAGTCTTTCATTCTTCTGAAATTGGTAAAATGAGGACCCAGATTGTTGGGGGCAATATGTTGACATTGTAAACTGCTATACAGCATTATGTAGCAGCATGTAAGTGCTATTGCTATATTGATTGACCCCTTCCAATCTTTTAGCCGCTTACTGATTGCTGGTATATTTTGGTTAAAGGAGCCTGGATAGCTCCGCAGACTAAGCACCCTAATTAACATCCAGCTGTCTGCAATTATTCCATGTTCGAATCTCACCAGGCTCAAAGTTGACTCAGCCTTCCATCCTTTCTAAGGTAGGTAAATTGAGGACCCAGTTTGTGGGGGCAATAAGCTGACTTTGTATAAATATACAAAAGTATGAAGACTATTACTTAATACATTGTAAGCCGCCCTGAGTCTTCGGAGAAGGGCGGCATATAAATCAAATTTTAAAAAATTCACTTATTTCTCTTCTGTTGGTTGCCATATTTCTGTAGATATTTCATCAGTTCAGGGGTGAAATGCTCCCGATTCAGACCAGATCGCCTGATCCAGAAGCGATGGAGGTGGGTGGTTCAGAGAACTGGTAGCAAAAATCCCCCCCCCCATGCCCAGCTGAGCCACACAATCATCAAAGGCTTTTTTCTTTTTACTTTTAAAAGCATTGTTTTCTACAACTACGGCTGAAAAAAGATCGTGCGGCTCGTCAAAGGCATTTAAAAGAAAAAAAACCTTTTTTTTCTTTTAAATGCTATGACGATCCCAGCTGAGTTTTTAAAAAGCCTCTGCCTATCAAGGAACTCAGCTGGGATCATCAGAGTCTTTTGAAAACATCTTTTTACAACCTCTTAGCCGAAGAGGTTGTTAAAAAAATGGTTTTAAAAGTTTTTTTAAAAAATTGGCCATGCCCACCCAGTCACATTACCCTCCCCCCCACAGAAGCCATGCCCACAGAACCGGTAGTAAGAAATTTTAGATTTCACCCCTTCATCAGTTCCTATATATTTACAACTTAAAGTGCTAATCTAACTTCATTTTTTAATATATCTTCTAAGATGTTTTGGATATTTATATCTCTCATGTATAGAATGTCAGTACACACACCCTCATCTTTGCTTGATCTTTTTTGAACCAGTTATTATCTGTCCATTGGCATTCCTTAGAATATTAATTTGAAGTTGAAATCTCCTTTTGTGTTCAAAGGCCGTTTTGAAAAAAACTTTTCTTCTTTTTCAATGTCTATTTCCATTTTTAATATCTTTTGTAAAGATATTACAATATTACAAGACTATCTTCTGTGTCTTTTATCAGAGCTTTGAAGTTCTTTGTTAATTTTTTTCCTGATATCTTTTCTTTCTTAGCTTCCATTTCTCTTCTTGATGATTTCTACTCTCCACTTTGTCTTCTTTTAGTTCTTAGTCTCTTTTCACATTCATCTTTAACTATTTCACTGCACAGTTCCTATGGTTCCTTATCCATGATGTTCAAAACTTCAAAGGAATTCCTGATGTTTTCTTGGAAATGGTGATCATACTGGGAAAAACAGATTTGTTTTTTCATTGTTGCTTAACTATGAACGTGGACATGACTAGTTGGTAATCTGTTCCATAGTCAGTTATTGGCCTCATTACTGTTACAACTGAGTTCTTCCACCTTCTTGTACCAATTATATAAACCAGTGATGGCTAACCTTTTTGCTGTCATGTGCCAAAAGCGGGGAGAGTGCGAGGGGTTGTGGGTGCGTGTGCCCACATCCATAATTCAATGCGCCCCACCCTCCCGTGCATGCACACATGACCCCCCACACACTTCCCCCGCTTTTGACACGTGATGGCACGGTGGGCCCAGTGGGCCCATTTTTCCACCTCCCCAGGCTCCAGAGGCTTTCTAGGAGCCTGGGGAGGGCAAAAACAGCCTTCCCCATCCCCCCAGAGGCCAGAAACAGCCAGTTTCCTGATGCACGCATGCGCGCTGGAGCTGAGCTAGGGCAACACTCGCACCCCCACCAATATGGCTCCACATGCCACCTGTGGCACCCGTGCCATAGGTTCGCCATCATGGATATAAACTATTGATTTCTGTGTACTCTACCTGATGATGTCCATGAACCAGAGCTGAAATCCAGCAGGTTCTGACAGATTCTGGAGAAAGGTAGAAGAAATATTGAGCAGTTCGGAGAACGAGAGCAGAAATTTTGAGTAGTTCAGGGAACTGGCAAATACTACCTCTGGCTGCGCCCAGAGTGGAGTGGGAATGGAGATTTTGCAATATCCTCCCCCCCAGGAGTGGGGAGGGAATGGGGATTTTGCAGTATCCTTCCCCTGCCACACCCACCAAGCCATGCCCACTAAGCCACACCATGCCCACCAAGCCATGCCCACAGAACCGGTAGTTTAAAAAAAATTGGATTTCACCACTGCCATGAATATACCATAAGCAGCACTTGTTTGTGTTAGCAGTTAAAAAAATGGATTGGCAGAAATTGATAAGTTGTTCTTTTGCTTCAGTTCAACTTCTTCAACCATACAATCCAATTATTGTTTCCTCTCTACTGCTTCCAGATGTAGTATTCCATTCTCCACCTACAGCAGTACATCTTGCTTGTATGTTTTGTTGATTTCAGGTTGAACTTCACCACATCAGCTTCCTCTTCTTTTGCATCAGTGATTGGACAATAAACTTATATAACCAGAAAGTTAAAAAGTTATTCACAAAGTTTAATTGATAGTATTTGGTCATTGATATCAAGTACTGTTTTTACTATACTATATCATTACCATGAAAGCAATGCCATTCACTTTTTGCTTTTCATTTCCCAAGAAGCTGACTTTGTATAAATATACAAAAGTATGAAGGCTCTTCTTTTATATTTATATTTTTTATATTTATTTTCCAAATAAAATTTTCAACCCAAGTTCTTTTAAGAGTTGTGTGCTTATCTTCTCCCCTTCCCTATTTTACCTTTTATTTTTCTCCCAGACACTATGAACAGCAGGACCAAGCTACAACCATAATTAGAAGTATAAAATATGTTAAATACTTTAACTTTTTTTTCCCTCTAGTGTAAATTTTAATATTTGGTATTCTGGCCTTCCAGCTGCTTCAAAACTTATTTGTTTAAATGACTGACTGACTGTCATTGGAAATAACACTGAGAACAAATTAACATGATTTTAATATCTATTTTTCTTACTCATAGTTCAGAAGGTGGCTTTGGACCCATCACAGTATTTCTGCCCAGCCTACCTGACAGAAATAAAATATTTTGGAAGAAAATTGAAGACGGGAGTACTCTCCCTCAACTCTTGGATCAAAGACAAGGTATTATTCTAACAAATAAATTAAATATATGCTTAATAATGTTAAAGCCTTATGTTCTACCCAAGCTATGAAAAAAAAATAATTCAAATACATCACCATGATAAGTATGTTATTGCATAGCAATTGGGTGCCAAGTTTATTTGCACTGAGGGAATGCAACAGTTAAAGTTGCAGTAGAGTAATGCTGTAGGCTCAAAGAATATGTAAGGTTCACTGTTTTTTATTAATAAAAAATAGTAAAATACAGGGAGAAATAGTGTTTCTATTATCACTTGAACATGATTGTCTCCTTATAATAAAATGCCACTTTCATGGGTAATATAAAGCATTACTTTATCTAGTCATATCCAATAAAATACTACTTTTTCACTTGAGTGATAATGCAAACTCAGCAAAATAGGCACAAAGAAATAGGCTTGATTTTCAAGTACGTTCTACTAAGGTAGCTGGGTTTTTTTCTTTTTCTTTGAATTTATAGATTATTTCTTTAAGCAGTTCCTTTAGTCAGTCAAATTATTTTCTTTATGACATTTAAATCAAATGAATATTCGAAAGTATAGGACAGTTGTTTGAAGGAGTGATTTAATTCTTCACATTCCATCTTCTAGTTAGGATCATGAAGTTTAAAAGAGGTTGATATTTAGATCAGCAGAAAAAAATTAAAAATTCATGAGGTAAGCAGTATTATAAAATATCATCTTGCCATCAATTTTGTCATCCCCAGCTCTATAGATCACTGATAGCTGCCATGGAATTTTATACTTATCTGTCTTTACATATATCTTGCAACAAAATTTTCTGCTATTCTTTTAAACTGGCTGTTTAAACAAAGGCCCCTTAAATTTACAGAATAATATTTCTGAACAGTTAACTTTGTCCTTCACATTGATCAGCCAATCAAGACCATTGACATGGGTTTCTCAGTGTATGAAATAATAAGAACAATGTCTTAAGGACTCTCATCTGTGATTGTTAAATTCAGGCTTTTGTATAGTTCTTAATCATCTGCAGGAAACGCCTACTATCTTTTGTACAATCAGAGACTCTATTAAAAACAAAACAAAACATTGGAAACAACAGCACCTTATGAAAGATTCATTGCTTAGAAGCTTCCAACCAAACGTTGTGACATCTTATTCACAATGTATTGTTGACAGGATTAACTAGGATAAGGAATAACTTAATTTCCCCATTTTTTTTCTGTTGAAATTTTATCTGCAACATCATACAATCGCCTTATGTATTTATCAACACCAGCTCCTTACCTTACCTTTTGCTCCCAATTTAGAAAAAGAACACACAACTGGATTGAACAAGTAGCAAAGTGTATTCCAGAATGGCACAGTCACCAAAGGGTGAGTAATTTGATTCTGCCCTTAGCCACTCAACAATGATTGCATCTATCCTTTCTCCTATAACTAACCGTGCATTACTCAGTCCTTCCACAGGCTAATTTTCCCATCAAAATAAGAAATCTGGTATCACCTTTTGCAATTTAGACGTTTTATTAAAAGGCATAAGTTTTTGTCTGCTGCAGTTCACTTCATTAGATGCATAGAGCAGCCTCTCTACCTGCATCAAGCAGTTAATGAAAGTATGTCTTTTAATAAAATGTGTTAGACAAAAAAAGATGCTACCAGAATTCTCCTAATTTTTTTGTTACCATGGACTAGCACCAGTCTTCTACAACGCCACTGAAATAAGCTGTCGGATCTTTTTCACATGATTTCTGTGTCAGTAGGAACAGTTGAAAATCAAACCAAAATGCTTCCATCTGAGCCATGACTTTTTTTGCCTAATTTCTATTTTAACAAAAGCAAAATACTCAATCATTATAATTACTATTTATTGGTACTGAAATGGTTGGGTACAATGCCAAATCCAGATTGGAGGCTCCTGATTTGTAACTGCTCTGGTTGGCAAGTGATTAACAAATTAGTCATCTCTCTCTTTCCATCTCCCTCCCTCTCTCTCTCCCTCTCCCCGTCTCTCTCTCTCTCCCACCTGTCTCCCCCCCCCTCTCTCTCTCTCTCTCCCTCCCTCCCTCCCTCCCTCTTTCTCTCTGTGTGTCTCTCTGTCTCTCATAAAGCATCACAATTTTAGACAGTTTGTTAGGGAATTTTGTAACCATGCCACGATTCTAGATTAAATAAGCATCAGCTCTATTTTTCAGACTGCTGCTACCCTAATCTGGGTAACACTGAATGCACCTGTCTTTGGATTTGAATCAAAAAAAAGGGGGGGGGAGCAGCCATCTGGAAGGCTCCGTGGGATTCTTCATATAAATATTCGTGAAACAAAGTTGTTTCCTGACATTTCCTGAAATCACACAAACATGTAAGATAGAAGACAAGGCACACTACAAATGAACAGCTCTGTGTTAACTTCCTTCTAGCATCTAAACTAAGAAAAAATGATAAATGGTCTCATTGAAATTATTCATAGCTGAATTCAGTAATTCCATCTAAATACACTGCTGCCAAACAGCACTAGATCAAGGGCAGCCACCTCATGTTCTAGATCAAGGTTCCCATTTATAGCCTGGAATGTCTCACAGCTACCTTGATTCTTAGGCATTTGTGTGCTATACCTACAGGATTTACTGTAGAATGCTTTTGGCATATTCAAGAGCTTGATTCTTATGAGCTCTGTGTTTCAACCTTATTCCTCTTTGCATGCTTAGATCAACCTTGATACTGATATCCCCAGATAGCTATGTACTAGGTGCCATCTGGAGGGAAAGAAAGACAGGGGGAACCATACTCTGCATTTTACTCGTCCCCATACAAGGTTCATTACTATTCATTTGCTAGGTATAATAGAGACTACGATCAAACTCTAGTACCCCAGCAATACAGCTATTACCTACTTGTTTCTTTCATTCCAACTTTTAGCTCTGTTACAGCAATCTATGTTTAAATTACTATATCTTTTGATATAGCTACTATATTCTCATTGCCTTTAATATCATGACTATACAACTATATCTGTTGTTAATCCAGCATGTAGACATTCTTAATAGAACAATTTAAACAGTTGGATGAGTTTATAAACCCTCGTATTACAGACCATCTAATTTTGGAAAAGGATTATTATGAAACTGAATCAATAATAGGACTCTTAGTTACTGTGTCTATTTCATCATTAAACCCTTTATAGTTGTCTCCAAGTCAACCAAATCCCCATCAAAGATACCAGACACAAAATTTGAGACACTTCAGTAAAATCCATTATTTCCTATAGTGACAAACATACTGCCCACTTTTCAACATTCAGCAAAAATCGTTTAAATCTCCAATTCTAACTAGTTTGCAGCTAATCTATATAGAGTGCCTAGTGGTGATTTAATTATCCTTACCCTTTACTCTTAAAATAACACACACCATAATTCTTGAGGTAACATAAGGAAGGTTCTCTCAGAAAATGCATTTGGCGCCAGTATATTTGAGAGAGCAAGAAGCTCAGTACTCAAAGTTTTACTCCATGTGTTGCCCGATAACAATAAATGAGGGGAAATATACTCACACACATTCTATCAGGATTACAGTGTACATTTTTTTAATCTCAAATTTCACTCTAGAAGAAAGGTGGAATCTTCTATTCATATCTCAACCTAGATAAATACCATATAAGAAATGAGCAGAATTGCATTTTGAAAAATCTGTGATTTTTAAACACAGATGCTCAATAGCAGCACCAGCAATGACATTAATGAAAGTGCTCTGAGAGGACAAAGCTACATTTTTTTTAATCTAGACATGCTTTCTCCAATCAGATTAGGTAGATTTTAATTGTTTTCTTTTTCCTTTTTCAATACGTGGGAGAAAATGGATCATTTGATCCTCCGAATTTTACATAAAGGATCTGCAGGTAAGTTTTGAGGATCAATACTACCTTATAGTTTTTAGAACACATTTGTTGAAATAGGCTGGCCATTCTCTTAATAAAAATGACTTCAGATAGAGAGGGACCTTAATCTAAAGGAATTCCACAATTTTGTATTGTCTTGTTTATTTTAAATAGTATTCTTAACTCTCAACTTCTTCTTAGGCCAGGACAATTGATTGGCCTTAGTCTACAATATATCCTACTATATAGGTAAAGGTAAAGATAAGATAAAGATAAAGATAAAGATAAAGATAAAGATAAAGATAAAGATAAAGATAAAGATAAAGATAAAGATAAAGATAAAGATAAAGATAAAGGTTCTCCTCACACATATGTACTAGTCATTCCCAACTCTAGGAGGCAGTGCTCATCTCCATTTCAAAGCCGAAGAGCCAGCGCTGTCAAAGACTCTAATTGTAGTATTATATAATACAAGTTCAATTACAACTATAATGTAATTTTAATACTATTTTTCCATCTTAATATAGGTCTGTTGTTCCTGTTCAAGGAACGTCACTACTATATTGAGAACATTTATGAAGTATATAGTAATAGCTATTGCATAGCTTTAGCTTCAGAGAGATTGATTTCTCTTAGCATCAATAATACAGTGCTATCGATAATACTCTCAATTAGTAAGAGATAATTCAGGTTATTCTTTTCTTTTATCTCAGCTTGCATAAACATGAACAAGTCTTATTTGACAATGAGTCAGACTCTTCAATTCATAAGACTCAAAAATGAAGCAGGACATTTCTTTCACCAAACAATCTCTGTGATAAACATAAGAGTCTTTAATCCAAGTATAAGAAGTCCTGGAGATCTGAAGGTTCAAGTCATCAACACACCCAGCTTCATAGAATATTTTTCCTATATAATTTATTGATGTTGTTTCCATTTCCACTTTGCTGATAAGTAAACCATGTATGTATTGTCAGACCTGGAAGCCATCTTTTACATTTGGGCCTTCAGGCCTGCCACATATTCTTCTATGGGAAAATGGGAGGGGGGATTGCATAGAGCAGTGATAGCTAACGTTTTTGCCGTCACATGCCAAAAGGGGGGAATGCAGGGAGTTGTGTGTGCACGTGTCCACACCCATAATTCAATGCACTCCGCCCCCCTGAGCTCCCCTCACTTTTGGCACGTGATGGCATGGTGGGCCTGTTTTTCACCCTCCTCAGGCTCCAAGAAAGCCTCTGGAGCCAGGGGAGGGCGAAAACAGCCTTCCCCACCTCCCAGAGGCCAGAAATGGCCCTTTCCCAACTTCCGGTGGGACTGGAAGGCCCATTTTTCATCCTCCCTAGGCTCCATGGGCTTTCTAGGAGCCTGGGGAGGGCAAAAATGGCCTTCCCCACCCCCTGGAAGCCCTCCAGAGGCCAGAAACTGCCCATTTCCCAACTTCCAGTGGGACCAGAAGGCCTGAAAAATCCGATGGCTGGTGTGCGCATGCGCACTGGAGCTGAGCTAAGGCAACGCTCGTGTGCCCACAGATATGGCTCTGTGTGCCACCTGTGGCACGCATGCCAGAGGTTCGCCATCAAGGGCATAGAGTTGGGTGATATGTAGTATGTGGTCAAAATAACATTCCTTTCTCAGAGAGTCAAGGATGCATTGCCCTGGCACCTGGAGTCGGATGACTGGAAGGTGTGTTCCAGTTTGGATGGTGGATGATTGGACCATGGGATGGACATGAGGGTGTTGGGCAGGAACTTGAATTTTTACTTGGGTGGGGAAAACCTGGAAACTTTCAGATTTGGCTTTTTCCAGATGTACCAATATGACATCTCTAATAAAAAGTAACTTTGAGGAAATTCATGCCTCAGAGTTTTCTTTTGTTGGGGGTGTTACCTGGAACCCTGACATGTATACTGTGACATCAAAATACTCTCAGATGATATCAAGATTCAGGGACTATTTAGACTTGATTTCCTAGCATAGAACTCTTGAGAATGTTCACATTTTTCAAAACCTTCTTAGCAGATATCACTGTACAGAAAACAAAAGCCCACAGTCTTCTTTGTTTAAAAAAAAAAAATCACAAATAAAATTATCAAAGACTGACGTATCAACAGAAACAAATAAAAGCATTAGAGAGTCCCTCAGCAAGATGGGGTTTGGGAACAAAAGTTATCATGGGCGACTACAGGAATGAATTGGTTTTGTCAGAATGATGAAAGCAGCCCTGCAAACTCACATCCATCCGTCTTTCCATTTTTGTGCATGTGTGCAATGTTGTAATTCAAGTATAAATAGGATGGAGCTTATATCACAGTGATGGCTAGCCTTTTCTGGACTGAGTGCCCAAAGCCTGTGCATGCACATGGGAATGAGTGCATGTGCCCAAAATGCAATGCGTGTGTGCCCACAGCATGCATCCACCCCGTATGCACATGCAACCCCCCCACATATGTCCTGCCTTCTGTGCCTGCATGCATGGCCCCGCCACATGCGCTCTGCCTCATGCATGCAAGTGTTGTGCTCCACTCCCCTGCTCCTACACATGTGTGGCAGAGACGCGAAGACCAGTTAGCTGGTGGGAGGAGCATGTGCACCCACAGCAGAACTGAACTAGAGCAACGGCTTGTGTGCCATCAGAGAAGGTGCTGAGTGCCACCTCTGGCACGCATGCCATAGGTTCGCCACCATGGTTATATCACAAAGTTACAACACTACTTTCATTTAGCTGCTTGATGTCCTCGCAGTATTCCCTTTTGTAATAAAAATCATGGCTAAAATGCAGGGGTGAAATGCTCCCGGTTTGGACCAGCTTGGGCGAGTAGGTAGCGATGGCGGCAGGCAGTTTGGAGAACCGCTAGCAAAAATCCCTGCCCCTGCCCCCCATGCCCAGCTGAGCCGCACGATCATCCGAGCCTTTTTTTTTCTTCTAAATGGCTCTGATGAGCCAAGCTGAGTTGTAGGCAACTCAGCTGGGATCGTCAGAGCCTTTTGAAAGCATTTTTTACATGGTTTTAAAAGTAAAAAAAAAAAAAATTGGCCAACCCACTCAGTCACATTACTCCCCCACCAAGCCACGCCTACAGAACCGGTAGTAACAGATTTTAGATTTCACCCCTGCTAAAATGTATAAATATTAATCTGACATCATCAATATTCCTTCCCTGAATCAAAGTAACCAAAGGTTCCAGTGCTGCTGTATCTACACAAGATTTACAGAATGTTCCCAATTTCTCTGAATTAAATATCTATGAAAGAGGAAGCAATTTGATACCTGAACTTTCAGGTTTTATAGTTCGTGGCCTTGGGAATCCATTACACAAATTGCTCACATCTGACCTTGCAATAATTTTACAAATAGCCCATAAGCCATTGACTCTAAAGATCTTAGAGAGCAAAGTGGCATGTTTTCTTTGCCTTTGTTCTGGCTTCATTCTCTGTAAATGTCATTTTGCAATTTCAGCTCTTTTTGCTTTCTAAAGTGCCATTTTCTTCTTCTATAGAGAATTTAACAAACCCTTCCTCAACCGAAGCCTGTTTTCTGGTGACTACCTTGTTTCCCCTTAAATAAGACACCCCCTGACTTATAAGCCCAATCAGGCTTTTGAGCACATGCACTAAAATAAGCCCCTCCTGAAAATAAGCCCTCCCCGAAAATATTTAAACGCATGCGCAGCCGGTCCCTGCCATTTCCTCTGGTTTCCTCCATGCACCCCAAAATAATAAGACATCCCTGAAAATAAGGCCAAACGCTTATTTCAGGATTCAAAAAAATATAAGACAGGGTCTTATTTTCAGGGAAACACGGTACATGGACATGTCCATTGTGCCTTCTTCCAGTCTGGTCCAGAATACTGATCTAGATTTCTTGATATTGTCCCCTCCAAATACCAGCCCAGATTTGATCCTGCTTAGCATTTTCAAGATCAGTCAAGGGCAGGTTTTAATTTCCACCTGCTAATGATCTTTGTAATGTATTAAGCAGCTATGAAAACTTTTCATGTTCAGTGAAGTTATTGTATTGTTTTTCTTATAACCCCTTACTTAACATTTTCCTAAAGGATTAAAAAAAATCTGATCCACTTTGGGTCTTTTACTTTAATTTAGTTTTTCTGCATTCTGGCTTCAAGAAATCATTATTCGTTGGACTTCAGGGTACCATCTGCCTGAAAGGCCAATGGGTTAACAGCTATTGTAGAATGGGAGAAATTTCATCCCAAGGGTTAAGCATAAATTAAAGCAAAATTTACATCTGATCCGTCAATCAAACCCAAATCTACCAATCAAGATCAGATGTCATCAGAGCAACAACAAACAAACAAACAAACAAAAACACTAAACCCTGAGGAGGCAATCTGAACTATGAACATTTTGTCTCAGGTTACCTTTAAAAATTCTTTAGAGATACCATTTGGGAATTGATATTTAGGAAATATTTAACCATTTAGGAATTATTAAAAGCTAGATGAAAATCAGTGTCTTGTGCTTATTGGAAATTGAACTGAATTGAGGTGTTTTCACTAGCCTGTGCTATGCTAGCCTGTGCTATGCTAGCATATGATTTAATTTTCACTAATTTGGTATTGTATTCTTGGCAAGAAAGATGTGTCTGTGTGTTTCTGGCAAGAAAAGCCAAGGAGATATTTTATTTCCATAAGCAAGCACACCTCGTTACAACAGCTTTACTATTTTTATGAAGAAAAAGTGGTTCATCGTCAGAATATTAATTTCTTACCTAGGTTTGTATCTTCTCTATGTAAAACAGGACACAAAATCCCATAGTTTCTTACCTTCTTTACAATTGTTAATTGTTGATTATTTACAAGTGCTTACTTGTTCCTTTGCCAGATATCCCAAATGTGTAACAGTCAAAAATAATTGATCTGTCAGACCATTTTCAGCAAGGGAAATATGTACCACATCAGTGGTGGGTTGCCCCCAGTTCGGACCAGTTCACAAGAACTGGTAGTAAAACTGGCAGGAGGATCCACCAACCATCCTGGATGTCATCATAGGTGATCTGCACATGAGGATGTCCTCATAGGCAAACAAAGCAAGTACACGCACATGATCCTGTTGAGAACCAGTAATAAAGGTAACTAGAACGCACCCCTGTACTGCATCATTGGGGATTGCTAGTTGAATTACTAACTCTCACTTCCAGAGGACCACACTCCTAAGACAGTGACACAACTTAAAACCCTTTGCAGAAGCACTTTCTTCCTGACCTTTTCCAAGCTGGGAAACTGGATTTAGACTACAATGCTCATTATAAACTAGCAGGGGTAGGATTCAGCCAGTTTGAACCAATTTAGGTGAACCGGATGTTAATTTTAAACTGGTTTGCTGAACCAGTTGTTTCAAGAACTGTCTGACCATGGCTACCCCACCCCACCCCACCCCTCCGAGGAGTCTCCACGCATCCCTTTTTGGATGCCAAGTAAGTGTAGGTCATGAGCAGAGGCTCTGGGAGGGCAAAAAATGGGCCTACCGGATGTCCGGGGGAAGCTGTTTTCGCCCTCCTGGAGGCTCAAGGAAAGCCTTTGGAGCCTGGGGAGGGTGAAAAATGAGCCTACTGGACGTACCAGAAGTCTGGAAACAGGCCCGTTTCCAGCCTCCGGAGGGCCTTCAGAGCCTAGAGGAGGCCGTTTTCGCCCTCCTGGAGGCTCCAGGAAAGCCTCTGGAGCTGGGGAGGGTGAAAATGCCCCCCCTCCACTGTAGTTCAGGAGGCTGTGTAGGCTACGCCCCCATGGCCACACCCACCCAGCAACCGGGCTGTGAACCAGTTGCTGAAATTTTTGAATCCAATCCCTGGACACTAGTGGTTAGATACTAAGGAATATTTGGATGCAACTTTGGGGCAATCTGTGACTTCTTTCATCCTGAGTCCCCACCATCTTCAGTAAGTAAGTAAGTAAGTAAGATTTGCTACTCAGCCATATGTGCACCTCAAGGAACAACTCAGTCTGCTTATTTTTAAAAAATGTTTTTAGTTCTGTTTCTCCTGTATTTCTTCTGCCATTGTATCATCTTCCAATCAGCTAACTCATTTAAGATCCCATGCCTGCTTCATACATTTCCAACATTGATCGTCTCGGAATTACACTGAAATACATTTATATTCAGTTTACTTCCAGCACAATATTCTTCACAAATGTCTAAGATATACAGAGACCGCTGTAAAGAGAGACCGTGTATTCAGCACAGAGACTCTGTGCTGAATATCATGCAAACTACAGCATTAAAACAGATCAAATTGGTGTCATTCAGGAAAAAGTCTGATCTAACTCTATGCCCAGATCAAAGTGTGATTTAAAAACAAAATGCCATTTGCTGTAATTTAGCATGGGAAAAACACACAGCTGTAAATGTTTGTTTTTCTGCAGAATAGAATGAAATCCTCAGGCAAGCTAACCCTTTATGAGGGAGTGAAGTCTGCCAAATTTCATACAAATCACAACAGGGTTTTTCTAAGCAACACTCTTATAAACCAAAGCTTTAATATGACAGAGTTTTTTTTAAAAAAAAAAAGAAACAGAGTAACTCTGTTGCTTTCAGATAGAATATGATGAAATGTATTTGATAGCAGCCCCTTCTGTGGAAAATACTTCTGCCAAATGTCAAACAGATGTTTTGTGGGTATTTTGTAAGTTATGGTGATGCCTATTTCTGCACATGATGCAGTGGAGAGAAGGAACCTGAGTCAGAATTATACAGGAAAATCTTTCCTTTGAAATCAATCAATCGCTATGTTAGTCGTTCCCGACTCTAGGGGGCAGTGCTCATCTCCGTTTCAGAGCCGAAGAGCCAGCGCTGTCTGAAGACGTCTCTGTGGTCATGTGGCCAGCATGGCTAAATGCCAAAGGCACACAGAACGCTATTACCTTCCCACCAAAGGTGGTCCCTATTTTTCTACTTGCATTTTTTACCCGCTTTTAAACTGCTAGGTTGGCAGAAGCTGGGACAAGCTCACCCCGTTATGTGGCACTAGGGATTTGAACTACTGAACTGCTGACTTTTCGATCAACAAGCTCAGCATCTTAGCCACTGAGCCACCTGCAAGCAGCATTATACAAAGCACCAAAAAGAGCAAGAACTATAAATCCAAAGAAATTAAATATATAAGAAAAATAAAAGTAGCCAACCTATGTAATATTAACTCCATTAACCATCTTTCCATATCTTTCTATCCATCATGTCCACATAATTATTCCTATAATGAATGTCTTTTGTTCTTTAAATTTCTCATCTCTTTCTGAGATCTCAGTAATTTCATTCAATCACAACTTTCTCAATCTTCCCTTTCTTCTCAGTCCATTCATTCTGTGTTAGTATTTTTGTTTTGTGATGCAATTCTCACTCATTTCTTCTATATCAAGAGTCCCCAACTCCACCCGGGCCAAGGCTCACTACTGGGCCCTGAGCTATTCGGAAGTGTCCACAGAAGCAATGGGTGAGTGTGTCTGTGTGTGCAGGTGAGTGCATGTGCACATACTCCATTTGTGTAAGCAGTGGGTACAAATGGAGCTGTGCACATGTGCACACCCTTGTTGGCTCCTCTCATGGAAGCATCCCCTCTACCCCCTCTACCGGTTCGCAAAACCAGAGGGGTTGAGGAATTCTGTTCTATATGACCACATTATATTTCATAGAATCCTAGGGTTGGAAGCAGAGGTGGTATTCAGCTGATTCTGACCAGTTCTGGAGAACCAGTAGTGGAAATTTTGAGTAGTTCAGAGAATCAGTAAATACCCCCACTGACTGACCTTGCCTCCATCTATTCTCTGCCTCCCGAGTCCCAGTTGATTGGGAAGAAATGGGGATTTTGCAATAACCTTCCCCTGGAGTGGGGTGGGAATGGAGATTTTACAGTATCCTTCCCCTGCCACGCCCACCAAGCCATCCCATGCTCACCAAGCCAAGCCCACAGAACCAGTAGTAAAAAAAAAATTGCATCCCACCACTGGCTGGAAAGGACTCTGGAGCTTCTTATCTAACCCCAAAGCAGGAATCCTTATACCGTCCTGGACAACTCACTGTCCAATGTTTTCTTAAAAACCTTGAGCAATGGAGCACCCATGATTCCAGGAGTCAAACTGTTGCTGCATTGATTAATCATGCTCACTATCCTCATTTCTAGGTTGGATCTCCTTCTGATGAGTTTCCACCCATTGCTTCTTATCCTGCCCTCAAGGGTTTTTCTTTCTTTTCTTTCTTTCTTTCTTTCTGTCTTTCTTTTTTATTTCCTTGTTTATTTATTGATTTCATGTTTCTAAACTTCTCATTTCTTTTATAGATATATTTCTTTGATACTGATTACAACTTTTATCCATGTTCATTCATACTATTCATACTTGACCCACTTTTCTTTTTTTTGAACATAATAATCCGCTTCTACTGTATTCAAGTTAGTTTGCTTCTGACATATTTAATAAGTTCATAAACATGCTCTTACACATAGCTATTTTAGCTTCTTCAATAAATAATTGTTCCTTTTTAATTCTAGATTAGAGAAATTCTGCTATTCTTTTTTTTAAAAATGCACTGCCTGTCTATAACTTGCAAGAATTCAGTCCAATTTTCTTGTAAAACACAACTACGTTGGCCTTTGATACATTAATTCTCAGACCTGTATCTCTCATTGTATCATCCAAACTATCTATTTGTTGCAAATCATTCATATTCTTAGCCCATGATGTGAAATCTATATAAAAATACAACTGCATCCAATCCACAACCAATGTATTTCTAACATCACCAAAGCAATTTTATATATTTAGCCAATAAACAACAAAGATGCTTCTTTTTTTTACTCTCTGCTTAGAATCTTTCCATTTCCTAAGAGAGGGGGAGGGAGATCTGTTTTTTCCCACACAAAAAGATGGAAATCTAACCTGTCCCACTTGTTTATTTTAACGTGGGGGGTTGCTTACGAACTTTCACAATATAGGAACAAAAATACTTTGTTTTTACATATTTGGATTTAGCAAAGTCAAAATATATCTTTAACTCTGTGTTCCTTAGTGTTTTTCAGAATCCAAGCAATCTACTTTGAAGAGTTCTACAGCCATTTTTTTTAAATTTCCCTAAATACAATGTATTCATTGGAAAACATCCTGATGTTGGGAAATATTGAAGGCAAAAAGAGAAGGGAATGGCAGAGGATGAGATGGTTAGATAGTGTCATAGATGCAGTAGGAATGAGTTTGGACAGACCCTGGGAGACAGTGAAAGACAGGGGGACCTGGCATGCTTTGATCCATAGGGTCACAAATATTGATTTAGCGACTAAACAACAAAATATATATAGTAAATTGTTACAATGTCCTAAGGTGTCAGCTCTTGATATACTTGGCTTCCTATGGCATTGTGCTGCCCTTACATGCGGGACTGGGTTGTCCTCCTGCCCTGGAAAATGTTCTAAGGAATTGTCATCAAGTATTGGAAAGCAAACCTAGGGCCATGATAGTTGTGCTTTAAAGCCAAAATTGTCTTATCTACAGATCCAAACCATCAACTCTAGACAAATCAACGAGTAAACATGAATGTGTATCAAAAATGTCTGAATGAACATATACATTAAGTAGTCTTTACAGGCAGCCTCAAAAATCATACCTACAGAAAATTAATACACAGTAAAATTGCATGGGTCTTCTCTGCATTCTAAACTTCAAAATCCAGAAATAATGAATGCAAGTTTCCAGTTTGAGTGCAAGAATACTTTCCATGCATGCATTGGTATAATTCTTGATCCCAAAAAATTCTTGAATCACCATTACTTTCAGATGTGAACTGTATATAACTGTATATTATAAAGAAAGAAAAATTGTATACATGTGTTGTGAGTGCGTGCATACATGCACACCTACATATAAGATTGCAAGAAGAAGTGCAAACGTTTAACTATGTACACTGAATATATCTGAATAGAAAGTCATTTGTGCAAACAGGACAGTAATCCTCTTCAAAATACACAGGGACAGGTTGCTTTTGACTCTTCATATTTCAAAGACCCCAGCATCTCAAACTAAATATATTTGCTGCTCAAATGAGAAAACCAGTGCAAATGTTTCATATGCAGCCAGAAGCTATCATTGCAGCAGCTTTGGATGAGGCTGTTCCATTTTTTAAGACTTTTCAGATATTTATGGGCTCTGTGTTGCTATCTCTGCAAAGATAGATTCAATAATAAACGCAAGGCATCATGTTAAACAGCCCTGCTTTACAATTTATTATTTGTAATAAATCAGTGTTTTTAGATGTTGCTTCAAACACTGATTTTCAAATACAAGATATACCAGTCCTGAAATGCTCTGTGATTTTAATATGCAAACCTCCTACCGAGATGATGTCTCATTTTAATTATTGTTTCGGTTTAATGGGTTTTCATTAAATTAGAGGATACAGCAATTACTAGGGTGAACAGCTAATGTTTCAAAGGTAAGCTCTCGTGGCTCTGCAACAACAGAGAAACACAGAAGAGGGAAACATATTACAAAATAATGCTTCTCCTTTGCAAAAGTATACAAAATTAGCCAGATGTTTTTGGGATTTAAGGATCCCATCCTAATGTGCAAACTTATAAAACCAGTTCAGCCCTCTGCATTTTTATCTCAACCGATAATTGAAAATAATGAGGCAGCATAAAAATATATTCTGCATTTTTTCAAGACTTTAGTAAAATGTAAACATTGCCAGTCAAACCCATTAGTTCCAAGTAAACTTCTGAAATTATTCAGAGTTCACCCTATATGTTCTTTCCTTCTTTTTGTTAGTAAAAAAGCAACTACATTTGCTCTTTGCTTCAGAAAATCAGCGTCTTATAGTATATTGGCCATCTGCTCCAAATCAATTCTTTTCTGGCTCAGGGGAAGTATATACCACAGTTCCTGCCCATACAAGTGGCTTGTGACTCATAGTTTAATGTTAATATCTGCCTAGCAAGCTGCCCTAGTATGTTGGGTCCTCAGAATTCCAAGTCCTAAATATCAATAGGAATGAGCAAATAATGTAATAGAAGAAATACTTTTTACATGAGTTTTAGTCAATGGATTTTCTTCTCTTTTGGGGATTTTAATTTTTAGCTCCCTTGAGAATCCAAGAATTGAAAGACAAAGATATTCTGAAAATGATTATCATGATATTGATCACATCTGAAAGAAAAAAAATCACTTTATAGCAAGATTTCATCACTGGCATCAGTTTTTGCTCAAGATAGTAGTTCAGTTCTTCAAGCAGAGATTCAGGAAATTCTGTTTAGAAAGCCTGTGCTTCAGGATTATTTATACCTTTGGGATCCTTGACATGAAATATCCCAACTTTAAGTTAAATTTGTTTGACTCTCTCCTGTTACAGGACTACTATAGGATTTGGACTATTTTTCAGTATGAAAATTTCTACAGGCCATATCTGTCCCAGACTAGCAAATAGAACCATAACTCCTACATGTCTGAGATTCTGTTATGGGACATTAGGAAATCAGATTTTCAAGGTGTTTAACCTTAATAGTTCTAAAGTGAATGAGTTACAGTTTCCTAGGTGGGCTGACAGGGAAAGAAAGTGGAGTTTTGTACAGCAAGCATATGACTAAGAAAAGGGAAGAGTCAGAAGAAAGAGTGTAGGAAGTTAGCACCCACCCCTCTCCTGGAAGAGTGAAATATTTTTGGGAAATATTAAAAAGGCAGAATATTGTATTTTCCTGGATGAGAAATGGATAAGCATACTTTGAAATAGCTCCCATCTTCCTGCCCCCACCCTTTGTCAATAGGCCATTTAGGCCTGGGCCAGTCTATTCTACATAACAAAGATCTATCTCCTTCAGGCACAGCCATAGTAGGAATTGCCAAATATCCAGCAAGATAGGATTAGCCCTCTACACAATAGCAGCAGAAACTCAGCACATGTGACCATCAGCCAGCAAGGCTAGCTAAGACCCCACCCCCTGGAAGTCGGAGAACCAATCAGAATACTCTTTCTGGGCCCCAGGAAGTTCAAAGCCACAGAGAGCATAAAACCCGAGAACTCCCTGTATCTGCCCTCTTTTCTGTTCAGGAACTCAAGCCATGAGATCCTGTCCACCATTAAACCATCTTTCCAAGCAGTCTCCATGTCTCCAGTGTCTTTGTCCCCACTTGGAGCAGAACCTACAAGGATGTTTCTTCCAACAATTGGCGACCCAGATGGGACTCCAAGCTAACCTAACCAATGGACCAGGCCCAGGTAAGCTTCCCTTGCTAGCAGCAGACCCATTGAGTCTGTGGGCATGTTTTTCTGGACCTTGGCCATGTGGAGCTAGGTTTTAAAGGGGTTTTGAGTTTGAGCTCAAAGGCTGCTTGGAAAGAAGGTGAGTACCTCTAAATTTTAATTTTAAAGCATGGAAAAGCATGGGAAATGTGTGTATGCCTGTATGTGTGTGAGTGAAGACTCTTCTCCCAATCACAGCTGGATCTTGTTTCCTTTGTGCATTTCCTAACCGCAGAAAGACTAACAGTCTGGAGAGCATGGGGGTTTTGCCAGAGCCCAAGACCTTCTGTTAGGGAAGGAGGAAGTGTGTATGTGGGATTCCACCTGGAAAACAGTCTGATTTCACCTCTTTGAGTGACCTCTAGCCGCACCTCTGCCTACTGCTAGCTCCACCAAGCCATGACCAGTAGGATAGAGAATGCAAGGGGGGGAAGCCAAACGTGGAACTTTGTGTTTAAAAGGAATGGAAGCCGAGCAAAAGCCAAGCGTGTGAAGGGGGGGTAATAAAAATGTAGAATTGAATCCCGGTTTTGTCCAGCCCAGACACGGAGCGAGCGTGTGTGAGAGGAGGTGCCAGTACCTTTTGCTGGGGTCAGCAGGTCCTCCCGGATCCCCTTTTGGATCCGAAAATCTACGGCGATTCCCTATGGAAGGGGCCCATACTTCGTAAGGGAATCGAAGTCCTTCCCAGAGCTTTTTCTCTGAAAACTGATGGCGTGCCACCCGGCTAAATCGAAGTGATCCTTCTAGTAAAAAAGGACAGGGTCATGGGTAGTGGTAGTTCGCGGGTGGCGGGAACCCCTTTGGAAGAAGTGCTCGCGGCCTGGGACGCCAGGCGGATGCCCATGTTGAGGGGCATGAATAAGAAGAAATTAAGGAAATTGTGTCAAAAATGGGCTTTGCTAAGAGATAAGTTTAAGTTTAAGTTTATTAGATTAAGTTTATTAGATAACACCGGGAGACAAATTTGGCTAAATAAAGGTACTTAAAAGAAAAGGGAAATATATAAATAGGAATGTTGGGGTTTTTCTGTTTGTTTTGTTTGTTTGTTTGTCTCTGTCTTCTATATAACCACGTGGTATGTTTGTTAAGATTTGTGCCTTCCCTAATTTAACTGAGATTTATGGTGGGAATGATCAGTGTGTGTGTAAATCTCAGAGTTCTGTTTTCTTCTCCTTGTCTTCCTTGTTTTATGTGTGTGTGTCTAAGTCTTTGTGCGCCCTCGAGGTAATTGTAACTGTAAAATGTATCTGATCTCTAGAGACAAGAATTTTAAATTGTTAGAAAAGAAAAAGGTTGAAGCATTGAAAAATGGGAGAGAGAGAGAAAAAATAAAGAAGGAGCCTTTGCCCTGTGTTTGTCTGGCCAACAAATACAGATTAAAGAGTACTTTTCATTTTATTTCTGTTTTTTCTCCCTCTCCTTCCCTCTCTGTATCTTAAAGTAACAACTCAAGTTTATGAGGAAACATTTAAGTTCATTTACAAGAAAAAAAGAAAAAAATCAGTCTTGCATTTACTGTATGTGTTTAAATGCTTCTACCTGTTCATCTCTTTCCTGAAGCATGTGAATCCAATATTTTTCTTATCTGTTGTGTCTCCATTTTGTTGAAACTTTTTTTGTTGTTGTTGTTGAAACTGCATTATCTGTTTAGTAACTGCAATAATGTTGTGTTGGTTCTTCTCAAACTCTGCCTGCAAGCTATCTACCCCCCACCCATCTCTAATCCTGTTACAATGCCTTTCCTGAAAAGATTACCCACAAAAGGGGGGAGAGGACCCTGTTCTAATGTCTTTCAGCCCTGCACAAATAACTCTGCAACCTGTGGAAGCAGAGCACATGGATCCAGATGCTGCCTCCAGAGGAGACCTTCCATCTGTTTGAACCAGGAATTGAGTTTGAATCCAGTCTTCACTGAAAGTCAGCACAGCAACCAGAGTGGAGCAGACCTTCCCAAGCCTGAGTGATCAGCCTTACCACCAAGCATGCTACCTAGCAGATGTGAAAGAAAAGACTGTGAGATGGACAAGTAAAGACTAAAAGACTCTTTTCAATCCCCAGAAAACAGCTGGAAAGACTATGGGGAGGGTGAAAATTCATTGTTAGGTTTTCTTTCTTGTCTCATTTAGATTGTAATCAGTTTATTGTAAGAATTGTATTTGGGAGTGGTTGCCACAGCAAGTTATGTACACCTTAGATCTGTCTGGCGGGGAGGAGAAATATGTCCAAAATGTTTGTATTGCTTGTATTGTAAAAGTAGCTGCATACACATGCACACGTAGAGAGACACACCATTCAGAATTAGACTGAAACTATTCCCTTCACTTACCTCTATCCAAAACTTCTCCTAGGTTGATTTTTGCTCTGTGGCACTAAAAGCCCAAGTAGTCATATCTCCCTGCTAATTCCATGGGGGAGGGGATAATCCCCCTCAGGCAATCCCCTCACTTGAAGAGATAGCAGAAAAGTGATATCCAAACCCAAGCCCTGACAGTGACTCACAAATGATGCTGCCCAGTTGCCCAGTAAAGAAAGATATATTGCACTGGTGGTCTCATGAGTAGAAGTTCCAGGGCTCATTGTGTGTAACACAAAAAAAAAAAAAAAAAAAAAGGAAAGGAAAGGAAAGGAAAGGAAAGGAAAAGAAAGGAAAGGAAAGGAAAAGAAAAGAAGGAAAAAAGCCTGGATTGTACACTGGCTAACCTCAACTTGGACTCACAAATCCTGGATGCACTAAAGTAAGAGCTAGGGCAGGTACAGTAACCAACCCATGAAATGGGCAGCCTGTAATTTAAAGGAAAACCATGGCTGTGAGGAAAAAAATTGGGACATGTGTTTGCTTAAACCTGACTGAAAGCTCACAGAAAGTGATATCTGAAATCTGAAATTAATTGGCATGGAAAATTGGATACTGTAAAATTTTTACCAGAACTTTCCCCTGGCTGCTAGACCTTCATGGTTGAAAGCTTTCAGGAGCCACTGAAGGAATCCTTTTCTGCTGCCTCTATCAATGTTTTCCCCTTTGCATTAGAACAATTAAAAGCACCTACCAAGTCTCCCTGATCTGATCAATTTTAGTTTGCCAAGAACTTGTTTGAAAACTCACGTTTTGAAAAAAAAAAAAAAAAGGAAAAAAGAAAAAAAAAGAGTAGGGATTGTAGGAAGTTAGCACCCACCCCTCTCCTGGAAGAGTGAAATATTTTTGGGAAATATTAAAAAGGCAGAATATTGTATTTTCCTGGATGAGAAATGGATAAGCATACTTTGAAATAGCTCCCATCTTCCTGCCCCCACCCTTTGTCAATAGGCCATTTAGGCCTGGGCCAGTCTATTCTACATAACAAAGATCTATCTCCTTCAGGCACAGCCATAGTAGGAATTGCCAAATATCCAGCAAGATAGGATTAGCCCTCTACACAATAGCAGCAGAAACTCAGCACATGTGACCATCAGCCAGCAAGGCTAGCTAAGACCCCACCCCCTGGAAGTCGGAGAACCAATCAGAATACTCTTTCTGGGCCCCAGGAAGTTCAAAGCCACAGAGAGCATAAAACCCGAGAACTCCCTGTATCTGCCCTCTTTTCTGTTCAGGAACTCAAGCCATGAGATCCTGTCCACCATTAAACCATCTTTCCAAGCAGTCTCCATGTCTCCAGTGTCTTTGTCCCCACTTGGAGCAGAACCTACAAGGATGTTTCTTCCAACAAGAGAATTGAGGAAAAGAAAACGTTGACTGATTGCAAATTGTCGATTGATCACTGGGTATGCTTGGAGTGGAATTTTCTGCTAAGAATTGAGGCTGTTTTAAGGGATATATAAAGATTCCCGTTTCCAAAAAAAAACAACCTAAATGAACAAATAAAAGTTCTGCAAGAGACATGAAGAAAGAAAAGAGCTCTTCCCTTCCCACTGCAACACAGAAGCTTGTGGATTTATGATGTTACTTGTGCATTCCAATTATAAGGACATTCCTGTGTGATTGCATTATACATTAGTTGCAGTTTCCAGAAGGCCTTTAAGCCCAGCTCATGTACACTGCATTACAGAAATCAAACTGACTGGGAGACTTTGGGCCAGTCACCCTCTCTCAGCCCAACTCACTTCACAGGGCTGTTGTTATGGGGGGGAAATAGGAGGAGGAAGGAGTGGTAGGTATGTTCACCATCTTGAGTTATTTATAAAAATAATAAAGACAGGATTTTAAAAAAAATCTAAATCTAAAATCTAACTAAGGCATGAGTGGTCATAAGCAGGACCTTCCAAAACAGAAAATAATGCAAGTGGGTCACAAAATCGAGTTATTCAAAGGGCCTCCTGGTCGCAGATCCTCAAGTAAGGACACTGACTCCTAGAGAAGCTCCAAATCTTTACCATAATCACAATCTAGAATCAAAAGATCTTGGCAGAGCTTAATTTAAGCTTAAAGCTAAACAAACTACATTTTAGCGCTCACAACATTCCAGAATATCCATTTTCTGATTAGAAGATTATTACTTACATAATAAAATAAAGTGATAATTAATAAGTGATCCTGGTTACATATTTTATCAGCATTTTGTTGTATATGTAAATATTCCAAACAAATCAAGATAAAAAGAATCACAATTTTCAGTATATTAGCTAGAATACGCCCATATCCCTCATTTCGGTTTAGTGCCAGTAGAAAAGTCAGCAGCAGCAATCCAGGTGTCCCCAAATCCACAACAATTTCCTTTATTGTCCAATCTGAAATAAGTTCATAACTTCATGCTTATCCTCAACCTCCTCAGAAGCCACAAATGAAAGATCTGAAACCACTATCAGATGATATGAATAAACAAACCAGATTCTGGCCTGGTCCTGGTGAAATATGAAAGAGACAAGATCAGGGGTGATGTTAGATCGGCGCAGGAAAGAAGAAGTGACCAGCAGGGTTCAATTAACAGGTTTAATAACAAGAACTGAACAGCTTGTGCGCTGCCGGAGCTCTCCTTATATACACTCCGGCAGACGCACCGCCCACTGACAGGGATTCAAAACTCCCGCCGAAGGATCCTCAGCCAATCCCAGGCGGATGTCCTTATAAGGACATAACACTCCTCCCCCCTAGTTCTTAGTCAGTCGATCAGGGAAATAGTCACTAAGATAAACAGGACGTCGACGTGCCCGCGTAGACCTGCGCAGTTCACAGTCAAGATGGACACTCTCCCGGACGGAGGGTGTCTGCTCTGCTCGGGGCTTCTTCCCCGGTGCCGGGCTGGATCTGGCCGTCGAGGACGCGGGCACTGTGTCCGAACCTCCGGCCGGGTCACGGACCTCCGCCTGCGGGCGATGCTGGTCTGCCTCGTTCCTGCACGGATCGTGGAGCCGCCGGTGTGGATCCCTGCTCTTGACCGGTCCGGAACTCCTGAGCCACGGTAGGTCCCTGGGTCTCCCTCGGGTCCCCTCTGGGCTGGGGTCGCGCCGGTCTGGGTCAGGGTGCGGGTCCGGCGGTGGTGGTTGGGTTGAGCCCCCGGGTTCTCCGGTCGAGTCCGGCTTACTCCCGGGGCGGCAGGCGGACAGAAAAGGTGACTGGTCGGCTCGGTCGGGGTGGCGTAGGCCTACCTTGCAGGGGTGGTGTAGGCCCTCTCTGCGCGGTTGGTCTGGTGGTGGTGCCGAATGTTCCCTCTGGCCGCTGGGCTGCTCGACCTGGTCGGGTTGGCGTTGGCCTACCCTGCCGGGGTGTTGGAGGCCTTCCTTGCAGGGTTGGTTTTCTGCGCGGTTGGCGGGTTGTTGTAGGGCCTCCTGGAATGTTGGCTGGAGGTCCCCATCTCTGGGCTGCCGGTTGCCCACTTCGCAGGGTTGACGTTGGCTTCCCCTGCTGGGTTGTCCCCGGTCTACTTGCCTTGCCGGATCTGGTATTAGGCTAGGTGCCGGGGTGTTTGTTCTTCCCTTGGGTCGCCGGTCTCCCTCGTCTGGGAGGTTTAGGCCTACTTCGCCAGGGTGGTTTTGGCCTGCCTCGTCGGGGTGGTTTAGGCCTACTGCGGCGGGGTGGTTTAGGCCTACCTCGTCGGGGTGGTTTAGGCCTACTGCACCGGGATGGTTTAGGCCTACCTCGTCGGGGTGGTTTAGGCCTACTGTGCCGGGGTGGTTTAGGCCTACTGCGCCGGGGTGGTTTAGGCCTACCTCGTCGGGGTGGTTTAGGCCTACTGCGCCGGGGTGGTTTAGGCCTACCTCGTCGGGGTGGTTTTCGCTCACTTCCCTCCACCTTTTGCGGAGCTGGTCGAGATGACGTCTCACGATCTGTCCATCGTCCAGCTCAACGCGGTAGGATTTGGGACCGGTTGTGCTGTGTACTGTAGCTTTAAGCCATTTAGGCGAGCCGTGGAAATTAAGAGCGAAGACGGCATCACCGACGGAAAACTGGCGAAGTTGGCGACTGGCGGATGCGGGCACCTCAGAGGAGTATTGTGGGTGCAGTCTGTCCAGGGGTGACCGGAGTCTCCTGCCCATTAAAAGTTCGGCGGGGCATTTTCGGGTGGCAGAGTGAGGCGTGATATGCTGGGTAAGCAAAAAAGTGTCAATGCGCTCCTGCCAGTCACCCGGGCCCATCTTGGCGAGTGACTCCTTCGTGAGCCGCACCATCCGTTCAGCCTGCCCATTTCCGGCCGGTCTGTAAGGGGCAGAGAGGGCATGGCGGATGCCCAAGCCAGCCAGGAAAGCTTCCATGGGCACGGACGTAAGTTGGGGCCCGTTGTCTGAGACCAACACGTCTGGGAGTCCATGGGTCGCGAAGAGGCGCCGGAGGGCACGGATGGTAGCTTCTGTTGTGGTGGATGCCATGGGGACGACTTCCAACCACTTGGAGTAGGCATCAACCACGATGAGGAGGTGGTGCCCATGAATGGGGCCAGCAAAGTCTATGTGAATGCGCGACCAGGGGGAGCTCGGAGTCTCCCAGGGCATCGGGTCAGATTGAGGCGGGGCGGCTCTGACTTCTTGGCACGGGCTACACCTGGCGACCCAATGTTCAATGTCTTTGTCCAGTGACGGCCACCAGACGTAGCTCCGTGCCAGGGCTTTCATCCGGACTATGCCCGGGTGTCCTTTGTGCAGCGCAGCAAGAGTCCTTCGTTGCAGAGTGCTGGGAATCAGCACCCTATCTCCCCATAGTAAACAGCCGCGCATGGTGGACAGCTCCCCTTGCTTGCGGCTGAACGAGCTGAAGTCGTCGCTGTCAATTCGAGTCGGCCAGCCTCTCAGGACCCAGGAGTGGACTTGCCGGAGGATGGGGTCAGCTCGCGTGTGCGTCGCTACGTCGGCAGATGTCACGGGACAGTTGCTGTCGTTGTCAATATGCAGCAGCTCGAGCGTGGGGGCCGGGTCTTCCACGGATTCGGCGGATGGGCACCTGCTCAACGCATCGGCGTTTGCGATGGCTTTACCAGGCTGGTGGACGAGGCTGTAGGAGTAGCCGGCGAGGAATATGGACCAGCGCGTCATCCGGGGGGACATGAATGCTGGGGTCTGCTTGTCCCCTGCTAGTAGGCCGAGGAGAGGCTTGTGATCGGTGACAATGGTGAATTGCCGTCCATACAGGTATTCGTGGAAGCGCTTCACCCCTGCAACAATAGCCAACGCCTCTTTGTCCAGTTGGCTGTAGTTGCGCTCAGCACTAGACATAGTTTTTGAGAAAAATGCGATGGGGGCTTCACGACCGGTAGGCAGTTCGTGGCTGAGCACAGCGCCAACTCCGTACGGGGAAGCGTCACAGGTCAGTCTGAGGGGCAGTGTCTCATTGTATTGAATGAGCACACTGTCAGAGGTCAGAAGTTGCTTAACGGCTCTGAATGCAGACTCTTCCTCACGTCCCCACCTCCAGGAAACCGCCTTCGCCAGCAAGCGATGGAGCGGCTCAGCAACAGTGGCTTTCCGCTGGAGGAAAATAGCGTAGAAGTTAAGCAATCCAAGGAAAGCCTGAAGCTCCGCTTTGTTTTTGGGGCTGGGAGCTTCATGGATAGCTTTAACTTTTGATTTGGTGGGGTGGATGCCAGAACTATCTATCAGATAGCCCAGGAACTCGACTTCCTGTACCCCAATGATGCACTTGTCCCTCCGGACTCTCAAGCCCTTCTCCCTGAAATGCTGGAGAACTAGCCTCAGCCGGTCCAGGAGTTGAGCCTTTGAGTCCCCAGAGATCAGTACATCATCGAAATAAGGCACCACCCCTGGAACGCCTTGGAGAAGGCGTTCCATCATGGATTGGAAAATGCCTGGGGCTGCACTGACTCCAAACTGGAGACGGTTGCACTTAAACGCGCCTCTATGGGTGATAATAGTCTGTGCCTCCGCCGTTTCCTGATCTACTGGCAGTTGCTGGTAAGCCTGGGCCAGGTCCAGTTTTGCAAAAATTTTGCCCTTGCCGAGTGAGTGCAGCAAATGTTGCACTACTGGCACGGGGTATGCGCTCTGCGGCAACGCCTTATTGATGGTCACTTTGTAGTCGGCGCAGATGCGCACAGATCCATCCTGCTTCATGGGAGTCACAATGGGAGTTTCCCATGAAGCATGATCGATGGGTTCCAGGATACCTTGGGCAATCAGCTTATCTAGCTGAGCGTCTACTTTAGCCCGCAAGGCAAATGGAACCCGGCGGGGCTTGAGCCGAATTGGGGTTACCCCCTTGTCCAGATTAAAGGAGATGGGTTTCCCTGAAAAGGTCCCTAACTTACCATCGAAGACTTCTTGGAACTCTCCGATGAGTGAGTCGAGTTCGCCTGAGCTAATCTGGTGGATGCCTCCAATAGAAAGCCCCAGCGGCTGGAACCACTCCACGCCCAGCAGGGTCGGGCGGCTATGCTCCACGACGGTTATGGGAAGCTGGCCCTGGAACTGCTTGAAGGCGATCCGGAGGTTGGTTCTCCCGATGACGCCGATGGGGTTGCCGCCGAAGTCCACCAGCTTGGAGTGCAGAGGTTCAAGTTGGCGCTTGGAGAGATTCGGTTTCAGTCTCTTGACCTGGTGCCAGTCGATGATCGAATAGACGGAGCCTGAGTCGACTTCCATCGTGCACGGCAAGCCTTCTGCCAACAGTGTCACGTGGAATTTTGTGGCAGTGTTGGTGCTGGTGAGGGCGATCGTTGTCTGGTTCACAGCGCCGCCATGATAACTGTTGCGGTCGTCGCGATTTTGCTGGATTGAGGACCGTTTGGATGACCTCTGGGAGTCGCGATGACTTTCTGGATTCTGGGGCTTGATCGATTCAGGAACCGGATTAGAGGCTCTGCATGCCTCCACGATGTGCCCCCTCTTAAGACAGCGTCTGCAGGTGGCATCCCGCCAGCGACAGGATTGGCGGGGATGGTGTCCCTTGCAACTGCCGCACTGAGCGGCGCGGCGGCCATCTTTTTGAATTTCCCGCCTAGGTGGGCGGGAAACTTTCAAAACGGTCGACTCTCCCTCTGAATCGGTTGGTGTGGCAGAGTCCTCGGACGATTCAGATGACGGTTTGCGGATCTTATGGATCCCTCGTGACTGGAGCATGGCAGCAGCGGCGGTCTCGGATGTTTCAGCAGCCGTAGCCTCCTCAAGAACGTCCTTCAGGGACAGTATTTTTCTGCTCAGGAACTTCTTTTGGAGGTTGGCATCTCTCATCCCGAAGACGATCCCGTCGCGTAAGGCATTGTCAACGTTCTCAAATTCGCAGTTCGCAGCGATTTGACGCAATGCCGCCACAAAGTCTTTAAGCGATTCGCCTTCCTTCTGATTACGTTGGCGGAAGGTAAAGCGGTTCGATATGGGGGTGCCCGTTGGTGCATAGTGGTCTTGCAGGGCAGTCTGCAGATCCACCCAGGACATGACTTCAATGTCCCTGGGTGCGACGAGGTTGACGGCGAGTTCCAGAACGTCGGAGCCGCAGTGAGCGAGGAAGAGCCCTCTTCCTCTCGTCGTCTAGGTTGTTGTAGCCGTTTCCCCGGAGGAATTGGCGGAAACGTATCATATACGAACTCCACTTCTCCCGGCTGGGGTTGAAGGGAGCCAGCGAGGCGAACGGCGCTTGCGGCGTTGCCATTTCTCAGACCGCGTCGAGTGACTTCAGCTCGTTATGGCGATCGTGCCACGCGGAGGTTCTTCTCTAGGCCTTCGTCGCCAGTGTTAGATCGGCGCAGGAAAGAAGAAGTGACCAGCAGGGTTCAATTAACAGGTTTAATAACAAGAACTGAACAGCTTGTGCGCTGCCGGAGCTCTCCTTATATACACTCCGGCAGACGCACCGCCCACTGACAGGGATTCAAAACTCCCGCCGAAGGATCCTCAGCCAATCCCAGGCGGATGTCCTTATAAGGACATAACAGGTGACATGCTCCCTGTTTGGACTGGTTCGACCGAACCAGTAGTGATGGCGGCCGGTGATTCGGAGAACCAGTAGCGATGGCAGCATGAGGCTCCGCCCACCCGCCTGGTAGTCATTATTTCCTGATTTTAACCAGGAAGTAACCTGTTTTTTATCCTCTGCACATGCACAGTAGGGTGCGCAGAGGGTCCAAGTATGTATTTGACACACACACACAAGTGCGCGGCATGTGCACTTCCAAACTGGTTGGGAAGGTAAGTAGATTTCACCCCTGGACAAGATGGCTCACAATGAAGCAAGTCCACATACTGTACAATACTGGCTGATTCATTCACAATACCTGTAAACAACAACTCTTTCATTTATGCCCCATACGAGCAACTAAGCCCTCTGTATCATCAAGGGTAGATATACAGTATGTCCCCAGGATCACATAGTGCTTTTTGTGTTATATTCCTTTTTCTCCTTGAAGCCAAGAATTACATAACCTGAATTATTTAATCATGGGACACATTTCATATAATGCTTTAATGTTTTAATTTGAGGAGTCACATGAAGTCCATTTGGAACTGAGACGCTTACAAATTCAATACAATAAATAAAATGGCCTATGAGAAACTCCTGCAAAAGAATGGGCTGCCTCTCATGAGAGATAAGAAGAATGTATTTGGAAGATATCCCTTGAACTTGATCCAGAGGGCTTTATAATTAATCCTATGAGGGAGACCAGAAGCCAAGTAATGAGAATGGGAACAATATACCAGAAGTGGAGGCAGCCAATAACCACATAAATATAGAAAAAATTGATGAAGTTATATGACAAAGGTTTCAACAGCTACTAAAGAAATGCACAGAGCATGATAAGAGTGAGAAGTCTTCCAGGCATATATGATATAGAGGGCATTAGTGACTTGTAGAGAATGAAATTCATGTGTAGGATGCAAGAACTGAAGAGTGCAACTTATTCAAAAGGTTGGACAAAATTTACGCATGAAGGAATGCACAGATGAGCAGAAATTTTGTAGCTCCATTTGGGATCTCTGTGGAATCCTGGAGGCAAAGTGCCCGAAGGTTTGGAGAAGCACAAGAGTTTCCCTTATCTTCACAAAAAGTAAAAAAAAAAAAAAAAGGTGTTTTTTAGAAAACTAAAAAGACATGTCAAATGATGTGATGCACAACTCCCTAGTATGCTTGTTCCACATATTTCTAAATTATTTGAATGAGAGGCGGAAAATACAAGTATCAAATTTACAAATGACACAAAGATAGGGAATATTAAAAACATCTTAGAAGGGCAGTATTGAGGTTTAGTGGGGGGGGGGGGGTTCCTTACAAGCTGGAATAATGCAAAGAAATCAACAAAATGAATTTCAATGCACTTGAAATTTGAACTCTTTTGAATAGAAAAAAGCATTATGGGCAGCAATAAATATTAAAAACAGCTGTGTGTTTTCAGGGATATAAGTGAACATGAGCTAATAATGAGATTCAACTGCAAAAAAAAAATAAAGCTAATATATTCCTTCTTGCATCAACCGAGGTGTAATGTCAAGTTCAAGAGAAGTCTCTCTTGAAGTTTCTGTCTATTCTGCAATGGCTGCATAATTTTAGAATATTGCTTCCCATCACAGGCATATTTTAGGAGACTGATGAACTGGGGTGCATCCATGGGATGGTAAGAAAATGATGATGACTGGAAGGAAGTACTTATGAATTCTACATACTGGGTATGATTAGCCTGAAGAAGGGAAGATTGTGGAGAGAGATGATTGTTCTCTTGAGGTATAAGAAAGGCTGTAATATAGAAGATGGGCAGAGCAGAAAAGAGAACATGAAACCAGGGAGTCCAATTATAAGGGAGCCCATTTGTGTTATATTTCAGGAAGAATTTCTCAATGGTAACAGCTGTTCAATAGTGGAACAAACTTGGGGTGCACCTGGCGATGTTAAACAGAGGCTGAATGATCATATTTGGTTACTGCTTTTTTGAATAGAATAGAATAGAATAGAATAGAATAGAATAGAATAGAATAGAATAGAATAGAATAGAATAGAATAGAATAGAATAGAATATTTTTTATTGGCCAAGTGTGATTGGACACACAAGGAATTTGAATTGGTGCATATATTCTCAGTGTACATAAAAGATACGTCCATCAAGAATCATAAGGTACAACACCTAATAGGGTACAAATAAGCAGTCAGGAAACAATCAATATAAATCGTAAGGATACAAGCAAAAAAGTTACAGTCATACAATCATAAGTGGAAGGAGATGGGTGATGGGATAATGAAGTGGTTGATTCATGAAATGGGCAATTCTTTAAAAACTATATATGACTTTTTTAGTGTCCTACAATGCTTTTATAGCTGCAAAAAGCATAGTAAATTGTAAATGCTATTACTAGAAATATTCATATTACTTATACAGTATAACTGCTGTATTAACTAATATGAGCACCTTTATTCATGCAAATGCTTTCCAAAATAGTAGCATTCTCACTTGTAACTAGGGGCTGTACCATATATTGCCATAGTCTCAGTGACGGTTTTTCAAATTAAGATGCTCTTGAAGTGAAACAACCTGTTGATCTCTTAAATTAGATGTTTACTCCTTTGCCAGCTGAAGCGCTCGAGAAGTCACGGTATTACTAAAAGTGCGTCATCTGCTCTTAAATCATGAGTTAATCAAATTACATGCCTTGTTAACTAATTAATTAGTTAACACTTTACTGTTATTGCTCACAAGGTGTAGTAATTTTATCACTCCCTAAGTAATGCTGTAGTTCTTCAACTTCTTGAAAGAATGGTTTAAAAACATTTAATAAATCGCAGAAATGAAAGGAAGACAATATAGCCAATGGCAATATGCAAAGAAAAGTGGGGGAAGAAATTATTTGCAAGACTCATTAATGATTCACTATCTTTTCTATAGAGCTCGTGTCCATTTGGGAGATCTAATTTTGATCACGTTGAACATTAATGTCACACTAAATAATGAAACACTGCATTTTTTGCCAAGACCAACCCAAATGATATTTTCCTCTCTGAACAGCAGATAAATTTGAAGTTACAGCTCCATAAAACTAAAGATTTTTAGATTATCCTCCCTAAAGATTGTGACCCAACATATTGCATTTCGAAATATATTTATGAGAAAGCCTGAGATAAGGAAATAAGGATTTGAGCATTTTTAAATTAAAAAGTACTTGTGGAGCAGAGCAAATGCATTACCAAACTTTAGACAGATGTGTGCAAATATATTTTTTGCCAGTTCTAGCTGTTCTACTAGGTTCCTGAACACAGATTGCCTGGCTAGGGAGATCCATTTTTAATTAACTTCAGGGTTAAGTGATTGCAATCTGCCTAGGAATTTGTTTTGGAAGTTCAACTATTGCAGAATGCAGTGACTAAGGAAAAGAGATAGTCTACCTCAAAGACCTATTCTAGTATCTGGTGTACCACAGCCCAGGTTGGGAGTACTTGTGCTGAGATATAAGAGAGCCAGTTTGGTGTAATTGTTAAGACATCAGGCTAGAAACTGGGAGAGCATTAGTTTTAGTGCCACATTAGCGATAAGCCAGCTAGATCAGAGGTCACCAATCTTTCGGACCTCAGGGACCACTAAATTCATAATTTTCAATTCTACAGGCCACTAATATGATCTGCCTAATGACCAGCTGGGTGGGTGTGGCTAGATAGTCATATGACTGGGTGGATGTGACCAACTCAATGTCATTCACATCGAGAGGCGCCTCGCTGGCCTCTACTTGCCCCTCCCATCCCAGCCCAGGCTCCTTGGCACCCCAACAGGAAACAGTTGTTGGAGCAGCCACCATGAGAAAGAGTTAGCAAAACAGCTCAGTTCAAATTGGATCTCACCAACAAGGCGGCTCAGCAGAAGCACCTCACTGAGGACTACGAGCATACACTTTCCAAGAAGAGGGAAGACCTGCGAGAGTGCAAGGCCAGGTACTGGTACCTGGAAGCTCAGCAGGCTAAAATGGTCAGTCAGTTCCAGGCCATGAGGCAGTCCCACTGGAACAAGGTCCTCCGGCTCTTTGCCACCAGCAGCACTTCCCTCCAGCCTTTGCCCAAAGCCTGCATCAGGAAGCAGACCCCAAGTCGGAATTTCTGCCCCCCTCCGACCCACACAAGAAGGCCCCAAAGGGGGAGACTCTCTGCAGCAACACAAATGTTCATTGCATGTATCTGGCCTGGGGCCATAGTTTGAGGACCCCTGATTTAGTGCAATATAAAAAATACTATAGAATTTTTTGGTGGTCCACAGAAAACTAAACTCACCAAAATTTTCCTGTGGACCACCAGTGGTCCATGGACCACCAGTTGGTGACCGCTGAGCTAGATAACCTTGGATCAGTCTTGGATTTGAGGATCTCCCTCAAACCTACACACACACAGATTGCTGAAGACACCTTTCTCCTATTGTTAAACTTCATCGTTGAGATTTATAAATGATAACTTTAACTTTAACTTTATTTGAATTTATATAACAGTTTGATAGTGCCACATTTAGCATGTGACAGTTCTCAAAATACATTCTCACTGTTCATTCATAATTGGCACCAAATGTAAATTTTCAGTGCCTGATCTAACTTTCAGGGTTCACACTGCTTTTTCTTTGAATTGCTTTTATTTCTTATTTTCTGCTATTTGTGTATTCTGCCAAATTATTTTTTAATATTCTCCATATAACCATATTAATAATATACCTATATTAGAAATTGTATAGTACATTTCTCATTCAACCTACCATATATTTATATCTATTTCCAAAGTTAACTGGGTTATTTGTTATGTGGCAAAGGGGATCCAAAGGCATGGGGTTTTAATGCATGCTGAAACATACTTACCAATACTATTTATCTCAGTACTGAGGAACATCACCAAAATAGCTATCCAAACTATCACAACACAGTGAAAAGACTTTCAGGTATCCCAGAACAGGTAAGCCTCCTTTATCTGCATTATTTTTTTTTCATTTTTATTCCAACTAGTTTTCAAGGTGGCTAACAAATTTTAGCAGAAATGCTAAAAAAAATTTAAAAAAACATAAAATACTAAATTCAGTCATTAAAAAACTCATTATGGCTTCAAATTACACCCGTCATAAGAAAAGATAAAAGACTGTTTAATTTCCTGTTTTCTAACAGGCTAATTAAACGAAAGCAAGACTCAATGATACCAATTGCTTCCCTTGAAGTTGGATAGCAAAGAGAAATCAACATACTTATCATAAACTACTCCAGAACTCCAGATGTTGTTCCCCAGTGGTTTCATTTAGATGATGGGCAGAATGGGACAGAAGATTCACCCACAGTCTAAGCTTTGAGCAATAGTTCTCCAACATCATCTTCTAAACTTCTGAATACAGTATGCAGCAATCATGTGAACCAGATGACTTCATATTTTACAAACCAGTCAGCTCTTCTTCAACAGTATCATCAACCAAAGAGATGTCCTCAAGCACATTATAGTGACCAAGCTGACTCCATCAGGCATCTGGTTTAGATTTTATTGATTGCTCTTCCATCAGAGTAGAAGTAGGCTGTTGAATGATCACTTAAATTTCCAGGCTAAAGGAGTATTAAGCCATGGCAACAGAGTCAAACAAATAATTCACACAGATTGCTAAATATATGTATATTCTACTGCAGGGGTGTCAAATTTACGGCCCACGGGCCGGATGCATCACTTGCTGGCCATGCCCAGCTCTGTTTAGCAAGAGGGGAAAGTCCCAATACATCACATGATGACATGAGTGTGACACCCCTGTTCTACTATCTAAATAGAGCCAGATACTAAGATCAAAAAATCCTGATCCATTCGTTACTGGACATTGAAATCAATCAGGACAAGAAAGCTTAGAAATCATACCCAAGACCAACCTTACTAGCTTAGCAAAAAAGATTGTTATGCAGAAGATGTCAGGGTTCCAAATAACACCCCCAATGCAATAGGACTCCGAGGCTAGAAGTTCCTCAAAGTTCATTTTATTAGAGATGTCATATTGGCACATCTGGGAAGACCCGAATCTGAAAGCTTCCAGGTTTTCCCCACCCAAAAGAAAGTCTAAGAGCCTTCCCCTGCACCAGGGGTGAAATGTAAAATTTGTTACTACCGGTCCTGTGGACGTGGCTTAGTGGGGGGGGGGGGGGTAATGTAACTGGGTGGGCGTGGCCAACTTTTTTTTTTTAACTTTTCAAAGCATTTTTTCTAATGCTTTGAAAAGCCTCTGCCGATCAGGCAACTTAGCTGGGATCGTCAGAGAGGCTTTTTAAAAAATACCTCTCTGACAATCCCTGCTGAGTTGCCTGATCAGCAGAGAGGTATTTTTTAAAAAGCCTTTCTGACAATCCCAACTGAGTTTAAAAAATACCTCTCTGCTGATCAGGTAACTCAGCTGGGATCGTCACAGACTTTTCAAAGCTTTTTTTTTTACCACCTCTTCGGCCAAGAGGTTGCAGAAAAAAATGCTTTGAAAAGCCTCTGATGATCCCAGCTGAGCCGTGCGACTCTCAGAGGCTTTTTTTTTAACTTTTAAAAGCATTTTTTTGTTGGAAGAGATTGTAGAAAAAATGCTTTTAATTTTTTTTTTAAAAAAAGCCTCTGATGATCGTGCAGCTCAGCTGGGTATGTGGGGGGGGCAGGGATTTTTGCTACCGGTTCTCTGAACCACCCGCTACCATTGCTACCGGATTGGGTGATCCGGTCCGAACCGGGAGCATTTCACCCCTGCCGTGCACCCATATGTCCATCACATGGTCCAATCAATGCACCATCCCAACTGGAGATGCCTCCTAGTCATGCCACTCCAGGTGCAGGCCGAATGTCCTTGGCAAGAGAAAGGAATGTTATTATGGCTAGATAACCTTGCAACTCCATGCAATTCCCCCTCCCAGTTTCCCACAGCACTAAGTGCAACAGCCCTAAAGATGCAAAGAAAAAGATGGCCTCCAGGGCCGACAGAAGGTGGGCAGTGCACTAATAGCCTTACCAAACACAGCAACATCCACTGAAATGTGTGGAATGAAAAGAAGACCATTTGGTCAGTGACCCAAAATTTCTATAGTCTATAGCCACCCCATTGTCCTCTTGTCTAATCCTAACTTCTTGTACGATAGAATAGCCTGATAAATGAGGGAACAAACCAAAAAAAAAAAAAAAGCACAATGCAGAAAAAGCAAATAATTATTTTTGGTTAACCTAACAATGTAAAAGGGAAACAAGAAGAAATGAAAGTCTTCTACTGATATAACCTTCCGAAACATAGGAGGAATGGACAAGAGATTGCAGTCATGATCTGCAATATTTGCATTTCTGCCTGGAAAAAAAAACCCCACCTGGGGATATATTTGTATCAAAATTATAAAGAACACAAAGGCATAAATTTCATGTGTGCTTTGTTTTCTGTACACCAAGGTTCGAATATGGAAAATAATCATTCACTTGAAGTCTGGACCTAGAAGGAGGAGGGAAATATAATTTTAATAGGTGTAACAAATACCTAGCTGATGCCTTCCTTGAATAAAATACAGGTAATCTGTTGTGGCTCCGTTGCCTGAGCCTGTGTCATCGGCAGACGCAGACTCTGAGAGTGAGGGAGAGGAGTTGGCAAGGCCTCCCTCTCCAGGACCCTCCTCTCTGATAATGTCTCCAGAGGACACCCAAAGGCAAGAGATAGGCCCAGAGCCAAGCATGTCCATGCAGCCACAGGTGGACAGTGACGAAGGAGATAAGTGCTGGCTGGATCCTCGACAGCGACGCAGGGAGAAACGTGCACAGCAGAAGGGAAGGCGTGGTGGCCAGTCAAACCTTGTGACGAACAAAGCTGAAAGTTTCCATGCCATTCTGCATTGCCGGACTCTTGCTTTAAGACTGGATTATCTCTGGACTGAATTGTAATTATTGAGCTGCTTACCTTTGATGTGCCAGAGGTGGAGAGAAGTTATCTCTTCTCTTGGTAACTAATAAACTCTGGGCAGGCAGCCACTAGGTTTTTGCCAGCTGGGTTGCTCCTTATGTCCTGAATGCTTGTTGGTGTGTGTGCGTGGCGTTGGGGACAGAACCTAATCCTAGACTTATGACCACAATTGAGCCCAAAATTTCTGTTGCTAAGTGAGACATTTGTTAAGTGAACGTTGCCCCATTTTTGACCTTTTTTGCCACAATGGTCAAGTGAATCATTGCAGTGGTTAAGTTAGTAACAAGGTTGTTAAGTGAATCAGGTTCCCCATTGACTTTGCTTATCCAAAGTTTGCAAAAGGGATTACATGACCCTGGGACACCGCTACCATCATGAACATAAGCAATATTTTTGCTGGTATCCATCATGAGTTAATGTTCCAATTTATTAACTGCATCTCCAAAAAAACGTTGTTTGCATCCAATCCTTATTAATCACTCTCTGAGATGCCCAATGTAAATTAAACAAGGTTACAGTGTATTCACCTCATTTTCAGATCAAAAAAAATGAATTCACATTATTTAATGTGAATTACCACTGGCTCACAAAAACAGCATTGTGATTATTTATTTTGCATATATGGTAAATGTCAATTTCATAAACTTCCTCCACATTCTTCTAAGAGTAGAATATCATCTTAGAACAGTCCAATGATTCATCCAAACACCCTACCAACAGAGACAACAATGGCATCAGGCTCAAAGAGCTGAAACAAATGCTTAAGTGAAACAAACTACTCTTGACCAAATCAAACTTTGATTTAACCTCTACATCAGGTTGTCAAATAGCTACATTAAAAGTAAAATGGTGCAAAGTAATGCTGCAGTTGCTGAACTGACCCCCAGAAAGAGCCATTCTATAAACTACAGTTATTCTGTACAGCAGTGGTGGGTTTCAAAACAATTTTACTACCGATTCTGTGGCCGTGGCTTGGTGGCCATGGCATGGCTTGGTGGGTGTGGCCTGGTGGGCGTGTCAAGGGAAGGATACTGTAAAATCTGCATTCCCACCCCATTCCAGGAAAAGGATACTGTAAAATCTCCATTTCCACCCCATTCCAGGGAAAGGATACTGTAAAATCTCCATTTCTTCCCCAATCCAGAGGAAAGTTACTGCAAAATCCCCATTTCCTCCCAGTCAGCTGGGACTTGAGAGGCAGAGAATAGATGGGGGTGGGGCCAGTCAGAATTTTTACTACCGGTTCTCTGAACTATTCAAAATTTCCACTACTGGTTCTCCAGAACTGGTCAGAACCTGCTGAAACCCACCTCTGCTGTACAGTAAGCTTTTCATTTATAAAAGAATCAGTTATTTTGCAATACAGACATCTCCATATCAATTTTCCAGCTTTAAGTTTTAATATTAAAACTGATTCCACCCTCTCCCCCACAAAAAATATGGAATCCAGTATTTGCCAGGATTTTGGTTTATTTATTTATTTATTTAGCGTATGGCTGGTCACACACAATATTAAAACACTTCATTTTTACAGGTTAAAAACAATTAAAACAATTAAAAAAGCAGTAAGAAAACCTAAAAGGAAAACAGAAATAACATTTCAAAGTTTGATGTCGAGTTTGGAGATCCAGTCAGTAGCTGCCATTATTATGCAGAGGAAGTCCCTAGAATCTCCTGGATACCTTCTGTTAGGTACCCTCACTATATGTTGGATAGTCTGTTGAGGGCCCCCGAAATCACATTGTGCTGAAGGCATCTTTTCCCATTTATACAGGAGGCAAAGTTACTCGCGTCTGTGGCAATCCTTAAGTCACCTGCCTCCTGGGTGGTCACGTGCCTCCTGGGCGGTGCTAAATGAATAACAGACGGATTGGTAGCCAGACATCCACGAGGATCTCCTGGCTTCACACAACCCCACGGTCCTTTTAAGGACCTTTTAAGTACTAAAAAAAAAAATAGCAGAAACAACAGAAATAACAGGATTTTGGTAAGAATCATATTGAATTCCATGAAATTGAATTCCAACAATAACCAAAACTAAAATTAATGTATTGTGATAACCTGAAGTTTTTTTCCTAGAAGTAAACCAACTCAGCACAGTGAAATTCTTGAGGGAATGTTCCTACCAGGAAAGTGTTTCTACATTTTGTGTTGAAATCCGTAGGATATTAATGCAACTTTAGATTGATCTATTATGATTAAGAATGTTTATGTTTTGCTTGACTATAATTTCAGCATTGGAATTCTATAAAGCTATTAGGAAAGGTGGATATTTCATGCATGGAGGAGACTTATAACAATATATAATAGATATGTGTAAGATCTACAATGAACATTTGGATGTCATCAAGGCTTTTAGGCAAATAGTGGAATTTTGGGGATGTTGTTTACATTCCTTTTTTTTTTTTTTTTTTTTGTCCTTTTCTCTGGTAAACTTTGATGTAGTATTATTGTGTTAAAGTTGTTTCTCTAAGTCATTTTTCTGTTGTGTGTGGTTTTTTGTTGTTGTTAATTACTTTGACACAATATAGATACTTGTAAAAAAATGTAAGACACCTGAACACTTTCTCCTTTCTTTAAACTGCTCTCCAGTTCATACTATAGTGAATCGGAAGAAATTGTATCCTGAGAGATCAAGACATGACAGAAAGGAAAATCTAAAATTGATTCTTCTATAAAATCTGACTTGTCAGTCTAGGTAGAAGGCAGAAACATTTAAAACTCTGGAAAATCAAACTCTGAGTCACATATCAAGGGTGGGGAGGGCAAACTCTCAGATAAACTTTTCAAAAAGATAATGCAGTTCTTTCTTTCTTTCTTTCTTTCTTTCTTTCTTTCTTTCTTTCTTTCTTTCTTTCTTTCTTTCTTTCTTTCATGACAGGAGTGGAAATCTTTGTTTCAGAGCTGATTCAAGAATAGTCCTGATGCAGACGCAGAGTTAGAGGCACTGGAAAACTATCCTGCTCTATCCAGGGATTAGTGGAAACTAGATATAGAATAAAAGTTTTATTTTGTAGAAAATTATTTGAACTGGTACTATTTTTAGATTTCATTCTCTCTTTGCTTTGTGTCTGCACGTGCCTATTCCTAGCTGAAGGACTAACGACTAAAATAACCACCTCAAAAGTCATTGAGCTTTTTTTCCTCATTCTTCTTTGCTCTTTCAACTTCCCTCTAGTTCTTTTAACTTTGATATACATAATAAAGACTTCAATTTTTACTGATTCAGAGACTCTCATTTTGAAAGGAATTTAACCTTAGCAGCAGCTTTTTCCTGCTCAATTAAGCTATAAAAAGAAAGGAAAGCAGAGAAAGAGATTGGCCATCGCCTACTCCTGAATAATTGAGCACCAGAAACAATTTCTCTAGGGAAAACTGGCTGGTGGCAATTATTGGTCAACAGGATGCTCCCCCACCCACCCAACAAAGAGAACATGCACCAATTTATGTACTAGGCAGTGCCCAAATAACCCCTCATGACAAAGGGCCAACCCACTACAGTTCAAGCATGAGTCTTTGTTACATATACCAATTGTTTTCATCCAAGGTAATATTTATTCCTACAAGACAATAAAACAAATGATCTAATGATCTTCCACTAAACCCACCATCCCTTCCAGGAACTGACATGGTGGTCTCAGATTTGGAGTCAGAGGAGGGGACCGACATTGAACCAGATCCAGAAGTGTCAACAGATGGTGAGCAGCCAGGTCTAGCACCAGCAGATGGACTGCCATCTGAGCCAGCAGAGGAAGTGAGGCAAGTCAGCAAACCAGAAGACACAATTGCCGATGAGAGTACAAAATTACATCCTCTCCCCACATCAACACAAGAGCTCAACGTGCTACAAAGAGCAGAGCAAAAAAGTCCTGCTCTATTAGATGAGTTATACTAGGGTTGCTTCTATTAAAATGGAGCAGCAAGCACAAGCTGTCAGTTGACAATGACCCATCAACTCTCACTCTATATTCCTTGACTGATGAACCTCACCACTTTGAATTTGGACAAGCCAATGAATCTGCTACAAGTTCTGACTCCATCTGACTACTCATCTAACAGTTTCCCCTGTCCAGTCCTGTCCAACTTTAGGAGTCAGTGATCGTCTCCATTTCTTAGCCAAAGGAGCCAACTTTGTCCAAAGACACTTCTGTGGTTATGTGGCAGGCATGATGCTATGCCAAAGTGCACAAAACACTGTTATCTTCCCATTGAAGTCATACTTATTTATCTACTTGCATTTGCATGCTTTCGAATTGCTAGGTGGGCAGGAAAGAATGTTCTTTCTAAAGGGGAATTGACATAGTTCATAACTTTCCTAGAAAATGTTCTAAAATATATATAGTAGTGATAGCTTAATTCTATATTCTACAGTCTTTGACCCAGTGCTTCATTTGAGAAAAGATTTTAAAATACATAATTGAATGATTACAGCCCTTCTAATCATCACAAATCCTCATAGAATCCAAAACCAATCTAATGAAATTTATATACATTATATAATGTATAAAGTCTTCATTAAAAAAGAGGGGTTACATTCTTCACACTGCATAAAATCATATCATATCAATATGTTATGGACATTAACTTTCTTTAGAATTGTGTCAATATATTTAGAAGCAAGACCTGAATCCAGAAAATGATTGATCTCAGAAAGCTTTAAAAAAAGACCCATTCTATACATATGCTTTTATCTCAGTCCTGATTGTTTGAACACATATTTTATTCCGGTGAATTTACCTAACATATAAATTATGTTCATTTCTTTAGACTCAACCTTGGCATATTTAAAAATGTGTGGACTTCAACTCTCAGAATTCCCTAGCCAGCAGGTTCTGGGATATAAACAAGCAACATAGATTTTCCACCCATCCACTAATAAGAGCAACCTGCAAATCAATTCAGAACAAAATCCATAGACAAATGTAAAGCACACCTAGTTTACAGCAAATTAATTTGTCTTCACGTTCTGCATCAGGGATGCATGAACTAATGCAAATATAAGACACCCTGATCTAATTTTTTACTTTAACTTCACTGATGAATGCATTAGGTAGACTAAGCCAAGAATCAACTATAGAGAATTTACAATCAAAGGAATTGTCTTTTTTTTTTAAAAAAATGGTTGCTTAGAAATTTCCGCATGACATATCTCATAAATATTGTTGTTTCCAATTATTTCTTTACACTTGAAAAATCACATTGTATTAGAAGCCCATCCTAGGCTACCATATTAACTACTAAGTATACTTCGGTCAAAGCTTTTGAATCTACTGCCACTGCATACTCAGTGCTTTTATTCCTTAATAATGCTACATAGTCAATGTTTAATGTAACGTTGTACATAACAGTGCATGACATAAAATTTGCGATATGCAATCCTATATTCAAAGAGTATATCATATGGGGGACAATATTTCCTGAATTACACCCAACAGCTTTTACAAAAGAACGTGCACATAGCCATAACACGTTATTCCCGCTCTTCCCAAGGGCAATTGGAGAGTTTTACAAAAGATAATCAGTTTGAGCAACTCAATGATACTTCAGATTTGTATATAAATTTTGAAGAAACCCATGATGCTTTATAAAGCATCATAACTATGGTTTTGTCCTTCTTGTAAAACCGTAATTATGATTTACAATGTTTTTTTTCTTACTTCACTCAAGCACACCACAAACTCATGAATAAAATATGACAAGTTTGATAACTTCCATTGCTGTGGGTTCATCCGTAACCATAAACGTGATCTGTATGCCAACTGCTGCCTTTGCTTCATCGCAGCTTTTGTTTTTGAAGACAAGCTCTTATTTAAATAGGACCAACATATGTGTGCCCTTCTACCTTTTTTGCATTCTTTGCCTTGAGTTACTACAGAAGAAATAATGTTTACATTTCTTTTTCCCTCAATAAAGACATTGCTGAGCAACAACAGTGTTAAAGAATAGCAGCAATGGCCAAACAGTTTGATCCATCAGACAGTGCTATTTGCTAAAAAGAAAGCATTAGAAACATTGTGATTGCCATTAAAGACCAAACAATATTGTCTGTCTGCCTGCTGCCTGTCTGCCTGTCTGTCTCTATCTCCATCTGTCTCTGTCTGTCTATCATCTATCTATCCATACATCCGCACATCCATACATCCACATCCACACACTCACACACACACAATTGTGATAGAACTTGTGTTAGGAAACAACTGTTAACTTCCATGCCATGTTTAAATAATGAATAATCAAAAGAGAATTTGGGAAAGAATAGGGTTTGGATTTCCAAGTTTTATTTAAATCAAACTCTACTTAATATTCTTTGTGAAGTTAAAAAGAATATACAAATAACAGTATCTTTAAAAAAAATCAGTCTCCAAAATGTGGGCAGTGCATCCCTTCCAAAGTTTTTTCTAAAAATATAAATTTCTATTCTAGCCCGGAGGAAAGGAAAACTAAAGAGACATCTAGCATTATATGTACAGTGAGAATTTATTCATTAATTTCTATGGCTCATCGAAGGAACTGAGAAAATAACATTAGCACAGATCCAAGCAGAACTGAGATGAAAATAGGAAAAACAGAATGCATCTAGTAGCTGAGAAAAGAAAGCTTTACTGGGACAATACATGATAAACAACAGCGAAACCAACTGTACCATCCAGGGAGCCTCCAAATGAAACCTGGATTGTCTAAAATCTTGTGGCAAATTTAGAGGGCAGTTCTGTATAGGGAAAACATTCAGAGAGCTTTTAGAAATGTAAAGCCAATGTGCTTGCTTTCATTTGGCAGAGAAGGAAACACAGAGGGGTTTTTATTCATTGTATTATTATTATTGGCATGGAAGTTCCCATTCTGCTTTTACAACAATCTTGTCAAGCAAGCAGGACTGGAAAATAGTAACCACATATTCAGGCAAGGGAGCTGGAAGTCTTATTACGGTGCCCTTTGCTGACCAAAATGGATTGATCTATTTACATATAATCAAAGCCAATGTGTAAAGGGATTACTGGCTCTGCCTATATATTAGAGACCCCATTTTGCAGGTACAGCTATGGCATGTATCCAGAGATAAAGTATCTGCCTTGAAGTTCTATCATTCGGTCCTGCAGTATTTCCTGATATGGCTGGGAAAATTCTTTGCATTTCTGTGGTCAATGCCAATGATGCCTAGGCTGGATGAATGAAGGATTTGATGAGTTATAAGGCATTTTCTTCATTCTCATTCAAAATCCAGCAGATGCCACAATCACATTTCAAACAGCCACACCAAACCACATTACAAATTGACTAGCTAGCATAATATAATAAGAAGGTATATATCAGAACCAGAAAATAGAAAAAGGGCCATTTTCTTCTGTATTTCAATACTGCTTGAGGTGGCAAATTAATCTGAATTTTTAGCAGATAAGAAGCAGGGCGAAGCAGTGCAGGAAGCATTAATTTTTATTCTCCCTGAGAAGATCAAGACAGTCCTTTATTTTCACCACAGGAAATTGCCAAGCTTTGGTTACTGCATTATCCTTTGATTATATATGTCTGCAACTTGTAATACTGCATAATGACTCCTAACTATTTTTATTCCTATTATTTAAAAGGATGCTGTCATCGTGGACGTATTTCAAAGTACACTGCCGTTAAGTATCACTGTCATAATAGGAAAGAGTCATAAGGAAGAAATGCGAAATAAATCTAAAAATAACGTTAAGACGCTATCGTGTCTTTGAAAACTGGCAAATATAGATTTAGCATCGGCAATGGGCTTTCTTTCTTTTTATCACACCACTATGAAGCTTGAAAAACATTTGCTGGACTTAAGATTCTGTACAGCAGCAGCAGTTGCAGTTAGCAGGCTATTATGCAACAATGCATCATTTTGTAATTCTGTGCACTGGACAGTAATCTGTGGCTCATTGAATCCCAACTCCTGGCCATGTCAGGATTGTCAATATGCACAAATCCCTGGTCGGGTTTATTTAGCTTTATTTTATATGACTATAAATCAGCAAGGAAATGAACCAGACCTACACCAAGAACAAACATGCAAAGAATAACATTTTTACAGGGAGTAACATATCAATTCTTTGATTGAAGGTCTAAAACAAACAGAGAATAGGAAAAGATCAAATATATTCATGTATTGAAAATCGACTATTTTCTATGGGTTGTTTCTCATTTTCTTCAAAAAAAAAAAAATAGGAAACTGTGAATAAGTAAAATGAAAGTAAGTAACTACTTGGCAACTATTTTATTATTAAAAGGGGGGGAAATCCATTAAAAAAATTACAACTTTCCCAGTTGTGTTTTCTCTCTTGTTCTCTCCAGTTGGGAATGCAAAATATCACAAAATATCCAGAAGTTGGCAACACATTTCATACTTGTATCTTACCGGTAGGAGAGAGACAACCTGGCTCTCCACCATCAAACCAATGCTCTGGGGTTGGAACTATTTGTCTTGGGCACTGCTCATATACCTGCTTCCCAGGTCCCTCTGCTTAAGTGCATCATCTGAACAAATCCCCTATGACTGGCTAGTAAATGGGAAAAGGAATGATAGCATGGCTAACTATCCCAGAAGGATGTTTTATGGAGATTCTCAGTCATCCAGGCCATGTTTGTCCCAAAAGTGCTTTTTCAAAAGGCACCTGGATTTCCTTTGTTTATTTGTTGTCCAGTTGCCTTTTGAAAAAGCACCTTTGGGTATCCCAGAAGGAGAAATGGAATGTTGCATGACCATGAGACACCATTCAATATGATCATGGCAATACATGAAGGTTTATTCACCTTCTGAAGAAGACCTCCAGAATATCTTGTGCCTTCCAGGCTGCCCTCAGTGACATGGCCTCAATGCCTATTGTAATGTTTTCTAGCTCCCAGTTACTGAACAGCCAATTTGGAGAAGCAGGCAACTGCCATCACTTCTGGCATTGTCTGTCATAGTACAAGATACTTGATCTTTATTGAAGCTCCTTAATACTCATGGTACTCACCTCTACAGATGAATATTTTCCTTCACTCTGCAGCCCAGAAATATATCAAGGTTTGATAGTGTCAGGCAATAGACCTAGATCAAGGCCTCTTGATGCCTGAGGCAAAGTAGCAAATGCTACTTTCTGCTTTCCATCCAAGAGATTGAGTAGCATCTGAGGCAGAACTTCATAAAATAATACAGTGCAATATGTTAGGCCACCATCAATGGCAGATCAAGTTCTGCTGCTCAAGGTAGCCACTTCACTTAATGGGAGACAACACTTCCTGGGAAAAGGGAAGAGGAAGCAGTAATGTTTTCCTTCTTTCTGCTATAAAGATAGCCTGTCAGGCTAAAAGCCCAATTGTCATCTTTCAGAACCTTGTTGATATTGGTCCAGCTTAAGAACTATGGCAGGAGGATGATTTGGGAGCCAAGAAACAAGGAGAACAAGATAGATTATATTTAAAGCATAGAAACACAGGCTCATCCATCACATTTAGCCTGGATGTTTACCTTGGATTAGTCACTGCAAAGTTTACATATGGTGCTATGTCATCCTTCAACATTGGAAATTTATGGCCCCAATTACTCAGTGGATGAAGACAATTTATAAACAAGTTGCTTGCAAACATAGATTATGGATGGACAATTATAAAGAAATATAGTCATCCTTGATTGAAATTGTTATATAACATGGTATACATCTATTGATTTATCTCTATATATGAGAGCCAATTTAACATAGTTATTAAATACTAAAAACTGGGAGACCTTGAGCTCTAGTCTCACCTGTAGGTAAAAAGCCAGATGAGCCTATTAACCTCTCTCAGCCTTGGGGTGGGGAGGTGAAACATGTTCAAAGTATTGCCAAGAAAACTACAGGGATTTGTCCAACCAGTCACTAGGTGTCAACACTAACTTGAAGTAATGTCTATGTGAGCATGTGTGTCTGGTGTGTGTTTATATACAAATAATGATAAATAAAATGATAACAATAAAATAAAATAATGATGAAAAAGGAGAAAATAAAGCAACATATCAATTGCACCAAATTATACATATATACTGTATGTGTGTATATACATACACACATACACACACACACACACACATATACAAGAGAGAAAGAGAAAGACAGAAAGGGAGAAATTGCTGTTAGAATCTTGTATATGTATAATTTGGTACAATTGATACGTTGCTTTATTTTTTATTTTTTCAATTATTATTTTATTCCTTTTCATTTTGTGTTCTTTTATTAAGTAAATAAGCAATCAAATGAACAAGCCTTCCTTTACCATAGGTTATTAAATGCAGCACAATTAGTGTTGAGGGTTGGATCTTCTTTGACAAGTAAGCCCCAAATTTGAGGCTTCCTTGCCAAGCTCTCAAACCCCTTGCCAACCCTTTCACTTGGCAAGGGTTTCCTTTATATCATCTCCGCTTAATTTACCAACTAAGCCCCTTCATAGAACCAACCTAATGCTCCATGCTCTGGATAACAAACAGACAAACAAAGAAATTAATTAGCATCTTTGAAGAAAACCTTGTAGCTACAGTAGGTCCAGGTCCAGGATGCAGCAGCCAGTCTACCATCTGCTATCTCTGGTGGGTGGGACCAGTGGTGGGTTTCTACTGGTTCACCCCGGTTCAGGCGAACTGGTAGTGGCAGTGGGAGGCTCCGCCCACCCACCCAGACGTCATTATGGACGCTCTGTGCCTGTGCATGCACACACGCATACTCTCAGTTCTGAACCGGTAGCAAAGGTAAATGAAAACCACTTCTGAGTGGGACCTCAGTTCTGATTCAGTTTCACTTTTGCATTTGTTTTGAATCAAATTCAGAGTGCTTGTTTTGACATGTGAACCTGTGTCTACTTAAAGGAATTACTTCCATATAATATCATTCACCAGGTGTTCCACGCATAACTAAGAATTCACTAAGGATGCTTCAGAAAAGAGCTTAAAACTAAGTCAATCCAGGACCTTCTCTTGGGGATGTCAATACAGCAGAATTCTCTCTGTATCTTCTCTGATCAAATGTAATCCAGAAAGTTATTGTTATAAACTAGCATTTCCTCCCCACAGTTATAGTACATACAGTGCAGATAGCTATTTTAATACGATACAAGGGTTTCTGTGTGTTGTGTATGTTATTTGTTGATTTACTGGTTGTTTGTTTTCACTAATGTTCTTAATGTCAATTAACACTGCAGGCTGGCTTTGCTGGGAACATATATGTACCGTATTTTCCGGCGTATAAGACGACTGGGTGTATAAGACGACCCTCCTCAGAGCCATTTAAGGCTCGTCAGAGCCTTTCGGGCTGGTCTGCCTGGTTACAGGAGAATGAGACCCGGCGTATAAGACGACCCCCGACTTTTGAGAAGATTTTTGTGTGTTAGAAAGTAGTCTTATACGCAGGAAAATACAGTATATAAAATACAAATTGGTAAAACAAATATATGAATATTGTCAAATATTTTCCTTTCCAAAGTCCAGCAGGGATTCTTACCCTACAAAATTTGGGACATTCTCGTGTGATGAAGGAACATTGTCCATTAAAATCTTGCTACAGTTTGATTTGCATTATGATCAGCTCTCAAAAAAGACCCTGACATTCAGAAAATCCATTTTCCTAATGCCAAACTCAGTGCAATCTCCTGAAATCTTGAAAGACTCTCTCAACTTTTTCCCTAATTTTTCCCTAATTACAGTATACAAACTATAATCCATTAATAGAAATATACAAGTGATAATTATAGTAAAAGAGAAATGGGCCAAGGTTATAACAGAATAATAGAGCTGTAGACCTTCTACTCCAACCCCCTGCTCAAGCAGGAAACCCTATACCTGTGATGGCAAACCTATGGCACGGGTGCCACAGGTGGCACACGGAGCCATATCTGTGGGCACGCGAGCATTGCCTACCTCAGTCCAGCACGCATGTATATTCTGGCCAGCTAATTTTCGGGCCTTCCAGGCCCACTGGAAGTCAGGAAACGGGCTGTTTCCAGGTCTCCAGAGGGTCTCGTGGGGGGAGGAGGCTGTTTTTGCCTTCCCCCGGCTCCTAGAAAGGCTCTGGTGCCTGGGGAGGGCAAAAAATGGGCCTACTGGGCCCACCATGCCATCACGTGCCAAAAGCGGGGGGACAGCAGGGGGTCATGTGTGCATGCGTGGGGGGATGGGGCGCATTGAATTATGGGTGTGGGCACACATGCACGCAATTCCCCCCACTACCCCCACTTTTGGCACGTGATGGCAAAAAGGTTAGCCATCACTGCCCTATACCATTTCAGACAAATGTAATATCTTCTTAAAAACCTGCAATGTTGGAGCACCCATAACTCCTGGAGGCAAGTCGTTCCACTAATTAATTGTTCTCAAGAAATTTCTCCTTAGTTCTAGGTTGGTTCTTTCCTTGATTGGTTTCCATCCATTGCTTCTTGTCCTGCCTTCAGGTGCTTTGGAGAATAAGTTGACCCCCTCATTTTTATGGCAATCCCTTAGGTATTGGACAACTGTGATCATGTCACCCCTAGTCCTTCTTTTCATTAAACGAGACATACCCAATTTCTGCAACCATTCTTCATACGTTTTGTGCCAGTTATCTAACTAGCAATTCTTTTTATGTGACCATGAGGAGCTATTTCTCGGAACTGTAATAAAAGTCCCTGTTGAACTCTGTGTCCAGTATGTCTACATTCTACAATTATTTGAGTTCATTTTCATTCCTTTCTCCTTCACCTCACTCTTTTGATCAATAAAATGAAAAACAAAAAACCTTTTTTCTTTGTGCTACTTACATAACTCCATCTTGCAATATGTGATGAATCTACTTCATTAAGAAGAGAAGATATACTTCTTGTAGACTATTGCGTACTTACATTACAAACAACTTAATTCATATCATACATCTCCAATAAAAGCTTGCTTTTTAAAGGGTTTTTTTTTCATTTTTAAAATGGAGTAGGATCTTCTCTGCATTTGTCTACTATATCTTAAATATAAATTTTATCATGAACGATTTGGAGACTGCTGTGCTGTTCCTGCAATCATTTCACCTAAAACTTTGTCTAATGCAGAGGTATACTGTAGTATTAGTATACCTCTGCATTAGACAAAGTAGACCAGAAGTAATGGAGATTGTACAGTTGTCAGGCCTGAGAGCCATCTTTTGTTGGGCCTTCAGAATTGCTACATTTAGTACTGTGGGAAACTGGGAGGGGGGTTGTATGGAACAGAGGTGATATATAGTCATAATAACATTCCTTTCTCAGAGTCAAAGACATTTGCCCTGCACCTGGAGAGGTGTGACTGGGAGGTATCTCCAGTTGGGACGGTGCTTTGATTGGACCATGTGATGGACATGTGGGTGCTGGGCAGAGACCTGGACTTTCCTTTGGGTGGAGAAAACCTGGAAGCTTTCAGATTCAGGTTTTCCCAGATGTGCCAATATGACAGCTCTAATAAAATGGAACTTTGAGGAACTTCAAGCTTTGGAGTCTTGTTTTGTTGGGAGTGTTACTTGGAACCAGATAGTGCTCAGTGTATCATCAACAGAAAATTAACCATTAAAATATGGAATTGATTAGGCTATTTTTACAATAAAATGGATTTTAGAGATTTTTTTTTAATCTCTGACTTGAGGAGTTCTGAGGAAGGTATGGTACAGTGGTGGGTTGCCCCCAGTTCGCACCAGTTCTATAGAACCGGTAGTAAAACTAGTGGGAGGCCCCGCCCACTGACCCCGACATCACCAAAACGCTTTTGCGCATGCGCAGAAGAGCGCACGTGCACACGCGAGTAAACGCATGTGCATGGCCCTGCTGCGAACCAGTAGTAAAGGTAAATAGAACCTACCCCTGGTATGGTGAACTAATCTACCCCTAAAAGAGTGGAGATGATAGCCATAGCAAAAGCAGAAAAAGTGAATAGACTGGTTCTACAGTCTCTCTGGATAAGACAAGGATGTGCCAGCCTTACTAGATGGACCAAACAGGAAATACAGCCAGATAAGCTAATAATCTTGCACATCTGAAAGTACAATTCTCCCGCTATCATCTTTACAGACCAGTAACTTAGGGACAATCACTCTTGAGCTTCTTGCTCTGCCCATTATGCAGCTGTGGATTATGCTCCTTCTTATCTGACTATTTCTTCACCTGGTCTTTCAAGATCATTGCAGGATGAGAGATTACCTATATATGTTCTCCAGATGGCTGTTGTCATTAGGAGGCCACAGGACAGTGGCCTCCAGTGGGTTTGAGTGCTGGGAGACAAAGGAAAGCCATTATGCTCCCTCCCACAGCAGACTCTTTTAAAGAACACTAGGTTGTTAACCTTACTATTAATTACTTTTGGCAACCAACTATTTAACTATATTAATGCTAATTATAAAACTTTGGAATGAGAAGTCTAAGAAGCTACTTGGTGAGTTTATTTTCATTCTTGAAATATTAACTGTAATGTTAATAATGTAAAGAATTGGAAATAAACAGCAAAAGACTAAATACAATAGTCCTCACTTAGTGACCATTCATTTAGTGTGTGTTCAAAGGTAGCACTGAAAAATGAGACATGACTTTGGAAAGGAAAATTGGAGATCAAATCCTATGACAACTTCTGAATGATCACGATTGTTAGAGTTAAGGGGAAGGAATATAAAGTTGGTTTGTTTGATCAAGTTTAAAGTACAAAATGTTTTTATAAAGCTCTGGGAACGCTTTATAGACTTTTTGCTGACAATAGGACAGAAAAGTTGATGATTTCTCTATCTCTGTTTCTCTTTTCTGCTTATAGAAAAGGAGTAGGTTTTGGGAAGAAGAGGTATTTGTTTATGACCTTATAGAGGGTGAATATTTATCAACTTTGTTTATATTTGTCGAAATAAAGACTGGAAGTCACTTCTTTATATATTTTTCCTTTTTAATCTTATTTTTATTTTTATTTTTTGTTCCTTTTTATTCTCTCTATGTTTCTCTGCATTTACTTTGTACTTGTTTTTAATACTGTAATTAAAATTGTGAATCAAATTTATTTTGAAAAAAAGAATTGAGTGCCAAAGTTTCCACTATTTTGTTATTTAAGGATAACAAAAACAGAAAAACAGAAAAACAGAAAAACAGAAAAAAAAATTACTTAGCTTCTAACTTCCCCTTTGCTATAATCTGACTGATGTGCAATATTTGTAACACATATTAACAGTAATATAAGAATCAGTCAAGAAATACACCATCTACTATGTGGCTACGAAAGCCTTGGAAAAGATACTCAAACATTATGCCGACAAAGATCAGAATCATGTATGGCATTGTATTCCCGATGATACTCTATGGAAGTAAAAACTGAACTTTATAGAAGCAGGATATAATCATTGTTTTCATACTTTCCAGCTTTTAAAAAAAATTGTTTGTATCCATTCCCCTTATGCTGATCTATCGCCATAATAAAGATTTGTTCATTTATTCTATTTATGATCCACTATGCAAAGACCCAGATTTTTGGATGAGACTCTAATGCTGGGAAAGGTGGAAGGAAAGAGAAGAGATTTGTGGATTCAACTCGGGGTGAAATCCAGCAGGTTCTAACAGGTTCTGGAGAACCAGTAGTGGAAATTTTGAGTAATTTGGAGAACTGACAAATAACACATCTAGCTGACCCCAGAGTGGGGTGGGAATAGAGATTTTGCAATATCCTTCCCCTGGAGTGTGGTCGGAAATGAGATTTTGCAGTATCCTCCCCCTGGAGTGGGGTGGGAATGGAGATTTTGCAATATTCTTCCCCTGAAGTGGGGTGGGAATAGAGATTTTGCAATATCCTTCCCCTGGAGTGGGGTGGGAATGGAGATTTTGCAATATCCTTCCCCTGGAGTAGGGTGGGAATAGAGATTTTGCAATATCCTTCCCCTGGAGTGGGGTGGGAATGGAGATTTTGCAATATCCTTCCCCTCTAGTGGGGTGGGATTTTGCAATATCCTTCCCCTGGAGTAGGGTGGGAATGGAGATTTTGCAATATCTTTCCCCTGGAGTGGGGTGGGAATGGAGATTTTGCAATATCCTTCCCCTGGAGTAGGGTGGGAATGGAGATTTTGCAATATCCTCCCCCTGGAGTGGGGTGGGAATGGAGATTTTGCAATATCCTTCCCCTGGAGGGGGGAGGGAATGGGGATTTTGCAGTATCCTTCCCCTGCCATAGCCACCAAGCCACACCATGCCCACCAAGCCACGCCCACAGAACTGGTAGAAAAAAAATTGGATTTCACCACTGGGACAAAAGAGGTGGAGTCAAATACAATGGCTATATAGGTGCATCATTGGGAGACGTGACAAAATAGGTAAGGGATAGATCACTATGGGAAAAATCTATGTTGCTGCTAGAAGTCGAAAACAACTTGATGGCATATAATCAATCAATTAAAAGAAAATTAAATTTGTGGTCCTTGACTTATGACCACAACTGAGCCAAAAACATTCAATTTCTATATGACTCATTTGTTAAGTGACTGTTGCCTCATTTTACAACCTTTCTTGCCACGGTTGTTAAGTGAGTCCCTGCAGTTAGTCGCACGATTGTTAAGTGAACCCGGCTTCCTACACTGTCTTTGCTTGTCAGAAGGTTGCAAAAGGTGATCACGTGACCCCAGAACAGTGCACCCATCATAAAAATGAGTCAGTTGCCAAGCGTCTGAATTTTGACCATGTGACCATAGGGGCGCTGCAACAGTCATAAGTGTGAAAAATAGTCATAAGTCACTTTTTTCAGTGCCATTGTAACTTTGAATGATCACTAAACGAATTGTTATAAGTCAAGGACTAGTTGTATTTCTGATTTCAGTACTTTGGTCTTTTTCTCTTAAGAACTATAACCTGGACCACTTATCTATTAATGATTGATTCTATTAATGATCGTTTTTAAGGCTGAAAACAAAAATCCAGGTATACACCCTAAACCTGCCAAGATTGTAGAGATGTTATACATTTATTTTCCAAGTAGAAAGGAAAGTCCCCCAAAGGGATAGATATTCACAGATTATCTCATTCAAAAAGGACATAGAAGTTAAAATAAAAGTCCAATGATATAATTGAAAATCTGATAGCTTTTTGCCATTATCATAAGATAACCTCAGTTTTGCCAAGGATATCTGAAGGGCTTTAGCCTGCTATAAAATTTTCTCATTAACTTATCTATCTGTGTAAAGTATCTAATAGAAATTAACTTAGGAATCCTTCTTAAAATATACATTAATCTTGATGTAATATTCAGTTTAATAACATTAATCTTTCCCCAGAGACTTAATGGAAGTTTTAACTATTGAGTTATGTCTACTGAAATTGCGTCTATGCATTTAGACATATTTAATTCAACATATTGCAACATATTTTGGGAAAGAAAACCAAGTATTTTATAGAGTCTGTAAATGGTAAATCCTAATTTTTACAAAGCCTATATATACAATGGACCCCAAAAGCAGCATTTTGGATTTTTCCAGTTAAAAGTATAATCAAGATATAAACATACAATTGTACATTTTCAATAGGTTTTGGCACTACATTGAATACTTATCTAGAAAAACCATATCATCAGCAAATAAAAATAGTCAGTCAATGCCCAGTGCCACTATACTCATTATATCTTGTCTAAGATTTGACAAGATTTGAGAAAAGAGAAAAAGATCATCCTTAAAGGGTGCCACAATATAATTTGAACAAAAAAACAAACTCATTTTTAATGACTGAAGCCACTGAGTGAACATACCAAACTAAAAACTGTTTAAAACAAAGGCAGTTGAAACGCATATCTTCTTAGAATGCACTTAATAAATGCAATGTGAAGCCTAGTAAGAGGTCTTTCATCATTCAATTAAAATAGAGAAGCTGGTTCAAGTCAGTCTAATATTCAAAATATCAATTACCAGGCAGAAATTCTTAGATCTTTCAAAAATCCAGACTGAAAGGGGTATTATTTTCTGTAACCTCTTGCTCCTTATTGTTCCACTTAATATTTTAACATAAACGTTGAGAAAGATATTGTCTATTAGTTAAACATCTAGTAAGGTCATTCTCAGATTTTAATATACAATACTATGAAATATCCATTTAATAAATTATAGTTGGTGACACAGTCAATCAAATGTTTAGAGTAGATTTGGCATTTTTGTCCACCTATTCAGTTCTTTCCATCCCTGGGATAGGCAGATGTTATTATTAATATTAAATATATTGTCGCAGGATGTAAACAATTCCAAGTAAAGCTGACTTTTGCAATTGACTGATGGTAATTTTTTCAATGCCCATGGTATTTCTCCAGATATTTTGGAATTGCACTCAATGTGCCCATTATTATTGAGGCTATCTTTGCTTTCTTTCGCCACGATCATTCTACTTCTCTTTTCGGGTCTTTATATTTTGTGATTTTATCCAGTTTTTTCTCTTCTCTTCTGTTGCCTCCAGGTATTGCAACATCCACTACCTGGAATTTTTGTGTTTCTTAACAATAATGGTTAAATCTAGGGTGCAGGTGCTTGTCTGTTTAAATTCTAAAGAACCAGAGCATTTCGACTTCTTCATTTTCAATTACTTTGGCTATTTTGCAGCCCTACTAGTTCTTATTGGAAGGAAGTGGTATTTTTGCAGACATTCTAATCTACTACTTTTGCTACTATGTCAGGCTGTTGGTTCTAGTTTGTTTACCAATGTTTTTGCCAATTAGCTTTCATCTTCCTGGGAAATATCTTTTATTTCAATATTAATAATTTGTCCTTCAGTTAGAGAAATCTTTAATTTATGTAACTGAGTATAAAAATAATAAACCTAACAATTAATAAGTTCTGTCTTAGTAAATTGTTAGCCTTCAGAATTTCAGAAATACAATTTCTTTGTCTTTGTTATTTCAGCTTGCAAGCCAGTAAACTTTCCAACTTTGTCCCCCGACTCTCAGTAATGCTGATTAATATATTAGAATATTCAAATTGTTCTGAATATCATAGCTGCAATGTAAGCTTTATTGTCATAAATGTTTGACATTTTAAACTTCTGGTTTGGCTTAACCCCACTTACCCCTTGAGTGGGGTTATTCTCCTATATCTTTATATGCATAAAGATATAGGAGAATATCTGCTAAATTCATCTAGTAGCAACAACTAATAAAGAGAAAAGGGAACAAAGACCAAAAGAATATATGCAAATCTGTTACTCATCTGATAAGCACAGAGCCTATAAAATTCCCCAGCAGCAGATGGGCTTGTAAATCTTTTGATCTCATCTCCGAGAAAAAGGCAAAAGATTGCTGGATACAAAAAGCATTTAACTTTCTTGTTCCTTGCCAGCGTACAGTTAAATTGAAATCTTTCCTCAGGTGAAGCATTTGTAAAGAAAGATCGGGATAAATCATGATTTTGCACTTATGATATTTCAATTGGTTAGATTGCCTTGAAAGTTGTAAAAGATGGCCTCTTGGACTGGATTTCAGAAATTTAGCAATTACAGGGGCAGTTTTCTGTGAGAGATTGCCTCTTGCTCTTAACTTGTAAGCACCCATTATCTCGAGTTTAAAATCAACTGGCAATGAAAAGCTTTCTGGAACATATTCCATGTAATTTAAGAAAGCTGCTCAGCATCCAAAGGTAGATTGTTTTTAAGTGATATTGGATGAGTGGGATGCCTGGGTATTTTAAAAAGTTTCAACTGTAGATGTGTCATACTTTATCACGAGAATGTTCTTTTAATCTTAATTCTGACTTTATGGGAAATAGTGATGCTTCTCTGCAATGCTTTATCAAATTTAAGAACTTAAGCACTCCTGATTTCAAGGTCCATAAGGATCTCAGGTATGCTAGTTTCCAAATCTGTAAATTAAGTAATCACCTGTTTGGAAATGAATTACAATTTCATTATTTAAATTAAAGCCTGTTTTCTGTTCTTGATAAAGAAGTGATGCACAAGGTATTAATCCAGTTCTAGTTCATTCACTGAATCTGGGGAGGGAGCCATTGCCCCTTCCACTCTATCCAGGATTTCAATCAAGTAGTTAAGCTTTTTTCCCCTGTAGAGTGAAGCTCTTGGCTTGTGATGACTGGCAGGGAATCATTTCCATTTTACAGGACATACTGTATTGTTAAAATACCAGTGTAACAGATTTGGCAATAAATCACTCACTTTTCCACTATCTATATGTGCAAGTCCACAAAGTCAGAACAGACCTTATAAAGAGCAGCATTTATGAGGCACAGACTTTCTTGGAGCTACATCTTCCTAATTCTCTACAATCAATTGATGTATCTGTACTTCATGAGTCTGCTTGGGAATGTGGAATCAGGAGAGAGTTTAACTGACACACATTGGGATATGCATTAAACATGCATGTATATATGTAGAAGTTGATCGTCCTATATGGTAATATTTTGTAACCAATTGTGTACTCGCACATTTGTATTTTCTTGTTGTTTTATGAAAAATGCACCCAGTTATGATTTTAGGAGTCTCGCTCTTGTGATATTACTGAACATGTCCATGTGGACTTTTAATAAATTTTGGAGACAGTACTAAAGTATGTGTTGAATGCACTGGTGGGTTTCAAATTTTTTTACTACCAGTTCTGTGGGCGTGGCATGGTGGGCGTGGCATGGCTTGGTGGGCATGGCTTGGTGGGTGTGGCAGGGGAAGGTTATTGCAAAATTCCCATTTCCTCCCAATTAGCTGGGACTCGGGAGGCAGAGAATAGATGGGGGCGGGGCCAGTCAGAGGTGGTATTTACCGGTTCTCTGAACGACTCAAACTTTCTGATCAACAAGCTCAGTGTCTTAGTCTGAGGCTAAGGATCTATAAGCTACCTCATAAGTTCTATAAGGATCTATAAGCTACCTCATAAGTTCAATGGTCATTGAAAAGTTGCTGCAGTATGCCAAAGTTTGAACTACAAGTAGTCCTCATCTTACAACAATTTGTTTAGTGAATCTTCGAAGTTCCAATACTGAAACAGTACTGGAAAAAGTGACTTATGAACATTTTTCACGCTTACAACCATTGCAGCATGCCTGTGATTGTGATCAAAATTCAAATGCCTTTACGACGGCTGCAATGTTACAGGGTCATATGATCCTCTTTGTTTCTGACAAACAAAGGCAAACAAATTCACTTAACAGCCTTGTTACTAAGCTAACAACTGCAACAATTTACTTAACAACTGCAGCAAGAAAGGTCGTAAAATGGGGCTCACAAATGTCTCATTTAGCAACAGAAATGTTGGGCTCAATTTTGATCGTAAGTCAAGGACTACCTGTCAAGTGAGGTAGTGGAGCAGAATTCAAAGTAGCCTTAAGCTACCCATTTCATATATTTACATCTCTCTGAATTCTCCAAACCTTGAAGATGGGAGGGAGGGAGGGAGGGAGGGAGAAAATGAATTTTTGTTCCATCCACTTTTAACACGTTCGGCTTGATCCTGGCTTAGCATGTGGTCTGACTTCAGCCACTATAATTTATATAATTTTTATAACACGATTTATGGCTTAGAATTATTTGTGAATTCAGTTCAATATTATTTATAAATCATAGTTAGTCAAATCAGGACTTAGCAAGATACCTCTCTCAAACTTCCTTAACACTGGGTTTGTGTTATGGCAAAATCAAGGCATAAAATGCTTGTTTAACGTTTGACATGCATTTTAACTCATAACATTCTATTCAGTCATCAAGGAAAAAACCAAGAAACTATCATCTGTCCAAATCTGATTCAACAGAGGAGAGAAACAACCTTTCTAAGCCAATTCATTGGATTTATTTGTGAGGCAGACCCATGTATTTTATTTAAACACATAAACAACACATACTAAATAACAGTCCTTGCATTCCGTCTTGGGATTTCAGCAATTCAAACTTCATTCTCTTGATTTATGGCATCATTAGAATCACTCAATAGATTCCCAGTCCTATTATTCACACTCCCTGTGTGTGTTTCTTTCTGTCTCTCTATATATCTCACATGCACACATTCACATAGTGTTTAGGAACTAGAGAGGGGGAAAAAAAGATATTCATCACAAAAGCAATGGTGGTAACTACATAATATCCTGTATTCATCACACTGTGATCAATTAACATGGGATACATTAGCCTAAACCACAGCCACAATTTCACCTTTGGTATTAAAGTTTGTTGAAATTTAACATGAAACAACTGCTGTGCATTTCATAAAACAAAAACAAAATACAAGTGTAGCATAAAGTGTTTACATTTCTTGTTTGCCATTCCCTTAGGGCAGTTCATAAAAAAACAACAACAATTGAATATACCAGCAGAAGGCAGAAAGGATTCTTTTGTTTTGTTTTGTTTCAAGATCCAGAATAAAACAGCAGTCAGTGCTTAAATGACTAAATAAACTAAGGTGCCCCCAAGAGCCTACAAACTGGCATTTGAACAGATAATAATATTGAACAAATATACTAAAGAAGGAATATACAATTTGGGCTCTTTTTTTGCCATCTAATTTTCCAAAAGGTAACCCCAGATATGAAGATGATGCTCTAGTCATCTTGAGGATGCCTCATCTGTCAATTGGTCAACATTGTGCTGGAGTTGAGCAGCCAATAAATTTAAATTAATTAATGTTAATAATAGCAATAGCACTTAGACTTATATACCGCTTCATAGTCCTTTACAGCCGTCTCGCTAAGCTTTTACAGAATCAGCATACTACCCCCAACAATCCGGGACCTTGGAAGGCAGAGTCAACTTTGAGCCAGTCAGGATCGAACTGCTGGCAGTTGGCAAAATTAGCCTGCAATACTGCATTCTAACACTGCGCCACCTATTTTTTATTTTCTCATGACTGAAGCGACATGTTGACAGCTTTTTATATTTTTTATTTGCAAACTGCATTATATAATTTGGAAAAGAAAGAGCCAGTTTGATATAGTGGTTAAAGTACTGGACTAGAAAAGAGGAGACCATAAGTTGTATGGACCGCTCTTATTCATGGAAGCTGGCTTTAGACCAGTCACTGTTTCTCAGCCCAAGCATTGACAGGTTTGTTATAGAGAAAATAGGAGGACATGCAGTGGTGGGATTCAGCCAGTTCTGTCTGGATCACGCAAACCAGTAGCGGCGACTGCTGGAGGCTATGCCCACCTGTGCAAGCGTGCACGCTCACATTTGTGAACTGGTAGGGAAGGTAAGTGAATCTCACCTCTGTGGCTATGGACAACAACATTATTTATGTTGTTTGAAGCTGTACAAAATAAAGAGGTATGAATGTAAAAATAAAAGAAAGAATGATAAAAGCATTTTGAATTAAAAATAAGACTTAAGATATCTAATATAAACATAGATAAGTTTGCATTTGCTTGTGAACTAAATAATATTATCTTCGATACGGCACTTAGTATATTATTTTTCTCATTGCTCAAATATATAATTGTCAGATACACTGAAGCTCCGCTGAAGATGTTTTTACCAATCTTGTCTTCAAGAACACATGAAAGAGAACTTGTAACTGGGTGCAGGGTAACTTCTTATCCCTGGCAATGTTCATGACTAAGGATAACTGATAAACAACTATCAGTTTTGAAGTGCTATCCTAAAAGATAATACAATAATTGAATTAATAGGAACATGAGATTGTTCCTACTACTCAAATCATTACCACAAGAATGAAGCAAACAAACTTGACATCTATGAATCATTTTTGTACCTATTTGTTCTCAAACTCTTTGCCTCTGATCTTAGTCATTCTTTCCCTCACAACAAGGACTTTTCAAGCGTACCCTTTCTTTTTTTTTGCATTGTCAGTCAAAAGTTAAAATTCCAAATGAAAATTGGTTAATAAAATTAAAAAGCTGTAATTTTACCTCTTGTCATTTTGTATTTTAAGTAAATACCAGAAACATGTTGAATGACAAAGTAAATCACAACATAGACCCACATGCAAGAAATGAGTTAGAGAGTAACTGCTATATGTGTGTAACCAAATTTAAAACATAGTGTGTCACAAACCAAGCCAGGAAGCATTGTAGGATTAGCAAAGAAATCTCTGCACCTAGTTATACAAGGGATAAACTACAATTTAGAGAGTCAATTTGGCGTAGTGTTTAAGGCATCGGGTTAGAAGCCAGGAGGCCAGGAGTTCTAGTCCTACGTTAGGTGTTGGGCTAGTCACTCACTCTCACTCAGCCCTAGGAAGGAAGAAATGGTTGTTGACCATTTCTTGCCAAGAAAATTGCAGGGGCTAATCCAGATAGTCACCAGGAGCCAAAAACTAATTCACAGATGCACCCACACAGATCCAGAAAAGCTACAATTCAGGCAGAGATTCATAATGTCTCCTCCATGCCCCAAGCCACTAGCTTCTGCAAGCTTTCGAAAGATATAAGTATAATACTATCTATATAGTGAAACGTATCAAACTGTTGAGTGGACAAATATAATATGAGTAATAACTGGAGGATAAAGAGGAATGGTACCAAGACCCGATGGCCTAGAGGTGGAGCTCCTGTCCCACAATCAGGAGGTTTTGAGTTTGATCCTAGATAAAGGCAGATGTAAGGTCTCCTGCTTGGCTGGGGGTTTGCACTCAATGACCTGCAAGATCCCTTCCAACTCTGTTAATCTATTATTGGATTTTATATAAGAGTAAAACTCCTTGTACTACAAACACTGAAATCTAACAAACTTCTACTTATACATTAAAATAGACTTTTCAGACTGGAATACGTGATCTAAAATATATAACAAAAGGCCAGGCAGACAATTAAAGCCAAATATAACAACTCTCTCAATTTTGATATTGACATACAATTTTCCTCCCTTTGAAGAAAACTAGTAAAATAGATGTGGCATATCACTCAATAAAAGTACCTTTCCATTTTCTGAAACTTTTATTGTTGGTAGTATAGATGGTTAAACACATTAAAATGCTTTTAATAGGGAACAGTCCTGAGGCAATACAAAAAGAAAAATCCATTATTTAGATGCACTATAATAATTTATTGCAAGTTTTCTTAGAATAACTTTTTTTTATTTGGGGAGGAAGATAGTCCTGCAAAAAAAAAAAAAAAAACCTGCCTCTGAAATGACAGTAAAAGGTAGAAAGCTTAATTCCATCAGAAAAAAATATTTTTCTGTAATGCTCGTAATAAATCAGAGGATGGGGGGATAGAAAGAAGTAAAGAACACACAAAGATCTTTTGCAGAGGCTTTCAAAGACTACTAAAAGTCTGTCAAATATGTAAATAAATCTCCATATCCTATTGTGATTTCGAAAACATTGGATATTCAAATGCAGTTGGCTTTTAAAAGCATTTCAAAACACTGATAAAATGATGAAGGACTTTCACTCACTTGGCATAAATAGCATTTCATAGCTTGTTGTAAATGGAACTCATCCTAATCTGTGTTCAAATTGCAGTCTAAACTTTCTGAAAGAAAAGGGAATTGTTGTTCCAAATAGGTGTTCCACGTAAAAAAATATGTAAGCTGGTATAATAAGACCCTCTATGTCATTATTTTATTAAAATTTGAATGTTTCCATCTGTATTAAATAAAGAAAGCTAACATTAATTAGGATGTATACAATGAAAGAATGTAGAAACTTTCTATTCTGATTATTTACTGTAAATGTTGCTTAAGAATTATAATTTTATAAATTACATTACATAGTTAGTCTTGCAATTTTAAATGATTAAAACTGAAAGGTGAACAGATTGCTACTAATTTAAATTTTATTAATTAATTTACTACTTTATATTAATGATAGTTAATTTATAATTGAGGATCTGTTTGCACCTGTCAACTGACAATAAATCCAATATTAACTATTTACATATAATACACTTGATCCTGGCTAAAACGCTGAGAATATACTAATTCCTATGCTACTTTGCCACAGTTTGCTTAAAAATGGTTTATTATCTCAGCTACAACAGGGCACTATGCCAAAATCATATAGCTACATTCTGGCATAAAATGAAGCATTGGCCCCAGTTGGTATTCCCAGAGAAGCAATTAAGTGTTTATCTATTGGGCAGGACAGTTGAAAAGAACAGCTTCTAACTGGCCATTTAATGAAAATGTGGTTTATTCTGTAGCTTGTATAACAGTCAATTCACAATCAGTCAATTCACAATCAGTCAATTATGTCTGAAAAATCAGGCAAGAATGTATTTAAAAATGTTTATATGGTCTGGATTGTTTTCATTAATGCATTGTATGGCCAGCTATCTTTAAAACACGAGTCCAGGTGCCTCACAACAGTTGTAGAATGAAGCATAAGGAAAATGCAATAAAAGCAAAAACCTCAGATCCCAACTCCTTCAGTGTAGGAGGCTGCACTATCTTTTTCTTTTCAACCATCATTACTATCTTCTATCTCCCATTCCACCCTATCCCAGTTCATGGGAGAACAACCAGCTCTTAATGGCTTTGTGGAAACTAAGAGTGTGTGTGTAGGGAGGAGGGGTGTTGTTTGCCAGATCTCAAGGGGAAGGGTGTTCCACAGGGCAGATGCTGCGAGAGAAAATACATGCTTCATTCAGTGGTGGGATTCAGCCTGTTCGCACCAGTTCAGGCGAACTGGTTATTAAATTATTTACTCTCAGTTATCAAAGTGGATCCTCGGCATTGCACTGCAATGGAGAAATGGGCAATGGAGTGGCCGGCATGAGGAAAGGAGAAGGCCACTCTCCCTCTTTCTTCTCCCTGCTCCTCCTCCTTCCCTCATGCTGGCCACTCCATTGCCCATTTCTTCATTGCAGTGCAGTGCCTAGGATCCACTTTGATAGAGGGCATGTATGTGAATTTAACAACTGGTTCGCCCAGGGTCAGGTTGGCTGTCATGGGAGGCTTGTCCAGCATATATGACAGAGCTGGATTATGGGGATGGACCATGTCTCCCACCATGCCAACCTGATCCTGGGTGGAAGTGGTTGTTAAATTATTTGAATCTCATCACTGGCTTCATGGGTCCCACTGGCAGCATTTGAGGGAAGGAATCTGGGCCATGCCTACTTTATATGATGTAGTGGCACAGGGTAGATGCCCTTAAGGAGAAGCAGTTCCATAGATAATCTGCCCCTGTGCCATGTAGGGCTTTTCAGATAATAACAGGCCCTTCAATTACACCCAAAAGAAAACTGGGAGCAACTGCAGCCCATGAAACAGAAGTGCAACATGGATAGGTCTAGGGGAGCCCAACACTGTACACATCATCATATTATAATTCCCAAGTAGACTTCAGGGGCAGCCCCATTGCATATTGTAATACTCCAATTGGGAAACAACGATGGTGTGAGTGATCATGAGCAAAGGCCTCCTAGACCAGGAACAGATATGTAACAAGATGTAACAAGATGAAACTGTGCAAGGAGCCTGGGGTTATGGATAGTAGAAAAACATGGAAAAAGTAACAAGTAGAGGCAGCAGGGAAGACAAACTGCCTATATGTCTTTTATTTGCTTTGCTTTTTAAAATTGTATGCTGGTCTTCAAAACCAGGTTTGGAATTTTTAAGCTAAGACAATAAATCATATGCAATCATGGCTGGAGTGGGGAAAAAACCCAGTCACCTCCAAATTCCTTATTGCATAATTAAGATTGGATGGAACACTGCACTGATGAGACGGCATAACCTAACAGAAATGCTGATGGAAGATGACAGCTAAATTAAATGCACTTTAATAAATAAACATACTCTAGATTGAGTTAGGTGTTAGAAAAAGCCATTTACAGATCAATCAGAATACAGCTGGAAGGGACTTTGGAGGTCTTCTAGTCCAACCCCCTGCTCAAGCAGGAGACTTATACCATTTCAGATAGGTGGCTTGGACTGTCCAGTCTTTTCTTAAAAGCTCCCAGTGGTGCTTTTGGTATAACTTCTACAACTTCTGAAGGCACCTACAACTTCCACTGGTTCATTGTCCCCACTGTTAGGAAGTTCCTCCTTAATTCCAGGCTGCTTCTTTCCTTGATTAGTTTTCATCCATTATTTCTTGTTTTGCCTTCTGGTGTTTTGGAAAATAAATTGACCCCCTCCTCTTTGTGGCAGCCCCTCAAATACTGAGATACTGCTATCACGTCCTTCTTTTCTCTAAATGAGGAGGAGTATCCATATTCTATTAGGCTAATAGACACTATTTGCAGATTACTGACTCTAAGAAGACCAATTCCTGTTAGCTCATTCATGGAAACATTTATTCACCAAACATGTATTCCATATATTCCCTTTTCTTTCAGCTTAGATATACCCACATTTACTAGCACCCTATATTTAGAGTGTAAACTACCTAATAATAGTGGCCTGACCATCAAAAAGATCACAAATTATGATTGTCCCCAATCATGTTGCATTCTTCTCCCAGAGCTTATATCTCTGCACTGAATAAAGGCAGTAATTGTAGTGGTAGGAATATCTATCTGTAGATGCTACTCATGGAATACATCCTTTCTGTAGGATAAACATAGGGTAAGCTCTCTGACCGTGAAAAAAAGGTAGTAAATACACAAACAGGGCTTGACTAGGACAATGCAGTCAACCATTAATTATGGAATATGTGTTGATCTTATTGAAGGCTGAATAGGAAATGTTAGGCATTAGAGTTGTCTGTAGATAACAGGCAAAGCTGAGAAAAGCAGCTTTTATACAGGGATGATCACAACCATGTGTCATCAAAGCACTGCTCTGCAAAAATAAGGGATTGCCTTTCTGTGAAAGGAAAAGAGATGGCAGAGTTAGCAGTGGCTTAATGATATGCTTTGATAATATACCATGATCTCTAAAACTATTTTTGCTTATATTCACTTTCCGGGCATAGCTGTTGGGAGAGACACCCAAAAAGTATGAGAAAGACTGTTGCCTGAGCTTATCAAAGCAAGAAATATTTCAAAGAAGCTCCCCCCCCCCTTAGTTAATTGTATTTGAGCTTGTGTTGTTTCATGTTTTTAAAATGTAGGATTCTCAGTTGTAAGCCTACGAAGGAAGACTTACCTGCCACTGCCTTATAATCAGTGGTGGGTTTCTACTGGTTTGCCTGGTTCAGGCACCCACTTGGACATTATTACGGATGCTCTGTGCATGCACAGAAGGTCTGCCATGTGCAGAAGCACCGTGAGTGAGCGAAGCAAGCGCTTGTGCAATCGTAGTTATGAACTGGTAGTGGAGGTAAGTGGAACCCACTACTGCTTATAATGTTATTTTAATAATTCTTCACTGAGAATAGGAAGAGGCAAACTGTTGCATTCCAGCTGAGTCACAATGCCCATTGCCTTTCACCATTGGCCAGGCTGGCTGAGACTATTGAGCCATCTTTTAGCAACAACTCATGTGACTCAGGTTGGTTACTCACATTAGAACATATGCGTCATGAAGACTTCTGCCTGATGTAATGTACATCAGAAAGGTAGTCACATATTGCTCATTGTCTCTCTTTATACTGAATGGGGTAGAGAAACAAAATAAAATTCATCAGGATTATGATTCCAGGAAAAACCTTTATGGTTTAGGGCAACTAGCATACAAGAAAATGCATTTGGACAAATATTAATCCTGGCAAAACTTTAAAAATGATTCCGAAGGAAATTTGCTACAAAGGCTCTAAAGAACTTTGCATTCTCAAGGAAAGAAAGATCTAAAGCCACAAACCTACTGCAGTTGGTATGGAAAATCTGGAACTAGGCAAAGGAAATTCTAAAGGTGGACTCTATAATCTTATTATTAGAATTCAGATTTGAAAGTGGACCATAGGGTCCCCTTCTCCGTGTGACTATTTTAACTTTTGGAAAGGAAAACTCCTACTGAAGCAAAAGCTCTGATACAAAGCTCCCCTTGTATGTCTGGTTTAACCTATTAATATAACCATTTCAATCTATAACTAAGAGATTTTTTTAAAAGAGAGAGAGAGATGGCGATAGAGATGGAGATCAATAAATGATATAAATATAGATACCATCAAACTTCCCTCAAAACACCTGTCTTTCTGGGATCTTACAAAGGACAGTATTTCATGAATGAAGATAAATATGCGTGTCCTAGGATAATGTTGCAAAATCTAATCTGGGTTGGTCATCTGGACCAAAGGTTTAGTTTTATGAACTTTTGGACTCAGGTTGGACTCATCTTTAGGAACTTCTTTCTTGTAGGGAGAAGTTCTCTGAGGATGGGCTCCAGCCCAAATCCAAAACCTCAAAAGACTAAACCTCTGGTCCCAGTAACCTACCCATATTGAAACTTGCAGGACAGTATTTATTTCTTTCCTTTGTTAAAAAAAAAAGGAAAAAAGGGAAGAAAAAAGATACTTTAAACATGATCATAAAACCGGTTAAAACAGCTAAAATTCATTAATTTAGCATAACATGATTGATTAGTTAATCCAGTTCTGTATCAAGGCTTGTAAAGTAATTGCTTAACAGGTCATCTTTGAATTGTTCACAAGAAGAAACCAAACTGGTGACTTCAAGCAACATATACTTACCATTTAAGCTAGTTCAATCTATTCTATTCCAGCTCTATAAATCAACTTAAAAAATATTCCGGCAGATATTCATTCAGTTTGCAAGATGTTCAGTTTAGACAGCAGGTAACCACATCTCCCATTGGACAATTCCTTCTTATCTACCCTCTCATCCTTCTCCTTCAGGTAAGTAATTACCAATTGTTTTCCTTTCTGTGGGTGGATCTTCCTGTACATATATATATACAGTATGTTTATATATAAATAGTTGAGTACATATATGGACACACACTTCTAAACAAGATATTAACTCTACAGGAAAGCTAAAACTGCTTACCTGCCATATTATTAATACTGGCTATTAAAACAGAATCTTGCAAATCTAATGTCTATTAAATATATACAAGGATAAGTGCACCTACTTGCAGGCAACAACAGCATTTTAAAAACCAAAATCCTTTGTTTCTGTTATCTACTATACTTCTCGTTATCCATTCTGCTGAAATAGCACAACAGCTAATATATTTGATTAGCATATAGAAGGTTGCTTGAAAGAAAGGACATTTTGGGGTTAAAAGGAGGTATACAAATAATATGTAGAGACAAAGGAAGATGAACTTGACAGAAATAGGCTAAATTCCCTACCAAAGCAAGAAGGCAGTAAACATGGCTCAAGTCCAAAACAAGTAGATGTTATGTAAAAGCAACACACTTCCATAACTGACATGAGAATAAAAGAATATTTTAAGAAGTAGCTTCCAATCTTCATCACTACAAACTTAATAATTTGTCACCTCTATAATGTTACATGAAGGTATCCGTTGTTTCCATAATTCATTTTTCATCCGTATGCAAATCCATAAATTATTATCAGATCTAATTCAGCAAAAAGTTTGTAATGGAATCCCAGGTTTATTAAAATTTTAACCTTGATCAAACAAACCAACTTTGTGCTTTGTGCTAAATATTTCATTTATTCAGATCCTGCAGCAGGATTTAATTTCTCCTAAGTGGAAATCGAACAGACAAGCCAAGACAGTGACCTGAATAAAGACTTTTCGTTGGACTTGTAAAAAAGTTGGTTAAACTCAAAGAAATCATCAAGATGAAAAAAAATGCAAAAATGGAACAGACTTAATCAGAGGCTTGAAAAATCTATCTTGTTAGAGCAAGGTAAAAAAAAAATATTAGCCCCGTGCAAAGAAACCAATGAAGACAGTTTTTGAAAGTAGGTCAAAGACTATAACCAATCAAAACAAGAGGAGGATGAGAAATTTATTCTGTCATTAATAAAATACACAAATGTATTCATAAATGAGACAGAAAGAATTTAAGCTTTAAAAAATGAATATGGACAAAAGCTGAACCAATCCTTAATTTAAACAGAAGTTTAATAAGGGCATGTGACATGGGTATGGAATTCTTTGAAGTTAGAAGTGGGCTATTGTTTTCCATTTTTCCAGCTATATATAAAAATGCTTTTAAAAAAAACCCAACCTCTTAACAGAGAGCTCAAAACCGTTTCTGTTACTATAAGTATTATCCTTTCCCTTTTTCTATTATGGTAGCTAAGAAAAAGATCTGACTTTTTTACAGAATTTTCTATAAGCTGATCCCATTTGCTGTCCAGAGAACCCTGTCAAATAGAGTTTTCGGTTGAAATCCTGTCTACATACAAACCCATTAACACAGATCAGCCTACATTTCCTGCATGAGTTGGCAGCTGGTTGAAAACCACAGGCCTGGCGTGTCCTAGCATGAAGCAGAGCCTTCCTGTAATATATTTTATCAAAGGTTACTCGAAGAACAAACTTGTGACGCTCCTTAGATGAAGTTTCTATTAAATGAAATTTGCCTTAATTGTAAAAATAGAAGTTGCCTTTTCTTGTGTGTGCAGGAATAACACAATGAGAAAGATGGTACTAAAATGGTTGCTGGAATTGCTTATGTCTAGTTTAACGACAAGAAGTACTAGGGGTGACATGATAGCAATGTTCCAATATCTAAGAGGTTGCCACAAAGGGAGTCAATTTATTTTCCAAAGCACCTGAAGGCAGGACAAGAAGCAATGGGTGGAAACTAATCAAGGAGAGAAGCAACCTAGAACTAAGAAGAAATTTCCTGACAGTTAGAACAATTAATCAGTGGAACAACTTGCCTCCAGAAGTTGTGAATGCTGTAGGGTTTCCTGCCTAATCAGGGGGTTGGACTAGAAGACCCCCAAAGTCCCTTCCAACTCTGTTATTCTGTTAGTTCAAACTCGGAACACCTTGCAGCTTCATATTGTTGAACTACATATTATTGAACTTCCTTGCAGTTTAAATTTACATAGGCACAGAAATAGCAGGAGGAATCACAAGAAACTACCGCTGTACTAAATTGGGGCTGTCTATTGAGAGATGATAGCTGAGCTGTTAAGTGAGAACATTCCTGATTTATCACACTTCATTCAAGAACTAGTAGCTACCTAAACATCATCAGGAAAGAAAGAAAGGATATAGATATGATTAATCTGCATGTGCTAATGTATATGCATAAATTAGTACTAATAAAAGTACAGTAATTATAATTTTAAGTCACTATGCAATACATCCTGATATAGTAGGGGAACACTATGACTGAGACATTTGAAGGAAAGTATAGTATAGTAGGATATATGGTAGCATGTATGGTAACACGTATGATCACATTCAAGCTAGCTTTAACTATCTACAGCTTTTTAACCTTCTATCTACGAAGAGAAGACTTGACAATCATATACCTTAGCCACAAATGCTCCGAAGAAGTACATGAAGTACATATCCTATAGGAACTAGTATATGCAGGCATGGTGAATGACTTGGACTGAGACACAACTTGGAAGCAAGCTCTAAAATAGCAAGTTGCTTTTTCTTCTGATTAGAAAAACAGAAGTCCTGATAGTAGACAGGAAAGGCAGGGAAATAAGAGCCTCTGAACAGAACTTGTTAATTAAGTCTATCAAAAAAAAAAATCCTGGGTAGCTGTTGTTTTCAGCCCATTTCCCTTTCATATTCTCTCATAGGACTGACTTAGCTTTGATTAATTTCTTTTTACTGGCAATTCTATTCAAGCTCCAGGTTTCCACTAGAGAAAAGACTAGGAAGTGCTGCCCCCTCCTGTTATACATAAGGCAATAGAAAACTGATATAGTATTAGACTAGAATAGAATAGAATTCTTTATTGGCCAAGTGTGATTGGACACACAAGGAATTTGTCTTGGTGCATACGCTCTCAGTGTAAATAAAAGAAAAGATACGTTCATCAAGAATCATAAGGTACAACACTTAACGATAGTCCTAGGGAACAAATAAGCAATCAAATCATATTGGGAAACAGTCAATATAAATCGTAAGGATAGCAGCAACACGGTTACAGTCATACAGTCATAAGTGGGAGGAGATGGATGATATTACAGTTAAGACTTGAACTCAGCCCCCTCTTCATGGGGAATTCCTAGTTTGTTAACTGTATTTAGGGGGGGGGAATCTTGAAATAGTAGTTGAATGCAAACTTTTAGCAATTTTTATTTCCTAAATGAACAAAACTTGGCATTTTTCCCTGTTAAATTATGTATTATAATTTGAGTCCATTTTACTTATTTAACCTGATGGCTTTGAAATTTTTATTTCTTTCTTGTAGAATACTAATTATCCCATTCAATTCTGTATCCTCTATGACTCTGATAAAACATTCTCTCTACTTCTTCATTCAAGTCATGAATAAAAATATTAAAGAATAGAGGATTCATGGTTTTCCTTGAGCCAGCCTACTCAATATTATCTTCAATTTCATGAGAATCCTATAATGAGCATTCAATGAGTATAATTTTTGAACCAGCTATTTATCCATTTCACCAGACTTCCTAATCTATCCTTCACTTACTTTTAACAAGCTTGTGCTCTGAACTTTGCCAAATGCTTTGTAAGTGAAGACCAAGTTAGGGATAGATCGTCATGGAGAAAATCTGCCTTCTGTATATGGTCCTCGGGAATCAAAAATTATTTCAACATTATAACATTGCAGTCAATGTTATACTATACCTATAGCAATTCCACAATCTGCTAAGGAAATCAGCAGATAAAAATGACAGAAAGTTAATAATATGTCAAGCTTTGCTCTTGGCAAGTAATTCTGACTTCCACCCAGAAAATTTTCAGAAACAAGATTCTCAGTGTTGGCCTTCTGTATTTGAGATAGCCATTCCTTCTATATAATGTCTATACAATGACTAACCATTCCCTGTTAAGTTTTTGACAAGGGCAGTAGAAGAAACAGAAAGTTGAACTCTCTCTGCTTTACTGGAAACAGCACAGCATATTGTGGATATTTGCTGTTCCTTCATCAAAAAGGCACAACAAAGAATGTTCTTTCTGTGCCAACTCAGAAAGCTCAAACTGCCCAAGGAACTTCTGATCCACTTCTACAGAGGAATTATTGAGTCTGTCATCTGCACCTCTATAACTGCCTGGTTTGGCTTTGCAACCCAACAAGACAGACACAGACTTCAGAGGATAATTAGAACTGCAGAAAAAACAATGGCTACCAACCTGCCTTCCATTGAGGACCTGTATACTACACGAGTCAAAAAGAGGGCTGTGAAAATATTTACAGACCCCTCACATCCTGGACATAAACTGTTTCAACTCCTACCCTCAAAACGATGCTATAGAGCACTGCACGCCAGAACAACTAGACACAAGAACAGTTTTTTCCCGAACACTATCACTCTGCTAAACAAATAATTCCCTCAACACTGTCAAATGAATTAAAATGGTCATATGGAGAAGGGGACCCTATGTTCCACTTTCAAATCTGAATTCTAATAATAAGATTATAGAGTCCACCTTATGAATTTCCTTTGCCTAGTTCCAGATTTTCCATTAGACTGCAGTAGGTTTGTGGCTTTAGATCTTTCTTTCCTCGAGAATGCGAAGTTCTTTAGACCGTTTGAATTACTAAGTCTACATTACTATTAATTTTCTTATCATTCCTATCACCCATCTCCTCCTACTTATGACTGTATGACTTGTTGCTGGTATCCTTACAATTTATGTTGACTGTTTCCTAATAGGTTTGATTGCTTATTTGTTCCCTAGGTCTATCATTAAGTGTTGTACCTTATGATTCTTTTGCTTCCAATCTTCATCACTACAAACTTAATAATTTGTCACCTCTATAATGTTACATGCAGGTATCCGTTCTTCCCATAACTTATCTTTTGTTTTATGTACTCTGAGAGCATATGCACCAAGACAAATTCCTTTTTGTCCAATAACACCTGGCCAATAAAAAATTCTATTCTATTCTATTCTATTCTATTCTATTCTATTCTATTCTATTCTATTCTATTCTATTCTATTCTATTCTATTCTATTCTATTCTATTCCTTACACTTTGCATGACTTTAACGTTATTGCTGAAAACCAACTATGAGATTGTTTGACTGATTGATTGATCTAGTGATTGATTGATTTGTATCCTGCCTTTATTATTTTTACAAATAATTCGGCAGTGAAAATATCCAGCACACCTTCCTCCTATATTTCCCATAGCAACCATGTGAGGTGGAGTTGGGCTGAGAAAGAGTGGTGCAAGGTCACACAGCTGATGCACAGATTATGGTACAGAAGATTGAACAAGTAAATAAAAAAAATAATGTGTTGTTATCACTCAAGTATTATAATGTTGCTTCAAATTTATTTATGGTCTTCTTCTTCAGATTTTTTCCCAGCCATCTCAAAACAGAGCACCTCAAAAACAAGACTGAACAATCCTAATGAGACATCATTAACAACTTTATTGGTGGCTGTTTTTATCTGGTGGTGCCAGCTATATTGGTTTCTTTGTGCATACTATCAGAAACAAATTAAATGGAATTGGTAAACTGGAACTTCCACAATCATCATCTAGTTTTTGATGTCAGCCTCTCAAACTTCAAGAGAAGCTCATCCTCCAAAGCTTTGCCGTTCTCACTGTAGTGCCTACAAAATTGTTGTGTCTCAACTACCCTATGCCTACTCCAAAGAGGAAGGATGTAGCAAAGCTGAGGTCACTGAAAGCTACTCACAAGTATAAAGCCCAGATTTTTGTCAGGTAGGGAACTGTTTAAACTTCCTCCTTCAAAAATGATATTGATAACATCACAAAGAAAGCCTTTGATCAAGGTCATGTCTTCTTTATACCATCTAACTTGCTAAATAAAAGTCAAGGAGTGAAAACAAACTGAAAATTGGATTCAGTTCTGTATTTTTTATTTATTTATTTATTTATTTATTTATTTATTTGTCAAGCATATATAAGATAACAGGTAAAAGTATAAACATAATTTGAATACATGAAAAGAGTAAGAGTAAAAAGGAATATTAGGACAGGGGCAGTAGGCATGCTGATGCACTTATGCACGTCCCTTACAGACCTCTTAGGAATGGGGTGAGGTCAACAGTAGACAGGTTAAGGTTAAAGTTTTGGGGGTTTGGGGAAGAAACCACAGAGTCAGGTAGTGCATTCCAGGCATTGACCACTCTGTTACTGAAGTCATATTTTTTGCAATCGCGTGTGGAGTGGTTTACCTTCAGTTTGTATCTATTATTTGCTCATGTATTGCTGTGGTTGAAGCTGAAGTAGTCATTGACAGGTAGGACATTGTGGCAGATAAGTTCTAAATTGTCTAAGCCCAAAATTTGAAGTCTGCTGGCATAAAGTATTGCGGGTAGAGGAATGGAGGAGTCTTCTCGTAAAATATCTCTGGACTCTCTCAATTGTATTTATGTCTGATAAGCAGTATGAGTTCCAGACAGATGAGCTGTATTCAAGAATTGGTCTAGCAAATGTTTTGTATGCTCTAGTTAGTAGAACAATATTACCAGAGAAGAAGCTACACAAGATTAGGTTAACAACTCTTAATGCCTTTTTGGCAATGTTGTTACAGTGGGCTTTGGCACTTACATCTTTAGAAATGAGTACTCCAAGATCCTTGACAGAGTGAGGGTCATCTACATGGTCATGTCCATCTATTTTGTATTTTATGTTTTGATTTTTTTTCTCTGATCTGTCATGGCCTTCCAGAAATTTGTAAAAACTGGACTCTCTTCTAGAAAGGTTTTGAAGATTAATCAGAGCAGAGCCACCAGCAGAATAACTATTCATTTGCATGTATTTCTAATATAACATATCTTATATATATACCTTTCTCGCTTTTTTTTCTTTCCTACTGTTTTATCACAAGTGCAAGGTTTGCTTGTTTTCAGATCGATCAAAAGTTGATCCATTGGTTGTTACAGGAATTGACCAATCAGCTTGTCACCCAAGCCTGGGCTGTGGAAGAGTGATTGGCACAAACTCACCAGCAGGCTTTCATGCCTCAGGTGGGCTATAATTCCTGGTTTCTAGTCTCATCTCTTAACCACTACACCAAATTGGCTCTCAGATAAATTGATATAATGCTTTATTAATTTTGAATATTGTGCATTGCCAAGAGCCCTTCTCCGTGAGACAATTAAATAAATTCCTTTAATAAATCAACTGCAACAAATTTGGTTGCAGTCTTTGTCAACCCTTATTCTCACAAAGTTTTTGTGTTGGTTTGGGAACTAACAAGCATGGTAACCATTAAAACCTGACACAGGCCACACTTTTCCATCAATTCAGGAATCTGAAAGCCTCTTCAGGCCTTTTCTACTCCCCTGTGAAAATTCAGCTTTTGATTTGATCATCTATAATAATAACCGTAATAAAAGTAAATGTGTACAACTTTCTCAATTGCTGTTTTCCCTTAATAACCCTTTGTTAAAATTTCATTTTCCCTAAACTTCCCATTTCCCTAGTACTTCAACTTGAGTAAAATTAACCTCCTTATCAACTTTTGCTTAAACTGATTATGCTTCCTGTCGGGTTCATATAACCACTCAACCCCCAATGTGCCGTACTCGGCCTCATGCTTAGCTCTCAATTGCCCTCTCTGATTTATCTTGTTCTGTGCTTTTGATTTGCATGTTAAGCTTTGTCGTACATGAGCAAACTGACTTTATATGAAGATATGCTAATTTCTCTATTTCAGTGTGTTCCTCTATGTGTCATGTTGATGCATTGTTTATTTGTTTCTGCAGAATTCCTATGTGCGGTTATTGATGGAATTCACCAAGACATATCTTAATAAGCTTGCATCATGACATTTAGCCAGATATGATAATAAATGGCTATGGGTAGAGGAGTTTTTCATTTAAATAGCATTTTAGGTTAACTTGTTGTTTTCAGGTCTACACGGAGTGAAATCCAGCAGGTTCTGACAGGTTCTGGAGAACTAGTAGCAGAAATTTTGAGTAGTTTGGAGAAGCAGCAAATACCACTTCTGGCTGGCCCCAGAGTGGGGTGGGAATGGAGATTTTGCAATATCCTTCCCCCAGGAGTGGGGAGAAAAGGGGGATTTTGAGTATCCTTTCCCTGCCATGCCCAACAAGCCACACCCACCAAGCCACACTCACAGAACCGGTAGTAAACAAATTTGGATTATACCACTGGGTCTACAGTATATCTATATTTACTGTAAGGTTAAAATAGTGTTTTAATAGTAAAGGCCTACATTACAGGGCTACAATAAATGTCATAAAAATGAATGAGAAATATGTTATATGTTTAGGTGGCACCGTGCAAATGGTCAATATTTTTATTCCATACATACTTTTTCTCATCCAAACAACAACAGTAGCTGTCTGTGACTCTTATTCTTCAACCTACATATTATTTTGAAAGCAGAAACATTTTATCAGTCAACTTTCCTTACCTTTTTGCAGTGTACTATATTTGTGTTAAACTGCAGGTTAAGATTACTCATTGATTTATATTTTACTTGTACACCCACATAAACTATGTAAACCAAGACATTTGTGTATCTATACTTTCCAAAGCAAATGGAGCCATTTTAGATAGAACAAAAAAAGCAAAGGTAATATTTTTATACAATGTGGCCCCTTTAAGGTAAAAATGGAATCCCTGACCTAATGCTGATAACAAAAGGCACATTCGTTATAATTCATAAACAAGTAAATGACTATCTAGATCAGGGGTCTCCAAACTTGGCAACTTTAACAGTTGTGGACTTCAACTCCCAGAGATTCGCTGCCTGAGGAATTCTGGGAGTTGAAGTCCACACTTCTTAAAGTTGCCAAGGTTGGAGACCTCTGATCTAGATCATTCACCCATCTTTTTAACTTCCAAACTTAGACTTCCATATTGTCTTCTATAACACTTGCTGATTTTTAAAAATCCTATTTTTAATACATTAATTATGGTGATTCTGATTAAGAGCCACCAAATGCACAATGCAATGCTATTTCTAATTGTCACAGGACTCTGCAGAAAATCAACCTGTCAAATATGTCATCTATTCCTGTAAAGCTTTATTTACAAACAAACAAAAGAGTCAGTTGAGCAATATACTAAAAAGAAGTCCTGGATCTTAATGCAAATTTAATCTCATGCTTGAATGTCTGTAACGAAGTTAGTTTGTGCAGCAAAATATGCTCTCATTTCCTGTAACACCATCCAGGGAATATAGTGGAGTCAAAGAACTCATGCCATAAAAACAAAAGGCCTTTTTAATTTCTTTTTTCTTTAAACAATGTCTTATTGGGCATATATTTCCAACAGGAGACTTTTGTTAACAAATAGACTAAAATAAAACAGTATCACAGTAATGCTATAATAATACTGTATTATAATAATTTATTATTTATTAGTTCAATTTATATATGCCGCCCTTCTCCGGAGACTCAGGGCAGCTTACAATGCATTAAGCAACAGCCTTCATACTTTTGTATATACCTGCTTAGAAGGGGTTTCCCCACCCCCCCCACCCTCCCCGAGTGGTGTTCTATTTTATACAAAGTCAGCTTATTGCCCCCACAAACCGGGTCCTCATTTTACCTACCTCAAAAGGATGGAAGGCTGAGTCAACCTTGAGCCTGGTGAGAATTGAACTTGCAGTAATTGCAGGCAGCTGTCAACTAAGTACTACTTTAACAGCAGCAGTTTACTCCACTGTACCTCCAGGCTCTTGTAATAATAATAATAATATAGTAATTATAATATTACTATAGTAATATAGTAATATTACTAAATTGGATACATTTTAATTAATTAAGGCATTTTTATCAGATCTGATCTGAGAAGACTTTTTCTGCTGGCTGATCCCAGCAGCCTCGTGGTTCTTTCAGGAACCCTAAGAAATAAAGCACATGAAGAGATGCCTAGGTGATACAGCCATCAAACAGTAAGTATAGAACATGAAACACAGATACAAGTTCATATTCAAGCCTACTGTGTGGCAATCAGGGTGGCAAGGCATAGCTATTTGTCCATTCTTATTGCCTCTATGGACTGCAGTTGCGTTATTGAGTGTGTCCTAGATCCTGTCAGGAAGAACGAGTGGGGAAAAAAACAGTGTATACTGGAATTATTTAATTGAGAATTTTGTGTTCAAAGTTAGTCATCATTCACTTTGGTTTGGAATCCAGATAGATGGAATCTATTGAAATGACTGGGATGATCTTGTTGTTCTCTATAATTTTAGTTTCACCATTTGTGACTAGATTCCTGCATTACCTAGCTGATTAAAGCAGTCAGGGAGCAAACTGGGAGTTGGATATAGGCAATAATCATTATTTCTTTGAAGGAAGAAGTTCCAAACCTTCTCATTCAAGAAAAAGCTCAACCTGAAACTCAACTATTGCTTAACGCATTGTAAGCCGCTCTGAGTCTCCGGAGAAGGGCGGCATATAAATCAAATTTTAAAAAAAAAACTACCATCCAATTTCCAACCCTTCCCTTTGACGGGGAGGGGGTAGATTGTTGAGGAAAGTGATAGGGTTCCAGTTACATATGCTATAGATTATCATCCAAATAGTTTGGTTTCAGGCCCAGATATGGGGCGGAAACCACATATGTGCCTTGTGGCAAGACATGGATGGAGGGCTTTGACTTTGACCAACCTGTCTTCTTAGATCTTTCAATCGCCCTCAATACTCATAATTTCAGAATCTTTCTGGAGTATTTGTAAGGACTAGGAACTGGTGGCAATGATTTACAGCAGTCTCTCTTCTATCTAAGGAGGCCAATCCAGGAAAGATCAAGCATAAAAATTCTATTGATTTTTTTTTCTTCTACCCTACATAACATGAATCATTAGGAGAAGTTATCCATCAGTTCTGAGTGAGGTATCATCAATAGCCTGATGATAATTACTTGTACATCTCTACTCTAAACCCAATGGGAATTATGAAAGACTGACTTGGTGCCTAAAGGCTGTCACAGTCTAGATCTGTGTTGGCGAACCTATGGCATATGTACCAGAAGTGGCATGCAGAGCCATGTCGCCCGGCATGTGTGGCATCACCCATTCTTCTTCCGGGTTTCCAGGACACACATGTGCACCAGCCAGCTAGTCTTCTGGTTACTGGTGCACATGCGATGATCAGCTGGCCTTAATGTCTTAGTGCACATGCGCACCAGCCATGCTGTCATTGCCCACATGCAGCCCCAGGACTCCAACCTTTGCAGCCAGGAGTGCTGCCGCCAGTTGCTCCCATGTACCCGGCTGCCTGCCTGCCTCGTCACCGCCACCATGAGGAAAGGCCCCAAAGTTGCACTGCCTGAGATCCACGTGGGCTGCCACAGGGCGCATGCGAGAGGGGTTGTGTGCGCATGTGCATGTGGGACGGTTCACATTGCATTATGGGTGCTGGTTGTTATGCTGCATGCACACATACACACTTCCGGCATGCCACGAGAAAAAGGTTCGCCAACAGTGGTCTAGATTGAAAAAAGGGTTAAACACAACTCAAACAAGATAGAATGACTATTAATTCAGAAGTCTATTGATTCCGAGATAATACCAAGTTGAAATAGCAGATTCATAATTGGGGAGGGGAAGACTCCTAGACTCATGGCTTGAAAAAGACATAAAATTATGATCAGGAGGGCCTTTGCCCAATTTTAGCTAGTGCGTTTATTGTAGTCTTACCTAGAACAAGATAAACAGTCACTGAGACATTATCATCTCTTGGGTAAATTAATGCATACTGGCTTTAACAAGATTTCTACCATTGAGGACTATTCAGAAACCTTATCTAGTCCACAATACAATGACCTGCAAATGTATTGGTCCATCATGGTACTGCCACAATACACACTGCTGTTGGTTCTGCACTGGTTATTGGTAAATTTACAAATATAGATTAAGATGTTGGTTGTTATCTTTAAGCCCTAAATAGCTCAGGACCTGGGTATTTTAGATATCACAATTCTTATATGGTTTCTATCTGCCCACTCCTATAGACAGGGAGGACTTGCTAAAGCTCCCAGTTAGGGTGGAAATCATATTATGGGGTGGGGATGTAGGCAATAGCAGATACTCTTTGTTGTATATCTCTCCTATGGAACAGTCATCCTATACCACCATCACTCCTCCAACAAAGATGGCCTCTTCTCTTTTGACATCCCAGAAGCTGGTAAAAAACTAATTCTGAGAAAATACTTATGGAGCCATCAGTGCCTCTATTGTTTACCTTTACCTTTTTATTGTTGTTTTATTGTGTTTTCAATATATGGAAATCACCTAGTGTCTATCCATCTTGAGACAGGGATACATTCCTTGAATGCACAGATAAGATTTTTAAATAAAGTTATTGACTGCAGCAACCTCTTTCTCAGCTGATTCATACAAAGCTCTCAAGATCCAAAAAAACCCCACAAAGATATCCAAATGATGGCTTATATAATGGTGTGTATGTGCATGCCTGCATTGCAGCATTTGCTCGATGACATCATATGCCCCTTGCTCCCATGTGGAAACCCATGAAACCCATGACACCCCAATTCCATCTTCAACCCATTTCCAACTCCAATGGAAAAATAGGAATAGAAGAAAGAAAAGAAAAGAAAGTATATGAACGAATAGATCATATTATGCACTGTTAAACATTAGATAGATATTTGCCTTACCTTGAAAGAGAAATGCTTTGCTGGCGTTATGTAGTCCAGACACCTGTGTAACTCCGATAGTCATATTGACAAGATCCAATTCTTTGATAATATCAATCTGTAAGCTAGGGTCCATTCCAAGGCCTACAACTATGAGACAAAAGATTCATTTCAGTGTAAATGCAATAGTTAAAGATATTGTACAATAATATACAATGAGGTATGCAAATATGAATTTTAAATCAGCACTTGTTCTGTAAGTAACAAAAAATGTACTTGATTTATTTGCCATCCATCTTATATAGCACTTAGTACCTAGTACTAAGATTTATATACCATTGCATAGTGTTTTACAGCACTCTTTAAGCAATTTACAGAGTCAGCATACTGCCCACGACCATCTGGGTCCTCATTTTACTGACCTCAGAAGGATGGAGGGCTGAGTCAACCTTGAGCCAATCAGGATTGAACTCTTGCAATACTGCATTCTAACCTTTATTTATAAAATTTATTTGCCACCCATCTCATATCCACCAACTCTGGGAGGCTTACAACATGGGAAACATTGAAAAACATTACTATCATCCATTGTAAAAAATACAGCAGGCTTTTAAAAGTTTTTAAAATTAATAGTTAAAATTTGGACACAAAATGGCAGAGAGGAACCTGACATGCGGGATGGGGGGGGGGGGGGTTGAATTAATCAATTGAATTAATCAACCAGCTCCAGTAAGAAGTTCCTGCATTGGATGCCTAAGCCCTTAAGGGTCTTATGAAGCGTTAAGAGAGTGGGAGCCAATCTCACCTCAGGGGGTGAGATGTTCCAGAGGGCAGGAACCACAAAATGTTGCACTGCCTTAACTGAGACCCTGAGATCATTCAGAACAGTTATGGACTATAATGCACAATAAATTATCATTATTAATGCAGCAACATGACATGATATTCTAGCCCTGCAAATGAATAGGTCTTTAAGAACCAGAGAGATAAACAGTAAGAAAGAGTGGATGAAAAAAATGTGATTTCTTGGCCAAGCGATGTGTGCCTAATGGTTGCATGGTAAGCATGTGTCAGATTATAAACCACGCTTTTTCTTTAACAGGTTTGTTCTAGGTTTTTGAATGTGATTTAGAATGTAATTTGGATGCATTTACAGTTTCCACTAGAAGGAAAAACATTTTACATTTGGAATTATTGGGAGCACAGAGTCAGGATAATTGTTCCTCTGGGAAACTTGGAAAGCTAGGCTGTTGGATTCCCACTAGCTGAGACCAAGCTACTCACACAGAGCCAAATTTGCATTTTGTAGGTTCCAGGTTTTCAGGCTGTCAACCCAATATTGTTATAAAAAGCCCCCTTTTAGGCAAGGGCCCATTTACCTTGAGGCAACTTTTCATGGAAATGACTTATAAACAGGTGCAAAGCATGCATGCACAATGGTTTTATACTGACTCGGCACAAAAAAGACTTGTCAGCCGGCAGTTGCTTAAAGAAACAACTGTGAGCTGCCTAAAGGCTGCAGACATCTGCACCACAACAAGGATTCCAAGCATTTCGCAGTCCAGCAGGCAGTCGGCATTGTCAAAACTGACACCACTCATGTGTTCACCAGCAAGATCCTCACATGCTCTAGCATATACTCTATGGCATGTTCAGTGGCATGCTCCACTGCCAAAATAAGGAAGACATCTCCTCAAGAACACTATTTGTTCATGCAATTCTGAGTTCTGGTTCATCTATTTTAGAATTTCTAATACTGCAATTGTCCTACTGAGACAAAAACAAGCCAACAGCCAGAGCACCCACGGGGGGGGGGGGACGACAGGAGGGGGCTATGTCAAAATCTGAAAGATGACAACGTCACAGTTCAAACCTGCCTCTTTTATACATATGTTCAATATTGCATGGATGTACAAAGGCAACCTGGCTTTTATCGCAAGGCTGTGCTCACCATTTGACACATTTTTATCTCTTTCCTAGGAACACCCATGTCAATACCTTTGTCATTTCTGACAAAATCAGGTTTGCAACTGGACTTTTATTCCTTGCAAAATAAAACATGATGACTGTGTCCAACTGTTATTTTTCTTTCCTTTTTTTGATTAAATAACTTTCTTAAAACATTTAATATAAACAATGTAATTCCAAAGTAAGTGAAGGAAACTCTCAGTCTAATGAACTAACAAGGGGAGGAGTACCTATTAAGGCTAAATGTCTGTTAAATAGCAAATCATCATTATCATCATCATCATCCCCCAAAACACTTAAATCATGTGTCCCCTTCTGTTCTTCTGTGGAGCCCCCTTTAGCACTACTCTTCATATACTGGCTCAGTAATCCACATTAAATCACACAAGATTTTGAATTAATTGATCCCATTCCTAAATTAATCTCTCAATTTAACGGATCCTCAGTTTAGCATACTTCAGATTTAATGGACAAAGTCTGTGGTATATAAATGTTGCCCGAATGTTCATTATTACATTGGGACTTCCTTTTTCAGTAATAATTTTTCAGAAAATATTATTTCTATTTCTTATCTATTATAAAGAATGGTATTTAGGAGGTATAAATACAGCAATTAAACAAGGAACAGGGTTTCAGTCATTGTGCTTGTAGGACACATTGATCAAGTCATGGTTTAGTCATTGAAACCAATTTTCCAAGTTTCACACTCCTTTGCTTGCAGTAATTAAACAAAATGCTTAGGTAGGAAGGCAGGTTTACTCATATATATCTTTGCTATACTTCAAGATCTTTCTCCATCACCTCAGAATTGATGATTGATCCACAGTTCCACGCTTACCACATGGATCAGGCTTGAAGTATTAATTTGTCTAAATCATCTCTAATATAACAGCTGCCTGTGACATCTCATCATCCACTTTAAGAGTGGAGAACAGCGGTAGGTCTTTGGAAGTGAAGCATTGTGCCAGTATGTAAGGAATACTGCTGAAAAGTGTTGCACAAGGAAGAGGGGGTGATTGCTGTACAAGTGTTTTGGGGGCTCAAAAATAAATCCCATTTGCCGTTTAACAGACAGCCTTAACAGCTACCCTTCCCTCAGTTCCCTTAAATTGAGGGCTTACTATATGCTGTACTCAATGTTTCAAAATATCATTTCCCTGCAAATTATGTACATCCCACAATCCCCTACATTGGGAAGCTTCACTCACATGCTTTGTGGCTTGAAAATAATTTGAACTGAAAGCATTTGTAGGAAACAAGACAGCAAAACTAAAGAGGAAGCTTTCTTTACTCCTGTTTTATGATTTTGAATGGAAAAACAACCAAGGAGCAAGAATCACATTCATTTAACTTCTTAAAGTATTAGCCTCAGATGATAACATGATAAAAGTTGGACTGCTTGAACAAGCAGCAGATTGTACAGTCCAGAGCACTTCCTCAAATCCTTTTAAAAATAAAACATTCTAATAAAAATATTCTCTGTTTTCTGTCACCCAGACTTACGCTATGTTTTTTTTTAAAGCGAATTTTCTCTTTGCCTCTCTTTCTAAAATTTTATTAAGGACATAAAAGAGACTGAGACTGCCATTAAGTGGGAAATAGCTTAGCATGATTGGTAAATCTGACTTTAACCCCTGAGAAACGTTGGTTACATTAGCTGGTCCAGGATTGGCTCTAGGCTAGGTCAAGACAAGGCTCTATGACAGGGGTGTGAAACTCGATTTCATTGAGGACTGCATCAGGGTTCTATTTGACCTCGGAGGGGGACATGGCCAAGATGGGCATGACCAGCTCGATGTCACTCATGTCGGGGGTGCCTGCAGCCCTCCCAAGTTTCATTTTCACTGGCAGAGGCACCATGGGCCAGTTCTTCACTGTTTCCAGGGCAGCCCCACGGGCCAGATCTAAGCATCCCATGGTCTGGATCAGGGCCAAAGGCCTTGTGGTTGACACCCCTGCTCTATGACTTGGGAGGCATTAATGTCCCTCTCCCAAATTGGTAATGAATAGATGAATATTTCAAGATGAGGGCAAGAAACAGTGCTTGGCAGGTACCCCCTCCATTCCCAATTCTCTCTCACAATTCTCGCGCGCTCAAGACTTATTTATTCCAACAAGCCGGCCTGACCTAAGTTATTTTCTCCTTTTAATTATGAATTTTAATTTGTTTTAAATTATTGGGGTTTTAATTATTAGCCAAATTATTTAATTCGTTTTATTCTATTTTAAACTTTTGTATTGAAATGTTTTATTTATGGTTGTACACCGCCCTGAGTCCCCCAGGAGTAGGGCGGTTTATAAATCTAATAAATAATAAATAAAAATAATAATAACATGCATCCTCACCCTTTCTGAGGACAGGAAAAAAATTGTTTGGAGCTGAAAATCATAAGTGTAAAACTCAAAAACTTGAAAGAAAGAAACAAGAGGGCACACTTTGAAATTCCTAACAAAATCAGACAATGAGACAAACTCTAGGGGGTTCCAGTATATGACTTTTCTTAGAGTGCCTAATTATCTAGAGCTGGCTCTGGGCAAGTTATAAGTGTGATTAATAAGTTAATCTACCCATATAGATTTAGTTTGACATGAAGGAACCTCAAACGTCTATACTGACATCTCTTCCTTCTCCTCCTGGGAAGCTAAAAGAATTCTGAAGTTTTCACTTTTGTTTAAGTAACAGATTTTTGTGCTGTTTGGGACCGAAGGCTGTGCCTGATGTAAAATAAGAATGACTGGAGTACTTAAGCATAAATTAATATAAAATCAGTTGTGACTATCTATAATTCCAAGTCTAGACAACATGACAAACTTCAGTAAATGAAAAGCAGAAATTACCGACCTCCTTTTTTCCTTTCATGAGCGAGTACCATTCAGAAGGCTCATTGCTATACATTCACGCTACACTAAATTGTGATTTAGCTTTTCTGTGATCATGCAATTCACATTTCTGCCTCTGTTTGTGAGCTACACTCTATCATCTGTGAAGCTTGCCTGAGTTGCCCTAATTATAGGATATGTGGTTAATATTATTTTAGTGTTGAAGCAAAAATATTCCTCCGAAATTAAAATAAAACAGTGGGTGTTTATGTTCTTAAAGCAGCATGAAAGATGTTTTACATCTGTTTACACAACTACAGAAATTCAGAAATAATTCAGAAAAGGTCTTTCAAAATGAAGAGCAGCGCCAATGCAGCGTCTCTCTGTTACTCTTAAAAACAGCCACATCTTTTTCCTAATATTACATCCCTGCACTCTGCAGCTACAGATGCTCTATTTGAGCTCCTGAATTCTCTGAAGGACTTTTAGTTTTATTTTTAGTCAAATATGAAGCATTGTACAGACTGGGTACTTAAGGGGGAGGGAAAGATGATGGATAGTCTCAAAAAATTACTTTGCTGGTGAGTAAAAGTCTTAGTGGAGTCATAAGGTTGACTCAGCCTTTCATCCTTGCAAGGTGGGTAAAATGAGGACCCAGATTGTTGGGGGCAATATGCTGACTCTGTAAACCACTTAGAGAGGGCTGTCAAAGCACTATGAAGCGGTATATAAGTCTAAGTGCTATTGCTATTGCTATATACGTTAACTAGGTCAGAAGGAGGTAACTTGGGGTTCAAAGATCATATTGAGCACTCCTCGGGAAGCTGAGAGGTTGCAGTGTGAGAGGAGCTAGTCACTTATGTATTTATCAACCTTATTTTTAAAAACGTCCATCTCCTTCATAGATTGACTCAGACATAAAAACATAAAAGCTATATATAAACATAATAAAAACCAATTATAAACAGCAATAAAATAGTACACAGATGTATACAATTTCATCATACAACGGGCAGGGTTTGGAAGGTTTTGACACCCAACAAAGAAAGAAAATGTGTGAAGAACACAGACTTTACCCGGTTTTGGGGAAAAGAAAGGAAGAGATAAGGTTCAATAGATTAAAGCTATAAAATATAGTTTGGAAAATTCACATTTTCTGATATTTATCAACCACTCAAAATGTTTATGGAATTTATGAACCTTACACAGTAAAATCATCAGGTGCCTCAAAATCTGCCCATGAGGAAATGTTAAAGACTTCTCTCAAAGGTGGCTTTTCAAAAGGCAACTGGACTAGTTCTTCTTTGAGGAAGAAGAGGTTTCACTTCTCATCCAAAAGCTTCTTGGAGAGAAGCAAAATATCTTCTTCCTCCCCATAGGGGGGGGGGGGGGAACCAGTCCAGTTGCCTGTTGAAAAACCACCTTTGAGACAACCATGACCTGGATTACTGAGAATCTCCATAAACATTAAGGTCTTCGCTTGCTGATCTCATTGCTTGCTGATCTCATCATACATCAAAGAAAGAGCTGTTCCAAAGCCATGTGTAAAATCCAAACTGCTCTTCTCCATGCCTTTATAATAAAATATTTAATAATTTTTTCTCCTTTAAGAGCATCCAAAATCTAAAGGCTAATAGAAGGGAACTGGAATGTGCCCACTCTGCCCAAATTCACCAAGCAAAAAGAAATAAGTAAGAGAGAGATTTTGTACTCTTTTACGTACATCCATACTTGGATGTACACTAAAATAAAGGCTGGGGACAGTGCAGTTATATTTTATTATTATAATTAAGTCCTATAAAAAAGTGGCAGGATGAGGGAGAAAATGCCTAACTTTAGAACTTCCTTCCTTCCTTCTTTCCTTCCTTCCCTTCACTTCCCTTTAGTCAATCTTGATTCCTGCTGATTGCATGAACAAGTCCATACGGCTTTTCTTAGAAATATTTTTCAGAAACAGATTGCCGTTACCTTTTCCCTCAGGCTAAGAGTATTCTAGAACAACATACGTTGTAAAAGAGACAACAATATGGAAAATAGGCCTTCAAAGTTGTAAAGAGATTCAATTATATGAATGGAGTAGAATTACCCAGCAAAATCTCTGGCTGCAGAATTAAGTACATCTAGACAAGAACAATTCTGAGTCAAGTAGATTTTCATGTGTAGGGTAGAAGGAAATGTCTACTACCTAGAATATAATGTAGGGTCTTAAGAAATGTTTAGCTCAATACTTTACTAATAAAGTAAATGACAGCATGATGGAACTGCAGCCATCTTCCCCACAGAGAATACTGAATTGGCAGCATTCAAAATCACCACAACTGTGCTATATCCATGTTTAGGATACCAGCACGGTAAAGTCTTTAAATGTAATTCCAGTCACAGTCTCCCAATTGTGGTATCCACTGTTGAAAATTTCTAGGTAACATCATTTTCTTCCATCAGTCTATGAAGCTTCCTTTCGATTGAATTAACAGTAAGAGAGGACAATTTCCAGTTTGCAAAATCTGAGGAAATAATCAAGCTGTAAGGGATATTATTGGGAAATGGTTAGGGAAGATAATTCCAACCATTTAAAAAGAAATCTCAAGAGGTTTCTATAAGATGTGTTTTGTAATTACCATTCAATATGCAAATTCACCAAAGTGGGAACACTGCTTTAACTATTGCCTATGTATCTCCCTAGATAAAGTTTCCTCTGCATCAAGGAAATTGCAACATTTAAAAGAACTATGTCAAGTCTATAAAATTATAGGAATGCAATCAAGACTCTGTGATTTGTCCAATTAAAAAGGGCAACCTTAAATCAACTCAAGATTAAGCTCTTTGGCTGATCATGAATACTATACTCCAGAACTTTTGCCTACTCAGTCCTCTTCTGCTGGCTTTTGTTACTGTGGTGTATGTGTCTGTTGTGAGTGCTTGTGTCTATATACATGCAAATAAGCAATTTGGACAGTGGGGTTAAAGTAATCATAAAATCATAGAATATAAGGTTTAGAAATGACCTATGAGAGCATCTAGTCCAATCCCTAGATGATTGTGTTGATTAATAATTAATCAACCCAAAGCCGCAGCTTCAGTTTGCATAGCCACATCTGCTTTCTTCCCTGAAGCTTTAAAATCTCCTATCAAATCTTAAACAGATACATATATGTCTATTTCATCTGCATCCAGTAGAATAAATAGATGACTAAATTCATTTTTCTTTTTATAAATCAAAAGGAGCAGCTAAATGGAAAATGATTTGCTCTAAAAATTGCAGATATAGGATCCTAAGAGTTCATATCCTGACTATCTCTTTCTTCTTCAGTTCAATCTGATTAATCTAATTTTGCAAAAAGAAAAGAAAAGACTTTGACTAATTCATGGTCAAAGTATTAGAAGCTATCATATGATTGAGCCAGGTAATTCCTAATATCGACAAGAAGCAATGTCGGAAAATAACCTATTTGTATCGTATGCCTTAGAAATGCATTATCTTAATGTCTTTTATTAACCATTCCCTGACATGGAACATGACTGTCACAAAAGTGTTTTGGCTCAATTTATACATGCATTTATACCTTAAAACTCTAGGCCAGATTTCAAATAGAGCATATAAAAACCTGTCAAGAAAGATTTCAGCGTAAATGCATTATAACTCACTATCCTTTATACACTCCTGAGCAGTTTGATGAAACTTCTTTCCAAATTCAGTTCCTCTTGTAAGGTTCAAAAGCCCCAATTCAAACTTAGGTAGTGATTTTATGAATGAGAAATATTTCATCTAACTAGACCAGCCAGGCAACATTTCCAAGCAGTCCTCAGAATTAGGACCTGATTGCTAATTAGGTCCAATTTGCAAAACTCAGGAACAAGTTGAAGGGGTGATTTATTCATCAAAGGACATACAATTCATTGCCAGTGAAGCATTGCTATTGGTGTCCCTTCACCAAAATGAAAAGCAGTTGCAACTTAATTTAGACCCAAAAAATGTTTTTTCTGACACAGTCCAGCTTCTTAAATACTTTTAATATTTATCAGTTTTGCAATCTTTCACTTCTCACTATAAAAAGTAAGCTACTGCAACTCCATTTGATTCATTTGAAAAGCAATGAGAGCTACCCAAGATCCTAGTTAGTTTTCCTGTGCAGTGATTGAAATACAGGTGCAAATATGAATAATAAATACTTGACCATAGAAATCTTAAGTATAGAGGGATATAAAATAATTGCTCTTCAAGTTCTATAGTTTGGAGTATAAAATATAAGGTACATTTCTACTATATAAGAGCTAAATTATTTGCTGAAGATCTGCTCTGCAGTACACCTTGGTAAGAGTACCAGCCTGTTCCTTAAAAAGTGCTTTATTTTAGGATGTAAAAACAGTTATATTTAACACAGCTTAGTAAGTACCATAGCCTATAGAGCTACACTGTAGATTCAGAAGCAATAATATAATATGTGAAGGAAATCTCTAAATACACTTCCCTCAAAAATCACCCAAAGCTAAATTAAGAACCCTTTTAAGAAAAAAAATCCAAATATAAACAAATTTAAAGATTAAAAAGAAACCACTAGCATACATTATTTTCATTAAGCAGCAAGGTTGTTGGTTTTAGCTTATTTGTTTTGGTTAAATATTTTCTGATTCCCGTCCCTTATTTATTTGCACATGTGAAAGCCATATTGCTCCAGAGCATAAAAACTAAAATGGGAGTCTTTTAATTACTGTAAGCTGCAAATATTTGGGGAAAGGCACAACTATAGCAACTCCATTCACTTGATTTGCATCCTGTTGCCCCAAAAAGCAGCCAGTTCTTTACAGTCAACACAGACTCTTTTTCTTTGTAATGTATTTGTTTACTTTCCCAGCCACACCTTCCATGCCCTAGAAGACAATCAGGTAAAAAAAAAATGAAGTTCATCCATAATAAGACAGTTGGGGTGGGAGCGGAGAAGAAAGAATGTAGTGATTTTATGTCTTAGAGAACTCTACCCAAGTAAATATTTCAGAGGCCAGCACTGGGGAAATAAATGTTCCCGTAAAGGACTTGGGAAATTTCTTCCTTTGGTCGGTTTAAAAACCACTTGGTCAAAAGCAAGGGAAGAGTTTTTCTGTTTCTTCTTTCATTTGCTTTTTGATCTCTGTCAACTGAAGAATGAGAGGTGTTTCCCCACCACCATCACCAAGTTGGTAAATGCCTTTTCATCTTCTGTTTAAATTTTTTTAAAAAAACCCCACCAAGCAGAAAACTGGGGAAGGGGGAAGCATCCCTAAACTTTAAATTATTTATTTTCTTCTTGGATGAAACAATGGGGCTCTTTTCGAGAGCACAAAAGAAAAACCAAGGGAAGACAGTCATCTTGGTTGGGGATCTAAACTTCCTCCCCTCCCCTCCCCCACCCTCCCACGTCTCCAACTGAAGCTAAGGGGATGAAAATAATTGTAAAGCCAAGTGTCAGATTTGCGCTACCGGAGTCTGCTTGTCAAACCACGCCGTTCCCTCAAGCTTCAGCACCAGATTTCCCCGAGGGATGGGCGTGAGTCTCCGCCCCCAACACTCGCAAGGCTATTTGAATGGAGTGCCATCCCCGCATCCCAGATCTCCAGCCGGTCTTGTATCTGCGCGATCTCCCCCTCATCCCCACCCCCACCCCACCTATCCCCGCCTCCCCTTCCACAGATCTCCCCTCCTCCCGGAACAGCCCAGACCGAGGGAGGCAGCTGCTTGTTAAGCGGCTGAGCGAAGAGACAATAAAAGAGTGTCAGCCCCATACAAAGAAACTGGCACTTTGCTTTTTCTCTCCGGCATAACCTTCTCTTAATGTTCGGGAGCGTGGAGAGGAACGCTCTCTTGCTTTGGGTCCTCCCCGAGGATCTGATTTGCCCCTGACAGGTAATCTTCACCTGCTGGCCCCACCGGCAGTTAGGATAGCATAGCAGGAGAGGAAAGATCAACCCCACGGGCTCCGCTGGCCTGGCGCCTCTTAGCAAAAGACACGGTCATAGGAAGGAAGGAAGGAAGGAAGGAAGGAAGGAAGGAAGGAAGGAAGGAAGGAAATAAAAGCCCGGAATTTGGGGGGGGGGGTAGAACAGGGACCATGTGGCTGATCGGAGAGGGTTTGCATCCAAGCACGCACCGCCTTCCCCAACTGGCTCCCCTTTCTCGCGTGTCCCCGGCGCGGGGCTTTCTGTCCCACTCTCCGCCAGGGTGGGGTTTTGCCCGGTACTCCCGAGAACAAATGCCATTACGAGGCAAAGTTTCCGAGTTCCGCCTGGCAAGAACGAGAACCCCGGAGGGGCTCCAGGGCGACGCGCCGAAGTCCCCTCTGTAGCCACTCCACGCGATCCTTCGGCCGCTCTTGTGGCGCCCCTTCTTCTTCTTCTTTTTTTTTTTTTTGGTTCCCCATCCCCACCGGCCACTACCTACATCCCCCCCCCACACACACACACACATACACACACCACTTTTCCAAGCGAGACTAAGCCATCGGCAGTTTATTTGAGGGGGAGAGGGAGTTATTTTTATTTTATTTTTTCAAATATAAACGCTCCACCCGTTCCTTCCTTCCTCCCCCGCTTCCCATCCCTTCGCTTCCCATCCCTAACACGCAGCCCCCACATTGCCTCGCGAACTCGCGGGGGAGCGCAAACGCGGTTCCACACGACCCTACTTTGTAGAGAAAGCGGGAAGGTGGGTGGGGGGGGGGGGGAGGAAAAGAAAGGAAGGCAGAGCGAAAGAAAAGAAAGGAGGTGAGCGGATCCTCCCCGCCGTGTACCGGCTACCTATTGTCTTTGCATTTAGAGAGCCCGATTCCTACTCCAGGGTTGTTGCGTGTGTGTGTTTTTTTTTTCCCCTGGAGCAGCCTCCCCGCCGGTATCAAGACGCCTCTTTGCAAAAGCTTTTCTCCCATTCCGGTCCTCACCCACCGCCATCCCCATCTCCATCGCGTGCGAGAAGCCGGGGCGGAGAATCCCCCCCTCCTCCACCACCACCACCACCACCATCACCCCTTTCCCGGCTCTTACCTGTTCTGGCCGCTGCCAGGCAAACCCAAACGCCTACCATGACATCCATCGGGGCTGATGGCGCTGTATTCTCCGTGGAGACCCCGCACGGCAAAGCCTGGCTCCAGTTCTCTTTCGAGCATCAGAGCTTTCAAACTTAAAGCGCTTGTTTTGGCCGCTGCTCGGAGCAGCAGCAGCGAGAGAGAGCGAGAGCAGCGAGACAGCAGTGCAAGCACTAGCAGCGGTCAGAACCTGCTACCCTGGACGAGCCCACGTGCTTTCCGTGGGGATGATGCCCGGCTCAGACGGCCCTTTCCCGTGGGGCTCCGCAAGCTCCCGCCCAGTTTGACGTTCAATCTTTGTTCGGCTCCGTCGCGTCGACGCCCCTGCCGCCTTCAGTAGCTTCGGCTTGCCGGAGTGGAGAAGGCGGCCCCCGCGAGCTCGCCGGTTGGGTGCTGGATTTCCCCCCTCCCCTCTTGGATCTTAATGGATCGGTCTAAACCACCCCCGCCCTCTCCCCCCCACCCCCGCCCCAAAGAGGGAGGTAAAAGCGTCTCGGAAAGAACCGAGCAAGTGAACGGGAAGGAGGCTGTTATCCAAGCATCTGACCAACTTGTCGCTCCCTCCCCCTGAGTGATAAGGAGGCTGAGTGATAAGGGGGTTAGTGAGGTGGGGAGGTGATAGGTGGGAAAGACAGTGGAACGCTAAAACGCCTTTTTCTCGGCCACGGTGATTGGGGGCCATCCCTCTTTGGGGGTAACCCTCTACACTCTGGGAAGGAGGCTCAGGAGCAGCAGAGAAAGACGTCTGTCGTTCACCTGGTTTTCCCTAACCTGTAAGGTTCCTTGCTGTTTCATTCCCACTGCTAATTTAAAGACATGGGCTCTCACACAAGTCCTCAGCATGAAGAGAACTGCTTCAGCCTCTTCGCTCCCTCCCAAGTAGCAAGGTAGAGCTGCCCTGGCATAACCCAGGGGTGAAATCCAGCAGGTTCTGGAGAACCGGTAGCAGAAATTTTGAGTAGTTCGGAGAACCGGCAAATACCATCTCTGGCTGGCCCCAGAGTGGGATGGGAATGGGGATTTTGCAATATCCTTCCCCTACCACGCCCACCAAGCCACACCATGCCCACCAAGCCACGCCCACAGAACCGGTAGTAAAAAAAAATTGCATTTCACCACTGCCTTGGCCCCACCCAAGAATGCTTCCATATGCTGAAATGGTTTAATGCCCAAGAGAACTGGGGATTCTGGAAATCAGCTGGAGCTTTATCCCACAGTGCAAGAGAGGTGGCATCCTTCTTGCAGCATATCTGAGCTCTTGGTCTGAACCCAAAACCCCTGAGAAACCCAGCATAGGATTCTCCAGAACACTAGGTTAATTCAGGACAAGCTGGCTGTGTCTCACAAATGCAATCACGCTTTTTTTTTTAATGATTCATGGTAGGTCAAGAAGATGTGATAGTGAATAAGAAGGATAATTTGTCAGATTAGTAATTAGCTAGGATGTGAGGATCTTTCCTGAGACCTAGACTTGCATCGTATTAATAGTAGTTGATTCATCACAAGGACCGTTTAGGGATATGACAGTCAGGTCTTTCCTAGTTTTCAAATTCATAAGAAGTTTGGGGTTTAAAAATAAAATGGCTTATATTCAAATTGTGCACCACAATTTTACTTTTAATAATTGGCTTGGCAACCCCAGCTAAAGCTGACACATCACTCCAATGCAAGAAGACAATAAGTGAAATAAGTTACATATATATAAAAAAGAGACAACCATGAAAATCCAAGATACAAGTAGGGCATAACAGAAGTTTTTGAATGTATTAAAATCATTGTCCGTGACTGGCAAAAATTTTTAGAAACCAGAAGGTGAAACTATGCTGGCTGAAATGTGTTAAACATTTCCTGAAGGTTTCCTAGCAAATTCTGTTAGTACTAATTCCTCTCTGATTTTAGAGGAATTAGTTATTTTTTTCAAGGCTGGAATTTATTTTAAGAATTTTGATGCAGCCATTCAATAGCAACAACATTTCCAGGAGGCTTTTAATTTTTAATGTTTTAAATTATTAGTTTAGTGATTAAAACAGCAGAGGAAAAATTCAGTGGAGATTACAAAACAGAAAAGAAAGAAAGAAAGCCATAGTTGGAATAGGCTTCCAGTTAGTGAAAATATATCGGAAATGACCTGCTAAGGTCAACTTCCTGCAGAGAAAACAGGTGCTAAAAAGAGCACAGAGCCTTACCAGTCATGTGACCTCAAGAGAGGGCATACATTGCAAAGTCAAGGCAAATTGATTTGCATTTGGTCTACCCAATTTGAAAGTAGATATTTGGCAAGATCAGGTTGCTTGCAGGACACTTTCAAAGGAAGACCTCAATCAAGGCACCAGTTTTAAGGTCCTTGTGTGCTTCATTTCCCTAATATTTCAGACTCTCCTAATTCTTATCTCTGTTTAGAATTGCCCTATCAAATGACCCGGTGTTGAAAGTTGCATCCGTTTGAATGTCTCATGAATGGTCTATTCCGAGCAGGTGACAACTCTCTTCTTGTATAACATTGGCAATCGTCAAATGTTTTCTAATTTTCATTTTACCAGGACTAACTGGCAGCAGCCCCTGTGTGATCATCTCTAAGATTTATTTGTAGTGGATCCAGAGACATCATGCTAAGATAAAAGAAAATCCAAAAGAATTTGTAGCATAGGAAGATGCCAGGTAATAAATCAGGCCATTTATTTCTTCCACGTAATATAATTGCTGACTGGAAGTTACTCTCCAGCATCGGAGCCTTTTTAAAGTTATCCAAAATGGAATCTGGAAACTTTTTCCTACAAAATATGAGTTCAAACATTGAGCTACGGAAGGTCTATCAGTTGTGGGCTACAGAAATTTAGAGACCCTCTACGTGGCATGAAAGACAAAGAAAAGTCTAATTTTGCTGCCATCTAGTAGCCATCTGGATTTTTTAAGTACAAAAATACTAAGTTACAATCTTCCCCTGCTTAATATCAGATCAGGCCATTGGACTGTATCTCAGTAAGCTCTATCCAAGGACCATGGAACCTTTTACATTTAAAATGTGTGTACTACCAATGTGTACTACCAGTGAGTTATAGCCTTTCACTTAAATAACATAAAATACAATTCTTATTTTTTTCTTTAATTAAATGGATTTCTAAATCACCCAATAACCAGACCTCTCTAGGCAGTCAAAATGTTTAATCAAAAATAATATCGCTTGTGTAGAAAAATTAATCTTAAAAAAAAACACAACGTAAAAAAAAACACAAAAAACTTTTGCTATGTCTTTTTGTGTGTGTGGTTTTTTTTGTAATGTGTGTTTTATATGTTGGAATTTCAATAAATACTATTTTTTAAAAAAAGAAAAATTAATCTGATTGTGCTGATATTAATGACAAGCCCACAATGTCAGGGTTCCAAGGAACACCGCCAACGAAATAAAGCTCTGAGTCCTGAGGTCCTCAAAGTTCCAATTTATTAGAGATGTCATGTTGGCACTTCTGGGAAAACCCGAATCTGAAAACTTCCAGGTTTTCTCCACCCCATCTAACAGTTCACAGCCCTGCCCCACACCCACAAGTTCATCACATTGTCCAATCAACTCTTCACACTCAACTGGATACAATCTCCCGGCAGTCTACATGAAATGCAGGCAAAAATCCTTGAATACAGAATGTTGTTATGACTAACCTTCTACCGCTCCAACAACAACCCCCTCCCAACTTCCCTAGTTAAAATATGTGGCAGTTAAGAAGCAATAAGAAAACTGTCTTCCAAAACTGACACACTACTCTCAGTACTGGAATATTGGACTAGATTCAAATCCTCCTTATATAGCAGAATTACGCAGGATTCTAAATGGAGAAATAGTACATAGACTTACTGTATATAGTGCTTCACAGTGCTTTATAGCCATCTCTAAGCAGTTTACAGAGCCAGCATATTGCCCTCAACAATCTGGGTCCTCATTTTAACCAACCTTGGAACGATGGAAGGCTGAGTCAACCTTGAGCTGGTGAGAATCAAATGGTTGAACTGCAGGCAGCCAGCAGGCAGCAGAAGTAGCCTACAGTACTGCATTCTCACCACTGCACCACTGAAAAATACTTTGGCGTGGACTGGGCACTCACAAAGTACAGATTGCCCATATTAAGAGACCATTCACAGTTGCGTGATGAAAAAGTAATTTTGCAACCAATCCTCATATTTGTGACCAGGTCTGTAGAGAAAAGGAAAGCTGATGTAAGATCATTAAGCTGATGTAAGATCATTAAGAGTGGTAGTTTCATTTAGCAACCACTTCACTTAATTGGTAGAGTTGTGTCTATGGAGATTCTCAGTCATCCAGATCACGGTTGTCCCAAAGGTGCTTTTTTCCATAGGCAATTGGACTTTCTTTGTTTTTCCTTGAACGAGTTTCACTTCTCATCCAAGAAGCTTCTTCAGTTCTAGAAGAAGTTTCTTGGATGAGAAGCAAGGCGTCTTCAAGAAAAAAACAAAGTCTAGTTGACTATCTGCATCTATTGGCAATTTCTTAAAGGTACGGCATCTTTTCTTTGTATTATGACTTTCTTCAATTGCTGTATGGTCTCAGGAAAAGATGGCCAACTCTATGGGCCTATTTCAGTATTATCGGCTATCCCTCATAGGAAAAAGCCAAGCAAATTGTCTTAAATTGTTTGTAGGAAAAAGAGGGTTTTCGCCAGTGGTAGGTTCCTCCCAGTTCGGCTCAGTTCTGCCGAGCTGGTAGCACTGGCGATATGACATCACCAAACTGGTTCTGCCCCACTGGCCCCCCACCTCCCCACCCCCACGTTATTCTTATCTTTTATTTGGCCCCACCCCCAATCTATTGCTGCCTCCTGAGTCCCAGCTGATGGGCTATAAGGAAAAACTGTTTAAACTCGTGCTGTGGGGTTTCAAAGGACCGCCCTACAGCTTATCATGGTAAAAGGCAGTTTGGTAGACGGGTGCCTGCAAAAATAAATGGGTAGATCAGTGCCTGCAAAAATACATGAGTAGACAGGTGCCTGCAAAAATAAATGGGTAGACCAGTGCCTGCAAAAATACATGAGTAGATGGGTGCCTGCAAAAATAAATGGGTAGACCAGTGCCTGAAAAAATACATGAGTAGACCAATACCTGCAAAAATAAATGGATAGACCGGTACAGCTCTGCAAGTAGTTAAAAGCCTGGTAGACCAGTACCTCTGCTAAATCCTAAAGAATTGTCACATGACCATTAAGCCACACCCACAAAATTAGCCACACTCACAGAATCAGTAGTAAAAAAATTTAGAATCCACCCCTGGTTTTAGCATGTTGCAGAAATGCCTGTGATGTATAACAGGACTGCTAAAATAAAAGAGAAAATCTCCTAAACTTGCTGTTGCTAAGATAAGGACTATTTGAAGGAATCATATGTACTGTATGCTACTCTTGTTTTCTTTGTTTTCTTTTTTGGCTTGAGTAACATTTTTAACTTCTCGCTGTCACTAGTCATTTCAGCGTAGGTCACCTTCATGCTGCCTGTGAATCCCTCTCAGTTGTTGTTCCTGGCAAAAAGAATTCTATATATTTCAGACAGATATTTTCATTTGTGACTCATCAACCTGTTATTTGTCTTCTTTATGATTGTACATAATTCATGTGAGGGGGGGGGATGTGGGTCTATTGAAACAAGCACTAGATAATCCTACGTGGAGTTTAACTCTTGCTGAATGACATTGTAGAAAGAATAGGAGATAACAATTGTACATTGTTTTATTCTTACGCTGTAAAATAGAATCAATACGTTTCATTGAGGTGTTTATTTAATTACTTGGAATCAGATTATATATCATAATCCATGTTTGTTAAATTGGAAAAAAATGGATACTGTATAGTAGTTTTCAAATATGGAAATTCTTTGGGATTAATTCAATTTACCACCACAAGCATTATTAACCAGATTTCACTTAATCAGATGAGGTGCCTGATTAAGATATTACCTGTTATTAGAATTAGTATGATTAAGATATTACCATGACTTACTGATTTCCCCCCTCATTATTTTTAAACCAATACAATCTATTTATATTCCATACAATATATGTACAGTATAGGAATCTTACTGAGCAGGTGTATAGATTTGTTGCTGATTGCCTGTGATAGATAAAGATTGGTAGGAAGTCTTAAAATAATTTTTGTACTCTTCTCTTGCTTTAGTTGCTGGCTTTACACAATTGATATTTGTTTCAAAATTCAAGATATTCACATTTCTCTTTACCTAAGTGTACTGAACAGTTGTGGATCTCTGTTAATAAAATATGGAATAAAATCAATGTGGAATTCAATTTTTTTTTACTACCAGTTCAGTGGGAGTGGCTTGGTGGGTGTGGCAAGGGAAGGATACTGCAAATCCCCATTCCCTCCCCACTCCTGGGGGAAGGATATTGCAAAATCTCCATTCCCACCCCACTCTGGGGCCAGCCAGAGGTGGTATTTGCCAGTTCATCAAACTACCTAAAATTTCCGCTACTGGTTCTCCAGAACCTGTCAGAACCTGCTGGATTTCAACCCTGGATAAGACTATTTGAGGAAGTGGTTCTCCCTGGTTGCATCTACCTGTCCCATTAGGTCCACCAGGTGAAGTTTTCTCTGAGTCCTGTAAGGGAATGCCATCTGACAAGGCCCTGGAAGAGAGTCTTTTCTGTTGTAGTGCCCACCCTTTGGGCATCATCTCCAGAGAGATCACATTGGCTCCAACCCTACCAACAAAGCCATAAAGACTAGACTTTCATTACTAGACTTGGAGATTTGGGTGCCTGGTAGAGTTTATCAGTGGTTTTGTTGATTGTAGTTGAAAGTTTTTTATACCTTAGCTGTGGATTGTGTTATATGTTTTTATAGTTCTTATTGTTCTTTTTATTTTGTTTTTGTTTTGTTTTTAATTGCTGTAATCTGCCCATTCAGATATTTCCTATAGGTGGCTATACCAATAAATCAATCAAACAAATAAATAAATAAAAACAAAAATAACTGGAAAATGAACTGAGAATGTGAAACCTGGAGATATTTCTGGAAAGTATCACTCAAATACAAAAAGTGATTTCCTAAACTGAGCCAAAATAAGCAGTGTCCAATGCAGCACAACATGTTGTATGCCAATTATCTGATGAAAGAACTTTCCAAGTCATCAGATTAAAAAAAAAACAGGCAGAAAATTATTTTATGTCTTTATTTTGAAACTTGGCTCCAAAATTACAGATTTTGGAATATACACATGGGTGAATTTACTTCATGAGATTAATGTGACTAGCAAGACTTTAATTTATTATACTTTCCTAAAAATCAAAACATTCATTACTTGGAGAGTGGGGGGAACCAAGTTTACAGTGTCAGTGATGTTGACAAAAAGCTGAGAAGGGCAAATCTACTATGCAGCAACAAAACACTTTCTAAGTCCGAGTTTTATATTGTACCATCTTCTGCTTTATAATTTCCTAGTAGTTCCCTATACTTTCTATGAAGTTTTTTTGTAAGTAAATGTGCAGTCCTATTAACTATGTGATTTCATTGAGTATGTGCTGTTGTACCCACTGGCTTGCAATTTTAAGCATCTGTGATGTATCCCAGTACCAGTGGTGTTTCTAATGGGAAAAGTTCTTTCAAAAGGATAGAATCTTGCTTCTTCTTCCTGACAAATTAAAATGTGTGCTTCCATTTGAGGAGATACCTGGCACTCCTTATCTCTTACCTGCTGGGATCCAATCACAGCAGAATGGTAACATGATTTAGATAAAGGAGCCCACGTGGAGAACTGCCAGCATGCCAGCACTGGAAGTTTGAAAGTGAAATAGAGAGAAAAAATACTTTGTGAAAGAATGGAGGTGTGGGAGGTTAAGGGTGGACTTAGAGAAACAGGATGAAGGGGTCAAGCAAGCGAGCTAATTTGTTTTAATTTGTTTTAATGATTTTTTTAACTTTTGTATTTATTGTATCTTATTCTGGCTGTTTATCGTCTGAGTCCCGTCTGGGAGTAGGGCGGTATATAAATTAAATAAATAAATAAATAAATAAATAAATAAATAAATAAATAAATAAGCATTTATTGGCTGAAAAATGTCTCCATTCAACTATTAGCCATAAAAGACATCTGTCAATTTACTTGTGGTTCTCAAAATTTAGAAACAAGCAACTATGTGGCAGAAGCCTGAATAAATCTGGAAATAGTCAACCTGGTTCCCTATGGATGTGTTTTAAAGTGGGCTCAAAGGAACTAGAAATGGAATGAGTGGTTATTTTGAAGAGACTTCTATAATATGTTCGTTCTTTGCTTGCCATTTACCTCCTCAGTTCCTAGTAAAATACTTGGTTTGAAGCTTCCATTAGAGATTCCTGCTGGAAAAATTTTGGCCTACTTTTCTTCTCTCTTCCTCGCTTGAGTTCTTTGGAGATCTTCCAGAACAGCAAAGTGTCATGAGAATATTATAAAAGGAGGAGAAATAAAAGCAGCCTGCATTATTTTCTTTACCTTCTCTAACTGTGTCTCTTTTCCAGCAAAAATTAACCATGAGATGGCCAATCCCTTTTGGTGGCTAACTTGTGCCGAGAGCCAGGGCAAAACCGATCAAGGGAATATAGAGTATGCAACCAGGGTACCATCTTATCGTGAGTTTAGAATTCACAGTCTTGATTTGTAGGATAATATCATATATCTGGGTGAAATGTATGGTGCTTTTTAAAATAAAATTCCTATTTCTGGAATTATTTAAATAGAATAGAAAGGGAAGAGATTTGATGAGTTTAAATGAATGCAATTCACATGGGATAAGAATAGTTTTGATAATTGTATGTCATCTAAAAAAATTAAAGAATGTTTTAATAAAAACTGTAAGAGAAACGAAAGGTAATAAGGAATTGTAAATAGCGAAGAAAAAGGTAGAAAAGGAAAAAAGAGAAGAAAAAGAGAAAGAGGAAAAGGAAAATGAATAGTTTCAATCTTCTTGATAGCAGTTATATATTTTTACTTTGTTCTCCCTCTTCAGGTAATATCATAATTTCCTTCTTTCCATAAGCTACCCTTCAAAACTGTATATGTCACAAAGATATACACATTCTTTTCCTAAGATATTATCTTTTGGAGACAGGCCAAAGGTGCTTTTAAAATGTAGAAACAGACCAAAATGCTGGTGCAATTGGGCACAGATCAAACTGATGGAAGTTGCAGTCTACAAGACACCCCATTATCTATATCAATCCAATATAAAACTCACAAATTACTTTGTCAATTAGTGGTAGCAGTCCCAATTATATATAAAAGTTATTGCCTAAATATATATTTTATATAAGAAAAGCTAGTGCCTAAACCTTTGAAGTTATTCACTTCAGGTGAACTGCCTATTAGCTGTTTTGTAGAAGCTGATGTGTAATTTGGATTAGGGTTCTGGTTTGGAAAGAGAAGGAAATGAATATTATTGTCCTGCTAAAGGTCTTAGTGGATTTGTACCTTAGCCTGTAATTGATATGACATAGTACACACAGCAGCTGTCCCCTATAGCTGCTTTTACAAAAGGAAACAACATTTTGAGTTAGTCGTAGAGTTCAAATATAATTTGTGGTTTGGCTCTTAACTTCACAACTGTAATATAATGGAAAGGTTTCCCTTTGGTATGCTTAGTCTGATTATTTTTTCTGTGCCATGCTGTGATCTTGCGATTGAATGACATTTTGTCAATTTAGATCCTAGAGATGGTTTGTCAAAAGCATTGGTACTTCAATATTTATCAGTGCCAACTCCAGAAATGCATATGATTACTACATAGATTCTTGTCTTTGCATTACAAATACTAATCTAGGTAGGCAGCAATTGTCTTTACCTTTCAGCTAGAAACATTCCTGAAACTGTATGTATAAGGGAGCTGTGGGTTAAATGTATGGATTGCTCAGAATGAAGCCACTTTAAATCCAATAATATTTGGGGGGGGGAGGGGATAGATTTAGCTACAGGTTTAAGACTCTTCCATGCAAGTGAATGGGTGTTTCAATTGCTTTATTCAGACTTGAATGTGATTCTGTTTTGACACACTGGCCAATTGAATTGCACGTTTTTAGCACAAATCTAAGAGCAGTTGTTCAAGCGTGAAAACTTCTGAGTTCAATGGGATGTACTCTCAAAAAAATTACCTTTTGCACTCTGGAGTCTCTTTTTATCTCCCTTAAGGAAATAAATTATCCCAACTTTTTTCTCTTTTCTTCTACTTCTATTTAATATTGTGTGTGGTTGAATTAATGTAATAAAAGGATTTAAACAAATCCAATATGTTCTTTGATAAGTAAATAATTATTCCATGTGCTGCAGTGCATTCAAATCATTAAGATTCTAACCATCTAATTGACATTTGCTTCTGCATCTGTGTACTACTTTCTTCCCTTCAAACTACTGAGAAATTTATTTTTGTTATTCGGTGACCACTCATACTTATTATGCCCAGGAGACAGAGAAAAATGGAAGGAACATGCTTTGAAACATTCAATACAGTCACAATCGTTATTTTTTTTAAACACTAGACGTTTATTTAGATTTCTTTTTTTTTCTTTCCTGACCTTATAGATTAGAGGATAAATTCTAATTTGTAACATCAGAATATAATAGCCAAATATATAATACAATAAATTGCATTTGTACACATAATACAAAATTTGAGGTAGGGCCTCAAGGACAATGATATTTTTTAATGAATAATGTATAATATATCATCATAGGCGCTATATAAGATATATGTATATATATGATACACATCCTTTGAAACATAAATGCTTTTTATTAGCTTATACGTGGACAAAATATAACTTCCTGATTAGGGTACATATCTTTATCCATAGGTAGCAGTACCCCTATAGAATGCCGGTAAGTATTTATGACATTACGCAAGTAATTAAGAATTAACCTATTCCATGATAGGTCCACAATAAAGTGCCTAAAACTACAATCCTATATACTCTTACTTGGGAATAAGTCTCAATAAAGAGTGAAACTCACTCCTGAGTAAATCAGCATAGGACTGCCCTGTAAAAGACACAAAGTACACTACTGTATATACTCTAGGTGATGGACAGCAATATATTCTAGTCAAATATTAATTTTATTCTTAACAATGAAATACACCTATAAGGCAAATGGTTACCTGAAGATGTATTTAAAACATGGTGGGCAAAATCATACTATTGCAAGCAATAAGCTCTAGCCCAGCTTTCACATTTTAAATTCAACCTGTTGAAAATACAACACTCGCTCCTTCTTTCTTTGGTTATTGGCTGCCTCGTGGTAACAGAAAGGCAAAAGCCATTATTACCATAAATTCATTTTTCCCACTACTCCTTCTTCTTTAGTCAAAGATGGAATGCTACATTCCAGGCCACTATGCACAGTTTTAGTATATGCAAGAAGTTTAGCTACAGTTTTGGACAAGAGAATCATGAACGAAGTCAGAAAAACTTTGGAGGGGCCAGCATATACACAGATCCTTGCATCTAAAACACGCTACCTACGCTTTTGGCTTATGTTATTTCCATTCAAATAAATATGCCTTAAGGAAAACACATATTTTCAAGACAGTTAGTAAGGCTGCGACTGCCACACCTTTGTTTTTAATCGTTCATTAAACACATTATTGATCATTCATTAAATAATGATTGCTCTCCATGATTACCGTTGATCTTGCACTGCTGGGGTTCCAGTTTTTAACAAGTGTGCCAAGCTAACAGGTACAGCTTTCTCTTTCCCAGAAGGAAAACAGTTGGCTAATGCAAAAGGAATCAAAGCAATATACGAAGCTATTTTATATCCAATCATTGGTCAATCTAGCTCAAAACTGTTTATACCAAGTAGCAGCAGCAATTTACCATGGCTGATGGCAACAGTTACAGTTTTCTGTCGAAAACACTTGCTAGAAAACATCTAACAAATACTACCACTGCACACCTGTTCTTACTTTCACTGGGACCTATGTTCGGTTGGGATGTCCCATTCAAGTTACATATTAAAGGATAGAAGCTATTACAACAGCAACACCTGCTAGATTAACCTGTCCTTACAGCAAAGGAACCCCTGCCAAGCTACAACTGAAAGCAGTGGCATTTTTTTCCTTGTTTTGGTACTCCTGAAATAGAAAACCTGCAAAAGGTGCCATTTAATAAGAAAGAAAGAAAAATAGCATCTACATGAAAATAGTAGTTAACTCTAGCAAGAGATCTCTATGAACTATATAAGGGCGCAAATGGCAGAGCAGTGTAGAGGCTAATCAAGGCTAAATGCTATTTTATTGCCACACCTCCTCCCACCATAATTGATGTGCAAAGCACACCAATCCAATCAATAGTGCAGAACATGATAGAATTTAATAGACAGAATAACTTGATCCAAATTAAACATAAGCCTAGACACATTTCAAATCATGTTGGTAGATAAAAGTTAAAACCACTTTTCTTAAACAAAGTGCTGCTGGATCAAACCAAAACATATTCTACAGATAACTATAAGGAATTTGAAGGTGGAATATTTTTGCATTGATCTTCATTTTAATATATACATTAAGAAGAGTACATCTGATTCATTAAAAATTGACCTCATTTGGTTAGACAAATATGCCACAGAGACAACGTACATTAAATTTCAAGACTGTTTCTATTATTTGTAAGATCAACAGTTATAGAAAGAGATATGACACTTTTCTGCAATATGGCTTTTTATTTTACTCTTATTAATTTTTAAAAATTACATTTACTAAAATATTTTATGATGTTCAGGATGTGCTCATAAAATATATGCATTTGCTAGTAGACAATCCAAAGAGCTGTAAAATACATTTTTTTTGTTTTCAACAAACCAACTTTTGTTGGGCAGATTAGAGGCATACTATATTTGACAAATTTAAAAATGAAATGGTTTTGTTCTCACTAAAAAGATCACAGTAGCCTAGCCTGATTTTCTTTCTTGTCTTAATTTTCTGATTCTATACCATAGGTGATTCGACATAAACTAGTAATTAGGCTGTTCGTGTTGAACACTCTCGACTGAAGCTTCAAGTCAAAAGTAGTTTCACCATCAAACTCAGTGGAAAATTACTACCATTTGAACACCAGTAGTAATTTAAAAGCAGTTATTTTTCTCTATGCAATAAAATTGGAAAGGAAGGTTTGCATCAGGAGGTCCATTCCTTGGTCAAGCTAAAACTCCATAATCCTGGTCCAGGTCAGGAAAATGCTCTGTATATTTTAAAATAATTATGTAGATTTTTGTGGCATCAAGAGGTAATTTATAAAACATTGTACAGAAATGGACTGTTTTAAAGACTGACCTTTAAAATATTATACAGACTGAGTTCTTGTTTATGAAAAGCACATGCCCTATAGATTCTACATCAAGAAGAATGCAGCTTTTAACATCTTTCCTTTCCAGCATTAATTTTAATTATTACCAATGTTTCTGCACATGGCAGACAACAAACCAACTCATAAACTCTTTTTAGGTAATCAGGTGTGCCCTAAAACATGCCATGCATATTTTCCTTTCAATGTTCTTTCAAATTCAGGCATTATAAGAAATAATTACAAAATTATCAATTTACTGAATAAGGAGTCAATTGCCAGATATTTGTTTTAAGTAATTTTTTAAAAAATGGTTTATCTCCAGTTTGGCTTCGCCTTGCTGTGGTTTCATTTATGAACAGCAATGAGATAGCAGACATAAACTCCTCCTTTCCTAGCAGAAATGAAGTGGAATCAAATCAACAAATAAAATTATTTGAGTCAAATCATTGGCCCGTATACCAGAAAACTATTTCTACAAACTGATTGCCAGACCCATTCATTCATTCACTTGAATTTATAAGCCGGCTAATATTCATGGATTCCATTTTTTAACCTAAAATTTCCAAGAGTGAAAAATTGAATTTGCAGCACGTAACATATGTGCTCTTGCTTGGAATATAGTTCTTCAGTGTTCTATGATATTATTGCTTTCTTGACTCCCAGGAAAATATGTTGGCTTCAGGGCTATTACTGTCTCATTTTGATTACTGGAACACTAGCATTTACCTCCAGTAAAGTTTGAAGTAACATCTAATTGACTGTGCTTCCCACTAACATATTGTTGGTAGAGGTGGAAATGATCTTAATTGATATTTATTTGATAATATTTTTACTGTTTTCTTTTGTAATATTTTTGAATGTTCTTTCTGAATGTTTTACCAAGTTTAAAGGAAGATAATTAAGACATATACAACGTATATTGTATACATTGTCAAATATACAATTTGATTAAAAAATATATAAGGTCAGACTGAAAATAAAATACCCTAGCTTCTTCCACTGTGTTCTTTATTTATTTTTAAAAAACTATAGTAATTAATTATTCATTTCCATGTGCAACAGATTTTTATTCCCCAGCTACTAATGCCTACAGAAGCTAATTTTTGAGCTCATGTTTATGAAACTTCGCTATGCCAAGAACAAGCAGTAGTTCTTGAAAACATAACTTGGACAAGAAATAAATCCCTGAACAAATGCAAAATAGCAGTTTCCCACTGAATCATCTGGCAAAAGGGCCCTCAGCACTAAATTTAGGCTGATAAGCTTGTGAAAAGGACTTAATGCTTCAAGCTACACGAGGATCAACGAAGAACCTTAAAGGCACACACAACATGCTGACTATCACCTACTGCAGTGGTTCTCAACCTGTGGTCCGTGAACCCCTTAGGGGCACAAAAGCTTGAAGAAATATTATGATTTAAATCTTGAATTAAATATTGGGGTCTGTGGCCATAGTCCATGGCCACATAAGGTATTTAAATGAAGAAAAGGTTGAGAACCACTGACCTATCTCATGAACTTTCACACTTGTCCCCTCATTTCATTGGAACCTTTTGGATGAAAATCCCAGCAAATTGTAATATGTAACATAAACAAGAACAGGGTTAACAGATTTTTTAAAAATCTATTTTCTACTCCAACTGATGGCAATTTGTTTAATTGTGCTTCTCCTTGGCGGCTCAATGATTGACAATCATCCAATAGCGGCAAAGAATTGGCAATGCTATTTGCCCCATGAAAGAGAAAGTTCAGCAAAAGGATTTCAGGCGACACTTTGGCTAGTCTCAAACCCACTTAAATGTCAATTATTTCCATGAAGTGATCTAAACACATTCTTAAAGTTTTTCTCACTAAAAATAGAGGAAAGTGCTGAACTTTGGCTGGAATATGCCCCATTTTATATATTTAATATAAATATAAAATAAATATTTTGAGAAATACTTTTTAAACTTACAACAAAATTTAGAGTCATTTTAGTTTTCTCTTTTTACATTTACCACACCCACCCACCCCAAGCAAGATGAAATCTGCCTATCTACAAACACAGATTTAAACACAAGAGTTACCTGAGACCCTGTAATGTGAAGACAAATAGACAAAAGGAATTAAAAACAGTCCCCTGAAAGAAGTACAATTAGTTCAGCTCTTACAAACACAAGGAGTGGAGAAGAAGCAAGCAAGCTACTGTATTCTAGAATTCACCACCTCTACACTGGTTGCTAAGATATTTTATAGGGACATATAACAGCCCTAGAACATGCTACATGAACACTGATCACTTTTTAAAATCTCAGAGATGCATGTATAAAGTACAAGAGGATGCTGTAGGTTACAATTGTGCCAATTATTAAAAGGCATGTCTATCTCCTCCGTGGGTACTGCATTTACAATGAACTGGTTTGTTTCAATAGAGTCCATTGTTCTTACGAAGCTCTCATCCCAAACTACTCAATAGATTAAAATTATTTTGTAAATCAATACTTGTACAGCACTGTATATACTGCAGGAAGATTCTGTGGGATATATACTGTGCGCAGAAATGCAATGCAGAGTATCTATGGAAGGAATTGAGTTGTTGAGCTAAAATCTTGCTCTTTCTTGAGTGAGAATGTTTCTTGACCATCGCAACTCATAAAGGTGGGTTATGATGTGACTACAGAATTACCACATGGTGGGAGTGGGTGAATGAAAATAAGGTGTGCACACTTCAAAATAGTTGTTCTGAGGAAGAATCTGTCTTTGTGAAGTTATGTATTATATATCATCATAACAACAACAACTATTACTAATACTACATTTATATAGAATGAGGTCAGGGATGAGCTATTTCCCTCACCCTGTTGACTGGAAGAGAAGAATACATCAAAAGGCTGTATAAATAACTTTGTAAGAAAAGAGCAGGGCAAATCACACAGCTGAACTACGGAGCTAAATACTAATAACTGTTCTGTACGTGGAAGCTAAGATATATATTCTGCTATATCAATATAAAGTTAGGCACAAATTATACGATGGCTTCTTCAGAAGTAAAAGTTAGAACTCAAAGAGTGAAGAAAGGAACAGAAATCAATCTGGGACCAACCTGACATTGGGACCTCTTCAGTGTGCCAAGAAAATCTAGACACAAACAATACTCATAAATGAAGCATTTCTTTTAGGAATAAAAGGATGGGGGGATGCTGAATTCTTGAAATTAATAAATTAGTGCAGGGGTGCCCATCTTCCTCACCTTGATTTTCTTTTTTTAGCCAAGAAATACAGCTTTGTGAAACATGATACAAGTCAGTATGTTTTGCTTTGCTTTGTTTACTATATACAACTTTAAAAAAAAACCTGAAAGGCTTATTCATCTTTCTCCAAATCTATGCTAAAAACATCATTCTGTATGAGTGCATTATATTAAAAGGCTGCACGTGGTAAAAAGCAGCTCAGTGATGCCAAAGTGACTAGCAGCCACTGAATGGAAGACATATTGGCAGAATCAGTGGGCCACATCCAACTCCTAGGGCACAATATTGAAGAACTCTGTTCAGACTCAAGTGAAACCCTTCTGCACTTAGATAGCGAGGTAGGAATCTAGTCTCAGCTGTTGTGTACCGTTCTTAGCTGCATCCTCTCTTCTTTCATGCATCCAAATCCAACTTCACTTCTATGTGTGACAAGCATAATGACTTTAGAATAAGCTCCAGATGAGCATATATTTCAAGCTACAGTATTTTAAACTGAAAACTCAGCTTGTTCAATAAGCAGATGTTTACAGTGGAAAACACTGGCTTGAGGCACCAAGTTTCAGAACTGGCCAGGCTTGGCAGCAATAAGCCACTGGCCCTACTATTACATATAAATAGTTGCTATCACACATTTTCATTAAAATACAAGACTTGATGGTATCTTGGGAAATACAGGTATGAAAAACGGATTTGTCCCAAAAGCAGCCCTACTACTTGGTTGTCAGCTTTAGACAGTTTTGCATATACGGCAATCTGATTCAATGATTCCTAAGTCTAATTTAATGTCCCTTAAAATTAATGAGCACAAATTTGATAAACCCAGTCAGGAAAAGCTGGTCAGCTTAACTCATTATCTTTGCTTTGCCCTTGCTGGCTTTTTCATATCATATAATTATGCAAAAGATACTTTTGTGCTAGGTTGGTTGGTTGCTTTTTTTAAGATCCCAAGAAGATAACAATCCAGGTGTACAACCCCCAAAAAAGTTAACAACCCAGTGCTGTACAAAGTTGCCAATCCACTGGTCTATCAGTAACAGGAAAGCAATGTTCTCTGGGTGTCCATATGGTATCAGCAATTGCATTATTGTATTCTACCCATGTGGCTGCAACAAACAAACCAAATTATGTAAATTAGCCCTAAGAGCAAAATTGGCCCAGCATTCACAAAACAATTTATCCTACTGCAACATCTGTTACCATTCTACAGTGAAGTATTCCTTCCTGGCACCAATGGATATGAAGAACAAAATCTAGTACTTAAGTGGTCTATCTAGTGTTTACTGTGAGCATGCAACAATAAATCTTACTTCCTAAAGAACCACTTTCAGAGAAGAGAGAAAGAAAGAAAGAAAGAAAGAAAGAAAGAAAGAAAGAAAGAAAGAAAGAAAGAAAGAAACTGTACAACATAGTCATAAGTAGGAGAATTACTAGGATTGCATTTCCAATTCAAAATCTTTTGGTGGCAGTTTAAGTCCAAGGGAAGACGTTCCCAGTGGGTCTATCATATTCTGATAACGTTCACCACGATGTTTAGCCAAAAATGGCCCCCAATCTGGCTGTGGAGAGCAGACCAATTTGAGCCTCTGTAAGGGAAGGGAGAATCAGTTACAAATACAGATCAGGATCAATTAACATTACTCGATGTTAGTCTAGACAACAATATTAAAGTATCTGCGGTACAGAGTTTGTTTAGCTCAAAATCAATAAATAAAAACTCCATTTACTTATGTAGCCTTCACCATCGTCAATTATCTCTCCATTAGAGTCACTAGTGACTAAGCTCAAATGCCACAGCAAATGTGCTCAATTGTTTAACCAAATCATCTGAGCAGTTGGTTCCTGCATCAAGATAATATGACTCCTGACTTCCGGTTGGCGCCGCAGTGAACGGATGGGGAAATAGTGGGGCTCCTTGGAGCCCCATGAAAACCCTGTCTACTAAGCCACCGCTGGCAGGTCTACAGACTTACCCTGTCCTGGAGGGACAGGGGATTAGAGAGGGACCCCTCAGATGGCCGAGAGGAACGGGCAGGTTCCTCGGGGCCGTAGGATTGCCCTCTAGGCCAGCAGTGGCAAGAGCAGCAGCCAAGGTGGCTGCCCCAAAGCTTCGGCAACCAGGACAAGCAAAGTGCATGAGGAAATGCAGGAGCAAGGTGTTTGAATGATGGGTGAGTAGGATTAGCCCAGGTGGAAACAGCCTTCAAATAATTGATTACTAACAATGCCCTGGCCTTAATACCAGCTAAGAACTACTTGGCCAAAGGATTTAAAGCAATTAACGAAGAGAAGACTCATCAAAGGACAATAGCATTTATTGACTGCTTTTAGAATCAATCTTCGTTTGGATGGATTTATAATTTGATATTTTTCTGATCTTTAATGAGAATGGATTATTTTTGAAGAGGGAGAAGGAGAAGAGAAAATAAGTAGAATATCTTTTTAAAGCTATGAGAAATAACAAACGGAGGGAGTGAAAATGGCTTCCTGCTGAGAAATGAAAGTGGAAACTGTGAACTGTGAACTGATTGCTATTTAAAGAAGAAACTTTGTATCTTGTTTCCCAAATTGGATTACTTCGAGGAAGAATTAAGGAGACTTGATTTTAGATGTACTTAATCTGTTTTTGGACTACTTATGGATAGTTGGAAAGAAGAAATTAATTTGAACACTTAAAACTGCTGATTAATGGCGTTCCAACAAAAGGGAGTGACAGAAGAAGTCATGATGGTATCATATGTGGAATACAAAAGAACTAAATCCTTTAGTTTTTATAAATTATTGATATTGGAACTGAAAGGAAAAAGTACGGACAGATTGGAGAAAGGAAAAAACTGGAATATACTGGATAGCAAGATGAGAAAAGTACTATAGTTTGATTAAAATGGATATAACGTTTTCTATGTAATTGATGTCCAAACAATGTGAAGAGGAGACTTCCTCTTTCTTCTTTCTCTCTCTCTTTTATTTTCTTTTTCCTGTCTTTATTATTCTCTTGTTTTATTCCTCTCTTTTTTCTTTCTTTCTTTGAATCTTTTCTTTTGATTTCTTTTGCTATACTTTTATTCCTTTTTTCTTCTCCCTTTCTCTTTCCTTTTTTGACTTTTCATTATTATTATTGAAAGAAGTGATTTTCAAGGTGGAGAAAACGTGATAATAGGAAAACTATAAGAAATATGAAGATTATGAATGAATTTTTGATTACTAATAAGAATTCTTGATGGATTTAATGAATACAGAAAATTGTTTCTTTAAAATGGTTTAAAATATTGTCCTTTATAGAAAATAAGAAAGTGTGAATGAAGCTTTGAATAGTAACAGGAATTGTTTATAGATTTTATGATTATTTTTAAAGTGGGAAATGTCACTATAGAAAAACTATAAAAATGTGAAGATTTTGAAAGAAATTTTTTAAATATTAAGAGTTCTAATGGTTACAGAAAATTGATTTGAAAGTGGTTTAAAATATTGTTTTTTCATAGTAAATAAGAGAATGAAAATGAATTTTTGAATATTAATAAGATTTGTGTTTAGATTTTATAATTATGGTAAATTGGTGTTTCAAAATGAATTAAAACATTGCTTTATATAGAAAAACAAGAAACAAATATGAAACTTAAATAAAATTAATAGTTTAGGAGAGAGTAGAACAGAAGATATACATTAAAATGCATTATTATTTTAAATTGGTAAGGAAGTATGATTTTGATGATCAGATGATTAAAGCTAAATTGTGAATTAGTTAAATATAAGGTTAGGAGTGGAGGAAAGCATCCCTGGAGAACAGCTGATTAGGCTGTGAACCAGCCAAAAATAAATTTAGGAGGAGTGGAGGAGATAAATGCTGGAGAGCAGTTAGAGCCAAACTGTGAAACAGTTAAATATAAGGAAAGGAGTGGAGGAAAGCATCCCTGGAAAACAGCTAATTACAGTATGCTGTGAACCAGCCAAAAATAAATTTAGGAGGAGAGGAGGAGACAATACTGGGAAGCAGTCAAAGCTAAACTGTGAACCAGTGAAATATAGGTTAGGAGAGGATGGAAGCATCCCTGGAAAACAGCTGAAAAGCCGTTATCCAGCTAAAAATAAACCTAGGAGGAGTGAGGGAGAAAATGTTGGAAAGCAGTTAAAACCAAACTGTGATCCAGCCAACAAATAAGGTTAGGAGTGTAGGAAAGCATCCCTGGAAACCAGCTAATTAAGCTGCAATCCAGCCAAAAATAAACCTAGGAGGAGAGAAGGAGGTATCTTTGAAGAATAGTTACTGATTTTGAAATGTTTTTAAGAGAGGAATAAAATATTTTATGTTGATTATTAGATGTGATTTAAAAGAAACATTGACTTGATTTGGGTCTTTGAAGTAAGGAGAGTATATGAAATACTGATTGTTCAAATGATAAATGAATATTATAAAGAGCTGTTTAGATTTGAAGTTTAAGATTTAGGGTGATTACATAATAGAATGTTAAATGTTAGAATAAGATGTTAGATTGAATGACAAAAATTGGGTTTAGATTTGTTCTGGGTTTTTTTTTTTTCTTTTCTTTCTTTTTCTATTAAGATGTTAATTGATGAAATTTGGAATTTATACTTATTTTATACCGGATCAAACCCTTGCTCTAAAAAAATGTTGTTTTATATTTTATGTCAAAAATAAAAAATAAAAAAAAAGATAATATGACTCCTGCTTAGCAAATTTTTCAAAAAATGCAGTGATGTTTTTCAAAAAATTTCTCAAAAAATTTCTCAAAAAATGCAGGAATGTAATAAACAGCAGGAAATGAAAAAAAAATATTTTAATTCTCATACTACAATTTTATTTCTATCTGCAGGCAGGAAACTAGGATATTTCTGCAGAGTTTGAGGCAATGAAAATCTGAATTCTGTGTTCAAAATATAATTTGGTACATGTTATACAGAAAAAAAGGAAACGTATTTATGACAGTATTAAAGGGAACAATTATATGTTTACTACCTATTAAAGGCAATTGAGTCTCCATACCAATTATTTTAATTCTTGCTTAATTACCACTTTGCAACTTATGCCTCCCCAATCAATTGTAATAAACTGAGAAGCTCAGGAAATATTCTGCTGAAAATGAAATATGAACAAATTGTTTCAGATGGAGTCAGGGGAATTTTGCCTTATCTTGAACCTCACTGGAAGCCTATTTCTCTAGTAAAAATAAATAAATACAGTACTTTTAAGGGTAGAATGCTATTATAAATCAACTTTGAAAGTTTCTAGAATATCACTCTTATCTTTGATATTGGGGTAATGTAAGAGGCCCTAAGTAAAATGCACAAACTGTGGTTCTTCCCCATATTTTACCTATGTTCCTCATATTGGAACCAGTATGAAATTTTCTGGATATTTCCAAGGATTTCTGACAGGTACATATGTTAGAGCTATGCTTTGAATTCATCTGATCCCAACAGTCATCTGCAGATGCTGCTCATTCATCCAAAGGAAACAATGATCAATAATAACCACAGAGTAAAACTAAACATGATTTTGGAAACATATGATAGGCCAATCCTATGCTACATTCTGAAAAAAGGGGAGCAGAATGGAAGGCATAGGAGTTACCTCAATGAAGTTCCCAGGAGCTAGATGCATTTTTATCACAAACATAACAGGAATCCAAATAACAGAACAAGCCAACATCAACCATCCTAGTACCATTGACCAGCCTGGATAATGATAGGTGCCATAAGTCATTGGCTCCCATTGATAGAAGCTGAAGGAAAGGATGAACTAGAAGAAAAAAAACCACATGTGATTAACACCATGATATGAAATGAATGCACACAATTTCTATGAAAGTGTAAACAATTGTGTGTATAGATATACAACTTTATAACAATAAATGACTGTACAGGTAGTCCTCATCTTACAAAAGTTCATTTAGTGACCATTCATTGCAGCATCCCCATGGTCACATGATCAAAATTCAGATGCTTGGCAACCGATTCATATTTATGATGGTTATAGCATCCCAGGGTCATGTGATCCCCTTTTGCAACTTTATGATAAGCAAAGTCAATGGAAAAACCAGATTCACTTAACAACCATGTTACTAATTTAACAACTGCAGTGATTCACTTAACAAATGGAACAAGAAAAGTCATAAAATGGGGCCAATTAATACATTTCTCACTTAGCAATAAAAATTTTGGGCTCAATTTCAGTTGTAAATTGAGGGCTACCTGTATATGATTAGATTTAAGGCAATATCACCTTGTGTAAATATTACATAACTCAATGGAAAAAGTTAAGTATTTTTGAGGAAATGAAACCACAATATTATATCTACAGTTTAAAACAAGTTATTATGCAGTCTATTGGCAGCATTGCTTAATGTAATTATCTTATTAGTCCACTACATTTACAGTATAAAGAACCACATGTCTGTATGTTGGTGCATAGCTCAATATCCTCTGTTAACTGCATAGGGATGAATAATTTAATGGAGATTTAACAAAGAGAACATATAAAAGTGACTGAGTTTACTTCAGGTTAACATGGATCAATTCAAACTGTAAGATTAATTATTCCAAGGTATCAAATATTAGTTTTATTGAATGCCTCAACCAAAAAGAAAAATGCAAAGGATTCTAATGCATCTTCAGTAACCTCATAATATGAAACGTATTTTATTTAATTGCTCCATAGCTAAATTGGATCCATCTTTTCCTGATATGGAACAACAAGAATAATATATTTAGATGAAGATTTAAAAATTGGCTGAAAAGTAAAGAGTTAAAAAAGGAGACGTTACTGCTCCACATTCAATTTCTTTTGCTTAAATCCACATTCAATGATTGATGTGCTGTAATTTTTTATTTAAAAAAAATAGCTAAGGGACAATACAAATAATAGCTGCACATCAATGTTGTAATGCTAAGGAATACAAAGAAAAAATTTGCAAGCATTTTAGAGATATTTAGAAGAACGTCTAAGCTGCAGCCAAAGGTTTTCTATTTGGATCCTGAAATATAAAACAGCTAACCTGTATTACATTACTGCTGAGAGTCGCACCTGATGGGAAAATAACTAGTAACCTGGGACAGGCAGGAGATTTGGACTAAGCTGAAGTGACCCACTTGCACCCATGTCAACTTGCAGTGACAGCAAGGCAGAAAAGAGCCAGCCATGTCTGGCACCAACAGCTACACTGAATGGCAGAGATACATCTTTGCAGAACTTGGCAGACCACTGCCTATTTTCATTTCTCCCAATGCTGCCACAGGGCAATCTGTTCCTGCTACCACAGTGCCCCTGCTCAGGAATAATAAAAGAGAGAGAGAGATGCGTATGTATGTATGATAAAAAGGAATGAGTTTGTGTTTCCTAGATGCTTAATTCCTAGCGTTATTCTGTATTCCCTGCAGAAAACCAAATTTTTAGGTTACATCAGGAGTGAAATGCTCCTGGTTCAGACCAGATCTGGCGATCCAGTAGCGATTGTGGTAGGTGGTTCGGAGAACTGGTAGCAATGGCGGTGCGAAGCTCCGCCCACCCGCCCAGATGTCGTTACTTCCTGGTTTTAACCAGAAAGTAATATGTTTTTGCCCTCTGCACATGCACAGGTTTTGCTCATGTGCAGAGAACCTGCGCGCGTGTATGACGCATGCATTCAGCATGTACACTTCCGAACTGGTAAGGAAGGTAAGTAGATTTCACCCCTGGGTTACATGATGTGCTTAACACTGTTGTGTGACTTTCTAGCTGTCTAGATGTCAGATTCATTTCGTCGCGGTGATGTCACATGATGTGTCGGGCCTTTTTTCCCCTTCATTAAACTGGGCATGGGTGTGGCCAGTGCATGTTGCATCCATCCCACAGGCCGGGAGTTTGACAGTCCTGTTCTAGAGCAATCTGTGTAAAACTTATTTACTGCTTTCAAGTCAGGCAAGTTGAATCTGGACTGTATTGCCGCAAAGGTCTGATCTTTTTTCTGAGGTTTTTGCAGGTGTTTGTATGTAGGTCTTTGGTTATTCGGGTCTTCTCCTGCGTAAAATTGGAAATATCTTGGCGACGTTTCGACAAAGTCTCATTCGTCATCTTCAGGATGGTGTTCTTGGCTTCGTGCTTCCAGGAGCAAGGAAATTTGCTTCTGGAAGCACAAAGCTGAGAACACCAGCCTGAAGATGACGAATGAGACTTCGTCGAAATGTCGCCAAGACACTTCCAATTTTACGCGGGAGAAGACCCGAATAACCAAAGACCTACAAAGGTCTGATCGTTTATACAAATGGTGTTGGTTGCTGATGAAAAAAATGTTTGCTGTAGGCTGTGCACTATTTTTTTTTCCAGAAGACTCCATTCTTTTAACTAACAGGCATTGCCGTGCTGAAACACAATGCTTTAATCTTCAGCTGCACTGAAGTTTGGACTTCAGTCACATCTGATAGGATTGAAGCAGGTTCTCAACAGCTGAATGACTTCAATGCATGAATGATAACAACATCCTTCCAAGTGTTTGCTTTGCCTTCTGAAGGTGTAAAAAAAAAAGAGAGAGATACATTACTATAGAATTTATGGATTTAGGAAAAATGAGTCTTAAATCAGAAAATACCTCATCTAGTTGAGAAACCTTTTTCCCTAATGCAGTTTAAGGACAAACTTTTGTTTGTTTCTTATTCTATATCCTAGTGGATTATAACTGGGCAGGATCACTGTCAGACATGGATTACCTACCTTTCAAATCTCAATTTTGCATATAGCAATACTTTCAGGGATCTCTAACCACTTAACCTTGAAATCCTAACCATATGTGTAAAGTCTAAAAACAATGCTGCTTGAAGCAGAAGAGAAATAAAGAATACAATAAAAATAGAAAGCTTGTCCTATGATTTTTTTTTTTAAAGTAGCCAAAGTTTCCATGCCATAATATGATGATTTGAGACTATAGCCAACGATTCAGGTATACAAAACCCCCTTTTTCTTTCTTACTAAACTCTTAGCTGTATGTAGCAATGAAGAGATATGTGTGTACTGTGAATCCCTTATGACGAAAATACAATAGAGGTAATTGTGTACAAAAAATATTTATAAATAAATAAATACATAAAGCTATGCTGACTTTTAAACAAGGAATGACAGTGCAAACCCAAGTCAAAGTAAAATTATTTAAAAGAAAGAGAGGGAGGGAGAGAGAGAGAGAGAGAAAGAGAGAGAGAGAAAGAAAGAAAGAAAGAAAGAAAGAAAGAAAGAAAGAAAGAAAGAAAGAAAGAAAGAAAGAAAAAGAAATTGAAACAGATTTGCCTTTATTTATTGTATATCAAGATGTGTTTTGTTTTAAAGTGGAGCTGCTTCAGCAGAGTGACACCTAGTGGCGCTGGGAATTAGCTGTTCCTAAATTCTCCTGGATGTCTGTCTGTCTGTCTGTCTGTCTGTGCTTTCCTTTGGAATACATTAGCTTTGATCTAAAAAAGGAAAGCCATGTTTACTAGAACAATTTGTCCCAATTGCTCAGCTTCAATGAATGAATTTGAGGGATGGAACAACTGTTGTTCTAAAGAGTAATGAACACTTTGCAAAAGACGGCACTATTCACTCACGAATATGTGTTTTTAAAAAATTGTAATTTTAGTGCTGCACAGAAAGCAGCTTTATGCCATTTCTATTTTTAAAAAAGCATGTAAACATACAGCTTCCAATTACCTGCCATAACAATGAGATACAGGTGAATGTTCAGCTGTAGTGCATTCCAAGCATAATAATGGTTTGGAATAGACTAAAGAGTGATTATACTATATATGTTTTGCAACTAATGACATCATTCTGAAACAATATATGCAGTAATCTTTGGTTTCTTTTAACCATGATGTTACTAAATGAGCCATATGGCTTGACATATAATGCTAAGCAATAATGGGCTGATTCACCGAAACCATATCACATTATGGCTTATTGTTAAGCATAAACCGGGACAATGTTTTCATGCACTAGATTTGTACTAATTATTTCTGGGCAATTTGATTTTGTCAAGACAATTTAGAAAGAGCATCTGAGCAACATTCTGTGCTGTCAATATAAGCCTGAGGTCAACTGCACAATCTTAGCCTTCTGTATCTAAATCTAATGACTATTATATGGGAAAATATCCCCACCCAAATGATCCGGGCTACATATTCCTGTCATATTAATATGCAATCTCACCATTAAGTGGTTCCCACATGGCTATTTAAAAGAAAGACATAAAAGCATCCATTAATTGGAAGTGTACTATGAAATATGCAAGATTTCCAGAATGACGCCAGAGAAAATTACTATAGAAAGCAAATATTTCTAAATGTAGGAAATTGCAATGGGAGGGATATTTTATTGTGAATATAGACTCATATGCACACTCCCACACACACTTTAGAGGTTTGTTTAATTCATATTTATGCAAAATATAATATAATAGACCCATGGGGGAGAATTCTGGTTACAGTCCACTAAAATTTCTTTTGCTTGGATGCTAAAGATAATAATAGAAGATGCTATGCAGACACACAGTACTTCATTTCAGCACATTTCAATAGGGCTTTTAATGGAGAGTTTCTTGGCATCTAATTAACCTCCACCAGCATAGTGCTAGATAAGAATTGAATAGATTATTTATGCATATCAAGTATGAGAACATGGAAGCCAAGGATCAACATTAAAAGGAAAAATAACATCCAGTGAAGAATGTTCATGCTGAGGTGTATTCCGGTACTTGAGATTTACATAAATGTAATTCTAGTGTTTAAATACACCTTAGAAATCTATATTTTAGCTTCATGATTTTTGCTTCTATAAAAACCAAATTTAACCTAATGTATGTTTTGGCCATTAATAGCAACCAATATTAGTGAAATACTGTGAAAAGCTGCCCAGACCACCTAGAGGGTTTTTTTTAATCTTTTGATGGCATATAAATAGCGGAAATAAATAAACAAGACAATTTCCCCTTTTAATCCCCACTCCTTGAGTTCTTACTGTTAAAATAGTTGGGGTCACAAAAGCCCAACAGACTCTCCAGAATTTATTTGGCTGGAATCCAATCATCATTTCAATGTCTTCACAAAATCTTTGCAGGCCTGTAAAATAAACACATGTAAATCCAAATGCAAAAGAGACAGATTAAGATCTCTGGTGATTCCCCCTTGTGTCTAATTATAGAAAGAACAGGCACCCTGATTTGTCAGTCTAGCTCTTCAAGACATATATTAACCATATTTTATAATATGGATTGCTCATATGGGAAACCATACTAATAGGTGAATTACAAAGTTACATTTTATATAATCATTAATGTAATATATTGCAACATACAGAATAAAATGAACACAACCTGTGGTCCACAGCAACATGTACTTAAGATTCTTATTTTTATTCTGAAGCAATTTTTTAAACGGATGAAGATATACGAATATTTAGAAACTGAGTTGAGGTTCTCAGTTTCAGAATTCTGAAATAGCTTTTTTGAAAGCAAATTGAGCTGTATTTTGGAAAATATAATTCTTTTCTATTTGATTTAGTAAAATCTGAATAATGCTCACAGCTAATATTTATTTTCATCACTGGTTGATTTTTTTTTAAAAAATAATCCCCTTAGATAAACAAAAACTTTCATTTTTTATTGGGTTCTGTTATTTTAGATATTTATTCAAGATATAATAAAAAAACTGTATGTGTTATAATCTCAAGTCAAGAATAAAAATTAGGGGGTTGGGATTTAAGAATATTTTGAATATAAAGCTTTGGATTCTCCAATAAGGAAAAGAAATCAAGGCCTGAAATTTAACTTTGAAATTGTTCAACAGTAATACAATATTATTGTAAATGTAACATAAAATACCGCAAAGAAATCCAGATAGCTTTCCATTAGCAACAGGATTGTTTCTTTTGATGGCAGCAATGTAGACAGGGCCACCATTTCCACATTATTTCAGTCCATTACATCTTTTGATTGCTAGGCCTTTGCAAGACTTTCACATTAGATAATTTGTTGCACTAGTTTTACGCACACAGCAGGTATATCTTTGCCTTAATGAAAAAGGGACTAATATAGAACTGGTGCAGCTTCCGTTTCAGTCTTGCAATTCAGCAACAGAACGCTATTCTGTACCAACCAGAGGTGGGTAGATTGTGTGACTTTATTTTCTTTGACTTGTTCACCGCCATTCTTCACATCTATTTATCACTAAGTAAGCTCAGTAACAAATGCTTTCTAATAGGAACTCACATAACACTGAATCACTGCAACAGACATTAATTATTCACTCCCAAAGTACAAAACATCCCACCTCGAAAACAAAAACAAAAACGTGTGACTTCTCTTCTAGAGAGAGTGACAGAACAAGGCTGACTCGGCTGCTCTAAATAGGTTTCAGATATTACTCCAGCATGAAATCTCAACCTTTCGAGCTATACGCAGTTCTGTTACCACAGCAGCAATCTATCATAGTAGATGGAAAAATTATAATGTAAAGGAAGATGTATGAAAGAAAGAAAGAAAGAAAGAAAGAAAGAAAGAAAGAAAGAAAGAAAGAAAGAAAGAAAGAGGGAGGGAGGGAAGGAGGGAGGAAGAGAGAGAGAGAGAGGAAGGAAGGAAGGAAGGAAGGAAGGAAGGAAGGAAGGAAGGAAGGAAGGAAGGAAGGAAAGAAAGAAAGAAAGAAAGAAAGAAAGAAAGAAAGAAAGAAAGAAAGAAAGAAAGAAAGAAAGAAGGAGGGAGGGAGGGAGAGAGAGAGAAAGGAAGGAAGGAAGGAAGGAAGGAAGGAAGAAAGAAAGAAAGAAAGAAAGAAAGAGAGGGAGGGAGGGACGGAGGGAGGGAGGGAGGAAGGGAGGAAGGAAGGAAAGAAGGAAGGAAGGAAAGTGTTTGTGCATCAGTGTGAAAGGAAGTACACATGCATATTTCTCATCACTAAACAATGAAGTAACCATTTAGAGCCTTGGTGGAGCAACAGACAAAAGCACTGTTAAATAGCACTTAGTTGCCAGCTGCCTGCAATTACTGCAAGTTCGAATCTCTCCAGGCTCCAGATTGACTCAGTCTTCCATCCTTTTGAGGTAGGTAAATCTCTGGAGAAGGGTGGCATATATATCAAACCAATAAATTAATTAATTAATTAATTAATTAATATGATTCCCCTTTTAGATGAAGGTAATATTATTCATTCAATGATGATGTCTAAGACATTCTGCTCAGGGCCTTAATACAGAATACCAAAAGCCAAACAGATTCCGAGTAACAAATGCCAATCGTTTTTCCGATAGTAACATGACAACAATAATAGAATGTTTAATAATCATTTCCCTTTTTTGAGGATTCTAAAAGCTTGCTACCTAATGAGCTTACTGTATAGATTCTCCTAGATTAAACTCCTAAACTAAAGTGTTTGCCAGAAGGAATTCAAGGACAAAGCCCTTGATAAAATAGATACCAGAAGAGCAATCGGTATGGGAAAAAAAAACAAGGCAACTACAAACTATAAAACTAAAGCTCTTTTTTTTTTTTTTTTTTGCAGACTCAAGGTTCATATATCTCTTTTTACCATCAATGTATTCTAATGAGAGTCCTTTGTTTTACAGCAGCAGGAATTTATTTATTGGTTCGATTTATATGCTGTCCTTCTCCGGAGACTCAGGGCGGTTTACAATGCGTTAAGCAATAGCCTACATACTTTTGTATATACCTGCTTAATAGGGCTTTCATCCCCCTCCCCCCCAAGCAGTGTTCTTTTTTTATACAAAGTCAGCTTATTGCCCCCACAATCCGGGTCCTCATTTGTCTCAAACCTGTGCATTGTTAGTGGATAGGTTAGCTCAGGGGTGTCAAACTGGTAGCCCACAGACCAGATGCATCACTTGCAGGCCATGCTAACCCTAGTTCCTCGAATGGGAAAAACATTGTGAAAAGTCACATGATGGCAATGTGACATGGCAAATTTGACACCTGTGGGTTAGCTCATTGTTAGCAGATGGCTCATTATTAGCAGATAAGTCTGCTCAGGAACTTTGCTTCTAGAGTTGTCTGATCTAGATCTAATTCATCTCCCAATTATCTCATTTCTCCATAAAGAAGTGAGCTTCTTCTCCCAGGCATGAAGAGCTGGAAGAACCTTTGAATCTCTCTGCATTGGCAGTATTTTGGCTTGAGCTATTGAAGTTCCTCCCTCTTCCTTCTCTAGTTCAGGGAGGATGGAGAAGAAGAGGAAGGTTGGAATATCCAGTCTGCTTTAGGAATCTTGTTGCTGTTGTTCAGTCACTAAGTCATGCCTGTCTCTTCGCGACCCAATGGGTCATAGGATGCTAGGACCCCTAGTATTCTATGTCCCCCATTGTCTCCCAGAATTTGCCCAAATTCATTTCATTGATGACACTATCTAACCATCGCATTCTCTGCCATCCCCTTCTCCTTTTGACAAGCTTTCCCAACATCACAATCTTTGCCAATGAGTCCTCTCTTCTCATTACATGGCCGAAGTATTTGAGCTTCAGTATCTGCCCTTCCAAAAAATAGTCAAGGTTGATTTCCACATTGACTGATGAGATCTCCTTGCAGTCCAAGAGACTCTCAAGCGCCTTCTCCAGCACCATAATTTGAGACATCATTTTTCATATTTGCATCATCAGAAATGGAGAAGTATCAGTGATCATATTTTAAAGTCCTAAAAAACTCACATAAAATTATTTTAGTTGTCTTTTCTAACAACCTGGATTTTGTGAGTATAATAAATCCTCACAAACCTGTTTAGGGGACCCTGGATAAAATATACTTTTTTTGTTGTTCGGATTTTGCTGATATTTCATAGATACTGTCTGTTAATTAATTACAGAATTTGTGGATTAAATCAAGATTTTACTGCAAATGGGGCATTTACAGCCATTATGTAATTATGCAAACGATGTAAATTCAGATTTAACCAATATTCAAATTCAACAGACATCGTCCATCCAACAGCCCATTAAAGTTTTACTGTTTATATAGCTTTTGGCATATAATTATGCCAAAAGTCACATCTATTCACGCTTTCTTCTAATGAATTAAAAAATAAAATGTCCAAGCTCAGTATGCTAATGCTTATATAAAAAGTAACCCTGCTAATGACAAGTATTTAAAACTATTTTCAGAAATAGCACCAAATGGGGTATTTAAATTTTGTTTATAAATTGAAGTAAATGAAATGTACAACAGGTTTTTGGTTTTTTTTTTTAAAGCTGACTTTTGAATTCTCATGGACTAAGTATTCTAATAATTGTATTTATTTTAAAGTACTGCATTGGTATCTTCTTTTATCAAAATCAAAATAAAAGCTTCTTTTATTTTGGAGACTCACTTATCCGCTTTCTTAATAGGATCCTCCAATTCAGAGAATGGGACGGGATTGTCCCATTCAATCCCGTCAACAGTCACTGACACCTTTCGCTGTTTCTCTCTCTCTCTCTTTGCTTCCACTTTAACTCAAACAGGCTGTCAGGCCTCCGGACCCAACCATGACGGTCAGTCTCTTTCACACCAGTTTTCAGGGGTTATCTCCTGCTGTGGTGGGGGATTGCCACTCTCCCTGTCACCTCCAGAGTACCCCTTATCTCACGCAGACCCCTCCAGGGTCCAGCTTCGCCTTTATCTGGCTTCCCAACATTAAAAATCCAACAAAGAAGAATGAGTACCGTTCCTCCGTGCCACACCATCATGATGTCACCTCGGAAGTCCTATGTAACAACTATTATTATTATCATTGTTTGTATAAAAATGAATTATACCCAGAAGCCACACTGTTCATGAATTGATATTGATGTATATTAAAAATAAAAATCCAATAAAACTTTAAAGAAAAACTGCTTCCTTTTCCTTGCTTCCTGACTTTTCTGATTTAAAAACCTAATTTAAAACCTGAAGAGAAATGAAATTCATCATAAAAACCCTTGCCAGATACAATAACAACATACCCATTTGTTTTAAATGCTCAAAGAAAGGTGTTACCTTAATGTTAAAGAAGTTAATTCTCTACATTAAAACATACAGCATATCAAATCGAAAGTAGTATTTGGGAAAAAGAGAAAGAGACAAAATCCAAAACAAATTAGAACAAAGGTGTAAATGGCAACTGCCAAGATGCTTTTACAAGGGGTTAGTCTGGAGGATATCACTTTGGAATTTTGTTAATGTGCTACTGAAAAGAGAATCACTGTAAAATCAAATCCTGTTCAACTGAGCAAGGTAAGGAGTAAAAAAAAATAAACTTTGTAGCATAGGACCTTGTTATAGCAATACAGGTACTATATTTTCCTGCGTATAAGATTACTTTCTAACACACAAAAATCTTCTCAAAAGTCGGGGGTCGTCTTATACGCCGGGTCTCATTCTCCTGTAACCAGGCAGACCAGCCCATAAGGCTCTGACGAGCCTTAAATGGCTCTGAGGAGGGTTGTCTTATACGCCCAGTCGTCTTATACACCGGAAAATATGGTAGTCCTCAACTTAAAACACTTCATTTAGCGACCATTTAGTGGCTCTGAAGTGACTTATGACCATTTTTCACACGACCATTTAAGCATCCCTATAGTCACATGATCAAAATTCAGATGCTTGGCAATTGGTTCATATTTATGACGGTTGCAGTCTCCCAGAGTCATGTGATCAGCTTCTGTGACCTTCTGACAAGCAAAGTCAATGGGGAAGCCAGATTTACTTAACCACTATTGCTACCACTGCTGAACCACTTCACCACCACTGTTATTAACTTAACAAAAGCAATGATTCACTCAACAGCTTTGGCAAGAAAAGTCATAAAATCAGGCAAAATCACTTAACAAGTGTTTCACGTAGCAATGTAAATTTTGGGCTCAGTTGTGGTCGTAACTCGAGGACTACCTGTACTTTCAACCCTGACTGAGAACATACCAAAATGGGAGTACAATGTTATCATTGTTGCTATTACTGCTATTATCATTTTCATCCTATACAACTCTTTTCTGAGATTAGTTCTCTACAAGGTAGAGCTGATGTAAACTACGCCTGGATCCAAAGGCACTCTCAGACTACATCATTTTGGGGGCAATGCAGTAGATTTCATCTCATCTTTCAGATCAAAACCTCTACAATGACAACCTCCATCTTATTTGGATTTAGATTTTGCATGCTTGCAAACAGACATTTAGGGAGATACGGCAAGAGCAGTGATGTGGAGAAAGTTATTTGGGTGTCATCAGTATATTCATAAAGCTTTACACTGGACTATGTATCAGAATAGTTGCTATCTCACCCTTCTTCACTATCATTTTGTTTACTGCTATCAACATAATACATATTATTGAGAAAAATGATTGATGTTTCAGAGAAGCGACAGAGGTTTTAAAGGCGACTGCAAGCTCTGATGCAGTCATTCTTCCCAATTTCACCTTCAGTTAAAGTGAAATTGCAGATATTTATTTTAGAAACCAACATAAACCTTTAGAATGGGAATGAACAACAACAAAAAAAAACATGAATACATACAATTAAGGATGCTTCACTCAAATCCCTTTTGATTCCTTAAAAACTATTACAGCATGCAGATTGATGTTATGTAACTCGGTTCTGTGAATTTTGCATTAATATGCATTATTGTTTAAATTCACTTGTGCTGTACTACATGCTTTTGATTTTTTTTTCAGTGCTGAATTACTACATTTTTATCCTTACATTTTGCTTGCCCCCTTAGGTGGACTTGTTCCAGAAGCTTTGTTTTATAAATCAGCAAATTAATCAGTTGTTGAGAACAACGAGGATGAAGGGATAATAAGAGCCCGTGTGATCATAACAACTGACATTTCATTTGATATCATCTGTACCTCTGTTAAGAATAACCCTATTCTGTCAGGTAGAATTTGTTGTACTTCTGCCACTCTGTGGTCAAAACCAGAATAGCATAAAAGTTTCGTTCATTATGGAGAATAACTCAAAACACATTTTTTTAAGCTTTATCTGTTTCAATGTGCTGCCTTCTATTAAACTGTAAACAAATTTTATTGTAATGTACTGTTTAGCCATTGTTGTACAAGTTTTTTCACGAATCAAACTGAAAAGACTAGCAACAAGAAGTATTATTTTCTGCCATATGGGGCTTCCCAGAAGCAACTAAAGAATTAAATAGGATTTCCCTTCAGATATGTTGAATTTCAAGTTCCATAATTTCAAGACAGCATTGTTCTAACTGGCTAGAAATTAAAATAGCATTTAATGTAATCTAAAATATCCAAAGGGCTTTAAGTCAAAAAAGATTACTCCTTGATCAAAGACATCAATACTCTTATGTTTACAATTAAAATACAATTCAATACCCCTAAAAGGTGTGGGAAGTTAGCACCCACCCCTCTCCTAGAAAATGAAATATTTTAGGAAATATTAAAAGGGCAGAATATTTCCCCAAAAAGGGAGGCAGAAACTCCTCCCATCTAGCAACAGAAATTCACCAATGGCACCTGGGAAGATTACATCACCCAGCAAACCTACAAAGTTAGCTAAGACCCTCACCCCCTGGGACAGCCAATGGGATACATTTCTTGTACAGGAACAGGAAACTCTAAGGCGGGGCCCAACAGAGGGCATAAAACCAAGGCACTCCCAGCATCTCTTCCCTTTTCTGCTCAGAAACTCAAGCCATGTGATCCTTTCCATCATTAAACCATCTTCCCAAACAGTCTCCATGTTTCCAGTGTCTTTTTCCCCACTTGGAACTGAACTCAGAAGATATTTATTCCAACAAAGGAATACATGCTTAATAATTTTATTATAATATTTAATTAATATTATATCTGGTTTTTCATCAAGGAATTTAAGGTAGTATACATAACACACGCTCTGCTCAACAACACAGAGAGTAAGCAAAACTTGCTCGGGATTTCCCAAAATCTTCCAATAGCTGAGCATAAATTTGAACCTTAATCTCCCAAATACTAATCTAACAACAAAACCCCAAATGGCTGAGTGATTGTAAGCACTGTGGGAGGCATCACATACAGTATGTTTTTTTGCATTAGATACTACAACGACTTGGATGGTCAGTCAAAAGACCATGCCCAAAACTGAAGAGTTATTTAATCCCATTAAGAAACTTAATGGTAAACTGGTTTTATAAGCCATTATAAATGTAGTGGGTATAACTGAAATGTTATATCAAATTACAAGGGATATGGTTGTTCCTGATTGTTCCCAAACTCTACAGGAAACACAGGGAACACCCCAGGGATGCTATTCAGCAGGTTCTGAAAGTTCTGGAGAACCGGCAGCGGAATTTTTGAGTAGTTTGGAGAACTGACAAATACCACCTCTGGCTGGCCCCAAAGTGGGGTGAGAATGGAGATTTTGTAATATTCTTCCCCCAGGAGTGGGGAGGCAATAGAGATTTTGCAGTATCCTTCCCCTGGAGTGGGGTAGGAATGGAGATTTTGCAGTATCCTTCCCCTGCCATGCCCACCAAGACATGCCCACCAAGCTACACCATGCCCACCAAGCCACGCTCACAGAACCAGTAGTAAAAAAAAATTGAATTCCATGACTGGCACACTTTATAGAAGAGGCATGGCCTTGTATGTGAAAGAGAGCATTGAATCAAATGATCTTCACATCCTCAAAGGGGCAGATCAACAGAATCACCCTGGGCAGAAATAACAGATCCTAAAGTAGGTAAATACTAGAGGTATATCCATTTATCAAGATGTTAGATCTGGAAATGGAGAGGGATATAAGAGAGACATTCCAAAAAAGGAAGTCTTGTAATTATACAAAATGAATGTGCATTCAAGCTACGACCAATGAAAAATTCTTAGATACTATAAATAACTGTCTGCTAGAGTAGATAGTCATGGAACTGACCTAAAGGAAGGGGCAATGCTGAACCTTCTACTACCTACCTGAAGTAGGACTCAGGACTTCATGAGTGAAATATATGTAGTTGAATGAATTTGGAATTGTTACCGTAATGCTATAAAACTGAATATTGAAAAAAGCCATAGCCTAGTTAGCAAATCCAATACAGTCATATTCGACTTCAGAAATATGAACATCTATATCTAATATTACATATCTTGACCGCAGCAAGAATTGTATATGTGCAGCAATGGAAGAACGAAAACACCCCTTTGGAGGATGAGACGATAAGGAAGATACTAGACTGTGTGGAAATGGACAGACTAACGCTAAAAATAAAAGATAAAAGAGATACAGAATACCATTCATCATGGAATAGATTCTATCAATGGTTAGAAACACGAGGTAGAAGTTGGAATGTGAAAGAATCAGATTAGGTGGACATGGAAAGAGATATTATTTTTAATATCGATATAGGAATGTAAACATTAGAATGATAGATAAGTTGACATACTAGAATATGATGGTCAGAAACTATTGTACAACATTAGCACTGTTTAAAATACTATATATGTTATTCTAGGGACGTGGTGGCCCAGTGGCTAAGATGCTGAACCTGTGGATCGAATGATCGGGAGATCAGCGGTTTGAATCCTAGTGCTGCCTAACGGGGTGAGCTCCCGTTACTTGTCCCAGCTTCTGCCAACCTAGCAGTTCGAAAGCAGGTAAAAAATGCAAGTAGAAAAATGGGGGCCACCTTTGGTGGGAAGGTAACAATGTTCCGTGTGCCTTTGGCGTTTAGTCATGCCGCCACATGACCACGGAGATGTCTTCAGACAGCTCTGGCTCTTCGGCTTTGAAACGGAGATGAGCACCGCCCCCTACAGTCGGGAATGACTAGCACATATGTGCGAGGCGAACCTTTACCTTTATATGTTATTCTGTTCTTTACTTTTGTTTTATGGTAAGTGGAATGCCAGGACAATTACACTGTATTCAGTATATTCATATGTAAACAATAAAAATATATCTTTAAAAAAAGAAATACGGACATCTCAAAATTAAGAAGACTAGAGAAAAAGAAACTCGAGAAAAAAAGATCAAAAGGGCAGGTATTCCCCAGAAAGCTTGATTGTTGTTTAAAACCACAATAAGGGATAAACAAAGGCACAAAGTATTCCTAAAATTAGGAAAATGCCCCAAAGTCCAAGAAAAGGTCTGAATGGTTCGTTGACATAGTAAAGGAGGCTATGGGTGCCAAAGAAAGTATTGATTGAAAGTGGAAGACCTGTCTTAATCAAGAAAACAGGAAGCAATATTAAGTCTGGCTAAAGAAATGCAAAGAGACCAGTGGTTTCCAACCATTCCGGCTCTAAAAACCAACAACAGCGGTGGCAGTGCATGGTGGCCGTGGTGGAGGAAGGGATGGTTTCGTGCATTCAACCATTTGCACAGCCCAGTTCCCAACGAGCCATGGCTCAGTACCTGTCCACAGCCCGGGGTTGGGGACCCCTGCCTTGAACAATGAAGGAATCAAGCGTGCTAAGGAAATTGCAAAGAAGCTGAATGAATGCTTTGCTTTTGCTTTCCTAAGAGCAAAATTGGGTGAGATTCTCAGGAAGAGCATCAGACGACCTGAGCTACCGCTTTTTTGGAGTATAAGACACACCAGAGTATAAGATGCACCTACCTTTTTTGGTGAGGAAAAGAAGAAAAAGAAATCTCCCTCTGCCTCTGTGTAATTTTGCCTCATTGCAGCAAACAGCCTGCTTTGCTTTCATTTTTGTTTTCAGCATAGCTTGATTAGCACAAGGAGAAAAAAAATCTGCTCCAGCAATTTACCTCTTTGAAGCAAGCAAAGCAACTGAGCCCTGTGCAAAGCAACTGAGAGCAAATCAGCTGAGAGTCGGGAGGCCGATCCAATCAACTTGTGCTAATTAGGCTGCACTGATGCTGAAAGGAGCTGTTTTTTCTTGCTGTTTGCTTGCAAGGAGGTAACTGCTGCGAGGCAGAGGCCAAAGGGTAGGGGCCAATGGGTGGGTGTGGCTACATTTGGTGTATAAGATGCACCTAACTTTTCACCCCCTTTGGGGGGGGAAGGTGTGTTTTATAATCCGAAAAGTACAGTATATTATAATGGGAAAAAGAAAAGAAGTGCTAGTCTACACTGACAAACTGAATATCAACATGCAATATTGACAGCATCTATTCATGGGTTAAAAGCTAAGTCCATAAACTTTCTAACTAAAATATGCAACTTGTCTCTGCACACAGCCTCTGAAGGGGAGAAATGGAAGAGGGTCAATGTCACTCCAACTTTTAAAAGTTGGATCAATTCACAGGAAATCACTGAGATTATTGGCTATTAGGCTTGATGTCAGTGTGAGTATCTCTGAAGGCCATCTGCTGGGAGATTAGGGGGGCTCCTTGTGCAATTGTTTGGCCACTATGAGAACAGACTGCTGAGCCATGTTCTTATGTTCTTAACCTAGTTAGCTTTGGAGCCCAGATTCAACCAAATAGAGGTTGCCACAATTTGAGATTGTTAAAGCAACTTTTTATATTCCAAATCATAAAAATAATCAAGGAAAGGAAAAAAGGAAAGATCAAACAGGACATTACAAACTTTTAATCTAACTGAATCTGTATGAGAGGGTCAGACGGAATAAGTGAAAAGTAACATTTGAAAAGGGTATCAAAGCAAAAGAAACGTACACTCTTTAGATTAAAGGGAGAATTACAAAATTGAGAAAAAGTCAGAGGATAAAGACTGAACTAGAAAAGGTTTGAGGGGGTGGGATTATGCTGGTATCTCTCAGTTTCTACTCTGTATCTCTAGTTCTTTGTGAATCTTGCAATAGTGTTGCACAAGAGTTTGATCATGTCTCAGTGAAAGAGAGAAAAATAAGGTGTTCCTGACCATTTTGACTCTTTATTTTAGGTTTGATGTATCAGTTTAACATACAAGTAAATCACTTTTCCCATAGATAATGTACTCCCAATAATCGTAGGGCAGTGCCTGGGGATAAGAGAAGCAAAGAGTACCTACTTGAGATTCTGTACCAGAAGCAAGAAGAGAATTCAGTTTTTATCCACTCTTAAGGACAAACATAACTTGTAAGGTTATTCTTTTAAGAGAGAGCTTTCCTCTTCCAAGTAAGTCTGGAATGTGTTTCTATTACAATAAAGTAGCACAAAGAAGCAATACAAATCTTACAAGGAGGTCCTAAAGTTGAAATGCTGTACAATATTTCTAATGAGTATTCAATTCATTTACAATCATTCAATTTGGAAGATGTAAAGAGAGCTGCCTGTCATTTAAATGTTTCCTTCTTGAGGCATACAGCAGTATGTCTCAATCACCCATTTTATAAACAACATCTGGAGCAGTGTTTCAAAATATTGCTGTACTTCAAAGCTCCATGAGGTTGGGGAAAGTGCTTTACTTCAAATCTATACACAATATAATCCCAGTAGGAATATTTCCAACTTCAGAATCCGAGATGTGTCTGCAGTTTATTTATTTATAAATCCTTCTCTTGACTGAAGATACGTATGTCTTCCATTGGTTCCCATGGAAACAGGGTATGAGCATCATTTGGCTTTGAAAGGTCTTGTGAATAGTTATTTCTGGGCTAATCTACAGTATTGGCAATTTTGTAGGTGGTGAAATCTTCTCACAAGTGATATAGGCTTATTTAGACAGATTTCTCATTCCTTCTGATAAAGTCCGGAATCTTTCAACCCATCATGATTTTTGGGTTGCATAAATGTAACAAAGAAAACTCTGACTATTTAAATCAGGGCTTTCTCACTTCTGTTTAGGGAAAAGTACCTCATTCATTCATCATCTCCTATAATGGCAAAATGTGGGCCAATATAGTAAAGAATGTTTTTATAACAAAGTGTTCTTGGCATCAAAGATAAAAAAAAAATAAACTGCTATATAGTTCACATTAGCACTTGTTTTAAAAGTAAAAATAAAACTGTCAGCATGGAAGATAGATATAATAACTTTTAGAATCTTCCAATTTAATGGCAGAATACTATCAGGTAACAATAGCTGGAACCAGAGAATAAAATATTGCTTTGTTCTTTTTGGCCATTATGACATCACCCTTGCAGTTCTTTTTATAAAAATGAAATTCCATAAATGTGCCAGGTTCTAAATTATAGCTAAAAGCCTCCCTTAGAAACCCCAGATCTCAACATGCACCAATTATAAATCTCCTTAACATTGAAGGATGGCAACAGGACATTAATAACAACACTCTTTATTGACATCCCTATTGACCTTTGGTAACAAAGCAGTGTTACTAAACACCATCAGCCTCTGCAAGAGAAAAGGATGCTGTTGTAACCAGTAAATAGAAAATTGCTTTTTCTATAAAAGGAGATTTAGTCGCACCGGATGACCTAGAACATCTTATGGCATTATGGAAAATAGGCAAACAAAATATACAGAGGAGGATCATCACAGCAGAATAATGATATTTATGCAAATATCATAGATATGGAAATCACACTTCACTTTTAAAGTCACAAACATGCTACAGTTCTCAGTAACAGCCTGTTCTACTATAGTCCAACCAAACTAAATAAATTTGACTTTTAGCTTAGGTATAGTTGTTACCACGCATGCCTGTCTATATTCAGAAACTCTGCTTTCCAAAACAGATATATGGTCAATTCATACTTAACTGCAAAAAGAAATGCCTTAATTGTCTTAAAGTATCTGCAAAAGCATGGATAGACCATATTGCCACAGGCAATACTTTTTTAAAAAGGCAATATTTGCAGTTACACAATGGGTAGGAGGGGAATAGTGACATCATCCAAAAGGGCAGGTTAGAATTATCCAGGCATTTTAAGCAGGGGGCTGAACTTTCTTGTTGAAAAGCGTATTGAGCTATCAGCCATAGTTTACTAGAAAACTTCTGTCAGCCGAAATCAGAAATTTGCCACCAAATTTGACCATCACTTTTCTTGGGATTCCAAAGAACACACAAATGTGGATGGAACCACATCTAGTCCACAGGATACACACTCATATCCTAGAGAAAAAACAGTTATGAACAGTCTTAATGTTCATATTTTCTATGTTAGTTAATATTTTCTGTGAATAAAGCTTGGGTCATTCTTTGTAAGAGATGGCAGCATAAGAAGGATGAGGAATCAATAACATTCTCATCTCCACTGGCAGGATCATAAAGTCTTCCATTGATGGAACAAGTTCTTCCATTTGGAGACAACAATTACATATTGTACTGGTCATAATTCTCTCTCCCCTATTGTTTAACATCTATATGAAGCCTCTGGGGGAGATCATACATGGTTTTGGGGTGGGGTATCATCAATACGCTGATGATACCCAACTTTTTATATTCACCGTGAATCAGCCCAGTAATGCCCTTGACATGATGTCCCAATGCCTGGAGGCGATGCAGCTCTGGATGGGGATGAACAGGCTCTGACTCAACCCTGCCAAGACGGAGTGGTTGTGGGTACCGGCATCTTGGTTCCAAGGGAATATTCCATCCTTAGTCATAGGGGGAGAGGTGTTGCCCCCTATGGATAGGGTGCGCAACTTAGGCATCCTCCTGGATGCACGGTTGACCTTAGAAGACCATGTTACGACCGTGACCAGGGGGGTCATTTGCCCAGATTCGTCTGGTGCACCAATTGCGCCCCTACCTGGACCGAGATGCCTTACACATGGTCACCCATGCTCTTGTCACCTCTCGGATTGACTATTGCAATGCTCTCTACATGGTGCTACCCTTGAAAACCACTTGGAGACTTCAGCTGGTGCAGAATGTGGCCGCACAGGTAGTGATGGGAGTATCCCAATACTCCCATGTCACACCCCTCCATGACCTGCATTAGCTACCAGTTGCCCTCCAGGTAAGGTTCAAGGTGTTGGTGATCACCTATAAAGCCCTACATGGCTTAGGTCCAGGGTATTTGGCAGAACACCTGCGGCCAGCAACAGGTCCCCATCGCCTGGTGTGCTCACACAGAGAGGGCCTACTTGGGGTCCCTTCGAACAGGCAATGTTGGCAGACGGCCCCTAGGGAGCAAGCCTCCTCTGTGGGCGCACCTACCTCTGGAATCAGCTCCCCTTGGAGCTTCAGGTAGCCCCCGACCTTCGCTCCTTCCGCTGTGACCTTAAAACATGGTTGTTTTGCCAGGCTGGCCTGGGCTGAATGGGGTTTTAATGGGAATTTTAGTTTTTAGTGTCTGAATTTTAATCTGGACTGGTTTTATTGTTGTGAGCCGCCCTAAGTCCTTGCGGAGAAAGGGCGGCATATAAATTATAAATAAATAAATAATTTTATTTATTATAATATAAATATGTACATACATACATACATCTGTTGTTACAATTTTGTATTTCCTATAAATGTATCTGTGTAATTAAGCTCAAATATGCCATCATTCTCCAGTCACATATTCCAGTTGAAATATTTATGTGGATTGGCCTTGAAAAGTCATAACAAAATACATTAGTTTGTAATCATTTTTAGAACCCTAATCTTGACTACTGCACGCCTACATACTTATTTGAGGACTGTATTAATTAGTGTAGATTATATGCTTCATTATTACTTTTATATGTCTTACTAAATCATATTCACATTAATGATAAAAGCTTGCTATCTATTTATTAACTTAATCAGTTTTAATATAATTTTAAGAGTACTAAACATTGCACTTGATGGAATTTCTGAAAATATTTGGTTAGATATTTTTAGATGTATATTTTGAAATGTTAAATGGATAGCATTTTTAAACTTGTATTTATGGAATTATCTGTTACTTATCAATATCCCATTTTTACGTGTAGAAAAACTATTCGTATAACCTAAGGTTAACATATCCATCCATTTCTTACCATAAATGTACGAAATGCCAACAAGTTCAAAGATGGCTATTATAACAAGAGAATAAGATGCTGCATAGGTGTCCACAAGCTGCAACATGTACATCCCACCCTAAAATTAAAAACAAATAGTTATTAATAGAAATGCCGCAGTCAGCAGGAACCCAGCTAATAATTGCAGTAAGAAAAAAGTACAGTTACTGCTATTTTGTCACCAAGCCCCATCTCACAATGAGTATTTTCACTATGAAAATACCCTATGAACTATAAATATAGATTTTTCAAGAATATCTATTTTTGATATGCCTTTACAACAAAATGGGGGTAAGAGTGGCCAAAATAAAATGAACATGAAGTTGGATTTTTATATGGTGGCAGAGCTTAGCTGTTTGAAACTCCTATATACACTAGAAGTAAAGAGAAGAGGGAATTAGCTGCGCCACCTCTTTGAGACAATTGAAGAATGTGAAGAAAACAGATCTATAAATTTTATCTATGTGGCTGTGCTCCAGCCCTTACTCATTCCTTCCACTAAATTACATCTTTAGAAATGTCTATAGGTAATCGTCAATTTACAACAGTTTGTTTACTGACCATTCAAAGTTACAACGGCATTGGAAAAAATGACTTATTTTCACATTTATGACTGTTGCAGCATCTCCATGGTCACACAATCAAAATTCAGACATTTTGCAACTGATTCATATTTATGATAGCTGCAGTGATGCCCCCGGTGTCATGTGATCAACTTTTGCTACTTTCTAACAAGTAAAGTCAATGGGGAAGCCAGATTTACTTAACCACTGTGTTACTAATTTAACAGCTGCACTGATTCACTTAACAACTATGGCAAGGAAGATTGTAAAATGGGACAAAACTCACTTAACACTGGTCTCGCTTAGCAACTTAAATTTTTGGGCTCAGTTGCGTTCTTAAGCCAAGGACTACCTGTATATGCTTATCAGGGCCTTCAGAACAGTCATACATTTTCATGATCAATGAAACTTTTCTTCGAACTGCACTTCCTCTGGCATTAATCTACTCTTAGAGCTGGTTTTTCTAATTGTCGAATCTGGTTAAACAGCACAGAATGTAATATATGTTTACCTGAGTGATCATAGGAAAACCCATGATGAAAAAGGAAATGCAGCATCCAAGAGTGAACAGTGGCTTGTGGGTTCGTAAATACTTTGGAAATTCATCTGAAACTGACGTCACTATGGTTTCAATAGTGGCAAACTGAAATGCCAAAGAAGAGAGAGAGAGAAAAAAATCAGTAGCAATCAGTGAGTAAAACAGCAGATTTCTTGTTAGTTTGAACATCATACCTGAAGGGAAACACCTTCATTATGTTTCTGCTTTGTCCATTTAATATTTCACAGATTAAAAATTTGAATATAAATAAATATAATATATATTATATTTAAAACATAAATTATATTTATGACAAACCTAAGTAAGTATTTTTAAAGGAAAATATTATTAATATAGTGCCAATCATTTGTTACATACAGTAGAAAGTTAAAATAAAATAAAAAAGATGAGAAAATCATGGGTCATTCAAATGATTTACGGAAGCAATTTTTATCTTAAGCATTAACTAACCAATTTCACCACATTGATTCTTCTTGGTCTCTTCTCATTCTCTATGTTTATGGCTTCAGCCCTTTTAGAACAATAATACAGGTGTCTATATAGCATCCTATTCTCCCCATTCAGCAAGTTGATCTAAATACTTTTTAAGCCCTCTCGTTCTTCCATTTTGCTTCAGTCCTTATTTGGATTTCCTTTAGTTCGAAGCATGTGAGTGATATGCTCCATACAGTTCTGATTAATGTTCATTGACCCTCTTTTTATATATCAGTTTAGCAACTGGCTGTAATCTGATAATTAGTCTATAGAGACCATTAGTTTATTTTTTATTCATTTATTTGATTTCAATATCCAATCTTCTCAGCAAATGACTCTGGGAGGCTCGCAATTCAGAAACGTATATTATACATACATTAAAATCTTAAAACATTTTAAAACATTAAAACCATTAAAACACTAAAAAAAATAAAACTTCTAATTTGAGTACATATAAAATAAAACATCTGGGCTGTTAACAATATAGCCAGGAGGCAGGCCTTTGGAGCATGTAGTGCCCTAGGCTCAGGAGCATAGCAATGTCTTTAAAGTTTTATGGAAGGCTAACAGGTTTGGGGCCATTTTAATCTCCAAAGGGAGGATGTTCCAGAGAGCAGGGACTGCTGCAGAGAAAAATTGTATTCTAATATCTGTGAGCCAACGTTCTTTGGCTGACAGGATCTGTAGCATGGCCATCCTATTTGGTCTAATTGGATGGGTAAAAATTTCTTGAAACAAGGTAATGCCCTAGTTCCAAGCCATTAGTTATTTGTAAACCAAAGGCAGTTATAATAATCTCAAAATAAATGTTGGTTCTAACCCGGTATAAATGAATTCAGTGTCACTTACTTCTAAGAAACATGTATAGCATCATCTGCTGTACGCTAAATTTATCAGAGAATCTGTGCTGGATCCCAGCCTGCAACTACTTAAATTAAAATATTAATTCAATATTTATTTAATACTTATTTAATAAATAAATTTAATATTTATTTAATACACCAGGGGTGAAATGTAAAATTTGTTACTACTGGTTCTGTGGGCGTGGCTTGGTGGTGGGGGGGGGTAATGTGACTGGGTGGGCATGACCAACTTTTTTTTATTTTTAACTTTTCAAAGCATTTTTTCTGCAAATGCAAGAAAGTGCTTTGAAAAGCGTCTGCCAATCAGGAACACAGCTGGGATCATCAGAGGCTTTTCATAGCATTTTTTTAACCACCTCTTCCACTGAAGAGGTTGCAGAAAAAAATGCTTTGAAAATCTCTCTGACGATCAGGCTGTTAAAGCATTTTTTTCTCTGATGATCCCAGCTGTGTTGCCTGATCATCAGAGCCTTTTCAAAGCATTTTTTAACCACCTCTGCAGAAAAAAATGCTTTGAAAAGCCTCTGACGTCCCAGCTGAGCCTCGCGATCATCGGAGGCTTTTTTTTACTTTTAAAAGCATTTTTTCAGCGAAGAAGTTGTAGAAAAAATGCTTTTAAAAGTAAAAAAAAAAGCCTCTGATGATCATGCCGCTCAACTGGGCATGGTGGAGGGGGGGCGCTGCAGGAATTTTTGCTACCGGTTCTCCAAACCACCCACTGCCATCGCTACCGGATTGGGCGATCCAGTCCGAACCGGGAGCATTTCACCCCTGGTTTACACTCTGAGCTTTTAATGAACAAACAGGAAGTCATATAAAAAAGATTTGTCTACCATTGTGTCCAATCCAAGGGTAAGAAGCATCAAGAAGAAGATTATAGCCCAAAATGGAGAAAGTGGAAGCCTAGTTAAGGCTTCAGGATATACCACAAATGCAATGCCAGGACCTAGAATCCGAAACAAAATAGACAGAAATCATATTGATAGCTTAAATAAGAAACATCCTTTGAACTGGGTGGGAGGGTGGTCATACTGAACAAAAAAAAAATCCATTTCAATTTAAGATGACAGCATTTAGAAGTCAGTTTCCCACTTTCCAATTGAATAGTGCATTATAGGGTCACAGGATGTAGTATTCCAATCATACATTTTGAGCACAAGCAAGCTCCAGAAAAATCTAGCTTTTCATAGAAAGGGGATAGCAAAGATCATTATTAGAACAGCAGGGAGTTTGCTATATACTGTAACTGTATCTATTAAATACAAATATGCCCCGACTATGAAAGAGAATGTGATATAGTGAAACATTTCAAGAAATGTTTGTGACTCTTCAGAGTACACCCTATTTTATTCTATCTTATTGATGCCGAATTGCAACATAGAAATACAACTTCTCTTTAAAATATTTGTCTTCTTAATTGCCCTCCCACTTGTTTCATTTACCATACATGAATTCCCTCTATCATTTTTATGTACCATGCATCATCTGTTGGAGAAACTGGTGCCATCCCAATATTTTTATTACAAACCTGAACAATGGTTGGATTTGGCAAAACTACTGCATTGGGTATTTAAACCCAAACCATCTGGTAGGCAACAGATTTCCCTTTCCTCAGCTACTCTGTAATACACCACTGCCCATTTATTTTAGCAAAGCAAGAGTTAATTTCACAACCATTATATATTTCCCAAAAACGTTGGAAAACTCTTGTCAGACATAAAATACTGCTTGAAGACTTTTTTATTATTACTGGTGTGAGGCAATGCAAGAGGCTGACTTTAAAGCCTGCTGTTAACTGGGAGTTTTTCTTGGCAAGAAGGCTTAGGGGATGTTATATATTCATGAACATGCTCTTTCATCTCTTGATTAAAGATTTTTTTTTCTTGACTACTACAGATAAAAATGCTGCTTGCAGTAGCTTCTTGCACGTTTGGAAATTAAATTAAGGAATCAAAATAATGAGTTTCTAGAATTCATCATACTGTGGGAAAACCTAATTGCAGGAAATGAAACTGCAAATCTCTCTTGATTGGGATCCTTTAAATTAATTTCATGGAGAGATGGAGGTTATGACCATGGAGAGCTAGATATAGATAAGGGGAGTTGTTGGGCTTCAATACCCATCTGGGAAAAGACAAACATTGACCCTTTACAAAATCAACTCACAATTCAAGCAATAATTCAAAAAGTACCTTATAGTAGTGGAATAACTGGCATTTTCCTTTTGGGAGAGCCATATTATTCAAATATCCATCAAATTTGCTCATTTGGCATTTCAAAGCACTCATATAGTCATACTACAGAAGAACATTGGGCCTTAAGAAAAGGTTGCTATATGTCTACTTTTGCCCTCTGAGCTTCTGAATCACATGGATGCAAACATTTTAGTTCCGTTCTAGAGTTTTTACCCTTTAGCAAATTTTATTGTGCTTCTGTTTTGAATCAAAAGCCTACCTTATCAAGTTGTTTTGAAGTTTTAAGCATTAATATACAACTTTTGCATCATTACAGTTTTGTAGTTGTCTGGATTTTGAAGCACTTAAACAGTACTGAAGCCCGTTTTGGAAACTGAATCTAAAACTTTCACAATCACCAAAATACTCTTGAGTTTTTATATCTTACTTGAAATCCTAGAGATTTTGAAGTAAGATATAAAGAGATATAAGAGATTTTGAGATTTTATGAACATTTCTGATACGGCAAACTAGAGAAGAGTCATTGGGAAGGAGCTAAAATATACATGCTGCTTTGCACTCTTGCGCATGTCAGTTTAAAAGAAAGACCCATTGAATTTAATGGAGTCATACTTCCTGATAAGCAAAATGGCACTTAACCTAAACCTACTCATTAACTGAATTAACCATTTTATGGTTTTATTTAGCATTTAATGGCACTGTTTAATAACTGATCAAGTGAAGTAGATTTGTTTAGATAGGTCACATAAAGTACACTCTTAGAAACTGAAGAATCTGGATTGAATGGTTGTCCAAAATGAATATTACATATTTGTATTAAATCAGACATATCCAAGCAGTGGCCCATGGGCCTCATGCTGCCCTGGACAGCTAGTAATGCAGCCCCACAAGATCTTTTAAGATTATTTATACTTATATATACATTAACTATATAGGTCTTTGGTTATTTGGGTCTTCTCCCGCGTAAAATTGGAAGTGTCTTGGCGATATTTTGACGAAGTCTCATTCGTCATCTTCAGGCTTGCTCCTGGAAGCACAAAGCCGAGAACACCAGCCTGAAGACGACGAATGAGACTTCGTCAAAACGTCGCCAAGACACTTCCAATTTTACGTGGGAGAAGACCCGAATAACCAAAGACCTACATACAAACACCCGCGAAAACCTCAGAAAACAGACATTAACTATATAATTTATACACAGCCAAAGATAATTCCTCTTCACTCAGTGCAAATCAGGCAAGCCAAAAGGTTGAATCTGTATTCAATAAAGAATTATGAGTTGCAAATTTAACATGATACGCTCACAAAATGAACAATTTTTGCATATGATGTAGGATGACATGCAGGTATATACATGTTTTCCCCTGGAACTCATGAGTAACTTGTTTCTGAACCTTGGATCATTGCAGGTTTCAGAGCAAATGGCTGCAATATCTTTGCACACACTCTTCTATCACTGCTGAAATATTTTACAGAAGCATAGAAAGAGCAAATGCTTACATGTACAGTAATTCAGCTTGGATTAGCCCAGCATTTTTTAACTAACTCTTCAATATGAAAAGTCCCCTGTGTTTGCACCTATTAAATAAATTATTATTAAGTGCCAGGAAGGTTTTATGGGGTCCAAAAATGGTTTAGGAATAGGCAAGCTCATAAGACAATTATCCCAGTGATCAAATATTTATAGGTTGAGAATCACATTATCAAATGTATGGTATGTACATTACCAAGATCATTTGCAAACCTTAAAATTCAAATTACATTTTGACCGATTTGGCAGCAAAGATAGAAGAATCAGTTCCATTCTAATTCTACACTGACAATTTTCAGCTAAAAACTTGTATAAATAAGGCAATCGTATTATGTCCCATTGCATTAAAGAATCAGTCCAAAGAATCACTCATTTTAAGAAAAGATTGTGATCTTAAATGGTTAAACCTGTATGTGCAGTATGTGCAGTAAGACAGCCTATACAAGACATGAATAGGGAAGTATGGCTTTAAGTGCAGCTTGACTCATAGTTACTTCATGGACGCACCTTTATAGTTTCCTTAGCAACCATACCATGCTTCTTTCTTCTTTCAGGATATTTTTTTCCCCACTGATCTATAAATGTATTATTTCCTGGTGGGGAAAATTAACTAATTTCTTTGTTGTCCTCAGAGGATATAAAGGGAACTATCCCAACACAGATACTGTCTGACTAGCTTCTACACAAAGCAAAGATAGGCATGGCATGTTATCCTTTGACTTAGACAGCAACCATTCTTATAGCATGTTTCAAGCAGTAGTGGGTTTCAAATCCCATCGCTACTCATGGGTGCGTGTGTGCTCCTGTGCATGTGAAGAGATGTCTGGGTGAGTGGGTGGAGCCTGTCGCCGCCACCCCTACAGATTCGTCCAATCCTGGGCGAACCAGTAGCAACCCACCACTGGTTCCAAGGAGTTCCAAGTTGTGCCATTTTGCCCAAGTGCTTCATCTGCTCTAATCCATAGGTATATGCAGGATAGAAACCAGGAAAAAATCAGTACTTTTTACCAATAATACAATATTCAAAAAATACATTTATATGAAAAACAAAAAAAAAAAATCCTACCTTGGTCTGCAACATCTTCAATATCCACTTTAAGTTCATTTGCCATGAATCCAATCACTGAAAAGATGACGAAGCCTGCAAATATACTTGTGGCACTGTTGGTACAAGTTACTATCAAGGTGTCCCTGAAGAAAGGAAGGGCAAAAGAAAGTATATTTACCAGATTTTATTCGTGATATAGTACGTAATGTATACTGAGTATGTAATTATAATGTCACACTAATGACATACCAATATTTAATAAGTATGATACCAAATACTATTTATTATTTATTCATTCCATTTGGATAGCTGCTCATTCAACAAATGAGCCTGGGCAGTGAACAATATTAAAATAAAAAAATAATAATAATAACAATCAGAGTCAGAAGCAAGGCTATGCATAGGGTGGGTGCCACAGCAGAAAAGATTCTCCTTCTGTGCCCTGCAAACTGGCATTCCTTAACCCATAGGACCCTAAGCATGCCCATCCTGCCCGGCTAGTTTGAACAAATAGATATAACTGGGAAGAGGTGCTCCCTCAAGTATGCCAGTTCCAAGTCATTTAAAGGTGAGAAGCAGTACTTTGATTTGATCCTGCAAGCTAATGCAGCTCACAAAGTAGCGGTGTTACATGCATTAAGTAACCAGTGACATCTACTACCTATTCTGTCAGCAGTTAAAGCTTCCAAATGTTCTTCAAGAACAACCCATGTAGACTTCATTGCAACAGTTCACAGGGGCATGGGTAATAAGTAGAGTGTCCTAGTCCCAGAGTGGGTGCAAATGGTGTGCAACCTACATTCCCAATAACAACACTCCCCACCCACAAAAAAGCTACACTGATAAAAATAATTTAATTCACCTTATCAATGTAGACATTTTACAATACAGAACTGATGCTTTTAAAGACAGAAATTCTAAGACAGTGATTACTAATTCCTGATTTGATTGTGTGATTCAATCCAACTATTTCAATCCAAGTATTAGCAGCAGCAGCATAAATCTTACATTTTTAAACTTTCAATTTAAAATCTTAGATTTTAAAACAGGGAAAACAATAAGTCAGCTTTTGCAAACCCTAGTACAAAACCACACAATGCCTAGAACAACATACAGTAAATTTTAGGTGGACCTTATCAAATAATAGAAGTCACCACTTCCATAGGCATTTAAGGTGAAAAGTTCAAGTGAAGATTTGGAAGAAAAATTATGTTATACTACATAATTAAGAAAACATTTGAGATAAAATAGTATGCTCTTATGATGAGTTCAGTTTTTCCCATCCTGTACCTTTTTCGTAAGTTATCCAGTTTGAGTAAAGCTAAAGGGACCCAGATTGGAAATACTATTTTGAGTGTTACATCTGTATCAGGGGTGGGTTCTACTTACCTTTACTACTGGTTTGCAATGGGACCACGCACACACATGCTTCGCGCACGCAGAAGCTTCTGTGCATGAGCAGAAGCGTTCTGATGACGTTGGGGTCAGTGGGCGGAGCCTCGCACTGGTTTTACTACCTGTTCTATAGAACCAGTGTGAACTGGGGACAACCCACCACTGGTCTGAATGCTGAAACTCCAGATGCAAGTGTCTAATCAGCATCCCATTACTAAGCTGCTTCAAGAACAAACTTGTTGTATACAGAAAAGTGGCAAATTGTGCACATGTAGTAGATCACTGAACAGAAAATTCAGTCTACGTAATCACTAAATGCATGCTTCAGTAATTGAATGCTGATAAAAGACAGATGTCAACAAAAACATTTAACTCGCAGAGAGCTTTAAGAATGATCACACAAAGTGTGATGCTAAGCACGTAAGGGGATTTAGAAGAGTTGCTTAGCCAATACTTTGAACATTCAAAAGTTCAGTTCACACTTATCCAAGGCAGTTACAATAGTAGGCATTTCCTCCTCTGCATGCCCACAACAGTTTCATGCTAACCGAGGCTACATGTATTTGGAGAAGGGCTTTTTTTTATTATTTGATTTATTTTTTGGCCTGCCGCAATCCCACGATCTCAGCAGTTACAATGTCACAATTAAAGCAACAAAAAAACACAGCGGAAGGAAGGAAGGAAGGAAGGAAGGAAGGAAGGAAGGAAGGAAGGAAGGAAGGAAGGAAGGAAAAAGGCCCAGGTGATGTTAGTCACCAGCTCTTCAAAAGAGTTTCTTTTTTTAATAAATTCCTAAAAGCTATCAGGAAGATTATTCTGATCTGAGAGGTGAATGCATTATAATATAATAACAGAGTTGGAAGGGACCTTGGAGGTCTTCTAGTCCAACCCCCTGCTTAGGCAGGAAACCTTGCACCACTTCAGACAAATGGTCATCCAACATCTTCTTAAAAACTTCCAATGTTGGAGCATTCACAACTTCTGCACATAAGTTGTTCCACTGATTAATTGTTCTAACTTTCAGGAAATTTCTTCCTAGTTCTAAGTTGCTTCTCTCCTTGATTAGTTTCCATCCATTGTTTCTTGTCCTATCCTCAGGTGCTCTGGAGAATAGTTTGACTCCCTCTTCCTTGTGGGAGGCCCTGAGATATTGGAACACTGCTATCATGTCTCCCCAGTCCTTCTTTTCATTAAACTAGACATACCCAGTTCCTGCAACCGTTCTTCATATATTTTAGCCTCCAGCCCCCTAATCATCTTTGTTGCTCTTCTCTGCATTCTTTCTAGAGTCTCCACATCCTTTTTACATCATGGTGACCATTCCATTGGGTCAGCATTGCTATGGAAAAGAAGTACTTTCTAACTTGAGCTCCCCTGACATTTCAGAAATGTGGGACAACACAGAGCTCCCTCCCATAAAATCTAATAGATTGGGCTAAATGCAGTTAGAGGAGCTAGACCTTCATATAACCAGGAACCAAATTTCAAAGGGCTCTATAAATTTAGCTTCAGTTAGAAAAACTGAACCAGTGCAGAGCCTGGAATATACAGGGTAAGGCAGCATCATGTATAGCACATTGCAATTAGCCTTATGGGTGATAATGAGAACATGAGTTACTGCCACTGAGGACCCAGATTGTGGGGGCAATAAACTGACTTTGTATAAAAAAGAACACCGCTTGAGGGGGGGGCGAAAGCCCTACTAATCAGGTATATACGAAAGTATGAAGGCTATTGCTCATCATTGTAAGATGCCCTGAGTCTCCGGAGAAGGGCGGCTTATAAATTAAAATAAAATTAAAAAATAAAATAAAATAAACTAGGTCGCCCTACACCAGTTAAGGGCATGTAATGGCATACATCCAAATTTGTACCATGATCTCCATCTGCTATTAAGTAGAAGGAGACATGAGGCCAAAATATAAGATTCCCAAATCATGAACCTACTCCTAGAACAGATACAGCTAGTTCTCAACTTACAACCATTCATGAGTGACTATCCAAAGTTACAAGAGCACCGAAAAAAGTAATTTATGATCATTTTTCAGCATCCCCATGTTCATGTGATCACAACTCGGAAGAATGGCAACTGGTTCATATTGATAATGGTTGCAATGTCCCAGGATTATGTGATCACTTTTGTGACTTTTGAATAACCAAAGTCAATGGGGAAGCCAGAGTCACTTAACAATCTGGCTTGTTAAGTGTTACTATGCCATTCACTTAACAATTGTGGCAGGAAAGGTCATAAAACAACTGTCTTAGAAACTTAGTAACTTAGTAACCGAAACTTTGGGCTCAGTTGTGATCGTAAGTCAATACTACCTGTAGCCTCTATCTAAGGACATCACTGGTATTACAGGAGGCATATGAGTGGCAGCTCTGTTTTACCTGGGTTTAATCTGAGCCTGTTCTCATCCATCCAGATCTTCACAGCCTCCAGGTCCCAGGACAGAATATCACTAGCATCTCCCCCACAGAGGACAATTATAATCACCATTCTTCTGATGCCATAGCCCAAATTACTGGATGGTTTGCACCAACAGGTTCATTAGCTCTTAGAAAGCGGGAAGATAAGGACAAACCCTTGCAATACTTTATTAAGTGGGAGACCACTGAATCAATCTATCTACTAGAATAGGAGTCTCCAACCTTGGCAACTGTAAGACTAGTGAACTTCAACTCCCAGCTTTGCTGGCTGAGGAATTCTGGGAGTTCAAGTCCACAAGCGTTAAAGTTGCCAAGGTTGGAGACCCCTGCACTAGAACAAACTGAAATACCTGCAGAGGATAAAATAAAACTACTGTAAAACATTGCCCCAGATCTTTGCAGACAGTGCAGTATGATACCATGCCTAATATTATCAAAAGCTGCTGAGTTAGCTGAAAGGACAAAGGGAGATGCAATGCTCTGATCCATGTCCCAACCCAGGTTATTCATAAAAGTTGGACTTCAAAATCTCCCATAAAATCATACTCTAACTGAACCTCCTCCCCAGCCCCATACCAGTAATCAATTTACAATTGATTGGAAATGAAAATTTCTTTTTTGCTCCCCATATACTCCTCCAATAGAAATACCCATATACTCCTCCAATAGAAATATGACAACAAAATTAATTCAACTTCAATTTTAACAAAAATATTTAAAATAAATACATTATTTTTGTCTTGCCCTTCACCGTGATAAACATACATCTGTGCATACATTAACCCTGCATTGATTCTATCTCATACTGGATGCATCTACAGTCACATCCCCAACAGTAATAAGGAATTCAAATAAAGTTTGGTGGTTTTTTTTCCTTCTTGGTGCAGAAAAACAAAACAGCTTATCATTACCTAATTGATTATTATTAGTTCACAATAATGTGAAGTCACAGCTGCCAGTTCTTTATATGCTGTTAGCCTTCATATACGTTGAGTTCTTCCCAAGAACCCAATGCATAATGTATCGGTGTAGCATATATGTGGTCTTTGCAAATGACAGATGCAAATTTTGTCAATATGCAGATTTTCTAAGTAGTATCCAAGATTTTTTGGTATGACACCCAGTGTGCTGATAATCACTGGGACCATCACAATTTTAATTTTCAGATCTTAATGCTTTGTGATCTTTTCCAATTCTTTGTCTTCTGTTCTACTATCGCCTGATAATACCTCATCAACTATCACTTGATGATGGTCGTGATCATAATGCCTTGGAATTCCTGTCTTGAGCATGTACTACTTTCGTCTATTACTTGTTATTGGATTTTCTTGTTATTCTTAATTTGTGGTTTTAAATTGGTAAATAGAATGGGAAGTATATAAATGTTTAAATTTATAAGAGAACAGAGAGAAGGATGGCGGATCAGCTGTTCAGCAGTTTTAAAACGGTTGTCCTCAGTTATATGCAAGCTTCCCAATTAAATTATATCAAATATTCCATTCTTATGACACTGGGAGCTTTTTTCTTTATCTGAATTTGGAATTAATGCAACTACCAGAATTATTACTGTGCTACTGAAACTGTAAAAATAATGGAACAGTAATTATAGCAGTGAAAATCACAAATTATCTTTGCTGCTTCAGAGCGTTCCTGACCTATTTCTCAATTACAAAGCTTCCTTTAACAGAGATTATCCTTGTGCTATATTTCATGCTTGCTATCCTTGACTCTTGACACTCCTCTACATTGCTTTCAACCCAGCCTATTTATAATTAGGACAACCATTCAGGAGGAAATAGGACACACTAACCCCAGAAGTCTCATGATTTTTGAAGCAGGGCTATCAGATCTGCAGTGCAAATATTCATACAACACTAAATACAGCTTTTCAGTACCATCCTATCTTCCAGATTTTGCAACTCGTGTCTGGTAGTCTTACTTTGAAGTTCTAGTGACAGATTGATGCTATACATGCAGATAACAAAGATGACATCAAACCTAGTTCCAGAAGTACCTAATTATTAGGAAAACATTGCTGAATGTTCATGAGTTACCTGTATAGGTTGTTATGGAATTTGTTATAGGAAGACAGAGTAATCAGACCACCCCATGCAGCAGATAAAGAGAAAAATATCTGAGTAGCAGCATCTTTCCACACCTTAAAAAAAAGATCAAAAGAGAAAATTGGAGGTTTTTTTAAAAAAATAGAAATAGCAATAAAAACAGTTAATGTGATTATAAATACGGCTATCAAACATGCCATATCTAGGTTGTGTGGCAGTACTGTGTATCAGACTGCCCCGATAGGAGAATTCAGGAACTATCTGCAGGAACAGATACCTGAATGAAGCAATATGATATGAATTACCAGATCTGGAAGAAGGAATGTCTTTAGTCCACACTGATAACTGGCTTCATGAACTTCACTAGATGGATATGTAAGCCAACAATGAATGGACAAAACAACAATGAATTTTGAGCTGTAATGAAATATTTAGCTCCTAGAGGACAATATACATAAGTGTGTATGTAGGTCTCAGTGGTGGTATTCAGCCGGTTCTATCCAGTTTGGGTGAATCGGTAGCGGCAGCGGCGGGAGGCTTCACCCACCTGCCCGGATGTCATCACATCCTGTTTTTGATGCTCTGCACATGTGCAGAAGGTCCTGCGCATGTGCAGAGGTGGAGCATGCACTCACATTTGAGAACCGGTAGTGAAGGTAAGTGAATACCACCAGAGGTGGGTTCTACTTACCTTTATTATTGGTTTGCAGTGGGGTTGCGCGTGCATGCGTGCTTCTCTCTCGCGTACTTTCTTCTGTGCATGTGCAGAAGCATTTTGATGATGTCGGGGTCAGTGGGCAGGGCCTCCCGCCTGTTTTACTACCTGTTCTATAGAACCAGTGCAAACCGGGCAACCCACCACTGAATACCACCCCTGGTATGTATGTACGTATGTATGCATGCATGCATGCATGCATGTATGTATATATCTGTGCATACACACACACACACACACACAGGCTATACAAAGATAACAAGTTTTGAGTTCACCCAAAAGTAATAAACTCATATCACCTAATTGCAAATATGTGAGCTGCTGCGGTATTATGTATGTGAAGCCAACATACGGCTTGAAAAAGTATAGAAAAAGGCAAAAATGCTGATATCACTAAGGAATCTAATTATTTTGAGAATATGCATGACTCCCAATGTTTATATAATTCCAATATGTAACATATATCCTGGAGTTAACTTCTTTTATGAATGAAGGCAAATATACAGTATATGTCCTAGGATAATATTGCAGGAGCCAATCTGAGTTAGTCACCAGGACCAGAGGTTTTATATTCCAAGGTTTTGGACTCTTGTTCAGGGAACTTCTCTCTAGCAGAATGTGTGCTTTGGGCAGTTCTATGTGTAGTATTTATAGGGTGGCTGGTTATGTGTGGCTTTTTAGTTGTTGTTTGGGGTGTTAATGGCCAGCTACACTGTTGGCAGTTGTTTCTTTGGGCTGCCAAACTCTAGGCTTCCTAAGTATCTGATAAGTTGGGGGTAAATCAGCATTCCTATTGATGGTCAAGGGGCCCATTTCCCAAGCTTCAATCATTTTCCTGGCTATTTTTGTCCTTGCTTAGCCAACAATCTTAGTAGCTGCAAAATTTCAAAATTGTCAGTCAACAGGAGTGCTGATTTACCATCAGCCTATCATGTACCTTGGAGCCAAGGGCTTGGCAGCACAAGGAAATAGTGGCCAACCAGCCATCAACACCCCAATCAAAAAAATCCACACACAACCAAGCATCACATAAATATTACACATAGAATTGCCCAAAGAATACATTCTGCTAGAGAGAAGTTACTTGCGGATGGGCTCCAGCATGTGTCTGAAAGCTTAGAAGATTAAACCTCTGGTCCCAGGGATCTACCCAGATTGGATCTTATAACTTGTTTTATTTTCACACAGAAATATTATTATGATACATACGTCTAACTTACTTTTACATTTTTATTTCATTAGGCAGTTTCAATAGTGAATAATAGAATCGTTAAAATAATCACCCATTATAAATGCATAATGCAGAATTGTTAAACAATAAAACCAATAAAATCCATAGTATTGGAAGCAATAATAAAACCTTGGCAGATAAAGCAATAAAAATACATAAAAAGCTGAAACTAATGCAATAATGTTAATTCAATACCTAAATTCATCTAGGTAGTACCAAGTGAAATTTTCCAGAGAGATACAAGTCTCAGAATAAGAAAATATATTTAATCATCACTCTTCTAATTTTTAGAGAATGTGGTAGCTAAAGAACATGCTCTGCAAACAATTTTTACAATTAAAAACATTCATATGGAAGAAAAAATATTTTAGATACATAGATCCCAAATCATATCTAATAGTTAAAATTAAAACTGTGAATTGTACACAGTAAGTGGGCATGTTTTTAAAATACATCTTATGTAAATTTCAAAGTCAGCTTCCTGTACACCATTATAGTAGCCCTTCTATATATTCTTAGGTCATAATGACATAATCAGTAGCATACTTAATTGTTCCTCATTTGACACTAGAAATCGGTTATAATGAAAAACCAGGCTTTCAGTCTTCCTTAAGTATCTATTTAAGGTTGTTCAGGCTATCCTACTGTGTTATCTTATCATGGTAAGGAGATGTTTCTAGAAGGAATGAGCAAACGATACCAGTAGGGTATGCCAAGGGTATACATTCCCAGCAGGATCATTCAAAGATGTACAAAGTTCATCTTAGACACCCAGATAAAGTAAGCAGGCATCTACTTTGGGCATCAGCAAAGTAGGAAAATTCTGGAAGCAGATGATTATTTTAGTGACAGCAGTAAAGGCATCACTTTATGTACAGGAAAAGGTAATGATAAACCACTCCTGTATTTTTACCAAGCAAGTCACATGACTCAAAAATATGAAATGATTGATGATATAGTGTCAAATGATAGGCCTCTCAGGCTGGATGGCACACAACATACTAATGAGGAACAGCTGAAGATCTTTTGGAGTGTTAATGTTGTTTATGGTGTGGCTGCATTAAAGCCTTAGAGATGTCTAGTTGTTGATGCTGCTGCACACAAAAGAAAATCCAAAGCTACAAAGACAAAATTATGGAAGGAACATAGAACGTAAGAAGCATGAATACAAGAAAGTTCCGCACACTGAAAGACGATTAGAGAATGACATCTTAGGCCTCAGCAAATTGAGATGGACTTTTGACACAGACAAATATATACATGGACAACAACAGATGGAGTGCACAAAAATCAAACTTACTATATTATAGCTTAAAGGAGGTGGAAGAGCTCAATTATAACATCAAAAACATGAGCAGATGTTGACTGTGAACAGACCACAAACTACTCATATGCAAGTTCCATAATGTGACCTTGAGCATATGCCCACCGTTCTCAAGTAGAATATCAGGAATCACTCTGAAGTCCTGAAGCTCATTAATAGAAAACCGGAGGAACTGTGGAATGAGCTTAAAGAAGTCATTAAAAATAAAAGTGAAGATAGATTGCCAAAGATGAAGAAACAGAAGAAATCAAACTTGATGTCAGAACAAACTATGGAAATTGCCAAGAAGAAAAGAGAAGCCAAACCCAAGAAAGACAAAAATCCAGAAAGGGAATTTATACAGAATTACAAAGAGTCATAAGAAGAGACAAGAAGCACTGTTACAATAGCATCTCTAAAGACATTGAAAATGAGAAAAGACATGGAAAAACAGGGAAAGTCTTCCAAAAACTCTCTCAAATCAGAAGAATGTTTCAACCTTGAACTGTATGCTAAAGGGTGCCAATGGACCAACAATAACTGATGTAAAGAAAAAGAAACAAAGATGGAAGGAATATTCTGAACAGTAGAGATATCAACATCCAAGACACCTCAGAACATATTCCCTACTTACAAGAATCTCTAGTACTAGAAGATATAGTTAGATTAACACTTTGGTCATTAATGAGTTGAAAGGCTACAGGCTCTGAAGGATATCCACCAAAATACATTAAGAAACAGATGAAGAATTAGTAAAGGGTTTAATTAAGCTATGCCAGCAAAACTGGAGAATGACACATTGATCTACAGATTGGAAGAAGCCAATCTACATTCTAATACCAAAAAGATGTCTTAATAGAGTGTGCAAACTATCATACACTATTGTTATTATAACATTATATTATATTATTACAATTTCACATATTAACAAAATAATGCTTAGGATCATCCAACACAAATTAAACATGGAAAAGGACAAGGGTGTTTAAATTAGCTTTAGAAAGGCCAAAGAACACAAGATACTATTGCTGATGCATGCCGAATAATATAATGGTATAATAATTATATATATACCTCTCATTGTTGGTATGCCACTCATTGTTGGTATACCACTCATTGTGATGCAAATTCTATACATAAATCAGTAAGCCTTAGTATAAATAGAAAATGTTGAACCTCAAATCATGGACCTCAAATCAGCAAATGAATAAAACAAACCTGTATACCGTTGTCTTTCTTATTTAATCTACATGCTGAATATACAGTATATTAAGAGAACCTGGATTGGAAGAAGATGAATGTGGTTTACAATTGGGGGAAGAAGCATCAATGATGCGTGCTATGCTTCTTACAGATAGTCCTAGATTTAGGACTGCAATTTGGTTCCCTGGTGTATGTCCAAAGTTCTCCCTGCCACAAATAATATTAATTCATGCAGCTAGATATTGACGGTTTGGTTCAGTCTCACAAAATTAATACACAAGACATAACCCAGACGCTAAGCTTTGAATCTAAATAAATTCATAGAGCAATATTATATTATCTAACATCTGTTCTAGCTACTTGGGATGGGGGAATTACAGCCTAGGACATACATTATTTGGATTGTTGTTTTAACTCAGGGGTGTCAAACTCTATTTCATTGACGGCCACATCAGGTATGTGTTTGACCTCGGGAGGACCAAGTGGATGTGGCCAGGGTAGGCATGGCCAGCTCAATGTCACTCATGTTGGGGGTACCTGTGGTGGCCTGAGCACTCTGGCAGAGGCACTATGGGTCAGTCCTTTGCTGTTTCCAGGGTGGCCCCATGGGCCAGATTTAAGCATCCAGCAGACCGGCTCCAGCCTCCAGGGCTCGAGTTTGACACCGCTGTTCTGAGTGATGATTTTAGCATTATATGCTGTCCAGAGTCACTGGTGTGAAATAGGCAGCCATTCAAATCATATAAATAAATGACTAAATTCCATAATTAGTTAAACTGATTATTGTTTCTCTTCCGTTTTAGCTACTCTGTAGGTATCCTTAAGAATGGAATAAACAGATACCAAATACCAGGGGTTTTAGCTTATAAAAGCTAGAAAAGCTTAGAAAAGTCCACAAAGTAAACCAACTAAAGTGACATAACAAGTATTCATTATGTTACAAAATTCTTTTTGTAACATAATTCTATACTTTTTTCAAAGTATAGTTCGAACTACTGACAGGTTATAATTTGAAAGTAAACTCTTAGCTGTAAATTTTCTTTCAAACATCAAACATTTGGAATGTTCCTGTTCTTATATTAGTTTCCATGTCTTCTCTTGGGTGTCTCTACCTGCTTGTGTAGCGTCTTTTGAGTGGGACATCTATTGTCATTTAAAAATTAGTATTGTGAGTAAGAGTAGCAAAAAACTGCATTACTCATGATTATACTGTCATGAAATGATCTCCATTCTGAAGTGCATCAATTCTAAGACAGTTTTTAGGACCACAGATCTAGAATCAAGTTTAAGCTCAATAGCAATTTCCAATTATGGAACAGTTTGTGTACACAAGTAGAGCTAAGTACACTCCTGGAAAATGTAATTTTCTTTTAATATACCTATAACATATGTTTACTACATCTCTTCCTCTGATTGGAGTGGAATTTTCTTCCAACTGATTTACCTATATCTCTAGGATAGATGAGTGCATGTTGAATTCAGGAGCACTTGGTTAGATTTATACCAAGTTACTTTTTCACATACTACTCTGGATCCAATGCACAACAAAATATGTAAAGTGGACCTTAGCTTAGGCAAGCTGGCATCTTCACAGCCATGCTGTAGTCATCGTGGTTTGAACAGATATTATGCCTTAAGCAAAGGAGCCTGAGTAGCGTAGGGGAGTAATGCCTCCTACAAAGGCAGTATTTAAGATCCAGCTGCTGCAATTACTGGCGAGTTCAATCCCAGGCAGGCTCAAGGTCGACTCAGCCTTCCATCCTTTATAAGGTGGGTAAATTGAGGACCCAGTTTGTTGGGGGCAATAAGATGACTTTGTATAAATATAAATATACAAAAGTATGAAGGCTATTGCTTAACGCATTGTAAGCCGCTCTGAGTCTCCGGAGAAGGGCGGCATATAAATCAAATTAAAAAAAAAAAAAGTATTGTCCTGAAGGAGCCAATAACATTGATCAGATAATGTTATAAATACAGCTGTCGTTTGTTTTTGTTTTTTTATTTATATTTTTATTCTTTTAAAATTATGACAGACAAATGGGGAAAAATACAAAATTAAGAAAAAGAAGCATGGTCAAACAAACACAGAAAGTAAGTTGTCATAAACATTCATAGCACATAATGCTTCTTACTCAAAATTAATTCTATATGTGGCTTTATTCCATTATAGTATTATAGCTTACCATAGCATCAATTAATTTCTCCCATTTAGGTGTGATGAAGTACCACATTCCAGCCCCAGCTCCTGGCAGGGTAACTCCTCTGATAAGTAAGATGATAAGCACTACATATGGGAATGTAGCAGTAAAGTATACCACCTAAGGAAACATAAGCAGATAATATAACTATTCATTCCGATTGACGCTGTAAGAATTTATTTACAGTTACACATATTTCTATGCTACTGCAGTCTAAGTCACTCTCAACGGCTTACATAGAAAAAATGTTCTAGGTAAAAAATTAAAACAGCCATGGAAAAAAATAAAAATAATATCACTGGCTTACTGTTCACAGTAAATTGTTGCATAACTTGTCGGTGACATTTGCTCATGGCAATATAAACATAAAAATAATAGAATGGTTTGCTAAAATGGTATGATGTATGCAAAGCCCTAAATTAATAAACATAGCAATGTTTGGGGATAATTAATGCAAAAAGTAACTGCATGTCTCTCTCTAGAGAATATCTATTCTCTAAAGCTGTGATGGCGAACCTATGGCAGGCGTGCCATAGGTGGCACACGTAGCCATATCAGTGGGCACACAAGCTCAGTTCTGGCATGCATGCACATGCCGGCAAGCTAATTTTCGGGCTTTCTGGGCCCCCAAAAGTAGGGAAACAAGCTGTTTCCTGCCTCCAGAGGACCTCGTGGGGTGGTGGGGAAGGCACGTTTTTCACTCTCCCCAGGCTCCAGAGCCTTTCTAGGAGTCTGGGGAGGGCAAAAATGGCTTTCTTCACCCCCCCACCCGGAGGCCCTCTGGAGGCTGGAAACGGCCTGTTTGCCAACTTCTGGTGAGACCAGAAGTTGGCAAATGGGCCATTTTCAGCCTCCGGAGGGCCTCCAGGAGGTGGGGATGGGGAAGGCCATTTTTGCCCTCCCCAGACTCCTAGAAAGGCTCTGGAGCCTGGTTAGAGAGAAAAATGGGCCCACCAGGCTATCATGTGCCAGGAGCAGGGTGGGCTGCATGCGTGGGGCACCTAGAATTACGCATGTGCCCAACCCCTCTGCATTCCCCCCTCCCACACTCTTGGCACACAATGGCAAAAAGGTTAGCCATCACTGCTCTAAAGGAATATCATCCCTGCAGATAAATGCTAGTATATTACAGATACGTTTCTCTCTACACTAGGACTACCAAAAGAATGAAAATTGCAGAGTTGTCAGTTTTCTGGAACAGAAGTGACCACTGTAAAATAGTCAATTCCTAAGGTCTTTTTTAGATACGTCATAAATTACATTGTGGCTTTTATTCCAGCAAATGTTTTTCCACATATAAAAGTTAAACATAAAAAAACACATTCTCCAAAAGTTCTGTTACATCAAGCAACTAGAAAACCAATGCTGTCTTCAGGAACTGGGTGTTGCCTGTGTGATTACAAAAGGGCCATTTTTGTCCCCCATGGCATGCCCTCCTGGATGATTAGATAGTCCTGTCTCCAAAACAAAATGTAATCAAGACTGATTGCTAAAAAAACGGGGAACATTCTGTAGATCCAGCAGCCAACTCTGGGGTACCATTTTCAACACTGCCAAAGGAGAAATAAAATAAGCAGAATGTGTTAATCTGATGAGATTGTAGGAGAAGGAGTGGCAGAGCCTGGGGGTGGAGTTAAAAAAGAGATCACCCTAGAATCCCTACATAGTCAGATCTAAATTAAATTCAACTTCCTTTGGATTCCATTGACCCTTATCTAAGTCCAAACAGTGCTAACCGTTGATTGAGAATATTTCTGTGCATAGGCATGAATAACAGTTTAATTGGACCCTCAACTGTGGAGGGTGATCTTTTGTGCCTGATAGAGATTGATAGAAAAGTATAAAATAGACTTAAGACCCACATTAACGAATCTATCTTGTCTAAATAAACCAAAAATAACTTTCAGGACCCTGAAATGGGAACCGATACTTGTCTTTAAGAATTAAACTTGCAGATGGCATGACAGATTTCATGGTGGTTCTCCAAATATTGTTAAATTCTAACATTCATATTACTACTATTTCTGTGTCAGTGGCACTGAAGTGCTTCCATGATAAAAGTATCTGCTAGTGACATCACTGTTGCCTCGAGGATGAAGTTGCCCACCAAAGTGGTACCCATTTATCTACTCACTGTCACCCATTTTCAAACTGCTAGGTTGGCAGGAGCAGCAGCATGTGATGGGAGCTCACCTCATCCCATAGCATAACAACTGGATCTCGAACGTAAGCCTGCCAATTGTCAGCCCAGCACTGTAACTTCATGAACCACCATGCTCTTTTCTAACATTCATTAAACCAAGCCATACTGGCCAATAATCAAGGACGGTAAAATTTATTCTAAGAACATCTTAGAAGCAACTAGTTTCCATCCCTAGAATACATGTGTACTTCCACTCTCCCTTTTCTTTTTAACAAAGCCTGTTAACACAAATAATTGAACAATATTAATACTAGAACACATATCTTCTATTTACTCTAGCCTAAAAAGGAGGCAGGCTGGCACAGAGAACAAGTTATTTATATGTGTGATTCTCAACTGGGTAATTCTTGACTAGGGATAGATACAAACACCTAGTCAGAAAAGATGAAAGCTAATCCTTATTAGCATTATAGGTACTCATTACATAGTTACTATGATTTTTGGACTATGATTACCTAAGAATAACATAAGGACACCTAAGCTGTAAAACACTATAAAATAGCATTATTATATTCTGATTTTCCAAGATAGCTAATCTTTATTGCCCAAATTCATATTTTACCATATTCTTTAGTCATATGATAAGCAAATTTCTCTTCAATATATAACCTCCTGTATTTACTCTTCTTGAAAGCCAATGGAATCAAAAAGCCATGCCATGAAAAGGCCATGTATGAAAAATGAGAACTTAACCAATATGCATATCAAAGAAAAATATTTCACTAGCTTTTATTGAGCTACCGTACACACCTGCAGGTATTAAGTTGCTCCAACATTTCTCAAAAAGCTATTACGCATTCCAGTAATGCTTAGATTTTGGTATTGCAAAATATATTCATTTCTGAATTAAAGCTAGAAATGGTCTAAAATAATTTCTTACTTTTCCTGATGTTTTTATTCCTTTAGCCAGGGAAGCATAGACAATTGCCCAAGCTAGAAAGAGAGACAGTGCCAAAGGCCACCTGATTTCACCAGGATATTCAATTCCTGCAGAAATCTTCAACACAAAGTACCTAAGAGCCAAAATGTCAGTAAGTCATGACCATTTGTGTATACCTAGCATCTGCATTAATTATAGTTGCTTGAGCATTTAAGATTCTATTCTTTTACTTTTTCATTATGATTTTTTAAAAATAAAAGTAGAGAACACTTCACAGCCATTAAAGTCAACTTATGAAGTCCCATTGTCTTCTAAGATACATCTATCTTATCATTTAACATCCATTGTAAAAAAGTTAACAAAAAGGGGAGGAGATAGGAGGGGAGGGGACGGGGGAGAGCAGGACAAGGGAGAAGAGAGGGAAGGGAAGGGAAACTCTAACACTCTAAATTAGAACCTTTCAAGATTTAACTATTACATAAACAAATTTTATAGCCTTGCATGAAGTCGCTTTTTCAGTGACTAGATTCCTCTATCATTTCCAGATCTCGTTACTGAGTATGAGCTGTTTCCCTAAGTAGAAAATGTATTAAAATGATCTAAATCTGGAATTTACTCAGATGTATTCCAACAAACCTTGGAAATTTTATGAGTTGATTTTATGACTGCTGGCTGCTTTGCAATATAGAAGTAATTAAGAGAAGCTAATTTCTTCCAAACTCACAGTGCTGCTGTTTTTAATATACACCAAAGCTGAGTGCAATGAAAGTTTCGGAGACAGATAGAATGCCATAAAGAACATTTCACAATAAGTCTAATCAAACTAAAAACTAATTATTGAGCTTACCCTGTGGTAGAGGGAAAAAACACTTCTTCTCTACCATTACTGTATCTTAACAATATAATATATCAGATTTTTTCCAAGAGGTTATTATGAAAAATACAAGTAGATTCTCAATGATGTATTGTAACATGTTTCCAAAATATTTTGAGATCAAAATCTCTTAAAATTACTACAATTACAATTATTAGATTTTTATCCCAGTATAGAGATATGATATATAGTAAAGTCAATGTGGTGAACATTCACGATCTTCCTGTCTCTTAATTTCCCCACAACAACTTTATTAGGTAGGCTGGGTTGAGAAAGAGTGACTGGCCCAAAATCACCCAGCTGGCATTCATGCCTAAGGGAGGCCTAGAACTTACAGTCTTGTGGTTTCCAGTCCCGCGCATTAACCACTACACAAAACTACCTCTCTGGAATCTGAATCTGGTTTAAATATCATGGATATATCTAAGGATATAACCAGGGGTGGGCTTCAAAAGATTTAGCAAGGGGTTCTCTGCCCGGTTGCTGGGTGGGCGTGGCCATAGTGGGCGTGGCCTAGTCAGCCTCCTGCCTCCTAGTCAGCCTCCTGCACCATAGCAGGGCTGGCGTTTTTGTCCTCCCCGGGCCTCAGAGGCTTTCTTCAAGCCTCCAGGAGACTAAAAACGGCCTCCTCAGGGTCCGGAGGCCCTACTTCTGGTAGGCCCATTTTTCGCCCTAACTGAGCCTCCGTGCACACCCTGCACTTACCTGCATCCAAAATGGGCCTCATGGGGACTCCTGGGAGGGTGGGCGGGGCAAGGCCAGCCAGGAGTGGGAGTTCTCCGAACTGCACAGAATCTTAGCTAGAGGTTTTCCCAAACTCCTGTGAACCCCAGCAGCCCACTCCTGGATATAACTAATTCTGGCTTTTGAGTCTCAATATAGGGACAAGGTACTTTGCAAATTCAACTGTTTTTTATGTCTACCGCTCCTCACTAAACTCCTGCCCAAGTAATATACATTACATCTAGCAGGAATACCTAGTACTACTTTGGCTCTAAGGCAGTGGTACCCAGTCTTTCAGGTTCTATGGACCAGTGGCAGTGGGTGGCAGGGGAGAAGAGGGGATAGTGTTGTGTATGCACACCTCTTGCATAAATGAAGCTTTCCTTTTGCACAGCCCAGTTTCCAATAAGCCACAACCCAGTACTGGGACTACTCTATGGAATTAACATTGAAGCAATATTTAGGAAATGTGGCCACATTAGTTAAAGTAATATTCTGACCACTGAACGGAAACTATAACTTGTTTTGCCGACACATATGCAATCATTAAATAACCTTTGTCCAAATATTAGCATCACTTCATATTAATCGATATAAACAGAGATTAGACATACAAAAAAATCATACAGCAAAACTAGAGAAAAAGCATACAGAAAATATTGCATTATTCTTTTCACTTGTTTTATTGATTGAGAATTTATTTATTCAGCATATGGCATATCATACATGGACTAGCATTATTTGTTACCATTTCACCTAGATTAGTAAAACACAATAAAATATAAATATTAAAGAGATCTATGTTGAAATACCAATGTCTAGGCCATCTAACATACTGTTTGAGAAGTGTATATATAAATAAAAATGACTGTTTAGTCCTGCATCCAATGTTATCTGAATGATTTTCCATTTCCATAAGCACTGTTGGGAGTCAGGTGACATCCAAATTTGATAAATACATAAATGAGGAATTTTCTTGACCTTCTTTTCTGATATTTGCTCTGGAGAAGTTTTCCATTTTTTGGATCAGATATGAAAATTGCAGAGAAAAGTGGGAAAATCAGCAATGTTCAATTGCTAATTGCTTAGTGCAGGGGTGTCAAACTCAAGGCCCGTGGGCTGGATCCAGCCCATGGGATGCTTAGATCCGGCTGGTGGGCTGCCCTGGAAAAAGTGAAGGACTGGCCCTTAGTGCCAGTGAAAACGGAGCTCAGGGGCGCACAGGATCCTTATGAGCTCAGTTTTTGGTCACAATGGCCTCCTGCAACCCTCTGACAGTGAAAACGGAGCTCGGGAAGGCAGCCCTCCCGAGCTCCGTTTTCGCTGGCAGAGGGTTGCAGGAGACCGTCGTAGCTGAATACAGAGCTCGGGAGCCCATTTTTGCTGGCATAGTGCTTGGGCTGCCACAGGCGCCCCTGACATGATGTCAAGCTCGCCATGCCCACCCTGGCCACACCCACCCCGGGTCCCCGAGGTCAAACACAACCCTGATGTAGCCCTAAATTGAATTTGACACCCCTGGCTTAGTGCTAATGGAAGACCACGATGGGACCAATCATATCCTTAAAATGAGAACTTGATGCAAGATAGTTTTTAAAATGTAATACATTTAAATGTAGAAATAAAAGTATCTACCACCAAGTGATTTTTCTGCTAAAGATTTCCTTTAGTGTTGTTTTTTTTTTAATTATAAAACTTTTATCAAACAATCTTACTTGAAATATTCTTCACTGCCACTGACAAAAGTCTTGTTGTTGACATGGCTGGTATAATTGACCATTGTCAAGTTTGGATAGGCACTCATACAGGAAGTAGAGTTCTTTATTTGCAACTTGGGGTGGTCACCAACGATGCAGGAATCTGACAAAAGAACAAATCAAAAGGTTAATGCTATGGACCAAATTATATTCATATATGACTGTTGGGGAATCATAATTAAGAAACTACACTTTATGGGTAAAAATGTATTTCAGTTCACATATTTATAGGTAGTCCTTGACTTAAACCACAGTTGGAACCAAAATTTGCATTACTAAGCAAAGAGGTTGTTAAGGGAGTCACACCCAATAGTTACAAACTTTTTTTTTTTTTGCCAAATCACTGTAGTTATACAGTGTATTACTATTACATGCTTGTTAAGCAAATCAGGCTGGGAAGGTTGCAAATGGTAATACATGATTCTGGGATGCTATGACAGTCATGGAGATACATGCTAGTTGCCAAGTGCCTGAGTTTTGATCACATGACTATGGGAATGTTGTGACAAATCTAACTGTGAAGACCATAAGTCTCTTTTTTTCAGTTCTGTTGTAATTTCAAATTGTTGCTAAACTAATGGTTTAGCAACAATCAAGGATTACCTTACTTGTATACAAATACAATCTCATGATCATAACAACCCTCTTAATATTTTGAACCACCTCTGCCAGCACTTTTGGTAGTGCCCCTACCCTGGGAAGTAGGTCCCCCCCAGAAATTAGTTTGGTGTGAACTTTGCCATTCTTTAACAAACCTATCAAAATAAAGTTGTTCTGTAGGGTTTCTGGAAGTTAATATTGCTCATATTTGGGTAATTGTCTATAGTTACATTAATATGTTTAATGTTTATTTGAAATATTTTATCATGTAATTTTATTTATAGTTTTGAATATCACCATTTAAACTGAAAACAATTTGCAAAATTCAGTAATATACATACATAATAAATAAATCCAATGTTCCGATATAAGCAACCTATGTTTTATTAATCACCAATCGGGTTCAAAACTGATTATTTATTTTAATCTGCTCTTTATAAACTACTGTTTACTGTATATAGTTTGTTTCTCTGCATAAAAGTAATTAAAAATTAGCAGCATCATACGACAAAGTAAAGTGTTTTAAATCAGTATAGTTGATTTAAATCAGAACAGTTAAACCCTCTTTTTAAAAGCCATCCCGAGTTGCTATATGAGTGAGGTGAGTGACACAGAAATATATATCATTTCTTAAGTTTCAAAAAAGCAATAATATACAAATTAACATAAAGGGAAAAGGGGAAGTGAAAAAGAAAACTTAAAAGGTAACAAAAATACATAAAATAAATTTATATAAAAAGTGACCTCCAACTTTCTTCAATACAGAAACAGTTGATGACTACAAGGCCTCTATTAACTAAGTAAATAATATCAATGCCTTAAAACCTTTATAATATAAATAACCAATATTCAAAAAAAATTATATATTCTTAGTTTAATTTGAATTTAACATATGAAAACCTATTAACTACAAAATAAATCATAGCCATATATTTGCCAGCACAGTTGAATCTTTATAAAAACATAACACAGGAGCAGACCTGCTCTCTTCATTCTGTTTTTTAAAGTCAATGTTTCTGTTTTCCAGCAGTAAGGCTCCTGTATATTAATAATTACAGAATTTCAGCAGATTCAGTTTAAGTCAGTGTCCAAATGTTGCAATTGCAAAAATGCTCCAATAAAACTGTTATATTTGTCGGCCATATAATACCATAACTTGGCACATTTAAGCTTTTTTAATAAAATGGGCAAAACTATCAATGGTCAGCTTCAGGGTTAACATCAATTAGTTAGAATTACTAGGAAATTACTAGGAAAAACTATCAATGCAAGAAGCACAAAAACTAGAAAACTGCTATGTCCTTGTTGTGAAATCAAATATTTATTGTCCACCATTTTCAAATTCTGGTATGTAATTGCTATTACAAAGTTCAAACTGTTTTACAAATGACATATAAATAATTTTTGGTGTTATATCTCCAACCACCAGCAGAGGGGAGAATAGTTTTATGCTATCCTTCCACCCTTCTTTTTTTTTCCCCCTATATTTATTTGGAAGTTAAATACTTTTTTTGAATTGCAAATGTTTTTGCATTTGATTCTATATGTCTCATGTGATAATCCCCCTAAATAAAGAGCTGCTTCTTATTTTCTAAGCAGCATATTTTTATTTATGTTGCAAACAGCTTTCCTTCCTTTGAGGACCTATATGCTGCACGAGCCAGAAAGAGGGCTAAGAAAGTATCTAAAATTGAGATAGAATTCCAATCCAATCCAGATTTTGGGGAAGGGATTATCGATGCTACCAAATTTCCAAATCACAAAAATTATATTATTTGAAATATGAGATTCATTCATTGCACTGGTTCTCAGTCACTGAAAATCTATAAAACAATGGAATGCTATGTATAATCTACTCAGGAGAACTTCTCATTCAGTGTAATGTGATTTACTCACTGGTAAATGTGTCCATAATATTACACACAAGACGTATTTATAGAACCAGGTTATATGTGGGACTACCTCTCCCCTATTACATCCATTTAGTCCATCAGGATGGGAAGTCAGGGCATATTATGGGCCCCATTGATTAGGGATTATCATCTGGTGGGACCACAAAAAAGGGCCTTCTCAGCGGTAGCCCTTTCTTTGTGTAATATCATTCTCCCCTGAGATATGGTTGGCGTCCACTCTGCTGCTTTTCCGAAAAACCTTAAAAATGTGGTTTTGTCAGTGGACCTGGGGACCACAAATGGAGATCGAACTGATCAAGTGGTGGTTGCTGCCATGAGGGGTGGGTTGAGAATTTTTTTAATGGATTGAATTATATGGTGGAATTTTTTTTAACTTTTGTAAGCTGCCTATTTGTGAGTTGGGTGGCTGTATAAATTTGTTCAACAAATAAATTGTTACTGTTGTCTCTTTGATCTTAGTCCTAAAAGATGCATTATAGTAAAGCATGTATAGGATATATAGCAGAATATAGAACCTTTGGTCACAAACACTTCTGACCACAACCAAATTGGGTTCCGATGAAAACATTCACTTTTTGTTTTCGTGGCCGATTTCTGCTTCCACGCCATTTTTTTTCTAAGTGCCAAATTTCCAAAATTATGTTCTGTTTGTGACCAAAGTTATGGAACAAATTATGGTCGTGACCAGAGGTTCTACTGTATGTCTAAAATGGATTGACTTGTCTTGTTTTGACCATATCTGAGCATGAGCAAAATCTCAGAGTGACATATAAGGTCATTTTTGCTGCACTGCAGCAAGCTTGGCTTTTGTTTTTGTTTTTTTTAATACAGCTTAGTTTTCTTGAGTTGGTAATTTGCCTGCACTAAATAATTCAAGTCAGCAGAGGGAGCAACCCTTTTGCAGCAGGAAGCAGAATAATCTTTCCATGACAACAGAAAATTGAGGAGTTTCAAGTTTTTACATAAGCAATTAAATAACCAAAAATTCAATAAATTTGCTTGTTTTTATGATAACCCATTTTTGACCTTCTGCGCGTGCTCAGAAGTCGTTGTGCATGCTCAGAGGGTCAAAAATTGGATGTGACAATGGCGCACAAGCACTTCCAAACCAGTAGGGAAGGAAAGTAGATTTCACCTCTGTTTCATACCTAACGTAGGACAAGAACATTTGTATTTATCTTAATAACAAAGTGGCTCAGGAATGCTCTAAATTCTAAAGTAAGTTCTCTTGCAGTCTATAGTCTCACTGAGTTCCCACCTTTGGATCTAAAGGAAACATATCAAGAGGGGAATAATTTTTTTATATAGCAGAAAGCATGGATAATGCTATAAACTACAGAACATTGGGGCCATCTATAGCACAAAATGCTATAAAGAAATACATAAAATATTTTTAAAAGAATTTTAGAACTAAGAAAAATGTCCTTTAGCATCTTGCAGTGGTAAGATGAAAAATAAAATAAAATGAATTCTCAGGCCTCCTAAGAGTGAGCTTTAAAAAAAAAAAGTAGAAAAACCTTTTGCAGGGAAAAATAATTTATGGAACTTTTTAAAAAGTTAAGTTAAAATATAGATTGACATAGTATCGGTCCATTTTTATTTTAAAAACATATGTATGTTACACCTTTCAAATTTAACTCTTCTCAGAATGATTTACTAACGTCATTTTTTTCTTTTGCATTTCTTTTCCTGAGCACACATGTATCTATTCTGTAAACCTTCAAACTGAGTCGTATTCACGTTTAGGGATCAGAAGATACACTCCACTTATATATGATATATATATATATATATATCAAACTATTCTAAAAATATGAGTTCCAGGTATATTAGTAAAAAAAGAAGCAGACATACTGCAAACTCCGGAATTTAAGATTTTAAAATTTTAAAAGAATTTAAAAGAATGTATGTGTGTGTGTGTGTATTTGAAAATAGCTTTCTTTCACATTGCTCTTATTGCATTGGAAATAGTGTATTTATCCTTAATTAGGCTATTCTTTTCCAGCTGTTTTAAAAGAGTGTGTGCTTTTAATATACATATCCATACATATACACTTCAGTAGCATGATTAAATCTGATGGATTCCTTACTTGGAATGAATTATTGGAAGAATCACCTTGGTAAGGCAATTTTTTTTGTTTGTTTGTTATGACAGAGTTCACTTAGACCGCCAAGCACTGTTCTGTGAGTTTTCTTTATAACATTCTTACCCAGGGGAATCTACAATTAATCTCATCAATAGTGAGCTTGTGAGGACATTAAAGACCCATAAAATATGTACTGATTTTTACTTGAGTCATGTTATATTAAGTGATGATTTTGTGATTATTAGTTGTATGACCCAATTTGGTACACTCTTCAAGCTAGAAACCAGAAGACAAGGAGTTATAGGTCAGTTTGCCTGGGTGACCTTGGGAAAGTGACCCAGTCACTTTCTCTCAACTGTAGGAAAAAGGTAATAGCAAACCACTTCTGAAAAACCTTGCCAAGGCAATGGCAGAGACTTGTACAGACCGTCTCTAAGAATGGGATACAATTGATTGAAAGAAAATAATATTTCTAGATCATTGGCTTTTTAGTTTTAACGTCATAATTATTTAATATTGATATAATGAAGATGTAGATAACTAAACTATTTGTTATTGGTATTTATAAATGCAGCATTAAGACTTTCTAATGAATAGAATGGAATGGAATGGAATGGAATGGAATGGAATGGAATGGAATGGAATGGAATAACAGAGTTGGATTGAAATTGAGATTAGTTCTGTAATAATGGATATAATGGATTGAGATTAGTTCAACAAAAAAGGTTCACCATATAATATAATAGGCCAGTAAAACAAAGGTAGATTTTTTAATACCCTTTGATTTTTTTTTTAATCAGGTCAGCAGCAGGATACCTACTAGTGACTTACAATTTATTTTAAAGTCATCTAATCATTACTGCTCCAAAATATCAGTGAGGAAAGGACAGGCTTTGTATGGAACCAACAGAATTGTTAATTTATAGTAACAGTTCTCTGAATATGCTTTAGCTTGTTACAGGTATAGTACAGATCAGTAGCATAACAGGAGTGTGAGCTTTAAAAATATAAAAGAAAAGCATGCCCCAACTTACCTAACAAAAGTTTGTTTTTATCTCTACAATCAGGTGTATTCCACAGATTATTACAGGAAGCCCAAGGTAACACCGGTACAAAGGATGCAAAAAGGTAGAAAAGTGTATAGCACAATATAATATTATAATATATGGCTATTAGGACAGAGATAATCAGCATTGCAATGCCACAACCTGAAAAAATAAAAATAAAAAATATGATACCATCTTGTTTTATACTCTGGGATCTAAAGATAATGAGAAAAACCAACTAATCCTATGCAACTACTGTATTTTGTCCACCAACTACATTAATTTTGAATCTTTTTATAGGTGACAGTTCAGAATGCAGCCCCGTTCTATTTTATTTCTGATCACAAGTTGACTGATTGAATTATGCTCAAAGTAAATATATATTTGATTCTAGTTTGCACCAAATTGCCATCATTCACATATAATGGTTTATCAGGTTAAGGACATCAGGATGAATACCTTGCAGTAAAAAGTTTAATGCATCAAAGCATGCATCCTTGAATCTTGCTGTGCATTTTTCACCCTCCCTATATAAATATGATGAACATGGTTTGCATGGGGTTTTTTTTAAAGTATGGAAAGTACTATACTGCAGTATCACATGTGTTGGATTCAATCAGAATGCTGCAGCTACACTCCCCTGCTGTGGAATGCAGTAAAGGTTCAGTAAAGCAGGAGAAGTGCTGCATTATTACCACATCAGTCAAAGCAAGGTCCATTCAAGGTCAAAATAAGACTGCAAAGCATCAGTCGCTGCTCTCCCACAGCGCCACCCACAGATCAAAATCATGCCCTATCTCTTGATTAAACTGGAGTTAATCCACAATTTCCTAATTTCTGAAAAGTGCAGGAAGTAATCCGTTTCAGAAGCTTACCTTGTAAGGCAGGGATGGCTTTCCAGACAGACACAGGTCCCTGACTAGCAAATTGTCCCAGAGAAACTTCCAATAAAAAGATAGGAATTCCAGCCAGAGCCAACATTGTTAAATAGGGAATAAGAAATGCACCTAAACAGGGGAAAAAATGGACCAAGTGGGAGAAACCTTAAACACAGAAAACAACCAATCCTCCTTTCTTGTTGCTGCTTTACAGTTTTACGTATTTCATCTCACAAAATTTTATGGAATTGACATATTTAATCTTTAATAAATGTTGCCAAATTGGCACCCAATTGGGGTTGTGTGGAATTACAATTCCAATTGTTGTCCACCAGCTAAGTTAAAAGATGCCAAGTTGAGGAAGTCTGTCTTAGAAATTTACATTTCTGCCTAGTTGGAGTGGGGCAACATGGACTGTATATTGATCAAAAACAGACATAATTCTTTGGGAATCAGAACAACAGGCATCAATGGGATTTAATCTGGCTGTCATTGATCAATATTCTACTCTATTACCTTAAATAGCATTAAATCTGGATTTTATTAATGACTGGCTTTAAACAACAGGCTTAGCCATAGTTAATTTATTAATTTTTTTTCTTCAATTAATTCAGTTGAGAGTTTCACATATTGTATTATCTCAGAAAATTAAATACACAGGTTGATTTCATACGTTAGACTAAAACGAATTGCAAGCTAGGCAAACTAGCTTGCAATTCAGTACCTAATACACACCCCATCACTAAATAAAGCAAGGTTTACCAACTACAGTGGTTAGGTTCGCTCAATAAGTTAATTCAATATGTTATGGATTAACATAACATATGAAGGGCCTCTCTTTAGTATATTATTAGCACAACTCGATGCATTTCTTCTACATAGCACCCTCATTTTGAAAATATGGACTGGTTTATAGCATTTATTTCTGTATACTTTCCAGAGGACTCTGACAGATGAAGAAAGGATTGATCGTATGATCATGTCCCCCCTAAAAGATAGGGGGAGGAGTGTTTACACACCATGTCTTAGTGTTGGATTAAGCAAGAACATCTGATTATTTTCATGGAATATGAATGGTCACCATAATGCAGGCTGGTTCTGGAGTAAGATAAACTGAGATTATACAGACAAGGGGGAAATGGGCACATTAATATACTTTGATTGCAGTATAACTTGCATTCACAAAAAGGGCCAAACTTCAGGTAAATTCAGATAAATACTGAAAAGTAATTTCAGGTAGCTGAAAGCCAGCCAAGAGACTAACTCTAACAACTTTTATTCTGAAAGGAAATTATTTTTTAAAGAATTATTTAATCCCTTTATTATATATGGTGGTAAAGCATATCTAATAGTTCTTCCTCCTCCTATTTTCCCCATAAAAACAGCCCTGTGAGGTGAGTTGGGCTGAGAGTGAGTGACTGGCCCAAAGATGCCCAGCCAGCTTTCATGTCTAAGGCAGGATTAGCACTCACAGTCTCCTATTTTCTAACCAGGTGTTTAACCATGAGATTTTACTGGATGTGTAGCCAAGAACGACAACTTTCAACAATGGCTACACACTTTGGCAGCTTACTGAACATCACAAAGAAGCAATTACTGGTCAACTGTGTCTAAACTCCAAACAAAGCAAGGTCGGGCCTCCTTAGTACTTGGATGGGAGACCACCAAGGGATTTCAGAACTGTAAACTAGTTCAGGGCTTCTCAACTTTGGCAGCTTGAACATGGAGTTGAAGTCCAGACATCTTCAAGCTGCCAAGGGTTGAGAAACACTGTGCTAGATTGCAAAGTCAAAAAAAAAATCCCAAGAGAGGCAATAGCCAACCATTTTAGTTCCCTTGCCAAGGAAACTATACAGTTGTTTTCCCCAATCTAATTCAGGGCATCTTTACCTCTATCACAAATAAGCTTCATTCCCCAACTAAAGAGCTAAAGGCTCCTCATAAAGGCACAGGTTAGGTTTAGGAAAAACTTCACAGGATGTCTATGGAGATTCTCAGTCATCCAAGTCATGGTTGTCCCAAAGGCAGGGGTGCTATTGTGCAGGTTCTGCTTCTGGAGAACCGGTAGCGGAAATTTTGAGCAGTTCAGAGAACTGGCAAATACCACCTCTGGCTGTCCCCAGAGTGCGGTGGGAATGGAGATGTTGCAGTATCCTTCCCCTGCCACGCCCACCAACCCAGACCCATAGAACTGGTAATAAAAACAATTTAAATTCCACCACTGCCCAAAGGTCCTTTCCCCCCCCCCCCCAAGAGCCAAGTGGACTTTCTTGTTTTTCTTTGAAGAAGCTTCTTGGATGAGAAGTGAAACGCCTTCAAAGAAAAACAAGAGCGGGCAGTTGCCTCTTGGGGAAAAATAATAATAAAAGCACCTTTGGGATTCACAGGGATGACTTCCCAACAGTACCCCCTTTCTCGATAGGACCGTCTCTAAATCGGCCACTCCCCCAATCCGCCTTTTCTTTTTTCTCTCTCTCTCGGGGTATTTCATGGGGATTTTTTTCGGCCGTGCCTTCAACAAGGAAGACGTGGGTTGCTGCCACGGCCGCCGGCCTTGCTGCAGGTGGCGCGGCTAATTCAATTAAGGCTAATCATTTTTCTCATCATCACCTACAACTGCGCCTCGGAGGTAGCTGGAGTGTGACGGCAGGAAACCCGGGGACCGGTTTAGGCAGAATTTTAAAGAGAGAGGGGGGGGAGAGAGAGGGAGAGGGAGAGGGAGAGAGAAGCCCAAAGGGACCGAAAGCCGCGCCGTCTTTAATCGCATTTTTAAAAACGCTGGGATACGGCGCTCGGATGCTACAGCGGGACAAGAGCGCACAGCGGCTGGATCGGTTTCACACCCCAGCGCGCGGATTTTTGCACACACTCGGTTGTCCCAAAAGTGCTTTCCTTTTTTCAGGAGGCAACTGGACTTTCTTGTTTGTTCTTTGAAGACGTTTTGCTTCTCATCCAAAAAAAAGCTTCTTCGGCTCTGACGGGATAGTGGGGACTGGAAGGATTTATATTCCTTGCACATAAAAAATATTTATATTTCTTCAAAGAAATCAACCAAGAAAGTCCAACTGCCTCCTGAAAAAAGCACCTTCGGCACAACTGACTGAGAATCTCTACAGACACAAACTCCGTTCTTAAAGCCAACCGCACTTGCTGGGACGGCTCAAAAGAGCAAACCAGTCTTTAGCCCTATGGGTTAGGCAGATAGAGACGTGGTGGTGGTGGGGACCTCGCTTTCCGCGCGCCAGAAACAGCCCGATTTGTCTAGAGACTGTATCCTGAGACTCGGACTTCCAACCTAAACCCAGGCAGCAGTAAGGAAGATGAACGAAAAGTCTGCACGTTTGGGGTCGTTCGGGGTCTTTGGCAAACCAGGTGAGATAGGCTCAACCTTGAATTGAAAGGAAAGAGAAGGACGCAGCTGTGCTCTCAGGTCCCTGAGTTCGGGTCCCATTCGGTGCACATTGGCGTCAGTCCCCGCTAAGCACAACGAATTCACTTCTGGATATCAACTGCGCCAATCGGTTTTTAGTGTATGATTTTCGACCAGCCTCACTAAATTAGAAATCCGTTCCCAAGTCATATTCTGCAACCCCCGGACCTCGGTTTTCGAGATACAACGCGGAGATATGACGTATTATTTTCACTTTCTCGGTTGCTCTGTTCATAATAGAAATAGAGACTGACACCCTTTAATAATGACTGGAAATAGTAAAGAAAAAAGAATACAATGCAACCCTTTGCATATGTGCTCACGCGTTCGGTGGGATTTATTCCTTGCTAAATATGTGCAAAATTGCACTGGTCAGCTTTTTCTCCTACTGAAATTATCCTAGGTAACCTATTTATCTTTATTAACATTGTTCTGCAGAAAACGGGAAAAGCAACTCAATATTTTGTAGGAAAAGATGTATTTTCTTTCAGTTAAATCTGAAACTTCTGTGTCATACTCCAAAACTATTTAAAACTATAATTTATAAAGAGAACACTAATTTTTATCACAGTCTGGATTGCTTAGTAGGTAAGTAGCGCTGGCATTGATATAAGGCTACCAGATCTGGATTGCAAAATGTCAGGCAACCTCTAGATGGTAACACAGAGTTTTCTGTATCTGTAGGAAGGTGTAATTTGTTCTAAAAGGACATGAACAGCATATTTACATATATAAGTAATCCTTTATGTCTTTAGACTAAAAATAGCCATTGTAACCCATAGTCTTCAGCAGTTCTACTGTTATTTCTTAAACTCATTAAATTTAGCAGAATTTACATTGGTTCGTTCTTCACTTTTAAGCATTTCCCCCCCTTCACTGAGGAATGAAATAAGTGCAAATACATTTTCTAATTCAAAATGAACACACTGAAGAATGGGAAAGGGTTAAGGAGCCTAAGGGGTTTTTTTTTGTTTTTTGTTTTTTGTTTTTGCTGCTCATGTCAAAATGAGAACCAGCCTCCATCTTCATGTCCAAAGGATGGCAGTGAAAAGTCCTTATAATCTATTTTTGCCTCCTTGTACAGTTTGACACCCATAGTTCTGAACAGGTTACTTGAGTTAGAATTACACATATCTTTCACACATGTCCCTGGTAAGAAAGATGATGCATTTATCAGTTGACTCTTTCATGTTTGCAACGTTTGATGTGAATTAGAAGTTCCACTTTTGTATTGAAAAAAAATGCAAGGACATTATTCTCCTCTTGTTGGTCACCCTTCAGCAATTCTGATTATAGCATAGAATGCCAAAGAGCATTCTAATCTGCATTTTAATAATTTTAACTGTGATTATCTACATTTTAAAACCAATTAGTACGTGATGGTTATAATTATAATGGGAAGACATGGGTCTATTTACTGCCTTGATTGCAAAGCAACACTCGGAAGGAGAGTGGACAAAGTTTTTGAGTCTTCCTCTCTAAGATTATTGTAGCTCCACTTGCTTAGCTGGGTGGCAGCACTGAGTGGATTTTGGCTGTTGAGTCGATTTTGATTGGACAACTGCTGGGAATTCCAAGCATGCCCTGACCTCACCAGGAGTTTCCTTGAGCTTTACCTACCTTTATAGTGCCACCCAATCATCTTTGTGGCACTATAAACCCTTCTTCATTGCTGAGATATTGTCCCTTTCTTGAATGACGCTATAAATTCCTATAGACGAAATGGCCAGTCCCTTTTTTTCCTCTCCCAACCCGCTCCCAACCTTTCCTGTTAATTTGCTGACTGCAAGCCCAATCCCCCCCAAAATAGTGAAACGGATGACTTTGGATTCAAGCCAATCCTCCCACCAATTTAAGTTCAACTAATTTGGGGGGTTATCCCCCTTCTGAGCTGCACGAGGTAAAAAGAGTGGAAAATCCATACCTCCCCCATTCTTAAAGGCCAGGTACGGGAACCTCCAGACATTGCCCAGCCCTACTGCATAACCCACCATGGAGAGGATGAAGTCCAGCTTGCTAGACCAATTGCCCCGGGCTTTATTTTCGTCTCCTTCATCGTCCTCCTGCTGCAGAGAGAAAATAATAATAACTACAATAATACATTTGACTCAAGAAACAGCTTTCTGAAATCAGAAGGTATGCTTAGCCTTATCAAATGATATAAACAAACCTCTTATGGCTCCGTGGCTGCATTCACACAACTGACTAGTCCCAACTCGTGATTAATTGGATTGAGCTAACCCAACTGTTTAGCTTGGCACAACTCACCAGATTATGAACTGATCAACCTAGTGTGTTCTGGTGTTCCAACGAACAACCCAAAGATAAATGTGTTGGAAAAGAGTGAAGCCAAGCATTCTGTAGAGTTGGGCTTGGCTGTAATCCCTTTCACTAAAATTAAGGAGACCTGAGTATAAATCATGGTTTAGTCATGCTCAAAGAATGAAAGATTCTGGCAAGTTGAGTGCCAAACACCATTCTACATGGAATTACTGTACCTGATGTTTCAGAATATGTTTCAGAATATGTATCTGGCTACAGGTTTACTGAAGCCGCTAACCAGCACAGCCTCAGTTTGACATCCCCATAAGAGTCCTCCTTTCGAAAAAGAAAAGCATAGAACTGAATGGGCACACACGCTCTTTTAACCAACTCCCCTGCCGTCACAGGGTATGTAAAACTGTAAATAGGTTGGTGAGTTCTTGGCATAATTCTTCCAAAACGTCTGCTCGGCTTCTGCTTTTAGAAACTTGTGCATGAGGGCCAATGGCTCGTCCTCCCGTTTAAATAAATCAAGAAAAGGTGAACTCAATCATATTTGCTGTACACTTCAAGAGAAGCTGGCTCCGAAACATAAATCCTGCTGACAGTGAGGGTCAGGAATCGGGCAGATTGGATTCTCAAAAGATACACTGTAAACTGGGGAGGAGGGGCGGGCATGGAGAATAGGTTGGCAGTTTTCCAGGGTGCTTTTGATAGGCAGCAGGGGGTTCAAGTTTCAACCTATATTGGCGGGAGAGGGAGAAACCCTGCAGGAATTCAGCTCATTGACTTCCAAACAAGGCATTTTGCCTGCTGGCTCCCTGTAGTTGTTAAATATGGTATAACCCAGGGAGATCCCCCTAATTCAACGAATGTGAACATTCCTTTTTGATTTTTGATTTTTTTTTTTTTTTTTTGCGTCCATATTGAACCCTCTTAGTTCAGGTTCTTGGGAGTTAAGGGAGAACCATTTTTTTAGAACGACGTGTTTAATCTTATAACTTCATCCCAGAGGTTAAATCAGTAACCTCTATTAACTGAAGGGCATGTTCCCATTCGATAACAACCAGGTGAGCGACAGAGAAATTGCCTCGTTTGCTAAGATCCTGAAATGAGAAAATAATCACGGAAGATATTTCTCCTTCTCTCAATCGTGAGGGAAAAATAAGCTCCGGAAGGTTCAACGGAAGTCACAGAAGGGGGTTGCAGTTTATCTTTCCAGATAGTTGTTGAAAGAAAATATTCCTCCTGGAGAAAAAGTTTTACCTATCCGATTCCCACTGAGCCTGTATTTCCCTATCTTGAAGATTATCGATGTTCTGATTTGTCCACCAATACTACATAACCGTGGTCGGGCCGGAGATGAGTTCCACTTGAGGTCAACCAACACTATCTCCACTGCCCTTCCAGGCACTTGGATTTCTCCCTGCAAAAAAGCAAACCCCACCCCAAATACTAGGGCCCCCCAACTGCCCAACACTCAATGCCTTTCCAACTTAACTTGCTTCCGAAGGCCGGAAGGAGAAAATCCCCACGACAAAGTTCTGTGCAAAGAGCAAAAGTAGTCGTCCTTTGGGGGTAAATGGAAACTTTTGTTTTCTTAAGTGCAATGCTCTCCAGAGAGATCGGACTACAACCTCCATCACTCCCAGCCAATTGAGGAAGTTCAACCTGAGAAGGCTTTGAGCAGAATGCGTCCGGAGCGCTTTGCTTCCTAAACGCTGGAGCTCCCGAGCGGCCGCTGCTCAGCGAAGGGATCAGGTGCTCCGCAGTGGCGGCCCGGAGCCCTTTCTACAGTCCGCCGCAGTGCCGGAGCTTTGCGCGCTGACTGACTGAGAGTAACGATTAAACTGTCTGAACTGAAGTGATTGATCGCCCAGCTTGGCCCACTGGGGTTTCAGGAGGCGAGCTGGTCCCGTAGGCTCTTTGGTTGGGTAGTTTTTTCGATTGTGCTCCGATCAGGGGCCAGGCGGGCCTACAGACAGGCAGAATCCCAAAGGGTGACCTGGCCGACCCCGCTCTCGCTTGGTTTTACCGGCAGCCTTCCATGCAAAGCAGCGCAATCCTGGAACACGGAAAGCGGCCCGGTAAACACTTCTTGGAGTTAATTTCCCCTAAGGCGCTACTCTAATAATCCCTTGTTCCCAAAGTGCTGGGCTGGCACTTTTATGCCAACTCTAGCAACTCATCCGGTGGCTTCGCACGCAGCATGAAGCCAGAGCTCTAAGGGTTCAAGTTAACCTTGAATCCTACAGGGTGACTTTGAGCCAGTCAACACTCTCCCCCCCCCCCATCTAGTTTATGTGGCTGTTAGGATCATAAAAGGCACCACCTGAATCGCCTTTTACGGATTACCGGTTGAAGATTCTACCTTCGTTTTTCTTGGACAGCAGCGCCTGCTGCCTTTTTCCTTCCTGCATTGGAAGAGCCAACGGCAAGAATCTTGATTTTCTTTTTCAGAGTCGCTCCTCGCCTATCTCAGTTTTGCATTGTTTTAAACGGGCCTATCCCGAACTGGGAATTGTTGACCTACACATCCCCTAAGTCCCAGACTGCAGGACTGTTTGGCAATGATGGTAGCCAAGCCCTTTTGGAATTAAGGGGCCAGCTGGTGTCAATGATTTAAGAATGCCGAGAGAGTTGATTTTTGTGGTCTCAGGGTCCTTCCGGGATTAAGGAGCCCCTGCCTGCATTCTGAAAGAGACCGAGCAGCGTACATGGGATGGGAGGACCAACTCACCTCAATGACGGTGCCAGGCAGAACAGATGCGATTCCATCTGTACCCAACACCACGGTGCTTTGGCTCATGTTCACCCAGCCGGCCTTGGTATTGTTTGGCTCCACCAGGCTCTTACCAAGACTTTGATTAGCCGGCCCAACTGTGCTCTGCAAGGGGGCGATTTTGCAGGGGGCAATATTAGCTGGTGCGGCGTTCCCTGCACAGGGGGCATTCTTGAGCGTGCAAAGATCGAGGGGGTCTTGGCCGGCTGGGGGATTGCCTTGTGCCGAGGCAACTTTGCCGATCCCAACTTTGGTCTCGTGGGGCTGCTCTTCGTCGAGGGGCAAAGGGTGGATGTCGCCTGAGAGAGCTGTGCCCACTTTAGCCAGCTGAGGCGGGACTCGGGACTGGAAGTTCTGCGGCTGCTCGGTTTCGGGACTGTTTCTGTGGATCCCTGCCCTCTCCAGTGGCCCAGGTGCGACCACCTCAGGGCTCTGAACCAGCTGCTCGCTCATCTCCTTGGGATAGGCGTAATCCTGCAAGAGCAGAGTGACAATAAGAAAGAAGAAACGAACGGCTGCCCTCCGTCGGCTCTGTTGCTCGAAGGTTTCTTGAACGTTAAGAATTCGTATGAAGGTTGCGCTGCTTAAGGCATCAGGGAGACGCTGCGGCAGATTCCATTTCACACCCTAACTTAAAATCGTTTCTTCCCCTGCAGCCCCACATTTCCGGCGTAGGAAACGCCATCGCCCCCAGGTCTCTCCTTGCAAACCTTTTTTATTTTCTCGTCACGATTGAAAGATGCTCCCCACTCCTTGCCCCACTGTAGAAAAAAATATCTTTAATTTTACGCCTCATTTCCTTTCTGTTTTCAGCAGTGCATACTAGCTTTGAGCTGGAGAGGGGGCGGGGGAGATAAAACCTATATGCAGCTAGCGACATATAGAGAAATTCAATAATACTAGCTTCTAAATATTCCCAACCTTGTCCCCCCACATACTTATACCGATGGGGGAGGAGCACGAGAAGCTTATAAAATCCTGAATTACATTTTATCATTTCCCGTTACTCCAAACAGAGTGTAAATTTAATGGGATTTATTTCTCAGTAGGTATTCTGAGAATCTCAAACTGGGTAAGAATAGGATTGTATATGTAGAATTATAAAATTGGGCCACATTCTCCAATCTGTGCTTTTGATTGTCTACCCTAGTAGACAATTCTAGTCCACACATAAATCATTGCCGCTCTATAACATTTTCCTCAGAAACATTTTTATTGTAGAGAATGTGTTTCTTTTTCTTTTGAAAAGCGTCTGTAAAGGCAGGATTCATATTCTTCCCACTTTTGGAATCGACCCCTCCCTCTAAAGAAACTCACACAGTCAGCAAACGCAGATCCAGAAAGTAGCCGCAAACGATGTATCTATATAACAAGAACATCTTCAGAAGAATATGGTTTTTCAGAACCCTGGACAGTACTCAACGTTACAGGCTGACTCCCGTTCGGTACATTTTTCCCAAGCCTTAATTTCTAACTACTTTAAACCCGCAGCAATACGGAACGATCGGCAAGATTACAAGTAATGTATCGTTTTCTCCCAACCCGAGGCTTCAAAAAGAAAAGAAGGATTGAAAAATAAAGCCTACTTACCATATTTACAATAGCATCGGACAAAATCTTGCAGAGGCAAAAGACTGCAGCCGGGGCGAAATGGTAGAGTGAATTTTGCTCCCTTAAGAGCAAAGCTTTCTATAGCTCCGTGAGAAAGACTGGGTTTGCGTCAGTGCATAGCAAGGTGCCCTTCCTATGACATTTTTTTGATAATCAGAGTTTGATAAATCATTACCCTCGGATTCGAATTTTTAAAGCGGCAACAGGAACAGGCGCGCAAGCTAGCTGTCAGTCAGACAGCAGTTGGGATGGCGTGCTTGGTGTGACTCAGGGGGAAGGAGGGGGTGAGACTTTGCTAAGCCAAGCCCAGCGAAAGCCCTGTGTTCGCGTGTGGTTAATTAGAAAAAGAACATGTGAGAAACACGTCCTATTGCACCCAACGCGCAAACAGGGGCGATAGAAGTCTTCTCCCTCGTTAACGCACCGCTCCCGCCTCCAGTCAGTAGCTCCTCTACCGCCCCTCCGAAAGATCCGGTTCGTCGCCTTTTTCTTTCATCTGTCAACAGCGGCATTTTAATTTAATGTCACGATTCTTCTGGGAAGTGAAAAAAGAAGATTCTCCCCCCCCCCCCGCCCCGCCGCCTTTTTGGACCTTTGTCCGCCAAAAATGCAGCGGGAGACCCAACACCGTAGACGAAATTCACCTTGTGCCCAAAGGAATATTTATTTTCGTCAATATTATTTTTAGTACATTGAGATGTTGGGAGAAATATTCCTCTGGACACACACACACACGCTGCTGAGTGAAGATTTTCAAAGACTGAAACCTCAAATCCTTTCTTTAAAAGAGCAAACTAGTATTGGATTATTCCATTAAAAACTTAAAAAGTGATGTTGGGGTTGAATTTGTTTAAGTGGCATTAGGAAGCTTGACGCCACATGATCAGCTTTCCCCAATGTAATCCCTCAAATTGGGTTGGGACTAAAAATCTAGAATGCCCAGCCTGCATACTCCAGGAAATATCTTTAAGCAAAATTTCTTCATGGACTCATAAATTGTATAGATGTATAAATAAATCAGGCAATAACAGCAAATAAAGCAACTGTAACCTCTGCGTGACACTCAGACTTGATAACCCAGGACAGATGCTGTGGATCCTAGGAGATCCCTAAAACGTCCTTGAAATTGGCCACCCATTAGGAAATTGCGATTAACAGCAGAACGAACTTTGATTGTAAATTTCTGTGCAATATATGAACCAACAAATGGTTAAATGGTTGGTTTAGGAACTAGAACTATGAGCTTGATAGTTGATTTCAGTGGAGTGATCCTGTTGATTTCAATGGGACAAGAGTCAATCTTTGAAACGTGCATGTGTCTCTGTTTATTATTTGTGTGTACCTTATGTGAATACTAGTATGTATTTTTAAAATGCACATGTGTTTTAAACAATCAAGCACCTTTCAGATTTACATATGCTGTTAGACAAAGAGAGAAATGTGATTGGGTGATTTTTGAGAACTTCCAACAAGCCTATTTACTAGAAGGCAGTAGCTCCTTATACTACTCATGGACTTTATACTTTGTCACCTCTCTATATGAGATTCAAGGAGGGAGTTTGTTTTATGAATACTCATTGTAACTCCTGAAACACAAAGGCTACTTTATAGAACAATTACAAAATTGTAGTATAATGAAGCATTTAGATTCACCTCATCTAGGACCCATTTTCATTACATGGAAGTGGGTATTTCAAATCTCTTATCCTAGTTCACATCCTTGAAATCTACCTTGCAGTAACAAAGTAGGACTACTTAGGAGGAATTTAAGATGGTAATATCATGAAATAACATTTCTAGCTTTAAAAATGTGCAAATGTATATCTAGATTAAACACTATGAAGGTAGGTAGGGAAAGAACTACACTCTTTTATCTTGTTTTAAAACATTGCTGTTTTTTAATTTTTAAAATAAATGTCCACTAAATTAAACTAAGTTAATTCACTTAGTTAGATATTATTTCAGGAGGAAAGGGCATAATTTATCCAGACAAGGGAGTGCTGGAATATGGACTTTTTCAAACTTTCCTAAAATTGAGCTTCTGCCTGTTTGTCCCTCTATCTATCTATCCATCCATCCAATTTATATAGCCTCCAATCTCAAAGCTAGTGACTCTGGGTAGGATGTACCAAAAATAAAACAATAAATATAAAAAAAATAATTATCATTGCAAATATTCCAAATATTCTTAAAAACTATAATGCATAGTTTTTAAATATACTCTGAATTCATTTTATTTATTTATTTTTCATAGAAGTCACTTATCTTATGAATAATAATCCTAGCTGTCTCACAAGAACAACCAATAAAACCAGGAAAGTAAAGAATTGTGTGGCTTAATATTATTTCAAAATAAGAATATTTCAGTTTTGAGCCTGACTGGAATTGTAACCAGTGTCTCTGCTGTCCCTCAGAATGGGGTGGGAGGGGGGGCACAGCCCAGAGATCATTCCTAGCTCTGCCTAGCTCTGAGCTCCGTCCTTCCCCCTCCCCAAGGTAGAGCACTTCCTCTATGTACAGGAGCTAAACTAAACGTGACAAGTCACCAATCTAAAAGACAAATTTTGTTTGAAGGACCTTCATTTATAAAGAGAAAAAAAAATGTGCCGATGGGTCTCATTCTATAAGATGCAGATTCATTAACTCTAAAACATGAATTTTTACACCTGCTCATCTTCAATGGCGAGGAATTTAGTTAGCTGTCCTTTTTCATTGGAATCTGTTTTTGTTGCTGCCCTTGTTCTAAATTTCTAACATAATGACAGCTAAATAAGTGATGCGTTTTTTTAAAAAATCGCAAACTAATGACGGCACTGGCTTTCGTGAACAATTCTTGTCGTTACAGGCTTCTGATGAAGTGAAGCTCGTGATCCATAAAAGCTGGACCGCTGTCTTTTAAAGTGAACAAGGCTTTCTGATGGTTTTTGGATTAACCGAAATTCATTCCAGAGACACCTCCGGCCAATAATCCAAAAGAATATACGAATTAACTACTGAAGTAAAAAAATAAATTGCAAAATGTTTTTTCCCAAGGGCATCGTCTTTTTTTTCTTTTTTTTTTACACAGTCAAGAGAGAACCTTAAGTTTGTATTTGCAAGCCTTTGCACATTTACTTAGGAAGACGCCCCATTCAGTAGAATGGGACTTATTGCTGACTGATCATTTACAGAACTGCTTGAAGGCTTAATTTAAAAATAAGGCAGAATTTATTTTCCTAGGCAAGGTGACATCAGCACGAATTTGGTTAGCCCTTTCCGTCACACTGCCCTTCTATTTATAGTCAGAAAGTCCAATCCCACCCATATATTCCGGCTGCAAATTAAACTCAAGGCGAAGAGAGCTTCATAAATATAGGTAGGGGGAAAAACTCATCATGATAATCCTTATCACTGATCTATTGTTTTCTATGTTCATCCAACTGGGGGGATCTGTTCGCCTAAATTCAGAAACAATACATTCTGCAGATCCTTGTACAAAGAAACAACATAACCCTCTCTTCTTCCTTCCAATTCTCTGAGATGGCCTCGTGATACCCGTGTCACATTGATTAAAGTGGTCATTTTCCTTTCCTATGATCTTCTGGATTTGAAGGCCTGTTATAAATAGCTAAGGCTGGCAAAGGCTTTTTTTTTTAACTCTCTCCACAACCTTTCGGGAGATTTATCCCTCCACCCCCACCCCCTTTTTTAAACCTTTCTTCCTTTTGAGGGCAAAAAGGGCGGGCATCTGCGCTGCCAAGAGGGGCGGGAGGGAGTGGGGTCTCGAACACGCGTCATCCTTGCCAGCTCCCGAGTTAAGCTTCGGAGCCGAGAAGGCTGGAAGGGGAGCTTTGAAGCCTTTGGCGGATCTGCGCGTCCCGCAAAAGTGGGGAAGGGGAGGGAGGAATGGATGACTTCTCCGGACCTTTGAGCACTTTTCGCCTAGGAAGGGGGCTGGCTCGGAGGAAGCGCGGGGGATGAAGCGGCTGGCGCGGCTAGTGACTCAAGATCCTGCGGCTGGAACGAGGGCGCGTGAAGTTTGAAAGCGCAAAATCCCCGCGCCGAATCCAACCACGCCGGCTGAGAGAAGCTGGCCCTCCTGCCTGGCCGCCAAACAGGCAGAGGAGCAGTAAGAAAAGGCGCGGGGACGGGAGGGATTTCTTTCGGCGCTCCCGAGCTTTCCTGCGAGTCTCCCTTCGGCCCCATCCGCCGAGTCCTCCTCCTCCTCCTCCTCCCTGCGCTTTTTCCTCGGAAGATGGACGACCGGGAGGAGGGCGCATGCTCTTTGGCGCGCTCTGGAAAGGGCCCGGGTGGGGAGCAGAATGACTAGCTCTGATTTAGGGTTTAGTACCAGAGCTGCGAAAGGGTGGAGTCCAATTTTTGATGGGGGGGGGGGGGGGGAGTATGCATCGCCGACGGCAAGGCTGCAAGGTTGACCTGAGACAGTAAAATAGAAAAGGGACGGTCATTCTCTCCGGTGGCGGATCTGCACTATAGCGGGGCCTGTCTGCTGTTTCAGCAGCAGTGACCTTGCATGTGCTGTGAAAGACGCCCCGGTGTCTACAGTGCTCTTGAAAATAGAAAAAGGGGCGCATCCCGTCGAAAGAGGTGCAAATTCTCTTGAGAGAGAGAGAGAGAGAGAGGTTGGTGATACTACCTGCCCGTAGGAATGAAGGGCAGAAGTTGACCACAACCAACAGCTGATACTGAGAGAGATGCCCTGCGTTTTACCCAGAAGAATTCCTCTTGGGTGTTATGTTAGAGACACACAAGTTGGATCTTGGACAGCCCTCAGAGCACTTCCCCAAATGGCCATGAGTGATATAACTTCTGTTAAATGACAGGAGAAAAATATCAAATGTTAAGAGTAATTTATCATATTGATCATAACTTTTCAAATATGCTTAGTTTTGTTGTTGATTTTTGCATGGTCTTGCTCATTTGTTGGAATGCAAGTTGATACTGCCTGTGGTTTTATGATATGAAGTGACAAAAAAGGGAGGATCTGAAAAGAGTGTCTAAGGTTTATTATTATAAATTGTGCTTTTGAGACTTGACTCCTGGTGTCTGTACAGACAAGTCCTTGTGGTATTCTAAGCAACTTTTCTGTAAGGGGTTTGCGCTTACATTTAGATTAAGTCTCAGCTTTTGCTTCTTGATTTATAGCCTTGACTTTCCCAGAACTTTGGACAAGAGCTTGGTCTAAATATAGCTTTGCTAAAAACGATGTGAACATGAGCAGAGATGCTTGGAAGAGAAAAAATTGGAAAGATAAGACTATGATAGTGAAGCACACCCAATCTTCAAAGGACAGAATGAAAGAGAATGACCAGAATTTCATGTGTACGTGGAGATTTTCATGGAACTTGAACCTCATCTAATATTAACTATGATCCAATCTACTCCCTCCATTTCACATATCCTGTTTTTTCCCCCACAGATCCTAACTCAACCCTAAAAGCTGTAGAAATAGTAGAGATTAATCAAACTTCTCCTATTTGTTCTAAGGTTACAAATAAAAATCAGACCTTGTGACAGAGTTTACTTATTAAAAGCAAGAGCAAAAGAAGCAAGGACTCAAGAACCATATAAATTTGATAAATTATATTATGATTATTAAAGTACCAAGTGATACCAGTACATCAGACATATTTTGAGGATAGATTGTCTTCAATTCTTTAAGACAGATTTTTAAACCAGGTGGAGTCAGCATATTTGAAAATGTGCACCTCATCTATACATTATTCACCAGAGATCTTCTGGACATCATTGGTGATTAGATGACTAGGGCTTTTTGCTGGAATCCAGCCTGTCATAGGAATTCATTGGCTGAAAGAAGAAAGGTTGCCTCCAACCTTACATGGTGTAAATCCTGCATTGTTTCTCTGTGAGACTTTAATAATGGATTTTAATACTGTTTTGGCTTTGCTGTAAGTAATACTTGTTTTGCTTTTAAATAATTTTCCCCTTTGTTGTAATTGTGGATGTGTTGAAGTTTCAGAGCCATGCATCCTTTTTCTGCCCTGGTGACCTGGAAAGCTTCAATATCATTGGCAAAGGCCAAAATTGTGAGCTCCTCCCCCCTTTGGGTGGTCCTAAAAGGGCTTTAGAAGCCATACTGATAACTCCTCTACCCCCACTATGGGAATTTGGCCCATTGGGGAATTTTAAGTAGTCAATATTTCCCGCAGTTGAAGTCTAAAAGTCAGTTTTATCTTCTCTGAAGGCTGCAAATGGGATAATGGGTAAGGCCCTTAGATTTTCTACTTTTTCTTTAAATGATTCATTGTTCAGAAAAATATATAAATGCTTTAAAATAAATATAATAAGTTGGTCTGAAGGGAATAAGGGTGGAGTGGATCTCTGAAATATTTCCGGTGCTCTGTGTGTGTGTGTGTGTGTGTGTGTGTGTGTGTGTGTGTGTGTGTGTGTGTGTGTGCACTTCTTTCAGTGTTCTGTTATTATTTTTAAAAATCTTGAGAGGCATCAAAGATCTCTAGCTATTGGATGAGTATAAATTATAGAAAGAAATGAAATTGTGTTTCAGGTGGGAACTATTCCATCAAACTATGTTCACTAGCACAAAGAAATTTATGAAGCTAAAGTTGCCCCCAAATCTGATCAGAAGGCTATCCAGGTTGTTCCTTCAATTCACAATGCAAAACCCTGTCAAAGCTCAGCAGAGCTTATCCTATGCAGAGCCCTGACCTGGCGCTGGCTTCAGTTATATGAACCGTGTGCCCAGTAATCATTTACACTCCGCCTCTTCATGAGTGAGCATGAGAGATAAATGTGTATTTGCTATTCCCTCCTTTTGACCTCTTTTTATTCTTTTTTTTTCCCCCTCTCTCCCATTCTCTTCCTCAGGCCCTCCTCCATTATATCTTCCTCCGCCCCCCAAAGCAGTGCCTGCACACTCTTTTAAAAAGGAAACAGGTCCCTCTGGAGTGATTCTCTACTCTCTGGCCTCCTGTTTGCAGTGGATAATCATTTTCCCTACGCTGAAGCAGAACTGATTGTAAATTTGCATCTATCACTGCAGCAGCCATTGAGACTGAATTAACAAGTCACTACAGCCTTAATTACTTTGTCAAAGATGAAAAATAGTAATTGATCTTGTCCTGGATCAGTTCACATCTCCCCCTCCCACCTGTCCCCTCAATACCCTACCTCACTCCAGGCCCTCACAGATAAGCAAATAAATAAATAAATTTGGAATAAACTAAATAAATACCTATCAGGGAAACCTAGAGAAAGGGCAATAAAAAAAATGCTACAAGCAATTGTAGGGCTACTCAAGAGGGTGGGGAGACTGGCGATAGGATCAGTAACGGTGAGATACTACAATAAGAAGCATAATCTGTGGAAACACATACATAGTCATCTAGTTAGCATTTGCTTATTGTTCTGGCATTGTCTAGGTGTCACATCTGGTCTACAATTTTTTTTGGCACAAATGTGTTATTTGTGATAATCTGAAATGGATTTGCAAACAAGTTTTTCTACTTTAAAATAGACATTTATTATTTGATTCTTTTCTCCATGGGAGAATTACTGAACAAAGACAATCAAAACCAACCTTCCTTCCTTCTTTCTTTCCTTCCTTCTTTCCTTCCTTCCTTCCTTCTTTCTTTCTCTCTCTCTCTTTCTCTCTCTCTCTCTCTCTCTCTCTCTTTCTGTCTGTCTCTCTGTCTCAGAGAGGAGGGTATTAGTATCTTAATTTAGGTTAGGCATAATTGTCTACTATGAAGGACAATGCAAATTAGGTGCACAATTTAATATCTAGATGTGGAAAACATTTTAAAATAGGACATCTCAACTATTCCCACTGCATTTGCTTTAATAGTTAAATACTGAACTGAATAAAATAAACATCCCTTTTAAATGCAGACTGACTTTTATCTCCACTCAAACTAAAATCCCCAGTGTTCTGAATTTGATTAAAAATAAACATTATAACACTTGACTTTCTGACTAGTATTTAGTATTTGCCAACCAAGATGAAGAACAGTTTATCTTTGAACAGGAAGCATAAAGCATAATGTATTCAGTGACATTTCCTGGTGATATCCATGTGACTTGTTTATTTTACTTTTTGAATTTGTGGGGTGGGGTATAGTAATATGTCACTAACTGTAGTTTATATTTTTAATCTTTGTCTCTTTGAAAGGTGAGTTCACTGAGGATTTTATAGGTTGGGGAATATTTACTTTTATATCAATTTATAATTAACATTAAGTCTTTTTATTGCTTGATTATATTATTTGAATATTATTTCATATAATTCAGCATGCTAAAAACTCACATAGTAATTTCAAAAGCTTAGTTTTATACAGTACAGATTGATGCTGAAATAGGTTTTATTGTGTTCAGTGGGAATTATTGTTACCTCAGTAGAAATACGATGTTGATCTGTCTGTATTTATTAATAGTTCTACAGACCAGAACCAAGGATCTGTTGTAATTGAAACATCACAGTAAATAAAGTAGCATCTTGAATTCCACAGGACTGAGTTTTAACCAAGAACAACAGTGCAAGATCAATTGTGGCTTGATTGGCCTCAGTTGCTCCATCAACACTATGGGCCCCATTGCCGGCATGAAACTCATTATTAGTACATAAACCACCAAATGCTTTGTTTCAACATTACCTTTCATTGAATATCCACGTATTTTGATGGTTATTCCTATCACCAGGAGCCAATCTGGTGTAGGGGTTAAGGCATCAAAACTAGAAACCCAAAGACTATGAGTTTTAGTCTCAGCTGAGGCCCACAGTTGAGTGATCATCTGAGTGATCTTAGGCCAATCATTTCAGTACTAGGAAGAAGTTAAGGGAAAACCACTTCTGAAAAATGCTGTCAGTAAAATTGCAGAGGGCAATTGCCAGGGGTCAAAACTGATTTGAAGACAAACTTGAACTCTGAATACCTATCACTTAAAAAAAAACCGCAATAGGTAGAATTTAAACTCTATTATGAAATATGGAAAAAATAATGAAACAAATATTGTTAGGTGAATACAAAGTTGCCCTAGAGCAGCAGCCCCCAAACTTTTGAGCACCAGGGACTGGTTCAGTGGATAGAGGTTTTTCCACAGACCAGAGTGGGAGTGGTTTTGCATGCTGCCTGCATCCCGCAGATGAGCCTTCACTTGTTTTTGCCATGCCGTGGCCCAGGGCCTGTCCACAGATCAGGGGTTGGGGAACCCTGCCCCAGATTATAACAGTCATATATATTTAACTATAGTATTGTTCTATAGATTTGACTTAGTTTCTGGAATAAATCCAAAAATGTGACATGATAGTAAACCTGGTTTATTTCATGGTATGATAAGTGATTTCAGACAGATCTGATTTATTAAATAACCATTAGGAAAATAAACCATTTCTGAAACGTATGAAGTCAGCTGTAGTTTTTCTTTGTATCATTCAATATTTTGTAGGATTGAAAAACAGAAAGTTTAAAAAACTTCATGGAAAGTAAGTCCTGGAAGGAAATGTTGCATTTGGAAAATGGTTGTATATGGTTTCAGAATAACAAGAGTTGGAAGGGACCTTAGAGGTCTTCTAGTCCAACACCTGTTCATGCAGGAAACCATGCCTACTTGTCCATGCCTACTTTATAATATACGCCTGGTTTTTCATTTCCTCTATCCCAAATAGTTGAGTGAACCATGAGCCAGGAGCACATCTATCTCTCAATGAACTTGGATTCTTCTCCCTACTTGGATATGTATTTCATACTTCTGCAAATCTTTGTGCTTGCTGATACTTCCTCCTTGCATATATGGTAGATAGATGGTTTACTGTATATTAACCAACAACATTCGGAGAATGTTTGAGCCTTAATTGCATAAAACCTTTCCCGAGCCTTTCAGATGTGTTAAATTTCTTACATCTAGAAGACAGAAAACTGAAATGGTTGGGGTCAGGACATCTTTGCTTTGTTTTTTTCTTTATCTTTCTTAATTTTTTTCCCCTCTCCCCTGCTGAGCATCTAATGGAAGATGGTCATGAAACTCACAGCACAGGAAGTCTAAATAAGCACAAAGACTACACATCTAGAAGGTATCTGGTTGAAAATGATTATACCATAGTTCAAAATATTTATCACAAGCAACAGAAATAAATGTAGTTCTCAGAACATGAGGATTGACATGATTTTGAAGAGATGTGACTTGCTATATACTGTCATATAAAAAATGTGTTTGCTATGTAACTCACATTTGGGAGGTCCAATATAATTTCAGGTGGCTAAATGAGCCAAATCACTGCCCTTTGCATCCACTTGATTAGTTGCAGGAGATTTTATTCCACTCCAAAGTCTTATGTATGTAAGTGGCTGCACTAAACTGGTGAAGCTGACTTATAGAATGCCTTTCAAAAAATATGGTGGGTAGAAATCAACCACCACCTAGGCCACATATAGGCCTCTTAATTGCAGTGAAAGGCAAGCAATGGTGCTTGCAATGGTGCCAACAGATTGCTAAGAGTTTAGTAGGTACTAACAGGACCATTAAAGAATCTTTAATTCTTTACAGCCTGTCTTTAGAAAGACAGCCTGTTTAGAAAGATTGCAGATTAGGTTCCTTAGATTAGTCTTTCCTAACTGGACTTCCAGGTGTGCTGGAATTACAATCCCCTGTAGACTGGAGGTTGCGATGTTTGGGAATTGTGAGAAATGTCATCCCAACCTATCTGGATGGTATGAGGTTGATGAACATCATTTCTCAGATTTGGCCAGTCAGCTATTTCTTTCTCTGGGGACTTTTAAAGATAAAACACTGAAGATAATGGCCATGCCTGAAAAGAGCTTTGTCTGGTGGTACTTTACTCTGAGTATGCCAATCCATCTTCCCAATTCACCTACAGTAGGAGAAACCCAATTGTGAAATTCTCCTGGTCTTCTCTTTTGACTACTGACTTGTGTAGTGCAAACAATGGACCTGTCCCTGGGTTTTCCTTAGGCCAGGTGCCCTTGGTAGCATTTACAGAGAAATTATAGGCTCCTAAAAAGAAACCTCTCAAAGGCCTGATCTACTGAACTGGTAGTAGCACAAGGCTTCCTCTTGAAAGAAAGATCTGTCACAGCCTCAATACAAATCAGTCATAGGAGGTTTGGTGTATATTCAGGAATCCATTCTGTCTATTATTGTCCTAATGAAAGATGATCTTCTGTAAGATAAACATCAACAATCTTTTTTAAAAAGGTTATCATAGTATCACATTCTGCAAGGAGTCTCCAAGTTCAAGGTCATGGCGTTGGTTACTCAGTGAAAATGTCCACTTTTTACTTGCATTATAGATGAGTTTAGATCATGTGGTCACATCTTACTTTTCTTTTTAACCCCACTTTTGTATGTAATGCCATACTGCCCTTTCTTGGTTGCTAGATACTTCTGTATTTACACTGTCACTGTTACAAAGGGAAAAATGCATCATTACCTCAAGCCACCATTATTTTTAATATTACTGCCTGACTAAATTAACTCTTTAAATGGGCAGAAGTCTGATATTTCAACTATGGAAACAAACCTAACCTGTTACATTAAAGACCATGTGTGTAGTACAAAGTATAAACCATTTAGTCAGCACTGAATAAGTGCTAGATAAGTGAATTAAGTAAATAAATGAAAAATGTTACATTAGTTCCACTTCAAAGGGGGAAAATGCTATATATTTCATCATTTGTCAAGGTTTTTTTTTACATTATCCCAGGTAGGGCTCCTTCTGTAACTGTAAATAATTTATTCCATGAGTCACTTTGGTTAATAAAAAAATGTTTCTGTGAAAGGGAAATAATTACCTAGATTGAGCTCTCTGAGAAAAATAACCTCTCATTCCCATGGAAATTATCCTAGATAATTAAGAGGCTGGTAAATCTTTAAAGCATTAATTGCTTACAGAATTAACTCCTCCAAGGCAATGGGCTTACTAAGCAGAATGTGAAGCTATTCTTGTGGCCTTGTTATCATTTGTTTTAATCTATATCACCAGCAGTTTAAATTTATGTTCTGATTTCAGGACTGAGGAGAATCTATACTGAGAGCAAAGAAAAAACTGGAAAGATTTTACTTCTGTCAGGGAAAAAACCATAGACATTGGGAGTTCCAGGGGATCAGGTGGGGAAAAGGAGAAGCATCTGGAAGAAATTTCTGCATCATTGGTCAGGCAGTCATGTTGTTAACAGCTATTGTTTCCCAGTCAAGTAACCTTTCATCCTATCAAGGATTTCTCTTGGTCACTATACCGTATCACTATAATGGTCTCTACTTATACATCATGATTACCAGGATATCACACAACCTGAATAAAAGATTGAGACCCTTCTCTTTCCTCAGGCAGCAGAAGCTAGACAAGGATTTCAAGAAGTCCCAAACCTGACGGTAGCTAAAAATAATACTGATTCAAACGACGCACTGATGCATATAGTGACATTAACTAAAATCAATTGTGAATGTCTTGGTAATTATTAGAATACTCTGATCTGCCAGAGTATTCTAATAATTGCCTATTACTAAATCCAATTCTAATCTAAACTAAATTTTACTAATATAAAAGAAGAAGAAAAAACATGAAACACAATGGATCGGTGGTGGTGGGGAGCATTATAGATTATAAACCACAGAGCAGAATTTCCCAACCTTGGGAACTTTAAAAATTGTGGACTTCCCACAATTCTGGGAATTAAAGTTCACATATTTTAAAGTTCCTAAGCATTGGAAACTCTGCCTTGTCTTCAACTCACTGTCAGACTTTTTAAAACCTTTCAATTAAGCCAGTTGATAAAGAAGTCTGCAGTATCTTAGGAAAAATATTGACCGCCCGTCCAGCCCCTGTCCTAATTTTCTGTCTTTAGAAACTAGAAACAAGTAGTCAACACGTATCATCTATGCTTGGAACCTATCCTGGCTTCTTGGTGTCTTTGCCTTGTTGACAAACTTGAATCTGGAGCAAAGTTCCTTGCAGGAAAACTTCCCTGCTTGTGATACCGAGCATGGAATCCCACATTCCAGCTTCCGTGTTTCCTATCATTAATATTCCAAACACTGGCCTTGGCCACGGAAACTGACTGCGAATAACCACATTTCAAAGTAACAATATGTTCTGCCAGTGCTCCTGAGAAAAAGGTTTCACATGGATCACTTTGAAGAATGTTTTATCTTGCAGTTAAGTGAGAGCTGACCTATTTTACAATGACAAGTTTCATTCCTCAAGAGGTGGTGCATGAAAGAAATAAATATTTAAGCATATTTAATGCTTAAATTCGGTGGAGGGGAAAAAAAGAATTTTGATCTGTATAGAATAGCTAATGGTTTGTAAGACTTCATTTTGAGGAAGGAGATACTGTCACATTTGTTTTCGTTTTCCTCCATTATAAAAGTCCAATCTTAGAATAAATGTACATGGGACCCAGAGCCTAGCATTTCCATGCTAGCACAATGATCCCTATGTCCTCTTGGTGAATTTCACCCATTTCAATAGCACAATCATTTCCTATCTGCCTTCTAGACATATTGAACAAACTCTCATAGCCTCTTCAACCAACATAGCTCTTGGGTGATTAAAAGACGCCAAGCTAGTCTGAAGAAGGCTGCTCTAGCAACTTCTCAAAAATTGCCGTATTTGAAGTATAATTTAGAAACCTATAATGAATTATGTTTGAGACCAGTGAATTGGGAACAGTAGAGTCATTGAGTCAATTGCAGTTCACATAGAAGAAAAGGTTGATAGATGATGATGAGCGAGGATACACATGATAGATAGATAGATAGATAGATAGATAGATAGATAGATAGATAGATAGATAGATAGATAGATAGATAGATAGATAGATAGATGGATAGATGATAGATACTGTTGTGGCCTGCCAGCAGAACGTGGCCAAGTTCTGGAGTCTGAGGAAGGCTTTGATGGATGCTCTGCATTGGAAGCAGAGATAGAAGAGCCTTGGTGATGCAGCGGACTAAAGTGCTGTTAAGTAGCATTTAGTTGCCAGCTGCCTACAATTACTGCGAGTTCAAATCTCATCAGGCTCAAGGTTGACTCAGCCTTCCATCCTTTTGAGGTAGGTAAAATGAGGACCCGGATTGTGGGGGCAATAAGCTGACTTTGTATAAAAAAGAACACCGCTTAGGGGGAGGCAAAAGCCCTACTAAGCAGGTATATATAAAAGTATGAAGGCTATTGCTTAACGCATTGTAAGCTGCCCTGAGTCTCTGGAGAAGAGTGGCATATAAATCAAACCAATAAATAAATAAATAAATAGAGCCAGGGCCATCTGACATTTCCCAACCACCAGAGAGGCTGCCTTTGGAAGCTGAGATAAGTGGGGAGGAAGAACAGCTGGGGCCTGTTCCAGATGTGTCTATGCGCAGAGCTGTTAGGAGAGGAGAACAACTGAGGACAATGAATCAACTCAGGAATCAAGGCACACATGGATGCTGAATGGCCCCTCCCTGGCTGGGGAATAAATAGAAGGAAAGGGGAGTGGTGGTTGTAGGAGACAACTGTTCGCATTTTGGAAGATTTGGCTCATAGTGTTTTATGCCTCAGAGACTGCTTGCCAGAACTTAATTTACAGCTTTACGGCTGGAAGCTCCTGGCCTGACAATTATCTTAAGGAACTGATAAGGCCGGTTACTGCAGTTAACTCTTTGAAGGATTATTGCCAGGACTTTTCAGTGCAGGAATGCCATTAATTCACAGGAGATAAATAAAGAGGGTTTTTTCGGGACAAGGAGTCTATTTCTTGTTTTTGCTAAGGCTGGGTCAGAACAGATATCATAGATAGATAGATGATACAGAAAATCCCTCAATCTTGGCTTTTGGCCTAGTAGGATTCTTTAGAATATCGTAGCTATTCCTAGCTATTCCTAGCACTGCACCCTTTTGGGCAGTAAGCTCTGATGTTGTTCTTAGGATCTGTGGGAACCACTCTTTCAGTTTAGGAGTTGGCTTTTACTTTCCACATCCTCTCCTTCAGGATCTGGTACTAACTTCTCACACCTCTTCTTTCTAATGTTACTGTTACATATCCCACCTCTGCCTTCTGATTCTTGTCTATGACCACAAAATCTGGTTGATTGGCCAGTACTTGCCTCTATGTCTGAATCTGGAATTCCCACAAATCCTAGCCCTATTATTCTTCACAACCTTTGGTGGAATCTGCCATTTGGACCTGGGAAGGTCTAATGCTACATTGTGCAGATGTTCCTGTATACAATGCCAGTTACCTGGTCTTCCATTCAGTGTGTGCTGTTCCTGTCTGCATTTTATACCCTGCCACTATGTTTTGGAACTGTCTCTGAACTTCTCTCACAGTTTACACACCTTGGATCCTGTCTAGTGTAGACAGGTAGAGTTGTAAACTCCTGCTTCTACAGATCTGATGCTTGGTGCTTCTTCCTGTGTTGCTATGATCAGTGCCTCAGTGCTGTTTTTTACTCTAGCCCTTTCTAGCAATGATGATTCCCCAATGTCAGCCACTTCAGCTATCTGTCACCAGTAAAATCCATGCAGGGTCTTGTTTTGCCATGGTATTTTTTCTGCTTGATCTTACCCCCATGTCTGCTGCTAACTTAGGCATTCTCTCAGCAGCTTATCTTTCGGTACCATCTTCCTGGTGTACTCATGGATGTTCTGGGTTTCATCCACGTCACTGACTTTGACACTCACCAGATCCTGCCCACTCTCTTTCTGGCTGGTGTATAGTGTCTGGGTGTTGGACTTAAGGGGGAAACCTCCTTACATTGTGATGAGTTTGCGGATCTTCACATTGGCAACCTTCATATCCTCCTTTGGTTAGCTCACTATACTGGAGGTATTTGGTAGAGTACACGGGTTGATGGTGTGGTTCTTGCCATTGAGCTGGTTCTTCAAGTTTTATTCTGGATGTTTTGGATGTTGCTTGCCTTCCTTGTCTCCTCATCATGGTTCTCATGTGACTGAGATACCAAGGAACTTGTAGCTGGTCTGTATGTCTGTTAATGTGGGTCACTGTTAGTTCCACCCCTCAATCTTAACTATCTTTCCTCTCTTTACTACTATCTGGCCACATGTATCCAGTCCAAGTGACCTCCCAATGTCTTCGCCTAGATCTGTGTCAGGTGAGTCAGGTAGTTGATGTCTTGTTCACTCTTAGCATACAACTTGATGTCATCCACATGGAAGAGAGGGCTGATAGTAGCTCCACTCCTAAACTTGTATCTGTTTCTGTAGAAGTTGTGAGAGCAGCTTCCTCCTTGCTACATTGATGCATCGGATAAACAGGTGTTTCATATTTAGTGTGAATGTCCATCTTCTGTCCATTCATGATTCCTTCGTATGTGTCATGTATTCTTCTCATTAGATCTATTGTTTTAGCAGCAGGCCAGCAATTCTCGGTTCTCTTGCTTGTCCATATATACTGTAGTTTGTTCCAATAGCCCTTTTATAGTGAGATTGTCCTGGTTTCCTAATATCTGTTGCAGGTCCTGTTAATCTCTGTAACATCCAAGCCAGCATGATTCTCCTCGATCATATCACTCTCATAGCCAAGATAGTCAGGTGAAATGCTAGTGATCATTGTTCAAGGACCCTTTTTGATAAAATAGAAATTCAAACTTCAGTCTCCTACATCAACCACTACACTGTCTCCTATACTTTAACCACTATGCTATCCAGCCACTACCATATATATATTATAAGTTTCCTTATAATGCATCCTATATAACAGTTGATCTGCACTGTTGGGCATTCTGTGGGAGTTTCTGGGAAGTGTAGTTCAGTAACAAATTTTGTTACAGGTGTAGTTCAGTAACAAATTTTGTTACAAGAGTCACAGGTTCTGCATTATTGCCAAATATGTCTCCTTAAAAGTTCCCATAAGTTTAAAACAAAAATCTACAAAGATTAACTGTAATAAAACTGAATATTTTTCCTCTATTACAGCTGTAATCCATAGACTGTTATGCCCTCTTATTTGATTTCTACCATTCCATTTATCATCTAGATTTGTTATCTGACACCAGGCTTACTGTATTAGAAGGTTCTCAGTAAATGAGTTTGATCAAAAGATTATAATGATAGTGAAATGCATTAGGAGGTATTTCACCTATATTTTTCAAAAAAGGTATTTTTGAACAAGATTTTAATTCGCATTTTAATAACATAAACATGATTAGCATTGAATAAAATAGACAATCATAAGGAGGATATTTAAATAACTAATCTGAAAGACAGCAAGTATGGAAATCAGTGTCTGAATCCCTACACAATCCCCTACTTTAAAATTTTCATTTAGAACTTCTAAAATAATTGCTTTGGAAATGAAATGTGGGGCTACATCAAAACAATGGAATGAGGAATCCAGAGACAATGGAGCTGTTTTATGCACAGGAAGTTTCAAATTCAATTTTAACTACTACATCCTCCTACTTAACTGTAGCTTATACTCTCCCTGAAGTTCTCCTCTTCACTGAGGTCCATAATCACAGTCAGTCTTCTAGCTTGAACTTTTCTAGGAAAATTTTTATTTTGCAATTAAAGTCTTTACACTCTTGCTTAATAAGAGCTAACCCAGCTTTCCTCAACCTGGTGATCTTCAGATGGTTTGACTTTAACTGCCATAAAAGAGATTTAGGAATGGAAACTTAGTACATCCATAAAGTACTAGTTTGGAGAAGGCACCATTGAAAACTTCTGAGAATCACAAAACGAAAAGTTAATATTCTACTACAGAGGTGTCAAACTCGTGGCCCATGGGCCAGATGCATCACGCACTGGCCACACCCATGCCTGGTTTAGCGAAGGGGAAAAAAGTCATGATACATCATGTGATGACTTCGTGATAATGCAATTTTGACACCCATGCTCTACTACATGGATTCTCAAATTGTGGGACACTTCAGGCTGTACAAGTAACTTGGAAGGGGATTGGTTGTTGGGATAATGATTTAAGAGCTGACCAGCTGCTACGATGATATAATGCTAGGAATGAGTCAGCAAGGTTTTTGGGTTGATATCACTTTAAGAGCCTGTAATAAGTATCTTCCTTAAGTGTTGAGATTCTGTCGGTGAGCCACACCCCTAGGTATTTCACTTTCTTTACTTTTTGTATCCACAGTATGTTTTCCAATTCTTTTTCTTGATGATCGGTAAGGTTTTTCGTTAACATTTTTGTTTTTTGTTTGTTGATTTTCAGGCCCACTACTTCTCCATATTGTTGTATTTTTGTCAATAGTTTTAATCCAGATTGTAATGGTTTTTCCAGGATGAGTATTATGTTATCCGCAAAAGCTTGCAGTTTGTATTCCTGATCCTTTATCTTTAATCCTGTTATTTCCGTATCTTCTCTAATTCCTTCTAGTAATAGCTTCAACATTAAAATAAATAATATAGGCGACAAGGGGCATCCTTGCCTTACCCCCTTCTTTATATCAAAATATTCTGTTGTCTCTCCATTAATTAATATCTTTGCGGTTTGAGTGTAGCATATCTTTTTGATCATCTTTATAAATCTTTCTCCAAATTTCATCCTTTCCAGTTGTGCTATTAAAAAAGTCCAATTAAGATTATCGAACGTTTTTTGTATTCCAAGAAAATTAAAGCTAGTTGTTTGTCGGGATTTGTTCATAAAATTCAAGGGTGTCAATAATTGTTCTTGTATTGCCTGTAATAAGAAGAGGCCCTGTTGGGGTGTATCTCTCTCTGTGGGGGTGCTTCAATGCAGTAATTGCTGATTGCTGTTTGTTTGAGATCTGACTAAAGTGTGTATATGTATATATTCTTTGTAGAAAAAACCACTATTTAAATACAAATCTCTGTTTACTGTATTTGCTCCTGGAATGTCTCACATAGTCTGACATTGGTGGTGTCACTCTTCTCCTGTGCGCTGCTTGGAGAGTCCAAGCATGGGTTAATTCTGTCTGTGATATCAGAGAACTGAGCTGGAAATTTCTTTGGCCACGCCTACTTCTCCCAGCCGAGCCTCAGTTTTTTTCAACTCAGTCTGGAAGTTGAGTTGGTTCTTCAAATTATTAATTAATTTGCTCAATTTTGGTATTTTTTAAAAAAGGTAAAAGGACAGAGCCTCTTTAAATATCCTGCTTTAAATATCTAGTCCCCGTATTGTTCCTTTCCCAGTTATTAGGGGAAATGATATCCTGCCTAGCGATAGTTCCCTGGACTCATTTACATATGAGGGCCTTACAATGGTTCCTTCTGCCCAGTCAGAGGTCAGGGCACAGCAACTCACTATGCAGGGTCAGGGTTCCTCCACAGGTTCTTCAATCCCTGAACTGGTGGAAGTCAACAGCCATGAACAAAGGTTGCCTTTTTCAAGACCCTCCCAGGCTGGTGCTAACATCAGATGCCAACCTCTTCAGTTGGGGGGCCCACCTGAATTCCAAAGTGACTCAAGGGTGGTGGTCTCAGCAGGATCTGCTCAATGACATCAACTGGCTGGAGCTGAGAGCAGCCTACCTAGTGCTGTGCCACTTTCAAACCGAGTTATCAAATCACCACATCCTTTTGTTGATGGACAATGTCACCGCCAAGGCGCATGTCAACAGAAAAGAGGGTAATTGTTCCAAGATTCTCATGTGCGAGGAATTTGGGTTTCTGGGCAGAACAACACCTGCTGTCACTGTGGGCGGAACACATTGCCAGGACATCCAATTGCAAGGTGAACTGGTTAAGCAGAACAACAATAGACCAGTCCAAGTGGTGACTCCACCCAGATCTCTTTCCCCTCATAACGGTTCGCTTCGGGACTCTGATCATGGACTTATTTGCCAGTCCACAAAACACCCAACTGCCTCAGTTTTTCTCCCAGTACTGGACACCAGCAGCCGAGGGAACCAATGCTCTTCGTTGCCCGTGACCACCAACCTGCTGTATGTCTTTCCTCCAATCCCACTAATCCATAAAGTGATCCGGAAGATCTTGGAGGAAGAGTTGGTGGTGGTGCCTCATTGGCCGCAACATCCATGGTTCACGGATCTGATGTCACTGTCCATATCGCATCCCTGGATATTACCACCACACAAGGTCTCCCTCAGCCAAGGGGCCCTTCAACATGCAGAACCCCAGTGGCTCAAGCTGGCTGTTTGGTACTTAAGCGGGAGACCCTGAGAAAAGAGTGTTATTCACCCAATGTGATTTCCACTATTCTTGTTTCTAGGAAACCATCAACAATCCGAATTTATTATGCCACCTGGTCGTCATTCTGTCACTGGTGCACAAAGAGAACCTGGTTCCTAAATCTGTAACTGTTCCACAGGTCCTGGATTTCCTGCAACGGGGCCTGAAGAAGGGGTTGTCTACCAATACCCTCTGTCGCCAGATTGCAGCCTTGGCTACCATCTTGCCAGATGAGGGAGCTGTTCCTCTGTCTCACTATCCAAGGATCCGCAGCTATTTGAAAAGAGCTGGCAACTTACTACCTCTAACAGTCCACAGATACCCAACCTGGGATGTATCAGTGGTTTTGCAGGCTCTCACATCACCACCATTCGAGCCGTTAAGGACCATCACTCTCAGACTGTTCACATTTAAGGTTGCCTTCTTGGTTGCGATTACATCTGCACGCAGAATATCCAAACTTGCTCCTCTTTCGGTGCGCCAGGATTTGTGCATTTTTCACCCTGACAGGGTCATTCTTAGCTTAGACCCTACATTTGTGCTAAAGATAAATACCTTGTTTCATAGGGCACAGGAAGTTATTCTACCTGACTTCTATCCCAACCCTAGACATCAGCATGAAAAATGTTGGCATACCTTAGATGTTCAAAGGACTTTAATCATTGTGAAATTCAGCATTTTTATCCATTATTTGAAATGTTTACTCTTTCAACACTGATTTGAAGGGATATTTAATTAATAGATATTTATTACATAATAGAAATACCACAAGATGGTTTCTCCCCCGTTTCTATTTCTATTTATTACCCAATCCTGGATTATATAGCAATAGCGCTTAGACGTATATATACCGTTTTACAGTGCTTTACAGCCCTCTCTAAGTCAGCATAGTGCCCCCAACAATTTGGGTCCTCATTTTAACACCTCAGAAGGATGAAAGGCTGAGTCAACCTTGAGCCTTGTGAGATTTGAACTGCCAAATTGCAGGCAAACAGGCCTTAGAAGTTGCCTGCAGTGCTGCACTCTAACCACTGCACCACCACAGCTCTTGTTGATTTACTTGCAATCTTACCATAATAGTTCAGTGAAGTTTTTAAAACAATTGCTAAGTTATTTAGGAAAGAATCAAAATGTATACCGAGACTGCATAAGAGAATTTATGAAGGGTGAAATGTTAATTTGGATGAAGTCTACAACAATAGTTGTCTCATAGTTTGGTCATTCTATTATTGTCACAATTTTGCTTTTGGAAAAACATTTCCACAATCTTAGTTTGGGACTGTTGTTTGAATATATTGGGTTCTAGCAAAGTTTTAGCCAATGTTTTAAAAGAGTAAAAAAGTACATTTGTATCTATTGTTATGGCTGAACAACTGAAGCAGTTAGATAAACAGTAATATCTCTAATAAGATTATTTGATCTTTGATAATCAAATAAAAAGGAAGAATCAAGTCATTTTTAAAATTTTGAGCTAAGTCTTTCCCAATCTGAAGTCTTCCAGATATGTGGACTTCAATCTTACAACCACTGGGCACAACCTAATTTGGAGCCAGTTTTAGAACATAAAAATGAATATATTATCAACATGCTATTATTCCTTCCAAGCCTTAGGGGATTAGGCTAGAATTGTAAATATAGAAATGTTTTTGACATTATGGCTAGGTTTGAAACAGATAAATGTCAGGGGGAAAAAACCTGGAGCTTTTTAAAGCTATTTAAAATATAAATGGTACATCTATCTCTGAATTGTAAAATGCAAGTCCGATTAAAACTTAATATGTAGTGACCCACAATGGAAAAATCAAGAGTTATGAATGCCTTAAAGCTATTTATTTCCTTGTCTTCTTTTTACAGTATGTTACTAGTTTTGTTTTATTTTGCTTTTTTTTTTTTAGAAGAGCTGAAACATTTATTAACATGGGGATGCAGAGCTTTGAAAGAGTTTCTGAGTCATGGAGTTCCACCATATGCCCTCTCTCAATCCAATTTTCTAGCTGAGTGGACAGTGGGCCAAGGCTGTCCAGTGATGAGATAAAGGGTAATTCTATTAGGAGAGTCTCTCCTAGCTGGCTTGTTTATTATCAGGTCTTAGAGCTAATCAAGAAGTTTATTAGAACCCAATTGTACGGTATATACTTGGAACTGTGTTTTACTAAATGTAGTTAAATATTTATGAGACTCAAATATGATCTGCTCCATATAAAAATATCATGTGTAATAATGTTCTTGTGTATGCACCTTTTACCCCTAAAAAAATAACGTGCTATAACCTTAGAAGACCAAGAAACTGCAGTGGAGAGAAAGGCAAGAAACCAAGTTAAATAAATAAGTACCATTGCATCTCCGATAAGGTGACTTCCTGTTGCCAGTCCATTTTGGGATAGCAGTAAAGAACAGGCACTCCCTATAGAGCAATAAGCCAGCAACCAGCAGGGATCAAGTTCTCAAACTGATAATCTAGTGTCATCTCTCTCAACTTGGTGTATTTGGACCACACTTCCCAAAATTTTCCAGTTGAAATGGCTGTTGGAAATGTTGACTTCGGGATTTGGAAACTGTTCTTTCAATGCATCTGGACAGCACTAGATTCACAAAAGTTGCAGTAAATTAATCCTTTTCTTTTCTCTCTCCTGTTTGCCAGCTTGAAATGGCAAATGATGCCATACAATACACTCAAACATTTTCATGTTTGATAGTCTATCTTGTTAGTCAATACAAATGAAGGGTATTGCAAATAAGATCCGTATATATAGCCACAGTAGCATACAATTACTCAAGTGCCTCCTAAAGTTTGAATAATGTTGGTTCAGTCAAATAAGAGGGTGAAAGCCAAGTTGACATTTATTAGGTAGTTTTCTGAGTATGCCAATGTTATTTCTTTCTCTAGAGTTTTCTTCTACATTTTCATGGGAGTCTGAGTCGTACCCAAGTGGAAAATCAAATTAACTTGTTGACTAACTTTTATTTCTCTATAATTGTATTGGTCCCCATTAAGTGAAGCATATATTGCTTTGGTTATCCATTGGCCATTGGAACGTTCTAAGCAATGCTATGATTATTTCAAGGTATTAGCTCTTAGTTGCTATAATGGAGATGTGATTCCACTGCTACTAGAAAGTAAGAAATGTCTTACTTGTTTAGCTGTAAACCAAGTAAGTTTTCACAATGTACTTTAGCTTTCAATTGAAAAATTCCACTATCTTGCAATAACGTGGCCCACTATTAGCAAGTATTCCAGTTCATAGCATATATTATCTTCAACAAAAATCCCCATTTAAAAATAAACATATGATCACAGTTCTGGATCAAGAAAATAGCTATTGTTGCACTTTTTCTATTGTGACACAGATTTGTATGTATTTTTGACTGAACATAATACTTTATTTGTTTGGTCTTAAATGTCTTGTGTTGTTGCTTGTAAATGTTAATATATAGCTTTACACAATGCAATTATACTTCATATAATCTTATTATGTGTGGGTTTCATAAACACTGCCTCCTAGATCTTCAGTGAAATAGCAAGAAAAATGGTTGAGCATTATTTAAAATCATAAACTTGGAAAGGGCTGCATTAGTCATTAAGTCCAAAGTCCCTTCCCAAACCTGTACAGTGAAGGTTTGCAATATCTCTTAATGGATTTCAAAGTTAAACTGGTATTAACATTACTGGTAGGTATTTCAAATTAATTGGAAATTTTGTCTTACTGAAATTTAAAACCAGCATTTTATACACATCGGGGAAATGAGGAACATCCCAATGTTCTCTGGGCTATCGTCTGCGTAATAGAAGAGTCAGTTGGATCTAAGTGGTGAAGGCACCAGGCTAGAAAGTAGATGACCATGTCTTCCAGCATGAAAGCCGGCTGGGTAAACTAGGGCCTGTCACTCACTCTCAGCCCAATTCACCTCACAATGTAGTTGTGAGGAAAATAGGAGGAAGAGGAGATATTACATATGTTCATCACCTTAAAATATTTAAAAAATAACGAAGTCAGGGTATCAAAATAAATAGTAATAAAAAATCTTTCTGGTATTTGGAAAAAAAACCCTACTCTCATCTACTTCTTAAGTTCTTACATGCCATGTTTTCATGACATATGGTGATATTGTAAGGTTTCAATATTTATTTAAATAATTTGATTTGATAGGACATACTCTATGAAGAACATTTGTCATTCAGAGTGAATTCTTAAACCTGTAAAATTCCTCAACGTTGCCTCAGATAGCTTTATCTTCCTATAACAAGCCCTCAGTCCTTAAAAACCACTGAAACCATTAATCAAGGAGTAGAATGTTCAAGTTAGCTCCAATACAAAATTGCTTAGAAAGTGTAACTAAAATAATTCAATATAAAATACTATATACAAAGAGTAGTTACATTAGCTAATTGCAACTCTCTCAGCTTTAATAGCCCATGTAGTTTTGCCCCATTAACAAACTATTTAGTGATATAATGGCTTAGGTTTTTAAATATTAATTTCACTATAAGGATATATTAAATAACAATTATTTAGGCATGCACTTATTGGAAAAGAACAGGGAAAACGTGGGCACAAGGATATTAGAAAGCAATAGTTGATAGTATATTAATATTTGATAGTGAGATTTTAAGGGTACATCTTGATAAACCAACTCTGAGGCATAGGAAGTACTCCTATTATGTATTTTTTGTGAGAAATAAAATTATATAGGCAATCTAAAATAAAATGCAGGTAATTCCCAGTTATAGTCAATAAATTTAGAAGTGGTTTGCCATCACCCTCTTCGTCCTAAGACAGAGAGAGAGGGACTGGCTCAGTTACCCAGCTGGCTTTATGCCTAGGGTGTTAAGGTCTCTTGGATTCTAGCCTGGTATCTTAACTACTTCACTGAACAGATTCTGCAATCTGTTAATAGTAGCTAACAAATCCCTTTCAGGCCTTTTACTAAGTAAACAGAGTCATGAAAAAGTTCAGCCGGCCTTTCCATCATGAAAGGAAACATGGAGAGATAAGAGAGGGAGTCAAGCACGCTATAATCTCATCAGCCAATGAAGTAAATTTCAATCTTTAAAGCTTTTTATTGCAAAACATTTGACACAAGGCAAAGTCAGAGTTAATGTGCTTAATGGTGCCAGACTAGTGATCTAAAATGATCTATGAAACTAAGAAGAAATTCTTATGGAGGCTGAATGTCCCGAGAGGACAGGGCCAGACAATTGAAAGCTCCTGCATATACATTCCAATGATGGTTGGTTCTAATAAAAAAAATGCTTTTTTCTTATAGAAACTTGGCTGGGGAGGAAGGCCAATATTTTATTTTGAGGGAATCTCCTTTAATCGCTTTGGCACATTTCTCCTCCATTCACCCTCCTTAGAAAAGCTTTCCAAGCCACTATAGATTTCTGTCCACTTCCTTTTTTTCAGGCTTCAATCCAATTGTGAATAGAAAAGGGCTTTTAAAGTGTAATAGAACATTCCTCTTACAAGTCACAGTAATGGTAAATCTCACTTATTGCAGAAACTGACTGTAGGATAACGATTATAACAGTTTTTTGAAGTTTACCAAATTGTACCTTCTGCAAGAATATATCTGTTAACTGGGATCATCCATAAAAATAAAAAAGTGGTTTAAAAAGTGGTATTATGCTTTAATACACCAATCATGGGCTCCAGCATAGATAGCCTGAAGTCCCAAGACCCTACAGAATTCAGTTATTACTGGTCTACAGAAAATCAACATCTGTACCAATCTAGTCTCTGAGGAATGCTATTCCATAACTCTCTGGTTGGCCCACACTAATTCAACCCTCCCATTTGGGGATAAATTACCACCCCAACTTCAATGACTGCGCCAGTCTACCTGGGGAAGGTGATTCTGAAGGTAGTTAAGAGTCAGGCCATATAAGACTTTTAAAAACAGAACCAAAATATAGAATTGTAACCATAAATCTATTGGCAACTACTGCAACATCCACTATATCGGTATAACAAGACTGATGCAATTTTTACATGCCAGCATGTGGACACCTGCATTTTGCACCTACTGTCGTTACTAAATAGTTCACAAAACCAGCCCCATACCGAGTGCATTGCGGTAGTCTATCCTGGCACAAGATCCTTTTGTTCCAGATATGGCAAACACACTGGTTCTTTGACCACAGCCTGTGCCTTGTTAGCGATCTGGAATGCCCTCTAGATAAAGATGAGACTCAAGTGAATGGTGATTTTAATAACAGCAAATTTTTGTATTCCATTTTTAATATTTGAAAGATATTACAATCTAATATCATATGTACATTTGAAATTCAAAGACCAAGAAATAAATTCATTTTGAAACTATGTTTATAAAAATAATATGTGCAAAAGCCTAATTCTTGCCCATGCATCGTTGAAGCTAATCAAATCCAAATGGTCAGACATCCACATTGCTCTATTTGCATGTCTTCAGTATTTTCATGATTATTTTGAAACTAGGCCTTGCTTCCTGCAGATATAAAAACTCTTGATTCTTGCAAAATGAAAGATTTTGAACCAGAGGATGAATTCAACTGCCAGGAGGTCCTAAAGATTCTCAAAAATCTGTTCTGAAGACTCTCCGGAAGAATGGAAGTACTGATAAAGCGGCCTGCAGGGGTGACGGACAAAGCTTGCCTTACCCCTACCGTGAAGAAAACTCCAGGAGATTCCATTACAATAAATTCTGGTTCCCATTTAATAATATGAACTCTTCCCCCCAACCCCCCCCCCCAAAAATCATTGTACAAGTGATGTCACTTCTAGATGTAGATCTGCATTGTATTTCTACAGCAATGCATTCTTACATTTACAGAACATTCAGAGACTGGGCAGAGGATTGCTACTCTACTAATCTCCCAAAGGTGCTTTTTCAAGAGGCAACTGGACTTTATGGTTTTTCTTTGAAGACTGAAGCTTCTTGAATGAGAAGCAAAACGTCTTCAAAGAAAAACCAGAAAGTCTAGTTGCCCCTTGAAAAAGCATCTTTGAGACAACCATGAGCTGGATGACTGAGAATCTCCATACTCTACTAATGGTTTCTCACACAAGTTGAAATAATTTCTTAGGACAGCATTAGCTGATTGCCAAGCACAATCAGTTGTTTTATATGTCCAGGGAAAAAAAATCAGCTATATGTCCAGGAAAACAAAAGTTATTGGAAGTAGAACCATATGAACTTAAAATTTTAACCAGATTTTTCTGCTTCAAAAAGAAGCATTTGGTAATTGAACTAAACTTCTCAAGATGATTGTGGGGCAATGTTCACTGTAGACTGTATGTCTGTTTCACATTTTTAATTGAAAGTGTTACAATGAGGGCGCGGAGATCTTTTCGGTTTCTGTGAATTGTTATCCTTCCTTTCAGTTCTTCACCTACAGAAACAAAACACAAATGCAAAGATTTTAAGTCCTTTAACCAAAAGTGTCTTTCTGCCAAGCAAACAGATATTATTTGCTGATTTAAATCCCTCATTCTCCTCCCAAGTCTACCCCCGAAAAAAGATGGAAGTAAAGTGGAAGGATAGCACAGGTTGAAAGGAATGCAAATCATTAAGGAACATTACTAGTTTTTCCTCTAGAATTAGTAAATAAATGTATTTATTTATTTCTGCTACAAATTATACGTTGTTCAGTTCCCCAAAGATTTACAAATAAGTTAAAAATAAAATAAAAATAACAAGGAAAACAAAATGGCCATCTTAACACTAAGAACAATAAATTTTCTCCATTACCGTAATGTTAATTTTATATTATATGGTTTCTGATGATTATTGGTAAGATTTCTCCTGACTAGCTCTAATGACGTTAATCTTATAATAATAACATCCTGCTTTCCTACATATCTCTTTAGATTTCAGCTTAACCTGGATGACTCGATTATTTGAGATGAATTTATTAATTTGTATTTGCATGGCTGTCTTGTCTATGGACATTTTCACGTCATGGTTCTCCCAAAGGTTCTTTTCCAAAAGGCAACTGGACTTTCTTGGGTTTTTTCCTTAAAAACGTTTCCCTTCAGTTAGAACTGAAGAAGCTTTTTGGATTAGAAGCAAAACATGGCCACCCTTCTTGTCAAAGAGACAATAAGCAATAAAAAGGAACAAAAGAGCAATATAAATAGCCACAAAACACACTACATTTTTGCTATTAAGAAACATTCTTAAAACAAAAAAGCTTCAATTATTATGGTAAATAATCTTTATAACTAAACAAATTAATTTTCTGATATGTGTATAACAAAACATGATGACACTTACTTCAAAATATCCACAGCAAAAACAATTATAGGCAGTCCTCGATTTACAACAGTCCACTTAGTGACCGTTCAAAGTTATAACGGCACTGAAAAAAAATCACTGAAACGTCGAAGTCACTGAAAAGTGACTTGTGACCATTTTTCACCCCTGCATGCTACTTGACCTTTGTAGCATCCCCATGATCACATGATCAAAATTCAGACACTTGGCAATTGACTCATACTTATGACTGTTACTGTGTCCTAAGACTATGTGATTACATTTTGCTACCTTGTAACAAGCTACCTTGTAACAAGCAAAATCAATGAGGAAGCCAGATTCACTTAACAACCGTGTTACTAATTTATCAACGGAAGTAATTCACTTAAGAATTGTGACAAGAGAGACTTCCGGTTGGCGCTGCGGACATCGCAGACGACCTCTTTTTAGGTCGCCGGCTTCGATTTCCGTAAAACCGCCGACAGCGAAAAACAGCTGTCCGGTGGTTTTGCAGACCCCTCTTCGGGAGAAGAAGGGGGGCAGAGAAGTTTCCGACCGGTAGAGCCGCCAAAAAAGCCCCTGGGATTAAGTCCAGGGGCTGGAAAGGTGGGCTCCCCAGGGAAATGAACTCTGGACTCGAAGTGCTGCTGCGAAAGCAGCATTAGATGTCGCAACCAGTTCTGCAAGCAAATTGACAGCTTAAAGGATTGCTACAGCAGATGGAGTGAAAACAGGAGAGCTTGCAACAAAATTACAAAGCTTAACTCCTGTGTACTTTGTGTTGAATGAGCTCAATTGAAAGAGGAAGTGTCTAATTAAGAGTACCCTGGCTGTGCCAAGAAGTGGAAGTGAGTACTGAAAGAGACTTTTTTTTACTTTTAAAGTTAAAGCAAGCTGCTAGAAAGAAATAACTTGGGGAGGATGATCATTTTTACATTGAACGCAGCAATTTAAAGTAATTTGAACTGGATTTGGTGATATTTAAGACTAAATAATTGCAAAGTGGGGTGAAGAGGAGAAAAGTTTTTTGGAAATTAAAATGGCTTCGAAACAGACCAAATCAGCAACATCCAAAACCGGAGGAGCTTCTCCTATAGTTTCCATTGTGACACAAAAGGCTCAACTTCCGGTTGAGATACCAAGTAAGGAGGATTCCATGAATGAACTTAAAGAGTTTATAAAGCAAGTTGCAAGTGCTCAAACAGCGAAAATAGAAGAGAGATTGGGGAAATTTGAGGATGACATAAAAGTAATTAGGGATGTTGTTGCAAAGAAGCATGATGAAATAAGAGAAGATATTGTGCTGGCTGTTTCTGGCTTGTCTAAACATCTTGTGCAGCTTGATGAAAGAGTGGAAGAAATCAGTGAGGTTACTCAAGATTTGGAGGCTAAAATGGGAGAACTCCAGACTAAATCTGAAAGGTTGGAGAATGATGTCCTTATGATGCAGTACAGATCTATGGAGTTCGCCCTGAGACTGAGAGGATTGAAAGAAAATGGCCGGGAGAACTTAAGAAAGAAATGTGGTGAAGTTATTGCATCAGTGGCTGGGTTGAAGAAAGATGAAATAATTGGCCAGATGGACAAAGTCTACAGAGTTAATTCATGGATTGCAAGAAATAAAAATCTCCCAAGAGATGTGGTGATTTATTTTATTGACAGAAGAATTAGAAATGATGTATTGCAAGCTTCTTACAATAACAAGGTACAGGTGTCTGGACAGGAAATTAAGGTGTTGAAAGAGATTCCTCCCAAAATGCTGAGAGATAGAAAGAACGTTGGTTTTTTATTGGAGGAGCTGAGAAGACAACAAATAGTGTATAGATGGGATGTACCAACAGGCATAATAGTGGATTATGCTGGAGAAAGATATCGATTGAATAACGTTGGGAAAGCAAGAGAATTTTATCACAATGTATTAAAAGCTGGACACCCTCCTGAGGACAATAAAAAAAGAGCAGAAAAAGGAAAACAACAGATCCAAACATGCTGAGGCGGTGGCTGGAGAATCTAAGAAGCAAGATGATCAGAACCAATTGGATCTAGCATCACTTCCTTTTCCTTTAAGTCAATTGGAAGGAGTGTCACCTGACCTGTCAAAGCTGAAGGAGCCGAGAGAAAAACGAGAACAACGTAAAGGTCTTAATACTTTTATATGATCAGGTAAAAAACCTAGAGTTAAACTAAAAATTATACAGGATGTTCGGGAGAGAGGTGGTTTGAAAATGCCAAATTTAAGATTATACTATGAAGCATCTGTGTTAGTTCAGATTAGTGACTGGTTCAATTTAACTGAGGAAAGAATCTTAAACGTAGAAGGATATGATTTACTGTATGGATGGCATGCTTATTTATTGTATGAAAATAAAGTAGATAAAACTTTTAAAAACCATATGCTTAGAAATGCTTTGTTGCGAGTTTGGAAGAAATATCAATATAAATTGGATTATAAGATACCTATTTGGGCAAATCCTAGACATGCAATAGAAAATATAAGTGTAGAACAAAAGATGGAGGTGATTAAATATAAAGAACTTTTATTTAATGAAAGGGGTGAATTACATCTTAAACCGTTAGAGGTTTTGAAGGAGGAAGGGATAATTTATACTTGGTTTCAATATGGTCAACTTCAAGCAAGGTGGAGGGAGGATCAAAAAATTGGTCTTATGGAAAACAAAGAAAATCTGATAAAGCAAATTAGAGACCAGGGTATTATGCATATTAAAAGATTATATAATGTATTATTAGAGATAGATTCTGAAACAGAGTTGGTTAAAGATTGTATGATTAAATGGGCTAGAAATTTTTAAGAACCAATAATGATGGAAACATGGGAAAAGATTTGGGTTAGAAATGTTAAATTTACTCAAGCACAAAACTTGAGAGAAAATTTTTATAAGATGTTTTATAGATGGCATCTAGACCCAAAAAAGTTGTAATATATGTATGCCAATGTACAAGCTAAATGTTGGCGGTGTGATTGTGAAGATGCAACGTATTTTCATATTTGGTGGACTTGTAAGAAGATTAAAGCATTTTGGATAAAGATTTGGTGGGTAATGCAAAATATTTTGAAAAAGAGGTTGAAATTTACACCACAATTGTTTTTATTGGGTATTATAAATGATTGTACGGTATTGGAGATGAAGTTGATTTTTAATTTAATAAGAACAGCCAGACTGTTGGTTGTGCAATATTGGAAGAAAGACTTTGCCCACTGTAGAAGAATGGATTATAAAAGTAATGAATTTAGCTGAGATGGCTAAAATCTCGGCATATTTGAAAGATCATACGCAAGGAAAATTCATTCTGGAGTGGAGGAAATGGATTGACTACATTTGGAATAAATATCATATAAGAAGACATCAAATCGCGTATGAATGAAGAAGAATTATAGAAATGTATTTTTTATTATATTGGAGTTAAGATTTTAGATGGTGTTTGTAAACCAGAAATTTGATAGATTAATGTTGATTATTAGTGTACTTTTTTCTTTTTTTAAAAAACCCTGTATTTTACTCTGGGAAGTTGGGGGGGAGGGGAAGGAGGGGTTGAAGGGGGGTGGGTGGGTGGGGAGGGTATATTTTTAAATATTTGAATGAAGAATTGTGACAAGAAAAGTCGTAAAATGGGGCAAAACTCACTTAAGAAATGTTTCACTCAACAGAAATTTTGGGCTCAATCATGGTCATAAGTCGAGGACTACCTGTATTAGCTGAAAAACGCTAGTAGTTTTCTAAAATGTTTGTTATTGTAAAGCTGTACTTCTACCCCAGATTATTTTATCGGCACACAGTCTCACCTTAATTATGCATAAAGGGATTAAACCTGCTTTTTAAAGCAAATGGATCTGTGAAATCCGATGAATTTGTGAAATCTAGAAAGTAACATTTCTATAAGAGTTGATGACAGTTTTCAATCAGGGCATCCCTCCGTTATTTATTACCAAGCTAACTGCATTAAGTGACCCAGACAATTGGCTTTATTCATTGTCACGAGGCAGATTTTTGCCTTTCTCGCTCCAATGGGCTACATTAAATTTCCTTTTGTGTGCCACCATTTCTGTTCCTGAACTAAAGCAATGGCAGGGCAATCAGAACAGGGGGAGAAGATCAGGCCAATTAATCAATGCCATTGGGAAATAAAATGACTGATGTGCTCTCAACAGCTTTGCTGCTCTACACAGTAGAGAGGATGCCTTCCAAGGCTGAGCTGCATCACCTCTGTTCAGGAAGAAGCAGGCGAGATATAAGTCACGCTGTAGTTTGATCCGGCCTGAATTCATTACCCTGCTCCTATGGAACTGACACTCTTCCGGCAGAGAAAATCAAGTCTGATTTGCCTTTAACAAATCTTCCAGAGAAGCATGCAATTATAATTACTATGTTTTTAAAAATCCCTTGGAGGCCTGGCTCTACGGCTGAGCACATTATAGCAATCATCATAGTTGGCTTTTTACTTCAATGGAAATGTTACAAACAGACATACTGCATGATCTTTACGGCAGCTAAGGGCTAGAAGTAATTATATTGTTCAACCGCAAGATGGGAAATTGTTCATAAACTAATGAGATTAGTAGCAGTAAGCCTCCAGAAATAGCAAGTATAAATACGCCATGTCTAGGACCACACAACATGTAAACTGGCTCATCACTAGTAAGCCATACGCTTGAGTTACCGGCTTTGCATGGTCTGTAATTCAGACTCAGTTTGAGAAAATTGTCTTAAATGTGCCCGTTGTTTCTATGATTTTAAATTTCAAATTAAAAGTGATTATTTTTGAATGCATTTATTGAAATTAATAAAAAATTCAAATATTACCAATAGTCTAGAAAGAAAGCTGCCTCATATGATTTTTGTATTTTCTGGCAAAATAAATCTTACTATCCACACACATATTTACATCATTGAGTGCACACTTTTATTGATATAACTGAACTGAATTAAACTATCAAGAATGAAGTAGCCTTCAGTAAAATGTCCCCTTTAAAATATTTTGATTGCTCACTGTTGCTCTTTACTATCTTAAAGTCAGTGTTGAAAACCACACGGCAAGGCACCTTAAAAACATAAAAGATGCACTTGTGCTTATTTTATTGCTAATAGAATTTGCTGGCATAAGGATTTTATTTTTCAGCTTAATTCAATACAAGAAATAAAGCTTTTTTTGCGGGGGGAATCAAGTTAAGTTATATACACTGACAGAAAGTAGAAAACATACTATGTCAGGAGAGATACAGAATATATACCATATTTTTCACTCCATAAGACACACCTGATCATAAGACGCGCCTAGATTTAGAGGAGGAAAACAAGAAAAAAAAATATTCTGAACAGGAGCCTGAGAGGACCACAGATAGGTGTCCTTTCATGTGCCAGCTCTGCCTATTGACTCCTGCATTGCCAAAGAGAGACAAAAGAGGCAGGCAATGACAAAGACAGAAAAGGTGGGGTTCAGCACTGTAAAAGGACCCTGCCGCCGCAGCCTGGCTATTTGCCAAAGGATCGGCACGGTGATTTTTGGGGAAAAAGTGTGTCTTATGGAGCAAAAAATCCAGTATATATATATATATTGTGTGTATGCAAACACATCCAAAAACACACACTATTAAGAGCTGAAGAAAAGTAGCCAAGTTTAGTATAAATTAGTATAAATAAAACTATAGCATATTCAGGCAATAGCTGTGTAGAATTGGTGGTATGCATTTCTGTTATCTAAGATTCTGTTTTGTTTTGTTTTTTAAATGCCCTTTAAGAGAAATGTAGATTCACTTGTCTGTGAAATATAAGATGGGTCTTTCTTCACTGATTTAGCCCTGTAGCAAAATACTGAGAAAAAATGAAGCACGATAGCAATGTTCTGATGAACCTTTCTGTACCACTGTCACATTCCAGAGCATCATTCACTCATACCTGAATCTGCACCAGTTTCTACATATTCTTTTTAAAGTGTGGTACCTTGATTACTAATCAAATGTGATTAGTAATAAAATGAGAGACTACCAGGAAACAGTAGGGTAGCCCGGAAAATTGAAATAACATCCTGGGAAGAAGATAATGACAAACTATTTTCTTATCATTGCAAAAAAAAAAAAAAAAAAATCCATCTAGGCACAAAAAGTTAACTCAAGCAACTCTTTACCTTTTTTTTTCTATGACTCTGCAACTTCAACATATACATAGGAATTAATTTTTACATTACCATTACAAACACAAATAATGAATATGCACATTGAGAATGGGAATAGGGAAATGGATAAAGAAAAATAGGCAGATTTGCCGAAGTATTTACTCCAAGTGCAGATTAACCAGCATAGAGAGCAATTGAAGTATTATCTTCTGTGATCTGGGCATAATCTTTTGATTAATATGACCCAAAATGGCACTAACCTCTTTAGCTACTGTAACATTGTTTGTCATACTTAGTTGGTGTCTCAGTGTTATTCCTAACAACTTCCCATATACTCTGCTGTCAAAGCACGTTTCTCTAATCCTGTACTCATGCACTTCATATTGATAACCTTATTATAACCTTATTATTATTGTTATCAATGAAAATCATCATTTTGGGTTTTACCCATTAGTTAACCCTCTTGAGGTCATTCTGAACTGTGATTTTTTTTTTGTCCTCTATGATGCCAACCAACCCCTGAAGTTTAATAGCATCTTCAAATCTGATTGGCATGTCTTCTATTCCATGCTATTTATAAAGATATAGAAAAGCACAAGTTTGAAGACAGAATCTTGGGGATCATATTCAGTCACTGCAGAATCATTTAATAAAAGGTGTGCTGGTTCAACCAACTGCAAAATCTACTGAGCCACATTACCCTCTAGCCCATATTCATCCATCTTGTCCTTAAAGAGTACACGCAGAGATTTTGTCAAATGCTTTATTGGGATTATGATATGCTATGTCTACAGCATTCCCATATCTCTCCCCACCCACAGTGATTCCTTTTGAAATAAAAAGAGATAAATCTAGTTCAACAATTAGTTTCTGCAAAACCCATGTTGAGGTAGCAGTGTCTTTTCAAACAGGTTGTAGGCAATCTATTAATATTATTAGGCATTTAGCTAACTATCTGTCATTTCCTAGAGTCTCTCTATTGCCTTTTTCAAATACTGGACTATGTTTGCCCTTCCAATCAGTTCTCTAGGCAGTTTCTAATATTTTAGTCAACAGTACTGAGGTCACTTCTGTCAAATGGCATGTAATTTGCAAGGTCCAGAAGTCTTAAATTCATGGAAAATAGTTAGATGGATTCTTATAGGTCAATGGGGTACCTAACAGTTTATTAGTTTCCCTACATCATGTTGAGGATTTCCAAATGTCTCCTTTGCACTCCCTCCATTACTAGCCATGCATGTAGCTACCAGTAGTGCCTAGTACTACTATCTGAATATGTGCCTATGTTTGTCTCCCATATCCAAGTTAAAGTCGCTCTGAAAAAATTAATATAGTTAATAATATTTGCCAATACTTCGGCAAATATGCCCATTTTTCTTTGTCCATTTCCCTGTCCCTTTTCCCCATTACCATTCTCAGTGTGCATATTAACTATTTAGGTTAGTAATGTAAAAATGAATTCCTATGCATAAGTTGAAGTTGCAAAATTATAAAAAAAAAAAAGTAACCAGTTGCTTTTTGTGCCTAGATGGATTAAGACATTTTTGGCAATGATAAGGAAGTGATTTGTCATTATCTTCTTCCCAGGATGTTATTTCCATTTTCCAAATTAGCCTACAGTTTCCTGGTAGTCTCCCATTTTATTACTAATCAGATTTGATCCTAGTAGGCTGATCCTAGTAGACCCGTAGTAGGCTGAGTATTTCCACCTAGAGAGTCTTAAAAAGTCTGGATTAGTATTAAAATAACTTTCACATATGCTACAATGAAAGGCAAAGTGGAAATAGTAGTGGCATAGGGTTAAGATTCTGAGATGAATGTGGATTTATTAACATCCAATCTATTCTGAAAAGTCTAATGACATGGCAAAAATATATACCTTCTTCAACAGAAATTGGTTTTTCCAGAAAAAACATTGTTTGTTTCCAGTGTGTCTTGGTACAACAGGGACTAGTTGAAAGCAGGATCTGCAATGACAAAATTCAGAGAACCCTGATAAAGTACAAGTCGAAATAGCAAGCTTCATTAATTCATTATACAACCATACATGTTAAATGTTTGGCTTATTTCTAAACACCTTAAGGCAAAAAGCTGCCAACATATAAAATATATTTTACAATTAATTTTAAACATGTAGCTTTGAAATACTTACTTGTTTGTTACAATTCTTCTCAAAATGTACATCAAAATATCCAGCAATTGCCTGAATTAAAAGGAAAACAAAATAGCAAACAGAAATTTTAGTTTACTAGACTCACTAAATAGGTTAAAGTCTGTTACGCCCATTCCCGATAACAGAAACCAGCCCACCATAATCCCTATTAGACTTAAAAATGCTGAAAATATAACACAATGTTTTTTTAAAAGCCATGCTTCCTTCACACTCCTGCTTTCAACTCTTGTGAAACACTTCTTTCAAATGCTGTTTACCTTTGTTGATGTGCCCATTAGGATTGCTTAGCAACTTCTTCAAAACTACCTCAGATCAAATCACAGAAAAATCAAGTCTTCTGTCCTGGCCAGTGACAACACAGTCCAAAACCAGGACTGAAACATGCATCTTTCTGATGCATCTTTGTAAATGGAACTTTATGAAAATATGGACATGAAAATGAATTGTGATTTGCTGATGATCTGGGGGAACCTCTTGAAACACAACAGGCTCCATAATGATCCATACTTATGATTCATATTTTTGTGTCTGCCATACTGGAATGGGATACATTTTGAGATCTTCTGTGCAACAACAAAAATCAGTTTAAGCATAACTTTGGTGGTGATTGAGGGAGAAATCTCGTAATGGTGGCAAGTGCAAAACGATATGAAACACAGTTGGATTAATCTTGTCCTATAATTCATAACAAAACGAAGAGCTTGAAATCAAGAAAGCAAGGTAGAAAAGGCAAATTGTCATATAACCAAGACATTGCGTTGGTTGATTCTCTAATTTTTAAAAGCAGCAGTCACATAAACTCAGTTTTACAGTCCAGTCTAAGGTCACAAGAGCAGGAAAAAATGCTCTCTCACCTTCTCTTCCTTTCCTTGTCCATGTCATATCCTTTACCCCCTTTTTATTTTTAGGCCTTTCTATTTCACTTGATTTTACTTCCACATGCACACTTCCCTTTTCTCCTCAAAAATAAAGCAGCAGAAAAACTCAAGTTTGAAAAGAAGCAGTTTTGCTCCACTCCCTGCTGTGAAAGGGAAAGCAGAATATTGTAGCTATCTAGTAAGTAAACCAAAATGACTGCTCCCCACCCAGTCTAGGCACTAGGCTGCTAGCTACAGGCCAGGGCAAACAGTTCCTGTTATCTAAATTCCAAATTATTCAGCAACTTTAAGAAGTCACAAAATCTGCCTCTCTCTATCTGTTCCTTTAGTCTCTCTCCCATGCTGTCAGCAATTCAAGATCGATCAGATGAGGAGAATAAAGTCATGCATTCTAAAACTGTTTTTTATTATGTTACAGTAACAGAATCTTCCAAATACAAACAGCTCCTTCCTCCTCTTATCTTCAAGAGAATTAGGGAGGGTTAAGCCAGAGATGCTTTCTCAAATTACATTTCTGCCTTTTTTTAAAAAAAATCTCCTTTACTCAAGGTTACTCTTACAGCCCATTATGTATATTTTTTGGCAGGCAAAGAATAATGGCCACATTTCCCAGAAATACATGAATTTGAAAAGAAAGGTGGTTGTTCGTAGAGAAATAGCTTTTTAGAAGCCTATTTTACATTCTACCACCAGGCCTGAACCATTTATCAGCACAATTTCAAAGTTGACCTATGGGGAAAAAGTGGCTCTGACTCAACCTTATAAAGACCCAAGTTGCTTTGGTTTCTTGCTGCCCCATGGGCTGATGATGTGCCATCTTTGACAGGGTACTGGTGAGCGATTTACAGATTTTCCTGGAATTGCAGCTCCTAATCAAACAGGTGGCAGCCATCGTTAGGGGAGCCTTTGTACAAAAATACTTTGTGCATCAATTGTGCCCATTCCTGGTTTGGGCAGCCTTGCTCATAGGAATTCATGACTTAGTCGCTTCGTAGCTGGACTACTACAATGTACTTTACATCTTGTTGATCTTTTTTAAAGGCCAAGTTACAACTGCAATGGAACACAGTGGCATAGGGTGTTGGGTGCCCCTTGAGTTGCCCATTATCTCATCACTGTTGTGAGAGCTGCCAGGTTTTTTCCCCCAGATGCAGTTTGCCAGCCCTTTAAGGTAGATCTGATTAGGAAACCAAAGTCATGCAGGATAATACTGATATAAATATAAGGCTACAGTTAATAGATCTTCTAAGGCTGATTGTGTTTCCTGCCCCACCCCCCATTATCTTCATGTGAACTAGAAATAGTCTTGTTTGAGACACTTTCTCAGATTACAATTATGGCCCTGACTCAGATTTCTCTTATCTAACTGTGGTTATCACTTTTGCCCATGACACAATTCAAGGCGCTAGCTATTACCTTATAGCACTGCATAGCAGAAGGTTAGGTTATCTGTGGGACTTCATGTCTATGACAGCATCTGCTCACCCCACCAGTTAGATAGGGTGGGCGTGCCTCAGATCTCTTTCCTTATAGGCTGCCATTTATTTATTTATTTGTCTGTTTGTTTATTCCACCTGATTTCAAATGACTCCAGGTGATTAACAAATCAAAAGGATTAAAAATGAAGGGGGAAAAATGCAGCAATGAACAAAAATGAACAATAAAAAATGGCAAGGATGACATAAAAACGGACAGGAAAGAAAGCAAACTGACATAATCCAAACAAGCTTCAATCCCCCTTGCCAAAGGCTTGGGCAAAGAGCCATGTCTTCAGGGTGCTTCAAAATACCAGAAGCGTGGGATCTAGGAAGCACAATTTTTCTGCAGTAGCCCCTACCTATCCTGAGGAAGAGTTTTTCCCCTGGTATCCAATAGGTCTTCAAACTTTTAGCTTTCAGGAATGCCATTAAGTGTTAGCTTTTCCTCCAGGCTTTGGGATAAGGTAGGTTGGAGCCTGGAGATCATTGTTCAATGGATTACAGATTGCTGGCGAGGTGCCAAGTTTTTTGTTTTACTGTCTTTGGATTTTATAAATGTGAGCCACCTAGAGTTGGGTTTCATAAGATAAGCGACCATATAAGTCAGATGCATATATGCTCATTACTCATCCTAGGCCAATATACACAGTTATGCCTATCTAATCACAAAAAAGGGAAAGTGGGATATATTCCATTTATATAAATGTAATTGCAAGTCAAATACTCCAAGACAGTTTCAAACATATTTAGTAAACAAAAGCTGTTAAAAAGTGAGAGTTTTATATCTTTTTTCCCGCCTTCTCATCCTGGGTAATGGAATGTGCTTTCTATTCTCTGCGTAGAGAGAGTAGCAAAACTTTTAGATTAGATTGTATGTTTTTCTGTGGAAAACTAGTTGCCAAATATAGTTACAAATCAGTAATGAACAAAAGAATTAACTCAAGCAAGTAAGCATAAGTAGTAACAGAAGGTTAATATAGCTTGTGTCGTGTCCCATAAAATTTTCAGGTTTGGAACTTAATGGTTTAGTCATTCAGTTTTCTTTTACAAGAGAAAAGTTTAACTTTAAAGTAAGTACTAAGAAAAGTTTAACAACTAATGTCTACAGACTGGAATGTTACCTGCATTGCACAGATTGATCCTTAAGCCTGGATCACAAGAAATATTACTAAGAAATAATTTCCTAGAGTTCATGTAGGAGAAAGCACAGCATTCTAACACTAACCATTTTGAGGGTTTGATAACAAACATTTAAATTTGGCACAGACACCAGAAGATCTTGTACTCTAATAATGAGCTTCATATTATCTTAAGAGTTGGCTAGGTTCAATTTTCTATCTGCTTCATTTTAATTAATTGACTGGTTAATTAATTGATAGATATGGCTTAGCAATGACAGTAAGCAGTTAACAGAATTAAAATATAATTGCATCAATTGGAATGTCCATGGTACAAATACAAAGTCATGTTTCAACCTCTTTTCCTGCAGTATTCCAACAATGGGTACTACTGGTTCTCCCAGTTCTCCCCGTTAAGTGTCTTATTCAAGTCAATTCTGATTGGAGAAAGCAATCCTCAAAGTACCTAGCTTTCAACCCATGAAGGATCTCTGAATATTTATGATCAAATTCTGTAAGGCAGGTGCACGCTGAGTTCACTGGGTTAATCGAAACTAGAGATAATGGTGACACGTTTCACTATACCCATGCATTTATTTTTAATGCTGGATTCTTTTGCAATTTGGACTCAAGACATCCTTGAAGTCCAATATTACTTCTTCCACAGCAAAGATTAAGTCATGAGCTCATTTGTATGACTTAACGCCCTACAGCATTCTGAACTTAATTTTTTTTAGCAATTGCCTAATTAACAAAAGCACCACATGGTAGAATGAATCATTTCATTATTTCAGTGGTTAGTTACTTCTGAAAAGCCAAACGTAATAAAGCAAGTAAAGTGTTAGCTTTGAACTTTTAACAACATGATTTAAGATTTATACAAACAATTGTTTCCCTTTATCTTTCCCCTTAAAATACTAAAGTCAACCAAATAATACAGTTTGAAGCAAAGGGAATTAAAGAAAATAATTACTAAAAGAACAAAAGCGGATTCTTCAAATTCCATTATTCTAAGCAGTTGGTCAAAAAGCAACCTTAGCATCATGGCTCCATGGAACAGATGATTACATAACAGGTGGTCAATTGTCAGTATCAGAAATATCAAGCAGGTCTTGCCACACAGTAATTCTAAATTACATTGCTGAGAACTGCCAAAATGCAACTGTACATGACAATTGTTCCAAACAGGTTGATCTTTTTCAGAAGGATTGTTCACCAGATCTAACATGGTAATGGTTTCCAGAGAAGGATTAGTATGAGAAAGATACACTTTGCTGCTGGCAGGGATGATTGTTCCTTCTCTTCCCACTCCTAGAGACTCAATTAAACCCACAGAAAGCTTTGAGGGCATATAGTAATCTATTCTTCTGTAATATCACTGCACGTAGCTTTGCAGGATTTTGCAAGTAGGAGAAATTCTACTATTTTCTTTCTTTGTTTAGTATTGCTCTCTAATGGCTTTAAAAGGGAAATCTGTCCTAAAGTAATTGTTATTTTTTTTAAAAAAAATTATACATAATTTTCTATTAATCTGTTTGAATTTGTGCGTTCCATTTTAGAAACAATTTTCAAAATTTCTGTAATCAAAATTTGAAGAGTTATTTATGGCCAGAAAGCAAAAATGCTCATCTTATACAATACATTATTAAAACTCTAGAATAGCTAATAGGCTATTAAACCCTATTTAAATCCAGAATTGGAGACATCTGAAGAATTATCTGTAGGACTAACAAAAAGAGCACATTAGAACTGGCTTACCATTATGAGGTATTTCTTTGGTATTGACAGATAAACCATCCTTACCACTGCCTCGCCTTCTCTGCAGTTCATCTTTGACAGATGATCTATAGATACTCAGATGAGTACTCATACAAATTATAGGATATGTGTAACAATCTATCAAACAATATTGAAGAGTGCCCCACTAGGAAAAAATGAACAGAATGAGATTGGTGATAGAGAACTGAAACCCTGACTTGACATGCATTTTGAAAGGCTATTTTATGTTGACAGACATTATGACCAAAAAAATTGTTCTGCCTTCTGTTCTCAGCATTTCCAAGTCAAAGATGGTGCGGATTGGTGAAGAGAGCTATTTGAAATAAAAGCAAGCAGAAGAGAGTAAAATAGGTTAATGAGATGTAAAAAATGTACAAAAACTGAATTTCTCCTGGTCGTAAACCAAGTCATCTGTACAAGGGGAAAAATGAAGAGCACCAGAGCTGCAAATGTAATCATTAAGCTGGCATACAGACCGGTGAAATTAATGCACAAGCGAAATGTAGGTTAAGTTAGTTCCCTCAATCTAGAGATCCTTCCAAATCTATTATAGACAGCAGGTACATAATCAACATCAGCAGCCTTAATGTTGCCAAATCAGAGCTGCAACACAATAACAGGAAGGGAAGAAGGGGGAGTTAATATAATGTTTTGTACATGCCTAATTATTTTCAGCAGTCAGAATTCTTATTTGCTCTGTTTTTACAGAGGGATGTGTTTTACTTAAAAAGCATTGCAAAAAATAAGCATTAAAAGCACAGTGAGCATGCAAGTTATTTATTTCAATTTTATTTCAATTTATTTATATTTGGCTGGGATGCCACCAGTCTTCCAATTTACTCAGTTGTTAACCTGCACTTAAGTCTTATGGTTGAAGATAAACCAAATCATAGGCTAATATTATAGACACTTCATTTACTTGAATTCTCTCCTTCAGAAAAGAAAACAATTTACCTAGATTATGTATCACTGACTGGTTTATACAGCAGCTTCTGAAAGCAGATAATCTAACCAGCTCACTTAGGCGAAGGGAAATTAAAAGTTACCATCATCACTATCAGTTGCAGGGAGCAATTTATCATTTTTTATTTCTCATTGGTATCATGCTCCAACAGCATGCAGCTAGAGCAGATACAATTAGGCAGCTGGCCACAGAAGTAGGAGGATAATGTGCTTTTGATGGAGTTTATTCAACCATGGAGATGACATGCTTGTAACGCAGGCAGGAGAGAGGGAGAATGAAACAATCATACGTTCCTGCAGCAGAAATACTACTTAAACATTTAAAACAGTACTCCTTCAATTAAAACAATTCAGAACATGGATATAACTGAATGATCTTTTTTCTCAAGGGGATCAAAGAAAAAATGTTATTTTGGTTACTTGTAATGTTCATGGTCATTTTCCAGCTCTAAAATACAAAACAAAGCAAAACTAAAAACCCAGAATACTGTAAGAGAATATCTTGAGTATTATTAACTGGACCTCGTACAAATGCTTTTAAAAAAAAACCCTAACATTACATTTGGATTAATTTTGTTTTGAATTTACACCTGGATTTCACGTTATCTCTCATATACTGACAACGTTAGTTTTCTACTCCCTCTTATTGGCTTCTTACAGGATGAGGTTGCAAAGAATCATGGAGGAAAATAAACAGTAGGGAAATGTAGCCACAAGCAAAACAATGTGAAACTGCTGCAATCTGGCATATGTGATTAGCTTCTTGCTTACCTAGTTCTGAATCTTAGAAGTCTAGCGCTACAAATGTGTAGCAAACACATCAAAGCATACTGTACATAAGGGTCTATTTTCTAGCCTGCACTGTCAAGATTATCAAAAAGGGGTTTTTTGTCACCAATGTACTAAAACGATGTCCAGTGAATGAAATGACTCTATGTTAAAATAAACTTAGTGTCCAAAAAGCTTTTGTTATGATCAGTTTGCATCTCCTTTCACCTGAAGCTAAAATTATCTGTAGCTATGCTGATAGAGACACTTTTTAAAATATAAAAATGAATGCTCCTTGAGTGTTTGTGCTGTGATATTTGGATGCCAGCAATGTAAAGATGGAGACAAGCTTCCTGGAGGTAGAGGTCTACAACATATATATATATTTGGTACTAAATGTGTCTGTTTGGCTGACAATCTTAACTGGGGCTTATTTTGGGGGGGGGGGTAGGGTATATATTGCGAGCATCCTGAAAAATCATGCTAGGACTTATTTGCGGTTGGGTTTTAAATTTGTGGAAACTATGTGTATGTGTGTACACATATACATACATACATTCATACACACACATATACATACATATAAATACACACACACATAAAATATCATTGTCATTTTGACTTTTCAAATTTGCATGGACAGATTTTGGACTTGAGGAATAATAAGCAGTCCTTTCAGAAATCACATGGTGAGATTCTTGAAAGACAACCCTGTGGCATATGTGACCAAATACGGTTCAATCTATGTAGTCTTGGAGATTTGAGAGGTTCTGGAATGAGGTGGGTAATAGCCTTCAAAAATTAGGTAGCTTTGAAGGATACTGTTTATTAGGATCCATTCAAATTCAAGTTTACATCAGACTTAGATACAGATTTACATCAGATCTTGGATGATGTGAGAAGATGGATGGACAAGTGCAAACTTGTTAATCCTTCAGGACCTATGGAGGCAATTCTTTGTCTTCATATAGCTTCTAAAAAATTCAGTTCCCCAAAAGCAAAAACAATTCAGCAGCAAGGATATCTAGACTGTCATTAAAAATATGGATTACCTACCCTTATTTTCTATCCAGAACGAACGACACGCACACGTGTCGTTCGTTATAATACAATATAATATAATATAATACAAATTAATAGGAATGTATATCAATATATAATTGACTATGACTGATATTATGTAGCAATATGTCATGCAATTTAGTTACTTGTCGATTTTGTACTATAGCAAAGAAGAAACCTGCTCCTTAAGTGACTCAAATGTACTGTAATAAATGAACACCGGTGACCTGATAAGTGAATCACATTCTTGTAATTCTGACAAATATGTAGAGCTTGACTGGGAATGTGAAGAACTTTCATCTTTTGAAGATAACTTGCAATTAGAGACTGGGGAAGAAAAGAGAATTGAACTCCCTTGCAATGCTGATTTAGACCTAGTGACTTAAAAATGCATACTACTGCCATCAACATATATTGGATGCAGGAGCAAAAGTTTAAAAAATGATACAATGAGTTGAGATTGTGAGATCAAAGCTCTGCCTCTTTTTACATATGTGGACATTGTAAGCACCTACAGATGTGTGGGCTTCAATTTTAGTATTTAGTCTTTTCAACTGCCATCTAGATTATTTTGAACCCTATCCCTTGTAGACAACACTTCTGATTACATAGAGACCCATAGCAGTTTATCAACAAATATTGGCAGCCAGCAAGAAGACAGATGACCTTAAACTTCTCATTCAGAAGTACATGATAGGACTGCAGGAAGAAAATTCATAGGAGAAAAGTACTGGAGTTTCAAAATAACAAGTACCATAAGATTACAATGCAAATGTAAAAGAGGCTGGGAAAATAATTATAGAAAGCAATAGAAAATAAAGTAGTGATTTATGATGAGCCTTGCTCATTAATAAATACAGAATCTCAACTATCTGGTCTAAATACACTACAGAAGACAGCAATTCATATATTCTGCAGCAAAATACAGTTAAGCTTCTGAGTACTGTAAATGAGACAGAGACAGACAGAATAGAAAAATTATTATCCATTCTCCTGCCCAAATACTACAATGGCAGGTATTTCTGAGGTTTGAGAAACATTGAAGGACTTCCTAATCACATTGAATATAAGATTGCAGGATAATTATTCTATCCTTTCAATGTACAATTCTGCCCTTCAAGGCTTTAAGGCTTGAATTCTGAGGACATTTCACATTTTTAAAGATCATCGCATTTCTTGCCTTCTAAAAAAGTAGATGCCAAACCCCAGCTGAAGGCTTGAACAATGCTAGGAAAACAGCACAATACCATAGTATTGGCTGTCAATAAAAAGTAATGCAAGTGCTTAGCCAAGTTGAAGGCCTGGTCTAATTAAGCCTATATCCCCAGGATGAGGATGGAAGATGTAGGTAGATGGAGAGGGCAAAATATAGAAAAAGTTGAAACAAAAGGGAAAGATAGGGTCTAACATGCCTCTCATTGAACTAAAAAAGAAATGCAGGATACACAGGAAGCAGTAAAGATTACACTAGAAACATTTTTGTTGCCATTAAACCTCCCTTTAGTGTAATCTTAGTGTACATACCTTCCCTAAAAATCCAAGCACCTTGAAACTAATATTTTGAGAAAGGTGGGTTTGTTGTAAGAAAAAAACTCAAAAGTTCTTCACACTTTTCCTGGATTCTATCTCCATCTTCCCAAGGGGGATATATCTCATCCTGCTTTATTACATCATGTGGATCTCTACTTCCCATAAATTGTGAAAAGAAACAAGAAATCGCTTAATCATTAAATTATATGGCAGTGGTTCAAGAAGAGATTAAGGCCACCAACCAATAAAAAGTAAAGGCAAAAACTGAACTCAAAACACGAAATAATGAGCCATGGACACTCCCAGAGTCACAAAAGGTTCCCAATCTTTTGTTTCCTAATCTTCAGAGGTACATAGCAACATTTATGCATTATATCTCATGCAATTACAGCTTGCAAAATACAGTTAGGTCTTCATATTAATGCATTTTATTGCTCTGCCCCTCTGCAATACTGGAACATAGGTATTTTAATGCCATATTTGGAGTGACTATGCTGTATGTCAAGTTTAATGAGGTGACATGATGGCAGTGTTCCAATATCTCAGAGGCTGTCACAAAGAAGAGGGAGTCAAGCTATTTTCCAAAGCACTTGAGGGCAGGACAAGAAGCAATCGATGGAAACTAATGAAGGAGAGAAGCAACCTAGAACTAAGGAGAAATTTCCTGACAGTTAGAACAATTAATCAGTGGAACAACTTGCCTCAAGTTGTGAATGTTCCAACACTGGAAGTTTTAAAGAAGAGATTGAAATGGTACAGGGTTTCCTGAGCAGTGGGACAGCAGGTTTCCTGAGCAGGGAGTTGAATTAGAAGTCCTCCAGTTTCCCTTCCGATTCTGTTATTGTTATTCAAATAAGAAGCAAGGGAAACAGAGATCCTTGAGCTTCTCCTCCCACAGTATTTATTTTTTAGTGGCTAGGCTTTTCTACTTCAATATACCCCTGAATATTATTGCTACATTAAATATCCAAAGAGCATAGGGTTGATTTTAGTAAGGCACTCTATTCGATCAGCCAAGAACTGACAAAGAATATAATCTAGTCATTTAGATACAGCTTCAAGTCTACAATTGCAATTTAGATTTATTGGTGTTTTATTTCAATTCAGTGGTATCTGTTTTGATCTATTAATAATATGCTCTAACATTTTGTACACACTGACAAACCATGGAGAAATACTAGATAAATAGTAGATGTAAATATTTGATTATAGGTGCTTCTATCTGTAGTGTTCATGCCTGATAGATTCACATAATACACAACAGTTATGCACATTGCCTAGTTTATTTTCTATCCTGATTTTCAAGTTGACATGTGAGCAAAATACATAGAACGGTGAATGATATAAAATTGTATTTTTGATAGGTACTGGATGTAACTATCTACAATATATCAAGATGTTGCTGTGCTATATTCCAAGCAAATAAATGGCAAAAAGACAACAAAAATAACAAGGGTTAGTTATGAAAGAAGTCTAAGTGAGCAGATTTCACACTTCTGTACCTCTAAAATAGAATGCGAAAATATTGCCTAAATTCATACTACTGTATGAATAGCTTGAATGTGTTACTAGATTTGTTGGTGGGGTAAGAGGGGGGTGGGGAGTTAATACTTTGCACCACCTACTGGAGAGAATAAATTATTATCTCTTTATGATAGAATGAAACTGAGAAATTTCTTCCTGGCTGCAGCACCACATATACCGGTACTTGACTTGAAATGTAACACAAAATCACCTTCTCAGTTTTCTAGTTTACAAAATGTTGTAACTATACCATGGAGTTATAAATCATAATAACATCTTATTATTGTAAATCTAATCAAAACTGAGGTTCCAAAATCAAGCAAAAATATATATTTAATCATCTCCAACAAACACTACACAAATTATGCATTCCACTATTTATTTATTGGACATGTCTTTCTATATTGCCAGTTCTATAGGGACCTTCAACACCATTTAATTACTCCTCTTTTATTTAAATTCCCAGGACACTGATAGCTTTTATTTGTACTGTTGAACACTGTTTTCTGTTAAACAAGTAAGATAAAATTTATTTCTCTAAAGTAGCAAACTTTTCTTACATTATGTATAAACTTTGCCCACAAGTGGTTGCTAACAGTTCTTGTTATTAGGATATAGCTTTGTGTTGTACATTTTATTGATTGTGCTTTTATTGGTCAAGGACTGAAAAAAAGTTTCTGTCTGGCTACAAATGATGAATAAATCACTCAATAGCCATTTATTAATTGCAAGGTTAGGCAGCCTGATATGATGGATGGACTGTCAATCTCTGACTAATCTCTGACATTTCATCATAAAATTCTCATCATAAGATGTCAATAATCATATATTAAAAAGTACAAATAATGTCAGGTAAATGTGTTAGTTTTGGTGCCACAAAAAATTAATAAAAAACCAATAACTCCCAAACCTTTCATTCCATTCTAGGAGAAGAGAATATCAGTGTCTACAAAACAATAAAATGGAGTTTGGAAATAGATAAAGCTTATATCAACTGAAAAAAATGAAAAGATGCAGGAAGTATTTTAGACAATCTTGAATAAATCCAAAAATGCTTAGTGGGATTAAAGTTAATTCTGCTTATCCACAGAAGGAATGGAAATCACTGGTAGAATGGACTCACTCTCTTTTCTGGAGCACTGAGGGATTATCTGAAGCAAATTTTGGGAAAGTAGAACAAGAAGTCACATTTCCATGACATTAATCAAAATTACAGAAAACAAGCGACAAGAGTTTTAAAGGCAAGAAAATTATACCGGTTACCATATTTTTCGGTCTATAAGGCACACTTCCCCTCCCCCCGGCCAAAAAAGTAGGTGGAAATGTCTGTGCGTCTTACAGAGAAAATGTTGCCAAAGCCCCGCCTACCTGCTGGTCCCCATCCTTCGGCCTCTGTCCTCCAGCAATTTGCCTCCTTGCAGCAAACAGCAAACAGCCTGGTTTAGCACAAGCAGTTGATGGGAAGTTGGATCGGCCTCTCAGAATACTGCTAATCAGCTATTCCAGGCTGCGGAGGTTGCCACTGCCCATTGCCGCCGCAACACCCATCGCCGCCACCACCTATCACCGCCTCCATGCGTCCTATTTTCAGCCTCCACGCACCCCATTTTTGGCCCTTGTGCGTCCCATTTTCAGCCTCCATGAGCCCCATTTTTGGCTTCCTCATGTCCCGTTTTCAGCCCGTTCCAGGTAGCGGTGATAGGTGGCAGCAACGATGGGCGGCGACGAGCAGTGGCGATCCCCGTAGCCTGGAACAGCTGATTGGCAGTATTCCGGGAAGGCGATCCAACCACCAATTAGTTGCTCGTGCTAAATCAGGCTGTGCAGAAGCTGACCAGGCTGTTTGCTGTTTGTTGCAAGGAAGCAAATTGCTGGGAGGCAGAGGCAGAGAAAGATTTTTTTTTCTTGTTTTCCTCCCCAAAAGCTAGGTGCATCTTATAGTTCGGAGTGTTTTATAGTAAAAAATATGGTAGTTTTAAAGGATATGTTTTTATGAAGTATAAAGCCACAACATAAAGCTAAAACATAAGGTAAGATAAAAATATTTATTACCATGTTTCCCTGAAAATAAGACCCTGTCTTATATTTTTTTGAACCTTGAAATAAGCGCTTGGCTTAATGCCATGCATTCAAAAGCCCGATTGGGCTTATCAGGGAATGTCTTATTTTGGGGGAAACGGGGTAGGGAAAAGAAAACATGACAGTCAAAGACTCGAGGAATAGTTTAATTGTTGGAAAGACAATTAGTCAAGAAATAAGATTAATTGGCTTGAAGATAATGCCACATGACTGCAGCAGTGGTGGGTTCCTCCCGGTTCGGCCAGGTTCTCCCGAGCCGGAAGCGGTGACGATATGATCTGATCCCCAGAAATGTTTCTACAAGTGAAAAAAAACTTACCGTACACATGGAAGTCCTGTTGACCGTCAAAATGAAATCAGATGAAAATTCCAATTCTGGAACTGAGACAACATGGCAGTCTATCCGCTGCAAGGTACAACAAATACGAGTTTGAGGACCAAACAAAAGAAAGTCATATAAGGATTTTGGGGTGGCTGATTACTATTTTAACTCATTCTATCCTGCAGGTTTTACAGTCGAGTTCTCAGTTCTCCCAGATGGAACAATCATATGGGAGGAGTGTACGATGCACAAATGGAGCATCAGGGACACCTGGAAGAAAGAGCTAAAGGCCAGTCTCCCGCGCCCCCTCCCCCGTTGTATCAAAAGCATTTATCTCAGCAAAACCTGTTATTTGTAAGATCGATATATAATTATATGTGTGAACTCAAGCCAAAAATACATAATTTTGCTCTCAGTTTTGAGTTCAGGACTATTAATTACTTTTTAATTGCTGCTCGCCAACACTGTGTGGTGAATAACTTTTGAAAATGCTAAAAGTAGCTTGCAATGCAGTTTGCATAACTTAAAAATGTTCCATGCTGAGTAAGGATCAGAAGATACACCTTTTCCCCCATTTCATTATTCATCACTCTATATCTCAGCAATATATTGGATTTTTAACTTTTCCTTTAAAAAAACAAAACCCTTTCAACATTTCCCTTATTCTAAACAAGTTTGTCTCATAGTGTGGTATCTAGAAGTTGACCTTCTCAATGGTGCACTCCAGTTATAAACTGAACACATGCCTGTCTTCTCTAGTTTTTGCAGGGCAACTATTATTCCAGGACCAGTCTTCCTTTCCAAAATGATTTTTTAAAATTGCTTAACTGTTTAATTGATGGCAGAATTTTAAAAGTCATTTTTGTACATAGCTCTTGGTCTGGGCACACTGTAAAAATGTGTTTTTTAAACTTTAACAAATGTGAAAATTGTATAAATGATTTCAGAACTGAATCATGAAAATGGAGAGTTATGTTTTCTCTCAAAGTGTATAGTGAAGATAAAAATTCTTCCACTCTAAAAAGTAGAATACCCTTCCAACAACAAATAAAAATCGCCTAACCAAATAAATAATCCATTTTTTCACTGAAGATAAGGATGAAAAATGGTTATGAGATTCAGACTAAATACTTATACCTAATATTTCATATACAAACATCCTAATGCTGGGACAAACTACCAGAAGCTTGAAATCTATTCTTGAGTATTTTCAAGAAGAGACTAATATTTATTATGTATCTATAGTGGAGCCAGAAAATCTATTCTCCTCTTTATAGCCCAGCAATTCTATTATACTCATTCCATTTACAAATGATGTTCAGCAATTGTTCAGCCCATAAAATAGAAATATCCTTGAAAATGTACCCAGTTCAGTCTTGCATATTAACAGATTTTCATGAACATAAATAGAGTATGACAAAGGCATTATTCATATTCACCCACATTTGACTGCCGAATGTATATTCTTCGACACTGTATGATAAATAAAGCACATTTTTATAATTTCCTGAATATTTCAAAATCATCAGTTCTAGAAAGCTGCTATTAATCTTGGTTATTTACTCATAATGACACTCTCGGTCAACTCCTTATTTTTATTATACAGGAAAGAAGTTTGGAATGTAAAAAAATTATCTGAAAGCTTTTATCTACCATGGTTACATTCGGATATCGCCTCAGTTTTAAAACAACAACTTCTTGTTGTTTTTTACCTCTTTTTTTGCTCTCTTTGAGTCAGTATTGACTCAAATGACTGCCTGGACTGGTCCCTGCATTTTTAACATGGTTACAGGAGTAATTTATCACTGCCTTCTTCCTAGGGCTGACAGCTAGTGAGTGGCCCAAGGTGAGCCAACTGACTTTGTGCTCAGGTCAGGACTAGAATTCTCTGGGTTTCTAGGCTGATGCCTTAACAATTACATTGTTAAACAGACTTTAAAGCATCTAAAATACAATTAGAGAATCCATCATCATGCTGGGTAGGGCTTATCACTTACTGGAATCCTAAACTACAGGATCCCTATTTTTCCAGAGGAATAAATTTGAAACAAGATGGTTTTGGATGTACAGGTGGTCCTCAATCTAAAACCACAACTGAGCCCACAATTTCTGTTGCCAAGTGAGAAGTTTGTTAAACGAGGTTTGCCCCATTTTACAACTTTTCTTGCCACAGTTGTTAACTGAATCACCCGCAGTTCTTAAGTTAGTAACATGGTTAAGTTAACCTGGCTTCGTCCTTGACTTTGCTTGTCAGAAGGCCGCAAAAGGTGATCCCATGACCCCCGGACACACAACCATTATTAATATGAGCCAGTTGCCAAATGTCCAAATTTTGATCTTGTAACCACGGGGATGCTGCAACGGCTGTAATTGTGAAAAACGGTCATAAGTCAGGTGTTGGGTTTTTTTGGGTGACGTTGTAACTTCGAACAGTCACTAAATGGACTACCTGTACATTATTTGCAGAGTGATAATAGATGAAATTCTGTAACTACAATTTGAAATCTGAAATACAGTGCAGTGCAAAATATTTTGATCAAGATGGGATCGTGTTAACACCAGACCAGCCTTTCTTACCTTGGCCATTATCATGGATTTCAACTGCCATGAATTCTGAGAATAAAATTTCACACATCTAAAGAGAACACAAGTTAAGAGGATGCTCTAAATTGAGCATTTCAGTGTATCCGATGAACAGCAATATTGTGTCTTTCTTCTGTACTGTAACAGGAGAACCAAAGAAATGATCTTTCCTCCAAATCATTTGACACAAGTTTCAAAATGCAAATAAAGGAAATATTATCACATGTTTTAGGAAGTAGTAGTGGAATGTGAATAATGAAATGTCTGCAAGGGAATAACCAAACTCAGAAAGCACCAAGGACTCCACAGTGACACTAAGTAAACATCCAACATTCAATGTTTATTTGATACTATACTTTGTATTGCTATTTTCTAACCGTACGGACATGAATATCTGGCTCAGGAAAAATGTTCTTTTTTTCTACAAATGTGTAAAAAAACAGAGAATATTAATTATCCGTAGCTCCAGAAAATATGGTTTGCTAGTCATATCAAGAGAGCTTGTGAAGAAAAGAGGAAGGAACATAGGGTTACAATGTCACTGTTTAAATTATATAATAGACCAGAGGTGTCAAACTCGCATCGTCATGGCGGCGTCATGTGACATATCACGACTCCCGCCCCCCTTCACTAAACCGGGCATAGGCATGGGCATGGCCAGTGTGTGACGTATTTGGCCTGCGAGTTTGACAGTCCTGTAATAGACCTTGGGTGAAATTACTGCAAATGAGCCTGGACATCTGTAATCAATAATTGAGTGGCAGATAACTCTTATTCCACCTCCCCCAGAGTGGGGATTAGGAAGCAAGGATGGAAACATACTATCAAAAGATTAAAACTCCACAGTGTTAATTCCAAAACTTAAACATCATGGACTTCATATTGCTATTGACCAAGAACCAAAAGTCACTATATTCATCTTCTATAATGACAGCTTTATATAAAGACAGTTCAACAAAGAGAATAAACAAAACATTATTTTTTTAGAAGATGCTATTCGCTGTCACGGTACCTTGATGATACAAGCTTCAGATATAAGAGTCCTCGAATCTAAGACTTCCACAAGCGCTTCAGGCATTACCACCTTTTTCATGCAGGACATATTGAAGCCATATACATCATCCCAGAAAGTCAATTGATCGGTATGCTTAGCGATATCACTTACAGCCACCAGGCTAATGGTACAGGAGTCAGGATACACTGCAATCAGATAAATGATTCAATAGTGAGGACTGTGCAGGAACAAATTTGGTACAAGAAAAGCCAAATGCTGTTAAACATACTGGAGGAAAACAAATCATTTAAATTCAGCAATTCCACAGCTACATCTCTGAAATAAGATCCTCTAGAACTAAAAGAGATGTGCGCTTCCATGAAAGAGTACAAAACAGCTGTAACAATTGTAGGATGTTCTTTTGCTGGGATGTGAAATGGGGGGAGAAAAGCTTTAAGTCTACCAATGGTATAACCAAAACCTACAGTATAAGAGAGAAAATAAAAAAAACTTTGAACTGGTATACAGGTAGTCCTCGACTTATAACAGTTCATTTAGTGACCATTCAAAGTTACAACAGTACTGAAAAAAGTGATTTATGATGACCTTTTTTCACAGTTACAACGTTTGCAGCATCCCCATGATCATGCAATCAAAATTTGGACATATTGGCAACTGGTTCATACTTATGACCCTTGCAGCATCCCAGGGTCACCTTTTGCAAGCAAAGTCAATGGGGAAGCCAGATTCACTTAACAACTGTGTTACTAACTTATCAACTGCACTGATTCTCTGAACAACTGTGGCAAGGAAGGTTGTAAAATGGCGGCAAAATTCACTTGACAAACATTAGGTGAATTTAACAACAGAAATTTGGGCTTCAGTTCTGGTTGAAAGTCGAGGACTACTTGTACTTTATTTTCCCAAGAAACATATTTTTATTCAACTTTTAAATTATTTTAATTTGATTGATATTCTACCTTCCTACTCAATTTGAGCACAGGACAGAATACAAAAAGATACTAGACAGCCGAATCAGTAATAGTAGAGGAATCTCCAAAGGGACCTCTCCTGCAGATCTTAAGGGCCCATGCAGGTTTGTAAGAGGAGAGGTGGTATCGTAGACTGGTGTTTCTAAACATTGGCAACTTTAAGATGTGGGGACTTCATTACGTGCTGGGGAATTCTAGGAATCAAAGCCCACACACTTTAAAGTTGTCACGGTTGAGAAACATTGTCTTAGACCAGGGGTGTCAAACTCGATTTCATTGAGGGCCGCATCAGGGTTGTGTTTGACCTTGGGGGCTGGGTGGGCATGGCCAAAGTGGGAGTGGCCAGCTTGACATGATTCATGTCGGGGGAGTCTGTGATGGCCTGAGTGTTCTGGCAGCGAAAACAGAGCTCGGGAGGTTGCGACTCCCTCCTGCAACTCTCTGCCAGTGAAAATGGAGCTCTGGAGGGCTGTGTGCGGCCCTCCCAAGCTCCGTTTTTGCTGGCAGAAGGTTGCAGGAGGCCATCGCAGACTCCTGAGCTCTGTTTTCACTGGCAGAGGCACCGCAGCCTGGTCCTTGGCCGTTTCCAGTGCGGCCCTGCGGGCCAGATCCGCACCTGGGCCTTGAGTTTGACACCCCTGTCTTAGTCCAAGTTTGAGCTCTTTCAGGATTTTAAAAATTCATATCAATATTTTAAAATATTGGTAGTGATATAAATTTTATAGAAAAATTGGACAACCAGTGTAGATTTTTTAGGTGTTATCTTTTTTTTTCTTGTACCACCTAGCAGGCTGGTTGTCCCATTTTGCACCAAGTGCAACAGTCTAGATCAGTCTAGTCAAACTCCCGGCCCACCAGCTGGATGTGTCACACGCTGGCCACTCCCACGCCCAGTTTAGCAAAGGGGGTGAAAGTCCCAATAAGTCACTTGACTCCAGCGTGACAACATGAATTTGACGCCTCTGGTCTAGATATTGAGATCAAAAAGCTTAAAGAGCATTGGAATAGACAAATTTGTTGTATCTATTTATAATCAATATATGGAATACACTATAGTCTTGATGCTTATTCAGAATTAAACATTTGGAGGAAGTAACCAACAATTACAGGATGAACAATTATATACATACATTTCCTAGTAAGATAACTAAGGAAACTGGATTTCCCAAAAATGGGAGAAAAAAGCCCCATGTTTTCAGACTGAAAGCCTTTCAAGAATTCAGTATTTTATTCTGAAAGGTGATATTATTCATATGTATCAAAAAAAAAAGGTCACCAATGCAGCTGAAATAAATCAGTACTTCTACACAGCTGACTACTGCCACATACACTGACGTAAAACACACTTTACAGGAGAATGTTATTTCTTCTACAGACAAGGTTGCTGACTTTGTGGCTTACACTTGACTTCTCATCGTCCAATTTTCCTGGCCTATTCCTGGATTATCAATAACATCCCTCATTAAGTACTGACAAAATGATTTGAGTCAAGCTGCTTTCAAAACCAACTATGATGCAATATACAGCAAGTGTTACGTAAGAGTATTTCCAAACAAAATATGCATACATGTTAATTTGCAAATGTTGACGCCAGGAGTGGCATTTAAACCCAATAGAACAGAAATAGAAATAGAATAGACAATCAAATACAGAATATAGAATCAAATATAGAATAGAATAAAATATTTATTGGCCAAATGTGATTGGACACATAAGGAATATGTCTCTGGTGAATTACTCCTATTACTATTACTAATATATTATTACTATCACTCCTATTGCTATTATTACTCCAATGGAGTATTAACAGGCTGATTCATATTATAAATCTTATAATCTTGATAGAAAATGCCTCAGTTGTGCCCACATTGTCCCATCCCAAGGTCTGAACTGACCACAATCCTGCTATACTTTCACAGATTCTAGAAAGCCTGGTTCTTTCTCTTCAAACATTGGGTCAGACTGCAGTATGAAACTGCCTAGATGTGTGCTTGGAGTGTGCACTATCCCAGGCACAAAACGTTGTGTAGAGATGGCTGTTTTGTAGTAAGACATTTCTAATTTTATGTAGGGATCTTTGGTGAGTTTTGAGCTTGGTTATTTTCTCACATATATTTCATTACCCAAATTCAGAGAACCCCATGGACGCCTCATTTCAGCCCCAAGCTATAAATATTTTCCTTTATTTATTAATCCTATGCAAACTGCACAAAACACTTCGCAGGTGAATGACCTTAAAAACGGAAGGAAGAAATAAATAATTAAACAAGTAGAGTGAGGGCAAGCCTAACAAAAAAAGCTATAGTTAACTGCTGAGCTGCAAATAATCTGGATGATCACTAGATGGCAGCAGAGATACAGGTATACAATTATGCCATTTAATGTCAGTGCAGAATTTTTCCAAATTTTACAAGGAGTTCATTTGTTTGACTATTTGCAGGAAACAAATCTTGAACTACAAATGGTTTAGTTTGGTCTAGCACAGTGGTGGGGTGCCCCCAGTTCGGACCGGTTTGCAAGAACTGGTAGTAAAACCGGCAGGAGGCTCTGCCCACTGACCCGGACGTCATCAGAAGTGATCTGCGCATGCGCGGGCACAATGCGAACCGGTAGTAAAGGTAAGTAGAACCTACCCCTGGTCTAGTGGTTAAGATATCAGGCTAGAAAGCAGGAGGCTGTGAGTTCAAATTCTGCCTTAGCCATAAAAGCCAGCTGGTGACTTTGAGCCAGTCATTCTCTCTCAGCCCAACCCACCTTACAGGGTTGTTGTTGTAGGGGAAATAGGAGGAGGAAAGTGTGTTGGATATATTTGCCACCTTGAGTTATTTGTAAAAATAATAAAGGAAAGATGCAAATAAATGAATAAAAATATATATAAATAAATAAAAAATAGGAGTTAAATCCTTCATCTTTCTGTAGACAGGTAGGTCCTACAGTGACAAATGCGTATTTACAAGGTTGACATTGTAAGGCACTCTGAAGTGCATCTTCTAATATTACTGTACATCTAGATCTGTTGTTTGACCAACTGATTTTTAAGTGGCTGACGATGATAAAAATGCCAAGGAAAACGGACGCTGGGGGAGCTTTTTGCTTACTTTAATCTTAACATATAGCCCAATTCTATTTCACTGTAATCTCATTTTTTAAAAAAATGATCATAGAAAAGATCCAGTTCAATGGAAGGTATTTTCCTTTATCTTCTAAAAAGAGGGGAAAGGGTTTTGACATATTCCGAACGTGTCAATTCACTGATAAGCCAGATTCAGTCCTTAAGTCTTGCTATTTATAAAAATAAGGAAAAAGGAAAAGCAATGAAAAAAAAATACCTCTTTAATTCTGGATTATTCTCTCTCTCTCTCTCTCTCTCTCTCTCTTTAACCCAATTGAATTATTTCTCAACATAGGTGATACGAAACTGCTGATCGGACATAGCAGGGCATCACAGCTTAGCACTGGGGTGGATTTGTCATCTGTGTCCTTCTCGATTCACTGCCTCCAAATCATTTGTCATTAGTAACAGCTCCCACTGAGAACAAAGTAAGATGGGAAATCTTTGATCCCTCAGCAATGTGGTAAAAAGGTAATACCGAAGGAACTGCAAAGCCGAAGCATAGTTGGAAGCCAACATCTTTTAAAGGTGGGAAAGCAACTACAATCAATCATTCTTTCATGTACTGTAGTACTTTTGCTTCGGAGATTATTATTTTTTTTTTTTGCAAGCCACAGCTTAATGTATTTTACAGAGAGGTCCTTTGGGCAACTTGAGGGAGGTGAGCAGGAGATATCAAAATGACACAGTGCTGCTATGTTAATACAGTCATAATAAATTGTCAGCTGGCTATAAAACAGCAGCATGCTGTTTTCAGTAAGAAAAGAAAAATACAGGAGGAAAGAAAAAAATAGAATGCAGAAGGTAGATTTCCTTTCTTGCTATTTTTTTTAAGTTGCTTAAAGCCAATGTCCAAGAAGAAATTATTTTCCCTGAAAAAAATAAAAGGGCATAAAAGCAATTGCTTAAGAAGGAAAAATATCTGGGATAGTACGTTTGAATTGTTTGCCAATGAACTTCTGGAGGCAAATCAAAGGTTGGTTGTTACCCGTTAAGTCCCTTAGGGCACAGAGTTTGTTATCTGAGGCAGCAGTCCTCAACCTTTCCAGCTTGGCCCCCTGGCGGAGATGGGAGAGAAGAGCGGATGGTTCTGTGAGAGTGGCACATCGCTCAAATGGAGCTTTGAGCATGAGCATCTGCTGCTTGCTCAAGTGGAGCTACGTGTGTGGTTGCCCACCTCTTGCATGGCCCAATTCCGAACAGGCCACAACCTGAGAGATTATCTATCTCCAATTGTTTCTGCCTGCCCAGTACATTGGACAGAGGTTCCCTCTGTCATGGAACTGAGGAAGCATAACTTCTCTGTTGTTCTACCCACCCTCTGAAACAGAGATTCAAGCAGCAATTACCCTGCTATTAGGGTTCCAAACAGCTATTAAGAGTTGACCCTGTTTTCAGACCTGGGCTTAAGTGTGTTTATAAAGCCCTTATGGTGTTTTGGCTGTTTTTAGTCCAGGCTGTCCATTTTGCTTTATGTTTTTGAAATTGCTTGGTGTATTTGGATTTTGTAAATGTCCAGAGTCTATTAAAATGGACAGCCATAAGAAACCCAATAAATACATAAAAAATAAAAATGTCAAGTACAATGCCACCCGGGCATTTTTACTATACTTGGAACTAAAAGCATTACAGGATGGATAATATGTCTCTCTGCCACTGCCTTTAAAATCTACATTAGTGATCAAATATAGCACTTTCCTATTCAACCACTGATTTTAATTTACTCCCTTACTGTTTTTACTTCTAAGGCAGACTGGGACTACAGCAGGCTTATGTTCTTAGTATTTTTAAGAATGTTAGTGTAAAGGCATCACTTCAGCTTTTTTTTATATATACACTTTTTACTAAGAAGCTTATTAAGGTCAGAAGCATTAGCAGCTTCATTGTCTTAGCTTCACTTGAGAAGCAAATTAACCACGTTGCATTCCACTGAGAACACTGTGCTCCTCCAAAGCCTTAGCTGATAAACAGTTTAAACTGCAAGGTGAAAGCTTGCTTCTTTTTTTCTGTACTCAGCCTAGCAACTCTAAGCACATACACTTACCGATTACAATGGGAGCTTTTACATTGTATTTTATCCTAAACTGCCTTGAGTTTTATGGTTGGGAGGTATACAAATTGGTGTAATAAATAATAAATAAGATATACAATTTAGGCATAGACAAATGCACAACTTAACACTGTTGACAGTGTTGCAGGTAACATTTCCTTAAAGTAAGTGTTCTATGGCTCATATTGCAAATATCTCTTCTAAGACAGGCAATTCAGTGAAATTTTCAAGACAGAGATGTCTACTCTGAAGATGATTTGAGACTCATACATCCTATTGATCTATATGACTAAATTGCTGCGGTGAACTGAAATACAGATGGCCATTTAAAATGTCTATTATGCCGCTCAATTTTAAATGAAATCTGAATAGTCCAGAGTAGCACAGCTTTCACTTCTCAATTAAAATCAGACTATCTGCTTTCTAGAAAGATTGAAATATAAATCATCTTTGCCTCCTGGAAAGCATTTAGCATAATAAAGAAAGTAGAACAATTGTTCCAAAGCAAAAGTTGGCAAAAGTTCACCCGTTACAAATGCCTAAATCCCTGCTAAATGAACTGTGCAGTTATGCTATTGGCACTAACATGTGCAAGGGAAGTTGATAAATATCTTATCAATCATACAGATTTGGCAGTTAATTAATTTTAAGAACTCCATCCTGAAAACAATGTTATTCTTGCAGAAACTACATCACATTTTCTATTTCAAAATTATCTGTAGGTTATTGTTCTTCTCACTCTGAAGGTACCTCTGTTGACATCTTGGAGTCAGGGGAAGAAATTACATATTTACATATTACAAGGAAAAGAAAAAAGAAAAAGAAAAGCCCAGTCCCTACATATGTTTGATCAAGCGATGACATGTATCACAAAAGAACATAGTTCCATGGAATACGACAGCTTTCATTATATCAAAACATATTCATTGTAAACCTTCTTCTTTCTATCTAGTGCAATGGTTATTGGACTTACAGCCTAACTCTTTAAAAAGTTCACTCTAGAAATAATATAGAATATTTTGAATTCACAGGTTCTGATGCTTACTTCTGCACACAATGCAAGAATATACCATATGGACCAGTGGTGAAATTCATTTTTTTTACTACCGGTTCTGTGGGCGTGGCTTCTCCAGAACCTATCAGAACCTGCTGGATTTCACCCCTGATATGGACATTGAAATGGGGAAATTCATTTGATCTTTGAATCCTACCAGCTAACTGATTTATACATAAAAATATAAGAAACTATGAATAAGGCTTCGATTAACTTTCTAAACCAGAAAGAACATGAATTACATATGTTTAAAAAGAAAACCATTCTATTTGAAATCCTGTCAAATTATCTGAACGATCAACAAAACTACTCTTAATGTTATTTTCTACTGGGAATAAGAAACAAGCAGAGATAATGAAGTCCTTTCATTTATTTTAAATTAATAACTCCCCAATTATATTCTACCCATATCTGCACTACCCATATCTGCACAGCCATGACCCTATGTCTTTCCAGAAAGCCTTAAAAGTATAGTTTTTCAGTGGTCCCTGGGACAAAACAATTTGTGACTCCACATCATATATCCATCAATACTGGATATATTAATCCTTGGATATTTAGGTCCCCCAAGAATAGCTTAATATCCTTGTTCTGTTTAAATAACTGGAGTTGCATAGCTTATAAATTCAAATAAATAAATAAAAATATTATTTGGATCTTAAATTTTATTTTAATACATTATGAAGCATCTGGAACAGTGATGGCGCAGTAGTTAGAATGTAGTACTGCAGGCTAACTCATTGCCCAGTGCAGGAGTTCGATTCTGAGCAGCTCAAGGTTGACTCAACCTTCCGAGGTTGATAAAATGAGGACACAGATTGTTGGGGGCAATATGTTTACTCTATAAACCGCTTAGGGAGGGCAGTAAAGCACTGTGAAGTGGTATATAAGTCTAAGTGCTATTGCTATTGCTATCCAGAGTCACCTTAGCTTATAAATTGATTAAAGAAGTACATAAGTACCTTACTGTAATCTAAATACAGTAGCATTTTTCTGCATTTAGACTCGGATGTAGGAAATGACCCGGCTGAGCCTGTGGGTGGGTTGAATGCACCATCAGTTTGGAGTCACTTTGCCCCCATAAGAGACCTAAATTCAGCTCTCCTTGAAGTCCACTGACTCTTATCTGGTGTCAATTTGCCTTGACTGTTAGTAGATTAGATTCTTGTTTATAGGTTACACAGAATAAACTTGTAGTGCTTTTGAACTCTATCCCGACTCTTGATTTCTTGCGCCTGACGTTAGCCATTCAACTTAATCTGCTAATACACACTGAATAAATAAAACAAACTTAAAAGAGAAGTTCTGATAGTCATCATGGCTTCTTTGGATATAGGGACAAAAATATTCTCCTTCCCTCAAAAAAGCTAAAATTTCTCTTACAAATTACTATATATTTGTTCACTTGAAAATCCACAGTATTAGTAGAGTAATACAGCAAGATTCATGCAACTGCAGTCCCTTAAGGTGCGCTATGACATTTCTTCACATCTATCAATTCTTTCCTTTCTATATTTTACTTTCTTTTCACTGCTTATGAAGCACAGAGGGTACAAAAAATCGCAGATGTCAACTGACACTACTTTGTGATGCCAGATGTGGCTCTGTACTTGCCTAATCTGGTTTTAGATAAAACAGAAGTTCCCAACCTTTCTTTCTTTCTTTTTTGATGACTACAATTTTATCTTCAAAGGGTAAGAAGAACCATCGCATCACTCTGGGGGTCTGCAAACACACAGAATATGTCATTTTCTCCCTTACTATGAAAGAGAAACTGATTTAACTTTACTACAACTGAAGTAGAAATAAGAAAAACAGTTGAAATAAGTTGTTTGTAGACTTTGTAAGTCTGTATTATTTCATCCATAAAAAACAAGAAGCAAAAATAATAAAAATTAAAAAATTAAAAAACAACTTGATTTACTGAAACTCAATTTGTGATGTTTTCCCCTTAAGCAGGTCAAACATCAGTTTTCAATCTTTTAATAATAATTTTAAAAGAAAAAAAAATATTAGGTAGAAACATTTTTCAGCAAAACAACATACGCATCAAATTATTTTGGCAAAATGCAACGAATGCCATACCAATTTGACTCTCTTATACTAGATACTGGGCCAACTCTTTCATGGTGCTTTAAATACTGCAGTTTGTCTCAAAAATAGCCTATATTTTCCCTTGGTTAAGCACTATTTTTAATTAAGTCATCCAGCTGTGCACGCAGTTAGTAAGTGGTTCAGCAAACACTGAAAACTCAACACTTCCTATTCTATTTCAAAGAGCCAAAATTAGATGTTCCTCAGTCTAAACACTGTAAATGAGGAGGAGGAGTAAAAATGCACTGGGGATAAATTTTGAGGCCGTACATGCACAGAATGGTAAGCCAGAATTCTAGTAGCAATTAGCCTACTGTAAATTATTTTTTTTTGACAAAAAATTATTTTTAAACAAAGATATAAAAAAAAACAAATAAATGACAAGCATTCCAAACATGCAACCATGGTCCCAGATGGTAGTCCTGAAGATAACTAGGTGCCAAGTCATAAAGAGTTTATAGCTTAAAACCAGCAGTTCAGTTGGACCAAGAAACACAGTGAAAAACAATGCTGGGCCTGCAATATTTATAATTCTATAATCCTGACAAAATCTGCCAGATAGCACACAGGTCAGAGCATTTTGAAGCAATTGCAGTTTTTGAGTAGTCTTCAAAGGCAGTCCCACTGCATTGCAGCAGCCCAAATGAGTAGTGATGGGGACATGAATCACTGCAGCAAGGCCATGCTACAAGTGTGGCTTAAGATGAAGCTGAGCAAAAATCCTTCTGGCCATTCTCTCATCTGTCCATTGCGCAATAGCCATGAGTTTAGAATTGAAGAGTTCTTGGATGAGAAGCAAAATGTTTTCAAACACAAAATCAAGAAAGTCCAGTTGCCTTTCGGAAAAAGCATTTTTGGGCAACCACGACCTGGATGATTGAGAATCTCCATAGAACGGAGTTTAGAAGAATTTTCTCTCACAGACCTATTCCCTCAGAAGCAATGCTTCCACCTCAAAAAGTACCATCAGAAAGGTGGAAATTCATAATGATTATTTTAAATACCATAACATTATATTTTGTTTTTCAGTGTGTGGCATACAAATATAAGCACACAATTCCAGATTTAAAATAAAACAGAATACAGGTATGATTTCTCCTTCCTCACTCCAGACATTGGGGGCACTCTAACACTGGAGGTTTTTAAGAAGAGATTGGACAACTATTTGAAATGTTATAGGGTTTCCTGCTTGAGCAGGGGATTGGACTAGAAAACGTCCAAGATCCCTTCCAACTCTGTTATTATGTGGCTCTCTTAAATGTACTTCTCTTAAACAGATACTCCCCTTAAACAGATGCAACTCTGATTTTTACAACTCTGCTTTACTGAAACCTGGCAAAATTATTTGATTAATGAAAGCAGCTTGCATATCCCAGGATTTAAGATACAGAGGGCAGATAGAATTGCAGTAAAAAGAAGTGAGGGGGTTTCTGCTTTTATATTAACAATTGAGGTGTAAAAATGTCACTACACTAAAGAACAACAAAGAATGTTCTTCCTGTGACAACTCAGAAGACTGCCCAAGGAGCTGCTGGTACAGTTCTACAGAAATTATTGAGCCTATCATTTGTACCTCTATAACTGCCTAATTTGGCACAGCAACCAAACAAGACAGACAGATTTCAACTGATAGTTAGGAGTGCAGAAAAATTAATTGTAACCAACTTACCTTCCACTAAGGACCCATATACTGTACAAGCCAGAAAGAGGGTATGAAAATATCTACAGATCTCTTGTATCCTGGACATAAACTGTTTCAACTTCTTCCCTCAAGACAATGCTATAGGGCATTGCATGCCAAAACAACTGGACATAAAGAGTCTCCCCACCCCCATGCATCACTCTGCTAAACAACTAATTCCCAGAACACTGTCTTATAGCCTAGGTTATCAAACCATGTAGTGGAGATGTATTACCATTTTCCTTCTCCTATCCATCTTTCCTATTACTTATTCCTTTAGCATCTTATGATTTGTACTGATTGTTTTTGCTGTTTGTACCTTATAATTTATGCTGATTGTTTTTATTTAATATTTTATGACTATTACTGAGGGTTGTACCTTATGATTCATGGTGATTGTATTATGATTATGATCATGATCATGATGATTTATCATTTGTTGATTGTATGTACATTGAGAGTTTATGCACCAGAGATAAATTTGTAGTGTTTCCAATCATACTTGGCCAATAAAGAATTCTATCCTATTCTTGAAACTCCACATGAAAACTGGATTTTATTTCAAGGTAAAACGTAACACATAAACCAGTTTTGATAAACTGTTTCTATATTAGATACTAGAACCTCTGTTTTCAAGTAGTTCCCCACTTCTTTCTTAAACCTCATACTAGATTAGATTGTTAGTTCTGTACTTCCTGTAACATTTTTACATGTAGCAAAACTTGTGGCCACCTTAAAGAATTCCACTGGGTAGCATTCAAATATTTTTGTCCACCAACATGGCATGAATCAATAGGATAGATTTGCCCTTCTCTCAAGGACCATGCTCAATCTGTTCTTAATGTTGGGGGGTGGGGGGCGGGAGGAGGACATTGTAGATCAGGGATGTCAAACCCAATTCCATCGTGGGCCGTATTGTGACATATCGGGATTGTTTTTGCGCTTACGGAGTCGGGGTGGATGTGGCCTGCACAGACCATATCCAGGCCACAGGCCACATGTTTGACATCACTGTTGTAGATGATGAAAATATAAAACTCTGCTATCATAGGAAACACACATACAGACACACACACACAAAACCCTGTATTTATGTCCTTTTTAATAATTTGTAAAGCAACATTTAGAAAGACTCCTATATCTACCTTTCACTACATTATTACCGAATTATTTACCGTTAAAAAGTTCCATAAAATTCTTCAAGGACTGAATGTTAATTATTTTTTAAAAGACAAAGCTTTCCTGAAAATAGTATTTCATTTAAGATCCAAATATTCTGTTACTGCTTTTGCATTATCCATACTATGAAATGATTATCTTGGAGCTACTCTTAACGGAAACATCTTTCATTTCAGAAAATAAAATTCTTGGTAATGCATAGCAGAATCTAGTTTTCTCCATAGCTGAACTATTTATTTAATCAGACTAACCTGAGCCTCCTTTGGCCAGATATTTGTCCCTTGCATAAATGACTGAATCCAGCATAGACTCGAAGAGGAGGAAATAGCCCTGCAAATTGAGAAAAAAGAAAATAAACAAGTAAGAGATAGGGTAAAATTATATACCAGTTTTAGCAAGTTCTACAGTAGCATTTATAAACTTTGTCTTTGGAAATAAATATTCTGAAGAATAGTCTAGCAGCTCTTTTATTCTTTACTATTAGTACTGCCATTTACACTCTGGTATAGCAATTCCTTTCATTAAGCATTTCATAATTCTTGTACTACAACCCCGGGGGAAGAGGCCACAGATTTAACTTTAACTGATAGTATCAATATGTACAAAATGTGACTAATGAAATCTCTGAAGAGCATCTCTCCTTTTGTACATAAAGGGGCATAATAAAATAATAAAATCTTCAGTTCTCAAATCCAGCATGGGTGAAGGTTGATCACAAATGTCATAGAAGCCAAAAAGACAACTCACACAGTTCCTGCCACAAAACCACCATAGACACAGGAATGCTTAGGTTCAGGGGTGACAGTAGCTAAATGTCTCCTGCTTAAAGATATATTTAATAGAGAAGGGTGCAGGCGTCTTACCATAAAAAGGCTCCCGCTGAAAATTATAGAGAAGCTCAACAGATTTTGCTGGTTTAGAGGTATGCATATAAAATGTAAAGAATAAACCCAAGACATGAGATTGACTATATATAAATAAATGGGATAAAAATAATAGCTCTGTATTAAGAAGCATGGCCTCCTTGTAGGCCATGTACATGGCTCTAGTATAGTTCCCAGCCCACTCCCACTTCTTCAACATGGATGCAAAAGAAGAAACTATAAATCTGGCTTTTATTTTAGAATAACAGCAATTTAGTGTGTCATCTGAAACTGAAGTTAATCTACTGATAAAATGAAATAGTTTTACAAACTATACTTGAACTACAGATCAAAGTTTAAGTTTAATCATAGTTTGCCTGGATTAAATTGGGTTAATGTACAAAGGAAATTAAAGTTTCTAAATCCCTTCTTAGCGATGCGCTGGAAAGCAAAGGGAGGTTAGGCCTGGGCTTCTCTCAAAAGGATGAACACCAGGTCATAATTCTACCTAACAGCCAATTATTATATTCTCAGAGTGCAAACCAATTGTGCATAGCTTGGAAAGGTAAGTCTGAATCTCAATTTATGCAAAAGGGTTAGAAAATCTATTCTCTAAGAAAAAAGAACACCGTGGTAAGAAAGAGGCAATTTTTCTACTGATAAGAAAGCTCAACTTTATTTAGGACTAAGAATTAAATAAGCAAGCTTAAGACAGCAATTTTATTTTGGAGAAAATAGCAGCCAGAACAGCTAGATCCAGAAAGTGCTTCTGATGGAAAGCTCTCATCAGTTTCCTACTGAACAGCTCTCTCTCTGTAGCTGCTGTTTGCCCAAACAACAGCCCTAGGGACAAATGGCAAGCAGGTTTTTTATAGTAGGACATATGTATATTTGCATCCAACAGTACCTTCGTATCTCTATGGAGCATTTCTCTCTGCACAAGGAGAGCCAAGATGTCTGCTGTTCCTCCTTCTGCACTGCACTCCCCTCCCCCCACATGTACATGAAGGCTGTTCTGAAAATCAAGGAATCTTCCACAAAAACGTGTCACATAGCATGGAAAGGTATAATGAAAATTGGGAAAACATTTCTCCTGGGAAGGAGAAATGTTTTCTGCTAGGACAAAGCCATCACTGGAAGCAACCAATTATTGCACTAATACGTCATTACCTTTCTCAGTCATGCTAAAAAAAGCAGACTACCGATAAAATAACTGGTGTTTCTTAGATGTCACTGCTCTCTTCTGATATTTTCCAGGCTGATACTGCAGTTTTTACCTCAACCATCCAAACGCTCTTATGCAATATCACGTTCTATAAACTGCTAAGAGGTTGTCCGTCATATTGAATCAAGTCATTCATCATCAATCTCAAAATGTTTTGCTCTATGTGTGGTGCTAATCTCTGCTGTAATTTAGAATGTAATTTCACAGGCTGCTGCCTCACCTGTAGGGGTGCCATCTGGAAAGAGAATTATACCTGACATTTTTGGTGTACGATGCTTGGAGACTCTCTTGCTTCTACATGGACAAGGTGCAAATTTTAAAAATATTTTTTTTAAAAAAAGTTGCATTACTAATTCAAAATTAAAATTAATTAAAGCAAAGTGTTCTGTACTGCAGAGATTTGTGAGCAGAATGCTAATGATTGAAAGTAGCAACCAAATGAAGACATACAAATGGCTAGCTTTTTCTTAGACGAACAAAGAAAGGGTATTTTATTATTGTATATTACAGAAGTGTTTCAACTTTTAAAATATTTGTTAGTGTTTTATAGCAAATAGAATAAAGATATAAGGGCTTTGTGAGGTATATTTGCATAGCTGGGTGACAGAAGCGTATCTGTATATCAAAATTCAGAGAAACAGAAATAAACAATTAGAATAAGATACTGGCTGTTGAACAAAAATGCTCCTCCATTCAATTTTATCGCTAGAGACCAAGTTTGCAATTTCAAGTTCACTTCAAATAAAATTGTTGTATGGATGTGCAACACAGCACTTAAATGTTTTTTTTAAAACCCTTTAAGTCCAAACTGGATTTCTCAAAAAAAAAAAAAAGGTTTTCCCAAAAACCTTGGAAAAATTCCATTTATAATTATCTTTCATTCTGCTTTCAAAACATTTTTGGTATTATTATTGCATTTCATACTGTCTTACACATTTTAATATTATGCTACCATATCTAAGATAATATAAGAAAAGAACCTTTATTGACATTTTTAAGCCATGAAAAACTATTTAAGAACGTTCCAATACAATTTAGTTTTCTGAACATTCATTTTCTATCCATTTTCTACCTTCATCACACATATGGTTCCAATATTTCTTCAGTGATTCTACTGATCCCAAGAAATGTTTTCCATGTCCACACCACATTATTTCCTTCAAATTCCTTCATAATGTCTATCAGGACTGGACAAACATCAGTCCTGACCTACATCTGTCAACCTCCCTTCATTTGTAGTTTGTTCACCAATTTACCACCTACACTTGATAAAAGAAACAAATGGCAAATGTGACTAGTTACTGCTGTTCATATATTCATTAGCTAAAATGCTTCTTGGCAGGGGCATGGACAAATCACTGTTTTAGATTATCCGCCCAACATTTGACTGAAGAACCACAGGGATGCTGGAACCAGAACTATTATGCACTATCACTATCTACTCATAAGACCAAGATGGGATGGGGATAGAAGGTAGCTAAAAAAAAAAAACCTTGTTTCAAACCTATCCCAAACCTAGTACAGCTCCTGGTCCATTGACAGTTCTACATTATCCTGATCATTGGTTAGTGAAAACTAAATCACACAAATGGTTTCTCTGTAACAGCTAGGCCACTTAGAGAGGACTGTAAAGCCCTCTGAAGCAGTATATAAGTCTAAGTGCTATTGATACAGCTAATCCAAGAGCTCTGGATAAGAAGTAGCAGAGGATGCTGCTGGTCAGTGCTTTGTCTCTTTGTGTGTTTATTTAGATTTGCAGTTATCATATTTTTCGGAGTATAAGACGTACCTGACTATAAGACGCACCTAGGTTTTAGAGGAGGAAAACAAGAAAAAAAAAAATTCTGAACCAAATGGTGTAGTAATATCGTGTTTCCCCAAAAATAAGACCCTGTCTTATATTTTTTTGAACCCTGAAATAAATGCTTGCCCATATTGCCATGTGCTCAAAAGCCCAATTGGTCTTATTATCAGGGGATGTCTTATTTTGGGGGAAACAGTATATTTAATAAAATATAGCAGAACAATATTTCAACCATGTAAAGTCAACAGCGGTATTAACCATCATCGTCTTTAACAAATGAAGAGAGACTTTTAAGGTTCAGGCACTCTTCTAATTTTCTGGAAACTCCAAGAACTCATCATCACTAGTGTCAGAATTTAGGAAACTCAGTTGCTCACAATCACCGATACCACTTTCTTTGCTATCTTGATATATCATCTTCAGTTCCATCTACAGCATTCCTAATGCCACACTTTTTGAATGACCGAGCAATGATTTCACTGAGTGCCATGATGTTTTCACCCATTCATAAACTTGAGTGATAGTGGGCCTCCCCATTCGTCCAGTAGGTGTCAGATCATAATTACCAGCAGCCATCCATTTGTTCTATTCTCGCGTATAGATTTTAAATGGTTTGTTGAGGGAAACGTCAAGAGGTTGCAACTGGCTGGTAAGATTCCCAGTAATTACAGCTAGATGAGTCTTCACTTCTTTGAATCTTTTCTTTTGGTTTTGCTAACATGTGCTCTAAACTGATCGAGCACTAATAAAGCAGGTTTTTTCAGAAGATCTCCCGGACATCTGGACCACCCTTTTTCAACCCATACTCATTCCATTTTCGTCCATCCATCCTTTTTTTTTAAAAAAAAAAAAGTTTTTTATTTTTTAAGACAAACATTTAATACAGCAATTATCCCTCTCGGTGTTGACTTCTTCAGTTCTTTTTATTCTTCTTGTTCCAACAGTTTCTTCTATCTTAATCGTCATCCAAACCACTATAAAAGTTCATTCCTACAACCATATTCTTGCCATCAAATGTTTACATATAGTTATAAAATTAATCATTTATATCTCTTTTCCAACCAACAATAAAAATAATTCCATATTCTAAAGTATTCTGATTCTTCTCTGTCTTTAATCAACAAAGTTAATCGGTTCATTTCTGCACAATCTAAAATCTTTTTTATTTCATTATCTTCCAAAGGTATTTTCTCTAATTTCCAATTTTGAGCATAAACAATTCTTGCAGCTGTTATTACATGTATAATCAAATAAATATATTCCTTTTTAATTTTGTCAGGTAGGATACCCAATAGGAACTTCTCTGGTTTGAATTCAATACGTAATTGTGTCATTTCTTCCAGCCAGGTTTTAATTTTATTCCAATAGTTTTGTGCTTCAGGGCATGTCCAGCACATATGATAATAGGATCCTGGTAGTTGGTGACATTTCCAAAATTTCGCTGATTTATCTTTATACATATTTGCCAACTTCTCCTGTGGCATCCTTTCTCATGGACATGCACAATACCTTTTGGAATAATTTCTTTTGGAAAGGTTTTCCGTTTGAATATTAACATCAGTGGAAATTTGGTGCTGTCTGCACAGCAGGACAACACAACGCTGTAATGCGTTTTCTCATGTCCTGAGGTTTTCACGGTTATGCTTTTGGCCCCTTTCAGATCAACAGTCTTATTAGAGGGCACATCAAATGTTAGCAGGACTTCATCCATTTTCCCAATTTGGCCAATTTAAAAAAAAAAATTCTTCCTAGCATCTATTACAAATGTATGAAAAGACAGAATCTTAGATTCATACACGTTTGGCATTTTTTGCGCAATTCTGATTTTGGTGTGCATAGCAAAACTATATCGCCTCATAAATTGGTTGGATCAGCTGCCCAGAATACCGCCAATCAGCTGCCTGTTGCCGTTGCCATCCCCACTCCCACACCAACTCCACCCCACCCAGGTATGGCTGATGCAACATTTGGTGTATAAGACTCACCACAATTTTCACCCACTTTTGGGGTGGGGGAAGTGTGTCTTATACTCCGAAAAATACAATATACAGATACAAACATACATGCGCATGTATCTACACATGTGTGCCCATGTGTCTCTCTCTATATATGCCTAGCATTGACTGCAAGGAAGCAGAAAAATTCTGCCCATGGATTTAACACGTCTTCTCTTTGCACTAATTCCTTCTTGTAGCGACATTTAAATCATCAAGATGTGAAGAAAAATACGCTCAAGTGCTTCTCCCAAGGGTATGAGCTCAGTGAATTGTCTCCCTTTATAAATAAAATGAATATTCGGAAAACCTAGCACCAGCATGCTGCACAGCATTTCACAGCTTACTATTTGTAAAATCACTCTAATTAGTGTTAAACATAATTTCCTCTTAAAATTCTATACCTCACAGGAACAGAAATTCTGTCTGGATTGAAGTCTGCTCGTTGGATATATCAATATCAATGCTGTCTTACTAGCAATAGCCTACTTGCAATATGCACCAGCAATTTTGTTCAGCTTCTAAAAAAGTCCCTTTTTGCAGTGCCTGTCAGCACTCCAAGCCGCATTCACTCTAGTGCTGACATAAGAAGGAGAAGAAGGGCATCTGGAAAGGGACGTTTTGACTTTTCACCTACTTATTTTCCCTGGAGATAATATCCCCTAGGAGATGGGATGGGAGGGGGGAAATTCCTTTGAGCTGGAGCGGTAGATTAGAGAAAGAGTGACTTGGAAGATGGCCAATGAGACCAAAGGAGTGGAGACAGGAAGGGAGGGGTTGGCGCTGGGAAGTCAGTGTTGCCTACGATGAGTTGGAGTTAGAACATCGTGCTTAATAAATGAGAGTTTTTTCCTCAAAGACTTAGTTTGAAATGCAATTTATTTGAGACGACCTCGAAACCAGACAGTGCCATTGTAACTTTGAGCACTCATTGAAGCATTCAGGTACTTTGAGGTTTTTAAGAAGAGGCTGGACAGCCACTTGTCTGGAATGGTATAGGACAGTGATGGCTAACCTTTCTGCCATTGCGTGCCAAAAGCGTATGGGCAGGGGGGACGGGACACGCATGTGTGCCCACATTCATAATTCTATGTGTCCCACCCTTCATGCTCCCCCTGCTTTTGGCATGCGATGGCATGGTGGCCCCAGTAGACCCATTTTTCTCTCTCCCCAGGCTCCAGAGCGTTTCTAGGAGCCTGGGAAGGGCAGAAACAGCCTTCCCCATCCTCCACTAGAGGCCCTCCGGAGGCCGGAAACGGTTTTCTGACTTCTGGAGGGCCCAGAAGGCCCGAAAATCAATTGGCTGGCACATGCATGCATGCCAGAGCTGAGCTCACGTGCCCACTGATACGGCTCCATGTGCTACCTGTGGCACCCGTGCCATAGGTTCGCCATCACGGGTATAGGATCTCCTGCTTGAACAGGGGGTTGGACTAGAAGACCTCCAAGGGTCTTCCAATTCTGTCATTTTGTTATTCTGGAGTCTATCTACATACAAAAATAAATTCACATATGTGCATGCATGCTTTCTTTTAAATGCTACTTAATGTCTATTTTAAATTATGATGAAATACTAGCCTAATAGATTTCAGATAGATGTTATTGTGTCATTAATGGGACAAATTATTTCCTGTCATTTTAAAACAAGAAGACAATAGTTACAATAATTAAAAATATAATGATTTGCCACATAGTATTTTGGCACATTTGAAATTATGCCTCCATATTTTTGCAAAACATATTTCTATTCTTACCATCCATTCAGATATGATAACGTCAACTTTTTCAACAGGTATATCAACTTCTTCAATTCTTCCTTTGATCAAATAAATACTGTCTTCAAGTCCATTGAGCCTGCAAAGCATAGGGCAAGCGCATGTTACATGTTTTCTAATTATGTTTTACCTGGAAGCACTCCATTATTATCATTAATAAGTGCTTGTAATAACAAATAACTGTTCCACAAGTGTTTTTTGCTAGTCTGGCTACACAGTCTGTACTCAAGAATTGCAAATCACACTTGCATAGGAATCCCCGGTATGATTTTAAGTGAGATACTACAGAATACAAAACTGAAGAATCTAGAAGGTTTTGTTTATGAGACATTAAGAGAATGGATGTTTTGGACTGACCTATGGAGATCCACAAACACACCCTCTACTACTAGTTACTAACACAGGCTAGCAGGATTTGGAATTCTGTAGAAATCAGCCACTTCATGTTTAAATATTTGCTTGGGTTCATATACCGCTGATTTTTCCTAAGAAAAAAAAGGCATTAACCAGCAATGGAAGAAGACATCCCAGGGAAATGCTAGTATTTCTTCCAGATAGCTGCACTGTTTTTAGCCTTCTGGGTCTCAAAGATGCTTTTCAATAGTTTAGGAAAGTAACTACTGCTTCCATAAGCATTGTAACAGTAAAATTGTTGTCTGATATGTGCTATCATTTATTAATATAACACAGTTTATTCTTGTCCAAGACATAATGCACACTTGAAATGTGTATTATGCACATTTCAATATGCACAATAAATTTGCACAGATGCAAATTTATTTATTTTCAGAAAGGAAATATGTAATAGAAAATGTAAGCTACTTATGCAAATGTAAAAGAAAAACAAAAAAAGTAAATACTGTAGTGCGGAGTCCTTGGTGCTCTCTGAACTTGGTCATTTTCTTGCAGATTGTTCATTACAAAATTAGATAATATCATTGGTGCACCACCAAGTTCAGAGAGCACCAAGGACCCCACACCGTTCAGCAAAATTGGCCTATAATTTTGGATGTGTTGATTGTCTATATTTTCTTTTGGGATTAATGTTATGTATGCCCCCATCCATGAGTTTGGCATTTTAGCTCTCTCCAATACCTCATTATATATTTCCAACATAATTTCTTCTAAAGATTCTTGAAATGTTTTATATAATTCCGCCGGAATTCCATCTGGCCCTGAATTATATTCATATGCTATGTTTCCCCGAAAATAAGATCTTGTCTTATATTTTTTGAACCCCAAAATAAGTGCTTGGCCTTATTTTTGGGGAGGTCTTATTATTTTGGGGTGCATGGATCAAAATGGGGGTCCTCTTGTCATCTTACCTGATTTTCAAATTTACGTTTAAATATTTTCGGGGAGGACTTATTTTCGGGGGGAAGGTTTATTTTAGCACATACGCTCAAAAGCCTGATTGGGCTTATTATCAGGGGATGTCTTATTTTCGGGGAAACAGGGTACTTCCTTTCACAAAATGATTTTTTAAACTGTTCATAAATGGAAGTTTTAACCAGTCCTTTCCATAGATGACACAACTAAGTTATAGTAAAGTAACAGATGTGTATGTGTTTGTGAAAACAAGCATCCTCGTTAACTGCAGTATTTTAGCTGAAGCATAATGATGTAATACCAATTTTCTTTAAGGATATCCTATTGTTTCATATTTTAAATGAAAATATGTGCAAGGAAACTCAAGATTAAATTACTCAAGATTAATAGCACTTACTTTCTCTGAAGCACAATTTATCAATCTTTCTTTCTTATGCCATTGTCATGACAGCTAATACCAGACAGGACAGTATAATTATTTATACCACTGGGATTTATTTCTCTACCACAATGATTATCTAAATTCTTTCTTAAACATTTATTATACTACAATCACCTTATATCTGACGTGCAACAGAAGCCAGTAACCTCATAACAATTTTAGTGGATAAACACCATAGAAAAGCAAACTATGGGTGAAAGCTTCATGAACTCAGTAATGCTATACGGCCCATACCAAACATAAAATATTAGCTAAATTTGGATACTTTGGCAATATTTACACTGAAAGTAATTACTGGCATCCAAACAAGAGTAATTATGAAATGATAAAAAAAGAAAATAATCCAGAACTATTATTAAAATTTGTATGATCAAGAGGAACTATCAGAGGATAAAATAAAACAATATTTGGAAGAAACCAGGCTGCCCAAAGTTCCTGAAGCAGTAAGAACTATGTTAAACAAAAAGATAATAATGTTTGAACTAACTGAGGCAATTAAGAGACAGAAGAAGAACAATAAAACGCCAGGACCAGACGGCCTACTAGCAGAAGTTTACAAACAATTACAAGATATCCTAGGACAGCCAATGTTGGAAGTCTATAATAAAGTCTTGTTAGAAGCTAAGATACCAAAATCCTGGATGGAAGTAAATATTACACTTATACCAAAGGAAGATGCAGATTTATTGCAAATTAAAAATTATACACCAATCTCACTTCTAAATGTGACTATAAAATTTATGCATCAATAATAGATGAAAGTTTAAAGAGATTCTTGAATGAATTTATACACTCAGATCAAAATGGATTTCCTCCTAGGATACAAATTAAAAACAACATGAGAATAATTTTGAATATGTTGGAATATTATGAAGCACAGTCTGAAAAACAAATGGTGCTGGTTGTTTTAGATGCGCAATAAGAATTTGATAATGTAAACTGGCAATTTATGATAAGGCAATCAAAATACTTGGAATTTGGTGAAAAATTTACTAATATGATCAAGGCAATATATACCAAACAAATTGAAAAAGTGATCGTAAATGGGGACATAACAGATAAGGCACAAGACAGTGATGTCCACTGTCCCCTTTACTATTCATTTTGACATTGGAAGTATTAAAAAGAAACATTCCACAGGACACAGAATTAAAAGGGATGGAGATAAAAAAAAGAAAAGTACAAACTATAGGCATTTGCAGATGACCTGGTATTTATCATAGAGGAACCGCAAACAACTGGACCCAAATTAATGAAGAAAATAGATGACTATGGGGAAGTTGCAGGATTAAGAGAAAACTAAAATTCTAGTAAAAAACCTCACAAATAAACAAAAAAGAGTTAATGGAGAAGATATACATTTAGATAGTGAAGAAAGTAAAATATCTGGACGTCAGCGAGATGTGTAACTATGAAAGAAGATAATTATGCTAAATTGATAAAGCAAATTAAACTTGACTTGGAAAAGTGGAAAACTTGCAACTATCACTACTAGGAAGAATAGCTACCATTAAAATGAATACTCTACTGAGATTATTATACCTGTTCCAATTCCAATAAAATTGGAAAAGAAATACTTTGAGGAATTAAATAGATTAGTATCAAAATTTATTTGGCAAGGTAAAAAAAACAAAAATAAGTCTGAAACTGTTACAAGACTCTAAGAATAGAGGCAGCTTTGGGCTGCCAGATTGGGGGTTATATTACCAGGCATCTGCACTTATGTGGCTAAAAGAATGAATAACCTCGAGACATACACAATTATTAACTTTGGAGGGTCACAATTTGCAATTGGGGTGGCCGTCTTTCTATGGTATGGAAAAAATAAAATACATAGTTATTTCCAACAACATTACATTACAAATGCTCTGTTTTCAGTACGGGTAAAAATTAAGGAAAAACACTATTTGAAAATACCAGTCTGGCTCTCTATGATAGAGGCATTGATATATCCAAATGTGGTTGATTTGGAAAAAATCATAAGATATAAAGATATTTTGAATGAGAAATATCTTTGATGCTCTCCAAACATCAATTGAAACAAAACAAGTGAAATCCAAATGGATTCCACCAATACTTGAGGAAGTTCCCAACAATCTTACCAGCTGTTCCACTGAGCACCTGGTTGCTTGCTAAACAGAGGTGGCCTGGCTTGAAGAAATTGCTCCTGAATGGCCTCTCTCTCTGTATGTATGTATGTATGTATGTATGTATGTATGTATGTATGTATGTATGTATGTATATATACATCACCTTGAGATGTGCCTTTTGTTTATTGAGAAACTCCAGGAGGTGAAGCAATATATCATGATGGATGCACTAGTGAAGGACGACAAGAAGCTAAATTGGCCAAGCATGGAGAACCAAATTCAAGCCTCCATTGTGACAATAAGACAGGAGAAGCACACACTTTTTTCTTCTCTCAATGCACTGACAGGCAGCGACAGTCTTTTGGGATGAGGATCTCGCATAGACTCCTATCTGGTTGATGCAATGAGTGTGCAGCTTTGTGTGGATAAAGTCATTCAGATTCACCTGTCTTGACTCTTCATAAGCAGAGTTCAATGTGGTGACTGGGACAGTATTTTGTCATTTTATCTGGGATTCATTTTGGCTACTAGAGCATAAAGAAGTGATAGGGTTCTCTCCAGGGGTGAAATCTAAAATTTGTTACTACGGGTTCTGTGGGCGTGGCTTGGTGAGGGGGGTGTAATGTGACTGGGTGGGTGTGACCAATTTTTTTTTTACTTTTGAAACCATTTTTTACATGTAAAACCATGTAAAAAAATTGCTTTCAAAAGGCTCTGACAATCCCAGCTGAGTTGCCTGATTAGCAGGCAACTCAGCTGGGATCGCCAGAGCTTGGATTGTCAGAGCCATTTTTTTCTTTTAAATGGTTCTGGCATTCCAAGCTGAGTTGCCTGATTAGCAGAGCTTGGATCATCAGAGCCATTTAAAAAAAAAGGCTCTGATGATCGCGCGGCTCAGCTGGGTGGGGGGGGGGCAGGGATTTTTGCTACCGGTTCTCCAAACTGCCCGCAGCCAACGCTATCTACTCGCCCGAGCTGGTCCGAACCAGGAACATTTCACCCCTGGTTCTCTCCAATATGTCCTTAGCCACCTACAGTTGGATCCATGCCCCGCCCCCAAGTTCTTTCAGAGAGCAGAAGAGGCAGCAACAATCAGTTCCAGGAGTTGATCAGTGCTTCATTTTTGTAGGATGTACTATATCTGCAACTCTGAAAGAAGATGCAGTTTGTCCTTCAGCTTAAGTTTCTTTCTAACATTTTCTTTCTCTCTTGGACTTAATTAATATTTGGTCAATTGCTATATTCTTTCTCCAAGGTCATCAAGTTCTCTATAGTCTGCTTCTTCATGAACCTAGCCATTTTTAATAATTATTATCTTGTTTCTAACCTTCCTTTCCTTGGGAAGGTTACTGAGACTGGAGTCATTGTGAGTGCTCTCTGGAGAGACATTATTTAGTCTTGCTTCAAAGTGAGGCAGCACTAGTCCCTCTTGTGGTTGACCTCTGTTGGGATCTGGATGGAGGTAGCATAACCCTAGTCGTTTAGCGCTTTCATCAGCCTTTATACAACTGACCATGGTATTCTTCTAAACTGCTTCTGATATTGGCAAAATGGGGGTACTGTTATATCATTTCTATCTGATTAGGCAGTTCTAATTTATGTAGGTGGAGATGTCAGTCAAGTATTCACTCCCTTTAAATTACTGCAATGTACTATACTGGTAGCTCATGAATGCAGGATAGTGTTGCAGGATCCAATCTGGGTCAGTCACCTCCGGTCCCAGGGACTGACCCAGATTGTATACTGGTACCTGCCTGTATAGATCGTACTTCAACAAATCCAGAATGTAGTGACCCTATTGTCTTTCACCAAAGGTTATGTTCATTTTTACCAGCTTCCTATCAGATTTTCAGTGCAATTTAAACTCCTATTAACTCATTTAAGCTCAGCATAGCCTAAGAACTCCAATCCTTCCATCACTGATATGTGATTTGGCAATGAGTTAGCTGCAAGATTTTCTCAAACCAGAACTAACTTGCCCAATGTGCATCTTGAGAGGAACTGTTTGTGATCCCTCAGTGTTTATCCCTTCTAAAATGTGAAGGGAGAGGACTTATGTTTTTCAGTAAAAGTCCCCAGGTAAATTATACTGGCTATCACTCTTTAGACACTACGAAAATTTTGGAAACTGAAGTAGTTGGAGGCCTTATGTGAAATGATGGGATGCTTAATTTTATTTTTGATCGATATATAATAAATTATTAAAATTGGTTTTTATAGTTGTTTTAGACTTTTCAAGAATGTATTTTAAATACCCATTTTGCTCTTATAACAGCTGAGAGTCTAGTGATTGTGACAGTCCAAAAATTAATAACATTTGTTAAACATAAAATAAACGGAGAATACAGATGCAGCCAAACGCATTGATACCCCTCCACCTTTTTCCAAGAAATAAGCCAAAACTGCCATTCTTCATTCCGTACTCCACATAGCAGACGTTTTGCTTTTGATATATGACTTAACATATTCTTGCAAATAATAAATCAAATGATTTCCTATCTGTAAAATCATAGTGACAGCAGTGGGGAAGTACTGCTTTCAAAAAAGAAATAAGCCAACCTTTCAAAGTAAGTGAATACTTCTGTTTCCCATTGCTTGCAAATAAAAAGATGCATTACAGGAGGATTATTCCCCGAACATTTATAACACTGACTTTTTTGAACAGTATAGTTGTAATCTTACCCAGCAGAAAATAAAAAAGTAAAACATGGCCTACTTACAGGTCATAGGTCTTTATTAGAAGCCCAAGAATATCTGGCTTCCATTTAGTTCCTAGGCTTGGAACAAAAATAGGTCTGATACTGCTGAAGTCCATTCAAAGTTCCTTTATCTTCTCTTTAAGCATTATCATATACTTGATTTTAATGAGGTCGAATCTGTGAAGGGTGCCTACCTAATGATGTCCATGGCTTGATAAATGATTTCAGATTGATCCACTCCTATCACCTTTTTCGCACCTGCTTTGGCAGCAAACATGGAAAGGATTCCAGTGCCACAGCCAACATCTAGGACAATCTAATGAAGTGCAAAGAAGAAGAAGAAAGCAAGTTATTGCAATCAGATAATGGTTAAAGAATAATGATGAAGGCATTGAATGACATTACTAAATAGTATCTGTAACCAAAAAACTAGTCATGAATACTCAGTGTTAATGAGAAATTTTAAAATGTAACATTTAAAAATTGCGAATTCCTTAAAAGATATACTGAAAATCTTTAGTGTTTAGAGTCTTGATTAAAAACCATTTAATGTCTTGCTGTTATAAGCATATGTCTCAGCCCATAAAAAACACCCAACTTCGGATGAAGAACAAAAATATTTGCACTTCTGAACTCACATTGCAATTCTGAGATATTCACAACAACCAGCAGTACCAGGACATCTGGCAGCCTTCAACAAAATTGCTTGCCAATAGACCAGAGGCAAGAAACACTTAGAATCACAATACTGGAACAGGCCATTTAAGCCACCAAGTCCAACTTCCTGCTCAGCACAGGAACCCAAATTAAAGAATCCCAGGAAAATAGTTGTGTAGCCTCTCTTTGAATATATCCAATGAAGAATTATCCACATTTTCAAAAAAAGGGGGGGGGGAGGGGAGTGGAAACTGCATAAACTGTACTGTTGAAGGTTTGAGTTGATCGGTACCTGAACTAAAACATGCATTTTAAATGTTTTGGTCCAAATATCAAATAAAACGGTACTGTTTTATTTGGAACATGGACCAAAATAATGATATTTTGAGCAGAAGTGGGAAGAAAAAACCAGGAAAAAGAAATGGACATTAGTGAGTTGAGAAAAGGAAGAGGAAGAGAAAGAGAAAGGAATCAAGGTGGAAAGATCAGGTGGTGGGTTGGCTAGCAGGATATGCTGGTTGGCCAGGAGCCTATTCCTGACATTACAAAACACACGTAGAATTCTGGCTTCATAATAATAACATGCATGCTCCACCCTAATCTCATCTAGCTTCCACTGTTATTAACAGCAGCGAAATCAGGCAATAAAAAGTTAGAAAGCAAAAACTTACTGCAAAATCATTCATGGTTTGTCATTCTCCTAACAAGCTAGAATTTGAAGGAGGCTTTATTTTATTCTTTGTTCATACTTTAAAATAAAACCAGAGGTTTTGCAATAACTTTTAAGCTAAAGAAATGAAAAGAGAACTGTCTGCATGGAAGAAAGAAAAATATGAAGTGGATTTGTTTGGGAAGCTTATAAACTCTTGTGGGCACAAGGGAATTTTTAAGCCCTGTCAAAAGTCAACAAGAGTGACCAATGCACTTTCTATCATCCCCAGGATTGATCCCTGATTGAAAAGGATCCAGATAACATTTCTTCAGTTCTGTAACTTGTTTTGTTTTATAGCTACACCATCTCCATAAATCCCCCCCCCCCCTCCAAAAGACAGGTTAAAGGCTGGACAACTATTATTCAATTCAGCTGGGTTCATAGTAACCCTTTTAACGAAGGGCAATCAAATGCTTTCTTCAGAGACACTGACATCACCCCCTTCCTGCAAGAAGCATTAACAAAATCCTACACCCATTTTCTTGAACTTTCTCTAGCAGCCAGGTGGGACAGGGATCAAGCCCACAAGTGCAATTTTAGCACGGAAAGAGAGCAATTAAAAAACAAAATACCCCCTTTTACGAAATGAGTAGATATGGATAAAATACTGTGGACCCAAAAGACAAAGTAGCACACATGCTTGAAAAGGATAGTATTAATATCAACTGAAAGGTAACTGAAGGCAACTGAAAAGCAAATTTCCTATACTTTATAGTCACTATTGTATTTAAACTTCCTTCTCAAACTTCTCTGATTGGAGCTCCAAAAACTTATCAAAAGGAATTAAAACAATGAACTTCTATCATAGCAACATGGAATGGAAGCAGACCTCCCCCCCACTTTTTTTTTGGCAAAGCTGAATTTCAATCTGTTCATTATCTTAAAAATGCCAACTATAAAGAAAACGTTACCACAATTATATTTTTTCTTATTGATCTGGATTGACTATAATTATATGCCAGTCAGCAAAACCATGGAGGAAATGCATCTCTTCCCTTGCAAAGAATATTTTAAATGTTGGCATGGCAGTAAAAATTGTTTATTTCTTGAAATAAGTTAAAAGATTTTCACTTTAAAATGAAGTCACTACATGTTAATGAGGTGTTTTTAAAATGTCCTGCTGTGTTTTATTAAGTACTTATTTAGACTTAAGACATTTAACTTTTTTTCAATACGTGGAAATTTCAGATAACACTCTAGCCATATAAGCTATAAACATATATTTTCTTCATCTTTATATGGTAATGATCATGATGGTAATGATCTGCAACTCTAATGGATTTACTCTTTGCTATTCAGTATATCACTGAGCATGGGAAGTAGCATGAAGACAAATACATAAGATACTTAAGTTCTACAATTTCCTCAATCACTAAAAACTATGATTGAGGCACTGAATTATGATATATCTACTGCACTTGATGAATCTCTACAAATGCCTCTACAATCTGCATTTGGATTATCTGTTGTAGTAGTTCTGCTAACCTTTGTATGCCAACCCAAAGTAATCATTGTGAGAGGAGCTGCCACATAAATCACTTAAATATATAAATAAATTTATTCAGATTCTACCTTCTATAATTAAGTGCACAAAAATTCAGCAGATACACAGGGAGCGTGGAAGGCATGTTTAGATCTTATGTTAAGCTGTGAACATAGTAAAATGTGAACAATTCAGAGGACTACTGAGGCTATTTTAATAAATCTATCCACTTTCCATGCTAGCAAAGCTCTATAGCAATAATAAGCATACAAGTGTAAATGCAGTTTTCAAAATCAGTACTTTGTCTGTCCCAACACCAACAAAAGCTGAAGCAGTGATGGTTTTAAAAAAATAAAATGAAAAATATGTATTTGACCAAAAAGTATAAAACCAATTAGGAGTTGAAGAAATGCTGAAATATTTTGAAATATTGTCAGTTATTCTATAATATCCATTAAATAGAAGCAAGCAAAGTAGCAGATTTCAATATCACATTACAATTTTTTTTAAGTGAGAACCCACAGATCTAACAACTTACTTGGCAGAAACATGTTAAAAATTAAGAAATTAGCTGTTTTTGAATGATCTGCCTGCGTATTTCTGGTCTTTACTACAACCAAACTTAGCATTTTTCTTCCACAAATATTTATTGCTGGGTTTTCCCATACTTTTAAAGCACAATTTTTGATTATTCTAAATTAAACTTTTAAAATTAGTGATGTTGCTAGACAATAGAGAATCAAAAGCCCAAAGGTTGAAAACCTAATCAATATGCTATCTGCCCCTAATCAGAGTACATGATTCCTAAAACAATTTTTCCGATGATGTTGTCTTTAAAAATCCATATTATCAGTTACGACTATAGTTGTCCTATAACTCCTAATATTCCAGTATTTCTCTGAATGGTTCATAGAGTCAGAATATTGTCCCCAACAATCCGGGTCCTAATTTTACCATTCAAAAGGATGGAAGGCTGAATCAACTGTGAGCCGGTCAGGATTAAATTGCTGGCTGTAGACAGAGTTCACTTGTAATACTGCATTGTAACCACTGCGCTACCACATTTTTAGATGTGTGGACTTCAGCTCCCAGAATTCTCAAGCCATCACTGCCTTTGTCCATTTAAGCATGCATAGGCAATTGCTTATGAATATCAAGGCAAAGCAGTATTTGTTTCAAATTTTAAAAATGGTCTATAATAGCAGATACTCCTATTCCACTTGCTTATGACTGAATTTGATGGGCCTACCTTCCACAAACAGAACTGCTTTTCTACACATACTCAACATTTAAGAAAATATAATTTTATTATGAATAAAATATTACAAGTGTTTCCCATAAATGTCAAGGTATGTTTTCATTTGGTATAAAGAATTCTTAATTATGCACATACAGAGAAAATGTTTTCTGCCTGTTCTCTAGCTCCAAGACAAAAATAAAGACAATTCCTTATATCATAGAAGTGGCACATACAAGATCAGGGTTAATATTCCTCTTTGTTCAACAGAAGGACTCTAAGATTATACACTTAGCATAATTAAAGTTTCCAGAGTATCCTTGTTACCAGAGTTTTAAAAAATAAAAAATACATGTTGACTGCAACCTCCAAGGTACAATTCCTTCCATTAAATAAAATAAATAATGTGTGGAAGAAGATACACTTTAATTGAAGGTAATTTCTAAGTGTGCATTTCTGACCAAGAGCCAATCAATGTGAGAAAAGGAGCCTTTCAGAAGCAAAGGATGATATGAATAAGGTCTTGAATATGCAATGGCATATACTGACTGGAACTTCCTTTCCTATTGTTTACTTATTCCATAATTTACAGAATACAGAATAACAGAGTTGGAAGGGACCTTGAAGGTCTTCTAGTCCAACTCCATGCCCAAGGAGACCCTATACCCGTGATGGCGAACCTATGGCACGGGTGCCACAAGTGGCACACGGAGCCATATCGGTGGGCATGCGAGCTTAACTCCGGCACGCATGCGTGCACCAGCCAGCTGATTTTCGGGCCTTCTGGGCCCACCAGAAGTCACTGGTGGGCCCAGAATACACTGTTTCCGGCCTCCAGAGAACCTCAGGGGGGGGAGGCCATTTTTGTCCTCCCCAGGCTCCTAGAAAGGCTCTGGAGCCTGGGGAGAGCAAAAAACGGGCCTACTGTGCCATCACATGCCAAAAGCGGGAGAGCACAGGGGGGCAGGGCGCATAGAATTATTGATGTGGGCACACATGCGTGTGACCCCACCGCGCTCCCCCCACTTTTGGCACACGATGGCAAAAAGGTTAGCCATCACTGCCCTATACCATTCCAGACATGTGACTGCCCAGCCTCCTCTTAAAAGCCTCCAGTGTTGGAGCACATACAGCTACTGAAGGCAGGCTGCTCCACTATTAACTGTTCTCATTGTCAGGAAATTTCTCCTTAATTCTTCACACAGAAGCCAGATTTAGTCCTATACAAAGACAGAACTTGCTGATGTTTTTTATAAACTTACCAGGAGGGAATTATTTATATGGGTTTCACTCAAACCATGTAAGACTGGGATCTGAACTCTTTCCAGAAGCCAGTGCCTCAGGGGGCTTCATGAAACTTTTTATCATACAACACGCAGGTTAGAAATTCACTTGGGGTAGATTTTAGAATGGTAAGTGTTCACACACTTATTTCAGATACCACTTAAGAAGAGCAAACAAGAAAAGGCTCAACAAAACCTTGTCATCAAAATTAATGAATACTCAAGACGGCACACTGAACAATGACAATGCTGATCAGCCTTTCTCTTATCAGTATTCTGCACCCTCCTGCAACTGAATAATGCTCTCCATGTAATAGGACTTTAGTACATTCAATCAAAGCCTTGTCAAAAAGATTCAGTATCCCAATTGTAGAAGGAATCCAATCCAGGAGACTTTTATTACCTTAGCGCATCACATGCTGCAAATACATTAACAGCTTTAAAGCCAGCTCACTTACCTTATCTCTAAAGATGTGCGGGTTTAGATAAATGAAGTCACGATAGCTTTCAGTACGCACTTTATCCTATTAAAAAAAAAAGTATTCTGAGCACTGACTGCTATTCATTGTCCAATGATAGTTATATCAAAAGTTCATCACCTAGCAGTTATTTCTTAACCCATCTAACAAAAGCAGTATTTTAAGTATGACCAGGCATTGGAATGTGACAAAAAATAGTACTTTATTGAGAAAATATTACAGAATTTCTAATACAGATTTTTTAGCAGCAACAAAATTATCACACCTAATGTTAAACAGACTAGGATAATTATTCATCCTTTCTGTTTGTAAGGAAATAATGCATATATTACCAACATTCTCTAATTTTTCAATGTTATACAATGTTGTAAAAGCAATAAAATACTAGTCTTAATTTGATATTCAGGATGCACAGCTACCCACTTATTTCTTAGTTAGCTTTTGCTGAGGCTAGCATATATAAAGCTAAAAAGGTACAAAACTAAGTAATTCTATAGTGTGCAAAGTACTGGTAGTTTTCCAGTTTGCACACCTGAACAAAGATAATAACCTGTGTTAGAGCTGACTCTGTAACCTGTTTAGCAACTAACATCATTCCCTTTAATAAATGTGGGCAGATAGACAAACTGCCAGAAAGACATATGCTTTACTATCTGTGTAAGTGGCTGGAGAACCAATCAGCAAACGAAAGGAAGACAGTGCCTGAGATCCTATTTTTAGCTCCTTGCAAACGCAGGTTTAAAAAAAAATATAAAAAGAACAACTAAAAAAAAAGTGAGAACTTCTCCTTGCATACAAATCAGATACTGCACCACTAGATGAAAGGACCGAAAGGACAAAAGTACAATTCCCTGCAGCAGCTAGCAAGCTAAATTCCAAAACTTGCATTTGGGAATGAAGCCTACATATCTAAATTATGCCTTTCAGGATTGAGACTGATTGATCAGAATTTGAGAGGAGCTTGAAATTATTTATTTTATACATAAATAATGTAAATTAAACTGTTTTAGTGAATTTCAAACACAACTATCTAAAAAAAAACATTACTCTGCTCTCATTTGTGAACCTTCTTATTTGCTGCAGTCCACAGGAATGCTTGCTCTGCATTCCTTTTCCATCAGAGTTTCAAAGAACAAGGATGTGGAATTGGCTGTTCTTCATCAGCAATGCAATGATATGGACTTCACTGTTTGACTCAGGTACTCCCACCCTTGGGCATATCTAGAAAGCTGCTTAAATTAGCTTCTGCCAGGTAATTAATATTAACCCGTCTCTTTATTCAACAGTACTTATCTGATTCTAGCAGCATTGTTTCAGAAGCATCTTGTTTATTAAATATGCCATATTTTAAAGACAAGAGAATATATAGTAAAATCACAAATATTATGCAGCTTCAAACTGAAAGCTCAATTCTAAGCACAGATGGTACTGTGGAAGTACTGGACCTCAGGCTGTAGTAAGGCTACAAGTCTGAAAATCTTGAAACTGTTCATCCTAACAGTACTGCAGCCCTTCAGTATTTGAGGGACCCAGAGTTCCCATCTCTGCTTAAGCAAGAAAGTATTTTACCAGTCTTCTCTTACCTAGCCAAGGCACGAACTAGGTTCTAACTTATACAGTTGATTGTTCATCTATAGCTCAACTGACACAGAAATCCAGCCACTGTAATTTATAAGTCATGGTTGAGCAGTTAACATTATGGGGGAACCAGGCTCATCGCGGAATGTGAATCCGTATTATCCATAGGGTAGTTCATTTCTTTTATTATTTTTTTTTCTGTACTAGTCCACATACTGAGAGGAAGATGCTGCAATGTAAATGCTGGCGCTAAAGTAGACAAAATCCCAAAGGCTAGCACAAGCACAATTGTCAAAATTTAATCACAAGATATCTTAAATTACGCCAATTATTTAATACCAAAATACTAGAGGAGAATTACCTCCAGAGTCTTTTTTTCTATTGTGTTTATGGAAGACCTAAATCTATATTAGCTATCATATGGCTGAATTCCTATCCCAGTGAAGGGGATCTGTTACTCTTAGGGGCGGAAAAACAAACCAAGGCAGCATATGGGGAGGGCAGACTATACATGGTCCTTTGGATTTTGATCTGTGTTTTTACAAGTGTGATTTCTCCTGTTATTTTGTTCACTTTTTCCCCTTGCATTTTTACCTGAGTTTCACCAGGATAACAATCCAGTATGGATAGGGTTAAAAATGCAGCTGTATTGCAGTATACGTATGGAGAAACAGCCTCACTTCCATCTTTCTCACCATAAAGGCATGCTTCTGTTCATTTCCTAACCTTTAGCATTTCTTCGTGGATCCCAAAGTGCCCATATGAGCTGAAGTAAACATCTTCCTCATCCTCCTTTAAGTTCCCGGTCGTGCTAGCAGATGAACTACTTCCGATTTCTGTGTTCATCACCAAATCCTGCGCAAATTGCCTGTAATCAATTTGAAACATACCCTCAAGACATAGTACAAGAACTATAAAAAGGCAGCATATAGGTTGCATACTGTGCTATTTGGTGGCTTCCACATGCTGAAGCTCCCTCTGCTGGCTATTGCATTGAAAGTTGCTTGGAATTTTTTTCAACATCAGTATTTTTTTATTATTATTATTATTTTTTACATTCCAGGGCATGAAGAACTGTATCTGGTTGTTTTCTATAACCCTACTCAGTTCTAACTATGAGAGTCAATCTGGTGGTTAAGACACTAAGCTAGATACTGGGAAACTATGAGTTCTAATCAAATGTCCATGAAAATTCTCAGTCATCCAGTTGAATCAAAAGTGATTTTTATTTTTGAAAAGGCAACTGGACTGATTTTTTGAGGAAAAAAGAAGATGTTTCACTTCCTATCCTGGAAGCATCAGTTGTTTTGGATGCTGTGGGAGATGAAAGGACAATTAGTCACAGTTGAGATTAGAGGGTGGGAGGGTGGGGGGAATGGAAAGATTGTGTTTCCTTTGCAGCCAGTTGGTCTTAACACTGAGTTCTAGTCTTGCCTCAGACACAAAATCAACTATGTGACCTTGGGCCAAGACTCTCTCTCAGCCCAAGAAGCAGAAGCCAATGGCAAACTATCTCTGAAAAACCTTGCCAAGAAAACTGCAGGGATGAGTCCAGGCAGTCCCCAGGAGTCAATAATGACTCAAAGGTACACACACAATTCTAGCTGTAGTACAGCAAAATGTATATTAAGATACATTTAACGTTTTAAAAGGTACTTTCAGAAAACATAAAACAGCAGGGAATAGACTCCAAATAATCCAGTTGATGTTAGAAAACTTTGTCCAATTACTTTAAAGTAATTTAGCAACCTTTGACAATAATAACCTTTCAACGAGTAGCAACCAATAAAAAAAAGTAGAAGATAATCACAGGGCCACAACAGTGGAGAAATTAACATTTTAAAAGCACTTAAACAATTAGTATTATTTCTCAGTATCCTCTTTCTGCTACAAAAACAATAATAAGTCTATAAGGCAATAGCAGATCCTTATTGAGTGATTTAAGAACACAATAGTCCAAAAATCTATTTTTTAAAAATAAAAGAACTATTTGAAGGAACAATGGCTATAATTTCAGAATACCACATATAAAGCAACTAGAATGTGGAACAGAAGCTATTCTAATATTTTACAGGCAAGTCTACATCAAATAAATCTTAGCTCTTGGTAATGAAATGGACTTACTCTTGTGATTTTTCTGGCAAAAGTACAGAAATATTTGCCAATGCCTTCTTCTAAGGTGATTTCTGACTTCCCTTCTAGCCTATATCTAAAACACTTCAAATGTGTTTTGATGCAGCCTTAGGCATCTGATTCTCTTCCTGTACAGGAGGATTTAAGGGTAGCTGTCCAGAAAGTGCCAATCTGTACTTTTTATAGCAACAAAAATATTTGGATGAGACTATCGACACTGATCAATTTCAACATCCCTGGCTACTGGCCATGCTGACGGGAGTTGCTGACAGGATGACGTCTGGTCACCTACCGATTCTCTATGTTTGTTCTAGTTGGATCACTAGCAACTAATGAAGGGGTAAGAAAAGTGCAATCATGCTCAGTCTGTGAGTTCAGAATAGATATTTTAATCAATTTTGTGACTCAGAACACTCCTGTCTCAGGACTGAGCCAAATAAAAAAAACAGAAAGAATTGATTTAGCAATTCTCTATTCAAAAAAATTTGAGCTGGAATGCTCTACTTAGGCCATCAAGTCCAATCCATACTTTATAACAAAAACCTAAATTAAAACACAAGTATCTAGCCTCCAGTTGAACTCATCCAATGAAAGGGACAGTACTTCTTTCATGATGATTATTTCTACTGGTAAACTGCTCTTAAGAGTTATGAGGTTCTTTCAGGATTAAATTAGAATCTGTCTTCCAATTAGCTCCATTAAAGCAACATGCATTCTTGAATTATGAAGAACCTGTTTTGACTTTCTAGTAATATTATTCAGGTATTTGAAGATGGTATAATCCTGCTCAGTCTTACCAACGTTACTTATTCATAATTTCTTGATCTCTGGTAAGATTTAGTTTCTAGTCTCCTGATCATCCTTACTGGCCTTCCATGATATTTTAATTTGTCTAAATCCTTCTTAAAATGTGTCAACCAGAACTAAATATATTCAGTATGAAATTTCACCAAAGAATAAATTGGAATAAATATTCTTTGTGTTTTGGAAATTATACTTCTATTAATGAAGCCTAAAATTGACTTTTTTTAATGACACATTTCTGATACATACAGCTTTCCAATTAATTGCTATTCAAACAGCTTTTTCATAAACACTGTAATTAAGCCAGACATCCTCCCCCAATCCTGTAATTGTGTCTTTGACCTTAAATGAAGAATTTCGAGCTTCTCTCTGTTAAACTTCATTTATTACTTTCAGGACATTTCTCTAGCTCCGTGATGGTGAACCTATGACATGCCTCGCTGCAGGCACACCAGCCGTTGCTCCAGCCCAGCTGCCAATAGCCAGCTGGTCTTCAGGACTCTGCCATGCACGCGTGGTGGGGTGGGGCACATGTGGGGGATACGCATGCGCGGTGGTAGGGCACACGCACAGGGGGGATGCAGGAGGTTTTTCAGGCCTAAAACATGGCACGGGGGGGGCTCGTGTGGGGTCTCGCGTGGCACCTCTGCGCCCCATTTTGGGCCTGGAAAGCCTCCTGCACCAACCTGGAAACCAAAACAGAGCCCAGGGGCACCACATGAGGGCCTCTCAATGCCCTGTTTTGGGCCTGGAAAGCCTCCTGCACCAACCTGGAAGCCAAAATGGGGCATGGGGGCCCCCAGGCAAATGGTTGGGGATGCACACACATGAATGGGGGGCGCTCACATTGCATTTTGGAGGTTTAGGCACGCACACGTACATTTGCGCATGCGCCTTAGGCACTTGGCACCAAAAAGGTTAACCATCAATGCTGTAACCTATACAAATTGTGTATTTCATTTGTTATCTAGGGTACCAGATAGTCCATCTAGTTTCACCTTATTTACAAATGTGAGAAGCTTTCACTGTATCATTTCTTCCAACACTAATAAAAGTATTGAAAAACGCAAACTTAGGGCTGAATCCTTAGACACTTACTCAAAACAACATTCCAATTTAATGAGGGTATTCTGACTATGATTTTTGAGCTACCTATGTATCCACTTCAGTGGTGGGTTGCTCCCGGTTCGGACCAGTTCTATAGAACTGGTAGTAAAACCAGAGGGAGGTTCCGCCCACCGATCCTGATGTACACGACCCCGTTGCAAACCAGTAGTAAAGGTAAGTAGAACCCATCCCTGATCCACTTGATGATTATGCTATCTAGACTACATTCCCTATTCACTGTCTAATAAGTCTCTTGCTATTTCCTATTTGATAGATTTATTTTTTATTGTATTATTTAAGGAACAGGAGAGTGTTTTACATACACTCCGATTTTGTAAAAAATATTTCCTTCTTATAGATCCATTCATTAAATGACAAATTGTTCAGTTTTTCTTCTCTTTAATACACTAAATATACTCCTGTTTCATCTTGGTTCAATTAAGTTGAATCTTTAGTTCAAGGTTTTGAACTAAAAAGTGCATTATTCAAAATTATTACCTCATTTTCTGTAAATCATCTTGGGCTCTGGCCAACGCAGTTTCTGCCAACTCAGTTCTGTGCTCAGCATTTTTCAAACATTCAAGGAGAGATGACACCTCAGATACTCCATTAGGACAGGAGATACTGGGAGAATCAAGAAGGTCCTCTACATCTGGGAATAAAACACAAATATTTGTACAAATATGGAATGGAACTTAATGGTTTAACTTGGAATAAGAATGGATACTGACCATATTTCTTAAATGTGTGTTAGTTTTTAAAGACAGTCCAGACAAGAAGCACAGTGAGGAACACTAGCTCTTATCTTTATTGTAAAGTTACATTTAACAGAAACTTGCAAGACTGAAAATATTTTCCCCTCTTACTTTCTTTTTACATAACTGGAATCCCTTCTGAAAGGTTTCCCATTCCATTCCTCCCCTGGATTGAGATATCTTCTGCACACAAATTGTTCTCCAGCTTTCCCTCCTGTCTTCCAAGAGTATTCTAACATATTATTACAACACAACATGTCAACTCAGGAGTGCGTATAATGTGAACTTTCTTTACTTACTTTTGCTTAGTACAGTAGTACAATACTCTACCATCAATCAAACAATCAAACAATTTTTATTCGGCCACTGACCAGCAGACAGAACACAAAAGTCACAATTAACCAGAATCAAAAAGGAAAAAAATACAGTTCTTCTAAAATATCCAGGATGGATAAAAAACAATGATTTTTTTTTAAAAAATTAAAAAAAATGGTTTTTTTAATTTAAATTGATTTTTTTTATTTTTATCAAATTTGTTTTAATAAAATATTTTCATAGTAAAAATCTATCTAAAGATAGTTTTCTATTTAAGATCCATTAATAATTTAGTTTATTCAGCACGAAATGGAACTTAGTTATGTAGCACGAGGCTGTATATTCTGCAATATTTACATTTTTGGTAAACTCGTTCAATGAATCCAAGCTCTGCAAGTTAAATAGGAAATCTTCATTTTAATTGCAATAATTTGCAATAATATTACAAATTCTAACTACCAGCAAGAATAAGTCCTCACATTTAAGGACACCTGTCATTTCAGATCCATAATGGCAGCACCTGTTAGCAGGCACCCACTCACCTGCTGCCCGCCATGTCCCTCACCTTGTTGGGTCACTGCCACATCACCCATTCAAGTAAATGGGAGAGTCAGTGAGTCAACAGTGGGTCAGAGATGAAGTTGCTGTTTTAAAATTATGATTTAAATCGAGTTGCTTTAAATCAAGCATTTTTACTAGTGATTTAAATCAAGTCGATTTAAATCAAATCCATCCTGAAAACATCTAAAAGGATTAGAATAAATACTATACCATATTGTATAAGCTAGAGAACAGTACATGGCTGTGGTCAAGGAAATAAAATCCGACTGATCCAATAACAACATCTTAAGATAAAATAGATCAGAATGACTGGGATATTTAGTAAATATTTTAGTAAAAATTCCTGGCTGGCACATGCATAGAAAGGGCAATACAGAAGAACACGTTTCATTATTTCAATTATTCTTCCACCACATGAACATAGCCTTTGTTCAAAGGGGAATCTTTTCATATCTTCCTTCTGCAAAGGCTGTTGGAAGGGCATTAAATCTGGCTAAGGATAAGGCCCTTCTGAATGCTGGGATCATTATGCAGTTAAGATATGTAGCTGGTTAGACAGAGCCATCTTAGCAGCATTATGGACCCCGGGCAAAGCCATGTACTGGAGCCCCTACGACAGCGGTGAAATCCAGCAGGTTCTGACAGGTTCTGAAGAACTGGTAGCGGAAATTTTGAGTAGTTCAGAGAACCTGCAAATGCCACTTCTGGCTGCCCCCAGAGTGGGGTAGGAATGGAGATTTTTCAAATCCTTCCTCCAGGAGTGGGGAGGGAATGGGGATTTTGCAGTATCCTTTCCCTGCCACATCCACCAAGCCATGCCACGCCACACCCACCAAGCCACACCCACAGAACCAGTAGTAAAAAAAATTAGATTTCATCACTGCCCTACAACTACTACTCACAGGAATAAAAATGTGAATGGTCAATAAAATTAAACATATATTTGCACGTTAGCATTAATTTTAAAATGCAGTAAAATGTAATAAATATGTTGCTGCATTTATAAGATACAAGGCGCATTGAAGGGTTAACATACACAGATTAGTATGGGGCCCCTATGCTCGTGGGGCTCATGGGCAAGTGCCCATCAGGCCCATGCGTTAAGTCAGCCCTGCGGTTAGAGAAGATATGCAGAATGACTCAAGAAAGTGTTTCTGGGTAGAGCTGGAAAGTTTGCTTGCAGCTCTAAGTCAATGGCCCTCTGCTTGAGATCAGCTAGCGTGCATTCATGGACCATTCAAAGTGATGGCTTGCCATGGAAAGCCACAAAATTGCAATTTGGCAGGTGTTGCCTGGCACCAGGAAAACTGAAAGCTATCCATCATAATTAAATGGGACAAGCTAGCTGAAAAAAAGGAGACCTTAAGCCAAACAGGAGAAGATGCAAACCAGGCAAAAGTTTTGATTTTAAGTAGGCCAGCTTCAAGGTGAAGAACCATGTTCAAAATGCAACAAGGTGCTTGAAAAATGGTTCTTGAGAACTTGGACTGAAATCTTTCCAAAGGAAGAAATAACCTGTAGGGCCCCAAAAGAAAGCTGGGTTTGGATCTTTGCCAAGAAGACTTTTGGCACATATATTCCGAGCTTCTTTGAACTTACAAACAGCTAAAGGAAGGTAAACTAGAGTGAGCCATCATCAAATCAAGTTTCTCATGTTGCTTCTAGTTCCAGTTCTAAAGTTCAAAAGGACTCTATCCAAACTGATTAGATTGTCTGTTTTACTTTGCTTTGTGCAGTACTCACCAAGCCAGTGTCAATATATGGACAAAAATCTATCATATGGTTGCTAGGAGCAAAAAACCTGTCTTGATGGACAATCAACATCAATATATTTATGAAATTCTTTTTTTCCAAAAGGGATTTGCTAGCTTGCAATTAAGCTTTAAAAACAAGCACTAAATTCCACTGGATTCATAGTGCAATACAGATATTTAAAAGTTTACTAAGAAGTATTATTCATTCTGTAGCCATACAGGGGAGTCCTAGGTAAAGAGATATATTGAATACCATAAAATCATAGGTGCCTCATTGATTTCAAGGGACATGTATTCTAGACTGCGGATGCTATCACAAAGCATCCATTAATTATACCATCCATAAGCAATACAAGACTGTATTCTTTACAACTCAACACATGTAACAAAACCTCTGACAATTTTAGCGATAAACCAGTTGAAAAAATACCAATTAGGTCTACTTGTGCAATCCCATTTAGACTATGCACATGTAATAAGTTTTCCAATTTGCATACCACCTTGTAGGAGTGAAACATTTTTAACAGAATATCCCCAACTCACAGAGATAATTCAAGCAGAATTCTGTGACCCATGAGGTTAAATAGAAGTGAAAGATCAAGCAGGCTCAGCATAATAGCAGAATAAATTTATTCTGCCTCAGACCAAAGACTGAAGCCAGAGATAGGATCCAGAAAAGAATTTCTAAGAACATCTATAGCTAGGTATACAGGCATCATTATTTCAATCCCCTCATTCAAAAAGTAGTATCCCATGCGGGAGTTTGCAAGCAATCGCTTCCCCTTTGCTTTCTCTCCCAAAAGCGCTCCTTGGGCACAACCACTTCTGCAGCAGGAGACTCGAGCCTCGTACCAGCCTTCCGAAGGGTACTGTAGCAGCAGCTATCCACGATTTTTTAACCCTTATTTCGTCCTGACCATTCTGGGCCACGTGGGCCGGGACGAAATGAGGGTTAAAAAATTGTGGATAGCAGCTGCTACAGTACCCTTCGGAAGGATGACGCATGGCACATGGGGCACATCGCTTGGCCTCCTGCTGCAAAAGCGGCTGCAAAAGCGGCCACGCTTGCTGGAGGCGCCGGCTGGAGCGGCACCCATGAGGCAGCTGTTCCATGGACTGAATTGCCTGCTATGACTGTCACCATTACGTAAGGAGGGTGCGAGGTGTGTGGGGTGCGTCGCCTGGCCTCCAGCTTCTTTTGCAGCTGCAATTGGCTGCAAAAGCAGCCATGCTTGCTGGAGGCGGTGGTCTGAGCAGCACCCGCAAATCAGCTGTTTCGTGAATGATGGCCTGAGTGACCCAGCTGATCTGATTAAGGGGCCGAGAAGCCCAGAGATGACCGGGGAAGGGAAGGGCTGCCTCCTGTGCTGGCCAAGCCCACCCTTTCATTAGGGCTTATTTTCAGGGGAGGACATATATTTACGCCCACCCCAAAAATCAGGTTTGGCTTTATTTTCGGGACATGTCATATTTTGGGGGAAACATGATATTTTCAAACAGTTTAAAGCACAAATAATTCCTATTCCCATTTGAAAATATAAACTATCTTGATTTGGATAAGGCTTCAAGTCATTTACAAAATTCCTTATAATTTTATATACTATGCAAAAATTTAAAATGAAAAGAAAATTTACCAAACTGTAGTAATAAGTCATTTTCTATTACAGGCTTCAAATAGTTATCTTCATTCCAAGGAAATGGAGGTCTAAGAGAATTAACATACTCTGCATCTGGCTTCTGAAATAGTAAATGAACATGGAAGTGACAGACTATCCTTAGAATTATCATACACAGAAATAACACACTGGAATTTTTATAGTTAGACATCTGATCTACTTGTAGCATAATTCTACAAGCGATATATTCTTCCTCTAATTTATAGCTGAGGATAGTCTTTATCAATTTCTTATTTTTCTTGTATACATAATGCTCCTAATAGCCCATCAAAGAAAAATCTTTTTTGCAGTGCTAACTTGAACTTTTACCCTTCTCATCCACCGTAACAATGGATTAATCTTGTATTTTAAATTTTATGTCATATAGTATGCCTTATTTTAATTGTGATGCTTCTGACACAAATAAACAAATATCTAAGAAAGAATATACATACACATATATACAATATATCATTTCCAAATCCATTATTTGCCATTAACAAGTTGTTGCTAACAATAAGCAACTCCAAAATTAGATCTAGAAACAATAAACATTATTGAACATTGTAGTCTTCATTTTGGTAGGAAATGTCCATAGGATATTAAGAGTGATGTAACACTTACACATTTCCAGATTGCAAAGAATATTATGCACACTTATTTACCATATTGATAAACTGACCCAATTAACTACGGTTCTTACGTGAAGTAATATTCTGGGCATCAAGATAATCCACCATAAATAATTTTTAAAAATGGATTTTACATTCATATTTTGTATGAATGTATGAATGAATTTAGTTTTTTTACTCTCCCAATTTCTTCAAGTGGCATTCTCAGAAACCTAATACCAAATGTAGAACATACGCTTTTCACCACTCTGTAATTTAAATAACATTACTTAAATTACATCTACTTTACAAAATACTTGAAAACTTACCTGCAGCCTAATAAAATTTACTAGCTTAATGTAGCCATAGAAGTCAAGTCCTGAAAGAAGCAGAAAAACAGAAATGTTTATCAGAATCTTAATCTGTTTACTCCCTTATGTTTTTATACTTCCTCCCATTATTTTATTTCTGTACTGATTTTCTTGGTCAAGTTCAGTACAACTATAGGTTTGCTATACTAAATGGAATATTTGACTTTATCTCAAAAACTAACAAAACTTATTTATTAATGTAATGACTTACGTTACTTACAAAATCTGAATGCCATTTCAATCACAAATTTTAAGCAGTTTACATCTGGCAAAATAAAACAATCTTAGTAGAAAAACAACCGATAACTACTGGACCAGCAATTGATGTGCATTTGTGTACACTGTGTACAAACTCCTTTGAGTCAACATTGATTCCTGACAACTCTTTTGAGTTAACCCCTGCAGATTTTTGGAAACACCTTAACATTGGCTTCCTCAAGGGCTGAGAGTGACTGGCGAAGTTACGAGGCTGACATTGGGCCTATGTCAGGACTAGAAATAACAGGCCCTCCAGTTTCTAGCTTGCTGGCTCCACCAAACTGGCTCCCGATTATTAATATTTAAAAGTTAACAATAGATACATTCAGAAATGTTGGATAATGTAACTAACATTCAGACATTACAATAGCACTTATTTCCCAAAGGTTCTAGGAATAACACTATTTAAGGCAGTCATCTTAACTCTGCAAGGAGGGAGCAGGGTATTGTAGACTGTGGGATCCATCACAGGAAGGATTTGTGACTTTGACTTTACTTATATTCTGAGAGTTGGGGAATGTGGCATGCTCCCTCTGCTGGAATATATCAGAGAGATAGAGGCTTTTGTAGGTAACAACACCTTGAATTGTACCCATTACTATTTGCTCCACTTTTAATGCAAGTCTTCCAGGCAATTTGCACAGTTTTTCATCCTACTATTTTGCCACAATAGTGTTATGAGGGAGATTGAGTTGAAAGAGAATGACTGGCTCAAAGTCACCCTACAATCTTCTGTACTAAAGGTGGACTTAAACCTTAGTCCCCCCCCCCCCGTGCCATTTCAACACTTTAACTGCTTACTCTTCACACTTCACACTTCCATGTAATCCAGTTTAAATGTTTTATTCTTCTACTCACAGAAAAACAATCTAACTCACTTTATATATATATCCCATTTCCATTGATATTCTCACTTTACAAATGAAAACAAATTTATATGTTAAATTCTATAGCAAGGTAAGACATTCTTCCTACAATCATGAACATGCTAAAAATTCTACACAAACACATACAGAGAAATTTGTATAGGATATTTATATATGAACATATCATTGTTTCTTAAATTGTAGAATGAAATTTCTCTAAATTTCACACCAATAAAGAGAATTTCACATACAAATAAGTTAAATAAAGTATCATACAAATACTGGACAATATTTTTATACAAGTAAGGCAAGCATTCTGAATAAGGCATATATTTAATATTTTCACCTAACAAAGCATATTGGCATATTTTAATTTATGCAAGCACAAGATTTAAAAATGTTCAGTTAAGAAGAATAGAAAGCTGGGAGAGAAACTTAAAAATTTGTTATATTCCAATATCAATATTTTTTCTGAATTGTTAAGCTTTACAACATTGCCATCAAATAAAATTTGAGTAACATTGAAAAAAATTCAATGTTACTATTGCATCCATTCTTTTCACTAGAATTTCTGAACAACTTCTGTAGAAAATGAAAATTAAGTTCTGAGAATATGCACAGACATACAAATCAATATTTTAAAAACACATCTGTTATTCAATTTAATTCAACATGGAAACAATTTTTGCCCTTTAAATACCACATCAAAAGTTTGTTTCTTCACCTTAGTATAATTTAAGACTTTAATGTTTAATCTCTTTATGTTTTAAATTTGTCAGGTTTTTTGTTAGGCAAAAATTATCGTAATCTTTTCCATTTAAAACTATTTGTCATATTAACAGATTTACTTTAATGGTTTTAAAACTTTAAATTGATACAATCAGTTCTACTATTCAGAAATTTTAAGTTAATTTTACAATACTTGTAGATCTTTGTTTTTTTAATTTTTCTCTTTTTCTTTTGTAGCCTTAAGTTTAATAAACTTTTGAAAATGTTTAAAAGTTTCTTGAACTTACTTTCAAAAAGTTTTGAAAAGAGAACCATACAGTATGTGGAAATAAACTTACTATGTTTCTGAACCATCATCTCAATATTGAACCCGTGGTCTGAGGTACAATGGCAAAAGCTATCTTCAGCTGAACTGAAAAATCTTAGAAAAAAAGCAGTATTTTAAAAATATATACACACCAATTTTATACTTTTTAAAAGTAGGCATAAACAGCATAACATAGAAATAGATTACAATATCTAATTATGGAACTATGAAAGACAGAATTCAGAGAATGTATTAAAGAATAACCAATATATTTCTGAAGTATCAGGTGAAAAAATGAAGTGACAGATTGATGTTAGAAACGCCTCATGATACTGTACAGAAAAAATAATATTCCTAAAAGAAAGGCAGCACGGATGGGGACAAATGGATTACAGTAGTCAGATGAGAAAACTAACAATGATTAAATGCAAAAGAAATTCAGTATCTGAAAAATAGAAAATACATATGGTAAAGACTAAACACTACTGGGAGTGAAGTATTCAAGTCTTCTATTGCCCACAGAGCAGTGGGTCATTCAGTTCTCGACTTACAACAGTTCATTTAGTGCCCGTTCAAAGTTACAACAGCACTGAAAAATTACTTTTACTTTTTTCACACTTAGGACCGTTGCAGCATTCCTACGGTCATGTGATCAAAATTTGGGTGCTGGGCAACTGATTCATATTTATGATGGTTGCAGTGATCACTTTTTGTGACCTTCTGATGAGTAAAATCAATGGGGAAGCCAGATTCATTTAACCAGTTATTACTAACTTAACAACCAGTGATTCACTTAACAACTGTGGCAAGAAAGATCATAAAATGGGGCAGAATTCCCTTAACAAATGTCTCACCTAACAACATAAATTCTGGACTCAATTGTGGTCTTAAGTCAAGGACTACTGTACTTTTCTACAATGCTTTCACTAGGAAAGGTCATGTTTAGAGGTTTGGCCCCCAAGAAGTTGGAGCCCGTAACTGCAACCCTGCTTTTAACATCAGACAAAAACTGCAGACTTCCATGTAACAACAGTCACATGTCAAGCGAAATCCTAAAATGGAAAGAGCGCAAAAACATGCACTTTGTGATGTTTAGTCGTGCGTATTGTACATTCAAAATCCAGTTAATTGTTTATTAAATTTCAATTAAATTTATGTGTTGCCCATTTTGCTATCCCAAGCAACTCTGAGCAGCAGCTAACTAAACAACTTTTGAATGAAAAGAATGGTGTGAATGGGTTGTCTTTTTAAGAAAAACGTTAAGACTGCTAGCTGTGGGTGTCAAGATGATGGCTTTCATTTTAACATGACGGTTTAAATAGCTGGTGATTTTTCTTTCCTTTTATACACCCCTCTTCTTTGGGGACTCTGCTGAAGCAAGGAGAAGGAAAGGTGATAACAGAGACAAAGCAGAAATTCGCATGATGTTAAGCTGGAGGAAGGAAAGCTTCTTTCCAACTCCTTTCCCTAAAACGCCAACCTGTCGCAGAAAAGGCAGGGAGTGCTCTGCGAAGGTCCCTCCATCCCGGAGCTGGAATCGTCGGCACCATCCTCCTCCTCCTCCCAAGCGTCCTCATTCTCGCTATCCGACAAACAAAGCCTTTGTGCCGGTGCCTCCGTTTCGCCTGCCATAACGAGAGGGGGAAAAAAGGGATGAACCACAGCTCAACCTGGCAGAGAAAGAAAAGAGAGGGAGGGGGAAAAAACGTACCGATCGCCGCAGATGCCCCGGCACTCATAACTGCAACGCGCTAAAAATTCAAACCCTTCCTTAAAAGTTCCCACGATAACAACACACACATACATCAGACTCTTCCCACGTGGAGCAAGAAGCTTACCCTCACTTCCGGGTTAAGTGGTAGGTTTCCGACCAATAGGAGAGGGGAAAGAGAGGAGGAGGCGGAGAATGCGAATGACTACGGTGAGTTTAGGGGGCCAAATTTCAGGGCGCGTTCGGAGAGAATACGCGTAAACTATAGGAACGTGCGTGGAGTTGGAACGTTGGCTTAGTGCTGAGATGCTTCTGGCTTTTTTGAAACTAGGGTGCAAGAAACACAGTGGAGTGAGTAGTGGTAGTAATTAGAATGATTTCTGGAACTATGAAGCCTGACTAGGTGGCTCGGTGGCTATGACACTGAGCTTGTCGATCAGAAAAGCCAGCGGTTCGAATCCCTAGTACAAGTCTCCTGCGTGAGTAGGTGGGTTGGATTAGATGACCTCTAAGATCCCTTCCAAATCTGTTGCTGTTACCAAACTTTTTCTTGGGAGTTCATTGGATTTTTGCTCCAAACACGCAATCCAAGTTATTAGAGACCGGAACAGATTTGTAATAAGCCCCCGTTTCCCTCCCGTCCCTCGGCAACAATCCCATGGACATAATTCTTAAATATACTGCTCAAAAAAATAAAGGGAACACAAGCAGAAGACATCCGAGGTCTGAATGAATGAAATAGCCTTATTAAATACTTTATTCTTTACATACAGTAGTTTATACACTGCTGAAACAACTAAAGGGAACACAAAACTACTGTATGTAATGAACAAAGTATTTAATAAGGCTATTTCATTCTCGGATGTCTTCTGCTTGTGTTCCCTTTATTTTTTTGAGCAGTGTATTTACTTTTTTAGTTTGATAAAGATACTGCCTTGTTCATACAATATTTCGTTTGGTTTCATTGCAAAAGTCCAAGGCAGCTGCAGAGTTTTTATAAATAGATCTATATGCAACTTTCACTAGGCTTTTAAAAATGTATAGAATCATGAATTAACCCTCCCAGAGTCCATTTCTTAGCCAGTTCATGCTTGACAATAAAATAATTAGGGTATCAGAGTAGAAAAAGAGAATTTTTAAAATGACAATTATTAAAATGCAAGGGACACAGTGGCTCAGTGGCTAAGACGCTGAGCTTGTCGATCGAAAGGTCAGCGGTTCAAATCCCTAGTGCAGCCTAATGTGGTAAGCTCCTGTTACTTGTCCCAGCTTCTGCCAACCTAGCAGTTCGAAAACACGTAAAAAATGCAAGTAGAAAAATAGGGACTACTTTGGTGGGAAGGTAACAGCGTTCAATGCGCCTTTGGCGTTTTGTTATGCCAGACACATGACCACGGAGCAGTCTTCGGACAGCGCTGGCTCTTCAGCTTTGAAACGGATATGAGCACCACTCCCTAGAGTCGGGAATGACTAGCACATATGTGCAAGAGGAACATTTACCTATTAAAATACAATACAATTTGTACTTCATAAAATCAATTTTTTCTCAAATGATACTGAAGTATTCATCAGAATGCAGTCATATGATTAGAAAGAAAGCCTATAGATGTAAAAAAAAAGTTGTTAAAATACATTTTAAGAAGGTAGGACTTTTTTATTTGCCAGTGGAATCAGTAGAAATGTTCAATCTCATTGTTCTTCAAATGAGAACTGCAAGTGCAAACTTTCTAAAGAATATGAGATAGAAACTTACTACAGTATTAATATTTTGTGTTCACTTTTATTATTACTTCTGATGGTTTTTAGAAAAGTTCAGTAAATCTCGGTAATAGGACCCTGTATACATATTCCATAAATACTTACAAATCTGAGATTCATTTTAACGCCATTTTTGTCTTTCAAATAATCAAATCTCAAACTTTTGGAGTCCAATGTATATATCTTCCTCAAGCCTTTCAACTTTGATTCCACATTTAAAAATAACTACTTCAGAAAAGGCATGCTTCTGTTGGGTGCCACAAAATATTTGTACAAAATTATAGAATGGCAGAAATATTAGAAGCTTTTATTATTGAAAGTCTATTTCATAGACTTTCTGATTCTGCAGTTGCAATTGACTGAATTCTAATACCATACTGTGGAATATAAGAGGAATAGCAGTCAGCAGTACAAATCTGTTCAGTGAGGTTTGTTCATGGATAAATGGCTATCCACTTTAGACTTATAATATCTTTTGAGTAAAAGTACTTGCTGCGACATGATGGTGATTTTTTAAAAATAATCCTTGCAGGGCCTCTCTTTAATTGTTCTTCTAAATGTATGGAATCTGTTTTTACTATTGCATGTGAAAACATATTAGAGAACAATATTTCTTAGCCTTGGTTCTGAAGATGCTTGGAGTTGCAACTCTCTGAATTTACACAGTTAGCAATGAAGCAAGGCAAGGTAGTTTGTGTATATCTGAGTGTATAATGTTTGCATTTTCTATTTACATCTGACTGTGATTAACTGTGGGAGGATCTATGTTTGATTGACATTTGAGATTTGATCTTGTTTTTCATCTTCAACATAGCATTTCTGGTTTGCAAAGTATAGCAAACAGCAAACAGTACTTAGTTATTGTCTGGTGCAATGGTCACCAACTGGTGGTCCATGGACCACTGGTGGTCCACGAGAAAATTTTGGTGGTCCACAGAAAAATTATTTGCATTTTTAATATTGCACTAAATCAGGGGTCCTCAAACTCCGACTCCTGGGCAGGATATGTGCAACGAACATTTGTGTTGCTGCAGAAAGTCTCTTCCTTCAGAGTCTTTTTCTGCAGGTCAGAGGGAGACAGAAATTCTGACTTAGGGTCTGCTTCAGCATCCCGGTGTGGGGCTTTGGGCAAAGGCTGGAAGGAAGCATCAGTGGTGGCAAAGAGCCGGAGGACCTTTTTCCGTGGGACTGCATCATGGCCTGGAACTGACTGACCATCTCAGCTCACTGAGCCTCCAGGCGCCGCTCCCTGGCCTTGCACTCCCGTGGGTCTTCCCGCTGCTTGGAAAGCCTATGCTCGTAGTCTTCAGTGAGGTGCTTCTGCTGAGCCTCCTTCTCAGCCAGATCCAATTTGAACTGAGCCAGCTGTTTTGCCAACTCTTTCTCATGGTGGCTGCTTCCTATTGAGGTCCTAAGCAGCCTGGGCAGGGAGGCGAGGAGTGGCTGGGAGGGGAGGGGCGAGTAGAGGTAGGCAAGGCGTCCCTCGATGTGAGTGTCATCGAATTAGCCATGCCCACCCAGTCACATGACTCCCTAGCCATGCCCACCCAGCTAGTCATTAGGCAGATCATATTAGTGGTCCGTGGGATTTAAATTATGAATTTAATGGTCCCTGAGATCCAAAAGCTTGGTCTGGTGTGTTTAAATCCATGGATAGTATATATTTTCTGCTTGGTTGTACCTTTGTTTTGTGTTGTCTGAGGTTAGGTAGAAGATGACTGTGCTATAATACAAATCCACTGTGATATCCTGCTGGATCAATGTGTAACAGAATAACCTGAGGAACTTGTACAGGTAGTTTTTGACTTACAACAGTTCATCTAATGACCGTTCAAAGTTACAACGGCACTGAAAAAAATGATTCATGACCATTTTTCACAGTTATGAAATTTGCAGCATCCCCATAATTATTTGATCAAAATTCAGATGCTTGCCAACTGGTTCACACGTTTGTGACCTTTTGACAAGCAAAGTCAATGGCAAAGCCAGATTCACTTAACAACTGGGTTATTAATTTATCAACAATAGTGATTCACTTATCTATGGCAAAAATGATCATAAAAGGGGGAAAACTCACTTAACAACAGAAACTTTCAGCTCCATTGTGGTCATAAGTCGAGGACTACCTGTAATCCACCCTTGTTCTTCTTTAGCTGTACATTTCATTAAGAAACAATGCATACAATATAGGGGATCTATGCCATATTCATTCTACTTTGTCTTTGTTCGTATAAAACAGATTTACACTTTTTAAAGAGCAGCCTCAAATTAAAATGTGGCTTGCTTGTTTGTAGTTTAAAATGTTGTTTAGGAGCCATGGTAGAGCAGTGGTTAGAATGCAGTATTGCCCACTGCCAGGAATCTGATCCTGAACAGATTCAGGTTGATTCAGCCTTCCATCCTTCAGATTGTTGGGGGCAATATAATGACACCCAGAGACTGAACGTTTGGAAATGTCCCAAAATGTCAACTTCCTTATTGTTTCAGGACTCCTCTAGTCAATAATTTTTCATGACAGATCTATTGCTTCCCTACACTGGGGCTGGACAGCTTGTGGTTCTCTAGAAGTTAATGAACTTCAAACTCTTATCAGCATGGTTGCTGCTTAAATTTAATAAGAATTGTAATCTCAAAACATTTGTTTTCCAATTTAACTTTTATTGTGGATTGTGAATTGTCTTCTCTCTTGTGATATTGCCTGTAAAGGAAAAAAACTGAAACATAGGCTATGTTTGCACAATAGGCTGCACCATGTTTATAATCATTAACTGAATTAAGCCAGTTAGCTGACTTAATATTACAACACACTGAATCACAAACCAATGTATTTTAGGCTAGTCTGTTGTGGAAACCAGCAACACAAATAATAATTTCACATAAGTCATGGGTGGGTTCTTTCATGAATAGAGAAAAAGAAATGTCACTCATCTGCTCTTTCCGTTTATCTCATTCCTTTTTATTTATTTATTTATTTGTTTAAATTTGTATACCGCCCTTCTCCTTGCGGAGTCAGGCGGTGAGCAGCCAGAAATAAAAAACAGATTTTACAAAAGTTAAAAGAATTTTAAGAACAATTAATATAAAATTTGGCCCATAAATTTAAAACAGTTCAATTAAAATTTAATATCAAATTCTAAAAATTTACCATGGGATAAGGCCAGTCCAGCTAACTGGAAAAAGTGAGTTTTTAAGGCCCAACGAAAAGTCTGGAGGTCAGAGATCGTTTGCAACTCTGGAGGAAGGTCATTCCAGAGGGTGGGAGCTACCACAGAGAAGACATTGTCTGGCTGACGGCACCCTAAGGAGGCCCTCTCTGTGGGAGCGAACCGGCCAGTGGAAGGCACTTGGTGGCAGAAGGCGGTCCCATAAGTACCCTGGTCCTAAGCCATGGAGCGCTTTAAAGGTGATCACCAACACCTTGAAGCGCACCTGGAAGTCCACCGGAAGCCAATGCAGCTCACGCAGGAGAAGTGTCACACTGGAGCTCCCTGTCGCTCCCATAATCCCCCGCACGGCCACATTCTGCACCAGTTGGAGCCTCCGTGTGTACCCCAAGGGGAGCCCCATGTAGAGAACATTACAATAGTCCAGGAGAGAAGTGACGAGTGCTTGAGTGACTGTGCGTAAGGAGTCCTGATCTAGAAAGGGCCGCAACTGGCGTATCAGGCGAACCTGATAAAAAGCCCCCCTGGCCCGGCCATCGTATGCTCCTCTAAAGACAGCCGTGGGTCCAGGAGGACACCCAAGTTGCGAACCTTTTCTGTGGAGACTAATGATTCGCCCCCAATAATTTTTCTTTCACACTGGTAATTTTAACTATCGGTTTACAAGCATCACTTTCCTATAATGGTGCTCACCAACCAGTGGAGAACGTTCCTTTGGAAAGTTACTGGTAATTATGTTTTGTGTACTCTAATCCAGAAAGAAAGATTATGGTTGTCCTTCAGGTTGTCTTTCTAGTACATTCTAGTCTTTCTAGCAACCAGTGTTTCTTTGCATTAGGACTACAAACCAGTGGTGAAATCCAAAAATTTTTTTTACTACTGGTTCTGTGGACATGGCTTGGTGGGCGTGGCAGGGGAAGAATACTGCAAAATCTCATTCCCACCCCACTCTGGGGCCAGCCAGAGGTGATATTTGCCAGTTCTCCGAACTACTCAAAATTTCTGCTACCAGTTCTCCAGAACCTATCAGAACCTGCTGGATTTCACCCTGATGCAAACTCTAGATGACCATTTATCAGCAGAAAAGCATTTGGAGTGTCTTGCATCTTTGTATCTTTATTGTTTGGAAGAATGCAGGTCCTTATGAAATCATGCTACCTTATTCAGGTACATTGAATAAGGTAGCACTACCTTATTCAGGTACACTGTTATGAAAGGAAAGATTGTCACATAAGTCGAGGACAGGTAGTCCTCGATTTATGACCCCAATTGAGCCCGGAAGTTATGTTGCTATGTGAGAAATTTCTTAAGTCATTTTTGTCCCATTTTACGACTTTTCTTGCCACAAGAGCTGCGGTGGCGTAGTGGTTAGAGTGCAGTACTGCAGGCTACTTCTGCTGATCACCAGCTGCCAACATTTTGGCAGATCGAATCTCAGCAGGCTCAAGGTTGACTCAGCCTTCCATCCTTCCGAGGTCGGTAAAACGAGGACCCAGATTGTTGGGGGCAATTTGCTGATTCTGTAAACCACTTAGAGAGGGCTGTAAAGCACTGTGAAGTGGTATATAAGTCTAAGTGCTACTGCTGTTGCTATTCGTTAAGTGAATCACTGCAGTTATTAAATTAGTAACACAACTGTTAAATGAATCTTGCTTCCTCACTGACTTTGTTCATCGGAAAGTTGCAAAAGGTGATCACATGACCCCAGGACACTGCAACCATCATAAATATGAACCAGTTATCAAGCATCCGAATGTAAACCACATGGCCATGGGGATTGCTACAATGGTCATAAGTGTGAAAAATGGTCATAAGTCACTTTTTTCCAGTGCTGTTGTAATTTCAAATGGTCACTTAGCGAACTTTTATAAGTAGAAGACTACCTGTACAATTGTTACTGTCATAGCAGGGAGGGGAAGGGAGATACTCTGAGGTCATAGATATTGGAGTATTTCATAAATACCTGTCTCTTGGGGCTTAGGAGAAGAGATAAATTGAGAGAGTAATGGAAGAGATGCCAGAGTCATATTTTAAGTTAAAGGTAAAGGTTTCCCTCGCACATATGTGCTAGTCGTTCCCGACTCTAGGGGCGGTGCTCATCTCCGTTTCAAAGCCGAAGAAATAGCGCTGTCCAAAGATGTCTCTGTGGTCATGTGGCTGGCATGATTAAACGCCAAAGGCGCATGGAACGCTATTACCTTCCCACCAAAGTGGTCCCTACTTTTCTACTTGCATTTTTTATGTGCTTTTGAACTGCTAGGTTGAGACAAATAACGGGAGCTCACCCCGTTACACATTCGAACCGCTGAACTGCCGACCTTTCAATCGAGAAGCTCAGTGTCTTAGCCACTGAGCCACCGCATCCCTTTTATATTTTAAGTTAGGGATCCTCAAATACATAGCCACCAGATTTGTTTAATTATGTCTCATTCTATGCTAGATGAAGCCCCCAACACATCTGGGGGGCAGCAGGTTGATATACACCATAAAAGAGTGTATAATATAGACACAAAGATGCAGTGTTAAGGGCACTGGCACAAATGATAAATTCAACTAAATTTCTAAGCACACTTACCTTGGTAACGAGTCCCAAAGAGACTTTCTTCTAAGTATATGTATATAGGATTACATTGGTGCTAAATTCTCATAATGAATTAATCATCAGAAGAATAAGGTAGACTGGACTATAAACAAAATTTAACTTTGGTATTTTATGGGGGAAAATAGAAGAACATATAAAATTCTTCTTCCTTAAAGAAATGATATTACAGAAGAGTCGAAAATATGCTTCTGTCTAATCCAGACTTTGCAGTTTTTAGATATTAGCAGCTGCAATATATATCAAAAAACAGAAAGCCTCGCTATTTTATTGAACAATCCTGGTTTTCTGGTTGCTTGGATACAGTTCAGACTGGTATAATGCAGAAGTGTCTGAAATGAATCAAGGTTGCCAAAACTTAAATGTAACCAAATTTAGGAATTGTTCTAGCTTCACCCACTTGGACCCAGCTCCCAGCATTTCAGTCAAGGCTTAGCGCAGCTCTTGGCATGAGAAAAGTTACACACCTAGTATAATGAATAGCTATTGCCATATGCAAAACATAATGAAATGAAGTAGCTCCTTACAAAAGTGGGGAAAGCTGTATTTTAAGCTTTTTAAAATTCATTTGAATTAATATAAGCAAATGATACTAAAAAAGAAACACCCTGGAAAAAGAATTTTCTTTGCACATGCATTATTTCCAGTTTTTAAAAGAAAAAAAGGGGACTGTTTGAAGTATTATATGTAGTAGTTGTGTGTAAAATCTCTTATTCTTCATATTGGCTTCTTAAAAATTAGCCAACCAATCATAAAGCTCTAGACCGACGCTGTCTGTCTAAGTTAATCCAAGGCCAGTAAAAGGATAATTTGATTAAACTGAGACCCTAATTTATTTAGCTTTAGTTCTGGATCAAGCTTTTCTTAATAGAGTGCTGTCGTCTTCAATTGTTTGAGGCAAATTAAAGTGACATAAATACCATGGGACTTTTTCAATCAGATTAGTCAGCTAACTTGCATCAATACTACCTCAGCCATAGATGCTGGCGTCCTTCTTTTCATTAGCCTTACTAACAACTGACAAGCTCTCCTGGAAGAATGGGCACCCACGCTGCCACGCCGACCCCCACACTTAACCCATCATCCTTCCTCAATGGGTCCCATTTGACAAGGTGCCCACACCTTTTTCCATTGCTATTCTCTAGACAAAGCTAAATATTGTTTATTGGCTTCCAATAGCCTGTTAATCCCAAACAATTTCACAAATCCATGGACCACTCAAACTGATTATAAACATTTGTTCTTTTAAGATGCTAAATCTCTCCTGGTTTATTTCCTCTGTTCTTTTTCCTCACTATACAGTACCACAGCTTTCAAATATGAAAGGTAGATTTGCCCTTTAAAGTGACCTTCTAGACAGCAAAACAACTAAAGCAAATTTTTGAAGATTGTGGCCAAGTTGGTATCTTCGAGGACTTAATTGTAATTACTATGTTGAAAGGAAGAAGTAGACATATACCAGCTTTTCATATATTACAGTAAGATATTGCTTATAAACCTTTCTATAATATGAGAGCAATTAGAAAAACTATAGCACTTTAATTTTTGATGGCACATGAAGTTCCCAATAAGGTTTCTTTTATTGAAAATGAATAGCAAGCTTATGTGCTGTTTACTGGCTGTACTATAGATATAAAATACTTCATGGATAAACAGTGAATCTAAAAATCAAGAAAATACATTGACAAAAAACTTATTAAGGAGGACAAAAGTACACTGAACTTTTTTATTGTAAGATGAAATATATATTCCAATTCAGAAGAAATGGTCTCATGAATCATTGGGGATGTGCAGTTGACAGATTTCATGGAAAACATTTTGAAACTGGATTGGGAGAGACTTGGCAGCAGTTACTCTGGATACAATATTGAATTAGATGGATTATGAGCTCAACTTATCAAAAGGCAGCTTTAGGTATCATTTTCTTAAAAGTTAATTTTCAAAAAGCCAAAGCTAAGGCAAAAGCGGGCAAAGGACTGAACTTAAACCCAGGTATATATACAGTTGTATTCTTCAAGATTAGTGTAATGGAATGGAATTTTGGCACAATTAAAGCCTACAACCTCTGAGAATCATGTGTGCTAAGAAGTTCTGGCAGAGACAAAATTTAGTTATTTGCAACTTCTTTGCATACATTTGCCTGAAATTTACATAGCACAACTAATGCCACTGACTACCGTACTCTATGAGCTGCAGGACAGAGGAATTAACACAGAAGCTTCTCAAAAATTTTCTATCATTACCCAAAACCGCTATCAGAAAGTCCTTTTTGCCCAACATAGGTGAAAACACTTTGCGTGAGTTTAAATGTCCCTGTTGTTATTAGGTAATGACACACAAACCCATTACTAAAAGAAAAATCACTTTATCCAATTTTAGGTAATTTACTCAGGTTTGGGAAGCACTGCTCAAACTTTTCCTGTCTTAAGTCCCATGCATCACACTATAAAACCCTGAGGATAGAAAAAAAAATTAACCTTTATATGATCACAGGCACTTTTGTAGAATTATTTACAGTAAAATTTTAAAACTTAAATGTTCAGTGACTTATTCTGTGTCCCCACCACCAGACCCAGAACACTTCGGAGTTCTGCTTGGATATGCAGACTACTGACTGTTACTTATTCCCATAAAAGGCACAGTATTACGTTGACCAAATCTGTAGATAACAAGCGCAACTAGCTTAAGGAAAATATTCCCTTGAGTCAAGCTTGACTCTTGGTGACTTGAGGGGTGGGGGTGGGGAGAACGCAGTACTGTGGATTTCTCCTTTCTTTATTCTGGTATATTTTCTTGACTTCCAAGATTAACATATAGCCTGGAAGTAAGTAGGATTTACACAATTTATGTTTTTCAAGATCAGCCATGTTGGCTAAGGGTTGCCCATCTCGCAGAAAATCCTATAACAGAAAACTTATGTTGTACATGAAGTGGAGAGAATCCTGCTGAACTGAAGCCAGCAGATAAATGGGAGAGGAGAGCGGTAGATGCACTTGAGGTAGTTTTTTTAAATAAAATGTGTTTTTTTATACTAAAATCACAAATTTGTCAATTTACAACACATTACAATGAGCCACCAACTGTCTACCTTTGCTGAATATGTCCAAAATATGGCTAAAATGAGGGACTCAAGTCTTTTTAATGCCTGCTTGAGGACTCAGGATATATATGGCCTTTAAGTTTCTTGTTTGCAATCTACGGAATCTTTTTGAACTATATAATTAGCAAAAATCATATTTTCTTCCTGCCTATTTCAGGGCAGGAAACACACATAACGTCTAATATAAGCCTTGAATGGCTTAGTGTAATTAAGCATGACGCATCTCATTCAAAATAAAAATGAAAAATTCTGGTCTTGCTTTTGTGCATGACCCAGCTATGTCTATTTTCCTCCTCAAAGTGTGTTGTTCTGGCTAGGAAAGATAGTCTCCTCTAATTAAACTATTAAATCTTTTTTTAAAAAAAACTATCTTGGGATGTTGGAAATTCACGAATAGTGATAAGAGTGAAAAACTACCTACTCATTAGATTTTGGGGGAAGTATTCACCTTTTCAGGAGGTATAATATGATGAAGAGGAGAATCTGTATGTTTGGACATGTAATGACAGTTGACAGTTTAGAGATGTGTTTATATGCAAACTAGACCAAAATTGTCATAGGGATATTAATAAAACTAAAGACTAGTATAGAAACTGGTGATTACTTCTCTAGATCAGGGGCTGGCAAACATTTTTTGTGAAGGACCAAATCCCACTTCTCCACTTCCTCTTCCTCTGGCATCCCAAAGAGTGTGGCAGCCATTGGACAGTGTGACTCAGCAGCACAAAGGCCATTGAAAAGCTGCTGCTACTCAAAATGCCACACCACTGGCCCATGGCCACAGCCCTCACCTCAGGACAGTATTTGACAGGCTTCTGGGCTTCTGGCTGCTTTAAAAAGACATACTGATCACTTAGATCAGTGATGGCTAACGTTTTTGCCATCATGTTCCAAAAGCAGGGGGAGCATGGAGGGGGTCATGCACATGCATGCCCACACCCATAATTCAATGCCCCCATCCCGCACCCCCGCACATGCACATGTGAGTCCCCCCCAATGCTCCCCACGCTTTTGGCATGTGATGACACGGTGGGCCCAGTAGGCCCATTTTCCACCCTTCCCAGGCTCCAGAGGCTTTCTAAGAGTCTGGAGAGGGCAAAACGGCCTTCCCTACTCCCCGGGAGGCCAGAAACGACCCGTTCCCTGACTTCCGGTGGGACCGGAAGGCCCAAAAATCAGCTGGTCGGCACACGTATGTGTGCTGGAGCTGAACTAGGGCAAGATTCATGTGCCCATAGATACGGCTCCGCATGCCACCTGTGGCACGCATGCCATAGGTTCACCATCATGGACTTAGATCAATATGACTTAGGTCAGTTAAATCTGCCTGCATAGCACAATTTCTTTGCAGTGCTAAACAGTAATCCTTGGCACCAATAACATGTAAATAACATATAACGGTTTTATTTATTTATTATTTATTTATTTATTAATCGAATTTCTATACCGCCCTTCTCCTACCGGACTCAGGGCGGTGAACAGCCAGTTTAAAACCAATAACAATATAGTAAGTTAAAATGTTCTAAAAGTCCATATAAATTTAGGCTGAAAATATATCAATAAACACTAAAACTCTAAAAATTTAAATAATTTAAAATAATTTAAAATTTAAAATATTTAAAATAGGAGGGATCAGGCAAGTCCGGCAAGTTGGAAGAAATGAGTCTTCAACGCCCGACGAAAGGTCCGGAGGTCAGCAATAGTTCTCAGATCTGGAGGGAGATCGTTCCAGAGGGTGGGGGCTACCACAGAGAATGCTCTCCCCCTGGGGGTCGCCAGCCGGCACTGTCTGGCTGACGGCACCCTGAGGAGGCCCTCTCTGTGGGAGCGAACCGGCCGGTGGGAGGCAATAGGTGGCAGAAGGCGGTCCCGTAAGTACCCTGGTCCTAAGCCATGGAGCGCTTTAAAGGTGATTACCAACACCTTGAAACGCACCCGGAAATCAACCGGCAACCAATGCAGCTCACGCAGGAGAGGTGTCACGTGGGAGCGCCATGTCGCTCCTATAATCCCCCGCGCGGCCGCATTCTGTACCAGTTGAAGCCTCCGGATGCATCCCAAGGGGAGCCCCATGTATTTATAAATCCAAGTACCCCAAAACATAAAGCAATCATATAAAGCAGACATGATAGTCTGAACTGTTGCTTGGCTCTTTTTATTTTTTATTTTTTTTAGTATTTGATTTAAATTTTAACATTTTAAACCTGTGTCTCATAGTTTTAGATTTGTCCATTGAGTTCTGTTTCTATTTTTTAAAATCAGATTTAAGACAATCAGTAATTATATGTTATACAAGTAATGTCCAAACACTTGTGTCTACAGTAGGGAAGAGAAAGAACTACAGGAAACTACTTTTGAGTGGAGAACATAGGAAGGGGTCAGCCAAGCTAAATTTTGCACTGTTGCTTCATGCTCCGTGTGAAAATAAGAGGATTCACTTAACAACCCTGTTACTAATTTAAGAACTGCAGTGATTCACCTAACAAATGTGGCGAGAAAAGTCATAAAATGGGGCAAAACTCCCTTAACAAATTTCTCACTTAACAACATAAACTTTGGACTCAGTTGAGGACTACGTGTGTGTGTGTGTGTGTGTGTGTGTGTGTGTGTACGCATACACATGTATTGTTTAAAAAATCCACACTGTTTTTTGAATACCTTGTTTCTGAAGCTGTTAAGTATGAGTCCTCCTTTCCATCATAATCACATTGTCTATGATCCTCAAACACAAGAGGGCAGTACAGTTCTAATCTGGAAAACAGCTTTTCAGTCAGGATTAGGGCATTATAAAAAAGGGAAAGAGAAAAAGCTCAGATTCAAGCTTCAAATGCGCACTTATTCCGGAGGAACTAATATTGGTTGACTCATTTTTGATGCATATACATTTAGAACCAAATATAAATTCTTACTGACCAAATAGGGGAAAATATTTGGGATAAACATGGTTTCTGAATTATCTGATAATTAATTACCTTGAAGATTTTCATTAACTTTTGCAGTATACTTATCTTCTTGTTGATTTTTCTGCCAAAATTCTTAAGATTCTGAAATGTATTGTTTCTTTTTTGCAGTTTCTTCCTGATGTTAAAATCAAATTAGCTCAGAAAAGGCTAGATGAAAAAGTTTCATAGTGGAATAGTGATAACTCTTTAATACAAACATACTGTTTCAAGTCTATTTCTTAAATCAGTCTAACTCATACAATGGTTAACAGGAGATACTCTTTAGGTTACAATCCTTACTTAAAAAGTAAAACCCTCTGATATATTTTTTTAACAAAAACCAAAGTTTAGGATCATAATGAAGCCATATAACTACAATAGGTTTTCTGGAATAAATGAAAAGAGCAGATTGAATAAGCATTTTGAAATCACCTCTTTTTTCCAATTGGACTGAACAAAAGTAATTTGTGAATGTCAATGGCTAAAGCTAAAACATAAGTGACAAAAAAAGTAAAGGAAAACTCTTTAAACTGCTACCATATTTGATAATTGTCGTTGTTGCTGTTTCCTGACTTATTTCTTTCTGAAGATGGCATTCATAATACATCAAAGTGGCTCTCTTTCTGTCTTTCTTTCTGAAAGTATACTCCATTTTTTCAGTTAAATAATGTTTGAGGGAATGTTCTCACAGGCCTCTATAGTTGAACTTCCTTGGCCCCAAACCTTTTTTAGACCTTTTACAGAAGTTCAAGAAACATCATCTCTACCAGAATTCATTCATCTAGCACCGTGATGGCGAACCTATGGCACATGTGCCAGAGGTGGCACCCAGAGTCCTCTCTGCTGGCACGTGCGTCGTCGCCCCAGGTCAAATCTCCGTGTCGTTTCTTTCATGAACTTCTGTTTCCCTGCAAACACCAAAACAGAAGTTCACGAAAGAAAAAGATCTCACCTCTTGCTGTGCTGCCAGTGTTGGGATGCCTCGCCTCCCGCCGGCCAGCTGGTCTTCGGGCCTCTGCTGTGCATGCGCGCATGTCTGTGTGCATACAAACACCTTTCAGTTTGGGCATGCACTCACGCAGTTTGGGCACTCAGTGTCTAAAAGGTTTGCTATCACTGATCTAGCATCACCCTGCATCCCATAGTTTCTATGGCTTTCAGGAGAACTTATATTTAAGGTCATACAATATGGATTCATTCTCCCCCTCCCCTTTATTTACTAATTATGTTTCTGAGACATCCAAGAAACAAATTCCAATTATTTCCCTACGTGTTACCGTTAACCGTTTTAAATTAAGGTTTGCACCCTTGTAGTGATAGCTATATTTAGACTGGCAAATTTTACTGGCAATAAAATGTCCCATATATTCACCTTGCTAAGTTATCTTATAGTCATTTATCCAATTCAGAAAAAACAATGAACACATGGGTGTGTCCTTCTGGGTAAAACTTCACCAGTTGAACAACTGCAATTAGACCCAAATGGTATATAGTACTCACCTTCAATCCTGTTTCAAATCCTTAATTGTAAAAAAAAAAAAAATACTCATAAAATAAAAGGAGTTGTGTCTATTTGCATCCCAAAGAAAATGATAACATTTCATTGCCCATAAAATCTCAAAGTCATAAGCAGCTGCACGTGATATCACTTAAAAATAATTGCGTAATATTTGTCTCCCCAGAGTTTCATCCTTAAGCTTTGGACTGACAGGCATCAAGTAGATCCTTCCGTCTCTCTAAATCTCGATATGTTTTTCTTCTTTTACATTCAGCAGCTGATCCAAATTTCACAAAAGCAACTCAAAAGAACGGGTAGAATATTAGGATAGATTGATTGTTTCCAAATTGGAATACTAATGATGATCTTTAATGAAGCCTGACAGTACAATCTGTTTCTTATTGTTCCCTAAGTGCTGGCTTCTGATCATATTCACTTCCTTTAGGTGGTGGAAAGAGGTAAGGACAAATGGTGCCTGCTGGCAAACAGGTCTGGGAACAGCTGATCTTTCAGCAAGGATTAAATTAATTAAAATGATTCCTGCATCTGAAGAATCAATCTTTTATTTGTCATCATCATACTGTTTATTAATATTGAATGGTGGCTAATTGGTGCCACTGCTGTTTGTGTCATCTGGTTTAGTAATCTTCTTAGAAAGCAGTCACAATTTCAGTGGCTTAAGGCTCAAGGCAGGGAATTTGGGAGATGAGATTTCCTGACTTCTTGATTAAGGCAGGAGCTGGGGGAAAATGAATCGAAATTTGCAACTTCTAGGCAGGAATATGATTGTTGTTAACTAAATTACCTAGTGTCAAATAGCAAGTTTGTTTTTCTCTCCTGTAAATAATTTCTTAGTTATATAAGTTATTAAGTCATTCATTTTTAATCCTGATCTATAGCGCACTAGAGATTTGGCCTTACCTGCATTAGAAATTTCACAATTTTATTATTCATATAAGATAATGTATAAAAAGTGAAGCATTACTGCACATTAAGTTCATGATAGTAGAAAATACAAAGGCCAAATTGGATATATGCCAAACATACAAAAACATGATTATTTATTATTCATTATTACAGATTAAAAATATTTTGGAAGGTTCAGTGGCTTTGGAAGCCATTCATTTATGTTGCTATGTGAAAAATTCGTTAAATGAGTTTTATCCCATTTTAGGACTTTTCTTGCCACAGTTGTTCAGTGAATCATTGCAATTGTTAAATTAGTCACACGGTTGTTAAGTGAATCCAGTTTCGTCATTGGTTTTGCTTGTCAGAAGGTTGCAAAAGGGGATCACATGACCCCGGGATACTGCAATTGTCCTAAATGTGAGTCAGTTGCCAAGCATCTGAATGTGAATCATGTGAACTTGGCAATGCTGCAATGGTCATAGGCAGTGGTGGGATTCAGCCAGTTTGACCACTTCGGGAGAACCGGTTGTTAACTTTCTGAACAGTTTGGTGAACTGGTTGTTGGAAGAAATCATTAGGGCAGAGAACCGGTTGTTAAATTATTTGAATCCCACCACTGGTCATAGGTGTGAAAAATGGTCATAAGTCACTTTTTTCAGTGCTATTGTAACTTCAAACGGTCACTAAGCAAACTGTTGTAAGTTGAGGACTACCTGTAAATTCTATGACCACATATTATAAGATTTTATTACACAAAGTATTGCACACATGCCTGGATTCCGGCACCTATTCTGAGATTAGATGAGATGATAAAACTCCTTGACAAATATTTTCTGAGTGCAGGAAACTCAATGTCAGGCAGCAGACTTCTAATGTCAGATACCTGATCTTCTGAGGCAAGCATTATTAGCTTGGGACTAGGTAAAGTTTCTGAATATTAAAATGTTAAAAAAATCAAAATGTAATTTTTATTATAGGTTTTATTGTACTAGGTGAGAATTTGTCATTTTCCATTTTGATCTGAAATGAGTCTCCCGATTGAAGAATATGCTTCAAAGAATCTCAAGAGATTTCTTCAAGGCTCTATACAGTGCAACATTCTTTTTTATATAAAGTTTTTGTTTTTATTTTTATTTTTCATAAACACATTTACATGTACAGTCATTTCCATCATTTTTCATTCATCTTTTCTTTTAATTTTAATTTTTACTTTTTTGGGGCTGCTCTTTTACCCTTTACCTTTACTCCAACCTTTCTTCTTCTCCCCTTCTCTTCCTTCCTGTTTCTCCTCCTACTTCCTTCGTTCTTCCTCTCCTTCTCTTTCCTACTTCCCCTTCTCTTCCCCCACTCCTCTCTTCTTCCCCCTTCTAACCTTCTCCGCTACTCCTCTTTCCTCTCCCTCTTTTTCCTCTCCTTTTCCCTTTTTTCTTTTTCCTGTCCTCTTCTCTCCTCTCTTTTCTGTTCCTTTCTCTCTCTACTCCTTCCCCTCTCTCCTGTTGTTTCCCTTTTAAGTTCAATCTAAACTGGTATTTGAGCAGCCCTCATTTCCTAATTATCTTTAGTCTCATTTCAATTTCTTATCCAATTATTATTTATTTTTATTTCATCATTTGCATACATTTTTATAATATCTCACTTTTTTCCCTTTTACACTCCCCCCTCCCCTTTCTCCTTTTACGTGACATCATCTGGGTATCTGTTTTTCTAATTGTTTTCTCCCATCTATTCTCTATCTATTTTATCTCTATGTCCTTATTCATATTTCTTTTCTAACCAATCATAAAATTTATGCCATGTCTTGAAATACATCGACTCCTCTTTATCTTTTATTCTCAATGTAAATCTATTCATTTCTGCACATTCTAAAATTTTCTTTATAATTTATCCTTCCAACGGAATTTTATTTGCCTTCCAGTTTTGTGTCAATACAATTCTAGCTGCTATTATTATATGAATAATCAAATATGTATCTTCTTTGCTATAATTCTCTGGTAAGATTCCCAATAAGAATATCTCTGGTTTTAATTCTATATGTTGCTGCAACATTCCCTCTAACCAATATTGTTTTGCTTCTTTACACAACCACCACATATGATACTATGATGCCAGCAACTGATGATATTTCCAACACTTAGCTGATACAGTGCAACATTCTTAAAATCCTCCATTTCCAATCTTGGCTATAGAATAGGAGTAGGAGTAGGAATAGGGTAGGGTAGGGTAGGGTAGGGTAGAGTAGAGTAGAGTAGAGTAGAGTAGAGTAGAGTAGAGTAGAATAGAACAGAACAGAACAGAACAGAACAGAACAGAATAGAATAGTTGGAAAGGACCCTGGAGGTCTTCTAGTCCAACCCCCTGTCTAGGCAGGAAACCCTACACCACTTCAGACAAATGGTTATCCAACATCTTAAAAACTTCCAGTGTTGGAGCATTCACAACTTCTGCACGTAAGTTGTTCCACTGATTAATTATTCTAACTGTCAGAAAATATGATTATAACATTAGCCTTAATGATCTAAATGAAAGGATACATAGATAGGATATTTTTCCTGAAACGACGGGTTTTTTAAGGAATGTAAGATTAGGATTCAAAAGTTTTATTTATTGAAAGAACTATTATTGTGTTCACCAAAGTTCCTGATGATGGAGGGAGAAGGAAAAGGAAAATGGGACTGAGATCCAACCATTAACTGCTTTTCAGCTTATATAGTGAGAAGATGTTCTTTAGTTCTTTTATCTCCAAATTCCTTTTCCTGTCTGAATACTTTCCCTGTTGAGAAACACACTGACTGCAAATAAGAGAGGTAGATAAGCCTGCCAGCAAATATTCTAAGTAACCAATTTTGAATAATGTCTTGTCTTCGGAGTTGTGGGTAGTTAACCTTTGACGTTTTATACCACCATATGAGAGAATCTTACTTTTTTAAAGAAAAGAAAAAAAGGCCTTGCGGAAGGCAAAAAGTAAATTTATTTTTGCTCTGGGTTTCCAAGAGTAATTTAAGTTGTCCCTTTCACACATATTTTTTCTTGATGTTTAAACTAACTCCTTGGGTTGTTGTTGTTGTTATTTAGGAAATGTCTCTCTGAGGATAATGTTATTTGCTTTGTAATTTCTCACTTGTATCATGTGATAATAACTACATTTCTCAATTTTATCTGTGAGGAACAGATGCTTATCTTTACAGTCCTATGCAGACATGAGGAAATCTCATAGAGTTCAAAGGAATTATTTAGGTAAGTATTTTTATAGAGTTATAATTTATCTGACCTTTGAATACCATCCTTTAGTTATAAGATCATGGTATCAAAGATTGTGACAATGAGAATATTAGCTGAATGGTAAACAATATCACTACAAAATACAATTTTGTACAATTTTTTTTCCTTTCAAATGGTCAAAAAAGCATGATGAGGCAATATAGGATGCAAAAATCATCATCGATTGCAATATTGTAACACTATTAGGGTTCATTGAAGTACTAAGATAATGAAAGAGATCACGTTTACAGCAAGGTTAACCAAACACCAATTTGGTTGTCTAAAATAATAATGTTCTAAATAAACATATATTGTAATAAGCTTTAATAGACTAAAGACCACTTCATCAGACATACAGCAAATGATTTAAGTTACAGGCATATATGTACATAATATCAGAGAGACATATTTCATTGAATGAAGTAGTGGATACACAAAAATAGTTTTAGTGAGAATATAAACATTAAAGAACCCTGATGAATCAGTCTTGCAAGATTCTGTTACCATAGTCTTATTTAAAAAATCTAATATTAGCTTGCAACAAATATTCCAAGTATCTAATTTTGAATATTACCTTGTCCTCAGAATTCTGGGTAGTTAATCTTTGACCTTTTATACTATGTGGCAGATTCCATTAAAAAAATACCTCTTTATGGAATGCATGAAATAAATATGTTTTTGGTCTGGTTTGGTCTACCTTGGAGGGCTGACATCAAGGGAGGGTCAACAGACGAGACACTTTCTCAGATTACAGTTTTTCCCCAGATTCAAGTTTATTTTATCTGAAAATTGTCCTGGTAGCGGCTTCTCTTCCTGTTTCTAAAGGTTGTTCCTTCATGTTCCAATGTGGTATCAAACAGCTCCTTGGAAACGAAACATGGGGTATGCGCCACAAAATGGCGCAACCGTTTTATATGTTTTTATTTTTCTAATGATCTTCCCAAATATTCACCCAAGGTTTTCATCCAATTATCCATTATGATCCCCAAATATATTTCCTGTCATCTTTAACTTGTAATGTTTTTTGTGTGGGAAGCACCACTTTTCACCAATTTGATAAAAAATCTTGTTACTCTCACAGAACTGAATTCCCTGATATGATTAAGATGAGTTGGGTACCACAACTCCACAACCATAAATACATAAAAGTATTATTAATAAAACTGTTGAAATGATCAGAATATAAGCATTTATTCACATAAAAATGTATCTATTACACATTGTTACCAATGTCAGACACATAATAGAAAAACATGGTAAGTATAAAATTCATACTTTAAAATTAGTTCACAACATAATAAACAAACAAGTATTCACATTATCTGTGATACAGTTAGGATGGTATATATCTCTGATGTAAATAAAAAGGTATTAACCCAGGAACTGCCAAGATGAATGGGATGTAGGATAGGATAACAGGCCCTAAGGTAACCAACTAATCAAATTAAAGATACCTTTAACCCATCCTAAAGGCCATCAATCTTTCACAGAAACAGAGCAAAAGAAGGAGCTGATTATATAGTAGCAGGGCCCAAAATATAGAGATCACAGGCCAGAGAAGAAGGATGAGTGAACCATAGAGAAATAATGGGTGACAGATGAGGGAGAGATTCAAGGACTCTGAACACAAGGGCATCTAGATACAAAGCTCAAAAGGCAAAGTAGGCTTTGATTCAAATAGGGAGCCAATAAAATGTTACATGTAGGAGAAGGTGCGGCAGAACCTGAGGGATTCCTCCAAAAGAGGAATCAGCCTAGAGTCACTTTAACCCCTCTTGAATTCCATTGAATAGTGGTACCTTTGAGCAGATTCTTGTTAATAGGTATGAGAAGTAATAAATCAGTTTAATTGGAACGTCATGTGTGGTCCTGGTCTGGTTCACACCTGACATTACAATAGTGTAGAAGATCCACAATAGCTGAATCTCAAAACCCAATAATACAAACTGGACTCAAGAAAGAGAGAATTAGGTACAATATTCAGGACATAAGTATGAAACCATTGAGGCATGCACCACTAAAAATATTCCTTCCTCCATCAGAATCTTCTTAGTCCTATGAGTATTGTTACTAAGCTCAATGCAAGAATCAAGTAAATATATGATTTTTTGCATGCACCAAATGCATGTATCTACAAACTATATGGAGTTCTCAACATCTGATAAGAAATTATTGGTTTTTTCCTAGTGATAAATATGAAAACCTATTTTGAATATCCAGTAATATTCCTTCTAAAATTTTCTTTCTTTAATTTTGTTTAGTCTATTCATAAAATAAATTGCTGTTTTTTATATTGCTGGTATTTTCTTTTTGTTTTACTAATTATGGGTTTTCATGTTATGCATTGTTCAGGGGACTTCTGTGCTTGAAATATGGAATGTAATACCAATATCTAAATATTTTAATAGGCCTAAATAAATATGCTTAGCATCACGACCTAAAAGTGATTTAGAGTTTAGTTTTATTGGTTATTGTATTATATTACTTTACCTTTGTTAAACATTTGATAAGATTTGAGTGGCATATATTTCAGATATAATAAAATACGTACTTCTAGACACTTCTGATTCAAAGATTAATAATTGGTTATCAAAACTTTTAATTATTGATAGTAACTTTTCTTCATTTTTGTATAAAGCAATGAAGGAAAAGAGAAAAACAAACAGATCAAATTATGTGCTTTTTATTAATTGTTGTTTTCTGAGTTAAACATTTCCCTAAGTGTCTCTGACTCAGCCGTATTGCCTTTGACAGAACACAAAGAATCGGCTTCCTGTGATGAAGAGAAAATTGAGGTTAAATGAATTACTAGTAATTGCTTTTATCTCTTAAAGTATGTTTTTAAAAATCCATATAAATGATAAGTAACATTTATCAAGTTTCTCTTTGACTGATCCCTGGCAATTTCCCAGGCAAAGAAAAAGAAAAAAAACAATGAAACATAAATACCAAACAAATGGGATTTATTATCATCATATCTAATAGCCAGGAGTTCAGCTCAGACCCACCACAGTATTAATAGAACTCCTACTGGGCCACAAACATTGGTACAAATGATGGGGTCTGCGAACATAATCGCAAGGAGAATGGACCTAAATTAGTTGGGGCCCAGTAACCAGTTTACTAACACCTGTATTAGTACTGTATCACTGTGGGGAGGATCTCTGTTAGACAAGCCATAATCCCATAAGCTTGTCATTTGCATATCCTCATTAGCTGATTAAAACCTTAAGGAGGAAGGTTTTTGCAGCTGGTGGGTCCATTCCACCACTCGGTCTGCCTGGGTGGCTTGGTAATGAAGTAATGTTGGTGAATGTGAGGTTTATATGTATGGAACGGATTAAGAGTATTAGAATTTGTGTGAACCAATGTTGCCATATTCTCTCTACTGGATCACAGTAATTGGATGGGAGGAGCAAGAGGGGATCCATTAGCTTTGTCTGTTTGCTCAGAAGCTGAGTGCTAGAGATTCAATTTTGTTTCCTTTCGCTCCTTTGCTTTTGTGTAGCATATCTGCTTTGTCTAGGCGAGCCCTTAGCACTTCTGAACACTGGCTACACTAAGGCGATTCAGAGCTACAAAGAAGACGTCTTGGAGAATGTGAAACCAGCCAGTATAAAATGCAGCCTAGACTCAAGTAGTACTTGAGAGTACAACACATTCTGACCTAGTCCAATCCTGAGATGGAAAAGCAAGGGATAATTGAAATCTATAAACACCTCAGGGTCTTTATTATTATTTTATTAGTTCTCCACATTTAAGCTTACCCAACTTCCACATCAAAAGAATTTGGGAGCTACTTACAAGAAAACTGAACGGTTTTAAGTTTCAGGAACTTAAAAAGCAATTGTTATGAGCATTTGCTGGCCATGCATAATTTTAATGCCTGGAGAAAAAACCCATTGCTGTGCTATTTGTACAGCTGGAATGATCACTATGGGTGACTTGATGGTGTTTTTTTTAAAAAAACTGATTTTTCTTTCTCACATGCAGGCAACAATACAGGTCTATTAATGCTGCTAGGAAAACTTCTTTTGCCATTCAGAAAACCTAAAAGCTACATCTGGCTGAAGATGGCATTGGAAGCAACATACAAAATGCTTTTCAGTTGAACCTTAATGTTTGTAAAGTTGTAAGATATACATTATGTATGTAAGATTTAAGACATAAAATTTCAATTATAGGTCCCTTCGTTGTTTTTTATTTTTTTAAAATCTTTAATATTTTATATGTCGCCTCATTTGCAATAAAATAAAACTTTATTATCCTTCCTCTTGAAAGAGCCTAACGTAGAGCACAAAATAATAAAATTCAGCACCACTATGCAACAATTTCAAATATCCAATAAAGTAGCCTTTAAAAATATCAGCCATACATGTACATCTGAATTGGTTGATAAATTCTACTTTGTTGATTTTTAAAGCTAAGGGTAAGTTTACATGAGTACTAAGAGAAGGCAAGAAAAATGTTTCAATCCATTTTATTCATTTTTGCTTAGTTCTTTTTATATAAAGTTCTTTTATTTAAAACATTTCTAAATACAAGTATTTTAATCCTGCTCACACTCATCAATAAATTCTAATTGGGCATTTGATACAGAATATCAACATTAGCTTATAGTAGTATGAAGATCAGACAATGAGCTAAATGTGAGATATGGAATTCAGGTTAATGATATTTATGGTATCATTGACATAAAAAGTAAATAGCATGGGGACCAAAAATATAACCTTGCTTAAACTCCACTGATAGTGGCTATAGGCATGATCAGCTTTGTCCTATTCAGGCAGTGGATTTGTATAAGATTATTAATAATTGTGTACAATTATTGGTGTAAGTTTATCAGTAATTGAAGATGATAATTGATTAAAGATATCAGTTTTTAATCTGTCCTAGAGTACTGATTCAAGAACTGCCTTCAAATTTATAAAGGCAGCACACAAACAGTGCTTGGATAAGTCACATATTTCATTGATGGATGATGCACAGTAATGCATAAAATATCCCAAAGGTGCTTTTTCAAAAGGCAACTGGACTTTCTTGTTTTTCTTTAAAGACGTTTCTCATCCAAGATGCTTCTTCAGCTCTGACTGGATGGTGGGAAATGGAAAAAGTTATATTTCTTGCAGGCAGCTGGTCGTTTGATTTCTTTTAGAGAGTAGTTGAAGCCACTTGTGTCCTCAGATCACCTGAGTAGTGCAAATGGGCATGCAGCCTTCTTGGTACTGCTGAAAGCACTGTGTTGTGGAGCTGTGCTTTCTGCAGGATGTTTTTTGCCTTGTGTCCCTTACTTCACTGTTGAAGATAGGTACAGGCTGTTGGAGATGAATCTGTGTTGTCTGCAAAATTCAAAAAAATTCAAAATTCAAACCTTTATTGTCAAAATACAATGTGTACAAGGGGTGGTATTTACTTACCTTCGCTACTGGTTCGCAAATGTGAGCTCACCATCTCCACACATGTGCAGAGCCTTCTGCGCATGCATAGAGGGTCAAAAACAGGATATAAAGATGTCTGGGTGGGTGGGCGGAGCCTCCCGCCACCAGTGCTACCGGATCGCGCGATCCGGATAGAACCGGCTGAATTTCACCACTGATGTGTACTATGAGGTTGGCTGAGCCTCCCTTTGTGCACCCCACCAACAAAATACAACTCGCAGTGAAAGACAAAAAAAAATCCTTATCCCAGTGATTCCTGCTAACAATCACCCAATCCTATTGCACCATGCGAACTTATTGCACATCGCGCCCGCCCCACAAGTCAATCATACTATGTTGTTATAGTTATTTTTCATTCAGGGGTCGTGACAGCCCACAGATAAAAACTGTTCTTCAACCTGTTTGTGCGGCTGCCTATGTTTCTGTATCTCCTTCCCGATGGAAGGAGAATAAAGAAGTGCTGACCAGAGTGTGAGTCATCCCTGAGGATTTTCCTCACTCTTCTAAGGCAGTGAGCTCTAGTGATGTCGTCTAGTAGTATCAGGGGACAGCCCACGATGTGCTCACTACCCTCTGTAATGTTTTTCTATCCACGGCTGTCAAGCCAGCATACCATACTATAACGCACTGAGTGAGGACGCTTTCTATTGTGGACCAGTAAAAGGTGGTCATCAGTTGATGTTCCACTTTTGTTTTTTTGCAAGACTGAGGAAGTGGAATCTCTTTTTGGCCACCTGGGTCATGTTGATCTTTCAGGGAAGGTCTTCACTGAGATAGACTCTCAGGAATTTAAAGGAGGACTCTCTCCACACAGCCCCCCTTGATGTAAAGTGGGTTCCTCCCTCTTCTTCTGGAAGTCTAACACCAATGCTTCCTGTAGTCTGCAATTTTTCCTGGAAATCTCTTGTAAAAGCACCTTTGGGACAACCATGACCTGGATGACTGAGAATTTCCATAGACAATGCATAAAATAAATTAAATAAAATAAAAAATGCATAAAGACTGATCAGAAGCTTTCTGGTTCCCTGACTAGCATATTTTTTTCCTTAGGGCATCCATTGGCAAGCTTTTGAAAGGGACATTTTACACATACATTACTAATTACATTGAGAAAGCTGAACAGATGATAGTTAGCAAGCTGAATCGATAGATAGTTCATTTTATCCCCTTTTATGTTGGAAAAACTATGGAATTACTTCAGTCTTGAAGGGTCTGGGAAATAAGAGGGGAGGGCACAATGGCCGCACAATTCAAGATCTATTTGTAGCATCTCTGATGGAACTAGATCTCCCTTAAAGAGCTTTACCTTTCTTTAACAGCCTTCCCTATTTAACCATTTTGCTTGCCATCACCATCATCTCATGAAAAGATGAGTCCTTTTCAGATAGGAGATTTCCTGAGAATAAAATTTTTGGCTGACTGTAACAACTTTTTGTATACTGTTCATTAAAATTCTGGCATGGAAGTATCCCTTGTCATATTAAGATTGGGGAGATACAGTGTTACAAGGCTGACAAATATGGGCATTTGGAGCTAATCCAAGAATAGATTTTAAATAGCTATGGAATGAATGGATGATGGTTTGATAAATATCTCTATCTCCCTTAAATTACTTATGTATGTTTTTTTGCTTGAGAGCTTTGGATGTGGTTAGGAATTGGGAGCATGTGTTTGCTAAATGGTTTGATAAAAGGGACTTTGTAATGTTGCATCTTCTCTGGTAACCTGCAATAGTTTGCCAGTGTCTAAATAGTGGGTAAAATATCCTGTTAAAGGAAGAGGGCAAGAGGCAAACTGAAATTTGAAGATAATCATGGAAGTATGAAATTTGCTATATCAAGTTGAGATTCTGGCCACCAACGTTGCTTTTAAGAGGATACAGCAAGAGGATATTTTAAAGAGGATACAGCAAAGCTTTAAAGAGGATTAAACACATTAGTGGATTAAAAAGTCTTTTGTGGCTACTGTTATATGTTATAATCATATTATCATGTCTTTCTATTATATCCCATATGACAGGCGTTTGGTGTGGTGTTTTTTTATAGTGCTGTTTTATAAAATTTGGCTTTCATATTGAACAGTACACTTGATGGGCCTAATTTCCCACTATCTAGCCACTCAATCTATAATGCACTTTAGTAAAGGGGACATAAGAGGGAAAAAAATAGGTCATATCTCCATATTTTCAATGGGTGGGTTGTGAATTCCACTCATAAACCAGAAGTTGATGAAGAATCTGAAGAAAGAAATAAGTGGTATGGCATGTAGTCCATCTTACAAGCTACATCAGAATTTGTGAACCCTAAACAATGCCCCTTATGAACAAACAGAGCTTTTCATCTCCTATATTATTCCTAATTTGTCTTGGACTCAAGCAGAAAATTGTGCTTTAAAGCAGCATCCTGGAAGATTAATTGCATTGTTCACTTTGTCGCATCTCTTCTCTTCCCTTAGTCACCCCAATTTGATGGCTTTGCATGAAAAAGAATGGGTATTATCTGCTATAAGTTCTGTACATTTTAAAAAGATGTTTAAGAGTCGCCTTTACATACAAAGGCAGTAAGCTAGAGTAAAAGAAAGAAATGGCAGACTTATTCCATATTGTTGCCATGCAAATTACATGAATCTGTCCATGAAGTCAACTAGATTTAAATTTAATTTCAGAGTATATATTTTAAATAAATGCCATCATTTTCCCCCATAGAAAAAACAGTTTTCAGGCTTCTTACTGGTTGGAGCATTGTGGTTGTGTTTTTCTATGCTATCCTTGTACAAGTCCTGTCACAAAGACTGTAATAAATGCCAATTTGAGTTTGCATTTACAATATAACTCTCTTCAACAGCTTGTATCTTTATGTCATCATAATGCTAATTATTATATTACATTGCTGGGCTGTTTTGCACTTCCATTAAGAGTTTAATAAACTCTTACATAAATCCATGCCTTATTGAGATGTTAATATTCTTTTTTTAAAAAAAAGTCTGTCCAATGAATTCTGTTAAACTGGCACTGTGACAAATTCTATAACATATCCTAATGTGTCTAGTTATTATTGTAATGCATTTTATGACTTTACGTACCCATTAAGCTGATGTACTAATGTTAAAATGTTCAACGCCTTTCTCAGAACCAAAATGGTACAATATCTCATCCAAACAATTTTATTGCTGTTCTAAGAATTGGTTGTCTCTCAGATTAATTTAATTAATGAGATAATTTTTAAGGCAATAACCAAACTGGTTTGCAACATCCTTTGTTAAGTAAGAACAGTGTGTGTGTGTGTGTTTGTGTGTGTGTGTGTGTGTGTGTGTATGTGTGTACACACGCCTGCATGCGCATGTACAAGTGCATCTTTGAGTCAGTTTTTTTTATTGAAAAAGTTTTACAATACAAATTTTATCATTTATCCCCCCCACTTCCTCCCACCCCCCCACCTCCCCCCAGCTCCCCCTCAACCCCCAATCCCATATCCCCCCATCCCCCCCTTGGCTTCCGCTACAAATTTTAAAAAAAACTTCTTTACCTACAAGTTATTCATGTTAAACTAGAAAAAGTACAGTGAAATCTGAAAAATAATATAACAAATAAACCTATAAGTAATAAAGTTTCCTAAAACTAATAATATTATAGTAAAAAACTAATAATAGTAATAATTACCTCTTTCATCAATACTCATTTATCAATCAGTACAACTCTTATAATATTTAAGCCCAAATAAAAAATGTCAAACATTTCTCTAATCTAATATTAATAATTATTTACCTAAGTCAATCCCCCTTATTGTATACTAATAAAATATAATATATAGCATCTATGTAAAATAATTTTCTATATCAATAAACCAGTTTTTAGTCTTCTCTTCATCTTGATTAAAGTTAAGTATACTGTGACCTAATTAAGTCAATTTCTTCTTCCAACATAGTTTTTATAAACTTCATATTCCAACTGCCCCCATCAACAAAAAAAAACCAAACGTTTCTCTAATCTAATATTAATAATTATTTACCTAAGTCAATCCCCCTTATTATATAATAATAAAATATGATATATAATATATAACAATTATGTCAAATAATTTTCTGTCTCAATAATCCAAATTTTAATCTTCTCTTCACCTTGATTGAAGTTGAATATACTATCTTCCAACATAGTTTTTATAAGCTTTATATTCCAGCTGCCCCCATTAGCAAAAAACATCTCTCCATATAAAAATCCCCCTGAGTGACTTTATATTTGTAAAATCCAACCACAAAGGTATTTTATAATCCTCTAGGTAGAACATTCAACCTAGCTACTGCTGTACCAACTAAAAAGAAAAAAAAATGCAGCTCATCCTAATTTTGCAAGCCTTGTAACTACTAGCTGCATTCCCAGATGTTCCTTTATACCTCTTTCAAATCCTGCCAACCTTTCCACTTCCTTCCTTCGGGTTTCCAACATGTTTTCACCTTTATTTTCTTCATCTAGATGATTAATTCCAAAAAGCTATAATAGGGTAACCACAAATCATCTGCATGTATTGCAGCGATCTGTTTACCTTTCTCAAAATGTTAAATCCAACTCAGGATGAGTTTTACAAAAATTTTATAATCCATTTTCGTATATAAATCAAGTATGATCAAAATTATCTTTTAAACTATTTCAATTAGTAAAATATTTGCCATCCTTTCTGTAGAGAATTCAATCTGTTCATAAACGTCCTTTAAGTTTCACGGAGCGAATTGACAAAGCAATTGACAAAGTTTCTGTTGCACAACAGTGGTTTTCAGTTTAGTTCCTCCCTTGGCTTCTGCTTTCTGTTGCTTACCATCATCCCCCTTTTCCTCTTGTAAAGTACTGGGCCTCTGCTGCTTCTGCTTTAGTAAAATTTGCTTCTCATCTCGAGTTATGTGTTTATCTTTCGGTTCTTGCTTCGACAGTTCAAGGTCCAGTACCACCTCTCTTGAATCTCTGGGATGGTTTATTTTCAGGTCTGGAAAATCCATAATAAAATCATCTGAAAAACCACCTAGTGCTCCTTTTTCTTCTAACACACTTTGAGTTTCTAATTCCATCTGCCTGCATTGTTCCTCAGTCTCTCTTTCAGACTCTTTATCCTTAATGTCTTCTTCCATGGTTAACAACATAGATGAGGATGAAGATATGGGGGCTCCCTTAAAAATATTGTTATAAAAATGTTCTGCTTTTTCAATAGTATTTAAGCAATATCTCACATCTTGATATCTCAGAATTACACCAACTGGTACATCCCATCTGAATGGAATCTTACTTCTCTTCAATTCCTTCACCAAAAATCCAAAATCTTTTCTGTCTCTTAAAATCTTAGGTGGTAGCTCTTTGTAAACACTAATTTGTGTACCTTCTACCTGCACAGTAGCAGAATAGGATTTTTGCAAAATATCATTTCTCAATCTTCTATCAGTAAAATAGACAACAACATCTCTAGGCAGATTCCTTTGTCTGGCCACACGTGAATTCACCCTATAGACTTTTTCAATACAGCTAAGAATTTGATCATCTTCCAACTTTAGTAATGCCGCTAATGCCTTGGCACAGACTGTTCTTAAATTTTCTCTATTGTTCTCTCTTATGCCTCTTAATCTTATCGCAGACTCCATAGCTTTAAATTGAAGCATCATCACATCATTTTCAATTTTTTGATTTCTGGCATCAGCTTTAAAAAATTTTTCTTCTGTAACTTTCATCTTGGAATCAACCTCTGTACTGATTTCAGCCACTTTCTTCTCCATTTCCAACACCGCGTTTGAGAGATCAGAAACTACTTTAGTAATAATTTGGTTCAAATTGTCATATTTTTCCTGTACCAGTTCCTCAAGTTGCTTCTGTGAGCTTTCTATCTTCTCAACAACACTTCCCAAAGACAGTTATAAAATCTTTTAAGTCCTCATTTCCAATTCCCTGCAACTGCATTTGAGTCTTTTCTACTTTTTCCTTTGTCTGATAAATAAGGGAGCCCTCCCTTGATTTTTGTTTTGGAATCATACTTCCACAAAGTCTTAACTTTTCCCAAAAAAGCAAAGGGATTCTATTTAAATCAATTTTGTTTCTTTTTAAAATCCTGTTAGAATGTTTCTTTTAAGTACTTCAAATCAGGCTTAGTTCTCACTTTCACTTTCCACTCTCCATTTTCTCAGGCATTTTCTCAAGCAAAGCCAGTCGCCATTTTCTGAGGCATAATCTCTTTTTTTCTTAAAAATTATTAAAAAGACCAATACTTGCTTTTTTCCCTTTTAGTAAGTCCAGGTTTCACCAGATTGCTCGCTGTAGATTTCTATCATTTTAGTGGTGTTGCTCTCATCGTCTGGCTCTGCTGCTGCGAGCAGAGGTCCCTCGCTGCACGGAGCTTCTGTGAGGTAGAAAGGGAGCCATCACCCTGAGCCCTTCCCAGGACAAAAAAAAAAGTCCTGGGGGCAACTCAGGGGGCTCTACCAAACCCCACTAGCTCTACCCACTCTTCCGTTTGAAGAGCGGGTTTTCCGAGCCGCCTGCCAGCTGTAAGGCGGCTCCAACACGTGACGAGGCCGGCAGTCATGAAAAGACCGTCCGGCAACGACAGAGACGCCAACCAGAAGCCTCATCTTTGAGTCAGTTTTGATTTCAGGTGAGTGCCTGGACAAGTCCTTGCAATCTTCTTGGCAAGATTTTAAAAGTTGTTTGCCATTGCCTTCTTCCTAGGGCTGAGAGACACTCCCAGCCTAAGGTCACATAGCTGACTTTGTGCTTAAGGCTGGACTCGAACTCACAATCTCTTGGTTTCTAGCATTCCTACACCAAATTGATTCTCCAGTAAGAACAATACAACTCAGTTTTGTAATATGCCATCAGTTTTCTAGTACTCTGTAAGCACAAATACAACCCAGTATTAGCTCAAATTTATTTATGTTATTCAATGGAAGCTAGGACTTCTAGTCTTTGACTCATGACTGTTATTGAATGTCCCTGCTATGAACAGCCATTAAGTGAATCACCAATGTGATCAACTTACATAGGACCCCTCCATGCCTATTCTCCCTGATGCAATCATTAAATGCATAGGTCATTAAGTAGAACATGGGTGCCTTTGGGACCCCTGAGGAGGTCTTGGGAGGCCTATCACAAGCCCTGGCCCAGAGCCTTCCACGGTCTTCCTCACCCCTTGTGGTGGAATTCAAAATTTTTACCTACCAGTTCTGTGGGCGTGGCTTTGTGGGCATAGCATGGCTTTGTGGGTGTGGCTTTGTGGGCATGGCAGGGGAAAGATACTGTAAAATCTCCATTCCCTCCCCACTCCAGGGGAAGGATACTGCAAAATCCCCATTTCCTTCCTATCAGCTGGGACTCGGGAGGCAGAGAATAGATGGGAGCGGGCCAGTCAGAGGTGGTATTTTACCGGTTCTCCGAACTACTCAAAATTCTGCTACCGGTTGTCCAGAACTGTCAGAACCTGCTGAATACCACCTCTGCCTTTGAGGCTCTGCTTCCCACCACTTGGGATTTTTGCAGGCCTTAGGCCTTCTTCCCACCCCACTAGTCCCTATCCTCTCCTCATCCCCTGCATCACCCATTTAAGAGCTTTTGGAGCTCTGGACTTCAGATTAGGAAAGAAAGACCAACCATTTCATTGCTGGGCCACGTAATGTGATCCCAGAAGTGACCATCATTTTACAAGTGGTCACACTTCAAATTGCCCCAGAAATGACAGCTACTTCCAGGATTATGCCATGCAGCCAGCAATAGAACTGTTTGCTTTGCTTTGAGCTATAATTTAATCAATCAATAAATAGTTTTTAGTGTCTTCTCAGGTCCAAGTCATAAAATTAAGTTTATAAAGATGTAAAAAGTTTATATCTAGGATACTTAAAGACTGTCTTCTATTATATGAATTTATCATCAGTTAGGATCCTCTTAGGCCAAATTACCTTCATGGATAGTTAGATGCTAGTGTGATAAAGATTGGTAATTTTCAATTGTATCTTAATTGCACATATGTATAAAATGTACAGGCTAGAGTTACTTTATAAGACTGTCTTTTATCAAAGCCTCAATTCCATTTCTTCACACTCCTGACATTTCTGTTCACTGAAAGTTAAGCTGGTCTGGTCCAAACATGGTCTCTATCCATTTCATGCCAGTTCAGCTGGGATCACAGTTCTGTCTATATGTGTACTTTCTCTGCAATTATGACAGAAGAACACAAATAACTAGAGGGTGAAAGAAGGATTCTTTTTGAACAGAATACGGATTTGCAAAGTTCAAATCAGCAACTCATTTGCATTATTAAACTCACGTTTGTTCCCTTGTTGTGTCTGATCTGTCCCTACCATTTTACTGCTCTCCTTATCTTTATTGATCACTTAATTTGTCTTTTCTTAGCTTCCCCTCCAACTGTCTGGTCTCTTGAGCCTAAGGTATTGAAACTAAACACCCGTCTGTCCATATTGCCATGACTGGTTTGCTTTTGAAATAATAGGGGGAGCAGGTGGTGTGACTAAGTAGCCCCAGAAACAGAATAGGGACACCACTGCCATAGCCTGCCCCAACCTGCCACTCATTTCCCCACCCTCCCAACTGTTCTACATTAACGCAGTCAACTGTGGCTTATACAGTTCAAGTTTTACACAACTGTTTTACAGACCAGGAAGAATTTCTTTTACGGAGAAGCCTTTGTTGTATAGCAGAAAAGGGTCAAGAGGGATGGGGAAGGGAAAAGGCAAAGCGGGCTTCTAATGTGTTTGTAGGTGTATAGTTACGACGCATATAAACTGTTTATTTAATAATTTGTTAAATTAATGCTGCATTTCAAAAAGTGCGTGCAGTAAAAAATAATTGACACGTACCAGTATCTTGCAGATGTTTTGAACACTTTGGGGACAGTTGTGAGCAAAGGGTTCGTCTATTTGTTTTTTACATGCTTTTAGTGGGCAAAATATGCTGTTCAGAATTAATAGGAATATGCTGTTCAGAATTAATAGGAAAAAGGAGGGGTGAAGAGAAATGGATACATGAAATAGTTGGGATTTAAAAAATAAAGGGTAGCCTTTGTTATTTCATGGCTTTCTCTTTCCAGTTTATTAAAAGTGTGTGTGTATGTGATGGTACAGAGACTAGTGTATATAATACACGTGTGTGTTTCAAAATACGCTACTTGGAAGAAGCAGATTCCAGTACATATATGAATGTGAAAAAAGTGATAAATAGAAGTAGTCTCTTCTAAATTCTTTTTTTTAAATAAGAATAAAATTTTATATGGCATAAGGCTTGATTGGTTTAATTTTACCTAGTGCCTCCTGCCAGTTCAGATTACCAAATTCTGATAATCAAAATAAAAGCAAAACATGGCAGCTCTAGTAGTGTCCCAATATTTTATGAGAAACAAATCCGTTTTTTGCCTTTTTACTGATAAATGATATAATATTTTTGCTTAACATATGGAATAGTAATCTGATTCATTAAAAAAAGCACAAAGCAGGGGTAGTTCAGTCTGTGTTTGAGCCTGAGATGTATTGGAGAAAACAAATGCTCTTGTAGATTACCTCTGTTGGGAATGGGATGGAGGTATTGTAGCTCTCGAGATCCTTTTACATTTTTCAGCAGCTTTTGATGCCATTGACAATCTGTGAGGGCTTATGATTAGAGACATTGCTTTGCAGAGGTTCTACTCCTTTGTCAATGAGCAGCAGTGGTGAAGAGATTCACCAGGTGGTCATCCCCTTATCTGTGCACCGAAGAGTCTGATGCTGCACTTTAAAGCCAGGTTATTTGAAGAATGATCTTTTCCCAGTTATATCGACCCGATTTACCTGGCGGAATTAAGAAGAAGGGCCTTCTCTGTGGTGGCTCCATCTCTCTCTCTATAGAACATCATCCCTGCAGAAATAAGTTTGCCCCCTCCATCCCGTCACACTCTTTTGAAAGGCCCTGAAGACATGGTACTGCCAACAGGCCTCAGGATGATACGGAGCCCATCAAGTGGTTGGTTTTATTGTCACCAGGGGAATGGGGATGTATTGGGTTTTGTACTTTTCCGTAAATTGCTGGAGTCACTGTGAGTTGGGCAGACATAAAATGTCTTAATAAATAAATATTGATGCTATCTCATATACTCAGCTGTAAGCATGATGTATATGTAGTTTTTCCCTTCCTCTCCCAGTTTTTCCCTTTCTATTTCAGTTTCCCATGTTCCTTTTCTTCCGACCCTTCAGCCCCTGTTGGGATGTGGTGAGGTGGATATTAGCTGACTAGAGAAGCCTCAAACTACCATGTTTTCCCCAAAATAAGACATCCCCTGATAATAAGCCCAATCGGGTTTTTGAGCGCATAGCAATAAGGCCAAGCGCTTATTTCAAGGCTCAAAAAATATAAGACGGTCTTATTTTTGGGAAAACACGGTATATTGAATTATACTGAGCAATATATACTTTGCAGATTAATCCTGGCAAAGTGTCCTGTGATTGCATCACATCAACCCACAATTTTAAATACTGTAGGATTTGCAAATAATTTGCAAATCTGTGTCCTACTTTGTTTCAAGCAAACCTTTAACCTGTTTTCACCCCCTCCCCCACCTTAGCATTTTGGTGACAGAAAATTTTCATTGGGACTCTAATTGCAAAAATTGCAAAAGATTAAATTTCTAATCACTCTACAATACTCCCTCTCAATACCTTTTTCTTTTCCTTGTTAATGTGACTGCTAAACAGGAATTTGACCCTGAGGTCAGTGACTGAAAGCAAGTAGCTAAAATATAAAAAGCCAAAATGTAGTAATCTGTTTACTAGGCTTCCTGTGTTTATTGTGGATCTAACTGATTCACAGAGTTCATCATATATGCCAATCCTTAGATGCCACCTCTCCCCTTTTTCCTGTCCTGAAAGAGCACTCTGAGGATTGAGCATATTGTGTCAAGTCTATTAATTTATAGACCATCCTTATTATATTGTTGTTTCAGCTTAAACTGTAAAAAATCTGATATGATTAAGTCTTATAAGCAGACTTAACATTCTGACAAATTATATATTTGTTTTCCGCTCCCGGAGAAAAGGTAAGATATTTCTTGGAGTAAATAAATTGTTAATCAGGAAAGAGATGTAGTAAGATAAATAGCTTTTAAAAAATTTAGCAAAAAATAAAAAATGGCTTTCATGCTTACAGTTCAGACTAAAATTTGATCTCCTAAAGTGGAAGATTACTGTCACACATTATTGAAACATCTTTCTCTGATTTCACCAAACTAAAGAAGATATGAAGATAGTGGCTTTGCTTCTTATAAATCACCTTGGGCAAGAGACAAAATAAATAACAAACTACTGAATTCATTTTGTAGCAGATTTGAGATTATTGTATGTGAAATCTAAAATGGGTATAAGTCCTTTTCAGAATAATTGAACACACATCTCTTTAACAACCCACAAATTATCATTTGACAATGCAAAATAATAGAGCTTTTTGTTAAAATCAGAAAGCATGTGGAGATCAAAAGGTTAAACAGGTCTTTCATCATGATAAATCACTGGTTAATGAAGCTACTATTTGTGGGTATTATCCTTGCTCACTTTAATGTCATTACCTTCTGCTTGTAAAACTGACACTACTAATGATCTTCATTCTTCGAACTGTTTTCAACAGTATTGATTGGTTGCTCTGAGCAGATGTTACTTGGGTTCGACTGCAGAAGTGGCATTTCTTACAGGAGGCAAAAACAGTTTCGTAAGAAGTAGCACAGCACTCAGGTATATTTGTATCTTCTTACAAAATACTGTTTTATCCTTTATGTAGTATAGGAGTTATTTATACGGAATTCTAACCAAGTAAGAAAAAACATTTTGCCACAATATTTTTTTTTATTTTCAAAATACTTTTTTTAAAAAAAACAGTGTAGTACACTTTTTAGAGATGACAAAACTAGATGTCTAAAACTATGTGATACCAGGACAGCTAAATGTATATTTAATTAAATTAAAATGAAAATAATGAAATTTGGTTCGTGTTAATATTCTCATGTGTGTAATAATCTTTCCACTTTTTATCACATTCAAAATGGCATATTTTGGAACATGAGCTTTAGGTTCCTTAAAATATTGAGACAATAGGAATTATTTCTCTTATGTTTTCCTCAAACCTTGCTGCAAAGTGTACATCTGGACTAGACAACCTGAGTGGACTAGACAACCAGCCAGTCTCCCTTGTACTGATTCTCATATTGTTTTCAGTGATGTTAATCAATAAAACTTTTTAAAGTGTAGAACATTGCTTCTTATTTGTGCTTCAAGGTTTTCATTGGAAACCTTTCTATATGTGCCCTATCTTTTGCAGCCAGAGGGTAAATACTGCTGACAAAGCTTTTTGTTGTGATTTTGTTCTCTCTCTCTCTCTCTCTCTTCCTTCCTTCTCCCCTCTCTCCCTCCCCCCTCTCTTTCCCTCCCTCCTTCCCTCTCTCTTTTTCCTCCTCCCCTCCCCCATATATATACTGCACAGGCAAGAAAGCCATCTAAGAATTTTTGGACTAGATTATGTACAAAAATTCCTAGCTGGCTTTCTTGTCTAAAGCACTCAGTCCTGTGTCTTTAACAAGTTGCACTAAACTGATTCTCCTTTGGATCATACTTAGATATTTTTTTTATCCCATGTAGCATTATTAAATCAAGAAACAAGCTAAGCTCTGTTGCACAGAGCAACTGAAAATATATTATAGGATTAGTTTTGAAGATGCATCTTACACATGAAAGCAATTGGTTCAAATGTGTATTAACCATATTATTTCCAATTGATTTATTATGACTAAAATTCTTAGCTTATTTTATCACACACTCTTCAACTTGTTCTTCTTTCATTTAAAATCTCAACAAAGATTTATACATGTACAACATGCAATCACACGTTCATTATCTGTACATAATTTCCATTTGTTCAAGACTTATTAACTTTTTATATTAAACATCTTTTTAAATTGTGTATAAGTCATCTATCCATTCAGCTTCCTATATAGACTGTAGACAGTGAGTGTCTTAATCCATTTAATTCAACTAAAACCTGTTCTTAACGATGTTATGGTTGGAATGTCCATAGTGATAGAGCAAGTGCCATCTGAAAATATTGCAGAGTATGTATCAGGAAGGCTTGATAATATGCTTTGTTACTGCAACAAAAGTACAAGGGATTATATAGTTTAGGGCATCAATGGGCACCCTTCATTATTCTCTGAGGCAGCGCTGCTTAGTTATTAACTAAGCAAAGGGGAACTAATTGTTTCTTTCCTGCTGCTAGTGTTAGGAGAGGAAGAGCAGTCATCAGAAAGACCATGGGACACAGGGCACAAAATTTCCCCCTCTTCACAACAACTTTGCTATAAATCATTGTTCTCTTGCTGCTATTTATGGGAGGGAAATAGTGCTGATGGGGAAGTTTTGTTGCTTTCCTTCAGCATTACTATATTATGTGTGCACAAACATGAATGTATAATCCCTCAACTTGAACAAACGCCAAACTTTGTATGTACTCAGTGATGATTTTTCTCATGTATATGACTATACCCCCACCCACCCCCACACTCTGTTTTGGTGTTGAACATCCTTTTTTACTTCCTACCATTACAGCCTTCTCCAGACAGTTATGTCTTTTACATAATGTTATCTAAAGTAGAATAATTGGAACTTGATCATTTGTGCCTCATGTGAGAAATCTGGGTTTATTTGGCCAATGACCCATTTGTTTCTGCAGTCTGATATTCTAGGGCATGGGTCTTAAACTCGATCACATCACGTGACCTATCACAACATTTTTATTTTTTTTTGCCTTTGCAGAGCCAGGGGTGTGTGTGACCTGTGCATGATGCATCCAGCCCACCGGCCGCCAGTTTGCCGCCCCTGTTCTAGGGAGTCTTCCAACACCATAGTTCAAAAATGTTAATACTTTTGCTATCCTGCTTTTTCAAAGTTCAAGTTTTTACTTTACGGAAGCAAAAAGTTGAACTTTGCAAAAGTAGGATAGGAAAAGAGTACCACAGGGAATACCATTGTTTGCACTGTTCTGATCTTTGTTATATATAGATATATCACAGCATTTAAATATCTTTTTCAAGACCTTCATAGCTGCTTCACCAGGTACTGGTTTTGTGGCATATTTCTTGACTGAAGGACCTTTTGCTTTTCATGGTTCATCTAAAAGGCAGATGCTATCCACCAGTGGTAGTATTCAAACTTTTTTACTACCGGTTCTGTGGATGTGGCTTGGTGGGTGTGGTTTGATTTGGTGGACATGGCTTGATGGGCATGGCAGGGGCAGGATGCTACAAAATCCCCATTCCCTTCCCACTCCTGGGGAAAGGATATTGCAGAATCTCCATTCCCACTCTACTCTGGGGCCAGCCAGAGGTGGCATTTGCTGGTTCTCTGAACTACTCAAAATTTCCGCTACCAGTTCTCCAGAACCTGTCAAAACCTGCTGGATTTCACCCCTGCTATCCACCAGTTCAATATCCTTCAATATTCCTTATAAGACTGGTGGTTCTAACTGTTGTCATTTGGGTTTTTAATACAGTATTTAATTTGAGCCCATTTGTTCACTGTTTTCCTTATATTCAAAGAATTGTACCAACCTAATCTGTACCTGTCCTATTCCAAGTATTCAGTAAGATAAAATGGAAGTTGGTCTTACCTAATACGTCCTTTCTCGCAATAGAGGGGACGTCTGTCAGTCTGGGGGAAGACTCCCTCTATGCAGCATTGGCCGAGTCAAATAAATTTGCATAGCTCCGCCCTCCTGGCCCAGTGTTTCGGTGAGGGCGTTGTCGTAGACTGACGTGTCTTCCTAGAACGAGAGAGAATTAGTAATCACCCCCCCCCCAGGAACCAATGGACCGGAACCAAGGGTCGGGCTGACAGACGTCCCCTCTATTGCGAGAAAGGACGTATCAGGTACGACCAACGTCCATTCTCCGCATGAGGGGGACGTCTGTCAGTCTGGGGACATACCAAAGCCCATGTCCCCCAGGGAGGGAAGATCCGGCTCCATACCAGTCAGGAACGATGAACCGCCTGCAGGACTCGACGACCAAAGGCTGCGTCTGATGAAGCGAAGGAATCTACCCAGTAGTGCCGGATGAACGGAGTAATGGAAGTCCAGGTAGCAGCCCGACAAACCTCTTCCAATGGTGCTCTGGTAGCCCAGGCAGCGGAGGTGGCTGCACTTTGGGTAGAGTGAGGCGTAATCCGAGAAGGCACCGGGAGTTGTTGACGTTGGTAAGCGGTCGCAATGGTCGCCTGAATCCAATGACCCAATGTCGGACTTGAAACTCGAACCCCAATACTTTCCATCTGGAAGGAAACGAAGAACGCTTCAGTCTTCTGAAAGGAGGCTGTACGAGAGATGTAGATTTTTACTGCTCGGCGGACATCCAGCGTATGCCACGACCTCTCCAGCCGGTGAGTGGGAAGGGGGCAGAAATTGGGCAGCACCAATTCTTGAGCCCGGTGAAATAAAGTATTAACCTTGGGCAAGAAAGCTGGGTCTAAACGAAGGACGACCCTGTCATTATGGATAATGCAAAGGTCTCGCCGGATGGAAAGCGCCGACAACTCGGAAATTCGACGAGCCGAAGTGATCGCTATTAAAAAGGCCACTTTAAAGGACAAAAAGCGGAGCGAAACTTGGCGGAGAGGCTCAAACGGAGATTCCATGAGAGCATGCAAGACAGTGTTCAGATTCCAAGAAGGAAAACGGTGTATGACCGGAGGCCTCAAATTAGAGGATCCCCTCAAAAAAGTCTGAATGAAAGGGTGGCGAGCCAGAGAACCGTCCGGACCACAAGGCAAGATGGTAAATAAGGCTGCAACTTGGCGTCACAACGTAGCGGGAGCTAACCCAGATGCGAATCCCTCTTCCAGAAAGGCGAGTATAGCCGACACCGAAGCTGAAAGGGGATCTTTCGAGGAACGGGAGCACCAATCCAAAAATGCCGCCCAAGTTGCTTAGTAGATACGCTTGGTTGAGCCTCCCCAGGCCGCTAGCATAATGTCTATGGCCTGACAAGGAACCTTAGCCATTTCTAGGAGGCGCCGCTCAACCTCCAGACGGTCAAGCGGAGGCTCGCCGGATCTGGATGTTGAAGATTCCCCTGGTAAAGAGCAACCTGCGAGCTCGGGAGAGTCCAGTGAGGAGTCACTGAAAGAATGCGAAGGTCCGCATACCACGGCTGATGAGGCCAGTGGGGAGCGAGAAGAATAACTTCAGCCTTTTCCTCTATAAGTTTCCGAATGCATTTGGCGATTATCGGAAGGGGGGGAAAGGCGTAAAGCCGCCCGGGAGGCCAAGGGCTGGGCAGGGCATTCGTTGCTTCCGCCCGAGGGTCTGGATACCGGGAGAAGAACCTGGGGACTTGGTGATTGCAGGAGGAAGCGAATAAATCGACTGCAGGTATACCAAAACGGTCCGTAATATGTTGGAAGAGAGTCTGAGGAAGGGACCATTCCCCGTGATCCACCACCTGACGGCTCAGGGCGTCCGCCTGAACATTCAGATTCCCGGAAATGTAATCCGCCGACAGAGACCGAAGGTGCCTCTTGGCCCAAGCCCCCAAGCGGAGAGCCTCCATGAGGAGCAACTGGGAATGAATGCCGCCCTGCTGGTTGATATGGGCCTTGGTGGAAATGTTGTCCGTCAGGACCAGAATGTCCTTGCCTTCCAAATGAGGCTGAAAATGAAGAAGCACCAACCTGACCGCCCGTAACTCCAGAAAATTGATGTTCTGGGTGCGGTCCTGAGGGGACCAGAGTCCCTGCGCCACATATTGTTGAAAGTGAGCTCCCCAACCTTGAAGATTGGCATCCGTCACTACTGCAAGTCAAGGAGGGTCCCGGAAACACGTACGATGCTCCAGGGCCGGAGATTTCCACCAAAGAAGAGAAGCCATGACTAAAGGCGTCAACTGGAGTCTGACAAGAGAAGAACCATGTCCAGTACATTGAAGGGGAAGCAGGAACCACTGGAGGCGTCTGCTGTGCAACCGAGACCAAGGAACAATACCGCAGGAAGAAACCATCTTCCCCAACAAACAGGACAACTTCAAGGCAGTGACAGAAGGTTCAGAAAGACACTGGGAGACCAGAGACCTGAGACTAGTCTGGCGCTCCGGAGATAAATAAACCTTCAAAGACCTAGTATCAATAACTGCCCCTAAATGGACAAGACAGGGACTCGGATTCAAATGACTTTTAGCAAAATTTACCGAGAACCCATGGTCCTGCAGGAGCGACAGGACCCTGTGCAAATCTTGTTGAGTGGAAGAAAGCGAAGAAGAGAGAACCAAAATATCATCTAAATAAAATTGAAGGCGGATGCCCAGAGTGCGGATGAACCCAACAAGAGCCACCATTATCTTGGTGAAAACCCTGGGGGCAGAGGAGAGACCAAAGGGAAGGGCTCTGTACTGATAATGTTTCCCCAGGTAACTAAAATGGAGGAACTGTCTATGAGCACGGGCAATGGGAACGTGAAGGTACGCCTCAGTAAGGTCAACAGAAGAAAGAAAGTCCCCCTGCCAAATGCATTCCAGGATGGTAAATAAGGAATGCATCTTGAATCGGCGGTATTTAACATATCGGTTCAATGCCTTTAAATCGAGGATGGGACGCCACCCCCCAGAACTCTTCTTAACAAGGAACAACCTAGAATAAAACCCTAAACCCCGCTGACGAACAGGAACCATCTGAACGGCTCGAATCTCTAACAGGTGGTCTATAGCCGCCGAAACCAACTCCCTTTTTGCCCTGTCCTGGGAGACGGGACAAGGAATGAAAAGAGGGGGAGGAGGGGAAACAAACTCCAAGAAAAGACTCGAACGAAGGGTAGAAAGAACCCAAACATCGGAAGTGGAAATCTCCCACCGATGGCAGAAAGGGGACAAACAGCCCCCAATAGGAGACTCTACAATAGAACTAACGGGATCTGCATTGGAAACGCCCCCTCCCCCCACGAAAAGGCCTCTTGGAAGGAAACCTGCTCCCTTGGCGAACCTGAGAGTCTTGAGAGGGAGGTCTGAATGGAAAGGGACATTGGTAACGTTGCTGGTAAGTACCAGACTCGGGAGCATGAAAGGACTGGTTCCAAGGGAAGGCTGAGAATCAAGATTCAGACCGACGAGACACCGATGGAAGAATCTTATGTCGATTCCTCGTTTCCACCAGGAGTGGCTCCAGAGCTGGACCAAACAGGTGACCTACCGAATACGGGGTAGAAGCAAGCTGCCATTTACTTTTCATATCAGCATTCCAGTTCCGGAGCCACAAGAGCCTACGAGATGTGACCGAAGATCCGAGTGCCTTGGCCGCAAAACGAGAGGCATTCAAGGTGTCATCAGCCGAGTATTCAATAGCGGCAGCAATCTTGTTTAAATCTTGTCTGGAACGTACGTCGGAGGCCGGGAGGCGTTCTTGAAGCTGCTTAATCCACAACAAAGCAGCTCTATTGAAAAAGGAAGCTGATGTCGATGCTTTAATGGACCAAGCGGCCGCCTGGTGACCTTTGAGAAGGGTACGTTCCGCACGCCGGTCCTCCGGACGGAGGGAGTCCTCGGCGCGACCCGTTGGATGGGACGAATTACAAAGAGCCACAATAGGTGGATCGACCGAAGGAGGCAGAAGCCGCTCTGACAAGGCCATAGCTGAATTGTAGAGGCACTTGTCAAGGCCATTGGGGCTAGGACCAGCCCCGGGCACAGCCCATTGGCGAGACAGGACACCCAGAAAAAGCTTCAGAGCTGGAACCGTCTCTGGGCTAACCGAGGGCTCTGCGAACATGGCAGAAGCTGGATCAGAGGTGTCAGAAGAAGAAGTAGGAGGAGGTACTGTACCCAAACGGGTGGTAGCAATAGCCTTATGAAGCAACGAGCGAAAAAGCTGGGGACGGAAAAGGCCAATAAATGGAGCCTGATCTGAAACGGGGCCTTCATCATCAGACAAAGCTGAATTCACGAAGTCCTCATGCTCTGACACCGAAGCCTGATCTACCTGATCAGGAGACTCAGCCAGATCTTGTTCAGAAATAGAGTCCTCCAACAATGCAGTGGACTGAGGCTGGAGATACCCCTGAGGAATCTGTTGCATGGCTCCCTGTTGGAAAAACTGAGACAGGCCTTGTCTGAAGGCCCTAGCCAACATCATCTCAAAGGCCTCAGGATTATGAGGATCAGCCACAGGGATATGAGGCAAGGTTGGGTGAGAGACACTCTCCTCAGAAGGAACAGTCTCAGGAGCAGACCCCGTTTGGAACAGGGGTTCAGTGCCAGGGATGGGGCAGGTCCCGCATGGATGGAAACATCAGGAGAGAGCTCCCTGACAGAACTCCCTGTAGTGGAAGGGCCTGGAGATCTAGCCCTGGAACTGGGCCCCGTGGCAGGCATGGAACCGCTCTGAGCAGCCTTGGACTGGGCCTTATTAAATGCCTTCTCTATGGCCTTATGGCGGCATTTGTCTTCTTTGGATTGAAAAATCTCAGAACCCTCTTTACGCTTAGATGTCTTGGAGCACTTAGCATGACAAGGGCCACTAGAAGTCCCCTCCACGGGATCCCCCAGGGAGGGCCTTTTGCGAGGAGCAGTTGGCTTAATAGAAGGATTCGAGGCGTCCGCCATCTTGAAAAGCGCCTGAGGGAGAAACAAAATGGCCGCCACTATAAAAAGGGCGCGAACGGGCACAGGCCTCACTCTACACAGCCCCTGCCAGCCCAACAAATCCCTGAGAATGTTCGCAGCGAGATCGCTAGCTAAACAGCTATTACCGCGATCATCTGCAGCCCCAAGTGGAAAAAGGGAAGCCCCGCGGCAAGGAGCTGAGCCATCAGCCGAACGGCTGTTAAAGCGGCCGCAATCGAGAGAGGGAGGCAAGGCAGCGATCCGCCCCCCCCGGCGCCAAATCGCGCCTGTCAAAAACTCACTCAGAAGGGCAGCAGGATCGATCAAAGAAAGCCTCCCGGCAGCCGCGATCTTCAGGCAGGGCCCTTGCTGCCAAACACCCCAGGCTACTCAGTGAAAAAGGCACGAATCTGCAGCAATCAAGCTCCTCAGGCTGCCCGGTCAAGGCCGGTTAGTGCAGCGTAGCTTCCCCGCTCGCAAGGGAAACGCAACAATTAGCTGGCTCAGATAAAGATGGAAATTACCCACAGAGCCAGAAGGACACGTTCACAAAAAAAAATATCTCCAATTAAACAAGAACCAGGTCTAAGCTGAGGAAGACATGTCTGGCCAGCATAGACCGAGTCGAAACACTGGGCCAGGAGGGCGGAGCTATGCAAATGTATTTGACTCGGCCAATGCTGCATAGAGGGAGTCTTCCCCCAGACTGACAGACGTCCCCCTCATGCGGAGAAGATGGAAAGATGCATTTCTGATAGGATCCTCATCTGAAGCTATTTTTGAAGAGACCTTCTGGAGAATAGTTGAGGCATCAGAACAAACACAGAAGGCTATTTGTTTTGATTTTTCTTCCAAGTGTGTGTGTGATCAAGATCACTTGCTTTTGGAACTAACCATGGAGCAAGTGATGGCAACATCCCTAGTCCAATTCTTTGTAAAATACCAGAATGTTGAACCCACATGCCTACCTATTCATCACTTGATAAGTATAGTTTATATGTTGAATGCATAAAAAATTATGATAGTGGAAAATAGATTTTCATATCAGTTCAAACACTACTTTTTCAACTGTTACTTTACAAGATGGAAAAGTTTATTTTCCATCTTGTAAAGGAGAATGGAGACTGTGAGGCAGTTAAAATATAAGTAAACCAGGAAGAAGCCCCTATTTGAAAACAATTCTGTATTTGACCAGTTGATTAAGGACTGTTCAATATCTATCAAACTTAATTAAAAAAATAAAAGTAAGAATACTTGCATGCATTGGAGAGTATTAAACCCGTTCCCATTACTTCCAGCCACAGAGAATCTGGTCACTATCAAGCATAAATTTAAAGGAAAACCAGCAACTTACTCTTGACACCAACAAAGGTTCTCTGTGTTGTTTTTTAAAAAATCCCACAAACAAAGGGGAAAAAATCTGAAGTATTTGAAAGTTGATATTTACAGCAACTAGTTCAAAGTAGTATACGGTGGTCCCAATCCAAATTGCTTTCTTTACAGTAATTAAAACTGTCATCTGCAGATTATATAAATAATGTGTTATTTGGGAAGGCCTTTTGTCACATCATCGCGATATATGTGATTGAGATAATCTTGGATAATTGTTATGCTCCCATTATATCAGTTGGCTTATTGATTTATTGTAACAACAGTGACAATATTGGACAACAACAACTCTATTCTCAGTAGTGCAAAATTTACAGCTGCCATTTTAATTTTGCATGCTATTCCTGATGTATTGTTAAGTGGAAGTTTCCTGAAGAATGGCCTGAGGCAAATTTAAGATTTCCTGTTTTGGGCCTGATGAGGCCATACTGGCTAAGGAATTGTAGGAAAGGTGGTTGTATGATATATGGAAAAGATACAGAATAGGAAATTTGTTAAACTGAAATTGTTTATGCAAATCTACAAATCATGAGGGCAAGAATAATATAATTTCCCTTCTGGTCTTTATTTGCTTTATTTGCTTAATACAGTATAGTATAACCTTTATTGTTATTGTACATCATATATAAAACAAAATTAATTAATTCCATCTTCACAGAATTGCATTTTAAAAATGAACATTAAACTATGTATCATTTGCCAGAATTACATGTATAAGTGAACAAGCTTCATGACACAATACAGCATCATAAATGCTTCTCTATAATTCTTCATTATAGAGAAATAAGCAAATAAAATCAGCAAATGAATTCTATCTACAAAAGTACCTATCATAACCTCTTTCTGGAAAAGTACTATAATGTTTATTCTTCAGTAATGTTTTTTCTCCTACCTTTTTGTGGGAGAAAAATAACATATTTATGTATTCTGATTGAAATAGATTGGGGGGGGGGGTTAAAACTTTTTGTTCAGATATTATTACAGTGCTGTATATGTATGTCTTGAAATTGAAATGCAGATGCTGTATTTATATGCTTTGTAAACCAAGATCTGTTTTACAACTATTGATTGGACAGGCTATAGTGACTTGTTTAAAGATAATAGGCCTAAATGTTAGTGGATAATTTTTGCTCATCACACTACATTTAGTATTCCATATCAGTTGAATGATTGTCGTTAACAAGATTTTTTGTATTAGTATATTTGGTTTGGTGCCATTATATGAAAATTATTAAGTTTTAACCTCCATGACGGATTGAAATTGAAACTGAAACAACTTTAAATGAAACTTGCCTCTAGAAGTTGTGAATACTCTAACATTGGAGGTTTTTAAGAACCATTTGTCTGATGTTATATAGGGTTTCCCATTTCAGCAGTGGGTTGGACTAGAAGACCTCCAAAGTCCCTTCCAACTCTGTTATTCTGTTAGACATATTTTAGCACATCGATAATTTTCTTGATTTCAAATTTACTATCCAATATTTTTCCCTAGTGTCAATTGCACTTTGAATTATGATTACTGTAAGTACGGTGAAGTGAAAGTATCAAGAAAGCAATAATTTCTATGTACAATTTTCAATTTTGCTGTTGTATCAGTGTCTATACAGACACACTTATGTTGTATATGTGGGTCTGTTGATTGAGCTCTACTTATAAATATGCACTTGGTCCATTAAAAGTGGTATCACAGATGGAATCAAAATGCATAAAGCACTACACAAAGAAAATAGTCTGGGCAATAATATCACTGTAATCTTTACATCATTGCTTTAATTTAAGAAGAATGATGTGAGGTACTGCAAGAAATATGAATGCCAATTTATGGGGGCTAGCATCCAAAACATGTAATATATATTGCTCAGAGTAAAAAAAATAATAATTAAATGTCCATTTTATGATAATTGGCTTGTTGAAAAGAAATGCCGATGATCCTTAACCTTTCATTATTTTTTCCTGTCTTCACTGAACATGATTTTCAGTAGTATTCATTAGAGGGATCTCTTTAAGTGAGCAAACTGTTGCAATATCTACCTGATGGCCATTTCTTTCAGTGCCTTGAGATTCATGTTAGGCACATTTTTTCATGAATATTTTAAAGAGGTCGTGGTGTCAAAATATCAGTTGTGAATTGATCATCTGTGCAGAGAAAACCCACTGAGCAAGGTTAAGCACAGATATGGCTACCTTTCGTGACCCTTGGATTCCCTCTCCCCTCTCCTGTCCAGGGCCTTGCAACAGCTGTGGTGTTACCACTGTTTGTCATTATATTGACACAGCCATTTTCATGGTATGCCTGTTGTAAATTTGTTGTTACATGGTGCGTCTGCCACAAATTGCACGGTATACGTAAATTTGAGTGTGTGGCGGTGCTGGCATGGGAGGGGGATATCATGGTCCTGAATGGAGCGTGTGATGGGGCAGTCTGCAGGAGTTCTAACCCTGATAAATTGTTTACTTGTTAGCGATGGAGCTCAAGAACGGGTCTGGGGCTGCAAGCTCAGCGGGACAGAAGTATGAGGTGGACCTACGCCAATTATGGGCCTTTGTCAAGTCCTACTCTGTGATTGACACCAATGTTTCCCCTCTCACCATGGGTCCTTTTAGTAGCACAGGCCCAACATAGGCCCCACTGTGCTAATGCTATATTTTTGAATAGTACCTTCAACTTTCTCTGCAAAAATTAAGCTAGGCCCGAGTCGTGTGCAAGACCTAAGGCCTTTATTTTTTAGCATGGTTTTTCCCCCCTGTTTTTTCAAAATAAGTTAAGAACAGTAGTTATGGAGGCTCTCTTTGCAACAAAGAAAGCAAAGGAGCAAAACATTATCTTTGGCTGACTGACTTCAAGTTAATGATCTTCCGTGCTGAATTCTACCCTCTGCTACTCAATAAGGGGCTCTGGTAGTGTAAAAAGAAGCACCTCTTTAATCCACTAACACTTCATTGTCCTATTGTGGCAAAATGATCATTTCATCAATTTGGGGTGCTCTAAGCTCAGAGTAAGGGTTTTGGAAAAAAGAAAGAAAAAGAAATGATTCAGAGAGGTATTTCTCTCCTTCATTTTTCCTCAAGTGACGGCTGAATAACTATGCAAAAAAATTAAGGCATAATGACCCGGCAACAATGACAAAACCTAATTAGTCACGGAGGCCACTGGCTAATGAGCCGCAAAAAACGGCTCTTGAGTGTGTAATAACTGTATTTTTCTCCATTTCTTCTCCTTTAGTCACAGCCTTGTGTGGTATTTTTAACAAACTAAAATGGCACCAGATGCAACAGGGTTCAGACATTTTAACTTGAATTAAGAAACCATATGTTCAGATAAGTCATGGTTTCCTCTTTCCCACAGACTGTGCTCTGCATCTGTGATGTAAAATTGTGGTGGGTAGAGAACTGTCATTTACACTTTTACCCACCCTGCAAAGAAGCATAGTCTTGCCATATCTGTTTTGAAAAAAAAAAAAGCTTGTTGCAGGAGCTGTACATTTCATTTATGGCCCTTTATAAACTCTAAGTACAGAAGTTGAGAAATATATTATACTGCGTTCAGTTAAAAAAGGTTCTTATGCCTGTGCAAGATACACCTAGAAAAACAATCACATCCAAAAGTTTCTAATGGACATAGCAATGGGACAATATATGGCTACAATCCTAGAGACTTTCAGATTCTAGCCATTTAGCAGGTATTGCACAATTGTCATATGAAGACAGTCTGGATAGTTTGTAAATAGAGCCTTCCCCCCCTCCCAAATGTGATAGGTATGTCATTGAACAGATAATGAATAGGATTCATGTTTGAATGATTGTGATCATGATTGTGAATTGGATTCATGTCTGAATGTTCAACTGAGGGGAGAGCATCCAAGCATGTCAATGTGAAGAAGACCCTCATAGGAGATGGAACTAATAAATGATACATAGATAGGAGAAATGTAAAAAGGGACTAATTGTTGTATTCAATTGTCCTTTAATAAATTGCTCTCTATAGAAACGATAAACAAAAAAATATCTGGTATCCAAGAAAAAACACCCATTGTGTAAAAAGTAAATCCAACTGTTGGATTTGCTTAACAATAACCATGTTTACTTAACAACCCTTGCAAGAAATATAAAATTGGGTCTGGTCATTTGGTGACCCACTTAATGACCTCAACAATTTACAACTATAATTCCAGGTTCGAGTACAGTTGTAAGTCAAGGACTACCCGTTGTATTCTCCTTTTAATTTACAGTGGAAAAAAAAACTTTCCTCCTGTTGCAATTTCTGAACCTAATGTAACAGAGTCAGAATAGGCATGGGAAAAAACACCCAGTACATTTAATCAAGTAGATTTCTTCTAAGAGATGGTCAAGGGCCAAACCCTCCTTAGCTGCAGCATTTCCTCTTTCGGACAGTTTACTTTCTGAGATAAGATTAATCTCTACCATGTTCATTTAAAAAAAAAACTGTAAAAATGTAAGGTTTTAACAAGGATGGGGATTTTCTATGAGATGAGAATTTTAGGTTTTATATCAATGTTATTACTGCTTAATAGTCAAAGTCTTCTTCTGTTTTTGCTTCTGATTTGTTTTGTTACTATCTTTTTGATCATTTGTTTTCCTATTATAATCTTTTTATTGTAGGATGGGCCAGTGGTGGGATTCAACCGGTTCGCAGCACTTCGGCAGAACCAGTTGTTAAATTGCTAGCTGGCCCCACCCCACCCCTCCCCTTCCTGCCCCCTCCAGAAGTCACCCTGCGACCTGTTTTTGCTCCCAGGAGGCTGCAGGGAGGCTTACTAAGCCCAAAACAGGGCACAGGGAGCCAGTGTCCCCACAGCGACCGGGGGATGCAGGAGGCTGAGTGCTGCCTGTCATACCCCTGGCCATGCCCCACCATGGCCACACTCACCCAGCAGATCATTAAAGCAGAGAAACGGTTGTTAAATTATTTGAATCCCACCACTGGATGGGACTGCAAATTGCTCAGAGACCCACGGGAGTGAAGTATCATATAAGCCCCAATAAACAATTCATTATAACTATGATATAGTTGTGATAAATAACTCAATATGGAGATGGCCATAGAGCTGGATGAGTTTGATCCTGCAGAATCCTATCTAGTCATTATTCTCAAGCATTTCCTTGATTTACTGAAAAGTAAATGAAGTGATTGGAAAGATAACGTAGAGTGATCATGGCAGAAGACTAAAGGGGGACATGACTGAGTATTGGTAAGTCAGTTTAAGCATAGGCAATGTCTATAAGAGATGTTGATTCTTCTCTGGGCATTCCAGCTCAGCAACTGAGTTTCCTGTAGGGAATCATAAGTACAATAAGATGCCTGCATGTTTGTGGGTTTCCTTGAAGATAAAGTCATTTATATCTGTTCTGGGTTGAACATTAATTAGGCAAAGGCTATTGTGGTGAACAAGACACTGCAGTTACTATGCAATGAGGCAGCTAGTAGGATAAATAATCTACTACATCATAACACCAGTACTAAAGTTGCTGCATTATTAAAGCTGTCATCTATTAAATCCTACAGAGAATAGCATCAGAACATATCAGAAACTAGTTTGGGGTAGTGGTTAAGGCAGTAGGCTAGAAACAGGGAGGCTGAGTTTTGTCTCGCCTTAGCTATGAAAGACAGCTAAGGTGGATTTGGGCCATTGATTTTCACTCAGCCCTAGGAGGCAACTGACTTCTGACATTCACACCAGGAAAAACTTCAGGAACTTGTCTAAGCAATTGCTAGGAATCAACACTGACTGAAAAGCATACATATCAGAAATTGCTTTGCCAGAGATTGACTCTGCCTAGTGGATATGAACATGTTGATGTTACTTGATCTGCTATGAGCTCCTATCCCTCCCAGAAACAACAGAAAGAGGGGCCAGGTGGCAGGGATTTTTAGTTGTAGATCCTGGGCTCTGAAACATGCTTTTCCCCTGAGATCTGTTCAACATCATCTTACCTGTCATTCTGTAAGCCCGTTCTGATGTGCCTCGCAATTGTGGTGTTATTTTATTTTATTTTATTTTACTTTTATTATATACTTCATTTTATTTATCTGTTTTTGTATACTGTATATGCCTATAAAATACATCCATATATACCCACCCACAAACACAGAGCATTTATCTCTGGAAAACACAAGGAAGTTTTTATGTTTCAATTTTTATTAAGTTTTATATTGTATTATAAAATGCAAAAGCAAATAGAAGAGCAATGGGGGGAAGGGGGAAAAAGTGAAGAAAGGCAGGGGAAGAAAAAGAAGCATTGATTTCCGACTCTCTCTGTTACAGTTGAATAAGACCTTAAGAACAAATCACAGCTTTTTGCTTTTCCATAATAGTATGAACAATTCATATTTATAAAGATCTATAAAACACAAGGAACCTTTGTGCTACAGAGAAAGTTGAAATAGTAGAGGCAAAATAATTTCAAAAGAGGAAGAAATATGACATGGTATTGCCCTATGTTTAAATTACATGTAGTGTGAGGCATAGAGAAATATATCCAAGTCTATGTGGATGAGTTATGGAGGAATTTTGCGGCTGTAGTCTTTCCAAGGCGCTTTTCAATTGTGAAATGGATTGCTTTGCTATTGTGGAATATAAATTTTGTTCTCCTGAGAGCGTTCCATTTAAAAACTTGAGACTTCTGTATCTTTGATACCAAGATCATAGTTTGTTGGCTGAAAAAATGAAAACCTCTCTCTCCCCCCTTCTCCTTCCTCCCCCCCCCCCCATTTATGTTTGTATTTTGTGATATGTTAATAGAAAAGAAAAAAACAAAATTCTTTTGTTTTCCAGCTGCAGACATCAGCCAATGTGATATGGGCAGTGTGACCCTAAACCAAAAAATCTCATCCTTGTTCAATCCTTTATAGCAAAATACTAATCTCCTATTACATTTCCTCTTTTTCTCTCTTTCTCTCCCTATAGCTCACAATAGTTTAATTCCAAGGCTGTGCCTGGGACATCCTTCAAAAAACGATTTCCCAATAAGTTTCCTCCAATGTAAGATCTTTCATTTGGAAAACAGTGCATAAATTTATACATTCAAACTTTTAGCATAGAGGTAGAACAGATCCCCTTCCTGACCTCCCTTTCTTTGTTTTATACAACAAGAAGAGTATCTTTGAATTGAATTTCCTCTACTCTTATTCTATTCATTTTATATATTCAGTATACCGTTGGATTTTCTGTATCCTGGAAAAGGTTTTACTTCTTTTTAGCGGAAACCAATATTCTCATCTATATCGGCAGAACTTGTTTAGTGCTAAAGAATATTTTTATTTATAATGATCTTAGATTTGGCACTTCTCCAAAGAACAAAACCAAGAACACTAACTTTCATCTTTTCCAGTCCTGTAAGCTTGGCTGCTCTGTCCATTGGGCCTTTTCCTGCACCCAAGTAAATGTTATTATCCTCTCTTTTTTTTATATACTGCACTTCGTGCCCTTATGAACCTGTTGAAAAGTAGTGAAAGAGAGTTGAAAAGTACCACTGCCTCCGAAAAGTAGCGCTGACTAGGAGGCAGAAAAGGGGAACTCCGGTTTTATTCAGTCCTAAAGATAACACCATACAGAATGATAGACTCCTTGGAATTGTTTGTTCCCCTTCAGCCATTGTTTCTCCATCAGTGAATGAGCCTCTTAGCTGCACTTGAGGGCCTGTCACAGGTAGGCAACCAACAGAGATAATTCCCAGCCTATGCTTGATTGCCCCCTTATAGACACTCACTCATGATTCTGAAAGGCCTCAGACACTGTTGAATAAACTCCTACTCGCTTCCATAAACTTTTTCTCCCACTGAATTTTCCGGGGATGTGAGCAGCTCCCAGCCAGGCTTGAGGATGCTGCTGAATGGACTCCTGTTCTGAATCAAAGTTGGACGACCCCCAGCCTCTTTATAAAAGCAAGAGAAGAAAATGGGGCCATCCTTTGGGAGGAATTTGCTTTCTTCGGCAGGTGAAGACCAAGCCTGTGTAACTTTTGTGGCAGGGTTTTTGTTTTGGTTCGGGCTTTGCAGTCTCTCTGCTCCGCACTTTTAATATTTCTGATTTGACTTTCTTGCAGCGTATCCTTCCTTCCTGAAGCCGTCCGCAGACAGAAAGATGCTTTGCAATTCTTTGGTGATCGGCCGCAGTGAAACTCAAGAAGCATATGGGATACTCATTGGAAGATGAGGAGGTCACCTTTCTTTCATTTCCACTGTTATAGCAAAAGAGTCTGAAGGATTCTGTTTATGCTATAGCTGATTACCGGTGCCAAATATCCGAGGCACAAAAACAGAACCTTTAAGCAAATCTCTTAGAAATGTATTTACTGAAACAATGTTAAAGGCTAGGCATCAAAAAGATTTGTTTTGAAGCCCACTGCAAGCCAAGTAGATAAGCTGCGCCTGAATGCAAACATTTTTCAGATAGCACAAATTAAAAATAAAAATGTCTGTTACTAGTGTAATTTCAGCAAAACGCTAATATCACAACATAGTTGCTAGTTAAATCGCAAATTAAATGTACAATCATGATAGAAATGAATGAAACAAGTAATTTTTGAATAATCAGTAAACATCAGCCCCTTTCTACCATGATCAAATTTTAATAATCATACGGTACAAATATTTTATTATGTATTTTGTTATATGCTTATGTTATTGCATACATGGTTCATAAAGGTATATTGTTATTCATGCAACATTATTTTACATTATTCATTATTTTACATTACATTATATAGGGCCCAGAGGCAAATCAGAAATTCAAAAAGTACAACTAAGGGTTACACAGTTTATGTGGACTGGTCTTGCAGCTCCAACCCCAATCTGAATGAATGAAATAAACATTTCAATTGATTTTTTTTTATCGTGTTGAGCATAGTAAAACAAGCTCAAGAGCATTTCAAGGGGTCAAATTGGTGCTTTATGTTCCTTTCCTTCCTTAGAAGATCCTAGAAATCACCAAACTCTGATTTTTCCCACTTTGCAGAATGGATTCATTTTTATTTATTTCTACACTGCCTATCACACTTGCCTGACTCTGTGTGGATGTTAAAGAGCTATTATTTGTCCTTCATATATCACAAGAAGTACACACAGCCCAGACTGGGAAATAGCTATCACACCGAAAAAACAATTTCAGTGACACACATTTCTTACCTTAAAAAAAAAAAAAAAACAAGCTGTAGCTTTTGCAATTATTGTTTTGCTATTACAAAGAAAAATATATATTATTTTTTAAAAAATAAAAGTAATAACATATATGCTTTAAAAATAATAAGGGAGGAAGGAGCCCCATCACTTCGAGTTCTTATCTTGAGTTCTTCTTTTTTAGTGCAGCCCCTAACATGTCACACAAAAACCCACAGTAGCCCTCATGCCAATATCTGTGTTTCAAGTACAGATGATTCTACAAGTTTATCATTCACTTTGCATTATGCCTATTTCCCTTCAAAAACAGAAAGGATCTTTCTAAAACAATTAGTCAGGAATGATAGTCCTATATTACCTTCCTCATTTATAAAATATGCAGCTCATTATGTACTTTCACTCAAATGCAGTTTTTTGCTGATTCAAACAGACAGGTAATATTGGCAGGAAGTAACTTGTTATACATGATCTGGTTAGTTTCATGTAAAATATATATGCATCATACTATTTCCTTTCAGGATAAGCAACATTATGAAAACTGCTGATGGGAAGTAAATCAAAGAAATTAAAGGCATGATATAAGAAAATTGTTTGGTTTGCTTTTCTATACTTTTATCATCTTCAGTAATCTTCCTTCGTATGTTTCTTGTTTAAGCTTCTCAGTTTTTTTTTCTTCTTCTTTTTGAGTATCTCATTAACACCCTCAAGCTAGGATTTTCTGATCATTTTGTTCCTCTTGACTTAATCAGTTTTTTCTATAATGTTCCATAAAGAAACAGCATCTATATTATAAGTCCAGTCCCACCATCTGCAACCCAGCCATTCTTAACATTTTCACAACATCCGTGATTCTCATCAGGTTTTTTTCCCCCTTATATTCTGAATAGATTTTATTGCACTGTTCAGTATATCCTAAAATATTCCATCCAGCATTTTATCTCTTCAATTTTTCCCCAAATCATTGCATCACATTTATTTTTAAATCCATTCTTTGTGTTCTGGGCTCCTTATTTATGTTCCCTCAGCTGCTTTAAAAGCAACATTTTGTTCCCAATCAAAATTGCTTTGCATTATCTTTACCTCTTTTCAGCTCAGACATTCCTTGACTCTGCATTCCTTGCAGCTTTTTTTTTTCTTTCTAGCCGTATTATATAGGGTTTATCAACATTTTTACAGCAAACATTGTCCTATATGTATTTTTTCTGGTCTATATGTTATTCTATCATTCTAGTTTCATTTATTCTGTTAACAAATCAGTCTGTTCCCTATTCTTTTTCTTTTGCAGTTATAGTTGTTTTGTAATTTTTTATTTTTAAAAAATTAATAAACATTTAATTTATTTATTATTTTAAATATCCAGAAGCAACCTAAAATACTCTGCCTCTCAGTCAGAATGTTTCAGTGCCACAGTATTCATTTTCTCTATCTTGTACAATAAATAAAATCATTCATAAATTTATATTTATTCCTCTGGCATCAGTGGTGGGTTGCTACCAGTTCGTCCCGGATTGGGCAAATTGGTAGCAGTGGCAGCGGGAGGCTCCACCCACCCGCACGCGAGCAAGCGAACCGGTAGCAACGGGATTTGAAACCTACTATTGCTTGGCATGTATGTAGATGAATAAGTTTGTAATTAAACCATATTTTTAAAGCAGAACTTTTTAAAGCAGATGCAGGTATCCTCAATTTATGACAAGTTTTACACTTACAACTGTTGCAGCATCCCCACAATCATATGATCAAAATTTGGCCACTTGGCAACTGGCTTCTATTTATGACAGTTGCAGTGACCTCGGGTCATGTGCTCACCCTTTTCTAAGTTCCCAGCTGGCTTCCAATAAGCAAAGTCAATAGGGAAAGCCAGATTCATTTAACAACTGTGGCAAAAAGGCTGTATAATGGGGTGCAACTCACTTTACAACTGTGTTGCTTTGCAGTAGAAATGTTGAACTCAATTGTGGTTGTAAGTCGAAGATTACCTGTACTTACCAAGCAATTGGCATTCAGTTACATGATTTGATTTTTAAGTAGCCTGGTCACTTTTTTCTGTAGTCTTGTCTTAATCCTATCCATGCAGTTATTTCATTGAAACATAATATTTCTTCTGGAAATTTAGAAATATTCGTGATTTTCTTCCAAACTATACATCCTTCTATCTGCTCTAGTCTGTTGATTCTGAGTGGTTACAAAACTTTAGTAATTACGATTAAAAGAATATAATAAAAACCATAAATAACAATAATCTCAACCACTCTTGTCTATGATGCCACTTCTTTGAAAAAATAATTAATTCATTCTGCATAGGCTGTTCTAAATAGCCAACTTTCTATGACCCTTTCAGACAAGCCCATCCTTACTGTTGAAATAAGCTGTCATGGGGAGAAGAGTCATCACTCAGAAGCTTGCCCTTGGGTCACTGATGCTGACCTTTTTCATCATAGGGTTCCACAACAAGTTCTTCCCCTTGGATCTTACTGAATGGGCACTTTCCACATTGAGAAGCTGGTCTTGGGTATATTCAAGTGCTCAGTTATGAAGAGCTTTAAGATGACACGCTCATATTCAATTGCAACTAGAAGTAAATTGGCAACTGATGCATCTCATACAGTAGATGTGTTAAATGAACCATTACCATGGGTGCCAGAGTAGTGGTGAATGAGTGACAGTGTTACCTGGGAGGCTCTGCAGATTTCTCTGCTATGGTACCACCAAATGGGTGTCATAGGTACGGTCCTTCATTACCTATAATGATATTGCTTATTTCTCGTCTGGACTATTGTAACGCTCTCTACATGGGGCTCCCCTTGGGGTGCACCGGAGGCTTCAACTGGTGCAAAATGCGGCTGCACGGGGGATTATGGGAGCGATGGGGCGCTCCCACATGACACCTCTCCTGCGCGAGCTGCATTGCTTCTGGTGGATTTTCAGGTGCGCTTCAAGGTGTTGGTGACCACCTTTAAAGCGCTCCATGGCTTAGGGCCGGGATACTTACAGGACCGTCTTCTGCCACCAATTGCCTCCCACCGGCCGGTTCACTCCCACAGAGAGGGCCTCCTCAGGGTCCGTCAGTCAGACAATGTTGGCTGGCGACCCCCAGGGGGAGAGGCTTCTCTGTGGTGGCACCTACCCTCTGGAACGATCTACCCCCAGAGATACAAACGATCCCAGACCTTCGGACTTTTCGTCAGGCCCTAAAAACTTACTTTTTTCAGTTAGCTGGGCTGGCCTGATTTTATGTTGATTTTAAAGTTTGATACTGATTTTAATTGAAATGTTTTAAATTATGGCCCAAATTTATTCAATTACTTTTAAAATTATTTTAACTTTTGCGTACAAATGTTTTTACTCTGGCTGTTCACCACCCTGAGTCCGAAAGGAGAAGGGTGGTATATAAATCTAATAAAATATTAAAGATAAAGATTTGTGATTTTCACATAATGATTTTTAATAAGACGAGGTATAGACTGGGTTATTACAATGTCAAGGATAATAATGGTCAGTTTCAACACATTTTAGCCAGTATGTGTCAAGGACCTGGAGAGAGAGCCACAGCCAAAACTCTAGAAACTAGAGACTCTAGAAAGAGAACAGAGAAGAAGAACAAAGAATAGAATAGAATTCTTTATTGGCCAAGTGTGATTGGACACACAAGGAATTTGTCTTGGTGCAAATGGTTAGTATTCATAACATTAGTTATCTGGTTCATGTCAAATGACTGACATCAGTTTAACAAATCTGAAGGAACTTGCAGAATTGTGTGCTTTCTGACAAATCACAGAATACGTATAATCTCAGAAGATTGGAGAAAGGAGAATGTTTTTTTTTTCCTTCAAAAAGGTAAAAAAGAAGACTTTGGTGGTTACATACCAGTCAACAATGATTCCTGGCAAAAGTCTGGAACAGATTATTAGCATGCAGTTTGTTACCATATAAAAAAATAATGGATTGTCTGTTAAGAGCAAATGCAGCTTTATCGAGAATAAATAGTTTATATCAAAACTATAAAAAAAGAGATTGAATGATCAATTTAGTTGATCACAGGATTGTGGTGGACATGGTAAACCTTTAAATGCAAAACATTTTAAAAAGTTATCCCATGAGATTCTGATACAAAAGGCAGAAAAATGTTGCCTGGACTATGTTATCATTGGAGGAGTTCACAGTTAGTGGAGCAGTCATGCCCAGCAAATTTGGGTTTAAGACAGACAGCCATATAAATCAAATTTAAAAATGTAAAATAAATAAAGTAAGCATCAATGTTTTTGGGTCAAGATAAGGGAAACTCCATGAGGATGTACCGTCTTTTTCATGTGACTGCACATAATGCCGGTTAATGTGGATACAGACAGGCCATTGACCATCTACTATAAGAGATTCTATAAGAATGAATTAGAAAACTTTGCAAATTTACCTAACTTTACTTTCACATATACCCTGAATTAAGCAAACTCCATAGTATAAACGAAGTCTGTAAAACCAAGAATATAGCAAGAGATGCTAATCTGCTAAAATGCATTTTAACTCCCTTGCCAGCTAACCTTTAATACTATTAAATCCAAACCATATAATTATTTTGATTCACACTTCCTATCTGTGAAATAACAGTACTTATTTTCCTGAAATAATCCTCCTATCCACTGTACTATGCAAGTTATAAGTAAGTAAGATGAATCAAATAAGGGGAAAGATGTTTATGCAGTATCTTTGTATTTCCTGCAATCTTTGTACTTTGGTTGTCTTGAAAATATCTACAGGCTTTTGTGCTTTCTGTGAAAAACCTCCTTTCATAAGGTGAAGCTTATGCCAAACATTGACTAGATAAACTCTACTCATTGCCTCACAATACTTTTTTTTAAAATTATTATTAATCTTTAAAGGGATGGGCTGTTGGTTAACTGAGGAGTCCCCTGCTTGATTGACAGTATCTGTCAGAGGCAATGAACTCCACTTGAGCATTGCCTTTATGTTGCTGTGTAAAGTTGTTCAACTGTGACCCTTCCATCTGTTCCAGCTAATCTGAAAGTCATTTAGTCTCGTTTTAGTATTCATCCTAAACATAGCGCCTTCTCCTGTTAACACACATATGCAAAGTTGGGCAGTCAGCTATGTAAGAGTTTTTTTTCTTTCATAAAATCTCATTTATGACATCTATGTAAACATTTAGTTATTGAACAAATGCAAAACTAAATACGCTTCACATCAGCTTAATTATTTGGTAGTGGCATCTGTTTATGACTCAACAAGTTGTCTAATTCAAACTTTCCAAGTAATGCCTGGTTTTTACATATAACACGACTTCTGCAGCATTTAAAGTGTAACTTTCCACATTTGAAGTATGTGATCATTCCTGTTAAATAACTTTATGTAATGTGCTACTTGAGATCTTCATATGAATATGTAGAGCAGGTTTTCATAGCCATGGATGTGATTCTTCTTATTTGTTGAACCTTTGAATTTGCACCATGTGAATACCTACAAATTATTTAATTCACAGTTCACAGTAAAGCTTTGTGACAAAGCTAATTTGCATTTCTAAGCATTGCTTTCATTAGAACAGTAAACAGCTTGGGTGTTGCAGACATCAGAAATGGTCTTCTGCTTACATCTGATTCCAACCAACTGATTTTTGCAATAGTAAAAAAGCCAGTTTTCTAGATCTAAATATCATTATTTTTCCAAAAGTGAAATATTTCTTTTTAGGACCAGAAACTGCCTTAGGTTTAAACACATCAATGAAAGAATGAACAATAATACTTAACCTTACCAAGTCGTTCATAGAATACATTTTTGCTAATTTATCATTCAAATATTTGCAGAACTATGCTATGATTTCCCATGCCTATTGACTTTGTTACCAAAAATAAATAAAGATGATAGTGGTATGTATGCTAGACTTGCTTAAGATCACACAGATATTACTTACTGTTTATCTCACAAGTAGGCAACATGCAGCCTTAGGTTTCTTCACATGGATGTCTATATGCAGAGACAAAGGGTAGAGACAAATAGTGAAATGTGCATGACATTGTAATGTAAATGTTGATTGATTCTTTGCATCAAAATTCCAGTCACAAATACATAAAGTCAACATTTGCATGATTGTGCCATCTCACTTTTCTTGTCATTTTGGCATCGTTCAGCTTTGTTTTAAACATTATTTCCACATGCAGATTCCAAATCACATTTTTAAATTTCCCACCATTTCATGATAGGAAATATGTGAAAATTATACCTCTAAACATTTCCATCGCATCACTAAACATTGTGAAAAATTGGCTTAGGACACAGTTCTATGAGCAGAGTACTTTTTCGCAATTCTTTCAAGCAGTTGCTCTCCCTGTTCTCCAAAGTATCCTTTTGGAATTGAATCTGAAGCATTGCATAGTCCAAATGAAATAGCAATAGCAATAGCACTTAAACTTACATACTGCTTCACAGTGCTTTTACAGCCTTCTCTAAGCGGTTTACAGAGTCAGCATATTGCCCCAACAACCTGGATCCTCATTTTACCCACCTCGGAAAGATGGAAAGCTGAGTCAAGCTTGGTGAGATTCGAACTGCCAAATTGCAGGCAACCGGCAGTCAGCAGAAGTAGTCTACAGTACTGCACCACCGTGGCTCTTAAATAATAAGAGCCAGATTGTGTTATGACTGAAGTGGAGGAGAAGGACTAGGAAAATTCAAGCCTGTTCATTTCAAGTATAAGGAGGGCCCACCTCTTGTTACATTTGAAGTTTTCATTCTCACTTTACAATTATAGTACACTTACAAATATAGTACAAATTTATATGTAAATCAGGCTTGAACTACATTAAAGAACGACATACATCACTGTAAGTATGTGATGTACGAGCATCCTACTGAAGATCCCATTGGAGAATATAAAGAGCCTGTTAAATCAATATAACAATCTCAATAATCTTTCATACAATTTTTGAGGGAATTAGCAAATCATTAAATAGGCTTTTTCACCTCTTTTGCAAACTAAAAGAATGTGATAAGAAGTTTTGTGGGCACTACAAGTAGCAAATTAGTGTTGTGTATTGCATCTTGTACAGAGAGTAGAAAGAGAATATAAAAGAAATCAGTACATCCACGATCATGCTCTTTTGCTATAGATCTTCAAAACAATTCCCATATTCAACGGGTAGCACATGGGAGCATTTTTGCAATATTCAGGAATTTCATATAAACCAAAGTTCTGATTTCCATTTTTTGCTTGTTAATCCTGCTTTTTGATCAAAAGCATAGGGCAGCCCACATGGCACTCCCTTCTCTTATTTTTCCTCATAAAACAACTCTGGAAATAGGTTTGATGGTTCAGTGGTTAGAATGCAGTATTGCAGGCGAACTCTGCCCACAGTCTGAAGTTCGAGCTTGACAGGCTAAAGGTTGTCTCAGCCTTCCATCTTTCTGAGATTGGTAAAATGAGGATTTAGATTGTTGGGGGCAATATGCTGACTCTGTAAACTGTTCTGACAGTGCTGTAAAGCACTCTGGAGCAGTACATAAGTCTAAGTGCTTTGTTATTTCTAAAAGAGAATAATTGGCCCAATATTAACTGTTTTTGTATACCTATAAATACAGTCCTGATGTAAGTATATTCATTTATTAAAATAATATCTGTACAGTTCTCCTACATACATCAAAATCTTAGGAAGACTTTGAACCAGGAAAAAGTATAGGTAGTCCTCACTTAATGATCACAATTGGGACTGGCAAACAATATGGTCATTAACTGAAACAGCACCAGGCTGTTTCAGTTAAGCCTGGTGTTACTGCACCAGGCTTACAATGTGAGTTCCATTGCAGTTGTTAAGCACATCACCTACGGTCGTTAAGCATGTGACTGTATTTTTCTATAAAGTTGTTTTTTGAGTGCAATTGTAAGTTTGAATGGTCACTAAACAGGACAATCATTAAGCAAAGAATAGCCGTATTTGCCTATGTAATGTACTTGAAAGATAAAACATTCCATCTTGCTAATTTATTGACATGATAACCTAATAAAAATACTTAAGTAAATAACAGTAATTTTGAAGGAATATATTTGCATTCTAGTATTAATTAATTCAACATATTTAACTGTCATCTTGTAGATATTAGGTCAGTATACAGATATTAAAATAAACACAAAATCAATCAGCTAGTTTTATATTTCAAGAAGAGTACATTTCTATTAACTTGCTTATACATTTATTTTAAATTAAACTTATACCTTTCCACCAAAGGACACAACCATATAAGTAAAGAAGATAAATTCATGATGTAAATAAAATAAAATAAAATACTTATTGCTGGAGAATTGGAGAGAAAAAGCAATGATTCACCTAACAAAATATGAATTCCATTGAGGTTTTTTATTAAATTGAATGTCAGATCTTTCTCAAATGCTTGGCTCCTTCCACTTGTCTGTGACATAATGCACCTCAATTGGCCAAAATTGTCTGTCGGTAACTTCTTTAAATTCTTATGAACTCATATTTGTATCACCAGATATAGTATCAAGCCACCCTGTCTTTTGTCAGCTTCTTTTTTTATTTCCCTTGCTTATTTCAAGCATCAGAATTTTCTCCAGCCAAGTTGTTTTAAAACACAGAATCTAAGTCTGCATACCCATAAAATTCTGTTTAAAAGCATTGATCATTAAAAGCTTTTTATAATGAACAAAACAGGGAAATTCTAAAGACCTGAATCAGCTACAATACCAGGAACTCCTTCAGCAGCTTAATTAAAGATATAATCATTCATGTCTATTACTGTTTACAAATAATGAAAGTTTGTGTAAGAAAGGATATTCAACTATGTAGAAAAAGATTGTGTTTGTTTAATGTTCCTCATGTCATATCATTGCTTTGGTTTTACAGTTATTTGGGCTCATTGGGTTTATATTCTCTGTAACTAAATATAAACCTTCAATTGGTTTATAATTAGAAATTGATTTCTTAAGGAGAAAAAGATATTATTTCTTTCTCCTATACTGCATGCTAATTTTTAGCAAAGTTATTTGCAAGGACTGTCTGCAAGGAATATAGCATGCTCCAAATAGATACATATGAAAGATCAGTAAATTTCCCCTTGTATTAGTCTACCTATTTGATTTTTATCATAAATCAAATTACATGCTATTGAGTAGAATCATGCCAAAAATTTAAAGAGACTTGGCTATAACCATGAGGTAGCCTAGATTATTCCCTCTTCATAAACTATTAATAAAACCAATTAACTTTAAATGTAATGAATCCAATTAAATCTAATGAATTACTTGTACACCATACAGGATTAAATAATGTCATAATTTATCCATGCACTAAATAATTTTAACAATTTTGCATGTGAGATATTTTCTGGAATATTTTAGCCCCTCAAAAAAAAATTGGCACAGACTTTGGAACATGTTGAACAGATTCAACAAAATGTTTCTTTCTCTAATTAAATCTCTTAAAAACCAAAACCAAAAACAAGTTTCGTTGTAGTAATGTCACATTTTACAATCTGATAGCTTCCTGCTAATAACTGCTGTTTATTTGTGTCTCTGTATAACATAAAACAGCTTCACGATGTGAAAATGAAGACATTAAAAGTGCATGCTTCACGGAACTGCAAAATAATTGACTTGTCCATTTAAAAAAAGTTCAATCTGAAAGCCTAAATTAGGTTTACCAAATAATGGCATTTGTCACTTTCATGCCCTCACATATCATAGCACATTTAGCTGCAATCCGGAGAGCTGGTCATTTAGGACTGCTTGCTGTTTCATTCATTCAAAATGCAGAATGCAGTGTGTGTCAAGGCCACAGTTCAAAAGCAGAAGGCTTTCATTTTCAGCAAGTTGTCACTGGTGCAATTCAGAAAGAGGGTAAAAGGACTTTTTTCCATTATTCCCTTTAGTTTTACTAAAATTGTTGAGGTCATTGGTATAAGCTGATTTAAAATTTGGAGGTAAATAAGATATGTCATATATGTCTTGGCTTAGAAGTTAAGCAGGGTCAGGCCTGTCTAGTAGTTAGACAGAAGATTTGCAGGAACATCAGGTCTGTAGGCTATACTAGGAAGTTGAAAAAAACCCCTGGAGAAGATCATAGCAAACCACCTCTACCGTATGTTGTTGCCAAGAACAGTGCATGACTAATTCAAAAGTCAGCACTATCTCAAAGAAGATTTTAAACAGAAGCTAGAAGAAAGTCTTCAAGTTAAGTTTTCCTTGTAGTTGTATAGAAGTGATTTGCACTGTTTTCTTCAGAGATGTCTTTCAATTTTCCAATCTAACTTGCACCACTGGTCCTCCAAGTTATTTTTGTTCATTGGATTTATATTCTCTTATATAAATCTTCAGAAATACATTGATTTCTTAAGGAGAAAATGTAATTCTTTCCTTCTTGTATATGTTAACTTTCAATGAAGTTACTCGCATGGACAATCTGCAAGGAATATAGCATGTTCCAAACAAGTACTTATAAAAGATTAGTAAATGTCTATATTTGCCCCTTTCTTAATCTACCTACTTGGTTTTTGTCATAAATTAGACTATGTGTTGCTGAACGAAAAATAAGTTAAAGAGTTATGTTCTAATACTATCTATGATTCAACCAAACTCTGACCAGCTATTGCCTCTTGGTGAAGCTTTCCATTCAGATACAACATCTGCACAAATGCATGTTTCATAATTTAACCTGGGTAGTAACTAAGGCCTTCAAATGTACCTTGTTGTTTCCCTCTATATGACCTGGACAAGCGCCCATAATTTTCAACTATTGGCCTTGCTGGCTGTTGATCATATAAGTTGAAGTTAATTTAATCTTGAAGAAACTTAATCAAAAATGATTGTTGTAGAATATTAAATTTCATATTGTATGAGAATTTGCATAGTTTCACATTCTTATGGAAATATATGAATAATACCGTGTTTCCTCAAAAATAAAACCCTGTCTTATATTTTTTTGAACCCTGAAATAAGTGCTTGGTCCTATTTTCAGGGAGATCTTATTATTTTGGGGTATGTGGAGGAAACCAGAGGAAATGGCAGGGACCAGCTGTGCATGCGTTTAAATATTTTCAGGGAGGACTTATTTTGGGGGGGGGGGCTTATTTTAGTGCATGCGCTCAAAAGCCCAATTGGGCTTATTATCAGGGGATGTCTTATTTTAGGGGAAACAGGGTACACATATTATCACTCTTCCAGATATTGTGAACAGAGCAGATAAGGGTGTCCCTATCTATTACACAATTTATTAAATTAATTTTAATTTACTAAACAATCATAGATATGATTTTATGTAGTTATGTACAGGATAATAAATTAGAAAGTAATTTCTATCTGATATGCTATTTTCTTTTGATGTTCTGCTAATTTAATGTGTGGTAACTTTCCTTCTAATGATATGAGCAGGGTGTTTGTGTTTGTCACAAATTGCATAGATCAGAACTTCAAACATAACTTTGAGTACATCCCTTAATATATTTTTAGAAACTACCTAGATGTAAAAGGCAATATAAAGTTTAGTAAATCAAATGTACTGGGTTACCTATGATAAATACCTTAGCTGAAAATTTGAGCTTCAGCTCTGTTTTATTCCAGTTCTTTGACTGTCAATTTGCTTTCTACATAACTTAGTGCTTTTCTGTCAAATTTGATGTTTTATAAGCAAGCAAAATCCAGTTTCCTGAATCTTTGTTATGTCAGTTTTGATTCAATGCACTGTTTTGACTTTCTTCACCACTTAAATCAGTTGCAGCTAATTAAAAACTGAAGTGCAGAAGTCTAGCTTATGAATTCTTAATGCCGCAAAGATTCTTCTATGCCTTATACAAGTTCTGAGAGTTTGCACAGTTTTCACTTTTATCCCAGGAAAGCTGAGGTACAGATCTCTTGTGTGCTGGTATAATGTATACAATTCTTATGACATCATTCTTGGGTGGCATGCCAAGCAAATAAGTATTAAGAGTGGGAAACATTGAACTTCATCTGTTAAAAAAAAGTCTGAAAAGGCAACTTCATTAAACTTATGGAGGGGTGGGGTTTTTTTTTTTTTTTTTTTTTTTTGCAGTGAGGTAACAGAGCTTATAGTGTTTTGCAAAGAGAGATGAGAAAGGGCAGGTTTTTCTTATCTTTTGTTATTGGAGTTGACCCTCAGGATCCTTAGACCTTGGTGAGAGCTTAAGCAAGCTTAGATCAAGGAAGGATTTTGAAATTGAATTTATTCAGATTAGTAAACCTTTCCATGACAGGATTTAGTCTCAACAAGCTGTTGCCAAGTTGGAATATACAAAGCCCAATGCATTTTGCTGGTGTACAATCAGAAAGAAAGAAAGAAAGAAAGAAAGAAAGAAAGAAAGAAAGAAAGAAAGAAAGAAAGAAAGAAAGAGAAAGATTTCACATAAACAATCATTTAAGTGTTGTTTAAAAGCATGGTAAAGAAATGCTTCAAATGCTCACTTTTTTCTTTTTTAAAATAATAGTTTATTCTTTTTGTGCAAAAGTTATATAACCAAATCAAAAGAAAAATATAAATCAAAGTAAAGTTAGAAAATAGAATGGACATGTCAAAATTAAAACTCAATACGGTCATTAATTAAGGTACATTTTCAGAGAATTAACAAATGTATGAAAATCATTTAGAAATTACATGCCTCCAAAATGATCTGTAATGTCAAGAAATATAAATCCCTTATTTGATGAAGGAATAAGCAAACTTTGTTTCATGAAGAAAAATATTTCTTCATTCATTCCCGCATCCCTCTTTTCTTTTTACAAAATCAGCTATCTATGTACTACTAAAACACTTGTTTCTGTAATGTTTAACTGGTGAACTTGTTCAATGTTATCTCCAATAGGTTAATTTATAAAATGCATCCAAAATCCTGTGGAATTGAATTTTGGGGGATTTTATAAAACACTTTATGAAATAAAAATGATCATAAAGCATCATCACGTCAACTGGTGATATTTGACTATGCAATTTTGTTCAACATGAGTTGCTTTCAAGTGAGATATGTCTCTGAATATTTCCCTAAAATTTAAGAACTTTTTCAGTACATTAGAAGCAGTACATTAGAAGCTCTGCCACTGTTGAAAGCATTGAGAAATCTGATAAGGAAATATCTCTAAAACAATGACACAACAGGTTGTCTAATAAACTATTAAAACTGTCTGATGCTTCATAAACTTTAATTTTTGTTTGATTCTTTGTTTGATACTTTGTAAGCTTCAAAATAAGGGACACGGTGGCTCAGTGACTAAGACGTTGAGCTTGTCAATTGAAAAGGTCGGCAGTTCAGCAGTTCGAATCCCTAGTGCCGTGTAACGGGGTGAGCTCCTGTTACTTGTCCCAGCTTCTGCCAACCTAGCCATTTGAAAACACATAAAAATGCAAGTAGAAAAATAGGGACCATCTTTGGTGGGAAGATAACAGCGTTCCATGCGCCTATGGTGTTTAGTCATGCCAGCCACATGACCACAGAGACATCTTCGGACAGCGCTGGCTCTTCAGCTTTGAAACAGAGATGAGCATCGCCCCTAGAGTCGGGAACGACTAGAACATATGTGCGAGGGGAATCTTTACCTTTACCTTAGCTTCAATTGGGCAAAAGATTGCATCACAGGACAACACTTAGTCAACAAAGATGCTTCAAATGGGCTAATGTACAGAGTGCTGAGACACATGACTCCCAAGAGAATTAAATTTGGGGTTTTATTTTGTTTGTTTTATTTTTTGTCAGTTCTATACCGCCATGCTGCTGCAGTTCAATGCCATTGCCAAATTGCTGCAGTGAGTTGTTATATAGATGATCTTCATTTTCAGCATTCCCTTCTCACAAGTCAGTGGGAAACCCAGAACTGATAAGTACTGACAGTCCTTGCCACCTTCCCACTAGCAAAGTATTTGCTTGTGGGAAGCTTGCATGAGAAGAAGAAATGGTGCACCCTTTGCCAGTCCCTCTGTGCTTACACCATGTCAGCCAATTGAACAATTGTTCCAAGAAGTTGGAAATCACTCCCACTGATTTTCTGCCCATCCATGGTCATTCTGTTTTTCTGTTTAGGTAAGGAGCCACCTCTGAAACAATAATTCAGTGGGACATGAGTTGTCTAGTTATCTTTAAAAAGACAAGGGCAAAAATATAAAATTGGAATTATGGATTTTTCCTTTAAGGTTGCTGGAGAAAAAAAAATTGAAACAAAATGTGAAACTTTTGCTATCATAGATTATGACAGTGAAGAAACTTAATAAGTGCAAATAGAAAGCTGTATTATCCCTCACAATGGAAAAAATGGATTTGGCTGAGAGGCATTGTTAACTTTCTTTTTTTAAAAAAATAAAAGATTTTATCCACTTTTGTTTCCTATTTGGAAATTGATTCAGACTTTATGCTTGAAATAGAAGAAAAATGAAGTCGGTTTGAAGATTGGCTAATTGTGTAATTATAGAAATGGCTTGTATTAACTAAATGTAATATTTAAAAAATGATGCTGTAATTGTAGTTAATATTTTACTGTAAAGACTTGGAAATCAATGTTTTTTTTTCTTTTAGTTTTCATCTTCTTTTTCTAATCTTTATTTTTATATTGTTAATAAGCCTTAATAAAAACCTAAAGAAAAAAAAGTGAAAAAAATTATCTTCAGCTGGAGATAGTGAAAGAGAATATCTTTGAAAATGATGTGCCCTTATTTCATCAATTAAAGTGGAGAATTCTATAGGCAATTCATACATTGAGATCCTAGTTTACAATAATAAAGTGGACTTGTATTTCAGAGGACTGACAGAAGCATACTAGTTGAACCAATTATCAAAAAGAAAGAAAGAAAGAAAGAAAAATATAGTCCACCTCTCCAACTCAAATAGCTAATTAGGGCTGATGTTTGTTTTCTAACATGGCTTTTCTCATCCTATCCAGGGAGCCAAACAAGAAAGAAGTAGGAAAGGCTTGGAGAAGGTTGAGAGGGCAGCCCCTAGAGGATAGAGGTTTTTTTTCTATGATTTTCTTTTCAGGCCATGTATGAATCTTTTTGCTTGTTTTTAAAAACTCAACTTATAGTTCAAAGAAAAGCATTGGAACTTGGATGGCTTCCAAATGTCTTGCATAAATAAATTATCAGGGGAGAAGTGAGGTGAACTCATATGGGAAAGTGATTACTTGAAAAGTTGGTCTCACCATTTTTATTTAATAGGATAAGGGAATATGTGGCATGTGTATCTTAATAAAGCTGCTGAGATTTTTTAATGGCAAGAGAGCTGTATGTTGTTGTGGCAGTTATACTGATAAGATGTAGAGATGTAGGGACAATGAATATGATTGAAATGTAGAGGGCTACAAACTGTTTTAAGCTCTGAGAAAGAAGATAACATTTGGTAGCAACTCAGGCAGATGCTATCTTGATTCACTGAAGTCTAAGAAAAAAGGAGGAGGTTTAGCACCATCAAATGTGCAATATTCTGTTTATTATAGCCAATCTCAATAAAAGTTTTCTCCTTCCTGTGCAGTTGATTTACTGGCCTGATCTATCTATTGGAATTGATTTAATATGCCAGTAATAGAATCGTAAAGGGACATGGTGGCTCAGTGGCTAAGCCTGTCAATCGAAAGGTCGGAAGTTCAGTGGTTCGAATCGCTAGTGCTGCATAACAGGGTGAGCTCCTGCTACTTGTACCAGCTTCTACCAACCTAGCAGTTCAAAAGCACATAAAAAATGCAAATAGAAAAATAGGGACCATCTTTGGTGGGAAGGTAACAGCATTCCATGCACCTTTGGCATTTAGCCATGCTGGCCACATGACCACAGAGACATCTTCGGACAGCGCTAGCTCTTCAGTTTTGAAACGGACATGAGCACCGCCCCCTAGAGTCGGGAACGACTAGCACATATGTGCGACGGGAACCTTTACATTTACCTTTAATAGAACTGTATTAGGAGAGAGTCCATAATCCCCTTTATAACTCTAAACAAATAGAAACATCTTTCCTCTTGAAAGATGTCATCTTTCCTCTTGAGAGATGACAGGTGATGTGAGCTATGGCAACTTAAAAGGTCAGTCATGAATATCCCTTTTACCAACAGTCAGACTTCTTGCTTCGTAGTGTTCAATATCAACTACTTTTAACTTATCATTTATGGTACTGAAGTCACAGTGTTCTTCAGACAGGTTGGCATTTCCAGTCAACATAAAAACCAAATAGCGATATTTTATGGGAGTTCGAGTTCCATCCATATGGAATGACATAAGCATGAATAAAGTGGCTCTGGACCACTCACGTTTCCTACAAAATTATTTTTATGATACATTGTGTTCAGTTATATTGTTTTTACCTTTCAAATTATATATTAAATATTGTTAAACAATATATTAAATATTGTTTATATTTATACTCTTTAGACTCTAGGAATCAATATATAAATATTTTAAGTAACTAGAGTAACTGGGATTTATATTTTAAAAACATATTTCTGAGTGTATTTAGTGTTTTCCATTCATGGCATTTATTTTGAAGCCAGTCAAGCAAAAAAAAAAATAAATTAATTTAAAAAAAAACCAAGTCTAGTGGTTTAAAAAGCAATTGGATTACATATTAGGGACTGCAGAAGCAACAGAAATGAATTTAGAAAATAGAGACTGAAACTAAACCTGGTTAAAATATGTGGCGTTATAGTATATAGTATAGTATATTCAGGTGGCGTTATAGTATATAATATAGTATATTCAGATGTTAATAGGAAACAATATATAAATGTTTTTAGTAGGTAGAATTGGAAAGTTTATTATTTTAAATATATATATTTCTGCCTGTATTTAATATTTTCCCTCCATGTACAGTATATGCAGCTGCCACTTTTTTAAAGCCAGCCAAGCAAAATTATTTTTTTTAAAAGAAAACAATAATTCTAGTGCCCTTGGATTAGATATTATGACCTACAACAGCAACAGAAATAGGTTTAGGAAACTCAAACTAGTTCTCTTACTAGTTATACTGTTAATAAATTTACAGTATTTATTTTCTTTTTTAAAAAGCTCAACAATTACTATAGCAAAATCAGAAGAGTTTTTTCCCATCATGTTTTTGCTCTGAAGAGGCTTAGGATACATTGGTTTACAGATAAATAAAACTTTCTTGCTTCAAACATCTGAATTTTGCTTCTAGATTTAGAATCACACTGTTACTCATGGGACAGTAAGGCACTGTTTTTATAACCTTTTAAGCATACCAAACTGAAACCAGAAAATTATATTGCCAATATAATAATTGTGAAAATATTATTAATTTGGACCTCCAAATTTAGAGGAAAGTGAGACGAACTACCATCCAACAGACGTTGCAAGACGCCCCTCCCACCCTCCCTCCCTCCCTCCCTTCCTTCCTTCCTTCCTTCCTTTCTTCCTCTTACAGGGGGAGTAAGTTCCTCTTATTCAATATTATCCATAGGCAAATTTTGCCATAGGCAAGTTGACAATTGCAATTCTTATTTTATATACATACTTGACTACAATTCCATTGTCCTGGACATTAGGCCTGTTTTTTTCCAAGAAAGGCTGCTTGTTGTATGTCTGCTATCGTAAATGATCTTTTTGTGACCTTAGTCTGTAACCTCCAACAACTGAAACAGGACGTTTTATCTTCTAATGACTTGAGGAGTGGAATGAGCATTACCCATGCAGTGCACCAAGGCATACAAACTTCCTTGTGACCGTATTTAAAGAAACAGACACAAAGAAATAGTCATTGCTGTTATAATAGGGGAAATCTAGTATGCATTTCCAAGGAATCGCATTTTGGGGAGAATTACAGAATAATTACACATATGCTTAGATCATGAGCATTCAATGAAGCGAACACTATTTTGGGGATTTAAGATGTTGGTGTTGTGGTCGTCTCTAAGAAACCAAGATAATTCAGACATTCAAATGCAAAAATGCACCATTTGGAGAGTGTAATGCGGTCTGTTCTGGTCAGTGTTACAAATTCGGAAAGGATTCCCTAGCTGCAGACATTAGCTACTTAATACTTAAATCTGTTTCTAAATGTAAAGCACAGAACAAAAGTACTTTGCATTAATGAAACATATCCTAATACTGGTGTGGTGACACATTTCATTAATGTGTCATTCTGGACACAAAATAAATATCCCTGTCATATAGCTTGATTAAAAAAAATATGAATATGAACAGTAGGTTAAAAAAAATAAGGATTTGGGGAGAAAGGAAACAAAGACATTACACTTTTACAAAAAAGAATGAACATCTGCATTGCCGTTAATATTGCTCTCGTATCAAAACCTGGTAATTGAAATACCAAATACATAAGATTAAGATAAAAACTCAAATGTTTCTAAATCATTATAATGTGATTTGAACATTCCAGAATACCCTCTTTTACCACTCCTATTTCCTTACAGTAAATATGGTGATGATTTCATATAACATGACCAGGGCTATAATATCAACATCCCAACATTAATTTCTTTCTCCAGAAACCAGAAGCATGCAGTTATTTGCAAATATATTTTCTCCTGTAACAAGTATTTTTGAAGCAAGACCAGTATGTGTTGCAATTCTGATATTACAGTATAACAATGAATAGCATAAGTTGCCTTTGTTATTTACTGGGCTCCATTTCAACATAACAATTCTATATAAGAAAACTTTTAAAAAACTTTTTCAAAAACCCAGAATTTATGTGAGTGCAGAAGCCAAGGAGGGGAAAATGCTATTTTGCACATGTACTGTTTAGCATATAGTCTGAAAGTTTTCCTCCAGAGGCAATGGCAAAACCTTAGGATACATGAAACCTTTGACGTGGATAATGAGATCTGACTATACTCTCTGATTGCAGATAGAAAACGTAGCTAATAACACTGGAAAATTAGAGATTTCTCTCTGACATTTTGAATTATAGAAAGTACTTCTGTGACAGGCAGCAAGTCAGAAAGCTCCAATTCATCCTGCAATAAAATAATAATGATATGAGTATAGATTCTGTACAGGCAGAAGAGGCATGGATGATCTGAAGGATCATGAAACATGGCATTTCTGAATACATTCATGCTCTCAACCTGGAGAAGTATGTAGCCCAAGCTGGTATATATTGCCCATTATGCACAATGGAAAAACGAGGGTACTTTTTTAAAAAGCTCAACAACTATCAACAATTAAGGAAGATGCTATTTCTTACCTGGCCTGCAGCTGGCAAGACTTTAGAACTATTGGAACACACTGGTTTGTTAATATTAGTGCTTAAATTTGTCTTGAGCAGTACTGACCTTTATATTTAGACAGTATAGATATAATTTTTTCAATGTAGGCTGCAAGTGCATAAAGTGCTTTTAAAAAGAGAGAACTTGGGACATTATGATACAATTGTGTTAATTTTTATATAAAATAAGGTGAAGATGATGCAGATTGCTAACATGGGAACGATCCAACAAATATTTTATAGGTATCTGCTCTTCCCTTCTTTGTGGGAATATCAGTCCAAAGAAGAAATAGAATGGACCTCATGTGAGTTGTCGAAATGTGGCTTGGCAGATTTGGACAAATGAAGTAACATATCCTGTATGAATAAATGTGTGAAGGTAGAGACATAAGAACATTCTATGTAGAGTATTAAAGTAATTGCACCATTGGTAGCTTCTGCAAACAGCATGGGGTAGTAAATGACATTTGCTCTTATTTTACAACCTCCCTATTGTATAAACAAAGATGCCCTTAGATTAGTAATTGTCACTTTGTCACTACTACCTCCAAGTGAAATACCCATATTAAAAATACTTTTCTCATTCTTTCAATATCCCATCCCGCTCTTCCCAGTGCCAGAAATAGCACGTCAGCTAAGGCAGCAAGAAAGCTAAGTATCGTCTGGATGTACTTCTTCTTGTAGAAAAAAGTGAGGATATTACCGCTTTGGAATTGTAAACAGAATCTTCTGTACTCTTCGTCCAGATTTTTTTAAAAAAACATTGTTTTTGAAAGATTCTACTTGATATCTATTATGAGAACGTAACACACAATATGTGCTCTCGTGTTTGCCCTGTAGATGGCTCCAAATGCAAAGAACAGTCAGCCGATGGTCCCCCTATGATGATGCTTTGGATATACTACCTGAACTATTTAGATAGGAGAGCAGTTACAGCTTACAACTTTTGCAGATTTCTTAAGGTTGGAATCCTAAAATACTTGCTAATAAATAAATTTTTATCATACACAGCTGTCTTTGCTTCTGAACACATATGGATTGGATATATGCTATAATTGTGGAGTTAGTGAAATAAAAGTCACAAGTCATAATTAGCATCGCAACACAGTATGTAGGCAGAAAATTTATCTACCGTTGAATTTCTGTCACAGAGAGATTATGAGGGTTTCACTCAATAGAATATGGCAATGATGGTGAACCTTTTATATAGTGAGTGCCCAAACTGAAAGATGCAAACATGCGCAAACGCTTGCAAGCGTGGACATGCACAAATGCACACATGTGGGGACATGCATGGACGTGCACGCATGCACAGCAGAGACCTGAAGACCAGCTGACTGGCGGAAGGCAGGACATCCCAATACCGGCAGTGCAGAAAGAGGTAAGATCTTTTTCTTTCATGAGCTTCTGTTTCATCATTTGCAGGGAAACAGAAGCTCATGAAAGAAACGCCATGGAGATCTGACCTGGGGTGACGATGTGCATGCCAGCAGAGAGGGCTCTGTGTGCCACCTCTGGCATGTGTGCCATAGGTTCACCATCATGGGAATATGGTGTAAAAGTAGAGTCTTGCTTGCAACACTGTTCAAAAAAAAACAATGATACATGAATACACTGTTAGAATACCAAGCCATGACTTAAAGTTGCTGAAAAATACAGCTTCAATCTTTTGCTTTGTTTACTGACAACCATGGCTGGGTCTAGGAATCAAGACACAATTTTCTACAATGCATTAATGCTCAACACAGTGTAGCTGCACGGTATGAGAAAATAAAATGGTACAAACTTCATAGCTACAACTAGATAAGTCTTCAATAGAGGCACATTAATTGTGAAGCGTCTTTTTTAAATTATACTCACTCTTACTTGTGTCTTCTCTAAATTATACTCACTCTTACTCTTATGTCCTCTATCCTTGCACATAACGTATAACAATGCATTATTATAATTTGTATCATTTGTACATAGAGGGTGACAGTAGGCAACGGCAAAAATATTGTTACCAAGAAAGCAACCTGGAAGCAGGGGTGAAATGCTCCTGGTAAGGACCAGTTCAGTCAAACTGGTAGCAGTGGCAGCCAGTGGTTCTGAGAACCAGTAGCGATGATGTCACAAGGCTTCGCCCACCCACCCAGTCGTCATTACTTGTAACTTGTTTTTTACCCTCTGTGCATGCGCAGAAGGGTTTGTGCATGCGCAGAGGGTTGCTGTGCTTATATGACATGCGCAAGCGAAGTGAGCACCTGCGGCGCGTGCACTTCCAAACCGGTTGGGAAGGTAAGTAGATTTCACCCCTGCCTGGAAGTATGGGTTTATGTAGCAATCCAGAATTTGGCTTTACTTAATTTTTATCCTTTACACAGAAGAAGATTCTTGGAATATAGTTTTGAATTAAATATTTTTTCCTAGTTGTAAGTCAAAACAAAAAAAGGAAAGGGATTAAAAGAAATAAAATGTATTCAAGCTTGTTAGCAATTGCAGGCTCTTTGCATATTAAAATATATTGTATATTGAAACTTGCCTGGCCTGCTGCAAAACAGGTCACAGCCTAGTATGGATGTATGTTGTGGATGGATTCTTCTGCCTGTTTCTCTATAATGTAAGGGCATCAGTAATTCTTTGGTTTATTTCCATCTAGATTCTGCCCAAAGGAGCATTGGTCCTCAAGCCATGTCATAGTCATAATATATGCACACAAGTTCTCTTATACTGATCTAATTCTTCTCACACTTGTCTTGGGACCAATCTTCAGCCTGGAATTCAGTCCAGTTTTTCAAATCAGCATATCCTAATGTTTTCTCTGACTTCTCCCAAAGGTTTGGCTTCCCCCTGTACAGAAGGAAATGTTATTTTCCAGGCCAATCAATCTCTTAAAAATTCTCTGTTGTTATATGAAATTTCATGAGATTTTGGATGTTTTTAATTTTTTAATTAAAAAGATGGTTAATTTTATTGTTTGAAAACGTTCCTAAGACATACTGTAGGTGCATGAATATCTAGAAGTCCAAATGAACCAGCTCCTAGCAGCATTCTCCCATCTGGACTGGCTAGGATAGTGCTGATCATGAAAGACCTCCACAAGAGAATAGCATTGGCCAATTACTGGCCAATAATCTGCTTCCCCACAACGTGGAAAGTGCTGTGAGCCATCATAATTGCCAAGCTACAAGACTACATGGGCTAGTACATGAGCATATCTCAGAAGAGCATTGGGAAAACACCAGCAGCTCAAACTACCTATTGCTCATAAATAGAGCAGTTGCCGAAGACTCAACATCTAGACAGAACAATCTGAGCACAGCCTGGATTAACTATAGGAAAGTCTGTCCCTCAATATAAATAGATGGCTGGAAACTAATCAAGGAAAGGAGTAACTTGGAATTAAGGAGAAACTTCCTAAGAGTGAGAAAATTAACCAGTGGAACAGTTTGCTTTCAGAAGTTGTGGGTGCTTCATCATTGGAGATTTTTAAGAAGAGACTGGATGGCCCCTTGTCTGAAATGGTATAGAGTCTCCCGCTTGAGCAGAGGGTTGGACTAGAAGACATCCAAGGTTCCATCCTACTCTATTCTGATTGATTTATTGATTGGATCTGTGAATGCCTGGCATTATACAAAGTTAACCAGACACTAAGGATCTTCCTCAAGAGTTCAATGGACTGCGGAAGACAATTCTGGAAGTCAATTCAAAACAGCTGACATAAGTGTTAATCAAGTACAGCATATACCAATGTGATATACTGTCCCTGCTGCTACTCTGAACAGGCTTGATACCCTTCAGCTAGATAATCACAAGGACTGAATATGGATACAAGTGAAATTACCATCTACCACCTTCTCTACATGGATAACATCAAGCTGTATGCTAAGACTGAACAAGGCATCAACTCACTGATCCACCTGATACAGATCTACAATGATGACATTGGGATGTGATTTGGACTGGAGAAGTGTGGCCAGATAATAATAAAGAAAGGGAAGTAGTTAAAATCAATGGGTGGAATACCAGCAGGGCTACATAGCAGACATACAAACGACCTACCGTACAAGTACCTCCCACTGTCACATGAGAATCAGGAGGAGGAGGGAAGGAAGTCCATAAAAACATCCAAGAGACTCCTAGAGAGGCTCCTAGAGAGATTCTGGAAGCTGGGGACAGCAAAAAATGTCACTTCCTTTCCCACTGGGAGTTGGGAAAAGGGCCCTTTCAGCCTCCGTAGGGCCTCCAAGGGAGTGGGAAAGGCTGTTTTCACCCTTCCCAGATAAATAGAGAGGATCAGGAACCAGGTAAGAAAGAAAAACGGGCCTACCAGGCCATCATGTAGGGCGGGAGGGTTGCACGAGCATGCATGTGGGCACGTGCGCACGTGACCCTCCCCCGCCCCCCTCTTCTGGCACGCAATGGCAAAAAGGTTAGCCATCACTGGTATAGAGGTTTTCAACCAAGTCCAATACCCAGAGACAGTATAGTACACAGGCAGAAAGAGGATGGTGGAATAAGTGCCAAAGCCCTTGTCCTGGATGAAACACACAATATCCAGGAGTACATCAGTAAAATGTCCCCAAAGATGAGCTACTGAGAAAATGCCTGAGGCAGCAGACATGGGAGAATGATCAAACAGAGCAAGTGCCTGGCAAGATAATAATTGCATGGCATGTATCATATACAGCTAAAGTGGCAAACATTGGGAAATCCTGCCTGGAAAAGATTGGACTAAAAGACAGCACTGGGGCAGTGATCAAAGCAATACAAGAACATACACTAAGCACCAGAGTTATAGAAGCAAGGTTCTACCACACTAGACAGGACCCAAGGTGCAGACTGTTCATATAAGCCTCAAAGACAGTCCAACACATAGTGGCAGGGTTAAGATGCAGGCACACCATGAATGGAAGAACCAAGTAGCTGGTATTGTGTACCGGACCATCTGCACAGTGTAAATGGGAGATTCCACAGAAAGTCACAGAGAATAATAGAGCTAAAAAATCTATGGGATTTCCAGATCCAAACACAGTCCCTCCCAATAGTACTCACAGGACAAATAGACCACGGCTAATGTATTTTCAAGGTCACAACATTTGCAAAAATATGTTTCTTCATTTTCTTTTCTACTGCTTGGAAATTTAGAAGGAAAAAAAAACTCTGTAGGCTATCACTCTCTGGGGTCAAAGCATCAACAGTATAATTGTTAGTGTTTTTAATGGCATTATTGGAACTATCTATGCTGGAGACCCCTTTCATCGCATTCAAAAGTTCTTTGTGCCATTTCCATCTTGTCAGAGTTGCTTTGGCCCTTCAATTCCCAAACCTCTTTAAAGGGAGACAAAATTGGTTTCATTTAATAGGTGATGTTAAAAGACATTCCCAGTGAACCTGGAGGAAAAGGGGAATAGGAAAATCCAACTTATGCCCTCTCTGACAGAAATCATTCCAGTTTGACCACCTGATGGGCTCTCGAGGTTAATTAGAAAATCCCCATCAAGACCTCAGAGGCCAATATCAGCTGTCAAAATCCCACATTCCCCCTCTTTCAAGTGCAAAATAACCTGTGTCTGAAGATGTGCCGTAGTATAAAAGGGCACACCACCACCACTGTGGGCTCTGACTTAGCTCTATTCATAGCCGCGCTACTATGAATACAGCAAAAACTCAAACGAAAGTTTTAATCTCCCCATTGCATTCATCCCAAAGAGAAAAGGGTTTCCCTTTTAATAATTTCTCCCCTTAAATCTTTTGTGTTCGTCTGCTTTGGTGTGTGGGGGAGATGAGGTTTTACTCTGACCCAGCTAGGGGGTGTGTGGATTTTTTGTTTTCTTTAACTTTTTTTTTTTTTTTTTTTGTGGTATGTGTGAAGGGAGCATAGAAATTACTGCACCTAAAAGATTTCCTTAGGCTAAAAGTAACTAAAGCAAAGGGGCTTAAATGCAAACTGAACAAGCTTCAAGTTCAAAAGAAAAAAAGAAATCTTGTGATTAATTTATCCATTTCTGCTTTTTAATGACCTGCATTATATAATTTGGCAACATGTTAGGTGACATGAAACCTATAATACTAACATTTATATTTGAGAGAAATGGCAAATATATAATTCTCTGAAAAGTGACAGAGCTTACATCTTATTCTCCAGATGTCACTCTACACCAATGAGTTAATTCCCAAAAAGTTAAGTTTGCTCTAATGCAAACAAAAAACAAACTTCAAGCTGTCCACACTGCAAACTTTTGACACCATTTACAATGTCATCACTGACCCTGGCTTTCCTATGACAATAGATAATGTCCAGGCACACAAAATTGAATCATTATGTTCAACAGAAAAGTTACAAGCATTAATCAAAATACCTAACTTCATTTAAATAGCCAGTCTTCAAACTTCTAGTTATTTGTTATTGCATTTAACATAATAAAAAACCAAAAAGAACAAAACACCATGATACAGACATTGTTAAAAATACATAAAAAGTACTTTAAAAAGAAAAAAAATGAGAAAAAAATACAAATGTAATACGTTGTTGCAACAATAAACAGCTAAAATGAGAGAATTGTCTAATGATAATATTATGCAAATATAGCCACCCCAAATCTTAATGATTGCAGCAATTACTTCTGCTTGAAATTTGACTCTGACAAAATTAGATCTAGATTTAATTCCCAGTGAGACCAACAGCACTTATAAAATTAAATTTTATATATTTTTTAATAAGACTTATATGATGCTATCTTTCTCTGTATCTAGCCTAAAATAACAAATGAAGTGGAATATCTTTAGTAGTTTGAGATCCACATACACGTTTATTGATTAGATTCTCATCTATGTATAGGACAAACACATTCTTTTTCTTTACTTTTCTACAAGTTTTTTGTAAAATACACGTGAAGCTATAATCTTTCCTATAGCAATTTAGGAGAACTTAATCTGGCTAATTTGGCTGCTGACAAAACACATTCAAGAAGTATATATAAGGTGGGACCTTGTTTTATGATGGTCTGTCTAATGTGAAATACTTTCCCCAAGTGTGCCTGGAACTCATTTTATCATCTGATAAAATCACTATGTTTTAGTATACATTTATGAGTATCTAGAGTTTCCTTTAACAAATGTGATATATTCCGTATATATTCTGTTTGCTCAACTGATAATAATTCCTCGATAGTTGTGTTGTTATTGTTTGTTAGTTGTTCTGCTGCTCGTAATCTGCTCTGCAACATTTTTCTGAATGATGGAATAGAAACAGAGCTAATTAAATAAAGATGGCAATGTACCTCAGAAATGTTACACAAAGCATAATGTGTCTGCAGCAATATGGCCTATTGTAAAAGAAGTACACTCTCTTATACAATGAGGACTTGTTTTTTTGTTTTTTTTTTAGTTTATTGTGGCAGAAAGAGAGACTGTCTAACAAATCCTACAGCAATATTCACTACTTCAAGAGGCATCTGTAAAGATGTTAATGGTGGATAATATCCATGCAGGCAAGCAGCATGCATGGGGGATTTTTGTATTTAAATGCATCTTTCAAAGCTCTGTTTGGTCTTTTTGAGGGCTATTTCACTCTAAAATGCCCACTGATTGACTCACAAAACCAAGGCAGATGCTCTACCAATTTCACTGAGAATAGCCCTGTGCTTTCAAAGGGCTTCCCAAACCCCATGAAAGTACCATTCGAAGTCACCTTTTGTACCCCTTCCCTCTTCCTGATATGAAGGAGGCATGATTTTATGAGTGAGTGAGAACGTTTCCCTCCCTCAGCAGCCTCAGCTCCCTTCAAGTGATTATTGTTTTGTTTCTTTTCCTCCGAGCAGTAACACCTACATTGTATGCGGTATAGACAGAAAAGCATTCAAACCCTCCAGAAAAACCATTCACTTAAAGGGCAGCTGGACAGACTAAACTGTTCAGCTTGCCCTCTTCACTCTTGGATGAGTTTTGTGCAAAGCCAGGCTTGGAGGCCTTTCCTTCACAGAACCAAGCAATTAATGAGAGAATTATTGTTTTGTTTTTTTTTTAAGTGGGAAAAGAAAAATGTTACCATGTTTGGTCTACTTCTCTGATTTGCCTATTTCAGGTTGTAATTAAATGAACCACTGAAATTCTCTACCGTAATGGAACAAGAGCTGGTCTTTTTCTTTCTATCACCTCCCCCCTCCCCTTTCCTGCCCTCTTTTTAGCAGGCAATGAAAAGGTAATGCTGTTTCCATAATTAATAGCCATGTGTGCCTTTTCTTTCATATTAAAGGACTAATAAGGATTTGAATATAGAGCCTATTGTTAAACCAGCAGCAATTGGAATTAATACTTCCCCAAAAGATCCTTAGTCAAACAGGATATGGGTGGGGCATTAATTGAGCATAAACCCCCTAATTCTAACAGACTAGTGACTTTGTATCTTTTTAAGGAAGTTTTTGGAAAAGAAGCAGAGTTCAAAATCCTAAAGAATGCTAACAAGTTCTACATTATGCATCAGGATTTGTGTTTACCAAAATAAAATTCTTAGAATCACTGTAATTATTAACTTCTTTAAAAGCCTGTTTAGAAAATTAAATTTTATATACTCATGTTTCCATGAAAATAAGACCGTCTTATATTTTTTTGAACCCTGAAATAAGCGCTTGGCCTTATTGCATGCCCTCAAAAGCCCGATTGGGCTTATTATCAGGGAATGTCTTATTTTGGGGGAAACAGGGTACTTCTCTCCACAAAGATATAAAAAGCTTATTGGGAAGCTTGAATATGGTTTCTATGTTAGATGCAGGAATAGAATAGAGTAGAGTAGAGTAGAGTAGAGTAGAGTAGAGTAGAGTAGAGTAGAGTAGAGTAGAGTAGCGTAGCGTAGAATAGAATAGAATAGAATAGAATAGAATAGAATAGAATAGAATTTTTTATTGGCCAAGTGTGATTGGACATAGAAGGAATTTGTCTTGGTGCATATGCTCTCAGGGTACATAAAAGAAAAGATATGTTCATCAAGAATCATATTATGGTAATATTATTACCATATTATTATGGTAATCTTGTTATCTTGAGCTGTGAAAACATTCATAGTTTTATGGAATCTTCATATTTCTACAGTATTCTATTTACAATAAATCAACTATGTTAGATTCTGCATATGTCTGAAAAATCCATTGTGACTTAGTTTTCAAATATATGTATAAAAATAGATTTGTAGAGGCAGGAACAGATAATGAAATAATGTGCTTATATTTTAATCTCCTCAAAAAAACAATGAAAAGGCTATAACTGAATGTCAGTTGGCTTTTGAGGAAGATCAGTCTCTAGAATTTCCAGAATTTCTGGAAAACAGAACTATCTGAAACTTGTTGAACTACTTGTAGTCAGTACAGGTTAAAGCAGGGAAAAACTTTATCCTACTGCCTGAATACAGCTTCTGATTCAACCTACTATCAGAGATCTGCTTTGTCTTCTCTCTTATTTGCTTGTTTGCTTGATTAGCATCACCTAACTCCAATCAAAACTGGGTGGCTCTCACTCAGCCTAAAAACAAACAATATGCAATCATATAAAATAAGTGTAACTATCCTAGCCTCTCCCACCCCATGTGGTACTCCATGATCTGCTTAATGCCCATGAGGTCAGTTAACAAGTGCAATGGGGAGGGTTGGGATTGTGCTTGTTAAGGGAGGTGATTACATAAGTGCCTTGCACAGTGACATGACCACCAACCTTGCCTCAGTTGTGATCATAAATTGTGGTCTACCTGTATGTGTTGGATATAGTTGTTCAATCAACTAAAGATCCATTTGGCAATCGAATCCCGTATTATTCCATTTTATCAAGAATGAGCTTAAGGACAATTTGTCCAATTAAAGACAATCAAATCCCTTACTGAAGTCTAAGTACACTCAAGTTCCTTACTGAAGTTTAAGAGCACTATATCCATATCATTCCCTTTGTCTTTCTGTGATCCCTTCTGGTTTAGACCTTTTCTATCCTGACCTGCTTAAACCCAATCTACTTATCTTCTTGGTTGGTTCTTGTGCTGTGATCCATCTGCAACTAATTCAATGGGTGATTCCTTTCAATACCCACACTGGCAAACCATTGTAAACTGATACCACTATCATGATTCCCTTGCATCCTAAAACTGTCTCTCTCTCCCCTTACTAGCTGTAACAATGGAATGAAGTTGGGTAAAGTATTACAGGGAAATTTCCTACTTTTCACCTGATACTCTTGGCTTACCCATGAGATATCTTATTTGTCTCTCTTAACCTAAAGCTTTGTCTCTTATTCTATTTATTTCTTTAGGCTACCCCTTTCTAAGGTAAATTTTCCTTTTGTCTCTCATGATACAAGAATAAACATCTTCTGTTCCTTCTCTTTCTTCCTACCATCCCTCAGCTGTTGCAGGCATTTTGAGCCACTCATAATATATCATGATGTTTACCAATTTACCATATTTTTCGGAGTATAAGATGCACTTCCCCCCACCAAAAGAGGCTGAAAATTTGGGTGTGTCTTATACTCTGAATGTAGCTTTTTTGAAGCTTTTTTTCAGCCCTAACAAGGTGCTAGCGAGTGAAGCATCTCTGTGCTTTGCCTGCTCCCTCCGACTCTCAGCTGTGCTTTAGAAGCTATTTTTTATCCCCAAGCAGAGAATAAAAAGCACACTGTGCTCAAAACCAGCAAACTAATATGCTGAAGCTGACCAGACTAAGGACGCTAGTCAGATGAATACCTGGTAGGCAGATTCCCCTCCCCCTATTTTCCTCCCCAAAAACTAAGCTGTGTTTTATACTCCGGTGCGTCTTATACTCCTAAAAATACAGTACTAGTTTGCACCACAGAAGATTTAACTATCATCAGAGCAACATATCCTAAGAGATGGGCTGTTGTTTTTCACCCTCTAAGTTAAGAGCTTTTAAAATGTTTAAATGGTGTAAATTCAATAATACTTCAAACTACCAGCTACTATTCTATTTAAATCTCTCAATGAATCTCACAATAACTCTATCAATTAATCCATTTATTAGCTGCCACAGCAAGGATGATTCATGTGGTACAAGACTGCAGAGATAATTGTCCTGCATTATTCAGAAATTTAAAGGAACTTGCTATCCATTATTCTATGGTGGCTAAAACATATAAAGAACAGTTGCTGGAATTGGGTATGTCTAGTTTAATGAAAAGAAGGATTAGGAGTGACATGATAGCAGCATTCCAATATCTCAGGGGCTGCCACAAAGAAGAGGGAGTCAAGCTATTCTCCCGAGCACCTGAAGATAGGACAAGAAGCAATGGGTGGAAACTAATCATGGAGAGAAGCAACCTAGAACTAGGAAGAAATTTCCTGACAGTTAGAACAATTAATCAGTGGAACAACTTGCCTCCAGAAGTTGTGAATGCTCCAACACTGGAAGATTTTAAGAAGAGTTTGGATAATCATTTGTCTGAAATGGTAGGGTTTCCTGCCTACGCAGGAGGTTGGACTAGAAGGCCTCCAAGGTCCCTTCCAACCTGTTCTGTTCTACTCTACTCTACTCTACTCTACTCTACTCTACTCTACTCTACTCTACTCTACTCTATTCTATTCATAAGAAGCAGTAAAGCAATGTGATCCAGGATAAGGGATGTCCTATAAAAGAAGACATTCAGATAATGTGTTCCTTTTGTCTGTGATAAATGTTTTTCTTGTCTTAGTAATAGCTGATGAGTATGTGTTGGACATCTATTTAAAATAAGAACATTTTGAGAAGGTATCATATATACCCGTATAAACAGTTACACTACTCAAAATTAGACTGGAATTTAATTATATTGCATAATTCTGAAATAATAAATTTTCATGCTCTGTAAATCATGTTAATTTGCACTACTGTTATTATCATTTATTTCCTTCTTCTTTCATGCATTTCCAATTCATATAACATAGCTGCAAAGCAGTCTAGAAAACAATGCTAATGTTACCCTTCTGGTTTTGTTACTTTAAAATGCAATTAACCATGATACTCATAGCTCAAATATGATTTCCATATTTATTTATTTTTGTTTATAGCTACTTGCTATTCTCCAAAGGATTCTATTAGTTGTCATACTTAAACTTTAAGTTTAAGATACCCAAGGAACGGTTCTCAGTATGAAAAATTGGTATGTAAGACTCAAAAAAAAGTGTGTGTGTGTGTGTGTGTATACACACACATATCAAACAAATGTTACAATTAATGTTGCAGTAATACGTATCATGCAATGTAAACATAAATTGTCATGTTGAACCCCTGGATGATACTTAGGGAGCACAATTCCTACTTAATATTTTGTTTGTTTGTTTGTTTTTTATTCAATTTCTATGGCTACCCATCTCAGTCAATGACTCTGGGGTGCTTACAATTCATAAAATATATTACTTAAACATTTTAAAACAATAAAACCATTAAAAACATCAAAATCAACATACCCAAGAGCAAGATAATAGAATAGAATTCTTTATTGGCCAAGTGCAATTGGACACACAAGGAATTTGTCTTGGTCATACGCTCTCGGTGTACATAAAAGAAAAGATAAATTCATCAAGAATCATAAGGTGCAACACTTAATGATAGTCATAGGGAAACGATCAATATAAATCTTAAAGATACCAGCAACAAGGTTACAGTCATACAGTCATAAGTGGGAGGAGATGGGTGATAGGAAAGATGAGAAGATTAATAGTAATGCAGGCTTAGTAACTAATTTGACAGTGTTGAGGGAATTATTTGTTTAGCAGAGTAATGGCGTTTTAGAAAAAACTGTTCTTATGTCTAGTTGTTCTAATGTGCAGGGCTCTGTGGCGTCGTTTTGAGGGTAGGAATTGAAACAGTTTAAGTCCAGGATGCAAGGGGTCTGTAAATATTTTCAACACGTAATATTTATAATATTAAATATTATTCAGATGGGAACAGAAAACCTAGCAAAATCCAATGGGAAGGCTAGGCCCTGAAATATGGCTGGTGGGGAATAATTAAGTCAAATTTGAAGCCTCACAAACAGAAATGATCTAAATCATGCATGTGGCTGAAATTCAGAAATCAATTTTAGGAAGTAATTTGAGAGCAGAAGGTGATTCACATTAATGATAATACTCAATAAAAAGCAGACTCTGCTTCTTTGCAATGTACAAGAATAGCCACATTATATCGACAGCAAAAAGATGAATTAGAACAATGGCACATGAAAAAAAAACCACTTATTTTGACACAAGAAATAAGATGCTTTTGTTGGTAATCTGTTTTGGCCATCCCATATCTGAAGACACTTCTGATATGCTGGGAATTGTTGCTTCAGTCTTCTGGACACACCAGGTGAGAGAGGTTGGTTTAATTAACTGGAACTCACAAGTATTTTAGTTCATTAAATAATTTAAACTGGTATTCTGAAAGACTTTCACTTGTTTTTATGTTTAGTACATTACTTAACATATTCGTCAACCAGGGAACCATCCAGATTTCATACAAATTGTAGTTATATCAGGGAATAACATACTACATAGATAGAAATAGTATGCTGAATGGTTTAACATTTCTCTCTCAGAAAATGGTCTCTAAAAGCAAAGAAAATGGGAATGAGAACAAAGAATATTATGCTATAGAAAAGTATTCTTTTTTTGAAGTGCACGATAATCAAAAAATTAATGTAGTTATACTTCCAAACTTTCAGCAATGGATGCCCTCTCTGAATTGCTGACTCATTCCAGTCTCACTGTTGTTGCATCATTTTCACTGCTTCCTGGATTCGTCTTTTAAATTAGATTCCTTCGTTCCTCAGGTTGGGAAAGATTAATCACAGTTAATAATGTTCCTATTTAGTCCCAGTTCAAATTCTCACTGTGAGAAGTTCAAAAGTTCAAAAGTCTTACTTTTGTTTCAATTCACTTTATATTTGCTGCTACCGGAAGTATCTCGCAGAGTCTGTTTAAGTTTTATTGTGTTTCACTCTCCAGTCCACAATCTCAAAACTATGGATCTTTCTGTTCAATCCCAATTGTTGTGGATTTCTTTTCCCTCTGCGTTAAAGTTTATTCCATCTGACGCGGTAAATCCTCCACTATCAAATCTTAAATCCTCCGTCCCGCAACGTCTCCGCTGTCAAATCTCTCTCAGTCCTCTTCGATCAATCAAGTCTCCCTCTCGGCAGTCTCTGCCTCTCCTTCCGAATCGCAAAGTCAATATAGGCAATATCTTTCACTTTTCCTTTTCTCCAACTTTCGTTCCACTCCGCTGCCTCCCATACACAATCCTGCGCTCCCGGTTGGCTTCGTTCCTCCGCTCCCCTCGTCTCCGCTCGCCGCTTTCTCTGGCTCAAACTCACCAATTGCTCCGGAGCACTTCTTTCCCCCGTCCTTTCTCCCCTCTCAACTCGATTCACTCTCCCTTTTGTTTCTCTTTAGGTTTTCTTTATATGGTTGATGCCTTCCGATCTTCTGCTTCCTTCTCTGGGGTGGTTTACAGCGTTCAGGCCAGCCCGGGGGGGGGCTGGGATCTTTCTTGAACGGGATTAGGGGGAAAATCCCTGAACCTACGGGGTGTTTGCGCTCACCTCCGGGGTCCTACAGATATCCCCTTTTGTCTGCCAACCTCTTCGTAGCTGGCAGTGCCCGCAGATGGGCTCCCGAAACAAGAAAAGGGAGAAAGGAGACAGAGCGGTGTCTCCTTCCTTCCCAACACGCTGGCGCTACCACCGGAAGCTCTCGATAACACATGCTGCTGTGATAACATTTAATATATTGATTGTGTTAAACTGCTATTGAACAATTTAATAATTTAACAATAATTGGTTAACAATATTTAATAATTTAAGAATATTGGAATAGACACATAAGTTAAATTAAGTTATAAGGGTTAAGATATAACATAATATACATTGTAGAATTAGGGATTGATATAAGGGTACTGTTTTATTGATTAGTTAATATATTGGATAATTAGTTTTAGGCATTTAATTATTACATTGACTGAATTGGAATAGAATTTAACTAAGTGAAGTAAGGAATTGATGATCTGCTGATTTATTTATCCATTTATATAATATATAACAGTATTCAATAGTAAAGAAAATAAGAGATAAAGAGAATAAGAAAGCAACTGATATTTAAGCTTGATCTGTGTTGTATAAATGTCCAATTGTTTAATTATAAAGAAGTAGAAAGATAGTAAGTAGGAAATTGAATATACTTAAGGAGAGAATTTAAAATGAGTCACTGAATTGGAGGCTCTTTTCCCTACTCCCACCTTTGGAAAATTTAACCCCTGAACTCAAAATACATATTAGGAATACAGTGTGTTATATTGCAGTGTATGATAAACTGGGATTATATAAAAGCAAAAGTTAGAATGTCATACACTTCTACATCTACCGTGTCCAAATCTAATAAGGGAACATCAGCAACCCGCATAGGGACAATTACATCACCTCTACATCAAAAATCTATAGATACAATGCTGGCATCAGATAAAGAAAAACCACCTCAACAATTTAATATGCAGAATATACAATCGATATTAATAAGCATACAGGAGGGGATGAGTAAAACACAAGAATCGATTGCCAGCAATCAAATAGAGAGTAGGAAAAACCACGAAGAGATGACAGCCAATGTTGTAGAAATAAAAGACCACCTGAAAAAAATGGACGACAGAATGGAGAAAATACAGCAAGATATAACTAAAAATGAACAAAGAATCCAAAAAATAGAACAGCAGATGGAACAGACAGATAAGAAAATGGAGAGGAGAGAACACGAACAGATGATGATGAATAAAGAATTAGAGGATTCGATCTCCTTTCTCGAAATGGAAAAATCGTCCTTTTTTCTGAGATTTCAAAATGTGGCAGAAACTAAAGAAGAGAACCCAAGGCAAATAATGACAGAGATTTTGGCAGAAGCGACAAAAAAATCGAAAGAAGAAATAAATATAGAATTGGATGAAGTATATAGGGTCTTCACAAATTATGCTCGGAGGCATAAGCTCCCCAGAGAGATCCATGTTCGCTTTGCGAGAAAAACAATCAAAGAAGAAGTATATAAGATAATGAGGGAAACACCACCAACATACAAAGAAAGAGAAATAATAGTTCTTAAACAGATACCTAGAAGAATAAGGGAAATTAGAAAAAGTTATAACTTTTTAACAATAGAATTGAATAAACATAGAGCAATGTTTAGATGGCTAATGCCCGAAGGAATCATGGTAACGTGGAATGATAGGAGATATAAATTGGACACAATACAGAAAGCACAGGAATTTTTTGAAACAAATTTCTATGTGGAAGAAGATAGACAACGACCAACTCAAAGAGAAATGGGAAAACAAGAGGAGCAAAGAGAACCGAGAACTAGGGGAGAAAAGGAAAGAATGGAAAGAGAGGGAGCTAGGGAAAAGACGAAACTAACTGGAGACAACACCAAAACACAGAAAACCAACTAAAGACAAACTGGAAAAATGGGAGAAGTCAAATTAATATCATTAAATATCAATGGACTCAACTCACCTACAAAAAGAACAAGAACATTTAAAAAATTACAGAAGATGAAAATGGATATTATAATATTGCAGGAGGTACATATAAAGAAACAACACCGTAAATTAATAGAATTTAACAGATTAGGAGAATTATATACATCTTTAGCAGAAAAGAAAAAAAAAGGCATCGCCATGTATGCGCACAAGCACTTACAGCCAAAGCAAGTATATCAAGATGACGAAGGCAGAATACTAATGGTAGAGATAGTAATAGGAGGGAAAAAAACATTATTAATAACAGTCTACGCACCAAATACTGCCCAAATGAGTTATTTTCAAAAAATCCATCAGAAGATTAAGGAATTGGACTATGAAAATATTTGCCTCATTGGAGATTTTAATGCAATTGACAATATAGAAAAAGATTATGGGGCTAACAAACAGAAAAAAACTAAGAAAAAATTATTGCCACAAACTTTCTACGATTTGGTGCAGGAATATCAGCTTAAAGATGCATGGCGAGAAGTGAATAAAGAGAGAAAGCAATTTACATATTATTCGAACCCGCATAACTCGTGGTCTAGGATAGATATGGCATGGATGACGGCGCAACTAAGAACAACTTTAAAAAGCATTGAAATAGCTGCTAATATCTGGGCTGACCATAATCCAATTGAGATATGTTGGAAAGGAGTTCAAGAGCGTAAAAGATGGATGTTAGATACAGAACTGTTGAAAGATAAGCAATATATAGAATGGATGCAGAAGGAATTGAAGATTTTCTTACAAATTAACTCCATAGAGCATACTAGTATACAAAACCTTTGGGACACGACTAAGGCCTATATTAGAGGCTTAACAATAGCATTCAATGCAAAAAAGAAAAGGGAAGAACAGCGACTAAAAGAAACACTAATAACCAAAATTCAGCAACTAGAAAAGGAATTACAACAGAATCCAGATAGACAGAAGATAAAAGAAGAACTAAAACTTACTAAGCATCAAATCAACCTGATGACAACTTCCGAAATTACAAAGAAAATGAAATTTGCAAAACAAAGATATTTTGAATTTGCTAATAAGACGGGAAGATGGTTAGCACATAAGCTAAAATCAGAGAGGGAAAAAAGGACGATAATACAATTAAAGGATAAAGATGGAACTATGTACTATAACCAAGAAGACAAAAAACGAATAGCGACTGAATTCTATCGAGAACTGTATGCAGAAGAAGCAATAGATGAGGAGGATGTGAGGGAGTACATAGCCAAAATTAACTTGAAAAAGTTAAAGGACCAGCATGTAGAGTGTTTGAACAGACCAATAATGCTGATAGAAGTAGAGGAAATAAGGAAGAAACAAAAAAACAATAAGACACCGGGAACAGATGGCTTACCGATAGAACTATACAAAGCTTTGAACCAGACCCTGGATGAAGTACTAACTCAACTTTTCAATGCGGCATTATTGAAAGCTAACACTCCCCAATCATGGAATGACACATTAATTACCCTGATACCAAAACAAGATGCAGACAGAGAAAATATTAAAAATTATAGGCCAATTTCGCTGTTGAATGCAGATTATAAACTCTTTACATCAATCATGGCACACAGATTAAAAACATTCATAGCAGAATACATACACGAAGACCAGAATGGATTCATACCCGGTAGACAAATCCAAACAAATACGAGAATAATAATGGACACATTAGAATTTTATGAATATCACCCGGACAAACAATTGGCACTAATATTCTTGGACGCACAGAAAGCATTTGACAACCTGAATTGGACATTTCTAATAACACAATTACAACAAATGGAAGCAGGAAACAAATTCATCCCGATGATACAGAATATATATAAAAACCAAAAAGCAAGAGTATTGATTAACGGCCAGACATCGGATTGCTTTGAAATTAAGAGAGGAGTAAGGCAGGGATGCCCACTGTCCCCCTTATTGTTTATACTAACTTTAGAAATATTATTGGAAGAGATTAGGAGGGACAAGGAGCTGTCCGGACTTAAGATAAAAAACCAACAATACAAGTTGATGGCCTTTGCAGACGATGTGGTACTGATAGTAGACAACCCCCTAGAGGCCGGCACTAAGGTGTTGAATAAAATACGACAATTTGGGAAAGTAGCAGGACTGAAAATAAATATGCAAAAAACTAAAATTATAACAAAAAATATTACAAAGGCCCAACAAGGAAAATTGGAAGAGTTAATGGGGATACAAATAACGAAGAAAATTAAATATTTAGGGATACAAATGACTAATAAAGTATCATCTTTGAAGGAAGATAATTATTCAGAACTCAAAAAACAAATTGATAAAGACTTGCAGAAATGGAATAAACTACAGTTATCAATGATTGGGCGTATATCGACAATAAAAATGAATGTACTTCCACGAATTTTATACCTGTTTAGAGTAATACCAATTAATCCCGGCAAAGCATTCTTTAAAGATTTGGATAAGATGACTGCTAAATTTATATGGCAAGGAAGAAAGGCCAGAATAAAATTAAAATATTTACAGGATGCCCAAGAGAGAGGAGGGATGGGCTTACCTAATTGGCAACTTTACTACAAAGCGACAGTATTAACTTGGATACGGGAATGGATTAATTTACGAAATAGAAGAATATTAACAATAGAAGGGCCAGACTTAACCAAAGGATGGCACGCATATTTATGGGACGAAAAATACATAAAACAGGGACAATTCTGCAGACATATGGTTAGAGCACCTTTGATTAAAATTTGGCACGAGATTAAAAAGTTGCAATACATGGAAATGCCAAGATGGGTCTCCACGATGGAGGCTCAGATTTACCCTAACACTCTAGACCCAAGTAAGATGAAAACATATCATGAGCTCCTGACAGAAGAAGGAAATCTAAAAACAAGAGAACAATTAAAAGAACAAGAAATAGAATTGGATTGGCTACCCTACTTTCAATTAAAAACCAAATACAACTCAGACAAGGAGAGATATGGAATACAACGAGAACCAAGTCAATTAGATAAAATATTTTTAGGCCCCATTGAAAAATCGATAACAAAATTTTATAACTATTTACTAGCACAGGCATTACAAGAAGAAATTGTTAAAGAAAATATGATTGCGTGGGCGAAAAATTTTGGTTACTCGTTACAGTTAGATGAATGGGAGAAAATTTGGAAATATAACAAGAAGGTAACCCTATCAACAGCATATAAAGAAAATGCATTAAAAATGTTTTACAGATGGCATTTCCCGCCGGCGAGAATCGCTAAGATGTACCTTAATGTATCACCGGGCTGTTGGAAATGTAGGGAAAAAAAGGGAACCTATTATCATATGTGGTGGCTCTGTCCCAAGGCCAAACAATTCTGGAACAATATTAGGATAAAATTAGAACAAATAACATCCCAGCATATATCGTTGAAACCACAGACTTTTTTATTAGGAATATTTACAGAACATTATGACAAGGACATAAGATATTTAATCACACACATCTTGACAGCCGCAAGGATTTCGTATGCACAACATTGGAAATCAGATACAATCCCAACCGACAGTCAAATAATAACTAAAATCATGGAATGCGCAGAAATGGACAGATTGACAAAAAAAATACAAGATAAAGAAGATTCGATGTACTACCAGGTGTGGCAAAAATGGTACCAATGGCTATCTAAAGTGAATAATTGACCCTGCATATAGTAAAATGAATTTATACAATATACATACAGATACACATATAGTTAGGAACATATTAGGAAGATATCATACAAGAAGTAACATGGTGAATGTAAAATCAAAGGTATTAATAGTAAATTAAAGATGGATTTAACCTATTATGTATATAGAAAGAAAACTACAGAAATATGACTAAGGATGTCTAAAATTAGGAATTTAGCTACCTAGGTGAAGGTAGTTTGTTGTTTGTTTGTTTGTTCAACGTTATTGTGTTTTTCTTTTGTGTTATGTACGTCTTTCAATAAAAAATGTTAAAAAAAAAATTTAAAAAAAAAAAAAAGAAAAGTATTCTTTTTTTGGTGCTTCCCAGTTCTAATACTTATAGAAATTAATTCTTCAGACTCCTTCTAAAAATACAGTAACTCCATGACTCCCTAGAGGTATTCCAACTTCTATGACTTCTCACACAATATTCATTAAATAAATTTAAAGCTCCTTTTTTTTCTTTTTTTGTCTAAATCTCTTAAAATAACTGTGGTGCGGTTTCCATCTACTATTATGCAAATAGATTAATCAGCTGGTGCCTGAGTGAGAGTTAATTTATATTTGAATCAAATGAGGCCTAGACGCTTTATTATCAAACTCTTAGCCCAAGGCCTGGGCTAGGTAACAGCCCCATGTTATTCATTTGACGAAATGTGAACTGACATAAATACTAAGGCTAAGTTTCAATCCGATTATGCCGTTGCTTCACTTCAATGCTCTCCCAGCCATCAGACTCTGACATCCTGCGTTTCAATGGCTTTGCTAACAACTGACAATTCCACCCTGATAAACAAGCATCCATGCTACCACTTTGTACGCCTTCTCTTAACCCATAATTCCAACTCAATGTGTCCTATTGGACAAGGCACTTTATTCTGTTGGTAGGAATCGAGGGCAAAACTGAGCTTTTTAAAAAGTCTTTTTCTTGTGGCTAACATTCAAAAGTTCACATTCACAGCAGCCAACTATCTTGAGCCCTTTCTCTTTCATTCGGTCTCCAGACGCATACACAAGGCATATGGGTGCTTTGTTTTTAAATTTAAGCCAATCACCCAGGTTTATTTTGAATTCTATTTTTGTAAAGCGTCTCTTTTCTAAACCAATGTTTTTATGGGGAAAAAAGTTCTAAGCAAAGATCAACATAAACTAAACCCCTGTTGTAAACATGTACAGTATATGTGTACAGATACTGTACTAAATTCATATTCACAACTAATAAAATATTTCAGTTGCATTGCACAAGAAACCTACTCCCCCCAAACCCCTCCCCCTTTTTTTCAAAAAGGGCTGAGCTATCCAACATGTATAAGAAAAACATTTTTCCATGTAAGCTGTTTGGTGCTGATAAATACCAGGTCCATGAACAGTCATGATTTATAGAAGACCATGCGTGTGCGATATTGCTAAAAACCAGGTTCATTGAAGCCTGAGATCTAGGATCCCAGATTTCTGGTTCATCAACTGTCAAGTGCAAGAAATCAGAATCACTTGTGAACAGTTTCCAGCAGAAGCTTTAGTCACCTATGTTATTAGAATCTCACCAGACTACATGCCCTTGGGAATGGTCAAAAAAGGCTTGAGAGATCCTGGGGAAGGTCAGGCTTATGTCACTTTCTGCAGTGCAAGAACTCTAAACTCAGTTCTTCTTAACACCTCCCTGCAGTCTGGCTGGAGATACTATAGGCTCAGTGCTAGGACAGTCATGGGGAAAGGAGAAATCGGCCAGTGATTGTTCACTTATGGTACATTTCAAGATTTTGTTTCTCTCCCTTGCTTCTAAATAGCTTTACAAAAGTACCAGGGGAGGTCATCCATCAGTTCAAGGTACAAAACCATTCAAATGGACATTACTCCCCAATGCCTTACAGGAGAGGTTGAGAATGTCTTGACCCAGTGTCTGGAGGCTGCAAAAATCTGGATAGAACAAAGCAGGATAAAATTGAACTTAACCAAATTAGTTAAGCTCATTGGACTCCTCTGACATCTCCAGTGTGGTCCCTTTATGGGATTGCATTGCCTCTGAAATGGCAGATTGGTGAGCTGAAGGTCCTTTTAGGTTCACAGCTACTGTTAGATAGGCATGTGGGGATCATGACAAGTGGGAGAGATCTTTGTGTGTGAGGTCCTTGAAATGGTAAAACCTTCATCCCAGGGGTGAAATGCTCCCGGTTCGGACCGGATCACCCAATCCAGTAGCGATGGTGGCAGGTGGTTCGGAGAACTGGTAGCAAAAATCCCTGCCCCCCCCTCCATGCCCAGTTGAGCCGCGCTTTTTTTTCTTTTAAAAGCATTTTTTAAAAGCCAAAGAGATTGTAGAAAAAAATGCTTTTAAAAGATAAAAAAAAAAGTCTCTGACGATCCCAGCTGAACAGCGCGATCGTCAGAGGCTTTTTTTTAACTTTTAAAAGCAATGCATTTAAAAGTAAAAAAAAAAGATTGCGTGCCACAGCTGATCACCCCGCCCCCACGCACTGTTCTATTTACCACATGCCTCCTTTTGGTGTGAACTGCACAGGCGCACCTCACATTTGGTACGTAGTGCACACTGGGCATGCGCAGCCAGCGAACCGGTAGTAAACTGGTTCAGATTTCACCACTGCTTCATCCCTATCTATTTGGACTACTGCAATGCAGTGTTCATGGGATTATGTTTCAGAATATCCAAAAACTTGATGCAGTTGAAACGGATCAGGTACTGGCTGTCACATCTTGCTCTGGGTTCTGCACTGACTATCTGTTTCTAAGTTCAATGTCAGATGTTGGTTTTAACCTCTGAAAACCTGCCCAGCTTGGCAATTGCACGATCATCTTCTGCAGTCATTCTAAATCTATTAACACATATAAAAAAGGAGGAAGTAAAGGCTCACAAGCACATTTTTTCTGTTGGTATGCCTGCAGTTTGAAATAGGCTCTCCCCAGATTTTGGTGCTTTTATATTAGACTTCCCAAAGGCTATTAAATAGGGAGCATTTTCAGGGATGCTAAGCTTTTTTCCTTTATATTATTTGCTTTTCAAAAAATGGGGTAACTGCTGAGATTTTCTTCAGAAACAAAACTATAAAAAATTTTTAAAAAATACATTTTCTGGTTTTGGTTCTCATTCATAAATGTGGCCTAGTCTTTTATTTTAAACAGAGAATTGGCCATTGCCAATGTTTACAAAAATTGTTGTAAAGTTCTATTTTTTAAAAAAAAAATATTAATCAAAACAATAAAGCTTATTAATACATAACTTTATTTATCAGATGTATCAGTCTTCCAGTTACATTTCCAGTGCAAAACACCAGAAACCTCAGTTACTGTCAGTTGGTGTTCCAGCAACTGTTTGGAAGATGTACTTTGACTAGAATTAGAAGGTAGGACTTTCTCAAGAAACTCATAAATAATTCTCATTTTTCCTCATCCAAGGAAGCTCAACACTGTATCTTCTCAACTTCTCAATGTTATAATACAATGTAGGTTCCAGTGTTGAAATCCAATTTTTTTTACTACTGGTTCTGTGGGCGGGGCGGGATGGGCATGGTGTGGCTTGGTGGGCGTGGCAGGGGAAGAATACAGCAAAATCTCCATTCCCTTCCCACTCCTGGGAGGAGGACATTGCAAAATCTCCATTCTCACCCCACTCTGGGGCCAGCCAGAGGTGGTATTTGCTGCTTCTCCGAACTAATCAAAATTTCCGCTACTGGTTCTCTGAACTGCTCAAAATTTCCACGACTGGTTCTCCAGAATCTGTCAGAACCTGCTGGATTTCATCCCTGGTAGGTTCTATATTTTAAGATAGCCCTGGATAGGCTTCAATAGCTAACCCAACATTTCTATCCTTATTTTGATAGTCTTTAGATATGTATGTTGGTCTGTAATTTGCCACTGAATATATCTTCTAATTAAGAAAATTGCCCAACATTTTCTTGTAAAATTCACAAGAGACTAGAAAAAAACTAGGTTTTTAAATTCCTTGATTCTTTGGAAAGTTAAGACAACAAGTAATTCAGAGGGCATTGCAACCCCTAGTGAAAGTTGCAGAAGTAGCCAGACTGCCAATGAAATATCAGTAGGCCAAGGATGCTAGCAGCAAGGATGAAGAGGAGAAAGAATATGAGTTAAAGCTAAATAATGTTGATTCTTGATTCATATATCAGAGAGCAGTGATGGCTAACCTTTTTGGGGGGAGCGGGGAGAGCATGGGGGTGTCGCACATGTGCGTGCCCACACCCATAATTAATTGCGCCCCACCCCCTATGCATGCACACATGACTCCCGGTGCTCCCCCCACATTTGGCACATGATGGCGCGGTGGGCCCGGTAGGCCTGTTTTTCACCTTCCCCAGGCTCTAGAGGCTTTCTTGGAGCCTGGGGAGGGTGAAAACGGCCTTCTCCATACCCCCGGGAGGCCCTTCAGAGGCCAGAAATGACCTGTTTCCAAACTTCCAGTGGGCCCAGAAGGTCCGAAAATCAGCTGGCCGGTGTGCGCATGAGCTGAGCTAGGGCAACACTCACGTGCCCACAGATACGGCTCCGTGTGCCACCTGTGGCACGCGTGCCATAGGTTCGCCATCACGGTCATAGAGTATCAATGTATAAACGGCTTAGATTCTTTTTTGACTGAGATGTGAAAGCTAGAAAAAGTAGTACAAGATTTGTCTAAGAGGCCAAGGCTGGCATGGGATCTGATATACAGTCACTCATTTCTAACATTTAAGGTATTTATGGGCTACGGTCATGATATTTCGTATAAAAGAAAGGTTTAGCTGGTTCTTATGGTTTGCCTGATTGTGCTATGAGGTTTAAGTGCATAAAGAAACTGGCTGTAGACTGTATGAAATCAATGAAAAATAATATCCAGGGCCATGGAAAATGAAGGGGGAGGGAAACCCTTCAAAGGCAAGAGAAACAAGTGAAGAAGTGAAGAGGCAAATTAACCAGCCTTGCAGTTGGTCTAGCAAAGAAACAAGAACAAAACTCCAGTGAATTACTTTTGACCTGATCAGGTCCTTCTGCTCCGTATTTGAGAAGATGGTAGTTCAGGGCTGGCCAGCCTGAATGGAAGGGGTGGAAGCATGTAACTCTCCACTCCAGGTTTCCTTTGCCAAGTCTCGTCTTTACTGTTCTATCCAAGATCCTGTCTTTCTTTGGAGCAGGAGGGGGAAAGAAGAAAAAACACACCACACAGTTAACCACCTGTCAGGGCTGAGGATACAATAAGGCAGCCCCCAAAAGAGCTTTTCATGCATGCGTAATATATTTGTTCAGCTATTCACTTAATGAAGCTGATAAATGTGATGCAAAACAATGGTCAAGTTAATCTATTTAAGTAAAATGTTTTGAGACTTTCAGGCAGTGTTAAGGAGGATAGTGTATGCGAGCCATTTTCATTTCAATACACTCATCTCCCCACTCCCCTTGGGGAATAGAAGAAGGAGGGAGTAGATTCAGACAACCTATGTGAATATAATTTCTTATAAATGTGTCTTTAATGGGTTTAATTCACCCTTGCCAGCTGTTTTTAGAGCTAGTTTGAAAGAGCAAAACAAACGTGCCAGGTTTGGAAAGCTAGTTAAAATTAGTTTCGGTCATTGGGGCCAAGCTATATTTCCTGCAAACCATCTGCTTGATTGGCACAATAGAAGGATTTTCAAGGGGGAAAAAAGGTGGAAGGGGGGGGGAGACTCTAGCCAAGCTCTGAACAAGCCAAGAGTTACTGTGGTTGCTCTGCATTCTAAAGGTGAATGCCTTTCGTGTCTTAATATAACACATTCCATTCAGCAACATTAAGCAAAATATGTCAGCATTGTGTTTCCGCAGATCTTAAAACATATAGAGAACTTAGCTCTTGGGCCACTCAAGGAAGCAAAGACAGACAAATTCACGCCAGAGAAAAGCTTGCCACCAATTGCAAAATCTACAGGAACTGAAACATTTATCTGACTTCCCCCATGGCATCCAATTCTGCAGGTTGAGAAATTAAGCAAATGTTCTGAAGTGTGTTTAAATGGACACTTCTGTGGGGTTTTTTTTAAAAAAAAATCTCAGCTGTAGCTCACCTATGAGCTCATCCCCCTCCTCAAATGAGAATAACTAGGCATACTTTCAGAGCTATTTTCTTACGTAGAGAAACAGAATGAGTGTCGGAGAGCCAAAAGCACTGAGAATTAGAGCAGCTTTTGACTTGTGGCTGGATTTCCCATTGATTTTACTTGTGGGAAGGTGGCAGGAAGCTTTGGAAACTCCTCTTCCATTCTGGCTGACCTGAAGAACTGCCTGCTACTTTGCTGGGGAGAGGAGGAAGAAAGGGATATATGGGCCTCAACCTCCTCCCCGTTCTGGCATATCCTTAAGGGCCCCATCCCACCATGGAGGAAGGCTCACCCATTGCTGGCACACACACGAACAACCAGCCTGTCTTGCTTCACCAAAATGCATCTGAGTTTCTCCCTTGTCTTTCCTTGCCACGCACTGCCATTAAGAGATTTGAAATTTTAGTCTCTGTTCCAAAGGTGCCAATCGCTACTCACCTGTCTGGTCTTGCTACCAACCAATTGGAGCCAGAGGAAAGTGGGAAAGAGGATGAGGATATGGCCCTCCCATCTTCCCTTGTACCACACAGTCTACAAAGACAGTCTACAAAGTGTACAGTCTACACTTTCTGAGAAGTGTAGTCAGAAGGTACAGTGGCACTGAAATAGTCACTACATCCCCAAATTTCATTCCTATGGTGATCATGGGTTCCAGTATTCTGTAAATTAGCTTATATGGTTTATTTCATTTCAACAGCTGTTGCCTTATACCTTCCAATTTTGCCCAGTTGAAGATTACAAACAAATAGACATGAGAGTTTTAGTACTACCTCTGGTCACAAACGCTTCTGACCACAACCAAATCGGTTTATGACCAAAAAAATTCATATTTTTTTCCCCCGGCGGCTGATTTCCTCTTCTGTGCCATTTTTTTTGTAAGCGCCAAATTTCCAAAATTAGGTTCACGTCAGGACCAAATCGATTTGCGACCAAAGTTATAGAATGGATTGTGGTCGTGACCAGAGGTTCCACCTCTGGATCAGAGGTATGTAGATAAATTCAACTGAAGTGTTATTAGAAATACTATGCTCTATATATGTCTCAGACTACTGAAGTCCCTGAACAAAGGAATACCAGACATGGTATTCCATAGTCCCCAAAATTCTATTTTCATAATTATTTATGTAGATTTTCATTCAGCAGTAAGGTGATTTTTTAAAATATCCTGAAAGTCCATAGGACTCAATTTTGCATGAATTAAATCTTTTTCCGGTCACAAGAATGACCTTGTACCTGGGATGGTTCACAAAGGGACACACACACACACACACACACACACACACAAGGACAAAGGCATGGTCATCTATGAAGCCTTGCCTTCTACATGCGTTAAGTACCAGAGGTCTGACCCCAATGGCAATGCACATTTTGCTCCCCCTACTACTTGCTTGTGACTTCCAAGCATGTGTGCAAAGGTTTAATCTGGGAATAAATACTTTGGAATTCTGAATAAACACTCATAGGATTGCCTTGCAGAAAGCTGTTTCATAAAAGAAAAGAATTTACTATGTAGGCATTTGAAGAATCTTTATAGTCCATTACTTTACTGAGGACCAAATTTGTAAACACTCTATGATCTTGATCCTTAGTTGCACCAAAATTTAATGTGCTTTGCACTGTATTCTTTACAATTCTCCAACTTCAGGAGCAGATTTTCAGGAAACTGGGTATGGAGAAAATGCCACCTAATTGGGCATGACCCATGTTTACTCTATGGGGAAATGTTTACTATCTTGACCTGTCTTCACTTATAGCTCATCATGTCTTCCAGTAATCCTTTTCATTTTCTGCATTGCCATATTGATTGTCTTACCCTTCTCCTATTTTTCTAAACCTTGCTAAGGACAGGGGGTTTTTTTTTTGGACCATCAGTAACTTGAACCACACACCCAAAGTATATAGCTCTCTACATTCATTGCTAGACCTCCAAAATCCCTTCTGTTATTCTACATTCTAAATACCAGTAGTTACTGTAATGTTAAATAATCACCATAATTCAGAATGCCTCTATTCCCATTCTAGCCCTCTCCCCCAAATAGGCCAAAGTCAGTTCTGCCCCTCAGTTGTGGTTTCAAGTCATTGGTTACTTGGGGGGCAATAAGGGCTCCTATTCTCAACTATAATTTGTAAAAAAAAAAAAATGGTGCCATCAAAAATTAGTCATTTTTTATTTATTTATTTATTTATTTATTTTATTTAACTTATATGCCGCCCTATCTCCAACAGACTCAGGGCAGCTCACAACAATAAAATCCACAATAACCACAGTGCAAAGTTAAAATACCTAATTAAACCAGATAAAAGTTAAAACCCATATAAAACCCCATCAGTCCAGGCCGGGGGACTTGAATAACCAAGTTTTTAATTCGCAGCGGAAAGTGCGAAGGTCAGGGGCCAGTGGGAGCCCCAATCCGTCTATTTTAGGAGCAGTTACCTCCCACAGACTAAGGGTCTCCCTAATAACAACCACCCCCCCTCCCCTACCCTGGGTCCTTGGCTGGTGCAGCACCCGGAAGCCCACTGGACAAAGTTCAGTAAGAGGGACACCCCCTCTGAGCCCAACCACGTTTCAGTAATGCAAGCCAGGCCTGCATTTTCCTCCTCAATCAAATCACGAATGAGGGGGGAGCTTTGTTGACCACAGACCTGGCATTAAAGTAAACCAGCCTGAGCCCAGTAACCCTATCTCTCAAACCCCCAGGGGGTCTGATAGAACCAGAGGGTCAGGGCACGCTACTGCTCGAAGATAGCAGGGGTGGGCTCCCAAAATCCGATACGGCCCTCCGTTCATCTACCTGCAACCATTCCCAATCGCAACCAGAATCAAAGATCCCACCCTCACCTCTGGGGCACCCGGTGGTTCCCGCACCACACCAAGACCAACACCCCCCCATAACCTGGACTGCCATTGGCCCGGCGGGACCCCCCCAGCCACCCGCCGGATATCAGAACCCATCCCCCTCCCCAGTCCCTTTAAAAATCTAGCTAAAAAACAATGTAATGCCCCCTTATTAAAACCCTTAAAACCCTCATGCCACCTCTCGGGATCCCAGTACCCGTCATTAAGGTAGATCTTTGCCAGGCCAACAGGCCACTCCCAGGATAGGGGGGCATCCCTCAGATTTTATCATAATATTTCAGCAGTGTGATGTGAGAAGCGTTGGAATAGTCTGAATAAAACAGGTAAGGCATGTAATACATTCCTCAATTAATAACTTTAAAAAAGCTCTCTACTTTGGGCAAGGACACTAAAAAGTTTCCTAATGAGAACAAAGAACAACGTAGTCCTTGGAAAGTGGACAGCACAGCAAAAGTGTAGCAAACATAATTATCCTACTTTGGCCCCATTATCACTATGGAAAGGCTCTAATGCTGGGAAAGGTGATGAGCACACTGTTGGGACATGTGAAATAACATGTTACGGTTAAGAACATGTTAATTATCACAAAGAAAATCTATGTGGTTGCTAGCAGCGGAAAACAACTTTAATCAAAAAATCAAACTGAAAAGAAGAGCCACTGCTTTTGTTAGTTGGTTTGCTCTCAAGCTCAGCACAGATCCTCCCTCCCAGGCCCAGCCTCGAACTTTTTAAACTATAAAGCCCAAAGAAAGCAGCAGAGAATGGCTGTCAAGAAAGAAATGTGAAGGTAAAGGCATCAGAATGAATGTCGGAATGCATGCCTCCTCCATCTGACACAGGTCAGGCTCTGGCTTTCTCACAGGGTTTAGACCAGAGTAAGGCAATCCAACTTTGGCAAGTTTACGACCTATGGACTTCAACTCCCAGAATTCCTCACCCAGCCATAATGGTCGAGGAATTCTGGGAATTGAAGTCCACAAGTCTTAAAGTTGATAAGGTTGGACATTCCTGGTTTAGAGGCAAAAATTCCCCTCCTTGAAATGACCAGTAGCATTTCTTGGAAAGAGGCGTCCAAAGGTTCCGCGAGCGAGATGCGGAAATAAGACCCGTTTCGGGGGAGGGAGGGGGGCTTTTCGGCCTGGCTTTCCCCGCACCTCCTTTTCGGTTCGGCGCTTTACAGAAGGCCCAAAACGGGCGCTACGGGTGTGCGGCAGCGTGCGCTCGACCCAGGCCGCCAAGAGGCGAATAAAAGCCGCGTCTCCGAGCGGCCCAGCGGTGCTCCGAAAGCTGCCTCGAAGCAACCCGAGCAAGACATCCGTTTGGGGCCGGCGCGTCCGGCTTCATCTCGCGCTCGCTTTAATCCCCGGGGCGGAGCAGGCTTTGCATTTCAGCCCATTGGCGTCGCCTTTGGCTTCGGGGCCTTGGACGAAAAGCGGCGGGTCGGCCGGATCCTGGCCCGCTGGGATCTGCGCTCCGCCTAAGCAAACGCGTTGGAGGAGATCACCGGCGCCCGGCCTTAAGAAGAGCTTTTCGGAGAAGTTTGACCAAGGGGCGCGGAGTTAGTGGGTTGCTTGCATGCAGCATTTGAGTCCGGCCTCCTAGGATCCAAACGAAGAGTTGGCAGGCTTATACGGCGGTTTGAGGCCGGCCTATACGTCAGCAAAACGGCTTTCATAACCAATCTTCCTCCATTAGAAATGGTCCATTTGCAAACAACACGAATTCTCTCCGGAGCTGAGGTTAAAGGGCGAATTATTTAAAGTTGAGCCGCTGGATAAAACTCTCGTTGCCAAAATCGCAGTTGACGTCAGTGCCCATAAAGACAATCCTGTTAGACCCAGTTATTATTTTAAAAATAAAAGTCCTACACCACTGTCAGGTTTTGACTCCTGGTGTCTGCCTGGACAAGTCCCTTGGCAAGTCTTCTTGGCAAGGATTTTCAGAAGTGGTTTGCCATTGCCTTTTTCCCAGGGCTGAGAGGAAGTGACTGGTCTAAAGTCACCCAGTTGGCTTTGCGCCTAAAACAGGTCTAGTACTCATGGCCTCCTGGTTTCTCCTGTGGTGCCTTAACCAATACACCAAATTGCAACTCCCTACCAAAGCATGCCTTAACAGAGCCTTGGTTGTGTACCTAGAATTGAGTTAAAGCAAGGTACATTTGCAACCACTTATCTACAGATATTCCAGTTTAATGTCCTAAAGTTAAAGATAGCTGGTTTCTTGGTATGATCCCAGTTTTCTCAATACTGTTCTCAATTTTTCTATTGAGGGAAAACATGAAGGCTGAAATTTCTCTTCCCTTTTTAATAGAATAGAATTTTTTATTGGCCAAGTGTGATTGGACACACAAGGAATTTGTCTACCGGTGCATAAGCTCTCACTGTACATACAAGGAACACGTGATAAATCATGATCATAATCATCATAAAATACATTCATCATAAATTATAAGATTCAACACCATTCAACACGTGGGATACTAAATAGGCAATCAGCATAAATCATACTAGGATATTAAATAAAACAATATAAATTGTAAGATATAAGCAACAAAGTTATAGTCATAAGATAAGGTAATAGGAAAGATGAGAAGGATAATAGTAATACAGCTCTATTAGGTAGTTTGACAGTGTTGTGGGAATTAGTTGTTTAGCAGAGTGATGGCATGTGGGGGGGAGGACTGTCCTTGTGTCTAGTTGTTTTGGCATGAAACCTCCTATAATCCTAGAAAAAAAGAAGTTGAAACAGTTTATGTCCAGGATTTGAGGGCTCTGTAGATATTTTCACAGCTCTCTTTCTGGCTCATGCAGTATACAGGTCCACAAGGGAAGGCAGGCTGGTAGCAATGTTTTTTTCTGCAGTTCTAACTATCTGTTGAAGTTTGTATCTGTCTTGGCAAATGACAGACTCAATAATTCCTTTGTAGAATTGTATCAGCAGCTCTTCGGGCAGTCTGAGCTTTTTGAGTTGACGTAGGAAGTGTTGTGCTTTGTTGATGACATTTTTATGTTAGGTTTCCATTTTAAGTCTTGAGATATTATAGAACCTTGAAGGTCTCTACAGTTGATACTGTGTTATCTAGTATTGTAAGAGGTGGTAGAATAGGAGGGCTTCTTCTAAAATCTACTATCATTTCTACAGTTCATGGAAATCATGAAACTCAGCTTTCAGAGGCAACCAGAAAGTCCCGCCTTTAAGTTTCTTACAAATCTCAGATTTCAATTCTATGCAGAAACAAGCCATGGTACTAAAACAAGTTTGATGTGTTTCTTTCCTGCCTACAGATTAAATGGACAAGATTCCATATGACTGGAGGGCTAGGAATTTATATACATGGGAAGAGAAGCCTTCACTTCAGAACCTTAGAGGTCTGAAAAGCCTGAAGACAGAATGTGAATGTCTCTTGAACACCTCCCTGCAGATACCCAGTATCACCTTTTTCTTCTGCTGCTATTTTCAGATCATTGAAATCGCTAGCTCAGTACTTACAGAGTAATGTAAAGCTTCCCCCAAGCAAGATGCCCACAATTTTTCCACCTTTTTTTGGGGGGGGGGGGGCGAGACCTGATGGGATTAACTCACTACCAGACTGAGGCAAAATTTATCTTTTTTTTTTTTCACTTGGTGATTTTGTAAGAATTCTTTCAAACTGCCAAGCCAAAGAAAAGTATTCCAACACAACCCTTGGTCTTCTGCAAGAAATTCAGTCCAAATTTCGATTATGCCTGTTTAATCCACATTGGCTTTCTTTTGTGCACATTTAAATTCCCTTTCTCTTTAAACTAAGGGACAACAGATTTAATGCAGAGAAAGCATCCCTTAAATAGGAAATCATTCTATGGTTTCCTTTTGGGTTGCACTATTTTTTAAAAGCTCTACAGCCACCCATCCAGAGAGGGGGAGTTGATTGGGGGTGGGGGGGGGGAAAGCAAGGGGTGGAATAGTCTTTCCTTGACTAATTCCCTTTGCCTTTTCTCAAATAACTTTTTGATTTGAGTCAAGGGAGAGGTTGAACAGGCGTTCTTTCTCCTCCTAATGTGATATAAATCGCCAATGCACTTTCAGTTTTCTTCCCCCCCCCCTCCCCTCCCCAGCCCACGCCTTTCTCTCTCTTTCCTTTGAATGGTTAAAGCACCGACATGGAGATCATGACCATTAAAAAAAAAATTCCTATCGGAGAAATAAAGCTGGTTAATAAGATTTTTGGGAGGGAGAAAGCTTTGTGTTCCCAAGTAAAAAAGGGAGGAAAAGTGTGTGTGTGTGGCGAAGGGAGAACAGCTGAAGGTGACAGTTACTTCATGCTTAATAGGATCAGGGCTGCTTGCCTTGGGCTGCACGCTTCTGCTGGCTAAAAGTTCACCCCAGAAAAGGATGAATTGGGGGATTTAAAAAAAAAATACAAAGTTTTTAACACATCTGTTACTTTTTGCAAAGGAAGGGTTTTTTTAAAAGCCTTTGATTCCATGCTATGTTCATTACTTTCCCTTTCCCTTGCTCTGCACATTTTCTTCTTCTTTCTCCTCCTCTTAACACCACCAATTCCTCCTCCTCCTCCTCCTCCTCCTCCTCCTCCTCCTCCTCCTCCTCCTCCTCCTCTCCTCGTTTTAGGGAAATGGTCCCCTGCTGTGAAGGAGACTTATTTGGCTAGTTAGAAAGAAAAGGTGTTTTCAGAAAGTCTGCTTTAAAAAGTCATTTAAAACCGAGATAAGCCAAGTTAACTTTTAGACTTGAGTAACAGGTGTGCTGCAAGTCTATGCATGTTGCATTTTGACATAAAACTAAAATTCCTGTTTGTTCAGTGACTTATTCCAGGGAGGTGTGGGCCAAGGTTCCAGCTATATTTTTGTGGGGGTTGTCTGTGCTTAAAAACATCCAGTGTTGAAAGCCATCGCTGTGACTGTGTATGGATTTAAGCCAATTTGGTCCAGTTAATCTGAAGCAATTCAAGCAATGGGATTTGAATGTCACTGGAAATTACTTACCTTAAATAACAAAGTATTATAAATAATGTGGGTGTGGAGTGCAAACCAGCTAAAAATATTCTTGCAGTTTCGTTTTTGCCACAAATCCATTTAATAAGTACAATTATGCTCCATATTTTTTTAATGTTACATGTTCAGGTAAAGTTAACTGCAGGCTATTTTCTTTCTTTTTTAAAGGCCTGTTATTGTTATTGGCACCACCATCATCAGGACCAAATCATCAGGAAGAAAATTTATTGACGTCAGAGTTGACACTGATTTGAAGGCCCTGATTTTTATTGTCCTTTATTCAATAACGAGAACAGGAATCACGAAATAATGTTTTGAGCATTTAAAAAAGGTGAATTTTCACTTTTCAAAGTTCAAGTAGGAATAAGGTACTGGAGATTTTATTCATGCTCAAAATTTTTATTATATTTTGAGCCATTATTACTTTGGGGTTGACTCCGATGACAACAGATTCATGTTCTGGAATCTTTTCCCAAAGCTAGGGAAACTAATGTTAGAGCTGCAAGTGCAACCACTGTTTTTGCCACAACACTTTTCAGTTTAACAACTGGTTGCCACTCAGGAACCTAGACCCTAGAGCTAGACAAAGGAACAGATCAGATAAACCACTGGTTCCGACTTCAAACCTCCCTTTTCATCCACAGTAAAAGCTGATTTCATCTTGCCTCTTTTGTACTCTCCATCCTTTAGAAAGTGTCAGAATAAGATAATATGAATATATCGTCTAATTTCCTTAGCCTAAGCGAAAAGAAAAAGAGCTATTGAATGCAAATAAATGTGTGTCCCCCCCCCCTTTCCCTTTGGAGGTGAGATGTCATTGGAAACTTTTTAAAAAGGCATTTAATTTGTCTCCCTCCCTCCCTCCGTCTCTCCCCCCCCCCCCCTGTGTGCGTGTGGTGCGCCCGCGCGCGCGGCGGCTTCGGATCAACACCCTACCGCCGTCCGCCTTTGGAGCGACAGCTTTCCCAATGAGGCGGTCAATATGCAAAATTGATGACCGCACCTTCTTTGTGGCGGCCCATTGTGCGCGGGTTGCTTATGAAGGCTAATCCAATCATAAATTGCACCCCCGGACCAATGAGGGAGCCCCGAGCGCCCGATGAATGAAACTCAAGTGGAGCACCCCATTGTTAGAGCTGTCACTTTTGAAAGCGCCTCGGCGGCGCTGACCACTATAAAACCCACCGCGGCGGAGGAAGGGCCAGGAGACCCCCGGCCGACTCGCGAGGTGGGTCTCTGCCGAAGAGGGAGGCCGTCGGGAAGGCAGGGATAAGGAGGAAGAAGAGGGGGGGGGACAGAGACCCCAAGCACCGTGTGACGATTAGTAGTAGTAGTATTTGTAAGCCAGGTCTTCCCTCCGTTTCTCGGCACAGAGCGCTCTTCCCTCCACCCTCGCTCGCTCGCTCGCTTGCTTGCCTGCCTGCCTCCCGCTCTTGGCGCGCTCTCTTGCCCGGGCCATGATGTTCCCAAGCCTGCTCGCGCCTCCCGCCGTCTACCCGAGTCTCTTGCGACCGACTCCGACTCTCACGTTGCCTCAAACACTGCAATCCGCCTTCTCCGGCCCCTCCGGCTTCTTGGTAGAAGATCTCCTGAGGATCGGCCGGCCGGCAGGTTATCCACCCCGAGGAAGCGCCCCGACGCCCAGCTTGTCTCCCCCAGTTGCCGGCGTCGGGGCAGCCAGGACCGAAGCGGCGAGCTCAGCCGAGCTGGCGACTGCTGATCCCTCCGGTGCCAAGACGGGGTGCTCCGCCCGCTCCTCGATCTCTTCCAGCGGGGACGCCACTTTCCTGAAGTTCGGAGTCAACGCCATCCTGTCCTCCCCTCCGCGGACAGGTAAGCGGCCAGCGCGTCGTCAACGGCGCCCTTTGCGAAGATTGTCGGGAAAGTGGGGGGGGGGAGGGAAAGAGATACCAGGTGGGTGGTAAATAGAATCGAAAGGCGAAGATGTTGCTCGTCGGACGCCTCCTCCAAGAGGGAGGTAGAAGGAGGGACTCGCAGAGTGGCGCGTCATCGACCAGGTGGGCCTGGGACGCGTAACGAGAACCCGGCACCACCAAAGGGGAGCAGGCGCGCTCGTGCCTTCGCAAGCGGTCCCCCCGCGCAAAATGAATCAGACCCAGGGTGAATATTAGGGGAAGAGAATCCAGGACCAGATTTTTTTAAAAAATCTGCCAAGAGTCCCGAAAACCAGTCGCCCGAATCGCTCCTATCCTCTGGTTCCCGTCAGAGCAGCGGGGACTGGCCAGTAAAGGAACCAATCTGTTGGTGAACCAGAAGGGCAGTTCGGATCTCCGTGTTTCGCTCGGTTCTGCGGGAGAGCGGAGAAATGTGGGGCTTCCCACTTGAGACTCTCTTTGGGTCTTTGCTAAACCTCCTTTTCTTTCCCCAGAGACTTCTCCTGCGCTGATCCAGAACGTCCCCGTCAAGACCTTCTCCTTCCCTTACTTCGAAGGCTCCTTCCAACCTTTTATTAGGTCGTCTTATTTCCCAGGTAGGTTTCGGGGCGGGCGGAAGAGGCTTCCTCAACTGCCCGTCTCTGCTTTCCCTGCTCTCTTCGACTGTCCTATCTAGTAGCCTTGCGGGGAGTGGGGTGGGGGGGGGAGGTTTGTACCAGTATATGGCAGTGGGTGTTCCTAGTCGGGCTGCAACCTGGTGTAAACTGGCCCTGAAGCGCCTGGATTCCTGCCACAAAGTCTTGGCCTAACAGCATCCCCGAAGCTATTCCCTTTGTTGTAAGCATTTCTTGAAATCGCCCCCTTCTCTCCCTTGGAGGGATGGGGAGGGGAGAGGAGGGGGGAGGACGGGCCTCCGGTTCAGAGGTTGGACGGGGTACAACATTCAAGAATCAGTCGCGCCAATTTGATGCCCTATTTAGCACAAGCCGCGACTGCGTGACATTTTCCTTCCCAATTCTCCCCCCCCCCAACGCCTCCCCCCCCCCCCCCGGCACTGCAAATTAGCCGGGGATGGTCACGGTCCAAGTGTGAGGCGCTTGATTTCTGACTGAGCTGCTGCCGGCCTTCCTTTCGAGGCGGCAGTTTTCCCACAGAGTCGCGGCTTTTTCGCCCGGTCGTCAACAAAAGTTTCAGCACCATGACCAATTTGGTCAGCTCCCTCCAGGCAGCCACACACAGACCTGGCGCTGACTCTGCCGTGCTGCTGATAGACATTTACCAGCCATGGGCTAATTTCTCATTAAGGGTCATTCGCTTTGCCAACGGTTTCACAAGACCTCATGGGGAGTTCCCTTGTTTGGTCCCTTCGGTGTGGCCAAAGCCAACCTTCTTCAACCTGCTCTTCTCCAAAAAGTTTGCTTCAGCTGAGTTGTTGCATCAAAGAAGGCTTGAAATGGAGGAGGGGTTTGTGGCTCTGCAGAATAAGGCTAAAGGAAATAGAGCAAAACATTATCTATATACTTTCAACTGAGAACTGAACAATTTGCCCTAATGTTGCTGGACCAATGCAGCTCATTTCTCTCCATAAAAAAAAAAAAAAGGAAATACACAGAGAGCAGCTAAGACTGTAGCAAAGCAACTAATCAGTACTTGGAAAGGAAATCATTAAGAATTCACCAATAAGTCCCCTGCCATCTCTCCCAAGGATTTTTTTTTTAAAAAAAGGTTGGAATATCTCAAAGAAATGTCTAGAGAGAGGTTCTAGAAGTGATATATAAACATAACCATCCTTTCTGAAGAATTCTATACTGTTTGGATTTTTCAACTTCATTTGTAATTAGAGACACACATATAAAGAGAGCAATAGAAAGGGAGGGTGAGATACCAGATCATTCTCATATGTTTCATATTACACTTTAATCTTGCAAGCAGAGGTCATAAAGTTGCAGAAAATTCTGTATTCTCAATAAACTAGTTAGATAGCTAAATAAAATGAACTTCAGATCTTAGTTTTCAAACTGAGTAAAATCACGACTAAAAATAACAGTTTTAATAAATATTGCTTCAACTGCATATATTCTGTTCCAAAAGCCAAGAGCTCTTCCATTCATTCTCTTAATAATAGAATGTGCTTCCTTTCTCCAGTTCTTGAATGGCCCAACAAAAACAACTTGAGCTTTATATATAGCTTTTCATGTTCATTTAATGAAAATGATTTGGGGAAAGAGAAGGCTGTGTCATCAGTATTCTCCCCAAGCAGCTTGGCATGCAGTTGTGTTTAGTTTGAAAGTGTAAATCTCTTTTGTTCAAATAATATATGGCTTTAGCTGCTTGTCCTCAGTCTTTTTCTGTTAGTTCATTACTACACAATTACTATTCACGCTTCATTAGAATCTCTGTTTCTCTTTGGGAGTTTTTCTTTCCACTTAAAGGCAAAACTCTGCCCTTTTTATCATACCAATCCCATTGGGAACCAGTCAATGTGCTAATTAGCTGTTACTTTTCATGTCTCCAGAATGAATTCTACAAGTTTTGTAAGGAAGAGGGAGGAAAGATTCATATTTTTTTAAAAAAAGAGGATGAATACCTATTGACCACAACTTTTATGTAAAAACGAAGGCTTTGTTCTTGCTTTAAAAGAACTCCCTTATTTTATTTTGGGTGTAATGATGTGTGTGGTATACTTCTAAAAAAATCTTCCAATAAAAGTAACTTTTAAAAATGCTCCCCCCCCCCTTTTTTTTAGCTCTTTTGTTTTCTGTCTTCGTATCTTTGGATTTGGTAACAAAACAAGCTAGCTATAAATTCATTGACATAGTCTATGAAATGGAATCAAGTTACATTTACTGAAATAAGAGCAAGTCTGTCGCATGAATTCAGATTAGTAGTTGTGCTCTGCTAGATCCAGATAAGTCTGTGTAAAGAAAAAAAAGAAGGAAGCCACAATAAGAGCCAAGGGGAAACTAAAGATAGTGGCCATATCTTTAGGCATGCAAATCACAGGGAGATTTGTCATTAATTCGAATAGAATATAGATGCCCTCTTTGGGAACAGGGATATCCTTGACTCCATTTTTTTCCCCAGCTGATTTCACCAATAATGCTTCTTCTTCTTCCTTTCTTTTTTTTCTCACAGCCTCCTCTGTGGTGCCTATTCCTGGGACATTCTCTTGGCCCCTGGCTGCTCGAGGGAAACCTCGCCGAGGGATGCTCCGTAGGGCAGTTTTCTCAGATGTACAAAGAAAAGCCCTGGAAAAAATGTTTCAGAAACAGAAATACATCAGCAAACCAGATAGGAAAAAACTGGCAGCTAAGCTGGGCCTGAAAGATTCCCAGGTAATTCTTTATCCCGCTATCCAGTCATATGAACTGGTTAACTATCTATAGGCAGTTGGTGAGTTGTTTCTTAATGTATAGCCTAAATCACCCAATTAAAATAAGCAACAAATTAGCCAATCATATTTGGCCTGGGGTAAGATGGAAACCCAACTGGTGAAGTTAGTTTATTATTTGATGTGTTGTATGAAACCAGAAATGAGTGAATGGAACAACAGCTCTAAGGGGCTGCCAATACAGATACAGATTAACAGAGTTGGAAGGGACCTTGTAGGTCATCTAGTCCAACCCTCCCTCCCAAGCAGGAGACGCTACACCATTTCTGACAGGTGGCAGTCCAGTCTCTTCTTGAAAGCTTGGGATTTGAAATTAATGTAAAATAAAGCATCCAGTGGAATACTAAGCAATGCAAGTACAACATGCCCGTAGCATACCGAAAAGGCTTAGAGACAAAACTGAAGGTATTTATATAATCCCATATGATCCTTAAACAAGGTTAGCATGATCAAACTTTTCAAAAGAGGACAGCAGAGAATTTAGGATGAGAATATTTATCTAATTAAATAGTTTTAAAAACAGTAGAGCCACAGAAAAGATGTTTGCGCTCTTTCTTTCCACTCAGATTTCCACCCTGGATGGGACGGAGATATGGGTCTTGCTTTCTTATTTTAGAAAATCAATGGGATCATGATAAGTGGATCTGATTCCTAAGGTGAACTGTAAGATGAATTTAGGTAAGAAAGAGGCCAAGAACCTGAGATCTTATGAATTAAGAGTCCCAGCATTCCATATCCTTATCTGAAAAAGGTGGGGCTAAGGGTACTAGAATTACAGAGATAAAAATAAAAGCAGAATTGCATGGGATTATTTCAATTATCCAGTTTTAATTGACAACAGTTGTTACTGAATATTACAGATGAATATTGGTTGTAGATGATGATTTGGGATTATGGAAACGAGTCCAAAATATTTACAGGGCATCAAGTTGCCAGCTCAGATTGTTCCTCATCTTCATACAAGGTTGAGAATTCAGCCCAGCTAATCTTCAAAATATTAAAAATAAGAGAGTAAATAAAGCTGTGGGGGGGGGGGGGGGGAAACTGCAAAGAATATATTTCAGTAAATGTGGAAGAGCTGTGGGTAAATTCTTCCCTCTGTGTAAGAAAAGGTCAGGCAAATAATTACTTCCCATTAGATTTAAAATCCAAGGAACGTCTTCAATATTATGATAACTTCAAGAAAGTCTCCTGAAAACCCTAAGTAATGTGAAGAAAAGATAAGAATTTCATGAATCACATTGGATCTTCTTCTGGCATAAAATTCAATTTAAATCTGTATCAGCAAGTCATTGAAACGTGATCATAAAATAATTCCTATATTGGTCTAAAATTATAGCATATAAATTAAAATAGTTTTGTATTTTGTTTGAGGTATCACAATCAAATTAGTCTACTTTGTCAGCTCTGAGGAGAAAGTACATTGAATTAGTTAGGCAATCTAATCTGTCTGAGGAAATCAGAAAAATTGCCATGCTACCTTTTGTAATCTATTAATCAGTTCTACTATAAGTTTATTGGCTTTATTTTACATTTTTATTTAAGTGTGGAGAATTATTCTCTTCACTTTTCATCTCCATTTTTAATTTTGTTAACAATCTATTACCTACAATAAATTAATCTTTTCAAATGTGTTTGACTACGGATTTTTTTAAAAAAAATTCTCCTTAAAAATTAATGTACTTATACAACACTATTCCCATATTTTATATATATTCTGGCCATTATATTTATCTAGGTTTTTATACTTTCCTTCACTTATTATTTTCTTCTTATAACTGATACGTTTCTTTAACTGAAAAGAAGAGAAACTAGATTGTATTACATTTCAAGTTCCTGACATCTTTAGCAAGGTGTCTGGAGAGTCAAATAATGGTCAGGCCTGTTACAGAGTGTCATTAAAAAATCTATAATACAAAGATCTCATATTTAACAATGAGATGTGAATTTTTAGACCACTCTGATGATTCTTGAGGAATCCTATAGATTTCTGCAGCACTTTGTTTATATTGTACATTAGATTTAGACCTTGTAGTAGACCCCCTACTTTTATTATTTTTATAAATACCTCAAAGTGAGGAACATACCCAATACTCCTTTCTCCTCCTGTTTTCCTCATAACAACTCTCTGAGATAAGTTAGGCTGAAAATGACTGCCCCAAAGTCACCTAGCTGGCTTTCATGCCTAACTCACAGAGTCCTGATTTCTAGTCTAGTGCCTTAACCACTACTAGACCAAACTATAAAATTATCTTTGGCATGTTTTGAAGCTGAAATCTTCCCAAAATGCATTCATTTATATCTATTTTCTAGACTACACTATTGTATATGGACATATTGGAGCTTTGAAAAAAGGGAAGGACCACAGTTTTTGAAAGGTTTTTTAACCTCAGAAAAGTATTTCAAGGTTGATGCAAGTCACGTGTGTGGTTATCTTGATCTACTTTCTATTTGAAAATTCTAGGTGAAGATCTGGTTCCAAAACAGAAGAATGAAATGGAGAAACTCCAAAGAGAGAGAACTCCTATCATCCGGTGGCTGCCGGGAACAAACCTTACCCACAAAGTTCAACCCTCATCCAGACCTCAGTGATGTGGGCAAGAAGGGCATTGGGGAGGAAGAGGAGGAAGCAGGAGCAGTTCCCCCATTGTACCCAGTGAGCCCAAGACATTCTTTGGCTTACCACCAGTCCACAGATCACACACAACAGAGAGACAGGTTGGATTCCCAGATGCTCCCCTCCCCCACACATTCCAGCAGTCCCAGTAAACCATCAGACTTTTCAGACTCGGAAGAAGAGGAGGAGGAAGAAGGGGAGGAGGAGGAAGATGAGGAAATCACAGTTTCGTAGAGACCTTCTCCTTATGGAAAAAAAAAAGAGGACATTGAGGGGTTGTACATAAATTAAGGGCTATTTGATTGAAGAGGTAATGCCTTTCCACATCCATGCATTTCATACGGAAAATGAACGCTCACCATTCATCTACAAGACATCTGCATGCCATATGCTATATCTATCCAGGATGTGAAGCCTTAGCTGTTACAATCTAATTAGGTTTTGTCTAAATCAGCCGGCATTCTTATTTAAAAATCTATTTGTTTTTTAAGTCTACATGGATACAGCATAGAAAAAAAACTCAATTGTATGTTGTGTTACAAATAACAGTTGAGACTATTTCACTCAAGGATTGGGCTGATTAACAATTTTTCTTGTAAGGAAGTGTGTGTGTGTGTGTGTGTGTGTGTGTGTGTGTGTGTTCTAGAGGTGTTCGCCAAGTTGGCTGAGAATAATAAGGAAAGGAACCCAACATTTCTGAACTGGACCAAGTTGGAGAAACTAACTTAGTGACTTGACTACCATGCCAAACTACTGTGTCTCCAGGGATAAATTATTGACAATATACTGTTCACGTGAAGATAGTTTTGGTCTCTCTCTCCCCCCATTTTCCTTGATTTTTTTTCAAGTATAAACATTTATTTGTAAATATCACAGATATTGCCATCATCAAACTTTCCCTCCTCTTCCCGAGGTCTTTATCTTTCAACTTTGTGCCTATTAAACATGTGGGCATAAGGACACAGGTTTGCCTCTTTGATTTTTTAAGTCAAATTTTGCTGTCTTTGCACAGCAGATATGAACTGTACACTATTTTGTATATTCATGCTGTAGGGATATTTTAAACCAAGGCTATTGTAAGTTTACAGATAAAGCAGAAAGCTTTGTATATTTGATTGTATATGATTTGAAAGGAGGATGTTGATTGTATATGTGTGTTTTTGTAATTTTTTTAAACCCTAGATTTTAGCTATGTAACTTATATAAAATGTTATTTTGTATTCTTACTGTGTACAGATTTAAATATGTATATTTTACAAATGAAGCAAATGACCTTTTAAATAGTCTGCAAGGCTGAAATGTTTTTTATTGAATTGGAGTGTTTTTAAAAAGCATTTATATCCTGTTATTTATGAAGAATTTGCAGTAAGGTGTTTCCAGACACGGCCCACTGAAGTCTGATGTGTTGAAACTTTCAAATCAGTAAAAGTCATTATATGTGTCTCCAATGCCAATTTACTTTTACAAGCATAGGAAAGTTACTGACTAATTACTGAGTGTCAGCTGAAAATTGACAATTTTATTCAATTCGGAATAAACTATCTGAAGACAGTTGAAGGAGGGATGAGCAGCCTGAAGGCCACAACATTCTTGTGTCCACAAATGCCACTATCCGTATTTTGTCTGTAGTTACTCCTAGGATGCTGTTACATTTTATATGCACACATTCCATTCTGCAGATTTAAGAAGTGAAATAATTGCCTGCTCTTATCCTATTTGAGGACTTCTATCCTTTCCTCTGGGATAATTGGCTTCAGCAAGAGGGCCTCAGGAAAATTGCTGGTGGCACTGTGAAATGGCAAATATTAGTTTATTATTAGACTGGTTTTACACAACAGTAGTTTCCACCACTGTCATATGACCCAGCAAATAAGCCAAAGACATTAATCAAATGAATAGACAATACTATCAACATTATTCCATGATAGCGTCAATTACAGTGCTGAAACAAAAGAAACTTCAGGGTCAAAAGTTTTTAATTCAGTCAAATCCTAGTTGGATCTCAGTCTTCTGACTAAACCCTAGGACTCTGCAATGGTTGGAGGCAATGTTGGAATTCAACCAAACTTCAGCTGAAAGCAGATGTGTGAAGCAAAGCAGGAATCCTCCTTTGAAGCAGGCCACTGAAGAATCACTGATGAATGGAATCAGTGGCCTTCATAAATTCATGCCTTTTGAAATTCTTGCACACTTTTGTGGTTGCCTAGATGCTGCTCTGTGTGTATATATATTTGCGTGTCCAGAATCACATATACTGTGAGGATGTTGCAGGTCTGTGGAGGGCTCTCTATTTCCTATATGTGCTACGCTACTTTGAGATTCAGTCCCAGTTTTTTGACTCTGTCCAATAAGAAGCTTCGCTTGGTTCTCCCATGTATTATTGTCATAGGATGCCACACAGCCGTGCAGTTCTCGCCAACCTAGTTGGGAGTTCAGTTTGACTGTAGCAGCTTAACTATGAGCTCAAAACCAGCCGTTCTCATACTGGTTCTTGGGTCAGACCTTCTTTTGAGATTTATTGCCTGGAGCAGGTTGAGATATCTTAGCAAGGAAAGTATCTGGCAAACACTTAAGAGTTGCTACCTCAAACATTTATTGGTTTGAAAAATAGGGAATGGCAGAGAGAGTGGGGAGCAGCTGGCCCTTTAAATCACATACCAGCCAGATGTGCCCAGAGACAGTCACCTGAGCTCTGAGAGCCAATAAAGATAAGGAAGTTCGGTCAGGTTTGGGATGGGAAGAGATTTGGGATCTGGGGGGAGTCGCTAACAGTCCCCGATGTAGGACCTACCTCAGGGAAGGCCAGAAATGGAGGAATTTTGTTTAGCCTAGAATTGTACTAGGAATTTTTAAATTTTATCTATTTTTTACTCTGTGTTTTGTGTGTGTGTGTGCCCTTCATTTTGCCAATTATAATAAAATTTTGTTTATTTGTCTGTTTAATCCTGGAATTGTTTAATCCTGGAGTTGACCAGTTGCCTTCTAGGACAGGGGTCTCCAACCTTGGCAACTTTAAGACTTGTGGACTTCAACTCCCAGAATTCCTCAGCCAGCTGGCTGAGGAATTCTGGGAGTTGAAGTCCACAAGTCTTAAAGTTGCCAAGGTTGGAGAGACCCCTGTTCTACGACCCACCTCAGCTTGGCTGAACTATAGTCTCTCAATGTTCGGTTTGGTTTCCATTCCTGCTGTTTCGTTAGATTCGGAGTCTGAGAAAATATATAACTAATTAATATTACTCAAAATATTGTGAGTAGGATTGGACAGTTGTGATTTGATACGCATGAGCTTGCATACATAAATACACCTACACAATGAGGCAGACATAGGTTAAGTGGTGCTCTTTTACTTGAAAGGAACTAATAGCTGAAATTTTGAAGAAAAATAGTTTAATTGTTACAAAACAGGTTATTTTTCACTACAAATTGTCACTATGGTACATAGTGTACATATGAATTGCAAGAAGCAATTCATTTATTTTTAATACTGGGCCGAGAAGGTTATCAGATGATTGCACATGCTCCAAAGCCGGTATTTTTCCCCCAAACACATAGATCACACCACATGGGAAAGAGGTTGGAAGAAGCACCAAAACAGCCCTTGCAATCCTATTTGGACATAAGTTAAGAAAAATGCAGAGTAGCAATTTTATTTTATCAATACAGTAAAATGAATAAAATTAGGAAAGTAAAATTTTACTTTGCTAAAATTAGTACCAAAGTTATATATTATGGTGGTGGGTATAGCATGCGGTTAGGAGAGTTTAGGGCACCAGGACTAACATCTTCATGCCACCCATACAATATACTAATTCTTACCTATAATTATGGTGGTGTTTTTGTTAACATTACAATCTCGGGAAATCGGGGAAGCAAATTGCTTCTGAAAAACCTTTTCAAAAAAACCCTGCAGGAGTTGTCCAAGCAGAATCTAGGAATCAAACCAGACCTGAGGCAGAGGTGGGTTTCAGCAGGTTCTGGCCAGTTCTGGAGAACTGGTAGCGGAAATTTTGAGTAGTTCGGAGAACCGGTAGTAAAAATTCTGACTGGCCCTGCTCCCATGTATTCTCTGCCTCTCAAGTCCCTGCTGATCAGGAGGAAATGGGGATTTTGCAGTAACCTTCCCCTGGAATGGGGAGGGGTTGGAGATTTTACAGTATCCTTCCCCTGGAGTGGGGTGGGAATGGAGATTGTACAATATCCTTCCCCTGCCACACCCACCAAGCCACATCCACAGAACCGATATTAAAAAAATTTGAAACCCTCTACTGACTTGAGGGCACCCGCCCTCCAAAGAACATCAAAGAAATATTCTGAGAAGTGCCTTATGAAGAACTGCTCACCTCAACCACAACATTCCATTCCAATCTTTTTAAAAACAGGAATACAGAGTTGGAAATGTTTTTTAAACTATAGACTTGTTCAAATATACATTGTCAGAATAGTACTGTACAGGTATTTCAATTCACTTGTGTTTGCTGCCATCTGGTGGTCAGTTTCCATTAAACCTTCTTGTTTAAAATTCTGTGACTGATGCTCAGACTTATAAAATATAAAGGAACTGGTCCTTTACTATAGTCAATATTAGTGATTTTCCTATTGTATTAACTTATTTTGTACACTGACATTCTGTTTAACTTACTTAATCACTTCAAAATAAGCCAGCTATGGGGGAAAAAAACCAAGAGAGCCTCAGATAGCTCAACAGGCTAGATAGTCTGTTATTAACATTCAGCTGTCTGCAATTATTGCAAGTTCGAGGCTCAAGGTTGACTCAGCCTTCCATCTTTTCTAAGGTAGGTAAATTGAGGACCCAGTTTGTGGGCGCAATAAGCTGACTTTGTATAAAAATATACAAAAGTGTGAAGGCTATTGCTTAACGCATTGTAAGCCACCCTAAATCTCCGGAGAAGGGCAGCATAGAAATCTAATTTAAAAAAAAAAAGAACCTGGCTCTACACAGTTGAAGAACTGAAGTTCAAGGAATTGCGAGGACTTATATTCAAAGTATAAGTACATAGTTCACGGGTGTCAAACTTGTGGTGTCACTTGCCATCACATAATGTACTGTGACATTTTTTCCCTTCACAGAGCTGGGGTGGGCGTGGCCTGCACTGGATGCATCCGGCCCACAAGCCATCAGTTTGACAGACCTGGCATAGTTTATTCCCTCTCTAAGTGATAAATACAGTCTTCTAAAACTGCCTGAATTTGGAAAATGGAAGACCTGCATTTTCATTCTCTGTCAATTAGTTCCTTTTCAGGGAGTTGTCTATGTTAACCAAACCAGCAATCCTTATAATTATGTCTCTAAGATTCAGTGGTCAGAAATTACTGTATTTTTTGGAGTATAAGATGCACCTACCTTTTTTAGTGAGGAAAAGAAAAAAAAAATCTCCCTTTGCCTCTGCTTCTGCCTCTGAGCAATTTTTCCTCGTTGCAGCAAACAGCAAACAGCCTGCTTTACTTTCATTTTCATTTTCACCATAGCTTGATTAGCACAAGGGGAAAAAAAAAATCTGCTCCAGCAATTTACCTCCTTGCAGCAAGCAGCAGAGCCCTGTGCAAAACAGCTGACAGCAAATCAGCTGAGTCGGGAGGCCGATCTAATCAACTTGTGCTAATTAGGCTGTGCTGAAGCTGAAAGGAGCTGTTTTTTTTACTGTTCGCTGCAAGGAGGTAACTGCTGGGAGGCAGAGGCCAAAGGGTGGGGGCCAGTGGGTGGGTGGGGCTATATTTGGTGTATAAGACGCACCTAAATTTTCACCCCCTTTTAGGGGGGAAAAAGGTACGTCTTATACTCTGAAAAATACGGTATATTTGCAGACATAACTTAAGGTATCCTAACTTCTGAAACAAGTAGTGTCTTCTATTTCAAATAACTATTAGTACTAAATTAACACTAAATAGGCTTCCCGACAGTATTCCTTAAATTGGATGTCTCCAATCTTTCCGGCTTTCAGGACTGGAGGAGGGAGAAGGGGACAATTACGCATGAGTGTTAGGTGTGCATGTGCATTTCTATCTGAACAAACATAGGGCCTAGGGCCCACCACTTATATAAATGGAGTTTCGTGTGTGTGCTCACCTGCCTGCTGTACACACAAGTGAAGCTGCATCGAGCATATGCACGCACATGCTTACCCACCATTTCCATGCCCAATTCTGACCAGGCCACAGCCCAGTTGTGGGACATGATCCAAGGATTGGGGAACTCTGCCTTAAATTGCTCATTTAAAACAGGTTTCTATCAGAAAGGCTCCTGAGCTTTATGCAAATAAAGAAAGGCAGTGGAATAATCAAGAAGAATCAATTTCTTCTCAATGACAACAACAGAACTCAGTGCTATCCCATTAATGTTCTTGTCAAGGATAACAATATTAACAAAAGAGACTGGCCATTGTGGAAAGCAATCATCTTCTAAATCTGGGGTTTTCTGTCTTTAAATTTGGATGGGTAGCACTTCCCCAATCATGAATGGTGTGCAATCTGGAGGTCATCTTGGATTTACAGCTCCTGTTCAAAAATCAGATGACAACTGTGGAGATCTTTGTACAGCCCCATCTGCTGTGCTAGTTGCGTCCCTTCCTAGACTGAGAGGTCCTTCAGATAGTCATTCAGGCCCTAGTCACTTCATAGCTCAAATTATTAAACCCATTATATGTGCTTGATGACCACTAAGAAGGTTCAATTGATTTAGAATACAATGGTATGAGCAGTGATGGGCATGCCTTCAAATGCCCATGTGACATCCCCGCTCCACAAGTGCACTGGCTATCAAGTTTGTTTCAAGGTGTGAATTATCACCATAAATCCCCACATGGCACAAAGTCAGGTTACCTAACTAACCACCCACCTTCCATGGGTGTCTGCTGGAACAATATGAGCTGACAGACTGGCCATCTGAAACCATGGTCTAGCAATGCCTTCTATCAGCATATAGGAAATGTGCTTCTCTGTCATGGCACCTGCTTTCTGAAATGAGATCCCTTCTGAGATCTGTGGGGCTCCCATCCTGATGAAATTTTAGATGGCCTTGAAGATCTGGCTTTGGGTTAGAGTGGATGGAACCCCTTGTTGAATGTTTCTATATGCATTTTTATATTGAGCTGCTGAATCCCACTATTTAGTATTGCATTTTTATCTTGCTGTTATGAGCTGCCCAAACTTTGTTCTGAGTCAGGAGCCACCTAACCCAAGATCAGTCAATCTTTCTTGTAGGTCACTTTTACACTGCCAAATGTCTTAGCTGTACTTGGAATTGGCACAATGGCCCTCAAGTACAATGATGACAGTGCCCAACTATTTATCACATGTTTTTCATGATGATTTTAAAATGTATGTTTGGTATTAAGAAATTATGATCCTGCACTCCTCAGAGTCATAGAGCACATTGATCTTGTTGTATAAGAAACCAGATAATTTAAGGATGTACAGCTAGTTTATACATGCTGGTTTTGTGTTGCACTTGTTGTATGCTAATGTATCCACCAAGACGTATGAGTCCAGCTCCAAATCCTGGTGTTGGGGTTTTGAGGGCGGATGCCCTAATTAAATCATCAGCCTTGAGCCAAGCTTCAGAAGAAATCCAGTTATTTATTAAGAGTTTCATGTCAGCACATTCCCAAGTGAAGCCAGCTCCTACATAATTTACACCCCAATCATGATCCTGTTTCCCACTCCCCCCAGAGTGTGTCATCAATCACATTCACCAACAGAGCAATTTCACGGGTTGTAGAGACTACTCCCCTCCAGCCGCTGTTGGTAACCCTGAGTTACAGCCTTGAGAGAGTTAAATCTGGAATGTGCATCTGTCTTTGGCTGCTGTGCTGTTTCATTGGTTTCCCATTCCCCCTTGCTTATGGCAACTCGAGAGCAGGCCAGGAATGCTTTGCGAGTTGATACCTGGTTTGATTTGAAATGTGAAATAGATAATGTGAAACCAATACAAATGTTCATGGCCTATAGAGCTAGTAATGGCCACCATCTTTGGGGCTTAGTGCAAAAGTCTTGTCCATCCTTGCTAAATAAGGGGGGGGGGGATAGCTGCTCATTTGAATAATTGCAGCAGGATGATCAGAATGATCAGAAATTCTTTAGCATTTTGGCATCTGGTAGCTGATTTCTTTCCAACACACTCTGCTGGTCAGCTACTCTGATTCTTCATGAAATCTGTGTGCTATTCAGTTATAAAGTGGTTCAAATTTTCATGGATTGTCCTTAGCCAACAGCTAAGCCACCTGGGGCCCTTGTTAAGATCCATAAAGTTGTCTTGAAAAAGAGTGAAACAACTAAGGGAGATGTCAATCCAGATGAGGACTTAGACAAAAAACTGATTAATGGGTCTCAGTCCCGCTTCTCTATACACTTTTACTGAACCCTCTCTCCAGATCCCCAAGGACTGGGACATGTCAATATAGTCCCAATCTGTACTGGAAAGGAGCCAGGAATGACCCAGCATTTCCCCCCAGTCTGCCTTTTTAAAAATGTGAGCAAATTGTGAAGTTTATTATTAAAATACTATTATTAAAAGTTGACCAGTGGTTCAGAACCAAGTCCTAGCTAAGGACTATGAAGTGTATTTAACTCTTTATTATGCTTGGAATCTGAGCTGTCTCCTTTTTGGCTTGTATGGACCTATGCCTCCATATTTTGCCATTAGCCATCCAGAATTGGATACAAGATGGGTAGCAAATAGCAAATAGCCTGACTAAAACACTGAGCTTGTCGATCAGAAAGGTCGGTGGTTCAGTGGTTCGAATCCCTAGTACAGGTCTCCCGTGTGAGCAGGGGGTTGGTCTAGATGACTTCCAACTCTGTTACTGTTAAAAAAATAAATTTCATAAATACTAAAAACATTTTTTTTGGGTAGATCTGTTGCCTTCTTGACTTTATAGGATAGATATTCATCCTGGGAAAAATAGAATTGAATGAGACTGGTTAAGATCTATGAACGAAGCTATGATATGTTCAGGTTTGAGGTCTATGTATTGAGACTGAAAAAGTGTTTTTGGCAGTGGTTTGCTCTCCAAGCTTGTTTCAGTTTAGTTTCTCAATATCAGTTCCAATATCAGACTAGGTCAAATCCTCAGCAGGATTTTCTTGCCCTGCTGATGAGGTTAACTCGTCTCGTTAACAAAATGTTCAGAAACTAAATTGAAACAAGCTTAGGGAGCAAAACCACTGCCAAAATCTAAAACCCGAGCTACAAGTATTTTCTATTATTTCACTGAAAAAGTGTCCTTGTCTCTGATCTTCAGAATGTTTGAAGCATCATCCCTTGCCACTTATGATGGGGATCAGAAACAAGAAACTTTTACTCCAGGTAACTAACCAACTCTGTTTATTTGCTGCCTAGGATAGTCTTCTCCTTGGTGAGCTTTAACATCATGCTTTCTGGCAGAGAGCTAAAGATATCTCAGCTCAGAACTAAATATCCTCCTGCTAATTGGCACATGAAGTCTGTTACATGATCTAATGGATGCTCCTTTTTACATAGATTCATGATTACACTTAAGATCTCTAGGACAGAATGTACAAAGTCAGCACTGTTTACTGTGTTACCAGAAACTGGACAATTACTGGCAGAGAGTTTATTTTTAAGATTTAAAGATTAACTGTAGTACAGATAGGTCATAAAATAATCTTTCTTTGACCATTGACACAGGAAGAAGGGGACTATAGATATGCTTGTATGCGTTAGCTGACTTCCACTTAGTTTCTGGCTGGAAAGTCAACTCAATGTTCTTCTATCTTTGTTATACTAAGAATTTAAAAAAATCAAAAAGATTCACAAAAAGATTCACCTTGCTTATCATATTTTGTCCAATAAATTTATTTATTTATTTTTTATTTATTTTATTTTTTATTTATTTTATTGCAATTTATATGCCGTCCTTCTCCCGAAGGACTCAGGGCGGCTTACAAGATAAAAAATCAACAATAAAAAGCAAAATACAAGTTAAAATCCAATTAAAATTAAATTAAAATTATTACAATGTGCAAACCTTCACCGGATCAGTCCATTTGATGAAAGAGCCACGTCTTCAGTTTGCGGCAAAAGGAGAGGAGATCAGGGGCTATCCTGAGCTCGGTGAGAAAACCGTTCCAGAGAGTCGGCGCTCCCACAGAGAATGCTCTCCCCCTGGGGGCCGCCAGCCGACATTGTTTGGCTGACCCACAGGAGGCCCGCTCTGTGAGAGCACACAAGACAATGGCAGGATGGCAGGAGATGGTCCTGCAAGTACACCAGGCCTAAGCCATGTAGGGCTTTATAGGTGAGCACCAGCACCTTGAAACGAACCCGGAGGACCACTGCCAGCCAGTGCAGCTCACAGAAATAATAAGAGGCTCCCGTAACAGCCCGCGCGGCTGCATTCTGGACTAGGTGGAGCTCCCGGGTGCATCCCAAGGGCAGCCCCATGTAGAGGGCGTTACAGTAATCCAGCCGAGAAGTAACAAGGGCATGAGTGACCGTGGTGAGGGCATCTCGGTCTAGGAAAGGGCGCAACTGGCGCATCAGGCGTACCTGTGCGAAACCCCCCCCTGATCACAGCTGTCAAATGATCATCTAAAGGGCAGCCGAGAATCCAGGAGGACACCCAGATTGAGAACCCTATCGGAAGGAGTAAGAGCCTCCCCTCCTATCACTAATGATGGAACCTCTAGATCCCGAGATGCCGACATCCACAGCCACTCTGTCTTGAATGGGTTGAGTCTGAGAATCCTGAGAATGAATGTTACGCTTTCATCTTTTGTGTTGTATGTAATATAACTTTATTTTTTTGCTTATATGAGCCTTGCTGATATAATACATATAAACAGTGAAAGGCCATTCCATCTTTTTGTCAATCTATCTACCGAACTCATAATGATATTGTAAGAATAATAATAATAATAATAATAGCAACAATACGGAATAGATACAAATTGGGATACCCCTTCTTCTCAATGATTGTAGAGTTTTAAATTAAGGGTCAGTAGTTGTCATCTGTCCCTTGCAGCTGATCATCACCCAAGTTTTGTCTGGCCTCAGGTCATTTAAAGTGGATTATGCATTTCAGTTCTATTCTCCAAAGTACCTGAGGGTAGGACAAGAAGCAATGCGTGAAAACTAATCAAGGAGAGACGCAATTTAGAATTATGGAGGAATTCCGACAGGGAGAACAATTAATCAGTGGAACAACTTGCCTCCAGAAGTTGTGGATGCTCCAATACTGGAAGTTTTTAAGAAGAGATTGGACAATCATTTGTCTGAAATAGTATAGGGCCGTGATGACGAACTATGCCATGTGTGCCCAAAGTGGCACACAAACCCATTTCTCCCAGCATGCGTGACTTTCTGGTATGCACACGTGTGATGATCAGCTGTCCTTCCTGTGCATGGCAGTGCCAAAAACCGGCCTGTGCGTGCGCACCGGCCAGCTAATCGTCGGGTGCACATGCATGCTAGAACTCGGAAGTTCAGTTTTTCCAGAGCGCAGCATCGATGTTTCTGTGCGATGTTTCCATATGACCTTTTTGGCACTCAGTGCCAAAAAGATTCGCCATCACTGGTATAGGGTTTCCTGCCTGAGCAGAGGGTTGGACTAAAAGACCTCCAAGGTCCCTTCCAACTGTTATTTTGTTCCTTTTCAGGCTACGTTATTTATTTATTTATTTATTTATTTATTTATTTATTTATTTATTTATTTATTTATTTATTTATTTATTTATTATTTATTTATTTATATTTATTTATTTATTTATTTATTTATTTATTTATTTATTTATTTATTTATTATTTATTAGACTTATATACCGCCCTTCTCCTTACAGACTCAGGGTGGTGAACAGCCGAGTAAAAACCAATACATAAAAGTTAAAATGATTCTAAAAACAAATATAAAATTTGGCTGAGAAATTTAAAAACAATAGGTATTAAAATAGATCAAATCTAAAAACTCTAAAAAATTTTAAAATGAGAAAGGCTAGACCGGCAAGTTGGAAAAGATGAGTCTTCAAAGCCTGACGAAAAGTCCGGAGGTCGGCAATCCTTCTCAGTTCTGGAGGGAGATCATTCCAGAGGGTGGGGGCTACCACAGAGAAGGCTCTCCCCCTGGGGGTCGCCAGCCAGCATTGTCTGGCTGACGGCACCCTAAGGAGGCCCTCTCTGTGGGAGCGAACCGGCCGGTGGGAGGCAATTGGTGGCAGAAGGCGGTCCCGTAAGTACCCTGGTCCTAAGCCATGGAGCGCTTTAAAGGTGATTACCAACACCTTGAAACGCACCCGGAAGTCCACCGGCAACCAATGCAGCTCACGCAGGAGAGGTGTCACGTGGGAGCGCCCCGTCGCTCCCATAATCCCCCGCGCGGCCGCATTCTGTACCAGTTGGAGCCTCCGGGTGCACCCCAAAGGGAGCCCCATGTAGAGAGCATTGCAGTAGTCCAAGCGAGACGTGATGAGCGCCTGAGTGACTGTGCGTAGGGAGTCCCGATCTAGAAAGGGCCGCAACTGGCGTATCAGGCGATTTGTAGAAGTGAGTGGTAAAGACCAACATATCTTTGATATTGGAATCTGAATGTTTACTCAAGAAGCCTGGATAGCTCAACAGGCTAAAAGCAGACTAAAGCCTGTTATTAACATCCAGCTGTCTGCAATTACACCAGTTCGAATCTCACCAGGCTCAAGGTTGACTCAGCCTTCCAACCTTTCTAAGGTAGGTAAATTGAGGACCCAGTTTGTGGGGGCAATAAACTGACTTTGTATAAAATATACAAAAGTATGAACGCTATTGCTTAACGCATTGCAAGCCGCCCTGAGTCTCCGGAGAAGGGCGGCATATAAATCTAATTAAAAAAAAAACAACAAATACACACTTTGAGAAACTTTTCCTGATTTAAACGCTTTAGTGACGACCACATAAATCCTGCAGAGAGCCATCTTCCATACATGCAGATGTTTCTTGGTGGATAAGGACCATTTGCTTAGCCATTTGAATATAAATGGGGTCAAAAGAAAAATATCTGGATTTAGAAAAGAAGGATATTGGATTGATGAACTGGAGACACTGCTAATTTTTTGCATTGTCACTTATATGGCATATGAGCTACGCAAAATATATTTTAATTTTGATGATGATGATGACGTAGATGTAGCCTAAGGGAATAAAAAGGGCAGCAAGGACATTACATCTGAATAAATAAGCATCAAATTTATTGAATCATGAATAATTTAAGACTGGTACAATCATTAGCTTTATTCTCCATGACACAGGGGGAGGAGGGAAGGGTGAAGAAAAGGGAACCAAAGGATGACATGATCCAAAAGAGGCCAGTTGCAAATCCCAATCCTAAATGAAAATGCAAAATTAAATAGAGAGGTGTGGGAAAGGAATCATACTGTACACAAAATACTCAATTCCTAGTTTTTTCTCTTTTAAAAATGGCTAGAAAAAATTCATCAAAATGCAGCACTTGTAACCAATTATTTACATTTCTATGTTACAATGAAAAAAATGTACATCTTAGAGAACTTTTTTCATAAATGGTTCCACTGGAAACAACTAGATCAAAACAGCAACCTTCCGTTTAATAGCCACATTTTTTTCAGTCATTTTCCTTAAAAGAGAATTGCCACATTTAGACAAATTTCAAGACACAATATATATAAAAAAAGTATTAACAGTACAGTATTTTAGGTTGGATTTTTTTCTGAAAAATATACCAAAAAGAGGAGGCTAGCCAAACCCTCCCTGTCTCAGCATCATCTTAAAATCAAAATGGCGTCTAACATGTGACATATGAGTTGCACAATTCTAGACAGTTCTGTAGCAAAGAGAAAAGAAAGTTCCAATTTCTAACTCATTGGGAATGTTGCATAGTCTTATACTAAAACAACAGGAAATCCTGCCAGCTTTGTGCACTGGGACATGGGATGGGATGGGGACAAAGCAAAGCTGGTAGCAATCTTGATGAAATATATGTTGTCATTTTAAAAAGAAAAGGTAGACATTCACTCCAACTGAACTAGTTTAAAAAAATGTGCGTAACAGGCAACCCTGCTTCCCGAAGTTTTAGAAGTTACAGTTTGTAATAACTTAACAAAATAAAGCAAGATTCCATGTGAATCATTTCTCAGTAATCTCAGCAATTTCGATTAAAGAGCAAGAAAAGTTCAAATTCTTCTATATTTATGGCAACAGGACATCTGGCAGCAGTTCAGAAAGACTCAATTAAAGGTGTCAATAAACAAGGCTCTGAGTCATCTCAGCTGCCAACCAGGGTCATTAACTTAAGATGTCATTTTTGTCAGCCTTACAATTCCAGCAAACATTTCTTGTGCCACTCGAAGTAGCCATATATAGGCAAACCTTTAACTCAAGACCATTTTTCAGATCATTTATTCCCATTTTTTTTTAAAAAAAGAGCTTCCCTTCCTTTGAAATATTCAGCTGAACTCTCGCTCCCAGGAGATGCAGCAGAGAGCATTCATGCACAAGGAACCCTGATTAATATGCAACCATTTCTTATAAAAGACGTTTTGCATACGCTCAGTAAATTCACAGGGAAGTCATGTTGTCAAAGAATAAGTATCCACACATTGCATTTCTATGGAAATCGCTTGCAATAGGAACTAGGGAAAAATACGCAAGAACAAATTCTAAATATTTGTTTCCATAGATTATGATACAGTCAGGTTTATACTTCACTCTCCTGGCAATCATACAAATGATGTAACTGGATTGTTTGCTTATTCCACAGGCTAGTTGCCATTTTGGATCAAATTATTGGACTTCCTGAGTGTTTCCATATACAAAATTGCCAAATGGGCATATTGGTGCTCTCCAGATGCATCACAGCTCCCATGTTGTGATGATTGGACATGCAGGCAGACTCTCATTGACTTGTAATTGAAAACACCTGAGACGCTTCACTTAACCTTAGATGTAGATACAAGGAACCTGTTATATTAACTATGCCAGATTTGTCTGGAACAAATAGAGATACAATCCCTTTTCCTAGCAGGAAATTGACAACCTGCGGAGATGCTCCACAGAATGTATATATATATAATGTGTGACAGCTGTTTACAGAAAGCATAGCAGCTGGAAAGCTGATGGCCACATTGATCTTGGTGCATCCCTTGGCAAATCAAATGAGGAAATGCCTAACTCTTCTGCTATCCCTTAAGGCAGGGGTCTCCAATCATGGCAACGTTTAAGACTTGTGGACTTCAACTCCCATTGCTGGCTGGGGAATTCTGGGAATTAAAGTCCACAAGTCTTAAAGTTGTCGAGGTTGGAAGACTTCTTAGGCAATATACACAAGTCATCTGCCTCCAGTGGCATCTATCATTTCCATAGATGGCAATTTCTTATCTAATGGGTAGTGGAGGAAAATAAAGCTCAGATTATGAGCCATTTTGGAATATATATGTCTCTTATACTTGAATGCTCATTCTGGACTAATCCAATTCTACAAATTAAAGGCTAAGAAGAGAATGCTCTCCATATGAACAAAAAACATCTTCCTGCAATCCTGGAATATTTAATCAAGCATTTGGAAGTTTGCATCTCATAGTTTTGCTTTAAAAAGCAGACGGGAAGCAGGATGCTGAAGAGCTATATGAACTTAATATAATGGTTGGATCACTTTAGGATTATAGTCCATTTTTACTCTGGTCCATTTCCAGGAATCAGATTAGAATTTGCATTATACTTTTTTTTCTATTTTGTTAAGAAAAAAAAACACTCAAGAATTCGGCCATGATTCAACAGTTAATGCCCACTGTTATTTCGCCATACTAAGAAAAAACACATATGATATAGCAAGATCACAACAAGCTCAAAGGACAATGGGTTGAGTTAACCAAGAGCAGAAAATCATGAGGTATAAGAAAAGCTACCCACTCAGTAAATTTGTTATGGTAGCAAAGCTGTGTGTCTGTTGCATCGTATTAATCTTATAAATCCTATAAACTGTAGCAAATATTCTACCTGCATATTTTAAAACAAAGCAAAAAAAAATAATAATCTTTTAGTTGTGATGCCATTCAGTGCCACAAAAAAGGTTTGCTTTTGCCTGGATTGGATAAACAACATCCAATGAAATGTTGCTTAAAAGTTGATGTACAGATCTTTAAAAAGCTGTTTCCCTCTTTTTACATCTCTTCCTTGATTTTTGTTACGTTTAGAAACTAGGGGTATCAGATATCTCATTTCAAACAATACCCACAACAACTCATATCATTGTACTCCAAGAGATGACTTCTATAGCCCTGTTTTGTCTAATTAAAAATCACAAACTACAACCAACACTAATGTAATTAAAATACAACTGTAGAAACTCGGTAAGGCATCACTTTTAAAAAATCAGCACCCAAAGATAGCTGAAAAAGGCTTGCATGTGTTTGTGTTTGTGTGTGTGCGTATGTGTTGTTGAGAACCTCGGTTCTAGTTTGAGGTATAGCCTGAGACAGCTGATAATATCAGCTATTGTTTTTTTTTTTTTAATGACACCGGTTGGTGTCCAAATTTTTGTGAACCTTTTTGCTGTCTGGCAAAAGCACCAAACAGGTTTTTTTAACCTCTCTCTCCCTAGTAATCTTCTGAGATGAAGAAAATAAGGAGGGCTCAGAGTCATGTTCTCTGCTTTGGTTCTTAGAACCAAAACCTCCCCAAAACTTTATGGAAATAACTTTCCTGTACTTAAGACTTGGTTAAGTAAAATGGAGTATTTTCTTTTCTTTTCTTTTCTTTTTAATAGAGGCTCTTTATTATCGTGAGAGATTCACCAATGTTCAGTCCCAAGTTTTGCAACCGATGGCTGAAGTTAATTATTTATCCATAAATTCACATTTGACGACCCTGACATGAAGATATTTATCCATATCTACATACAAGTTGATTCTGAAGAAATACGAAAGCCTTGCCCTACCCTAAGGGACTAAGCAAGAGTCCTGCCTTTTCAGGGAGCTTTGAAGTTTGAACCTAAGGCACCATTTTCAGCCTTGCTGAGTGCTCAAATTAGAGCAGGGGTCTCCAACCTTGGCAACTTTAAGCCTGGTGGACTTCAACTCCCAGAATTCCACAGCCAGCTTTGCTTTGCTGGCTGTGGAATTCTGGGAGTTGAAGTCCGCCAGGCTTGAAGTTGCCAAGGTTGGAGACCCCTGAATTAGAGAAGCCATTTCCCTACTCTTTCTCCTCTACTGACAGCTCCCCCACTACCATTTTATAAAAGCTGTTTGACTGAAACCAATACAAGGAAATAAATCCAAACTGGTTCCTGAACTGCAGGAAACTGACAACCAATTTGAGGCTGTCAACTTGGGGTCCCGGGAACTTGGAGGGCTTTGGATACAATGGATCTGCAGCCCTTCTTGTTATTCTGGTCCAGCTTCATGCAGGTGATTCTTTCTAACAACAGATTCCTACACAAGCCTTAGAGAAGTTGTGGGGTGAGGAAATTTGAGTTTATCTTTTTCCTCCCAGAAGAGGGAAAACCAAAGGTTGCCTTGGTCCTGGGTGGCACCCTAGAAAAATGTAATGTTGTCGACTTAGAAAAGCATAATGCCGAATTTAAGAGGCACCACACTTTCCATTCAAGTATGTATGCTGTATATGCAGGACATGCTTCCTAGCTGCTTTCTCCAAGTTATCGCTTCTCCCTGGTTCCATGCTAATGCCTCTGCATTCAGTGCCATTGCTGACAAAGGACCTCCAGAGATAATTTCTGATATAAAAACATTAGGGAGGGAGGTGAAGGAGGGCTAAGCACGCTAGGTGGGTAGCCATTAGGTGTGATCTTCATGTACCCCTTGTGCAGAAAGAAAGTCTGTATAGGACAAGTAAAAACAGATACCATTTCCAATCATTAGAACAGCTCAATACCATTAACCCCGAGACTTTACACTATTCAATAAAGTGGAAGCTTCCCTGTGTCTCACAGCAAGCTATTTATAGCAGGGGTTCCCAACCCCACCGTCTGTGGACCGGCATCGGGCTGCAGCATGCCAGAAACGGGGCTACGCAAACAAGCAAAGCCCTATCCGTGGTACGCACGCAGCATATGAAACCACACCCCCTCCAATCCACAGAAAAACCTCTCTCCACAGGTCCCTAATACCGAAAAGATTGGGGACCCATCATCAGTTTAGAAGAATAGAACTTCAGGAACAGATTGCTATGGGACATGAGGTTATTGGAATTAAAAAAAAGTAAGAAAATGTACAATACAGTGGAAGAACGGAATTATCTTTTCAATCCAGACAACTGTCTTTTCCGAGCTTTGTTGAACATTTGGTATAGGTATGAAATGATCCCAAAACCCGAATGAATGATTTGAGGAAATGACACCCCTATGTTATATATTTGAGTCTGGTATCCACTGAATTGTTATGAATCCAAAGACCAACAGACTGAAGCTTTGTTTTTTAGTTTTTACAAAGCACATCTTCTAGTTGCAGAGATACTTTGATATTCAGGTTCAAGAAGAAACTTGTCACTTCAACAGTGAGAATTCTGAAGCAAATATGAAAATAAATTCTAGCAGCTTGTTTTGGTTTTTTCTTATATGTGTTGTTCCCATACTTTGGACCATGGATAAAACACTCCATGATTGTTGCTTTAATTAACACTGGCAACTTCAGAGTTGGTTTATGAAGATGTACTGCTACTGTGCTCAAGAGATTGAGCCCAGTGCTTGGAACAATATAAACAAATGAAACAACCAAAAACAAGGGACCATGGTCTCAAATTGGACAAGAACTCTGTTACATTATATATGTGAATATTTTAAACTTTCCTATTTCTAATCTCTTTGCCTCTTATGGAATGTCATTACCAAGGTGAGCAATTATTACAGCACCAGAATTACTGAGGTTAGGCTGAAAAAAAATGACTTGGAAAAATCAGCCATTAATGAGTTTGTACAGAAGCAGCATAACTGAGATCCATTCCCTTTTTGGACCTAATGTGGCACAATGCTTCTTAGGTTCATAACTTTCATGGTGAACGTTTTTTCATTTATTGCCTCCAACTCACTCTCCCCAGAGGTTGTTATGATTAATGGAGTACATCTTATGTGAATTAAACACAATTCTCTCTCACTTCAGATTTTCCTCTGCTCATCTCCCCTGCACCCTCATAATGAAATTTACTCCAGATGTCCCTTTAAATATTGGAGCAGGTTTAGGAAATCAAGAGATAATGGTAATCCATTTCACAAGCAGTTATTGTTTGGTCAATGGACAGACACAACTAGATAAGCACCATTGTTTTTATGAAAGTAACGTGTTCAGTGTCGTAGGCATGTGAACTCACAGCAATGTAAACTACAAAACAAAACAAAAACAAAATAGTGCAGTTCTTATTAAGGAAAACAAAACACAAGATATAAAACATCAGCTGGGTTGCCTGCACCCATCTTTGACACTGAATGGGGGAGGCAGAGAGGGTGGAAGAGATTGTATTGTTCTTGCAGCTCTAATACTGAGATGTCCTTCTGAACCAAGGTCAGTTCTCTTCATGGCTTGATGATTCATTTTTCTAAGGGAGGCAAAGGGTGGACCACTCGAAGCAATCATGTCTAGTTCTATTCATAATGTTGACTCCAGGGACGAGTCAAGGATATCGTCGTGATGGCTATTGCTGTTGGAGTCACTGTCGTAACTCTGTGGACTTGAATAATTAGCTGCTTCCTGCAACCTCATCAGCATGTTCATCTGGGTGAAATACAGAAAGGACAAAAAAATATTACTTGACCATCATGGTCACTTGTCTCTCTGGGGCAACTGAAGCAGACATGGATTTAAATGAACTGTCTCTGCAATCAGCCATTTGGCCTGGTCTCAGAACATGCCAGGTCTATCAAAAGCCTTCAGTGTTGGCTCTGCTCATATCAGCATGAATCTTTAAATCCTCAGTTTGGTAGGACCAGGGGTGGGATTCTACTGGTTCGGACTCGTTTGGGTGAACCGGTAGCTCCGATGATCAGCTGGGAGCGAACAGGTTCACTCCACCGGTCCCTGTGCTTTACTTACCTTTATTTTCTCAGCTGATTGGCATGGCAAAGCGGATTGCCGCGCCTCAGCTGTGTTACTCCCAGGTGGTAACCCAGAAGGTTAGTATTTGTAAAATTGTGTGCATACGCCTGTGCAGCACAGGATCACCGAACCGGTTGTTAAACCGGCAGCATCCCACCACTGGGTAGGACCTTCATAGCACAAGAAAGTACCACACATTACAGATTAAAACATATTATGTGGGCACTCATGAAGAAAGTTTGCCTAATACTGTTACAGAGGATAAAGGGAATCTGGTTTTATGACTTAGTGGGATCATCTATGTTTCAGCAAAATCCAATCACTAATTTTTTTATCCATCATAGACTGAGTTGCTCTACCTATATGACAAATGAAATAGACTTAACTAATTCTTTCCTAGGATAGAATTGGATACGTTGATTGCAAAACATTGTAATCAGTGGTGAAATGTAAAATTTATTACTATCGGTTCTGTGGGCGTGGCTTGGTGGTGGGGGTAATATGACTGAGTGGGCGTGGCCAACTTTTTTTTTTTTTACTTTTAAAACCATTTTTTCTACCACCTCTTCAGCCGAAGAGGTTGTAGATCCCAGCTGACTTGCCTGATCGGGAGAGGCTTTTTTTCATTTTAAAAACATTTTTTCTATAACCTCTTTAGCCAAAGAGATTGTAGAAAAAATGCTTTTAAAAGCCTCTGATGATCCCAGCTGAGCCGCATGATCATCAGAGGCTTTTTTTTTTTTTTACTTTTAAAAGCATTTTTTTGGCCAAAGAGGTTGTAGACAAAATGCTTTTAAAAATAATTTAAAAAAAGCCTCTGATGATTGTGCGGCTCAGCTGGGCAATTGGGTGGGGGGGGGGGCAGGAATTTTTGCTACCAGTTCTCTGAACAACCGCCTCCATTGCTACCGGATCGAGTGATCCGGCCCGAACTGGGAGCATTTCACCTCTGATTGTAATAGTGAGGATAACTATATGGAAAAAAATAAACACACATTGGATATCATGGCTAGCATTGGTTGAATAAACAATGAAAATCCAGTATTATGTCCATTTCACACTGGATGATCCACATGGTTTAACACCATTATGACTTTTCCACTTGCCACACAATGTCATCAATACAGAAAAAACAGCTTGTTGTTCATCTGTAGGGCTTCAAACAGTGCAGCAGTTCCATGGGAAGCCACAGAAAATTTCAGCAATTTTTACAATGGCCCTGGGATGTAACATAAAACAGCACCACAGATACACGGGCAGCTTTATTATAGAGATAATAAAGCCGTGTTTTGTAACAAATATTCTTTCCTATGAATTTCCAATGGCAGCAGCATTATGCAATCTCTTTATCCTTAGTTCCAATCAGCACATTTAATATAACAAACATATGTAATTGTCCAATCCTAGAGTCTGGATCAGCCTTTTCAAAGTATTCAGTTATTATAAATTTGTACTAAATTATAAATATTTAGTACAAATTTGCATAAGACCAATAAAGGGAATCTTCGACTTACAACAGTTCATTTCACGACCATTCAAATTACAGCAGCACTGAAAAAAGCGACTTACGGCTGTTTTTCACACTTAACAACCGTTGCAACATCCCCATGGTCACGTGATCAAAATTTGGATGCTTGGCAAGCAATTCATATTTATGACTGTTGCAGTGTTCTGGATTTTGCAAACTTCTGATGAGCAAAGTCAATGGGGAAGCCAGATTCATTTAACAACCGTGTTGCTAACTTAACAACTGCAGTGATTCCCTTAAGAACAGTGGCAAGAAAGGTCGTAAAACGGGGCAAAATTCACTTAACCAATGTTTCACTTAGCAACAGAAACGTTGGGTGTCAGGGTAATGATGATTTAAAGCTGACCAGCCCTTTAAGATTGAGGATGAGTCAGCAGGGTTATTGCCCTTTAAGAAGCTCCCTATATAAGGGAGGCCATTAGAGGGCGTCTCTCTCTCTCTCTCTCTCTCTCTCCCTCTCCTCGTGTATCTGCATTGTAGTTCTCCATGTAGAGTTGAAGAATGATTGCTTGTACGGTATGTGCCTACCACTTGTATGTCTGTATATAGTCTTGTATATAAACCACTGTTTGTAATGACAAAACCTGTGTGTCCTGTATTTTGCTTCTGCATGGTCTCAAAATAGTAGTGATGCTGTAAACACTCTGACATTGGTTTCAATTGTGGTCGTAAGTCAAGGACTACCTGTATAAAGCACAGTATACAGAGTCCCACGGTAAGATCATTTCTATCCAACATAATACTAAATTCCTAGTATAAATCACAAAACACCGCTACATTTATTCCAAGTGTATCTTTAGAATATTCTACAGATTAATTTGGAGAAACAGCCTTGATACTTCCCACTGTTTAGTCATTTACCATCTAATGTCCCATATATGAACAATATTGTGTTGAGAATCTCACCAGAGGGTCTCCTTCTGCATCACTTGGTGGAACCTGTTTGCTGGTTGAACCTTCCCGTGGCATAGAATAACCATCAAATCCAACATCTTCTGGACGCAGTTGCAGCAAAGGAGGCCACTCATGATGTTGCGGTGTAGCTGCCCATGGATAAGTGTCCATCACCCACTTGGCAGGGTCCTCCCATGGTGCTCTTCTACCGTACAACTGCAAGCAACAGTAAAAAAGCTATTCTGAATCAAAGGATTTGAGATTAAGCTTGTTTTTAGTCACATATGTATAGCAATGTTCTCCTGTTTTTTCCGCGAGTTCAACTCACGTGAGGAATCTTGTGTTTCTGACAACGGAAGTTTGAACAAACTTCTTAATAGAAGAAAATAAAAGATGGGAAAGCAGTGGTCTCCTGGTTTTTTAACCAGGTCTACCATGTACAGCAAGTAGCTTGACAATGTGGAGAGAAAAAAACAGAGCAGAGATTTATGTTTTTAAAAATCTAAACTACTGGACTTTTAAAAATTTTTTGAACAGAAATATCTATACTTTTGAATCTCTCTCTCCATTTAAAAGAAACATGTAGGAAGCAGTGTATGTATACATAGCATACCTCAGAGACTCCTGAATGAAAGCTGGGATATAAATCTGATAAATGAATGGTTGAATAACAGACAGATTAACAGAGTTGGAAGGAACCTTGTAGTAGGTCATCTAATCCAACTCTGTTAATCTGTTAATCTGTCTGTTATTCATTTTAATACCTCCTACATACCCACAAAAGCTGGAGAAAAATACATTCATTTAAAACAGAAGAACAAATTGGCATTTTAGCCAGAGACGATTAAAAAAAATACACCTCACTATCCAGAAAAAAATTCTGCTAATAATTAAGGAGGAAGATTCTCTTCTCCTGCTCACATTCTTAGCAAAATGTACATTCTACTTTACTCTGACAATGAAGGCTTTGTGAGCAAATCTGCCCGCTAGGTGTCACCATATCTTCCAATAGCAAATCATTATTGAGGGGAAGCCACACAACTTTTGAAGAATGCTTCTTGGGTGTTCAGCAATTACTGCAGGAGAGTAGGTGGAAGAAAATGTAAAGACGGCCTCTCCCAACTTGATGTTTTCTAGATGCGTTGAACTTCAGGTCCCATTACCTCCAGAAAATAAGACCAGAGATCAGCTTTGCGGATTGGGTTATCTTGCAACACATCTGGAGAACAACAGCTAATAGCTGAATTAAGGTAGACAACTCTAAAAAGTTGTCTACCTTAACTCTTCCTCTTTTATTCCCTTTCCTCTGTAATGACCATTTTGCATTATAAGCCAGTTTTAATATTGATCTTTCTAAGTTGTGCTGGAAAATTTGGGGCTCAAGAGCTATGGTAAATATTTTAAATAAATAAATAAAAAAGGTTCTTTATTCCAAAGGCAAAGGTGAACCTGGTAAGTCAAGACATACAACATTCAAATCCAATTTTTATGGCTCGCACAGGACTGTGCAAAGCTTCAAAGGGGCCATTTCCCTCAGGCAAGGCACCTGGAAAGCTCGCTTTTGAAGCCGTTTCCTGCATGAAGCAGCACAGCCCATCCACCCACCCAATTTCTACAGCAAAGCAAAACGGTCTTGTGGCTTGGCTTCCCCTCATTTCATAGGCCTCCTTCAGCCAATAACTAGAAGCTTCTATTCATGCACAGGAAGCTTGGAGAGGATACAAAGTGTCCTGGCATGGTCAGTGGTTCAAAATGCTGCCTTTTGCATTTTTGTTACCCAGTAATATTTATCTTAAATTTATCTTTCCTTCACTCCTGGAAAAAAGAAAATTCTGGAAATGATTCGTTGCTAAACCCACTTCTGGGTGACCAGGTGGTTATTCTTGTTACAAGTAGCAATGAAAGGAGTGGCAGACAGTGGGACCAAACCGATTTTGGCTGCCTCTAATTCAGTCTTAGGTCAGATTGGTATATGTATATGCAGATACATACAAGATATGAGAAAGATGTTAAATTATATGGTTTTTATATGGAAAAGACTGAATTGGATAGGATACTCACAGGAACAGATGATAATTTAATAAAAAAAATATAATTTCTTACTTAGCATTGAACTAGAGGAGGAACAAGTAAAAGAAACAATGATAGCTCGGGGAAGGAATTTTGGATATTCAATTGACTTGGAAAAATGGCAACAATTATGGGACAGAAATTATAAACAAATAATGTCCACTGCATACAAAGAAAATCAATATAAAATGTTTTATAGATGGCATATGCCACCTGAGAAATTAGCAAAAATGTTTAAACAAAAATCAGCAAAATGTTGGAAGTGTCATCAATTACCAGGATCATAATATCATATGTGGTGGACATATCTGGAAGCAAAAAATTATTGGAGTAAAATTAAGATTTGGTTGGAGGAAATGATACAGCAGCGTATTGAATTTAAACCAGAGCTGTTCCTATTGGGTATCCTTCTGGAAAAAATTAGAAAGGAAAATATTTATTTGATAGTACAGCTAATAGCAGCTGCAAGGATTATCTATGCACAAAATTGGAAAGCAGAGAAAATACCTTTGGAAAAAGAAGTAATAATTTTTTTTTTAGATTGTGCAGAAATGAATAGATTAACTTTGATGATTAAGGATAGAGAAGACTCAGAATATTTTAAAATATGGAATTATTTTTATCACTGGTTGGAGAAGAGATATAAATGATTAATTATATAAGTATGTATAAATATGTGATGAGTAGAATATTATACTAGTGATGAATTGATATTATGGATTGGTTAAGGATCAAGATAGAAGAAACAACACATATATAGAAGAAGAAAGGAACTTTGAAAGATTACACCGAGATGTCATAGGGAAGAGATAACTGATGTATTAAATGTTTGTTTGTCTAAAAAATAAAAAAAAAAACATTTTTTTTTTAAAAAAATAATTCAGTCCCAGGTATGAGGAATGCACAGAAGGAATTTCTAGTGTAGCTGTACCTAATCCAATACATAATTTAATTGGGACTTTTACTCCCTGAATGTAGGTTAGGAATTCCAGGATCTTCAACATGGCTGGAAAATACTAACTGAGAAATACTGCATTGGTGGGTTGCTCCAGAGTTGAAGTTAAACTGAGGAGTCTACTCTCACTTTATATTTTGAGCAATTCCTTCTCTGTCAGTCCAACCTACTCACAATGTTGTTACTGTGGGGATAAAATCACTGGAAACATTTTTAGCTTGAGGCTATTTCACATATTGCTAAGAAGTAAAAGTGGCCTTGAACAGCAACTACTCAATAGTTCATCTTAGCTTCCTGTAAGGTGAATTCATGTGCTTGAAGACAAATGTTTGATACATTCACAGTTTACATTGTTTAGTGTACAGTTAAGCCTTTTTCAATAAATCTCTAAAGAATGGAATATACAAAGAAACCCTATGACCTGTTGAACAACCTGTTTAATATACTTGGAGACAGATGGACAAGCATTATGCACATCAAATTTATTGCTGTGTTACATCTGTAATAGATATTCATGCAAATATTGAAAGTTAAACTTAAGCATTCACAGACTTTTGCAGTTTAGAAATAGTGAAAGGCATTATTTCTGACTTAATTTCTCTATAATCAGAATAATATATAGCTTATTAATGTGCAAATCACTATTTAATATGTCAAGCGCTAGTTTCTGAATCATGGTAAATTAAAATTATTGATCCATTTCTTACCATTACTAGTTGTCGGTCTTAACAATTTCAAGGTGGTAAATATATCAATGTATTAAAAATATACGTGTACATGAATTTTTGCATTAAATGGCTATATAGAGAAAGTGAGATCTGCCAAATGGAAATATAACAGTTCTCTATTTGATAGCGCTAAAGTCCCTGCAGCAGACAGAAAACCAGCTGTTTGCATCAGGATTAAAATCCTGTTGTTGATGCAACTTGACCTCAACAAAATAATTATTTACATTCGGAAAGAGAAGTCTACACTAGGGCATTAAAAAAAAAAAACTTTAGTTGCTCTGAGCATGGCTCCCTGTGTTGGTGCAACTTGAATGCCTTCAGTGGACTAGTTTTATATATCTATTCTTTGTACTACTGTACTAACAATAGTCCAGCTTTTAGAATATTAGTTAGACACTATCTAATCAAGGATTCCTTCCTGATTTATTCCAACTGTCTGCATTTTCTTCCATATAGCAGGGAATATATGGCCCCACAAATGATAACTATTCATCTACCTGAAGAGGAAGGCATCACCTTGCTCAGAAATGCAGAAGTCCAATATGAAATTTCTGGAGAACAGCCCTTTAAAATGGAAATGCCTTCTTAAAATGGGCTAATGAGAACTGAGAACAGTTAGAAATCAAGAACATCAAGTTTGTCTATGATTAATGAGGTCATTGACCAAGGGCAGCTACCTGTGAGGAGCACATGGCCTTAAATAGTTATAGCAACAACACTTAGACTTCTATACCACTCCATGGTGTTTACAGCACTCTCTAAGCAGTTTACAGAGTCAACATATTGCCTCCAGCAATCTGGGTCCTCATTTTACTGACCTTGGAAGGATGGAAAATGGAGTCAACTTTGAACCAGTCAAGACTGAACTCCTGGCAGAACTAGCCTGCAATACTGCATTCTAACCACTTCACTACCAGACACGGTGATTAAATAAGTGAATGAATGAATGAATGAATGAATGAATGAATGAATGAATGAATGAATGAATGAATGAATGAATGATTAAATAAATAAATAAATAAATAAATAAATAAATAAATAAATTTAAGAGTCTCAGACCACTTAAGCAGGGCTGATATTTTCAATTCCATTTGGGAGAAAAAGGGGGGATTTTAAAGGTAAAAGATTGGCTCTTGTAGAGACAAAGCAATCCTTAAAAAAAACCCAACCTCCAAAATTGGGGCAATTCTTACATTTTGCTAAGTTTAAAAAGGAAAACTCAGTGTCTTAAGTGTCAGAATTTTCCCCTTAATGCTAAACAAAACATGGCAAAAAGCAGATCCAAAAATGTTGGCTCCGTTGCCTCTTGGGACATTTGCTTTCTGAAAAGGCACAAAAATAAAGTGTGGTCCCATGCCTGTTATCCAGGAATTTCAGGATTTTGCAAGGTCCTATCTGATCACAAACAGGATTTTGCAAGGTCCCATCTGATCGCAAACAGTGCACCTTTGCTGTATTTGTCATATTTATATCCCAGTTTCTGTAAACTGTGCTTACCTGTAGACCTTCTCTGACAGCCTCAAGAAGATAGGGAACAATGGAGTAGTTCCACAGGTCAGTAAACCAAACCCTTGACCCATCTACATCTAGAGGGCAAGACAGAAACAGGCGGGGACCTGTGAAAATCAAGAGAAATGTAAAGTGGATTATTTTCAGTAAGGAGGAACAGATGCATTTATTTTAATCATAACATTATACAATGACAAGAGAAATAAAAAAGGAACATAAGGAAAAATAAATTTTATTTATTTTATTTCATTTCTCACCGATAGTAACATCTGAAGAACTGTGAGCTTCCAAGAACTTGTTGAGATGTTGCCAAACCTTGGGAATCCAGTCTACAATCTTAATTAATTCTGCATTTCTCATCCGGCCACCAATTTCTGTTTCAATGAGTTTTCTTCTCAAGAATCGGGCAAGGAAGCCCTTGACTGGCTCAGTGTGATTGGCACATAGTACCCATCTGAAGTTGTGGTGCAGCTGAAGGTTAGGTGTTGAGGAAGTTGCTTGGTTCATTGTTCCAATTATGTAAGGGCTGTAGAAAAAAAGGTTAGCCAGCATTTATTTTTAGAAAATCTTTTTAAAAAAATTACATCATCATCTCATGCGCTTTTTTGCTTCCTACTCATAACATGTGAATAGATTTCATCCCAGAGTTATTGTGATGCTCCTCCATGCTAGCTGAATTTCTGGAATGCTTTAGAATATTTTATTTACTTTTCAGGGAGATGGTCAGTTAAGCCTTTGAAAAATATTTTAAAAACAGTGAGAGAAAAATTAAGATTTAAAAGAGGAGAGTGGAAGGAGAGAGGAGAGAAAAGGAAAGTGGCCGGAATGTGAAGCAAAAAAAATTTGAGAAATCAAAACATGAATAAAATCTAAAGCAGTCTTCCAGTGAAACCTAAAGCAGCCAAGCACAGGGAATCAGGAGTCAAGGTGGTTAAAATGAATACAGGTTTATTACATGCTAACACTCTCTACAAGAATCTCAACTACTAATGGTCAAAGCAAATTGGCAGTAGATAAGAGTCAGTGGAATTCAAGGTGGACTGGATTTAGAACTCTTGTGGGCATGAAGGGACTTGAGACTGATGACATGCTTGACCTCTCCCCTTGGACACAGCCTGGTCATCTCCTACACTTTCTTAACCTATTGCCCTTTGGATGTACTGCTCATGGTAGAATTCAGAATCTACCTGAATGGTACAATACTTGACAAGGGGTGTAGAACAGGGGATGGACAACTTACCTTCTTCTTGTGCCATATCCATCATTGGACGTTGGCAATCATGTTAATGATCCTATTTTTATCAAAAGCTGCACGAAAAAGTACCTTATACTTTTTATGTATAACTACCTTATTCATTTTCAAATTACTCCCACCATTCTGTGCTATAAATGAAAGAAGGACTGGCTTTTAAAAAAGGAAATACAGACATTGGCAGAACTCTGCAGAAAAAGGCCAGTAAAGATTAGTGTTTTCCATCTCTCCCAAAGCATCTGTTAATATTGAATCTTTAAGAAGCTGGAGAAGTCTATATAATGAAAGCCTAAAGATATTTGTTTTAGGGATCTCCTAATTTTATAGACACAGATAAAATGAAAAGCCAGGAATTGCTCTAGATTTTTTTAAATTTTTGTTTGCGATGTGCTCATGCCTTTTATATCTATTGGTTATAGAATGTAGCGTTTAATTTCAGCTTTAAATCAAATTTCAGGGTAAATTCATGAAAATATAAGTTATCTTTAGAATTTCTTGTGATCTGTAATAATAATCTGAAAGGGAGTTGATTTACTTTTTGTTGTTGATTTTTAAACATTAACTAACTAATCATTAACATTTCTTTAAACAAAAACTTATGAGTTTTAGCAACACACATAAACAACTATATTGCTATTAAACAATTCATGTACTAATTTGAATGAATCTTCAGTCAAACCTTTGGCTGCAGGATTTATAATAGTATTTTTTTAAACTGATTTAGATTATATTCAGACAGAAATCCTGCATGCTCATTTAAAAGAAATGCTTACTTCTGAGTTGAACTAAAATCAATAATATTTTACTAAGTTTTATTTAAATGCATAAGTGCACCAGCGGGCCTACTATCCCTGTCGTACTGTTCCAATTTATATGTACTCATTTTATGTGTTTATGGCTATGTTTTGCTTATTTATTTCCTTTTATATGTGTCCATGTCTATGTCTATTCTGTTACTTGTTTCCTTGTACTTGTTGACAAAATAAATAAATAAATAATAACTAAATACATAAATAAACAATATTCTGATTGTGGGCACGAAGTTAGTTAAGTGAAGGTTCACAGAATATGTTTGTTGGTAGAGAAACAGCCTTTCCACCATGAAAAGCAAAGGTAAAACAATGGTTGTTACCATTTGTGGTACTTGCAGTTCAAAAGCCCATTGAAGATCTCTCCTAGAGAGCTGACGTGATGTAAGTTATCCAAGATGATTACAAGAGGCATCTCCACGGCATTATTTTCACTGCTACATTGGTCTGCGAGGTTGGATAGGTATTGCCGGAGTTCCTGTAAAAAAAAAAAAAAGCAGTAGGAAAAAAAAAATCCTGGCTTACAATTATGATTTGGAGATCTTGGGAGGTGATGAAGGCTGTTTCAATTCTAAAAAGTTCCTTGGAAAAAATACAGCAGTAACACACCGCAACTTATGGTAGTTCTTTAAAAAAATATTTTGAATGAACTCTGTACATAATTATTCAGGCAAGTTGGTTATCTTGTCTGAGATAACCATGTTCTTTTGCTTAATCCTCAAATAGTGATCCTCAAAGCATGTAATTGCTTTTCTATATGGTACAAGATCTACCTTGATCTCATATCTGAATAGGAGGTAGTAACTAAAGCAGGAGTAGAGCAGGGCCTATGAAAAGCAGTAATTATGAAAATCTGGCATTATATGCCTGGATAAGGAAGAAGACAGAAAGAAAAGTAGCACTGATGGGCTTGGAATTCCTAAAGGATTAAGATACCAATCAAGACACTGCACTTCCAGGAATGCCATTGTATAGGTAGATTTTGTAGAGTATTAGTACAAATTATCATTACAGGAGACAGAAAAGAAAATCCAAAAACGCATTAATTTGTAACCGAATACCACTTCGCATTATATAGAAGGATCCCTCTTCTCAGTCTCTAAAGCATACCAGAAATCATATCAATCTATTATTCAAGCAAAGTGCCTAATATATCTGGTAAGGCAGGGGTATCAAACTGAAGGTCCATGGATCTGGCTTGCGTGGTGCTTCGATCCGGCCCATGGGACTGCGATGGAAATAGCAAAAGAACGGCCCACAGTGCCTCTGGCAATGTAAAGGGAGCTTGGGAGGGCTGCGTGCGGCCCTCCTGAACTCCATTTTCATTGGCAGAGGGTTGCAGGAGGCCTCACAGCCGAAAATGGAGCTCGGGAGCCTATTTTCGCTGGCAGAGCACTCGGGCCACCACAGGCGCCCCCAACAAAACTGATGTCATGCTGGCCACACCCATCTTGGCCCCCTGTGGTCAAACACAATCCTGATGTGGCCCTCAATGAAACCAAGTTTGACCCGCCTGTGGCAAAGTATGAGAACTCATTTCCTATGAAATGTTTGCTCTGGAAGATAAATTATTTTTGAACAAAAACAATATCCATGAATGAAAGCAAATTTAGGTGTCCCAGGATAATGTTTCTGGATCCAATCTGGGTCAGTCACCAGGACCAGAGGTTTAGTCTTCCAAGCTTTCATGCCCATGCTCCAGCATGAGTCCAAAAGTTCAGGAGAGTAAAACTCTGGTCTTTATGTTCAACACAGATTGGATCCAGAAAAAAAAAATTCACCAATTCAGTATCCGTAATTTTTTTCTTACCTTACTGGACTTGTGATCCACATTAAAGGTTGCAATAGCACCATCAGCCAGCTCCCTGCCCTCTCTAAGCACCATATATTCAGACAGACGATTGGCTAAGTATGTTTTTCCAGTGCCGCTTGGACCAGATAAAATGATTCTCCGATGTTCTATCAAGAGTGACACGTAACGTTGTAGAATTGGCTTTGGGATTAGAGACTCAAACACCAGACCATCCAAACTATTCTCTACAATACCTGTAATATTAGAAAAAACACAATTTAAACCTTTCCCTTGCTTTTATTATGTTACGTGCATAATAATAATATATTTGAACTTTCCCATCCTCAAACTCTTTAATTTTCAGTTTTTTATTAAATAAGTAAAATACTCATAACAATTCTCAAAGAACATTCCTTTTTAAGAGAAAAATGACTTCTACATAGAATGGAATAGAAAGAGGAAGATAATGCAGTACAATGGGATCCAGTGGAACAGATCCTAATCAGTATCAACATTTTGCAAGAAAGAACTTCGAAAATCTACCATTTGTAAGTTAGTGAATTAAAAACATGCCTTACATGGTTTTTCAAAAGGAAAATTTCCAGGTTTGACTAATGAAATAAGTAGTACACTTCTGTTGTCAAAATCAAGCTTCCCATCAGACCCATCACAAATCCTTCACCTGACGTGACCCACACATGACCCTTCACAAGATCCATCACAAGACCCATCAACAGACCTTCACCTGACATGACCCTCCCATCACAAGACCTACTGACCATTTTAAGCCCTTAAAAGCAGAATACCAACACTGACATTCCTTTGCAATTATGATGATGGCAGCCTCTCAATCGTATGATTGCCATTTGCAACCTTCCCTGCTGGGTTCCAATGACTTGTTTTCCCCAGCAGGGAAAACAAGTCATTGGGGAATCTGGCATGGAAGGTTGCAAGTTGCTTTGATAAATTCCATCCCAGACTGGAACTAATGCTCTTCCTCCTTCCAACCCATGAGCTCCTTGCACTTGTGCCACACTACAGAATCTCCGCCTTCAGTTTGTGTGCAGTGTGTACATCCTTCTCAGCCCAATGCCCAGTCTCCTGCGGTAACCTTACGCTACTTACATGGGACCATTCCCCGCCAACTTCCCACTTAAAAATCCATGATCTTAGAGTTACAATGGCAATAGGGGTTGCTGGATTACTGTTGATAACTGATGTGGTCACATGATCTCATGCTTTATATGACATTGCTTAACAGTGACAATTCCAGACCCAATTGCCATCATAATCTGAGGACTCTCTGTACATGAAACTAGACTGTGAATAACAAGGTCTAGTCTTTATTTGCCAGTCTTGTATATACAAAACATGGGCAATGGGACTATGATTGAGGCCCACCTGTAGAACTACATAAACAGGGGCATGAAAAGTTCATAGGAATGTGGTTGCATATGACATTTCTTACTAATAGTGGTATGCAACTGAAGGAGAAACAACATTTAGTCAAGAAACAAAGACAGAAAGAAAACTAATTAAATCCTCTTATGCCCCTGGGATTTACAGATTTCAAAGCTGAAATCTGTAAAACCTACAATTACAAAGAATTGTAATAAATAAATTTTAGCTAAAATTTACCTTTGATTTTCACAGAGATAGTGTTGTTTTCACCAACCAGATAGCCACAGGGTAGCAGCTCAGGTGTTTCTGTGTTATTTGTGCGAACAATTTCCCCAATACTGTACCCCAGGACACTGTCCGAATTCAACCCAAGTTGACTCACTGGATCAACATGAATGATGTATTCCTGAAAAGAGGGAGGAAAAGAGAAAATTAACATATTGATGGGGTTTGGGCTTTAAGAACAAAACTTCACAATCAAGTGCAATTCCCATTAAAAAGAAATGGTTTTTAGCAAATATTTAGGAAATGATTATATGCCATCAAATCATTTTTGACTCTTAGCAACCACATAGATAGGGATCTAATATGTTTTTTCATATCCTACAATGGTGCACTCATCATCACTGTAATTGAATCCATCCACCTTGCTCCTGGTCATCTCTATTTCCTTCCATCTTTCCCAGCCTTTTCCAGAGAGCCAGGTCTTCTTGTAATGTGTCTGAATTAGGATAATTTGAGCCTGGTCATTTGTGCCTGAAGTGAGAATTCTGGACTGATCTGTTCAATGATCCATCCCCGTTTGTCTTCTTGACTATCCATGATATTCTCAAGAATCTTTTCCAATACCTATGTTTAAAGCATCAATCTTCTTTCTATCTTGCTTCCTTGAAATCCAATTTTCATTTCCACAGGGTATACCATGGCTTGCACAATTATGGTCTTTGTAAATATAAGCACATAATGGCATTTGAACATCTTTTCTAAGGTCTTCATTACTGTTCTACAAAGTGTAGTTTGTGGTGTATTTCTTGACTGTTTGTTCCTTTACTGTTGATGGTTGATCCTAAAAGGCAGGAGCTATTGTCATTGTGACAAATATTTCCCTGTCAGTAGGATTATGCAAAATCTTCTGAGTGTAAAACATTCCATGTTTAGAATGGTTGGTTTAATTGTTTTGAATCCTGAGAATGGTAATCTCTGGATAGTCACCTGATTTGATGGTCTATTTGTCCAGGTAGGTAGAGAAGCAAAGGTTGATGCTTTCCATGCGTAATTTTCTATTCAACCATACTGTCAAATGCAGTTGTGCACAATGAATGTTGATTAAAATGTGGTTGTTATACTTTTAAGCTCACAGGTTGCCATAAACAAAAACAATATTGTTTTGTTTGCTGAATTTGACAGCGAGATTACAGAATGCAGAAGTGCATATGTGCATTAGAAGAAACTTCAAAGCTACAACTAAAGAAGTATATTTCTATAGAGAATATATTATTCATGGGATGGATTTAATTAATCCATCACTCCTGGGGTTTTTGATTGACTTACGTTCTATAACTATATGGCACAAGCATTATAGGAAAAATGGACATTATGGACAATCAATCAATGATAACATTAAGAATGATTAGTGATTGTCTCTTCAATTTCTTTAAAAACTTTGGACCAAGAAGCTTAATTAGGCATTGTTAACAAAAGTGGTGATATGTGCCAATTTGTTTTCAGCTTTATCAATGTAATCTAGACCATGGGTGTCAAACTCATGGTGTCACATTGTTGTCACGTGATGCATCTCAACTTTTTCCCCCTTCGCTAAACTGGGGTTCAGGATGACTAGCACATGATGCATCCGGCCCATAGGCCGTGAGTTTGACACCCTCGATCTAGACCAACTGCAATTTTTGTAGTTTAATTGTGCCAAATTGTAGTGTTATCTATGCCTAGGTAAAAGTATAATCCAAGGTCTGCAGGCTAGATTGGATTGTCAACCCAACTCAATCTCCAAATGTGGAAGAAGGCAATGGCAAATTCTGGAAGAATGATGCACATTGTTCTAGAACCATTTCTGTCAGAGTTTAGATCTGATTTTGGTCCTGAAACTGTCTTGGTTGTTCTGCTTGATGATCTTTACTGACAGGTAAACTTGGTTTTCAATATCAAATCATCTCAGGTATAGTAAACTAGTTCTTACATAAACTTTGAGATAAGATGTGGTTCTCAAAATCTTGTATAATTAATCATAAATGCTTACTTACCAACAAAGAATCCGAAAGTTTTCTTTTAGGTCTCAATCAAATAAATTATATATGGAACACACTGACATAGCTTTCAAAATATGGCACTGTTAGAAAAGATGTCAAAAATAACATTATTTACCTTGAACAGTCTTCTAACAACACCATCAAGAACATCCCATTTGGTTTTTCCACTGACTCCTATGCAGCCAATTAGGAATAAGCGAGGCCTAGAATCCTAAATAAAATTTAAGTGTGTTAAAAGAAAAGTGTTCAATGCTCAGCGCCACTCAGTTGCCCCGATTCCACCCCGATAAAAGGGATTAACACAAGAACAACTAGACACAAGAACAGTTTTTCCCTGAACGCCATCTATCTGCTAAACAACTAGTTCCCTCAATACTGTCAAACTATTTACTAAGTCAGCACTGCTATTAATCTCATTGTTCCTATCACCCATCTCCTTCCACTAATGACTGTATGACTATAACTTTGCTGCTTGTATCCTTACAATTTATATTGACTGTTTCCTAATATGATTTGATTGCTTATTTGTACCCTATGACTATCATTAAGTGTTGTACCTTATGATTCTTGATGAACGTATCTTTTCTTTTATGTTCACTAAGAGCACATGCACCAAGACAAATTCCTTGTGTATCCAATCACACTTGGCCAATAAAAAATTCTATTCTATTCTATTCTATTCTATTCTATTCTATTCTATTCTATTCTATTCTATTCTATTCTATTCTATTCTATTCTATTCTATTCATAATTCAGTAATTCACAATATTTTATTATGATCCAGCAGCATTGCTCCACAGTCTTTAACCAAATCTTATTCCAAAATATACTGTTAAGGATGTAAGACCTTTATACCAGACATTAATGGAGAAGAATATTTTTATTGGCAAACAATATTGTATGATTTCTTGTGTAATTTTACATATCTTTGGATCTCTCTTGTTCAGTAGCTCACAAGATATTGCCCAAGCATCCTTCTCTATATTCTTTATATCTATATCTTTATATCTATTCTGTAGATATACTTTATATCTAAAACCAAGAAACAGGTATACATCAAAATTAACATTTTATTGAGACTGAAACATCAGACTAGGATAATTTTTTTCTTACATTGAAATCATGTCCAAAATAATTAATTTCGCCTAACACAAGTTCTACTCAGAAAAGTCTGTTGCCCTTTGCTCTACATCTGATGTAGGTGTTCAATCACTCCCCCCCCCCAAATTCTTTAAATTGCTTTAAAACTAGAAAAGAGAAAAGCCAGAGGACGTTTTTCAGTATGTACAAGACAGAGCTTGAAAATCTTTCCCCTCAAAGCTAGATATGCTTGGTTCAATTTCCCTATTTGTTAATTCTAAATTCCTAAAGCACTAGGAGGTCTGGACTTCAGAACAGTTACCACAACCATGGCTGCTGGCATTAAGTCTAGACTAGTAGTCCTAGCAGAATCGTATATTAGGGGCAGCAAGGCAATAAGGAACAAGGGGAAAAAAAATATATGCTAAAGAAATTCAGGTTAGAACTCGTCTTTTCAGCACTGAAGCACTTCTAGAATTACTACACGACCTTTTCTTGTCCAGCTTTTGAAAACTAAGCTTAGTTTGAATAAAACTCAGTATTCTCGATTTCAATTTATGGAGGTCACGTAGCATAAAAAAGGTGACAGCGCGCTCAAGAGCTACTTGAACAACGTGCTGACATATTCACTGTTTAACACCTTTCTCTAGTTATGTTTCGAGCAAGATGGTAAATCTTGTTCAAAGTCAAATATATTTTCAAGACCAATGGTGAAATCTGAACCAGTTTCCCATCGGTTCACTGACCATGCATATGTAGTGCATGCCAAATGCATGCTTCACATAGAAAAAGGAGGCTTGAGAAGGTAAGTAGAAGAGCAAGGGGGGGGGAACAGCTGTGCTGTGTGATTTAGATTCACTAGAAAGCAGGGTTTCCTGCTTTATAGTGATTTTAATTCATGCAGCACAGCTGATCGTTGGAAATACCTGTTTGCAGGAACTGGTAGCTTTATTTTACTACCGGTTCGCCTGAACTAGTAGCTTTTATCACTACTGGTTCGTCTGAACCGGTGCGAACTGGTATCATTTCACCACTGTTCAAGTCCCATTTCAATCTGGTGTCAGATCTAGTTATTGTTGATTTGGGGCCCCCTGAATGAAAAACAGTCTATAAACAGAAAACAGTAACCTTATGTAGACCCTCAACTTGTGACTACAATGGAGCTCAAAATTTCCACTGTTAAGTGAGACGGTTGTTAAGTGAGTTTTGCCCCATGTTATGACCTCTCTTGCAACATTTGTTAAATAATCACTGCAGTTATTAAGTTAATAACTGCAGTTGTTAAGTGAAGGGACGTTGGTCTTACCATGTGATACGTTCCTTTTAAAGCTCTGGAGCTAAGAAAATAAGTCCATAGCTGAGGCTGAGTTGAAAAAAACTGAAGGAACGTCACCACGGGGCAGATCTTCAGAAAGTTTCAACCCAGTCCATAGAGCTAGAGCATAGAATAACCCAGCCTGGCACCTCCCATTTCTACACTATGGAGAATCTGGCTTCCTCATTGACTTTGCGTATCAGAAGATCGCAAAAGGGGATCACGTAACTCTGGGACACTGCAACTGTCATAAATACGAGTCAGTTGCCAAGCATCTGAATTTTGAACACATGACCATGGGGATGCTGCAATGGTCAAAAGTGTGAAAAGTGGTCATAAGTCACTCTTTTCAGTGCCATTGTAACGTTGAACTGTCGCTAAACCAGTGGTGAGTTTCAAAAATCTTTACTACCGGTTCTATGGGTGTGGCTTGGTGGGCGTGGCATGGGAAGGATACTGTAAAATCTCCATTCCCTCCACAATCCAGGGGAAAGTTACTGCAAAATCCCCATTTCCTCCCAATCAGCTGGGACTAAGGAGGCAGAGAATAGATGGGGATGGGGCCAGTCAGAATTTTTACTACCAGTTCTCCGAACTACTCAAAATTTCTGCTACCAGTTCTCCAGAACTGGTCAGAACCTGCTGAAACCCACCTCTGCACTAAACAAACTGTTGTAAGTCAAGGACCACCTGTATTTCTTAACAACATATTATCATGGCCAAAAATATTTTGACTCACTTCTTTCCATTTCTCTTCCTCCTGAAAGCTGACAACTATTTTAACATGCCTGCCACCTTCTTTCCGAGAAGAACCATCACTTGGGTCATCCAGCAGCATATCTGTTGGTGGGGAAACACAGATTCTATCTTTAAATATTGGAAGTTATTTTTGATTTGGTTTTTGAGATTCTGACATGCATCTTATTCTAGTTATGACTGCTACTATGTGTTTATAAAAGAAAACTGAGGTTCGCATACTGTTTAAAATGTCAGCTTTTGTATTTTCAAAATTATGAAGAATACTTTGAACAAATGAAAATTCCCTAGCAACTGGGAATAGTTATATAAGAAACAAAGATTACATAAATATTGAAACAAAGTTTTCTTTTTTTAAAATAAAACTGTAACTCTACTAAATGTTTGCAATCATATCATTGAATGTGATTTATTTTTACCTGAGGTCATAACTAGAATGTCATATTTATATTATACTTCAGCTTATAGAAGAACTATCTCGGTTATAGGAGAAAGATTTACTATCCCTGTTCTTCCAACATCTTATCTATTAATTGAATTCACAGCTACAGGAGAAAAATTTGCTCACTAACTTTCCTGTATACTCACCAAGACTAGCTGACTCTGTGAGGTTCAGACTGTGCTGTGACAGACCCATAGACTGCCTTGGAGATGATGAAATGAAAATTTGAGATTGGGCCCTGCTACAGGTGCCTTGATTTTCAGATTTCAATCTGTCATTTTCGGCTTTTAATTTCTCAATTTCACTCTGGATTTAAAAAAAACAACAACAGTGAGGGAGGTAGAAACACAAATATATTTTGTTATATCTGAATGTGATCATTATATCATAGAATCATAGAAACGTAAAATATAAAGTTTGGAGGAAGTCATAGAGATCAGAATGTCTAAACTCTTAGGAAGTACAAATTTATGCTCCAGCATAATCCCTAAAGATAGGCAGCCAACATTGTATAAACATATCTGCCAATTACTACTTCCATCTCAAGTGGAGATAGACACAATTACATACATATACCTACACAATATGTAGATTCTAGCCGAGATCCTGCTTCCTTCTTTTGTTATTTTCTTCATTGAAAGTTCCCTCTTCCAATCAACTTTTTATTTCTCATCAAAAGACAAAGTCTATCTTGTCATAGCTAGATATAGAGCAAGACTTTGCATGGAGTCAAAATGGTATACTATATACACACTGAAGCTCTCTAAAGTTTAAAGAAAAAACATTTGCAGCTTTCCTTTCCTCGGTTGACCTATGTCTTTTTGACAATCCTGCAACAAAAGTGTACCTTTCTCAGTTAAATTGTAAACCTGATATGCAGGTGGTGCATATCACTAAAGGTAGTGGTCTTTGTCAGAAGCAAACTTGAATAGAGGATTCCTCCCAGAAGGTTATTTTGTTGCATTCCTATAAAATTTAAACAAATCCAAAAGCATAGTATCTAAAAAAAGATACAATCTTATAAAGGGAAAATTGCTCATAAAAGATGAAATGTTTTTTGAAATTATGATGGGTGTGGCTTGATGCTATAGGGCGTACAATGTTTTAATATAATTTTCCATTTTACTCCATTGAAATTATACTAGTTTGGATGCAAATGTAATTGCGAACTATGCAAAATAGAAACAATAAAGCCAGCAAGGCAAACTTGAACAAAAATTCAAGAAACAAAATAATGTATAAGAGTGCAAAATAGATAAAGGAGGTAGCATACAGTGTCTTCAGTCCTCATACATTCAGTTGTGAAAAGGTAAGTACAATTTTCTTGAGTAATTCATATCCCTGCCTTATCACGTTCCCAAAACAGCTGCATAAGCAAACAAGCAGATCTAACTGCGGCTCTCCTCTTCAGACCTTCAAGTGAAACATGTGGGAGTTGGGGACAGAAAGGATAAGCTTCATGCATAGTCCATCTTCTATCTACCTCCAAGCTCTTTTATGTTCAAGTAAACATCCGCAGAGTGCTGGAGAAACACACAGATGTACAATTTTACCAAAGCTCTGAAGAGTCACAGTTACAAAGAACCAAGCAAACACTGTTGTTTCTTATGAACTTCTGGATGACAATTCGTGTCAACTGTAGTTTAAGGTCCTTGCGTTGGCATTTGGTATATACAAAACTTCCTGGTTTCAACCCAGTTATCTTTGCTCGATGGAAAGCGTAATGGAATACCACCAATGTCTTAGCACAATGGATCTGCTTTTAGGCTTCCCGGGTGGACTAAACATTTCCTACCTGCATCCTGTTCATAGCTTCCCGGAGCTGATCCAGTTGATGAGCAGAGCTGAGGGCCTCTAAACGGATATCAGTCAACTTCATCTCTTTGTCTCTCAGCTCATTTCGCAGCTGCATAACTGTTTCAGCTTCACTGTCAATGCATTCTGAAATTCTGGGAGTTTATTAAAAAAAATGAAGCTAAGATTAGATTAGATTAGATTAGAATAGAATAGAATAGAATAGAATAGAATAGAATAGAATAGAATAGAATAGAATAGAATAGAATAGAATAGAATAGAATAGAATAGAATAGAATAGAATTCAATTTTTTATTGGCCAAGTGTGACTGGTCACACAAGGAATTTGTGTCCAGTGCATAAATTCTCAGTGTACATAGAAGAAATAAGTGATAAACCATGATCATAATCATAATAAAATATCATAATAATAAATCATAAGATACAACACTCAGTGATAGTCATAGGATACTAAATAAGCAATCAACACAATTCATATTAGGATACTAAATAAAAATTAATATAAATCATAAGATACCAGCAACAAAGTTATAGTCATAAGAAGATAAGGAATAGGTAATAGAAAAGATGAGAAGGATAATAGTAATACAGCCCTACTAGGTAGCTTTATGGTGTTGTGGGAATTAGTTGTTCAGCAGAGTGATAGCATTTGGGGGGGGGGGGGGGATGTCCTTGTGTCTAGTTGTTTTGGTGTGCAATGCCCTATATCATCGTCTTGAGGGAAGAAGTTGAAATGTTTATGTCCAGGATGTGAGGGATTATATTGGGAGGTATAAACAATGCATAGTAAAATTAAAATTTGGTTTCAACAAAGCTTTTTTTTTTCTTTATGCCAATGTTAAGATTTTATCAGACACAATTATTTGAAACTGATATCAGAGCAAGATATGCTTAACATAAGCATAAATTTATGCTTATGTCCTGTTCTTTAGGGCTGAACAGTGCTTTGGATCCAACTGGAAGAAATGTTTTAGTACAGTACATGTGTTAGAGTGTGAAGCAAAGCCCGCATACAACTCATTTCCAAGACTGCACAGCCATATGGAATCTTTCCTTCAGCAGCTATGGCTGTGGAGAAAAGCTATGGCTGTTTCAATGAGTCTCAAACAGGGGCTGTATTTGCACTACTTGTTCTGATCCACTGCAGCTGTTTAGCTTCTGCAGGTAACTTGCTGTTAGATGTATTGATTCTGTGGAAAATCCATTTAACTTGGAAATCCCAAGTACATTAAGAAGATGGAGAAGCAGAAGCAGTCACTGGGAGATTGATGGCCTTAAAGAAAGATTTAGATTCAGCAGGTGTAGTGCACAGCTGGGCCTCCCTGTACGATTCTAGAGGGCATTGGAAACGTATACTTTTCCAGACATAAAACATTCTTTTGCACTCTATACAGCCTAGTTAAAGAAAAGGAAAAAAAAGACGCCCTTTGTTTTCCTAGAGTCAGCTTTCCCTCTTCCTGTTTCCTTCCTTTGCCTTACAAAATTAAATTGAATTACTTCTCAATACACAAAAGACCAGGAGCATCGTTTGTTGGCAATTTTTCGCATGCACATTTTTAAATACCTCCTGTTCATTTAAAAAAAAAATAAAAAAAAAAAATAAATGTACAACTGGCAAGAAACAACAAAGCACAGTTAGAATTCTGAAGAAATCCTAGTGCATTTCAAAGAATTCAGACTTGGGAATGTAACCTTGAGAATGCATTAAAATTGGCCATCAAAGGAGATGTGAATTTTCAAGGGACCGAATTCTCCCACTGGGAGAAACCAAGCTTCAGTAGAATTTGCAGCTTCCCTTTGAACGTTTCTACCAGCCCTCCCACTTCACTGATAGTGCTGCCCTTGGCCTCACCTTCCAGATACCTGCGTATAAACTCTGACAACATTAGTAGCAGTGACAACAACAACAACAAAAAAAATGGATGAGAAAGCAAACTTCTTTTCCCAATTCCTTTCCTCTTATTTTGCTTCATGGAAATTCAACTGTAGCATTCTACAGATAAAATACATTGCACCTACAGTCCTATTTCACTGTTATTCAGCACACTGCAAAAGTAAGAAGCTGGGGACAAGAACACTACCATCCTCTCCTTCCTTCATATAACAGTAGCACTTAGGCGCTTAGCACTTTACAGCACTCTCTGGGTGATTTACAGTGTCCCCAACAATCTGGGTCCTCATTTTACCGAAGGATGGAAGGCTGAATCAACTTTGACCTAGTCAGGATTAAACGCCTGGCTGTGCTATTCTAACCACTTGTGCCATCACAGCTCTGGATTCTGTTCATACCACCAGCTTTGGGAAATGTGGATAGGATTATTTATATAAAGATGAAGGAAAGAAAGTTGCATGTTTCCACGGAAATATAAACACTCCATTATGTCATAAATGCAACATTTTTGCATCTCTTCCCTCTCCCAGTTTAAAACTACTGCAGACCACACATAACTATTCTTAGAATGCAAAAGCCACTTTCATTATTAAAACTACATTCTGGTTATATTACAAAATCAACTGTGTAAAGTTGAAAGTCACTATTGTCTTTCGCTAAGGGCTGTCTTCCAATTAGCAAAGTGAGCACACATACACACAATCCTGAAATGTTATTTATTGACAATGTAAATAATATAAGGTTGTTTCCTAGTTTGCTGCTTCTTGTGATTTGAAGTTAGGGTTGCTTTGTTCCTATGCCTGTATTACTGTTGGTGAGAATTTATGAGTTTATATGTTAGCAACCTTTAGGCCATAAAGCTATGAACATTCTCTTCAGAGTAAATTGCATAATGGATCTTGCTTCTGAGAAAAGATTCTGCTAGAATTGCCTTCAAATAACTATTCTGATCTAGTAGCATCTCACTTCAGGCACTTCTGCCTGTTGGAGGTCTTTTCCTTTGATGTTAATGAAGGGAACCTTGTAAAAAATGAGTCTGCTCGTAGCCCAATACATAGTAAATGAAGAGACCCTGTAGAAGTACTGAGGTAAAAAACTTTTCATTAAGGAGCAAGACTATCTCAAATACTGTAACTGTAAAGTGCTACAAAAATTTTGAATTTCCCCTTTATTCATTAAAAAGTAATGCTGCCAATTTTAGTACAGTGACCTGAGTGAAACCTGTATATAGAAAAATAGCACATACTTGATTTAATGTATGATTTTATGTGTCATATTCATTATTACAGGTGCTACTCAAATTATGACAATCAGGACTAGAATTTCATTGCTAAGTGAGTCATCATGCAATGACATCTGATTTTACAACATTTTTTGCCATGGTTGGTAGCCAAATCCAATTTTCCTCCTTGAGCTTACTTGTTGGAAGAAAGCTGGAACCGCTGTAAATGGTGATCATGTGATCTGGGGTGCTTTCAGCATCCTAAATACATGCCAGTTGTCAAGCGTCTAAGTTGCGGTCACATGACCATAGAGACACTGTGACAGTCATAAGTTCAAGGACTGTTCTCAAGTTACTTTTTTCAATGCCACTGTAACTTTGTTGTAAGTCAAGAACTATCTGCATGGGATCTTTACAACAGAATTATTTTGTTTTCTAATAACAGAATCCAGAAAGCAACTAAATCAGTTCAGAAACTGCAGCCAATGTAGCACTGTGCCTTTTCCTTCCTTCCTTCTCTACTAGCTGTTGGCTCTTCAGATATTTGCCAAAACCTGTCTCCCATCAAAGTTTAATTGATGACAGAAACTGTTATGGCTTTAAGCATTACCTAATATTTAGAACTGCATGGATAGGGAAGTTTCAAAGTGATGAAAGTGATATTAAGTGAATAAAGATCATTGAGCATTTTACCGAAAGTTGATTGAAATCATAGTTTCCTAATTTATGAATAGATATAAATATATAGAAATTTCCTAATTTATGAATACATACAAAGTATCAATCTGCTGATACTTTGGTTTCCATTCCCTATTTTTGTTGCATTTTATCAGCTGTAATATCCAGTAATATGGAACCTTAATTAAATAATAAATGCTAAATATAAGGACAGTGCTAATCTTTTAGAAAATGTCATATATTCAATCACTTTTCTTGATTCCCCTCAAATACTTTAATAGCTCATCTGTAACCTAAGTCAGGAGTCCCCAATTCCTGGGCCATGGCCCAGTACCAGGCCAAAGGCCGTTGGGAACCGGGTTGCATGCGAAGCTACATTTGTGCAAATGGCATGCATGTAAAATCCTCCCCCCCACCCCCAGTGCCACTGGTCCACAGAGCCGGAAAGGATGGGGACCGCTGATTTAAACAATAAACTAAAGTAGCTGTTGGAAAAAAAATTCTCATCATCTCAGTCTATTTCAATTACCGATCTGGTAATTGAAATTATTTCCGGAGGGAGAAAACTCCACGTCATAATCACTACTCAGGGCAAATTAGGAAAAAGTCAAATATACCTCTACTTTATGGTTACATTCATTTTCAAATATCTCACAGGTCTGTTACTGAAATACTCTAAACATGAAGGTGTCCTTTCTAAAGCTTTTTAAAAATGCATTTTTAATTTTAAAAGAAATTCAAGTTTTGGGCTTCAAATGCCTGTAATGAAAATTGCCCATTATCAAATACCAAAGATATCAGCAGCTTTGTGTTCAACTGTTGTTTGCAACTACAGCACAAAAAGTGAATTAAGGGATTTTATCAGCTGGGAAGAAGTTAAAAAATGATTGAATTCACTTTAGCCTTGCAGTAGTGTAAGTGAGAGGAATGAATGAAGCAAAGAGAAAAATATATGCACATATTCTTCCCTGAAGTAAAAAGGAGAAATTCTTATTAAAATATTGCTGTCTTAAATGCAGCAATTTCTTCATAAATTGAATGAATTTTAAAACTGAGGTGAATGGAGAAAAAAGAATGAGGAAGTAAATACTGCAAGAGATACAAGGTCTGGAGATAAACTGATTGAAAAAGCAAATAATTTATGATGAAGAAAATCTACCTGAGCTTTATAGAAGAATCTCCAGAAAAATGAGACTTAAATTTGGTATAACATTGGTAACGTTACAATATTAAAATGAAATCTATGGGGTTTTTTTGCTGGCAAATTCAACTTACAGGGAATTGGAATGTGAAGTTCTGAGTAATGGCGTAGATACCACTGTACCATTGTGTGGTAATTTTGGTGAAGAAGGCAATGAGTAATCTGTCATCTCCTCAATGTCAGAGTGAGAAGATGCTGATTTGGGGGACTTCTTTTTTCCAAAAGCTTGCTTGAAAGAACTGCGTAACTGAAAAGAGAAGAGCAAAGTAAACACATAATGAATTTGGGGGGAAATGCTTTATGACAATAAAGAACAAAAGAGAGAAGAGCTAACATGCAACACTTAAAATAAAAGGTTACCAAGTCGTTCTATGTGGTAGCAGTGCAAACTTAACCACAGAAGTAATTCCTTCCTAATGATTTTATACCTTGTTAAGGAAGGACAAGATCTGAGTTGCTTTGCTGATGAGTGCTGGTAATAACAAGTGCTGCTTGGAAGCATTCTCCCCCCTCCCCCCCACCTTTTTTTTTTGTAAACAAGACCTGCTCCAACCTCTTTTCATCCCAAGGGCTCTTTTATTAAGATGTTACGAGGCTGCAGTTATGAGGTGACATGGCTCAGACAGACACTGATGCAGATAGGGTTAATGGATGAGTTAGCTAATTTAAGATATGTCTTCCTTACCTCATTGACCTGTCACAGGAAGTGCAAGCAGAAAGGGAAGGGGAAGGAAAAAAAGACAAGTTTTAACAGATAAAGCCAAAGACAGGGAAAGCACTGGATTGCTGAGACAAATATTACCCTTCTGCTCCCCCAAAGCAGGAACACATAATTACAGTACTATAGTCAATTTTTTTTCTTGCCTTTTAATGTACGATTGGGATGTTTTGCACACCTAAATAGTTGATGTACGGGTTACTGTCTAAATGTATACAGTTATGTGAACATCATTAAATCCAGCACAGGATAATACATACATTTTTTTACCTAAACGATCTCTTATTTTTCCCCAAAAGTGATTGACTATGGTCTGGGGAGGATTTATATAAATGATTGGAGATCCTGATAAGGTTATAATATTATATGTTCAAAGTTGTAACCATGTTGTCTCCTTCACTCACCATTAGTTTAATACACTAATCTATAATATGTCTAAAAGAACAAACTTGATCTCCTCCAAATGCTGAAACTTGATATGGTGCAGGAAAAATAGATCTTACTATTTTGCCTAGCAAAATCATATGTATCCTTCCCATTTTTCCTCCTCAACCATTGTGGAAATTATTCTCCTCACTTGGATATACACATTTATTTGATGTCCATCAAATAAATTAAGGAAAAGAAATAATTCAAGACTTTTTGGTAAAAACAACTTTGGACAATCTTAAACTCTCCAGATCAAGGGCCAAGGGAGATTACTACATGATCTGGTGGTAAAATGTCTTGAAGTTAGCAAAAACGCACTTGTAGCATAACTATTTTAAAGGCCAAAACATGTTAAAAAATTAGTGAGCTAAATAGTTTTTGCAGAACCAATGTTAGTTCTCAATTATTGTTTGGATTTTTAAGTTCATTTGGAACAGTATATGGTTCATTTGGATACAACTAAGAATCCGACCATTTAGATAGACTGTAGGAAGTAAGAACTTTAGTTCAAACTACAGCTATTTCTAGCATAAGGGACTTTGCATAATAGAAATCATGACCAATGAAGGAACAGCTTCTAAAAATATTATAAAGTAGCTTCTCTATTACAATTTAAGTTTAATGATAAATAATTTGGCCTCATAATTCTTACAACAATAGCTAAAACAGATCCCATGGGAATAATAAATGTAATTCTTGCTCAAAAGAGGAACTTTGTCCAGCACAGAGATATTAGTTTTGTCTTATCAGCTAACACAAATGTGCGCTACATAACACACAATGAAGCCACAAAAATAAGAAAATTAAAATGACCAAAATATAATAAAATCTTAAAATTTCAGAAGATTCCACTAATTTAGGACAAGGTCATCAATATTGCTCATGAGATTTTGGAATTAGAATAGAGAGATTCCTGCAAGATTTAGCAATCTCTTTGTGTTCTTTTCATAGATTATTATTAGCAACTTTGTGGGTGGCTATCATTATACAAAATTGCATGGTGGTGTCCATCACCTGAAATGATGGTTAGCTTTTGTCTAATTGCTAGACAATTGCTAGACATTTATCTCAATCATTATTATAAATTACAATCTGTGTGCTAAATTTTATTAATTAATTTACCTTTAAAGCAAAACTAGACAACCTATAACCCACCAGGTTATTCTCTCACATACTGTATGTTTTAAACACAGAATGCTAATCCATATCTGCTGCCATGCTTCCGTCAACAACGGTCTTGTGATCCCCATTGACTTGCTCCTACAAGATTCCCAGACTTTCCTATTGACTTGTGGTAAGGTGTCAGGAATTGTTGTAAATAGGATCAAAAGACAATGGTTGAGTGGTAACAGTACAGTGTCATTTCCATAGAAATAACAGCGAGAACTTTCCAAAATATCAGTCTGATAGGCGTAATGAGTCCCAGCATTCTGTAGGTTGGCCAATTTGAAGTATTTATTTCTTTATTTGTACTCCATTGTTACTATTTTTACAAATAATTAAAGGTGAGAAACATAACCAACACAACTTCTTCCTCCTATTTTCTACAACAACCCTGTAAGGTAATTTGGGCTGAGAGTGACTGGCCCAAGGTCACCCAGCTGGCTTTCCATGGCTGAGGTGGACTAGAATTTGTATTCTCCCAGTTTCTAGCCTGGCGCGTTCAGCACCAGGTCAAACAGGCTCTCTTGTATCTTGGTTGAAAGTGTTTTGCTCTATGATGCACCATTTCACCCAGTTAAAAGTGTGAAACTTTTAGTTGTATGTATATTTCTTTCTTCCATCTTCTATAACAGAAATAGAACTTTTGGGTCTCTGTGCCTGGTTAACGCTTCTAAAATATGTTACAGAAATTTAGATTTTCAATTTACATGTCTTTACATTGCCTGCCCCTTTATCAACTTTCCAGGCACAATTTATCTGGAGCAATATACTGGCATATGAAAGCCAGTTTTATTTAGTGGTTAAGACACCAGGTTAGAAAGTCAGATACTCTGAGCTCTAGTTCTGTCTCAGCCATGAAAGCCAGCTCAGTGACTTTGGGCTAGTCACACTGTGTCAGCCCAACCTACCTCACAGATTGTTGTTGTAAGGAAAATAGAAAGAGAAAAGTGTTTTGGATATGTTCGCCACCTTGAGTTATTTATTAAAAAAAAATAAAGGTGGGCTACAAGTAAGTAAGTAATTAAATAAAGTGTGATTATGAGTTTAATTCTTCCTTCACACACTTTGCCAATAAAATTGGTTCGTTCCTGTAAGCTTTTGCCCATGGTATGTAAAATACATGATCACAAAATAAATAAACAAACAGACAAACAAAAGGAAACCCTCAGATCAGAGATACAATCCTGCCCCTCTTCCCCAGTCCTCATAGATTTGTTCAGCTGACACAGTAAAAGAGTCTACTGAATGCCTCTAATACATCATCACAGCTCAGGATAATCTTTTACTATTTGGCTTCTTATATAAGATCCTTTGGCATAGTCAAGGAAACATGCTTTATTCACTGGAAGACATTATTCAAACATACCCAGTTTTTTCTTTTCTTTTTCTTCGAGTCACACTCTATATTGCTTCCCACACTGGAATGACTAGTAGCACTGTTAATGCTAGAGACGCTGTCTGAAGAGTGTTGTCTTCTGATCCGCAAGTCAGTAGTCTGGGCAGTTCCACCACTTCCTAAATATTAATTTAAACATAGTTGTAGACCTTTGGACATAATATTTGGTCTTTTTCCTCTACTCTGTATGTTTTCTATTGCTGCGCCTTATTGCCTTGTGCAATCCTTATCGTTTATATATAGGACTTTTACACTGTATTTTTTTCAACTGATATTTCTTCCATTACACCTAACTCGGTTTCTCATCCGTAATTATCTATGACAGACAGTTCTTGTAGGGAGGTAATGTCACTGGAAAAAGAAGAGGCCTCCAGCTAACCACAGTAAGTCCAAAATGATGAAATGTACTTTGTGACATCCCAACACAAGTCCAGCCCTTTTGTTTTTGGGTCATGCCATCACATGCAAGGGGTGGAATTTGTGTTGTGACACACTGTTTCCTACCTGCCTGCCATTCCACACCATGGAATCATAGAAGTCGATTCCATGGAATCATAGAAGTTGATTCTATGGAATCAATGGAATCATAGAAGTTGATTCCATAGACTAGAAAAACAGCACTAATTAAGGAGAATGAAAAAAACAGACCAATTCTGATTGCTGTGTAAGATTATTAATGAAAGGCCAAATGGCAGTGACATGCCCACAACAGACTGCAGAATAACAAGCGGGCAGGTAAGTATGGCAAAGAGCGGCAAGACAATTTGTAATTATCTCTTCTTTTTGTTTTTCTTTCTTAGATATTTGTAATTTTGATCAGGCTTACACATGTCTGGTATTAATGCAGTTCATACATCTGAATACATCTTTACTATAAAACTATGGTTGTTGTTTTTTTAAAAAAAACTACAACTATTTAAAACTATGGCATACTAATAATAATGTCATGCTCTTAACTATTACATCATTATGCTATTCTTTTTAGTGTTAAAATGACCAGGAACAAATTAAAGATAATTTAAACATACATTATAACTACCTTTAACTTTTTATATCCAAATTTTGGTTTATTAATTTTGGTTAGCCACCTTAAATGCTCAGCGGGGTAAGATATAAAATATATATTAAAAAGATAATAACTGATTATTGACAAATACAGGCTTCCTATTTCACGAAAGACACTTTCAAGATTGTTTGATAATTATCTATCTCTAGGAAAGAAATTTGCATCAGCTATTATCAGGAGGCTGAATGTCCTCAGAGTGCTACATTGTTATTGAAAGTAAAGATTGTATTTTGGATTCTTTACCTTTGCAGGTGAGCTCAGGTGTGTTAATTACTCCATTAATGGCAGCCTGAGCAGCAGCATTTTGTTTTTTCAGTAATTCAATTGTTTTCCTTAACTCATTCAATTCAGAATCCTGAAGCATGAAGAAATCAAGCATACAAAAAAATCACATTGTATGTTTCAATAAGTACAATCGATTAGCTGGAAAAAATGTTTTAACACTCTGGTAAATCTATGGCTGGTCATGGAACATGTCTCACCTCTTCAATCATAGGGTGTACATTCATGCACAACACCTTTTAATCAATAGTTTTCTCCATGTGCACAATCCATTGGATAAGATGAATTGATTTGTCAAATATATTTTGTTGCTCACATTTACTCTATGATGCTTGAAAATTCAATTGCCCTAGCACTTATAAACTACATAGATGAGAAAGCATTGGTGGTAAAGCATTAAGTTTTAGGCACTTTTACACTTTAAAGAAAATGTAACACCAAAATTGTCTAAGTAGTCAGTTCTGAATACATATATTTTTCTACTTTTACTTTTATAATAGGTCTACTATTCTACAGAAAATATTCTTGATTTATGTTTAAAATGTATTAGATAGAAAATATGATCAATTTATTATTTATAGCTACAATTGTCTCTATATTATATAGTTATAGGAAAACACATATAATATTGGCCTGATGGAATCATTTAGTGTTGTTGTATTTCAGAGATAAACATATCTCCCTTTAAGTAAACTTTTTAAATAAGAAACCATCTGGAAATTGTCTGTAAGCTATTTGGCTATAGTCAGGAGTGGGCTTCAAAAATTTTAGCAAGGGGTTCTTGTCTGGTTGCTGGGTGGGCGTGGCCATGGTGGGCGTGGCCTAGTTGGCGTCCTGCACCACGGTGGGGTGTGTTTTTGCCCTCCCTAGGCTCCAGAGGCTTTCCTCGAGCCTCTGGGATGGCAAAAATGGCCTCCCCAGCCTCCAAAGGCCTTCTGGAGGCCAGAAACAGGCCCATTTCCAGCCTTCTTGAACTTCTGGTTGGCTCGTTTTTGGCCCTCCCCGAGCTTCAGCGCACACCCTGCACTTACCTGTATCCAAAAGGTGCCATGTGGGGACTCCTGGGAGGGACGGGGTGGGAGGGGCCAGCCAGGAGTGGGATTTGGGGGTTCTCCTAACTACACAGAATCTTAGCTAGAGGTTCTCCCGAAACACCGTGAACCCCTAGCAGCCTACCCCTGGCTATAGTTGAATTGATGCAACGGAAACTGTCAAAGTTATTTTTTGTTTTATTATTAACCCAATATTTTTGCTCACTCTCTAACATATATAAATCCTGAAATGCTAATTTTCTAGAATTGGAGAGAAAATGTCAAGAAAATATGGTTTGTAAAAGACTCTGAATGGAAATCAGAAACCTTGGCTGACATTAATTGTGCAGATAAATGGTCAACAATCTCTTATATTTTTTCTTCCAAGAAAGTTTATACATTGATTACTGGTAAAAGAGCAAATTAGAATTCTGACATGTGCTGAGGAAAGTTTTATTTTGCTCGCTAAATTGATCTCAAAACCATCACTTACAATGATTTCAATTTCAAAAAGTTGATTTTGGAATCTTTATTCATAGAAAACAAACAAGGAATGTCAAACTTGCCTTCTGTTCTGCAGTCATGGTGAGGCTTTGCAGTCTAATGGTCATGTTTCCTAGGCTCTGCTCAAATGCTGCCACAAGGTGAGCCTGTAAAACAAATTATATGATTCAGTTGATTGTGAGCTTATCTGCTGGAAAAAAAAATTGTAAAATACTGCACAGCATACATGATAATCCAGATAGTTCCACTCTGCTGCAAATGTCATTTAAAAACCCAACATAGATACTTGAGATGTGTAGAGCAAATTCAAATAGCTCTATACCAACTAGCTATACACTTCTTGAATGGATAGCATTACCTAATCAAAGAACAAGGAACAAGTTTCCACAATTCCTTATTTAGAGCTGTGGCACCTGTTCCAACTAATAAGAGCTTCATATTATGCTGCTGCATAAATTGGTGATCAATGCAGGATGCTGATACTGGGCCTGATACAAACATGCATCTTTAATATATAGTCTAAAGCAGGGATGTCAAACTCACGTCATGTTGTCATCACATGACGTATCATGACTCCCCCCCCATGCTAAAATGGGATGGGCGGGGCCCACAACTGGCTCGTGGGCCATGGGTTAGACACCCCTGGTCTAAAGCAATGTTTCTCAAACTTAGGAATTTTAAAGTGGTACCAATAGAACAGAGGACTAAGGACTGCACAATTTGAAGTCCACAAGAAAAATAGACTTCGGCTCCTAGAATTCCTCAGCCAGCATGGCTTGCTGGAGAATTCCTGAAGTCCTAAAATTCCTAAATTTGAGAAACCCTAGTCTAAGGGATGGCAGCTTTTTCCTCTAACCCAGTTCTTTTTTTTTTTATGTGATACAGTAAATTTTCTGCAGTCACCCATCAGCATATCTGTCCTCACATTTACAGTGAAAATAACCATAAAGAAGATCAAAACATTGGGATATAGGGCTTTGACATCTCTCCGCCACTGTAAAAACAAACCAGACTGAGACTGTGAGAAAAATGGCAGAAAACAAAACAAGCTTAGCACAGAGTCAATGTATTACACAGCTAAAATATTTATTTAAAAATACTGGAGCGAATCATTCCTGTTTGAAAAAAAATGTGCTAACTATATCAAATACTCATAAAAGTTTTAATTTCAAATAAAAGATAGAAATGGGGAGAGGAAGCCTTTAAGATGAAATCAAATTTATGACTTTTGTGATGTGAAGCCAAAAATATGTTTACTGTTAGACAATTATTCCTGTCATTTTCTTTTCAAAAAGACAAAACGTTCATTACCTTTTGAATAGCAGCAATCTTAAAAAATATTCCTATACTGTGTAGGAATAAGTGGCTAAGCCTTCCAACTAAGTATTTCATAGCAAAATAGCAGCTTCAGTTTTGGAAGCAAGGCATCTCTGCTTGGTATACTGCTTTCCAGCGATTTTCATGTATGTGGTTCTCATATCTCAGAATTCTATGGCCAGCATGGCTACCAATGAGAATTCTGGGAGTTGAAGTCCATACACCTGGAAATTGTTGAGGGAAACATCGGTTTAACGCATGAGAGGAATATTTTAAATTCATGATCTATATTCATCAAAACAGCATTACTTGAAGTAATTTCCCTACATTTAGCTATCCTGACTGCTATAAGCATACTTGAGAGGTAGGATATATATTTAGAAACCCATCATTTTGGATGATGGTTTCATTTCCAAACTATTTTATAGGCAATTACTTAAGAGTGACATAAATTCTGATGATTCAACAGCTGTGCCAGCTTGATAAAAAACTAGCTATATACGGGATGTCAAACCCTTTTTTGTAAAAGAAAAATCATGTGAGCAAGCTAATTTTATAGAAATTATGAAATATAGTCTTGCACTGAATATTCCCTCATCATTTCAGGAGAAGGTGCTAAATCATTCGTTAAAAAAAAGATTTATCTTCTACCATTACAATGAAAGGGAAAAAAAAGAGGAAAGCTGACCCTAAAATTTTCATGTTTGCTTTGGGAATTACAGCATGCAAACATTTAAGATTAAAGTCAACACGCAGAAAATGTACACTGAAATATATAGGCTTCACACTGCCTAAACTTTTGGAGAAGCTGACATGTTATAGTACTAGCCTGATATTTGTTTCTTCAATGCAAAAAAAAAAAAATCTAAAGTGGATGTTTTTAGTCACTGAAGGTATGTTCTTTCTTTCTTTTGCAAATATAGCTATCTAGAGCAGGGGTCTCCAACTTTGGCAACTTTAAGACTTGTGGACTTCAACTCCCAGAATTCCCAGAACCAGCCACTTCAGGCCATTTTTTTTTACCATCAATTATCAGTTTTTGCCGCTCTGAGCTGTACTCACGTTGGCAGTCAATTGGGTTGTCAGAGCTGAAACTTTCTCCTGTGATGCATCCAACTCCCTCCTCAGCTTGCGAATCTAAACATTATATTTCAAAACATGGTTTTGTTTAACAAGATCTTCAACACCCACACGTACACACACCCATATACTATATATAACTTCTGGACCTCTTTGCAGATGCGCTATTGGCACAGTTATAACGAAACCTGTTATTATTAGCTCAACTACTGCAAGTAATGCTCTTGGCATTATGGCATCGATTTTGTGGAAATTCATTTTGATGGAAATTCCAGATCTACATTCCTGACCCTCTGGGAAATCAGTTGCAATTCAAATTGCTTCATATAATGGCTGATAACCACTGTTTTTTATTCTGTTGTTATTCGTTGTTTTCCATTTTATTGACTTGGTTCAGACACAGTGATGGACTAAGATGTTGTTTTGGACTAAATGTGATTTGTTATTTATAAAACCACTATTGTTTAAACAATTGGATTAAACAAACTATGCTGGTTTTACCAGGTATGTCCATTTACTAACTTGAAGTCTTGTTTTAACTTTTATGGAGATTTTCTGTCCTTTTGTTAGCTGCTTTCAGAAATACTTGATTAGAGAAAGACATACAAATGAAAACTCTACTTTTCTAAAAACTGGGTAAATATTACCTAAGTATTAGCAAATTGCACTAGTAGATCTTCTTCAAGAGTTTACATAAGAGTGTAGCCAGCAGAAAGATTAATCATTATGGTTCAAAGGTATTCAGGTAAAATGACATCGTGCATGAGATTAGATTAAAAGTATTACCTCACTCTCAATTCAGTCAATATATTTAATACAAAGAGCATTGTCTATCAATGAGCAAGTGTCCAGGAGTTCTCCAAACTCATTCTTTAAATAAAATGCAAAAATAATATCCAAACAATATTTCCACTCAGTAATGTCTTTGTGATCCATATAGTTTGGATCATATGACAGAATACATAACAACATTTATGAGCATTTGAAAAATGAGGATATTCAAACAAAATATAAGAATAATATAAATATTACATTGCTTGGGATGTCTCTCTTCACAAGTTATTGATGAATATAAGCAAGTGCTTAACTGCAACATAGGTACTAACTGCTGGTGATTCTTAAAAGACAGTTTGGATCATGATTACATTTTTGAGTTAGGAAGGAGGGAGGCAAAGGATTGGCAAAGTTTCCAATGTAGAAAAGATTATAACAAGAAGCCAGGATTGAACAAATCTAAGGCCGGCTATGAACTTTTTAGTTCTAACGGTCATTTGGGATCCTAAGAATATATTTAAAGTCAAAATCAACAAGAGATATATGTGTCTCTTTGTTTGTCTGTCTGTCTGTCTGTCTGTCTGTATTCCAATAAAGTTGGTAAAAGAGATTTATATTTATATAAATTTATATTATTATAAATTTTAATTTTTATATTAAATTTATATATTATTCTTCTTAATATAATATAAATATTTATATAGATTTATTCTAAGAGAAATAATAAATAATTTAAGAGGCCACTATATTCATACCACTGACTTTTTAAAAATGAAATATCACATCCAATTATATAAATTTTTAAAATGAGCACCTGTCATTGAGTTTAGTAATTTTAAGAAAAACAAAATCCTCCTTACCTCTGACTGACATTTTTCTTCAGGCTATGAGGGAAAAAAGAGACTTTGTTTGAAAAGTGTATTAAAATAAGTGGATTCATTTAATAGTTCAGCCTATCAATAACCTGTCACTCAAAACACTTACTGGTGAATCTTTTTAATCCAAAACAGCTTTTATTCAGATATATGATAAAAAGTTGCCCAAGCCACATATTAATTTTATTAATTCACCATTTAATAATATTCACGATGTGCAGTTTTTATCATATGAAAATAGAAACATCAAAATATTTCTATAAATAAATTATAAATATTATTGCACCCTATTCCATGTCAGTAAATGCAGCAGGCACCAGGTTTTTTTTAAAAAAGAGAGACACTATTAGAATCTTTTTCCTCATACAAAAAACAGAGTTTTTTGTTCTTTGCCTCCCTGTTAAGATGTTCTATGATGGACAGGGATTTATAGGATCCCCAACCCCCAGGCCATGGACTGACATCAGTCCACAGTGCGGCAAAAAATGTGCTGCACAAACAAGTGAAGTTCCATCCACGCAGGTGCGGGATGCAGGTGAAACCACATCCCCTCCGGTCTGTGGAAAACCTCTCTCCATGGAACTGGTTCCTTGTGCCCAAAAGGGTGGGGGCCACGACTCAGGGCTTAAAATTTACCAGAAAGAAATATTGATTTCACTATTCTGTAGTTATAAATAGCTGTACTAATGAATTCAGGAGCTTATAAAATAGGACATGCTCCTCTTGATTAGTGGTGAATTACGTTATGCTGCTGGCTAATTAGCACTGTGTACTTCTCTTAAAGAACACTTTTTGTAAGCTAAAGACATCCAGTTTTCACTAGGTAATAATTTATTTGAAACTGCTATACTACAGAAAACAAATAGAAGAGCTTATGTAATTCCTTATGTGACTTCTGCTTTGATAGTTTTTAAGTCCAAGAGTTTTTAAGTTCAGCAGTTTGTCAGTCAGTTTCGCCATCCATTGATTTCACAGGATTTTCTGTCCATCTTATAGAAACCAAAGGGAAAGAATACAATGAAGTATGGAAGTTGCTTGGGGAAATAACTATTCCATTCTTTCTTCTAGTTTGAGCTCTAAGGTCCATAGTCCTATTTAATGAATTAAATGTTACATTCTTTTGCTGCCGACTTCCTACAGACTGATTGTGCTTATGACACTCACCGTTGAGTAAATAGATGATGTGCTTGACACCAAAGATAGAGATGAACCATGCACTACAGGAAAGATAAATAAACAAATTAGCCATCGGATTTTTGTGTATATGATAAGTAACAACAGCAGATTATTACATAAGCCGTATACATACTACGGATGTTCGTAAGGGCTACACATTTCACCAGCAGCCTATTTAAAAAATTGCATCACCAGTCATGAACGTATTTACTGAACATAAATCTTTGCAGACGTATCAGAAGGTAAGCTGAAATAAATGGAAGCATTATACAGACCATAGCCCAAAATGATCTCAAATCAAGCTTTTAAAAATCATTATTTGGATGTAAAATATTTGCCTGCCTGCTGTATTTCAAACATTGCAAGATTATGATAGTGCATGGAAAATGGAACAGAAGATGATGAGAAGCAGACAAAGTAAAGGTTCAACTGACCAGTCCAGTTTCACCATATTGTTGGCCTGAAGCATAAACAGTAAAAGGGAGTTAAAAGATTTCGTAAATAAAGAAGACTGAATATTTTGGTTGTGACTAGGTTACGTAAAAAGACTCATTTAATTGTAAGTCAGCAATGTAAGAGAAAGTACACTGGAATATATTTTGATATTTCCTAAGGGCAAAAAAACCTAGGAAAAAATACATTTTTGTCAAACATATTTACAAAGTGATTTCCAAAATAGTTTTAAAATATTAACATACAAATTTATGTATTTACACTTAAAAAAACCAAACATAGTTATTTAACATAAATTTACCCAGCTTTGGTATCAAAAGTTATTCATAGCTAATGGTGCTCAAAGTCTGTATATCTACCATTGAAAATACATTGTGCTATTTTCCAGAAACACTGCCTATATTATTTCTTTTAAAATGGCTAATTCCTTAGTCCTTGAAGAATAAGGCTAGCTGTTGAACAGGCATGCCATTTTCTTTCTATATTAGTCCTAAAAAAACTTTATATTGCCAAGAAGCCAAGAATGCAATGGACTCATAGATCTGACTCAATGCAGAATGGCACACTATTTTGTAGAATAATTACTGCAAACAAAACACGTTGCTTTCTGATTGCCTTCCTTCTAGCGACACACCTGGGTAAATACTCAATAAAGTATTAAAATAATAGTAAAATGACAATATATTTGTCAAAATAGGACCCATGGATTCCTCACATCAATTGTACACTTTTTGGTCTGTTTTAAGGGCATATTCAAGACTTTTTATTGAAACTGAACAAATGTCAACATATATAAAATAATTGGATTGTTAGCATTATGTAAAACATGGTTCTTGCATCCCTAATGCTTAATATTTGAGAATGAAAGCCGGAAGCCTGACACCTAAATTGTTATGGAACTTTTATTGTACAGTATGTAAATAGTATTAGTAATTTTAAAAATAAATAGCACTTTCAGCAAATATGTACTGTAAATCAAGCTATTATATTTTACAAGCCCAGTTACTGTATGTAATGTAATCAAGTGTGCAGTAGTGACTTTATTCTGGTATGTGAGTTTTTGAAATGTGGTTTTATGACATTTGAATTCTGCTTCCATTAGACATTCCTAAATCATTATAAAGGGAATGTGTATGAAAATAAATCACCTGCTATTGTTACAAATTCCAAAAAAGCACAGGGATTTCTTGTATTAAGGGGTTTACTTTTACATTCATCAAATACCAAGAATATTTTACAACCTCTTAGTTCACCAAAGTGCTTATGTGTCTGAAAATCTGAATACCATGTATGATGTTTCTGTATTTTAAGACTGCATATTGAATTATTCTGCTTTGAGTCCAAAATTATTCTTGGCACAGAAAATATTACACATATTTTATTTGTTATACTTTTCATTTTTTTTCTTTTATTAAATTTAAAGTTCTTACAGAATGCAAATTGCCCAAGAAATCCACATACTTCCATCTAAAAGATATATTTATGGTTCCTGCCATTGTGTAAAATGGTAAAAAAAGAACTGTTCTGACCCATAAAGATCACAATTAAAAATAAAAATTTTAAACTATACTAAGAAAAGTCTGGTCTTAAATTAAGCAATTAAAAACCCAATTTATTTTTGAACCTTCACAATATATTTTTTTTTTAACTCTGACAAAAACCAGACTCGGTTTTTGATATCAAGAGTCAGCAAAAAAAAAAAAAAAAAAAAAAAAAAAAAGAAAAGAAAAAAGTCTTTTGTTTCACAGCTAGCTTTTAGGTAGTATTGCAGTTTCAGAGAAAAATTTTGAAAATCTACTTTTTTCCCCCAAGTTAAATCATTACCGTAATACCGTGATGGCGAACCTATGGCATGGGTGCCACAGGTGGCATGCGGAGCCATATTGGTGGGCACGCAAGTGTTGGTCTAGCTCAGCTCATGCGCGCACCAGCCAACTGATTTTCAGGCCTTCTGGTCCCACCAGAAGTCGGGAAACTGGCTGTTTCCGGCCTCCGGAAGGTCTCCGGGAGGATGGGGAAGACTGTTTTTGCCCTCCCCATGCTCCTAGAAAGCTTCTGGAACCTACCGGGGAGGGGGAAAAACAGTCCTACCGGGCCCACCGTGCTATCATGTGCCAAAAGCAGGGGGAAGTGTGGGAGGTCAAGTGTGCATGCGCGGGAGGGGGGTTCATTGAATTATGGATGTGGGCGCCCGCACCCATGACCCCCCACCCTCCCCCCACTTTTGGCATGCGACGGCAAGAAGGTTAGCCATCACTGCCTTAATACTAGGTGCAACTAATTCATATTCAACTGATAGTAGAAGAAAGAAGACTGGGTGGAAAAAGATCACTAGCTTGGGAAATTACATTAAAAGATAAAAGTAAAGGTTCCCCTCGCACATATGTGCTAGCCGTTCCTGACTCTAGGGGGCGGTGCTCATCTCCGTTTCAAAGCTGAAGAGCCAGTGCTGCCCGAAGACGTCTCCGTGGTCATGTAGTGGCATGACTAAAAGCCAAAGGTGCATGGAACGCTGTTACCTTCCCACCAAAGGTGGTCCCTATTTTTCTACTTGTATTTTTTATGTGCTTTCGAACTGTTAGGTTTGCAGAATCTGGGACAAGTAATGGGAGCTCACCCCGTTACACAGCACTAGGGATTTGAACCGCTGAACTGCTGACCTGTTGATCGACAAGCTCAGCGTCTTAGCCACTGAGCCACCGCGTCCCTTTTTTTAGAATTTATAATTTTTTTCAGAAATTACGTTACTGAACTTACATCAGTAGGTCAAGTGGAAAGGGAGAATTTCTGTTTTATGTGCCTAATTCAATATTCTTATCCAGGTCTTTTCTATGTCACTTAGGTACTTTTCCATCTCACCTTTACTGTCAGAGAGAGTAAAGGCAATTTAGAAGATGCTGCTGCTTCAGGGTGATAGGTTGCTTGACATAGTAAATGCCCAGTGACCTGCACTGCTGGTGCATGAGAGAGAGTCTAGAATATGTCTGCTTCTGGATCCAGGAAGAGATCTTATAGTCCCTGTTCCTCCTGATTTGAGCTAATATTGCACCACTGCCAACAAGTATTTTTTCACATCCCTGACTGTATACTTAATGCAGCCTTTAGGACAAAAGGGATTTTTCTATCTCTGCCAGAGAAATTAAAGATGAGGTAAAAAGGTCACTATTTGAAATCAGTGACATTGCGTTAGCTGAAAATAGGGATAAGCCATATGGGAAGTCTGAAAAAGAGGTCTTGTGCATTCAAGGGTAGCATTAAGGCTTTGTGGACTATTTCACAGATCTTTTCACATCTAAAAATTACAAGCTTGTTAATGCTTTTATCTCTTTGATTTATTGGAACCATTTTTTTCACCTCAGGCCAAACAGTCACATCTGAGTCCTACCCCTATTTTCTGATTGGCATTTGTTGACTCCAAAGCCTACTGTGTTAAACAAAGTTTTGAATATATGTTTTGTTGTTTTTCTCTCCTTTCTCCATATATATATAAAGGAAATAAACATCTATCAAAGATTAATAAACAATTTTTTGTCAAGTTCCTTCCCATATGCATACACGATTCAACTTTTGGGGGAAAAAATGAACTGGATCACTTACCCTCTTCAAATCCATCCCGGAATGACCCAGAACGGCTCATTGTCCTGCTCTTTTCATCCAGTGACATTGAGCTGTTCCGGAACCGGGAGTCATTATAAGGATCATAAGGGCCATCTGCGTTAGAAAGACTGTGTGTCCGGAGCATGGTTGGGTTGGATAAGCTCATTTGGGCTGCTGTGGTGGGGCTCGCTAGAAAGCAAACCAGAGATAGGAAATTCACAGATCTATACCCATGCTATGCTACTGTCACAAATTAACAAATCAAACTGTTAGTATAAATAAGCAAAAGAGTAATAGTCTCTAACTAAATCTTTCTAAAAATTTCTCCTGCATTAATCAGGTATAAAATTAAGTCTTGGAAGAATCTTCTAGAACCATGCTTACTCCAACCATGTTACTATATTGATTCTGAATAGTAACCAAGTTACAATAGTAACTGAACTTCTGGTAGTCAGGCACAAAGTCAGACATTATTAGACTATCAATTCAATCGGAGTCATTGGAGAGGATACTCTCAAAGCTAAAACTCCTTGGATCAGAACCCTCTCTTCTCACAATAAAGTAATTTGGTATTTTTAAGACATTGCAATCTTCGTTATCAAATAAAGAATATAGTGTTCCCAGAAAAATAACCATAAGATTTCAGAGACAATTAAAAAGATATATTTATCATAGAATTGGTGATATAGTAATACATTTCTGGGTATCATGATATACTGTACATTTTCAACAATTCATCTTCTGATCTGATTTCTGGCTCAATCTTACTGGTTCTAGTTAATAGTTAAGGCTGTGAAAAATTTGCACTGTTTTGCTTCACAGAGACTCAATTCTGATCACTGGAAGAATTCGCTTTAAAATGTTGCCCAGATTCAGAAAAGCAAGATACTCCAATGGGAAGCACAGAAGTGAGTCATTTTATTTCACTTGGCTGTTTTGCTTTGATGGCAATATCTTCTATTGAAGGCCAGTGAAACAGTCAATTCAGCGTGATATGACAATCCTCACCCAGCCTCTACAAGCAGGGTGTGCATCAAAAGGGCAGTTCTCTGAAGCTTTGAAAAAAACAAAGAATCTCTTTGAGGCTTTGTACTAGCCTAACAACTATTATTCTTATGACTCTATCAAGTCAAGTCTTTATGTAGTGGCTGCCAAACCATCTTAGATCTTAAGCTATATATTCATTCATAGTGAAGATTAAATAAAGCAAATTATTGTTTCTTTTAAAAAAACCCAATTATATAACCAATTAAAACCAGATTAGTGAAAATAGTGAATAATTTTTCAGATGTGACATAAACCTTGCATGGTTCTAGAAATCTGAAAGAAATGTTGTATGCAAAACAAACTCCTCTGACACTCCAAAATTCTAAGTTCTAAATTAGAAACTTATGTGCATAATGACCAAACTGGTTTGGTATGTTTCAAATTGGCATGGTATATCAACACATGCCAGTTTATCAGTATCAATCACCAATTAAATTTACAATTATTTTTTTTTTGAACAAGCTGTGCTTTTCGCAGTTGAAAGGAATCATAAAAGTTTACTCACCAAGCTGGGAGAAGTTAAATCTAGTCCCAGACGGTGATGTGATGCTGGAACCAGAAGAAAACGGAGAATTGACAACAGTGTCCTGAAGACCTCCAGCAGAATGTGAACGCAGCCATTCTTTTGCTTCCTCTTGATTGCGAAGTTGTGATGATGGTGTATACCTGTACAAATCACAATCAGGTTTAGCTTTTGCTCAATAAAAGCTTGCTTGGCCAAACTACAAAAGTATTTTAGAGAAAACAGCAAAACTGAAAAGAAGTCTTTCCCTGCCAGAACACACATTTTCATGTCAGTAGAATTAGCCTAGTTGAAAGATTTCATCTTATAGATATTTATGAACTTTCAAAATTTGGGACACATCAGTTTGCACCATGATTAAAATAGGAACCACTGATTCCAGTGGAGATACTTTAAGCATGACTAAGTCTGGATTTAAGTAGGTTTCTCTGAATATCAAATTCAAAGAAATGCTTTAATATTGGCAGCTGTTACCAATATCTGTTACCCATGAATAGGAACATTATGGATTTATCTAATAGTTTGCAATTTCTCCTGGCTTATAAATAGCCGCTCATAATATGTCTATGCAAGATACCATGAAATCTAATGTGTGATTTAAAGCCAGTTAATTATTCCTTATCTGACAAGATACATACAAACATCTTAAACTTGATGTCCCCTAGTTATGTTTAAACAACTTCCAATGATCACATTCAACAAGGCCATCAGCCACTGCTGCCACTACATACTAATTTTTAGAGTTGGTTCTACACAAATATATGTATACAAATACATGGAGGTTATTGGCTTGTAGAAAGGTGATGGGAGAAAAGCTGAAATTGGGTCCTTAAAATATTGCTGCTCAAAAGCTCAAAACTGAATTGCAAGAATCAAACTTGAAGATCTAGCAAAAGGAGATCTATGTATGTCTATAGATTGTGTACATATTGGGTTCATATAATTAGCATCATTTGATAATGACTTAGCTGACTGATTCGGCTCTTTGCACTCTATATATGTACCATATATTCAAGGAAAAGCTGAGAATTTCAGGTGTCAAAATACACCTGAAAAATCGGTTAGGCTTATTTGTGAGTATATTTTCTGAGATTTTTAATGTACCCACATCCCATATATACTTGTGGATAAGTTCTAATCTTTAGACAAAATACAATGAAAAATGCACTAGCCATGAAATCAGCCAATAATGAAAATTAAACATATGAACATTTCAAAGACTGGTTTATCCACAGGTGGCTTATATATGAGTTTATACACAATCAGAATATCAGACTGATGAAGACTGAATTTAATACGTAATGTGATAGGTGTGGATTTTTCCCCTTCTTTCCAGCGATAAAAATAAAATAAGCACTGCCAACAAGTGAATATATTCTTTAAAACACCTTATTTAAAGCACAAGCAGTCACATTTCATGCATAGCTTTGGTAGGAATGTCAATATTTAATCTTCATGCTCCAGAGTGATCTAGTGATGTCAATTTGTACTTGGCATTAAAAACTAGATTTTTGAAGTAAAAATTTCTGATGTTAAAAGTTGTTCATGTGTATTGAGAAACTGAAGCCATAAAAAGGCAAACAAACATTAGAGGAATATGCAAATGAATAAACTACAGATACCTACCTCATTGACATTTAAATGTTTCAAGCTTAAAAAATGGTATTCATTAATAATTGGAGACATTGGATAGGTGGAAAAGATATTACAAACCAATTAACTTATTCAATCTTAGCCCTCCTGTATTTTATGCAGCACTTCTAGCATCCAGCTCAGTGAGACAATCAAAGATGCTGCAAATAACAGGGTGTTTATAGCACAGAATAAATTGCAGCTGTAATTTAAAGTTATCAGTTCAGTTACTTTAAAAAGCAGCCGCATACTCTAGTCTAAAATTGAACAGACAATATCTGTGGAATTAGTTTAGACTTTCAATTTGTGATAATCAGGTTAATAAATGGAGTAAAATTGTAAGTTTTCATTGAAAGAAGAGAGCATCCTTTTTCAGTCTAATTTTTCTTGATGTCAAACTGCTTATAATACATAATTTAATTTTTAATCATTAAATCGACATCTTTTTTTTTCCCTTAAGCACAATTACAGCTTCAGCTGTCATATCCCACAACCTGCACTTTTAATGACTTCTCGGTTCTTCTTGATCTGCATTTCAGAAGTTAACACTGTGAGAATAACATCACCCAGTTACTATTTCAGTCATAAAAGCTGCAAATTATTGCTTGCAAGTCAAGCTTGGTGAGTTGGTTTTTTGAAAAGCCAGCCAGCTATAGTTACAAACCCTGCTCAAGCTGAGAAGCTATGAAAAGAAAGAATGTAGGTGAGAAGACAGAATAATGACCTGCTTCAAGGGGACGCAGGGCTGGGGTGGGGGAGATGGGAGACGGAGAAAGAGATTGCAGCCACTCACTGCAAAGCAGAGACCACCACCAGCGCTAAAGACACGGTAGACATACAGGCAAAAAAAAAAAAAAAGCTCCAAAAACCACATGAAAAACTACTTATGCTATACGGAAACACCAATACCTGAATCCTTTCTTAGGCAAAGTGTTCCTATCAAGATGTGGGTCGCTGTAGAAAAGTTAAAAGAGAAAGAACTTCAGAGAAGAGCAAAAAAGGGAATTTAAAGGTCAGTTTGAAAAAAAAAAAGAACACACTATTAAACAACTCTGCCTTAGCACTGAAAAAGAGAGACGAAAGCCTGTCAAACCAACATGCAAAAACCTAACCAGGTTTATAGAGTCTGTTACACAGGACATGCAAACGGGACCATGCTAAGATGAACTCCAACCCAAGACTGAGATCTCACAGCTCAATTAAACCTTTTCCAATTTTCAGATGGGAATTTAGGAAAGTGGCAGTCTAACATATCTGGGGGACATCGAATTTGGAACGTTGTAAATACTTATTTTAATGTAAATTTTCAAGCTCATTTGGAAGTTGGACTGGCCATTTCTCTAGCACAAAAGTAACTGGGACAGTTTCTTTTCTTAATATGTTCATATTTCAAATGAATGTTTCTGGGTAAATGTATACTGCTCATCCCTATGACAATGTTGAAAAGCTGCCTTCAAAAATACACAAAAAATGCAACACTATCTCTCAACTCGCAACCAAGGTTTTTCCCCCCAGCATCAGATTGGAATTAATAATACAATCTGCAACCTTTTGAAGGGTAAAAAGGGGATACGTTGCATGAATCAGAAAATAGGCATTTAGGCATCTATGGATTATTTATTTGCTTTCAGGAATTAAGATTAACATTGAAATAAACTATGTACAAATCACACCTGACTGTCTTTCAAACATACAACTACTTCAAGCTATGGTTGTAAATGTTCAAAACAGCCTTGTTCTGAATAATATCTGCCAACAGTACAAATACTTTTTTGTTTAGTGAGGGAACGAATAATAGATTGATCACACAACTAGAGTCCCTTTGTGATGGAGATGGGCAGTTCCCAAATGTTATAAATAAATAAACTAGATATTCTAATCCTGAAATGATGCATCAAATGAAATGAGTTACAGTCTACAAGAAGTTATGCCTGAAAACATGCATTTATATTTAAGATCCCACAAGTTTCTTTGCTATTCTTGGTCTAATAGAGTAACAATCACTTCTCTGGAACTCATTTAATTATGACTTTTATTAAACAACTAAATATCTTTAATAATAATAATAAGTTCTGAAATTTAGTAAAGAAGAGTACTGCCGGCAAGGATACGGTTTTAATGCAGGAAATATAGAGAATTATATTGATTCTGCCATTATAATTAGTTTGTAAACATCTAATGGTAGCAATAACATTTCCAGTGTGCTTTGCTTCACATTGTTTCCATACATTCATTCTTACAAGGAAGTACACATGACAAAATATCAAAAGAGCCAAAGATTCCCAAAACTGACACTGATGTAAGCAACTTATTACAGGGACTAATTTCAGCCACAACAGAAGAGTTGGGAGAGGAAACCAAGACAAAAGGTGAAACAACTGAAAACATGAGGGAAAGCAGCATGCCACCAGAATGCAGAAATGCTAGTGAGAGTTTAACCTTCCAGTAAAAACAAAAAACACAGAACTTTGTAAGATCCTTAAGTTTGCACAAAACATTTGTCCACACAGTTCTCCAGAATAAACTGGGTCATTGCTACTGTTAAATATACTCTCACTGGCATGTCTTTGAGTGACAGTTCAACACAGCCCAGTGAAATATACACACACTCTCCACTGAGCACAGTCTTGCACAATATACTTTGGCTTCTTAAGCGTAACAATGAACCCTCCTGGATCTTGCTTTATTCCACTGCCCTATGACAGACAGCATTACCTGTCCTGCCTCCTGGGTAAAGTATTTCTGCAGAATTTGGGACTAGCAGCAGGGGAAGAGAGAGGGCTAGAAGAAGTTCAACAAGACAGAAAAAAAAACAACAACAAAGAGAGAGAGGAAGATTAGCATAGAGGGAAGAAAGGGAAAGCTGTTAGAAAAAAAGAATCCATTCACAGGTTGATAACAGTTGTTTTACGTTGTGAAGCCATAGATCATTAAAAGATTCTAGGAACTGCCTAAGTCAGGGGTGTCAAACTCGCGGCCCGCATGCGTCATGTGCTGGCCACGCCCACCCCCAATTTAGCAAAAGGGAAAAAGTCACGATGCTTCACGTGATGACAACATGACATTGCGAGTTTGACACCCATGGCCTAAATGATTTAGCAAAGTCAGGCTGCATCCAAAACAATTCAGAAAGAGCTACGGTCCTGGGTTTTCTTGTCCTATGCCTCTCTTTTGGCCATTAGGTTTTCTCTGTTCCTATGGATGGACAAAGATGACTCTTCCAATTGATCATTTTCCTAGAAATAGGCTAATTCATCCATAATAATAGCTAAAGGGCTATACAGTACTCATCCTTGTACTACAAATTGATTTCATCTACAGGTAATCCTCGCTTAACAACTGGCTGTTTTATGACCAAAGTTATGACATCCACAGAAAAGGAGCTTTTTGGCCTGAAAAGCCCTAAAGACCAGGCCAAAGAAAATGGTCATGCTGAGGCCATGTGATCACATGACAGGTGGGTCAGTTTTATGCAGTCTGCAGTCACGTGTTTCTGGGATTTTTACCTCGTTTTGGGGAGTAGGGTGGGAACGGCCACTTAATGTCCACTGTGCTTGCTTAATGACTATCATTTTAAGTCTTGAAAATTACTTCTGACCACATGGGTGCCTTGACTTATCACCACAACAACTTACAACCATAATTCTGAGCTCAATTAGGTAAGTCAAGGACTACTTGTAAAATATTTAATATGTTTATATGATCCTGGCTGGCTGACACACAAGTCGGATATGAAGTCTGCCTTAAATTGTGGCTTAACATAAAGCATGTTCTTTATAATTTATTTATTTATTCAATTTGTATAGCCACTGAATCAAATTTTACAATTAAAAAAAACCCCCAAAAAACCACGATTAAAACAGTAAAAACATTTGAGCTTGGTTGTTTTCTTACAGAAGACAACCAAGTTTCATTATCCAAACTAGGTAACATCATCAGCGATAGAAGGGAGTGGGGTTTGCCTTGCCCTGTCAGGGTTGGTTGGGAATGGTCTTGGAGGTTCTTTGTTTGGGCTGTTTACTATTAGCTTGTTTGGCAGTTCCCTAGATTGGGATATTGTTTACTTCTTGATTGATGTTCTGATGTTAATCTTGATGTTAATCTAATACTGGTGGGGAGGTGTTTTGGTCTTTTTGTTCCTTTTGACTTGTTTATTGTCTCTTTCACACAGTATGTAGATGTTATTTATGTCTATGTGTCTATTGATGGCCAATTTGTCAGAGTGCCAGGCTTCCAGAAATTCCTAGCATTTTTGGACTAGGCTTGGTATAGCATGATCATAGTTTCCTAGTTGAAACTATGGTTGAGTCTGTTGATATGTTGTGAAATTAAAGAGTTTTCAGAGTTTTTCAAAAGGCACTCTGTCAAATTGGCCATCAACAGACACATAGACATTAACAACATCTACATACTATGCAAAAGAAACAATCAACAAGCCAAAGAATGAACAAAAAGATAAAAAAACCCTCACCCCCAGCAATCAACATCTATGAGACTAACACAAAAATTAACATCAGACCAACAATCAAAAAGTAAAAAATATCCAATCAAGGAACTGCCGAACAAGCTAACAGTAAACAACCCAACCAAAGAATATCCAAGACCACTCCTACCAATACTGAAAGGGCAAGCCACCACAATATAAACTTCACTCTTTGCTAATACTGATGATATTACCAAACTCGGATAAAGAAATATCTACAAGAAAACAACCAAATTCAGAGAGCACCAAGGACCCCTCATTTCAATCCTGAGCTACAAATATTCTTCTTTGCCAGTAAAAACATCCATAAAATAGAAACTATTATACCACATTATATTATATATATATTTCTCTCTCTCTCTCTCTCTCTCTCTTCACACACACCCACACGCACACACAAACACACACACTTTGGCATATTATATATGCCATACTTTTCAGTTTATGCTAAAAGAAATCAAAGTTGCCAGGGGCGCAATTTACCAAGTTGTGTATTTTTATCACAATTGCCAAGTCCTTGGTTATTTGAAATTTCCAGAAAAATAGAGAGCAAATGATACAGACTACCATTTGACTGTCTATATTACCATATGTTTAACAAAAATAAGACTACTTTATATACCAAAGAGAAAAATCAATTTTAATAATTATCACAGATTTCTACCTTTAAGATGACTTGAAAACTGTGGAAAGCATCTAGCAGTCAGTTCCTCAACATATAAACCATAAACAATAGCGGGGAACAGGGAAAATACTGGTATCTTTTGAAATTTTCTCACCTTTCTGACAAGTTTGTTTTAATGCTGTTGGTTCTAACAAAGGGAGGCATTGAGTCATCCTTAGGAGCCGCAATCAAGCCACTGGAAGAATTGTGGTTCAGCCCACTTCCACTGCTGAGAGAAATATCAATGGATTCACAACTGGTGTGCAGGCTGCTGACAGACTGGTATCCAATCCCATCCTTGCTGACAGCAGAAGAACTACTGGGGTTAGTACCCCAGGTCAAGCTGTTGGAAGGAGCCGAGTGAGCTGAACTGGGACTAGATGCTAATGGAGACTGATTTGTGTCTGCATTTTTACAATAAAGAGGGCTACTACCACCACTGCTTAATATGCCGCTGCCAGAAGGAGATTCTGGATTTCCTTGTTGATTCATGGTTGCATGCGGGTTGGAAATGACTACTGAATTTTTCATGCTTTCTGCTGTTGTTATGGGAGGTTGTTTATTTGGCTTTCCACCAAAAAGTCTGAAGAAGAAGAAGAAGAAGAAAAGGAAGTTAGATATATGGGTTATTTATTTATTTTCATTTTATTTATTTATTTGTATGCCGCCTTTATTATATTTACAAATCACTCAAGGAGTGACTTATCCAAGAAAGCCTCCTACTCCTATGTTCCCCACACAGGGTGGATTGGGATGAGAGAGAAAGAAGCTCTAGCATATAAGGGGGTGGGGGGGGGGAATCATCCTTAACATCCTTAATGTATAAATTAATTTCCTCTACTGTAAACGTATCTCCTCACAGTGAGGAGAGGTATACTGTGCTAAATTTTAGTCCAACTGTGGTATATTTTGGGATCTTAAATAATGTGTGACATTTTCACTTTTCTTGCATTTGCTTTCTTCACATTTAGGTGGTCAGTACAAGCAGAAACAATCAAAAAGTGCTACAAGATTTTCTCCCATATTAGCATCTTTTGATTTTGCTAAGAGAAAGAGACAAATGCTCATCTATTCACGTATTAGTGGTATAAGTAAGTCCTTGCTTGATGACCATCTGTTTAGCAACTTTTCCAAATTATGACAGCAATGAAGGAGAGGGACTAATGAGCAGGACTTGTATTTGCACTTGATGTCCAGATTGCAATTATGATGTCACAGTATCTCACGGTCATCTGATTGCCATTTGCAACCCACATTGCCAGCTTCTGACAAAGTCAATGGGAAAGCTGACAGGAGGTCACAAATGGCACTCATGTGAGGTTGTCTTTAATGACCATGCAGGATTCCTTTAATGATAGCAACAGAAAATGCTGGAACTGCAAGTGGCAGAGTCAAGTGATGCCATACTTTATAACTATATAACTTAGTAATGGGAGTTGTCGGTCGTAGTTACCATTGTTAAGCATGGACTACCTGTATTGATTTTACAGAAAGTGACTGCAATGCTCATAATGTTTATAATGTATCCTATATTGTGCTGGTGAAGCTATAATTGCCCTTTAAGAGAAGGCAATGTATTGTATTTACCTAAAGAGCACATACAGTCCTCATCAGGAAACTCAATTTCAGTAACATTCTTTAACGTCTCTACTACACTTTTTTTTTTTTTTAAATGATTTATATGCCGCCCTTCTCCGGAGACTTAGGGCAGCTTACAATGCGTTAAGCAATAGCCTTCATACTTTTGTATATTTATACAAAGTCATCTTATTTCCCCTACAAACTGGGTCCTCAATTTACCTACCTTAGAAAGGATGGAAGGCTGAGTCAACCTTGAGCCTGGGGAGATTCGAACTTACAGTAATTGCAGACAGCTGGAGTTAATCACAATGTTAATCACAATGCATTAGTCTGCTGAGCCACCAGACTCCTTATCAGTAGGAGTGAGAAAATATATAACAATAGACCTTTGCCCTCCCATTACCGTGTTTTCCCGAAAATAAGACCTTATCTTATATTTTTCTGAACCCTGAAAAAAGTGCTTGACCTTATTGCCCTGTGCTCAAAAGCCTGATTGGGTTTATTATTAGGGGATGTCTTATTTTGGGGAAAACAGGGTATGTTCCTAACCAATCATTTTTGGAACAGATGAACTAGAATAACTTGATGCTCTTCACTTCTCTTACAAATCCTATCAGTCGTGCAATCTGGAAATTGCCAGAATTAGAAATCCAACATATTTGGAGGATGTCAAGAAGAAAACAGTGTTTTGTATAATGGTGCAACTACAGATCTTCATTGATAAAAGGATTTCTATTCTAGACCTAAAAACATCAAGGGTAACTTCCAGAACGTTTCTTCACATCTGACATAAACCAATTCAAATGAAAAAGCTATAATTACCTGCGCAGTGTAGGAGAGGCCACATCTGGGTATTTTACTCCTTGCTGGTGAGTATTCTGGGATGCACTGGACGTTGCCTGAGGGGATGGGTTTGCTTTAACAGAATTACAAGAGACCACACTTTCATTATCTGAGGAGATCCCTTTCTCTTTATCAGTCTGGTTTATTAAGCCTGGCAGAGAGCTCCCAAGAGCAACTTTTGTTGGTTCTCTTATTTTAGGAACAGGCAAACCTGCAGATTTGCTGCTTATGTTGGAGTCTATGCTGCTGGTACTAGATCTGTTGCCAGCTCCGCTTCTACTGCTGGATTTGCTGGGGCGGGGTAGGCTCCGATACTGAAGATTGGTTCGGGTAGAAATGGCTAAATAGCCATCGTCCTGATTTTGTGAGCCATCAACACTAGTCTTCCGGCCAGTGGATCTACCCATGAGTCCAGATGACTTGGGTATTTTGCCCAGAGTAGCAGCTCTACTCGTAATAGTTGCTCCACTAGCTGTAATCATGGTCACACCTACAGATGACCCACTCTGCTTTTTAAATCCAAACATGTTTGTATTAGTTGTAGCCATTCTACAGTTGTTTGTGGAAGACTTTTTTGATTCATCCCCACTGCTTCGCCCAGCATCTGAAGGGGAACGTTTAATGTTTCCAGATTTGGGAGAAATTCTGCCCTTTTCTGAAACCTTGGCATCATCTGTTTTCCCTTAAAAAAGAGAGAGAGAGAGAGAGAAAGAAAACAATTGTAAATATTGAACGGCTTCAAATATTACGCAGAAACATTTCAATATTCTTAATTTATTTGTAAATTATTAATGTATCTGAGGGCCAGGAGAAAATACTTAATATGCTATTTAAGTCTAAAAATGTAACAAATGTAAAGTTATAATTGTTTTGTTCTATTACATGAAAAAGTACACTGTTAGCTAGAACTAGCATTTGAGATATCTCTACCCAATGGTGGTTGAATATGTTCGTTCTAGGCAACCTCAGTGTAGTTTTTCATGTAATAGAACAAAATATTTATGTAACTAGCATTGAAAGAGAATGAGGAAAGAAGACTCAGGAGTGATAGAAAAGTCTTTAGGTGGCTAAAAGATTGAAAAACTCCAGTAAAAGTGACTGTGCTACTTGAGGGGGCAATCAGTTTCACTGGTTAACAGTTCTTACCCTTGAGTCCACATGGTAGCCACGTGGGCTCAGGAAATTATTGGTCTGAATTAAAGATGTTTTAAGAAGATTTAATTTAAAAATTAAAATTTTAGTCTGTTGCTTCCAGCATGCCACTTTAAATTTACACCTGCCTATGGTACCCTCACACCTGTACCCTTTAACTCCTGACTGCAGTACTCTCTTGCACCAGTACACTGCTGGCTGGGAACTCCTGCTTCTTTCTACCTAACAACCTATGCAGTCCTGGGGTTATGACAACAACCAGGTCGGCTGGGACTGGTGTCACTAAGTGATGCCGTCACCTGACATCATCCTCACCCAGCACTGGAAATTCTGGTTCCAATTGCCATCATAACACGAGGACTATCTATATTATCCTCCTTACTTTCTTTGAACTGCTATGATGACTAGCAGATTGTAGTGTAAAGACCTAGCGTATTGAGTGTTGATGAGGGATATTGCTACTTAATTACATACAATTAGAAATGAGAATAAAGGGAATTAAAAAAAAAAGTCTCCCTCCTCCAGAAAACCTTCAGGTAAACTGTGGTATAATTTAATTACAGCAAAAATTTCCTGTTGAAAATACACAGCCTTAGACAGATTTCCAAATTAAGGAGAGGTTGAAAACCAATCGAGAAACTAGCTCTTATTAAAAATTCTGTAGATACCTTTTAGATTTATATAAATTAAAAGCCCTATTGATTAACACTATCATTCATGCAAGCAAATGCCTTTTTCTGATCAAATCTGTTATCAGTATCCCTTTAATTTTACAAAGACAACCAGGAAAGAAGATTTATTGCTATATTCACCATCAAAGAGGAGCACATATCAAAATGCAGTTAAAATCCTGGCAGAGGAATTTAAAAAAAACAACAACTAACAGCCTACATTCTTGGCCTGCACTGCATGGCTTTTGGCCGTGCATTCCTCACCTGTTCCAGGTGTCTTCAAAGTTCCCGAGGTGGCTGCCGTTTTCATCCTCGGTGTGGTAATACCAACTTGAGCTGACATGCCCCGTCTCCAGGATCCCGTCTGTGAAATGACGATGTTCTTCCTTCCAGAAGTGCTTTTATCGGATTCATCAGACACATCAGAGGGATTCCTCCTCCATTTAGATCCAGACTCCATTTTTACACCACTGTCTGAGCCTCCATCTGATTTTTTTATTTCATCACCAGACCACAAAGAATTCCGCTCCACTTGGAAATGCTTTTCAGTGTCAGTCTGTTGGAAAACAGAAATGAATCAACTTACTATGCAAACTTTTCTTTCTCCCAGGAAGAAGGATAGATAATATTTCAATGTTTTAGTGATTCCTTTAGATAAGAGTTCTGGGTTTTATTTTTTATTTTTTTAAAAAAAATATAAGAGTAAGATATTGATCTACAAACAGAAAATTAAGGAATTTAATTTTACATTTCTAATATGCGGAAATAAAAATAAGCAAACAAAATATAGACCTTTCAATATTAAATAAAACAAGATTAAAGAAAAACATATATATATTTTCATATATATATATATATATATGAAAAGATCTGTCTTGACATTGTGCAGCTTCCTTGTTCCCTGTTATTTTGCACAATACCTTTCATTGCAAAGCACAAACTCATTCACTTCAAATATGTGTTGTGAGCTTTTCCTTTGTTCTGCCTTCTCTATCTCTTTGCTGGCAATTTGATCTGTGGAGCATGAAGAGGCAGCTTTTTGTAACACTAAAGATAAACGAGGCACTCTGTTTCAGCCTTGCACAAACTTCATCATCAACTGAGGTGAGAAATGTTTAGAAGTGATGATTCACTTACTCCCATCTCGCTGAATTTCATCGCCGAGGTTACTTATTTATTCATAATTAAATTTATCACTTTGAAATTACGTGAGTGATTAGGGCTCTTCAAATATAGTAGAATTCTATTTTCTCCTTTCTCATGATGATTACACAAGAGACAATGAGCTGGGCTGTATTCTGCATTCACCCTCTTTGTTCCACTTGTACTGCCTTTATGAACTATCTGAAATCATTTGCAATTCAAATCACTGACATGGAGACCATTGCCAAAATTGATTGAAAAACTCAGAACATGCTGCACATATGGGAATCCCCCCCCCCAAAAGATAGCGAGAGATCCATCCTATGCATTTTCCCCCCCTTCTGGTCTGGTTCTGCATCTTTTTTTAATACAAATAAGTAAAACTTTTGAAAATTTGTGGATTTAAACATGTATGAAACTCACAGGTTTCAAAGTGCAAAATACTGAATAATCAGGTACAAATACAAAGACAGAAATGAAAGGTGACATGCTTTAATTCTTCAAACGGTAAATGCTCCACCAATTTTAAATCCAGGATTGTGCTGAGTCTTCAAATCTTTGTAGTTCACTTATAAGCCACAAATGTGAATGAAGGCATTTTCTGTAATTCTTAGCAGGGAGAGCAATGTCTTGTTTTTTAAGGAGGGCAAATAGATTTTAGTTTTCTCCAAGCCTGATCTTTTCTAGGTAGGTGGACATTATTTCCAAAATTCAAAAATTAATATAACCATTAAGAAAGATTCTGGGATCTAAAGTCCATATATTTTAAAAGCACCCACTCTAAGGAAGTTTAATTAAAATTAAAAAGCAGCACCTTAAAAAAAATCTTTTGCAAATTGTTTCTCCAAGCAATCTGAAAGTGTACTTTATAAATATCTCACCCCATTATTCTATATTATACTTCACATAAAGAGATCAGAGTGAGATTAAAAGAATAGCATGCTACTGATCCTATAGTAACATCCTGTGTCGCTAATCTCACTCTGTATGGGAGGGGGGGGGAGATTATATTAAAAAGGTACCCTATCATAAGGTACCTATATTAAAAAGGATTCTACAATGTAGTTCGCTATTGTTGCACCCTTAGTGCAGATTACTGACAGGCTGCTTACAATGCAACATAGTCCTCTCTTAAAAATGCAAGGCAAAGGTGGGACTGAAGTGCTCTAAGACTGCTAGATAAAAATTGTCAATGGAGAACAATGCACAATTATTAGCCTATTTTAAACAGTTGCAAACAGAAACTTTCATTTTTCTTGTCTGCGAAAGCCTTGAATTAAAAAAAAAATGAAAAGCAATCATATTGTTCATATAAAATAAAGGTAATTATCAACTAATCTGTCTAATGCACATACTAATATGTAAATTAATATACCTGAATCTAGGGAACAAAAAACAGGCAGTCCTTGTAAGGGAAAAAAAAAACCATTGGATGGCTGATCTGAAGCAGGGAGGCTGCAGGTTCAGAAATGCCCATGCTTTTCCATTTCCAATTACTCATCCCAAAAGTGGCTTTTCCAGTTTATAAAAGCTATTTGAAAATTAATCAACATGTAATATCTGATTTGCCTCCAAGAAGCGGGTACTCCAAAATCAAAATCAGCAATGAAGGATGCAGTGGAAATCACAGCTTGTCAGTTCAAATAAATTAAAACTAAGATTTGCTTCATCAATGTTTCATTAGTAGATGTTTGGAATATGATTTGTATAATCCTGAAGTCCTTGACAGAAGATTGGATATGAATGCATTAAATAAATTTCTGAAATTATTTATTTATTTTACTTGTTCGTCATCCATCTAGCTGCAAGGCGACTCTCAAGATTCCAAAGCAATGACGGTTATATACAAGGTCCAGAATGGGACAACTCGCTGCAGCCAACTCGCCACAGTCAAGCCGCCATGGCCAATTTGCCACAGGACAAATTGTTGGGACAATTCAACAATTCAATTTAATTATTTAAAATAGCTTTAAAATTATTATTATTATTTTTTATTCACATGTCATTTTGTCCCTCTTTTGGTACCCTTTCTTTCATGATTCTACCCCACATTTTTTCGATATTAGTGTGACTCTTGTCCCGCAGTGAAACGTCTGGTGGCCAGCAAGTTGGTCGTGACAAATTGGCCATAGTGAATTGACTGTGGTGAGTTGTCGTAGACCCTGCAAGGTCTTGGATTCCATCACCCAAAAATGCTTTAGAAGGTGTGAGAGCACAACAAATGCAATACTATCTGGCAATACTTTAAAGCAACAGGGCAACCCTAACACCTTCCCTGTCTACCTCAAGGCACCTTTTTGATCCAAAGCACCTTTTGGAGATGTAATCTGAGATGCCACTGAGCAGCCCAAAACAGTCTGGAAAACTCCTTCTGTCTCTTCCCCAGCTGTTCTTGACAGGAATTATATCTAATCCACCCATGGATTAAAATTCTGTTGAAGACAGATTCACAGGACAACTTTTCGAAGAATGTGGGCCTTTTCATGGAATGAAAGTACGGGAGGCAATCTATCCATTCATTTTAAACCACGTGATACAACTATACAAATTAAGCAAACGGAATAAACACGGACAGTTCTACCAAAGATGTAGCAATTAGTTTCAGTTAATTGGGAGTGGGTGGGGGTTTAAATGCAGAATGTGAATTATATTTTGGCAGAAAATTCAGAATGGTCAGCATCTAATGCAATCACTCTGTGAAAGGAAGCCCATAGAGGGTTCCTTTGCTGAATGAAGCTCTTGTTCTACAAAGAGCAGTTCCTTCCATTCATGGAGCAATTGAATTGGATTCCATCCAGTATAAAAAGTCTCAACATACATTTTACTCATTAGACATAGTTTATTCTGTGGTAAGGACAGCAAGCACTCTGTTATACATATGCAAGCCTATCTATTTAACATAGAATTGTTTTTTTCTCCCCAAACTTCATAAGGCACATTTTAAAAATAGGGTATCTCAGTATCTAAGTTAAACAATAAAAGAAACAGAGAACAACTGAAAGAAATTTGTGCTCAGTGGCTAAGATGCAGAGCTTGTCAATCAAAAGGTCAGCAGTTCAGCGGTTCAAATTCCTAGTGCCGCGTAATGGGGTGAGCTCCCGTTACTTGTTCCAGCTTCTGCCAACCTAGCAGTTCGAAAGCATGTAAAAAATGCAAGTAGAAAAATAGGGACCACCTTTGGTGGGAAGGTAACAGCGTTCCGTGCGCCTCTGACGTTTAGTCATGCTGGCCACATGACCATGGAGACATCTTCAAACAGTGCTGGCTCTTCGGCTTTGAAACGGAGATGAGCACCGCTCCCTACAGTCGGGAATGACTAACATATATGTGCGAGGGGAACCTTTACCTTTACCTTTAGATTAATAATCTATTTAACATTTTTTTTTATTGAAAAAGTTTTACAATACAGAAATTTTTCCATTTTCACCCCCCCTCCCCAATCCCCCTCCCCTACCCCTCCCATCCTCCCTCCCCATCCCCTTCCCTCCCTATCCCCCCCTGACTTCCGCTACAAGTTAAAAAAAACAAAATTTAGAACAAGGGAAAAAGAAAAAGATTATTAAATATTCAAATTCTAAATTAAACAAATTTCGAAAGAGGAAGAGAAAGAGAAAGAAGGAAAGAGGGAAAAAAAAGTAACAAACAAACAAACAAAAAACCAGACATTAATATATTTAAACAATATTATAATAAAAAAACCATTATAATTAAGAACACCATTATAATTCTATCCTAACTACACCCTTAACTAAAGAAAAAAAACCCCAAAAACATAAAACATAAGAAATATATATGCATATGTAATTATAATCATACAGTTATATCATAAAGAAAATTATCTTTTATTTAATTCATTTCTCAGTCTCTATAATCCAAATTTCGGTCTTCTCTTCAACTTGATTGATGTCAAATATATTTCCTCACATAAATCCGCTTCAATAATCCTCATCTTGCCGCTGCCCCCATCAGTAAAGTAAAACATTTCTCCACACAACCCCCCGAGTGACTTTATATGAATAAAATCCAACCACGAAGATATTCACTCCTCTAGGAAAATTCATTCAAACTAGCTTATACTATACCTAAAAATAAGCTTTTGCAGCCTTTCCAGCCTAAAAAAAAAGGAAAAAGAAAAAACCAGCCAAAAGCTGCATTCCCAGATGTTCCATTAAAATTATTTCAAATCCTGCCACCCTTTGCAATTCAATCCTTCGGGTTATAAGATATTTTCAAGTTCTTAGTCTTCTCCTAGAAGATAAGTTCCACAAAAAATATATAATTGGGTAACTAGTGATCGCTGCTAATTTTGCAGCAATCTATCAAAACTCAGGATATCATGTCCAATCCAGGATAAACTTCATAGTAAAAATTTTTATAATCCATTTTAATATATGAGTTTAAAGTTAATCCAACTTAGAATGAACTTTTAACAAGTTGTTGTACTTTTTTAAAAAAAATTTTGTAATCCATTTTTTCCAAATCTTTCAATGCTTTCTGATTCAGTATCAAGCAATTCACGATGCTCTTTAAATTTATCACCTGTGGTTTCCAGTCGGATTTCTTCGTTGATTTCTGGTTCCTGTCGGTTAGCATCACCCCCCATGTCTTGAAAAGTATTGGACCTCTGCTGCTGGTCATCTCGAAGTAAAACTTTGTTTTTTGAATCTTCCTCCAGCAGTTCAAGGTCCTGTAATCCCCCAAGGGCACTGGGGTGTTCAGTTTTCTCATCCGAAAAATCCATAATAGAATCCTCTGGACAACCACCAAATTCTCCTTTTACTTTTAACACACTTTGATTTTTTTCTTTCTTTTCACATTTTATAAACTCTGTTTTTGATTTTTTATTCTTGAGATGTTTCGGTGCTCCCTTAAAAATATTTTGATAAAAATATTCTGCTTTTTCAATAGTATTCAAACAGTGTCTCACACCTTGATATCTAAAAATTATACCAATTGGAAAATCCCATCTAAATGGGATATTACTTCTCTTCAATTCCTTGACCAAAAAAATCAAAATCTTTCCTGTCCTTTAAAACCTTCGATGGTAACTCTTTGAAGACCCTGATTTGTGTGCCTGCTACCTGCACTCTATCAGAATAAGACTTTTGTAGAATATCATCTCTCAGTCTTTTATCAGTGAAATAGACAACAACATCTCTAGGCAAATTTCTTTGTTTAGCCAAACGTGAGTTAACTCTGTAAACTTTCACTATAGAACCCAGAATTAATTCATCTTGTAACTTTAATAATTCTGCAAAGGCCTTTGCACAAATTATCCTTAAGTTTTCTCTGTTATTTTCTTTTATCCCTCTCAGTCTAATTGCAGATTCCATAGTCTTAATTTGAAGCATAATAACATCATTCTGAATGTTATGGTTTTTGGCCTCTGCTTCCAGGAGTTTCATTTGTAACTCTTGTATTTGAGATTCAAATTTACTACTCATCTCAATCATTTTCTTCCCCATTGCAGCCAGCGCTGTTGAAAAATCTGAGGCTACTTGAGCAATGATTTGATTTAATTGGTCATATTTCCCAGAAACCAGTTCCTCAAGATCCTTCTGTGAACCTTTTATCTTATCTACCACACTCTCTAAGGACCTTGTAATTAACTCTTTTAACTCCTGTTCTGTAAGTCTCTGCAAAGGAGACATTTCAACTTTATTCATCTGATTCAAAGGGGAGCCCCCCCTTCCTTTAGGTTTAGGCATCTTTACTTTTTTTAAAAAAAAGACCAAGAAAAAGAATCCTCCTTGCTTCGATAGAAAAAAGAAAAAAAAAGTAGAAAAAATCTGTTTAAATCAACCTCTATTCCTTTGGGTTCTTTGTCTGTAGCAAGATATTACTTTCAAAGTCTTTCAAAACTAAGCTCTGCACTCCATTTCCGCTAACACTTTCCTTTCAAGCAGAGCCTATCGCCATTTTAAAAACTTTGAGTTTTCTTCCTCTCCTTCCCCCTTCCCCCCCATCCTCTTCCAAAAAAAATCCGTTAAGAAAAAAATCCATACTTGCTTAAATTTTCCTTTTTTCTTTTCCAGCTTGCTCCAAATGTCTTTTCAATCATGGTGTTGCTCCCAGCGTCTGGCTCCGCTAATTAGATAATTAGCGGAGGATCCTCTCGGCGCGGAGCATACCCTGGGGGTATGGAGGGAGCCATCCTTCTGAGCCCTCCCCAGGACATGGAAAGTTCCTGGGGGGCTCAAAGAGGTTCAACCTCATCCCCAGAAGCTCTGCCTGTTCCTCCCGTCGAGGAACAGGTTTTTCGAGCCGCCTGCCAGCTGTGAGGCGGCTCTAACGCGCCGAGAGAGCCGGCGAGCATGGAAAGCCCGCCACCAACGAGGAAGGCGCCACCGGAAGTCCATATAATCTATTTAACATTTGAATAATAGGCACATAGAGTTACATTTTTTTCTTGGTATTAGTAAAAATACTTGTGATTCTTCTAATTTAACACACAAATCTACGTAAAAGTGCATTTGCTCCAGCTTTTGAATTCTCTCAGGAAGTGAGATGACTTAGTTCATAGTTAAGACACACACACATAAAAAACAGAGATTTCCCATTTACTCTTACTCCTACTTTAATAAAACTTTTAATAAAACATGTACTCTAAAAGGTGTTGCCAGACTCCTCTTGATTTTTTGCCACCAGAGACTAACATGGAACTAACATCCTCCTGCAACTTTTGCAAGAGTAAGGCTCAGAAGTGATCAAGATGGAGCTATTTTTCCAATAAATTATATTTATTACCTGCATTGGTGTAACAATCAAAACAATGGGTTGGTTTCCATTTGCTAAGAAAAGTGCACTGAGAATTCTGGGGAAATTGTTTTAATTTTCAATAATAGCAATAGCACTTAGATTTATATAGAGCTTCACAGTGCTTTACAGCCCTTTCTAAGTGGTTTACAGAGTCAGCATATTGCTCCCAACAATCTGGGTCCTCATTTTACTGACCTTGGAAGGATGGAAGGTTGAGTCAACTTTGAACCTGGTGAGACTCGAACTGCCAAATTGCAGGCAGCTGGCAGCCAGCAGTACTGCACTCTAACTGCACCACCACAACTCATAAAATAATAGTTATGGGAGGGAAAAATGCAAGCTGCAGCTCTCACATTTTTCAATATATATATATTTTGAAGGGTGCTTCAAAGTAGGGCACAAAACATCTAGTTTAGAATTTAGTGTTAGCAGTTTCTAACTCAAGCAATAAAATCCCCAGTTCACAACCAGAGGCAAAACTCTTTCATGCAACCATGGTTATGCGCTCAAATGAACAAAGGGTAATATGATGCCTGCACTGGTGTACAAAAGCAATTTAACACTTTATGGCAACTCTATGTTACATCAAGAACTGTTATTAAAGTAATTTTTAGTTCTAGTCAAAAAGAGATGGCAGAAGGAAGTAAAATAACAACAACAAAATATTTATACAATTGTTGAATGAATACACAATTTGACCCTTGTCTGGGTCCTCTCTCTGTGTGTATGTGTATGTGTGTGTATGTGTGTGTAACAAGAATTGTATGTATGTATGTATGTATGTATGTATGTATGTATGTATGCGTGTGTGTGTGTGAGATATCTCTCTCTCTCACACACACACACACATATACATACATACATACATACATATATGTCTGATGTGTGTATCTCCACACAAACATAATATATATGATCCCAATTTATATGTTAATAGTTCAGAGGTAGAAAATTATTAAAAACGTCTAACTGATTCAGGATTCTTTACTATGTTGTCTGTTGGATGAAAATTTAATGAACAAGAAAGTAACCTTAGAATATAATTTACTTGTGAAAAGCGGCCAAAAGTTGCTTTTAGCTTGTAGCAACATGCAGGTCTAGAAAATCAGAATATATTTAATTAAATAGCAAGTGTTCACATTTCTTCTCAGAATGTAATAACACTTGAGCTTTTGGGTGACCAAAACTAGACTTCTATTCGTTATTTAATATATTTAAAAACAGTATAGTCAGTTCTGAAATATGAAGAGTATGTGTGAGTAGGACTGTGTATTAATTAAAGCATTTAACATCATATTATTGGACTTCAGACATATAAGTAGTGGTAAATGTTCTCAAAATCTGCTCTGAAGTGTCTCTGGTTTTTTTTCTAAAGATTTGTGAATGCAAAGGAGGCTATCTGAGAGAAACAAACCAATTCTCTCTGGTGACAAGATGGGTACTACTGGACATAACTCTTCATATTTGGCACACGAAGGGAGCCAGTGACATTACAAACAGGTCAACAGCAAGGGCTGCTTTCAAAACCCATTGCTACTGGTTTGCTCGTGGGTGCGCAGAAGTGTGAGGGTAGGCAGAGCCTCCCACCACCTCTACCGGTTCGCCTAATCCGGGGCGAACCAGTAGCAACCCACCACAGGTCAACAGAGCTAGGACATTCAGTAGTTTCTCTCTTAATCTCAACACCTTGTCATCTCTTTCAGCTATGTATCACACAACTGGCCATGTAAGCACATAAATACTGTACAATATTAAGCAAGAACATTATTATTCTAATCCATACTAATTTTAATTCGGCCCCGTCTCTCTGAGTAAGTCATCCTTCAAAGAATTTTCTAACTGTTGTTGCTATGCTTAATTAGTAAATGTATTTAGAAGTCAACCCTGACATTCTTCAATTATTTATTCTCTTTAGTTACAAACTTAGTTCTTGGGGCAATGAGTGCCTTCAGCATTATTAGAATTTCCCTGAAATTTAAGAGAAACCTTACCTGGGATTCTAGGTTCTTCCGTGAGGATGCAGGGGTATTGGCATAAGAGCTGATGGAGGAGCTTGTATTAATGTCATCAGTGCTGAGGTTATCTATGGTATCACTGATACCACTGCTGACAGAACTGCTATCATCCCAGCTGTAGAGAGACAAAAGAATCCCCATAAAGATAACTCAAATAAGCAGCTACAAATAATACATCAAGAAAGCAGAATTTTAAGAAAATATTAAGATCTAATTGGTTTCCAAAATATTCCAACATAATCCAGGGATATCCTAAACAAACATCTCAGGTACACGTTTGCTTTTCACACTGCTTTTTAGACATATTCTGAAAAGAATCAGGTTGCTTTTAAAGAAATGCTACTACAAAACTTGGAAAGAACAAGAGAAGCAGCCACAATTTAGGGAACAATGCAAGAAAATCATTCTGGATTTGAAAATAGCAATCCAGAAGTCATTTTAATATTCAATTAGTTCTTATTTTAATTATTAAATAAGAGTTTCTAAATTTTAAAAATGCTTTACACAGATGCACTGTATTTCGTGTTACCATTATTTTGTGTTGCAGGCAATCATTCTGCCCACCAATAATGGGGATCAAAGGTTCAATTTATCTTCATTATTATTATTATTATCAGCAGCAATCCTGGAATTTGTGTACACCAGCTGTAGACGGGTTTGTGATACAGCTGGGTTTACATGGTTTGAAGTGGCTGAATTTCTTCTGTTTTTGGAGGGGGAGCATAATTTAAAATCTCACCGCCACCCCCTCTTCCAATTTGGAGTTCTTATAAAGTTAGCTGCTTTCTTATCAGCAGTACCCTGATATAGTTGTATCTTTTGCATTTTAAGTATACAACAGTATATTTATGTCTTTTATTATTTAGATGATCAATCATTGGCAAACCTGTAATACTTCATTTAAAGTCAGCACTATATGAAAAATTGCTATAACATATAAATGATTTCTATTAAAATGCACATCAAATAACCTTGTTTTTTTTAGAAAGATACTTAATTTTTTTCACAAAGACCTCCTGTATTTTTCTCTTTTTAATATACCAATTGTTCATTTCCCTTCTTTTCCTTCTATTTACTCAATACAAGTATTTATTTTAAAAAAATTCTGTACTGTGTGAGAAATACAGAAGAAGTGTTTGGTTAACCCTTTACTGCATTCCAATAACAAAAATCTACCATGTCCCTATTGGTTATTTAATTATATGAGAAATTATCGAGAACATTTCCTTTGTCCCAATTTTACCAATATTTCAGAGAAACTTCCCACAGTATATTATTAAAAGAAATATTTATGGATAATTATGCATAATTGCTCAGGGTGTTTGGTGCACGAATAACCTATGTATTAAAGTTATGATATTATATAACCAGTAAACAGGATTGGGAAATATCACATGGAGCAGGGTGAAGGGGTCCTTGGGAACTGGATAAGCATGATTGAGAAACCAGAAAGTATCAAATGAAGCAAACTTTGAACTGCTTCAAAGGAGGAACTCATTTGTGTTCTCCAGGGATGCCCTCAAAGTGCACCTGTGAGCAAGCCTCCTTTCATAGGTGTCCTTGACAGAAGGATCTGTCCTTTCATCAACCTTCTCAATGCACAGACTTCTAAATTCAGGTGCAATTGGCAGAATGTAATATAGGATAAGAGGTGTGTATCCCAAAGGGGCCTGCCGGCTCTAATTTCCAAAATTTTAACCAATGAATGATCATATCCTTCCATTTTTAAATAACCTGCTATTCTCTTCTACCAAGTACAAAGGCAGGATTACTATGTTCAAAACTACATAGTAAAAATTTTTCCATTCCCTGAACGTGTGAGTGTAGCCCAGAAAGTAATACAACTACATATGCTGTTATAACTTTCATATTATATGCTTTGCATTAAATACAACTGCAGAGAGAGAGAGAGAGAGAGAGAGAGAGAGAGAGAGAGAGAGAGAGAAGAATATTTATGCATTTTTTACAAGGCAGCCCTAGGGAATTTATTAGGCACTCACCCAGCTGTTTGCAAATTATTATGAAATATAGCACATAAACAATAGTTGGAAGAGATGAACTCAGAAGATATGATCTGGGACTGAGCTACTAATTTCAGTAAATAACTGGCAGACTATGATTTTGGTCAGATGTACTAGTTCCTATTACTGATTCAGAATGCAAGCTCCTCTCTTCTTTCTTGCAGGAAAAAAAAAATTCTTCTTCCACAAACACTAATTACCTCCTGAATTTATGGGAGATAATTAGATTTTTCTGCCATTTCCTTTGAATTGAGAGAACCACGTCAATTTAATCTCTGTGCCGCCATATAATTCTACTATAGTATACTAATACAATATACATCAAAGCTAGCCATGATATTTGCATGGAAATAAAGAAAAGCTTATGTTGTAATATATCCCATTGAAGTTTGTGAGGGGTACACAAAATGTATGATAGATCTATAAAACCATATCATCTTTTCAATAAAGGAAATCGAAAATGGTTCTTTTAGATAACTTCATTACAAAAAATAGTGATGCAATTCCTAGCCATCAGCATTTCAGTACAGGTAGTCCTCGAGTTACAACCACAATTGAGGCCAAAATTTATGTTGCTAAGTCAAACACCTGTTAAGTGAGTTTTACCCCATTCTACGACTTTTCTCGCCAAGTTGTTAAGTGAATCATTGCATTTAAATTAGTAACATGGTTGTTAAGTGAATCTGGCTTCCCCACTGACTTTGCTTGTCAAAAAAAATCACAAAAGGGGATCATGTGACCCCAGGACACTCAACCGTCATAGTTGCCAAGCATCTGAATTTTGTTCACATGACCATGGGAATGTTGCAACGGTCATAAGTGTGAAAAAGGTCATAAGTCATTTTTTTTTCAGTGCTATTGTTAACTTTGAACAGTCACTAAATGAACTGTTATATGTTGAGGACTTCCTGTCGTTCAGGTTGACAGGTAAAGATAGAAAAAGGAAATACAATAGCTTTCTTCAACTCTTGCTTTCCAGACTCTGTAAGCAAAGATAGGATCATTTCAATTTAGCTACGGCAATTAAAAACCTAAAAATCTGTTCAGCTATAACTTCCTTTTACTCAGTTGACCAATCAAAGGACATGTATGTTGGATACTTGAAATCAGGTAAATGTGTTTGAATATTAGTAGCTTGGGTTGATAGTTATGCTGTTGGTTTGAGCTCCGAGCTTGTCAACTCAAAACACATTAACGAGGTCTGCTCAGATGGCGATGAAACATTTGCAAACATTTGCCAACAGCTTGAGCTCAAACCAACAGCCTAATTTAAAGACATCTTTAGTTTGGCTCATATTCTATCTAAGGAAAAACACAATTTTAAAAAGACTGGGAAAAAATACTGGAATATGTTCTGTGAAAATAAGGCGTTACAATTGTGAGAGGATAGATACAGTTTCTTCAAATAAATGTTAACAAGCCCTCCATGAACTGTGAAAAATTTTCCATTTATCATTCATTAATGTTTGATTATTTTAATATACTTGTTATCTGTTAACTCCCATGATTCTGCATGGAGCCAACCCTTTAAAAATAGGACACATAAACAAACAGATAATTCCTGGATTATTATGGATTATGACCATAATCACAAGAAATCTCCTTTCCCTCAAACTATGAAGCTGATATCAGACTTAAAGAAAAGCATACGGAATGAAATAAATGCTGCGGAGAGTGTCAGCCTGGCATGATTTCTTCACAAGCAGCCTCCAAATCCTAACTATATTCTGATTAACGATATACTGAAGGATTTTCCTAGGTTGAAGCCACCTAGTTTACTTTTCCCATTTCCCATAACAAAACCAATATTTTTAAAGACTATACAAGCTATTCTCCAACAGTCAAATGTTGCTTCTCAGCATTACTTAGCTATTCAAAGACTTACAAACCAAGTACGGAAATCTCATAGTTATTTCTGAGAAATATCATCACTCTAATGATTCGTTTGTATTTGTCTACTAGGAATAGTCAGGTGTATATATTTTTCAAAAATTCTTCTCAGCCAAGAATGAATGACAGGCAGGTGTTGTTAAGAGATTGACTGAACTGGAACGAGGTGGAAGGCACTTTCTTGTGTACCTACTAAGTAATATATTAAGAGTTTGAAAGTAACTTTCTTTGTAGTTAAAAACTCCCACAAAGGTTATCTTACATTTCAGAGAGGAAGACCTTGTGAAATTTACATAGGTAACTGTCTAAATCCCTTCTTTCTAAAACACTTCATGTTGCATTTCAAACTGGGTATTTGCTTGCTAAATTCTCTTTTTCTAAAACTTGAGCCACTCATTTCTTTTTGTACAGCATAAAAAAGAATTTTTAAAGGCAGGAAAAGGCCACCGAGCATGTATAATTATATCATAAAACAATTTGTTTTCAATGTGCCCCTTTGGGATTCCACCCAATGCTGACATCATGGTGTGAGGAATTCCAAGAACGATATCCAGCAATTGCACAGGATTTGTTATCAAAGTTGTGTCATCAGCCTGCAGGAAATAATGAAGACATGCTGCTGCACGTTGAAAAAATAAATTAGACGAATAATAATTTTATCTTTTAGAACTCTGTATCTCCAAAAATTTAAAACCAAAAAATCCTGTTTTGTAACCTTCTCCTAGTTTATTAAACATTAAAAAGAATTGATGCATTTAAATAATAAAAGCCTTCACAAGGGGCAATCAACAGATGAACAAGTATCAGGTTTTTTTTTAATTGAAAAAGTTTTACAATACAGTTTTTAATATCCCTTCCCCCCATCCTCCCACCCCAACAACCCCCCCATCCCCCCTCCCCCCCCGACTTCCACTATTAAACAAATATATATTGCAATCAACAACCAACAACTTTTTTGGTGAGATCTAGCTAACAATATAACAAATTTAAGCTTAAATAATACAAAAAATATTCTAAACTTATAAAATCTATTACCCCCCTAACCAGATATATAACCACATGGATCATTTATAAAAACTCATAGAAAATTTCGCATACTAAATAAAGTATCAGTTTTTTCATCAAGCTTCTTGATCTTATTGCAAAACAAAGCACTTTTTCACTTTGGCTATCTATTGGTATAGACCTTGCAGTAATAAACCCATCAGTGGTGGGCTTCAACCAGTGTTATCACCGGTTTGCTTCATGCATGCGCTTTGTGCTCCATGTAAGCGCAAGCACAGAATATTAAGGAACAGCTGAGACGCAGCAATCCGCTCTGCCGCGCCTTTCAGCTGAATATTCAATAATGATTGAATATAAGGTATGTATAGCGCAGGGGCGGGCGGGAGGACCAAACTTACCGTCAGAGAGAACTGGTTCACTCTCACCTCACCATCTCCGCTACCGGCTCACGCGAACCAGAGTGAACCAGTAGCAACCCACCACTGAAACCCATTGCCAATACCATCACCTCACTGATGGGTCCTTCTTTCTGAGTTTTCCTCCCACAGAATTATTTGATCATAGCAATAGCACGTAGATTTATATACTGCTTCGTAGTGCTTTTACAGCCCTCTCTAAGCTGTTTACAGAGTCATCATATTGCCCCCAACAATCTGGGTCCTCATTTTACCCACCTCGGAAGAATGGAAGGCTGAGTCAACCTTGAGCTGGTGAGATTTGAACTGCTGAACTGCAGCTAGCAGTCAGCTGAAATAGCCTGCAGTACTGCACTCTAACCACTGCGTCACCACGGCTCTTTCCCAATAATTAAGATTATCATCATAATTTAAGCATCTTCCTCTGTTTTTTTGTTGCCTTCTTAGTTCACTTCACCATTAAATTGAATGTTGGTGTTGCCTGAGAGGAAATGCTACTATCAATTCATTGATGTCAAAGGCTAATTGAAATGGACCTCAGATGGACTTTATCAGTGAAAAAGTGGATTAGAAACCCTATCTAAACTCATTCATTATCTGTTGGATTGTGGACTATCTATCTGCAACAAAAGTGTAATGCTCATAAAATATATATTTTTAAAGATTATTAAGGAATGAATTCAGTGTATTTAAGAGGATTTTTTTTTAAAGCAAATCAATAAAGGAAAAATTTGAAAACTGCTGAGTAGTAACAAATTATTATTTTCCTCCATTATAAATGCCTGATTACAACCCATTTATCAGCTCGTCTTTATGAGGCCTTTTAAATCTTGTTCAGCCATAATTAATAGATTGTCTAAATGATATCACTTACATTCCAAAGCAAGACCATAATAAATAACAATTGTAAGCATGGCTATAGAAAAAAATGTGACATTATTAATTGGCATTTTTTAAAAAGGAAATGAGGATTGTAATGCTCTAAAATCTTTGTTTAGATGAGACATGAAACTTCCACAAATGCCATAGTTATATTATTTTACAAATAACTGGTTAGAGAACTTGCTTTTTTAAAAGAATAGGTAGATTCGTTTGGACTAAACTTGTCATTATCCCCAGTGGATATGGAAGGCTGGCCTAAGAAACCAACCCTTTTAAAAGACAGGGAATAAAGTAGGTATCAAAATGGCGGCATGCGGGCTGGATGCATCATGCACAGGCCACACCCATCCCAGCCCCCATGAATGGGAAAATGTCGTGAAATGTCACAAGACAGCAATGTGACTCTGTGAGTTTGACACCCGTGGAAATAAAGGAAACAAAGCAATCCAGGCCCTAGCACTTTTGCAATCTCACTTTTGCAATCTCCCCTCCAAGATCACACCCCTGAAATTTTTTTTGAAAAATAGTAATTGTTTTGTCTCTGTCCCTTTTAATACCATAGTATATCCGCATAACTGCAAAATCTCAGCATTCTCTGGCAACCAACCAACCAATAAATATATGATAAAAAAAAAAGTTGGTTAAAGTGTGGCCCTTGGCAGAGAAATAGGTTTTTCATTGCTGAGATATATAAACATAAAATGAGCACAAAGCAATTAAAGAGAGATCAGACCAATATATAAAGACATCTTATCAATGCCATGATAGCCATATAATTTCAGAATTTTTTTTAAAAAAAATCATATAAACAAACCTATCAGGGCAAGCAAGTTTATGCACAGAAAAAGGAAGGAGATAGCAAATAAAGAAATGAAATGTACGTTTTAATAGAAAAGAAAATGTAACGAAGTCTGATTTAAAGCTTCATCATTTACTCTATATTCCCATAGCTTTCTTTCTCTGCAAGTCATCTTCACTTTCACCATGTGCATAAACTCACTAATGCAACTTCTGTCCATTAAACTTCTTGCTTTTTGATTGAGGATCCCATGAATTCCACTTAACTATGACTTCCTTGGTTTCCATTCCTTTTAATCCATTCACAATTCTTTCACACAAAGGAAATTTGTCCTGTGAGTTGATACTTGTTCATTCCCGCGAACTACCTCAATGCCATTTTTCTTCACATTAGTCATTCATGTATTAAATTCACATTCATTCATTTACTCATCACCAATATACTCCTGACCCGATCATATCTTGCTATTAGTGATAATGAGTAAGGAGTCCAATCTAGCAGAGCTCCTTATACCAGAAATGAAATGCTGCCAGCTCTATCCGGCTTGCAGGATCCGGTAACAATGGCGGTGGGTAGTTCGGAGAACTAGAAGCGTGAGCGGCGGGAGGCTTCGCCCCACCCCCCAAACTGGGATGTCATCACTTCCTGGTTTTGACCATCTGCACATGTGCAGAAGGCATTGCGCATGCGCAGATAAGGCATGCATGGCGCGTGCACATCAGTAAACCAGTAGGAAAGGTAAGTACATTTCACCCCTGCCTTATACTATATTTTACTGCACATACTTAAGTAACACATTCTATGCTACATATGATTAAAAGGTAACCGTAAGCCATTCCCTGAATTTTTTTGTGACCCATCCAGAGTCATTGAGAATCAGGTAACATAAAGTTTAAATACATCATACAATATTTATTACTTTACCCTATCACAAAAATTATTACCATTTTAGTAATAGCAGAAAACAATTCAAAATAGCTAGCAAACATAATTTCCCAAATAACATGAAGTAACTGAACTTTCACACGGTTAAAAGCAAGTAACAATAACTCCATTGATACAAGATTATAAATATGTTTCAGATCGGTAAAATAATATTAAAAACCATGCCAAGTATCCAAACAAAACAACTTAAAAGCACTATTGAGCATTGCTCTCCATTTAAGATTTTGTAGCATTAGATTCCACCAGCAAACCAAATAATTTGAAAGTTGTAAAAAATATAAGATTCATAATAACCCATTTATTACTGCCAAGACATTTCTGATTTTAAACTATGTACACCCAACAAGGACTGTGGAATTTTTATTGCCTAGATCATTTCATATTTCTCTGTACAAGAACAATTTTTGCTTTGTTAAGCTTGATTTTCATGTTCAGATTTGCCAACCTTATTCAACTTCTTCAACCTTCAGATGCTTTGAACTTTAATTCCCATAATTTCCATCCAACATAGTTCGAAAGATGAGGCTAGATTATTTTTGAGAAAACTGAGCTAATTTCACTTTCTCTTATGTTTCCAGGCGATCTGGTCCGAACTGGGAGCATTTCACTCCTGGCCTGGTGAGATTTGAACTGCCAATTTGCATTCAGCTGGCAGTCAGCAAAAGTAGCCTGCCTTACTGCAATTTAACTGGTGAGCCACCGCATCATCCACAAATCTCTAGATTTAAGGCACATCATCAATCATAGTTTTCAAATCTATGACAGCATAATAGTACAAATCACAATCATAGTCACTATCCAGCTATATTCACCTAGATAACATAAAAATGTCTAGCATCATATCTTCACAAGCAATCCTTCCACAATGGTCCTCCCACAACAGCTTAAAAGATATAATAAGAATATAGTGAAGTAGTAGTTCATAATTTTTTTTGAAAAAATAAATCTGATCTATGTTTGCTTGGATAGCATTTCCTAAAATTTCTAGACAACTATGGTTATGCTGGGTGGAAATTCTAGAAATAATTCCATTTTGTTTGTAGGATATCAAATTAGGGAAGCTGGTTTAGTTTAATTCCAGATTCTTAAATCAGTGTCAATGTGTTATATATTTAAATACTTATTTGGGCATTTATCTGCTGATACAGAGATGCTATAACACCACTGATAGGTATCCCTTATGTGCCCTGTGATCCAAAATTAACAAGAGCTACTACCTTCTAAGGCAATGTTTTTTTGTCAAATTTCCGATAATGTCTTTATTTGTAACAAATTTTAACCTGCAATTTCTTTAGGAGCTAAAAGTGCCAAAAATTAGGATTTTTTCAAACTTTTTCAAGCTATAGAACCCATTAATTAAACAAACTCTGGAACCCTGGTCAAGGGGCAACTTCAGAGACAGAAAAATATCTGTATTTGAATAAACTTGATTTTAGTCTTTCATGGAATCCCATAAAGATTTTGGACAACTCCAGGATCCAACTGAACACTGTCTGAAAACTCTAGTATTGAGAATATTTCTCCGCCTGTTGTTTCTATATTCTATTAGTCAAATATAAACAAATTAAATTGGCAGATAAAGATGAGTCAAAAAGAAGTACATCATTGCTGAGTCAGAACATTAAACCCATTAAGTCCAGCATTTTGTTTCATACACCGGTCAACCCAGCGGTGGGTTTCACATTTTGTTGCAACCGGTTCGCACCTTCTGTGCATGCGCCCCGCCTTCCACATATGCACTTTGCTCGCACGCGTGCCTTCCGCGTATGCGCCTGGCTTCAAATTTGTGCCTAAATAGGATGGCATAGAGCAGGGGCGGGTAGGTGAACCCAACAGGGGCTGAGGTCTGATCCACTGAGGACACTCAGATCTCAAGGCCAGCATCAGGTTGACCCAGAGGTGGTGTTCAGCTGGTTCGTACCAGTTCGGGTGAACCCACCCGCGATCTCTGATACCGGTTCACCCGAACTGGTACGAACCGGCTGAATACCACCTCTGGGTCAACCTGATGCTGGCCTTGAGATCTGAGTGCCCTCAGTTCTATATCAATACTCTAATCATGCTGGCTGTATTCACACAGCATGCTAGAAAAAAATAAAAGGGATTGAATCATTTTTGCTTTAGCATATTAACTCAGACCAGGGGTTGGCAAACTTTTTTGGTAAAGGAACAGATCCCATCTTGCCTCAATGGATGCAGCTGGCAGGTCTGTAGGCCAAGGAGTACAGCAGCCATTGGAGGCACTTGCCCACCAATAAGTAGGCTGCTAATGTGGCCTATGAACCAGTTTACTGATGAATCCTAGCTGTTAGATGCATGTAATCATCATACTAAAGGATACTATGGTTAATTTGTTTGTGCATGTATGAAAACAAAGCAATGTTGGCTAATATTTAGTCAAAATATTCTAGAACATTAACACTTTTAGCCCTATTGAATTAAAATAGACATTGCTACATCATACATTTGAACATGGCTACATCACCCCTTCTATAATCGTACATTTGAACATGGCTACATCACCCCTTCTATAAAATAAATAGAGACAGCTTCATCAAGCTTTCAACACAGGACTTGGTCTCCTGGTCCTTAATAAATGTCATTGTCCTCTAGATGCACTATAGTTTGTTGATATTCTTCTTAAATTACAATGCCTGGAATTAAGCACATGCCTGACCAAAGCAAGTTAGAATTACTACTCTGAAAAGCGTATGGCCTTCCCTGAACCTGCCTACTTACTTACATGAGCAAAAGGCATAGTTATGAAGATATCCCCATTGCTAGAAGCTTGGCTATCTAATGTAAGGGGAATGAATGAATGAATGAATGAATGAATGAATGAATGAATGAATGAATGAATGAATGTTCTTTTCTTGTGTGGTTCCCAGGCTATGGAATGCTTATTACAAGGAGGTGTGTTTGGCTCCCAATTGTCCAGTATTTAGAAAAAATACAATGAACTTATTTTACCAAGCTTTGGATTTTAATGCTGATTTTAACTGCACTGAGTTGCACAGTTTAATATGATGTTTTATATTTTGCCTTAACTGCCATATGATATAAGTCATATTGAGTGTTTATATAAGAAGGCAGGAGAGAAGGAAGAACACAATTTGGACACAACATAATGCAGAACTATCTTATAGCTTTTTAAATATACCAGTAATTGGCTTAAGATTTATTGCCCATTAAAATACCCACTACTTATGACATGTAATGATATCAATCAGGTATCACCCATGTTATATTTGTTCATATTTATATTTGATTTAAATGCACTTTTTACATTAAGGTCTGTCAAATTTGATTTTGTATTATTTTCAAATATATTAAACCTTGCTTCTGTCTTTTCTGAAATTAATCCCCCCAGTTTGATATAAATTATAAATCTGAGCATTCTTTTTACTCAGTCACCTAAATATCATACATAAGGATGAAACATCAAGCAAAACATGAAATATTTGAAAATTCCATTTGTTAAGTTTTCTACACATTGGCAAGGAACCACTGAGCCATTACATCCTGGATATAATCAATCAGCCACCAACAAATCTGCTTAAAAAAACATTCTTCAATCTAAATTTATCCAACTGCAATTATACTAGAGGGGAATACTAATTTTCTATAGGTTGATATTTATCATAATCATGATATTAAGTTAATTAGGTTAATAGCATGATATTTGTAATAATCATGCTATTAACCTAAATTAGCTCTTTTCTTCCCATAGCACTTTTTTGTAACAAGGCTTTAAATCACTTGGTGCCATGATTCCCCCTCCAAAAAAAATCCATCAAAGTTTATTAATGTATGTGTTGACCTCCAGTTTCACTTTGGATGACATTCTCATATTTCTTACGCAAATGACATACCAAAGGATTCTATTTCAACAATACAAAGATTTCCCTCCAGCTATTTTAACTGCTTACAAATGAAGGCATCCTCTTTGTCTTTGTCTTACACTATGTTTCTCACTGGAGAAGGCTCCCACGAGTCCCTTGGACTGCAAGGCGATCAAACCGGTCAGTCCTAAAGGAGATCAACCCTGACTGCTCTTTAGAAGACCAGATCCTGAAGATGAAACTCAAATACTTTGGCCACCTAATGAGAAGGAAGGACTTACTGGAGAAGAGCCTAATGCTGGGAACGATTGAGGGCAAAAGAAGAAGGGGATGACAGAGAACGAGGTGGCTGGATGGAGTCACTGAAGCAGTCAGTGTGAGCTTAATTGGACTCCAGAGGATGGTAGAGGTCAGGAAGGCCTGGAGGAACGTTGTCCATGGTGTCATGACGGGTTGGACACAACTTCGCAACTAACAACAACAAATATTTCTCACACACCCTATGTCTGCAGTCTTCACACAAATTAAACATACTAAACTTAAAGCAGTCTCTAGGACACTGTTTCAAGACTGCAAAGGGAATAGTATAAGGGGCATTATCAGTGGTGGGATTCAACCAGTTCGCACCACTTCGGGAGAGCAGTTTGGCAAACTGGTTGTTGGAAGAAATCATTAGGGCAGAGAACTGGTTGTTAAATTACCTGAATCCCACCACTGGGCATTATATATACAAGTTGACTCCAAAATTTATGTTGCTAGGGGAAACATTTGTTAAGTGAGTTCTGCCCTATTTTACAACTTTTCTTGCCACAATTGTTAAGTGAATCATTGCATTTGTTAAATTAGTAACATGGTTGTTAAGTAAATCTGGCTTCCCTATTGATTTTGCTTGTCAGAAGATCGCAAAAGCGGATCACATGACCCCAGGACATTGCAACCATCATAACTACGAATCTATTGCTTAGCATCTGAATTTTGATCATGTGACCATGGGGATGCTGCAACAGTCGTTAGTGTGAAAAATGGTCATAAGTCACTTTTTTCAGATAACAGATTAACAGAATTGGAAGGGACCTTATAGGTCATCTAGTCCAACCGCCCCGCCCCCGCTCAAGCAGGAGACCCTACCTCATTTCAGTGTAGGCAGTTCAATCTTTTCTTGAAAGTCTCAAGCGATGAAGCTCCCACAATTTCTGAAGGCAAACTGTTCCATTGATTGATTGTTCTCACTGTCAGAAAGATCCTCCTTATTTCTAGGTTGAATCTCTCCTTGGTCAGTTTCCATCCATTATTCCCTATCTGGCCTTCAGGTGCTTTGGAAAATAGCTTAACCTGTTCCTGTGGCAGCCCCTCAAATATTGGAACACTGCTATCATGTCTCTCCTGGTCCTTCTCTTCACTAGACTAGCCATGCCCAGTTCCTGTAACCGTTCTTCATATGTTTTAGTCTCCAGTTCTCTAATCATCCTGGTTGCTCTCCTCTGCACTTTTTCTAGAGTCTCAACATCTTTTTTATAGTGTGGTTACCAAAACTGGACGTGGTACTCTAGGTGTGGTCTTACTAGGGCTTTATAGAGTGGTATTAGTACCTCACTTGATCTTGATTGTATCCCTCTGTTAATGCAATTTACGATTGCATTGGCTTTTTTGCCTGCCGCTGCACGCTGCTGGCTCATGTTTAGCTGGTTGTCCACTAAGATCCCAAGATCCCTCTCACAGTCACCGCTGTTCAATGCCATTGTAACTTTGAACTGTCACTAAATGAACTATTGTAGAGGACTACGTCTACAATATGGATTATGGCAGTATCTGAAAACTTCTGTTTTGGTGGTAGGGATTCTTTTTTCTTTTTGAGTGTGAAAAGTTCTAAGGCACAAATGCCTAACCCATATAATAACTCTTCTTAGAGATAAAAGCTCAGAGACTATTGTGATTGTCAGAATAGATATGTCAATAAAAAAAAAATTTCCAGACACAGAACATTTCTTCAGCACTAAATCAGAATAGTGCTACATTCTCCCCAATCTAGGAATTCTCCAGCCTTTTTAAAATTATTATTCTGTTTTCAGTTGCAATGTGAACTGCTGGTCTTTTGCAGTCTCTGATCTTGTTATCAGCTAAACTGGTCTATTATATTGTTGCCTCTGAGAAAGGACAAACTCATAAATGCCCCTGTGTGATGCAACTATACCCAAGGGAAAACAAAGACAATTTGAATGGCGCTTCTGAAAGCATATGCTAAGGCTGGGGATAAAATGCTTCCAACTAATTCTAGCTGTTGAAATCGTATAGTTCCAGTAGCCATAACTGTTCTCTGATGCTTTCTTAAGAATACTAAAATGTACACCACATGTATTATTAACCATTACCTACTTTGTTACTTTCAGAGATCTAAAATGCACCCCGGGGGAAATGTATACCATATTCCTATGATGGCAGATGTACCCTGTTTCCCCCAAAATCAGACATCCCCTGATAATAAGCCTAATTGGGCTTTTGAGCACATGGCAATAAGGCCAAGCGCTTATTTCAGAGTTCAAAAAAATATGACAGGGTCTTATTTTCGGGGAAACACAGTACTGAAATTTTATGAAATATAAACCAGGGTTCATGCTGACACTTGGGTTGTAGCTAAGATTCAGATCTGAAATACATTTGTAAACATTTTCTGGACTTTAGACCATAGGTACAAACTGGCCTTAGTCATGTCTGCGGAACATTCCCTGAAGCAATGTAGAGAAATTCTGCGATTGCTCACCAAATAAAATAAAAGTAAAATAAAGGATAAATATGAACAAATAGTTCGTGTTTATTTACAGTGTTATCATTCATCACAGGGCCTGTGAGACTGCATTTGGATGCCAAGTGCCCATCAGTCTGGAAAACAAAGAGACCCTGCACTTTTCTATAAGCTCAGCACATTTTCTAAGTATGCAGAACTATGTATGTGTATGTGTGGGTGGGTGAAAGAGAGAGGGAGGGAGAGAGAGAGAGAGAGAGAATGAATGACAGATATATATTGTGGGGAGGTTTATACATGTTTAAAAATAAAACAAAGCATACTGCTCAGAATTTCCAGGGTGGGGTAGATAATGTGATGCCCACTGATACTTTTAAACAAACTGGTATAAATATTTGGGCGGTGCAATGATTTGGCCTCTGTCTTAAAAAAGGCAGTTTGGAATACACAAAAACACAAATGTAGTCTCAGTTTGCAACACCATAAAGCAACAGTCCCTTTTCCTGGGATTGTAGGGCAGCTGGGATCCTAAAAAAAGATGCAGGTGTTCTAACATGTTATCAGCAGGTGTTTTGTGGGCATTACCACATATACTGAAGCACCATTGCTAGACTGATTCTGAATTGCTGCATTCACCTACTACAGTAGTTATTCTCAGGGTTTCAAGTGTTGATTTTAGATTGTTTTAATTAGAACAAAAAGGGAAAATAAAATATTAAATAGGAATCCAGGAAACTCCAAAACCAAATGAACAGCCATATCTCTGGAACATATATAGACATTCTTATAAAATAAATATCATGTTTTGCTGCAATCTAGTGCCTTCCTTTAAATTTGCCCAGAAACTATATAAAGGACAAGACCTGATTTGTGTTTGGGATAGGTGGCTTCTAGGAAATCCTAGGATTCTAGATCAAAACATCTCCCTGAAAAAGACAAGGGGCAATCATTTCAGCACTCCTGCCAGGAAAACTCGGTGGCCATGTGGACAAAGTCACCAAGAGCAGAGCTTAAGTCAAGTGTGAATTTAATGTGAGTTGACCTCAAGGATTTTAGAAGGCTAGAGGGCATTCACTGTAGGAAGCAAGTGCACAAAGAAGTTGTCTATTCCTATTCAGGACTTTCTGAAATCATACAGATAAGAAAATATTAAGGTCTGTCATCTGGAAAGGAAATTCAACACTCAAAATATAATATAGTTGCTCACTGTTTTTTTTCTTGCTATTTTAAGATAATTGTGCATGTGTTTAACGCTGCATATGCTACTGTCCAATCCCACTGATACTGAAATCGCAGAGAGTGAAATATTCACAGGAAGGTTAAAAGTTCAAGTCTGTAGTCTAGCATTTAAGGAGAGGCAGAGGCTTAAATGAATCTAGCAATTAAGGAGAAATTGACACCTAACCAAGATTCTATTCTAGCTCTCAATGCATTGAAGAATGGGAGGGGAAAGAAGATAATTTAAGTAATCTGAAAAACCTGGGAAAATAGTAAAAATAGGAAGGAAGAAAATCAAGAAGACTTCAAGAGAAGTGTATTTGCACTACTATATCAGGTGCAGAAATAAACCTAGATTAAAGATCCAAACTATAAAAAGTGAACAGTGAAATGCAAAAGCCACAATTTTTATTTCTACTAGCTAAACATAGATTACTTTTTGATATTTACTAACCAAACCTAGATTAGCTGGAGACACTATTTCTTTTCTGATTGGCTCATATGCTGTTCAAAATGATCTAGAATAGCATCCCTTTGAGTAGAGGTCTGCTGAATAATCTTTCTACAATTATTATTTAATATTAATATTTTTATAAAACACTAACAACAAGAAAATGGGAGACAACTTTGCCTGAGGCTTGATTTCTAGGGCAGTGACTAACTAAGAAATAAAAACGTCCACCAGGTGGCAGACATGAGGTGAGAAGGAGCATTTGCTTGCTTCTCTTCACCCTACCCATACAGAGATTCAGTTGGCATCAAAAGGGGTCTTCATGCTTTTTGTAGTCCAGTAACCATTACAGAACTTCCAGTAATGGTTACAATGCACAAAAATGGAACATGTATGGAAGCTTTGTTCCCATCTCTCCCTTGCTACAAAGGAACCAGGCCAATTCAAGCCTTCTTATTGGAATATTTGAGTCTCAAAGGCAACAGGATGATCATACTTCTTAGTGATATATAAAGCATTGCTGGTGTTCTCAAGAACAACAAGTTTTCAAGATGTGTGATTCCAGAATCAAATAAATTTGGGGGTACTCAGAGAAGAGCTCTGTAAGATGTATCAGCATTTTCCAAAGGTCTGGATGGTTTTACATAAATATAAAATACACATTATAATAACTGCTTTGGAAGATATTAACCAAAAGAACTTGTATGGATGTTTTAAATTAAGCTTAAGGTAACTGTTATGAAAAGTAAGTTTGTTTAATTCTTTATGACACACCCAGGTCAGTTCAACCTATCCTGATGTGCCATTCTTCTATTTTCCATTCCTTTATTAGAATATTTCTATATTTGTAGAGTTCAGTAAATTGCCAGGCTCATTTACATACACCCTTACAGTTTCTTATCTTTGCTTTATCTATATAAGAGACTAATTTAATAACGTAATTCCATTTTTGGGGGGGGGGCTTCCTTTCACACAGTCATGTTATCTGATTCCCAGGAGAACACACAGAGCCAACCTGAGGTCTGAAGATTATTACTGAATTACGTAAAATGCGGAAACAGTGACATAGCTCCTGTCAAAAATAACCACAACTCCGTACTGAATGACTGTATTTGAAATGGCAAATCGAAAGATTTGAGCAAAACAAATAAAGCAAACTGTAGTGAAGGAAAACAGGTCTTAATCTCAAACAAGAAGCTGCATAATGAAATGCAGCATAGTTTGAAAAACTGAAGCAAAAAATTATCCATATTCCCATTTATCATAACATTTAATGTGCAAAATTCTATGCTATGTTTGTTACCACTTCTTCAGAACCACAAAATAAATCTAGCACCAGATTTCTGAGTTGAAATTAAACTTCTAGCATCAAAAACTACCCTTCTCGCACTAAATAATAATAATAATGATATTTTGCATTATGTTATATCTCTATGGGTGCTGATATTGATACACACATTGATAGAGAGCTTCATTGAGTTTTGCCCTGCACTTGTAAATAAAAATTACTTATCATCAAAATATTGCTGTTAGTTGTGTGGACAAAAAAAGAAAAAACGTAGAATGTAAAAATAACCAAAACATATTTGAAATTAACTTGCAGAAAGCAATATGCAGTTTAAGTGTTTAAAAGCATACATGTCTTCCCAACTGCCACAGCTGAGAGGAGAAAAAAAATGAACACAGTACAAATAGATGCACTAATCCACATAAATGTTCAGAAACATAAAATTTAAAACCTGACATTTGCTAAACAAGGCAGAACTTTCCAATAGGGATAAAAGGGATATTAACGATATACGGTACTTAAAAAGATAGCACTACCAAAGTCTTTATGTGCATATATTCAATTAGAAATTTAGAATCAAAGAATTTACAATGAACATTATAGCTTCTGTTGGTTAAAGTTACACAACTATCTCTAAAAAGTGTAATCATACTGGAAATAAAGAGAGTAAAAGCCAGTTTTCATTCTCTGGCTTAATTTCAAATCATTGTAGAAGTTTGCACTTCCTTGGTGATAAATTCTTATTTCAGTGTTGCTAAGATCGGAACGCCTAAAACCTCTCCATGTTCCCCCCTTCTCTGTGATTCTCCCTTACCTTCTGCACAGTGATTTTATTTTTGGTAAGCCAACAGCAGTCTTACCTTGCCAGATCCCTTGGCCAAAGCATCTCTCCACTTTGCTGTCCATGAAGAACTCTAGAGAAAGGGGCCAGGTTAATTTTATAGGTTGACACCTTCATTGGGCTGCCATCAAAATACTCCACGCCGGAGGAAGTGACAGAAATGAACAAGGCAAGTTTTCTCAATAGCTCACTCAGTGGCTCTGGAAGAGGCTGGGAAAAAAGCAAGCTAGCAAGAAGGTGAACACTATAAACAGCCCTAGAAAGTAATTTGATCCCTCTGCGAAATTAACCTGTAAAGTGCCGAAGGAGAGTGAAATTAAGCCATTCTGGAATTAGCTTAGCTGAGAAAACTGAGATTGTAAAGAGGTAAAGAAAGTTATGCAAAACTTTCAGATTAGATAGTTGGTGGGGCCGTAACACAAACAGCCAATGTTGTCCTGATTGCATATCTCGGGCTGCTGGAAACTCACTCATGTGTGTGCAAACCTATTTTGATACAGTTCTTAATGCTTTCCTTTCATTTTCTCCATTGCATGAAGCACAATGCATTTCCTTCACTTACATACCTGTACTGACATTCACATGGAAAAATGATGGATTTAAAAAAAAAAAAGTTTCCTCATTATACTTATACTATTATAGGAATTACACCTATACACACAAAAAATGTGTTTCCATGGAAAAGAGTTTTTAGAAGTCCTGCTCAATATAGAGGAGCCACTAGAATTAATTTTATTAAGATTGATGGATGCCGTATAGGATCTCCTTCTACATGAAGATAATAATCTGATTTCTTTTCTATTAAACATAACAAAATTCATTGTTTCCTTGATAGAAACAACAGCAACAACTTGATATTGATATTTATCACCTTTAAAGAACTACATGGCACACAGATTACATGGAAGACTGCCTCCATCCAAGGATATTTGACTGTCCTACTAGAGCAGGTGGAGTGGGCATTTTTATAGGTCTTTTGAAGAAAGTCATTGGAGCCCATGCCCTAGGGAATACCCTCCCTCCAATATCTGTTAATATCTATCCCCCACATTCTTAATCTTCAAGAAAGCACTAAAGAGCTGGCTCCTCTCCCAAATATTGGGATAAGGTGAGGACATAACAGGTTGAGAATGTTGCATCTATGAAGTATGGTTGTGGGATTACAATTTTCTGTTTTGGTTTTATTGGGGTCTTTTTGGGGGGGGGGCGGTGATGATGTTATTTTTATTGCTGTGTATATTGTTTTATTTTTGGACCATAAGCAACCCAGAGTTTGTATGGCTTGGGGGCTATACAAATATGTTACATAAATTCATTCATAACAAAGGTTCTATTGAAAACAAAATACAAGATAGCTAAACATTGACTCCATCCATCAGCAGTAAATATACCAAAAGAAAACAAAGGTTTGGCTAATTGGCAAGTTAAATGATAAAACAGAATCACAGAAAATACTCAATATACTTCCAAAAAGTTTCACAATGAGCATGACACTGTCAAAAAAGATAATGCACCAATAATAATCCTCATTTCAATTATTGCATTTTCCCCCAGCTGCTTCCTAGGATAGATAGATAGATAGATAGATAGATAGATAGATAGATAGATGGATGGATGGATGGATGGATGGATGGATGGATGGATGGATGGATGGATGGATGGATGGATGGACGGACAGGCAGACAGGCAGACAGATAGAGAGACAGGCTTTTGTGTGTAAAGTGATCAAATATCAGGAAGAAGCAAACATTTAAATCTCCTCTCTCTTCACACAGTGCCCCCCACCCAACCATTATATGGTCATTTGTGAGTAAATAAAACTAGAGGAATTGCTTGAGGAAATTCTGAATGAATGTAAATGCAAATGCAGAGACATCTCACTCTGATCCCAGGAACCTTCTCTTAATAGAATCAGCCTGGGGAAACTAATGGGCCTATTTCTTCTCTAAGAACAGTTGAGAAGGGACAAGTCTTCAGAGTAATTGTTAGCTGTCATGGATGGCCAAGTTAATTCCTTGATTGTATTATCTTTTATGAGCTACTAATAATATCAGAGTCAATTGAGCAGAGTGATATGAAACTAGGTGTGATAAATAAATAAATGATCACTGGTAGAGAGATGCTACAGAATTCAAATTTGGTTCATAATTTACAACATTATTTTGCATATCGGATATAAATCCCAAGTCACTCAACTATCTGATATAACCTCCACCAGACCATTCCTCCAAAGGAAAATTACAAAATAGATTGTGGTTCTTTAAATGCCTCTTTTAATATTTGTTATCGTCAAGCCCTGTTAATAAATTGCCTAAGGCAGGCCTGCACAATTTCTCACAGAGTGCTAAATACAGCTACTGACCCAGAGGTGGGTTTCAGCAGCTTCTGACCAGTTCTGGAGAACCGGTAGCGGAAATTTTGAGTAGTACGGAGAACCAGTAGTAAACATTCTGACTGGGCCCATCCCCATCTATTCTCTGCTTCCCCAGTCCCAGCTGATCGGAAGGAAATGGGGATTTTGCAGTATCCTTCCCCTGGATTGCAGAGGGAATGGAGATTTTACAGTATCCTTCCCCTGCCGCGTCCACCATGCCACACCCACCAAGCCACGCCTACAGAACCGGTAGTAAAAAAATTTGAAACCCACCACTGTACTGACCATGTGTTACACTCTACTAGGTACTTGAAAATCTCCCTGTTATTGTAGCTTAGGACACAAAACAATTTAACACAAGCAGCTTTCTCAGTCACTTTACAATAGATTGAATTTGGCCGGTCAACTCATACAAGACTTAAATTATATTATAAAGGCAGGTGAAACACAATCTAGATATGACAGTACTATTTTTGACTCATAATCTTTTACTATAGAACAGGGACTTTATGAGGAGGTCACAGAAGTCAAGACAATGACCACAACCACATGATCTAAGCACTTTTTCCTCTTTTTTTTGCAAGTGTTGTAAAATATGGATATTTCCAAACCGAAGTTTTAAAAAATTGAAATAATTGAACTAGTTAAAATAATAATGACTGAATTTAAATAAATTATGAGTTGGGTCTCTGTATGTGACTGCATGGATTATTGCCAAAAGTCAACACACACACACAATAAAATGAACAGATTTAAGAGGCAGGAAAAAAACAGACTTTTGTATACAGGCTTGGGAGAAAAATGAAGCTTTCAGAGTAGATTAAAATCCAGGCAGAGAAGAATTTGGAGTCTTTAACTGTTGCCTCATATTCAAGGCATGCATTATAACCTTCCCAATCTTGCACTTCTGTGCTGAAGCCAGAAGTTCTGCTAACATCAATAAATGGACTTACAACTGTGGAATATTCCTTTCTATTTTTTTAGGATTACTTTGTATTTATAGAATGTAGATGAGGGGAGACTAAGGGCAAACCTTAAAACTTTAAAGAGATGGGATAGTCCTAAAACTGCAGTAAACAAGGATTTAGTATTTCCATATTTGGTCTTTTCAAAAATCTATCCATTTTTCCTTTTATTTTCAAAGAAGGGAGGAAGGAAGGAAGGAAGGAAGAGAAGGAAAGGGAAGGAAGGAAATAAAGAAAGAAAGAAAGAAGGGTTTGATTCACCATGTTCCCATGGTTTAATCTTAAAGGTCATTTTTACTCCTTTTTATTATCTGAAACTATAATGTTTCAGATAACAAGACCAGGATTAACAGTTAACACTGAAAAATAAAGTATGAATGCAAAAGAGCCTCAGATAGCTCAATAGGCTAAGAACCCTGTTATTAACATGCAGCTGTCTGCAATTATTGCAAGTTCGAGGCTCAAGGTTGACTCAGCCTTCCATCCTTTCTAAGGCAGGTAAATTGAGGACCCAGTTTGTTGGGGGCAATAAGCTGACTTTGTATAAAAAAATATACAAAAGTATGAAGGCTATTGCTTAACGCATTGTAAGACGCCCTGAGTCTCCAGAGAAGGGCGGCATATAAATCTAATTTAAAAAAAAAAAACCTGACTCATCATATAGGTGAGACAGCTGGCATTGGATTCAGTTCTCCATTGACAGTACACTGGGTAGTTTTATCTTTAACCATTTTCAAAAGAGTCATTTCCTTCTTTTGCACCTATACTTATTAACAACACAGGCACATTCTTTAACTTAATGGGTTAAAATGTAAGTTCTCCAGCTGGTTATAAAATACATACTTTGGAGGGAAAAAATGCTTCCAAACCCCTTATGTAGGTAATCCAGTCAAATCCAGCACTTGCTTTTTCTTTCCTGCAATCTATACTTTAGTGGCCGCTGGGTTGCCATAGCAACACTAAAGACTGCTTATTTGGAAGATGGTGGATGTGACAATTTGCTATTTTTGAATAAACAAAACAAAACACAAAATCACAGACATTTAGAAAAGCCTCATTTAAAAACAGATGATTGTGTTTTCAGGATGAAAAGAGAGAGTGCTAATGAAATTCCTTCCTGCAGCTGGAATCATTATCTGCATTAAACTAGATTAGCAGTGTGTATATAAAGACAAGTGCGGCAGCCTCTCGCCACAAATTTGGATAATGACAGAACTGGAGATCTTGTTAGTTGGGTGGGAGCTAGTTATCAAAAACAAGTTTAGCATGGTTTGGAATGAAGATATGAAGCATATAAGAAATCTTAGTTTCAGTCCTGGGCATTTTCAGTAAGATGGAGGGAAAAAACCTCATTTATATTTCCCACCTCTATTATTTTTACAAACAACTCAAGGCAGTGAATATATCCAACACGCCTTCCTCCTCCTATTTTGCCCACAACAACAACCCTATGAGGTGGGCTGGGCTGAGAGAGAGTGTGACTGGCTAAAGGTCACCAGCTGGCTTTCATGGCTAAGGCAGGACTTGAACTCAAAGTCTCTTGATTTTTAGACCAAAGTGGCTCTGGTAATCTTGGAGAGTAGCTGACAATCAGTAACTACATTTGCATTTGAATATAGAGAGAACCTACTTTGTCTTAAATATGATTTCAGGACTGAGTTTATACATAACCTTCAGCTATAAACCAGGATATAAATTTGTTTGAAAGATGGCTTTTCCCAGGTCTTTTTTGTAGCCCTCAGACTGGGACGGTGCTTTGGAGGATTGGGGATTCAATTGCTTTAATTATTTTGATGTTATTGTCATGCGTTGCATTTTAATTATTGTAGGCAGCTTTGAGTACTTAGACAGAATGGTAGAATGTAAATTTGATACCATTAAGCCTTGCAGGGGCCTAAAGCACTCAGTGAATCCCTTAAAGTCTCAGGCATCTCGCAGGAATGTATTGTTGATTTGCTCACTTTTGAAAGTTGCCTCTTCACAGGTTGTGCAAAGCCTGGGGCGGGACAACCATAACTTACAACCCACAGAGCCTGGATTCATACAACTCAATGGAACCAATATATTGCATCTCATAAGATCTGAATCTAACAAGTACCTTTAAAATGGAGCTACATGAATGCAAATTCCTAGGATGTGGTTCATTCAAGTAATGAATGAAAAGATTATTACGGAGAATAATCTTTGGGCAGAAAAACTTTTTTTCCTGCCTCAAATATACAGAACGGACAACTAAGTCTATTCCAGATGCGATAAAAGGCTGTGGAGCTCTAATTTCATTCTTTAATAGAAGACTTCAAATACAACAAAGGCCTATGTCTATTTTCAGGTGCTGAGTATGCTATGGCTATGACTGTCAAACTCACGGCCCGCGGGCCAGATGCGTCATGTGCTGGCCATGGCCACGCCCAGTTTAGTGAAAGGGAAAAAAGCAGAATACATCACATGGCACTGCCATGACAAGGTGAGTTTGACACTCCTGCTCTAGATGGACCGGTGATCAGTGTTAAAATAATCACACAGTTGCATTAGGGCAGAATTCCGCAACCTTTCTGACTTTGCAGACTGGCGGGGGTGGGGGGAGAGCGACTGGTTTCACCCAAGGAGTGGGCAAGCACCATGTACATGCTTGCTTACCGCTCTCACAAATGGAGCACGTGCGCATGCTCTTGCCCACTGCTTGCACAAGTGAACACGTGCACTTATCTGCTTCCAAGGCCCAGTTCCGAACAGCTCATGGGCCAGTAGTGGGCCATGGCTCGGGGGTTGGGGATGCCTGCACTAGGGTAATGGACTCAGGGGAGGGGGGGTTATCTTTAAAAACTGCAACTGCCAACTGGAGTGATTCACTGGGGTTACATGATTTTGATTATGAAGCAATGGTCTGATTGTCTGTATATTGTTTGGAACCAATTTAAGATGTTAACATTATTCTATAAAGCAGGGGTCTCCAACCTTGGTAACTTTAAGACTTATGGACTTCAACTCCCAGAATTCTTCAGCCAGTAAAGCCAAAGCAAAGCTGGCTGAGGAATTTTGGGAGTTGAAGTCCACAAGACTTAAAGTTGCCAAGGTTGGAGACTCCTGCTATAAAGCACTAAACATCTTAGAATCCAAAGACAGACGTCCTAATACAATCCAACCCATACAGTAAGAAAACCACTTGCAGTTGGTTCAGATCACGGTGCAGCAATGGGGCCTTTTCAGTGGTAGCATCTCAGTGATGGAAATCTTTGGCTAGCTTCCACCATGTCTTCTTTTAGATGACAAAGACGTACACGTTTAACAAGGCAATTATAGGATAACAGAAACTCCAGTACAGGACTTTGTTTTTAGACTATGGACTAATTTGATACCGTATATTTTTTGTACTTATTGTTTTCAAAACCTGTTGGTTTTAATGAGGATGGTTTTTAAAAGATTGTTTAAAGATGTGTGAAAAGATGTGCTGATAATTAAAACAAGATTTTTTGGAGGGTTGTTTCAGAAAAGGGATGAGTCTTCATCTACTGGCTTTTCAAAGCAGTCCCATGTAAACAAGCTTTTAATTGTTGCACAACACAAATTTATCAAGAAAATTCCAAATATTTATTGGTCAGGCTCATATACTACCATAATTGGTGCTTTTCATACTTTTCTATACCACAACTTGCATAGAAATAGATAGAACCACTTGAAATGCTTGAAAATACTCAAACTCAAAAAATTGAAGAATTGCAATTTCCCTTTTCTTAAAAAAGAACCATCAAATCTAGAGTGGAAAAAGAAAATCACATTGGGATTATATTTGCAGGACCACACAACTATGGAACTATAGTGGTAACTGATCTGTATTTTTCAAACTCGACTATTTTCAGTGACGAAGCAAATTAGAAACAGCATCTTATTTACTTAAAATAACTGAATTGTTCATTTTGCTTCAGGCAGTCAAAAACAAACATGGGTTGGAATAATCCTTTGTTTGCTTCAATGAGTTTATTTTCTTTGTATTTCTGTGAAGTTTGATTAATTTTTTGCAATTCTTCAGTGCACAGAAAATAAACACTGTCTTGATTTATCAATTTCATACTTAACTTTACACTAACAACTCTTCAGAATCTATGTGGGATTAGTATCCAAGATATACTATGTATTTTTTTAAGATCTAGCAAGTAATCTAGCAAGATAAATTTAAGAATTGTTCATTAAGGGTTTGTTTCTGTAGCTAAAATAATGATCAGACAGTCATCTATTAACTTAACTAAAGAACAGCTGTTAAAAAAGACTACATCCTACAACATACCTAGTTGTAATGAAATCACAGACAAATCAAAGAATTCTGATTTAGCACTTTAATCTGTTGCCTACAAATGTATTCAGCTCTTTGAAATGTTAATGAGACATGGATCCAGGCTGCAGTGAAAGGAAATTGTAGCCCTTAACTTTGTACCATTAACATGAAAGGACAACTTAATTCTTTTATTTCTATTGCTAAACTGCAATGATTAAAGTCAACCTGAAGCTTGCATTGCAATCACATGAGGCTGTGAGAAAGGATTTATTTTTAATTTGATACATGCATTTGGAATTGGAACTCTAAATTGATTTGGTAATCCTATTGGACAAATTGTAATACTTACCGTATTTATAAATGAGAGGCCGTGTAGTACTGGGCTTAAGTTGCTGGAAGTGGGAGATACAGGTTTAAGTCCATTCTTAGCCATGGAAATTTACAGGGGGAATTTGGGCCAAATCACTCTCTTAAAATGGGTTGGAATTGTCAAATAGTTCAGAAAGAGTGGCTGTTAGGATAATGGTAAGAGATAGGCATTTTTAATAGCACTGAACTGGCTCTGAATAAGCTACGTTACCTATTTGTTTCTGGATCCAAATCAAAATGTTTAAATTCCCCCCAAACAGCCTATATAGCTTAAGACTGGGCTATTTGAAGGGTGAACATGAAGTATAGGTCAATGATCACTTTTCTCCTGTGCACAGAACAAAAATAATAGATTTAAATTATTTGAAGGTTCCAAATGAATGTAAGAACAATTTATTCACAATAAAGACAATTGACTTCATATTAAGGAAGTGAAGGCATCACTGTGCTGACCATGTTTCATATTAGACTGGATAGCTGTTGAAGTGCTGTAATTTGCATTTCTTCAGAAACTAGGTTCAATGGACCAAGTTATCCCTTTCAACTTTCAGACTCTATGCTTGCATAGAACTTTGCTTTCATAGAACTGAAATGAACTTTTACAAGCTTTTATAAAGGACTCTCTGCAAACTTTAAAATCAGCATCTGAGATCTTGTTCACAGGCCTGCTCTCAAGATGCAAAATGAAATTACTATTGTTCTTAACCAAAGAAGCAATCAACATATCACAAATAGATAAGCAAATAATGTATTCAACATACCTTACAGCATGGAAGCATCAAGTAATGTTTGCTGGCATGGAAGCATCAAATAATGTTATTTCTGGTTGCATATATCAAATATCAGATTTACTAAAAGAGTAAAAACTACGAACGGTTAAATCCCTGGATTAATATTTACCTAATTCTGTAAGTAGCAGCACAAAATTTTGCCACTTTTGAAAATAATTAACATCTTTAGAATAGCCAAAAGTTGATAGAAAATTTAACACTTATACCAGATCTAATCACTGAAAAGTGAGTAATGAGCACAAAGAAGGTGAACCCTTACAATAGTTTCAACAATGTAAGAGGACATGACTCACTACTTCAAACTTCCCCCATTCCACATGGGTGAAGCTAGCAGGAATTTTATGATAGCTTCCCTCAACACTGCTGAAGGGAGGGGACCCAAATGAATCAACATCTACTTTCTTTGTTCTTTTAGAATCGCAAGTTTACTCAAGCTTGTGAAGATTCAGAAACCCTTCCAAAAAGCAGATCTCATAGTTAAGTTCAAATGTAAATCGCCTTTCACTATCCAAAATATTCAAGCATTTTCATCCCATGTATAATTGAAAAATGAACGTTCTTCAATCAGTGGATATGGATTGAAACAGAGATAAAAAATAATCATTGTTTTTATTGCTATTTTTGAAAACTGCATAAAGGATATCTTCCAGATGGGATGAAGTTTGTTCTGAAAAAAGCACGGACACTGTAAATAAAAACAAAAAAATAAAGCAAACTGCAATCTTTGCAGAAAGTGGGGGGATTTCATTACACTCAGCATTGTCTGAAAATAGCTACAGGTATGTGCTATTTTGTTAACCTCTACTCAAAGGAGGTTAACAAAGGCTTCAAGCTGCTACTTAAAAAAAAAAACCCACCAGGAGTCATAATTGTTTTTCTTTAGAGGAATATCTGTAGTGGCATGCAAAAAATGGTTAAAGTTACCACACTAATTAAATATAATTTCATTCAATTTTCATTTTCATTTAGTTATTAAATATATTTTCTCAGCAGCCCTCACTTTCTCAGTAATAACTATGGAATAGTTATTAATGTATAGTTCTTGACACAAGCCTTTACATAGTAAGAGGTTTAATATTTGTATTGGATACCAATACAAAGGCACAATATAAATTAACTAAGTAAGAGACTGAATCAACACACAAATGAGACTAGCAAGGCTGATTTTTTTTTAAAAAAAATAGGTATCTGAAAATCAATTATTCAAGACAATATATTTCATATATTTATATATATTGTTTAACAAAACAAAAGCTGGAAGAATAACAGTAACAGAGGAGAAATTTTCTGACAGTGGGAACAATCAACCAACGGAACAGCTTGCCTCCAGAAGTTGTGGGAGCTTCATCAGTGGAAAATTTCAAGAAGACTGGACTGCAATCTGTCAAAAATGGTGTAGAGTCTGCTTGGGTGGGGACAGTGGTGGGATGCTGCCGGTTTAACAACTGGTTTAGTGATTGTGTGGTTTGTGCTGCACACGCATGCACAGTTTTACAAATACTACCCTTCTGTGTTACCACTTGGGAGTAACACAGCTGAGGTGTAGCAATCTGCTCTGACACACCAATCGGCTGAGAAGATAAAGGTAAGTAAATCGCAGGGGTGGGTGGGCGGGCGGGCCGACCTGATTGTCGGAGCGAACTAGTTTGCTCTCAGCTGATCGTCGGAACTACTGGTTCACCCGAACCAGTCCAAACTGGTAGAATCCCCCCTCTGGATGGGGGGTTGGACAAGATGACCTACAAGGTCCCTTCCAACTCTGTTAATTTGTAATCTCTAATAATGATATTGCAATGACCTCCCTTTGGTTGTACAACTTCAAATGGATCTTGAAGAAGATAAATTACAGGGAAAAAATACTTTAGTCCAGAGCCCGCAATAGGTACAACGTAGTGAGGGCAGTCATACCACCAAGCAAGGGTTCCCAAGCATGAAAAGTTTATTACTCAGAGCTTCGGAAGAAAAGTGGAGCCAATTAAGTTGTGTATCATGGAATGATATATTTCTCTTTCTTTACTTTGAAATAAAATTGCTTCCCCCAAGAGGCCTGAAAGTAATGCAATTTCTTATGAGATGAGGATGAGAGAACAGGGAATTGGGCTCTATGATTAATTCAAAATTCACGGTGGTTTTAATTGTATTCCTTTTGATGTAAATAACAATACAAGGAAAAATGTTCCTTTAACAATCATGATAAAATGTAAAGATTTATTTAGCCAGCTGAGCACTCCAATTTTAAATGATATTTGTAACATGCCTTATTTATGCTACTCCTATTTCAGGAGTGTATGCATGTACACACACACACACACACACACACACACACACACACACTCAGCCACTTTATGGATCAGCACTCTCCATGCCCCTGTCTCACACTGCCTCCTTCAGATCCACCCTACACCAGTGTCATCCTTTATAGTATCCAGACAGCAGGTTCTAAGGCAACCCCTTCTCCTTTTCCCATGATCACTCCCAGCATAATTCCCTTTTCAAGTGATTGATCATTATGATTCTATGCTTTTGTGATAGTTTGGATTTCTGTGAAACTGTCTCTACAATAGAACTAAAATATTCATAAACCCATTATTATTTAACAAAATGAAGCAGGTCAAAGGAAATTCAAGGGGACACAGAGATTTCTTTTGGAAACATACTTTTTTTCATTATGTGTTCTGCAGATAAAAAATGGTTTCAATGTTTATTAGATTTTTTTTTAAATAATCTGCAGGATTCTCACATAACATACTGTGTCCTTTAAATTTTTTAAACAGCTATTAGGATCCTACAGCTTTTGCTAACACATGATAGAAAGCTTTTTTTCCGCATAGCAAAAGGATTGCTGAAAAAAGCAGCAACAGAAACATATTCTTCCTACCCCACAAAATGAACTGGTTCCTTGTTTAGCCAGTGGGTTTTATACATGTGTATATAATAGAGAGAGATATTCATATGAAAGGTATTCTTCATTGGAACAATGTTTTGTTATACATGTAGGAAGATACATACCTCATGTCTTTCATTTGAAACTGGTGCGCACAATGGTTAATACGGGTTTGTAAAATATGAATCTGTAGTGATTCTTACATTTTTTTTCAACACTTGAAAATGTAAAATGAAGATCAAACAGACCTTATTGTATCCAGATACCAATATTTTTCCCAATGTTCAGTGGAACAGACTGCCACTTTCATGTGAATCTAAAACAACTTTTGATTTAGGCAGAAAAATTAGGATTTTTCCACATTTTTCTCCTTTAAAAAATTATATCACTATTTCTATTTTTTGATTGAAAGCAAGATGAAAAATATGTAATTCAAGAATTTGGATAGCTCCATTTCCTCCCGGTTAACATGTACAGGCATGACAGACGTTTGCTACTTCCCCTCTTAATGATACTGCTCTCACTCAAAAGATAATCTATTAGAAATGTGACAGACTCCCTGCACCCACGTCTTTCCATCTTAGTTTCTTTCTCAAGTTAATTAGTTTGAAACAACAGGCCTTTTCATTTTGTTTGGGTGTCATTCCTTGCGTTGTAGCGACTTATATAATTTCTCTCTCTGCCTAAACTTCCGATAGTTCAGGTTAATGAAAAACGTAGAAACTCCCGAGTTCCCCACACGTAGTTTTTAAAACATCAAGAATTGAAGAGGCAGCTTTTGACATATATTTTACACAAAAATGTAATAGCAGAGTGAGGACAAAACTGTAACACATGTGTCAAAGGTGCCATGCTACAATGTTTTGGATGACATGCCAGAATTTACTAGCACAGGTTCTTGAAAGCACCCTCCATTCTCTTGTGATTTTCAGATGCTGCTGAGGCCATGTGAGAATGCGGTGTGCTCTTGCAGAGCCTCTGGAAATTGCATGAAAGGACCACGCTCTTATGTAGCCTCCAAAAATTGTGTGAGAGATAAGCATGGTTTTGTGCAGTTTGTAGAAGCTGCAGGGAGCATGGAAGAACATTTTCTGAAGCCAATTCAATAGTAATAGTGCTTACACTTATATGCCACTCCAGAGTGCTTTACAGCACTCTCTGGGGTGATTTACAATGTCAGCATATTGCTCCCAACAATCTGGATCTTCATTTTACCAACTTCGGAAGGATGGAATGATAGAACTGGTCATGATCGAGCTCCTGGATATGGACAGAGTTAGCCTGCAATACTGCTTTCTAACCAGTGGTGGGATTCAGCCACTTCGGAAGAACCGGTTGTTAACTTTCTGAGCAGTTTGGCAAACTGGTTGTTGGAAGAAAACATCAGGGCAGAGAATCGGTTGTTAAATTACTTGAATCCCACCACTGATTCTAACCACTGTGCCACCAAGGCTGAAGAAGAAAGGCCTCATGCCACTTGGGAGCTCAGAACACCAGGTTGAATGTAAGTAGGCATGTGGCAGATGCTAGAAATCACACACATGAATTGGACTGTATTTTTAAAAATAAATTCATTTTTTAAATAAATGAAGGAGATGTCGGGTGTGTCCTAGCAGTGGAGTCAAATTAGACATTTTCCAAATGTTTGACCCATAGAGCCTAAAAGGTTTGACATCAGTGTATTACCACTTAAGAGTATCATTGACATTTTGATATGTATGAATTGTTATAGATAATCCCAGTCAATCATTTCTTATTATTAGAGAGTCTTAATAGTTTTATAAGGCAAGATACATCAACTTAATGGAATGCTATTGGAAATATACCAAAACCTACAAAAATAATAGAATCAAATGCCTCAAATTTTCATTTCAGAGTCAAGAAGTTCTTCATTTATTCCTTTGTACTAAAAAGAACTTTCTTATCACTTTCCTTGTTTGAAACCCAGACTGGCACATTTTCCAAACATATAATTAAAAGAAAAATACCTAATGGTAAATTCTTCAAAAATTCTGTAAATAGAAGAAAAAAGAAAATATTGTACATAAGATAAAGCAGTTAGTTTTGAAAATTCTTAATAGAATGAGCCACATGCAGGGCTCTGGGTGGGCATCTCCACTGGTTTAAAAATGCTAACTGTCATGCAATTTATTTTTCTACATCTGGAAAGAAATGTAGATATAATGCCTCTGTTAAAAAGGCCTGGTACTGCAAAATTAATAAGGTAGAAGAAGTCTGACTGGGAAGCTTGCTAGCAAGCTGCTTCCCGGGTATTCTACAAATAAGGAATAAAGATTTCTTTCAGTATTAAAATACTGAAAAGAATCTTCCAGTTCTAACACAATTAGCTAATGCCTTAGCAATAGCAAATTGCTAAGCACAACCCAACAAACATGTCTTTTGTAACTTTTGTATTGCAAAACAACTTCTTACAGGTATCAGTTTATTCACCAGAATTAAATGACAGTTAACAGTTGTATTAAAAATAAACTTTACTTCATTGTTCTTTAGCAATACAAAAGAAAAAAGAGTATCATTGTCACAGCAATCAGACTAAATACTCTGGTTCAATAAGGAAGAAAGAATTTCACAACTGAATGTTTATAAATAGATACCCTATAATCACAAAAGGCACTCATGCACTAAAAAATTATTTTCTTAGTAACATGAGAGATTTGCATTGCCCTTTTTATATTTAAAACTTGAGTATATAACAACACTGGTTATTCATTCTGTTGAGTTTTTACATAATTACGTGACCATCTAGCGCCTGGAGGTTTTCACTTGTTAACCTGATTCAAACATTTCACCTGACCTGCAAAATAAAGTGAATGTATCTATTATTTACTTTAGGAATGGAGTTACCGTAAATGTTTACTTTGGGGCTGCTGGGAGATAAATGTCCACCTCAAACTATTCTCCCCCTTAACTCCTTGTTAAACTATTCACTCAGGCTTTTAACAAGTGCTATCACTTTAACCAGAGGAAGCAACGTGCTATTTGGGAAATACAATCTGATAAACATTAAACCAAACTAAGTAATCCAAAAGCCAGTTGCAAGAAAATAAATACAGGAAGGATAGATCTAGCAATGATTATAACCACATGACCACTTTGTTTTTCAGCAAAATCCATCTTTCTAGCAGTAAGGCCTGACTTTTCCTTTTCCTTTTGTAGGAGAGTTTAAATGGATTCAGTTATGCTTCAGCAATTGTCAATTCATAGTTTTTATTAAAGCTCAGAAAGTTTAAGAGGTAAAATGGGTAAGTGCTGGTTCCAGACTATATTTTCCTTTAATGTTTTAGAGAAAAACTTTAACAAAAGTTATACAACAGGAAAGCAAGCCATCAGTATTTTTTTTCTGAGATGTGAAGGAATCTACTTCAACCACAATCCTAAAGCTTTCTTTAACATTTCTTTTTTAAACTGGAGGAGATATTGCTTATATGTTAATTACCTATGCAACTGAGTGTCACACTAGCCAAAATTAAGAGGTAGCACAAGAATCTATTCTACCATCATCTCTTGTGAACCAATGCAGTGTTGGTCTACAACAGGCTCAAGACCTTCCAAGCAATATTCCTACCTTCTGCCCTCTCCTTCAAAGTCTGCCATTTCCTGAAACTGTTGTTTTTTTTCCACACTAGTCCCTCTATTGGATTAGTGGAAGAAGACAGTTAAGAAGGACCTTGTATAACATTTAGATAGTCAGGACTCAGTTTTGCAAAAATTCAAATGGGCCTTCCCCTCCTCAATGCACTTACTGTTTGGCAGAATTATATGTCACATATACAATATCTGCATCTAAAATCTTCAGGGCGCTTCATTTCTTTTTTTAAGCTTAAATCTATTTATATACTATTTATTTAAAGGCTTAGTCCAGGGGTCTGCAACTTTAAACACTCAAAGAGCCATTTGGACCTGTTTTCCACAGAAAAGAAAACACTGCAAGCCACAAAACCCTTCCCATGCCTGACTATTCCTTGAGCGGCCACAAAACTAGCATATGTAGTTGAATTAAACATTCTGTTTTCTTCTGAAACTGTTTTCTTTTCTTGGATTTATCTATGGTTGGCCTACTGGGGGTTGAAAGGCTCAATAAATTGTGTGCCGGCGGGTGTCGCACATTGATGGTTGTGATGCATATTTTGAATGACAGGGAGCTGCAGCAGAGGGGTGAAAGAGCCACATGCGGCTCCAGAGCTGCAGGTTGCTGACCCCTGGCTTAGTCTATTTATATAATGTAGCAGCATGTCAGTCTACATTTAAAATTTTAAAATAGGAATTTTTCTCTCGTACTTGCATTTAAAATTAACTGGTATGCGATTTTGCATTAAAAACTCCCCTGCAAGATTCGGAAGGGTGGGGGGGGGGGGTAAAAGCTGAAAGCACAGTTAAAAAAATCACAATAAGGATGAAATAAAAACTTAGAGGCCGAGCGGAAGAAGCATATATCCTACCAGTCCTCCATCTTGGAAGCAGCTCCTCTCCTCTCGTACTTGTAAGAAAATTTGTGCTCCCTACCTATTAAAGGCTGAAGGTATTTTAACAGTACAGAATTTAACAGAATAACAAGAGTTGGAAGGGAGCTTGAAGGTCTTCTAGTCAGCATTACTTTTTAAAATAATTTATAATGAAATTAAAATGTCTATGTCCTATTAATATGTATGGCAATGTACACTCAGAAGAGATATCTTTCTTTCTAGAATAAGGTATCATGCCTGCTTCAATCGTACGCACCCTTAAATCTACTGATTAAATGGTTTTATTTTGCTCAGCAAGGCAAAACAGAGTCACTAACTTATCATAGAAATCAGAAAATAAGAACTCTCCTGCAACTGGGAAAATTAGAACCTTTGTAAAGGAAAAGGAAAGCAGTGAAACCTACAGTAATACTTTTCATTCCTTCTATCCAAATTATTGCAATCACCTAGTTAATTCAAACAATTTTTTTTGATAAAATTATATCATTAGAGAGGTTGCAATAGAACTATAGGTTCAATTATCCTAGGAAAATAAAACAACACTGCTGTGTACAAGTTGTAGCATAGAATGAAATACTTCAAACTGAATATCACACCTGATTCTCAGGATATTCTACAGACTGACTGAAATAACAGTTTAAAACTTTTGCTTAAGTGCCAAACGTCTAGCTCACTTATCACTTATGAAGCTGTTCACTGATTATTCACATGCTGATATCAGTGTAGCCCGACAATCAACAGTGTGATCATTACCAGAACTTTAGTAGACCTCAGTACTACATCATTGCATATGTATCAGTCGCAGGAGAAGTGGTCTCTTTTTCATTCAAATATCACACATGCTTTCCTGGAACTTTTCTGTCACGAGATCCTACAACTCAGCAAGCTAACCACACTTGTCCCATTTCAGGATTTACCGATGCACATTCCTGAAATGAAAAGTTATCATAAAAGTGGAAATCCACAGAATGAGAATTTGTAATCTAATTCTGTTCATATTTGCTCCTCTTAATATTGCATAGCAATTGTAAGTTAAAAAGGCCTTCTTAACACTCCCATCTAAGAATATATTGGCATCTTTAGAATTTATTTTTGCATCCCATTAACTGTGGAACGTCTTGTGGTCCAAGGAAGAAAATTAAGCAAAACTATGGCATTTTATACTTTTCTCCCTCAGTATTTTGTGGGTCAAGACCTAGCTGAACTAGAAAGCTAAGCAGCATTGATCACAGTTAATACTTGGACAAAATCATCTGGGAAGCTCAAGACCAAGGGCTAGTGTTAAACGGTGCTCACAACCAGGCTAGGTTTCATAAACCAGAATTATTCAGAATGGAAAGGGGGATGGGCTAAGTTATGAAAGTCTTTGCAATTGTTTACATTAGCATCCCTTTTGTCTCTTAAGGGCAAGAATTCCTTGATCATCTTGCTAAGTCCATTACAGTAGAGAGCAGGAAGAACGGTTTCCCCAGTAAGGAGTAAATGTGCAGAAGTTCTATATTTCTAATAATTTGCAAAGCACCATTCTCTTTCTCTGCCTCTGATAAATCTATCACAGCTAGATTGGGAAGTTCAAAAGCTTCTCAGAAGAAGACAATGGCAAAGCATTTCTGCATCATGCAAAAAACAAAACAAAACAAAACCCAAACCAACAACACTCCACCCACTCTATTTAAACACTATATAGGTATAGTGTTTATAGGTATAGTGCTGGGCTAGCTTGATCCCATCCTCCGTTTTTAAATTTGACATTGATTTTAAATTGGGTTGTTTTAATTCTTGGCCGAATAATATTTAATAATTTTTAATTGTTTTTAACTTTTGTATACCATGTTTTATTCTGGCTGTTCACCGCCCTGAGTCCGCAAGGAGAAGGGCGGTTTATAAATTGAAATAATAATAAATAATAAATATTCATACCGTACTAGTCAACTTGAAGAATTAAAAACTTTTTTTCCTCCTTCCATGAGAAAATTAAGAAAAGGATAATCACATGGAGGAAATAAATTTTTTATAGTACAAAACTAAGATTTACAAGACTTCCAAGAACTGTATCCCTACCCCATTGGGAAAATGCATATTCATGAATCAACATATTACAAGACACCTGAGTTTTTAGAAAATGTAAATTATCTTTGGGCCTTGAAGGAGAAGGCAGAAACCTTTGTTTGCTTGTTTTATATCCCATCCTACCTCAAGCTGCAGAAGCCATGCACATAATACCCCAAAAGTGCTTTTGTTTCCCAAAAGGCAATTGGACTTTGTTTTTCTCTTTGAAAATGTTTCATTTCTCATTCAAGAAGTGGAAGAATAAGAAGCAAAACTGAAGAAGCTTCTTGGATGAGACGTGAAACATTCAACATCCCTATGGGGCTGAGTGACACCAGGAGTTCCTATATATCATGCCATACACCCTGAGAGATATATTGAAATTTAAATTGCCAATGCCAGGAATTCCAATCAATATAGAACTAAGAATGAATTGGTTCATTCAAACAGCCAAAAAACCTACTCATAAAATTAACTGTATCTTCCGTTACAGTATTTTTAGTGCAGGGATTTTTCAGGAAAGGAAAATAGGGATTTTCTCCCCCCTTTATTGTTCTATTGGCATTTGAATGTTCAAGGTACATGCTAGCTTACAAAGGCAGAGACGAAGATTATCTCCATGGCCCAAAGAAAGACCTATATCTTTTTTTCAGAGTGGGGTTGATTTTGAGCTTGCTGATAAAAACTGAACCAGACAGCTCGCAGAGGAGTGAGATTTGCTGGGTTGAACATTTAAGTGGCCCTTTGATTTTTCTATTACAGGAACTTTAAATATTCATATAGTACAGTTTGAAGGGCTAATTTTGGATAGATGTACTTTCCCAAGGACCAGGGTGTCAACAAATACTTGGAGACAAATGCCAGAAGAGTGGCCATGTTAATTGCAAGAACGAAAAAACAAAACAAAACTAAACCAATAAGTATTCTAGGACTTCAAAAGCTACCTAGTTATAGAGCTATTTGGTTTTGGCTATCTGATTGATTTTTTCCATAAGGAAAGGGGAAATAATTTAGGTTTATAGTATAGTCTTGTTGAATGCATGGATATAAGCACACTAAATGATGATGTTTATGTGGCAGTGCTATTTACATATTCTGGCTAAACCTAAGTTATGTTTATTTTATGCATTCAGTAGATATATATCCATCTTTCTTTCATTACTGTATAGATCTCAAGGTTGCATGCAAGTTATCTTTGTTAGTAACTCATCCAGATATTGACCAGATCCAAATTTTGTTAATTTATAAAGCAAAATATACCTTGCAACTCATGCCTCAAAATTAAATTTTATTTAGTGTGTTATGTTTGATACAGTTCTTTTTCTAATCAGAAGAATGTTTGCGGTCTTTCCCTGCTCTCATTTTATCTGCATAACAAATTTGTGGAGAACATTTTAGAGAAATTGATAAGAGTTATGTAGCAAAAGCTTCATGGTAGATTTGAGTCTAATTCTTCCTATTCTTAGCCTGAAACTATTCATTCCAGAGTCAGGCAAGCTAGTATTCCTTAAAATGTTCATCCTTCAATTTCCATCTACTACAATCAACCTGATCAATGATAAAGGAACATATATATTCCAAAACATTTTTAAAAAATTTGACAATATATGTATGTATGTATTTAGTTATGTAATAAAGATATATACCATCCCAATTACAAATATTGACAGATTACATAATAAGGTTGTAAAAGAACAGAGTAACGATTAAAAAAAACCCCAACCAACAGCAGATCAGAAAGGAACAAAGCAAAAATCCAGTAAGAGTTGAGACAATATTCTAAACTAATATTAGGGAATAGACCATAATCTATCCTAACCCAAGATTTTACATTCTTATTCTCTTTCAGGATTAAGGATGATGTAGTAAGAACTAAAACAAGGGCTATGCAATATTTTGGATTCAATTTAGAAGACTTATTTTGAAATGTGGGGTAGCACAAACCCAGCAATTTAATCCTGGAAACAAATGTGGCGTCTTTAATAAATTGTAGGCAGGTGCTGCATTCACAGCATATCCCAAAATGCCTCTTCTGAACTGAATTCAAGCATCACATAGCCTTCTAATAATTACTTCTTAACCAGATGTTTATGTAGAAGACATATTTGCTTACATAAAGATATTTTCTAGTCTTTATTAGTTCCCTAAAGTTGTTGCTTTCATAAAACTTATTAGAAGTATTTATATTTTTTTCTTTTTCATAAATAAGCTGAAGCGGGGAACATATCTAATACTCCTTCTTTCTCCCATTTTCTGCACAACAACCCTTTGAGGTGGGTTGGGCTGGGAGAGTGTGACTGGTTCAAAATCACCCAGCTGGCTTTCACGGGTAAGGCAGGACTTGAATTCACTGTTTTCTGCTTTCTATCCTGGTGCTTTAACCACTAGACCAAACTGATCAAACTTTACCTGTAACTTAGGATAATAAATCTCTCGTCTTAAGTCAGTCCTGTAATTACTACTGTATATTTTCTAATCTCTTTACAGCTTGGATTTGACCCAAAATGAAAATTCTATTGAACAAACTAACCATGTTGGAAGGGTCAACTATCCAAATGTGATACATTCCATTTCTTTGTTCTCATCTTGTTTGTGCATGCTCTGTCTGCCTCACCTCACCCTGCTCTCTTATAAATGATACTCTTCTATTGCCAAATGGTTTTTATTGGGGCTTTTCTAATGCAGGACCTTTTTGTAACCCATGCCCTGTCTCATTTAGATAATCATTTTTTCCCCCCTAATGGAGAGATGCAAACCTCCCAGAATTCCAAATGATGAACCAGGTTTCACAACTTCATGGTTATACTCATGCAGTAATAATGATAAGCTCAAGCTATTTTTGATTACTTGGCATCCTCTTAAGTATAAATAAATAAAGCTAAATTTAAAAAGGGGTTCAGATTCTAATTACTGTGAGCGGCATGCATGCTTGCACACACTAAAAGACAAATGAACTACGGAGCGCAGCTGTTTTTGTGATGATCCCCATTAACCTAACAATCAGGCATTGAATTGATTTTCTACTTTCAGAGCTCCTGAGCTGCTATAGGAAGAAATGCATCTTGTAGAGGCTATGTGGAAGGCTAATAAAATTAATAGAGAGAAATCTTCATTCTGTCTACAATTTACAAGCTAGGTTTTAGCTTGGACATGCAAGCTAGGCAGTTGGAAGCATTACAGTAACTTCATTGGAAAAATATTAGCCAAAGATGTCTTCTCTTCTTTCTTATGGTGCAATGCAGGTTCAGTCTTGAATTAGAATATAGAATAGAATAGAATTCTTTATTAGCCAAGTGTGATTGGACACACAAGGAATTTGTCTTGGTGCATACGCTCTCAGTTTACATAAAAGAAAAGATACATTCGTCAAGAATCATAAGGTTCAACACTTAATGATAGTCATAGGGAAACAGTCAATATAAATCGTAAGGATACAAGCAACAAGGTTACAGTCATAAGTGGGAGGAGATGGGTGATAGGAACAATGAGAAGATTAATAGTAATGCAGACTTAGTAACTAGTTTGACAGTGCTGAGGGAATTATTTGTTTAGCGGAGTGATGGCATTTGGAAAAAAACTGTTCTTGCATCTAGTTGTTCTGGTGTGCAGTGCTCTATAGCGTCTTTTTGAGGGTAAAAGTTGAAACAATTTATGTCCAGGATGTGAGGGGTCTGTATATATTTTCACAGCCCTCTTTTTGATTTGTGCAGTATACAGGTCCTCAATGGAAGGCAGGTTGGTAGTAATTGACAACTGAGTTTTCTCTATCTTGGAGAATGCAACTTTATAAAGATTTAAAAGTGGCCTGTGTAGAATCTTTTTAAAAAGGTGGGGTAACCTGATGCCATTTAGCTCTTTGCACTATGACTCCCCAAAAGCACTAGAGGACATCTACTCCAAAATGTTTTGTTCAAGGGAGGGAAGCTTGAGGACTTATTAGTTTATCTAGAAAGCTCTGGCTACAGTTGCTTAAAATTGACAGCATGCTTTCCTACATTCTTATAATAGGAAATCAAAAACTGTGCAGAAAACTTAGTCTAGAATAGTCAATTATTGTTAAAACAAGCAAAACAACCCATTTCTCAATCCCAAAACATTAAAACACACACAAAATGATGAGGCAGGAGCTGAGGTATAGATATTGCCCACCTATGATGGGCCTTAGGTTTTCTAAATATCTTAAATATGCCACTAGGGAGGATAAAAATGTCCATTCTTTCTCAAGAACACTTTCCCATAAATCATATCTGAAACATTTTCGTTTTTACTGATTTATTTTGATTAGGAGTGAGCAAAAATTTCTCACATACTTTGCTCTGACTTCATTCAGGTGGAAAATTAAGGTGAGTTATTGGTAGTTCGAAGGGCTGGAGGTGAAATCTTACAAAATTGATTGCAGGTACATGTATTTTTTTTTCCCTTTGGAAATCCCTGGCGATAATATTTCCTCTTTCTGACTATCCTTTTACTTTATCATACTTATTATGTGCTGATTCAGCCGTTCAATGCATTCTACACCTAATTCACCTAGAACACGGGTGTCAAGCTCGTGGTATCAGGTTGCCGTCACATGATGTTTTGCGATGTTTTTCTCATTTGTGGATCTGGAGTTGGTGTGGCCTGCGCGTGACGCATCCGGCCTATGGGCCACCAGTTTGACAACAGCACAAGCTATTCATCCAGTTTTCCATTTCCTCATTTCTTGTTTGATAGCAGAGGGCAATAAATAGCGAGAGAGGCCCATTAATTGCTGGATGACTTTACCAGACTTATGGTACATCATGCCAGCCTTGACAACAATATATGGTTTGTGGTTACAGAGGTTTAAAACTATAGCCAAAATGGTGTTTGTCCCTGTGGATACCTCAAACTATTTTTAATAGATAAATCCAATAAATTCCAAAATATCTTTTTGCTAATTAATCTAGTTTTTAAATCATAAGAAAGATACAGTATCTATCAATATCTAAGGCCACTCATTTAGTAATATGTCATATTTAAATTCTTTATTCAAACTTCTTTGTTAATTATACAAAACTATTTTTTTAAAAAAATATATATGGTGATAAGACTGGATAGTTGATTTAGCCTCTATTAAAACCTTCAGAGTTATTGGAGTTTCAGAGGTTGCCCAAAGGTCCACAACCTAGAATAGAAAGCTTATTTCTTAAAATGGTTTGAGATTGGAGTTTGATACTCAAAGCCCTATGCAATGCTCTAGAGTCTAGAATTAGGGAGGTATGTTTTCACACTCTGCATGTGTATTGCCCTATGTGTAAGGCCTCTGGACTCTTCCAACTTCAAACAAAGTCTCCTTTGAATCAATATCAACTCCAGTGATCTCGCAGACATGCCTATGTTGTTTTCTTGGCAATAATTCAGAAGTAGTTTGCCATTTCTTTCTTCCAGGATGGCTTAGGACTTCCCAATCTGGCCTACAGCTTTTCCTGTCTTGCAATCAGGTCTGATTCTGCTTAACTAATGAGCCAAACTCAGTTGATTAGTTTATTCAGTTAACTAAAAACACTTGCACATTTTCCATTATGGTTATTGGAATTCTGACTTAATATATCGCAATGGAATTAAAAGACTAATAAAATCTCTCCTCTTCTATCAAAACATTATGTGGTTTTTACACAAAAAGGCTGTGGCTTTCTTTTGAGCCATCTTACTATATCGGAGCTTTTCTGAGCCTGATCATCCATATCTATGGGATTTCAAATCTCCAGCAATGTGGAAGGCAGCAGATTGAAAAAAAGAATCATTTAAGCGAATTCTGCTGAGTACATTTATCACCACAATCATTTGGGTGATGGAAAGAGCTAAACTAGGTAATCTGCATGCCCTCCATTGTAATTCAAGTCAAATCTGTAACATATGCATTTATTGTTTAATTGATTTATGTATATTTAAGCATATGGATGCTGTTTATGCTGCTCTGGTTTCTGCTATGTTCCATATATTTGAATAAGGCCTAACATTCCACAAGAAACCAAGCATTAGTTCAACATTCGAAAGATTACCCCCACCCCCCACCCCAACACGGTTTTAAAGTTCAAAGTTTGCACATGGATTTTTCTGGTTTGGAATAAATTAGTAGCAATAGGATTTTCTCTCCCAACCAAAAAACTTCAGTCATAATTATAATAAACCTTATCTGAGTGTACGTGCACCTTTGGATGCTAAACCAACATCATGGATCAATCCTTCAAGGTTGTATTGTCTCTCCCCTGCCCTTTTCTTATTTGACTTAAGAAAAAGTAGATAAAACATGTCTGTTTGCATTCCAGCTGCAAAAGTTGTGTAGAAATCTTTCAGTAAACTTATCAGCTCCATAAATAAACTCTCTACCAACAGCTAATGTTTGCATTTTCCCCAACACCTTGTATGTGGTAGTATGAAAAAATGTCTATCAGAGAAGAATATATGTGTTGGTGGATTAAATATACTTTTAGAACATGAAAGAAAACCCACATGCTAATAAATTTTTTGTATTCTACAAAGCACCTATTATAAGAGGAGCTGTAGATAAATGCTTGCAAGAAGTCTCAAATTCCACACAATTACCTCAAACAAAACAAACAAAACAAACAAAGCACAAACTAAATCTTCAGCCACCACAACAGCTTTCCACAACCCAGTCCTGTTCAAATACATCAAACTACAATTCCCATAATTTCCAGTAGCTCTTCCTTTACTGAGAACTATAAGATTTGCAGTTTAACACAACTGGTAGATACCAGATTGATGGAAGCTACAGTGGACAAAGGTTTTCCCTCAATCCTAAACAAGTCTGGAGATTTGCTACTAATAAAAGGAACAGTACTATATTAGGCCAAGAAATTAGCTTTATTTGTAAACACACCCTGATGAACAAAATGTCTGTTATTTTTAATTATTTCTTCTCATCACGAGTTCAAACCCTTTTATGATAATCAAATGTATTACTGATATGTCAGTCACAGCTAAGGTTTAATCCACATTATGTATTTATTCCATGCCAATAATAAACTGGAATTATTTTTGACAGGTTTTAATTTACTATAATGAAAATAACAGAAACCTTGAATTTACAGATGCAATGCCACAGTATTTTAAAATGGAAAAAGGCATTTTAAAATGGAAAAATTAACTCATTATGTAGTAATTGATACATGTTTTATCTATTTGATTTGATAAAGATGCAGCTACATTTTTCATATTAATTCTCTTATCACTCACATGGGAGAGTAAATTTCCAAATAAATAACTTCTTTTTTTACTGATAGTCCTGTGCTTTGGAGTAACAAGTGCCTACCTGGTTATATGCCAAGGGGCCTTGGTGGAGCAGCGGACCAAAGTGCTGTTAAAGTAGCACTTAGCTGCCAGCTGCCTGCAATTACTGCGAGTTCAAATCTCACCAGGCTTAAGGTTGACTCAGCCTTCCATCCTTTTGAAGTAGATAAAATGAGGACCCGGGTTGTGGGGGCAATAAGCTGACTTTGTATAAAAAAGAACACCACTTAGTGGGCCCCAAAAGCCCTACTAAGCAGGTATATACAAAAAAGTATGAAGGCTATTGCTTAACGCATTGTAAGCCGCCCTGAGTCTCCGGAGAAGGGCGACATATAAATCGAACCAATAAATAAATAAATGTTGAAGAAGGCACGAGACATCTTGCAAAAACAAAATTAAATCTATGAAAATATATATAACATAATAGCACAAAAATCCTAACTTAAAACAATATAACCTGTACATATACTTTTTCATGCCACTTGTACTTATCTCACAATGGCTTGATGGGGAAAAAAAAATAACAAGAAGAAAGCTTCTCAGTGAAGCCACTTTAAATAAAGGAGCCTATTTTTGGGACAAAGCTTTGCAATCCAATTTATCCACATACCTTCATAAGAAAAATTTGATTGTTGAGATGAGTCTTTCATTACTTTAATTAGGGTGTTTTCCCCCAGCCAACAAAAAGGCAAGCAAAAAGTCTTGCTTGCAATGTGGACAACATTTCTGAAGATGTTCTCATTATAAGATAATTTTTCAAGCCCTTTTCTCCTTTTTGCTATTATTGCTGTTATTAAATTTGAAATTATTAATACTACAAAATGAATTTGTATTTTAGTTTGTTAATTAATTTAGAAAGGGAAGGAAGAATTATACATTTGCCCTGTATGTTATATGGAGCTATTCTTCTATAGAGGCTATTTTTTTATTCTTTATAGAATAGAAAAGTATAATGTTTACCGAGTTTTGTTAGAAAGGAGAACAGCAGTTACTGTTCTTCAGATATTCCAATATAACATTTTTGTTGCAACTACATTTTCATTGCTTAAAATTTTATTCTATTAATAGTGAATTATGAACATGACATTCATTTATGCTATTGTATAAAATACATTTCTGGCCTGCTTTACTTGCTGTATTATAGTTCAATTCTTGTCAAAATATTTCAGCCAAACAACAGCAACATTTAAAGTTGGATATTTCTGTCTTACAATGCTGTTTTTTTCAAATAACACATTTCTGTCTTGTAACTGCAGTGAAATATATTTCAAACTGAAAAGTTTTAAGTGAGACAAATCATCTTACCTGTCTGCATCACCAAGACCCAGTGAGGTGTTGCGTTGTAAAGTTTCCCTCACAGCAGCCATCCCATCAGGAAGTCTGTTTAATCTTCGAGTATAAAGGCCCAATCCACCATCAGTCATGTATCTGTAAATAATAATAGCAATAATTCACCATCAGTCAATTTCAAAAAGCAACTTTACTTGGAACAGCTTACATCCTGCAACCGATACAGATGTAACAAGATCAAACATCCACATCTGCCTTTCTCATGTCCTTGGGAAGGACTCGATAGGAGGACAAAAATGCCAAATCCGAACATCTCACTGACTGTGCAACAAATCAAAAGTTAAACAGGCAAATGGATCAAAATAACATGAACAGATCTAAATTCTGTGGATTAAGATGTACCACCTATTTCAGCTAATTCTGGCACAAACTGCAATGTATTTCGATTAGTTAGTTTATATTCATTATATAAAAGTCTGGAAAAATGAGAGTTTGGCAAAGATATATGCTATCAATAACATTTTCTACCATGAAATGCTAGTACTAATTTGCTTACTGACTTAAAACTGACATTTTCCTTCATAACTAAAGAGGTTAGATAAAACTTACATCTAGTACCGTGGATGTATATAAAATGAATTGTTAAGTTTCTGTGATAAACTGCTTCCATGAAGTACAATGTAAGTAAGGTAATTAAGGTGCAGCAAGCATTCCACTCATAAGTTATAAAGTAACTAGCTTCCAAGTTACTATTATACCTTTTGTTTGAGCACCACATTCAGAGCCTCAGCTAATGCATACTTGGAGAACCAATGGTCTCTCCTTTACTGCACTGCCATCCCTAATGTTTTCAGATAGAGAAATAAGCACAGAAAAAGGCAATAAACAGAACTGTTTGAAAGAATCATTTCCACATGAATACTGAGTTATTTGGTTGTCCTGCACAGTATCTGCAGACTGTGATCTACAAGAGACTTTGGATGTAAAGAATATGTGTATGTACAGTATGGTGTTTATGTGAGCCTGCTTTCCAGAATATATTCTAGCATGTAGAAGTTGAACATTCCTGTGGCCTAGAGGACACATGTCCCCAAAAGCCACTGAATACAAACCACTCAGCTGTACCACAATTACTGTTTACTTTTAACCATCAACAGGGGTTGTTTACTTTTAACCTCCCAACAGGGGTTGGGAATGGGGGGCACCGTTTTGCCGTGGTTCTCCTATCTCTCCGACCAGTCGCAGACGGTGTTGGCAGGGGGGCAGAGGTCGACCCTGAGGCGCCTCACTTGTGGGGTGCCGCAAGGGTCGGTCCTTTCGCCCCTTCTGTTCAACATCTATGTGAAGCCGCTGGGCGAGATCATCCGTGGCTTTGGGGTGAAGTTCCATCAGTACGCTGATGATACTCAGCTGTACTTCTCCACCCCAGGCCACTCCAACGATGCCATGGAAGTGATGTCCCAGTGCCTGGAGGCCGTGCGGATCTGGATGGGGGGCAACAGGCTCCAACTCAACCTCTCCAAGACTGAGTGGCTGTGGCTTCCGGCGTCCCGATATGGCCAGTTGACTCCATCACTGACCATTGGGGGCGAGTCATTGGCCCCCACGGATAGGGCTCGCAACTTGGGCGTCCTCCTGGATGCACGGCTGTGGCCAGGGGGGCTTTTTATCAGGCTCGCCTGATACGCCAGTTGCGACCCTATCTAGATCGGACTCCTTATGCACAGTCACTCAGGCACTCGTCATTTCCCGCCTGGACTACTGCAATGCTCTCTACATGAGGCTCCCCTTGAGGTGCACCCGGAGGCTCCAACTGGTGCAGAATGCGGCAACGCGGGGGATTATGGGAGCAAGGGGGCGCTCCCATGTGACACCTCTCCTGCGTGAGCTGCATTGGCTTCTGGTGGTCTTCCGGGTGCGCTTCAAGGTGTTGGTGACCACCTTTAAAGCGCTCCATGGCATAGGGCGGGACCGCCTTCTGCCACCGATAGCCTCCCACCGGCCAGTATGCTCCCACAGAGAGGGACTCCTCAGGGTGCCGTCAGCCAGACAATGTCGGCTGGCGACACCCAGGGGGAGAGCTTTCTCTGGGGCAGCACCAGCCCTCTGGAACGATTTGCCCCCGGAGATCCGTACGATACCTGATCTCCGGGCTTTTCGCCGTGCCCTAAAAACTTTTTTATTTTGTCAAGCTGGGCTGGCATAACCCCCCTCCCTCTTTTTAAGTTTAAAGTTTTTATGGGTTTTAAATTTTAATTGTCTATTGGTTTTTTAAATTTGTTGGGCCAAAATTATTTAATTCTTTTACTAATATTTTAAATTTTGTATTGGAGTGCTTTTATTCTTGGCTGTACACCGCCCTGAGTCCACTAGGAGAAGGGCGGTATATAAATTTAATAAATAATAAATAATAACAAGAAACAGTTCCTAGGAACTTTCTTCAAAGAATTTAACCTCTTGTCTACACACAACAGATAGGTGTAGTTCCTTTACACCTATGAACAAATGAATAAAAATGCCTTTTATGTGTCAGTGTACAAATATTTAATTCTCCCAATAATTGTTTTGAAGTCCCCATTAGCAATTAATGGGGACTTCAGGGGACCAACCTAAAGTTGGTTAGGATGAAACCAACCTAAAGTTGGTTAGGATGAAACCAAACCAACTTTAACACTGAATGCTCTTACAGAACACTGCTACTAGCTATAATCCCACTGAATTCCAGAAGTATCAGGATATTAGTGATATTAGAGCAGGGGTGAAATGCTCTGAAGTCTGCTACTGGTTTGCTTTGCTACTGGTTTGCTTCGCACGCGCATGCGCAGTGTGCACCAAACGTGTGCTTTGTGCACATGCGCACCGCAGGCACTACCGCGCAGTGCTGAAGAAGGAGGATTAAGAAGCCTTTTCAGAGTCTGAAAAGGTAAGTAGAACAGCGGGGGGGGGGGGGAGCAGCTGTGCCGTGCAATTTAGATTAGCTGAAAAGCAGTATTTCCTGCTTTCTACTGAATATAAATTGCGCGGCACAGCTGATTGTTGGAAATAACAGTTCGCCCGAACTGATACCATTTTTCTTTACTAGATTTTGCAGTCCGAACCGGTAGCATTTCACTCCTGTATTAGAGAGTAAAAGCCTCTTGGGAACTGTAAAAAAACAAATCAGGAAATATATCACATTGGCCTCAAAATCAGGGGTGGGATTCAGCTGGTTCATACCAGTCCGGGTGAAGCAGTAATTGTGACCTGCAGGTGGGCTGGCCTACCTGCCCTGGCGCTATGCCATCCTATTTAGTTGCATTTTTAAAGCTGCGTCCATGCGTGAAAGCAAGCGCGTGCGCGAGCAAAGCACATACACAGAAGGTGCACGCTCACATTTTCAGTGCTATTAAATTATGTGAAGCCCACCTCTGCTCAAAATCTACCACATACAAGATTGTCAAGCCTGCTCTGCCAGAGTTTGAAAACATATATGAAACCTGTTGGTATTTCATATGAATATGAAACCTGTTGGTATTTTTAAAACAATGGGCTATCCAGACTGGTTTGCTATAGTCATTGTATTTTCCTATTTTAATCTTTGATCTGTTTTCGCTGCTTTGTAATATTACAGAGAAACTGAATCTTTATAGAAATGTTGTCAGCCTGGTATTTTGACTCAATACCGCACTTTGATCCAGGAAGGAGGGGAGGGAGGGAGTTTAAAGGTCCCAAGAGGATATAGCCAAAAATGGAGGAGAAAGTAGTATGCCCCTATGTTTATGTGCATCTTGATTAATTCATGTAAGAGAGGAAACTCTACCTAAGCAAATTCTACTAATTGACCCCATAAATGCAATTCATGAAAGTCTTAGCAGGAATCCCAATCCAATTCATAAAAAAATCCCATCACAACATACATCAAATTAAATATTACCTGTCCGATCCTTGTTATAACTTTCTGCTGTAATACAGATGCCCTTAATTATTGCAATTAGGCATGAATTTCTATGAAGTTTCCTGTAGTTCCCTACCATAAATCCAGAATTACTGTTTATTTGTATGCTTTATTTCATAATTTGCTGAGTGACTGAACAGGAAGAACTTAGAAGATTTTGGCAACCCAATTGGAATAGGCAAACACAAGAAGAAGAGCCAGGCACGGGGAGATTGTTCATTGTTTGCTAATGGTAATTCACTGCCAACTGCTGCTAACAATTTCCTGAATACAGGAAGTAATTATTCCATTCTACTCTGCTCTAGCCAGATATAATATGGAATGCTGTATCCAGTTCTGGACACCACATTGAAGGATACCGTTCATTCAAAAAGAACAGTAACAATTGGAGCAAATTCAGAGGATGGCTACCAAGAAGAGGAGGAGTCTGGAAAGAGTTATAAGGAACAGTTAAGGGACCTAGGTACATTTAAATCATAGAAGAGACAGCTAAGGGAAGCTAGGATAACAGTCTTCAGATATCTGAAGGACTGTCAAAAGGAAGAATGGTAGACATTCTTTATTGGTCCCAGAGGACAGAACTAGAACCAGAGTTAAAAGTATAATGAAGCCAGTTCAATCTAGATTTCAGAACAAATTTCTAGACTGTATAAGCTATCAATCAGTGAACCATGGAGTGATTGTGAGTGAGCTAAGAAATGAGAGGATTTCTAGATATAATCAACTAACACATGGGAGCAGAGTTTGTTTGTAGTATATCACATAGGTGGCAGGATAATTTGGGCTGCAGAAAAACTAGGAAGAAGCGATTCAGAGAGATTCTGCCTTAATGAATTGACTAATAAAAGAAGGCAGAAGATTCCTATTGCATTTCTAAAATTCTGGACTTTATCCCTAATTTCTTTATTAAAACCCTTTATTGAAATCAGTGTGATTCTTACTTTCTTGCTTGTGCCCTGAGATATGGAACTTGACAGACATCTGAGGCTGAATAGTCATGTATCAGAAATAGTGCAATAGATCCAGCCCTGAACAGAAAGTTGAACTAGAAATTATCTAAATTACCTTCTTATTCTGCCTTTCCATGAACATATAAATACCGTCCTGTATGAGCATTCAGTATTCACTTAATTTTAATCCGATCCAAACTGAGGTTTGCTCATAAATTGTCCTTTATGTCTGTCCCATTTCCTACTCTGGTTCCAGCACCAAAGTTCTCTTCTCTTTTCCATCTGTCTCTGTTTGTTTACCCATATAGATCCGGATACAGCTTTCCTCACTGATGAAATAATTACAAGCCTCTCTAGCTAGTCCCATATGTGGAAACCTAATAATAAAGTGCAAGTTTCAAGTAATGTGTTTTGCATGGAAGATCTGGATAAATAGAGACTAGAGCAATCTATATACATTGTTAAAAACTCTTGCACTCAATCTGATCTTTAACTGGGTGAAATGGTCCAGCACAGGGCAACAGCTTTTGAACCATGTTACTTCAGATTGACAGATTTACAGAATATGTCCAAAATCCAGGATCCATGACTTCTGAGAGAATGAAATATGGGGAGGTTGCAGCTGCTTCAGTGTTACTGGCTGTTGTTGCAGACATGTGATCTAGGTATGCAACATTTTGTGGCAGTTTCCAAGTCAATCTCACAATCCCTCACTCTGTTCTCCACCAAGCAACAGCAACTTACCTTCTTGCTGGAAAGGGAAGGGGGAAAGAAAGAAGGGAGGAATAGGAAGGAAGGAACATTGTACAGCTTTCCCAGCCCCTTCTACCCCCTCATGCACTTCCCCAACCTGTACCATATCCTATGCACTTTCCCTGATCTGCAGCTCCTCATGTGCCTTCTCTGTCCCATACAGCACCACTTGCATGTTCTCATGCATTTTTTCCAACCCACTTTATGCATACCTTCCCTGACTCATGCTGCATTTCTTGTACACTCCCATGCATTTTCGCTGACCCATACCCTTCCTGCCCACCTTCTTCAACCGATGCAGCATTTCTTTGGTACCCTGACCTATGCTGACCGCTATGTACCATCGTGACTGACTTAGCAACTCTCATACACTCCTGCAGCTCCCATGCATTCTTCTTGAACCACATCATCTTCCACACCCCACTTTATCCATCTGGCAACACTTATACAACTCCATAACCCCAAGACAGGACTAGTACTGTCCTCAGCATTAAAATATAACAGTCTAGAATCTATATCCAAACCATTATTGTTTAAGCAGGATACTTTCAACAAATGGATCTCCCACAATTATCTTTACAGTTTAAAAAAATCACAGCAATGATTAGAGAACAGAGTATTTCAGACCATAGCAGGGGTAAAATCCAGCAGGTTCTGACAGGTTCTGGAGAACTGGTAGCAGAAATTTTGAGTATTCCGGAGAACCGGCAAGTATCACTTCTGGCTGGCCCCAGAGTGGGGTGGGAATGGAGATTTTGCAATATCCTTCCCCCACGAGTACGGTAGGAATGGAGTTTTTGCAGTATCCTTCTCCTGGAGTGGGGTGGGAATGGAGATTTTGCAGTATCCTTTCCCTGCCATGCCCACCAAGCCAAGCCCACCAAGCCACCCCACACCCACCAAGTCACCCCCACAGAACCGGTAGTAAAAAAAATTGGATTTCACCACTGGACCATAGGATAACATGCTTTTTCCAAATTCATTGTAAAATCCAAGCAGCAGACATTATTCAGTACCAATATTAATACTGTTTTGGAGTATTTTATTAAATGGAGTATTTCTTATAGACTTTTTATAGATTCTCATCTAAGAAAAAACTAATCTAAATATGTTTGGAGTTTATGATTCTCTACATGCTTTCTGACCTCAAATCATATTGATATTTTCAATATGTAACCTCAAATCATATTGATATTTTCAGCACATGAGGATTAACAGATTGTAAATTGCCACTGTTCCAAATTTTTGAATGAAGTTTTAATCTTAAAAATAGAAATGGACTAAAGCCAACAGACAATGAAAGGGAACTGAAAAGTTCTGATAAGCTGCATTTTAGAAGCTTTTTAAGTAATCTTAATAACCTTAATTCACACAAGTTTTAAGAGTTCATATTAAACTAGATACGCTGAAATTAAAGTTTCTTGAGGTAACTAATATAAACAAATAAAGTCCAAACATAAAAATATTTTTTTTAAAATTATGCACATTATACTTAAATAAATTATACAGCTTTTAAAATCAACTGCAGTTTAAATGCCTATTGCTATGGACATTTAACAACAACAAATCCTTAAGCCAGTAAGTTCCTCAAACTTCCTGAGGCTACAACCTTATGAAATGCATAGTCCAAAGAGTTTACAGTAGAATCCCACTGATCAAGTGCCAGATTGTGGAAAACGATCCTAATTTACAGTATGGTGAAAATGTCCCAGGCGTCTCTGAATTTGAATTCCCCTTTCTCTTCTGCAAAAATTATGTACAATTCAACAATACAAATCCAACTATGCAACAAGCAAAAAGAAAACAGTGAAGTTGATACCTTTGGCAAACGTTCAGCAAAATAACATACTTTACTAAGTCATGAATGAAGCGTTATTTCCTTTCAATCTTTCCGTTGCCGGTCTGAAAACACTGGCCAAATTCTCTGAAGAGTCTGAATATGTTCTTCAGTTCTGCAACATTTGATGCCATTGACTGACTTTTCTTTTAAAGACTCTTGTTTGCCAAGGAAGAGAAGGAGGAGGAGGAGGAAAAAGAAGAAGAAAGGAAGCTTCCTATCAGACAATTTAAATGTTGTAACGTCTATGCTGATGTTCTTGCAGTAAATTGAAAAAATAGTGCTTTGTTCAGCACTGACCCCATTTCTGCCTTCTGGGGGGGAAAATCACTGAATTACACTGTCAGCTATAATAGATAACCCCAAACTATAATGCACCAAACAAGATATAAACTTCAGAAGCAACAAGGAGGAGAAAATAAAATGCAATGGATATAAGTCAGCTCTGAAGACTCTACTGGTGCAAGAACAATAAACAATTGTCCCTCTGGAGTTTCACAAAGAGGTTGCTAAGCTAGTTAAAACTAGGGACAGGACTATTCTCAGTTCTGCTCTGTCCATGGGGACAAGACACAATACTTTCCCCTCAACTGCGTAAACAAGGAGGTCAGTTTCAATGGCAGTGAGAGAAGCAAGTCTCCAATCTTTCATTTATTATAAGGTTTGTTTGCAAGACATTACAGACCTCACCCTTAAAATGGCAAAAGCAAATGTTACGTAAGAAAGAAGGGCATTTCAGTGTGATTTTTTTAAAAAATAAGAAAATAAATTTTAAAAAAGAATGTGCTAGTGAGTGTGTGTGCATGCATATTAGTGTGTATACAGAGATGCACAGGCATTCCGTGAATAGATTTGCTACCATCACTATATTCAACAGAGGTCTATAGTGAATCCTTTTGTGGTAAACAACTTTTCAATGCCTGTTTGTTATAGTCAATTTTTCCTCTTGAAGATGTTGATACAGAAATCTAGGCCGAATATTTATTATTTATTTATTTATCTATTTATTTATTTCATTTATTTGATTTATATTGCTGCCTATTTGCACATGGCGACTCAAGGAGGCTTACAAGAATATAAAAATATCATATAAAAAAACAATAAAACTAATAAAATAGAGAATCATATCTAATAATACGGTAATAAAACTGAAGCAAATTAAATACTTTTGAAACTCCACTAATTTTAGTAGGACAACTGCCGGTAATAATATACCTACAAATTTTTCTTGAGATCTGTGAGTAGATTAGATAATTACAGAATTATTCCTGTAAACCAGCATCCTCTAACATGATGCTAGATTGTTTTGGATTCCAACACCCATTGTTTCTACTATCAGAGAATGGGATTGGGAAAGTTGGTACCTTCTAGGCAGCCATATTTAGCTGATTCAGGCCGGATGACAAAAATCCCGTTAAATGTGCAATGAGCTACTGTTTTCCTTTGCTTATGTTCTCCAGGCTTTATAATTTTAGGCAAGAAGATGCAAAGTAGTACTAAAAGAACCCTGATACACAGCAGAGAGGTGGTGGAGGAGGACATTCATATTCCAAATCAGGGAGTCCCAGAGTGGTCAAGCAGACACAGGGAAAACAGGACCAGGTAAAAGCATCATGAAGACAGTACAGACAGTTTTATTGGTTCGATTTATTTATTTATTGGTTCGATTTATATGCCGCCCTTCTCTGGAGACTCAGGGCAGCTTACAATGTGTTAAGTAATAGCCTTCATACTTTTGTATATACCTGCTTAGTAGGGCTTTTGCCCCCCCCCCTCCCCAAGCGGTGTTCTTTTTTATACAAAGTCAGCTTATTGCCCCCACAATCCGGGTCCTCATTTTACCTTGAAAGGATGGAAGGCTGAGTCAACCTTGAGCCTGGTGAGATTCAAACTTGCAGTAATTGCAGGCAGCTGGTGTTACTTAACAGTACTTTGGTCTGCTGTGCTACCAAGGCTCTTTATTTATGAATAGTTAGGAGGCAGCAATGACAATTCACAGAAGAGGGAACAATTTGGGGTCCACATTCATCTGTTCGTCTTCCCCGGTGCAAAAGTAATGTATGTCATATGAGCTGAGTACCGGGCACTCACAAAAACAAAAACACAAAAACGAAACAAAACACCTTTGAGCCTTAAAGCTTTTCATAATAACGAAGTATGGGGCCTAGAGATTAGACTAATGAACAGCTCTTGTAGAAGCAAACCCCTGCATGTGTACACCAGACATACTCAGACTAGTATATCAGTGTGTACACAACAAAAGCTGTGTTCACAAATTAGAACTGGGTTGGCTAATTTAGATAATAACCCTTTATCTGTGACAGAATCTTCTGGCCAGTCAGTTTATACATTACATATATAAAAATCTGGGAATGAAAAGAAAGGAAAAAAAAAAAACCTCCACTGAAGTGCATTTTTGTCCTGCTCTTACCAGTCTAATAGGCAGATTTTCTTCTACTTTGTTCTGCACTGAAAATATGATACTAAATTGAAAATTAACGTTGAACAAGTTCACACTGTGGTACAAAAGTTAATATCGTAAGACTGTGAAGTAGTCTTTAAATGACTTTTGGAGGATTAAAGAAATTCTGAATTCGGTGGAAATTAAATTACAGTCATCATAAAGAGGGAATTCAACCTTTTCCCCCCATTCATAAGTATTTCTGTTTTACCTAATATTTTTTCAAATATTACTAAATATCCTATATCAAATATCATTGGAGGAGGAACTTTAATGTAAACAGAATAATCATCTTTTAGCAAATGACAAAGTCATCATTATTTGATGTGGATTCTTGGTACATCAGTTTGGGAATGTTAGGATCAAATATGAAACTATCCAGTCTCCAAGGAATCAAACAGCAGCCATCATCCATAATCCCTCAACCTCAAAACACCATTCATATCCCAAATATTACTTCAATCTCCCACTAAGAATAATGTACTTTTTATTTTTTCTCCCCTCAGAACAAAGCCTCTGTGTGTGTGTATCTGAATGACAAATGTTTAAGGAAAATAACAGTTGCTGAAAATATTAACACAAAAGTCAAGAGACTTAACATTCTAGAACAGGTGGCAGGATGACATTGGATCCTGTTTTATATTGTATATATTATTATGCTACCATTTGTTGAATATTGCCTGTTCTTCTACCATTATTGACAGTTACAACACAAAGAAATTCCATTTGGAATTTCTAACATGGTACTATGTTATAATATATGGTAAAAGTTTATAATACAGTAAAAATATACACAATCATGCTATCAACAATCTAAGAAAAATACAAGGAAGTTTAATATATAAATAGAAATAAAGCAGCATACAAATTCACACTGGCCTACAAAAAAAGAAAATTTCATCCTGTTTCCTTTCCTAGAGGGAAGAATATTCACTCGCTGGTGACTACTCATTCATTTGCAAATTATATGAAACAATTCAAATGTGCGTTTTTCCAGGAAATACATATTTGAAATTATTCCTTCAAATATCAGTTTCTACAACATCATGCTATCACCTACTTAAATATCCTATAGTAGAAGTTGCATAATTTGTGTACTACAGAAACATCATCTGCTTAAATTGACTACAGGTGGTCCTCAACTTATGTCCATTCATTCAGTGACCATTCAAAGTTATGACAGACTGAAAAAAATATATACACAAAGTTCCAGCCACAGCACTGTTCTCATGGGCATATACAGAATAACAGAGTTGGAAGGGAGCTTGGAGGTCTTCTAGTCCAACCCCATGTTTAGGGAAGAAACCTTATACCACTTCAAACAAATGGTTATCCAATCTCTTCTTAAAAACTTTCAGTGTTGGAGCATTCACAACTTCTGGAAGCAAGTTGTTCCACTGATTAATTGTTCTAACTGTCAGGAAATTTCCCCTTAGTTCTAGGTTGCTTCTCTCCTTGATTAGTTTCCATCTATTGCTTCTTATCCTGCCTTCTGGTACAAAGACCAGACATGGTTAACAGTGGGGGGGAACTTAGAAAATAACAGTAATAACTTCTGGTAACCTACTACTTTTGGACCAGCCAATATGATTATAAGTTGGACACTCAGATGCCTATCTCACAATTATGACATTGCAGCAGGGGTGAAATGCTAGCAGTTCGCTCCGATTTAGGCAAATTGGTAGCAGCGGAGGCTATGGTTCGGCGAACCGGTAGCAGCGGCAGCACGAGGCTCTGCCCACCCACCGGGACATTGTTACTTCCTGGGTTTAACCAGGAAGTAACCTATTTTTGACCCTCTGCACATACACAGAAGGCTTTGCGCATACGCAGAGGATCCAAAATTGAATGTGAAGATGGCACGCAAGCAGCACACACACTTCCAAACCAGTAGCAAAGGTAAGTAGATTTCACCCCTGCATTGTAGTGAACTGCAGTCACACGACCCGCATTTGTGATCTTCTCTGCCAGCTTCCTACAAGCCAAATTAATTGGGGAAGGTTGCAAGTTGTTTCAGTAAGTCACTCTTACTTACTTTCTTTCCTGTCCATAGAAACCCTACTGCCTGTGTGTGGCATGCAACCCACTGTCCCCAGATCTTCCCCGACCCTCACTCAGCTTGCAACCAACCCTCCCGAAGTTTCCCCAGACCCTCACACAGCACCCCCATGTTCCTTACCTGGGAATCCCACCTCTTCCTGCCTAACAACCTGCATGTCCTGGGATTAGGACAGCAACTGGGGCTGCCAGGGATTGTTATCATTAAACAATGAGATCATTTGATGTAATACTTTACCACTTAGTGATGGCAAACCTGGCAGCCCCAGTTGCTGTCATAATCCAAGGACAGCTACACTTTAGATGATGGGACATGGAACAAAATATTTTAAACGGTTATAACCATTTGTTCCTTAAGAGGAAATAGTTATTCTATTTTAGCTTGCTTACTTCATCCTCTTTTCTTCACAGCATTTTTGAACCAATGTTCAAAATGTTGCCTCTCTAAAAATGTGTCTTCTCCAAGGTATCAATATTTTTTTTTCTCTTCATTCATTCATCTTCTCCTTTCCCCCCTCTTTATTCTTTTTATTACTTATTTACTTTTATTTTTTTATCTCCTTCTATTCAGGAGGACTCTATAGCATTTTCTCCAACTTAACAAATGCTACTAACAGGTGTAAGCTTTTGTCAGCTGCAGCCACCCCACGGCCTAACATAGTTTTCTTCCTGCAATTGTAGTGCTCTTTCTTCGTCTTCTTCTTTCTCCCATCTCATGCCATTCCACTGTCTTCCTTCCTAGCGAATATTCAGCACCAACAGAACATAAGCATTTTTGTCCTGACAGCTAATCACCCAGTATAAGACAACTAACAGCTGTATCTTGCGGTGTGGATGAAATGCTCTGTAAAAAGATCCCCCTTGTTGGTATTATGTGGTCTTAGCAATTCCTACCAAGAAGTGAGAAAATGCCACAGATAATAAGCTTCAATTGCTTATTGAAACAAGGGAAACCATGAAAGAAGAAGATACAGTAAGAAAAATAAATTTCCCATGTTCAAAAAAATAACACCTCATGGTATAGTCCTGAAACAGATCAATGCTACAGTGGTAGTAAGAAAGAGTGCACCCTACTTTCTTAGGAGGGAAAACTTTTCCACAAAAACTTTTCTTAACCTTGGCATACCTGCTGGAACAGAGATCTGAGAAATTCTAATACAACTTCAAGTTGCAATGAGTACTGAAGGGCAGCAGTTATACATTGAGTGATACAAGTTCCATAAAATCCTCGATCACTGACTATCACACATAATTCACTCAATCAATATAATAATTGTCAGTACAGGTGGTTTCGTATTTCCTACATTCCAGTGAATATTTAGCCTGCTTTATTTCTTTTTTACTCTTCCAGATATGTGGTTAGAATATGCCTACAACAAACATAAACCGTTCAAGGGTAAAACAGAATGCAAGGCTGTCAGTTTAGCTTTAGCAGTAAATCAATGGGGAGCAATTAATGTGTTACTGGTAGCACCTTATTTAATTTTTTGCTTACGTCTTGACTTTGTTGTGCCCACCCAGAATCCACCTGAATCGGAACAAGTTACAAACATTATAAGATAAGTAAATAAAATGTAATTGCAGCAGAAAAAGGATACTTTAATAGTTTATGAACTAACTCAAGAAACCGTCACATAAATAAAATAATGATTTATAGATCATGCCCAAAGGAATAGGAAATGTAGCCTGACACACTGAGGAATTTTAATTAAAATCCGAGTAACTAAGCTGGTTAATACTTGTTGAAATCTAGGAAATGTATACATTTACAGCTATTCAAGATAATTAAATTTTGAAATGGCTGAAAGCAACAGATATAGCTATCATTTCTTAAATAAAATTTTAAAGAAAAGCTCTAAGGAGGAAAAAAAACCCCAAAGCCTCACTCCTAACTTCAGATCCAATTGTATTAGCCAAGGCCAACTACTGCTGAATTCTCTTGCTAACAAAACTTTGTCCCATTCTGCCAACTGCTACTGCCTCAAACATTTTGTCCTTCCAAGCCCCCTTTGTGAGCAACACTATTTCTCATTATCACTATTCAGTGAAAAAGAGAACTTGAACAGAGTTCTTTTGAAAAGGGATAAAAACAGAAATTAGACTGAATCAGGCCATGACTTTAAAGATTAAATGCCTTATGTATATGTGTCTAGGATCCTATAGTGGTCTATTGGGTGAAAAATTACTTTCCCCTCAGTTTTCACAGCTTTGATTCCTCTTTGATTATTCCTGCAGTTTTCTGGGCAAGAATTCAGAAGTGGTTTGCCATTGCCATCTTCCTAAACTGAGTAAGAGTGATTGGCCCAAAGTCACCCAGCTGGCTCAGTATGTAAGGCAGAACTTATAGTTTCCCATTTCTAGCCTGGTGCCTTAATCACTACAGAATCTTTCTAAGTAATTAATCACCTTTAAAAAAAAACTTCTGTGTGTATTTTATACATAAAGATGACCATTCCCAGAAGACTGAATATCTAGTGATTGTTAACATTACTTTGCATTGTTCTCTAAGTTGTTTTTAATAACAGTTGATACCAAAACCTTTGAACATCTATGATACATCCATGGTTGGCATGCTTCTCTTGAGAAAGGTGATAGGTAGTTTAAGTCATTGTAACTCAATTTCTTATAATAGAAATTCAAAGACAGAATAGTTGAAATTTGGATTAAGCAATTAACTCCACTACCCAATTTCTGTTTACATCTTGAAACTTCTAAGGACAATGTAGCAATCCAATGCTTAACTATTAGCTTGAATGACTTTACTTTCTGTTCATAAAACATATCCAAGCAAAAGCCATTGGAAAGTCGGGTACCTAGCAAGGAGGAGAAAATATGAAAATATTAGCCATGATGGCTAAATATTACTTCCAGTATTAGAAGCAATATTGCTCTGAAATTATACATTGGGGTTGCAGTGCTTCACAAACATCATGCTTATGGCCTAATTATTATGGAAACAAAATGCAGTACATGGTGTCATCTAGTACAATTCTGATGTTCTTAAAGCAGGAGTTAGCACTGCAGGATAGCACTATCTATGTTCTTCTTCAAAGAGATAGTAATTGCTGTTCCACCTTAACTGTCTAACTGCAGACTATTCATTCTTATGTCAGAATAGTATTATATTGTGTTGGGTTTGACTCCAAGTGACCGTATGTACAAAGGTTTGCCATCCAGTTCTGTTTTTTAATACTGTCTTTTAACAGTTGGCACTTTGAGCCAGCCTCGGCATGTCTCTGGCACTGTTGCCATGCTTGGAGTTGAACAGCACTCAACATTTATTGATTGATTGATTGATTGATTGATTGGTTCAATTTATATGCCGCCCTTCTCCGGAGATTCAGGGTGGCTTACAATGCGTTTAAGCAATAGCCTTCATACTTTTGTACTTTCGGCACCTGCTTAGTAGGGCTTTCGGCACCCCCTAAGCGGTGTTCCTTTTTATACAAAGTCAGCTTATTGCCCCCACAATCCGGCTCCTCATTTTACCTACCTCGAAAGGATGGAAGGCTGAGTCAACCTTGAACATGGAAGTATCATTTATATCAGGGATCCCCAACCCCTGTTCCATAGACGGGCACTGTTCTGCGGCATGCCAGCAAACTGGCTGCTCAAACACGCGAAGCCCTATCTGCGGGACACAGGTAGCATGCAAAACTATGCTCCCTCCAGTCTATGGAAAAACACCTCTCCACAGAACTGGTCCCTGGTGCCCAAAAGGTTGGGGCAGGCCACTGATCTATGTGAAGCAGCACTGTAGGCAAGAACATGGCAGGTCTGATTTGATAATCATGGTAGCTTGTAATGCATTTACTCTAATGGCACAAGTCATAGTGGCCATCACCAAATGGTGAGAAAACACTAGGTTAAATAGACCATGATCTAATATATAGGTTCAATAGGATTAAAAAAGTCTTTGATGAGCTATTTTAGGTCATAGTTTTTAGTTACTGATGTGTAAAACCTGTTGGTTTCACAACTGGAATGCAAAACTACTAAATATTAGTTTGGACAACATGTGGGAACTTTACCTCAATATATATATATACCAAACCGAGAACATCAGCCAGAAGATGATGAATGTGAGGAAGCCATTTAAGAATGTCACAAGTTCATTGAAACGTCGCTACTATCCTTCTAAAAATATGTTTACAATTATACGGGAAGAAACCCGAGATATTACCTGTACGCACACACACACACACACACACACAGATATAGATAGATATATAGATAGATATAGATATAGGCTCTTAAAGCACGAGTGTTTAAGAATTGCCATATTAAAATACAGTTTAAGAAATACGAACAAAGGTCTTTAATTTTTCTAGTGAAACATTAGTTCACTGCAGATTTGCATTTTTCTGATTTTTCTTTCTTCTAGATTAATGTTAGTGCCAAACCATGCTTTTTATTCCCCTATTTTGTCTACTCATCAAACTTAACTGACCACCATCTCTTGTCAACTTGATCTTTCTGGTCAAAGACTGGAATGCAAAATCTGCCCACAAGCCCTGCCTTTCAAGAGAAAACAAAGAAATGAATAACCAGTTAGCTAGGGTCAATTCAAGTTTCAGTCTGCACAAACTTGAACAGATGAGTGAAATCAAGTCAGGGTGTAGCTCAGTCATAAGCTCTTATGTTGTATTTTGTTGTCATGTAGCCAAAATACTCAATTAACCCAAGTGACTTTTTAAAAAAGATATGCACGAACTCAAAATATCCTGAACATCAACTTCCCATCTAATTACAGGCTTTGGTACAATCAAACCATGAAAAGGCCAACATGTAGTTATATTAAATATGTTTAATGCCACATATTTTTTTGCATGTACATTTTCAAAAGCAGACTCTGTTTTGGAGTGGGAAAAGCCTGTGACAAAAGGAATGAGCAAAAATGGGCCACTAAACATTAAGAGAACATAAAAAGTTCTTAAAAGTTTCTTATATTTTTGTGGGGCAGTTCCATTTAAAACCAGCTCTTGGAAAACATTCCAGAGGCATTCCACACCTCTACTTCGCAAGCATCCTAAGTGACATAGGATTACTTTCCTTCTATGAATCAAGACAAAGAGAGAGCAAGGATGAATATTAAGCACAGAGTTTAGCAGCAATTTGGATTTGAGAGGGGAAAAGTGATTTGGAGGTCATACACCCTACCTTTCAGCAACAGGTAGGGTGTATGAATTGTGGCTGAAAGAAGCCACAATTTTTCCTAGAAAAAATGCATTTGATTTAAGGAGTCCACATTTACCCTGAATCCCCTAATTTTATTTATGACATTTATATGGCTGTCCATCTCCCAAGAAGTGACTCTGGGAAGCATACAACAATTAAGAAAAACAATCAATATATAAAAACAATATTAGAAACTATATCTTATATTATATATTATTTATAAATATAAGAATCACTAAAATATACAAAACCCACACACAGAAGAGAGTAAATATTAACCACAACAAGGGAGTCATTTAAGAATGGCACAAGTACCCTGGAACCCCCAGACCAGATGACATAGCCAGGTCTCGAGGGACTTACGGAAACATTAGCAAGGATAGGGGTAACCTCACTTCTGGGAGAAGAATGTTCCGTAAAGCAGATGTTATGGTACAGATTAATACTATAGGAGATGACAAGGGTTAGGGTTAGGCTGTAGGCTGAGCACAAGGGAGAGGTCAAACGCATCATCAAACATGATTCCCTTCATGCCCACAAGAAATCTAAGTCCAACCCGCCTTGAATTCCTTTGATTCTTATCTACTGCTAATTTGCTTGGACCATTAGTAGTTCAGTAGTTCTTGTAGAGTGTTTAAGTTTGCAATAAATCTTTATACCCATTTGACCCGCCTGGACTTCCAGATTTTCATAGTGCTTGACACTTACCTCTTGGGACACACATAAAGTTTAAACCTTGACCAATGGGATTCAAAGCACGTCTCCTCTGCCTGATCTAGTGGGATGGAGAGATATAGTTGAGGAAAGACAGTCCTTAAGCAACATGGTCCCATGCCAAGAAAAGGCTTTAAAGGTTAAAACCAGCACTTAAATTGGACCTAGAAGCAAACTGGTAACCAATGTTGCTTGTGGAACAGAAGTGTGACACGTGCTATTTTAATATATCTATGTCAGTGCATTCTTACCAGTTGAAACTTCTTGATACTCTCCGAGGGCAGCCCCATGTAGGCTGCATTAAAGTAGTCCAATCTGGAGGTGACTAAGCATGACTGACTGTGAGTTTAATAATGGCAAGATCAATTATACTTAATTGATTTCTGTTCAGTTATGAGCTTGGACTTTCATGTGATTCCTTTAACACGTTTCCCTTAGAACACATTTCCATTAGACAATTAGCCTCTCAAAATGAGGAAATGATTCCAATGCTGCTGCTATGTGTAGGATATCTCAAGGTTAATTAGCGATCAAGGTTATCTTGGTGATCAGAAACAATATTGGGAAATCAAGGTGATAGGGATGTAATTATGCTTCCATAGTTCATTTATCACAAGAATTCTCTATATGAACCTAAAATGATCTTATTTTGATATTCAATCTAACAATGTTTCTAATAGAAGCTGAATGTTGAAAACCATACCATTTTGGCGCCAGCTTTTATTGATGCATTAAATTTACATTGGAGATAATTAGTTTAAAGTAAAACTATTAAGATATGCAATTACGAAATACAGGCTGGATTTATAAAATGCAAATTAAAAATGTGGTTTGCTTTATATGGTTTGACACATAATTATTATGGATCACAAAACCAAAGGTTATGATTTTGTTTGAACTCATACATTATAGTTTATTTAACAAACCAGAATGCAGTATGGGACTTAGCAAAATGTAGGAACTCAACCTAAATATTTAACTGAGACTTCTTTCACTGAGTGCTATCAAATGATAGAAGCTAATACAATAACTTTGTCTAAATCAAGAACAATTTCTACATTTAATCAGAAATTTAAGCTAGCAGCTTGCAAGCATAAATAGCTTAGATGCAAATTCAAGCTTCAATCAAACTTGCAAGTAGCTAAACTACAAAACCACACATCCAAAATCCATATGGTACTTATTATTGCACATTATCCATAAGTGTGGTATGTCAGCTTGTGGTTTCTACTTAACATCTAAATAGAAAGTAAATAAAAATATAGCAACTTGAAGAACGTAGAATTTATGGCAGAAATAAAATGTTCATCACATTTCCGAACAACCAGTGCAGTTAAGACTGACTATGGGATAGTTAGGGAAGAAAAGAATGCTAACATTTATAATATTAAAGCTTTCTTTAAAATGTGTTCCTCTCCTCTTTTAAAAGATGCCCATGGGAAGATTACAGGAGGAAAAAAACCCTGAAATTTGTCCAGAGTCAGTATTCTAGTTTCACACCCATTATCTTGCAGATTGTTTGAAATGTAAAATGAACAGAACTGAAACTATTTCCACCCATCCATCTTTTGAATGGCTGGGGGCAAATAAACTTGCAGTGACCTTGGGTAGATCTAGAGGGAAAGGTATTGCCACATATTCATGGCTAAAGTACAGCTGAAATCTTAGGTATGCTAAAAAGGAAATAAGCAGCCTGGCTTTACTACCTCAAGAAGGAAACAGATTGAAGAAACAGCGTTATTGCACCGAAAAATCAAAATGGAAATGCTGAATCTCATAAGATATGCATTCTGCCAAATTTTATTGATTTAGGAGCTCTTGATCACATTTCCATCTAGTGGAGAAATCTGATATGCGATGGATAGATTGTACAGACAGTCCTCGGATGATTCAAAATATTTAGGAATGCACAAGTTATTTTTAAAATGCATATACTAATACTAATAACAATAAAACAGAATTACATCACAATTAAATACCAGGAGATTATGATATGTACTTGAATTACTGTTAATATTTTTATTCATTTATTTATTTGTGTCCTGTCTTTAGACAGACAAGTCAAGGCAGCAAACATATTCAACATACCTTCCTCCTCCTATTCTTCTCACAACAACAACAACCCCGTGAGGTGAGTTGGACTGATAGAAAGTTATTGATCCAGAGTCACCCAATTGGCTTTTATGGCTAAGGCAATGCTTGAACTCATGGTCTCCTGCTTTCTAGCCTGGTGCCTTAACCAGGAGACCAAACTTGGTCTTTTAACCAATTTTTTAAAAACCACTCTTTTAAAATCCCAAGCAACAATTTTATAGAATAATGACCAAATGCATAGAGATTGATGCACAAATTTTCACCCCAAACGAAAGAAGATTATAGGAACTCTCAGTCATTAAAAAATGTACAACTGATGGTTTCCAGACAAAATTTACACACAGCGCTCATCACTAGAGGCACTAAATACATGGCAGTATCTTGTCATGTTACACAACACTCAAAGAAATCCATGCTTTATCTTCTTCCACTAGCCTTGCTGATGTCTTATCTTCTAATTTCTAATCAGCTTTTAACTGATGACTAAGTTCAATGACGTTTGTCCATTGACAGAATTCATCCTCTTTCTGACTGAAGAACGAATAATGCATCACAAAATGAATGAGAAAATGTTAAGTACTAGGCCAGTGATGACTAACCTTTTCCGGACCGAGTGCCCAAAGCGTGCATGTGTGCGCGAATGTGCGCGTGCATGCGTGCGTGCCCAAACTCCCCAAATGCAATGCATGTGTGGCCCCTATGCACACAGACTGCCCCGCGCATGCGCACACAGCCCCTGTGCACATGCCCCACCCCTGTGCATGTGCACGCCCCCGCATGTGCCCCACTCCCTGCAAATGCAAATGTGCCCACTGCATGAGCCTCACCCCCCCGCATGCATGGCAGAGACCTGATGATCAGCTGGCCAGTGGAAGGCGCGCATGCATGCACAATGGAGCTTAACTGGGGTGATGGCTTGCATGCCCACAGAGAGGGCACTGCGTGCCACCTGTGGTACTTGTGCCATAGGTTCGCCATCACGGTACTAGGCTGTCCAGAAGTTTGCACCTGCAATTCCTTAAACCAGAATTCTGAGCTTGTTCAAAAAACAAAATAAACCTATCTTGAACAGTCATACAAAGTCTATAGCATTTTTCTGAAAATTTAAAGTGACGGAAAACAATAGGAAGCAGACTACTAAAAGTTGAAACTGAATTAAGAAAGTCAGCATTTAAATATTTCATTTTTTTTTATTTCTCCCCACCCAAGAAATAGTATGGAGCAATATACCAACTGAGACCAGTCAATGACAAAGTTGGAGTGTGGGGTGTGTGTGTGTGTGTGTGGAATTTATCAGTTGAGCAGAGAAATAAGAAAACCGGTTTCTTCTTTTCCCCAAATAGACAAAAACTCCGATAATCTTAAAAAAAAATTATCCATATTGTTTAAAAAATCAAAAGTTATTTGAATGGTGCTTGGATTTTCTCTTTATCCTTCAATTTTTCAGGATAATAGCTATAGCACTTATATACCGCTTTACAGTGCTTTACAGCCTTCTCTAAGCGTTTTACGGAGTCAACCTATTGCCCCCAACAATTTGGGTCCTCATTTTACCAACTTCAGAAGGATGGATGGTTGAGTCAACCTTGAGCCTGGTGAGATTTGAACTGCCAAATTGAAGGAAGCCAGTAGGCGGAAGAAGTAGCCTGCAGTACTGCACTCTAACCACTGTGCCACCGTGCTCTTAATGCTTCAAAAGATATTCTCATACAAGAAAACTGCTTAAAAACACAATCCAAATGGACATTCTTGATCTTCACAGTTCAAATGAGCATTCTTGACCTTGAGCATTTTTCAAGAGAAACTACTAGCCTTCACAAAGCTGCTGCTTCTTCTTCTTCTTCTTCTTCTTCTTCTTCTTCTTCTTCTTCTTCTTCTTCTTCTTCTTCTTCTTCTTCTTCTTCTTCTTCTTCTTCTTCTTCTTCTCCTCCTCCTCCTCCTCCTCCTCCTCCTCCTCCTCCTCCTCCTCCTCCTCCTCCTCCTCCTCCTCCTCCTCTTCTTCTTCTTTTTTGCAAATATTAGAACATTTAGTGTAAGAAATAGTCAACTGATTCCTAGAGTTAATGGAGCTGGGGGGGGGGGGGGGACTTACAACTGGTTCATGAAGTTGCACCAGCTGCAGTGTCTCCACAATCACATGATTGTGAGCCAGGTGATTGTGGCCAGTAAATCACAATCATAGGATTTCCATTTGCAACCTTCCCTGACAATTTCCAAAGAGCAAAGTCAATGATGAAGTAAGTCAGCAGAAAAGGTTGCAAGTCACTCTTGCTTTTAATCCTGAGAAGCCTCACTAAGAACTATGAGTTTCTAGTGACCCCACTGACCTGCACACTCTAGCATGTGCCCACTTGCAGCAAATCCCCTGCCAGTGACTTGCCACCTACCCTCATTCCTTAGCACCTGCCCATGTGTCTTACTGGCTTGCCTATGCTTTCTAACAACCACCTGTGACCCCCACTGGCCTGGACACACCTGCTAATGCACACCTGCAGTATTTCCACCTCCCCCCATAATCCTTGCACACCCCAGCACTCATTGTCTGGGACTCCAACCCCTTCCCACTTAGTAACCGGCACAATACTGAGATGATGGCAGCAGGGACTGTAATAGCTAAACAATGTCACTTGACATTCCACGTTACAAGTGCATTGCTTAATGATGGCAATCCCAGTCCCAACTGCAGTCATAACACAAGGATTATCACTATTTATATAAGTGCATCCTTTATAATCAAAGATGAATTGTGATGACCCGGGGCATGGCATGAAAGCAACACAGCCGGAGAACAGGTCTAACTCCCCTTTATTGCTCCAACTTTGCCCCCAACCGTCCCCACGTTTACTGCAAGTCCTGGAGCAAAGCTTTCACATGCACCTTCAGCAGCCTCTGGCTTTAAGTAGTTCAGTAAGCAAAGTTAGCCAAACAGTAACCAGGGCCAGCAGTCCAATAAGCCAGGTTTAGCCAAACAGTCACCAGGGCCAGCAGTTCCGTAAGTCAGGTTAGCCAAACAGTAACCAGAGCAAGAAGTTCAGTGAAGCAGACAAAGTGGGCAAGCCTTTCTAATCCTGAAAAGCCTTTCCAGGACTGACTCTGCGCTTCCCCAGTTTTCTCCAAGGCCAACAGAACTGCCTTCTTGATCTCCATCGGCTCTTGTTCCAGCTCATCTTCCCCTGCAGATTCAGATGCTGATGGGGGCATGACAGGAATGTATACAGTTGTCTTATCCTGAGACTGGTGAATTAAAGGACTATGATTTTAATTGGTTCCATGAAGAAATGATTTACCGTCGAAGACAAGCCTTTGTGATGGAAAAAAAATCCCATTACATATATATCTAAAAGGAACTTAAATATTGAAAAGAACACATTTACTTCCTGGTATTTTCTTTATTCTTCTTTTCTCACAATTTGCCAGTTTTTTCCCATGAGGCATAACATAATTGATCAACCATCTTCTTATTGTTTTCCTTTTGGTTGGGGTATGACTGCAGATTCATGTTAATGTTTTTTTTTAAATGCATAATTTTGCTTTCATTAAAGAACCTAATTTTATAATTTTATAAAGCATCAAACAAGGACCTCAGATTTATAAGGCAATATAAAGACTACAACAGAAAAGGCGCACAAGCTGCTGCTAGAGAGATTGTACATTCACCCTTAACTTTTTCATGTTGTAAGGCAGCGGTGGGTTGCTCCAGGTTCGGACTGGTTCTACTGAATAGATAGTAACTTTAGGAAATAATTCTCCGAACCGGTAGTAACGGCAGCCAGGCCATGCCCCAAAACCGGTTCCCCAGTCGCTGCTTGCTTGCCCACCTAAAGCTGACCAGAGGAAAGAAGCCTCTCAGCCATCTGGCCACAGGGTGCCAAAAAGTCCTTCAGACGGTGAAAGCTGCGCATGCGCGAAGATAACGGCAGCGACCGGAGGTCTTTTCGGCGTTGTGCGCCAGTGGCTGGGTAGAAAAGAAGACACTCGGGTTCCAAGTTCAGCAGCAGGCACAGTCCCTTCACACAGAGTCGCTTTTCTCTGTGCCAGAGAAAGATCAAAAGGTGTGGAGCAGCCTTTAATTACAAAGTTGCCTATACGAGGTAAAAGAAAACAAACCGCAGAAGAAAGGAGCCCACCGAAGCTGCCGGCATTGCAGCCATCCCTCCACTCCCCACAGCTTGGAGCTTGGAGCTTTGCAAAAAAGGTGCAAAGCGGCTCTAAAAGAGAACAAAGCGGGCGTGGCACACCCAGAGGTGCCGCTTCTTTGCAGCAGCTGAGGACAGAAGAGTTCGCTCAAGAGCAACACCAGCAAGGAAGGCAGCTGGGTCGGAGGGAGGCATAGCCCAAGCTCTCTGGGACAGGTAAACAAGTGGGGGGAGGTGAAGGAGAGCGGACTTGGCCCTCCAAGTGTTGCATTCCCCTCCTAGCATTCGTCCGCCCCTCCATGCCACCAGCATCTCCCAAAGACGCTGCCATTGGAGCCGCGATAGGGACTGAGGCAGCCCAGTAGTAGCCATGAGCCATACTTTCCTCTAAGCACTGTGGGTGGCAGAGAGAAACAGGTGCTTCTCTCTGTGAGACTTGGAGGAAAGTGCAGCTCATGGCTGCTAAAGCACCTCAATCAGTTACAGCCCTGACAATCTGAGGAACTGCGGGGAGCCTCCCATGTGTTGCATCCCCCTCCCAGCCTTTGCCTGCACCTCTGTGCTGCCAGAGTCTCCCAAAACTGCCGCCATTGGAGCCATGACAAGGAAGGCCCATCAGAGGTGAGAAGGGGTGCTTTTTGGCCAGGAAGGGCAACGGAGGGAAAGCCGAGATGACCACCCATGCGTCCCAACCTGGATATGGGGCCGGAGTGTCAAAAAAAAGTTTCAAAAAGTCCCAAAACTTTTAGCCACCTTTTCGGTGGGCGTGGCTTGGGGGGGTCATGTGACTGAATGTGTGAGTGATGTCACGTTGGCCAGGCACAATCAGTCACGCCCCCTCCACCAGCCACACCCACCAAACCGGTAGTAAAAAATTTTAGAACCCACCCCTGTTGTAAGGGCTGTGGGTTGGTGCTGATCGACTAAGGTAACCAAAATGCGCTTGAACTTTTCAGAACAGTTTTGGTAGTTTTAAGAAGAGATGAGAAGAGCATTAGAATGATAAAGGAGGCATAAAGCCTTGATGGTCTTTTTGAATATGTTCTTCGTTATGAAAAAAACCAAAGTAGTATCTTGCTAAATTGTGATCACCACTAAATGATTACATGGACAAACTGCAATTTTCTTGGCCATAGTATATTGTTGTCTTCCTAGTCAAGTCTATAGACTTGATATTCCCTTATAGCCTCCCATTAAACTGCTAACTAGGCCTGATCCTCTTAGGCTTTAATGCAGACAACGTTAGTGAGATGCTGCCACCTGCTGAGACATTATAAAAATCAGATTCAAAAATTTACAAATGAATTAACACCCCTACTTTGATCATTATTTGTAAACAAAATTCAAAAGGAGAACAGCAATATCCAAAAGTGGCATTTTTATTATTGAAATCTGGGAGTAATTTTTGTCACTGTGAATTGGATTCTAGGGATCTAGGTGGAGTTTAAAATCATAAGTAATCTGTCTATAAAGGTAAAGGTAAAGGTAAAGGTAAAGGTAAAGGTTTCTCTCTCACATACATGCTAGTCTAGGGGGCAGTGCTCATCTCTGTTTCAAAGCCAAAAAGCCAATGCTATCTGATGACAATTCCATAGCTGGCATGACTATACACTAAAGGTGCACGGAACGCTGTTACCTTCCCACCAAAGGTGGTCCCTATTTTTCTATTTGCATTTTTTACGTGCTTTTGAACTGCTAGGTTGGCAGAGGTTGGGGCAAGTAACGGGAGTGCACCCGGTTATGCGGCACTAAGGATTCAAACTGCTGAACTGCTGACCTTTTGATCGACAAGCTCAAGCATCTTAGCCGCTAAACTACCACGTCCCCAGGGAATCTGTCTATAGATTCTAGGAATTTGATATTATTTGGATAGGGCAAACACCCTTACATTTTACAGGCGGTTCAACCCATGATTATACTTAGCTTTTCATTGAAAGTCTTGCCTCAGTGTGAGGATGAATAGCTTGGCAATTAACTGTTAAGTGGAAAGGAATTGTAAAATGAAGAATGAGCCATCTCACGTTCCATGTTGTTTTGCAACTATTGTGTGAACTACGAAGAAAGGTGAACCTTCCTTGTACTGTACTGACAAAAGAACCAGCAGGGAAACACCCTTCTCTGCCAACACCTTGTACTTCTAGGTAAGGAGATCACGTTTGTTTGTGTGCATGTATCCCAATCTACATCCACATGCAATTAATTGAGATAGCTGAATTAGTCCTAGTCCTAAAGAGAAGACTGAGTTACAGAAACATTTTTATAATCTCTACGTAGGCTGACTGATTGTGTTGATCTCCAGTATCCACGATAAGACAACTTTCTATGCTGAGTTAATTGATTTCAGGACAAGCACCTAAGCCTCTTACATTTTTCAGAGAGAAAGCAAGGTCATAGATATTTTCAGATAGTGACAAGCCAGGAAAAAAAATATTTGTAACCTCAAGATACCCTACAAGGCTGCCTGCCAGAATTTGGCTTGGATAGACCTGGAAGTGAAGTCTCTACAACATTTCCCATGACCCAATACAGATGGGGGAGGTGTAGCAATTTTTCTTGGCCACTGGATTTGTTGTGGCTGTAACAAATATTTTGGCACTCTCTCCTAACTAATTGCCAGTAAAAATATAAGAGATTTACCACTTAGAAAATGACAGCGGAACACAAATCAGTTAAACAAAGGGTATTCATGCTGTAAATATATTGTGAAAACTGAGAAAAAGCAAAGGGTTGTCCTGAGCAGTTTCCATAACAGGACTTCCCCTCACTTTTTTAATTGCTCATGTCAAAGTGGTAAATACCACATTCAAAAAACAATGTTAATTAGCCTGAAAAAAACTTGAGTAATTTTTGTTCTTCTCTTTAAAGAAACATAAAATGTTTCTGCAAATTCTCCTAGGCTAGGGTGTAGTTTCCTCTGTGCTTTTGATTTATTATGGTTCTTGCTTCATCCACTTTTCTCACGAGATTTCTAACAAATGATAACCACACATTTTCCCAGCTTAGAAAATGAGATGGAGGTCAGACAACGAATATTAGTTCCCTTAATAAATGAGGTTGTTACCACTTTTCTTTCTTTTAAATAATGTAATAGTTGTCACATCAATGCTATTTTTTCAACAAAGAGATCTACACGTTGTGGTACAGATGTTCTTTAATCATGTACATCGGGTACAGAAGGGATACCGTAAATTTGGAACCAAATGGAGACAAATACTTGGTGTGTGTTTGGAGAAGATGTGTTTTTCTACTGAATAGATAAAACTTGTTCTGTATTTAAATAAGGTCCACCTAATTCTGTATCATGTTACCAATTATGTCCCGGCTTTCTCACTCCTGATTTCTTCTCTACTTTTTAAAAAGGTGAGGGTCAGGTGATTTGCTTTTCATTATTTTTAGAAAAGTGTAAACTTTTCATTATTTCATTTTGGTATCTTGCTTTTCATTATTTTGAAAAGTGTAAACTGCAGAATGTCGATTGTGTAAAGCTGGGGACTATGGTCCTTTGTTCCCCAAATGCTGTAGGACTCTTCACCACTAAATCTTTTTGAAGTAGACATACTTCAAAATAGAAGAACGTTATGCAACTTTCCAGGAAGGATAATTTCTTCTACTATTCTCTACTACTGTCTTCTAAGAAAGGCTGAGTGCCGAAGAATTGAGACCTTTGAACTATGGTGCTGGAGAAGACTCCTGCGAGTCCCTTGGACTTCAAGACGATCAAGCTGGTCAGTCCTAGAGATCAAACCTGACTGCTCTTTAGAAGGCCAGATCCTGAAGATGAAACTCAAATACTTTGGCCACCTAATGAGAAGGAAGGACTCACTGGAGAAGAGCCTAATGCTGGGAAAGACTGAGGGCAAAAGAAGAACGGGACAACAGAGAAGTTGTCCCCATTAAGTGGCTGGATGGAGTCACTGAAGCAGTAGGCGTGACCTTGAATGGACTCCAGGGGATGGTAGAGGACAGGAAGGCCTGGAGGAACATTGTCCATGGGGTCACGATGGGTCGGACATGACTTCACAACTAACAACAACACTACTGTCTTCAAGAATGACGTTAGATATTTTGCAAATGCATTTACTGCACACACACAAAAATCCCACACATCTACATACACCTAGATGTTTCCCTAAATACATTTAATTGAAAAGACAAGTGCTACCCAAATTAATTCTATCACAGTAAGAAATACGTCTTCCTCATTTTCTCTACATTATGGACATCTGGAAGGCATGAATCATAAAAGTGATGTTACAAAAACATCTGTTTGTAACTGTGTAGACACTAGTCCAGTATGATTAGGTGATTGCATTGTTTAGTATGTTAACTCCCTTTCCCTGGAGGCAAAACAGTTTATGTCCCACATTACATTTTGAAAGCTCAGCCAAAGCTGTCTTTATAATAGTGGTAGTGGAATGCCGACTTCCTTTGGGCAAGCATTAATATTAGCCCATACGCTATACAATCCCAAAAGCAACTTTGCAGAATTTAGTTTCCCTGTTCCACAATTAAGCTTCTATTCCAATGTTTCTAAGCAGACTATGACATTTGCTTATTCTCAGACTCCAGCAACCCCCTATCTGGGAATTCATCTGACAATCAGAAAAGACTTGCGAGTAATAAAGAACCTGTGTCTTTCTAAGGTAAATTATCAACCCAGCCAGAGAAACAGAATGAATGGCAATGAGTGTTCTATTTCCTAAACCTGCTTTCCCAGGCAGCTAGATATGTGAACTTCAACTCCCAGAAAGCCCCAAAAGTGAGATAAATCCTTTAGTTTGATCCCTGGGAAAATTCTGAGAAATTTATAGGCTAATACTTAAACATCTCAATCACTTTTATATATGGATAGTCCTTACCTTACAACTAGTTGCTGAGTGGTCGTTTGAAGTTATAGTGGACTTCCAACAGGGGTACTTGCAACCCGGTTCTGAAATTCTGATGCCTCCTTCACCACTGTGATGAGACTGTATGTTGGGCACTCAATAACAGATCCACATTTCTGGCTGTTTAATCATCAAATGGTCATGTGACCGCATTTTATGATGGTTTTGCCAAAAAGAGGCATTTATTTCTGCTTTTTGGCAAAACTGGCCCGTAGCAAACAATGGATTCACTTTATGACCATTTTATGACCACAGCATTTTGCTTAACAACCACTGCAAAATAGGTTATAAAATTCGGTAGCTCATGCGAGTGACTTCCTTTACTATTGTCATGACTTATGACCGTAATGCGCAGGTGCCATTATGCCTGAAAGTCAAGGACTACTTTTATACATGAGATAACTGATGAAAGCTATACTTTCTATTATACCCAGAATATCTATCCATCTATCCTGTGGTTGGCCACAGTGACAAGCAAAATGCTGAACCAAGCCTCATCTAATAGGCCTATTCTAATGTTCAAATATGTCAGGCATTGGATGTTACTTCTATCTAGCACAATGCTTATAGTTCCTACTAAATAAATGTGGGGTACTAGCTGGAATTCAGTTATTAAAAAACAGATTTAGTTATAAATACTGCTTTTCAGTATGCCTTAAGCATAATTCAGCTATTGTAAATGTCAGAAGCAACCTACTCTTCCTGATTATTTTAATTTTTATATGTAACTCAAAGATAGAATTTCCCCTTCTATCCTACAATAACGGTTAAATGGAAGAAAACTTAGGATTCAACTTAAGATGCAGATTTACAAAGGAAATTGCTCACCGCTAGATGGAGCTATAAACATATATTTTCTTTTATTAAAGCCCATTTAGAGGCTCACAACTAAACAAAATTTTCAGTGAATTAGGTAACAATTTCATAGAAACGGAAAAGGCAGTTTAAACTAACATATCTATCTTCTGAAGTACCCACAACAAATGGCTGTCTAGACTGCTTGAAAAGGGGTACAGAAAGGGAGCCCATTACTTCAAGTGGTTTTACAATCATATTGCTCAACCTTACTACCAAAGAATCTGTGAAAAACTACTTTTATTTTGTTATCATCACTAGCTCTTTTTTCTGATCCTTATTTCTAAACCTGGACTATCTCATCAATAACCATAATGAGCTACCATATATTTAACCAATATATTCTTAATATATCACATCTTTTAAACTAAATTTATAAGTAAATTCAATTGTTGTAACTAATTTGATCTCAAAAGCAGAGAATAAATGTTTTTTTAAAGTAACAAACAGGTTTGATTGTACTTACCCACTTGTAATATCATCAGTCCTTATATTTTTCCCAAGGACATCTCCATCACTCATATAACCTGTAGCATCCATGTTGATTCCTTCAAGATCTACTTCATCACCTCCTTTGTCTGTGATATCCACGTGGCAAACATTATTGTCCCGAGATGTTGGCTGTCTTCTCAGTGGTGCTGAATACATGTAACGTCCTGATTCTGCATTGATGAATCGGCTGGCATTGGCTCTTGGAGGATACCCATTACCCACTGATGGAGCATCACCTGCCTGGAGGCGGGGACTTGACTGCCCAAGTCTCCAAGATAAGGGTGTTGGCCTACCAGTCAAACTGAGGATGCTGCGTCCGCTGATTTCAGTGGTGACATTGGTATCAAAGGTAGTTTCCAAGGTGCTTAAAATAGGAAAAGATTCAAATGTTAGAAATACTTTATTTAAATATTTTAAATACTAGATAACTACTATTTAATGATGAAAGAAAAACAAGAAAAGGTTTTTTTTTAATCTTACTAATAAACTATGTGGCAGAGGAACATTAAATTTTGGCTATAGAAGGAAACACATTTTGTCAAGGCAACCTACAGAAATCCACTTAATACATTTTACATATTAGATGCAGGTGGGTTATGGCGCTTCCTTGATGAGACCTTTGGTTGAAGATGTCAACTATAACTATTTATTGTTAATGCATTATTTACCAATGCTCTGAATAGTGCTGAAATCTCCTCCAAAACTGTAAATGGCTGTGAAACTTTAATGACTAACCTATTAAACTGAACTTGTTAGGGAGCCTTTCCAACAGTGAATTCATTTTAGGCTGGGTTTAAAATCTAAAGCTTCTTTTCTTTTCTTTTTTTTATAGTTGGGGCAGAAAGTATCTTTGGAAATATTACTTCTGAGAAAACTATTTGGCTTTGAGCTTTCAAGTTTTAGGTGGGATTTAAGGACTTTTTAGTTGTATTACATTACTGATGGCTTTTTCATATTTTGTCTTCTGTTTGTTGTATTTTTGGAATTTTGATTGTATTACTTAAAAATTAGGAGGGCTTGAATAAAATACAGTATGTGTGTCTGGGTAAGTAAAACTCCACAGTTGAATCATACTATTTCTTTGATGCGGTTTCTTTCCAAGCATTTAGCGGATTGCCTAAATTGGCAATTTTATTATGTGCTACAATGCAACAATATTCTGATTTCTGTTTGAAATATTACCAGTGAATCTTTTTCACTGCTTTAAAAATATGACCATGCATACCTCATTAATAGAATTATAAAGCTTTGTTTATCCAAAGGCCAGGTAGGAATTCAAGCTATGTGCCTCATCAAACAGGTCAAATGCAGTTCAGCTGCTTGTTTAAACACAATAATGTAGATCTGGTTAAAGTACATTAAAAGAGTTTCAGAAGTAAACCTAGGTAACTTTCTAAAAAGTAACCTTTGCACCTTTCTATTCAAACATCACCTAAAAATATTTAACTAATATTTTTCCAAGACTCGGCCTTTATATATAGCCCTCTCTGAAATGGTTTCTTCCACTTCCTAAACTTACTCTTCATTAATCTCAGTACAGATTCTAGTTTTTCACATAAAACAAAAATAATGAAGTGCAGCGTATAGCCAAATTAATCTTTGCTGTTAGTCATTCATAATAATCTTTCAGAAATAGAAAGAGAGTAAACAATGGGCAGTGTAGTTTTATTCCTTGCAAAGAAATAAAATTAATGTGTTTCTTACCTATGGGACACCTGAGTTCCTCGTAAACTAGACATGGTCTCCTCTAAGTTTTGCCGAAGGTCAGCTATATTCTTGACAGTTCGTAACCTGCGCATTTCTGGATCTTCTGCTATGGAAAAAATTAACTTTTAGGTAAGAAGTAATTAGTTTATCAGCAGAATATGAAAATACATACACATTTCACATTTCCAACTCAAAAAATACTTTTCTATTCTTATGCTATCTCAGATGCAGACTCTACCTTTTCTTTTTTTTTTTTTTTGTAAGTGGTGTTTAATCTTGGATTGAATAAAACATGGAAGGGTATAATAAATCTGATGAACGTAGGCCTCTGTTGTACACTAATCTGAATTGTATTTAAAATTCAAAATTATTTGAATTACTGGACAAGCCCTGATGGCGCAGTGGTTCGAATGCAGTATTTCAGGCAAACTCTGCCCTGGAAGCACGAAGCCGAGAACACCAGCCTGAAGATCACGAATGAGACTTCGTCGAAACGTCGCCAAAATACTTCCAATTTTACGCGGGAGAAGACCCGATCTCCCTGCAGGGACTCAGGGCGGTGAAAAGACGAAAATTATAAACTTCTTATAAAGAAGTTTCAAGATCAACATGGGTTTGAAAAGTTCTGCTAGTTTTCTATTTGGATTCCCATTCCTTTAAACATGCAATTTTATCATCTCTGGAGATATCCAATGTACAGTTGAAACAAATTAATCTCATTGTTTCTAAATGAGTGGCTTCTTTTTTTCTTTTTCTTTTTAAAGAATATTTATTAAACATTTTATGGCAAAAATACACACTGATTTAAGCTAGCTGAATGCAAGAATTTATAATTTCAGGCAGATTGGACTCTACCATTTATTATAAAATTGAAATGGAAGATTATGTTATCTATCAGGCTGCATTCTCAATAGAAAAGAACTTGGGAAATGCAGAAATACTGGAGTGTATCAATCTGATAAGAATATCATCTGGAAGCTCTCTAGAAAATTAATAAACAAAGGGTATCTGTTTTAGAATAAGGAGTAATGCAGGAATTACTTTACTGCACCACCCAAAATTCATTTTTGAATTTTATAATCACAAAAACAGATTACAGCAATTCTTCACTCTTTATGTTTCCAAAGGGAGAACAGTTCTTGCTCCTTTACCTAAATATGTTTTAGTTATCTCCAGATCAAAGCATGTCTCAGTTCAGAAGTTTCATTTCATTCAAGAGGTTTTCCTCAAAGGTAAACATCCATGGAGTAATATAGCCTTAGCCTACAAAAACATTTTGAGTGATCATCATAAAAGACAAGGCTGAACTCTACAAGCTTGAAAAAAAGAAACCCTCTCTTCGCCATGCCACTTATTTCAATGTAACTTTATTTAAAGTACTTTACTCCAGGTTTTTTGTGTGTATTTAAAACTTACCTAACATAGCTAATAGAGATAGAATACATTTTAAAACATCAGTCAATCAGAAGTCTCAGCACTAATTAATAAATCAACTGAATAAATCTAGCAAAAAGCAGAGGAAAAAGCCACAACTTCACCAGGAAATGGGGGAAAAAAAATGATGCTAGATTAAATTCAGGCCAAAAGTAATTTTACAAAGTGGGAGCAGCCAATGAAAAATCTACCTTATGTGAAGATACTGGTGTAGTTTCATAGAATCCTGGTGGGACAAAATGACTGGGAGACAAGCCTCTTTTGCTCTTTTAATAGACTATTTATTTATTTATTTATTTATTTATTTATTTTATTAAATTTGTATACTGCCCTTCTCCTACTGGACTCAGGGCGGTGGACAGCCAAAAATAAAAAACATCCCAATACAAAATTTAAAATTATTAAAAGAATTATACAAATTTTGGCCCAAAATTTAAAACCTCCTGACTACAATCCATTTATAATTAAAAATATCTAAAGGGGGGGGCGTTACGCCAGCCCAGCTTGCTGAAACAGAAAAGTTTTTAGGGAATGGCGAAAAGCCCAGAGATCTGGTATTCTCCGTATATCCGAGGGGTGGTCGTTCCAGAGGGCAGGTGCTGCCACAGAGAAGGCCCTCCCCCTGGGCGTCGCCAGCCGACATTGCCTGGCTGATGCACCCTGAGGAGTCCTTCTCTCTGGGAGCGTACTGGCCGGTGGGAGGCTATCGGTGGCAGAAGGCGGTCCCGCAAGTACCCAGGCCCTCTGCCATGGAGTGCTTTAAAGGTGGTAGCCAACACCTTGAAGAGCACCCGGAAGACCACCGGAAGCCAGTGCAGCTTGCGCAGGAGAGGTGTCACATAGGAGTGCCCCATTGCTGCCATAATCCCCCATGCGGCCGCATTCTGCACCAGTTAGAGCTTCCGGGTGCTCCTCAAGGGGAGCCCCATGTAGAGAGCATTGCAGTAGTCCAGGCAGGAAGTGACGAGTGCCTGAGTGACTGTGCGTAAGGAGTCCCGATCCAGAAAGGGACGCAACTGGCGAATCAGGCAAACCTGATGAAAAACTCCCCTGGCCACGGCTATCATATGATCTTCTAAAGATAGCCGTGCATCCAGAAGTACGCCCAAGTTGTGAGCCCTCTCCGTGGGGACCAATAACTCGCCCCCGACAGCCAGCGATGGCATCAGCTGGCTATATCAGGATGCCGGAAGCCACAGCCACTCGGTCTTGGAAGGGTTGAATCAAAGCCTGTTTCTCCCCATCCAGACCTGCACGGCCTCTAGGCACCGGGACATCACTTCAAGGGCATTGTTGGGATGGCTTGGGGTGGAGATGTACAGCTGAGTATCATCAGCCTACTGATGGAACTCCACCCCAAAGCCACAGATGATCTCGCCCAGCGGCTTCACATAAATGTTGAACAGAAGGTGTGAGAGAATCGACCCCTGTGGCACCCCACAAACAAGGCGCCTTGGGGTCGACCTCTGCCCCTCTGCCAACACCGACTGTGACCGGTCAGAGATATAGGAGGAGAACCACCGTAGGATGATGCCCCCACCCCAACCCCTCCAACCGGCACAGCATGATACCATGGTCGATGGTATCAAAAGCTGCTGAGAGATCTAACAGGACAAGGATAGAGGAACAGCCCCTATCCTGAGACCTCCAGAGATCATCCACCAACGTGACCAATGCCGTTTCCATGCTGTGCCCGGGCCTGAAGCCAGACTGGAGCAGATCTAGAAAAACAGCTTCATCCAGGTACCGAGGAAGCTGTTGTGCCACCACACTCTCCACAACCTTCGCCACAAAGCAAAGGTTGGAGACCGGATGGTAGTTAGCCAAAACAGCTGGATCCAGGGAAGGCTTCTTGAGGAGGGGCCTCACCACCTCCTCTTTCAAGGCGGCTGGCAAGACACCCTCACTCAAAGAAGCATTAATAATCCCCTGGAGCCAGCCTTGCGTAGCCTAACGGGAGGCCAGCACCAACCAGGAGGGACACGGGTCTAATAGATATGTGGTCGCGTTCAGCCATCCCAGTATCCTGTCCAAGTCCTCGGGAGCGACAGGGTCGAACTCTTCCCAAATGACATTCTCAAGACTGGCCTCCATCATCCCATCTGTGCCTACCCAGTTAGAGATCAAGCCAAATCTGAGTGATTTTATCGTGCAGATAATGGACAAAATCCTCAGCCCGACCCTGCAAGGGATCCTCCCGTGTTCCCAGATGGAGGAGGGAGTGGGTCACCCTAAACAGGGCAGCTGGGCAGTTTTCTGCAGATGCGATAAGAGTGGAAAAATAATTGCATTTTGCCACTTTTATCGCCACTAGGTAGGTCTTAATATGAGACCTTACCAGTGTTCAGTCAGATTCAGAATGGCTAGACCTCCAAGAGTCTTTTCCGGCACTTCATCTCCCTCAGCTCCTTGGAAAACCAAGGAGCCAGGTAGGCTCGGTGACGGGTCAGAGGCTGCAAAGGCACAACTCGGTCCGAAGCATCAGCGGCCACCCTATCCCAGATGGCCACCAGCTCTTCAGCCAAGCTGTGAGCCAGAGCCTCAGGAAATGGCCCAAGATCCATCTGGAACCTATCAGGATCCATCAGGTGTCTAGGGAGGAACCATCTAGTCTGTTCTGCCTCCCTGCGGCAGGGTGTGGCGGTTAGAAAGTCAAGCCTAAGAAGGGAATGATCTGACCAAGACAAGGGCTCAATTGCTATCTCCCCTATCTCAAGATCATTCGTCCACTGACCAGAGGCAAAAATCAAGCCCAGAGTGTGTCTTCCCATGTGAGTGGGTCCACAAATTAATTGGGTCAGGTCTATGGCAATCATGGAAGCCATGAACTCCTGGGCCGCCTCAGACATTTTGCCGACAGATGGCAGGTTGAAGTCCCCCATGACCATAAGCCTAGGGGTCTTCACCGCCACCTCGGCAATCACGTTGAGCAGCTTGGACAGGGCCGCCGACACGTGGCAGGGAGCCAGGTACGTAATCAGCAAGCCCATCTGCCTCCCATGTCCCTATTTCACAAGGAGGGACTCACACCCAGCTATCTGAGGTACAATGGCCTCCCTAGGAGCAAGTCCTTCCTTTACAAGAACCGCCACCCTCCACCCTCCCCTGGGACCTTGGCTGATGGAATGCATAGAAACCTGGTGGGCACATCTCAACGAGGGGGACCCCCCCTCCTGGCCCAACCAGGTCTCTGTAATACCCACCAGGTCTGCACCCCCCTCCTGAACCAGATCACAAATGAGGGGGGCTTTATTTACCACGGACCTGGCATTGCACAAAGTTTGTCTACGGATAAGAAGTCTCAAACACTTTGTTAATATTTGTCCTAAATTCAGGTTTAACAAGAACTTTGTGAAACCCGAAGAGCCTTTTGTAACCTTAGTTTTGAAGGTTAGTAATCCTTTACTAAAAATGTGAATAACTTCCTTCAAAAAAAAAAAATTAAGATTAGTGCAGAAGAATCTGATAAAGAAAAATTAATATAAAGAATGCTAGCATTTGGTGGAAAGAATAGATGGCAGTTTGAAAGTGCTGATTACTGCACAGTAGATTTCTATTCATTTTTTCAAACTCTTTTTTTTAAAAAAAACTTTCTGGAATGAGTGGAAACTTTAAACTCAGTTTACAATCTATGCAAATTAGCACTGCATCTTCTCAGAATTAAGAATTTTGAAAAGAAATACATGCTTTGGATTTAGAGAGAATAGACCCAGTGGTGGGATTCAAATAATTTAACAACCAGTTCTCTGCCCAAATGATTTCTTCCAACAACCAGTTCATCAAACTGCTCAGAAAGTTAACAACCGCTTCTCCCAAAGTGGTGCAAACTGGCTGAATTCCATCACTACATAGACCCTACCATGGACAATCCACTCCCTATTGACCCTTGAGGTCTCAGCAACTGCCAATCAATGCAGAGACTTGGGAATTCTCTTGGACTCATGGCTGCTGCTTGATGAGAGGATTGTAGCTTTGGCTAGTCTTTGCACAGATTTATCTTGTGCACCAATAAGCCCCTTCCTAGTCTAGGAGGTCATACTCACAGTCACTTATACTTCAGTGATTTCCCAGTTGGATTATTACAATGTGTTTTACTTGGGGCTGTCCTTGGAAACCACTAGGGAAATTACAACTGATCCAGCAGGCAGTCGTGTGTACAGTTTTGGATGTTCATAAATTAGTCATGTTATACCTCCATGGTGCGAGCTATACAAGCTCCCAGTTTCCTTCTGGGTACAGTTGGAGTTGCTGGTTATGCTCTTTAAAGCCTAAATGGCATGAGACATGACAATTTGCAGGACCATCTCTCCATAAGAATATCTGCTTGTTCCACTAGGTCATATAGGTCCAGGTCCAGTGGTGGATTACCTCCGGTTTGGACCGGTTTGCAAGAACCAGTAGTAAAAACGGCAGGAAGCCCCACCCACTGCCCTGGATGTTGTCCTCGGCGATCTGTGCGTGCGCAGAAGTTTCTATGCATGCGCAGAAGCAAGGTGCCCACACTCGCTTCACTTGCACGCGCAATCCCGTTGCGAACAAGTAGTAAAGGTAAGTAGAACCCAGCCCTGTCCAGGTCCCTTCCCTGAAATCTTGCCACCTACTTGGACCTTGCAAGTGTGCCTTTTTTGTGCCTGTCCCTAATCTTGTGGAATATCCTCCCTCAAGTGATTTGGCAGGCTCCTATTCTTTTAGCCTTTTGAAAGATTATAAACACCTGGCTTTTTACCAAGGTGCTAGCATAACATTCTATAGATAGAAAGTATGGAATGAGGGTAATTGGAAGTTACTGCAAGGTATCGTAAGGAGATTCTTAAGGTGCAAGTTTTTGTTATAGTGCTTTATGATTGTTTTACGGTTATCAGTTTTGTTGTTGTCATCTGCTTGTTTAAGAGAGGTGGCCATATAAATCTTTTTAATAAACAAATAAAATATGAATGGAAGTACAACAAGAGGCTCGTGGAGTTGTTAATTTAGGTCCATTCAGCCTTCTCAATCTATTGCCCTTTAGATATATTGGAACAGCAACTTCTAAAATTCCCAGGGAACGATGATATAATTGAGTTTGTCAAATGTATCTCTGGTCTGAAATGATAGAGCTTGGGTCAGCTGTAGAAATACCAAATCCCACTTGTTATCTTTAACTGCTTCTTTTATATCCGTACTGTACATATTTTATTAAAAGTCTATTTAGAAATCCGCTGTATAGCACTAGGTACTTGTCTTCATGAAAATATTGTTCAGAGTTCACATATGGCTAAATAATAATAATCTGTACTATATGAAAATCTTTACTAGTCTTTTGTACATTCATAACCTGGGTGGATGATAAATTAGGTGCAACTATACAAAAACTGAACACTGGAGTGAGTAACTTAGTGGATGAAGGATTAATTGTGAGAACAGAAACTGTTGGAAACGTTCCAGAATCTGTGTAACTTCTAAATACTAACCAGTCTCTTAAAGATAGACCAATTTAATTACCCAAACACAGAAAATTAGTTTTTTGAAGGGCAAGAATAATCAAATGAATACTATATGAAACCAAGAGAACAATTCTGAATCTCCAGCCTAAATAACAAAATAAACTTCTGGAAAATACTTAGCACCAACTCTGATAAAGAGCATGTTGAATAATTACTAACTTCCTTTCCATGTATTCAGCTGATTTTAGATTCAGAGGGTACCGTTAACTACTTTTAAATTCTTGATAAAGCACTGGAAAATATATTCTCTAAAAGAGGTTGAGCTGAAGATACTTAAAGGAGTTTAGAGGTGTATAGATAAAACCCTGCTTTTACATAAGGTACTTAAAGCTTAAACATATTTGACATTGCAGCCAAGTGAGAATACATGGCTTAGAGCTTCAGTAATTTTAGGCTATTTTAGGCATTTCATGTCTTATTTAGAAACTATTGTCATCATAGGTGGGTTTTTTTCAGCATAAGAACTATACTGAAATAATAGGAGCAGTTAGCATTGTATTTCCATTTTTAGATATTGAATATACAAAAATTTGGAGTACTTCTATTATGAATTCAATGTTTATAGCCCCCCCCCCCGAAAGGATTTGCCAGTGATATAACCATTGCCTGGGGAACACCCAATTGAGGGCTCCATTCATTTCTCTATGTAGTTGCCCACCGAAGTGGTACCCATTAATCTGCTTTTGGTCACCCGCTTTTGAACTGCTCGTTCGGCAGGAGTTGGAGTGTGTGATGGCAGCAATAGGTCTTGAACACAAGCTTGCCAATTGGCAGCCCAGCATTCTAACTTTGTGAGCCACCGCTCTCCTCCTATATGTTTATAGTTAACTAGTCTCATACATACACACATTTTAAGAATCCTTTTAAGAATTGTATTAAGAAATACAATTGCTATTTCAAGAAACAAAACACTTTACTTAAGTATTAGGAGTTCAGATAATGTCTCGAGCAGCAGTCCCCAACATTTACAACTTAGTGGCCCAGCTGGGGCAGGGAGAGGGGAACTGGGCCCCGTGAATGATGGGCCATGTGCGCACATGCAGCCCTTGCATGAGTTGTGGGATGTCACCCGCACACACACAGCCCTTGCATGAGTGGTGGGCCTGCGCAAACACACATGCAGCCCTTGTAACTAGTGGGCCAGTGCATGCGTGCACGCAGCCCTTGCACAAGTAGCAAGCTGGCACATGTGGCGGTCCGGGTCATATGTGCGCAAGTGCCCACAGCCCGCCACTTATGGAAGTTGAGCTGTGCATGTGCTCCGGCTAACCACTCATGCACTCATGCCTGGTAATGGGCCGCAGCCCGGGGGTTGGGGACCCCTGGTCTAAAACAATACTTCAGATCCACAGTTTTGAGAGGAGGGTTATTTTTTAAATAATTAAATAAAACATTCTGGCCATTTTACATAAACTTCACAATAGTTATTTAATGCAGAATTAACACTGAAAAAAAGCACAAATGGCATTTTTACTAAGTTAGATATAATTTTTTTTTAAAGCTCATTGGTAAGGATTTACATAATAGGTGAATATCCTAACTGTATTCAGAAAATAGTGTTTCCTATTTGACTTTCCAGAATATGAACCTGAGATTAGCTGCTTTTGCAGTCAAAGTACTGAAAAACTCAGTAAACATGAAACATCAGGAATAAATACTGTATGCGGGCTGCCCTCACTCTCATGAAAGCAACAGCTTAAATAACAAAGTAAACCTTCTGGACAAGCATATTTTTTTTAATCTTCTGATTCAGAGAGCCAATACACTCAACACATTCTGTTTCTTACCAGAAAGATCTTCTACAATAGGTTGTCCAGTTTTTGTGCAGGGAGCAGATTCCATGTTTGTGCTTCCTCCTCCAGTTCCGGACTCTGCTGTTATGTTTCCTTCATTGTCTGTCTGGGATCTGAAGTACAAAATAGAGGTATAGCAAAAAGGAAACACATTCATTCATTCATTCATTCATTCATTCATTCATTCATTCATTCATTCATTCATTCATTCGACAAAAAGAAGTCTGGCGTTAATATAACAATGCTTTCCAGTATAGCATTGTGTCTTTTCCACAGGATACACTAGCAGGCTGACTCTACATAATTTATTAGTCCCACATTGTGTTATGTCCTAGAAATGGAAACAGGCACTGAACCATAAAAAATATGAAATTTCTGCTGTCAAAAGGCCTTCTGCCATCATTTTAAATAACTTCTGTACTATATTAAGTTTCCAATCCGATCAATAGTCTACACTGGTGGCCATCATCCAACAGAGGGCAAGAGAGTTCAATGAAATATGAATTATTCATGCTGGCTATTCTTTATCTACTTATTTATTTCATTTCTATTATAGCTATTAAAGGAGGAAAATATTTTGTTAAAAATTATATGAAATTCTGCAACAAAGATATGATATCATTTGCAAATGGTCAATATAGACAGAACTTTCTAATTAATTTTTCTAATGATTCTTTGAGGAATTAGTTGAAATGGAATAGAAATATTGAATACTGGTGGTGACTGCCTTTTCACTGATTTATACCTCTCTATCCCTGGCATTATAAGCAAACAAAACAGAATATGAATTTTCCATGTTCACACATGTATGCTGTATTTTATATTCCCTTGGGTAGCATTTCAATAGTACACTGGAGCCCTCCCCCACCCCCACTATGTTAGTTTGGACCAACAGACACATAAATAGAAAGCCTCAAGGCATTCATTAAAAAAAAAAAAAAGAACTGTAGACAAAGACCAATGCTACTCAGGCCACTTGCATAGGAAACAGAATCACATGGTTTTTCATCTTCTATTTTAATACCATTTTGACTGAAAGTATGAAAAAAGACTATGGATGTATTTCTGCTCCGTTCTGTTCTATTCAAATAGATAAGGTCTCCTGCTTAAGCAGAGGGCTGGACTACAAAACCTCCGAGGTTCCTTCCAAATTCTGTTCTGTTCTGTTCTGTTCTGTTCTGTTCTGTTCCGTTCCGTTCCGTTCCGTTCCGTTCCGGTCTGTCCTGGTCTGGTCTCCCATCCCATCCCATCCCATCCCATCCCATCCCATCCCATCCCATCCCATCCCTCTTTATCTATGGACTGATGTAATAATGGCTGTTAATGACGGATGAAATTGGGCTAAAAAAATATTTGGAGTGAGATGAATGGTGTTAGGTAACAACTAGTCTATAGAAAAAACCATTCGTATGATGGTCTTTCTTCTTAGGAGGAGCTGGCATGCCATAGGTATAATATTTTTATTTAATCATATAATCTATTGTATTAACTCATACTTCACCTTTTTGACTTTGTTTCTTGAACATTTTTGCTCTCAATTTTTTTTCTAACAAAATATATCTATAATCACATAAGGCACATCAGACATGACTGAATTCACTTTTTCAGCCTCCAAAAATGTTGTCCAGGTTATGGCTTTGGTTGATGCTGGAATGTAGTAATTAACTGATTAGTTGATTACCATTGAATTATGTCAGTGAAACCAGTGAAGCTGGCATCTACTTTTAACCAACGTATCAAGCCAGAATATTTCTGTAGATACCATATAACTACAGAGAATAATTTTTAATTCTGAACCCAGAGCAATTCAATGCCATTAGGTTTTGGCACAAAGATAACAAAACTATGATTTGATAATATAAAATTATTAGTTACACTATAATGAATTTTCTCCTTACCTACCTATCACTTTTTCTTCAAGAAAAAGAGGAGGGGGAGGGGGAGCAAAACGAGAAGAAGGAAACTTTTCTTGTATGTAATAGTACATTGCCCTCAGCCAAATGGTGCCATACTTTCTCAAGTCAAAAGCTACACATAACCGTTAACTGTTATGCCAAGGTCACATTACAAAAAAAAGTAGCAGAGTTACCGCAAGTTAAAAAGGCTAAAATTAAATGGGACTGCAATTGGCCAACCTTCCAAGGACTACCTGCATTCCCATTATCTCAGAATATGCACTGTGGCCCATGTCTGTTTAAAATAAATAGCACCAAGCAACTCAGCAGTTACTATGATTGTCTTCCTCCTTCAAGAAAGCTATATGACAAGTCATGATTCAAAGGTGCTCCTTACCTGTACATGAACGGAGCTACTGTGGCGGTATTTGGATGGCTGTATTGCTGTTGCGGATGAGGTAGCTGAACACTCACAGTATTGCTTCCTGTTGTCTGGGTGGTACTGTTAGTTGGCCCATTGACAGCATGGCTGCTGCTGCTGGAACTTAAAGCTGACCAGCCTCCCATTCCTCTCCCATCAGTGGAGGCTAAACTTGACGTGGAACTTGAATTCTTGCAATCTAGTTGTGCTTTTGGATGAGAGAGGCTGGAGGCTGGCTTTGCGCTTCGGCTTCTTTCACCTTCCTTTGCAGAACAACTTGGGGCACTTGAGGATTTCCCTGTGGTGTTTTTCATCCCTGGTTTTGGTATTCCACTATGTGAAGGGGCAGCTGCTTCTTTCTTGGCACTGTTGAGCTTTCCTCCTTTTGGGATAAAGCTTGCTATCTTGGAGGATTTTTTTGGCATTTCATTTACAGCAGGAGGGAACTGTTCTTCCTTTAGCTCTTCTTTCATGTCAGCTTTTTCTATCACGGAAGTTCTCTTGGCCACATCTTTGTTTTTTTCCTTTTCTTTCTCCTTTTCCTTTTCTTTTTCCTTTTCCTTCTCCTTTTCTTTTTCTTTCTGTTTCTCTTTCTCTTTTTCATTGCCCTTTGGGGAACTCTTTTTATTGGTCAGAGCCCGACTAAATGTCCGTTGTGCAATTCCCTTAAGTGCAATTTTGGGACTATTTGATGTGGGTCCTGGGGTGTTTAAGTTCCGATTTGCAGCCTCCATCTCCTCACTTTCTTCCAAGTTTGAGAGGCCCTCTAATCTTTCACAACTAGTGTCCCGAGACCCCGGACATTCAAGAGATGACCCTACTGCTTTGGAACCCCCTTTTGTATTGAAGAGTTTCAACTTCTCCAGCATTGATTTCTGACCATTGGGAGTAGTTTTGACCATCTCTGGGACGGGTTTGGGAGATTCCTGAACCTGCTGTTTTACAGTTAGTGTGGATGTTGTGGTTGTGTGCTTAGCACTTAATGATTTGCTGCGCCAAGGTTTAACTGCAGAATTGGGCTGGGGGATGGCTGAAGAATTACTGCAACTGGCAGCATTGTTGCTGCTGCTGCTTTGAACCAAAGAGGTTGCATTTTCATTCATTCCTGTGGGTTGGGGATCTAAACTGTCTGCTGGTTCTGGGGTGAGAGAGGAGAAAAAAAAAGAAACAAGATTATTGGCACTTTAGATTTGGACAAAAGCTTCAGGTCAACTTGATTTGCTTTCACAGTACTTCAGTATTTAACAGTATTTTAAAAAATACAGAAATGACATTTTATATTCTATCGATCTATCTATCTACCTATCTACCTATTTACCTATCCATCCATCCATCCATCCATCCATCCATCCATCCATCCACCCACCCACCCACCCATCTATCTATCATCTATCTATCATCTATTTTTGGACTTGAATTAAGATCAGTTTTTTTTGGGGGGGGGGGACTAATATAATCAACTTTTGGCAATTAAAATTGTTAAAGGTTTTATTTCAATTGCAAGTTTACTGAAAACTCCATCTTTTTCTTAACTGCCCTGAATCACCCAATCTACATTTGAGTGTTTACTCCCATTATAGTGATATAGTTTGGAAGCTGTCTAAGCAAAGCTATATTTCAAATAAAGAAACAAACATGAACTCAATGTGTATGGAACCATCCAGCTTGACAATCCTTAAAAATAATTGAGCAAACAATTCCAAATGTAACAAGAATCAAACAAAATAAAACCAACATTCGCATACCAGAATCACCACAAACCAAACAAAGTCCCTCATCAACCAAACCTTAAATATATATTTCATTTCCTAATCTACAAAGCTAAAATGTCTTATACCTTTATCCTGACAAGAATTTATGTATGGTATGATCAAATTTATCTTAAACTGACAGCAGCTATATTAAAAAGATATGACTGAAAAGTTTCCTTGATGAGTTCAAATCTCTTCTATGTTCTTTTTTCTGAAGGCATTTCATGTTTTTTTTTTCTTTTAAAAAGAGAGCTTAAAAAATCTCCCTTACTCACCTCTCGAGAGCCACAGCTTTTTAAAGCTACTCCTTGCAAACTTTCTCTTCTGGAGATATTACATCCCAATTACTGCAAACGCGTCTTCTGCTAGATTGTTGATGCTTCCAATTAACTTTTGTCATCTCTCAACTGTTAGCCTGCCCTGCAGCTTGCTGGGGATTAACGGCTTTTACCTGCTATCCTGGATCCTTTAGCAACAAACGGCAACTAGAGCTTCTTGTGCTTTTTGAACTTAAAAATAAACAGCAACCGGCAGTGAACGTTTGCAGCAGTTTGGAAAAAGAACTGTGAGTGTTGTTTTCTGAATCATACACTGCTGAAGCCACAGAGAGTCTCTTTGACTTCACTTTCAACTGCTCACGGAAGAGACAGCTCTGTTAATCTCACCAGTGTGATTTGCATCAAACTGCTTCATATTTCTAAGCACACCCATCTTCCTTACTTAGCAGAGATTTAGGTTTCTAAGAGAATTCTCTTGCAGTCAACTCCCACTGTCCTAACTGAAACAGCAGATGTGCATGCTCATTTTATAGAGAGCAGGCATTGCTAGGATTGGAAGATTTCCAGAGTGTCATTAATTATAAATGATTAAACTAGATAATCTCTATTGCACTTTTTCCCACCCTCACCCTTATACCAGAAGTTTGGAAAAGGGAACCAGCTCAGGTCTAAATGCCTCACAGAATGAACTAGATTTATAGATATTTTTTTTAGGTGTAGTTAAATACTTAAGCAATCTCTTTTCATTTTGCAATTGAGGCAGAAGTTAAAAGTTCATTGGAGGTATGAATACACACTACATGGCTATGCAGTCAACACATACAAATCAGTTCACAGGTTATGCCAGCCTACTTAACATATGATTTTATACCCAACTGTATGCAAACTTTAAATTATCTGTACCCATCAAGAAACTGATTTAATTCAAAGTTATCAGCTGCAACAAGGTCCACTCCTCTGCTTGCAACAGAATACCTTATGCCATCAGACTTGAAATTTTGGGCTTAGACAACCTAGAACTACACTGCCTTCGCTCTGACCTAAGCATAATACATAAAATTATCTATTGCAATGTCCTACCTGTCAATGAATACTTCAGCTTCAGCCACAACAATACATGAGCACACAACAGATACAAACTTAAGGTAAACCACACCAAACTTGATTGCAGGAAATACGACTTCAGTAACAGAATGGTCAATGTCTGGAATGCACTACCTGATTCTGGTTTCTTCCCCGAAATCCCATAACTTTAACCTTAGACTGTCTACTGTTAACCTCACTCCATTCCTAAGAGGTCTGTAAGGGGCGTGCATAACGCACCAACGTACCTACCATCCCTGTCCTAATGTCCCCTTTTATTCATATCCATTTCATGTACCCTGTTTCCCCTAAAATAAGACATCCCCTGATAATAAGCCCAACCGGGGTTTTGAGCGCATGCACTAAAATAGGCCCTCCCTGAAAATATTTAAACGCATATGCAGCTGGTTTCCGCCATTTCCTCTGGTTTCCTTCATGCACCCCAAAATAATAAGACCTCCCCGAAAATAAGGCCAAGTGCTTATTTCAGGGTTCAAAAAAAATTTAAGACAGGGTCTTATTTTCGTGGAAACACAGTATTAATAATCATGCTTATATTTATATCTGTTATCTAATACATGCGTGACAAATAAAATAAATAAATAAATATAAAGGAGGAATTATTCATTATTTTATGCAAAGTTCTGTATACTGTCCTTCTGATGGGTATGGACTATTCAACTGCATGTGGAATTAAGATATTAAAGGCTGCTTTTAACGCTTCCAGAAAATGCTAAACCCTTAGTCCTTTTTTTAAAAAAAAATAGTCCCTTAGATCTTTTTTTTTAGTTTTAAAACAAACTTTATTTAATATAAACAGATAAAAAAGAGACAAAAACATTCTTAACTCTAAAAATGAAAATACAATTCTATATTATCTATATTCTAATATTAATAAACAAAATTATCTATCTATGATATTTAAGCATATAACCATATATGTATATTAATCTTAATTTGCTGTTGATGGTGTAAATTTGTTACCTTTAATTTCTTAATGTATTTGACATCTGGTTTTTTTCCCCCTTGTCTATCAATCCATTCATACCATCTGTTCCATATTTGATAATACTGTGAGTCTTCCTTGTTATTTAGTTTTAAAGTTAACCTATCCATTTCTCCTTTTTTTTAAAAAAAAAAATAGTCCCTTAGATCAATGCCGACTTCTGGACAAGCCCCTGCAGTTTTCTTGGCAAGATTTCCAAAAGTGATTTGCCACTGCTTCCTTCCTAGGGCTGAGAAAGAATGACTAAGGTCACCCAGCTGGCTTCATGCCTATTGCCCAAAACAGGACTAGAACTCACTGCTTCTAGCCTCATGCATTAATCACTGCACGAACTGGCTCTCTTAGTCCTATAATATTTGCAAACACTTCCCAATTATCTCACCCCATTATACCTTTTATTATAAGTAGAGTGTAAATTCTTTAAAACAGAAAAGGGTCTTCTGTTATTTTTGTGAAAAACTTATGAGGATGGAGTTGCATAAAGAGTAGTGAAGGCAATGGTTCAATGGAGAAGGGCATTCATTTTTGGCTTCTACTTCTCATTCACCTAAATCACAAACTGCAGAAATAGTAATAACTTCTAGATGCTTGACGTGACTGATTGTACAGAATTTTTGAAATTAGACTAAAGTTTATGGGCAACTGGATAAGAGTTATATATACAGCCCTTGGGGCATTAATTGCCTAACCCTGCCTCCAATAAAACACCTGTGAGTTGTATATGGGAAACTAATGGATCTAACTATAGATGGAATCCACAAAATGGACCTTTCCCTTCTTTGCCTTAGTTCCAAGTGCGAATATAGGGAACCTTCAGATTTGGAGGCTGCAGAGGTGTCAAGTGAAACCTAGTCACACATTGCCCTTAATGTTTAATCCTTGTTACAGATAGATTGTAAAAACTTTATAGAGATAAAGCATTCTCTTCAGTTCCCAATCTAGAGCTCTTGGGTGATCCCTAGACCCTTGTGTTAGGATTTTACCATGAACCTGCCTTATGAATGAATAAATGCCGATCATTCCTTCAGCTGCTTTTTCAGGTCATTGGCTTTGGTTCTAGTTCAGAGATATACCTTCAAACATTTCATTTCGAGAGAAAAAAAAGTTCCATGCACTGTCTCACATTGTCTCATTTTGCAATGCATTAAATTAATTCCCACCTGTCATCTTCCCTGAGGCGGTTTTGTTTCTTCAAGAGTGTTTGCCAACTTTACTCAACAACAAGTCAGACATGTTCAAATTCAAAATCTGGTTAGGCTAAATGACTACTTTCTCTCCTCCTTTCAAAGCAACAGCTTGGCTTGGAATTTATTTAATTCCCAGTGTTTCTGTTACAGATTCGCTGGTGGTCCTGTTTGAATGCCAATGCATATTGTCCCACATTTAGCTTGAATTTTATCAGCTCCTGTAATATCTCGACTGCAAATTCAAACCTAGCCACTCACAATGAAACTATGTCAATAGTTTAAATTGTTCTGTGAAATGTTTGTGTAAGAAAAACTGGAGAAAACGCATATAATTTCCCATCATTTGTCAAGTTAAACCTAAACACAGGCTGCTTCCTTATGGTTACCACTAGCTGTAGATATTTGTCAGAAATAAAAAAAAATTACTTCTAGAAGATAATTCTAATTAACTTTAGTCATTGGGAAGAGCCAAAAATGAGTTTATAAACACGAAGGGATGGGATGGGAAAAGTGTGTGTATGTGAGAAATCTGTGGCCTCCCATGTATCAAGTGTTGGGAGACAACCTTTCACTGCCCCTGACACAGAATCACAGTAGGGTGAATGGAATTAGGGATCATGTTATGACCATCATTTGCAATTGTCGGTTAAACGTAGCTGGTCTTTCTGAAAGAAAGCAATGGTTTCTCTCAGACAACATGTGTCTTCTCCTAGACCTATTCCTTTAAAGGTTCTAGAGGTGAATCACAGAACTACAATTAGTTTGCTTCCCTCCTTGCTAAACAAAGTATTACATGAAAAATGGTGCATCTCCATCCAAGAATAAACAAAAGCCAAGTTGGCCATTTTGAGATGGCCAACTTGGCCATCATTCAATTCTACAGATTTGATCTTCTAGCAGTGAGAATTAGTGATGCTCCATGTAGCCTGTCAGTGTCTGTGGAGGGTATGCATGTTCCCTGCCTTCTTTCTCACTGGTGACAGAGAACAGGTGCCAAAAGTGTGGGAATCACATGGCCTCAAACCCTTAAGACCTGGCTCTTCCTTTAAGCCCTGGGACAGAAAATTATGTAACTCATTAAAGTATATCAATATGTGACTTTATTGAACTTAGTGCTATAAGTGTGCTTCTAGTGATTTTTATTATATGTTGTATTGTTATTTTTATCCATACAGGATTAGCCATTTTAGCCATACAGGATTGCTTGGCAAATGGGCAAGCATGCACATTGAATTGTATTAATTATATAAAATTTGGTATGGTTATATTAAGTCAATCATCACACATACAGTAATGAGTTTTGTTCTGGGTTTCTTGAGGTAAGCTCAAAATCAGAATGTTGCATCATTGTTTGAGATCAGATGTGTCCAACCCACGGCCTGTGGGCCACATGCGGCCTTGGATAGCTAGTAATGTTGCTCCACAGGATAATTTAAGAATGGAAAATAAAAAAAGGATTTTTAATGCATATGAATATATGTATATATTAACTATATCATATATCTTATATGCAGCTCAGGACAATTCCTCTTTGCTCAATGTGGGCAAGCCAAAAAGTTGGACAACCATGTTTTAGAGCAAAGTTCCCCAACCTTTCTGGATTGGTGGCCTGGAGTAGGGGGAGGGGGGAAATAGGTGATGGTTTTGTGGAAGGGGCAGGTGTGTGTGTGTGTGTGTGTGCATGCAAACACCCACTGCTCACATGAGTGGGGCAGCAAGAACCTGCATGTGCTCACTGGCCGCAGCCCACTATTGGTTGCTGTAATATCCTTGCCATGATTATAGTATAGGTACATACATTTGCAGAGGTAATTGCCAGTCAACAAAGGATAATCTTATTCTCTAACCCATTTGGCAGGAAAAAGGTGTGAGACATCTTAAATTAGCAGAGGTGTGAAACTCACTGGTGAACAAAAAGTTTTTGGCAGGCAAAATGGAACAACGGCCCAATCTTGTTTGGGAAATCTAATTAACTGCATATGAGAGAAGCAAAACAAGGGTGTTGAGTTCAATATGATTTACATTTGAAGGTACACATTGCAGAACATTACTGAAGATTCAGTAAAAGGACTATAGCTACTCAAATGAAATAGCCAATGCTTGGCTTTGGGTTTACTTCTGCACCATAAATAGTCAGAATGTTCTTCATGGCCTAAGGCTTAAGAACATTTTATATCAATTATTATAGTAGAAATTTCCATTCAAATGAATGGAAAGCACCTCATGAGCAAATATTTGAAACTGAAGCAGGACATTCCTATACGGAACACATACAGCACCTTTTGGAAGTGATGGATTTACAGTAGGCTGTAATTTATTTGATGGGATCTTCAGTTAGCCTTCGGTAGTAACACAAAATTAGGATAGTTATAGGTCTATTACAGAAGAGGGATTGCCCATGTTATTGTCCCCACAGCCATTAGGCTAATTGTAAAACTTACTAGGATTCAGTGAGAGGGAAATTGATCAAGTCTCAGGGGAGAGTTCAAATTGAGCAAGGAAAGAAGTGCATGTGTTTAGATTGTTTTGTCAGCTAAAGAGGCAAGTACTTAGCATGAAAGGACCATGGCTGCTACTTTGTTTCTTGGACTGGACTGATATGGAGACCAACAGTTGTGGTCTATTCTGTTTCACTTGCAGGTAGTGGTAAGGGATAATAATTGGTTCATCTGAGTTGCCACTTGATTTCAATGCTGGAACAGGGTACTGAAGATTAATCAACAGGTCACAAGACAGTCTATTGTCATAGTTAAATTCTTGATCTCTAAGCACAGGCTTTCCTCTTATACTAATGAGAATAGGAATAGCTAAATCTAGCTGCCAGGCCTCACACAAGGCTTGGATATAAATCTCCAGACTCTTAATTCAGGGATCAGCCTACTTGGCAGATGTGACTTGTTTAAAAGAGTGTCATTATAGTAGAAAAGAATGAGGCTACATGTACATAGATGACCCACCCACCAGTCATATACAGAACCAAGAACCTTACAAAGTCTGTACAGATAGTTCTTGACTATCCGACCACAATTGAGCCCAAAATTTCCAAAATTGCTAAGCAGGACAGTTATTAAGTTATTGAGCATTTTATGACCTTTGTTGCCACAGTTGTTAAGTGAATCACTGCAGTTGTTAAGTTAGCAACGTGGTTGTTAAGTGGATCTGGCTTCCTCATTGACTTTGCTTGTCAGAAGGTCACAAAAAGTGATCACATGATATTTACTGGGATATATATGTGTGTGTGTGTGTGTCTGTGTGTGTCTATGTGTGTGTGTGTACACGTACATACATATATACACAAACACACATATACACTGATCCCGGTACACTGCAACTATCATAAACATATATACATACATACATACAATCACATAATCCTGGTACACTGCAACCATCTCATATACACTGCAACCATCATATACATGTATACATACATACATACAATCACATAATCCTGGTACACTGCAACCATCTCATATATACTGCAACTATCATATACATGACCTTCTGACAAGCAGTCAATAGGGAAGCCAGACTCCCTTAACAACCACATTACTAACTTAACAACTGCAGTGATTCACCTAATAACTGTGGCAACAAAGATCAAAAAATTGTGCAAAACTCATTTAATAATTCACTTAATAACTGTCTTACTTAACAGTGGAAATTTTGGACTCAATTGCGGTCATTAAGGACTACCTATACAGACTTATGCCAAGTATCTGAATTTTGATCATATGACCACAGGGCTGCTGCAATGGTCTGAAGTATGAAAGCTGGTCACAAATATTTTTTTTCAGTGCCCTTGTAACTTTGAATAGTCACTAAAATGAATGGTTGTAATTCAAGGACTACTGTGCTCTATGATTTATACTCTATAAATCACTGGATACTTGGCCATTGTCTTGATCGCTTTAGAAGATTCCTAATTTATATTGACATAAAAGTTCTTGGAGTTTAGGAAACCCCAGTTCTAGTTTCTAGCTTAATTTCAGGCACATAACTTCTTTGGAAATTCAAATGTCCTTAAATATTTCTGCTGAGCTAAACTTTCTCCTGAGCTATCCAGGCTCCTGAGGGAGCCTGGATAGCTCAGCAGACTAAAAGCATTGTGATTAGCACCAGCTGTCTGCAATTACTGTAAGTTCGAATCTCACCAGGCTCAAGGTTGACTCATCCTTTCCATCCTTTCTAAGGTAGGTAAATTGAGGACCCAGTTTGTGGGGGCAATAAGCTGACTTTGTATAAATGTACAAAAAGTAAGAAGGCTATTGCTTAACGCATGGTAAGCCGTCCTGAGTCTCTGGAGAAGGGCGGCATATAAATCAAATCAAATCAATAAATAATTAAATAAATAAATATTTCTCCTGTTCTTTAAAATTCACCCTGGATACCAAAAATCAAAATCACTAGAAAATCCAGTCCTGATGTAACACCCCCAACTCTTTGCAGCCGCTCAACATAACAGAAGAAACAAGTATAAACTAAAGGCCATAAAAGGGTTTATCTTAAATTGTACAGTCTTTTCCCACTCATACATTTAATCAAAATATCACTCAGCATAGTTGCTGGATCCACAGGATGCAGCTTGCATAATTCTGCCCTCCATTTTTTCCTCATGTTAAAGGCACATAAAATATCAGTGAAATTATTCACAGCTAGCTTTGCTTGGCACCTGATATAGTGTGGAACTTATCTCTTTAGTTTTAAAATTTGTTCATTTATTATCCTAGGGACAGATTTGGAAGAGAAAGAGAGAATCTAAACCTCTCTCTCTCTCTCTCTCTCTCTCTCTCTCCCTCCCTCCCCCTCCCCTCCCTCTCCCTCTCTCTCCCTCCCTTTGTAGGTGTGTGTGTGTTCACATCACTAGCCTACTTTTCAGTTTCTGAGTTGCTTTTGAGTAGTTTTGCCTACTAAAGAAAGCTTCATGAAAAGGAATTAAGGAAAATCTCATCAGGTAAAAGTAAAGAAAGCAATGGTAAAATTCAATGAGTATGATTCTCATATTCTCCCCCCACCCTCCACATCACTAGCCTACTTTTCAGTTTCTGAGTTGCTTTTGAGTTTTGCCAGCTTAATTGCATCCCATACTAAAGATTTAGTTTTTCAGTCTCCTTTGTGGCCTCTTAGTTAAGAGATGACAGTTGAGAAAATTTCTGTTCCTTGGCAAGTGTCGGTCTGTTGAATAATCATATTCAAATATAATTTTGTTTTGCACTAATATTCTTAAAAGCTCATACCTAGTATGGTAGTCTTCCAATATTTCAGTTGCTAGTGAAACAGCCTCTCTGTGTTTAAATAAGAGGCTGATGCATGATTCAAATGCCAAGTCTAGCCTATTAAAAGCAACATAAGATTAAACAGCAAATACACTGCTTGCTGTTGAATCCTGTCCGCTAACACTATTGGGCCTCTGGATTTACTGTGCCCTGTGGCACATCCCCAAAAGAAATAAACTTAAGCCTGAGTGAGACAAGCAAACTTTGCTCTTAAGACACAGCAAGTTTCATTAAAAAAACCCCTGATAAATAATACATAGAACAAATAATTGCATTTTTCAGCAGCTGATCAATTTTTTTTCAGGTGCCTTTCAGCTCATTATTGAATGACAGTAGTCCCAAACTATCCTTCATGAGGAACCTGATGGCCTAATTACTTGCATCATTCATCATCAAGTATCATCAAGAGCTGTAGTGGCTCAGTGGTTAGAATGCAGTATTGTCAGCTAACTCTGCCAACTGCCAGAAGTTCAATGCTGGCTCAAGGTTGACTCAGCCTTTCATCCTTCCGAGGTGGGTAAAATGAGGACCCATATTTCTGGGGGCAAAACAGCCTGAGAAACACGACCCTTGTCAGTCAACAGGAGTGCTGATTTACCACCAACTTATCAAGTACTTAGGAGGCAAGGATTTGGCAGCAGAAGCAAACAACAGCCAATGACTTCATAGCCAGCCATCAATATCCCAATCAACATTTAAAAAGTCACATACAATAGGTACTATATAAATACCATACACAGAACAGTCTGAAGCATACACTCTGCTAGAGAGAAGTTCCCTGAAAATGAGCTCCAGTACAACTCCGAAAGGTTGGAAGACAAAACCTCTGTTCCTAGTGACTGACCTAGGGTAGATCCTGCAACATTATCCTGGGATATGTACATTCACTTTCCTTTGTGCAATATTCTGACTTTGTAAACCACTTAGAGAGTACTGTAAAGCACTATATAAGCGGTATATAAGTCTAAGTGCTATTGCTTGCTATCATTGGCTTGGACTCATTTGTACTTCTGCAGCATCTTCAGAGCCATACATTCAACATGTCTTCTCTTTAATATAGATTCATGTTGCCTTCCCAACAAAATTGAAGTCCCTGAGTTGTTCTGTGGCATCTGAATTATTTAAACTCAGTTCTGATAATTCAAAAAGAAGTGAATGAAAGTAATTAAAATGATCAGAGAAAATGTTTTTCAAGTAGGAATTTTGATTGGAATCAAAACAATCAAGAAAAGTTCCCACTTTAAGGTTTTGGAGAACCTTTACAGGAAGTTATTTCTGCATATTTTAAAATATTGTATGGGAAACAGACCAGTACATTTAAATTATTTTGAGTCTACCCAAAAAATGAAATCATACTTTCTACAATCTTTAAAATCTATTATGCTTTTAGGTTTATAGGAGTAAATCTAGGTTGCTATCTTCAGAAGCAAAAATGATGTTCTGAAAATATTCCAGGCTACTTATTTTGTTCATACAAGTGATACCGTGTTTCCCTGAAAATAAGACCCTGTCTTATATTTTTTTGAACCCTGAAATAAGCACTTGGCCTTATTATTTTGGGGCCGGTGGAGCACATTGGGGCTACTCTTACGTCTTACCTGATTTCCAGCTCTGTGTTTAAATATTTTTGGGGAGGACTTATTTTCAGGGGGAGACTTATTTTAGTGTATGCGCTCAAAAGCCCGACTGGGCTTATTATTAGGGGATGTCTTATTTTCAGGGAAACAGGGTATTAAGAAGAAAAAAAAAAGCTTGCATGATTTCTGTATTTGAAACAATATTTACATTCTACTTTCCAATTTTTAACACCCAAGATTGCTGTTAGAAAGACATTTAAATGTAAATTGTTCATGGACTAAATAGATTTTAAATATATACCAAAGGTATAAACCACCCCAATCAAAATTTGTAGGCACCCTTCTCAAATATACTGGAAAAATGAACTAAATATAGACAATGGGACTTGAAGTTATACAGAAAAAGTGGATTTGTTTTCTCTTATATGGATACAAGCTGAGGGAGATTTTATGTTTAGTGTTTCAGAAAACATATACAAGAGAAAAGGTACATAAAGCATATTCTTTAAACAATATTAACTTGTATGTTGATAAATTAATAGATCTGGCATTTGTCTTCACCACAGTTCTCTCCAAGACTGGTTTCAAAGGAATAATGTTTAGACACAAGTACTGTGTGTAAGCTCCACCAACTCTAATGTTTCCCATTCATTTTTTTTCCATTGAATGTGCCAGGTTCCATCCAAATATAATGCTGGCTGGGTAACAATTGCAGCATTTGGATCTTTGTGCAACAAAACCATTGCATTTACATTGGAGGCTTTATAACTATTGGGGCTTGTTGACTGGAAGATTCCAAGGCTGGAGGTCTCAACGCAGCTAAAGGATATAAACTGGGGAAGGCTGGGGTTTTTGTGTGAGTGTGTGTGATGGTGTCCAATGAAATTCCATAACCACATTCATATACACATGAATGAACACACACAGTTTTGTATAATAAATATTTTTATGAAACATTTTAAAACAGCTATATTTCAACTCACAGCAGAGTGAAGAGCTACTTAAATCACCCAGAGAGGCTTTTTTAAAGACAGTTGCTCAAATATTTAGTATGTGAGGAAGCTGCCTCCTATTAAGGAAAGTCATTTCTCTCTCTCTCTCTCTCTCTCAATATTTAGGAAGAGAGTAAAAACGTATCTTCTGCCAAGCTCTTAATTTTTAATTTATTCCAAGGTGTAGTTTAAATTCTAGTTTTTAAATGCATGACACTGTGTATAGTTGATTTACTTCTTCATTATTGTAAGCTGCGATTAAAAGCTATAGGTGGATAGAGCTTTTACTCAAGAGAGAGAGAGATGAGAAGTTTAAAGAACACACTGCAGTGTGTAAAGCAATGTATGGATGAACCTAGAAACAAGAATGGTATTCAAGTATAGAAAAGGACAGGCAACTGGTGCCCTTTTCTTTCTTTCTGTTCCTCTCTGCCATGATTATCTCTTTGTTTTGGTCTGTTTTTATGTTTTCTGCATTGTTCCTTGCTTTTTAAATGTTTTAAAAATCGTAAACTGCCCAAAGTCATTGGGAGTTGGGTGGCATATAAATTTAAGAAAGTATATTCTATATTATATTAATTATAATTCATGAAGGATGTTGTAAACCAGGTTTGTGCTTCCACTTCTTTTTCTTACTTCATGCCTTTATAGTTTCTTTGGTTACTGTTTCTGACTCCTGTTCTGTATAATGTTTCTTACTCCGAAAGGGCATAATATAATAAGCATGGATATATTATATTCAGAAATATCAAATTAATACTTAAACGTTTTTTAGTGTGAATTACTTTGTAATTTTTGTTACAAAGGGTTTTCCCCCCCTCCCCTTTGGCAGTGTTGCAACACCTGAGGAAAAAAGTTTTGCTCTTCAACTGTTGCTAGCTTTGCTCTCTTTGCCTTCAAAGTAGTAGTCACTGATAATGAATCTGAGCTTTATTTCATAACTTATTGAATTTTGACAGTTGGGCAAACTGTAGCTAATCCCTTTCAGTTACTGGAAATTTACCACCCCTCACCCTTCCTGCCTCATTCAACTAACACACTTGGCTTCAGTGCTACTGAATTTGGCACTGTCAAATATCAAATTTACTGATGATCTGGCAGTTTATCCAAAAAAGGACAGATAAATTAAAGAATAAATTAAAGCATATTAGAGTTTTTGCTGGCAAGTCACATTAATGGATAGAGCACACAAGAGATCTTACTAAAGCTATCTATCTTTACAATTACCCATTTCTAGCATTTGTTTTAGGAAGAACAGATTTATTTATTATGCAATTAAGCCAAAGAGCTTTTCTGGGAAAACGTTAGGAAAAAAATGTTAAAATGTTAAAACATAGTGTCAAAACATGTATTTTACAGATAATGTATATATTCCAATACCAATACAGATGGAGTTGGATGAAATAAAGTATTGAAAAAAGATATAATTTCTTAAAGGAAAACACTCCGAATTCAATAGAATGGGACATATCCTTTTGTATACTTTTATGCCATAGTGGGGTATTTTTATATCTAAAGTATAAAAAAGTCACTTTGTATGGTGTTCTGGCAACTACAAATAGGGGTCATAGGAGAGAACGAATAGATGCAGTCAGTACTAAAACTATTTTTTAAATGACTTAAATTTCATACATATTTGGAAATAAATTTTAATGATTGACATGAGTGAAACTTACATTTAGGGTTGTATTGTTATGAAACTGAGAAAATTCTTTGCACATATTTTTATATTCCAAGTTCTGGTTTTCAGAATATGCATGAATATATTCTGGCCTTCAAAACTGTAAGGTAAAGGTAAAGGTTCCCTTCACATATATGTGCTAGTCATTCCTGACTCTAGGGGGCGGTGTTCATCTCCGTTTCAAAGCTGAAAAGCCAGCACTATCCAAAGACATCTCTGTGGTCATATGGCCGGCATGACTAAATGCCAAAGGCACATGGAACGTCAAAGGGGGTCCCTATTTTTCTACTTGCATTTTTACGTGCTTTCAAACTGCTAGGTTGGCAGAACAACCTAGAACTGCTGGGACAAGTAAAGAGAGCTCACCCCGTTACGCAGCACTAGGGATTCGAACCACTGAACTGTCGACTTTTCGATCAACAAGCTCAATGTCTTAGCCACTGAGCCACTGCTCATATACATGAGTATAAATTAGTTCTTCCTAGTGGCAGTGGTGAAGAAAGGAAATTGGGAATAAAAATTTTATTTTCGTCAAAAATGATTAAGGACTCTTGTATGCGTGCTCAAATGAAATTCAGATTTTTCCCAACTATATTAAAAAAAAACTATAAAATTGAAAGCTACTATGCAACAGAAAGTTAAAAAACAATTAAATACACTACAATGTCTTTGATAACTTGGTGTTCTCCAGAAGTTACTTTGATAAACCATTACAGATGAAAAGGACTTTGTTCATAACTGGGAATTCAGAAACAGTTGTCCAATACATTGCAGAATATCAGATTAGAAAGTTTGCTCTACACACTGACTGATAAAGAATGGAACTATTTCTCCAGGTGTATACTGCCACCTGCAGGATTATTTTCAGGTCCAGATTACAAAGAGAAACATTTTAGACAAAATAATATTTCTCTGTTAAAGACATCACAAGGATGTCTTTAAAGACATCAAAGAAACAATATGATTCTACTGTTAAATTAAAAGAAGGATTGGCACATAACCCAACCAACCATTGCAATTAAACAAGTAAACCACTTTGGATAGAACAAACTTAAAATATTTGATTTCAAAAATGCTATTTATTTGTTAGTTCAGTTCAATGACATGTTTGGATCTGCTATTGAGCTGTCTTCTCATGCTTTGTTTAATTTTGATACCGTGTTTCAAGTGAAACTTTATTTATTTATTCATTTTTATTTATTAAATTTCTACACTGTCCATCTTACCTAAATGACCCTGGATGGTTTATCACAAAATTGTCCTGCAACTCAAATTATGAAAGGAACAATGTTTCATGGGAACACACTTCAACTGTGTTCACACTTCACACTTCAAACTGAGGACCCAGTTTGTGGGAGCAATAAGCTGACTTTGTATAAAAAATATACAAAAGTATGAAGGCTATTGCTTAACGCATTGTAAGCCACCCTGAGTCCCCGGAGAAGGGTGGCATATACATCTAATTAAAAAAAAAACTGGAATTAGAGCACTCCTATGATTATTTAAATGGTTATATATAGTCAATGAGAAATATGCAATGGGATACAAAATGCAAAGAGTTTTAAAGATAAATATACTCTAAGAGATATAGTACAGAATGATGAATGTAAGGCTTCTGTACTGATAATACACATTTATTTAGACTATACAGAAATGCTTCAAGTAATTAAGAAGATTCCAGCATGGTCTTATCTGAGGGCAGAAGTTTCTGATGGCACAGTTTATTCAGAGGAAACAGAAAAAAGACAATGGATACTTTAGATAAGGATGCCTAAGTGGAAGTGACAACTTAGAAGTGAAGCACAATGTTTAATTACACTGAAGCTGACAGGAAACAGTTCACATTTTAAACTTGAATGCCTCATCATTTTCTTTATAAACCCAAATGCCCAAGATGATATTAAAGCTATGTTCAGTTAAAGGCAAACAAACAAGAACCCTCCTTAACAGGTCAAAAATGTTCAACAGTTCACATCAAAAGCACAATATTTAGATTGTCCATTATTATTACAAAATCATCAGTTATAGTGACAATGAATAGAAAATTAGAAACTAAGGAAGGCTACACAATATGATATTGGTAAGTTAAGTAAATCAGTGTTTTTGATTTCTACAGTACTCACTTGAACAATGAGCAGTGATGTTTATATAAGGGATAAATATATAGTCCACATTGAGACCTAGGGATGAATGTATAGATCACACTGAGAACTAGTAACATTTTATTTCTAGCAAGATTTCAAGTACTAGAGATTTCAAGTTTTTCAACTGCCACTGGGCCATTTTTTGATAGGTTGTTTTAAATGCTTCATAAATTAAGAGTTCAGCCTTTTTTTTTAAAGGCAGCAGACAAGTTATGGATCCTCTGTAGAGTCCCATCCAATCCACAGAGTTCCTGATCCAGGTATATAACCTTTTGTTAGATTATGTGAGAAGCTGAGAAGTTATAGTTATATAGTTTTGTAAGAAACACATCCATTTTCAATCCCACCACTGATCTTAAGGAGAAACTTCCTAACAGTGAGAACAATTAACCAGTGGAACAACTTGATTTTAGAAGTGCTACATCACTGGAGGTTTTTAAAAAGAGACTGGGCAGCCATTTTTCTAAAATGGTATAGGGATTCCTGCTTGAGTAAGGGGTTGGACGAGAAGACCTCCAAGAACGCTTCCAGCTCTATTCTGATTATGATTCTTATATCAATCCCTGCTCATAGTCACTCACATCCAAATCACCTTCCGTCTTGATTACCTCTACATGGGGCTGCACTTGAAATGTATCCAGAAGCTTCAATTGGTTCAAAATGCAGCAGCCTGTATGGTTTTGTGCAGGTCTAGATGTGCATTTGTGCCATCTCTCCTGAAGGAGCTCCACTGGCTGCCAATTAGCTTCTGGATCCAAATCAAGGTGCTGAGTGTCACCTTTAAAGCCCTACATGGCTTGGGACCATCTTTTCCCAGTCACATTTACTTATCAGAGCAGGGAAGCAGGGAACCCTACAAGGCCCCTCCCCTAAGGAAATACATCTAGCAGGACCAAGAAGAACGGCCTTCTCCATGGTGGCTCCCTCCCTATGAAACTATCCCTGTGGCAGGGGTGAAATCCAGCAGATTCTGACAGGTTATGGAGAACCGGTAGCAGAAATTTTGAGCATTTCGGAGAACCGGCAAATACCACCTTCTGGCTGGCCCCAGACTGGGGTGGGAATGGAGATTTTGCAATATCCTTCCACCGGAAATGGGGAGGGAATGGGGATTTTGCAGTATCTTTCCCCTGGAGTGGGGTGGGAATGGAGATTTTGAAATATCCTTCCTCCAGGAGTGGGGAGAGAATGGGGATTTTGCAGTATCCTTCCCCTGGAGTGGGGTGGGAATGGAGATTTTGCAGGATCCTTCCTCTGCCATGCTCACAAAGCCATACCACGCCAACCAAGCCCAACCCACAGAATCGGTAGTAAAAAAATTGGATTTCACCACTGCCCTGTAGTGATAAGTTTAGCTCGCACTTGGACAGTCTTTCTCAAGGCCCTGAAAACCTGGTTTTGCCAAAGGGCCTGGGTAACCCAGAATGGGATAGAGCCCGTCAAGTGACTTATTTGATTGACTGATTATTGTGAACAGGAGTTTGGGAGGTTATTGCTTTATATTATTTTTTATATTGGGTTTTTATTTTTGTAAGTTGCCTGAAGTGATTGAGAGTGAGCTGGGCAGCCATATAAAGTTTCTTAAATAAATAAATAAAAAGTATGTGTTCATTTTTATGCTTGATTTTGGATCATAATTTGGATATTTTTGAAAATCATATGTTATCATATTGCATTTTAATGAGTTTTAATTTTGTATTTTAATTTGCTTTATTGTGTAAATCACAATATTGCTTTGTGCAATAAATGTGTTAAATAAATATATACTTTATACCCTTTGAAACTAGCATTATATTAAAATGTATAAAACACCAAATCATATTTTACAGCCTTTTAACTCAAAAAAAAGAGGACATTTTCAGTAAGCTTAATTCAACAGAGCACCTTATAAGAATATATATAAAATTTGCATTCATAATGAGTTCTTCATTTTTATGTAACAATAGAACACAACAGCACATTTACATCTATCAACCCTGTACTCAATGGTCCTTGAAATTAAATTTAAATCACGTGCATTCAAAATCCCTTCATCCTCTCCGTGGAAAATAGGGAGTAGAAGTCAACAGGCTAATTTATTATACAAAAACACCAGAGATGCACTTGAGATGTTTACTTTTACTGCTGCTCTTAATTAAGGATATGCTACTTCAAAGGGACCAATTTTCTGTTCCTACTTCCCTGGACTGATAGCGTTTTCCAAACAACAAAACAAAACTATATGGATGGTAGTGAGAAAAGTTATAGACTAACAAGGAATCTGTTTCAGTTATGCTGAACTGCAGCCAACTGGTTTCAAATAGAAAAAAATATATGCAATGCATACCATTTCAATCTTCACTTTTACTTTATTTTCTAGTGACAAAATAGAGCACACGGGTAAAACTAAATCTAGAATTAGCAGGATTAATGGTATTGATTTTTTAAAATCGTTTCAATGGATCTCTTAAGAACTCTAACATAAGGAAGGTTGGCTTCTCTGTTCATCTGATCGTAGCAAGTAGGCATTAATTTTAGATGCAAGTAATTATTCTCAGTAGGCGCCCCTTTTTTGTTGACAAAACACTTCTGAAATAAGTGAATGAAACTGCACGTTTTTCTCTTCAGACCATAGGTGAATGTTTTGAAATGTCCAGATTGGACTGGAAAACTTTCTAGCTAAAAGCCTGAAGAATTACCACAAGATGGATTAGACAGAGCAAAGCTCTATCCCAGGGGTTCTCAACCTTTGATCCGCGGACATCTGGAGGGAGGGCGCAATGTCATCACAGGGGATCCATGAAGGCTTGAAAAAATGTTATGATTTAAATCTTGAGTTAAGTCTTGGGGGTCTGGTCACAAAAGGTATTTAAAGGGGGTCCGTGGTGAAGAAAAGGTTGAGAAACACTGGTCTATCATGTTTGCATAAGGCAATTTCCTATCATCTTATATATATTCAACTGTTGAATACCTCTACCCCCCCACCGAACATGGTCTCAACATACACAATTTTGTTTCAGACTTTTGTTTTGAATTCAAGGGGCTATGATAATGTTGAGGGGAGAAGAATGCATCATGGAAGGCTGGAACTGAATAGTTCATACAATGGGCACAAAGCAGGTGTTAGCCTTCACGTGACAGTTGGAACAATTAATCAGTGGAACAAATTGCCTCCAGAAGCTGTGAATGCTCCAACACTGTACGTTTTTAAGAAGAGACCGGACAACGATTTGTCTGAAATGGTATAGGGTTTCCTGCCAGAGCTGGGGGTTGGACAAGAAGATGTCCAAGATCCCTTCCAACTATTCCATTCCATTCCATTCCAAAGTGGGAAAGGGCAAAAAATCAGGGAGAAGCAATTTGATGTCATTCTTCAATACAGGGTTTTATTCTTCATACAGGTAGTCCTCAACAGTTCATTTAGTGACTAGTTTCAACTGCACATAAAGTGACTTAGGACCGTTTTTCACACTTACAACTGTCACAGCATTCTCATGATCACGTGATCAAAATTCAGATGCTTGGCAACTGACTTATATTTATGACAGTTACAGTGTCCTGGGGTCATGTGATCATCTTTTGTGAGTTTCTGACAAATAAAGTTAATAAGGGAGCCAGATTCATTTCACAACTGTGTTACTAAGTTAACAACTTCAGTGATTCACTTAATAACTGCGATAAGAAACATCGTAAAATGGGGCAAAATTCAGTTAACTAATGTCTTTTCTTAGCAACAGAAATTTTGGGTAGTCAAGGACTACCTGTATACAGCAAATCCAACCAGCTAATTTCCACTAATATAAATTAGAAGGTAAACTCTCTCTCTGAACTCCTAAGTTTTTGTACAATTCCAATATCCAATGGGAGAACATGTAAACTTTCCAGAAATTACACAACAGCATATCAGAAAGGTCTACTGGACAAATTAAGTTGTGTTTTAAACATGCTTGAAAATAATTAACTCTGGCTGAATTGTGTCATTTATTTACATTTTTTTAAAAAATCTGGTCAGATTTTTATTCAGCTTTTGAGAACAGCACATGCAACGAAACGTTCAGTTCACTTACCTTTCTCACTGTTAGTTGCTAGAAGGGAAGGTGGGCTTGTGGGCTTGGATTTGTCATAGTTGTTAAAGCTCTGGCTGCGCCGATTGTTAGCACTTGCTGGGCCACGGGTTTTCATTTCGCTGCCTGCAGCTGAAACCCTCGTGGTAGGACCTGGAAGCCTGTTTTTCAGAGTTAAAAAGAAATTAGTAAACAGGCTTACTCTCCAAATGTGGATGGAGTTGGTTTAGTTCAATTGGTTTGATATTGGTTTGATCCAATATCAAAATAGAGGAGGGCTTACCTTCTCTACAAAGACCACTGACCAAGTGAAGAGCTCCATGAAAACTCTAGCTCCATAGATCTATGCAGTTTCCAGTGCAAAAGCTTCTCTAACTAGCTGTCTAGGCATATATGTACCTGGATCTGCTTTTTCCAACTGTAGGAAACTGATTAGTGTTTTTGTATGGGAGATTTCACATCCCTTCCAAATTGGATACTGGTGTTTGACATATTATTGAATATCTGGGCATCAAAATGTTTAAATCTAAATGTTTGATTCTGCTGTGAGTAAAACATTCTGCTTTAAAGAGCTCCGGTAGACTTTGTGAAAAACTATAAATCTTATCTCCTTGAGACAGTGTTTCCTGCTTCTCTGTTCTAGTTATACAAATCTTCATGCACTAGGTAGAAAGCTTCTTCTGCAATGAAACCCAGAGAGTGTTCACATTTCTGCATCTAGATATGTAGGCTGCAACATGCCATATAGTCATTATTGACCTGATTTCTTCTCAACCTAAGTATATGCTAATTACAAATGAAGGCTTTAATTGAAAGAATCCTTATGTAAGTTCATACCTATATAAACATTAACTAAGACATTATTATGTTGAGAGAGGATGGGAGGGGGAGAGGGGGGAGGGGGGAGGGACGTAGATGATAGATAGATATAGACAGACAGCTAGAGAATTAGATGAGATAGATAAAGAGAGACAGACAGACAGACCGATGATTGATGATAGACAGACAGACAGACAGACAGACAGACAGACATTCTTGTCTCAAAGACCAGCTTCTAGAGTTGATATTCAGTGCTCTTTACTGAAAATATGCAGCATAATCCTTAGCAGTTTTGCTTTGGTATAAGCCCCACTCATTTCAGTGGAACTGATTTCCAAATATGTGTATTTATGGCTGATGTCTTAATGTTTGCGTGCTTAATGTTTATATTTTTTATCAAGTTATATAGAACCTCATCTTCATTTGGCAACAATGTGTGTGCAGTACAGAAGTTTTCAGCAGTTAACACCTTCTTAACCAGAAAGCACTTTGATGTATCAGTGTTTTCAGTTATCATGATAGCTAATTTCATTTTTCTTACTGAGTACAGAATGCAATGCTCTTGAGAAATAACCATAATCCCCTCTGATTAGCACATTACAAACCTTCGTTACTCCAGTAGCATTTTTATGACTCTAAAAAAGAAATGTTGACAAGATTTCCTTCCCAACACTTTCTAGACAGTGACCAGGAAGTGGAAAGGAGAGAAAAGGGAAGCAAGAAGACAGGTCAGCCTTAGCAGATGCATGCACATGCTTTCAAAGCTTATTAATAACATGTTCAAACACAAATCAACATCTTTAGCTCTCTCCTTGTTTGGATACAGAAACAGAATACAAGACTTGCTTTTTCTAAAGATGAGTTCTTCTGTTTTCAGATGCTTCTGAAGAAGAAGAAGCCAAGGTAAGCAATTAAGACAACCATTAGAGAATTGTACGTGGCAGTCATCACAAATGCACACATAAACAGCTTTAGATAAAGGAGGCGACCCAAATAAAAACTTTAAGGGTGGAGTCAGAACAGACTTGGAAGGAAAGGAACAAAAAAATTTTTTTTTTCATTTTGCATGCTTTGGTGGGGGCGAGGGCATTCATGCAGAGCTAACTTTGGAGAGAACAGATTTAATACAGAATTTATATCAATCCATATCTGGCCATTATGTTTGATTGGTAGCTGAGAACACTTCTCCCATATCTGCTTCTAATCATATGAAATGGAATAAAACTACATAAAGACATTCCTTCTCAAGAACCCAAACATGGACAATTTCAAAAGACAGATTTACTAGGTACAGGTAGAAGCATTGTCCAGTTTGATTCAAAATATCTCCTAAAGATTTCTTCTTGCTGTGGATCCATTTCAGTTTGTTTATATCTATCTATCTATCTATCTATCTATCTATCTATCTATCTATCTATCTATCTATCTATCTATCTATCTATCATCTAATTTCTAGTCTCATATTGTGTCCAATTTGACTGTAATTGAAGAAGATAATCTGAACTTACAAGCTAGACAAATGTAATGGCGGTGAAGCAAGAGTGATGGAATGGATATTTTATTGTAAAAATCTAGCAATTTTCTGCACCAAAGAGTGAATTAGGTAGCTGGAAAGGAGGCAGATAAATTATAGAACGGAAGTAATACCTTGCAGTTTGTGGACAAAAAGGCATAGCATAATGGTGCATTCCAAAATACAGATTTATGGGGCATTTCTATTAAAGTTTGTCACAAGAACTTTAATCTGTGAAAAATAACATAGGCATTTCTAAAGATCAGAGAAAAATGAATGGACTGAAAACGTTATTACTCATTCCCAGGCAGATTAGAAGTTTGCTATTATAAGACATTCAGAAAAAAGATGGCATGTATGCTGCTGCATTCCATCACTTGACATAGGAGATATCCTCACTGCTATTTGTTAGTGTTGAGGAAACTATTAGGACTTTAAATGCATCAGCAATAAAGAGTAATTAGAAAGAAAGTTGAAACAGGGGAAAGGATGTGATTAACAATTTTCTTTCTGTTTCCACTATGGAAAATTGACAGCATTTATTTTGTCATTTAAGACTGTTTAGGCATAGATAGCAATAGCAATAGCACTTAGACTTATATACCATCCCATAGTTCTTTACAGCACTCTCAGGCAGTTTACAGAGTCAGCATATTGCCCCCGACAACCTGGGTCGTCATTATACTGACTTTGGAGGGATGGAAAGCTGAGTCAACCTTGAGCAGGTCAGGATTCGAACTCCTGGCAGTGAGCACAACCTGCAATACTGTACTCTAACCACCATCATGGCTAGATGATATACAGAAGGCATGATATGACTTCCACATTGCCTCCATATATTTCTGTGCTTTTGTGAAAGCAATTGAAATGCAAACATCTAGCTGTGCGGGAGGAGCTGCGTATACATAAAAACATCTATGTGTTTGGGATCCCCTGGACCTGAGACAATGGCAGCAATGCATGCATTGTTCCTGGGCAATTTAGGTTCCCACATCGAAGAACATCCCAAACGAGCATGTTATGTTGGGACTGGTGCTAATAATGTGCCCTATTGCATTTTAATAAGCTGAAACAAAAATTCAGATTTGACATAGACTGCTGCATTACTATTATGTACTAGAAATCCTCCGAGGTCCCTCTCAACCCTATGATTCTGCATAGTTTTATCTCATATCTTAGCACTACTCAGTGAGAGCTACCCATCTTCAAGCTACAGTAGTAATAAATCTGGGTATATCACATCCATTATTATAACATATATTCTGATATAAAGATCAATAGAAACCAAACAGCTACTAGAATGCCTTTATTTAGAGGAAATAGTAAGAGGCTAAGTAGGACACTAATCAGTCAGCTAATCAAAAGGAGTTCTCTCAGATTATTCATAATATTTGGTTTAAAATCAACAGGTAAGCATTGGTGAGGCCTGAAACATGCAGACTGGAATTGTTGCAAATGGGGTTATCCATGCTTTTCATTAGAGGAAGAAACGCTAACCTAGAATTCTTTTTCTGACCGAGAGTGAATCGGATGATTTTGCTTTGAGATGAGTCCCTGGGTGATGCACTGTACAACAAGAAAGGAAAAAAAATATATTGGAAGATGCAAGTGAGTAAAGAAGAAATATTAATATAGAAAGCCTCTGAGCTAAAAGATATGGAAAAATAATTTATCCAGATGTTTTCAAAGGAGAAAATAATGTTGCTCACCCCAGTCAAATGTCTAGACATGATACTTTACTAAAACAAAAAACAAAACAAAAAAACACAACCTTCTATGTACCAAAGCAATGACAGTAGAGTTTGAGCCTGCACATTTATATCACAATCAAATATTATTTTTTGCAAAATGTCACAAGTGAATTTACATTGTAAAAATAAATGATAAACCCTCCCCCTCCCCCACAGGGTGATATAATGAGGCAGGCCCCATATAATTGAATACATTTTGGTGCTGATCAGAGAATTATTTTTTTACTTATTGTAATAAATACCAAATTTCACCACACGAGGGTGCCTGCCAAAGAAAGCTTCATGAAAAGGAATTGAGGGAAACCTCATCATGTAAAAAGTAAAAAAAGCAATGGTAAAATTCAATGTGTATGATCCTCATATTCTTTCTCTCTCTCTCTCCCTCCCTCCCTCCCTCTCTCTCCCTCCCTCCCTCCCTCCCTCTCTCTCCCTTCCTCTCTCCTCCCTCCCCTCCTTTCTGTCCAGGTTCATTTTGTTATTGACAAAGATAGGTATTGTGTGCTATGCTATGCTGAAAATAATGCTAACTATATTTCTTGTAGGCAAGTAAGCTTTTTTCTTATATGAAAAGATACGTTGAATGTTTCAGAGGGAGGTACATTTAAAAAGACTGGCCCCAGCCTCTTTATTAGAAGTACAAAAGCATCGGGATCCTATTCTTTTAAGAGTCACCACTGTTTTGCAGTTAAACAGTCAGGTATCCCCATGTTGTATATTTCTTTGTTTCCTGAAAAACTAATAGTTGTTTATAGGGGCAAGGCTTTCAATGAGAAATCAGCATGGGGCTAGCATTCTTCCTTCTATCCTGGCAACTGCTTTAAAGCATGAAACACAACATTGAGAAATCCAATCATCTCCAGGCCCTGGAAGATCCAATTACCTCACTGTAATGACAGTAGAATAAAGCATACACAGTTGTGTAAAGAATTAAAGAAGGAATTCTCTTGTCAGTAGCTGCAACCATATTGGATTTTGCATACACTCATTCCAGCCCAATTAAGGGATACATATTTCTGGAAAGCAATTTCTGCACCTAGTCCCATGATTGGAATCCCAAGCTTGGCTTTTCTTCATACAGGTCCTTCCCCTACAATCCAATTGCTAAGATTGCACAAATGGAGTCCAGTTGCAAAACAGTAATTGCATTATCAGCTGTTCAGAGTGCCAACATCCCGCAGGCCTGAAATGCAGTTCTCCCCACCCTTGCTCAATTGGTTGAAAAGCTGAACAATGGGATGTAGTATATATTCTTTTGCTTTGTCACCTTACAAAATTGATCTGGGTCTCAAACCAACTGCCAGGATCAGACACCCAGCTATTATTTACAGTGTCCATGAGCGCAATGGCACCGAATGCTCCTTCAGAATGTTTGAAATACACAGAATTATTATTTTTAAAATAGAACATTCCACAACTTTAAAAAATTTTTTTTAAAAAAAGAACAAAGTGAAAATGGTAACAATGGCTGTAAACTTACAAGATTGCCCTAAGTCATGAAACTTTGAGTGACACCTCATAAATCTCATATAATAAGAAAGAATACTTGTGCAATCTCATGCTGAGATTTTTCATCACCCTTTTAAGATTTCTTATCAGCCTGGAATTGATATTAGCAATTACAGGTGATCCTCATTCAACAACCACTTGTTTAGCTAATAATCAAACTTGTGACAATGCTGAACAAGTGCTACTTATATCTAGGCCTTGAAGTTCTGACCACTGCAGCATCTCCACAGTCACATGATAGCAATCCAGGCCCTTCAGAACTAGCTTTGTTTTCCAACAGTCACAACATCTCAAGGTCACCTGATAATGATTTGTAACCTTCCCTGCCAACTTCCCAAAGGGGAAGATGGCAGGAAGTTGGACATTAGAGTCATGTGAGGTTTGCTTAAGAATCTGCATAGTCCTCACTTAATGATAGTAACTAGAACTGCTGTTGCTAAGCAACACAGTCATGTGACATTCTACTTTACAACTGCACCATTTAGCAATGGAAGGTCTGGTCCCAATGACTGTTCTTAAGATCACCTGTATATGATTTCATAAAACAGCTCACAAAAAAATGGCTGAACCCTGTCTTTCTTACAAGGTGCATCTGCTATAAGTACAAATATATTGAAATAACTTGCTGTGAAACTCTTGGAATTTGGAAAAGCAATGGTTGGGGGTGTGGGGGATGAAAAAGCCCACTCACCTGGACTGCATTTCTGGTTGTGCTTTTAACTGAAGCTGTGCTGCTTGCTGGGGATGTTGGCACTGAGTCTGAGGCGAAGCTGGCACCAGTGGTTGTGGTTGTAACTGCTGGTCAGGTAGTCCCACCTGGCTGGGGGACGGAGAGCTTACTTGCTGGGATGAGGTGGGTGGTTGCTGGGATGGAGAGTGCTCTGAATGTTGCTTTGGGGACTGCTGTTGCTGCTGCTTATAACGCGATAGGCTAAAGAAAAGGCCCAGGATGGCCTTTAAATTCCCATTCCTGATCTCTGAAAGGCAATTTAAAAAGAAGTATTTATATCATGAAATTGCATGATGACCCAGTTGAACAAATGTTTTGCTAAATTTCAACTTTCTTTGTTCGGCTCAGGCTCCTTGAAGATTCAATTGATCAAAATAAAATTAGAGAATCCTTGCAGAAACAAAAGAATCTTCCAAAAAATTTAATATTTTTTCCCCTTTTTAGACAGAGGGAGATATAAATTGCTTCTCGTGGCCATGGTCCTCCAGATATCATCAGTTCAGGGTCAGGCCAAATAATTGTGTATTCAATGAAAAAGATAAGGAAATATGTGACAAAATATTCTGATAAGAAAAAAGTGCCATTCAAATTCTTGCCCTTTTTTTTTTGTTTCCTTTGACAGTTTGGTTTGGATTATTTGTTGTTCCTAATTTACAGAATATTCTGGAGAAGAAATGCCCTGGCCTACTAAAACTACATCTAGGAAAACTGCAGAATTAAGATCCCCACGTATACAGAAGCCAAATAAATGTGAGTATCAAGACATTGTCTCTCATCTTTGCACACGTTGTATTTATTTCATGTAAACATGGAACTGGCAATTGGCAAGGCTTGGTGTGTCTCGGCAGCAGGAGTGGGTCAGCCAGTGTGACCTTTTCAGAAATACTTTCAACATGTGCGAGGGGTCATGTAAACCTCTAATAGTCTGGGACTTGACTGTACAGGAAAATGCCATTAAGAACAAATGCAATTAAAAGCCTCAGTAACTTGATTCTTCAGAGATATTAGTAAACCTGATATCCCAAAATGGGAAAAGCAAACTATCACTGGACTTTGTTATGTGTTGGTTCCAGTGTTTCCAAAATAAGTCATAAATGGTGCTTCCAATGAACTCTACAAATGTATTTCTTCTTATCTCAGGAGATAGACTGAGGTAATTCACCTGGCATCTTGCAATTGGACTTTGTACACAGAGGGCTCATCAAGCTTGGTCTGAATTACTTCCTCTTACTACCTCCTTCTCCCTTTTAGGGCTGTTTAAGTACATAGACTCCAAGCTTCAATCCTGTGAGTGTATAACTAGTCATTTCCATTCCAACCACAAAAAAGAGTTTGAGGTTTTTTTTGTTTTGTTTTTTTAAGCTTAAAACAAAATACTGCCAGATGTCACGGTTTTTAAGGCACAGAGTTTCTTTTTGGTCTGGAGTTTGGAAATTTCCATGCTGTGAAGTTCCTTTGGTTGCTTCGATTTCCTTTGCCCCATTATTACATTTTAATATTTGTTTTCTCCTTGAGATGTGAAATCATTCAGCTCTCTAATGAGAAAAAAGGAAGACAACGGAGAAAACCGACAAGGAGATGGAGCACTTGTACATATAAATTGTGTAGGCTTTGTTCAAAAATCTCTGCAAGTACATTTGTGCCATTTTATATTTAAACCCAAACAGAACTTTTTTTTCCTACAAGCCAATCAACCATGAGTCATTAGATTCTGAGAATAATACAGAGAAGTATTAATCAGGCTTTACTGGAAGTACTTGATCATTCTCAAAAATGATGAACCTCATAACCTATTCAGAGAAACACAGAAGCCTGTATCTGGTCATTCTAGGCTAACTTGAATATAAATTTGAGAATCCAGTGCTATCTGCCATGTCTGCTCATTTAATATTTCACCTTCATGCATAAATACAATATTTCTCCTTACAATCAACCAAAGAATGGAAGACAGCTAGAAAAACAGTATAATTATCTCACTGGGATTTCTCCAGTAATCAAAGAGTTAATACTCAGAGCCAAAGGATTCTGTTGGCAGGCTACAAACTGGGTGCCACAACTGAAAAAAGAAAATCTGTCAGCTGGGAGGACTTTTCTGGGTTGTGAATCTTCTTCGTAAGCGTTCTGGCAGCTGACACATACAAACATACTCTCAAATTCACTTGGGCTCAAGGAGCTGTGTGAACTCAATAGTAGGGCGGCTGCTTTTGTTGTCAAGGTAACTGTGCTACGTAGTCTGAAAAGAAAAACTGCATGGCTTGAGGAGAGACCCACAGCTCATGCAACCTGCCTCACAGATAAATAACCAAGAAAAAATAGTCTCACCTTGATTTCCATCTGAGATTAGTGAAAGAGATGTGAGATAGAACATACAGTGGCAGATTTAACTGCCGTTTATTTGAAAGGCTTTCTTTTAAATGGATTTCCGCTTACAAATATAATGGCAAGTGAAAGTAAAAGTTCACCTTAGAACTGAGATAAACATGCAAATGCCAGACCAATCCCCTTTTGAGCATACAAAGGAGTGTGGAAAAATAAAAGTAGGGATGCTCACAACGTGATAAAAGCCAGAAAATTTTACATAGAGTATTTTGTTAAGCAGAACCAAACCAACCAAGCAAAGCAAAGCAAAGCGTGAATTACATTACCTGTGAAGTACAATGCATTTTTGACCCAAATTATCCATGTCAGTGTAAACAGCCATTAATTTTATCACAGCAAAATGACATTGCATTTATAAAAATAAAATTAGCCTCCTACTTATACCTATTATTAAAACTGTCAGAAACAGACCTATATTAGATCCCAACAAATGTGAAAGTATTTTTTTTTAATATGAATGAAGCAGTAACTCCCTGGTACAAATAAAATGAAGAAAACAACGAAAGGACAGAAATAGAGTGGAGATGGAAGAGAGTGAATTTATTCTAATTAATGTGCATTCCAATAAGTTCAGAAACCTACTTGTTTATATCCAGCAGCCTTATCCAGAAAGAAAGAATGGATGGGCCATAGCTCAGGGATATAGCACAAATTAGATATGTAAATACAGTATTCCTGTTTAATTTTAGCATCCCAGGTGGGGCTGGGAGACACTATGTTGTTAAGCCTTAGACTACATCAGATAGTTATCCTTGGTCACCATAGAAGATAATACTGAGCTGAATGGATCAAGATTTCATATGAGGCAACTATTTTTATGAATGGCTTCAGATTCTTTACTGAAAGGTCCATCAGTTATCTGGTCTGAGTAAAAATAAGGTAATTCAACCATTGCTTAACATATTTCTGTTGCTTTTTCCCACAAATAGTTCTTACATGGCTTTCTAGTCATTTTTTCTTATGCAATAATTTACCCCTTTTTGGCTTTTCATTGTGAAATATTCCATCTAAGAATTTTTCACTGTCACCCGCTCAAAATCATCAGCCTCTTGTATCGACCTAATCATGTGACCATTCTCCCTAAACATTTATCTTTCAAGATCTATAATGAATTTCTTGCATTTACCCTCAAAGCATTTTAGAATTTTGTTTATTATCACACTGAAATTGGATTTGACCAGTATGCCTGTTCAAAATCTTTCTCTAATTCAAACTTGAAGCTTTCAACCTAAGGTTTAGAAGAAATGACCTGAATACATAGTGTTCCCAATGTTTGCTTAAATCTTCATCATGCTTTCCTCCTTTTCCCTGTGATGAATGTTGAAATTTAAATCCTTAGGGCATGAACAGCTTGCTATTTAATATATAACACACTGATAGTGAAGGTAATTAATAACTATTATGACTAACAGTATATTATTATCATTACTATGATTTGTTAGTGTTACTCAGTCTAAGCCGGATTTCCTTCTATTTCATTCATTTTATTCCTGTTAAAAATCACTGCACATTTTGAATCCCAAATAAAAATTTGCAGATAGAAAATTTCCCATAGAATAATAAAATTCAATTTGAAAGTAGTCTTACCTTCTGCAGATAGTCCCTGTATGTTTATTCCTTTGGCAGCCAGGAAACTCAGGCACACGTCTATGTTTTCAATCTTAAAAAAATAAGGGATAGGGGAGAAAATAATTTTTAAAAATGTGCTGAAATTAACTTGTACTTTTGTTCAGTATTAGACAAGAAACTAATTGGTTATGAAATGTTCATGTTGAGAACAGAATCCTATTTGCATAATGGATTCCTTATCTCATCTATTGTTCGCCTGTGTTTATCAATATTGGTCTTGGAAGTTTCAACCAATCCTTGACTAGAAATGGAGAGAACAAGGACAGTAGCAGATAGAGAAAGGATCCCATATGCTGATAGCAGTCCCTTATTAGATTGAGTCTTGGATTATTGGCTAAATATGCTGAACATTTTGTTATTATATTTGTATCTCCTTTTTAATTCCAAGAAAGTACAGTAAGTACAATGTTTCCTGAATAGTACATAGTTCCTTGCTTACATTTTTGTGGACTGACATTTTTGGCTTAGATTACTTACGCTGGAATAAAATCCATGTGTAAAACTTCTTGTGAGTTGCATTATCTTAACCACTATAGCTAAGGTTTTAATTTTTATTTTTTTTGATAATTCTCATGATATGAGAAGAATTGCCTTGCATGCAAAGTACTTCTCCATAAACATTCCTAGCAATGCCCTAGCAGCAGCACAAGGCAAAAGCACAACTTTTCATTGTTTCATATTGTCTTTCTCAAAATTAAACAGTAACCTTATAATTATTTGACATGAAAATACCATTTATCTGAAATAAAACACCAAGTAAAAATTTTTAGAAGTCATAGCAGAAAAATACAAACCTGAACCAGAATCCAGAGCATGTTTAACCATACAATTAAACAATTATTCATTCCTCAATTTTTTTCTAAAAAGCAAATTATTATCTCTCAGTTTGGTTCTCCTCTAAGATGAACAGACTCAAATGGGTTATATAAAAGTTTGGCATTTCCTTCATGAAAACGGCAACAGTTTTATACCTTCCACCAAAGGATTGGTTGATCGTTTCTACCTATTCCTCCAAGTGAACTGTGAAAGACTCTTTTTTCCCACTTACTATTTTGTTTTAGAAAGGAATAATACTTCTAATACCAGGTTTCTTATTGTATGAAATAACTACAGCATAAAAGTAACAATCAAAAGAATGAAATAGAATTCACTCAACAATTTTCTTTGACTGACCATCCAAACATAGCCAGAACTATAGTAACACTTTGCTTCTACCACCGTGTAAATAAGTGTGACTCTGACTGATGAGGACAAGTGATGACAGGCTACAATAATATAATCCAGTCTACAGTGAAGCTCACTCACTAGAACTAGCTGTTTATCTTCCATAATACGATCATAATCAAATATAAACATAATATAAATACTATCCAAACCAGTTTCTTAAAAATCTGGAACTGAAATTCTGTTACTTTACTGAGAACTTTTTAAAAATAAGATTGGAAAACATTAATTTTAGAGATACGTAACAAATGGAAAATATTTCTTGTATCTAACCTGAAACAATCATCATATATTGGAAGCTTTACCCAACTATTTTTGTTCAGCCATGAACAGACAGAAAGAAAAGTTTGGTTCTTTTGGGTTTCAGCCAAAACAAAATATAGAGGGATCCTAGAGCAGCTGTTCTCCAACCTTTCTGGCTTTGCAGACTGGGGGTGGTGAGAGGGGATAGTTACACACGAGCAGGCGAGTGAATGTGTGTGCACAGCTCTATTCACACAAGTGGAGCTATGCACGCGCTCATCCACCACTTCCACAGCCCAGTTCTGAATGGGCTGCAGTCTGGTAGTGGGCTGCAGCCCAGGATTTGGGGCCCCCTGTCTTAGAGTGATTCGTACAGCGTGAGAAGAGCAAGGCTACTATGCTTCATCCCTCTCTTCCTCTACATGGCTTGTTAACTGGCTTGTCCACCTACCATCTTCTCAACTGCCCTCTGCTCCCACCTACCATCTGTTTCCCCTCCCAGCCATTGTTACCAATGTCATAATTCATTATATTTTACGGACCATCCTCCTTGCACGTTCTCCTTCTTGTCTACCCTCAGTTATTGCTGCCACTAGTGATACCTAGGTGTGCTATTGCTTGGGAAACTCTTCAGCCATTGCTTTTCCTCAGCCTTCCTTCCCCAAACTTTCTCTACCGAGAACAATTATTCTTTAGTATAAATTTTAGTCAGAATCCTATTTTATTCAGTGTATAAACATGCATGCATTCATATTTCAGTTCAGATCACCCTACCAACTGTTTCAACACAAGAGCACTTCATACACATAATGTTTTGTGTCCTCTTTGAATACATAGCATTATTCCATAAGTCACCTTACTGCCTGGTTGCAGTCAGAAAGGGCCAGCCTTTCTCCCCCAAGAGAGAGGTTCATCTACGCAGACTGCCAGGACCTGCTTCCAATAGAAAACTATTGTGCCCGGTGACTATAAACAATTGCTATGCTTCTCCTATAGATGAACAGAATCAGAACCGGATCCATCATGTAGCTCAGCAGCCCCCAACCTTTGGGACACCAGAGACCGGTTTTAATGGAGAGAAGTTTCTCCTTGGACCAGAGGGAGTGTGGTTTCATTGCTGCCTGCATCTCACGGATGAGGCACCTTTTGTTTATGTGGCCCAGTTGCATGCTGCATGCTGCAGAGCGGTTCCAGTCCACGGACCAGGGGTTGGAGACCCCTGATTTAGCTGAAATTCAAAAGAATCAAACCAGATAACAAGAACCCAAAATAAAATATTTCCAACAGATGGCTATCCAGTCTCTTCCTAAACTGACAAGCTTCTCTTATTCTTATGAAGTTTTTTCTAATGTTCAATCAGAATCTTCTTTTGTGTAGCCAGTTATTTCATGCTTGATACTCTAAAATGACAGGAACAGGTCTTTTCTCTCTTCTGCATAGCACCTCTCTATGTACTTTAAAGGTGTTACCAATACACTCACTTTTTCTCCATACTATTTATAGCCAGTTCCTCAGTCTCCTGAACATTTTTATTGCCTTCTTTGAAAATACAGTCACAGTTGAAGTGGGATTTTATTGGTATAAAATGTAAGGGAATTGTTATTATTTCTGGTGATGTCAAAATTATACTTCAAGGTAGCATAAAACTGCATTTGATTTTTTACAAGCCATGTCACACCATTTATTCATTTGCAGCTTGTACTCAACAATTCGAAGAACTACTTGATACGTGTTATTACCAAACCAGACAATCTCCACTCTTCTCTGTTGCATTGAATTTCTATTTTCATGCTGATTTCTAATTATCATGGTATTTTTTCAAGGCAGCAGTAACAGAAGGATAGGCCTGTAGTTTCCTGAGCTCTTTTTTCCCCCCTTTCTTTTGCAGAGAGAAACATTTGCCCCCTTTCATTCAATATGGGGTTTTATTCCTTCAACTCACACAGGATTCAGTTTATCATGGTCCTCTTTATCATGGTTGACATGTTTTGGCCACAAGCTTTCTAACTGGAGTAGTACACTTTTCATTTTTACATAATTCTGCTGCCAGTGAAAGCTAGAATTGTATCTTGTTGAATACTGAATTATATCACTGTTATTCTTCAAAATTATAATTCTTCACTATTATTTTTTGCACGCAGTGAAGCAGCTTAACATCATGTTTTAATGCATTTTTAAAATGCCCAGGGCTCTATAAATAATCTGAAATGACAAAGTGTCCACCTACACATGGGAAATGATTTCAATTGGTCACCTAGAGTTTCAGATTTCATGCAAAAAAGAAAAGAAAAAGAAAGAAAAAATCATCATTCAATATATATTTTGTTACTGGCTAAAATGACTGTATATTTTTTAAAAAACTGTTTAATAACAAACCTGCTTTATTAATTTATAATATAGTGTTATAATAGCAACCTATAAAGATCTGCATTGGGAAAAGCAAAACAAAATATTTCAAGTGTATAGTAGTAACTACGTCTGGCAAGTGTCACTAAAAATATTAAGACTGGTTCAGGTCAAACCAAGACTATGTCAGAATGTCAATATGCACAGAGTGACATCATGACGCAAACTCCATCTTTATATTCTTACAACCATACTCATCCAAACATAAAAGTTGCAGATGTTGATTCATGATGCAAATTTCGTTCCTTGCTGCTGCCACTAAAGACATCTTCTTTAGAAGGTATTGGTACCTTCTTCCTCACTCTAAGTTATCATTCATTCTTTTTTTCTCAAATAATTTTATAGCATCTTAAATGTCACTGCTATAAAAGTCTCCTTAGAATTCAAGTCAACTCTGGTCCATGAAGCTTTCTTGGCAACAGTAACAAAGGTGTCTGTCAATCTCTTTTTCCAGTATGTTTTTTCAATTTGTATCAGTAGTCTTCACTTAATTAACACAATTGGGACTGGAATCTCAGTCACTGAGTGAAGTAGCCATTAAGCGAGACATCACGTGACTGCCCATGTTACTGCATTCCTCAATGACCATAATCTGAACACTCCTGGTTGCAGTCATCAAGCAACTGCATAGGTTGTTAAGCAGATGGAGTAATAGGTAAGAAGTATGTGAGGGAAGGGGTCAGGTAGGCTCCATTTAGGAGCCTAATAGTCTCCCTGTCATAATCCAAGTAGGATATTCAGCATCTGGGGGAGATTCATGTGTGTGCAACCTCCAAAGGGCTTCCTAGGGCTTCCCTGACCTGCCTGATGCACCCCATATTTGTTACTTTATTGTGCTCAGATTTTAACTCCCTCTTATCTCTGGGGGTTGACTGAAAGAGCTGCCTGCCAGGGTCTGAGCTGATCTGCTTCTCCACCTTCTAAAGGATTTCAGCTCCCCTCTGCCAGGAACATCTTCAGCAGGGTGTAGAAATGGAGCTTAGATCTCTATACTCCACTGAAGGTGCTCAGTTTTCCTATGTTCATGGAAGGGAATACTTTCAGAAAGGTACAGCTTAAGCTCCTGCCCTGGACATGAAAGGAGCCTCCAACTGGGCATCCTCCAGGCAATGGTGATGTCATCAGATAATCTTTTCAATCTGGAAGTGTGTCAGTGCACAAATGTAACCCGAACAGGGTACAGGAACAGAGTTCAGATCTTTGGCAGCTCCCTAAGTGGCTCAGTGGCTAAGACGCTGAGCTTGCCGATCAGAAAGGTTGGCGGTTTGAATCCCTGGTATAGTTCTCCTGCGTGAGCAGGAGGGTTGGACTAGATGACCTCCAAGGTCCCTTCCAACTCTGTTACTGAGCTCTGTTTCTCCACACCAAAGGAGATCATCTTCCTTTGGCAAGCAGCTTGTTCAGCCAGCCCTCATAAATAAGAGGGAATCCTTTCAAAAGATGGCAGCCGCTTACAACCTTCCCTGCTGGCTTCCCCATTGACTTTAGAAAAGCCAGCAGTCAAGACTGCAAATGGCAATGGCATAATTGTGTGGTGCTTATCAGTTGTAAATATGATTTAGATTTCTAAAGCCCCAGATCACTATCATCTGACTTAGAGGGCTTATTTTACAATGTCCAGGTGTGTTTTATGGGCCATAAAGCACCCTTTCTACACCCATAATAACTTAGAACAGTCTTGAGCCTTTGAGCCTTGTTGTCTCCTACCCACTGATCATCATTTAAAACAAATGTTAGTATAGGCCAAGAAATGCTAGATTCCAGTGGCAGGCCTCAATCTTTATTCAGTACCAGTCTATCTGGGGCCATCCCATGCTAGGAAGAATTGACTGATGTAAGAGTCATCACCACCTGTACTCCATGAAAGTCTGCAAAAGTCAGGTTTATAGCAGCCACTTGCATCTGTAGCATTTAGAACACCATGCATTTCTAACACAAATCTCTTCCTGCCCTCTCCAAGTGTCAGGTTGTGAGTTCTTATACATCACATACCCTGTATGGCCATTATATTCCCCACCTAGCTTTGGGTTCTAATATGCAGTTTTGAATGAACATACTAATTGGAAATTACCCGCTTGGTGTTTTTTTTTAATCCATTGAAGGAATACAAAAGCAATTTACAGACCTTACCACTAACCATTTATTAGTAATTTAAGGAGATACGATAATCTTTATAGAGCAGTGATGGCTAACCTTTTTGCCATAGTGTGCCAAAAGTGGGGGGAGCGCAGTGGGGTCACACGCACGCATACCCACATCCATAATTCTATGCGCCCCACGCCCCTGTGCTCCCCCCACTTTTGGCATGGGATGGCACATTAGGCCTGTTTTTTGCTCTCCCCAGGCTCCAGAGCCTTCTAGGAGCCTGGGGAGGGCAAAAATGGCCTTTCCCACCGCCACCCCCCCCCCCCCGAGGCTCTCTGGAGGCCAGAAACAGTGTGTTTCGTGACTTCTGGTGTGCCCAGAAGGTCCAAAAATCAGCTGGCTGGCGCACGCATGTGTGCCGGAGCTGAGCTTGCATGCCCACCGATATGGCTCCGCATGCCACCTGTGGCACCTGTGCCATAGGTTCGCCATCACGGTTATAGAGGATTCAAAGTCATTCCCAACACTGGGGCAGATTTTTTTTTAAATGAAGTTGACTTAGAATGGGATACCATAGCAACTTTTTAAATGATGCAATATACTGAACCCAAATATTTAATACTTACGAATAATAGAAGTACATTTGGCTGGATATCTAAAGTAGGCATTTAATTTTATGTTTGATATGAGAAGTATTGATTTATGTATTTGTAACTGTCAACTTCTCTTCAAAGTGAAATATAAAAGCTAATTACTAAATCTTACCATCACATTTCTTTCAGGCACCCTGTTTTAGTTCGTAGTACTTGAGTTGAGCTTCCAAAGGTTTTATAAATCGCAAAAAGACAGGGCATCACTGAATGTTTGCTCTGTAACTTAGAGACAGGAAAAATACTCTCTGTTGTGACAGTTGTCATGATATCATTTTTCTAAGAATCTCCTGCACAGCAACTTCATGTAAATTATCCCTGCTGAAGCAGAGAGATGAGACAATCTGACGGCTGCCTCAGGCATTTCACATATAACAATAGCAGCCTTAAAGGTAGGTGTCTGAAATATGAGCTTTATTTATTCACTGCTTTCTGTATACAGAAATAATAGTAATAATAACAGCCACAGAGTGAAGAATAGCCATCAAACAGAAGCCATTCATAGCACAGTATGAAATTAGGATAGGCTTGGAAAACCACTTTAGTGGGTAAGGCACCAGGCTAGAAACCAGGAGAGACTGTGAGTTCTAGTCCAGGAAAGCCAGGTGGTGGCTTTAAATCAGCCACTCTTTCTCAGCCCACAATATCAGGCTCGGCAGTGACAAGGCAGTCAATCAATTATTGTTACAACCAAAAGGATCAATACTTGGTTAGCAATTTAAAAAACCAAGAAAAGTGAACCCTGGACTTATGAGAAAAATTAGGAAGAAAAAAAAAGAGAAGGGATTAAGATACGTCAAACAAAACTTTTACTATTCTAAAGTCTGAAGTGTTTTTAAAAAGTATAAAGTTGACCTGATCAACCATTATGAAGAATGATGGCCACAAAGCTCCCCAGATGATGCTACTGAGGAGAGACAGCCATCTTTCTGATTAAATTACAACTGGTTGCTGAAAATGATAAGGTTGGTTTTGCATCAGAGCCAGAGTGAACCTGTACCTCTACAAGTGACAATAGTGAAATATAATTGGCAAAATGATCTTGGTAGCTTGAAAACAGCTTAATTGTTGTTTGTGCTATGGCTGAATGTCACTTCTGAGAGAAGACAGAATGAGATTGTTCAAGAGCTTTCCATTGTTTCATAAAATTGAATAAGATATCAACATATTGATATACTGTATTCCTAGGCAGAAGGTACGTATTGTGGAGAGAGCACAACATGGCAATCTATATCTCCAATTTACTCATGTTACCACTGATCCCTGGACCCACATCTTTCATAGAGTTATCGTTACTCACACTGAGCACCAAACTGCAGTACATGCCCATTTCATCCTTATTTGGAACTCATCAAATATATGTATAGAAGCCATAGCTTTGGGGGCTATGCAGGCCCTAGAGCTCAGCATTGTGGACAAAGGAGTGTATATATCTGTTTACAAAGAAAAATATAAATCTCTTTCACCAAAAGATCAAGTAGAAGTCATTCAAATTAGGGCATGTCATGTATATCACCTGTACCTTCTGATCCAAGAGCTTAAGAAAAGGAAGCAGGACGGTATATATCAGTGTGAAGATAGAATTACATGTATAGTTGGAGATTCTCAAAAATCAAGTCAATTGCCAATTGTTAGAGATGAGTTCCTCTGCTGGGACAAAGGATTTAATCAGATGGTTTCAACATTACATTCTATGAGTAATTTGGTGCTTGTTCAGATGAATAATGCCCAGAATCATTATTCTCATGTTACACCAAGGGCTGAGTTTATATCCCAGTAATTCTCCTACCACTGTATAATTACTATAGCACTAGTATTTAGAGATGAAGGTTTAGGGACTTTCCTGAGGCTCAACAAAGCAATGTGTTTCAATCTTGGCAACTTTAAGATGTGCAGCTTCGGCATGCTGCACATCTAGCTGGGAGTTGAAATCCACACATTTTAAAATTGCCAAAATTGAAAAACACTGCTTACAGTAGCTGGAGGAAGAGCAATCTCTGCTCTTTAGCCATTGTTCTGCACAAGCTCATGACTTGATTGTAGGCAAGATTCCTTATAGCAGGAGTATTGAGAAGTACAGTTGATCACTCTCTAGAATTCACCTCTCTTTTAAAATGTTATTTGGGACTGAAGAGGGACAACATGGGTACCAAGCAATCCCAAACTTTCCAAAATCAGGCATGTCTGGTCCTAGTTCTTTCTCCCCCCCCCCCACTCCCGATCTGGAATATGTCCTTTATGTGTGGTACAAAGCCTAATGCTGGCTTTGAATACATGGAAGTGGTATACGTATGTCTTACAGTTGCAAATGCTGTGGTTTTTTGAAAGAATGTGAGTACCAGTATGTGAACATTTCCTATAATTACATATTAGTACTTGTACCATTTTTATACCTTTTTACCCATTTGAAGACAAAGTTCATGAATTATATGATTCAGGCTCTGGTAGCGGAAACCCATACTTAAAACTTACTCTGTTTACAATAATACTAGTAACATTTAAGCCAAGTCAGCACCTGATCCAAAACAAATACAAGAAAGTTTGCCAAAAGGAGATTCTATGTTTTCCTTTAGTCTTTGTACAAATCTGGCAGCTTGTCCTATTTTCAGCCACTTTTGTCATGTTCTTCCTGTTGCTGCTGAGGGCAGCTTTTTAGGCAGAACAGAGGGAAAAGAAGAAATGTGAACTGAAACCAAAGACTTTATCCACACATGAAGGGGAATGGCATCAAGGAACACAGAAGCAATCAAAAGATGATCAGAATCTATACATTGAATTTCAATGTAGTACAAATCTTCTTGATGTTATAACAAGGTTATAACATCCCAAGATATCAAAAGCATGTGGTTTGCAAATGTTAATATTCTTAAGTTTAATTAAGCAATTATTTATTGCTTAAATAATTGTTATAATAACTAAATATTGTTCTAAGCATAAGCAACAGGTAGTATTGACATATTAATTTTTAAGAAGTAATTTGAAATGACTATTTGAACATAATCTAATAATATATATTCATGCATGAGAACTAAGAGCAGTACATTATTTGATGGATTATATTCATTTAAACTATGTCAAGGAGAATTTTCCAGGGGAATAACCTTATTTCAGCTTGTCTCAAACTGGATGTAGAGCTAATACAGCTGTTTGCATTATCTCCTCCAAAGCAGAATGGTTGACTGAGGATTATGGGAGTAGAAGTCTAGATCATCAAGGAAGATAGATTGAAGAAGGCTTCCTGATTGGCAAAGTCAAATACAAATGCTAGATCAATCAGAAATAACTTATACTGTAAATCGTTAACTTAGAATCACTGGTGCAGTTGATTTCACTTTTTCACCCAAATATTTCCCTTCTCCCCAAACATCATAAGTTTACATTTGGAGAAAAGTGATGCTGAAATAATAGAAGCCACATACCTCATACAGCAATCTCATATCATGGTCAGGACAATGCCAAAAGAAAGGAGTTCATCATGTTCCTATTTTTCTTGTAAACAACAGTCCAAGACCATCTATCATTTCTGTTTCAGTCAGAAGCTACCCAGAAATAAGCTGGGTTAAATGTGGCTCAGAATTATCATCTTACCTTTTAATCAGCCATAAGGTAGAATCCTGTCTCTGCTTGCCAAAGCAATCAAACCTGTCCTTAGTGAATAAATAGTTGCCCCTACATTTCAATATGAATATGAATTAACTTAACCTCTATCTAACCTCTAACTACTTTTGAGAAATACTCTTCTCCATTTATCCTGGGTTTCTATGCTCCCTTCTAAGAAAACAAAGTAAACCCTCTCCAATTGCATTAGTAGATCTTTGCTTCCTAGATCTATCCACTGCCAGTCCAACACTTTAACCATCTTACCACATTGGCTTTCTTTACTTTCTGTGCAGTTGTGAAATAAGTGCCAGAATGTAATTCTGGCTGGAAATTCTGGATTCTTACTCTTGGGAAGGATAATGATTCCCATTAATACTTAAGCTCTGATTTCTATCTCCAGCTATTACTCAACTCAAGGAAGAATATAGTTCACAGGATTAGCTTTCTCATATAAGTGAAACTCTCTTGTCAGCAAAAGGCAATGAACTGGAGCTGAGAGGACCTGCTACTGTGCTGGGCTGTCTGGCTTACATCACTTCTTCCTGACATGGCTAGTTGGTTCCTGATGATTTCTTGCTTGCTATGCTATTTTGGTAGTTGAGGGATTTGCCACTGTTAGGAAGTGACTGATGATGGCTGGGCTCTGGGCTGGTTGGGCCATGTTTGACTGCAAATGATGGGAAGGAGTTCTTCAAAGCAATGTATGCTCAATGTAGTCTGGCAATGCTTTCATTGATCCCATTTGTAGTCAAGCCTGGGGCCCTGGACATATGGTCAAGCCCATTTTCATGGCTATGTTCATTGTTATTTGTTTACTTTCTTGACTGCTATTAACGCTATTTGTGATTTTGTTTTGTTTATTTAATTTTTAAGCACTGTTGAACATCCAGAATCTTGGCAGCCATATAAATTGAATAAATAAATATTTTCCTCTATAGTAGAAATAAAAATAGTTTAAAGCTGATATAAATCAATGATGGGTAAAATTTGTAGTCCTTGAGAAATGTCTGAACTACAAACCTTGGCATCTCTCACCATTGTCAGATGTTGTAGTTTGACACCATCTGAAAGGCCACATTTTCTGTATTTTGACTTTAAATAATATTTACTACCATTGTGTCAATAACAGTAATCATGCTGATAATACAAAGAGTCACCCTGTATACAATGCCTAATTCTGAAGAAGGAACTGCTCACTCTGATATGGGAGGGGAGCACCATAGTGCTATTGTTTATCTAACTTAAAGAAAATAACCTAAATGTGAACCAGCATTCATTTACCTTAGGAAGCACAGTCTCTAAGGATGATGATTTTCCTTGTAATGCATTTCCACTGAAAGTTTGCATAAAAGCAAGGCCATAATACTTTGCTGCTTTAAAACTAATGAGTTCACTTGCCAGCTGTATCACTTTTGGAAAAAGCATGAAAAGGGAATCTGGGCTTATATAGAGCTTGAGCCCTTTTCTTTTACAGCAAGAGACAAATAAATACAGTGAAATACAAGGAAATAAAATGGAAAGATAAATTAGCATGAACTAGGTTAGAAGATAACACAGGAAATTCTCTTACAGTAAGACAAACCGTGGTATGTTTAGCTTTATGTTGTTTATTGTGATTGGCTGCGATTCTCCATAGCCTTGCAGTGAAATGGGCAGCAAACAAATTAATTAATTCAATAAATAATGAATGAAAGAATGAATGAATGAATGAATGAATGAATGAATGAATGAATGAATGAATGAATTTGGAAAATCTGAATTCTGGCATTGAGATATGGACGCAAATATCTCTTCTCATTAGTAGACAAGTTTCGGGGAGTGTAGTTCTTCAATTCATGCCTCAAAAGATTTTGGAGATACATCCCTTCCTTTTCATCCCTTCAATTATCTACACTGGAGTACCAGAGAAGTCCTAGCCAGCATGGTCATTTTGAGAATTATAATCAAGATGCAACACCACTGGACCCTGTTAGGCTTTGTTATTCAACTTGTACAGCTGCCCATCTCAAATCAGGAACTCTGGATGAACAAGCCTACCTTAAATATCTGCTGCCACAAATATTGATTAAAACAGGTGGCATTTAAACTGCTATATACGTAAAATGTAAGAAACATTTTTTAAAATTTGAGACCAGAAATTTATGCCATATGTAATGAGGGCATTTATGTTTTAATATTGCCTACATATTCATAGGAACATAGTCTTTGATGTACATACAATTATGAAAAGCTTTACATTAACTTTATTTTACTATTTCATGAGAAAGAAAAGCCAAACAAGAGTTTTACCCAACCTTTCAAAAGAAGTATGGAAAAAACAAAACATGTACTATTTCTTCCTTCATGCGAATTTATTTTAAGAGTGACTCAGTTTGAATATGTAAGTGTGAACAATGTCAATACGAAGTATTCTAAAAATAGAAGTATATTTAAATAAACCAGAGCAGCTTTGGTTACAGAACCAAAAGGCTTTGTATAAACAGCTCTGCTATTAAAACAAGTTTCCAATGCAGAAAGAATATTTACCAACCATCATCACTGTAGATTGATAAAGAACACCAATGGTCATATCCTGGTTCTCATTATTATATTAGCATAAAGTAAAGCACCCACTCTGAATTCTTAAACACTGTTTTAAGTATGTAAACACAAAGCACTTTTCTTTGTAGTTCTCTTGAAATGACAAAGAAGCAGGGGTGAAATCCAGCAGGTTCTGACAGGTTCTGGAGAACCAGTAGCAGAAATTTTGAGCAGTTCGGAGAACCAGCAAATACTCCCTCTGGCTGGCCCCAGAGTGGGGAGAGAATGGGGATTTTGCAATATCCTTCCCCTGGAGTGGGATGGGAATGGAGATTTTGTAGTATCCTTCACCTGCCATGCCCACCAAGCCACGCCCTTCAAGCCACACCACACCACACCCACCAAGCCACGCCCACAGAACAGGTAGTAAAAAAAAATCGAATTTCACCACTGCAAAGAAGCCTTCATCTTTATCAGAAAATGAAGCAGTTAGGTCGTGATGGCGAACATATGGCTTACTGATTCGTGCCACAGGTGGCACACAGAGCCCTCTCTGCAGGGACGCCAGCTGTTGCCCCAGCTCAGCTCCACTGTGCATGTGCACGCGCCTCCTGTCAGCCAGCTGGTCTTTGGGTCTCTGCCGCGCATGCTGGGGGCGGGGGGAAGGCGGGAATCAGTATGAACACAGCCAATATTTCAAGCAGAGCTCTTTTTTCCGAAGATTATTTAGCAGCTTTTTTAAAAGAGCATTTCAAGATCCTCAATAGTACTTATATATGTCCTCAATGAAATAAATATCTGCAACATTATGATTTGAAGAATCAATTTATGTGAATTTATCCAGAAATGAATCCCACTGAACTAAAGACATAGATGCAGATAAATGAAGTCCCACATCAACTGGTCCAGTTTATTGCTGATAGAATGCTGATGGAAACTTTGTATTGCATATGCAATGAAATTATTATTTCAATCTTCAGCTGTTCCTGATCTGTTCATTTCCTAAATAATGGCTTTTTACCAAAATACATAGTTTCACTATCCAAAGGATAGTCATACTGTATAACTTTGCATATTCAGAATTTACAAGATTATTATTCTCTGATGCTGATTTTCAGCATCTTCTCAGTAGTGAATTCCTTCCTTCAGAGGGATCACTTAGCACTTTCTTTTCCAACATTGAAAAGGATTATTAAAATGCTCTTTTTTGAACATACTTTTGTCCTGACCTGATTCCAAGGTTCTTAAGCTTTTATTGATGAGTTGCTTTTAACATTGAATTTCCTCATGACCTGCTTGGTGTACATATATTAATAGTGCATTGTATTATCTTCTAATATATCAATATTTAAAATATATTAACAATATATGAAGGAAGGAAAGTATATTACCTAAGACAAATGCCAACCACTGATGGAAAGAAAATTATTCTAAAATTACATTTTTAAATAAAACACCATGCATTTCTAAACCTATTTTTGCATGGAATTTACAGTGCAAAAATGGCCAAGACCAAGATTGTGTGTGTGTGTGTGTATGCGTGTGTGTAATTTCTTGGTGGCCAACCACTTTCAAAGTCAGCTAAATCCATGGTGTTAAGATGGCTTTTACTCTCCAATCGGAAATTCTCCCAAGAAAGGATATTTGAAAAGTTAATCCAGCTGTCTGCATTTATTCATGCTAGCTCTTGAAATCATTTCCGTGTTACATTTTCAAAACATCCAAGATGAGATTAAAGCAAATAAATCCAAGTGGAAATGAGAAGCCATAGAGAATCCAAAGGCACCTTTCAGGACGTCTAAGCCCAACACAGAACAATTTAGATGTACCAGTTCACCACAAGGACCACAATTATTTCCTGTTCTAATGATAAGATAAACTTGTGGTTCCTTTGTCGAGGCTATATATCTTGCTGTGTGTCTGATATTGCCAAATGGATGTCTCACTACTTCCTTTGGCTTCTTATGGCCAAATGTTGAGCTCTTCTTCTAAAGCAGGATCATTTATTCTAACTATTCAATTTTGATAACAATTGCATTGTCCTACCTTCTTTCTTTGTGTATGCATATGAGATAATACACATGTTTTAAATTACACTGCCATCTTTCATTGCCACAACAGTTAAGGCAGAAATTGCTAAGACGGTAAAACCATTAGCTGAAGCCACCGAGAATATGCATTGTTTGCTTTAGGTAAAACACCATTGTGGGTGATTTGTCAGAAGATGTGATGTTCTCAGCATAACTTCTGTATAAAAACCATATGTTGTTTGATAAAACACAAATCTGTGCATCGCAGCCCTGATCATACCAGCATGCATTTACACTAGGGTAAAATAAATCTGGGTTGTTTGTAGGCAATACACATTTCAAGAGTTATACATCTGGCTTTTTTTTTTTAAAAAAAAGCTTTTTAGAAAGGTTACTTGCAGCTTTTGCAGAACTTGTGCACAATATTTCCATGCTATTTTTAGCTAAAATGCCTTCTGTGGCCACTTGGACGTGTTAGATTGCAACATATGCAGTCCTGACATTGCTTGCTTTAAATTGCAATCCATTTATGAATGCTTTAAATTACAATTCTATGCTTATATGGCATATGTTACTCTAAGCCAAATAGGATTTCATCCAAAGCAAATTTACAAAAGTTCTCCAAATATGCAGAGTTTAATAAAATGATAATTTGGCTAAACTGAGTATTTATTATTATTGCATTTTGATAGTTGTGAAACACTGTGCTCTACTTATCCATTTACTATATTTTTCTAAATGTCATAGCCTTGTACTTACACCTCTGTAATTAAATAGTATACATAAAAGCTGAATTAGTGCTGCTTTTACTATTGCAACAAATCAATATTATGAACATATTTCATATCGATGTATCTCTGTCTACATCTACTATATATCCATATTTCTATCTCTATTTATGTAGATGATTACATGAATTTAACAAAGTTAAAGTTAGAGATATTATAATAAACCCATAAACTGGCAGGAATTGAAGCTATTTTGCCCCTTGCCCCCCCAAAAATAGTAGAAGCAATTATAAATTGACAGTTGCTATTTTTATTGTTGTTGCTTGGATATCTTTGAAGGCTGTTTAAGAAAGGAATATTGATTTATTAAATGCTAAATAGCTTGATTCAGAACAAAATCCCACTGAACTTGGACTAATTTCTTTATGAGTGTCTCTATAATTTAGGAAAACAGCATAACTAAATTTAATGCTACATCTATTCTATCCATCAATCAATCCATTTGCTACCAATCAGCAAAAAAAGAGGAAAATTGAATTATAGAACAAAGAAAAATCTTACCATTTGAGATCTGTTCTTTGGACAGCCATTGATGTCTTCAATCTTTTCATTTGCTAAAAATGAAAAGAAAAATAATTTGAACAATACATGCATGCACACCTACACAGAAACCAAATCTGTTTTAAAGACATCTGGTGTAGTTATCCAAAGCACTTGTTGCAACTAAATCAAACAGCCTAGAGTTGTGATTGCCCAATCAAAACAAATGTGTTAAACATGAAGAGTCACCCGACTGAATATTTTCTCCTGAACCATTCTTCCTGAGACAGCTGGAGAAGGTCACTGCCATCTCAAAAGGAGACAACTGGGCTGGCAGTTTTTCTTAAAGTGATGGGCAGAGTTTAACAGCCTGATATTTCAAATATGAAAGCAACATGCACGACTTCACCATTGGATTTTTATTTAATAAATTGTGGATTTGTATAACCCAAATAACATCCAAAGAAAATTCTCATTTACTGTCTCTGGTACTGAAGTTTCTAGATTTCCAAGGTCTCTCTACCAAGCCACACATACAAAATTCCAATGCTCATCGTGCAAAGACAGTGCTATGCACTTTAATTGTGTGGTAATGCGGTTTAATTGTGTGATACTCAGAATTCTAATTCAAACGGATGCCATTATCTCTAATCCAGCAGTTGTCTCAATTATTTTGAAGCGTCATATCAAGTTATTTTGATACAGCCTCTGCAGTGAAAAGAGAGTACCTGAATGAAAGACTGAAAATAAAGAGTTCATAAATAGACACTTATCTCCTTTGGCTATCAAGATAGCCAACCTACCTTGATAGCTTGCCTACTGTCCCTATCCTACTGTCCCCATTTATGTGTTTATGGCTATGTTTTGCCATTTATTTGTGCCATTTTTTTCATGTGTCCATATCTATGTCTATACTGATACTTGTTTCTTTGTACTTGTTGACTAAATAAATAAATAAATAAATAAATAAATAAATAAATAAGATGTTGCTAAACTACAATTTTCAGCACATCTTGCTTGCATGGCCAGTGATAAGGTACATGGGGAATGCAATAAGCAATGATTTTGAAGAAAGGCATACATTCCAAATGCTATATTAGCCCTTAAAAACTCATGTAAGGCATTGCAGACAGAAGAGCATTCATATAAAACACAAGTTTACTGAAGACAGGATTGCTGTTGATTTTCCAATGCAAACACAGATTTAATAAGGAAAGAATCCTAATACTCTGTATATAAAAATCGAATGGATGGATCCTGTAGGATTTGGCAATCTTGACTAAACATGGTTAACTTATAAAATAAAAATACCCTTCTATCTTTTGTTTGTAGACACAGGGCTTGCTGGATTTAAGAGTGATGCCATTCATACAAACACTGGCTGGTTCATTTGGAAGGCTTTTACAGGCCTCCTATGGTAAATCTAACAGTACAGCCAATGGCATCAAGGTAATCAGAAAGGCAGAAGAAGTGAAAATGGAATTTCCTCATGACATTGCTTCCATTCAATTCCTCCGAAATGTTTTAAAAATCACTGCCTAATCACTGCTGCTCCTGTTGCTCTTGGAACACAGAGCATCAAGGAGCACCATTGGCCAATCAGAGCTCCCACCAGCTGACCAATAGGAAAGTGGAAACATCATTTAGTTAGTGACTTGTCTCATGAGCCATGAGTTCTAAAGCAGTAAAACTCCCTGGCTCCCAACTTTACACACAAAAAAAGAAATAATATCTCATCTCCCATGTTATCAGCACAGGTTCTATATATTTGTATATTTGGCTATTATTATTTTTTTTAAAAAAGTTCTACACTGCTAAGAAAGAAGATTGAGTTCTCATTTGTCCTGAATATAAATTGTCACTACACTATCTGATAACAGCATGCCATCATAGTTTTCCAGCCAGTACTTTTTCCCAATGGTTACCAATCATGAATGCTGGCTGCAGTATAGTGTCTTCATATGTGTGGGAAGAAAGGAAGTGAATAATTAGAAGGTGTGAGGCAAGGAAAATCAAGTCAGGCAGTGTTGATTAACACAGTATAAATCAGTAACTATTATTATGAACTATAATAAATTAGGTCAACACTAGAATCCATCTTCTAACCCAACTGAAATATAATTCTAAACATTTAAAAACCCAAATTTAGGATGTAGTGCAAATCTATAAAGTAAATTATAATCTAAACATGCCTTCCAGTTAAAATTGGACTAAACTATTTACTTTTCTAATATGAAGTTATTTTAGACATCAAAGCATAATGCCCTAACATAATTAGCAGTTTTCCCAAAGAAAGGATTGAGCACTCTTTCAAGTCAAAATTGGTGAATACTGCTTATATAAATAAGGAAAATCAAATAAATCAGTTGCTTTTTTTTCAGGTTAATTCCTGCTAAATTTTACAAGCTGCCAAATTTTAAGTTATGGATGGGTTCCATAGTGGAATGTGCAAAAAGTGGAAGAGAAACATAGAATTGATCTATGTAGCCTAGTAGTAGTCTAGAGCAGGTCTTTTCAAATTGGTGAGAACCTGATGGGGCTCTGTGAAGATTAAGGGGGGAAAATTAAAAGTTCATTTCGATGCAGTCACATTTCTATCACTAGTGCTTCTTGATCTAAGAACTGATCTTTAATAGCAGGGTCTGTAGTATGAAAATGTTTGAAACCTCCAGGTCCAGAGATAAAGGGAGCCCACTGAGCAATCTGAAAGGATGGATTCAGCAGTTTCACGTTTTCCATCATTGCAAGAATGCAACTATTCTGGAAAGCTTATCTGAATTTTCTGATAATTGTATCAATAGGAGTCAGCCGAAGTGAAATGCCTTCTATGTGGAGGTACTTCTAATGGCATAAGACTATAACTGATAACTCAAAAGGATTCTTGTGAATTATCCAAAACCACTTTGGTGAGAAGGGTGGCTATACAAATAAATCAATAAATAAAATTCTAGTATAAAGATGATCGTTCATATCTAAAGTTTATGGCCAACACACTTGTACAGAATTTTGTGATAATACACAATCATCAACACAATCGTCAGCTTGTTTAGCAGATACCTGTATTAACCATTTGTGTTTTCTTTTGCAAGGAACCCATTGCAATGCTGTGCTTGGGGTAGGCTGTGTGCATTGTACATAATTATCATGATGTTTGAGAAAATTATCATAATTATAATGCTCCTAACTGGAAAGAGGTTTGAAGTTTTTTTGCTTCTTTTTTTAAACTTTGTAAAATTGTTATATAGCAGTGCCCCCCCAATCTTTTGGGCACCAGGGACTGGTTCCATGGAGGGTGGTTCTTTCACGGATGGGGAGGGCCCCTGGTTTTGTGCTCTGCCTGAATCCTACACATGCGCGGATGGGACTACGCTCACTTGCACAGCCTGGTAGATGGCAGACCACAGACCGGTGCTGGTCCTGGCCTGGGTTTGGGAACCCCTGTTAATATAAACATAGTTATACCTCTACATAACTGAACCTTAGACTTCCACTAATACTTCCATTAATATATTTTGACAGAGAATGCAAGTATAGTATCTGGGGCAGGGTGGGATATCTATTGACCAAAATAAGTATTTGTAAAATAGTAGTGCATACATTCTCTGAAAATCAGCTTTTGGCTTTCTCTTCTTCCATGTCAAAGGAGCAAACTACATGGCTTAATTCTATGTGAAAGCAGAATGTAGAGTGCCATAGTGTTTCTTCTACAGGGGCAATTTCAAAACTGGAAGTCAGCCTAAAGGTTCTTGGTGACACATTCCAAGACAACTAGCATCTTCATGGAAACACAAAGAACTAAGAGTCGAATGTATAGAGTAGAGCAAGAGAATGTTTTCTCCTCCCACATACTACAGTGAAGTATTCCTTAAATATCTTTGCTGGGCAGCTGCTGGTTTACTCACTTATATATAGAATTCAAAGTGACCAGCAAACCAAATTCCTTGCAGCAAACAAAGTTCAGAGGGCAGCAATATGTAGTGACAGAGGTCTTTTTGTAATGGGCACATGTCAGTAATAGCAGCATATCAATCCAGAAAGTGCAAGCAGCCACTCTGAAAAACATGGCACTTAGGCAAATGACTGAAATTCATATGATATCTTTCTGTGGTGTATGGAGGAAGCAAAGCCAAGAGATCCAGAAAAGCAGAAGTTCCAAAGGTGCTTTTTCAGGAGGCAACTGGATTTTCTTGTTTTGTTTTTTTTCTTTGAAGAAGTTTGCCTGCAAGGAATATAAATTCTTCCATTCCCCACTATCCACTCAAATCCACTGTCACCCAAGAAGCTAAAGAAGCTTCTTGGAAGAGAAGCAAAATGTCTTCAAAGGAAAAAAAATCATGGAAGTCCAATTGCCTCCTGAAAAAGCAACTTTGGGACATCTCCACAGACAAAAAAAAGCAGGACATAGCATAAATACAAGTAGTCCTCGATTTATGACCACAATTGACCCCCAGAATTTATGTTGCTAAGTGAGAAATTTGTTAAGCAAATTTGTCCCATTTTATAACTTTTCTTGCCACAGTTGTTAAGTGAATCACTGCAGTTGTTAAGTTAGTAACACCGTTGCTAAGTGAATCTGGCTTCCCCACTGACTTTGCTTGTCAGAAGTCACAAAAGGGGATCATGTGATCCCAGGAAACTGCGACTCTCATAAATATGAACCAGTTGTCAAGCATCTGAATTTAAATCACGTGACCCTGGGAATGCCGCAAGGGTCATAAGTGTGAAAAATGGTCATAAGTCGCTCTTTTCAGTGCTGTTGTAAGTTAAACAGTCACTAAACAAACTGTTGTAAGTTGAAGACTACCTGTAGTAAAGACACCAAGACAAGGCAATCAGCTCTGATAACATGCCATGAACCTGAAAAACGTGAAAAAAATAGATGTAAAAAAGTAAACGAGGCCAACAGTGTGGGAGCTGCAAAGTCAGATCATCAGTACAGCTATCTATAAACCATGATTAATACTGCCCTGCTGATTTCAGTAAAGGTTGATCATACCACATGTCAATGGTTTGAGATGTGACAGCAGCTGAAAATGCCTTTTAGGTATTCACCATTCAAAAATAATAATAATTACACCAACAGATTACTAATTTACACCAACAGGGTTTTCTTTCACCACCCACCACCGTTTTTCTCCATTTTGCTCATTCACTTAGCAGTGTAAGAATAAATAAATCTATCTACCCGTATATCCACCCATTTACCAGTGCCTGTTCAATTATTTTCACAACTTGGTTGAGACAAGTCTTCTCCGGAGACTCAGAGCGGCTTACAAAGCGTTAAGCAATAGCCTTCATACTTTTGTATATTTATACAAAGTCAGCTTATTGCCCACACAAACTGGGTCCTCAATTTACCTACCTTAGAAAAAATGGAAGGCTGAGTCAACCTTGAGCTTGGTGAGATTCGAACTTACAGTAATTGCAGACAGCTGGTGTTTAATTACAATGTTTAGTCTGTTGAGCTATCCAATTGCAATCTGATACAGCCGGTCCATTGCTAAATTATTTTGAGAATAATTGTGGTTTTCATTTATAAATCTAATGAATACAACAGAAAGGCCTGTTTCCCTGAACTACATTTCAGTGGGAAGCCTACTAATATTGGGTTGAATCTTCTCACTATCTCCTACTTTCCCTGTTCAGCAAAGTGATATTTTGAGGCATCCCTTCTTTGATTCTATAAACAGTATTTAGCCATCTTGGCTTATAGCCATAGATGGTTTCATCTTTCTTATCCTATTCCTTTTCCCGTTAAGACTTCTGTAGTGAAATCCATATTTTAATATGTATTGAATGAATATTTCGGTCTCTATTCCTTCTTCCTCCATCCCACTGGCCTTGCTGGTTTAAAAGAGGAAGTAATATAACAGATCTTCTTAATCATTTCTACTATATTATGTAAATTTCAGATATTTGTATTATGTTCCATGCTTAGTCACTATAAACAAATCAAGTACAAATATTATCATCATTTTTTGTAAGAATTTCACAACTCTGATCGTTTGAGAAGCATTTCCCCTGATCTTTTAAAATTTTATAATCCTATGTCCTATTCATACTAGCATAATGCAGATGTTAAGATTAAAATAGATGGAATTATCAGGAAAACAAATTCAAACAATGTTTCCTAAAACAGATTTCTAGTGCACAATCTTTCTGTGATGTCTAAAAATCCATTCTCTTTTTCCAATCAGAATCCAGAATCCAAGCCAGAATGACAACCTGGCTTGGCTTTCTGTCAGATCAGAAGCCCTTTCAGTAAGATTTTATGGCATATAATTTGCAGTCATTTTTTTTTTGCAAAAAGTTTTTTTTTTCCCAACACACAAAATACATCTTTTCGGAACAGACCCCTGATCCGGTCATCAATTTTTACAATTTTTTTCCCCATCTTTAACAAAATTTTGTATATTCTATTTTGCCATAACACTTATTTCTTAATCTTAACTCACCTATCTCAACTAATAACATCTTTAAAAAATATTAAATCAAGTTTACTTAATCAAAACAATTACCCTCCTATTAACCCCCCTTAAATCTTAATTCAATTAATACTTCATAGTACATTTCACAATTCTTACCCTAAATGCTCACTATTAACAATACTTAATCTTAAATCACCTATCTCCTCTATTACCATTTTATAAAAAGTTTATTCTTATTTATTTAATCAAAACAATTACCCTTCTATTAATTCATTTTAAATCTCAATTCAATTAATACCTTATAATACATTTCACAATTCTTAGCCTAAATCCTATTCAGAAGACAGGTCAAACATGTTTATGTTTCAAAATCTTATTTCCCTTTCTAAAACTTCATTCATTCATTCATTCATTCATTCATTCATTTTATTGAATTTATATACCACCCTTCTCCCCGAGGGGACTCAGGGTGGTGAACAGCCGAAAATTAAAATAACACACAATATAAAAATTAAGATTACTAAAAATAGATTAAATTAATCGGCCTCCCAAATTTAAAACCCCAAGCTATATGATTAAAAAACTAACCCATAAAACCTATTTCAGGCCAGGCCAGCTTGATGAAATAAAAACGTCTTCAGGGCCTTGCGGAAAGTGCGGAGATCCAGGATCAATCTTATTCCGGGAGGGAGTTTGTTCCAGAGGGTGGGTGCTCCCACAGAGAAGGCTCTCTCCCTGGGGGTCACCAGCCAACATTGCTTGACCGGCAGCACCCTGAGGAGGCCCTCTCTGTGAGAGCCTATTGGGTGGTGGGAGGTTATCGGTAGCAGAAGACGGTCTCATAAATACCCTGGCCCTAAGCCATGGAGCGCTTTAAAGGTGAGAATCAACACCTTGAAGCGCACCCGGAAGAGCACCGGAAGCCAGTGCAGCTCGCGCAGGAGAGGTGTTACATGGGAGCGCCAGGTTGCTTCCATAATCACCCGCGCAGCCGCATTCTGGACCAGTTGGAGCCTCCGGGTGCTCCTCAAGGGGAGCCCCAGGTAGAGAGCATTACAGTAGTCCAGGTGAGAAGTGACGAGAGCAAGAGCGACTGTGCATAAGGAATCCCAACTCAGAAAGGGGCCCAACTGGCGTATCTTTACTTCGTATAATGCTCAATAAATCTTTATTTCCCTATTATTTCACCAAATTTAGATCCTATCTCTAATCCCAAAAATATACCAATTTAACATTGAAACATAGTTCTTAATTCAAATAAGACTACAATACAATTTTTGAATTATTTCCCACAATTCTATCTCTTTCACCATATTATTTGCATAAAACCAGTTTGAATAATTCCTATTTGTAATTCATAGTCCTATATTATTTTAATTTTTTCTTTTTTTTGTTTAGATAGATATATTATCAAAAATATTGAAAATATTAAAATATTAGTTATTCAAAATATTCAAATTATTGCAATTGTTATAGATATTTAAACAATATCCCAGTTTTTAATACTCATTAATTATTCTCAAGTAATACCATGTAACATCTTAATCAAAATTGATTCATTATGTCCATTGATATATTTTATTTTAACATAGTCTATTTGTCATATATTATAGCTTCCATCCATATTTCAATTTTAAATATCTGTAACATATTTTTCTCATATTTCTGTTAACCATCATTAATCTCAATATAGTTATTTTGTAGATCAAAGTCTTGGACTTTTCTATTTTACCCCATATTCCCTAATTCTTTCACTGTTAATCCCAGTGTAATTATCTTTATAACTATTGTTTTTCACAATCTCTAAAAACCTCCTTTTTATTATTACTATCCACCTGTGCATTACTTATTCATATTTAATCACGTTGTCTTTGTCTTCTTTATTTTCAGCCGTTATGCCTTGTTTCTCCATTTTCTTGTCTGCTTACATATACTTCATTTCAGTTTCAATGTCCTCTAATTTTGTCCTCCATGTGGCATTTTAATTATTTTTCTTATTTCCATTCCAAGTCAAATACATCAATTTGTTCCTTCTCTAATTCCTGCACCATTTTATTCTTTTTAAGTTGATGCTATCCCAATTGTAAGAGTTCCGTTGTGGTTCCTCTTTTCTCCCCCCCCCCCTCATAGTCAAGCTGCTTGCAGACAAAGAAATCATCCTCCACAAATTCTCACGGTTGTTATCTGTAAAGTTCACAATTTCCGAAAACAAAAACCAAGTTGCAATTTTCCTTTTTACTCCAGAAGGTGTCTCTCTGCAATCCACAATTTGCAATTGTTTAACAAGTATCCATCTTGTTTCAGTTATATAACAATCTTACTTGGCTTCTCTTTTTCTTTTTAGTTTTAAAAGTATCAAATCTTTTTATTAAAGTCCAGTCCAAATTTAAACTCTTCTGATCCTTTGACCATGTCTCAATGTTTAACGTTTCCAATTAGTTTTATTCAAAAATCAATTTTCTATCAGGTATTTTGTCTCTTTAAAGTTACATTTTAAAATCTTCTTTGCCCCCATGCTCCTTAGCCACTATTTTATCGCTAGGGGTCTTGTAGTTAAAAGATGTTTCCCTTGATGTTATTACAAGCCTGGGTTGGCTGTCACACACCCAGCTTCAAAAAACTCGTTCCGTTCTACTTTCCTCCTGCTCAATACTTGATCCAGTTGTCCCAGCTTCGTGGCAACCGCCATGGCTGTCGCCCCCCCACCGTCGAGTCACAGAGAGTTCTCTCCAACCTCCGAAGAACTTGCCTGTTCCTCTTGGTCGTCCAAGGTGCCTCTCTTTCTTCCCCACCCCTGCAGGTCCGAAGACCCATTGGCGGCAGTTCGTCAGCTGGGGTTTTCGCAGGGCTTGTCGGAGCCCACTAATTCCCCAACTGTCTCGCTGCTACACCAAACTGAAATCACCATAATTTTTTTAGATGCTGCCAAGTTGCTTTGGACTTGGCAGCATCTAAAATTATTATTTTTAAAAAAAAAATATAACATTCTATTTTTATTCAGGAGATAGCTTCTCACTGATATATGCATATGACATACATGCCATGAGAAAGATTTGAGTAAGATTTCATTGCTATATATTGAAGAAAGTCAAAGAAATTGTTCAGTGGTATCTACCATGCAGTGTCTCAGTAGGAAACCAATGGGAAATGTCAGCAAACAAGTCTTAATAAAAAATTTTAAAAATCACAGTCAGAAGGCCTACCAAAATGTTCTGTCCACAATTTTTTTGCCAGTACTAATCCTTAGATAACCAAAGTCATGTAGCAATAGCTATTCTTTTCAAACACTTTTCAAAATAGCAATCGCATTATATACTGCTTCACAGTGCTTTACAGCCCTCTCTAAGCGGTTTACAGAATCAGCATATTGCCCCCGAATAATCTGGGTCCTCATTTTACTGACCTCAAGAGGATAGAAGGCTGAGTCAACCTTGAGCCAGTGAGAATCGAACTGCCGAACTGCTGGCAGTCAGCAGTTAGCAGAATTAACCTGGAGTACTGCACTCTAACCACTGCCCCACCATGTATTGCAATTTTCTGAGAGCCTAAACAAATTTGATTTATCTGAATACTCAGATAGCTATTTAATTTAACATTAAAAGTTGTTAGGCTTTTTTTTTTAATTTTAACAGGCTGCTTTCAAACACTTAATATGTTTCTAAAGCCCTTTCAAGATGATTGTAGAGTAAGTATTTGTTTATATTTAAACAGTCCTGTACCCCCTGCATACAAAGAGGAAAACACAGATCATATATAAATGAGAGCTCCCTGCACTATGAGCTTAGTTGTTATGCTAATGACAGTCATTAGCATGCAAGTGAATTGAGCACTGATACGGTAGAGGCCAAACTAGATGCAATACTCATTTGCACAATTAGCAACTGCATGAATGCTTTTTCCCCCCTTTTTTTAAAGTAAACTGCAGATGCTCAGTCTAGCTCATGGCCATGTCATGGGAAGTGCAGGAGGGCTCCCATCTATAGCTAGGCAATTACATGCATTGGCAAGCAGATCTTTATTTGACATGATATCACAATCTGTATTTACAGGGAATTCTGAGGGTAGAATAGCCACACTAATGTGGAAATCATGAATCTGTAGTGCTTGCGTGCTTTATATTAGATTCTAAATTCAGAATTACTTCCACTTCAGCAACCCTCCCACCAGTTTCCAGGTGTTTTGGATTACAACATTCATCGACTTTTAGCCGGTCTCACTAGAGATAATGCGACCCTTAGCGCAAAGGATGTGGAGATGGCTGGATTAGCCCCTAGCCACAAGAACGTCAGAATTAGTGGCTCTCCTCTTAGGTTCCTTAAGGAGGTGTGATGTTCTAATTCCCATTTTATCAGTTTTACAAAAGCTGCTGCTGCAGTCAGCGTAAGTGTTTGTTACCAGTTCAGAAGTGGCAATGAAATTCAATGTGCCTAGGCCCAGAACATTTGGGATGCAAATGACTACAATTCTTTCAGTGCTAATTTTGGAGATTAAAATAGGAGCAGGTGTGTTTAAACAGGGATTTCATTTGAAAAGCATTATCGGGTGGGAAGGGAGAGCAAAGTTATCGGTTCAGAACAACTGCAAACCAAGAGCAGAAAACAGTTCAGCAAGAGAGAATTAAATCACAAATGTAATGGAAGTCCAATCAATTTTATATATATATTTTGCTGTATAAATTGTAATTTGAGGTCCATTGACGCTCTTGCTACAGAAGTTAAGACACTCTCCCATTCTCTAATAATAGAAATTTATACTGCTCTTTTTCTAAAATATTTTTGTTAAAATTTACAAATATTAAAAAAAAATACAAATAAGAAAAATATAAAAAGTCAAGAAATGAAGAAAAAGGAATGAGTTCCTCTTTCCTCCAGACAAGTATAAATAATTTGGCTAATTTGATATTATTCTTCTCTAGTATTATTTTTTTTTAAAAAAAAATCTCTTCTTTCCATAATTCACCCCTTATTAACAGTCAAATTACAGAAACCACATCATTCAATTCCAATCAACGAAAGTCTACTAATGGCTACCAGAAATATGAATACATATTTTAATTTTAATCAAAAATTTCAATTTTATAATCCAAGCTTACTATTATATCTAAAGAGATAAAGCAAAAAAAAAAAAATAAATCTTTCCCCACATACAAATTGTATCCTTGCTATACAATCCTGGTCTTAAAAAATTCCATTAACAGATGCCAGACGCCATAACAGATACGTTTTAATCCTCATCAGATAGATGCAATTTATGCATTTTCTTTTCTTTTCTTCTTCTTTTTTTTACAAAAAGTCTGATCTTAGTTCTATCGACTGGTGACCCACAAGCTGATTTCTTATCAGTTTCTCCTTGTCTCCTTCCTGGAGTAGATTGAGCAGTTTCTCTTTGTCTCTTCTCAGAAAGAGTTGATTTGATTTTCCATACACTGCTTTTGTAAATACAACATAACGTTTTCCAAGTCACTCTTCTGATAGTTAAAGGGGATATACAAATAATAATTAAAACATCAAATGGTTTCATTTGTAAATCCATTTTGACACTGTTTTCCACAACACTTATATACTGGCATTTTAAAATCCATTTTTAGAGCTACAATGTCTTTTTCCATATCATTTTTATAAGCCAGAAATTGTTAAATCCCAAATTCAAATCAGTCCGAACATCAGTCTCTGTTTTATCCAATAAAACCTGTTATTTTTCTACATCCTCTGCGATAGTACCACGCTATCTTGTAAAATAGCAATAGCACTTAGACTTCACAGTGCTTTAAGGCCCTTTCTAAGCAGCTTAAAAAGCCAGCGTATTTCCCCCAACAATCTGGGTCCTTATTTTACCAACCTTGGAAGAATGGAAGGCTGAGTCAACCTTGAGCCGGTCAGGATCAAACTTCTGGCAGCCAGCAGAATTAGCCTGCAATACTACATTCTAACCACTGCACCACCACTGCTCTTAAATAGCTTCTGAATAAATTACTGAATAAACAGGCCCACTTCTGACCATGACGGCTTAAAAAACTGATGGCACCGCTTCTAACATTTCTCAGTAGAAATCAAGGAGGAATGTAATATATGCCCTATAATATGAATACAGGTAATCCTTGAGCGTTGACCACAATTGAACCCAAAATTTCTGTTGCTAAGTGAGACAGTTGTTAAGTGAGCTTTGCCCCATTTATGACCTTGGTTGCCACATTTTTAAGTGAATCACAAAAGTTTAGTAACAGCTGTTAAGTGAATCCAGCTTCCTCACTAACTTTGCTTTTCAAAAGATCGCAAAAGGTGATCACACAACCCTGGGACATTGCAACAGTTCTAAATATGAACCACTGCCAAGCATTCAAATTCTGATCACATAACCATGCAGTGGTCATAAAGGTAAAGGTTCCCCTCGCACGTATGTGCTAGTCGTTCCTGACTCTAGGGGGCGGTGCTCATCTCTGTTTCAAAGCCAAACAGCCAGCACTGTCTGAAGACGTCTCCGTGGTCATATGGCCAGCATGACTAAACACCAATGGTGCATGGAACTCTGTTACCTTCCCACTAAAGGTGGTAAAAAATTTGCATTTTTTACGTGCTTTCAAACTGCTAGGTTGGCAGAAGCTAGGAGAAGTAACAGGAGCTCACCCCATTACGTGGCACTAGGGATTCGAACCACTGAAGTGCCAATCTTTCGATCGACAAGCTCAGCATCTTAGCCACTGAGCCACTACATCCCTGCAGTGGTCATACGTGTGAAAATGATCATAAATCACTTTTTCAGTGCCGTCGTAACTTTAAATGGTCACTAAAGGAATGGTCCATGACTATCTGTACAGCCAGTTTGGCATAAAGATTAAAGCATCAGGCTAGAAGACAGGAGACTGTGAGTTATAGTCCTCCCTTAAGGCAAAAAGTCTGCTAAGTGACTTGGGCCAGTCATTTTTTATCATTTCTAGGAAGGAGGCAATGGCAAACCTCTTCTGAAATCTTTGTCTAGTCACCAGGTGGCAAGTCAAAGTCACTACATACATACATAGATACATACATACATACATTCATACCCCATACATACACACACACATGCATACAATATATATCCATACATATCATTATTGTCAAAGAAAGCACACAATACAAGACTCCAGCCTTGCTCTGCCCACATGTTTATTCTATTCTTTCAACCCTAAATACGTTACTTATTATCCTTGGCTAAAAATAACTTGTTCAGGCCTGCTGCAAGAGTTTGAGAGCTAAAAATCAATGCTTTTCATTTCTCCCAGAAACAAACCACCATCTACATGACATTTTCTGCATGGCTTGATCTTGTTTCTTGATATGGCATGATATAGTTTCTGGCTTCTGAGTTCTTCTGAATTTTTTTCCAACTGAGATTTCCAGACCAGATATAAAGACAGACTCAGGTCTTAAGGTTATGCAGGTCAACCATAAATAACAGTTACTTCCAAAACATGTCAACAGAACTTTGCAGGTCTGGGCCATGCACCACAGAAGAAGAGAGAATCAAATTGCAAAAGGCCATGACAGTGCATTAAGGTCTTCCTAATTCTTTATATGACATTTATGTGCCATTAAAGACACACATTAAAATTCTTTTTAAAAAATTGTAGCAGGATTCCCTGAATGATAATTTTCACTGTTGTCCCAGATTATATGGCCACTTTCATTGAAAGTTTAGTTCATATCTATATTGTATAATTTTTAATCTGAAATTTGTATCTGCTCTTTGATATATAATTGTGTAACTTAAAGAAAACAGATTCCTGGATTTTTTGTATATGAAGAAAAGCTACATAAAACTGTAAGGAGTTTTTAAATAAGAAATAGATAAGGTATTCTCACAGAGTTTTATGCAGGTTGCAAAAAAGAAAAAAAAATACTCTACTGCCTCCTTAGATGCCTAAAATAGAGATTCTGATTTAGAGATTTGTCTTAAAACATCAAATCTAGCTAATGAGAAAATTCTTTGATACTTGAAAAACTGTAACTATCTAAGGTAACTCTTTAGAGCATAAGAGGATCACTGTGGGAAGCAGTGAGACTAATCATATTAATTGCACAATTAAATTTAAATCTAATTTAAATAAAATGAAATGAAATTTTGGCCTTGCTCCATTACTCCATTACTTTATTCTGATCAGATTGACTTTTAGAGCGTATGTCACAGCATACAACTCAAAAGTAAAATGCCATACTTTCATTATGAAAAGTTTCGAGGCTTCAAATTCATCTCTGGTTTGTCTGGCTACAGCCTTGAATCCATATCGCTAAAGCTTTGGGATCACCACTAAGCTTCACATTTGTTTCTCAAATAAAAGTTTAGAAGAGCTCTTTTAGTAGTTAAATTTTTGTTAAAAAAAAATCATAAGGTTGTGAAACCTGCAATCTTAATGCCTGCACTTTATCCCTTGTTTCTAAAGTCAAGACTTCAATTAAAGTATAAATGATTTCAGTTTCAATCAAAGATAAAAGAAGAATAAAAAATAAATATATAAGACTAGACAACGCTAACAGCAACACTGGGCAATTTTAAAAAATGTTAGGTAAGGTTTGGGAACCCTGTAATTCTTTTCCATAATACTCTGTAGGACCTTTTAATAAACTTACAGGAACAACAATGCACGAACCATATCCATATATTTTTAAAGCTCGTACAATTACACCTTATGTGTAATGTCGCAGCTAAATGTTATTGGTCTGTCAAAAACAGTCTGGGCAAAAACATTACAGCTATGCCAAAAAGAAAAGGCATTTTTACTCACCTACAACCTGGATGATTTCAGCCAGTAAAACTCCATCGGTCACATCTTGCTGCAGATCTTTTATCAAACGTTTATGGCCAGATTTTGCTAGATAATGATTGGCCCAATCTGTATAAATCTGTGGAAAGGAAAAAAGAGAGCCAAAGTTAGGCCCTTTTCTGTTGAAATCATTAATTTCTCACTTAAAATTAACGAAAGTCAACCCCCCAAACTTTGGCAGCCTCTGGAACAAGTGAGACAAAGTGTTTCCCTTCTTTTCCCAAACCAGTTTGAAGCAAAGTTAGCAACATTAAAATTCAAGGCATTGTGCTGATCAAGTATTCAGCTTATTATACCAGGGCTTTCTTGTATAGAGAAATTTGACATCAGAGCAGAAAGAAACTAAAGAAAGCTTCTAAACATGCTACAGTCTGAATTAATAAGTTATCAAACCTGGAGCTAAACAGTCTGCATAAGAGACTGGGTTGGATTTCTCTACTAAAGTCGACATTTGCCTTTTGTATCCTTATCAAGAAGCCATACCGATACTGAAATGTATGATTGTGCATATGTTTACACCAAGTTTTGTAAAAGAAAATAATTAGGGTACTTTAAATGGATACATTCTTTTAAATTGCAGTTAACATGAAATGTAAATTACATTAACACTACTCGCATAGCACTGGATTGTCAACAGTTGTAAAAGGGCTATTCAGGGTAAGGTTTGTAATATGCAAAGTGGTCCCCCCCCACCCAAAACAGCTTAAAAAGTCTATGAGTCTTGACAATTTCTCCTCTGTTAGTATTTCCAGAGGGGGTGTACACATATACAAACTTGCATATTCACAAAAATGTACATGGCTGATTCCTATTTGATGTAACTATGTTCCAACTTGCTTAACTAAACATAAAACAAAGGTCTTATAAACAAGTAACTCAAGTTAAAACCATTAACCCTGCATCCTGGAAAGCACTGATGCAGTTAAAATGTAAATTGGCATTTGGAATGCAAAACTTTGCTCCACTTCTGAAATTATAAAGGCAGATATCTTCATACAAACAATTTGAAAGGAAGCCCTACTGTAAATAATGGAAAGTGCTTCTAAATAAAAAGATTAATAAGAGGTAGCCAGTGAAAACCCCAGGTGGTGCGGTGGTTAGAAATGCAATATTGCAGGCTAACTCTACCCGCAATCTGGAGTTCGATCCTAACAGGCTTGAGGTTGACTCAGCCTTCCATTCTTCTGAAGTTGGTAAAATGAGGACCCAGATCGTTGGAGAGATCTGACTCTGTAAACCGCTCAGAGAATGCTGTAAAGCTCTAAGGAGTGGTATATAAGTCTAACTGCTATTGCTATTTTGTAAGAGTTAGATGGATAAACACTGTTTTCAGTTGTCTTTTGCTATATTCAGTTATATTAATTATTTGTTAGATTATACCCCACTTGTTCTCCAAATACTCAAGATAATGTACATAGGACCCACCTTTCTAATTTTTATAATATTATATCTCATTATTCATTATATTATTAGATTTATTACTGAAGACATGTACAGATTTCAGCGGATAGTTAGGACTGCAGAAAAAAACAATTGCTACCAGCCTGCCTTCCATTGAGGACCTGTATACTCTATGAGCCAGAAAGAGGGCTGCGGAAGTATCTATAGACCCCTCACATCCTGAACATAAACTGTTTCAACTCCTCCCTGCGGGATGATGCTCCTCCCTGTGGGACTACATGCCAAAACAACTAGACATAGAGACAGTTTTTTTTTTCTCACGCCATCACTCTGCTGAACACTTAATTTCCACAGTTCTCTTATATCTAAGTATACTGCTCAAAAAAATAAAGGGAACACAAGCAGAAGACATCCGAGATCTGAATGAATGAAATAGCCTTATTAAATACTTTGTTGGTTACATACACTAGTTTAGACACTGCTCAGACACCTAAAGGGAACAGAAAACTGCTGTATGTAATGAACAAAGTATTTAATAAGGCTATTTCATTCATTCAGATCTCGGATGTCTTCTGCTTGTGTTCCCTTTATTTTTTTGAGCAGTGTATATTTACCCATATACTATGGCTGTATTACTTTTAACTTTCTCATCTGTTCCACTACCTTCTCTTATTGGTATCATTATGATTAATATTACTCTAATATATGATTATTACTTTGTTGTTTTGCATGCATGCTGAGAGCTTATGTACCGGAGACAAATTCCTTGTATCTAATCACACTTGGCCAATAAAGTATTCTGTTCTGTTCTCACTGTGTGAAGTGTCCTCTTGACACATCACTTTTACATCAATTTTCAGCATCATAGTGGGAGAAAAATTGTAAGGAGCATTTTTACTATTTAGTTAAAATCTCAGAATGGTAAATGCATAAATGACCAATTACTTTGCTTGGACAAAGCAGAAGAATGAAAGAAGCAAGGTTAGTGATAACACATGATAAACAGGTATAAGGTGTGGAAAAAGCTGTTTTCTGACATCTTGGAATATCAAAGATGCCATTACTACCATCAATTTGCTGAAAGGAACATTACCATATGTTTATTTGAATCTGATAAAATTGTATGTGCTGGGAGAAAAATATACATCCTGCATTTTTGTTTTCTAGCTCAATATTATGAATACTAAATTAGCCAGGTCATTTCTCATTTTTTAATTTCTTACTTTATATTCATTGCTAGCTTCCTTATTATACATTATACATCAAACCAATTATGGAACACAAACAGAAGGCTCCTTGCTGCTAGGCATTGTAACTTAAGGTTTCCGCTGTTTTCCTTTTCACACTTAGGAGATTCAACAGTATAAGTCCCAACTCAGTTGTTTGAGATAGGAACTACTGACAGCATACTGTGATTTCCAATGTTCCCTCTTCCTGTAATTAATGAATCAAAAGCTATCTAAAATTTCAAGGGACCAAAGAGATCAAAAAAGCAGTTGAAGATTGTAACAGACTGAGGAAATTTGTTATGTTGGTTTTCCTGAACGTTATCCTTCTTGAAACTGTGTATTTATTTCTGAGCAAAAATACAATCATTTTCAGAGCTCATCAGCATATGAAGTTGTTATATAATGAATGACATTGTTGGTTTGTATCTATAGAAACTATCATCTCTCAGCAGGCAGTGCTCTCATTAGGGTTTTCAGGCAGAAGGATTCCAGCAGTAGTAGCAGAGGACTGTCTAATAAAACTTGTGCCCTACTAGTTGTGATGAAAGCAGTTCCCATCTACAGCTTGCCTCCCCATAGTTTCTTTCTTCAAGTGCTATCTCCATCACAGTCAACTTCTGATGATAGAACAATCCTCATTTAGATTAGAAAGTACTTTGAGGGAAGGGTGATAATTTGTCAAAGGGGGGGATAAAGGTCAACACCTCTCACAAACTGTGTTACAAACTAGAATTGGTAGAAAAGCAGGTTGACCCTGGAGGCAGGGTTAAAGGTGTCATCACTTTGGAATCATTGCACAGGCACAAGAGACCAAAATTCATTTCCCTCCTGTGAATTCCATTGACCTTATCTAGCACTGATTTAACTTTGATCACTAGCTGATTAGATTCTTATGTATAAATGGCAATAATAAAGTCTTCTGTGCTTTGAACTCAACAAATACTTCTGGTTATTTACGTGTGACAGAATTGCATCCAGAAGTGCTAGTCAGTTTGGTCCACTTTGCAAAAACTAGTTAATTTTTTTAAAAAATAGATAACTGAGTTATCCTAACTGGTAGAGAAGATAACCTGGTATACCTTGTCAGGATGTGGCAGGCAACTTGTTTAAAAAAGTAAAACAAAAACAGCAGCAAAAGCCCAACTAAAGGCCATGACAACCCAGAAGTGCCAGGAACTAAGTGTAAGGAAAAGTACCAGTGTCTAGAAAGATACGTGAGAGGAGGGGGAAATGGCCTAGTGTGGGAAATCATATCTCAGCACTTTGGTCTCACTGGCTGTGCCACTTACATGCTGATTAACTGGTTGTTTCTTTTAGAAGACCAATATTTAAGAACTAGAAAACTGCTGCAGGATTACAACAATTGCATCTCACAGCTGCACGAAGGTTATTTTATATATAGACTTTCACATTCACTTTTCATACTTTAGATGTGAATTCAGGGTGTGACACATCAACACTGCTTTTGCAAATATAACCCAGCAATTTTCAGTTCGTTGCTGAAACACTAAAGGTGAGCAATCAAGAGTTTGACATAAAGTTAATGCAAACAGAACATCGCCTGCAAGAAACAAAAATAAGACCTAGGGAAGTATCTCTTTTCTAAAATTAGGAAGCTTAAAAAACAACAGAGTGAGGAAAATATGCAATTCTGTTTCTCAAAAGTGTAGTGTTGTCAAAAGCTTTGACAACCCAATGCCCATAGTTTGTGAACCCAGACTATGAGAGATTCATTAATGTATTCATCAGGCATGAAGAAGGCTATCCTGTGTGCAAACGTTCCCATTGAAATTGAGCCGAGGTGGCGCAGTAGATAGAGTGCTGTACTGCAGCTACTTCAGCTGACCGTTAGTTCATCAGATCAGCAGATCAAATCTCACCAGCTCAAGGTTGACTCAGCCTTCTAACCTTCTGAGGTGGGTAAAATGAGGACCCAGACTGTTGGGGGAAATATGCTATTTAGTATACTGTCAATTGTTGTAAGCTGCCCAGAGTCCTGGGAGAGTGGGCGGCATAGAAATATGATTAATAAAAAATAAAAAAATAAAAAATTGAAAGAAAATTTTTTAATCCTTGACTTTGTGACTTAACAAACTCATAATTTGGGATAAAATTTATTTGATCTAAAATTTCAGCTACAATGACTTGATAAATAGGCAAGAAATCTCATAACATGATATTCTGTAATATATTATATTATATACCATGTTTCCTCAAAAATAAGACCCTGTCTTATATTTTTTTAACCCCAGAATAAACACTTGGCCTTATTTTTGAGGTGGTCTCATTATTTTGGGGCCCGTGAACAAGATGGGGCTCCTCTTGCCATCTTACCTGATTTCCAGCTCTGCGTTTAAATATTTTTGGGTAGGGCTTATTTTTGGGGGAGGCTTATTTTAGCGCATGCACTCAAAAGCCTGATTGGGCTTATTATCAGGGGATGTCTTATTTTTGGGGAAACAGGGTATATAGATTATAAATAAACATATATATAAACATAACTACATAATATGTATGTGTGTTACTGCAGAGATCTAAACTGATATGAAAAGTGGCAAACCAAAATGTTCAATATGGCAAGGAGTACTGCAGATGTACAATACATAGTTGTATGCATTCAAATCCTACTCATGCAATGAGAAAAATAAGAGATAGAACCTGGGTTACAAATTCAAATATGACACACTTCATCCTTAAACAGGTCTCCAGCTGGCTTCTAGTAAATTTTCAAGTGATGCTTATAAGCCAATATTGTTATTTTGTTGAAATTCTTAACAGTAAGGTAAAAAATAGAATAATTCATCTTAAACAGCATTATTTAGGGCTGAGAGTAATATATAGAGGGATAATGCAAAAGGAATAATATCAGTTCTTCAACCTATGATTTCACTTTTGGAGTGAACTAGCTCTTTTCAACTATGGAATTTAACAACTTCCAGACTATAATAGAGAAGATCTCTGAAAAAATGGAACCAGGCCTGGGGGAAATAAACAGGAATAAAAGTGACTATCCTTTCCATTTTCTGATCTTTATTTTTGGAGGACCTGCCGGTGTGACTATGACTAGCCAGTCACTCTCTTTATTGGTTATGGCAGTAACATCAGGAAGCCATAATGTCAGCCTTCTGGAAAGTCTTCCAGAACATCGATATTCCCACAGCTGGGAAACAAGCAAAGAGTTTTTCGGGAAAGGGTATGTTCTCCTTGGCAGCTGAATCAGAAGTGGAAGCAGTTCTTTGGTCTGATGGAAGAAGTCACTCCCCGCCTCCTCGCCATGGACCAACTGACCTCTGAAGGTCACTGATCTCCCTTGAGACTCTCCTCCATACAACACAGAATATTCACACTGATGATAGCTGAGGAAAATCCTAGTTTCCTACGTATCAGTTTGATATAGCTTCATCTTGCCTCAATGGCAGGTTGGTCCTCAGATGTGGGCTCTGATATGAAGACATGTCCTTAGCAAATAGTAGGATAAACCATCTAGCATTGGGAATAGAAGATACATTTGGACAAAATGTTATAGCATCAGAAGACTACCCGTATTTTTCGGAGTATAAAATGCTCCGGAGCACCTACCTTTTTTGGGGAGGAAAAAAAAAATCTGCCTCTGCCTCCCAGCAATTTGCCTCATTGCAGCAAACAGCCTGCTTTAATTTCACTTTCATTTTCAGCACAGTCTGATTAGCACGAGGGAAAGAAGATCTGCCTCCCAGCAATTTGAAGCAAACAGAGGAGGCCTGCGCGGCAATAGGCAATGGCAATCCCTGCAGCCTGAAACAGCTGAGGGTCGGGAGGCCAATCCAACTGACAATCAATTGCTTGTGCTAATCAGGTTCTGCCGAAACTGAAATGGGCTGTTTGCTGCAAGGAGGTAAATTGCTGGGAGGCAGCGGCCAAAGGGTGGGGGTCAGTGGATGGGCGGGGCTACATTTAGTGTATAAGACACATCCAAATTTTCACCCTGGGGGGGGTAGAATGCATCTTATACTCCGAAAAATATGGTATATTGTGCTCATGACAAAGTCTACATAAAAACCTCAAACATACTTTTACCCCTAAAAAATAACAAAGGCAGCATAAAAGTTATTTTAAATACTCTCAAAAAACTTTGTGTTCACATAAATCAGCTATCTCTAGCAAAATGCCAAGTTTTCTCACTGTTTCATTATCTATTAACTTACAAAGCATGTATCTTGCTGCTGCTGCTCTGAACATATAATTTTGAAAAATGAATCTGTCTCTGATGATATGGCTTAGGAAGATACTACAGTAACAGCTGAATGGTATATTTTTGGTTCCAAACATCATAATTAGAACTGGCCAAAGAGTATGTTGCTTCTTACTAGCTTTTGAAATCAGTCAGAAGAAAAATCCCCCCCATCCCGCATATTTGCAGACAAGCCATATGCTAAAATGCCATGCCTCTGATCTTGTTATCCAAAACCACCAGAGATTTTTTTTTTTTTTGATATTCACACATATTTAAATTTAGCATCAGCAAGCTGAGGTAAACCTCACAAGAACATTCACATTTGTTGCTTGTCACAATCCAACCAAGTGCAAAATAAGAATTAAAGGTATATTTTCCCATCATAGTTACTGCTTTTCATTTTTCTTTTTTCCTAATTAATTTTAATTAATGCATTTCAAATTAAGTAAAATGCCTTGTAAAAGTATTATAATGATTCAAAGATAAAAGTTAGCATCACTTAGATATGTAAAAATTAGCAACTGTGGACAAATTATTTAAAGAAATCAAGGTAATATATTAGCAAAACTGGATCAGCATATTTCTATGGGTTAAAAGAGATTAGATAGATAGATGATAGATAGATAGATAGATAGATAGATAGATAGATAGATAGATAGATAGATAGATAGATAGATAGATAGATAGACAGACAGACAGACAGACAGACAGACAGACAGACAGACAGACAGACAGACAGACAGACAGACAGACAGACAGACATAAATATTTGATGCACTGATTTCCAGCTTTCTCTACTGATGGTCTCTAACAAAACTAGTCAAAACTAGTCTGGCACATTTTAACTTATCTTCTATAACTTATCTCCAATAAAACAGGAACCCTTTAATGTAATCATATCATCCCAGAAAGCACATTTCCCTTCCTCCTGAAACACTTGCATATTAATATTTTTAATACAAACTTTGACTTTTCTGTGTTTCAAAAATCTTGCAATCTGTTCTAATTTTACAACTTGCATTCATTGTAAAATAAGTATAATTCAAAGGTATCGATAATATTTAAATAAAAAATAGGTATGTGTATCTAAGACACGTGTATTTTTATCAAACACTCAAACATTTATAAACATTGTTAATGAAATATAGAAATAGCTGAAGCAAACATCTTGGATCAATAACAGAAAAATACCAACAAATGATTATATCCTTGATTTTTAACATTTTATACATTTTAAATGCCATTCTAGCCTTAACTATCACACTGTAAACAAAGGAAGCATCTGTAAAATCAAACACCAAGAGCTATAAAACTAAGATGCAAACCCTAAGACCAATCAAACTGTGTAGATAATAGCACTGCAGTAATGAATAAGAAAACATAATTGCTTACTCTTTTATACTGATCATAGGAAATTTTACTTCTTTCATAAACTGGAATTCGGAAATTCATATTTACTGGCATTATCTCTAAAATGAAGATAGAGCAGACCTTGGAGATACAACTTGCTGTTCTCTGTCAGAGGAGACACAGCAAAAGGCAAAATATATTCCAGCATGTGAACCTTGGTAGTTAATTTTAGTGAAGGTCACCATTCACTCTGGTCAGATCTCCTTACACAAGATAAGGAATGCCTTGCTACTTTTGCACACCCACCAAATACAAGTCCCATATGACCACAATAGCTCTGTTCCCTCTTTTTCTTTCAAGTCTGCTTCCAGTATAATCCTGAACCCTTGTTAAAGTTCACAAAACATCAATTGTTTTGAGGGTGGTGAAGCATACCTAGGAAAGTAATCACTTTATACCTTCAAACTATTACAACAAAAATATAAAAGGACAGTAGCACCAAACGTTATGTAAAAAAGGAAGGATCTATTTATTAGTTAAATTTCTATTTTAACTTTCCTCTCAAAGCTCAAGGCTTCGCATGTGGGAATCTCCCTTCATTTTTGCTTGATAGATGTCATCCCATCAGATTGGTTGGGGTGAGATATAATGGCTAAGGTCTCCTAAGTTTTGTGATCAGTTAGAATATTTGAATGTGGCCTCTTCAATCCTAGTCTTAATTAAAAGTCCACAATGTGCTTTAAAAATGGGGGCCAACGAGTTTATTTTGTTTCAATATATTAAGATAGATTTTTCTTTCAATAGTAGAATTTTATATATCCATCATTAAATATGATTTGTCCTTATTTCCTAAAGGCATAGAACCTTGCTTTAGTTTGCTGTACTCATCCCACACTTGAAACTATCAGCAGAACAGCATGAGTTTCTTGTTTACAATGGAGTGTTCTCCAGTGGCAGGAGAGTGATGGTGTTTAGCATTAAGTGGCCACTTCAGTTGGTGATAGCCAGCATATATTATGTTCTACAAAATGCACAATATATTTTGAACTTTGGTGTTGGAGAAAATAATCAGGAACTAACACTAGATAAACTACCTGAGAAGAAAGAATATCCTAATCAAGAAACGTCAAAGAAGAAACCACCCCATCCCAAGATTGGCAATGCAAGGTACTGCGCTATATATGAACAAGGAACAGAATCCATTCTCTCATGCACCGATGTTATCTTACCTAGTTATGAAATATCTTCAGGAAAGTAATCGATCTCAGTGAACGCCAGAACTTAACTACCCAAAGTTCTTGTTCTCCAGAAAGTGATGTTACTAGGCATCTGCCTCAGCACTAGGCATTCTCTGAGAGATTAAAATGGTACCTCAGTAGTCATATTAATTGGTTCCGGGATGTGTGATGAGTACCAAAAATGATATGTATCAAACAAATTTTTCCCATAAGCAATAATCTAGTCCAGGGATGTCGAACTCATGTCCCATGGGCCAGATGAGTCATGTGCTGGCCACCCCCACCTCCATTTTAGCGAAGGGGAAAAAAGTCGTAATATGTCACATGACAAAAACATGACACCATGAGTTTGACGCCCCTGATCTAGTGAGTCACAAGGCAGGCAACATCGACAAGTTTTAGTTCATGCATTAAGAACCAAACAAATGAGTACCAGGACAAAAAATGTTCATGACAAAGTGTGTTGAGTATCAACTTTGATGAGTTTCAAAGCAGTTGAGTATCAAAATACCACTGTGTGTTATAAGTGTCTGGGGCTGGTATTTATTTTCTTATCACTAAAAGCACCAATCTATCAATGTGGGGCCATTTTTATTCAACACACAATCTTCTCCCCAAAAGGCCCTGACTCAGGAATTGTATAGTAAAAATGGATACAGTATTTTCCCAATGCTTATGATTATGATCACCTTAATGACATAAATTCAATAATCAATAGAAATCCTATTTAAGAACTGGAAAAGTCTGTAAACTGTTATTCAAAATCATAACACTGTCTTTTTTTTTAAAAAAGTATGCGAAATACAGCCATATTTAAACACTTAAAACTCATTTGAACACAATTCATTAAAAATGCTCAGATTTTAACAGCCATATCCATAGTAATATTAAGTCATCCAAATGCTTCTAATACATATACAGTATTATTAATTAAAGTTTTATGCCACCCATCTCATCTACAAGGTGACTCTGATTACTTGAAATTGAATCTATTCTATGAAAGTATCCTTCTCAACCTAATCTTAATGCTATTAATGCTAAGAATTTCCTTTAAAGGATATATGAATCCAGTTGCTCATCTTTGTCTAAAAGTCATTTGCATTAAAAGCTCATACAGTACATGTTATCTCAAACATCATAAGGAGGAAGTCTATCATCTTCAGTATTACAATGTTCCTTATAATGTGAAGAAACAATATACATTAACTATATTAATCATATGAATCACATGATGATGTTAAATGGTTATGATCCTGTGTAACCTCATTACTAGCCATCCAAGGAAACATGCAGCCCCATGGATTGCAGGTTGGACACAACTCTCATGTATAACCTATTCTTAGAATAATGAAAGGCTACTAGAGGAATGAAAATATCCATCTCACTTTTAAAAATGACACTCTTTCTCAATCTGACATCTTCCAAAGATGCTGGATTATGAGTCCCATCAAATGCAAGTTTTAGAGGAGAATTCTTTCAATCCTACCATGAAAAGTTATGGATATAACCCATTTTGCATGATAAGTGGGGATGTTAACAATTTAAGGAAATCCCACAGAATTTATCAAAATATAGATGTATGCACTGAAGCATTTCTATGAATCATTTAAGATTTTTGGAATTTAAGGTCAACACATTGCTTTAAGTCTGGAAGACAATAAAGTGTTGGGAAAGAGTTTGAAGTCTTTATAAAATGTACTGTAACCCAGGGTACTCATTTGATTAAAGTGAGATGTTCAGTTCCAAACCAGGCTTCAAACTCTCATACATGCCATCCAAAAGTTCATAAGAAGAAGTCTATCATCTTCAGTATTACAATGTTCCTTGTAATATGGTGAAACATCAGTTTCGGTTCAAATCAACTTCTGGTGATTTCACGAGAACTATCTTGGCCACAGTAGTTTGTCACTGCTTTCTTTTGGGATGTTTTTATTTTTACAATTTTTTTTTAAAGTTACAGCCCTGGTATTCCCTGGAAATCTGCCACCTAAGTCACAAAGAAGACCAAGCCTACTTAATGCCCCAATCCACATGCAATTAGTCAGATCATACAACCTGAAACATGAAAGTAAGAATGCAATACCTCAATATTGTATTGCATGTGATCACTGTAACGATAACTTAATATTCAGTAAATTATAGCAAAGTTGAATCCTTGGAAAAGCTTGTATGTGTGTGCTTATAAATAAGTGTTTGGTTATACTTACAAAACTAGTTAGTGAAAAGCAAGGATGGCTAAATGTTACATAATGACACATATTTAATGATCGAAACAAAACCCTCCACCAGATATAAGTGGCATCAGTTCTACTGATGCAGTTACACTTTTGACGCTTTGTATCCATTAGATTCATAATTTGATACAAGTTGGGTGTTTCTCAAGCTTGCATCAAAGAACAATGCTGCAGTCATAAATCTTTTTAGATTTAGATTGTATTAGGTATGTCAAACAAGTTTTAAAATAACAAAGTATTAAATTAATTCCAAAAGGTAGAAAAGAAGTAATCAAATCACTTTGTCTTTGGCCATCTGTTTCAGAGATGTCAATTAAAACAAATCATCTAGTAACTGATAACTCTCTAAATTAGTTGTCTATTGTGACCCTTTTGTCAGCTGAGCTGCCCTAGCTTCTGTTCAGACATTTCTCAATGTAATAAATATCTAGCAGACTTCTCAATTACAAACTGATGGGGTTTCAACATAATAGTAAGAGTGGCTGAAAAAGAACTAAAACCATGAAAAAAGTTTTTAAGTTCTCCAGGTTTGGCAAATGTTCCTCAATTTATATTGTGAGTCCTGGCTGGGAAAAGCATCTCAAACTATATCCATTCATGTGTAAGTCAATTCTTTTACTTGTTTATTTCCTTTCAAAGAACAGCGGTGACAATAGCTTGCAATGGAATAATTCGAGAAAAGTGAGGAGCAATTGTTTATTTTAGGAAATAAACTGAAAAAGAAAGGTGTAAAAAAAAGTTAAAGTGTTTGATGACTATTTTTGAGGGGGTCCTGCAGAAGAACAGAGCACCATTCTGTTTGAAGTGGGATCAATTTTTTTTAAAAAAAAACATACTTTCTTTCCTAATTTCTGTTAGAAGAAGATAAACTTATCCTAGATTAGACAAGTCCTTTCCTTTTACTGTAATGTAACATGTGATTGTTTTCTTCTCTGCATAAGTATCAGGAACAGACTGTGGGATTTTTGTCTAGATTTCAGTTGTCAGAGTAAAAATGGTATCTGGAAACTTTTGGAACAGATACACATATATGTTAGATCGGGGTGAAATCCAAAATTTTTCCCTACCGTTTCTGTGGGCGTGGCTTGGTGGGCATGGCAGGGGAAGGATATTGAAAAATCTCCATTCCTACCCCACTCTGGGGCCAGCCAGAGGTGGTATTTGCCAGTTCTCTGAACTACTCAAAATTTCCACTATCGGTTCTCCAGAACCTGTTAGAACCTGCTGAATTTCACCCCTGTGTTAAATGTGTGTCAGTATGCAAAACAGATCAATATATAGTAGTTGCCTATATTTCTGCACATGCTTTGGTGGAGTTAGAGCTTTCCAGGGAAGTTCCTGCCCTTCAGTACTCCCAAAGAAGAAGAAAAGAAAGACAGTCTACATAGTATCTTCAAAGCACAAGTGCCAGATTATCTTTCTCTCCAACAATTCTCTTTGCATGAATTGTGAACATACATTGACGCCAAAAAGTAGCTAGTTTAGCTAGGTTGATTGAATTGACTTGGAATTCGCTATGATAGTTTTCATTCTCTTCTTTTGTATTCCACCTTTTCCAATTACCCCCCTCCCCTTTATAACTATAGATTTATCTTCATAAGGGAATTTCTCATTAAGACCTTCCACATATCTGCCTCTGACATTATACATGTCTGGATTTTAGGCAAGAAAATCCAAAAGATGTTATATTCTGTTTGTCTTAAAACTGGCTGGATTGAGAGGACCTTATTAGGAAAGCTAAGAATTTCCTAGCTGGACAGACAAGAGAGGTTTCAGAAGTTTCAGCCTGATAGATAGAAGCACTAAGTTTGAAATAACTGGCCTTCCCAAAGGACACAAAAACTATAAATTATCTCTATAAGACAGTCTGACATTTATGTATTACACACAGAAAGAAACAGAAAGAGGATACACAACATTTTAAGATGGTACTTTATTCTTGGTCAATGAAATCCTTGTATAATTCTAATTGTAGAGGGCAAAAGACCAAAACATATTAGAAGATTTTAAAAGAGGACGATGGGGTAAATTTATAATAAACCTGTTAACAAATTTATCAACTCAGTCAATATAGAGGAGAATGCAACCTAGCCTAATTTAGTCCCAAAGGTGCTTTGTCAAGAGGCAACTGGATTTTCTGGTTTTTCTTTGAAGGGGTTTCGCTTCTCATCCAAGAAGCTTCAAAGTTGTTGCTTCTTGAAAAAGCACCTTTGGGACAACCATGTCCTGGATGGATGACTGGGAACCTCCATAGACATTCAGCCTCCATAGGCATTCAGCCTCCATAGGCATTCATAGAAATTCAGCCTAATTTAGAAACCTCTTGCTTTTTAAATGCTTGACTGTGGCAGATAATTAAACTGAGAAGGGTTATAGAAACTGTTCTGACCTAGGCTTCCTGATATAGTAAAAAGCACACAATTGGTCCCCAAACCCCCTCTTTTTTTATTTTAATGGCTGTGAATTCCTTTCATTCACAGCACGATGAATCACCAATACTCCCAACAGAAGTTTGCCACAGTACTTCGGATAAGGCTGGTAAACACCCACCTTTATCTTCTTTGTCACACTGCCAAAGACCTAATTGACAATTATCTTGGCAAGGCCACACGGAAATACAGAGTCAAAAATGGAGCTTCAAAGTACAAACTGACACCATCCACAACATTGCTTCCTGCAAAAGCCCACGTACCTTTGCTCTTCCTTTATGTCTTATGGGAGGGGTCAATCATCTCCAAGCCTTACTCCTGAGTCGTCCCTTTTGTTTTAACTGTTTTTGCCTTCTGGCAGCTCTGCGTATGCACGCACTAGGAACAGGCTCCCTCTGTTCCTCTGCCTCTCTGATGTCCGACTCTGGAGGCTCTGGAGTCCTCACATAATTCCCAGATGGCACTGGCCCCATCTCTGCCTCCATTGCAGAGCCCTCATCTGAACCTTCCCCAGACTCCAGGACTGGCCCATGTTCCTCCTCAGCCTCCTCACTGTCTGACTCTGCTGCCAACTCTGCAGGCTGCTAGAGGATCACAACAGAAACATACAAAGTGGGCTTCCCCCCACCCCATGGAGAAAGTTAAAAAAATGAACTGATACAAACTGGATTCAAGCAATAATAGTACATTTACCTAAGCAGTTACAATTATTTTGGCCATTGGGGGCATGGCCAGTTGCTCTGAAATGGCACACATCAATGATCAAAGCTGGCATTCTTTTGGGAGCCAAGTCTTTTTCACAACTTTTAGATTGTTATCACATAAGGAGAGGGGAGGGAGAAACAAGGTAATTTCTACAAGCCCAAAATCAGGAGGACAACAAAACAATGTTTATCCTAATCTGCATTTGGAACATAATTAAATGCCCCTTTTCATATAAATGTAGGTATTTCAGAGCGAATGCTAAGGTTATGAGTGACATTTTCAGCTTCTGTGAAAATACATGAGTGGGATAAAGCTACTCCAATCTGACTGTGCTGAAGATTCCTCTCTTTATATATAGTTTCTGTTAGAATGCTTAGAAGACTCATATAAACCAAGGGTTCAGTACAGCAACAAATACTTAGCATTCCTAAAAGGGTAGACAAGATAGAGACATTGATTTCTGCCTTAAAAGTGTCTAATATCATCTAACTAAGTAAATATTTGAAAAATGTTTAGATGTAACAAGAGGCCCAACTGCAAGGTATGTAAATTATCAATGAGCCAAGGTGGTGCAGTGGTTAGAGTGCAGTAGTGCAGCAGTTCCAATCTTAGCGGCTCAAGCCTTCCATCCTTCCGAGATGGGTAAAATGAGAACCCAGATTGTTGGGGGCAATATGCTGCCTCTGTAAACCGCTTAGAAAGGACTGTAAAGCACTAAGAAGCGGTATATAAGTCTACGTGCTATTGCTATCAAACTTTATGGCAGGCCCAGAAACAACATTCATCATCTTTTTGGTACTTTCTATATGGATCCTAGAACCACCCTCATAACTTCTTATCTAGTAAAACATCAAAGAATGTCTGGTTGTTGTTGTTTTTGAAATGTATAGTTGTCATTTAATTTCCTTGAACATTGGCAAATTGTCTTATACTGCCAGTAAAATTAGACATACTTTGAATGCTCCCCCCCACTCTTACAATTGGTAATTGAGCTCCTTACCAGTTGTAACATGCTTCTGTTATATGCCATTCAGAGTCACTTCAACAGTGAGATGGGCTGCATGTAAATTTAATAAACAAACAAATAAATGGATGCTTATTCTATGTTGTTTTTATTTATTTATTTTTAATGTATCTTAATCTGTAAATGTGGTCTCTGACTATAATAAAATTCTCTTTTTGCTCTTTTTACCATTCAAGACTGAACAAAAAGCAACGAACATTTTCTGGGTTAAAAAGTAAGGTCACCTTTTAGTCCAAGTTCACTCTTCATGCCTTATATGGACATCTTCATACAGTTTTCTTGGCATGCTAAGCAAGTGCTTTCATACTGCCTTCTTCCAGGATTTTTTTCACTTCCTACTCTAGCCTATGTTGTTCAGATTTCCTGGTGATTTCCCATCCAAACTGTAACCTGTTTTGGTTGACCTGCATACTAGTTGGATAGGGACATTCAGAAAATCCAAACCTATTGGCTAAACCTCAATGTTGAAAAAAAAAAATCTCAAAAGTAGCCAATGGCATGTTGCTTTCATCTTATGGCCCCAAAAATCTATGTAGACATGCCCAGATGTTACCAAGATCACGCTCAATTTTTAGTGAACCTCCACAGATTCCCTTCTGTTATCCTTTGAGTATTGCTATTATGGAACCTGGAAAGACCCAATTCTTTACAGGGCTTTGCATTCTCTTAAGAATGAGCAGAGAATTGGATTAGCAGAAAGCTTTTGCTGTGCATTCAGCTATAAGTGACAAATATCGTAAACAATGCTTATTGGCAGCTGGACCAACTGATTCCTTAGGAAAGGATTATGTACAATTAGCATCAGTTGTTTCTAAATAGGCCAGACAATGGTCTGACAACCACCAACTGCACAGCAGTAACCGATGTAGCATCTTTCCCACTGTCCTCAATGAACACATTTCATTCCCTTGGTCATGCACCAATAATAAAAGCAGCCTCGTTAACAAAATTTAAGATGAAAATAGAGAGCTAATGTCACTGAAGCCTAACCATCATCTAAAGCCTTTCATAGCCTTTCCCTTGCTATTAAACATAAGCAGAAAAGTCTTCACATTAGTCTTTCTTCTTTAAAGTGACTCAAATTTAGACCTTAATAGGGCTCAGAGGAGGTATCTGCAGCCAGCATTCAGTATTAAGGATATCAAAAGATTATTCTTAAGTGGAGAAGTCAACCTGGTACTCTATTTATAACTCTTTAAGTATAAAACTACAAAGTCGGCATTCTGTTATGAAAAGTTAAGAGGCTCTTAGTATCATAGAACATTTATTGAATACACACACATACACACACTCTGTGTGTGTGTGTGTGTGTGTGTGTGTGTGTGTGTGTGTGTGATGGTGAATCTATGGCATGTGTGCCCAAAGTGGCATGCGAAGACATGTCACCCGCCAAGAGCAGCCTTGCCTGTTTGTCTTCCAGGTTTCTGGTGCACATGCACACGCGATGATCAGCTGACCTTCATGAGCCCAGCAGTGTCGAAAACCAGTGTGCACATGTGCACCGGCCAGCTGATTGTTGGGTGTGCATGTGTGCCAGAACTTGGAAGTTTGGCTTTTCCGGAGTATGACCACTTCGCGTGTACGGCAGTGCTGAAAACCAGCCTGCGCATGCGTGCTGGCCAGCTGATCCTCAGGTGCACATGTGTGCTAGAACCTGGATGTTGAGCTTTTCCGGAGTGCGGCCCCGATAAGCCCGTACGCAATGTTTCTACATGACCTTTTTGGCACTCGGTACTGAAAAGGTTCGCTCTCACTGAGATATATTCATATTCTCTAATTATTTATACTATACATATATACATACATATATATGTGTGTGTGTGTGTGTGTGTGTGTGTGTACAGGTGATATCTCGGGTTTCTTCCCGTGTAATTGCAAACATATCTTTGGAAGTATTGCAGCGATGTTTTGATGAAATCTCATATATATAGGTCTTTGGTTATTCGGGTCTTCTCCCGCGTAAAATTGGAAGTATCTTGGCGACGTTTTGATGAAGTCTCATTCGTCATCTTCAGGCTGGTGTTCTCAGCTTCGTGCTTCCAATGAACATGAAGCCGAGAACACCAGCCTGAAGATGACGAATGAGACTTCGTCGAAACGTCGCCAAGATACTTCCAATTTTACGTGGGAGAAGACCCGAATAACCAAAGACCTACATACAAAAACCCGCGAAAACCTCAGAATATATATATATATATATATATATATATATATATATATATATATATATATATATATATATATATATATATATATATATTATTATTATTATTATTATTTATGTGATTTATATGCCGCCATTCTCCCCAAGGACTCAGGGCGGCTTACAAAAACAATCATCAATACAAATCACAATAAACACAATTAAAACACATTAAAATCCATTAAAATCATTCTAAAAAAGACTATATAACCCCACGATCGTAATGTTCTTTAAACAGCCATGTCTTTAATCCCCGGCAAAAGGAGAGGAGGTCGGGGGCCGTCCTGAGGTCGGTGGGAAGACTATTCCAGAGGGTCGGGGCTCCGACAGAGAAAGCCCTTCCCCTGGGGGCTGCCAGCCGACATTGCTTGGCTGACGGCACCCGGAGGAGGCCCACTCTATGAGAGCGCACTGGACGGTGGGAGGAAGGCAGGAGGTGGTCCTGTAAGTACCCCGGGCCTAAGCCATGTAGGGCTTTATAGGTTAAAACCAGCACCTTGAAACGAACCCGGAGAACAACCGGTAGCCAGTTCAGCCCACGCAGGAGAGGTGTAACACGGGAGTAACGAGAAGCCCCCGTAACTACCCGTGCGGTCGCATTCTGGACTAACTGGAGTCTCCGGATATGGCCCAAGGGCAGCCCCATGTAGAAGGCTATATAGTATAAGTATTGGTAAATATAAAGAATAAAAGGTAGGAGGGAATCTTCTGCAGAAAACAGACACTGACAGTACCTTATTGTAAAATGACCAGGATAACCATTCCTAGTATTCACTGATTTAAAGAGTTTACAACTTCAAAGAGGAAAGGAAGGAAGGAAAATTGGTTCTTTCAATAGATTGCAGTGATAATACAGAAAGAACTTCTCTCCTGGTCCATAAATCTTATCTTTTGGTAAGGAAGTCAAGAATGCTAGGGAAAAATCTTTTTTCCATCCATGCAAAAAGAAACCAGCAAAACCAGTTATCTGACTATACAACTTCTGTTCATTTAATTATTTTGGATTAGTAACCAAAGGAACCAAGGGAGCTTCCTCAGAAACCAAGGAGCCTCAACTGTTGAACTTTTATAAACTAAGTGCATGACCAGGATCCATTTTACGGTGAAAGAAATTTCTGCATAAATCTATTACTTCTGAACATTGAGGCTCGTTTCCTAAATTATCAGAAAGCTTGCACCAGAGGTAGTAAGCAGTTGAAGAAAACTACAGGTAGTCCTTGACTTACAATGGTTCACTTAGCAACTGTCCAAAGTTACAACAGTGCTGGAAAAAGTGACCTATGACCGTTTTTCACACTTGCAGTATCTCCATAGCCACAGGATCAAAATTAAGATCTTGGCAACTGGCTTGTATTTATGACCATTGCAGTGTCCTGGAGTCATGCGATCGATCCCCTTTTGCAACCTTTTGATAAGCAAATTCCATAGGGAAGCCAGATTCACTTATCAGCTGTATTACTATTTTAACAACTGCAGTGATTCACCTAACAACTGTGCTAAAAAAGGTCATAAAACGAGGCAAAGCTTCATTTAACAGATGTCTCACTTAACAATACAAATTTTGGGCTCAATTAGGGTCATAAGTCAAGGTCTACCTGTATACTCATTGACAGAACTACTTGGCTTGTTGATGGTAAAAGAGTAGTGTGAAACCATTGGGAAGAAGAAAAGACCAGCTTTCACTGTAAATTCATTTTCACAAACAATTCATAACTTGGTCATAAATGGTTGAAAATAAATAAGGAAAGCAAGCTAGGAATTGGTAGGTAAATTTTTAAATTGAAGTCATATATCATTTTGCTGTTCCAATAAAGGGGAATCAAGACCCACAATTAAGTAAAAATTAATTTAACATCCTCTGTGTTTTGAAATGACTACTCAAAACAGATATTTACAAAGACCATTAGGGATATTATTTTCAGCAGCAAAGTTAAGAAAACGTGACAGGGAGCAAGCAAATTCTCGTTCTCGCGATGCAGGCCAACAGTAATTTGTCATAAAACAAGAGCAGATGAAGTAGCACATAAAGCAAGAGAGACAAATAAGGCAAAACGCTGTTACTGCAGATAAACTGGTTTATTAATCTCTGTAGGAAAATTCTTTGACATAAGTAATGTATCATTTCTGGCAAACTATTCAAGTTCAACATTGTCCATGAATGTATTTCGTGCCCTACTTGTAACTTTTTTCACTAATGCACATTTCTGGGTGTTTAGTTGAAAAGAGGCCTTTTAAAAGCGCCATTGCAATTAACCAATTATGACAGAACTTTAAAATAAAGAACCTTCTACTATAGTGCAGCTATCCTACAATCTACCTCTCAAAGGACATTAAGGAAAAATCTCTAAGAAATTCATTCTGGGTGTTCATATACACTAACACAGTCACATCATTCAGATGAGTCTTTTATAGTCAGGCACTTTATATGCAGTTGTGGAATTAAAACCAAAATGAGATCAAGGAGGAGGAAGGAGAATTATATATTTTAGTTGCCTTGAGTTATTTCTAAAGTAACAAAGGTGGGATAAAGCAAATAAATAAGATACTTGCATTGGGACAGTACAAAACAGGGGAAAGCAGTACTTCAAGTGGTAAAGATAGCCTATTAAGAAAAGTGATTCTGTAATTCTTTAGTTATTTTTATTCAGCTTTTATTACTTTATAAGTAATATAAAATATAAAATTCTCCTTCCTCCTCCTATTATCTCCACAACAACAACCCTGTAAGGTGAGTTGGGCTGAGAGAGAGTGACTGACCCAAAGTCAACCAGTTGCCTTTCATACCTAAAGTATGGGACAATAATTCAGAGTTTTCTGGTTTCTATGGTAGAATCTTAAATTACTACACCAAACCGGTAATTCTGGAAATGCTTACTGACCCTCCCAAATAATGTTCATCCAGTTACTAAATACATATAGGTGAAAAATCAATCATGGGAAAAAAATATTTGTCTGAAATGATGTCCATTGTCTGATATGGTATAGTTTTTCCTGCCTGAGGGGCAGGACTGAGGGGCAGGGGGTTGGACTAGAAGACCTCCAAGATCCAAGCCCCCACCTGTTATTCTAATTAATCAAATCCTAAATTTTCCATACTCTATTATAATCTTTTAGCCTCTTGAGTCAATTTCTCTCTTGAGGTTTTAAACTTTGAAAGATAAGATCCTTTTTGCTCCTGGAAGCACGAAGCCGAGAACACCAGCCTGAAGATGACGAATGAGACTTCGTCGAAACGTCACTAAGACACTTCCAATTTTACGCGGGAGAAGACCCGAATAACCAAAAACCTACATACAAACACCCGCGGAAAATCAAATTGTTATTAAATGATTCTTTTTAAATAGAATCATTATACCTAAATCATTCCTTCCTTGAAATTTCTCATTAATCCAGAAGGTTGATATGTAAGTAAATTACATCACATTTTTGACCAGAAACTGTAACCATATATAACAGATTCCCCAGCTTCAACAATATAAAACTTTTCACCCTGTTCCCAGGGAACATTTTATGAACTTAAAATTTTTTAACATATAGACATTTCCTATTTATGTTTTATGTCAGGGAACTTGTATTTATTCTTAAATACAATGTGGGTTCTAATGATTTCCTGTGAATGGTACATCTAAATGTTGAAAAATATACACAGAGCAGCATTCTTTCATGTGCCCAGCTGAGATCTATGTATAAGCCAGCTTTCTGTGTTATACCTCATCAATTAAGGAATGATTTAATTTGTGCCCTTACATTGCTTGAATGTGCCATATTTAATTACTGTATACTTAGTAGCAGAAAGATGTATGAGTTGATCCTACTGAAAGGCATTAGAGGTAGTGTGGAGAAGTGCTATATTATTATTTAAATATTATGTGGGGTTACATATAATAACCCACTCAGTTAGTAGTTAATACTACTATTAACTGAGTAGTACTAACTACTAGTACTACTACTGTTAGTAATTGTTTGATGTTGACCATGCAGTGATTGAGTAATGCAGATGCACCTTTGAACCAAAGCTATTTTTAGTGCAAGTGGTGTTCTGCATTTACATCATGATAGAGAACCCCCTATGCAAGTCTTATTGTTCCTTTTTCCTGGTAAGACAAAATAATCATGAAAATGACTGAATGGCGAACTTCATACTCTTCATCTGTTGTATCTGCAATTAGTTTAAATATAAAGGATAACTGATAAGCTAAGCAATACTTCATCATGTGGTTGAAGAAAAGTAACAGCTATAAAACAGCTAGGTAATTTATTTATTTATTTATTTATTTTGCAATTTATATGCCGCCATTGTCCCGAAGGACTCAGGGCGGCTTACAAAAACAATAACCGACAATACAAATCACAAAGCAAAATTAAAATCCCCAATTAAAACCAAATTAAAATTATTACAGTTGTGCAATCCTCCAACGGATCCGGTTATTTGGTGGAAAAGCCACGTATTCAGTTCGCAGCGAAAGGAGAGGAGGTTAGGGGCTATCCTGAGCTCGGTAGGCAAACCATTCCAGAGGGTCGGCACTCCGACAGAGAATGCTCTCCCCCTCGGGGCTGCCAGCCGACATTGTTTGGCCGATGGCACCCTGAGAAGACCTGCTCTGTGAGAGTGTACGGGACAATGGGAGGAAGGCAGGAGATGGTCCTGTAAGTACCCTGGGCCTAAGCCATGTAGTGCTTTATAGGTAAGCACCAGCACCTTGAAACGAATCTGGAGAGCAACCAGCAGCCAGTGCAGCGCAAAGACAAGCCTGCTTTCAATTCTTCATTTGATGAACCTGCAGATAATTTAAAACCTGTCCCCCTTAGTGCAAAATATCAAACACACACACACTGCAAATCCCTGTTGGTTTGAATCATGCATTATCTTTTCACACAGAAAGTGAATCATATGAATAATTTGCAGTCACTGGGTAGCCATAAAAGGCTAAACATAAGCACAAAGCTTATTTTCTTAAGAAAAATTGTTTTAGCTTTTCAGAGACTTTTGTAAATCCTACTATCAGAATTTACTTATACGTTCTTTGTCCCAATGTTCACCAGGAAGAGTTTTCTAGGGCTATGATGTGTCAATCATTTCTACTGCATTTAGCACTTATCATGATCTCTCTCAGTCATAATAACCTGATTAAATCCCATTTCAGAAGGCTATGTTTCTAGCTAAAACTTGAATAAAAACTTTATTCAGTTGTAAAAACACATGTTTCTCCTCACCCTTATCATTTTCTCAGAAAGCTGATTTGGTACAGTAGAGAAGTTTCCCTATCCATGGAGATTCTCATGACATTAAATAAAGTTCAGTGCTATATAGTGTCTCTGTCCAAATATATAGAGTGACAAGAACAACAACAGAGTGAATTATTGCACAGAAGTTGCAAACAATTTCCATAAATTAGACTATACAGCATGGTGTAAAATTCCCCACTGTGAATTGGAGATGAGAAGGAAATTGAACCTTGATAAATGAAGATAAGTTCAAAGATTTTGTTCGTTTATATTGGGCAAATACATGACTAGCTCCAAAACACAACAGAAGAATTCAGTTGTTACTAATCTGTGTCAAAAATCTTACTTACACAGAGCAACACTGAATAGCTCCCCAAAACTAATTCAATTTCAAAAGGAGGGGAGCAGGAGATGAATTATTATATCTGGCAACTGTTCTTAAAATATATACCAGAAATCACAACAATGTTCTTGCAACAGTGAAAAGATTCCAATTTTGCCACACAAGAATTCATAGCTGAACAAGTCCCAACTTCATTAATTTTTTAAATAATATTTATTCCTTAATCTACAATAGCTTTTTGCTGACCCATCATTTATTTTTGGAAAGAAGCGCAATTTGGAGGTGGAACATTGGTATATCTGGCTAGGCTCTTTATTCATAACCTTCATAATGAGGTGGGACAAGTTATAAGATCATAATAGGAACGATACTCCTGTTGAAACCAAAGAGAGATGATTCCCACAGCACAGTTTTTACTAAGGAAAATAAACCCAGAAGCCATGAGTAGGTAGTACAGATAGTCCTCAATTTATAACAGTCTGTTTTAAGTGACTGTTAAAGTTACAAAGGCACTGGAAAAAGTGACTTATGATCATTTTTCACACTTATGACAACTGCAGGATCCCCATGGTCGCGTGATTAAAATTCAGATGCTTGGCAACTGGCTCATATTTATGATGCTTGCAGTGTCCCGGGGTCACGTGATTACTTCTTGCGATCTTCTGACAAGCAAAGTCAATGGGGAAGCCAGATTTGCTTAGCAATTCTATTACTAACTTAACAACTGCAGTGATTTACTTAAAACTGTGGCAAGAAAGGTCATAAAGTGAGTCAAAACTGACTTCACAGCTGTCTCGTTTAGCAGCAGAAATGTTGGGTTCGATTGCGGTTCTAAGTCGGGGATTATCTGTACCACACTTTTGTGAAAATCAAATCATACAAAGATTAAGGATGCTAAGACATGTAGTTTAGCCACATCTGAAAAGTCAGAGGTCCCCAATTTAAAGGATTCAATTGACTGAATATAGTTTACTACTAAGTATACGAGTTTAGTACTCCAGTACAATGTTTCATTTATTGAAATGATCTCAGTTTCTCAGCAACACTCTTCTCCTTGTAGACTCAACATATTAGGAAAAAAAGCAGAAAAGGTTATCAGATGCCTATTGTATCCAGTTACATTAGTCATCACTCTTTTACTGATGTCAATGTTAATCAAAAAAAGGCACAGGCTGAGTTTCAGGTTTCATGACTACTAAACCTTGTATCAAGAGACCAAAAAGTTATTTACAGAAAATTTTCACATTCACTATTGAGAAAAAAACTACACCCCAATGACAGATCATTCTTTGAAAAGCAGAGGTCATAGCAACCTTGTTGTGGTTATATTAGAAACAGAAAAATGTTGCTAAGAAGCATGTGGCTTACATGAAATATTTGACAAGTTAAAAAGCGAAATATCAGGTTTTGGGTGTCAGAGACCTTGACAGTCACACAGAGACAGGACTTTTCCACCACTGTCATGGGATACTCCCAAGCACACCTTCTAGGGTCAGGCCCGTGTTCAGACACCTGCATAAACAAGCCATCATAAGGGAAATGGGAACATGAAAACAGAATCCTGGAACAGATTAATCTCCATAAAAAAGAATTGCTGGTTGACAAACAGCCCTTTATTTCAAATGAATGTAAAACAACCTGCCTTATTTTGCTTAAAGACGAACATATTGTTCCAAAGAACTCTTAAAACATGTACAATTCATCTAAAATAAGGAGGGGGGATCTGAAGATTACTTGAAGGACCACCTGGTCTCCCACAATCTGCACAGCACTCTTGAGATCTTTAACAGAACTCCTTTTGCATTTACATTAGAACATGTACATATTGTACACATGTATATACCATGCGTACGTAATTTTAACATCAATGGCTTTTTCGGCTTTTTCTGCAATGTGGCTATATTGGCTTAGGAGGAAGTTTAACATATTTATTTTTACCAGGACTTCTGGAGTTTTCTTAGCTGGTTTATTTTGTTTGAGAGGTGATTATGCATCAATGTTTGCAAGGATTTTAGATCCTCAAGAAAAAGTGAGTGCAGCATATACATTTTGAAATAAATTATGCAGTGCCCTTTTGTGGGCACAGGTAGCTAGTAGAAATGATCACCCTTCAGAGGCCATCAAATAATTATAAATAATTTGGACCTTCTTCTAAAAGATGGAGCATTAAAATAATGATAAAGATGTACTGTATATCCTGTACTTTAATAAGGGATACGAATTGACATGATTGGGCAAGAAAGAGATCAATAAAAATATAAAAGTTCATATTACAGGCATTTGGGAAAGAAATCAGAAGTACAAGTACCAATAATTAGGTTAGGGTTAGTAACCCTGTAACCCTGCTGGGATTTAGAAAAGAAGCTTTCTGTCAACCTCTAAAAGGTAAAGGTAAAGGTAAAGGTAAAGGTTCCCCTTGCACATATATGCTAGTTGTTCCCGACTCTAGGGGGCGGTGCTCATCTCTATTTCAAAGAAGAGCCAGTGCTGTCTGAAGACATCTCCATGGTCACCATGACTCATGGCCAAAGACACACAGAATGCTGTTACCTTCCCACCAAAGGTGGTCCCTATTTTTCTACTTGCATTTTTTACGGGCTTTCGAACTGCTAGGTTGGCAGAAGCTGGGATAAGTAATGGGAGCTCACCCCCTTACGTGGCACTAGGGATTCGAACCACTGAACTGCCGATCTTTTGATTGACAAGCTCAGTGTCTTAGCCACTGCATCCCTTTCTATCAACCTCTACAAGCCCCCAAATAAACTAAAACCTAGACGCTTGCTACTTAGCCTAAAGATTAGTCAGGAATTGGCAACCTTGTGAGCCAAGCAGGAAACTTGACCTGGTAAGCTTTACAATTCTACTTTAGCGCAAGGTTACATTAACAGAAACTTGAATGTCTGAATGAATATCTCTTCCCTCATCCCCTTTACAACCTACAAAGAAACTAGGTGGGGGAGGGGGTGTCTTCTGAGACTCTTGCTTTGCCCACATTGCTGTTGAGGGCTAAGTTGCCTTTTATCTGACTGTTTCCTTGGCTGCAACTTTTTATCCTGTCCCCTAAGGTCATTCCCACATACCATTACAAGACTACTTCTCTTGCCAACATACACTGTCATGCTTATAGTATTTGTAATATAAGAAACTAGGACCAAAGGTTAAAGCTTTTTTGTCATTTACAAAATGCATATGTGTACACATATAATACTGCAAATGTATTTTTTTTTTAAAAAATCAGAATTAGTAAATTCAGAAATATTTTAAATAGATGCATATGAAACTTTGTTGGCAAATAGGAATTATGCAGTTTGAACCTGTTCCGAGGTACAAAGTAGAAAATGAGAACTGACCGTCAGGAGAAGTTTCAACTTTAATCATCAAAGTCTCACCACATAAAGCTCTATGATGTATTTCACTAATTCTTATCATGAGGCTCAGCATACATCACCCTAACATCCTAATTTATATTGCCTTTTCAGGAAATGCATGAAAACTAGAAAATAAAGATCTAATCCCTAAAGCTTGTTATGCTATCTGCCTTTACTGCAGTTAAAGTTCTTGATTTGGACACTCTCTGTTCCCATTGATTTAAGAGAAGTTACATTTCTTCAGCTGGCCACTTTACCAATTACCACTTTAATCCATTGATTAAAAGACCAAAATTATCAATTTAGTCAAGGGCAACCTAAACTGGTCAAGCTTGAACATGGTAGGAAATATAGTTCAGTTCTAAAATACCCTAAATTCAAGATGGATCACCAGGGTTTTTCTTCAGATAATAGTTTCTTTGATGTGTAATTTTTACACACTAGTGCCAATTCAGAAATAGTCAGATAATTCATTCCAGACATACTGAATCCGCTGTTTAGCCTCTTTCTGAATGTAATAGTTTTTCTCTCCTTTGTGCTTTCAATCACTGCTCAGTGATAGTTTTGGGTACATCCTCAACCCCACAGATATGTCTTCTTATACACTCAGATGGGAGCTACATCCACTAAAAAATGCTGAATCCTATTTTACATGAACTGCATGTCATAAGAAGACTAACAAGACTTCTGCTCTATGCTTTATTGGGGTCTCAATGGGGTCATTGAACTCAGCAAGCTGCCCCTGGGAATTACACAGCACACATGATAAAACATTTTTTAAAAGTGGTTATATTTTTTCCCCTAGGATCTCATGTCCATCATCTACAACATTCTATCCTTCTTTCCTTTTGCTCTTAAAGTTCTTTCCATGTATGCTATTTTCTTGGCATCACTTCTAGGGTTCATTTTAAATTTAGGCAGGAATTAGTCACTCCACCACCACTTTGCCCACTGGCAATTTTGATTGTAACAACCTTTTCCCAAAAGGATTCATGCGGTTCACATGTCAAACTTTTATTTAAAAGCTTATCAATATCCAGTAAATTGTGCCAAGAATGAAACAATTGAAATAATTGAATTTTACCTGATATTGTCCCATGTCCCCATCAACTCATACTACCTTATCCCTAACTCTGTGCCACTAAAATATTACTCTTGTAGTAAGGCCACCAAAAAAAGTACCAAGGGCTTACTCCACTCTTTTAACAAATCATAAAATCTAATCTTTGCCTAATAATTACAGAACTACTGTACTGTTGTTACACTTCTCATTTCTTCCTTTTGATTGTTGTAAGCCACCTAGTGTAGCCCCATTGCAAAATAGGCAACAAATAGGTTTAATAAATAATAATACAGAAGACATGAGTCCAAAGTTAGGAGATATAATGCTAATCAGACTCTCTTATAAAATGAAATGAAATTTAAGATAGTTATGACAAATATGTCTCATCAATTTCAAAGGATCTGCTTTATGCATAACTATATCTGGCTCCAGCCTACTACATTCAGAGCCTAAAATAACCTTGCCATATCATTGTACTGTACTGTAGTAAGAGCTGAAATGCATATTCACAATTTGATAGGACTTCTGGGAGTGTGTGTTGTTATACGATGGTCTCTGTACAAATATTATATTTACTATACAAGAGCCTAACTAGCATTATGTTACACTCAGTTGCCTTCTGGAAAATGCATCACAAATGTTACAAATACACTGTACTAAAATGGAAGATAGTAAGGACCATTGCAATGATTCACTTTGATGACTGATGTCCTTTGGCTGTCGATCTCATTCTTAGCCATGAACTGTACAAATTCCACAGCTGCTGCCTCTATATTTCAATTCGTGTGCTAGCCTTTTCTACTTTTCCTTGGGCTTTCACAATTGTCTGAGTCAGCCTTCTTGAGTAGGAAGCCTTACATTTTTGTAAATATTCTTCTAACTGATAGTTCAAGTGTAAAATAATGCTGTTAAACACTTTTGAAATAATTTTACAAGGTGCTTTGGGGGACGGGGTGTGGAATGGAAACATAACACCTCTCTAAATCTTTAAAGGAGCCGTGTCTTTTCCTGAGATCACAGAGCTCCCTTCTGGAGCTGACACACAATGACGGAACAAGATACGGCTGCCTTAAGTAATTGCAATTAAATACGAAGTTTGTATCTGTGCCTGCTGTGAAGCACCTTTTTGGAATCAAATCAAAAGTTCTGAGTAAGCCTGCCAATGCAGCTGCCAACAACACCAAGCCTTTAAATGCCACTAACTATACATACTTGCCAGCTAGTCTTAAATTGGGTTTTGGCTCAAAGATTCGTTTCCAAAGAAAAACGAAGATTCAAAGAAATTGGGTTTTGGCTCAAAGATTCAAAGAAAAACAAGAAAGTCCAGTTGCCTCTTGAAAAAGCTCCTTTACGACAACCACGACCTGCATGACTGAGAATCTCCATAGATTCATGTTACTCTAAGCAAAATCCTTTGGGGAATTTGCACATATTACTAATAAGAATGTGGCATAACAAATTTTTTGAATTATTTGCACAGTGAATTGTCTAAGAGAGGGATCGAGTTTATTAAATGAAGAGAAAGCGAGCACACATTTTAAGCTTTTTTGCCCTGTGTAGGTGTTTAAAAAAAAAAAACTTTTAATCTTCAACCAGTAGCAAAACGTTTACCAAGATGGTATCAATATCAATAAAGCATGGAAAAAGCTGCAAGGGCATGCTTATATATATGCGTAGTTATTTTGCTATTATAGGGGTGACATTTTGTTTTAAGCCTGCAGCATTCAGCAATACCTGAGCTCTTCATTACCCTGACAGAAGTGCACCGAAATGAGCTACTCTGAGGTGTTTTGTATGTCGCACAGTCAGCTGCTGTGACTTAACACATTCTCAGGACTACTTACACAAAAAAGTGCAAAGTAATATATCACCAACATTCTTTTGCACAGAATGTTGAACTAAATGTGGGAGCTGCCCCCACATTTAGAGAGGGGGAGGGAAACCCCCCTTAGCATTGAAGTGGTCCTTCTGCCACTGAAGCCGCTTGGAGAGAAACCACCTGTCCAACTCCTTTAGGCCTGCTTTCTATTTCCCAACTACCCTATAGAATTGTAAGGTTTATGTTAATGTGGGATAAGAAGATTCCAGACTGAAGAGGAAAGCTTGCTGGGCTCATTTGCATGTCAATAAACCCAGCCTGATTCTGCTTCCCTCTCGCAGTTAGTTCACAGCTAACTGTGAGAGGAGCCCTGGGAACAAACAGAAAGCACTTGTTTCGCTTTGCTGCCACCTTGATCTTTGAAAGATGGAGGTTTCAATGGTAAGAGAGGAAAACAGTTTGCACGTATTCCCATCATACTTTCTGGAGCATGCTGTGCTATTAGCAGTTGGGGAAAGGAGCTGGAAAGTAATTGCATTTCAGAGGGAAGCATAAATGCTGTGTTGTCTATGAAAATAGCAGGTTATCGGTATGATTAAAGGCCAAATCCCTTTTAAGGGCATTTATAAGCACAAAAAAGATAATTAAGCTTGCCTTACTTAGGATTTCTCCTAACCAGTCCATTTCTCTCTCTCTCTCTCTCTTTTTAAAGCTTATCTTTCTACATGTAAGCTGATAACAGACGAAGGTATGAACTGCAAACACACTATATTGCAGAGGAAATGTGGCTTGTCTCTTCTCAAATCAATGTAATTATTTTTATATTGAATGAAATCATTTCTTTAAATGCACATTTTAAATTACACAGATTTACAGCAGAATATGAATATGTACCAAGAATCTGAATGTAGGCAGGATCAGAAATAACATTGATCAGCGGTGAAATGCACTTACCTTCACTACTGGTTCAAGAATGCGAGTGCGCGTGCCTCTTCTGTGCATGCACAGTGCCTTCTGTGCATGCGCAGAGGGTCAAAAACAGGACATAATAACATCTAGAGTGGGTGGGTGGAGCCTCCCGCTGCCGGTGCTACCAGTTTGTGCGAGCCTGATAGATCCAGCCGGATTTCACCGCTGACATTGATAAAAGACTAGCACTCATTCTTCACATACTAGTTTGTGAAAACAATTCCCAAAAACAAAATGAATAAGAAATGACAGGTATGTTATATAAATAGAATTGGGGAAGTGGAATGGAAGCTGTAGGAACCCATAATTATTAGTACTTGAAAGGGAGGATATGAAAATTCATAAAGAGGAAGTTTATTCAGAAACAATCTGCCACTGAAAAGTAGCTTTACAAAAAAAAAAAAAAAAACAGGACTGTACTGTAGCCCCCATACAATATTTTTGGTGTCCAAAGGCTCCCAGGTGATCACTGTGGGAATAGCATGTTGGATTAACTTAGTTTTTAATTTAACAAGTGGATCTTTAATAGAATTCGGTAGAAGAAATCCAAAGTTAAAAAGAAAATCAAAAGTGAAATCAAAGCCATGCAGAAGTGTGTTCTTCTTCCCCAACAGCCATCGGAACCAATTACAAATAGATCAAGTCTCAGAAAAGTACCCCCATCGCAGTCTTACCTTTGAAGATGCCATGCATACCATATGGTTGTTAGTCATGAAGCTTTTGGGATTCAATCTTTCAAAAGCAATTTGGAGAGTGTAGAATATCCATACAGCTTTTGGTTGTAATGCCTTTAGATAGCAGTACCTTTTTCTGGGATCACACTGCTTTAAAGTGTCGAAAAAGTTGCTCTTTTCAAGCTTCTATGCCTCTCCAAAACAAATTAAAGCCAAAATGCTACATTGTCCTAGTTATCACTCTTAAACTGGGCTGCTGCTTCTGACACATTTATCTTATGCATATTTAAGGGTTTTTTTGTAGCTCCTTATTCCTGGATGCATAATATAGGTCTATATATTATACAACAGTGTCCATTTGGACTATGCCAAATAGAGAATTGAAGTATTAAATTATTAGATTAACAGAGTTGGAAGGGACCTTGTAAGTCTTCTAGTCCAACCCCCGACCAAGAATTGCTCCAAACACATAAGATTTCCCCTTTCGCAGAAAAGTTCTATGTGCATACCTCAGCACAATTACCAACATGACCTTCCCGAAGAAAATCTGAAATTAAGTATTCCATATAAATTGTGATATTCATCATACAGAAACGATAGTAAATCAGACTTTCCCTTGAAATTTGGAGGATGACTTTGAAACAATCATTGGCTTCTTTAGATGTAACAATTAGTTTCAAATGACAAGAACAAGCTCAAGATAACTTCTAACTCACTCTTCCTCTTTTCTTTCTTCTGGCACGGGTGAAGGTTCCTATGTCAAGTTTTGATCCACCATTGTAACAAATTGAGATCATGAATACAAATTTGAAATTTTGTTTTCCCCAGTCAGTGTTAACAAAAAGTTTCTCATGATTGAATTTAACAAATTGTCAATCAGGGTTAATTATAATATGAAATGTAAACTGCTGATTCCCCCCCCCCCACACACACACACACCAGGTTTATTGGAAGAAACCAGCAGGATTATGGAATCACAACATTCATTTTAAACTATAATTTACTAAGGATAAAATGTGGTGAAAGAAGAGAACTATTTTACCTGTCGTGATCTCTTTGGCAACAAAGAAGGCTATATCCATAATTTAAAAAAATACAAAAAGACACAGGATTTACACATTAGTAATATTTAATTTTTTGATCTTAAAAAAAATCTGATAATGGTCAGAATGGACTGGGCAGAAAAATGGATAAAAGTTGCAAGAATTAAAAAAAAGGGGGGGACCTTTTCAGAAGCAGAAAGAAACAATAACTAATTAACAATCTTCAACTATTTTGAAAAATAAGTCTCCATAGATTGTCCTGTGATTACATTTACCCCAGTTTTTCTTTTTCCTTTTCTTACTCCTCCTCAGTCTTTTTTCCCCCAGAGTCTGTGTTCCTCTTTCCTAGATATTTTTAGATGGAGAACAGGATGACAAACAAAACGGAGTCTCTTACTATTTGAATGGTACAATAATAACAACAGAAGCATCTTTATACAAGATAATCAACTTCCTTACGGCTATGGGGCTTAATTTAAATCTCTGCTTGATTTAGATGCAGAGACATCTATGTGCATGAGAGACGTCTGTGTGCATGAGGGACGTCTATGTGCATGATTTAAAACCATTATTACAAAAAACCATTATTACAAACATTTGCCCTAACCACAGGTTTCACCACCAAGTAATGCTATCTACCTACAAAAAAGTGGATAGAGGGGGAAAAAAATCCCAAGGACTTTTGCCAAAGACTGTCGCTAATGTTTAACTGTACGGTAAATCATCCCAGACAAGCACACCAGGTGCAGCAAACTATAGAAAGCATTTCTGTGAGCTTCTAGTTTGTCCTCTGTGCCTAATAAAATGAGAGAAAAGCTGTTTGCAACAGATAGAGAATAGTCAATGTGAATGAGAACAACACACTAAAATTTTCATTAAGAGCAATAAAACTTTATCAAATGAACACTAGTTGGAATATTCACTACCGAAATACAAGTGCCTGTAAGCTATTCAAAATCAAGTTGTGTCTATGCACCACTTTATCCAGAAATCATTTGAGTACGTAAATGAATAAATAATTTGAAAAATTAAAGAAAAGAGTTACCATAGCTGACACCCATACTACCACTGGAGGTTGTTCACTGAGCTGATACGATGCCATGCAATAACCACAAATATTTTAATTGCTGGAGCGGGCATGGATGTTATGCTTTGGTGCATGTGGCTGTTTTCCACCATGCAAAATAACTACAAGTGTGCAGGTACTTCTAGACAAGGAAAAACAGTGAAGGGCACATGGAATCATGCGCTGTTCATTTGTTGAACAATTACAGTTCCCTGTGGCTGATTTTCAGACAAAAAGCTGACTTAACCCTCAGAGAGGGGTAGAATACTGTAAAGTACTGTGTTACCAGATAGTTTTCTTTGATAGAAATAAGCAGTCAGTATAGCTGAGTCTAAAACTGAGCAATGGGATAAACGTAGAGAAGAAACATTCTACAGACAATCTTTATATATTCGGAAATAAAAAGAAGGGTGAAGATGCTTCCCAAAGGATGCTTTGGAAACCAGAGAATTAAAAGCAGAAAATTCAGGAATGGCTACAGGATCTTTTCAAAGATGTGTGCTGTAATTTCAGAACGTTCATAGGTGGAAACAATATTTTTAGATGCAGTCTTTTTGATCACTTTGGTACTGCAATGGAAAAAGCCACATGGCAATATTTTTTCCTGTATCAATCATATGAAAATCCTTTCACAAATGTGTTCTGCAGAACCAATGAAATCCAATGATTGAAGATAATAAGACAGACCAATTAGCTGGTCCAATCACACTCACATTCTAACCCATGAGACACAAGCATGATGGGCAGCAGTATCGGTTGCTACATTAACTTTGCGGCACTTGAAAAAAGTTTTAACTTAGAAAGGTTGACTACTCAAGTGCTTCCATATCATGTCGTTCTTAGAGCCCATGCCCTAGGTTTTGTTCTTCTTGGAGGTTTCCATGTTGCTAAGCTCGGTAAATAGAGTGCGTACAGAGTCTGTTTATTGGTATCAAAAGAGATGAATCCATTGTACCTATTCTCTTTACAGATTAATGTAAAGAGATTAATGTGATTTAGACATAATGGGAAGCATACAGTACATGCACTGTCCCATATTTTAGTACATTTTGTGATGATGATGATGATTTATTAAATGGCTATGCTACCCAACTTTCAACAATCTGAGTTTAAAAATTGTTTAAAACTTCTAAAACAAAACAACACAAAGCAAAATGGAGCAAGATGTGTGATAGAATGTGCAGCTGAAGAAGGGAGAATATGTTGATAATAGCATTGCACCTTTCCAGGGAGGATGCAGTACATTTCAGGTAGGTCCCGAAGACAAGAGACTGCAAAGTCCTGAACTGGATGCAAAGGTGGAGAAGGAAAAGTTCATGCTAGTCTGGAATCTCTCAGTGCATTTCTGTTACATTAGAAGGTTAGTCTCGCAAGATTCTGTCTATTAGCTGTAAGCAAATACAGAACTGACTCATAAGGTTCCCCTTGCACATATGTGCTAGTCATTCCCAACTCTAGGGGGCTCATTTCCATTTCAAAGCCGAAGAGCCAGCATCGTCCGAAGAAATCTCCGTGGTCATGTGGCCAGCTTGACTAAACGCCAAAGGCGCACAGAACGCTATTACCTTCCCACCAAAGGTGGTCCCTATTTTTCTACTTGCATTTTTTACTTGCTTTTGAACTGCTAGGTTGGTAGAAGCTGGGACAAGTAACAGGTGCTCACCCCATTACACAGCACTCAAGATTCGAACCACTGAATTGCCGACCTTTCGATCGACAAGCTCAGTGTCTTAGCCACTGAGCCACCACATCCCTCTACTGTCTCATAGCTGTAAGAAAATACAGAACTAGACTCAAGTGGATCATGCTGTGTCATCTCTGGGGCTTAGGCCTGACAAGATGGCAGAAATAAGAAAACCATGATGGAAAAAAGAAAAAAAAAGGGGGGGGGGTTTCAATCACATTTGCCAAAGGTCTAGACAAAGAACCAGGTCTTCAAGCCCCTTAAAGACCCCAGTAGAATGAAGAACATTTGAATCTCAGCAGGAACCTCATTGCAGAGGGCAGGTGCTGTTACAGTTAAAATACACTTTTGGGTTCTAATAGGTGGCATTGTTTAATTGAAGGAATATGGAGGATGCCAATCCTGCCAGATTAGTTCAGTTGGGAAGAGACTATGAGAGACAGGTAGTTTCTCAAGTAATTTTTTTAAAAGAACACATTTCAAAAGAAGAAAATAAATTACAAAAACACAGTGAAGACATGAGCAAGAGTCAACACATATGGGAGGGAATGTCCTTGCATCCTCCGATTTTCTTATCTCTGTTACGCTGCAACACCCACTGGATTTATAAGTAAGATCACGGAGTTCTCTGAGACTTGCTCCCAAGTTAACTTACATGTTAAATGGCCAGCTGTTCCTATTATCAATCAATTTCAGATTGATTAGTATAATTTCACCATCCCTATGAAGTCTGATCCTAGGCACATGCTTTTTGATCCCAACTGCTCAGCCAAAACATCAAGGGGAAAATTGCTGGCATTTTACCCACTTTTTAAAGCTTATATTACCCAGCTCCTTTTTTTTTTTTAATGCTGGCTCAGTTCCTTCTATGTGCTAAATGAAAATTCACCTTTGTTTGGGACCCATTCAAAAGGGGCCGAGATGTTTATGTTTGTAAGAAAGGGCTTTCTATACACCTGCAGAGTCTATTCTCTCTGCTTCCTGATTTCCGGAACAGAAGAAGGCAGACTACTGGAATAGCAGTCACTTCTCGTATCAGCCTGCGTAGAAACAGTTCAGTTCATGCCTGGATAACCCCCATGCTGAACACGCACCCTTTCCTGCCAACTCAAAAATTCAATTTTCAAACAGGCACTCGTGCATGTTGAATAAAAGCATCTTGATCGCCCGGCAGAGAAGCTTTTTTTTTTTTTTTTAAATTCAGCAGGATCCTCCACATACGGATGATGCCTGTCCAAGCAGTCCTTTAAAAGGACCATATTTCACAGGAGACAATTTTGAATGACAGCCAGAGTTGCATCTTTCTGTTTAAGACCCAATAAATTCTTCCAAGGTGTAAAGGATTCTACCAGTTTCCCAAGCATTAAAGCTTACAGCCTCCTGACATTTGAAACAAATCCTTGCCATTGTATTCTCAATCTCATCGGAAATGTATTTTTTAAAGCAAATGTGCACAGGAGAGCAATTTCCATTGTTTAAAAATAATCCAGTGGGTGGGTTAAACCCGCATAGGCATAGTTCTTCAAACAGAGCAGTCGTTGCTGGTTCAGATTTGGAAATCAGTTTTCCAAAGTCACTAACGTACATATGTTTAAACCACAATTGCAAGTCAATTCTCATTCTCACACTCATTCTCTTTCTCTCTCCCCCCTCCCTCCCTCCCTCCCGGCAGATGCGTGGGTTTCCCCAATCTCATTTGTGCTGGGGAGAGTGAATTCGCCTCACCCAGGAGTCGCAGGTTCTTTCGAAAACTTTTCCAACCAACCCGAACAAAGCCCTTTCAAAAAGCAAGCGCGAAAAGAAAAAAAAAAGGGGGGGGGAATCAAGCCCCCCAATTCATCATCAAGTCGGCTTCTCCCAACTCTTTGCGCCTCCGGAATGCCGACGACAGCAAGCAAGCAAGGACGCACGTGGAGAGGCAACACGGGAAGGGGGCACGAAAAAGCCCCGCACAAGTCCCAAACTCTTGCTCTGCTTCCGCGGGAAAGCTGGAGGCCCAACCGCTCAAACCAGAAGGAGGAGCTTAGAGGAACTGGCCTCTGCTTCCCCCCCCACACACACCTCCCCACTTCTCCAGCTTTGCCGCTTCCCGAACTTGGGTCCGGGCGGGACGCCAGCGGGACGCCAGCGGGAGCCGCGCTTCGGCTGGCGAGGAGCGCAAAACCGCCAAGGACGCGCAGAGCTCCTTACCAATTTCATGGTCAGGTTGTTGTGCTCCCAGCGCCACAGCATCACGCTCATCTTCCTCCGCCAGAGCGCCGGCCAACACCTGCCGAGCTGGGCCAGCTACAGGCTACAAGCCCATCAACTCCAGCCCTGCGTTGCCAACCCGGCGCCTCCTAATCCGGCAGCTGCGGGGAGCATCTCTGCCTCTCGGGCGCAGACCGACCTTCTCATCTTGGCCCTCTGTGGAAACTTAAAGGTTTTTCCTGGCCGCGCATAGCCCCGGGCTTTGGATGCAAGCAAGCAAGCAAGCAAGCAAGCAAGCACGCACCGCCCTGCTTCTGCTCCCGCCGTCCTCTTGATAAGGCGCTCGGGGGAGAGAGAGGCAGCGGGGACGAGGAAGTCGTCTCCCTTCGCCGCGGCTGCCAGCGCTTCGCAGATTGGGCACTCCCGACTCAATGGGCCGTTTAAGGGGGCGAGAGAGAGAGAGAGAGAGAGAGAGGCGCATTTAACATTTCGGGGGCGGAGCCGGCCTGGGAACTGGGTGATTTTTGCAAAGCGATCTGTCACCCTCTTCACCCTCGGAAGGTGCAGCAGGTGGAGGAGTTTAAAAAAAAAAAAGCTGGTGGGGCCTGGCAAACATTGGTTGCTTCAGCTGCATTTGGATCCCGGATTTTGTCATTTCCAGCCAATATAATGGGAGTTGTAGTCCCAAGCATTTAAAGGGAGCCTGAGGGAAGCTCTCCCCCCACCCTTTCCCAGATCAAATAGATAGGAAAACAAGCAGGTGGGTAGAAGAGAAGAGCTTCACCAGGCTCTCCTGCATAAATGAAGATAAGCAGGTGGTCAGTCAGCACTGTCAGAATCTTATTGATTGATTGATTGGTTGGTTGGTTGGTTGGTTGGTTGGTTGGTTGGTTGGTTGGTTGGTTTTATATGCTGCCCTTCTCTGGAGACTCAGGGCGGCTTACAATGTGTTAAGCAATAGCCTTCATACTTTTGTATATACCTGCTTAGTAGGGCTTTTGGGCCCCCTAAGCGGTGTTCTTTTTTATACAAAGTCAGTTTATCGCCCCCACAATCCGGATCCTCATTTTACCTACCTCGGAAGGATGGAAGGCTGAGTCAACCTTGAGCCTGGTGAGATTTGAACTTGCAGTAATTGCAGGCAGCTAATTGCTACTTAACAGCACTTTAGTCCACTGCACCATCAAGGCTCTTGATCCATCCGACCCAGAATATGCAAGTATTCCAGCCTTTCCCATTCTGCTCTCCTCCAGGTATGCTAGAATACAACTCGCATCATGCAAAGAGGAGATCTTGTTCAATATCTCTGAAGAGGACCAATTTCCCAGAATCTCAAACAAAACACTTGTCTTTATTCTGTAGTTCTTCACATGTCAATGTTTGGCAGAACCCTAAGGCAGAACATATATAGAAATACAACCACATTCATTATGATTTCTGATTTTGTGTGTGTGCGCGTGCACACGCGTGTGTGCTAAAAGTGGTCTTAGGGTCAGAACTTTATGTTCAGCAGCAATCCAGGTCTAAACACCCGGTAGCAACCTGTTTCTCTGATTCAGCTTTTAACCAAGATTGGCTATGCAATCTCGATAGATACTAGATTGCTGAGTTGCCTGATTCTGTAGGAGGCACTGAAACATAAATCAACCATTGTGGCCAGAGTCATACAACATACTGAGCCACAAACTAGCCAATAATATTTTAGCTTAGCATGTTACACAAATCCAATATCTAAACTCGAACGATGGGAAGAAAGTTCTGTTAGAAGGGGGAGGGCATTACACAGAAAAAAAATATAAGAAAGGGAATGTTTTTTCCCCTTTTGCTATTGTATTTCCAATACAATTCCTCTAGCAGCATGCTCCTTAAGTATGCATTTTAAACCATCTCTGCTTCAGCTTTTCTACTGATGAAGGTCAGCCTCACACTTGCATGCAAAAAATGAGAAGCAAAGATGCCAGTACACCTTGTAGACCATCCAAGGATGCAACAGGTATAAAATCTTACCTTCTGTACCCATCAGGAAAGCAAGCAGAGCATTTTCCACAACGCTGGCAGTGGGGAAAACATTGTTTTTTCCTTTTGCATACTTATGTACATACATAAAACATACAAAAGCCAGCTGAGGGACTTTAGGATAGTCACTCACCCTCAGCCCAACAGCCTCACAGGGTTACTGTTATTGTGGGGAAATAAAAGAAGGAAGGAATATTATGCATGTTTGCTGCCCTGAGTTGTTTATAAAAATAATAAAGGTATTTTAAAAGAAAGAAGGAAGGAAGGCAGGCAGGCAGGCAAACATGTCCTCTCCAGGAACTAGTTAGGTGTATGCACAAGTGTCTATAGTGTGTGTGTTTGAAAAAGAGAGGATATAATCAGTGGTGAAATCCAATTTTTTTACTACCGGTTCTGTGGGCTTGGCTTGGTGGGCGTGGCTTGGTGGGCGTGGCAGGGGAAGGATACTGCAAAATCTCCATTCCCACCTCACTCCAGGGAAGGATACTGCAAAGTCCCCATTCCCTCCACAGTCAGGGGCCAGCCAGAGGTGGTATTTGCCGGTTCTCCGAACTGCTCAAAATTTGCGCTACCAGTTCTCCAGAATCTGTCAGAACCTGCTGGATTTTACCCCTGGACATAATCCAGGTGGATGCATGTGTTATCTTTCTGGGTGTGTATGTGTGTGTGTGCGTGCATGTTCTGGGCAAGTTACCTATGCTCTACTCTGGGTCACTTAATCTTAAGAGAGAACAGAGAGGATTTAGATTGGAACAGTTGGCAGCAGCATTTGTAGCTACTCTCCAACTGTCTCTGTCATAGGGATTCACTGGGAAATTAACTTCTGAATATATTTTTTTCTTTGAATCCTACATAGGTAGATAAAATAGATAGATAAAATAGATGTTGACTCCAGTCTCTTTTTTGCTGGCTTCTTTCACAACACCAGACTGGGTTGTGACCATTTTGTTTTTAGAATTAACTTATTGATGGACAAAGAGACAGAATCCTAAGCCCTTTTAATGATTTCTTTCTGTTCAGTTGGATTGGGGGTGGGTGGGTGAGAGAGAACATCATCCATACTTCATCCCCATTACCTTTGCAAAGCAACCTTTAACTAATGTTGTGGGGAGAAGCTTTGCTTTTGGATGCCTATGTTTCTAATATAGTTATTTTCCATTTCCTCTAATGATTTTTTTCAATAAATCTTTGCACAACACACAAAAACTGAAAAGAGATTGCTTTTGCTCTAACTTAGAATGTACCACCATAAATGGCATCAAGCATGTCACGCTAGGTTGTAGTTTGATATTCCAAAGGACAGAAATTATTACCATGTGCCCAACCATCATCTATAATGTCTTGAGAAATATGTCAATAAATACATATGCATCCTTGTTTAATGCTTACTAAGGCTCCATGGTACAGGCAGGATGAAGTTTTTGGTAAGGAATTAGCTCGAGGTTCATCTCCCCCTGGGGCTTAGACATCTAGATTTTGTTTCATCAAAGGCTACAATAGTCCAACGTAAGTTATTCTAGAAGGCCAAAAGCTGATGCTGGTGCAGTACACATTCCAAAATAACCATCCAGGAAGCTACTAATGGTCTTCGAAATTATGGACCTTATTTGCATGCCTAAGTCTAGAACTAATGTATCATCAATTCTCTAACACAGCTGCACATGATGATTTGCAGACCACAAATACTGGATTCATACAACACACTAAACCCAAACCAGGCAAATTATGTTATGGCTTATAATGTGGACCTAGCCACTATAGGTAGTCCTCACTTAACTATGACAATTGGGAGCAGCAACTAGATCACTAACAGCACAGTCTTAAAGCGCAACTTCATGTGATCATGCTAACTTAAGGCATTCTTATTTGCTATAAATTACACAAACCCTACACAGCTGCCAAATCCCCATTTGTGATCTCCTGCCAGCTTCCTTATTGACTTTGCTGGTTGGAAGCTGACAGTGAAGGTTGCAAAAACATCATAATTGTAGACTGCTTGCAAGGTGCCTGAATTATGATCATGTGGCCGTGGGACTCTGTGGCAGCCACAACTATGAGGATCTAATTGTATGTTTCCCTCATTCAGTGCTATTGTAACTTTGAATGGCCACTGACCAAGGACTAGATATATTTTACTTTCAAAGGATTTGTTGATTAGTTTATTGATTTTTTGTCATAGCAGAGATAAGAGATTTTGTAGTTACAACTTTAGGTATGCGATGATAAATGCAGCAGAAATATATCAGTGTTTAAATAAATTTTTTTAAAATCCACAGTAGACTATTAATAGAATGGCCTTAGATTTTTTTTCCCAATAAAAAGATGCTTTACTGACAGAGAAAATCAAACTCCAAATCTTCCCAGTAATTTGGTACCCGAAAGTCCACATCCAGGATGCTCAACTACTGTGAGAAAGGGTTGCTGCAAGTTGCCAAGCTTGTAAATTAGATGCATGACTTTCAGAAAGGTCAAAGGTAGCCGCAATGAGCCAATGACAAATGAACACATAAATGAAAGTGTGAAAGAGGCTGGAAGGAAGGAAGAATAGCTTGGATGAAAGGCTAAGGGGATTTCTAAGGGAATTATGTAAGTTCTCTTAACCACTGCTTCCATAAGCTGCCAGGGCCTTTAGAGCTTTTTTGTAGCTGAATTTAATTTGTCCCTTCCACTCTGCTTCGGAAATGTGACACCAGTTGTTTCTCCGTTCCCTTGGTCCTGCACTTGAGGTTCCCAGTTGTGGCTCGAAGAAGATGCAGGCCAGAACACATATTTAGGAAAGGATGTGGTTCGGAGTTCTAAGCCATATCATTTCTGAAGTCTTAAAAGCAATTCTCTGGAATTAACAAATGAAAGGAAGAGGTAGAATTGAAACAAGCTGGATTCTCATATGCACTAAATCACAATGTAGTTTGTTTTTGGTGTAGCAGATTGGTGAACTATGCCATGTGGTTAGTAAATTATGATTCATGAATCAAGATACTGTATAAACCAAGGACAGTGTGTAGACATCATAACTTAGATGAATATGGGAATCATGTTTTTGTCTCTCTAAACAGACACCAATTCTATTATCAAGTCAGGCATAAAGAATTAATTTTATTTTGTCGGGTCTTTCTGCCCTCTCCCCCTCTATTTTCACTTATGAATCCCTATGTTCACATGTCATGATAAACTAAAGCTTAACCATGCCCTTCTTAATACATTTGAAGAATATTTAATTATTGTTTACTTTTTAAAAAATTTCCTGCGGATTTACCATTAAATAAAGTATGTTCCATGGAATCAATTCAGCCAGTCAGCTAAAAGTTATTGAATATGGAATAACCAACTAAAGATAAGACTGACAAACTGCTTGCTAAAATTACTTTTGAAGTTCTTAGATGGATGTTCCATCATTGGAGGATTTTGTTTATTTTTGTTTTTGTTTTTTTGGTTTGGGATTATCTGAGGATTTCTGCCCTGTGCAAGGGGTTGAATTAGAAGATGTCCAAAGTCCCATCTAACAGTATAATTCTGCATGACAAAAATCTATAGAGTGCTAATATTGCAAATATAAAATAACAAGCATGCAAGGTATAATGAGTTGGATAGCAAAAGGAATAAACTATATAAATCTTAATTTGTACCTATCACATTTTCAAGTCAGTAAACTTTAGTTAGCATCCCACCAGCAAAATGTACTTTGATTTGGCCATATTCGTTTCATGAAGATATTTGAATTCAGCTGTACTTTGATTTAAAGAAAGCTTTATTCCAGAAATACCAGTAACACTGTCAGTTGTAATTGCCTTTCCTTTCCTTTCCTTTCCTTTCCTTTCCTTTCCTTTCCTTTCCTTTCCTTTCCTTTCCTTTCCTTTCCTTTCCTTTCCTTTCCTTTCCTTTCCTTTCCTAGCAGTATTGCTGTGAAGTTCTTTTCATCTTCGTGCAGAACTTCCCTTTTAAGGAACTCCTTGAACAAACTGAGAGATAAGATTGGAAGCAGAGTTGGCAAAATCCTTCCTCTGACCTTTTGCCCCCTCCATAAGCAACCTTTGAATAGCATTTGCTTAAATGCTGGCTGTGTTGACAAATGGCTGCCATCCAAGTGTAATTTAAAAGGGTAAAGAAATAAAGAAAACCACATCCATACTTCCTTTGAAAAATATTCTCTTCTATGTTTATCAGAATTTTTTGGAAAATAAGGTATGTATGGATTTCACAATTCCTTAGTTTTAAGTGTTAGTGGAAGCATTTTACTAGTACTATATATAAAATGCATGTCAGGCTAAAAAGCCTGTTAGAGGTCCTAATGGGATGTTAATGGGCACTTAAATGCCTCAATTAATGTGCAAAATAATGTTCTTCTTCATTGATGGGTCTTCAATGACACTGAAAACAGGTATGATTCCTGCATTCAGTACCCTAATGAATATAATTTGAGCTCCCAAGGCACAATGAATATTGTTGAGAAAACAAGAGGAAACAGATGTTGGGGGAAATTATGAAAGAATTCAGAGTGGACAAACATTGTCAATGCATCAGTTGCTACAGGGAGATTTCTCAGGGAAATCCATTAACCATTGAGCACTAATTCATTGTGTTGCCCTGGAAAATATGCATAACAACTACAGGCCGGATGGCATTTCCCTGATCTTACTGGATTTATTACAATTAGTATGCCTTGTTATCACTCGAGTTCTCTAACTCCACTGCAGTTATTCAGCAATATGCAGAACATGTTAATAGACCACTTTGCTGCTCATGCTTGTTATCCTCTGGTGTTGATGATATAAACGCGGTGCCAATGTAAATAAACAGTGTATATTTCTGAGAGAAATATGGCTCTTTAAAACACTTATGGTAGTATAAAGCCTCCATATGTGAAATGCTGTCCCAGGAGAAGCAGTTAAAAGCTTACCTCTATGACAGCTATTGTGCAGTTCCGGTGACAGTGGTGGTATGGTATATTTAATGCAGAAGAGAAGATTTAGAAAAATTTCCTACAGCAACATGTAATTAAGATTATATTCTCAGTCCCTGCTAAATAAGAAATATAAGTTGCTTTTGGTACATGAGTGCTACATATATTTGATAGGCATCAATATTTCTTATGTTGTTATCAACTTTCAAGCCAATCTCAACTCTTGGTAACTCCATGGACATATCCAAAATTATAGTCAATTTATATATATTATGGGCTCAACAGTTTTCAAAATGGTAGAAAACCATGCTCTATAGGGGAGCTATAGCAATCCCTAATTGCCTATTTTCATATGAAAGTGGTTTTGAAGGTACCATAACAAATATTATTAAAGCCCAGTTTATATTGTGATCTGTATCTTATTTTTAAAATATCCAGTTTGGATTAAATTTCTCTGTTGGTTAAAAAGATGACAGTCCGCCGCCCAAATATTAATATCCATATTTTGAATCACTCCAAGTATTAAGTCACTGTTAATTTCAATCACCTGCTAGTTATTATTTCAAGAATATTATTGTACATTGAGTATGTGCAAGAATGTATTTAAAATGTTAGGAGAAACTTCACGCAAGTTCCTGTTATGCACCAATTTTATACTGGCTTGGGAATCTAAGAAATCACCTTTCCCAGAATGCTTGTTGAATGTTGTCTTTTATCAGGAAGTTCAGTGTGACTGAGGAATGGTAGTATCTCTTCTTTGTGGAAACATCTCCTCACCCCCACCCTGCAAAATGAGGATGGCTTCAGTCCCAGAGACTTTTAGAAATGTATATCATTTCAGCTGTTTCAGAGGCTTTTTTTATTTGTGATTCATTACTGTGGGGATATCAATGCAATGTTATTTGAATTGTCTATTACTACTATTTGAAGTAGTAGTAGTAGTAGTAGTAGTAGTATGTAATTGTTCTAGGTTTTGCCTTTAAGCTGCTTAGGAAGCAGTAGATCCATTTCCCCAATAAATCAATGAATGGCTACAGTTCTTCAAAGAAAAGATAACAGTTCTGGTTAGTTGAGAATATTGTAATAGCAATGAACTTAATTCTCAGAAGAATTGTTTGGTGGATGAAAGGCAAAATTTGGATAACCCTATAAATGAATAAGATTAGCATTTATTTTTAAAATGCAAAATATTACAAGCATATTAATATAACTTTAATTTTCCAGGTTTATTCATTTGTTTTTCTGTCTTATTCTATTTAATTTTCTTCAGGGTCAGATACTCATACATGAATCATTGTTGCCATGCCATTTCATTTCCCATCTTGAGTCTTGCCTAAGAGGACAGCATCGAAACCAGACAGCACAGAAACAAATAGAGTTTGTCATCCATCCTTATCTTCTTAACTCTCGATTGCTTATGGGCTCCAACCATACTGTAATGTTTACATGATGGCATTGGATTTAAAAATGCTTAAACTCTCATTGAACTCAATAGAATGAAAACAAGATAATACCCTTTAACCTTGGAGCGTTCAGATTTCTGAATAGCAGATATGACTCATTTAAATACAGACTATGATAAAACAATTGTGAATACCAGTCACAAATGATGTACCTTAGTACATCAGAATGCAACATATGAAGCCAGGGAATTTGGTCTGATTGTGTCAAAAAGGCCAAACTATGCCTCTTTCATTAATGTCTTTATTAAACACTTTACAGAATTTGCCTTTTTCTCTCTGTTTAATTTGCCAGAAGTACTGATCAACACTTCTTACTAACTAAATTAAATTATAAATCAATGCAAAGAATGCAAATTATTCTCTTTTGACAGAAGACATATGCAATTTAGGAAATGCTCTTCTCAACCATTTAAAATTTAATAATGGAATTAAACTTAATCCTGGGACGTATGTAAAGTGACAGCAGTGAATAATGGCACGATATGTAAAGCAAGCAATTTATTGCATTCCTTGAAGGCAAGTCCATGCCACTTCTTGTATTAAGAGAAATTATAGGAGAACGGTTTGAGTTATTGCCAATGTTGAATATCAGTGTTGAAGGGGATGGAGACATGTGAGTAAATCAGATGGATGAATGGCCTTGTTTACTGACATAGTTTTTGTGAGTGCTTTAAAAGGCACTTCTAATGAGTCAACAGGGCTCCCCATGTGTTTTGATGTCTCATCACAGCTGAATCAGCTTCTGTTGCTTTGATGGATTTTTCAGGCCATTATATTTATTTTTGGTTGTCTACTAAAGCATTCTCTTTGAAAACAGTGCTCCCTTGGCCTTCTTATTATGCAGTAATGAATCATCAGATTTACTGACTGTTATCGTTCAGTGTTTCTTGGAATGACATCAGCATCCTGAAAGCTGGACAGTTCCAATCACTTCACTTCAAAGATTTTTCTTCCTTGTTTCTTCCCTTATCTTTCCAAACTCAAAGATTAACTAGACTTGCTGATAAACTACAATGCATTTGCACAATATATTCACCCACATTCCCAGGCAGCATGAAAATGCATCTGAGATTTAAAAGAAACAATTACACCATAGAAAAGTTTGGTTTTTGAAAAAAAAATAAGTCACTGATATGTTACCAAATTGTTAAGCTTCAAAATATGATGCCCTTTTAATAATACAAATGATCAATGTGTAATGGGTTAAGATATTAACAAACACAGATAGATAAGGAAAGCACATTAGAAGTATTATATCCATGGGGTAATTATTAACCAAATTATGGGCATAAGATCATAAAAATTGACATTATCATAAAATTAATTATCATAAGCACGCTCCACCTCCTCTTTTTCTCCCAACAGCATAAATGAAACTTTCTGATTGTCTCATCAGTTCTCATAGCAAAATACGGTTCGAACCTTAGATTTGAATTCCTTTATAAACAGAGAAGTCATTCAAATTAACCCCTAAGAGAATCTCTTGTGTTAGGAAAACATACCTTGAAATAAAATTGAAGATATGCCTAATGCTTCTCTTGTTATCTGGTTTTTCAGCAACAAAGAATCTTAATAGAAACTACAGTACTACAAAAAGTTCACATATGTGTGTATATTCTGTATGAATATATATTTGCACTTCTGACCAAATTTTTTCTTTAATTTTTTCTATTGGTTTTCTTAATAGTTTTTGTTAGTTTTTATTTTTATACTTTAAAATTTAATGCAACAATATATTAAAAAGTGCCCAATATGTTTCTTACAGTTGTAATTGAAGATTCTTAATGTTGTACTATTGCCAAATATCATCTTCATTGTTTTCATATGTGTGTTGAGTAGCTATGGGAACACAATCTCACTGTTGGATAGGATTCGATCTTATCTCCTCTTTATGGTTATGATCTAATCCATTTCAACCAGACAATACACAAACTGCATAAAAATAGTACTTGTATACTGCTTCATGGTGCTTTACAGCCCTCTCGAAGCAGTTTAGAGTCGGCATATCATTTCCCAACAATCCAGGTCCTCATTTAAATAATTTTATTTTTATTTTTATTTTATTTTTATTTTTAATTTGATTTATATGCAGCCCTTCTCCGGAGACTCAGGGCAGCTTACAATGTGTTAAGCAATAGCCTTCATACTTTTTGTATATTTATACAAAGTCAGCTTATTGCCCCCACAAACTGGGTCCTCAATTTACCCACCTTAGAAAGGATGGAAGGCTGAGTCGACCTTGAGCCTGGCTAGGATTGAACTCAGAGAAATTACAGGCAGCTGGTGTTAATTAAAATAATGTATTAAGGATTGCAGCAAAAGTAACACATAGGAAACTCTTGCTGCATCACTAAAAAGCTGTCTATTTCTGGATCCAAGCCAATGTAATTAAGTAAAAGCAGCTACCAGAAACTTTAAGAAATAGTTCAGAGCTATTAGTGGGATTTATTTTATTGATTTACAGCGTTTATCAGAATTCCCTTCTTTTCATTCGTGATGAAGGTGGATAGTAACATAATAAGACAGATGCTAAAAACCAATTGCATTCTTGTAGGTGTTAATGAAAGAAACTCAAAGTTAAATTATCTTAAAAGTAAAATAACTTTCTTCTTTCTGAAATGGTTTGTCCAATTACTTGACTTTCACCTTCTCTGTTTTCCTATACTTCAATTATACCCTGACAAAGCAAAGCAATTAATTCTAGCAAAGCTAGATGGCTTACACCATGACAGCAGCTTCAGGCTACGTAACCCACCTATGCCTATGTCTGCCTTTATTCCCAAAATAAGCTTTTACCTAGAAACTAAGCATGAAACAAGAATCTTGAGTTCAAATACTTCCAAGAAGCATTTTAATGAACCAGACTGAATGATATAAACTAAGTTGTTAATATAAGCCAATGGTCAACATTTCATCAGGGCTTTTGGTCAGGAACCACTTTAATCCTGGAAGGGAGCTTGGAGGTCTTCTAGTCCAGCCCCCTACTCAAGGAGGAGATTCTATATCATTTCAGACAAGTGACTGTCTAGTCTCTTCTTAAAAGAGACTCCAGTGATAAAGCACCCACAACTGCCAAAGGCAAGCTGTCCCACTGGTTAACTGTCCTCACTGTTAAAGCTTCTCCTTAATTCCAGGTTGCTTCTCTTGATTAGTTTCTAGCCATTGTTTCTTGTCCTGCTCTCTGGTATTTTGGAAAATAAATTGACCTTCTCCTTTGTGGCAGCCTCTCAAAAACTGGATAATACAATGAGCTTCTTTGAGCTCTTGTCAACTCAGGCATATGTTATCAATGACAGCATCCAGCCATCTGTTGGCCTCTCAGTTTTATCAAGTAGTTGCCATTGTTTCTAAAATTATAAAGCATATTTATTCTTAGATGTAGATATATCCACTGTCTGAACAAGAATCAATTAATTTGAAAGGTAATTCTTCAGCTATAAAAAGAAAGGCAAGTGTAGGAGATGACCTTGCTGAACCTAAGGAAGGGGTCTTGAGTCCCTTTGTACCCACAGGAGATCTAAGTCCAGCCCTCCTTGAATTCCATTGACTCTTGTCAATTTGCTTTGACCATTAGTAGTTCAGATTCTTGTAGAGAGTTTAACTTTGCAATAAACTTAATATTCACTTGAACTGCCTGGATTTCCTGATTTCTTAGTGCTTAACAGCAAGCCAAATTATTCTGTCAAAAATATCCATTATAGCAAATGAAGGTTGTCATATTCAGTTTTGCATTCAGTTTTGGCCGCCATGATATAAAAAAGATGTGAAGACTCTGGAAAGAGTGCAGAAAAGAGCAACAAAGAAGATTAGGGGACTGGAGGCTAAAACATAATGAAGAACGGTTGCAGAAACTGTCTAGTTTAATGAAAAGAAGGACTAGGGGAAACATGATAGCAGTGTTCCAATATCTCAGGGGCTACCACAAAGAAGAGGGAGTCAAGCTATTCTCCTAAGCACGTGAGGATAGGACAAGAAGCAATGTGTGGAAACTAAACCAGGAGAAAAGCAACCTAGAACGAAGGAGAAATTTTCTGACAGTTAGAACAATTAATCAGTGAAACAACTTGCTTCTAGAAGTGAATGCTCCAACACTGGAAGTTTTTAAGAAGATGTTGGATAATCATTTCTCTGATGTGGTGTAGGGTTTTCTGCCTAAGCAAGGGGTTGGATTAGAAGACCTCCAAGGTCCCTTCCAACTCTGTTATTCTATGATTCTATGATATATGAACAGTTTTTTCCCTGAATGCCATCACTCTGCTAAACAAATAATTCCCTCAACACTGTCAAACTATTTACTAAGTCTGCACTACTATTAATCTAAAAAGAGCTTGGTGGCACAGCAAACTAATAGCCTGTTATTAACATTCAGCTGTCTGCAATTACTGTAAGTTTGAATCTCACCAGGCTCAAGGTTGACTCAGCCTTCCATCCTTTCTAAGGTAGGTCAAATGAGGACCCAGATTGTGGGGGCAATAAGATGACTTTGTATAAATATATAAAAGTAGGAAGGCTATTGCTTAATGCATTGTAAGATGCCCTGAGTCTCCGGAGAAGGGCGGCATATAAATCAAATTTTTTAAAAAAATCTTCTCATCGTTCCCACCACCCATCTCCTTCCACTTATGACTGTATGACTGTAATTTTGTTGCTTGTATCGTATGTACCCTGCGAGTATTATTAAGTGTTGTGCCTTACGATTCTTGATGAACGTATCTTTTCTTTTATGTACACTGAGAGCATATGCACCAAGACAAATTCCTTGTGTGTCCAATCACACTTGGCCAATAAAAAATTCTATTCTATTCTATATCCCAAATTTGTATCACATATGATACATTCTTTTAAGTAACAGCACATTTTCAAAATGACTACAAATGTAAAAGAAACAGTTATGTTTTAATTACCTAAATATTCACTACAATTTATATTACTAGTAGAAACTTTTATTTTATAATTACAATTTCAGCACCATTATCTTGAAGGTATGGTCCATGATTAAAAGCCTCTCTCTAAACATTTACAGATAGAATTCAGTTTTTCAGAACAAGCTTATTTGTGGGTCGCTCTAATGGTTTTGGCAAAGCAACAAAGTGAAAAGATTGCACTTGTTCCTTACTAAGACACATCTATGATCTTTAGTGCCCTGAGCTTAAAAGCAAATGTGTTATCTATGGTTCTCCCCACCCCACCAGAAGCTTTCCAGCTGAAAAGGATTAATTTACCCCATTAACGTGTCCTTTTTGCATTACAAAGCCAATATAAACTTCTAATTTAAATTGCAATAAGAAAAAGTGAATGGCCTCATATCCTGCTAATTTTGTATATAAAAGATTAAATTATAGGTATTAGGTGAGATAAATAAAGCCACTTGGCAGAATACAAAATCAATTTGTGTTGAATTTTAAAAATCCAAGACAAAAACCATGAAGGCAGGATTTTAAATTTCGTAACAAGAGGGGGGAAGAGACCAATTTCTACGCCTTTTGTTTAGGCAAGTACATTATTACTACTCCCCACCCCAAATTAGAAAAAAATAAAATTAAAAATAAAATGGAGTAAGGATATACCACTAAGATGAAATGAGTGATACTAGATCTCATTGTTTGCCTTTCACAAGGACTCTGTATATGGAAACTCTGTATTTTCTTTCTGATTCAGCATGATTTGTGGCACTGAATTGAAACACACATACAATATAACATATATAGAGATACTGTAATGAAAGGTTCCAAGACCCAACTACCTGTATTCTGTTTTGCCAGTGCTCTGGGACCTTGGAATTCTTCTAGTCCAGCTCCCTGCTCAAGCAGGAGACTCTATACCATTTCAGAATGTCTAGTAACTTCTTAAAAGCCTCCAGTGATAAAGCACCCACAACTGCTGAAGGCAAGCTGTCCCACTGGTTAACTGTCCTCACTGTTGGGAAGTTTCTCCTTAATTTCAGGTTGCTTCTCTCCTTGATTAGTTTACATCCATTGTTTCTTGTCCTGCCCTCTGGCGCTTTGGAAAATAAGTTGACCCCCTCCTCTTTTTGGCAACCTCTCAACACTAGAATACTGCTATCAATTCTGCAATGGCAGAAGATGTCTTCTAGATGTCTTGGTAGTTTAGGCTATTATTGATCATAGTATATGCTGGATAGGCAAAGGAAGTTGAGCATTGGGGACATGATTGATTCACGGTTGGGGAATGCACTGCTCCTATCCACAGCTGTTGGGCTGCAGGGGGTTCCGAGGCTCTTTTTTATTCCCATTATTTTTAATATCTATATAAGCTTCTGGAAGTGAATCTCAGAAAGGGTGTAGCTCAGTGCAGTGGTGGGTTGCCCCCGGTTCGGACCAGTTCTATAGAACTGGTAGTAAAACCAGCGGGAGGCTACACCCACTGACCCCGACGCCATCAGGACGCTTCTGCACATGCCCCATTGCAAACTGGTAATAAAGGTAAGTAGAAACACACACACACACACACAACTCAGTAGTTCCCAATGTGGGGCCCACGCCTCATGGGGAGGGGCAATTTGATTTTTAATGGGGTCAATTTGAACCTTGTTTAAACCAAGTTAATGACCTTTTAGGCTTCCTCCATGTGAGTAGAGTTCACTTTTTGAGTAAAGTAAAAATTAAATGTCATGGGGGGGGATCAGGATTTTAGAGATGCTTAGGTGGGGCATGGCCAAAAAAAGGTTGGGAATCACTGGGGTAGCTGAATGTCAATTTATCTACACAACATGCAAATCTAGTTCTCAAAATGTGTGTGAGCCTCTGTGGTGTGCTCTTGCCTGGACCAGATTGTGGCCAGGGTGACAAGTAACACAATAAAGCTCGTTCTCATTCCTCTTTGAAGACCAGATTTGAACCTTAGGGGATCCTTACTTTCTTCTTGAATATTCTGGTGAGTGTTAATTCAAGGGGTACCTTCTATCAGTTATATTTTATTTATCCAATTTAGCCCCTTTTTTGTTAGAGCCAAAATGCTTTATCCTGCTGTATAGATTACTATTCAGAGGGATTAGATTACTGTAATGTCCACTTTATGTGGAGATCTTTTGAAGGAAACTTGGAAGTTATAGTCACTGGGACTGTGATGAGCAGATTCTCTCGGATAGTGCATGTGGTATATTTCTCATACATAGAATTTATTTTTATAAATCAGCATTTCTTTCCTGAAGTATACTTTCCTGAAGTGTTTTATATTGGTGTTTTTATAAACTGACAATGATTTTATGGTCATTTATTCATTGGTTTGTCTGTCATAATGAAAAGTTTTGCCATAATGGTTGCAGGTTGGCTTTGATGGGTATGCATTTGAAAAATAACACATGAACGAAAACCATGGTGTAAATTCTAAAAGAGATTTCATATACAAAAGTTTGCTTTGTTTTTAAAAGACCCCAAGATTCTGCCCAAGCCTCAAAAGTGTCTAGTGCAAATGTCTCCCCTGGTTTATGGTTTAGCATGTTTTACAAATCCGGCCAGATGGCTTTGCACTTATTTGCTTTCATTTATTACCCCTAGAATTTAGGGGTATATTATACTCTGATGAAATCTCTTTGATTTTTCTGTTTTAACTTAGATGTGAAGGATCTGACTATGAAACAGGACATCTCTGTTGCTATGCAAAACCCCAATTTTTGAGATCTCCCAGAAAGATTCTTGCTACATGTAACTAACAAACAGTGGGACACATATGCCCATTAGAAATGTAATGGGTCTCCAAGCATTTTACCTCTCTGAAAAGCACAGACAGGTCTTTTCAATTTAGGATTTTAAAATGTTGTTAGAGATTTACCGAACCTGATTGTTTTAATGTTTCATTATGAATACTATTTGGGTTGTTAAAAAGGCCACATAACATAGTACAATTAACTTTATAAAAACATAAATATTCAACAAGAAATAAAACACATTTCAAAACTTTACATTAAAATGCTAGCAATGGTGCCCCCTCTTCTTACTCCCAAATTGGCTGCTTTGATATTTTGAAAATGTGTGAATGGGCATATTTCTATTGAGCAAAGAGTAGGATTACAGCCTTATGAGTCACTACCATGGCCCAATGTGAGCAGGTCAAGGAGAAGTAATTGTGTCTATTCAATTTTCAGCCAGGGCTTATTCATTTTGGCTGTTCTACTGGCCTTTCCCTGTGATTTAACCATTTGTTTCCATTGGTGCAAAAGATTCTAAACAAGGCCCGGGAAAGGACTTCCGCTTATTATTATACATCAGAAAGAATGATGCTTTTGAATACAAGGAGGACTTACTTCGGATGAGCATAATGGTCACACACTCTGGGTGGCCTAATGCAGATGGCGGGGGGGTGGGAGGGAAAACCAAGAGGTAAACTTCAATTATCTTTGCAAATTCTGCAGAGATCAAGGCTGCCATCCATGCATTGTTCAGCAATTCAATCCCCAAATTTATCAGTGAGATTCAAGGAAGCTAACTGTGTTCAGAACAGCAATTCTTTTATTTTCACAAAGCAGGAATAAAAATATGGAGAACATTAGCCCTGTAATTTAAATGGCAATTAACAGGAGAAGCCTATAAATTCTGCAGTAGATTGCTTTTCTTAAGTCAGTTTTGTATGTTTCATATGGGCACTGCCCTTTTGTTCCACAATGCAAATGCTGTTCTCTTCACCAGTATTTGGCATTAATTTGAATGTCACTGCATCATTCATTTTGCCTTCTTGCTGCTATTTATCTAGTTACTGTATGGCTTATTAAACTGAATTTGAGTGCTGTGATCTGTACTTTAATACTCTATGTCTGCTTCTTTGAAGCGCGTGCCAAAAAACAGCATATTAATAAGTGTTTAACTAAAGCCAGACTTTACTTGCTGGCATAAAGTTCCAGTTGGAGCTAACCAGAAATGATAACTGTACTACAGTCTCATGCCATGAACATGGTTAAAGATGGGAGCAAGAAGACAAGGTCTGTATGTTTATATAAAATGACATAGACGCATGCCCACCAAATTATGGGTATGTAATCAGTGCACAACAGATTTCTTTGCTAATAATGGATAATTTATAAAGTACCTATTATTTTGGAAGAAACACCAAATAAAATATCTCCTTCCTATAGTAAAGGTAAAGGTTCCCCTCACACATATGTGCTAGTTGTTCCCGACTCTAGGGGGCGGTGCTCATCTCCGTTTCAAAGCTGAGAAGCCAGTGCTGTGGTCATGTGGCCGGCATGATTAAACGCCAAAGGCACATGGAACACTGTTACCTTCCCACCAAAGGTGGTCCCTATTTTTTTATTTGCCTTTTTTACTTGCTTTCGAAACTGCTAGACTGGCAGAAGCTGGGAGAAATAATGGGAGATCATCCCGTTATGCGGCACTAGGGATTCGAACCGCTGAACTAGCAACCTTTCAATTGACAAGCTCAGCATCTTAGCCACTGAGCCATCACATCCCACCTCCTTCCTAAAGCAAACTATTTAAGCACTTTTGATTTATAATATACTAAAAAAAATCTTCAAGAGAACTCACAATATTTATTGCACTTATATATTGTAATTTCCAAATACATTGTCATCAAGCCAATATATTCAAAATAATCAAGAACATGTAAAATGTACAGTTATCCTGAGTGTACGAAGCTGTGTAGCCCACATATGGAAAACCTGGAATATTACAGATATAATGACATTGTATTTATGAAAAAGGGTCTGCAGAAATAAAATTCAACAAGTATAATTTCATTTATCCTAAAGATATTTAGTCACAGAAAGGATGTTTCTGCTGTTTTATTCTTCCTATACCCATTATCAGGGAACTTTTTAAATAAGATGTAATATAATTCTTTCAAGCCACAGCTCCTTTTAAAAAATATCTTCAAATTACATCACAATGTAATGTTTAATGTTTTATATAAAACTGGATGTTTTAAATTTGTTTTTGAGCCCAAATTATTTAATCTATTTTTAATAGTGTTTAACTTTTATATGACAGATTTTATCTGAGGCTGTTCACTGCCCTGAGTCCTTTGGGAGTAGGGCGGTATAGAAATCATAAAATAAAATAAAATAAAATAAAATAAAATAAAATAAAATAAAATAAAATAAAATAAAATAAAATAATAAAATAAAATAAAATAAAATAAAATAAAATAAAATAAAATAAAATAAAATAAAATAAAATAAAATAAAATAAAATAAAATAAAATAAAATAAAATAAAATCAATAAATCACAATACCAGAAACAATTTTAAAACTTCTGCCCATTTATCTCCATTATTCAGAAAAGTTAGTAAAGAGAATAAAGCTGAAAGGGGGAAAAATATAGGATAACATCATTTTGCATTTTCAACAAAAATTCTCATTCCACTGGCTTAGATTTTTTTTGAATATGCCAGGACACAAACAGTAAACCCATGCTTGCTATCATGTCAACCATGATCCACAAAACATTTAGGATGGTTACTATTCTCACGAAGCAATTACATCAAACAGCTGCCATAGCAAAAAGCAAATAAGAAAGAATGAATATTATTGTCATTCTTGTAATGACTCAGTCAGCCTAGATCACAACAATTGTCTAGTCTACTTTTTTACCTGTGATGGGCAACAGTTCAGCTAAGCACTTCCATTTTCAACATTTGGGATGAATAGTACCATCCAACAGTTCCTGGTCTGTTGTACTCAGCCTCAACACTTAACAACTGGCATCCAGTTCTTCCCCCCACTAAGAAGAGAGTATGCACTGATCGTGGCCCATTTTTGCAGATTTTTGGGTGTTTTATACACTGAGAGAACAGAGACCCCATAGACTGAATAAGAATGCTGTGTGTCTGTAAGCAGATTTAGGGTTAAATGAGGCCACTCGTCAGGGTTCTTGGTTTTAAGAAGCGCAACTGTTACTGTGACAACACTTCACATTTTCGGCTGTTAGCTAGTGAACATTTATTCACATAAGGAGTCTTTGATCATGACAGTAACCATTTGTCTTTATGAAGAGTTTGGGTCTGACTGTGGCAAGTTTATACAACGGATACACATAATGAGTCTTGAGAAATATAACCTTTTGTAGTTCTTTCTTGTCTCCTGGCCAACTTCCCTCACCAACTATACTGAACTTGTTGTACCCTGTAAAAGAGTGGAGGACACTCGCCCCCAAAGAAATTGTTCTGCTGAGAGAAATATAGACGGATTTTCCTGCACGTGCTTTGCTCCTTCACTACAAACGGTACGCTGTTCTCAGGAAAGCAAGTTGTAGAGCGGTACGCTGTTCTCAGGAAAGCAAGTTGTAGAGCCTGGTTTGTAAGAACGCTATTCAAATTAATTTTAAGAACAAGCCCCAACTCGGAATGTAATGGATAGAAGGATGAACTGTCACAAGGCTGTTTTGATGTGTATTGCCATAATTGACATCAATAAAGGAGATAACTAATATGTAACACTGGTAGCAGACATAGCTTGTATCTATTACAGGTAGTCCCTCAACTTACGATCGCAACTGAGCCCAACATTTCTGTTGCTCAGTAAGACAGTTGTCAACTGAGTTTCGCCCCATTTTATGACCTGTTTTGCCACAGTTGTTAAATGACTCAATGCAGTTAAGTTAGTTGTTAAGAGAATCTGGATTCCCCATTGACTTGGTGTTGTGGCCCTTCAGTGGCCTGCGCAACTAGTAGCTGATTCGGACATCAAGGAGGCTGGTGTGGTGCTGCGCCAGCAATCTGTGCAGCTGAAGCTCAAGTTGGACAGTGAGGAGGCTGGAGAAGATGTGGTGCCAGAGGCAGGGATTCAGCCAGGGCCTTCAGAACCTCCAGAAGCTCCTTTAAGTGAAGAGGATGAAGAGGAGGAGCCTCTTCTCAATGCACAGGCACGCAGAATTGCCAAAAGGCAGGAGTGACTCCTCAGGAGGAGGTCTCCTCAAGAGTAAGGCTTGGGGCTAATTGGTCACTCCCTTAGCCTATTTAAGAAGGAATGCCACTTGCAACAAGCTGTAGAGAACAACTTTAGTTCACTCTCCTTCGTGTCTGCAAAATTGCTTCTGGGCTTTCCAACTTTAGTAAGACTGTGATTACCTTATCTTAGGATTCTGGTAGGCTGTTAAGACAGTTTATTAACAGCCTTTGAATGATAAAGACTAAGTTATTTGAGTAAAATAAGCTTTGTATAGAGTTTGTGTGTGCTGCGTTCTTTGGGGTCCGTAGCTGTGGCAGAACACTTTGCTTGTCAGAAGGTTGCAAAAATTGATCACATGACATGGGGGCTTTGCAACCATTATAAATACATGTGAGCATCTGAATTTTGATCATGTGGCAATAGTTATAAGGGTGATGCTACAATGGTTATAAGGGTGAAAAATGTTACAATGGTTATAAGGGTGAAAAATGGTCATAAGTCAGTTTTTTCAGTGGTGTTGTAACTTCAAACAATCACTAAACAAATGGTTGTAAGCTGAGGACTACCTGTACAGCATTCCTTCAAACTGTGGAAAACTTCGATTTCAATAGATTGATAGAATGCGTTTTCTTTTTTACATTCATGACAACCCTGGGACAACATAAAGAAAGTAGCTATAATCTGTCCATAGATTCATGGTGAGCTTTATATCTGAATGGAGACATGAATCACCATGTTGTATCTCCCATGCCATGTTCTCAAAACTGGGCTGCTACCGGTTCACACCGGTTCTCCTGAACCGGATGTTAATTTTCTGAGCAGTTCGGAAAACCAGTTGTTGGAAGAAATCTTGTCCTACTTTACAGGGCTAATCCTGCAAGGGAGTCAGGAAGGAAACATTCTGGTATGCCTGTATTTCTAGCCTAATCCTTATCTTAATTGCTGCTTTCAGTGTTTTCAGAAACTGCTTCTGGGTTAAACTTGTTACATTGTAAGCGTTATGCCCAGACTTTCTGTCTGTAGACTGAGCTTCTCCAGAGTGCCAACCCCACCCTCCGAGTTTTTGTGGTACTTTTATTTCTGGGGCTTGACTTTCTTAAATATTGTTAAAGGGTTGTTTTAAGCTTTTTGGTGTATACTTCGAACACGGCTGGAACAGCTATTTACAGAAGGATTGGCATAGCCCTAGAAGAAATGGCTGAGAGGCAGGATGCAAGCTTGGCATTCTGTCTGATTTTTTTACTGCCTTTCTGGGGACATGTGATATTTCCTTAAATCTGGATGATTACCTTAAGATATCTTATGAGGTGAGTGAAACCAGCTGGTATATTTAAGTGGTGCAAATGACTCTAATGATTGCTTCTCCTGGGTGGGAAACTGTGCTTTGTCAGTTCACTGAGCACAGGAGTCTCTTGTCTATGGGGATTCTTCAGTCATCCAGGTCATGGTTGTCCCAAAGATGCTTTTTTCAAGAGGCAACTGGACTTTCTTGGTTTCCAGAAAGTCCAGTTGCTTCTTGAAAAAGCGCCTTTGGGACAGGAGTCTCTTTCATTGCTTCAGAGTGGGCAAGGCACATGATTGCTCACTGATAATAAGTGGATCCTCCTTCCAATTTGTTTGTTTTCTCTCATGATAATATGGCATAGTAACATGGCACCAATTATAAAGTTAACACCCACTCCTCTCCTAGAAGAATGAAATATTTTGAGAAATATTAAAAAGGAAGAATATATTTCCCTGAATGAGAAATGGAGAAACATGTTTTCTTAGAGGGAGAAAGCAGTCCCCATCTTCCTTAATAGCCCACAGAAGATGTCAGCACTTAAGAAATAAAGAGATAGATAGCTATATTCGTAGGCAAAAATTCCCTGCAGCAAGGTCTGAACAAGGCAGAATGGGATTAATCCTCACTCAAGATGTTAATTTGTTAACTTGCCTCTTTAGCTTGGCATTTTGTAGCCCAAATATGCCCACCCACTTTCTGGAGAGCTTAAATGACCTCTCTGCTAAAGGGTTTCACTTTTTGAGCAAAAGTAACTTGGTTGCTGATAGTTATCCTTGTATTTTAACTGTTTTAATTCCTCAATGTGCTTTGGCAACCTGCCTGATTTGTAACTCCAAGTTCAGTTATTGCTGAGGAAAGGAAGGTATTCAGACACAATGGTTTAGGTTTCCATGATGGCTGTGACTCATTGATCTTCAGTGTGTATTCCCCCATTTCTAATTTAATGACTGGTATTTAGGGCAGCTTTTTGCAAGCAAAGAAGCTTTCATATTTTTGTACAGGTAATCCTTGATTTACAACAGTTCATTTAGTGACCATTCAAAGTTGCAAAGGCACTGAAAAAAGTGACTTATGACCGTTTTTCACAATTACGAGCATTGCAGTATCCCCATGGTCATGAGAGGACGGACGAGGCAAAGTGTCCCTCGAAGTAGGTGAAATCAAGTTGGCACGCACACCCAGCCACACACACCCAGCCAGTCATTAGGGCAGAGAACCGGTTGTTAAAAAATTTGCAGCCCACCATTGCATGTTTCCCCCCCACACCCACTGCATTAAACTGATGCTTAATTCAAATTGACATCAGTGTAAAAAAAACAACCAGCCTGTTCTATCCCAGGCTGTCTCAGCTGACTGTTGAAATGTGACTGATGTTTGTATACTATTACACTACTTGGTGATTTCTAAGATGATTATTTTGTTCCCTTAAAAACATCTTCCAAGATTGTTAAATATACAACCTTGCGGAGAAGAAGGGAGAGGGGGATCTGAAAAGTAGGAAAGATATTCAGCTTTGGGATTCTGCTTTTTAATAGTAAAGAATACTGTACATGAGTAATTACTATTCAAAATTATTCAGTTATGATAATTTGATTGAGTGATTCCAGGAAACCACAGCCCAGATGCGATTCCCAACACCCCTAAGTCATGAGGCCAAAATAAAATTATTTTTGCTCCCCAATCACAATTTCAGCAATTGCTCCCTATCCTCCAAAAATATATAGATTGTAATCTCTCTAATGTGTCTTATTTAAAATCCAGGATTGCAATCACTGCTAAAACACCTGGAAAAGAAACGTAATACAACAGAATTGTATTTCTGTTGCAATTAAACATTTTATTTGCAATTTTTTATAAACCCACCAGGTGGCATTAGCAACCAATTTAAATAGAAAAACACACAAACACACACACACACACACACACACACACACACACACACACACACACACAGAGAGAGAGAGAGAGGAAGGGTGGGAGGGAGGGAGGGAGAGAGAGAGAGAGAGATCCTTCCATTGTGATCTTCTTTTAGCCCTTATTTTCATTTTTTAACAATTCACTGGCAGCCTAATCAGGTGTAAACAAAGGAATCTATATGGCTGTTTTCTAAGCACTTGGGATTCAATCAAGTTGTGGCAAATATATTCGCATTTATTGTTGAAATACAGTGTTGGGTTTGAACAAATATATATTATTTTTTGGTTCGAATCCATAACATTCAAAGCACACTGGGTTTTACACAAGAAAAGGTAGTTCTGTTGATTTTTCTCTGAGCGCTCAATGTAGCAAACTAGATTGTAAGTTGAAACAAGGACATAACATTTCTTGGTGTACTGTCCTCACTGCTACATTATTTACTTTCTTGTCATGGGTGACTTTGTTGCAGTTTTGAAAGTGTACCCAATTTAGCCAAATTGCAACATTTCCACTTACAGAGAGGTAAAACATTTTTGCATTCGAAAGAACATTAGATTTCTAAAATTAATTATATATTTCATGCCTGAGAACCTTTTGAATGTAGCTGCTTGCCAAGAACAGATGTCAGAAATTATTATGACATTCATATTCTTAAGCGTTTCATGTTAGATTGTCACAATGTCAGAAGAAAACCACCAAGCGTGGTAAGAATGGAACTTAAAATTGCCCACGGGAATCAAATAGCAATAAAGGTAAAGGTAAAGGTTCCCCACACACATATGTGCTAGTCGTTCCCGACTCTAGGGGGCAGTGCTCATCTCTGTTTCAAAGCTGAAGAGCCAGCGCTGTCCAAAGACGTCTCCGTGGTCATGTGGCCGGCATGACTAAACGCCAAAGGCACACGGAACGCTGTTATCTTCCCACCAAAGGTGGTCTCTATTTTTCTACTTGCATTTTTGATGTGCTTTCGAACTGCTAGGTTGGCAGAAACTGGGACAAGTAACGGGAGCTCACCCCGTTATGCGGCACCAGAAATTCAAACTGCTGAACTGAGCCACCGCATCCCTTAGAAATAGCAATAAGCTAATATGAAAATGAAGACTTGTATGTATTCTGTGCCAGAAGAAGGGATTTTCTTTGCATACCCCAACCCAAGTCAAGGTAATTTGAGAGCAGCTGACAAATTCATGGACTACCATGCATGGCCACCAAGACTAAATATAGGTAGTCTTTGACTTACATCAGTTCATTTAGGGATCATTAAAAGTTAACAACGGTACTGAAAAAAGTGACTTACGACCGTTTTTCACAGTTATGACCTTTACAGCATTCCCATGCTCATGGGATCTAAATTAAGATGCTTGGCAATTGGTTCATACTTATGACGGTTGCTGAGTCCCAAGGTCATGTGATTCCCTTTTGCAGCCTTCTGACAAGCAAAGTCAATGGGGAAGCCAGTTCACTTAACAACCTTCTTACTAACTTAACAACTGCAGTCTTTCACTGAACAACTGCACCAAGAAAGGTCGTAAAATGGGGCAAAACTCACCTAACAAATGTCTCACTTAATAACAGAAATTTTAGGCTCAGTTGGGGACATAAATCAAGGACTACCTGTACAGTTTAAGCTATATTGACTATATTGACAAGATTGACTCAGTCTTCCATCTTTCTGAGGTGGGTATAATGAGGACCCAGATTGTTGGGGGCAATATTCTGACTCTGTAAACCAGTTAGAGAGGGATATCAAAGCCCTATGAAGTGGTATATAAGTCTAAGTGCTATTGCTATATGAAGTTGCATGTTTATTCCAAATGATTGTGCACAGCCCTACAAAATAAGTGTATATGCAGTATAACACACATACACACCCCAGTTTAACTTTCATATTTGTGGAAGCATCACATTTTCTGAGATGGTAGATCTTCATCTGAATAGGATCATATTCGGGACAGAAGGGATAGATAAGGATCCAAATCTCTCTCTGATTTCCCAAATTGAAGTAAAGACTCAGACGTGCCTTGAGTCAACTGCACTTGATATGCCAACTGCATCCCTTCCTGAAGAAAATAATTTTAATATTATGTGATACGAATATTATTAATTTATGGGTTTGACTACTGAGACAGCCTTTATATAGGACTATCTATCTGTTTAATCCAGGAACTTCAGCTGCCTCAGAACACAGCAACCAGCCAGGTCTCTGGAAAAACTCAAAGCTGATATTACAACTGTGCTAAAAACGCTTTACTGGCAGTCAATTTATTTCCTGGTGAAATGCAAAATAAGAAGTGCTGATTATTCATCTTTAAAAGCCTTATATGGCTTAGCTTTAGCCACTTGACTTGAAAGAACATCTCTTTCTAAAGGTGCTTTTTCAAGAGGCAATTGGACTGTCTGGTTTTTCTTTGAAGATGTTTCACTTCTCATCCAAGAAGCTTTCTAAAGGGTCTCCCCCACGCCCTCCGCAACAAAATCTGAGTAGGTTTATCCACAATGCAGTCCCTGCTGACTCCAGGAAACTCTTGAAATACCTTCCCTGCTGAAATGTGGGATCTAACTTTTGTTTGCTTTTCAAAATGTTCCATTAATATATCTTTGAAAATAGGTTTTAGAACTGTTAATTTTACATAGATTATACTGTCATTTTAATTATTTTTATCTCTCTGGATTTAAAGCCAATTTTATTATGCTTTATTTTTAACCGCCAAGAGGAATAATATAGTAACAAGCCAACATGACCTGCTAAAAGGCCATTTGTCATTTCATTCTTTTTGTCAATTGATGTCCCATATGAACACAACTAATGAACATTACTGTCTGGATAAATATCTCAACTGGTACAACTACTATTGGGATGCGTACATTTAATAGATTGTTCCCAGGGGTGGACTTCAAAAATTTTAGCATGGGGTTCTCTGCCATGGTTGCTGGGTGGGTGTGGCCACGGTGGGTGTGGCCTAGTTGGCCTCCTGCACCATAGCTTTCCTTGAGCCTCTGGGAGGGCGAAAATGGTAGGTACGTTGATAGGAAGGTTGGTCGGTCAGTCAAATATTCCTATCAAGGCAGCTCTTCATTGAGAGATCAGTTGATTTTACTGACCTAAAGCTCCACTTGATGTAGAAGTAAAACCTGTCTCCTTTCTCTGTTTTTACCTAGCCAATAGATCTACCTGATTCAGCTTTCTCTTGTTATTGTGCTCCAAATGTTAGGACTATAATTTCTATAATTTTGTTCCAACCTGTTATTCTGGCCTGGAGAGAGAGGGGGAAAAAAAGCACATCATACAGCTAGGCGCAACAGACATTACTTTGTCTGTCTTTTGTTCTCAAGCTGCCTGACAACTGACTTACTCTCAACATCTTGTGTAAAAAAAATCAGATTCTTCTTCACGCTGAATAGCTGGCCCTGCAAATAAAATGTCACAGAATTGGAACTTTATTTGTTGCTCAGCACAAAGTTAGCCAGCAAAGCACAGATTTGTGTGCCAGTTTGCTAGGAACAAATCCTATTTTTAAACTCTCGCATCAGTGAGAACTGCATAAAATTACCAAGTTCAGCCTTCACCAAACACTTTCAGTATTATATGTCTCAAAGCTGCCCTCTTTTCCCCTTAACGTGGTTCGCCAAAGAATATGTTCCACGGAATAACTTCAAAGGTTATCCTCTTCACTATCACTACTCCCATTTCCCTTGCTTTTTATCAAGTGACAGTATCAAAAAGTGAGATTTCAGTACAACTTCCAGAAACTGTTTGTGTATAACTGGTGATTATGTGGCCTTATAATTGCAGGATATCCTGCTATTTTTCCCTATGGTAAAATTGCCTGTGGACAGATGGCAGCAAAACAGAGTGCAGATGGTAACCCACAGCTCACAAACTCCTCATCACTGTTTCAAATTCTGTACACATGTCATTTTGAAGGTATATATTACTCCAAGATGTGTGTCAGTGTACACCTGCACCTTTGAGTCAGTTTTTGATGCTGGCAACTGCCTGGACATATTCCTGCAGTTTTCTTGGCAAAGATTTCAAAAGTGACTGTTTCTTCCTTCTTAGGGCTCAGAGAGAATGACTGGCCCAAGTTCAATCTCCCGGTTTTTAGCCTAATGCCTTTAACCACTACAAAAAATAGACTCCAACAATTAGATACATGCAATATTGTTTTTTTTTTTAATAAATGGGAGGAGGAGGAGGAGGAGGAGGAGGAGGAGGAGGAGGAGGAGGAGGAGATGAGCTGTTATTGGTGGAATATTGAAAAAGTGGTCATGAATGAAGAGTTAAAAACCTATGTGATTTATAAATAAAAACTAAAAGAATGTTGAAAAGGAAAATAATAGAATAATAATTGCTGAGACACTTGGTGTCATTGTAAAACATCTGAAAAAACATTCGCATGCAGTAGATATCTCAACTCATTAGAACAGTACATATACTGCAACCACATATTTAGATATCATAGATCTTTGGGAAGGATCTGATAGACTACAGTACTAAATTTGTCAGAACTATCTGATGGACTATGTGTAAACAAAATAATGCTGGTGTTGATACATTTTACTTTAGGGATGTATTTATTTATAAGATTTCTAAGCCACCTATGGAGGACTCAAAAAGGGCCTCTAAGGCAATTTCTAACAATAATAATCATAGCACTTATTAATAAGAGCAGTCAATTCCACAACAATAACAACTACTGGTATGATTGATATATATTGAAACCTTGACAGAATAATCGTACCTTAAACATGCCCATTAAAAGATGTACGTATAGCCACCTTAATTGTTCTGAAAGAACATTTTCACAACGGAAGAGTTTTACCAGTGGTAGAAATGTCGTATTTTTTTTTCCCTGGACAGGGGAAAGATAAAAGGCAGACTACAAATACGGTTTGCCCCATGAAAGGCAGAGACAGATATTTCAAAGCTCCTTTTCATGTCTGTCTTTTCTCTCTTTTGAGCAATACCTTCCACATCCCAGTCTTCAGATGTAAAAAAAAAAAAAAAAACACCCCGGTTTCTAACTTAGTTCAGACCCAGACACTACTTAGTAAACCCACTTTTTAATAGGATTTGTTCGCTTGTTTCTGTGGCTAGTTTCTTTCTTGGTTCAAACAACATGTTAAGTTATAATATAACTTGCGTGACTTGAACCTACCAGATCTATAAATCATATGTAATTCACTCTATTGTGACCCTGTCAACAAGCTACGGTTGAATTACTAGCTTAGCAAGATGCATGATCCTGTCCTTGAACTCAGGATAAGCCTGAAGTCCACTTCAACATATAATAACATTTTTAACAAGGGTTTTTTTTAAAGAGGGGTGTGACAGAACAGAAGAATTAGGAACACCTTTCCCTTTACCCAATGACTGGGATTGGAATGACTCCCTACCAGAGCAAAAGAAAAGAAAAAAACTTCCATCATATCTCAATTTGTATTATTATTAAGTTTGGATATCACCAAACTTTTAGGGCCCATGATTGCACTGGACTATTTTGAGCACAGATGGATATTCTCACAAAATTCCTCAAATGGGGATGGAGATGTCATTTGCTCATTTCTAAAATAAAGTTCCTATGATGATCTTCGCCAGTCATAAATTATTTATCATAATGCAAACTTCTACCTCCCTTTTAGTCTCTCTATAGTAGGGGTGCCAAACTTGATTTCATTGAGGGCCCACATCAGGGTTGTGTTTGATCTCGTGGGACCGGAGTGGAAATGGCCAGGGTGGGCATGGCCAGCTTGACATCACTCGTGTTGGGGCGCCTATGGTGGCCCAAGTGCTCTGCCAGTGAAAATGGGCACCCAAGCTCTGTTTTCAGCTGCGCCGGTCTCCTACAATCCTCTGCCTGCAAAAACAGAGCTCAGGAGGGCCGCATGCAGCCCTCTTTAACTCTATTTTCACTGACAGAGGCACCACAGGCCAGTCCTTTGCTGTTTCTAAGGTGGGCCCACGGGCCAGACCGAAGCACCCCACATGCTGGATCTGGTCTGCGGGCCTTGAATTTGACACCCCTGCTCTATAGGTTCTCTATAGCCTAAATTCACCTACTCACCTACCCTTTGAAAGATGTAGCCATTCACAATTTTGAAGCTGTACAAGTGCTCTTATGCTCTTATATGATATCAAGACATTATGGGAAATCAAAAGGATACTCCAGGTTCCCACATTGTGTTCTTTTTTCCAGCTGCCTTTAAAAAAATTAAAATTAAAATAATCTAAAATCATTTTAAACAATTAGGTCGGGCAGACAATCTGATGATACCAAAACAGGCCAACTAATGTCCAGAGTGTCATTGTTTCAGTTGGGTAGCCTTATAAATCTTGAAAACAAACAAACAAATAAATAAATTACTCCTGAAGTAGAAAAGTCTTTTTCAGAGAAGAAATAGGAGAATGTATTTCAGCACAGTATTGGAGATAGCCAGCAAGAAAACTATATGAAATGAATCTGAAATAGTTCTAAAATGCTTCTTTAAAATTTAGAATTTATAGCAATAGCAATAGCATTTAGACTTATATACCGCTTCATAGTGCTTTATTCTCTAAGCAGTTTACAGAGTCAGCATATTGCCCCCAACAATCTGGGTCCTCATTTTACCCACCACGGAAGAATGGAAGGCTGAGTTAACCTTGAGCCTGGTGAGATTCGATCTGCCAAACTGCTGGCAGCTGGTAATAAGTGGAAGTAGCTTGCAGTACTACACTCTAACCACTGCACCACCACGGCTCTTAAATTATACTTCTGGAGACATTTTATTTTTGGAAAAATCTGTTTCCTTCCCCCTCGTTTTTTATTTTAAAAAATGGTATTTTGGGATGGTTAATATTTGATGGATATTTTTGTCAGTGGGTCTGGAATTTCATTTCTTTCTTGTCACTTTTAAGAAGGGCACTGTGTTTAAACTGAGACTGCCCAAGAGATAAACTTCATAGCTAGCAATATTCTTATTGTAAATAAGTGTGGTATAACATTCAGTTTAGAAATAAAGACATGATACAAGCCAGGAAATCAAAATGCCTATTATTGAGTTAGCTGGCACTTGGTTCTCTTAACTCTAAATAATTTAATCATTTGGCAGTTTCATTAAATGCAGTCCCACCATGGGTATGAAGACTAATAACCCCATATGGAAATTTATTCATGCGTGTACAAGGTAAGATTCAAATGACAGACTGTCTCTTGCATGAAGGTCAATTTATCTTTGTGCCACTCAAAAAAAGATTTTTGAAAAAAACCAAGTCACCAGGCACAGAGAAAAAGAATTCAGAAAAGAACAGGAATATGAGTTGTTTTTAGTAGTAAAATATGCAGTAAGAGGCCCATTAATTCTTTATCAAAACTCCCCCAAGGAAAACATAAGAAAATAAGATGACAATATGCCAATCCTCTAACATAAATAGGGTAATAATTTTATAGCTCCTTCACTAGCTATGACCAAATGGAAAGAATGTCCTTCCATCCATTAGTGAAATTCAAATTTTTTTATCACTGGTTCTGTGGGCGTGGCTTGGTGGGCATGGTGTGGCTTGGTGGGTGTGGCAGGGGAAGGATACTGCAAAATCCCCATTCCCTCCCCACTCCAGGGGAAAGATACTGCAAAATCCCCATTCCCTCCCCACTCTGGGGCCAGCCAGAGGTGATATTTGGTGGTTCTCCAAACTACTCAAAATTTCCACTACCGGTTCTCCAGAACCTGTGGAACCTGCTGAATTTCACCCCTGCTTCCATCCATTTGAGACAGTCTGCTTTAATGCCGCGCCCTCCCCCCCTTTAATTTCCTAAGTGTTTATAGAACGAAAGGCAAACTAACTGGGCAAACTTAAAGTTAGGGTTGGGGCTAAAATGATGAAGATGACTAACAACCTTTGCTGGAGTGACTTAACCAAGGCTCTTCTTTCCTTGCTTGTTTTTACTTCCCACTATAAACCTTTGAGGGAAGATGGAGAAATATTTTGAAATAATTATTTACGGCTTTGTTAGACTGAATTGCATTGTTCTGAAATGTTCATAAAGTACTTACAGCTAATGGAATTGTGAGGCATATAAATAATGTGAGCATATTGCGGAAATTCAGACAGAGCTGTACTTCTCATCTCTGAAACAAGAGGTTGGACTCTACGCTCCACACACAACAATTGGCCAGCTCTGGATGTTCTTGAGACACAGCTAAATAGGATCAGCCCTAGTTGGCACTTGGAGTAGTAACTGCCAGAAGATCCCAGATTAGACAGGAATATTGAAAAAAAAAATTTTGACACTAAATGGGTCCACTAGAATTGCCAAACCAACCTGCTGGACCTTCCATGTGCTAAGTTTTCTTTTTGCAGGTTGACAGATGAGGGATGCTGCCTAAGAAGGCATCCAACAACAGAGGCAGGAGCCCCAATGGATTAGGTAGTCATTTAGAAATTTAGGAAGGACCTGCCCTAATTGATCAGGTATTTAAAAGTAGTGGTGGGAAGCTTGTACCTTGAAACTTGCAAGATTCTGTTAATGTAGTCTTACAATAAAGTAGAAATAGTCATGTTTCCTTTCTGATTTACCCCAGAAAGGCTAACAATTATGTAATGGAGCTGGAAAAAGTTGTCAAGACTGAGAAACACTGCATTACATAAGAGTAGGACCAGTGGTGGGTTGCTACCGGTTCACCCCGGATTGGGTGAACCGGTAGCGATGGCAGCAGGAGGCTCCGCCCGGACGCTTCTGTGCATGTGCAGAAGCATCGCCCGTGCACACGAGTACCCACAAGCAAACTGGTAGTGATGCATTTTGAAACCCGCCCCTGAGTAGACCCCACTAAAGGAAATTTCACTCTGCCTTGTATATAGTGATCACCCCTATCCTAGAGTACACAGTGTGAACTTCCTCAGAGAAAAGAACCTGTAGTTTCATTGAAAAAGCTTCTGTAAAAGTATAGTCCAACTTGTGCAGAGGTTTTCTTATTTCTGCTCTACATATATAGATATCAGGGCACAAGACTAATTTCTGTACAATACTTCAGCAAATTGTGTGAACCAGATCCTCTATGTACTTCTTCTGCATATGAACATTTCTGAATTAAGGCTTAATATTTTTTTTTAATATGCAGAATGGTGAGGTGTACATATCATCATCATCATTATCATCATCATCATTTGTGTTGGATATTTTCTGCACGTAAGCCTTGCCTGCCAGCTATGGAAATGAAGAAATGTATAACACATTCTGGAACTGTAAATCTGTAGATACATATAAAGACCAAGAGAGGGTGCTGAGAAGTAAAAATACAGGACTGGCAAACTTTATTTCCACTCTGATCCCCTTAAATGACTAATCACATCATAGCTTGCCAAACGCTCTTGATCATGGGCCAAAATAAAAACTGCAGGTTTTTATTTGTAGCAGTCACTGTTGGCAAACAAGATTTACTGTACCGCTAGAGTCTACTGATAGTGGTTACCTTACCTAAGTGCAAAATCTTACAGATATGCCCTTATAGTCACACAAACAGCACAAAAAACAATTTCCTACTAGCGAAAATCATTTTATCATCTGTAAAGAAGCACTTTCTCCTTCTCCTGATCTTCTATAAAAATTACCGTATTTTCCCAAAAATAAGACCCTGTCTTATATTTTTTTGAACCCCGAAATAAGCGCTTGGCCTTATTTTCAAGGACGTCTTATTATTTTGGGGCTCATAGAGCAAGACGGAGTCCTCTTGCTGTCTTACCTGATTTCCAGTTCCGTCTCTCTAACCCTAACCAAAGGAAATGATGGGGACCAGCTGCACATGCGTTTAAATATTTTTGGGGAGGGCTTATTTTCAGGTGGGGCTTATTTTGGTGAATGTGCTCAAAAGTCCGATTAGGCTTATTATCAGGGGATGTCTTATTTTCGGTAAAACACCATATGTAGTCTTTGAGGTCCCATCAGCCTGAGCAATCCAGTCACTGGTGATACATGATTGAAGTTGCAGTACAATAATATGTGGAAGGCTACACAACATCCATGGCTGCAGTACACTTTTCCTCTTTGTACTTTAGATACCCAAGTTTTGTATTTCTATGGGTTTTGTCTAATCTTCCAAGTTGAAATACTCTGAATGAAATATTCTAAATACAAATAGGAGAATCTCTTCAAGATGAAAAAAATAATTGTTTCTATCCTTGAGAATTTTTTCCAAATGCACAAGAGGTGGGTTCTAAAAATTTTTACTACCGGTTCTGTGGATGTGGCTTATTTTGTGGGTGTGGCTTGGTGGTGGTGGGGTAATGTGACTGGGTGGGCATGGCCAACTATTTTTTTTTTACTTTTAAAAACATTTTTTCTACAACCTTTAGAGCTTGCACAAAAAAAATGCTTTTAAAAGCCTCTGACAATCAGGCAATTTAGCTGGGATAGCAAGAGGCTTTTAAAGGCATTTTTTTTTCCCTACAACCTCTTTGGCTGAAGAGGTTGTAGAAAAAATGCTTTGAAAAGCCTCTAACGATCTCAGCTGAGCCACGCATTCATCAGAGGCTTTTTTTTTTTTACTTTTAAAAGCATTTTTTTGGCCAAAGAGGTCGTAGAAAAAATGCTTTTAAAAGTTAAAAAAAAAAAGCCTCTGATGAGGTGGGCAGGATAAGCGAGCGGCAACCAGGCCGGGGACTGGTTCAGGGGCATGGCCAGCCAATGTTATTACTGCTTCTCTGAACTACTACAAATTTTTACTACTGGTTCTTGTGAACCGGGAGCAATCCACCACTGCAATGCACCAATGAGAAAAGACATCTTTACTGAACTCTATACTGTGCTTTCTGTACAGAAGGCTTGTACATGTTTTTTCAGGGACATTGTAACTTTGAACAGTTGATAAATGAATGGTTGTAAGCTGAAGACTATTTGAGATCAAATATTTTGCTACTGTAGTGAAAGGAGGGGTGGTGCAATTTTATAAACAGCTAGAGCTACATATCATATTTGCCATACAGTTGCTGCCCCAAAGCTATAAAATGTTTGAACACATTTTCTACTATATAAACAATTGTTTATCTATTGTATATTATAATAAAACAGTTGGATGACAGTTTATTCCCAATATGGGATAGCAAAACACACACACACTGCTGTCAGGATTTATTTATTTATTTACTTATTTGTGGATTTATTACCACAGTCAAAGGTGGTAATATAGATGATATATAGACCCTAATTAATGAAACACAGGATAATACATTAAGTATTGATTAATGTAATACCAATTATATAAAATTATCCCTGCCACTATTTGGTACATACAAAAGCACCACAGTGGTGGGATTCAATTTTTTTTACTACCTGTTCTGTGGGCAGGGCTTGGTGGGCATGGCAAGGCTTGGTGGGAAGGCGAAGGATACTGTAAAATCTCCATTCCCTCCCCAATCCAGGGCAAGATTACTGCAAAATCCCCATTTCCTCCCGATCAGCTGGGACTCAGGAGGCAGAGAATAGATGGGGGTGGAGCCAGTCAGAATTTTTACTACTAGTTCTCCAAACTACTCAACATTTCCGCTACCGGTTCTCCAGAACTGATCAGAACCTGCTGAAACTCACCTCTAAGGGAAGAATAGATGAGGGCAGGGCCAGTCAGAGGTGGTATTTACCGATTCTCCAAACTACTCAAAATTTACTCTACCCGTTCTCCAGAACTGGTCAGAACCTGCTGAATACCACCTCTGAAGCACCAAGGGGGGATTTTTACAAGCTTCTCAAGACCATGAGAGTAAGAACTATCTTCATCTATGGGGGCAGGCTGTTCCAATAGTGGGGAGGCCCTCCCATTCCAGAAAATACTTGCAATACTTGCTTAGCAAAGCCCACTAGGATTCTGGCCAGTGCGCTTTGGACACCCTGAATCTTTCACTTTATTTTCAAAGGTAGCCAAGATATGTAGATCATATTATGATCATATGAATGGTGGTAATGAAGATTTGAGTCATCATTACCAAAGGTACCAAAGTTGGCCATTCAGACAAACTATAATTATTGCATTAGACTCAGACGGTGAAGGGCCCTTTCGCTGTGGTTATCCTTGATGTTCTAGCAGAAGCCACAAGTCTAACAGGACCTTCAAGTTGTAGACATTTTTGAGGAAAGAACAATTCCATCCAGACCTAAACCTAGAACCATAATGGCAGCATAATATTTATAAACTAAGAATATCTCTGTTTTCCTGTATTGAGTCTGAACATATTTCTCCAGACTCTCATGGCCTCCTGTTAGCCAGGAAAACCAGACAGGAAACATGACTAGATGAGCAGATTTTACATTATGATAAGGCTACATTAACAGAGTCTTGTAAGTTAAATAAAATGCAAACTTCCCACCACCACTTTTAACTGCTTGAGCCATTTTTCTTCTTCTTGTGCCATATCTGTCATCAGATGTCCACGATCATGTTGGCGATCCTATTTTTATCAGCGGCTGCACGAAAAAGGGCTGCTGAGTTTTGTCCAAACTGGTCCCTTAGATTTTGAAGCCATGATGTTCTTCTTCCGCCTGGACCTCATCTGCCTTCAATCTTTTCTTGGAGGATTAAGTAAAGTATGCCATATTTTTCCGGGTGTCACGTCACATGTCTGTAATATACTAACTTTCACTTTTTAATGATTTCCCTTTCCCAGGCAGCTTATCACCTCCTCATTTATGATTTTGTCAACCCAACTTATACATAACAGCCATCTGTAAATCCATATTTCAAATGCTTCTAGTCTCTTCAAGTGGCTTTCTGATAGAGACCAACTCTCTACTCCAATGGCAGGTCATTCCTGAATTCCTTTCTCTGACTGTTAAGGGGATTTCTTCCTTTCTTGTCTTATTGTTTCCTAAGCAACATCTCTTATCATTCCTCAGGGTCAACCACACAGTCCATTATACCTCCAGACATTGAGATAGAAGTTCTATAGTTGATTTCCCACACATTTTAGAATTGTGCCTCACCCCAAACTGGTATATGAACTTACTGAGTGGGTTAATCTAGATATTAAAGAAGACTGGGATTACAGCTGAGTCCTCTGGTATTCAATCCTGCAAACTACCACTTCAGCCACTTCTCCTTCTCCTTTATTTATTGAAATACCCAGTTAAGGTAATGCCAGTTTTGTCTTTTAGAAGCTCCAACTGGAAATAATTCATCCAAAGACCATGTCTTTCAGAACCCTGATTAATAACATTTATTTAAAAGTGTTAAGGGTACAAATAATTCCAGAAAGTACTTTATTTTCAAATAGGTAATTTAAGGTGGCAACATTTACATTCACTTTTTTCTGGTTTTTTTTTTTTTTTTTTTTTTTGTGAAAAAGAGTTTTGTCACTTTTATGAAACTGAGTGTATTGCCTCCATTGATTTGTTTGGAAATGACTAATATACTTCTTATCATCACAAGAGCTAGCTCTCATAAATAACAGTGGGACCACTGCAAAACATTGCCTTCAACTCACAATCTCAATAGGTAACCCAATAAATACTATTGCTGATAGTATCAAAAGTAGTTGAGAGGTCAGTTATGGCCAGGAGGGATGCAGTCCCATGCATAAGATACCAAATTAGGTCATTCACCAGAACATGACCAGTTCAGAATCTAGACTGAAAAACAGCTAGATCTGTAGCTGAGTTGTCATCATATTCTCTGTAACCATGTAAAATAGTTTTCAAAGGCTGGATCAAGATATAGTTTTTTCAAAAGAACTGCACCACTACCTTGTTTGTGACTGGGTATGATGGTATTTTCATCAGCCACTCACTTTTTGAATTCAGCCATTCACAATTTCTTCACTGTACAAAGGAACTAGAAGGAGCATGGATCAAAATCATAGCCAGTAGCATTCCTATTGCAATGAATCCTGTCCACTTCATTACTCTCCATAAGCTTAAATGAATCCCATATGTTACAAGATGTTAACCCCCCCCCCTTAATCTCATTAGAGTCTGTACATTGGGCATCTACCCTGTTTTCCCAAAAATAAGACATCCCCTGATAATAAGTCCAATTGGGCTTTTGAGCGCATGTGCTAAAATAAGCCTTCCCCCCAAAATAAGCCGCATTTGTAAGAGGAGCCCCATCTTGCCCCAAAATAATAAGACCTCCCCCAAAATAAGGCCAAGCACTTATTTCAGGGTTCAAAAAAAATATAAGACAGGGTCTTATTTTCAGGGAAACACAGTATCACCAAATGAATATTCTGTGATTTTATTCTTGAGGAATATAAAGAAAGTATCACAACAGCTATTCAGAGAAGTAACTCACTTTTTCCTACTTAGAAGAGAGAGAGCAATCCTAAACAAGCCACACAACCTATGGACGCAATAAGGATAGAGATTCAGTCTGGATTACCACCCTAACACAACAGTTGATTCTAAAAACCAATTGCACCAATAAGAGGAATTTGCTAGCAGTCTAGCAAACATATGAACATAGAAACATATGAAACATAGAAAAAGAGCCTGGTGGCACAGTGGACTAAGTGCTGTTAAAGTAGCACTTAGTTGCCAGCTGCCTGCAATTATTGCAAGTTCAAATCTCACCAGGCTCAAGGTTGACTCAGCCTTCCATCCTTTTGAGGTAGGTAAAATAAGGACCTGGATTGTGGGGGCAATAAGCTGACTTTGTATAAAAAAGAACACCGCCGGGGGGGGGGGCTGAAAGCCCTACTAAGCAGGTATATACAAAAGTATGAAAGCTATTGCTTAATGCATTGTAAGCCACCCTGAGTCTCTGGAGAAGGGCAGCATATAAATCTAACTAACTAATAAATAAATAAATAAAATATCCTCCCTTCCAATCATCCAGCTACAACCTCCACCTCCATGTAAATTCAAAATGCAGACTAGTTCCAGCCACTGTAAGCATTAGTCTGCTGTAAAACTATAACTATAACTATAACTATTATAACTAAACTATAGTTATATAACTATAACTATAACTATAACACATTTTCTGCAGTGATTAGAATTGGCATTCTTATGTATGAATAGAGCATGATGGGTAGGTTAATATCTGGGCAGTGCCACTGAAAGAAGGAGCCAACAGGCACAAACAAAGCATTAGCAGAACAAGTGTATCTCTAAGCCATATATCAGCTCAGCATGTCACGCCAACATGCCTTATGATTTAATATACCTACAGAGATTGTGACCTCAAGATTTCATTTTTGATGACGGGTCTATGCTTCAAGGTTTTTAAAATCCCTTACATGAATAGGTTTATATATAAGGATTTATATAACTACATCATTGCAGATGTTCACCCTTCATGTCATAGACATCAGCTGAAGACAGTAATGGGATCATTAACATGGAGGTGGGGGACCAATGTGGTATTTTTAATCCCCTTGTTAGAGACTCTAATTAGGCAAAGTATTGGAATGTCCAGATAGGGGGTCCAACATTTGTTACAAATTGTATGTCAGATGTTCTCAAACGTTTCTTCTGTCAATGCTTCATAATTGCTGGAGGTCTTGTCAACTTACTTTAAATTATTTTTCTTTGTTCTACAAATTAAAACAAGTTCACAATATTCCGTGCCACTATAGGGTTGATTTTCTAATATAACGGAGCCATGACACTGATGAGAGCAAATTTTTTTCAGAGAATATAAATCACACTTAAAATTTCCCATTGTAGTTCTGCATCTGGAAGAATTTACAGTGAGGTGAAAAATTCTTAGCTATTTAAATATACATTCAAAGGATAAAACCACTAGAACATACAATTCAGTGCTTTAACTTCTCTAACATTCATCTGAAGAAAAAGGAAAAAAATGGATCACAAATAAGAGTTCTGGCTTTACTGGTTTCTTACAGGATGCCTGTAAAATGTCTTCACTTTCCATACTTATCAAAAATATGGCTGTGGATCAGGGGTGAAATCTACTTACCTTCCTTACCAGTTCAGAAGTGTATGCTCTCGTCACATGCAATTTTGGACCCTCTGCACATGCAGAAAGCCTTCTGCGCATGCGCAGAGGATAAAAACCAGGTTACTTCCTGGTTAAAACCAGGAAGTAACAACAGGCGGGCGGTGGGCGGAGCCTCGCACTGTCACCACTGGCAGTTCTCCAAACCACCTGCCACCGTTGCTACCAGATCACCTAAACCAGTGCGAACCGGTAGCATTTCATTCCTGCTGTGGATTATATTCTCCTGGGAACTACCTTTAATCTTTGCTGTCCATCTTTAGAAAAAATAATCAAGATACATGTTTTTTACTAGAACAATGTATGTATTCTATATTTTCATGATTATTAGCTATCAGAAATAGTAGTTGCCGTCAAGTTGTTTTTGATCCCTAGCAACCACATAGATCGAAAGACAGAGTGTAAAATGGGGAAATAAATAACTGCTTATGTTTAATTTTTATCCTGCATTAAAATATGAAACCCTTTACCTGTACAGTATATGGTACTGGAGTTTTACATGTAGCACATCTTTCTTTAAAAAAGAATATTGTCACATTTACAAATAAATCTCATAAACTCAATTTATAGCGTACTTAGCACTGAGCAGACATTTTGGAATCTTCTCATGTAATAAAGATTCTGTGCAAAATGACTTTTGACCATTTTGACCTCTCTGCAGGAATCTAAAATTCTGACAGATGTAATGTAGGAATCATGATTTCTGTAGCCTGGATCTAAAAGGACATTTTTGTAATGCAATGTTTTAATCTTAATGTAGACAAGCATAGAATAGGAACGGATACAGATGATATAGGAAGATCTCTTTAATCTTTAATTCTGCTCTCTAAATACTCTTGAAAATTTCTCCCTTCAAAGGTATACATGTACAGTGCTGGATCCTAAAGCTTCAGGCATACATCTTGAATTTCCCACATTGGACGGCTCTTCCCCACTGGCCACATAAAACAAACTTCTTTAAGGCTTCATTTGACTTGCTCTTGCGTCCTGAATGTAAAATAGGGGAAGAAAGGGGAACTTTTAGGCCAAGGGATTCTGTCCTGGAGTTGGCAACTATACATGTTTGTCATCCTTGAAAATAATTTACAACCCTACTCTGAAAGTTACTTCACAAGCTAGACCTGCAGTTAATCAGCACTGGCCTAGCTGTAGACATTATGGTGATTAATGGAAATTAGTTGAAGCAATAAAACATGTAAGATTAACTTTTAATTTATATTGATGAAAGACAGAGTCTCTGAGACAATTACTCCTCTAGTCCTTGGGGATAATAATTGCATGCAAAACAATCATTACAGAATTTAATGGAACTGTGCATCTAAGTCCATTTTAAAATGTTCAAGTTGCTTATTTAGGCTAAAATCCAGTGCCCGCACAGCTGTGGGGACACTTAAGTTCCACTGAATTAATTAAAAATTGATTTTCTGAAAGCAAAATTCTCTTGGGCTTGCTACATCACTTATTTCTTGGCATCTTCAAAATGGCAATCATGGCAGCTTCATTTTGAGAATTTTACAGAAGAGTAATTGAATACATTTGCTCAAAAATCTTGGATACAACCAAACATATTATAAGGACAGATGTAATACAAAGGCTAAGATATGAATGTGAGCCAGGAATATATCTAGATTCAAATCTTAATTCAACCCTGTGACCTTGGCCAAGCTACTGTTCTCATTCTTTGTACCACAAGCTGATATATGGGGCAGGCAGGATTTATTCAGGATTCAAGCATGCAGATGGATAGGTAGGCAGGCTAAAGATGATATCAGTAATTTTCCTTGGCAAATGAATCAGAATGAAGAAAATGTTTTGCTGTGCAAAACATAATATGCCTATTATTCCATGATTCTATAATCCCCTGTTGGTATCTTGACAGCTCACTTCAGAACCTGAGTTTTACTTTTCCAGTCAGTTCATTTTCGTGACAATATGAATAACTGGGCTCAAGTTTTTCAGCACCTTTGATTCCTGATGTTCACAAATGACACTGGAATTGAAATGTCAAGCTGGCCCACAACAGCCACTGTTGGCTGCCTCACTGAACTGAAATGGGGTGTCATAAAAGATTGGTACATTTTCAAATATTTAATGTTATGTTATTGTATAAATATTGCCATGAAGAGGGAGAGGAAACTGTGGCATTTTATTTCTTTCATTCTAAAATAACTTGGCAAGCCTGGGGCAGTTTGACATGCCAAATGAGACATTTGCTTTAGAGAACTGATACCCTTGGAGGTAAAGTATTGCTTGCAAAGTTTAGACAGACCGTACAATTCTCTTTCCTTTTTAATGGAACATGCCTTTGACCTGCAAGGCCCTGTGTGGCTTGGCATCAAGTTATCTCCAGGACTGCCATCTCCAGAACTGACCCATTTAATGTGTGTATCACAGAAGAAATTCCAAATAATCTCCCATCTCATGAGGCAAAGGGATAGAGGCTAGGAGACAATGTTTTACCATCACAGCATTGACATTATGGAACAGGTCCACAGGACGTGGGATTAGCCCTCATTCTGGCAGACTTCCAGAAAGCAATAAAATCCCAGCCATAGATAGATGTATTTGGTATTTGATTGCCATCCTGCTATTAGGTCAAGCAAATTATGTGCTATTTATATACAGTACTGCCTTAGAATTATAGCATTGTATTTAGGAACATTATTAATTTATTAGAGTCAAAGGATGCATGGTGTTCTTGTTGCACTATTTATCTTGGAAAGTTTAGCTTATTGTTTACAGTGAATATTTTAATGCTTTTATATATTGAGGATTTTTTGCTGGATTATATGTGACAAGGGTATTTTAATTGTTGTAAGATTCCTTGAATGGAAAAGAAACTGGAGGCATATTCATCTGATCAATAGATCAATCAATCAATCAATCTGCACTGATGTTGGTGGCCCAATAGGAAAGGTGCATAAGTAGGGATGCATAATACAAATCAGATAGGACAGGCAGAAACAACTGAGAAGAGATAGTCCCTTAAGTAACTCAGCACATCAGAATACAATGTAGTTCACAGTGGGTAGTATCACATGTGCCAAGAACCATCACATTTTGTACCAGCTGAATACTCTTGAAGGGCAATCCCATGTAAAGTGCATTGCAGTAGTCCAGCTGGAGTCCGCAAGTATATGAATGATACTGTAAGCAGGACTTTCTGCCCAAGAATGGGTACAATTGACACACAGCTTAAACTGTGCAAAGGTCCTCCTACCCAAAGGTAAAAGCAAAAGTCCTCTTTAAGCTGGAGCCATGAGCCCAGGAGGTCTCCCATATTGTCCACCAGGTTTTTCTGGGGCACTGCCACTGCAACCAGAATCAAAGATGGAAGGTCCTGGGAACCAGGGGGTCCCTCAGTTTTTCTTGGCCACTGAACTGAAGCCTATTGTGGCCCATCCAGGCCCCCATATTCTCTAAGCACTGAGATAGAACCTCCAAGGCATCACTCAAGTGGCTACGGCTAAGATATAAAGCTGGATATCATCAGCACATTGATGTCACCCCAAACCACTGGATGATCTCCCCAGTGGTTATTATGTAGATGTTAAACAGGAGAGGAAAAAGAGTTTTAAGCCTGAGTCATCCCACAGAGGAGGGACAACGATCTATCCCTGCTATTTTTACTACTAATAATAATATATTAAAGGGAAAAATAATAGGCAACAATAACAGACTTGGATGGCAGTGACAGGTTTGTAACTTTTACAGGCTTTATTATTTATTGGTTTTATGAACATACATCACGATTATATACTTTTATGTCCTGTGTTATAAGCTGCTTATAATTCAAAGATGTATATAAATGTTGATAATCAGGAATGCATTTGGATGCATGCACTTACATGTGTGTGTTTGTAGCAGTGGTGAAATCCAATTTTTTTTTACTACCTATTCTATGGGCGTGGCTTGGTGGGCATAGTGTGGCTTGTTGGGGGTGGCAGGAGAAGGATACTGCAAAATCTCCATTCTTTCCCTATTCCAGGGGGAAGGATATTGCAAAATCCCCATTCCCACCCCACTCTGGGGCCAGCCAGAGGTAGTATTTGCCGATTCTCTGAACTACTCAAAATTTCTGCTACCGGTTCTCTGAAACCTGTCAGAACCTGCTGGATTTCACCCCTGGTTTGTACCAATATGTTTACATTACATACTATATATCAGGGGTGAAATCTAAAATTTGTTACTACCGGCTCTGGGGCGTGGCTTGAGGGATAAGAGCCTCAGATAGCTCAACAGGCTAGATAGCCTGTTATTAACATTCAGCTGTCTGCAATTACTGCAAGTTCGAGGCTCGAGACTCAAGGTTGACTCAGCCTTCCATCCTTTCTAAGGTAGGTAAATTGAGGACCCAGTTTGTGGGGGCAATTTTGATTTTGTATAAAAATATACAAAAGTATGAAGGCTATTGCTTAACGCATTGTAAGCCGCCCTGAGTCTCCAGAGAAGGGTGGCATATAAATCTAATTAAAAAAGAAAAATATGTGACTGGGTGGGTATGGCCAATTTTTTTTTTTTACTTTTAAAAGCATTTTTTACATGTAAAACCATGTAAAAAAAGTGCTTTCAAAAGGCTCTGATGATCCCAGCTGAGTTGCCTGCTAATAAGGCAACTCAGCTGGGATCATCAGAGCTTGGATCGTCAGAGCCATTTAAAAGAAAAAAAAGGCTCTGATGATCGCGCGGCTCAGCTGGGCAGGGGGGCGGGGGCAGGGAATTTTGCTACGGGTTCTCCGAACTGCCCGCCACCATCGCTACCTACTCTCCCAAGCCGGTCCGAACCGGGAGCATTTCACCCCTGCTATATATGTGTGTGTATGTTTGGACATATGTGTATGTGTCTTTGTAGTGATGGTAGGATCTTGAGAAAAATACTGTTGTTTGGCTGTTGTTAATGCATGCAAGTCATTAATGCCTGCAAATCTCAGTTATGCCAAAGGTGCTTTTTCAAAAGGCAGCTGGACTTTCCTTGTTTTGCTTGAAGACGTGTCGCTTCTCATCCAAGAAGCTTCTTCAGTTCTCATAGATTTGTCAGTGCATCTCAGTATCAGTATATTTTTCTTTTATTGATCTTAACTTTGTGATTAAGATCTATAAAACTATAAGACTATAAGATCTATAAGACTATTAGATCAGTCATCTGTGAAAAGGGTAGTAAAAAAGGGTCCTCAAAACCAACATGTGTGAAACTCAAATGTCCATCCCAGATCAGGGGTTTATGCTGTGTCTTGACACAAGGGCAAAGTACGCGATTATCCTATGACTGCTTGGGTTTTCGGTTACCTCCAAAGATCCTTATCCTCACAAATCCCTCATAATCAATATAGTTGTGCCCTGTTCATCTATCCAATCTCAAGAAAATGCATTTTCTGTACTTTTCCTCTTCTCACACCCACTCACAGCACAGCCTATATGAAAACTATTAATGCAAATCCAGCGTTACAATTGTTGCCCTCTGGCAGCTGACAATTAGCTGTTGTCTATCTCTTTGCCACTTTTAAGGTGCCACGTTAAGCAACACTTTAGAATAGGACACAAATAAAAATGAAGGTGATACCTCTTGAGAATATCTAATATGATTTGCAATCCTAAAAATAACAAATGAAAGTTTAAGCAGAATTTTTAGTTCGCTGTAGATTTCTTCATCAATCATATGACAGGTTCCAATTTCCTTTGAGACCAAAACTGGTCTTAGAGCAGCTAGTGATTACAGCAACCAAAGTTATTTTCAACATTCAGTTTTCCAAATCAAAGAATGTGTAGAAAAGACATGCATGAACAACCATGAGCATATTTTTAAACAGTTGAATGGATAACTCATAACAGCAGATGTAATAATAAAACAAATATTCCTTATCAGCAAAGTGTACTGAAGGGAAATCACAAGCTAGGCTCAGCAATTTCATTTCCCAAACAAGCCAAAGTTCACAAATTGATTCAGAAGGAACGGTTTTCCAAATTATCTAGACTTGCCAGTTTAGTAACAAGTGTTTGACGATATTCCAGTACATGGTAACTGGAAAACCACCAGCTTCCTGTTACAAAATGTACCAACGAGCCATGCCTAATAATACTCATTGAGACTGGCAATTTATACTGTATGCTTGATATATAGCATTTCTAAAAATAATAGTAGACTGATGTATTTTTAGCTAGGTAAACAATTCTGAGTTGGAAGATTGGTTTCATCTTTAGTTCAGTTCATGAAGAGGGGTACAGCAGGCTAGACTGAAAAAGCAGCTATTGGAGTGAAAATTCAGCCAAGGGTCAAATGGATCACTTCCCCTCAGACGCCTCTTGTGGCTAAGAGCAGAGGACATATGGTGCTTATTCTATCAGACTTTTCAGTGAGTTTTGACTGGATGTTTTGATTTGAGGTTGGTTTGATCTGGGACTAGTTTCAGAGCACAGCTGTCACCTTATGCAGCTTTGAAGGCAGATGTGGTAGATATATCATATAAAGAAAGCAAAAGGAAGAGAAGAGCTAGGAAAAGGCAAGAGCCAATCATGGTGGAGAGGGTTTAGAGCCACAGTTTCCCTGATCTCAGCAATGCAGATGAGCTAGAGGCTGGAATTCAGTTCTGTTCCTATCTAGACGATAACAGATTGCATACTGAGCACACTAGGCAAAGGAGTTAAATTCAAAGGCCTCTAGCAAAATACTAAGTTATCACCAGAAACATAAATGTAGAGTAAAAGCAGCACTTTTATTATCAAGGAACTCTAATTCTGAGCGGGTAAAATATAATGTATTTGTAACCGCTGTTATGACTACCAGAAGCCACTTTTCTTTCCTTCTTTTTCTTCTTTCTATTCTCTAGACAGAAAAATTATTAATCTTCTAAAAAAAATTCTATTTGGGTTTTTTTTGGTTCTTATTCACTTATTTATTTCTTTTCTTTCTTTTTAATTTTGTCTTTCAAAATTTGTATTGAAATAATTTTTTTATTATTTACAAATTATTTACAAATTATTTACAATTTTTTTAAAAAAATCTTTAATAACAAGTCTGGGTTATATATTATTTATATAATAATGTATAATAATGTATATATTTATGTATGTATGTATACATACATATTCATATATATATATACATATATATATATTTATCTGTGTAAGTTTTCACGGGTATATATGTGTGTACAGGTGATATCTCAGGTTTCTTCCCGTGTAATTGCAAACATATCTTTGGAAGTATTGCAGCGACGTTTCGATGAAATCTCATTCATCATCTTCTGGCTGATGTTCTCGGTTTGGTGCCTATGGGCAAACTGTGTGATCTTAACTGACATCCCTCTTTAAAAGGAGGCAGAGGTGTATTCTGATTGGTTGACAGTGCTGCTTTATTCTGATTGGCTGATGATGTAGTTGTATTTTGATTGGATGGAAGCACTGTTGCTGGGATGTGGGTTGATGGATAAGATATGTTGGAAATGGTGGCAACACAGGTCTCCTGATGAACCTTTGACCTATGGCTTACACTTTGTGTTAAGATTCGTCTATTTATGAGAGCAGGTTTCCAAATGGCCATTGAAATAGAGAAAAGACCATATTGCATGAATAAACGTAATGACACTTCCCGTCTGCCTTCTATTTGGAAACCTGCTCTCATAAATAGACGAATCTTAACACAAAGTGTAAGCCATAGGTCAAAGGTTCATCAGGAGACCTGTGTTGCCACCATTTCCAACATATCTTATCCATCAACCCACATCCCAGCAACAATGCTTCCATCCAATCAAAATACAACTACATCATCAGCCAATCAGAATAAAGCAGCACTGTCAACCAATCAGAATACACCTCTGCCTCCTTTTAAAGAGGGATGTCAGTTAAGATCACACAGTTTGCCCATAGGCAACAAACCGAGAACATCAGCCAGAAGATGATGAATGAGATTTCATCAAAACGTCGCTGCAATACTTCCAAAGATATGTTTGCAATTACACGGGAAGAAACCCGAGATATCACCTGTACACACACACACACACACACACACACACACACACACACACACACACACACATATATATATATATATATATATATATACATACATACATATGTGTGTGTGTGTGTGTGTTTTCTGAGGTTTTCGCGGGTGTTTGCATGTAGGTCTTTGGTTATTCAGGTCTTCTCCCATGTAAAATTGGAAGTGTCTTGGCGACGTTTCGTCGAAGTCTCATTCGTCATCTTCAGGCTGGTGTTCTCGGCTTTGTGCTTCCAGGAGCAATGTGAGATTGCAGCTGTCTCTTCCTTTTAATTGCTAGTGGGGGTGTGAGCTGATTGGGTGGGAGCTTGGCTGTGTTCTGATTGGGTGGAGGTGTGTTTTGATTGGTCAGAGAAGCCATTGAGATAGAAAAACGCCCACACAGCATGAACAAACAAGACGATACCTCCCGCCTACCAGCCATTTGGAAACCCGCCCTTATTGGCAAACGAGTCCCTAACACGACGAATGACACCAGACCCACACTCACAAGAGCCACATAGGATGTTACCACCACACATCCACGCAAAAAGCAGACTCAAACCACACTGATAATGAGGCACGATCAAGGACCAGAAGCCAGACCGCAGCTGCAGCATTAGCCACTTTAAACCCCTCCAATCCATACATGAAACAGACTGACGCTCATCATGAAGAGCTCTCACGGCCACAAACATGAAGCCAAACAACAACAACGCAGCTCACCAGCTCAAATCCCCCTGCACTTCAGACTAAGCCGAGCACAACCAAGCCCCCAGCCAAACAGAACACACCCCCAGCCAATCAGAGCACAACCAACCCCCCAGCCAATCAGAGCACAGCCAAGCCCCTAACCAATCAGAACCCGGAAGAGGTTGCAGGAAAAAATGCTTTAAAAGTCTCTCTGACGAACCCAGCTGAGTTGCCTGATTGTCAGAGAGACTTTTCAAAGCATTTTCTAAAACGATCAAACTGCACTTACAATTTAAGATTTTTTTTCCTAACATACAAACATGGCTACCCTCCTATAATCTAAATTCTTTTTTTTTTTTTGGTCTCTTGTTCTCTGGACTGTTAAAAAAATTGATATTGGTCCCTCCCTCCTTCCTTTCCTTCTAGCACATTACCAACTCAACTTTAGTTTGCAACCAATTAATATTACCCCAAATTCTTTTTAAGTAGAATCATTACCATCATTACCAGGACATTCTATTCCTGTGTGTTTGATTTTGTGGAAAAACGAAACACACTTTTTTATCATATTTCTTGTTATTTTAATGTATTTCAGTACACAAAGGAAAAGCTGGTGAGAACTTGTTGGATATGATCTTGTATCCACTTAGCAGTCATGCTGTGTATTCACTCAGCTGTCATGCTAGCCAACGTACAGTTAAGTAGTTTGCTTATCAGAATATCATGCTATACTTTGTCAATGCTTTGCTGAAATCAAGATATATCACATTTACTGCATTCTCAGTATCTACTAAAGGAGTTTCCTGATAAAACATAAATGAGAGAAGTTTAGCCTGAACAACATTTGTTTTGAAAAATCTATGCTTACTTTCAGTAATTGTGATATTATTGATTATAAATTAATGTTTATAATCTGTTCTAGATTCTTTCCAGATCTATAGTTGCCCAAATCTTCCTTTTCTCCATTTTGAAGATACTGATATTTGAATTGACCTGGTTATATGGCATTTTATTAGTTCTCCAGGATTTTTCAGAGATAATACATGAAGTTTCAGTCAATTTATAATCACATTCCTTCAGTACAGTAGGATGCAATTCATCTTGTCATTTCAATTCATGTAAAGACACTATATATTATCTAATCATACATCTATAAATTGAACTTGTATCTTACAGACTTCAGAGGGGTCTTATAAATTGGACTTCTGGATTACTCTTGTAGAAAGGAATTCTCTTGCCAATTGTAACAAAATAGCATAACATTTTACAAAATTATATTTGGGTTTGAGATTTTGGAATATATTATATTGCTTCAAGAGTTTTCATCACAAGTTAGCCAATAATGCAACCGGAATAGTATTAACTTGTAAGAATTTTCTGATTTTATACCTGTATTACATCCTAAGGCAGAGTTGAGCAAATGCCAACACCTTAGAAAAGGAACACTGGTTCCATGCTAGTTTGATTTTTTTTTAGGATTAAAAACTATACAGTGAATATGATAACTTGGAATGGTATAAACAGCTTTACTAAGCTGTGTTGATCTTGTACATACAGAAGTTATTGTTTAATATAAATCCACTTTGCTGCATAATGCCTCTGAGGCCACAGAACAGACATGGAGCTATTAGAAAAATCAGGTAGATATAGGTTGATACTATCAACAGCATCTTAATGGTTACCATGCTTGGAAACCAAGAATCAGCTGGAATCTAGATCTACACTGCAAAAGAATGGTTCTGCTTTTTTTGTTATACATAATTATCTCTAAAGAAGAAAGATGTTTTCACTGGAAGTAAGCTCTGTGTGTGTGTGTGCATGTTCTATTCTTAGGGCATTTCTAAATAAGCATGTGGGACCATTTCAGTGCTGATAATGGAAAAATGGTATAGAGGGCAAGTAGTCCCCAAAATTTGTGCCAAAGAGTAAAACAATCTTTCAGAAATAAAAGCATTCCTGGATCAGTTTTTGTTTGACATCTGTTGATACACTGCTTTGAATTCTATGCTTAGGTATAAATATAAAATAAGTATGTTACGATTCTGTTGGAAAACAGTAAAAGCCATTCTTTTAATGCCAGAATCAATTCTTGGCATTAATGTACTTCTCCTGATTTTATTGCCTGTCCCTTTTTCTACGGAGTTATCCTCAGAAAAGCCAGTGGGGACCTATCTTTGAAGCTCTTTATCTATTTATTGACTAATCAAATTTCTATAGCTGCACATCTTACCAAAGGCAATTCTATGATGTAGTATTAAGACAAGCGAGTAGGACAGAAGATATTGCAACAGAAGATTCATTACAGGTAATCCTCACTTACTGACTAGTCACTCAGTGACTGTTCATAGTTATGATGGACCCCCCAAACAGTACTTACAGCCCAGATTCAAAGTTCGGCAGTCCCCATACAGTCATGTCATTTTGGCAACCAGTCCCCATACAGTCATGTCATTTTGGCAACCAGTCCGCATTTATGAGGGTTTACAGCAGGGGTCCTCAAACCTTTTAAACAGGGGGCCAATTCATGGTCAGACTGTTGGAGGGGCTGGATCGGCTAGGTGGGTGTGGCTAGGTGGTCATCTGACTAGGTCAGCGTGGCTAGGTCATGTGACTAGGTGGGTGTGGCCAATTTAACAGTCCATTGAACAATACACACAAATTAAACTTTAATTCGTTTTGCTCCTGGAGATGTTTTATTTGCTTTTGTTTGCATGTTGCTCTTTTGGTTGCCTTTTCTTTTTACTAGATCCTTTTTTCAGTTGTTTAGGAGTCTAGTGGTCCACTTCAGGAAACTCAGTTTTGCAGCAATTCTTCTCAGCCCCAAGGAGCTTGAGAAATCCTGTCACTCTTTCTTTCTTTCTTTCTTTCTTTCTTTCTTTTTCTTTCTTTCTTTCTTTCTTTCTCTCTCTCTCTCTTTCTGTCTCTCTCTCTATATATATATCTTCTAGACGGGGGAGGTGAAAAATGGGCTGTTTTTGCCTGTTTTGCTTTGGCTCCTGGAGCATCTGTGCATCCTGTTTTCACCCACCACCTCCAGAAGCATTCTGCAGGCCAAAACAGCTCATTTTTTGGCCAAAAATGGCACATTTATGCCCATTTTTTGGCTTCTTTTCACCCCCCTCCCCGAAGCATTCTGCAAGCCAAAACCAGGCAAAAAAGTGGGCCATTTTCATCCATTTTTGGCCTTCTTTCACACACCCACACACCTCCAGAAGCATTCTGCAGGCCAAAATTGTTGGGCTTACCTTTCAGTTCCAGCCTGCAGGGCTCCCGAAGGCAAGGCCTGTGCTTTGCTGAAGGGTGGGTGGGGCGATGTGGGTGGGGCAACCTTGTGGTCCTTTGCAGGCCGGATTAATGGCTTCGGCGGGCCACATGCAGCCTGTGGGCCGTAGTTTGAGGACCCATGGTTTACAGCATCCCATGGTCATATGAGCATGATTTACAATATTTTTTTTTTTGATGGAAACCAGTGTTTACTTCCAATTTCTGGCAATAAACACCCATTGCAAACAATGGGTTCACTTAATGACACAATGGTGTTTGCTTTATGAATACTGTGTTTGCTTAATGATACCCACAAAAAATGCCATAAAATTGGGTCGATCATGGGATGACCCATTTAACAAGTGGCATGGCTTATGACCATAATTCCGGGCTCAATTATGGTTGTAAGTCGAGGATTACCTGTAAGGAAAGGGGCACCATAACTGCATCTCAACCAAATGTCTTCTACAATCTAGAACCAGCACTACATTTCTACCCACACCTGATTCAATAAGTAACCAGAGTCAAGAATGCAGTCTTTAAAAGAAAGAGGGGAGTATTAAACTACTAAAGACTTGAGGAAAAGCTGGAGGTTGCACAAAGGTAGAAGGATCAGAGTCTGAAAGGTCCAAGATTATGGAACAGAGGAACAGAACAATCTTGAGTCAGATAAGTAGAAGGTGAGTGTTAAGTGTGGCCTGTTGCTGGCATCAAAATGATTACTTTGAGTTTCCCACTCTGACCGTAATAGAACAACTCAAGTCAGAAAGGTTTATTTCTTTATATGTGAGATAGTGAAACCTATTTCAAAATACAGTAGGTTATGCCAAAATATCATATACAGGTTGCTCTTATTTAACTACCACAATTGGACTGGTGACTCCATTACTAAGTGAGACATCACACAACCACAACTATTTATTTATTTATATATATATATATATATATATATATATATATATATATATATATATATATATATATATATACATACACGTATAACATTTATGTGGCTGCCAAAGTCACAGTGACTCCAAGCATAAAACCCCAAATACAAAACCCGGTAATATCTCACTTTCACCACAGCTGTTAACCAATTCAGCTGTGGTCATTAAGCAAAATATCCTATGACTATGACTTGTGATTCTGCTGTTTATGCAAATGGCAATCACAAATGTGCAAAAGGCAATCACGCAAACACAGGATGCTGGGATGATTTTAACGCCTGTAGGTTGTGAACCATCCAAAACTTGATCACAAGAGTGCAAGGGCACTGTCATGGTTGTAGGTCGACAACAAGTCTTAAGGTTACTTTTTCAGTGACATGACTTTGAATGGTCACTAAATAGGGCCATCGTTAAAAGAGGACTAATTGTATAAAAATAAATCCATTAATTATCCAATTTATTGTCAAGCCAAAACTAGTGGCCAAAGATGGCCATAAGAAAACTCAACTAAATTTCTGATGGCCATCTTTGGCCACTAGCTTTCACTGGAGAATAAACTGGATCATGTGAGCATGATTCTCTTCCTCAATCTTCACCAGAAATCATTGCCATAAAGTTCAGTGAGAATACAAAAATATATATTCAAGTGAATATCTATATGGTCAAATATTAGCTTTAGTTTCAGCCTATTATTGTAAAAGAGGAAATACCAAGGAGAATGATCATAGAAGGGAAAAAAAGCTTCACTAACTAGATTCGGAAATTTCCAAAAGGTATCTTTGTTATCACCTGTGGTTTGCACATTTGCACACATGCAAGATGTTTGGCATAAAGATGCAGTCCTAGATTTTTTGTCTCAAGAGGGTCATGTTGCAGGTAGTAGGAAGAATCTCTGCTGATGAAACTGGGCAGCCACACTATTCCTCAAAGCAGAAATGGTGGTCCCAGAGGAGAAATCATCTGATCTGTTACAACACAACTGCCTGTGTTCCCTGCCTGTTCAAAGATTCCAGACCTTCTAGCAGCCTCTCTTCTTCAAAGCCCGGAAGCCTGCCTAAAACATAATGATTCCACCATCCTAATAACTCTGCATCTATTGATGCGCATATGTTTCTAAAAGAAACTCAGTTGGTGAAGGGTCATTTTTTCCACTTGTCAAATTCTTTAGTTGCTTCAATCCAAAATGCAATTGGACTGTGAAGATGAGCTCAAGGCTTGTGTTCCAATGGTCAAAAGACTCGATAAAGTACAGAGTCCTTGCCGGTCACTTATACATCAGTTCTTTCATCAGGCTGAGGCATTTATCTCATGACCAACATTCTTTCTTCCATTATAAGGCTTTTACAATTTATGGTAATATTGTAAATTCAGTCATCTATATTCTGCAAAGTATATTCTAGAAACAAGATGCAGACTTTATTTTCACATACTGCTCTTGGAGTGGCTCATAGAATCTCATACTAGTTTCAGAATGTCTGTCTAATGTTATTTATGATGAGAAAGAGATGGGCAAGAGAAAAAGAATAAATTATACAACTGGTTGGATAACCACAAAGGTACTCCCAGTGAAAATGACTTGGCATACAAAATGAATTTATTTGTAGAATTCCCATAGATGATTCCAAGCTTATAATAATACTAGTTCTTACCAATAGAAAAACATAGCTTTGAATTCCAGTTGGTTTACAACTGATTTAACACAATCAGCAGAGAAACACCTATTTGGTGAAAAAGAATATAAAGAATGACTAAATGAAAACAGTACTGGTAGATTGTCAAGAACAGACTTGACCAATAGCTGAAGTTAAGAATTTAAGATTTCTACCAGTGAAGATTTACTAGGACTACTACTCCGGAGGCTGACTGAACCTCTGTTGGTTAAAATACTACCACAACTATTGTGATCTGAAAATGTGAAAAGTTTCACCAGGCACCGAGTATAGATGTGGCAAGCAAGGTATCCTACTTGTTTCACCACCCCCATTTCACAACAAAGAAAAATCCCAGTTAGAACTAACTGAATCAATTTTGAACTCCTAAAATATTGACCATATAGTGGTTCAATGCTCAGCATGTATTATGCCACCAACAAACGCCCACTCAGCTTTGAAAGCCTTTGTAAGTCATTATCTCATTGCTCATATCAATATCGGATCACATTCACATCATTGGACTCTCCCCTCTTTTTAATTTTTAGAGTGAGACTGCCCTGAAGATTTCAGGATAACTCTTAAGAACTTTAAAAAAAGAATTTGGACCTCCTTCCAGAGGGAATGATGCAAAGCTTGTCTATACTACTGACACCCTCACCTCTCCCGCCCAATTCTCAAGCCCTCAGGACCTGCTGTAGCCTCACAAACTGAACTCAATACATCACTTTATCTGCCAGCATGGAAAAAGCAGGGCAGGAAGCCATGCTAGGTTGACAGTAGGCAGACTCTTGTTCCTCAGCAGGACAGGTTCTGAGGTTGCCACCTGCAAAACTTAGATTGACAAGAATGATCCAGTATTTCATATGTAGGAAAAAGGCAGCAATACAATTCTTCTTCAAACATGCAACTTCCCACCCCAACATGGCTGTGCTTCTTGTGAGATGCTTCAAGCAGCCGCAGAATAGATTTGCAGTAAAACCAAGCCGACGATCTGTCTTCACGGCAATCTCAGTCTAGCTAATATTAATTAGTCACCTTAGTGGCAGGAAACCATCTGCTATGTTCCACCAGTAGTACGTTAGCATTTACTGCCTGCTTTCACTGTTCTTGAGCCATATTCAGACACTAGTAACATAGCGACAATCTGAGCAGTGCTAAAAATACTAATACATTTGCTAAAATAAAACAAGTTGGAACATGGAGTATTGCAGACTCCATAATATAGAGCAACAGCATTTAAAGAGGCATCCAAATATGGCTTCAGGCAATGCTGCATATTAGAAATCAATGGTTATATCTAGGAATAAACACACACTCACACATTCTCTCATACATATAGAGACACATATGAATATCTCTGTGTATCTGTATATGTATATACAGAGATGTCTTTAAATGCAGGAACATTCCAGATTGTATTGTATTGAACATTTATTGTAGCTTTACCCCGTAAGTGACTGCTGAACATGCAAGTGTATAGGCAGCAATCTTTGCTACATACTTGCATGGCTTGCCCTGCTGCATGATGCTCAGCTGCATACATCAGAGCCACCACACTAGGTAGCTGCTCAGGCAGTTCTCCAGGTGCTCACAGTAAAATGCAGAAACACACCCACTGCAAATAATTCCTCAACAAACAGCATTTTAATGCACCAGCCCCCCAAACAAAGCAATATATATATATATATATATATATATATATATATATATATATGTATGTATGTATGTATGTATGTATGTATGTATGTATGTATCAATAAGCCATCATTATTGATAGATTTAAGCTCCTATAAATAAAAATAAATCAAGATAATATTTAGAAATAGCCAGTCCTCTTTTCTACAGTTAGAGAAAATATCGTTCCCTCCATAGTTTCTGGGTCCATCAGAAATACAATTATATTTCCCATCGCAACCTGCATTTTCAGTAACCATGCACACACGCTGAACAGAACTGCAGATGATACAGCCTCTCCACCCATGCTCTCCCCATGCTAGCACCATTTTGCTGACCTGTGTGTCAAAGCCATTCTCAATGGAGCTACTCTTCTTCCGAAGGAAGCCATCGCCCGCATTCTCGTGACCGTTCTGGGATTTGAGGGGGATCTGGCTGGCATAGGATGACTTGTTCACCTCCACCTTGTTCCCAAACTTCAGGTAACAGGGCTGTGGGACGGTTCTCGCAGCTGGAATGTGAACAATGGGACTAGCAGTATGGACAGGTTTAGGTAGTCCGGATTTCATTTTGGAGGCTACCAGGATGGCTGGCATGTTTTCTCCTTCTGCTTTGTCAATGAGTCTCTGTCACAACAGCAGCAAGCAAGGAAGAGGATGAAGATAGGTTTTACAATCTGGCAGGTTAGCTTCTTTCCCCCCCTCCCGCCCGCCCACCCACCCCCCAAAAAAACAATCAGTGGAAAAGGACAGAGAAGGGAAAATCTCTCCTTCAAACGCAACTTCGTCTCAGTAGCTGTCTCTGCCTTTCCACCTGTTTCCTTGGGTTGGTGTAGCTTCTCCCTCAATTCTCAGTCAGTGTCCTTTCCCCCTTCCTCCTCTTCTTCTGCGGATGTTTAACTCGCTGGTTCTTTTCAGCAGCCACTTTATTAATAATATTAATATTGTTATTAATGTTATTAATATTTTTCCTCCCTTCTTTCCTTGGAAGATGGGCGACTTTAACTCGATTCTCTGGTCACTGGAACCAACCCCTGGATGTCTTGCTTTAAAAGAACCTGCTGCAACATATGTTTCGAGTGGCTTGGCTGGGTGTGCGCGCCCGCCCGCCCCAGCCTAAGCAGAGAGGATCGCCGGACTTAATCTGTCTGTCTGTCTTCAGCCTTAGCCCAAAGACAGACGTAGCTCAGTCTCCTAGCAGAGGAAGACGGCCTTGGATACCAGCCTGAGAGAATCCCGAGTTTCTTAAGCTTAGTATCGGTGCACGAGAGCAACGGCGCCGAAGCAGAGAGAGGGAAAGAGACCTGCCCGCGGATGACATTTAAATCGTTAAGGCTGCTGGTGGCAACGGCATTTCCCGAGCCTGCGATGCTGCTGTTCCTGCTGCTGCTGTTGCGCGTCAAAAAGCCTAGCCGGAGAATGCGGTGGCTTGTCAAAGCGTCCGTCTCATTTTTTGACCCTGGCGCTGGAGCGGGGCTTGAGAGCCGAGCGGCAACCCAAGGCGTGTGCGTCAGGGTGCGAAAAAGCGCAAGGGGCGCGTGAAGTCGAGGCAGCAGGCGGCGTGGACGACGCCAAAAAGAAGGGGCAGCCCAAGATGAGAAGGAGCGGGAGAAGGCTGCGAGCTGATCTGACAGTACCGTGCAAAAAGCCTGCGCGGCTTCCGATTGGTCCTCCCCGCTCAAATCAGAAACAAAACAGCTCTGCAAAAGGGGCGGTGCTTCAACTCCAGCGATGGGCACGAAACTCTTTTTTTTTTTTTTTTTTTGCCTCTGATCGGAGCTCTGCGCTCTGCGGCAGCGCGGCGGGTCCTTCGGCGAAGCGTAAGAAGGAGGCGCGGGGGGCTACCCAAGCGAGGCTCCGGGCGGAGGGTGGTAGCGGCGGTAGTGGCCGCCGCGAAGCGGAAATTCCTCACCATCGGTCCTGTCTTTTGTTTGTTGTTCGAAAGGAAGGCACTTTTCGAATCAAAACACATGAGGGTGAATCATGGTTCCGTCCTCACTGGCTAGTCATACGGGAAAACTCCCACTGAAAATGCCAACGGCCCAGCCTGTGAGTAAGGGCTGAGCAATTTAACCCAATCAAGTCGGAGATGAAAAAAAAAAAAGCCGGGTTCTCTTTACCTAAAATTGGTGTTTCTGATAGAGAGAAAAGCCTTTTGGTTATTTACCTATATGGCCACAGGTAAAAGTGCTATTTTAGACTTAGAATAACTTTCTTGTCCACTTTGAATGTATACTAATCGGCATATATTAAAATGAAATTTCATTGCATACAGCTCTCAAAAGGTTCACTACCTCCAGCATACACTACAGAAATATGACAAAAATACAAGATTATGCATATGATACAGAGAAACAACAGTCTGCTTTGGAAGTATACATGTACATGGCGAATGAACCATGCACGTTTACCAGAGGGATGGCATAGGGAACAAAACTGCTACAGAATCTGGTAGTCCTGCTAGAAATACTTCCCTCCCAAAAGGGAGCAACAGAAACAAACCATAAATTGGGTGTATGGGGTCTCAATAACAATGCTTTGAGCTCTAAGCACATAGTGCTTACATCCGTCTTACTATTTAAGACCAACACAATGCATAGTCTCAGAATGCATGTATTTTACAACCGCATTGTCTTGCAGAGAGTTAGGCCTGCCCACTGTTCTGTACCATATGGAAATTTATATCAATGGAGTCCTAAGACAGAATAATGAAAGATCACTATCGGCTAACACTTGTGAGAACTATACAAGAAGCCTCTGTTGAGTAGCAGAGTCTGGGGAACAAAGCTTGCCTTCAACTAAAATGTTTTTGCAAAGAACACTGGTGTAGCTGGACTTTGGTCTTATCCAACAAAGTTATGATTCTGATTATAATTAATACTCTGGCCTTGTATTTAAGGAAGTGAAACTGGCATTGAATAGCAATGTCCAAATAAAACCCTGGCCTAGTAGTATTGTAAGAATAGAGATGCATATCCACGCCTTTTGTAAACAACCATGAGCTGTTTTTATAAATCCCTTGTTTTGTTTTGTTTTTTAAACTGATCATGGTTGACAAAATCTTTGCTCTTGTTTTCCTGGCATGATTATTGCTGACAGTTGATTTGTTGAGCTCACTTAACTTTGGATTTATCTTAGGACATTAAAGCAAACCAGTCAAGTCAGAACAACAACCCCTGAGATGGGTTGGATTCAGAGTGCTGGCTTCAAGATCACCCATCTGGCTTTCATGTCAAAGATGGGACTAGAACCCCCTGTCTCCTGCTTTCTAGCCTGGTGCCTTAACCACTAGACCAAACTGGCTTTTATATGAGAAGAAATAGATTGAAATCTCTTGATCCTTGATCTCTTTTCCCTTGTGTGATGATGGGACCATCAAAGCCCAGGAGGGATGGGGGGAAATGTTAATTTGAAATTCCAGTAATAAAAATGAGGTCCTAATTGCCCAGTTAAGGGCCTTTCCCCCCTGTACCTAAAAATGGATGCATTTACAAACATGTCTTTTCCCATGTACCACTTCCATAACTTATCCCAGCTTGCTTTGGACTCAAGATTCTGATTTCCAAAAATTAAGTGGAAAGGGGGAGGGGGAATCAGTGGAAGAGCCTGTGTAGCGTAGAGGGCTAATGCCTCCTACTAAAGGCAGCAATTAACACCAGCTGCCTGTAATTTCTCTGAGTTCAATCCTAGCCAGGCTCAAGGTCGACTCAGCCTTCCATCCTTTCTAAGGTGGGTAAATTGAGGACCCAGTTTGTGGGGGCAATAAGCTGACTTTGTATAAATATAAATATACAAAAGTATGAAGGCTATTGCTTAACGCATTGTAAGCCGCCCTGAGTCTCCGGAGAAGGGCGGCATATAAATCAAATTAAAAAAAAAAAAGAAATCCAAGTTATAACTATATTTCCTTTTAGCATAGTGAAGTTGCTACTGAGATTTCTCAGTATTCTGAGAGTTGCTCCTCTTATATATCATTTTCAATGAAAACCAAAAAGTACAATAAAATGCAGTGATATCTATCAATTAAAAGATGAAATATAGCTAATACTTTTGCAAGAGTCCTGATCATGAAGGAAGCAAATAATCTATTGAATTGTCACTAGTCCTGTATGACAGGAGAACATCTAATCCCAGAAAGTACCACATTGGACCCATAACCAATCCACTTGTTCAGTGAGCATCAGCAATATGAGAATGAAAATAAAAATGAACAAAACTCTAAACCATTCTCTATAGCAGGGGTGTCAAACTCGATTTCATTGAGGGCTACATCAGGGTTGGTTTGACCATGGTGGGCTGACGTGGGTGTGGCCAGGGTGGGCATGGCCAGCTCGACGTCACTCATGTCAGGGGATGCCTGTGGTGGCCCAAGCATTCTGCCAGTGAAAATGGGCTCCCGAGCTCCATTTTCAGCTGCGACAGCCTCTTGCAATCCTCTGCCAGTGAAAATGGAGCTTGGGAGTGCCGCCCACAATCCTCATAAGCTCCATTTTTGGCTGTGATGGCCTCCTGCAAGCCTGTGCCAGCAAAAACAGAGCTCGGGTGGGCCACACATAGCCCTCCAGAGCTCCATTTTCACTGGTAGAAGCACTGTTGGCCGATCCTTCGCTGTTTTGGGCGCAGCCCTGTGCGCCAGATCTACGCACCCAGGCCTTGAGTTTGACACTCGTGCTCTATAGGATCTAAAGCAGGGGTCTCCAACCTTGGCAACTTTAAGACTTTTGGGCTTCAACTCTGGGAGTTGAAGTCCACAATCTTAAAGTTGCCAAGGTTGGAGACCCCTGATCTAAAGGATCTGAAAAATCTTCCTAAAAGGAGAGGATTTCTCAGCTGTTACAAATATGCACAATTCTTTACAAAACTGCCCTTTCCCTGTTCACAAACATATCATGAATTTTCTTGGCTCTCCTTCAATTGGCAATACAACTTTTGCAAATATTTACTAAGTTCAGAGTTGCTTAAACAAACATGTCTTTATGTAGATGTTATGCACGGTAGCTGTTTATACAACAGTTATATCTGTATATTGTTTGGTGTCTCCTGCTTAGGTTGGAGATATGATAATTTTGTAGATATTATAGCCGTTTGCTGGTGGTCTACAAATAACAGCAAAACTGAGAAACCTGTTTTAACAGAGATAGCTGTATGAAAAAGTAAATTAGCAGTTGTGCATGATGAAGCAGTGTATATGTTATTCTTTCCTCTGTTTCCTGCCTCCCCCTCTAAATTATCTGAGGACCTATTCAAGTACTATCTATTCATTTGGCATGCATCCTGGTTCCTATTGCCAATTTTCACACCAGCTCAATTGTTTGCCCTGCAGTTAAGTAGGCGATTTTTAAAACGAGAAATGTGCTTTTCCTTGGGCCGTGTTTATCCGCTAATCCCAGATTACAAAGTGCTCATCTTTGTTTTTCCATTTCATTGAAAAGGATCTTCTGGTGTTTCCTTTTCTTTTAGTTTTAAGCTAGCAATGACGGTGGACAAAAATTTGTGCCAGATTTTGCCCGATTACAAAAACGACAGAACTGAGAACTCAGGCATATAATCAAGAGTTAGTGTACTATGCTGATAGACTATCCTTGTGAAAAGTTCTATTCACCACAATTCCAAAAGGAAATTATAGGAACTGGAAAAAGTGTAGGAAAGAACAGTCAGAATTATTAGGAATCTACAGAAGATTCTTTATAAAGAAAGACTTCTTGGATAAGATGGAAAGTAGGTATAAGAAAACATAGAGCTATGTACATGAAAGGCCCTAGAGAAGTTCTGTGAAAAGCTTATTGTAAAACTGGGATCAGATTTCTTTGCCGTAATCTATTTTTAAAGGATTTATTTGGTCATTATTTTCAACAAGTTTAAAGATGGTCCATAGCAGTTCAATATTAAGTATTAATAATTTTAAAGAATAGTTCAATACTAAGTAATAATTTTAAAGAATGACTAGAAAAAGACAAAATAAAGATGTTTAAGATGGGCATATATAGGTAGGTAGGTAGGTAGGTAGGTAGGTATCTACATACGTACGTACGTATGTATATGTGTGTGTGTGTGTGTATATATATATATATATATATATATATATATATATATATATATATATATATATATATATATATATATGCAACTGCTTGAGGGCTCCTGGATTGGAGCTGAAAGGCAAAAGGGAAGCAGTATGATCCCTCCCACATGTTGGGGTAGACCAGGTGCCTCAATGGAAAAACACTTTAGATAGATAGATAGATAGATAGATAGATAGATAGATAGATAGATAGATAGATAGATAGATATAAAATACATAATACAAACTAGTAGAAAACTGAAGCACAGAACACAAAACAGAAATACAAAGACTGACATAGTAGAAACCATGATTGTTTTAACAGAAAACAAGTAAAATCATAAAGGAGATGTTCATAAAAAGGAATTTCATATTTCTGGAATTTGAGCACTTGTGAAGCAGATAAAAATCTGGCCGAGTACCTTATTTCACTTTTTACAGTAACATAAAAATACTCAACATAAGCCAGTAAGACTGGAAAACAATGGGTTGTATCCAATAATTGCAGGAACCAATATGGTTTCTACCACCCATTCTTCTCCTGTACTGCAATGTTTTCATTCACTAATTAATATTTTGAAAGTTCAGGTACATAATAGGAACTGTTCTCTCTGTTCTGAATAATAGGAACTGTTCTGAAACTGGAGGATGCAGCCCTTGAAATAAATCCTTTATGGCATTTAATTATTGTAGTAAAATTATATTTCACTAAATTATATGAGAGCCAGTTTGGTCTAGACTCTACTGGTTGAGGACCCAGGTTAGAAACCAGGACGCTGTAAGTTACATGTTTAATTCTGAGGCATGAAAGCTATCTGGGTGACCTTGGACTAGGCCAGGGGTGTCAAACTCGTGTCACCATGGTGTTGTCACATGATGTATCACAACTCTCCCCCCCCTCGCTAAACCAGGCATGGGTGTGGCTAGCACATGATGCATCCGGCCCGCGGTCCATGAGTTTGACACCCCTGGACTAGACAGTCTCAGTTGTCATCCCAAAGATCTAGAACATAGCAGGCTAAAGAAAACTCTCTTATATAATGTATAAGAAAAAAATTAGGATTGTGTTCCTTTTATAGTCATTCTATGAAAAACTTAGTACAAATTCAGGAATCTTCTATAATTTAAGGATGTATACAAAAAGGGAATATGTTGTGTTTGAAATTTGAAACAATATTTATGGCTCAAAAGTTCTAGGCAGGTCATGATTACGATAAAAGAGAACTGATCATGTTGCCTAATGAAACATCTAGAAGCAAACAACCAATCTCACAAAATATCAAGGACTCCACAGATCCTCGTTTGACCAAACAGAAACCCAGAACACTTTGGTGTTTTGGGTTTTAGCTCAAACAAATCAGGAGAAAATTTTAAGCCAAACAAACAGCAAATATATCTTAAAACATGAGTAGATCCAGGGTGACGTGCCTTATCTCATTCTCCCTTCTTCCTTCCTTCTCCCTACATTTTCCCAGTTTCCTTTACCCATCTTTCCTTAATTGTCAAGCACTTCCATGTATGGTATCAGTAAGACATATCCAACATGCCCATCTGTCCCTCCCTTGATCTACCTAGGATTTCTTTTTCCTAATTTCTCTTAGCTACTATTACCAGTGGTCTTGAACCTTTCCATCTCCATCTCCCACACAAGACTTCTGCCCAGAATGTATATATTCGGGTCCCTGTCAAGGTAACCGAACATGTGTGTGTTTTAGTTTAGGCAGAAGGTACACAAGCTCCAGGTTGCTCAAAAATATTAAAATGGCAGCTGCAACCAAAGGATAAGTCTTCATCTGCAGGGTCACAGCTGTCATTATCACTTTGTCAATCCCCCTGCAGAGGCCCCTGGGAGCATGGAGTTCTTCCTGAGAAATTTCTGTTCAGTTAATATTAAATGGAATTATATCCTGGTGAAGAAAAGGAGCAAGGTAAGTGAGCAGAGCTGGAAAGAAAACATGCCAAGTGTATGGCTCTCCAAGTACCCCTAGGCATGAAAACACACATTTTAGTAAGGAGATCTTGAAGTTCAAGGTGAAGCAAAATTTCGAACTGGCTTTTAGCTGCTCTTTCAAATATATATATATATATATATATATATATATATATATATATATATATATATATATATATATATATATATATGTGTGTGTGTGTGTGTATGTATATATATATATATATATATATGTATATATATATATATATATATATATATATATATATATATATATATATATATATATATATATATATATATATTTTAAATGACAGTTTTGTTTTACTGATTGCATTAACTTGGAGGAAACACTAAAAGAAGGACAGAAGCTGTTGTTCTCTAGGAGCCATTCCAAAAAGCTTTGGGGAACAAAGGAGAAAAGAAACATCTCCTTGTAGCCAGATGGAGATTCTGACCATTAACGGGTGGCCTATTTCTTCTGATCTTAATGAGGGACACATTATGTCAAAAGTATAGTTCCTGGCAAAGAATATAGATCATGAATCCAGCTGACCATTGTATGGTGGCAGAAATCTGTCAAATGCATGAAGTTCTCCCTTGTCCTTCTGCTTTTATACTTGCAAAAACAGATCAGAGTCAAGTGTATCCCAGACTTTCGGAAGGGAATTAGTTCAACCAGATATTTGTGGTCTGCACACCCTCCATGTCTCCTTGTGTATTTCCTTTTTTATAGGATGAGAGAAGATTAAATTCCTTTAAAAGGATCTGGCATAGCATTTTGCTGTTAGTTTAAGCTTTAATAACTAGCTTCATCTCTTCCAGCAGATGCTGCATGTAACTGCTTTAAGTTAAGTGGTTTTGCTTACTTTGTTTTATTACAAGAGCCAATTGCTGCTCTTGTTTATCAAGGAGAAAAGAGAAGGAAACATGGTGGCAAGGCTATTCTCAATATTTTAATTAATATCACAGTGGTTCTCCTTCTCCTTGTCAACCTTGCCGTAAAGTGCTGTATTGAGCTGAGTTGCTTCTGGTTTTCAAGAGTTACTTCTGCATCAGTACAGAATATACAATGCCCTCTTTATTTCCAGGATCGCCTACCTGCATCTTGGTCTGGTTTTCATTGTAATGTCAGTTCACCACATCGTTGGCAGGGAACACATACACCTCATATGGCAATGTTTAGCAAATAGCCTTCCACAATGGAAATGGCAGGAAGAGCAGCAATAATAGGCCATGAACAATGCAAACGCATTCAAAGGTAACATAGTGTCCTTGCTCTTCTCTGAGTTTGGTTGCTTGCTTGCAGACATTTCATTATCCAACTAGGTAACATCATCATGAGCCTTGGTGGCGCAGTGGACTAAGTGCTGTTAAAGTAGCACTTAGTTGCCAGCTCCCTGCAATTACTGCAAGTTCGAATCTCACCAGGCTCAAGGTTGACTCAGCCTTCCATCCTTTCGAGGTAGGTAAAATGAGGAGATTGTGGGAGCAATAAGCTGACTTTGTATAAAAAAGAACACTGCTTAGGGAGGCCCAAAAGCCCTACTAAGCAGGTATATACAAAAGTATGAAGGCTATTATTTAACGCATTGTAAGCCGCCCTGAGTCTCCGGAGAAGGGCGGCATATAAATCTAACTAATAAATAAATAAATAAAATAAACCAGTGACTTAACAGTTCAACCCCGAGCTGCATATATTCTCTTTTATTGGAATATATGTCTAGATAATATTAATCATTGTATTTCTATGTTACATTAAAGCAAAGGTGGGAGATAGACAGATCGTATTGCAATCATGCACCATTTCTAGTGGCCTATCTAATGCCCTACAGGTTGATGACATTTTTGGAGAGAATGCTGGATTAATAGGCTTTAATCTGATTCAGCAAAAATAAGTACTTAGGCCTGTTTAATAATAGCTAAAATCTATAACAGATGATAGCAGCTGGCCACACCTTGGCTAATCTTGAAAACCTAAACCTACAGTGTATTTATATTTAGTGTGTGTATATATACGCAAGTGTGTGTGTGTGTGTGTATATAAGTACTATATTTCCCTGAAAATAAGACCTCCCCTGAAAATAAGCCCTCCTCGAAAATATTTAAACGCATGAGCAGCCGGTCCCCACTGGTTTTCTCTGGTTAGGGTTAGGGGGACAGAGCTGGAAATCAGGTAAGACAGCAGGAGGAGCCCCATCTTGCTCCCCACACCCCAAAATAATAAAACCTCCCCAAAAATAAGGTCAAGTGCTTATTTCAGGGTTTAAAAAAATATAAGACAGGGTCTTATTTTTGGGAAAACATGGTAGGTAAGTAGTGGCTGGATAGTGTAATGGTTAGAGCACCACCTTTAATGCAGGAGACCAGAGTTCAAATCCTGGCTAATACCTAATTTACCAGTAGGGGTCCTTGGACAAAGACTCCCTAACCTTTCACCCGCCTACCTCAAAATAAGAGATCACACAAACTATGACAGTCATCCTGCCTCAGATGTCACCCTACTTAACAAGATCTGCATCAGAAGTTGAGGAACTAGGATAACCTGATGATAAGTGGGCTGCTGCAACAAACCATACATGGATGAGACAAGAGAATTTAGAACTAATGGAATGCTATGGCAGTCCTAAAAAATGGGATATATGAAATGTATGAGGGAACTAGGGATAGACAGAAGACTTGTATTCACATAAGCTAGGTAGTTACCCAATGCTTCAATATAGTGAAGAGGAAGCTGCTATCAAAACTGGAGACAGGCTAACCACAGATTACATACTCAAGAATATCTAGAAGAACAACTGGATGTTCAGTTAACAGCTAAAGCTGAAATATCATTTCATTTCAATGTGAATTTAAATTCACATGAAATGCCACCCTTCCGTTAGAGGACAGCTGCTGATATGAGGCACAAGATCATGATAAACCATCTAAAATCAATCCTTGAGGCTGATTATCAAGGCTCAGCAGAGATGTACCATCAGATAGTATGCTAGAAGATGCTAATAGAACCCTCACAACAATCGCTACTATCCCATTAGCTCAAACCAATGAATTGATGTACATTAAAGGTTCTGTAATCCAGGAGATATTTGGCTACACAATCAGGAGGAACAGCAGTACATGTCACCTTGGAAAATAAGGTTAGAGGCTAAGATCAAGGCAACTCAGAGGTTAGGCAGTTGGTGGAATTACAGAAAGCTGTTGAGATTATTACTGGAAAAAATACAGGGGCCTGACTCCATCTGAAGCAACCGAGACCACTAAACAAAAGCTCACAGAACTGGCTACCAGGCTAAGGAGATACACCAGAGAAGCAGAGGCCAAGAAGATAATTGCCCTGTTCTTCAAAGAACCATCCAAGGTGTACCCTCAATTGCAGTGAGTAACATAATAACAGCAGAGCCACCAATAGCAGAGCAGTACTGAGAGGACATATAGAGAAAGAGAAAACACAAAACATCGGTGTAAAGTGGCTGCAGGATCTGAGAATAGATCACAGCAATCTACCAGAACAGGAAAAAGTCACCATCATGATAGACATCCAGCAGCGGACTAAGAACATGAAAAGCTGGACAGCATTTAGCCCAGACATGATCCACAACTATGGCCAAAGAAAATAACAGCAGTAGATTAATGCTTAGCAGCACAGATGAACCAGCTGCTAACAACAGATTCCCACCCAGGCTGGCTAATCCAAGGAAGGACGCCTCTGATCATGAAAGACCCCCATAAGGGAACAGCACCAGACAACTGTAGCTGAATAACCTGCATTCCAACACCATGGAAAGTCCTATCAGACATTGTACAAGTTACAGGACCATATGGACCAATACAAGAGCACAACTCAGAAGGGCATTGGGAATATCCTTTCTCTGGAATATCATTCCACCAGAGATTAGAATGGCCCCCACTCTAACACTCTTCCAGAAGGCACTGAAGACCTGGTTCTGCCAGTGGGCCTGGGGAACCCAGAGCGGGATGGAGCCCGTTAAATGGCTCATGTGATCTGCTGTCACCAGGGCGGGTAGAGGGGTGATTGGGGGCTGATGATATGATATGATATGATATCAATTTATTTGATTCTTTTTTATTAGTTTTATTGTTTTAAATGTGGTTTTACATTCTGTAAACTGCCTTGAGTCACCATGTGTGAATAGGTGGCGATATAAATTCAATAAATAAATAAATAACATCAGAGACTCAAAACACCAGTTGCTTATAGATAGAGCAGTCGCCCAAAGCTCAAGGTCCCATCAAACCAATCTAACCATGGCCTGGATTAACTACAGGAATACTTATGACTCAATGCCACACATGGATCTGTGAATGCTTGGCGTTATACATAGTCAAGAGGACACCAAACCCTTTCTGACAAACTCAAAGAAACTGTGGAAGATGACATTAAAAATCAACTCAAGCAAGCAGGCATGCTTGGCTGCAAGGAAGAAACCTTAAGAAGAATGTAAAATAATAATCTCAATATAATCGTGGGTATATATTTATAGGAATATTGTATGGTGGTTGGGAATTCTTTCTTCTGAACACGCCTTCTATTTTGATGCTTTTGCCTTAATGGAGGTTTGCGCTATTATCAGGTGAAAGCCGATGTTTTAAACTCTATATGTATTATGTTACTCTCTGCAACCCTATCGATATTGCTATATTTTTTCTTTTGTATTTTTAAAAATAATTTTCAATAATTTTTTTTTTTAAAAATCAACTCAAGATAGCTTACAGAAATGGCCATCAAGTGTGGCATATACCAAGGTGATGCACTGTCCCCACTGCTGTTCTGCATAGATTTGAACCCACTCAACAAGATAATCACAAAGACTGGATATGAATACCTACATGGATGATACCAAGTTATATGCAAAGAACGGATGAGATCAGGGGTGAAATTTACTTACCTTTGCTACCGGTTCGGAAATGTGAGTGCGTGCGCCTCCTCCACACATGCGCAGTGCCTTCTGCACATGCGCAAAGGGTAAAAAATGGGATGTGATGATGTCTAGGTGGGTGGGTGGAGCCTCCTGCCACAAGCGCTACCTGTCCGCCTGAGCTGGATAGAACCAGCTGAATTTCACCACTGGATGAGATATAACTCACTGATCCACCTGACGTGGATCTACAGTGAGGGCATCGAGATTTCACTTGGCCTAGAGAAGTGTAGCTAGATGATATTAAAGAGATGGAATGCAATTAAGGCTGATAAAGTGGAACTACTAGCAAATCACATAACAGACATACAAACCAGTTATAAGTATCTTGCTATTCCACAGTCATATAGGGACCATGATGAGGAGACAAGGAAGACAGCAACATCCAAGTACCACCAAAGAATCAGACAGGTACTGAAGAGCAAGCTTGATGGGAAGAATAAAATCCATGCAATGAACATGTATGCTCTGCCAGTCATCAGAAATCCTGCCACTTTAGTGAGCTGGCTAAAGAAGGACATGGAAGCTACCAATGTGAAGAAAAAGAAGCTTTTCACAATGTACGAAGGTTTACACCCCAAGTTCAACACCCAGAAAATGTAGCTAGCTGGAAATAGGGTGGTCAAGGTCTGGTGAGTGTTGAAGCCATTGTCATGGATGAAAACCAGAGCATCCAGGAGCATATCAATAAAACAGCACTCAAGATGAGCTGCTGAAAGAAAGCTGATGCAGATAAGGACAATGATCAAGCAGAGGAAATGCCATGGCAAGAGAAGATCCTGCATATGATGTACCATCAACAGATAGCTGAGATGGCAGACATTGGGAAATCCTACCAGTGGCTGAAAAGGGCTGGACTAAAGAACAGCATAGAAACATTGATCACAGCAGCATAAGAACAGGTACTAAGCACTAAATACATAGAAGCAGGGCTCGACCATACCAGATGGGACACAACGGCATACAATGAATGGCACACCAAGTAGATGGCATTGTGTACGGGTACATCTGTACATAATATGATTAGACCCTCTTAAGTATGGATGGGATATCCCACAGAAGATTGTGGAAAATAATAGAACTAAAATTCTGTGGATTTTACAGGCAGATCAAGTGGACAGACTGGCAGGAACCAGTCAATCAACCAGACATCATGATAATAGACAAAGACCAGAAGACAGAGGTAGAGATAGATGTAGTGGAGCCAAGTGACAGCAACCTCATGAAGAAGAAGTAAGGCAAACTGGAGAAGTACCTGGGCGTGAAGGGGAACTGGAGAGGATGTGGAAAATAAAGGCCAAAGTGGCCCAGTAGAAACACTGGGTAGTCTTTATCCTTTAACATAGATTTAAAACACCTGACTTTACAATGTGTACAGCCATTATTTTTCAGCAGAAAGGTGAAAACATCAGAAAACAATACCAAAAAGAAACTAAATTTCTGAAACCTAGGGCCCCTAGCCCCTACCTCAAAGGGCTATTCTAAAAGATTATTATAGTTGATGGCACTGAAAGCTGACATAGATCCTCCTGGCTGAGCAATTAAGATCATTTTAATACTAAAACTAGACCATAAATCCAACAGGAATACATCTAGATAGTGTCATTCAAGGACCTTACCCCAAAGTATATATTTGAAAAATGGCTAAAAGTAACAAAAACCATTCTGGTGATCCAAGATGGCCCCTTTCAGGCATATCCCTCTCTTCCACTTAATCAAAAAGTTGCTTGGTATCTCATTAGAAATATTTTTTGAGATTTGCAAAGGTCAAGCTAAGCAAGTTCAAGCTACACACTCTCTCTCTCTTTTTTTTCAATGGACCTGGCAGAAACTATAATGAAGTTATTTCTGGTACCTCTGATTTGTGTGTGCTCTTGGTTATCTGAGACAAGTCATTTCCAGAACCATGTGGAGAGCAATCAGTGAGATTGGTGACAGCTTGTTTTAGGCATAAGATGCTCTTTAATAGGAAGTTATTAAACAGAAACAGCTGTGTTGATTTCAGTTCCATTCAAAACACAAGGAAAGGAAAACAATCAAAGTCTGACTAATAAAAAGCACACAATGGACTGGGATGAGACTTTTTAAAAAGGCCTTTATTTCCTTTTTTACACTTTGAACACTCCATTGACCTTTCACCTACATTCTTGGTACATCTGGGACAGATCCACTGCATTGTCTTCTTAGAAGTCTTTAAAGAATTGTTTTTCTAATTGGCTTGACAGGCATCCATTTGCACTTGTCCTAATTAGATGTTCAACTCCTTAACTAATATCAAGAGTACTAATATAGTAGCAAATACAAAATTATGTAATCCAGTTGGTTTTGACTTGTTCCTCATTTATTAGGGTCGAAGCAATCAATTTAGGGAAAATCTGTGGGAAAATAGATTCAGTATCAACTTCTTTACATTTATTTACTCTCACAGCTTCTTGTAAGATATTTCAGACAGTTTCTTAGTTCACATGGCAAACGGATGTAAAAAGAGGGTATGATTTAATGCTACCAAACAAACTGTGTGGCAAACATTAGTTCTGTACAAGGAACTCCCATTTCAAAAGCCAGCCTTCTTCAATTTCCCACATTTCCTTCCTCCTTTCAGATGAGGGAAAAATTAGAAAAACAAGACGATTTTTACAACCTAATCAGGCTTAACAAGCATTTGATACACCTAGAGATAGCAATCAGACCCCCCTCATACTGATTTTTGCTGGCGATTTTTGTCCCCATAGTCTCTACAACATTTTTATATTGTGCTCAGGCCGTCACTTTTGTTCTTCTCATTCTGCTTGATTCTTCTACTGAACATTTTTTCAGTTTGGAAAGAACCTTCACTTTAGGGCTTTTGTTTCCTCGCCTTTAAAGCTAACTAGGAGGGCTCAGCATGGTTTGGCTTATGACTTCCAGACCAAGTTACAGGTAGTCCTCGATGTTCAACAGTTCATTTAGTGACTGTTCGAAGTTACAAGAGCACTGAAAAAAAGGGACTTGTAATCATTTATCACACTTATGACCATTGCAACTGTCAGGATTCCAAGGAACACCCCCAACAAAATAAAGCTCCGAGGCCTGAGGTTCCTCAAAGTTCCAATTTATTAGAGATGTCATGTTGGCACATCTGGGAAAACCTGAATCTGAAAGCTTCCAGGTTTCTCCCATCCAGCTAAGAGTTCACAGCTCTGCCCCACACCCACAAGTTCATCACATTGTCCAATCAACTCTTCACACTCCACCGGATACAATCTTCAGGCAATCTCCATCAGATGCAGGCAAAAGTCCTTGAATACGGAATGTTGTTATGACTAACTTTCTACCGCTCCAACAAGAACCCCCTCCCCACTTCCCCAGCTAAAATATGTGGCAGTTTAGAAGCAAAAAGAAATTTGTCTTCCAAAACTGATAGCAACATCCCCATGGTCTCATTATCAAAATTCAGATGCTTGACGACTGTCTCATATTAATAATGGTTGCAATGTTCCAGGGACATTTGATCACCTTTTTCAAACTTCTGACAAGTAAAGTCAATGGGGAAGCCCAGCCAGATTCACATAACAACCATGTTACTAATTTGACAGCTGCAACGATTCACTTAACAACTGTGACAAAAAAGGTCGTAAAATGGAGCAAGACTCACTTAACAAATGTCTCAGCAACAAAAATTTTGGGCTCAATTATGGTAGTAAATCGATGTCTACCTGTACTGACTCATTTATAATGTGTGCTTTTTGCTGCTATAACCCTTTTTGGACATAGATCTCAAAATGTGAAACTATGATCTTGCCTCTTTCAATATCTAATCCAGATCCAAAGAATGACTTACCACCCAGAAAGAATGAGTGGAAATGACTGAGGGAATCAAGCTGTATGTGTATGGATCATTAATTCCCTTTTTTCCCCTCATAAAGTAATCAATTAGTACTGGAAAACTTGGCGTTTTTAATGTATGTCTTTAAATTTTCTTAATTTTCTCCATATATGTTCATATTCTCACAAATGCCTCATCAGAAAATAATTTTAGTTTATGTGTTAAAAATTATCTCTTACAAGAGAGTGTAAAACAATTCTTACAAGAGAGATTAAAAACAATTCTGGAGGATAAACTATTACTTCCACCCCTCTATAGTAAGAAAGAGTGTTTATATTCCCAGTTTTATAGTTTAGAGTGAAATGGTAAATATGACAACTTTTATATTTTATTTTAAAATGAATAAAATCGGTACAAAATTATGGTGTAGAAAACTAAAACAGGGTTTCTGTATAAAGGGGAAGTTGGAGGAAGGTATTCAGAGAGTCATAACCTTAAAATGTCATTAGCTTTTGCTTTCACTCAGTTGAGCAAGCACTTCCAAATCAAAATAATAATTAACGTTCAGTAGAGAAAAAATGTTGACCTCTGTCAAATAATGAAGCTTTAACGGTACCTTAATGCATGGTTAATGCTAACACAGAACTCTGAGTTGACCCCTGGCACTTTCTATTTGAACCTCTGGGAGTTTTGTGGCAAAGAAGAAAATTCAAAACCTGCCAACAATGAATTGAAAAGCAGCCTAGTGAAGGCAAAGTATTGGAAGTATTCAACATTTGGTCTCTGCTGTGAAAATTAAGGAATCCATTCATTTAGCTTCATGTCACTATTTTTTTTAGATTTGTACAGGAACATCAGAAAAGAAATAAAACACAGAAAAGGTTAGGGGAGAATGGAAGTGCAAGTGAGAATCAGGAAAGTGCTGCCAGATTAGCTCATGAAAAAAGTATGAGGAGGACATGACCTGTACTTACAGTAACTTAATGTGTAAACCTTTCCTGGATTTAGTGTTCGTTATTAGCAAAGGATAGGTGTACATCTCATCCTAAGATTTAATCATGCTTTTAAAGTGACTGACAGTTATCCTTCAAAACCTGCTGGTCCTGTCCTATCTTCACTTCTCTTCTCTTCCTGTTCTCTTTTTAAAACATCAGATTGAGGGGGAAAATTTTCTTTACCTAAAGATTTTTCACAGAGCAACCAAGATTTGGACACTGATCAAAATGATAAAAGGATAGGCTTTTCCAAAAGAGTGATAAAAGGGTGATAGTTGCAAGAACTAGTCTAATGAACGGGGTGACATGACAGCAGTGTTCCAGTATCTAAGGAGCTGTCAAAAAGAGAGAGAGAGAGAGTGTTTGTGTTTGTGTCAACCTCCAAAGTACTTGAAGGCAGAACAAGAAGCAATGGATGGAAATTAATCAAGGAGAAAACCAACCTAGAAATAAGGAGAAATTTCCTGACAGAACATGGTACTTGCGGGACTGCCTTCTGCCACCGATAGCCTCCCACCGACCAGTACGCTCCCACAGAGAGGGACTCCTCAGGGTGCTGTCAGCCAGGCAATGTCGGCTGGCGACACCCAGGGGGAGAGCTTTCTCTGTGGCAGCACCAGCCCTCTGGAACGATTTGCCCCCTGAGATCCGTATGATACCTGATCTCCGGGCTTTTCGCCGTGCCCTAAAAACTTTCTTATTTTGTCAAGCTGGGCTGGCGTACCCCCCACTTTTAGTTTTTAAATTGTTTATGGGTTTTAAATTTGCCTATTGGTTTTTAAATTTTCTGGGCCAAAAATTGTTTAATTCTTTTACAAATATTTTTAAATTTTGTATTGAAGTGTTTTTTATTCTTGGCTGTGCACCGCCCTGAGTCCACTAGGAGAAGGGCGGTATATAAATTTAATAAACTAACTAACTAACTAACAATGAATCAGTGGAACAGCTTGCCTTCAGAAGTTGTGGGTGTTTTATCACTAGAGGTTTTTAAGAGATTGGATAACCATTTGTCTGAAATAGTATAAGGCTGCCTGCTTGAGCAAGGGGTTGGACTAGAAGACCTCCAAGGTCTCTTCAAATTCTACTATTCTATGCTTTAATTACTTTAATGTATGTGCAGGATACCTTATGAGCAGAAAACTAATCTTAAAACATAATTCCAGGTTACTGGCAACTTTTTTTTTTTTTTTTTTTGGAAGTAAAAAGGAACAAACATTCATATAGCAATAGTTCATTTAGTTCATTTTCTCTAAGCTGATTTGAATCCTCCCATGGCATGCTGACCTACATACCCAGTAAGGAGGAAATCTTCCTTCCTTAAGTAGGTCTGGCAAAGAAGAAAGAAGTTGAAAGATGTCACATTTCTGTGGTTGCACCCTGCATAGTAACTTCCATCTCCTTGCACTAAAGCGGACTTAATCCAAAGAGTTACTCAGCCTATCAACACAAGTGTGGTTTTAACGAGTCAAAGAGTTTTAAATATTCATTACAGGTGCTTTTCTGAAGCAAAATGCTCATTTCTAATGACTTGAATGTTGCTTTGTTCCTCAGTGTGACACTGGAAGACATACGGCAAGCCTCTTAACTTTAGAGCTATGGGAGGAAGAGGATATTAAAAGTATCAAAGCTGATGTGAGAAAATGTTTAGAATGGTTCTGTCAAGTCAATGCGATATGGTTGGTTTTACAAAAGAATACTGGAGAGGGGGAAAAAAAGGGTTTGCAAGTAAGAGAAATGTCAGAATTGGGTTTTCCAGATCACAGAGACCAAACAGCTCTATTCAACAAATGAGTGTGGGATTAAACAGAAGGATACTAGAAAGTCATGTCAAGTCTAGAACCAAGATCCCTGTCTCTAGTAGTCCCAATCCCTCAGTGATGCGCATAAAAGTTTAAAAAGGATTTATCGGTGCCTGTGGCTGAGTATGTTAACAAGCAAGGATCCCTGGTAATGCTATTGATTATCCAACAGAACATGAATAACTGAGATAAAAACTACTGTTTCTTCTATTTCACAGATAACTCATAGGACTGTCATGCTTGATATATAGGGGAACCTTCTCTTGTTTATTGTAATTATAGCAAGCAATGCTATAATAGTACAATATAGTACAATATAGGGACTCCATAACAGTTTTAAATACAATTTTTTCCTAGATCAGTCTGGAGATGCCAGGGATCAAATCTGGGGTTGTTTTTTTTACATGAATCCGTGCACATCAGCATTGCTGAATTTCAGGCTTCTCCCTGTACTTTGATATTCAGGTATACAAGTCATCCTCGACTTAAAACAGTGCGTTTAATGACTGTTTGGAGTTACAACAGCACTGAAAAAAGAGACTTATGACCATTTTTCACACTTACGAACCCCATGGTCCTATGATCAAAGTTCAGATGTTTGGCAACGGGTTCATATTTATGACGGCTGCAGTGTCCCAGGGTCATGGCATCCCTTTTTGTGACTTTCTGACAAGCAGAGTCAATGGGCAAGCCAGATTCACTTAACGACTGTATTACTAATTGAACAACTGCAGTGATTCACTTAACAACTGTGGCAAGAAAGGTCGTAAAGGGGGGCAAAATTCACTTAACAGATGTCTTCCTTAGCAACAGAAATTTTGGCCTCAATTATGGTCGTAAGTTGAAGACTTCCTGTATTCAGCCCAACCTGTTCAAATCAGGTTCCAAACAATCTGATTGCCTTTATAAGCACATATGCACTGTAGTAAGCAAACTATTTGTACCAAAAAGTGAATGTTTGCATGTTATGGCCACAAATCTGCTTATGAGTTAATGACTTGCGTCTAATAAAAATCCTCAGCAGAGGTACCAAAATAAAGGTGACTGGACATCTGGCCCAAGAAACTATGTAAAAAGTGGTGGTAGTTTTAGTTACACGAACAATTGCTAATATCTGATCCCTTGTGCAAAAGCAGAGCAGGAAAAATGGGTGGGGAGTTAAAGCCTGCCAAATGGAAAGCTACCAAAGCATTACTGAGGAAAAAAATATGGCCCAGCATCTGAGAGGGTGCTATAGCCAATAAAGAGTAAAAACAAATGTATAAAAGCTATATAAAACAGCTTTACCAGCTGTCTCTTTTCATGTGGAAATCTGCCTTGATGGGGTGCTTAATGTTTAAAAGGGAACCAAGTCACAGACAAACAAGATGAAAATGTGGAAATCTCGTAAAAGTGGCCCTGATGTAGCCATAAAAACAAAACAAAAAACCAAAGGGAAATTATTTGTTTTTATTTTAAGCCCATTGTGTGTTCAGACCCTGCCCCCCCAAAGTGGGGCAACAGGAAAGGTCAAATCTGAAAGGTTATTAATCAATTTGCTCAGTGGCACGCTTCAAAACAAGTTTTGTTTCAATAGCTCCCCCCCCACATACACCCTTTAAATATAACAACAGGTACCCATTACGCTAAGCATAGCTAGGTGCAAGTATGTCAGAAGCTGTGCGTGTCACCCAGCCATGTGCCAAAGCAATGGAATGGAGCCAGTGAAAATTAATCTGTACTTATAATGAACTGGAAGGCACACCCTGCAACAAAGAACCCCAGCTGGCGTGTAGAAAAGGACCCTCCGAAATCAGGATTCCACCCAGCTTCAAAGCTATCTTTCATGTTAGTACAAGCTAAGCAAGCAAGTGGAGAAAGGAGAGAAGGCTTTCCAAGTCAACTATGTGAAGGCATTAACTCAGAGAGGGCTTGATCCTGATGCCCCCAGTATATGAGACTTTCCACACCACAACTCTCCTGACTGCCCTCCATAACATGGGATTAATTTGTAATCCAAAGAGTGCTGGACCTCAATCCCAGCAAGTACGGTAACTTATTAGAAACCAAGTAAAGGCACAGTGTGTCTCCTGAATGAAGTGTGATAAGAGGACTTTTGCCTTATGCAGATGCCACTGTGAAACAGTTCTTCCCCTGTGGCCAGAGAGACTAGGAAGAGGCACCACTTGAGGGGAAGTGTTGTATACTATAAATACACAAACAGAAGATTAGAGGCAATTATTAGGACAACAGTCAGCTTCCCCTGTCAATACAAGTGCAGATAAAATAGGCACCGAGAGTTCAGAGTCAGCTATGAGTAGGATTACTGGAGCAATAATACTTTGTACTTGCATTATAATTTTCATCACATGGTATCAAAATAGGATTTGGAATACCCAGTGAAAGTATAATCTTTTGCACGTTGATTAAGTTCAAAGAAAAAAAAATACAGAAAACTACAGGATGAGTTAATTATTCATTAAAATATCCCAAATACGGCCCCAAAGCAAATGAGGTGCTAAGAAGACTGACAAATTTGCAGCAAATGTTCTACTAAAAACAGCCCATTAATATTCATGACCTTTTTTTTTTCAGCATCTGAAATTACTTGCAGAATATTCAGTATCCAGATATGTGAAATGTATGGTAAAGTGTTTGATATTTTTAGTTGTCACTTAAGGCTGCATACCTGACATGCAATAGTGTTTCATGTTTATATTCATTGTATGATGGACTTGTTTTCAATCAAAGATGTATTAAGTTCATCTGATTCTCATTTATGACCTTTCTCATTGTTGCTATAAATATTTGAGATGGTAAAAATAGTATTTTTTTTTATCATTACTGCAACTGAGAGAAAGTAACTAAGCCAAGGTGTCAGCCTTGTGAGGTACAGTAGTTCAGATAAGAAGTCCAGCCTGAAGTACTAACTCTAACTTTATTGTTACATTAACAAAATCTTGCAAGGTTGAAAGTACATCTCTCTCCTACCACCTTACCTTGACAGTCCAAGAAGTAGGCTCCCTTCTGAGGCATTTCTTTTCTGACCATTTTCTAGTCTGTTGCTCTTTCCCCTGTCTCCCAAGGTCATTCTTACATACCATCAGAGGTGGGCTGCTGGGGGTTTGCAGGGGTTTGGGAGAACCTCTAACTAAAATTCTGTGCAGTTCAGAGAACCCCCAAATCCCACTCCTGCCCGGCCCCACCCACCCCACCCCGCCCCTCCCAGGAGTCCCCACGCAGCCCATTTTGGATGCAGGTAAATGCAGGGCGTGTGCGGCAGCTCGGTGAGGGCGAAAAATGGGCCTACTGGAAGTTTGGGAAGGCTGGAAATGGGCCCATTCCCGGCCTTCAGAGGGCCTCCAGAGCCCGGGTAGGCCGTTTTCACCCTCCTCGAGAAAAGCCTCCAGAGCCCGGGCAAAAACACCCCCCCACACACACACACACACCATGGTGCAGGACACCAACTAGGCCATGCCCATCATGGCCACACCCACTCAGCAACTGGGCAGAAAACCCCTTGCTAAAATTTTTGAAGCCCACCCCTGCATACCCCTGCATGTTACAAAAGGTAACAAGTGAGATTCATGACTAAATGCACCTTCATATCTAAGCCAAATTATTGCAGAAGTCTAACATAGTATTTCCCAAAAACATGCAGATTATTTAAAATGTGACAAATGTGAGGAAGAATCCTCACAACAGCAACTGACAGATAACATGCAATGGGATTCTCTCCCCACCTCAGTGGTGTTAGTGATATGGAAGTCCAGCATCATCTGCTCCATTGAGACACTCGCCTAAATCACCTCACGCTGCCATCTCTAACTTTGGTTCAGACATGCAGAAGGCTGTCAGCACACTATTCTGACTTTTTTTTTTTTTACCAATAACAGTGATAATGACACTGATTCTTCTGAGAGCTCCATTCCAGCTATATTCAAGAATACCACAAAGAAAATGCCTTGCAAGTAAAACAACTTTCATCCAAAACTCTACAAAAAAACCCAACTTGGAGGTACGCCCTCATCTGCTTCCAAATCTCAGAGCCAATCCTGGCAGCCAAAAAGCCAAACTCCTAAAGTTGGCATCCTTGAAGTCATGGGTGGAACCTTTATAATTGAAGAGGGGGCTACATCTGACCTTGACAAGTACTTCAAACAACTGAATCTCAATTAGCTGTTTACATTTTAGACTGTATCTTAAACACCCTACAACAACAGCATTAGTGAAAGAATAATATATGTAAAATCTTCGAAACTGCTGAGTCGTTGGTGCATCAACTATAAGTGCCATAAATTAAAGTATGGAAAATGAAAAGCTCTTACATAATGCATCCTAATACAGCTACTATTCTTCAGCCAGGTATTTTCTATTGAAGAGAAAGGATTTTATTATCATAATGTCCTCTAAGTGATTTTACAGTTACTCCCATATGGTTCAGTGAAAAAAATACTCCAGACTCACAATACTAAGTGAAACAAAACACTGTCTTACTTTTGTGAGACCAGGTAGAAAATTTCAAGTTATGTATATGTTGGATTAGTCATAAACAGGTAGACCTCAATTTATGACCAGAATTACAGTTAACTGAATTTTGTCCCATTTTATGACCTTTCTTGCCACAGTTGTTAAGTGAATCATTGCAGTTGTTAAGTTAGTAACACGGTTGTTAAATGAATCTGGCCTCCCCATTGACTGTGCTTGTCAAAAGGTTGCCAAAGGGGATCACTTGCAACCGTCATAAATATGAACTGATTGCCAAACATCTGAATTTTGATCATGTGACTCGGGTTGGGTTCTACTTACCTTTACTACCAGTTCACAACAGGATCGTGCTCTCATACTCACTGTGCACATTGCTGATGATGACATCTGGGCGGTGGATGGGGCCTCCTGCCAGTTTTACTACTGGTTCTTGCGAACCAATCCGAACCGGGGGCAACCCACCACTGATGTGACTACAGAGTTAGTAAGTATGAAAAAATGTCATAAGTCCCTTTTTCAGTGTCATAACTCCGAATGGTCATCAAAAGAACTGTTTTAAGTCAAGGACTACCTGTATATCTGAATATCAGAAAACAGGGGGAAGTCTGCAATTTCAGTACTTTATTTTGCTTGTCAGAAGGTCACTAAAAGTGATCACATGGCCCTGGGACACTGCAGTTGTCATAAATGTGAACCAGTTGCCAAGCTTCAAGAATTCATTCTTGAATTCATTCAAGCATTCAAGAATTTTGATCACATGACCATGGAGAGGCTGCAATGGTTGGAAGTGTGGAAAATGGTCGTATATCACTTTTTCAGTGCTGTTGTAACCTCAGACAGTCACTAAACAAATGGTTGTAAATCGAGGAGTTACATGGCTTTGCTGTGACTTGAATAAATGCCCAGGCTGCCTGTCCTTCTAATGCAGGCTAATACAATATTGGCTACTCCACACCTGGCAAAACCTGTCTGAGCTCAGAAAGAAAATGCCATTATAGATGGCACACTGGTGTGAAGGAACACGAAATGTGGAAAATAGTGTTCGTGAATTAACCTGAAACAATTTTTTTAGAATAGTAGTGTTCATTTCCATCGCTGTTGATATGGCTACTCCAGGTTACATGTAGTTAATTTATACATTACATTACTGGGGCAATTTCCAGGAGCAAAGGTGACCTTTCCCCACCATAAGTAGTACTAAAAATTGAGCTTCATAGATTTCACTGCATTGTTAAAGGAACAGGCAGCATACAAATATTCTAATAAAAGTAAATAAATTGGGCTCTTTTGTGACTGAAAAATCCACCAGGGGTCTGATTCTCTTTCTTGTAAATTGGAAATGCAGGAACTAGCAGGTTTCTCCAGCCATGCCTTTAAATTATGGCATGAGACCGGCCCTATGGCAAATCATATAAGCTAACCAGAAAAAAATATGTTTGATGATATTATTTGAATTTCAATGGAAAAAGAAGTAACCATGGAGCTTTTCCTGGCAAATAGATGGGGAAGAAATGGAGGTAGTGACAGATTTTATTTTCCTGGGCTCCAAGATCACTGCAGATGAGGATTGCAGCCAAGAAATTAAAAGACGCTTGCTCCTGGGAAGGAAAGCGATGGCATATCTAGACAGCATACTAAAAAGTAGAGACATCAACCTGCCAACAAAAGTGTGTATAGTCAAGGCTATGGTTTTCCCAGTTGCAATGAATGGCTGTGAAAGTTGGAAGTCACTGAAGCAGTAGGTGTGAGCTTAAATAGACCCCAGAGGTGGTAGAGGACAGGAAGGCCTGGAGGAACATTGTCCATGGGGTCATGATGGGTTGGACACAACTTCGCAACTAACAACAACGAATGGAGCTTTTGCTAACTAAAATGGAGTATGGCTTAGGATAGCAAGCTGCATTAATATAATACTTTTGGAAATTACTGAAAGATAATTCAGTATAAAATATATTCACCGGTGTTTTCTATAAATGATCATTTGCTGAACATGTAGGCCATGCTAGCATCTGCCTTGAAAGCAAATAATCCATGGCTTTACTGACAATATTAAATGTATTTTATGGCTCAATTCAGAATGCAAGCCTTTGATGCAAGATGATAAAAAGTTTTTTCACATGACGTATCCATGTTCATCTAAAGTTACCAATGGTATTATGTTTATTAACTGGACTTCTCTATGCAGATCCAAAGCTGTAAGCAAAGATAATGCAGACTAATTTATATGCACATGAGGATTCTACCTGTTGTGGTCCGCCGGCGGCCTGAAGAGCTGGCAGCAGAATCAGACAGTGAGGCTGGGGAGAAACATGGGCTAGTCCTGGAGTCTGGGGAAGGCTCGGACCAGGGCTCTGCATCAGAGGCAGAGATGGGGTCAGGGCCATCTGGGAGTTATGTGCGGACTCCAGAGCCTCCAGAGTCGGACATCAGCGAGGCAGAGGAACAGGGGGAGACTGTTCCCAGTGCTCGCAAGCGCAGAGCTGCCAGAAGGTAAGAACAGTTAAAACAAAAGGGATGACTCAGGAGTAGGGCTTGGAGATGATTGGCCCCTCCCAAAAGACATAAAGGAGGAGCAAAGGCACATGAGCTCTTTGCAGGAAGCAACTGTTGTTCGTGCTGGCTAGTTTCAAGGCTGCAACTCTGTGTTGACTCTGTGTTCCATGTGGCTTTGCAAAGTTAATTGCCAATTAGGTCTTGGCCGCGTGTCAAGAGAGATAAAGGTGGGTGTTTATCACCATTATCCCGAAGAACTGTGGCAGATTTCTGTCAGACTCTTTACACTTATTTGGGACTCCTCTGTGAATGAACAGATTCTGAATGAGCAGAATTCACAGCCATGGAAATAAAAAGAGAGTTTTGGGGACTCATTTTATTGTATCAGGAAGCTAGGTCATAATACTACCTTGCCCAGGGCTTCCAATCATATGATGGAAATTATACACATGTATAATTTATATTGAAAAGAGGGGAGGATTCCATGATCATTACCCAACCTATTTTTCTTTACTTATTTATATTGATAGTTTTGATAGTTTTACTGATTTAATAAATTATTGTTGGCTTCCTTTGGATGTTTTAACATCATGGTGGTGTTAGGGTTGGGACATAAATCCATTGGGAGATTTTTTTTTGAAATGTGGTAAACAAAACTGATAAATCAATACATTTTAGAAACTGAAGAATAATTACTATACAGAATTGTTTATTAGAGTATAAAAAAGAAAACTTCATTGTTTTGGAAGATAAGGAAAACATAAGGGAACTATTTTCTATTTTTTTTAACTTTCGCTAGCATCTAACGGAGTGGTCCGCGACACCTGGGCCACTGCCAGGGGTGAAATCCAGCAGGTTCTGACAGGTTCAGGAGAACCGGTAGTGGAAATTTTGAGTAGTTCGGAGAACTGGTAGCGGAAATTTTGAGTAGTTCAGAGAACTGGCAAATACAACCTCTGGCTGGCCCCAGAGTGGGGTGGGAATGGAGATTTTGCAATATCCTTCCCCTGGAGTGGGGTGGGAATGGAGATTTTGCAGTATCCTTCCCCTGCCATGCCCACCAAGCCACACCACACAACGCCCACCAAACCAAGCCATGCCCACCAAGCCACACCACGCCCACCAAGCCACTCCCACAGAACCAGTAGTAAAAAAAATTGAATTTCACCACTGGCCACAGCCCATTCAGAACCGGGCTGCACAATGGGCAATGGGCAAGCACACACAGCTCCACTTGTGCAAATGGCAGGTGCGAATGTGCAAAGCTCCATTTGAGTGAGCTGATTGTGTGGAACCATCCCCTTTCCCTCCTGCCATTGCCACCGGTCCACAAAGCCAGAAGGGTTGGGGACCGCTGATCTAATGCATAATGAGTTTAAAATGTAGAGGTATGGATTATCCTACTTATCAACTTGTCTGCAGCAATTATCATTTGCAATTTTCTTTCCCTGTACAGTATGATTTTAATAGCATTTCTGCTGAAAAATTATTTGCCTAAGCTACATAATGCATAATTTTGATTTAGTGTACTATACAAACCCAGCCAGAGTAGATTATCAACCTTGGTTTATAGCTAGGTTATGTTTAAACTGGGCCATTATGATTTCATCAATTTATGATGATTAAAATATAATGTAATTTACTTAATTGATGATTCCAGGCACACAGTCTTATATTGTAGGATTTATGCAGTTAAATGGAAGAAATTACTGGATTCAGTTCTTAGTTCCTAACTTCACCACCATGCAGGTTATGATAACAAAATGCTCTAAAAGTACAGCCTGGAAGAATCCTTTAGATTTTCACTGATTTTCTGCTACGTTTTTCTGATTAGTCAATCAATCTGTCAGTGCCTTATCTTTTGAGGTGAAGTTGGTCTTTGATTTGTTTGTTTCAATTATGCACAGTTACTAAAGCGGATAGTTCTTGGGGATTTTAACTTGCCCACAAATGGCATTGAGTCAGGGACAGGTCAGGAATTCATGGACTTGACTCAAATCATATAAGGCCTTGATATATCAAATATTACTTCTTAGATTAGGTTTTTGTCTTGGGACAGTTAAGACTATAGGCTGAGGGTGTAGGGCATTATTATCAGTCCTTTCTTATGGTTGTATGCCAAACTGGTTGCTTACTGGTGGCCCCCACACAGAGATAAAGTCTGGAGCAGATTTTCCCCAGGGACATGGTGGGATATTCATCCAAGACCTTAGTCTCTGCCTAGAAGGGGCAAGTAATGAGAAAGCTTAGATCAGATTTCTCCTAGGCTTCTTGCTGTCTCTCAACCTGAGGAACCATAACCCTAACCCTCTCAGCTTGCTTTGAGTTCATCTAGCAAAAAGTGAACCTTCTCTGTTGCTGTACCTGCCCTCTGGAACAACCCAGTCAATTGTGCAGATGAGCCATAAAAATATACTAGCTGTTCCCTCAGGCCCTTGGGTTAGTGTGTGGTAAGGCCACTTCATTAGGCATTCTTTTTGATGTGCTCCGCCTGGGCAGATGCTGTTCTTACATGATATTGTTTAATATCTATTTTTAATTGTAAAGAGTCTTCCTGGAGCCAGGCGGCCTAGAAATTTGAGAAATAAATGAATAAATAAGTTTATTTATCATAATTCTTGCCAAGGGTAAAAAGGATTCAGACTACATGGCTGCTGTGCCAGAAGACACTGACAGGCTTCCAGCGGTGCAATTGAAAGCTTAATTTTCAAAATGAGATGGATGGAATTCTCATGTTAGGTTAAAAAGCCAAGTTAAGCATAAGCTGGCTCTCTGAGCCTCGTGCTTTCATAGCACATATGTAAGGAAATGAAACAGCAAATGCTGCAGAATGGAAGCAGAGAATGGATAATCTTTGCAACCAACGATCACACTGCTATACAGCATGAACACAAAGTGGCTACAAAGAGATCTTCTCTATTTAAGCATCTTAAAGGGGATCACAAAGATTTCAGAACAGATAAAGCTGAATTAAGTTGATTCAGGAAAATATGTAGGCAACAATGAGAATTAAATGCATACATATGAATCTGGAAATTCACCTCTACTAATAAACATAACTAGTCCTGGCAAAAAAGAAAAAGGCAAGTACAAACCAGCAAAAAAACATGGAAATAATTACATGGATACTAGTGATCACTTGTGATATAAAGAGGATTAAGTAAAGTATAACCATGATGATTTATAATTTGCATACTAAGAATTAGCATAAATATTAGTATGAAAAAGATTTAACTGTTGGAGTTATGGAGGAAATTTTTCTATTTCTCGGTATAGTGCATATAATATGTGAATCCTTCTGAATTTTCAATGTATTTTCTTAAATATGATCTGATTTGTTTTCCCCAGAATTTCTAAAATTTGATGTAGAGCGCCCAATTAAATAAATGAATAAAAAACACATTTGTCATTTATTTATTAAGGAAAATGAGCCAAAGCTACATATTTGACCCAGATAAAGTGTATCTGGCATATACTATAACATTATGCAAATACTTGGGCGAGAACTTTACAAAACTTTGAAAGAGAATGTAATCATTCTAAAGCTGCATTTTAAAATCTCTTAGGAAGTCCTCTTTTTTTAGGCAGGTGTGAATGTTAATAACATTCAGTGATGATCAGTGAGGCAGAATCTGTTAAATTCAGTACAGACTAGCAATGAAATTGGGAAAATCCCTGAGTTTACCATTTGGTGCCTGGAGCAACAGTTGAATAGGGTAAGGGGGTTGCCCCAACCCCCACCACATAATTCAAGACTGCTGAATGGATAATTCTTCCAGACAATGGGCAGAGACTAATGTAATTAGGCAAGCTGGCCCATTGATTCAGCAACTATATGCTTGTACAAAGCTGACTATGGCACTGCCCACTGCTGCCTATTGAGGCTAAAAGCTAAGAGTGAGTAAGGCCCTGCCAATGGTAGGGCTATGCAATGAGACTATGTCTCTCATTGGCCAAATCTCTTAATGTGACATTTTGCAGCAAAAGCAAAATGCAGAGGCTCTTCACTACAAAACAAGTTATGCCTTTGGGCTATATGCTTTGTGGGCAAAAGTATAAATAAATCTCAAAATTCATCCTTTCTTTCGAAATGAAGACAAAAAATTATTTTACAGCTATGCACTGTATCTATATATGTACTGTAAAGAATTAAACATCTTTCTCCTCTCTTTTTAATGGAAAGTAACTCAGGTCCACTAATAGCGAATCTGTGTTTGCCATGTAACACATTGTCCCTCCTTCTCACATAATATAAACTACACATATTTTCTCTCTCTCTCCAATAGTCAAATTCAACATTTTCCTGAACATAGTAATTAAATATGGACAATCATCAATTACATGTGAAAAAGAACCCCAAAGTACCATCTAACCATAATCATATTACTGTATTTTCCTGCGTATAAGACTACTTTCTAACACACAAAAATCTTCTCAAAAGTCGGGAGTCGTCTTATACGCCGGGTCTCATTCTCCTGTAGCCAGGCAGACCAGCCCATAAGGCTCTGACGAGCCTTAAATGGCTCTGAGGAGGGTCATCTTATACGCCCAGTCGTCTTATACGCCGGAAAATACGGTATATATTATTTGTGGTCACTGTTTGTGCCCAGTGACTCCATCATCCAGAATTATATTTCTGTGGCTGCAATATGTATGTATGTATGTATGTATCAGTGATGGGTTGCCCCCTGTTCGGACCGGTTCACAAGAACCAGTAGTAAAACTGGTGGGAGGCCCCACCCACCGTCCCAGATGGTGTCATCGCTGATCTGCACATGTGCAGAAGCAAGGCGTGTGCATGAACAAAGCAAATATGCATGTGTGCGATCCTGTTGCAAACTGGTAGTAAAGGTAAGTAGAACCCATCCCTAGTATGTATGTATGTATTTATATGTATACACACACACACACACACATATATATGCAAATTTAAATAAAAGCTCTACAAGGAAGCTAATTAAATGAATGTATGCTAGAAACCTCTGAAAAAACTGGCCTATATAAATACTCCGATTCCTCAGATGAGTTTACTGCATTGTATGCAAGCATTCAGTTTTGTTCATAAAATGCAAAAATTGGAAATGCTACAGTAACAAAAAGAGCTAGTTTGGTGTAGTGACTAAAACTATTGGTCTACAAACCAGAGGTCCTTGAGTTCTAGTCATTTCCTGGACAGGCCAAGAATGATTCAAAGGCACATCTCTCCGCCCTCAAAAACCCAAAACATTAGGGGAAAATAAGTTGAGAGTTGATGCTAAAAGGTATTAAGGATAATATGACCAACAGCTGGGGGGTGGGGGGGAGTAACACCTGAAGTAATATGGAAGTAATATGGAAGCCATACTAGGCCAGATGCTTCAATGCTGCCATATAGTCTGAGGATTTCCCCAATTTTGAGCACATTGAGATACTTTTCTAGAAAAGTGAGTCCTACATAGGAGCTCATTCTTGCTCTCTTATTACATAATGTACATTCACACCGAGAATGTACCAAAATTTTCATAATTTATTTTATTTATATCCTGTCTTATTATTTTTATAGATCATTCAAGGCAGCGAACATATCTAGTATTCCTTCCTTTTCCTATTTTCTTCCTACAACCCTGTGAGGTGAGTTGGGATGACAGACAATGACTAACCCAATGCCACCCAACTGATTTTCAAGCCTAAAGTGGGATTAGAATTCATGATCTCCCAGTTTCTAGCCTGGCATATTAGCCACTAGACCAAACTAGCTCTCATATCAGAGACATTGCCTCAGCAACAGTCCTCTACTAACTTATTTTAGGTGTCCTTAGAACCCTTTGACTGAGCCACTGACAATAGTTATCATATAACTCTGCTCTATAGTAAATCAGGATTGCCAAGTTAACAGTTGCTGGCATTTTCTGGACCATTAATGAAGTGGCCATCAGAAATGTTTCTGAGCAATGTAACTTATTTAAAATTTGTCTACTTGGATAACAATTTTGATTTCCTTAACTGGGAAATCATCTCCTTCATGCAAAAAATGTTGTATTTAGTTTGTTTCGGTCTCCACAAATAAAGCACGAATAAAGTTTGGAGATAATTGGGAGCCGCAAAACTGAATATCAAGGTTAGGTCTGAAACCTGGTATAAAAAAACCAAGGCAGGATTTGAAGCCAAGGCTCTAGAAAGTCCTCAAGAGAATGACTTGGTACATTAGTCACAAATAAAAAGTAATTAGATGAAGCCATGTTATTCCCTTGTGCTAATTACCAGTGACTACATAGGTTTTTATATAGCAGGCCAGGAATCACTCCTGACTGTCTCATCACTTCCCAGAGAACAACCCCGTCCTTAAGGCAAACTGGTATATGCATATCTGTTGCCATTTCATAATATTATGAAAGACTACTTATTCTGCATGAAGACTGAATAGTCCTCATGCAGAATAAGCAAGATCAATCTTAAGTAACATCTATTATTATTTACTGCAGCAATTTATATTGGAAATTTTACAAGCCAGATCAACTCCAAAACAAACTGCTGTAAATTATACACAAGAAGAGATGTGGGTGTCTCAGTTGATAAATGAATCCAGAAATGGTTACCCCGATCGTCTATCACCTGACCTAAGAATAACTTATCAACTTCACCTCCTACTTGAGAATCATCTTTCTGAATCTATGCTCTTTTCTCTCAACAAGCTCTCTTATTAAATGTAGATGTTGCAACTCTCTAAAGTAGGGTCACGTGATGATTCAGCACCACCGGTTGCCAACAGCTATACTGTAAATCATTTAAATAAGTTACAGATTTTCAGGATTAATCCAATCAGGAATAATTTCCTCTCTGAAATTTCCTAAAAGGCCAAATAAAAAACAGTAAGCAAACAAAGCAGTGGCACATAGCAGCCACTGGTTATGGTAAGCTAGGTAGGCTACATTTTGCTTCCTTGAGTGCTGTAGGGGGAAGTGGGGCATGCATGTATGTATGTATGTATGTATGTATGTATGTATGTATCAGGGGTGGGTTCTACTTACCTTTACTACCAGTTCACAATGGGGCTGTGCGCACAGGCACTTGCTTTGTTCACACAGAAGCTTTTGCGCATGCGCAGAAGCATTTTGATGATGTTGGGGTTGGTGGGTGGAGTCTCCTGCCAGTTTTACTACCGGTTCTATAGAATCGGTGTGAAACCGGGAGGAACCCACCACTGATATGTATCAATGTTTCTCCAAAAATAAGACCCAACCAGAAAATAAGTCCTAGCAGGATTTTTCAGGATGCTCATAATATAAACCCTATCCCCAAAATAAGCCCCAGTTAAGATTGTTAGCCAGATGGATGCATTTAGTGCCGTATTTCCCCCCAAGTAAGATCTAACCAGAAAATAAGCCCTAATGCATTTTTTGGAACAAAAATTAATATAAGATCCGGTCTTATTTTTGGGGAAACACAATATGTATGTATGTATGTATGTATGTATGTATTTTATTTATTTATTTGCCACTCATCTTAACTGAAGGTAACTTTGGGTGGTTTACAATAATAAAAAATAAAAATATATAAATTAAAAATATACCGTATTTTCCGGCGTATAAGACGACTGGGAGTATAAGACGACCCCCAACTTTTCCTGTAAAAATATAGGGTTTGGGCTATACTTGCTGTATAAGACAACCCCTCTTTCAACGCACACCAAATAAAAATTAAAAAACATCAACTGGCTCACCCACAATGTAAAAGCAGCTGTGCTAGACCCAAAATGGCCCCTGCAATAAGCAGGAACCTCACACAGCCACAAAAAGCCCAAAAAAACAACTTTTACATTGTGGGTTTACACACACAAAATTCCACATACAGCTTTGTGAGATTTTGTGTGTTTGTGTAGTTAGAGTGAAACACTACAGAAACACATTAAATCTCAGAAAGTTGCACACATTTTATTTTTATTTTTATTTATTTTTATATGAAAGCTAAATTTAAAACTTCCTAGCCTAAAACTTAGACCTAGCCTTTAAATGGCTAGGTCTAAAAAAGAACAACTAAAAAACCTCCCAATTAACTATTTTTTTTAAAGCTCCCAAAGGGGAAAAAAAACTTACCCAATAGAACAGGGGTCTCCAACCTTGGCAACTTTAAGACTTGTAGACTTCAACTCCCAGAATTCCTCAGCCAGCTTTGCTTTGCTGGCTGAGTAATTCTGGGAGTTGAAGTCCACAAGTTGCTTGCATCAGCAAGCAACTAAATCTCCCTGCCTGCAATCAAGCAGGCAGGGAGATTTAGTTGCTTGCTGATGCAATGGATTGCAGGCAAGGCAAGGCAAGGCAAGCGTTGCGGCTAGCAGCTAAGGTAAGCAAGCTGGAGTGGGGGGGGGGATTTTTGTTACGGAGCAATTAGCAGGCAAAAATTAGCAGCTGGGATGGCCAGCGTTGTGTAAAAGGAAAGTTTTTCCCTTTTACACAGCGCTTGGCCATCCAAACTCTGGCGATCCCAGCTGAGTTGCCTGCTAATCTCAGCTGGGATGGCGAGCCTTGTGTAAAAGGAAAGTTTTTCCCTTTTACAGGGGGCTTGCGTGTAACTCAGCTGATTAGCGGCAACTCAGCAGGCAATTCAGCTTGGCTCCTTAGAGCCATTTAAGGCTCGTCAAAGCCTTTCGGGCTGGTCTGCCTGCCTCGGGCTGGTTACAGGAGACCGACACCCGGCGTATAAGATGACCCCCAACTTTTGAGAAGATTTTTGTGTGTTAGAAAGTCATCTTATATGCCGGAAAATACAGTAAGTTAATATGAAATCCAAAACATTATGGCCCAATTAAAAGACGGGGAGGGTGGAAACAAGATGGGGAGGGAGGTGAGATCTGCTGTTAATTGATCAACCACCTTCTCTGTGATGTAATATAATCAACAATTTAACTGTCTCTCTGAATATTACCTTCAGGCGTATATCTTTAGTCATGTGTTGCTTTGACTGCATCATTTGCAATAATTTTGTTTGAAAAAATTAAGGTCCATAAATAGCAATAGCACTTAGATTTATATACTGCTTCACAGTACTGAACAGCCCTCTCTAAGCAGTCTACAGAGTCAGCATTTTGTCCCCAACAATCTGAGTCTTCATTTTACCTCAGAAGGATGAAAGACTTAAGTCAACCTTGAGCCGGTAAAAAAAATACAAGCATCAAATTAAAATGATTAATAAATAAAACTACAGTACACTTTTTATTTTAAAGGTTCATCACTAAGTGGAGGTGTTACAAACCAAATAAAGAGATAAATTAAAATCTCTCTTGAAGACCTCCTTCATCCTATGGTTCACCTGTGAAGTATAATTCTGTTAGGCTACCCCACAGTCTATTCAGTGGCGATGTTCTTAACCCTTCTACTGAAGAGTTCTTCCTTCATTCTAGCTGTAAAAACAAAAAACAAAAAACCAACAGAAAGGAAGCCATTTTGGAACTTCCTATCCAAAGGCCAGAAGACTAGAACATAACAAACAGGGAAACAGAAACAAGAGAAGTCAACAATAACATACACAATTCAGATAAATCAATACAGACTAGCTAGTAGTTGCTAGGAGTGGACAATGACTTGATGGAACATCATCATCATCGTTCATCACAGGCCAAATAAAATAGTTACATATGACCTCATTAAATAAGCTCCTGGATTTCAATCCATGTTTATTGCAGGGAGGATGGATAGAGAGAGATCTTTGACCCTTGTGATGGTTATAAGCAGGCTGTCCTTATCATTTCTCTTCCTTGTTTTCTAACACCTCTCCCTAGTTGAAGGTCAATCTCTTTAGAAAACTAATTGATGCTGTGCCTAGAGGATAATTTTCCATTGGTGATGTTCTGGGTTTAGCCAGAAAATCAAAAATTATCTGGAGGCTAAAACTACCTTTGATGGAATTACAGAGAAAAAGTCTACTTTTTACCAGTTCACTCTTTGTACAGAAGGAATTACATGGAAGGGGCTCTTTAGGGAAATTAAATCACAGTTCCATCTATTCAGACCTCCAGGATGCACTAAAGCTTTGACACATTAAATTATGCTGAATCTCTTTCTATCTAACCTTTAATGTTTTTGCAACAGAGGTGACAACATACTTAAGGGAAATCAGATTTGATACTTTAACAAAGATATATTTTGCCCCAAAATATGGATATATCAAATTTCTGTTCTTCTGCCTTTCTGAAGCAGTGGTGAATGCATGCAGATAGACTTTAAATGAAGTCTAAAGTTGTTTAGACTACATGATGTTTGAGAGGCTGAAGGGATTGGCTGCTTATGAGAAAAGATGCTGCTTCCATTCTGGTTTTAATTACATTAGGACTGATTTTTTTGCTCTGCATATTCTTTTGCTTTTACTTTAATGCATTTTATTTGTTTGCAGTTTACTGGCATTAGGATGAACAGCATGAAATATAACGTAGCTATTGTTCTACCTATTAGAGTAGGTATATATAGGAGATCTGTGGATGGAAAAGCAGAATCACTGAATGACACTGATAAAGTAGCTACTGCTTAATTGAAATGGTGTTGTTAGAAATCCTAAATCATTGTAACTTAATTGAGTATGATATTTGCACTAGGTGTTATTTACTCATTGCCAAAGAGAAACTGAAGAGAAACATCAGTCAATGTACATGTAGCATATGTCTGTAACAGCTTTAGAAATAACAACTAATTTGAACATCAATACACTTAAATGTTGTATAGTGTTGTATAATGTTACATTGCATAGGAGTCCTATGTATCTGTGCATCTTGCAGCCCTATTGACATCAACTCCCCCTCCCTTTATATAAAATGGACACCTTTGAAAAACAATATTGCAAACCAATCTCCAAGGCATAGCATCTGAATAAAAAACAAAATGACCATATTAAATTAATTCCCACAAATTCATAGTAGTTTTTTGACTGATTTTGTAGTTTATGTCTACTGTTCAGCAAATTTGCTTGAGATATATCAGATAGGATATATAAATAACTAGTAGACTCTCAATAATTATAGCCAAATGGATGAATTAATTTTTTGACATAGATCAATAAACAGCAATTCAGCACAAATTCCTAAGTTACAGTACAAAAATATTTTTTTTATCTGTTTTCCTTAGTTGAATGGTGGGATGGTTAGAAAACTGTGTTATAACCCTATTAGCTATAGTAGTACTTGGAACAGATCTAATTTTCAGATGGAAAATGTCTCAACATGGATAATGCAGGTTAATGGATTCTCTTGCTACAGGACACCAATAAATGGGATTAAACAAGCTGCAACAGTATTGGAGAAACAGCCTACATTCAGCAGCTAATACAAGTGTTGATCAGATAGTCTAACCAACTATGAGATGCTCAGGGATATTAGGTATCCCATGATGGCTTCTTTCTGCTAACTCAGCCTCTGAGGAGAAATAATCCATTTCTCTAAATATTCTCTATTTAATAGACAGGCAGTGTCTATTAAATAACATAATTATGAGACTACATAGGAAATGGTCTCAGTTTATGAGAGTTATAATCTAAAACATTTATGCAACATCTTTATCCCACCCTTCTGATCAAATGACCACTCAACACTTCTAGAAGTCACAATTTCATGAAAATAATCAACTGTTTGCATTAGACCCAACTGCAGCACAACTCTACAACCTGAGAGAGGAGCATTCTTTCAGTTAAACAAGCATTGTGAATATCTGCCTATCAGATGGACCAACAGGTTATTTGCTCTTCACCAGGTAGGTAATATTTCTGGGCAGTTTCCGTCACACTGTGAATTCTATGTTACATATCCAGGCACCAAGTATAACAGTCACCAGAGTTTTACAAAAACACTTTTGTAAAACTTTTCAACACTTTTGAAATACCTTTTCCCAAGTATTTTGATTTTTTTTCTGGCTCTTTCTTGGTTTACTTGAACTTAGCTGAATCTTCCCAATAACTCACCAAGGCACAGGTAGTAACAAATCTCTGTTGTTACATCAGAACAGAAGCTTTGTGATAGGTAAGGCTGCAGTCCAAATATTAGGTAAAGGTAAAAGTAAAGGTTTCCCTTGCACATATGTGTTAGTTGTTCCCAACTCTAGGGGCCACTGCTCATCTCTGTTTCAAAGCCGAAGAGCTAGAGCTGTCTGAAGACGTCTCCATGGTCATGTGGCCGGCATAACTAAATGTCAAAGGCGCATGGAACGCTGTTACCTTCCCACCAAAGGGTGTCCCTATTTTTCTACTTGCATTTTTTACGTGCTTTCAAAATGCTAGGTTGACAGAAGCTGGGATAAGTAACAGGAGCTCACCCCATTACGCGGAACTAGGGAGTCGAACTGCTGAACTGCCGGCCTTTTGATTGACAAGCCCAGCATCTTAGCCACTGAACTATTGTGGCCCTTATAAGTCCAAATATTATAAACCCTTTAATTTAAATTTGATGCTTTGTCCTCCCATCCTTTCTGTACCTTAACGGGAATCCTGCTTTACACTTCCTCTTTCACAAGTCCCGTAGAAACTGACTGGGTGAATGAACTTAGAAGCACAGGTGTCAGGGCGAGGAAGAGGAAATGAAATGCTAAGACAAGGAACTTTTTCGAAACAACATTGGAGAAAGACCTACTTTGGGAAAAGAGAAACTTTTGGGATCTTCAAATATGGGAAATAGAATGTTTTTTTTTGGAAAAAAATGCTTTTCTGACACTAGGAAAGACATGGGGAAAGGACACAAAGATGCATATTCAGCAATACTGGCAACATGAAAAGAATTCACACATGTTGTGTAAACAAAGTTTCCTGACAGAATGGAAAAATAGTTGTCCAGAAGACCTCAGTTACTCTTAACAACTGACGGAGCAGAAATTGAGCTTTGCTGAGTTATGTCTTAAGGATGAACATAAGGTACTGCCTGCAGTATTCTGAATCAAATTGTACTGTCCTTATATCGTAGTGTTACCATTTCAAACTAGAAATAGCTCTTCAGAATCTCAGCCAGAAATATCTTTCCCCTAGTCCTTTCATCTGAATTGTTTATTTAAAAAATAATAATTTCAAGCAGAATGAGTTAACATTAGACGAATCTGGCAATTTTCATGGATACTTTGCACCAGACACATTCAGAAATAACTAATCTCCAATTTCCCTGTGCTATTTTAAACAGAAAATGTAATTCACAACATGCAGCATTTCTATCACTTATATATTTTTACTGCTATTTCATGTACATGTATATGTGCCTATGTATAGTTGTGTGTGTGTGTGTATGTACGTATGTATGTACGTATGTATGTATGTATGTATGTATGTATGTATGTATGGTATTTGTTAAAGGCTGTGAATAAAAGAAAGCAAAGACCTAGCAAATGCTGCTTAATCTCCCTGTTGCTTTGGAACAAATAAACTGCAGACTAACCACTATGCATCTCTCAGCAGCACACAGTTGTATACTCCAGTGAGCTCCCCATTGATTTACTGACCTGTATCCTAATGACAGACTGCCTTAATTCAGGTTTTCAGGGAATCCACTTGATTGACAAGTGAGACATCTGTCTTGGAGCTGAAGAACGATCACATGCCGCTGTCTGTAGCCTTGAGTTATAGGTGAAGACACAGGACAACCCTCATGGATTGCCATGAATGTCAAGTTGGCCCAACGGCTGCCCTGATTTGTAACCTAGAGTGGAATATTGATGCCTTTCCTTTCATCTTAATAAACATAACAGGAAAAAAATCTATGGCCCGTAATGTATTGAATGTGTCTGTGTGTGCTGAAGGTTGAATAAATGGACCTCTAGGAATTGCTGTATATACCTATATATTGTTTATTTTTTGGTCTAGTGGGCAAAAGATCTTTTCTTACAAATACAATTCAAATGTTCTTTTCTTTAGAAACAAATAAGACTTCCCAAAAAATTTTGGCCAATATTCTAACCCGTCAAAGGGATGTTTGGGAGGAAATTTCTTTAATATTTCATTGACATAGAAATCATAAGCTTGATAATAATTTTCTTCTGTGCGTGGACAGCACCAAGTTGGACTGTATGGTCTAGAATCCGTGTGTGTGTGTGTGTGTGTGTGTGTGTGTGTGTGTGTGTGTGTGTGTGTGTGTACGCATGCGCGCACACACACACGGTTTAGGATAATGTATACTATTTGCATACTTTCCTTAATGTGAAGAATATGGCTATGCATTACATTTATTGCATAAAGGGTATTTTCTGAAAAGGACCTTGAATGCTTAGAGGTTAGAGAAGGGATAACTAGCAGTTGTTTTGTTGTTTATTTTTACAATCAAATATGTTTGGATAGGTTTAGGCATTTTTTAAAAAAAACAAATAATAAACGAAACTATCTCAAATAGTCCTTGTTCATCTTTTTCCCCCTTTGTCTTCTCCTATCACCATAATGTGATGTCACTGTCACTTATAAAGCTTTCTGTGACTGATAGGGTCAGGTCTCATAATTATCTGGATGGGAAACTATGGGGAAATCTAAGGATAATAGAATAGACTGAAAAATGGGACATAGAAATGTAGTTGCACACACACACTCCAATTTTTGGTATGTTGATAGGCCTTTGGTATCAAGTTAGTTAAAAGAACAGCTTACAATAAAAATGCATGACTCCTTGCTTGGGGTAATCTGTAATACCCAACTTCCAGAGTTATAAATAGGTGAAAAGCAGGATCAACGTTTTCTTCAAGAAATGACAGAACAGATAATGCTTTCTCAGCTTCAAGTGCAGATTAATCCCTCAAGAGTATTGCACTCTCACACAGAATAGTAACCACTGCTCCAAGGCCTTAAAGGGATCTTGACAAGATTTGAAATTAAGTAAAATGAAAATAAATTGTAAAATATTTGTTACATTTGATCTCCAGCCAGGATATTCTTTGGGTAGAATTAAACTTCATCCTTTCCTTTTTTTGGTGACTTCAGAGGGACTGTAAGATCGGGGGGATGCAAGAATTTTTCAAGAACCCACTTTTCTTAACCTATAAGTTCTACCTGCAAATTTATGACTACTGTACAGATATGTATCTGGAGCTCCAGGGTGATGAAAATAATTTAGGAAAGTAAGGCAAGTTCAGTGTTACAGCATTGTTTTGTTTTAAAATATTTTTAGTATTTTGATTGTAATAGATTTTTTGAACTGTAAGCTGCCCAGAGTCAATGACACAGATGGGTAGCTATAGAGAAAGAAAGAAAGAAAGAAAGAAAGAAAGAAAGAAAGAAAGAAAGAAAGAAAGAAAGAAAGAAAAAGAAAAATGAACAATTTTTGGGTCAAGTGTGAGTAGAATGTTGTTACACAGGCTTGCATATACAGTAGCTTATAATGCTGCACTGGACTGGTTTTCTGAAAGGGAAGGAAATTTTTTCAGAGTTGATTTTGGACAGCTGCTTTAGCAATAAGGCTACAAGCCAAGGGTGTTACTGAAGGGATTGACTAATTTTTTCTTCTTAAAAAATAAGGCAATGACTGAATGGCTGGTGTGACTCCCTTTGTTAGCCCGAATGTTTGAGATTTCTGATTCGCATGCTGAGCAGCCTTAATTTTGTTTGGCTTGCGAGAGCTGAAAAGAACAAACCCCACTTGTCGTTATGGCTGCAGGCGCAATTTGAATTTGGACTATTAAAAATTGAAAAGCCTCCGTGCAGTGTGTTCACTGGCAAATCTTGACTAGAAACCTTTAACACTGCTTAGTGTATAGTGAGCTATTCCCTGGAAGCAGTTGCTGACACAAGTCAAGAATGGCGCACATCATCTTTTATAGACAAGGAGGATTGAACAAAGTGAAGCCCACTGGCTTGAAATAATTATCATCTGTAATGTTTGACTGAGGTGTCCTGGGACATTTAGACAATAGGTAGAAACCCCACGCTTTGCTGACCCCCATGCATTTCTATCAGCATCATCAGGAATGCTCACCGGCACGTTAGGTATAAGTCAACACACACTAAAGATTAAAGGAGGAGAGAAGTGAAAAACAGGCCCCGTCTATTGTTCTCTACCATAGGAGACAAAATGCACAGAAATGAATAAAAGAAACCTAAGCATTTGATTTGCTTAATTCAGAAAAGGAAAAATGGGAAGCATCACTTGGTATCTTGGTAGATCTTTTGTGGTATGAGAATTCCGATTTGCTCACTGTTCAATTTATTGTTTTTTTTCCCCCCCCTCTCCTGGGATTTGAGGGAAGCATACATAGCATTCCTTCCCTTAGTTTTCCCACAACTACAAACTTGGTGGATAGGTAGACCTAGCCATAGCCAATTTGCCATGGGACAACTCACCATGGCCAATTCACCAAAGGACAACTAGCCACAGAAGAAGAGTAACTCTAATACTGAAGAAATAGTGGAATATAATAATTAAAGAAAGGATGTCAGAAAAGGGATGATATGAAATGTGAATGACATTTTTTTAAAAATGGATTATTTTAAATAATTAAATTGAATTGTTAAATTACCCTGCAGTGAGTTGTCCCATGGCAAGTTGGCAATGGTGAGCTGTCCTGCAGAGAGTTGGCCATGGCAAGTTGGCTGCAGAAAGTTCCATTCCAGAGCTGACAAACAATGAGCAGCTGAAAACCATACAGGTCCTTGAAACTGGGACTACCCAGGCCCACTTCAACCCTTTCTTTCACTATTACTACTACCACCACCACTACTACTACTACTATTATTATTTAGTTCAATTTATATGCTGCCCTCTTCCGAAGGCTCAGGGCAGCTTACAATGCACTTATAGCAACAGCCTTCATTCTTTTGTATATACCTGCTTATTATTAGGACTTTTGGCCCCCCATAAGCGGTGTTTCTACAAAGTCAGCTTATTGCCCCCACAATCTGGGTCCTCATTTTACCTAACTCGCAAGGATGGAAGGCTGAGTCAACCTTGAGCCTGGTGAGATTTGAACTCTCACTAATTGCAGGCAGCTGGCAGCTAAGTTCTACATAACAGCACTTAGTCTGCTGCACCACCAAGGCTCTATTATGCCACCTGAGGAACAATGTTGAATTTGAGCCAGTTAGTTCAATTTTTATGCTCTGCAGCCCCACAGAATGCCAGGCTGGGCTGGAGGAAGACCAAGAGAGTGTAATTATGACAATAGTAGCACTGGCTTAATATGAGGCAACAACATTTCAAAATGTTGGTGTGGCTCAACTAGCTATGTTTCATGCATTTTCTGTTCTCTGTTCAGTTCAAGAAGCAGTTTTTAAAACCATGCAATTAAGGGACTATTTTTTAAAGCATTCAGTAGAACATTAATTTAAAATTAATTCCAGAAAATTAATCCATCAAGTAATAAATGTATGGCAATTGCTTATTACAAACTAGGGTTTGGAGTAATACCTGAGACAAGAAATGAGATAAACAATTTAAAACCGTAAATTAAAATATAGTTGTGATTTCGTTCAAAAATTTCTGTTAGGTTTTCACTAGAATAAACAGTCCAGGATTAAAATAAAGATATCAGCCACTTTTCTGCCACCCACCCTCACCCCCACCATTTCATACAGAACACATGCATACAGTACACAAACTGCAGTGTGTGGGAGGGTTTTTTTATTTTTAAAAAAATCTTTTAAAAATTATACTTCTGCAGACTTAAGGATTCTCCTGAGCATGCTAATAGCATCATAATGGCCCCATTTTTTTCTCCCCAGATTCATAATTTGAGTTGACTTTTACATAGGACAAACTTAACTTCTGCCTATTTAAGAAAAAAAAAAGATAATTTAATCTCCTAAAATTAAGTGGCTCAAACAGGGCCCTGACTACATGGCAATTTAAAGGTACGTGTTTGTGGGCATACATGTCCATATGTGCACACCTTCAAGATAGTCTTGGCTCCTGGATTATTGTCCTTGCAGTTTTTTGGCAAGATCTTCAGAAGGGGTTTGCCATTCCTGCTTCCTAGAGTTGAGAGAGAGTGACTGGCCCCAAGAACACCCAGCTGGTTTCACACCTTGGTCCTCTGGTTTCTAGCTGGTGCCTTGACCAAGCTGGCTTTAACTTAAAGTTAGAGGAAAAGAGAAAGAAGATATTTCTCAGATCATAACATATCATGTAGGCTGCCTAATCCACCATGCTTCAGAACTATGTCCTTTGAAATTGCATCTGTTTCCTCAAAGGTTCCTTTTATTAAAGATGTCACATTGGCACATCTGGGAAAACCTGAATCTGAAAGCTTTCAGGTTTTCCCCACCCAAAGGAAAGTCCAAGTCCCTGCCCAACACCCACATGTCCATCACATGGTCCAATCAAAGCACTGTCCCAACTGGAGATGCCTCCCAGTTACAGCCATTCAGGTGCAGGACAAGATGTCCTTGATTTTCTGAGAAAGGAATGTTATTATGACTATATATCACACTGGCTCCATACAACCCCCCCTCCCAGTTTCCCACAATAGTAAATGTAGCAGGCCTAAAGATCTAGTGAAAATAATGGCTTCCAGGCCTGATAGGATCCTGGTTTGTATACATTAAGGATCTTTGACACTGAATACTCTTTTTGTATATTGTTGAAGTAGTGCATAACTGATTGGCAGACTCATCTTCAATAAAAGGCCAGGCATAGAGAGGCCAGGCACCTCTCCATGTGTACACAATGTCACATGTGCAAAGGGGCACAGTTCTGCCACTTCTGTGGGTATAGCTTGATGGGCGTGGCATGGCTTGGTGGGCGTGGCATGGTGGGTGTGGTGGGGGAAAGATACTGTAAAAATCTCCATTCCCATCCCACTCCAGGGGAAGGATACTGCAAAATCCCCACTTCCTCTCGATCAGCTGGGACTTGGGAGGCAGAGAATAGATGGGGGCGGGGCCAGTCAGAATTTTTACTACCGGTTCTCCAAACTACTCAACATTTCCACTACCGGTTCTCCAGAACTGGTCAGAACCTTTTGAAACCCACCTCTGAGGGAAGTAGAACACTCAGACTTTGCTTCAGCAACCTGATCTTGCCTGCAGACTGAATAGATTTTTGAAGCATTTTTAAAAAAAATTTCAAAAACATGCATAAAAAGTAAACAAGCAAGAAAATAGAACATAGAAAGAATCTTCTGGTAATTGTCTTTCAAGTTTTTTGTTTTACAATTGATATATAAACAAGAAAGTTTAAAATATTTTAATCTCTTTAATTCTCAACTTTTTCCGAGGCAAGGAAAAATCAGTTAGGTTCTCAGAAATTTCTAAATATTATAATCTCAGAAGTAACAAAAATCACCAAAGAGCAACACTTATTATATCTGAAGAATGTCTCTCCTTAATTGAATTTTTAAAAATATATCCAAAAAGTTCATTAGAAATGAGAAAGGGTGGTTCTAATGTCCATAAATTTAGGCCTCAATACAGCTATGAACTTGATGGAAAAACATGCCTGATTAGGTGGCTCAGTGGCTAAGACACTGAGCTTGTCGATCAGAAAGGTTGGCAGTTCGGCAGTTCAAATCCCTAGTACAGGTCTCCTGCATGAGAAGGGGGTTGGACTAGATGACCTCCAAGGTCCCTTCCAACTCTGTTACTGTTACTGCCTCTGTCACGCAGCCAGAAAAATCTCCATTTCTGAGACTTGCTCCTGAGGAATGACTGTCTGGAAGACAAATGGGTTAATTTCAAATTTCTCCCTTAGATCCAGAGGAAGCACTCCCTCCTGAGTAACTGGGGGTGAAACAAGTTGAATGCCATCTTCCTTTGGAGATGGTTAAACCATCACTTTCCCCAACGGAAGCCAAAACCAAAGATTGGATATGCTTTAAGCCAAGGAAGTAGCAAAACCTTGCCCTGCAATTTTATCCGAACAGCGTAATTTATGTTTTGTAATTTATACAAACATGTTTGTCTGTGAAAAATAGATCAATTTGGCTGCACTGATTTGCCAGGAAGACAAACCTATATTTTTCTCTTGCTGTTCCACATGGGCAAACATTGGGGGGGGGGGGGGCATTTTTACTGAAGTCAATAGCTAGCACACAATAAAATTCAATAAGACAAATACACCTATGTAATTCACCTAAGAAGGAATTTCATGCCCTATAAAATAATCAAAAGCAGTTATAGTTAGCTCCAAATTTGTAAGGAGGGAGGGAGGGAGGGAGGGAGGAAGGAAGGAAAGAAAACCCACAAGCATTTGAAAACTATTGGGTAGGTGACATTAAACAAATTGTGGGCTTACAATTCATTTTTATCTATTTTCAGAAACAGGTGAGAAGTGAAATTTTGCTCCTAACCCTAACCCTATTGAAAGAGGATGCAAGTTTGGTACATGAAATAACTGTTTAGGTCTTTCCAAATGTTGCTGGATGCAAGGGCAGTGGGTTTTGCTTCTTTTAACAATACAGTAATGTAGCATTGTTCTTCTTACCAGAAGTTTATTGCTTGCTGAGAACTAACAATAGGAGCTTCACCTGTCACATATGTGCTATGGCTATAATTTTCTAAATAATACCAGCAGAGAAAATGTTCTTAAATAATGAAGCAAAGCAAGGCACCAGAATTGGAGCTGTGAAGGGTCTTATACACTTTCATTGTATATACAGCTGGCTTTGTGCTACCTTCTATATCTTTAACGTTGTGGGATCAGTATTTAATTCTAGAAATAAACTTCTAAAATATTTTTTATAAACTGTAGTTTGAAACTTTAAATATGTAGGCTTATATTTACAAAAAGTAAGCATAATATTTAAAGCCACCAAAGCATGTACTACCCACCACACAGTTCTAACAGTTTACAATCTGACACACTCCAGGTAGTTTAATAAGGTAACATTATTGGGTGGTGCCTTCTTTGTTGGGTGATAGTAACTTGAGTTTGACCTGGATTGCTCTAAATACTGGTTTAGAGCCAACTGCATATGACTGGTGATCACAATCATATGAAGCAATGATTCCTTCAAAGCCTATTTACACCATACACTAACTACAAGTAATCAGAGGTGAAATCCAGCAGGTTCTAACAGGTTCTGGAGAACCAGTAGCAGAAATTTTGAGTAGTTCAGCCTTCCATCCTTTCTAAGGTAGGTAAATTGAGGATCCAGTTTGTGGGGGCAATAAGCAGACTTTGTATAAATATACAAAAGTATGAAGGCTATTGCTTAGCGCATTGTAAGCCGCCCTGAGTCTTCGGAGAAGCGCGGCATATAAATCAAATTTTTAAAAAACCTGGCAAATACCACCTCTGGCTGGCCCCAGAGTGGGGTGGGAATGGAGATTTTGCAATATCCTTCCCCTGCCACGCCCACAGAACTGGTAGGGAAAATTTTAGAATTTCAGCCTTGCAATTTTGAATTTCACTTACAACCATAATGGAGTTTGTAAATCGTGAAGGTGATAAGGTGGGTCAGCTATGTGATCAACCTGATTTTATGATCTTTTTATGCTGCAGACATTAAGTAAATCCACTGTCATTAAGAGAACACTATGGCCATTAAGCCCATCCATATTGGCTTTTCATTAAATTCATAGTGGCATGTGATCTGAAGAGAAATCTGAGTGATAACAGTCATCTTTGGTCAAGACTCAAAACACTCAACTGCTTGAACTTCTCTTCGGATGAGCACCAAGTATGATTTTTGAAGAAGCTGTACATTCACATAATCGGCATGCCCTTCAACTCATGCTCAACTAGTTTGCTAATCAACATGTGGAGAATACTTTGTCATATGTTTTCTTGAAGTCAAGATATATTATGCTACAGTGTTCCAGCAATCTGTTAAGGAAGTTACCCAATCAAAATACAATACATTAGTCTGGCAAGTTTATATATGTGTGTATGTGTGGTATAATATATATTGCCACATTGTTTCCAGATGCTTCCAGACTGTTCTGTTTATGATCGTCCATGAATTGATGCCTTATTATTTTGTACTTTGTTGTATCTTCCTTTTAAACTTTGTTATCTCTTTAATCTAAGCATAGATATATTAAGAACGAATAACAGTTTCTGATCAGGATGGAAGACCTTTCATTCATATCAGTAAGGCTAAACTTGAAACATTTGAGCATAAACATATGTATAGTATAATAATATTAAGCTGAATTACATCTCATATTAATGATAAACAGAGTTTTGGATAAGCTTTCTTAAATCTTGAGAATGTGCATGTCCTGGGTTAAATATATTGACAGAGGTTTCCTCTTTCCCTCCATTTTTCAACTTTTTACAGACCATGTATCTTTACCACAACTCCCCTTATGGTAACAATTTTTAAAGAGTAAAGTTGAAATATTATAAATCAGTTGAAAATTCTAAAAATATCAATATATTTTGATATATGAGAAAGAAAGAGAATGGGAAATTGGCAAAAGGGAGAGAAGAGAGTAAAGAGAAGAGAAGGAGTAATAGAGCTTCTAGGGAAATTCTGATCTTTTGATCATAATTAGATGAACACAGTGGGTACATTGGATTTTATTTTTATTGAACCAAAATACTGTAAAAGACAAACACAACTTTTTTTTAATTGTCTGTTAAATCATGTCTGATTCTTAGAGACTGCCTGGACAAGTCCTTTTAATTTTCTTGGCCAAGGTTTTTCAGAAGTGGTTTGCTTCTGCCTCTTTCCTAGGGCTGAGAGAACATGACTGGCCCAAGGTCACTCAAGTGGCTTTGTGCCCAAAAGGGACTAGAACTCACAGTCTCCCAGTTTCTAGTCTGATGCCTAAATCATTGTATCACTGGCTCTACAACTCATATTACCATACATTAATTCTGAGGGGCATTTTCAATTCATGTCTGTAATGCAATGTCACCTGCTCCTGTGATATGTATTCATTGATATTTCAATATAAGATTCCAGTTTGTAAGGAAACCTGATTAAGATTTTCTTTTCAAACTATTTATCATAGTGAAGTGTCTGAATGCCGCTTAAGTACATGTCTAGTATCAACTCATAAATGCTTTTTAAATGCCATCTGTCAAGATCTTTATTTATCCAGCATATAGAAAGATGGATTCATGATCTCAACAAAATGGGTTATAATAATATTGGAGGAAGGGTCTCCATGGAATAAGCTTAAAACAGAGCTCCAGACAGCTTTGTGTGCTATTCCAACCATACCTCAGATGTAAAGAAAACATCCTTTTTATGGAAATAAGAAATATGCATGAGGATTTTGGAAGAGGTGTAAGTAAGCAAGAACCAAGTCACTCACTCAATATATAAATATGCAAACCCATACATGTTCCAGTCAGCCAATAAAACATTTATTTAAAAAAAAATAATTGGCATTGTTACAAAAAGATTCATATGGGCATAATCCGAAAGTCACCAAGAATTCAATTCAATTCAAAGGAGTCCTTACCTATGCAATCTTAGAGAATGCAAACAATTAAAATCATTAATAATTCTGATATGCATTAAGAATGTGATTCTTTTGGCTTTGGGAAAGTTCAATATCGTAAGTTATAGAACTATGTATTATTATTGTAATTTTTTATAAGCAATCAAAATAAGTTTAGAACTATCTATCTATCTATCTATCTATCTATCTATCTATCTATCTATCTATCTATCACCAAACTAGCAAACCCTGTTAAGACACAGATCATGAAATTTTTTAAAAATTGTTTTCTTTTCGAAATATTCACAAATTAACTGAGTGCCGAAAAAGTTACCCATAGGGTAGATCTCTAAAGGATATCATTCACACTTGAAGTTATTTCAGTGGACTTAGACTAGGGGTGTCCAACCTTGGCAACTTTAAGACCTGGGGATTTCAATTCCCAGAATCCCCAGTCAGGCATGCTGGCTTGGGAATTCTGGGAGTTAAAGTCTACAAGTCTTAAAGTTGCCAGCCTAGACCATCACAATTAACTAATTCCATTAATTCTGAGCATAGTACTCTATCCTGCTTTTTGAAGAGCCCAAATCACTCAGTAGAAACTACACATATATTTAAAGAATGTTAATTCCTATAGAGCTTCAAATCCTGGCTGCAAAACAAAACAGATAAATGCTAGATGCCAAAAAAGCAACTAAAATATCTTTGCTGCTATCTGTGGCCAACTAGACTTCAGCTACCTTGATTTGGTAGTTTTCAATTCTTTTTCATTTATTTATATTTCACATTTCTGAACTGCTCATCTCCCTCAAACATGACATTTTAGATGAAATGCATCTAAAAAAACCTTAAAGTTTAGAAACAAAAGTATTTTTTTTCACAGTTGCATTCTACTGATGCTGGCAAGATATTTGCTTCAGTGTCAAACTATATTCTGTCTTTCTTTAATCAGAACAAAGCCTGGGAGTCTAATTAGCTATTTTGTTAAGATAACAATTAGTTTGACTTTCAAGCCATCCTTGTAACCCTGTATTAGTAAACTACATATAATCTACAACTCAGATTGTATTTTTAGAGTAGTAACTTCTGCATAGGTGAATTTATGGATTCGCCAATTCAAATTTAATTTCAGTATGAATTCGCCTAGCATTTTGAACAGTAAATATTGTATTAGGCTATTATTATATTTGCCCAGTGAAGGGATTATTGTTCTACAATAATGTTTAAAAAATGTTTAATGTTTAAAAAAATCTACAGTGTCTTTCCTTTGATGGGGCAGGGAGTTGCTTAACATCTATTGAATTAGATATCAAAGTTTTAAATATTAACTGGTCAATAATGGAAATGCCTATGACAGTGATGGTGAACCTTTCAGGCACTGCGTGCGGGCGCCTGCCCAAACTGAAAGGTGCACATGCACGGACATGCATGTGTGCTGTGCATGTGCAGACAAGAGCACAGACATCGTGAACGCACGCACGTGCATGCACAGACATGCGTGCATGCGCAGCACAGACCCGAAGACCAGCTGGCCAGCGGGAGACGGGGCATCCCAAAACTGGCAGTGCGGCAAGAGGTAAGATCTTTTTCGTTCGTGAGCTTCTGTTTTGTCGTTTGCAGGGAAACAGAAGCTTATGAAAGAAATGACACGAAGATCTAACCTAGGGCAACGGCGCCTGTGCCAGCAGAGCCATAGGTTTGTCATCATGGGCCTATGGTGTGTTCTTCATACAAAACAAGATACACTATGGGGGAACTTCTTTATTGTTAAGTGAATTGATATATTGTAAAACATCACGTGAGATTTGTTTGTTTTCTATAGCATGTATTTAAGGTTTGTGGCTTTTTTAGTTCATAACATTCTCCTTTCTTCCAAACTTAATTATTTACTACTATTATTCAAGTGTATACGTGTTTGTGTGAGAGAGACAGAGATAGACAGCTGGGCCAGATTTTTAGGAATTCCTTCATTTTATTAAATGGCATCAGTATGTAGAGATGAGAAAAAAACCTTCTCATAAATATCATGGTGGTTTTTCAACTCCACCAGAAATCTGTCAGTATTCAGATTTATTTAAAGTAAGCCATCAAGTCCCAACAGATATCATCTTTATTCCATAAATACTGAAAGAACCTATGAATGATAAACTAAAGCTGACAGCCAGCCAGGGCTCTTCCTGCATTCAGCTACCTGAACCTTTCAGTCTGATTTTACTTCAAAAGAGAGATGTACCTATAAGTCTACTTAATTTTTTTAAAGAAGAGATTATTTACCTGTTTTAGCTCTTTAAAGTCTGCTCTACATTTTGTTATAGTCCCACAGTCTCATTCCCTCAACACTCTGTTCTTGAGATCTACAAAAGATGGCTGCTTAGACAAAATGGAAATCACAGCCTTGTGTCATTTGTTAATAAGAGCCACATGTGAAAAATAAATCAGTTTAATTTCCTCTGTATCAGTTAACAATTATTACTTGGGTGGTCCTTAGTCCCTTGGAAAGATCTGTCTTTGATAGACTGAGCGAAAGTTTCTGCCTCGTTCTGTCAACTTTGCTTGGTCTTTCAAAACCAGCATTATTCAACCCGATACCTTCCAGATATATCAGGTTTCATCTCCCACAATTCCCTAAAAGGCATGACAAAAAATCTTGCTAGCTGGAGATTTCAGGGTATTATAGGAAATAAAGTCCCATCCATCCAGAAAGCAGATTAGGAAAGTTTTCCTATACCATACCACAGCCTCTTTAGCCAATTTCAAGATGGACACCAGCTTCTTAACCAATAACTGGCAGAAAAAAGTTACATGGTTTAGTTTGAGACTTTCTAATGACTTTTTGAATCAGCAGTTTGGCCAAGTCATGGATAAGAAATAACTACTGCTAGAGGACAAGTTGCATTTGCTCTACAGGTAGTTCCTTGACTTACCACTGTTCATTTAATGAACATTCAAATTTGAAACCTCACAATCACATGATCAAAATTCAGGTACTCGGCAACCAACATGTGTTTATGATGACTGCAATGTTCTGGGGTCATGTGATCACCTTTGCGATCTTTCCAGACAGCTTCCACCAAAGTCAATGGGGGAAGCTGTATTCACTTAACAACCACTTGATTCATTTAACAATTGTAGCGATTCACTTAACAATCATTGCACAAAAGGTCATAAAATCAGGTGCAATTCACTTAACAATTGCCTTGCCTAGGAATAGAAATTTGGGTCCCAATTGCGATCATATTTCAAGGACTATCTGTAACAGCTGAAAGAAACTATTGTGTGTGAGCAAAACAAAACAAAAATATTTCACAATATTTATTTTAAGACAGATGTGATGTATTTTAACAAATGTGATATAGTATCATTTGAGAACTTCTTAAAAATGGAAGTTTAACTTTTCACATATACTGCAATTGTTGTTAATGTTACACCCCAGGCTATCTTCTATGTGCTTTCTGCTCAGGTTTTCTTTTTCAACTGAGTAAAACCAAAATAAATTCCTGTTCTTTTATTACTATTGAGTTTATTTATCTTGCCATTTGCTATTATCCATGTGAATTAGTGGTAGTTTGCGATTATCAGTTTCCTGAAAAACACAACATACTTTTCCCTCCATCCTACCTTCAATGGATATAGTTAATATTTACTACATATTTCCACCCCTCCAAAAAAACCGTCTTGAACCGTCCCAATAAGCAATTTATGAGTATTGGATGACTATCCATTTCCTACATGCATGCTACTTAAATACAAAGTTTATTGAGTGATTATTTGCCATAAGTTGGTATCAACCACACAGATACATTTTCTCCATGATAATCCATCCCAAACCTTGTCTTTCAGGTATTCCAATGTTGCACTCATCATTGCTGTAATTGAGTCTTATTGTTGGTCATCTTTTTTTTTCTTTCCTTCCATCTTTCTCAGCATTAGAGCCTTCTGCAACTGTAGATCTTTGATAATGTACCCAAAGTAAGACAATTTAAACCTGATCATTTTCCCTGAGGTGAAGGATCTGGATTAGTTTGTTCAATGAACCGCTTGTTTGTGTGAGGGGTTCCTTGGTGCTCTCTGAGCTTGCTTATTTTCTTGCAGACATTTCATTACCCTAGCTAGGTAACATCATCAGTGCCAATAAGGAATGATGTTTGCTGTCCATTTATATTCTGGTGGTTTGCCCTTCTGTGTGCATGGGAGGTAAGGGGGGGTGGTCTTAGCCAGGGGTGAAATCCAGCAGGTTCTGACAGGTTCTGGAGAACCGGTAGCAGAAATTTTGAGTAGTTCGGAGAACTGGCAAATGCTATCTTTGGCTGGCCTGAGAGTGGGTGGGAATGTAAATTTTGAAATATCCTTCCTCCAGGAGTGGGGAGGGAATGGGAATTTTGCAGTATTCTTTCCCAGCCACACCCACCAAGCCACACCACGTCCACCAAGCTACACCTACAGAACCGGTAGTGAAAAAATTTGGATTTCACCACTTGTTTTAGGGATTCTTTGTTTGGACTATTTACTAATGTCTCTGTCAGTTTCTTGATCGGGACATTGCTTACTTGATTGTTGATCTGGAGTTAAACCTGGGAGTTAATCTATGCTGATCTGGGTGCTGATTATTGGTTGGGAGGTGCTGAAGTCTTTTTGTTCTCTTGTTAATGTCTATGTGTCTATTGATCGCTGATTTGTCCCAGTGCCAAGCATCTAGAAATTCCCTGGCATTTTTGGACTTGGCCTGGTCTAGGATTGTCACATTTTCCCAATTGAAACTATAGTTAAAACTGTCTATAAATTGTGAAATTAAAGAACTTCTTAAAATTAGGTTTTTATTAATTACATTTCTTAGTGCTTAATACACATCCTGTTGTCTGGGTATTTAATTTTCTTAACAATACATATTATATCCTTAATCTCCACCACTTTTTTACAACCATTGATAAAATAGATTCCCTGTTTGGTAATATTCTGTATCTTTTTTGTTTTATTTTTAATGTCAGTCTGTCCATTTCTGCATACTCTAGTATCTTCTTAATTATTTCTTCATCTTGTGGTGTTTCTTCATTTTTCCAACATTGCGCAAATAGAATCCTCGCTGCTGTCAAAACATACAATATTAAATACATACTGTGTTTCCCCGAAAATAAGACCCTGTCATATTTTTTTTGAACCCTGAAATTAGCATTTGGCCTTACTGCCATGCGCTCAAAAGCATGATTGGGCTTATTATCAGGGGATGTTTTATTTTGGGGCAAACAGGTTACTTTTCTTAAAGAATCATGTCTTCTCACTGCCAGTTGGTGTTCATGGATATGTTCTGCCGGTCTTCTGCCTGTTTGTTCTACATAGTGGTTGTTGTAGTTCTTACATTGTATGTTGTAGATGACTCCATTTTTTTTTCTTCTGGGGTTGCTGGGTCCTTTGGTTTGCTTAGGATGTTCTGACTTGTTTGTTTTCTTGGGTGTCCAAGCAGGGGTGGGTTCTAAAATTTTTTACTACAGGTTCTCTAGCTGTACAAGTCTACCTATTTATTTTTGCAGGCACTGGTCTACTCGTATTTTTGCAGGCACTGGTCTACCACCAAACTGCCTTTTACCACTGATCAGCTGTAGGGAGGCCCTTTGAAGCCTCACGGCAAGAGTTTAAAAAGTTTTTCCTTATAGCCCATCAGCTGGGGCTTAGGTGGCAGCAATAGATTGGGGGTGGTGCCAAATAAAAGGTAAGAATAGTGCGGGGGTGGGAGGGCAGAACCAGTTTGGTGACGTCATATCGTCACCGCTACCGGCTCGGCATAACCAGGAGGAACCCACCACTGAGTCCACGGTATTCTCAGGAGTCTTCTCCAACACCAGAGTTCAAAAGCATCAACGCTCTTTCTATCCTGCTTTTTCAAACTTCAACTTTTGCTTCTATAGAGGATTCACAGAGACAACCATGGGTTGTACTTCACATGATTTAAATATCTTTTCTAAGGCTTTGCTATTGAGTGCTAATCTATAGCGTACATGTTGACAATTTATCATTGATGATTGATTCTTAAAAGGCAGAAGCTAACCGCCACTTACAGTAAGTCTATTATCTATTCTAACGCTGCTTTTTATATCATTAATTAATTTTGTTTATATTCAGTTTAGTCAGATTTTTTTCACCACATTCCTTATCATTAACTGCTACAGTTTGTATATTCTTCACATTTTCAGCTATCACCATATTGTCATCATCCTTATTTCTTCCTCCAATAAATATAAGATTCTTTATTCTTATTTACTAACACATATATTTTTATCTGCTTTTTTAACTTTACAGCATACAGCACAGTGGTGGATTGCCCCCGGTTCGGACCAGTTCGGACCAGTTCATTCACCACCCTGGATGTCATCATAGGCGATCTGTGCACGCACAGAAGCTTCAGCACATGCACAGAAGCTTCATGTGTGCATGAGCGAAGTGAGTGTGCATGCGATCCCACTGGGAACCAGTAGTAAAGATAAGTAGAACCCACCCCTGATACAGCAGTTACCAATGACTTACCTTTATCCTTTTTATGCAAGATATATTAGAAGATTAGTATTTAATTAAATAGGATTTAATTTTAAAAAAATTTAGAGCGCGCAGAGATGGACAAACTAACATTAGAACGCAAGGAGAAAGAAGATACAGAATATTACATAGTGTGGTGAAGATGGTATGAATGGTTGGAGAATAGGAAAAATGAGAAAGAGGAATAAAGGAGAGAGGGGAAAAATGTTGAAGATCAAGGTAAAATGTAGATGAAATAAGGGAAGATAGATAACAATGTAGAGTAGGATAAAGTTAAAATATGTGTAAATAGAAGATTGGTATTATGATGAGTTTAATTAGCACAGTTCTTCTGTTTTCTTTCCCATTGATCCAGGCTTTTAGAAAAGGATCACATTGAGAATTTTTCTACACAGGTCAGTGCTGTGCTTGTGAATCCTTTTATTTCACTTGATGAAAATTCTATCAATGAGTCTTATTTTTTTAATCTTCTCTGACTATTTTATTTTTAATTTCAGGCATTCTGTTTTCTCTCTTTCATTGATTCACCAAGTTTATCTTACATATTAAAATGGAGAACAATCTTTTTTCTTCCCCTTCGGTGGGAAGTGAGTAGGGTGAATATTTAAACTCACGTAGAAGGATATCCTATATCTTATCTGCTCAGAGGACATTTCCATTGACTTCAATAAGATTTTGTCCCCACGGTATTAGGATTAGTGTTTTAATGCACGCTTCTGTAGGTATGCCTAAGCCTACGGATATGTTGCACTTTTACTAAAATGATGAACTTGGCTGACAATTAGCTTCCAAGTCAGGATCAAATTTTAGGAGTTGACAGGTAAAACAAAGGCCCAAGTGGTGAAGGAAGTGTTAGCAAGTACAATGCAAATAAATGCTTTTTTTAATTGCATTGATGTCAGGATGCAAATATGGAAGGCTAGGGTTTGCATTGTGATGTTGCAATGTATTTTTTAATATCATTTTCCTGTCTCTTAGTATATTACTTTTGATATACAGTTTAAGACCCTAAACAATTTGAAATCAAAAACAGATTTAAGAAAATAGTTATGATCATGTTCTGCCTTGGTGTCTGCAGGACCATGCTCTTCAACCAGAATTAGTTTGATCCATATGTTTGTTCCAGGAGATTTTGGAGGTAACCCCATTTTTGTGATGTTAGAGAAACCTAAGCTAGGAGGCATTGCTTTTCTGGGAAGCTCTGACCTTATGGAGTAGTTTCTCCATAGAATTGAGACTTGCCAAATTTTTTTATAATATTCACGAAACTGGAACTCTTCCAAAGAGCACTTGGTAGCATTCCAACATTATTTTTTTTACATCTGTTTGTTTATAGTGTTATTTCAGTCAGTGTCAGTTATTTGTGGGTTTTCTCTACATACTACAATGTTCTCTCCTCCTGACATTCATTCATCTACAATTAAATTTTTGAAGACCAACCTCTTTATCCAGGCCTTCCCTATTTATGGGGTTTGTTTCATTTTTATTTTCTTTCTCTCATTTTTCAAGTTGGTTCAGAAGATTTCATATTTTAATTTACTGTTTCTATTTTTTTTTTAGCTGTTGATTGCAAATCACTTCACAAATTTATAATAATGTGAAAAGGGGCATAAAAATACATTATGTTTTAAAATCAGGTAGCCCTCAACTTACAACAGTTCATTTAGTGACTATTCAAAGTTACAACGGCACTGAAAAAAATAATGTCAGCATTCCAGAAAAAAACCAACTCCAAATAAAAACTTGGAAGCAAACATTTTCCAAAGTTCTCTTTACTAGAATAGGCAAACTGGCACATCTGGGAAAACCTGAATCTGAAAAGCCCGGGTTTTCCTTCAGTAAGTCAAAGCTTCCAAAACCATCCCCTTTTCCCCCTAGTCAGTCACATGCTCCAATCAACGTCCGCTCCATCTCGATCCACCCCCTGACCACTCCTTCTCCAAATGCTGGATCGCCCTGACCTTGACCAACAGGAACAATGCTATTATGTCTATTAACAACCCATCTCCTTAATCCCCCCTCCTACTTTCCCACACACGAGAAGGTGGCAGCATTGGAGCTTCCGGCCTAATATGGCTTCCAAAGCTGACAAGTGACTTATGACAATTTTTCACAGTTACCACCTTTGCAGCAACCCCATGATCATGTGATCAAAATTCAGAGTATTGGCAACTGGTTCATACTTATAACCGTTGCTGTGTCTCAAAGTCATGTGATCACCTTTTGCAACCTTTTGACAAGCAAAATCAATGGGGAACGTGTTACTAACGTGTTACTAACATAACAACTGCAGTGATTGACTTAACAACTGGGGCAAGAAAGATCACTTAACAAATGTCTCACTTAAGAACAGAAATTTTGAACTCAATTCTGGTAGTAACTCAAGGACTACCTGTACCACCAATAGGTCACAATATTTTGAGGCCAATGCAGGCGGCTTCCACTTCCCTACAGAGTGCCAGCAGAGGAAGGCAAGATAGGAAATATTGGCTGCAATACATAATGCATCTGACCTGAAGAGGCCGTGGTGGTGTACCATGCTATATAACATTTGGCAATCCTCTCCATCTTTCAGTGAGAGAAGCTGATGAAGACGTGGAGTCAAAATTTGCAATGCAATTTTTCCCCCTGAGATCTGGATGCAATGAATAAATATTGTCTGCTTGCTTCTATGCAAAAACTACACATCACCCTTTAACATTACTTAAATGTGAGTTTTAAGAATGTTCTGCACTAAGGCTACCAAATCAGGACTGACAAAAGCCACAAACTTAAGCAGCAATAAAGAGATAAGAGAAAAATATTTTTTGCTGCCATCCACTGGTTTGCTGGATTTTTACTGCCCAAATCTGCTAGCTCTGCCATGCATTCAGGCAAGAAAATCAGTATTTAACCTAATATTCCCTAATAATATAATATTAGTGTCTCTCCTAGAACTGATGATGTTCCCTAGTTGGGTAATGAAATGTCTGCAAGAAAACAAGTTCAGAGAGCAAAAACCCTTTATAATAAGAATCTCCAAAGAAAAAACACTGAAAACAGAGTTTATCAACTTTTTCTTTGCTATACATATTTTGTGAGGTAGCAAGCTATCTTAGTAATTTATGTATAAAACGCTACTATAGTTGTTTCCTAGATAACATTTATTCAAATATAAATTCTAAATTATCTTACTTGACCAGCAAACAATTGCTTATTTTATAGTACCTGCAACCAAAAAGCAACTACTTGCTCCTTTCTATGAAGAGAATAACATTTAAGCATCATCCTTTAATAAATCCTATCGTGTTTAAGGCAAACAGAATAAAGTTGCTGGCATAAAATAAAACCAATATCATTTTTTCCCCTCTTACTGGGAATGGAAGGAAGATGTTTCTATAACCATGTAATTTATCCCAACCCTCAAGCTGGTACACTGATTTTATGCTCATTGTTATCCAAAGAACTTGCATTAAAATGCAATTAGAAACAACCTTTGCTTTAATGCTAATACCATAATGCTTATTTGAGCCAAAGCAGCTTTTTGTCAAAATTAGTGGCAGCCAGTCCATGCCATAAATATGTTTACCAGACGGAAGTCTGAAATAAAAATCAATAAACTGCAAATATATGTTTCTTGTGGCTCTTTACTAGATTCTGTTTTCTTGAAATGTTTATAGGCTGCCTTTGAATGTAAAACTCTTTAAAAGCAGCTTACAATATAAATAACATGAAACTAAAGCCAGAATTAAAATCTAACAATAGAATTAAAAGCATCCCACAAACAATGCTTCATATATTTGGAAAATAAGTGGTGGAACACATTAAACCAGGCTGTTGTGTCAGCCTTTCCTCAAATTATTCTGTTCTTCATTACTAATGACATTGGCATAATCTGAGATACGCAGCTCAAGAATCAAGAAAATGAATAAATAATTTAGGTTCAAAATTCAGGAGAGGGATAAAAATATAATCCCCTAAATCAAAAGGCTTGTCTTCCTTAGAAACTAGTACAACAATGTTAGATAAACTGTGCAAAAGGGAAAAAAATATTACATTTATGTATGGTATTAATTTTGCCAAACTCAGAAACTAGATCAGTTTTTAAAATGTTAGACAGGATTTTCTTATCCATACAAATCCTTACCTTCATTCAGAAACATAAATGGCCAAATCAATAGGAAAAGCTACCTTTACATACCTCTGTACTTTGATCCAGGGGTGAAATTTACTTACCTTTCCTACCAGTTCGGAACTGCTCGCACACGCATGTCACGTGGGCCCACGGACCCTCTGTGTATGCACAAACCCTTCTGCACATGCACAAAGGATAAAAAAAAGTAACGATGACCGGATGGATGGGCGGAGCGTCGCACTGACATCGCTACCGGTTCCCCAAACCACCTGCTGCCATTGCTACTGGTTTGGCCAACCCGGTAGCATTTCACCCCTCCTTTGATCTGTTTTGAAAAATGTTACAATGGGACACCCATGTTCCAGCCATTATGAAGACATTGTAAAAAAGCTTCAAAGCTGCTGTCTTTAAAATTCAATGATGACACAGAAAACGTTTCCCAATGATTGATCTGAAATTCTTCGATTTGACTGAAGAGGATACAGTCTTACTGAATAACCTAGATTGGTATTTCTTTTATCCTCAGAGTGCTATATAGTGCTAAACAGAGTACTACCCCAACTATACTAATAGGGGTAGTTTTCATTTGTGAGCCTATGGTTTAAAAAGTTTGTTGTCATTCAGTTGCTTTTCATTGTTTTTGACCCAATGGTTGTCATTTCACCAGGATTTATCCTGTCAATAATGACATTTTATTTTCTCCACAATTGTTTTTATTGGGTATAGTTAAGGATTTCCCATCGAATGAAACAAGATTGATATTATATATGATTACTGCAGCCAGGTTACTTATAGGTCAATATTGGAAAAAAGACATTTTACCTATTATAGAAGAATGGACTTTGAAAATGGCTAGTTTTGCAGAAATGGCAAAGATCTCAGCCTATTTGAAAGATAGGTCTCAAGAAACCTTTGTTAGAGAATGGAAGAAATGTGCAGAATTATGTGCAGAATAAATACCAAATAAAGAAGTATCAGTTAGTATTCACCTAAAGAGGGTTAGGTTGTCTAGAGAGTTTATATTATGTAATGGAAAGAGTAGCTGGAGGTAATTAAAATTAGAATAGACATTGATATATGGATATAGAATATTATTTGATATAGGTGATGATATAGATGATGTTATGTTTTATTATTATTATACATTATGGGGGATTGATATCTATTACTTGGATTTAATTATTATAATATTATAATATTTTTTTGATTAATACTGGTTGAATTTGAATTGTGTTGATTGACAAATGAAGTTAATTATTATTAGTATTTGGATATTAATTTTAGGGAAAAATCTGATTATTAATAGTTATATTTGATATGTTACCGTTTTTTTGGATTTCATTGTACCTTTTTTATTTTAATATATGCAGATTGTGTAAAGATAATAATTTTTGTAAGGGAAGCCAAGGGGGGGAGGGGGTGGGAATATGGGGTTGGGGGAGGGTGGGAAATTGGGGGGAGAGAAAAATGAAAAATTTGTATTTGAAAAACTTCTTCAATAAAAAAAAATAATGACATTTTATTGACAGGGGTTTTTAAGTTCATGTTTGTGCTGTCACTGATAATGTATAGCCACCATCAACTCTTTTTCAATTGTCTTGAAAACTGTACTGTACAAAGATAATAGTCTTCCCCAATAAAACCTGTCTTTGTGTTATGCATCAAACATAAAGTTTTAATTTTACTACTAGTGCTTCCAGTAAGTAGTCTGGTTTTACTTCATCCAGCATTAACCTCTTTGTTCTTTCAACCATCTCCCATGCATTCTAATTCAAACGCATCCCTTTTTCTTCACTCAGCTTTTCTGAACGTCAAGGTTTATAGCCATAGGTTACTACTGGGGGTGGGTGGGGGGTGGACTTGACAATAAACACATTTGTTGTCCATGTAATGTCTTGGTATTCTAATATTTTGTCTAGATCTGTCATTGTCTTTCTCCCAAATTGTAGACAAGACTTTCATGCCTTTAGTTACCATCTGCATAACATTTAGAAAGATAATTGTGTAGCCCAAATGTTTGAAACTAATGTATTTACGTTGTTCACAAGTATTTCTTTTATGCTGGGATGTATTTGGAAAGATGGCATGAGGTATTTTTTGCTCTCAGCATCCCTTCTTTTTTAGTAATTGACATTAGAGTATGTGCATTCAGGTTATTTCACAAAAAACTGATGCATTTTGTACAAAACATGTCCCTCCCCATATTGATTCAATTGCCAAGCAGGATATCAATCTTGTTTACAAGTAATTATAACCCTATATTTTCTCATACTGGAAAGGGAGATTCAGTAATTGTAACATTTCAAATCTAATCTAAACAACCGTCAGTTTTCAGCTCTATGCTTTCTTCTCACAAGGCTATAAATAGATTTTAAAGCGTTAGAAATACATGTTGTTGTTGTTTTTAAAGCTAAAAACTATCTATCTGGAATGATAAAGCACTATCTAACATTGTAAAATAAGATTATACTTCAATATATCTAAGAATATGTCCTTTCAATTGCCACAATCTAGATCTAAGTTTACTTATTAAAATTAAATGTTATTCAAGAAAATCATATAAGCATTTAACTTTATTTTGATCCACTAAAGTCCCATGTAACAAAAGATAATGAAGCACAAATCTGTAATGACTTCCGTGGAAGCCGGCTTGGACAACAAAGAAGACCCAGCTATGGGGACTTTGGAGTGAGATGCAGAAGGGAGTTGGGAGGAGGCCAAGGTCTCCAAGCAGAGAGTGGATGTGTGAGAGGAAGAAGAGAGGCCAAGAACCTTGAAAGAGCCATAGCAGGAGTGACTCAATGAACACATCGGAGAGTTTAGAAATAGTCAGAAGTAGCGTAGCTGCAGCCAGTTAGCGGGGATGTCTCCTCCATCAACTCTCAGGATGTGTAAGATCAAACAGATGAAGGCACAACAGAGGTTAGCAAAACTACCAGCAAGGAAGCAGCCTCAACCCTCCTAATGAGCTACACTGGCACACACCTACTGAGTCAAGCTTCCAAATTTTGATCACATGATTATGGGGATGCTGCAATGGTTGTTAAGTCTGAAAACCAGTTACTTTTTTCGATGCCATTGTAACTTCAAGTGGTCACTAAATTAATGGTTGTACGTCAAGGATTCTCTGTAATGCATCTTCCACCATAGCTTGGCAACACATAAAGTATGGAAGGGTTCTTTAGACAACTGACAAGGAAACTGAATAGATATCTACCAGGGCAGCTGTTTTTTTTTTCTTCTTTCAAATCCAGGCTGAAAGCCAGATTGCTAAAATTCTGAATAATCAATTTCATCCAGAAGACCCTGGAGCTGTCTGTCGATAGTTTCATAATTCTTAGCCAAGAGAACAGAGTTGAATGAGGTGTCTGTTTGAAACTAAAGGCCATTGTGCTGATGTTGATTCTCTCCTGTGGGTGTTCTGTCATCTTTAGCCTATTCTGTACTCCAAGCGCTGCCAAATGTGAGGAGGAAGGAGGGAAAAGTCCTTCATAATGATTTCTGCTTTCCTGAATGAAATACAGATTTCAGCCTTGTGTTTTTTAATAAAAAGTGAACAGTTTTTAATATATGAATATTCATGTATTCATCAGAAACCAACTTTCTTGGAAGGGGATTCTAACTGGAGTTTTTCATTTCTTCTGAATTATATTCTGAAAGAATAATTAAATTGGGTGAAGAATCTGTCCATTTTTCTAGAAAAAATAATCATCTCTGTGCAACCAATGACTGAAGCAGGGTGAGTTATACCCATATTAAAAAGCCAGGACAATTATCTAAAATAAGGATATATTCCAAGTCAGTAAGGGTAAGATTTCTGAAGAATTAATCATCTGTTTAATGTAACCAGATGTTTCCCTTTAGCATTTGTACTTAGGGTATCAGATGCTTATGAGCAGAACATTGGAATTTACTCAAAGCAGATTCCTGGCATAGTATGTTTATATTTGCAAGAGATAATAGAAGAATAATCACTGTAATGGACCACACTCTGCTGTTCCTATCCAGCAAGCATGAAATACCTATGGAAACGGGTTTAATATAATACACTGTTCTTAAATTCACTTTGCTGCTAGTATTATTGTATAGCTTTCATGTACATCGATAAGAAGTTTAGTAAAAAGATTAAAAGAGTATATAAACAGAACTTATCATAGATCATCATAAAGGTTTATAATGGCTAACAAATTTTCAGGAAAATATCAGAACAAGTTTTCAGGAAAATATCAGAACAAGTAAACAAATAAGTTTACTTGTTCAGTGCTTTAGGAAGCACTGAAATGATCCTAAACAACAGCAGGAAAAGCAACAGCTAAACATTTGTCACACTATTCTCTTACAGAGTATGCAAAATGCAAAAACCAAATCAAAAGAAATTAAATAAAAATTATATAAAAAGAAAAGAAAACATCGGTAAAACTAGTCTCTTTTAAGATAATTTATGAAACTTCTCCATAACTTTGCATTCTTCCAAATTATTGTTGTTTCCACTACCTCTATACAGTTTCACTTCTTTACACTACTCACCTCTTTTTTGAGATCAAACTTGTCTTTCTCAGTCTTGCCTTTCTTTTCAACTTTTTCAACTGCCTTCATATATTTGTTTTGCAAACCAATCCCCATTCATTTTCTCTAAACAAGCAAATACTTCAATGTACTTCTTTAATATAAGTCATTGATTTTTGTACTCAGTCTACATTCAGCACTTATATATTTTTTCTATTGATTGACCACAAAGACATCCTAAATATTGAATGCATGAGCAATGATAGGTATATGACAATAACTTGTCAAATGCCATGATCAACATATTTCTATCAGTCATCTAGGGTCCAGATGGATTTGAAATAAGATTTTGAAAATAACTAGTACTTTTTTTTTTTATGATAGAATGTGATTTTAAAAGTTGGCCACTAAAGAGAACCAGAAAGTTTACAATTAAAGGAGAAAAACACTGAATTTGACTTACTAATACAGAACGGAGCAAACTACTTCAACATTGGACTTCCGGTTGGCGCTGGGTGATTCAGTCAGGAAATGGCGGGGCTCCTATGAGCCCCACAAAAACCCCGACTGGCGAGCCATTGCCAACAGGTCTGCAGACCTACCCTGCCCTGTAGGGACAGGGGAAGAGAGAGGGACCGCCGAGAGGAACAGGCAGGTTCCTCGGGGCTGGAGGAAGCCCTCTGCGCCGGCAGCAGGGGAATGGCAGTCATGGCGACTGCCCTGAAGCCCAGGCCAATCAGAGAAAGCACGGTGCTGGAGGAAGAAGGAAAAGTGAGAGCGAGGCATTCGGAAGCCGGGTAAGCAAGACCAAACCCAGGCGGGAACAGCATTTAAACTGTGAATATTGAGAAGTGTGCCCCAGCCTTAATTAGCGGCTACGGTGTATTGGGGTAAGAAGATCTGCAAAACACCTTTTAAAAAGGAAGACCCACCAAAGGATTATGGATTTTAGTGCTAATTTGGAATGATTGCCTTTTTGGAAAGTTATAAATTTTGAAAACTGTTCTTTTTTCTTTTCTAAATGGGATTGGATTATTGTTGGAAGAGAGAAAAAGGAAAGAGGTGATAAATAGGACTTTTTAAAAAACAAAGGGAAAAGACAAACGGATAGCCTTGTAATACACAAAATGGAGACTGTGAAGAAGTGAAAGTGTAATTGCGGATTGCTAGCAGCTCGGAAGAGAAATTAAGTGTCTTGTTATTTTAACTAGATATCTTTGGCAACAAATAAGGAACTTTGACTCTGGGGATACTCAATCTGTCCATTGGAAGCTTTACTGATGGAAAGAAAAAAGAAATAAAATGTTATAACTATAACTGAATTAACAGGCGCAGCAAGAAAAGGAAAAAAAGGTGTGGCACTAAAAGAAGAGATGATGATATTATACATGAAATGATATAAAAGAACTAAACTTTATAGAATTTTTAACATTGTAAATATTGAAATTGAAAAAGAACAATTTTGGACAGATTGGAAAAAGATTTATAATAGGATGCAAGATAAGAAAAACAATAGAGTTTAATTAAAATGGAAATGTAATGCTTAATGCATATTTGAAGTCTGAATATTGATATGAGGTATTATACTTTTTGTGTGTGCGTTTCCCTTTATTACCTTTTTGAGTTTCTTTTCTTTCTTGATACTTTTTTCTTTTTTATTTCTACTTTCCCTCTTTTCTCCTTCTTTGTTTTTCTTTTCCTTTCCTTCTCTTTTTCACCTTTTATTCCTATTCCTTTTAAATTGGACTATACAAACATATGTATTTGGTTATGAAATAAGACTATAAATGAATGAATGAGAACATGATTTTTCTAAATGCTCTAAATGCTTAAATGAATTTTTGAGATTTAAAATCAATATGAAGTAGATGATCTTAAAATATATAAGAAGATATTTGTTAAAATTTACGCTGAATCAAATTGTGGTATCTGAAAAAGCAAATTATGTAATATGTGAATTAGTTAAAATGAAATAGCTAAAATAACAGATACAGGCATGGAGGAAAATATGTTGGTAACACCAGACAAATAAGAGAAGGAGACCTGGAGAAGAATATGCTGGAAATCAGCCAAAACAAAATGTGCTGGAAATCAGCCAAATAATAGTGGGAGGTTTGGAGGAGAATATGCTGGAAACCAGCCAAAATATAATATGTTGGAAATTAGCCAACAACGGATGGAGGTACGTAGATGACTATGCTGGAAATCAGCCAAAATAAAGCATGCTGGAAATCAGCCAAACAAAAGCTGGAGGTATGGAGGAGGATATGCTGTTAACCAGCCAAACAATAATATGCTGGAAATCGCCAATAATAGGAGTAGATAGGGAAGAGGAAATGGATTTTGAGATAAATTTGAGAATATGAAATAAGCAAAACTGATAAAGCTTTAAGGGTTAAAGATCTGATGAAGGGGTCAAGAGATTAGGATATATGGAATTTTGATTTATTATTTGAAATAAAAAATAGAGCTGTATCTAAGTTGAAATTACAATGTGTGGTTAGAAATTGTAAGGTAAATAATTAGACTAGAGATTAGAATATTTTTTTCTTTTTTTAAATGTTTTAATATTGCTGTTAAAAGGTGTAATGAAGAGACCTTGGAAAAGAACTAGAGATAACTGAACTTATAAATGAACACAACAATTAATTAAATGTGTACCTGGAAATTAAATTGGCGGTGATATAATAGAATGGTTCTGACTAAGATATTAGAGTTTATGACTAAAAATTGCTTTATGTTTTGGCTTTGAATTTTAAAAGATATAATGGGAAATTGTGAATGGGACTTTTTCAAAATGTAAGCGATTGTACCTATTCATGACCGGATCGAAACTTCACTCTCAAAAGAGATGTATTTTATGTGTTATATTGGGGAAAAAATATTTTGCAAACCCCCCCCCCAAAAAAAATTGGACATATTGAAAGATTTTCGTAAACAATGGATCCAGAAATTAATTTTAAGAAGATCTGTCATTATAGATAGATTGTGTTTAAAGGTGTTAAGGAAGAGGAACAAGTTTTTTCAAACATGATGGGAAGTGATACTTACCTGTGATAAGTAATTTAAAAATCACAGATTACAAGAATAATAGGGAAAATCTGCTACACTAGATGTACAATTGAAACCAATCAATGTCATCATATTTAAAAGGAATATACAATTGGCAAACCAAAAGATTGATTTGGATAACTTATATTGGATTTATGAAAGAGAGCTGTTAAAGTCTGAAAGGTTTTGTAAGAAAAAAATGAAAAGAAAACAAGGTCTAGGATATTATTTGAAGGGAATAAAGTAAAAGGAAGTAATATAAAATTGGTATATTTGATCAAGTGTAAAATAGATAGGTTGTTATTTCTGGCAATTCTTAATGGACTTTTCTGACAGGTCTTAATGACAAGACTTTAAGGATTTGTTTAGAGGGACAGGAAGAAATGATTGCTGTATTTTAACAATAATGGTCTTATCACTTATCAATGATGATAAGTTCCTAATATTGTTATGATGAAGTGGGAAGTCTTTTTATATACATACATACATACATACATACATACATACATACATACATACTTATTTTTTGTTTCTTTTCTATTTTTAATTCTCTTTTTCTCCACTTTCTCTTTTTTCTTTTCTTTCGCTTTTGTAGTACAGAAACAAGAAAAGCTGCATAATACTTGAATTACCTAAATCCTTTATTCAGACACTGCTGACCTATTTCTTCTGCTTTAAAAAGAACGTTATCCATCAGCACTGAGAGTTACTCTAGCATAAATTCAAGTCACCAGTAATCTCAGTCAGAGGAATACACTTTTGCTATTAGACCTACTTCAATTTTCTATAGCAAGTGCTAAATTGAACTTTCTGAAGCTTCCCCTTGAGGTAAAAAAAAATGCATTCATTTAAATATTTATATGGCTGCACAGAGTTATATGGCACACAGTTCTGGGTGGATAACAATGATAAAATTGCACACAATTGAAACAAAAATTAAACAACCATACCCTCAGTCCATCATCTAGATCTGTTTACCAATATAATGTTCAGGCATCAATGCCTGGGTCACAAGTCTATGGCTTTCTGGAGGGTTGAGAGAGTTGAGGCCTGCTGTATCCTAAGGGGAAGAACATTTCCATCAGGCAGAGGCTGCTACAGAAAAGGCATAAATTTGATCTTTGAACATTTTTGATCTGTCATCATGAAATTCACTTCAACTACCAGAAGATTAAACAACCACTGTGTCACTTAACAACTAAGTATCAATGAAAATATCAAGCTGTTGTGCATCCCAACAATGTGTTGTTGTTATTCCAAGGATCCAGGTAAAAACATGAAATGATTGTTCAATTCACAGTAAATTTCAAGCAACGTTTCCTAAATTTAGATGCTGGAATACCAAAATGTCCTTTAAAATGAATAGCTTCAAGAATTGTGGTTTTTACTGAAAATACTACTTTTATATAATTATGCATGTGACAAAAATATTGCTGTAAAAGTTATTGCACAAACCTGGATTCTAATGTTTTCTAGAATTTAATTATGACACATAAAACTTCAGGGTCAATAATAAATTTAATTTTAGTGGTAATAAAATTATGTCTCAGAAAATATTCCTGTTTGCCAGTGTAGTCCCAAATACATTGATTATTCTTTAAAATGCTATACAACATTTCTTACTTTTGCTTATCTAGATCATGCTTGGGCCATTTCCTGAGACACTGACACACGACTCGGCTGAGGATCTGGTGGCTGCCTGGAATAGGGCAGCCGGTGGGGCCTTGGACCGTGTCGTGCCTTTGCGGCCTCTGACCCGGCGCCGAACTCACTTATCTCCTTGGTTTACCGAGGAGCTGAGGGAGATGAAACGCCGGAGAAGACGCCTAGAGAGCGGTTGGAGGGCCAGTCGCTCTGAATCTGACTTGACACTAGTAAGAGCTCACATTAAGACTTACTTAGTGGCAATAAAAGCGGCAAAATCTAACTATTTTGCCGCCCTTATCGCATCATCAGATAATCGCCCAGCCACCCTGTTTAGGGTGACCCGCTCCCTCCTTCATTCGGGAGCACGGGAGGATCCCTTGCAGGGTCGTGCTGAGGATTTTGTTCAATATCTGGATGACAAAATAACTCAGATTCGGGATGACTTGGCCGCCGACTGGGTTAGTTCAGGCGAGGTGACTGAGGCAGGTCTTGAGAGTGTTATCTGGGCTGAGTTCGATCCTGTGGCTCCCGAGGACGTGGACAGGACCTTGGGGAGACTGAATGCAACCACATGTTTATTGGAACCGTGTCCCTCCTGGTTGGTGCTGGCCTCCCGGGAGGTTACACGAGGCTGGCTCCAGGAGATCATAAATGCTTCTTTGCGTGAGGGTGCCCTACCGGCCGCCTTGAAGGAGGCGGTGGTGAGGCCCCTCCTCAAGAAGCCCTCCCTGGACCCGGCTATTTTGGCTAATTACCGTCCAGTCTCCAACCTTCCCTTTTTAGCGAAAGTTGTTGAGAGTGTGGTTGCATGGCAGCTCCCTCGGTACCTGGATGAAGCTGTCTATTTAGACCCGCTCCAGTCCGGCTTCAGGCCTGGATACAGCACTGAAACGGCATTGGTCGCATTGGTGGATGATCTCTGGCGGGCCCGGGGTAGGGGTTATTCCTCTATCCTGGTGTTATTAGACCTCTCAGCGGCTTTTGATACCATCGACCATGGTATCATGTTGCGCCGATTGGAGGGACTGGGGGTGGGAGGCACCGTTTTACGGTGGTTCTCCTCCTACCTCTCCGACCGGTCGCAATCTGTGTTGACAGGGGGGCAGCGGTCGACCCCGAGGTGCCTAGTGTGTGGGGTGCCGCAGGGATCGGTCCTCTCGCCCCTCCTGTTCAACATTTATGTAAAGCCGCTGGGTGAGATCATCCGTGGTTTTGGGGTGGAGTTCCATCAGTACGCTGATGATACGCAGCTGTACATTTCCACCCCAGACCACCCCAACGATGCCGTGGAAGTGATGTCCCAGTGCCTTGAAGCCGTGTGGGCCTGGATGGGGAGAAACAGGCTTCGACTCAACCCCTCCAACACCGAGTGGCTGTGGCTGCCGGCGTCCCGATATAGCCAGCTGACACCATCACTGGTTATTGGGGGCGAATCATTGGCCCCCACGGAAAAGGTGCGCAACTTGGGCGTCCTCCTGGACCCACGGCTGTCTTTGGAAGATCACACGACAGCTGTGGCCAGGGGAGCTTTCTATCAGGTTCGCCTGATACGCCAGTTGCGGCCCTTTCTAGATCGGGACTCCCTACGCACAGTCACTCAGGCACTCGTCACCTCTCGCCTGGACTACTGCAATGCTCTCTACATGGGGCTCCCCTTGGGATGCACCCGGAGGCTCCAACTAGTGCAGAATGCGGCCGCGCGGGGGATTATGGGAGCGACGGGACGCTCCCATGTGACACCTCTCCTGCGCGAGCTGCATTGGCTACCTGTGGACTTCCGGGTGCGTTTCAAGGTGTTGGTGACCACCTTTAAAGCGCTCCATGGCTTAGGACCAGGGTACTTACGGGACCGCCTTCTGCCGCCAATAGCCTCCCACCGGCCGGTGCGTTCCCACAGAGAGGGTCTCCTCAGGGTGCCGTCAGCCAGACAATGCCGGCTGGCGACCCCCAGGGGGAGGGCCTTCTCTGTGGCAGCCCCTACCCTCTGGAACGATCTTCCTCCAAAACTGAGAACAATTGCTGACCTCCGGACTTTTCGTCGAGCCCTGAAAACTCATCTCTTTCAGCTTGCTGGTCTAGCCTGACCCCGCTGAATTTTTAAGATCTGTATTATAGGGTTGGGTATTTTAAATATTTAATGGTTAATGGTTTTAATTTTTAGCCAAAGTTATATGCTTTTTTAAAGAAATTGTTTAACTTTTGTGTACTATTTTATTTGGCTGTTCACCGCCCTGAGTCCGCAAGGAGAAGGGCGGTATACAAATCTAAACAAATAAATAAATAAATAAATAAATAAATAAAATAAATGTGCAACGTTTACTGAATTCATTTTTGAAACATACATTCAGTATTAAGTCCAGTAGTTCTTCAGCATGAAAGCAAGTAGTAGAGCAAGGCGCTAACTTGAAACTAGCATATCTGATGAAGTGGCAAGAATAAACCTGGAAAAATCTGGGCACCATGGAGAAACAGGAGGCACATCAATATGATTAACACATAACCTAGTTAGGAATCTGTCATTCTCAGTGTTTTCAGCTCAGAATGTTGGCTTTGAAATAAAATTCCTCCCTCTTTTATGAAACACTTGTTTAACTATTTCTTGTGAAACAGTATTGATTTCAATTATTATTCTCTTTTTGTGCTTTTTCTTTGTAAATAAGGACATGTGCTTACTACAAAAGAAAGTGGGTGTACTGCCATGCCTTCCATCCAAACAAAACAGTATAAAAGGATGTGATTTTTTTTCCCAAAACCTATTTGCAAATGGATGTACTAGAAATGAAAAACATTTTGCCGCAGTGCCACATATTGAAATACTCGGCCTAATTAAAAGTCTTTCAGCACATACGGGATTATGTCTTTTGGGTGACTCTACTAAACGATGTATTCCAAAACGCAGGCACAACAGAGAATACAGAATACAATGGCAGCTTTAATTAAACATGTTTTATTTTCCTTTCAGTCTAAATATTTAGCAGTTAAAACCATTTTGTGGCAGTTGAATGGTGTCGAAGGGTGCCAAACTGGGTAATTACTTTCTTGGTGAATGCCATTTGGACTGCGTGCAAAATATAGAGGCTTAGAACAATGGAAGCTGGTGCCTGTCTGTTTAAGGTTTTTGTTTGTTGGGTTCATTGAGGGAAGCGTTTAAAATTATCTTCTATAGCACAACTCCCCCGGAGCTATAGAAACCCCTTGAGCACTTATGCAAAGCCAATATTTGCGTAGAAAACCCCATGCATCATCAACTCAGATATTTATTTCCCATCTTCTGAAGTAGAGCTACAGTACGTTATCTCTTTTACTGGTCTCTTCAAGAAACAATGTAGTAGCTTCTTCTTATGATAAGTATGGCGTTACCGGTAACATATAAAAAGGGCATTAAATAATTACTAAAATAGCCAATAACGCCTTCTCTCATCTAGTCCCTTGCAGATATTTGTTTTCTTCAAACCAAGCATATTACTTGATATGGAATAGAACTCAGCCTTCTTCATCCATCTGTTTCCTTGCCTCTGGCCGTCACTCCCTTTTCTCCTCCTTTATGGAAGCAATTCCAAATTTGAGTGCAAGGTATTGTTACTGTTACTTCAAAAATTCATCTTGGGAATTAAGAGGAGATGTTGAGCATAGCATTGATTCATAAAGGCCTAATATTAGCTTGTGGCCATATTGCAGAGAAGTGTGTATATTTAAGGCTATGGTGTTCCCAGTTGCAATGTATGGCTGTGAAAGTTGGACCATAAGAAAGGCTGAGCGCCAAAGAATTGAGGTCTTTGAACTATGGTGCTGGAGAAGACTACTGCGAGTCCCTTGGACTACAAGGTGGTCAAACCCGTCAGTCGTACAGGAGATCAACCCTGACTGCTCTTTAGAAGGCCAGATCCTGAAGATGAAACTCGAATACTTTGGCCACCTAATGAGAAGGAAGGACTCACTGGTGAAGAGCCTAATGCTGGGAACGATTGAGGGCAAAAGAAGAAGGGGACAGCAGAGAATGAGGTGGCTGCATGGAGTCACTGAAGTAGTAGACGTGAGCTTAAATGGTACCATCTAGACCAGTGATGGCTAATCTTTTTGCCATCGTGTGCCAGGAGCGGGGGGTGTTGCGCGCACGCATGCCCACACCCATAATTCTATGGGCCCCATGCATGCATGCACAACCCCCCTTCCTCCCCCCCCACTCCTGGCACGCGATGGCATGGTGGGCCCAGGAGCCCCGTTTTTCTCTCTTCCCAGGCAAATGGCCCATTTCTGGCCTCCGGAGGGCCTCCAGGGGGGGAGGCTGTTTTTGCCCTCCCCAGGCTCCTAGAAAGGCTCTGGAGACTGGGGAGAGAAAAAAAATGGCCTTTCCCACCGCCCCCCAAGGCCCTCAGAAGGCAGGAAACAATCTGTTTCTCTACTTCCAATGGGCCCAGAAGGCCCAAAAATCAGCTGGCCAGCGCGCACATACACAGTGGAAGTGAGCTTGCGTGCCCATCGATATGGCTAGGTGTGCCACCTGTGGCACGCATGCCAAAGGTTCACCATCACGGATCTAGACGATGGTAGAGGACAGGAAGGCCTGGAGGAAATTTGTCCATGGAGTCTCAATGGCTCAGACATGACTTCACAACTAACAACAACAACAACAACAGTATTGAAGAATGGGCTGTCCATTGTATAGCTCAAGTTTTTTAGGGCCAGTTTAACTTGGGTATTAATTTCTTTTATTTACAGCCTGATTCTATAAAAGCTTTGCAACAATGTGTGAATGGGAAAGACTAGACCTGGTTCAGATAGGCTATTATTTTCTTCACCTGATCCTAGACCATCCTGTTTTGCTGAAGGAAGGATTGCTTTGTATGATGATTCTTCTGTCAAATTCTATGTTTCAGAATAAAATCTCCATAAAGTATGCATCCATGTAGGTCATGGGCATCCCTATACAAAACTGCTATGAGTATGTAAAATTTAGCCAACCTGTGGAGAATGAATTATTTCTGACTTTCTGCTTGCTAATCTATAATAAAATAACAATTGAACTGCTGTGTCCTTGATTCGTTAAATGTAAACAAAGTGATAAAGAGATGTTATTTCTGAAATCTCCTCTTGCATTACAGAAGGATAAATAGAATTCCAAACAATTCCCAGTTGTTATTCTCTGAATTATAAAACACCCGTAATTGTCTGGAAATCTCAGTTGAATTCCTTTTTAATATTGTTTTGCAAGACGCCATTTCTTCCTACTCAAATGCTCTTGGTTTTATTGGACAGTCTTTATTCCTATGCTGTCACCTTTCTCTGTTTTTAATTTTTCTATATATCTTTCATGGTTTAAAGCATTTTACATCATATTGTTGTTTGTAAAAGTTATTTGCTAGAAGATATGCAAGCACCATTTTGGAAGAATATACATGTCTGAATAGAGTAAGTAAATAGAAAGATTATTCATTAGCACTATAAGCTCTATTGAGAATACAAGATTTAAAGAAATGTAACACTTTTACCCAAAGGAATTAACATAACTTAAATTCGGACCACAAATCTTCAATTTAAAACAGGAAACAAAATGTGTAGATATCAGCTTCAACTCAATTTTTGATGCCTCAGGTATTGTCTTAGGTCTTTGATTAGTATTGGATCATAAAATACCAAAATAGCTTAGAGTTAGACCATTCTCTAAACTCCTACACAAATAACCATCTTTTTCAAAATCCATATCACTGTTATTTTTTATTTGAAAAAAAAATACCTCAAAAACTAAGCATTGAACTGTTTAATGACATGTAAAAGCAAAAACAGGACATGGTTGCTCATTGGCTAAGATGCTGAACTTGTCGATTGAAAAGTTGGCAGTTCAGCAGTTCGAATCCCTAGTTCTGCATAATGGGGTGAGCTCCCATTACTTGTTCCAGCTTCTGCCAACCTAACAGAAAGCACATTAAAAAAATGCAAATAGAAAAATAGGGACCACCTTTGGTAGGAAGGTAACAGCATTCCTTGCGCCTTTGGCGTTTAGTCATGCCAGTCACATGACCACGGAGACGTCTTTGGACAGCACTGGCTCATCGGCTTTGAAACATTCCTACAGTCAGGAATGACTAGCACATACGTGCGAGGGGAACCTTTACCTTTACTAAAAGCAAAAACATCTCCTTGGTGGTCCTGCATCTCCAGATTGGCACAAAACCTTTAGTATTGTATATGTTTCACAGTTTATGTGAAATCAGGAAACAATGCCAGTGATTTATTAATATGGTATACTATAAGTAGAGAATTGTTCTCCACAAGGCATTTGCTTTACCAATGAAATAGAAAATAACTTCATTAAGATATTAAGCAGACTGAGTGCCCAGAGAGTGTAATATACCGGATGGATGCCAGTCATTCTAACTGATCAGTCAACAGAAAAGGCAACCAACAATCAAGGAAATCAAATCATATTGAACATCTGATTTTTTAAAATGAAATATCTACTGCACATGAATTTCATTATTGTTTAAATCTCTGGTTTACTTCAATTTCCCAACATCCTAAAGACAGAAGAAACAGGTTTGCACTTAAGCTGTAATTAAACAAAGTGAAAAGCTAGGCCAACTAACAACTATCAGCCTTCAGCAACTGAGATCTACTGTCACCCCAATCCTACCCATGCTTATACACTGACACAAACACACACCACAAACTATATACGCTTTTGGAAAAGATTTGTAAATGTTTCCACTGCGTACTGCTTGTAAAATTTCACATCCTGGAAAGGTGCCCTAGATTCTTTGTGCTGCCAGAGGCAGAAAGAAAGAAGGGCTAATAAAATCCCTGTTAACAGGAGAGCGCAATAGGAAAGGCAAGGTCTTAGCAAGGAGGGCAAAGTTCATAGTTTGGAATCCATCTTCAAAAGAAGAAAGAGTGGGCATATTGGAGAGCAAACGAGACACAGCCAGCCATTTAAATCACCTTTCTGCAACCTGGTATCTTCACTATGGGATAGGAATGTAACTCTCAGGTCAGGTTGGTTGGGAATTGTATGGAGAGTACCACTTTGGGAAGGCTATTCTAACCCATTTTATTTGTATGTTGAAATTTATCCTTTGCAATAGCAGGCAGCAGCACAGCTACCATTTTGACTGTTCAAAACGGCCTTCAATGTGATGAAAATAATGATTAAGCAATTCGATTATTCAGCTTAATAGGTAAAGGTAAAGGCTCCCCTCGCACATATGTGCTAGTCGTTCCCTACTCTAGGGAGCGGTGCTCATCTACATTTCAAAGCCAAAGAGCCAGAGCTGTCCAAAGATGTCTAAGATGAAGTTCTGAATCAGCTGTGACAGTATTTGTTGAGAAGTGCACAAAATTTGGTCATAAAGCGTATGCGTTAGTCAAAAAAAAGAATGTTATTACTACTTAGGTAAAGGTTCACCTCACACATATGTGCTAGTTGTTTCTGACTCTAGGGGGCAGCGCCATCTCCATTTCAAAACTGAGGAGCCAGAGCTGTCCAAAGACGTCTCCATGTTCATGTGGCCGGCATGACTAAACGGCAAAGGCGCACGGAACGCTGTTACCTTCCCATCAAAGATGGTCCCTATTTTTCAACTTGCATTTTTTTTACGTGCTTTCAAACTGTTAGGTTGGCAGAAGCTGGGACAAGTAACGGCAGCTCACCCCGTTATGCGGTGCTAGGGATTCGAACCGCTGAACTGTTGACCTTTCGATCGACAAGCTCAGTGTCTTAGCCACTGAGCCACCACATTTCTTGATCATAATATCATAAATGAATAGACCATTCTTCAGGACAAGAATCCCAGAGCATGTACTTATCTACTGTAGATAAGTATCACATCTCATGGTTTCCCCACCTACCCCCAATTCAGGATTGTGTTCATAGGTGTCTAAAGGAGAAAGTGACTGACAATTTTCCGTGGAACATAGATACATGAAAGCATCAGCCTTCCAAAATGCAGTTTTGGAAGTCTGGAAAACAGTCCTAGCCATCACTTTACAATGAGGGCAGCAAATTCCAAATGCTTGGAATGGCAGATGATTCATGTTAGCCATCAAACAAATGTTCTACTGCAAAGCAGGTAAATTCCTCCCCCACTCCCATTTTCATCTGTTTCACAAAATCAGCTTCCCAGTTCCCATCATGACATTCCACTCTCAATTTTGAATCAAAAGTTTGAAAGTAAACTTTCTATTCGAGCAAGTACCTGGATCTAGGGGACACCCTTCAGCAAAATGGGAAACTATCATGGACTGAAATCAACATAACCCCTAATCATAGATTGAAATAAATCTGCATTGAGAGATGAGTTCATAGAAATGAAAAAGCATAACTTCTGAAAAAATAATGCTGAAAAAGTGCAGATCTTCAGTTGCATTTTTACTCTGGTTTTGTATACAGGTAGTCCTTGACTCACAACAGTTCATTTAGTGACTACTCAAAGTTACAACAGGATAGAAAAAAGTGGCTTATGACCATTTTCAACACATATGGCCATTGCAACATCCCCATGGTCATGGTGATCAAAATTCAGCTTGGCAACTGACTCATATTTATGACAGTTGCAATGTCCCATGGTCATGTGATCACCTTTTGCGACCTTTTGTCCAGCAAAGTCAATGAGGAAGTCAGATTCAATTAACAACCATGTAACTTAACAACTTCAGTTGCAGTAACAACTTTGGCATAACATGAAAAGTTGTAAAATGGGGCAAAACTCACTTAACAAATGTTTCACTTAGCAGAAATTTTGGACTCAATTGCGGTGGTATAATTTATGATCATTAAATCCATGGTTGATAGTTCCTTCCAAAGACCTCTATTACATCCCATACCAGTGGTGAAATGCAAATTTTTTACTACCAGTTCTGTGGGTTTGTCTTAGTGGGCGTGGCATGGCTTGGTGGGCATCACTTGGTTGGCGTGGCAGGGAAGGATGCTGCAAAATCTCCATTCCTACCCCACTCCAGGGGAAGGATACTGCAAAATTCCCATTCCCTCCCCACTCCTGGGAGAAGGATATTGCAAAACCTCCATTCCCACACCATTCTGGGGCCAGCCAGAGGTGGTATTTGCCGGTTCTCCAAACTACTCAAAACTTCCGCTACTGGTTCTCCGAACTGCTCAAAATTTCCACTACCGGTTCTCCAAACTACTCAAAATTTCTACTATTGGTTCTCCGAACTGCTCAAAATTTCCACTACCAGTTCTCCAGAAACTGTCAGAACCTGCTGGATTTCACTCCTGTCTCATACTAAGATATGTGACTTAGGAAATCCTTTCTAGATGCTGCAGAAACTTTGTCATCAGAATTCTGGAATAAGAGAAGGAAGGAAGGATATGTGATGGAGACAACTGAGGAGAAGATGATTTCAGTGTTTTGCAAGCAAACCCTAAACCAAGGTAGATCTACACCAGTGCTGGAGGCGGAACCAAGAGAATCTCATCTCACTGATTAGAATAGAAATTGTTCACCACCTCTCCATGTAAGAGGAAAGAAAGGAGAAAAGTGCTGGCCCTTTCTTTCTGCCATCTAGTTGATATAAATCTGGTGAAGATGCAATTTATTTTTCAATGTGCCTGAAGTAGCAGGTTAATTCGATTTCTATGTTGGACAGCTCTTAATGTAGTACTCAGTGAATGAAATGGCTATATATTTGCATTAATAATTATTTGCATCTTTTTTAATTTTTGTAACTCCTTCATTTACTATTTGCCTCTAAAGGCAAATAGTAAATATTTAATAAATAAATAGTAAATATGAAATAAATATTTACAAGGAAAAGCAGACCCTGCCCTTGCAGGAAAGCACTAGGAAGAAAAAAATGCTTTGAAATATCATAACCTAGAGGAAAATTTTACAGAGATTTTCTTAATCTCTTAACAGATGGTCTACAACTAAGAAACAGCCTGTAAGGTTTATTATTTGAAAGCCTGGAATATCCATCAATCTTTCTCCACTTCGATTTAAAATAGTTTGTTTCTGTTTCTCAATGCGTTATTTCTTTTTCTTTGTTAAATCATTTTACAAGGTTTTCGTGTTATTTCTTAAATTTCCAGGTGACATCCTTGAAGACGTGATGTTGGGTTATTTTTTTTTTATTCTCACTCTTGATGTGAGCATTTCTCACATATTAAAGGTGCATATTCACTGGGAGCCAATTGAATGACATGTGAAAAAAGTGCAACTACCTATTGGTATTCCACATAATACCACATAAAGAGTCTTGGTGGTGCAGCAGACTAAAGTGCTATTAAGTAGCACCAGCTGCCTGCAATTACTGCAAGTTCAAATCTCACCAGGCTCAAGGTTGACTCAGCCTTCCATCCAGGGCCGGATTTAGATGAAAAGAGGCCCTAGGCTATTCCACTTATGAGGCCCTTTCACCTCCCATTTTTTTAGGTTCAGTGTTTTAGTGTTCACTGTTTTTAGAATAATGTAATTTTAATTTTGCTAACAATTTGAATGTAGGCCCCTCTTGATCTTGAGGCCCTAGGCTGAAGCCTAGTTAGCCTATAGGAAAATCCGGCCCTGCTTCCATCCTTTCGAGGTAGGTAAAATGAGGGCCCGGTTTGTGGGGGCCATAAGCTGACTTTGTATAAAAAAGAACACTGCTTGGGGGGTGGGGGGGGGCAAAGCCCTACTAAGCAGGTATATACAAAAAGTATGAAGGCTGTTGCTTAACACATTGTAAGCTGTCCTGAGTCTCCGGAGAAGGGTGGCCCAGATGCATCACGCACTAACCACACCAATCCCTGTTTTAGCGAAGGAGGGAAAAATTGTGATACGTCATGTGATAACAACGTGATGCCGCAAGTTTGACACCCCTGACTTAGGTGAACAAAAGAATGAAAATCAGGATGTTGTTGTGAACTCCTGGTTTCTGGACATAGCTTTAACATGAAAGCAGAGAATTGCATCTTTTAGTTGAAACATGAGGAAAACTGCTGTGAGAAGAGAAGGAGGAGAAGGTTTTTCTTCTTTCCCTTCTGCCTTATTGATATGAGGTTATCCAGGTTCTGGAACAAGTTATTTCCTCACAATTGTATTTCCTCAGTGCAGCTGATAACGTTTCTTCTGTAAATGTATTACATCAATCAGTTTTTTAAAAAAAAAAACAACAACAGTGCAGCTTAATGTGCAATCATTGAAGCCTCCTTAGAGTTCAGCTCCTGGCAGACTATCTATGTAGTTCTGGGCAAAAGATGAATATGTTTTGTTCTTTTCTTTTAAGATTTTTTTCTTTTTTCTTTCTTTATCTAGCATACAGACCTGATATTTCCTACAGTCTCCCCAACCATGTGCTAGCCAGGTCCAACCAATGGTTGAGATCTGTCATGGTTAGCTAGGTGCTACTAGCTACCTGGATCATGAAAAATACTTCAACATGAATATAATTTTAGGTGGCTTTCCATTATAAGCACTGTTTGACTGTATTACCTGACTTCAGTAAGACAGCTATATCAAGTGTCTTCAGGCCTACATCCTAGAACCACTAGACAAGTCAGCAATGGATGCTTAACCAGAAAGGAGGTTGGTTATCTTCCATATTGATACCAAGTTTTCCACAAATATCTCTAATTGGCATAAATTGAAATAAGCTTATCCACAATGTACACAATGCCTTTATTACATGGTAATATGTTTATAACAGGTCATAACTTCCAACCTATTGCACCCCAGTATTATCGTAATGAACAAAAGCAAATAACTTGATTGTTATTCTTTGTAACATTTGAATCCATTATTCACATTTGCATAAAATACAGTATTAGCAAAGATGAAGAAAGTGATATTCATTATTGCTTGAACCCTGTTGAAATACACACACACACACATGAACCATATTGTGACAAGGAGTGGAAATTTAAAAAAAAACCTTAAATCCAAGTCTTAAAAAGGGCAAACCTCAGTCTAAAAACTGAGTCTAAAAAAAAATCTCCCAGTATAAATATAAAGATGAACTCTTACTTGAGTCCATGCTCTTTGTCTTATTGGTAACAATTAAGAAAAAGGGTTAAGAAAAAGCCCCATCACTTTTGTCTGATACTGAAATGTTTCTGCAGAACATATATTTAATGCAAATGGTATGCTTAGTGCTCTATTAAATATAGAAGAGATTCACTCATTGCCCTGGGTATTCTGTGAAGCAATATAGAGAAAAGAAACTGGAACATAGCATTTCCATTTACCCTTTTATTCAGGAATTGAAAAATCTATTGCTTGGTCATATTAGAAGCAATAAACTTTACTCTTCTGCTACACTGCACTGCTAGCACATCCAACTGTGTTATCCAGAGGAGTCGAAAGGCTAATGAAGTCTATTTACAATCCCTTGGAATATCTACATTCTATGTGACATTTGTGCAGACACCTGGAGGATGAAGTCATTCATATCTATTTTAATTTAGAACCAAACTGAATAATATATGAAAATGGAAATCATGCAGATTCTGTTCTATTTTTTACTTTCTCTATTATAAGTGTACGGCAGACTGATTTGAATCAGATCACTGCACAGAGAGAAGAGTCATCCTATTCTTCTCCTCTGAGTTCCTTATTTATTAAAATCCTGTATTGCTGCAAGATGTTTCTTTTTTTAAAAAAAACTTAATCTCTTGAGGGATGGGATTTTTAACCATAAAAGTGGTTGATGGAAAGAATCCTCATGCATCATGAATTTAATCCAGACTGGGGACCCATGTATGAACTCTACAAAGAAAAGAAATGGGATGAGCATTTATATGTATACCATTTATGTATCACACTCCTTTCACAACAGTCTCTGAGGCAATACATAGAGTGTATTTAAACCTGTTTCATATTGCCTGAAGGAGCTTCAGTTGACTTCACCAGAAAATACAGACGATTGAAAAAGTCCATGCTACGACCAGTTCTTTAGATCTTTATGAACTGATTTGTAAAATCTGATCCCAAATAAACATGAAAAGACATTTAAATTCACTCTGAAGAAGACAGAATTAATTCTACTAGATACATCGATAAAAAAAGGTTTGCTCTTTGAATTCTAATACTGGTTATAGAATGAATTGTGTTTTGTTGTTGTTGTTGTTGTTGTTGTTGTTGTTGTTGTTACATTAGCCATGATCTTGGATGAATTTATTTATGGAACCTGTCCTCAAAGTCATGTTTGGAGACTTACAAATTAGATTTCTGCAATGTTGTAAATCACCCAGAGTCACTTAGGTGAGATGGGCAGTTGTAGAAATTTAATAAATAAAATAAATAAATGTGTTTTCATGTGGCTGGCCTTATGCAGCAATTTCTTTGTTAATACATGGAAATTAATATATCTCTGAGCTATTTTGAAATATTAATAAAAACGTCTTACTATGAAAATCCTCCAGTCTTTGAAATAACTTTAGTTTGATCCCCATCTCAAAAGAACCTCTATATTTTCCATCATGTAGCCATTACTGTACAAGACCAGTGTTTTGGAACACCTATATAAGTGCCTCACTGCTGTCTTTCCAAAGACATAAATTTTTTTCCCCTCTTTCAAAATAGCTTTTGAGAACTGTTGAGTGACAGCTGCCATATTCTAGATTTCCTGGATGGTTTTTTATTTAACTGCTGATGTTTAATTATTCAAGGAATTTAGTTTAGCTTTTGCTACACCAGATTATTTTTATAGCTTGTTGGGGAAGGAGGGAATGTGTTATTAATTTCTGCAAAATTATGTGAAATTGTAATCGGAAGTTGTTACAAAAGGACTGAATAGCACAACCAGCCCTTATTCATGTTGTCTGGCTTCTAATAATTGAATTATCCCTAGAATTTTCAACCAACTACAAATTCTAGTTGGCATAAAATCTCATTTGTCTCTCAATTTTCATTTGTCAAATATACATTCAGCCTTACAATACTACTTTTACATGGCAGCCCTATCATTCTATTATTAATCTGATAGGACACCTGTCCTTACAATTCACATCAGAGTCAGCTATATGGTATAAAACTGAGAAATTTTACCTTCAGCGATTTTGCCTACTCATATGGTATCTGTTTTCTTTCACTATATGCATTTTAAAGTCCAATAGTAACGTCATACAAATCAAAATACATTTGAAATCTGAGATAGCTGATTAATCAATACTGTAGAACAAATCATAATGTTGGTAGTGTGATTCTGCCAAAAATCTGAGCAGTCAACCCTTCCCTTCCTCAGGATTTGGGTCTATCCATATCCTTTCTCCGCTTTTATCTGTGATGCAACTAAATTGGTTTGTTTTTTCATAACAACCTATTTGACTTTTCTGAGATTGGATTGAATTGAATTGAAAATCCCCATCAGCATTCAGTAATTTCTTACTCTTTAAAAACTCCTTATTTACTTCTCATTATACTCTGGTTGTAATCTTCACTCAGCTGTTAAGAATTTTTCTTTCACTAAAGCATATTCTTTTATTGAATATTACAATACTACTTTTGCATCTTGGTTTCTTAATATGTAGTGCACCTGCCCATTTTACAGAATGCAGCATGACACACAGTACCCTGATGAGTGGCATGGCTATTCCATACTGTGCACAGACTGGGAGATTTTGATACAATCTTTGGTAGTTGTACACAAGCAGATCCTGCCAGTGTGGCTTTAGAAACCAGAGACTGCTAAATGATCCCAGGTTTCTCTTGCCACTTTATATCTCATTATTAAAAGCTGTCCAGTATTTGAGATGGGTGTCTATATACATTGAATGTATTCATTCATTCATTTATTCATTCATTTATTCATTCAAATGAATGAATAAATGAATGAATGAATGAACAAACAAGCAAATAACTAAACAAATAAATGAAAAAATAAATAGGTAAATAAATAAATAACATGAGGTATACATTCAAGGATTGCCTGAGATACAAAATGGACAGTGTCCTGCACCGGATCAGAAAAAGCTGGATTCAAGTCTTCTTTGAGCCATATGATAATTGTCTCTTTGTCTATCCTAACATATTGGCTGCTATGCAGGAGAATTTTCATTCCTGCAAACAAATCATGATCTGTGTTGAGAGGATAGAATAACATTTCAAAATGTTTAATTGAGGCTGAAATTTCCAGTTATACACCTAGAACCTGTTCTGTGCATTGATTTTCCTTTCTCCTGCTATGGTTAGCTACCTACTTGTCAAGCTAGGGCATAAATATAGCAGCAATTTTCAATCATGCATAGCCAGAGTATCACAACATCATCAACTCATCAAGAGTAAGGGAAGAAAAAAAGCCTGAGGTTTTTTTTAAAATAAAAAGAATATTTTATTTTTTAAAAAAATAAAAGAAAAAGAAATCTTTAATCAAGAAAATATTTCCAATACTTTAGCATTGGAAAACAGCGCTTATCTCAGATGGCATGGCTAGTATTGAGAGTTTTTTTTTTAAAAAAATGAATTAAGTATATAATGGGCCTTACTCTGGGTGTAAGCATAACTTTTCAGTTCTAAAATATAAGAAATATTTCAACTACAAGAGGAATAGAAAAGAATATTTCTCATGATCAGCAACATCTGGCAAACCTTATTCTCATTGGAGTGAAGGAAAGCTAGTAAATACCAGAGTTAGTTTTAAATGAACACGCCAATTTGTATGTGAGGTATTTTGTGGAGCATTACATTTTCCAAGCCAGAAAAATAAACACTCCATCATTCTCTTGAAATTTTCTGTGCTGATGTTGTGGGTGGCCCTCAAAGTTTAAAATCCGATTCCTAAAGATGATGGTGCAATGGGAAGTGGAGGAACGAACCATGGATCATGAAATCATGATGAACTCTATGCAATCTCTTTTAAATATGCATTCATCATTTCATCAACAAAGCAGGAAAAGATCCAGGATCAAGCCAAAGAAGAACTTCAAATGCTTTTGAGTATTCTTCTAGATACATTATTTAAAAACCTTAATGTAAGTATTACAATAATTTGCTAAATAGTTATATAGTAAACAGTTTGAAAGTGGGGTGGGCTTTAAACGAATTCTCAGTGCAATGAGAGGTGGTTTCTCATGGGTGAAATATACACCATAATACTATTTGTATAGTTTGGGTAAAGGGTATTGTACATACATTGTATAAAGCCATGGTTTATACGTAACATTGGTTATGCCAAATGTTTTACCAGTTTCTTTAACGATGCTACTAAGTAATTTTCTGGGAAATCCACAAAAGGCATTAGCCTTCACTTACTGCTGAAAGCTCTAGCTATTGCCGAATAGTTTGCAGGTGCATATACCTAAACCTCACCAATAGTCATCACAAGTTGACATTTAAAAGACCAAACATCCATTAACTTCTCCATTTTCCTTTTGAGGAATGTAAAAATTGAAGGGCATCATGAGTAGCAAATAGAGGTAGTTGTAAGTTATATGATAATGTTTTGCAATCTTTTGAATGTTTAGCCCTGTAGGGATCTCAAATTCTAGAGAGAAAAAAAGAAGAAAAGTTCATCTTTTCATGAACTTGTCTGCACCATGTATGAGTATATACCATGCCAAGTTCACTTCTCATTTCCCCCCACCCCAACTAAAAGCTCCAGTGATTGTCCAATTTTAGGTATTCATTTGATTGGTTCCTGGCCCACCTTTCTCCTCAAAAACTCAAGTGATGGTTCAATTCCACAGCCACTTGCAATGTAGGCTCAGGTTAGGCAAGCTATTTCACTGATTAATTGATATAATGTCAGAAAATTTCTCCTTCATTTTAGGTTGGTTCTCTCCTTGATTAGTTTCCATCCATTGCTTCTTGTCCTGCCTTTAGGTGCTTTGGAGAATAGGTTGATCCCCTCTTCTTTGTAGCAATCCCTTATATATTAGAACCCTGCTATCAGGTCACCCCTAATCCTTCTTTTCATTAGCTAGACATAAATATAATAAACTGACTTTGTATAAAAAAGAACACCGCTTGGAGGGGGGGAAGGCAAAAGCCCTACTAAGCAGATATATACAAAAGTATGAAGGCTATTGCTTAATGCATTGTAAACCGCCCTGAGTCTCCGGAGAAGGGCGGCATATATATATATATATATATATATATATATATATATATATATATATATATATATATATATATATATAAAAATAAATAAATAAATAGGTTTATGCCAAAATAAATCCATAACTACATTTGTTAAACTTTTATAAATAAGAATATTATTGCTTTTAGTTGTTTTAATGAAAGACAAACATGAAATAGTATTTTAAAGATCATAAGCGTTCAATAAGAATTAAAATTCTGCTAATACAAATTTCAGAGCCAAAACTATAATATACCATGGATCAAAGGAAACTTAATGCCATCTTTTCATGATTCTAATCCTCATGTCCTCAACAGTCTACTTTTCCTGAAAATATTTCAGTTAATATTTTCCATTTAAATGATTTGCTATAAACTAAATAGACTTCTAATTAAATACAATGGAATGATTTTTCTTTCAAAATCAAAATAACCAAACACTAAGTCAGAGACACGTAGAACAGAGATATATATTTTGCAATACATGCCCACAACAATAAAGGTAAAGATAAAAGTTCCCCTCGCACATATGTGCTAGTCATTCCCAACTTTAGGGGGTGGTGCTCATCTCCATTTCAAAGACAAAGAGCCACAAGACGTCTCCATGATGTGGCCAGCATTACTAAATGCCAAAGGCACACGGAACGCTGTTACCTTCCCATCAAAGGTGGTCCCTATTTTTCTACTTGCATTTTTATGTGCTTTTGGACTGCTTTCAAACTGCTTACCTGCTTTCGAACTGCTAGGTTGGTCCACAACAATAGAACATAACATATGACAAAGAAGTCCTTACAGAAGATAAACCAAAAGCAGAAAAAAAGAGCCATGTAGAAATTTGATCATCTTCTCCCCTTCTGTGTGTGCCTAGAAAGTATATAATGTCTCTCTTAATACTGATTACTAATACTGCTCTTAAGATTTTCCAAATCAACTTTCTGTGTGAAACCTTTCACACTTCCTAATTCCACTATTGAAAAACCATTACAACCGTATTTAGTTTAGATCTACCTCTTGATACCTCTTTAGTTCAGCTTCTCTCAAAATTTAGAGTAACATCAGCTCTGGTGTAGCATTCTAGTCTTTATTCATCCATTGTTGTCATGTACTTTGATGGCACAGAAATAAATCCCCAAAACTCACTTTTTTTTCTGAAGAAGGATTTATCTTCTAGTGAAGATAAATCTAGTGAAGTTTTTTTTTCCACCAGTGGCACAAGGGGGAGTGTTTCCTCATCCCCTCTATAGCCTCCCCCTGCTCATACTTTCCAAAGCAGACTTGGGAAGTGTTTTGGGTATCGCTGTTATTGCAGCCAACAAATGTTTGCTTTGCCAGAAGGGAGTGCTCAGGAGAGAGCTTACTACAAATGTATAAATCTGTGGAAATCTACCATGCATCAGATTGGATTCTATCCCATCTAATTTGTCAGTGCAGAAGCATCTGCGGGATCAAAGGCTTCCATCAAAATGAAAGCAGCATAATGCCACTTCCTTACATATATGCATTATAATGAAACATGCATATGGAATTCATGTTGCAACGACACAATAGAGCTTTAATCATTTGCCCTCTTGCTGCTGTCTGAATAGACATCTCTGTCTCAGTGAATAATTATTTAAATAACCACTGGAAAATCTGCAGTTGTTGTCAAATAGTGTTTTTATATTTTCCTGATATTCACATATTTCTCCATGGTGCTTAGTTGCCAATGGCAATAGGCATTTGTTCCAAACTATTCCTGCAAGACACACCTCAATTCACAATAAATTTTCTGTTTCTCACTCACTTTGCCCTCGAACCTGCAATCAGGTCTGATTCATGTCGTCACGTGATCATCACATGATGTATTGCGACTTTTTTCCCCTTCGCTAAAATGGTGGGCATGCCCAATGTGTGATGCATTTGGCCCATGAGTTTGATACCCCTCGGCTAGAGGAACCTCAACTGTTCTTTTTTTTCTAGGTGCTAAAGACAAACGACTCATCAGAAAAATGAATTAAGTACATATATTTAAATAATTAAATAGATAGTGCCATCAGTCACTTTGGGTTTAGGGGTAACAACTGGAATAAGCCCATATAACTAAACCAGAGGTGGGTTTCAGCAGATTCTGACCAGTTCTGGAAAACCGGTAGTGGTAATTTTGAGTAGTAAATTACTCAATTTACTACTAAATTACTCAATTCAACCGGTAGTAAAAATTCTGACTGGCCCTGCCCCCATCTATTCTCTGCCCTCCAGTTCCCAGTTGATCGGGAGGAAATGTGGATTTTGCAGTATCCCTACCCTGGATTGGGTAGGGAATGGAGATTTTACAGTATCCTTCCCATGGAGTGAGGTGGGAATGGAGATTTTACAGTATCCTTCCCCTGCCACGCCTACCAAGACAAGCCCACCAAGCCATGCGATGCCTACCAAGCCACACCCACAGAACCAGTAGTAAAAATCTTTGAAACCCACCACTGAACTAAACTGAAAATTATTTAAACAAATATCCAAGAAGAGATCTCCCCATGTAAAGTTAATATCCTAGTCTTGAGTTTCAAAAAGGCTTCAAAAGACATGTAATGATCAATTTAGACTTTACTGATCTGAAAACCTATGATTATGGAGGCTGTAATCTTTTTTCACTATCTGGTTGGATTTGAATGCTATTGTTTCTTATGTGCTGCAATCTTATTGAAGCTTCAACTATCCCCAGTATTAATTACTACCTTGGAGTGAAAGGCAGTGGGAACAATAGTGATGAGAGGAAGGGGAAAAAATACGAGCCTTGCTGCATGTACTATACCAGCCTATTTTTAACTTATTTGCATATGGTAAAAATTGGTAGTTTATAGGGCTGAGATAAAATAAATAAATGCTTTCTTTTATCAGCTGTTAGAAGCTTCTCTCTTTCATTTTTTGCGTGTTGGTAGGATACCAAAAAGGGGAGAAAATAAAGTAAACAGGGACTATAACTCTAAATTAGAGTTATTCTGAAAATTAAATAACTCATGCTATATTGCACCAACAGATTATAAATTAAAATTTGAGGTTCTTTTCAATAGTGAAATCATGGACTAGACATTTTAGAAATCACAATGTTAAAAGTTTAATTTTTAAATAACTTTAGTGTAAATGTAAAAATGTTCCTTTAGTTATAATTTCCTATAATCTATAGAATCACTTCACATCCTATAGTTTTCTATATTTCCAAGGGGATCTTTTTAAAAAAGGGATTACAAAAGCATTGGCAGAGAAACTACAAGTAGTTTTCAAACAAAGCGGAAATGTTTTATAATAGAGCTGGTAAAATTCTACATTTCATGAAAAAGACATTCACAAGCAAACATTACTTCTAATTCTCTTATCAGTTAGACTCTGAAGGCCCATGAGATGTAGAGATACTATGAGTAGAGGTTTAGAGATACAAACTGAGGTTATTCCTGATTCTTTGCGAAATATCCAGTAGTTAATTCCTTACCAGTTTACCAATGTTTTAATACAGTGTTCCCCAACATTTCCAGGTTGACAGCCTGATATGGGGGTGAGGGGGGGGAGAGTGGATGGTTTTATGTGAGGGGCAGGGCAGGTGCATAGGCCTGCCATTTGTGCAATCGGGGCTGTGAGTGCCACAGCCTGCCACTCGCACGAACGATGCTACAAGCGCTGAAGCCCGCCGCTTGTGCGAGTGGGGCTAGACATGTGCTGGCCTGCCACTCACTTGGCCCGGTTGCAATAGGCCACGGCCTAGTACTGGGCCTCAGCCCAAAGGTTGAGAACCTCTATTCTAATACAAAGAACACTTAAACAAAGAAATCTGTGTTCTGGATTCCAACACTACTTCCAATCTGATTATACTGCACTATTTCAATCATCTTAGTCAATTAATCTTGACAATTATGAAGGAATTCTGACCCAGTGAATCACCATCTTAGTATTTTAAATTCAAGCCTTTCTAAGCAAAATTCTTTTTATTTTTCCTTAATATTAGCTAGATAGGAATTTTCAGTAGCAACAAATGCATTTTTAAAAACCACTAAAAAGAACAATACTGAAAACAAACATTAAAAACTTTCCAGTGTTTGTATGTATTTTACAAACACACTGATCAGATGCCAAAGTGGCAGCTGTGATCTTATAAAATTAAATCTAAAGACCAATATTATTTTTGCATTGTTAACTGTTTTATCGTAATAAACCCCAACTTGTTTTGGTGACTCTTGAAATTCAAGATAGTTGATTATCTCAGATTTATATATCCAAGTGTTAGAATAAATACCATAACCTTTCATTTTTCAAATCAAACAATATGGCCCTCGGGGTTTCAGCTGTGATGGTATTGTTCTTTGGAAAGAATACATGTTGCCTATTACGGCCTTCTAAATGTAGACGTATATATTTATATATTTACATGTGAATGTGCATGGCTGGGGAAGGAAAGAGAGAGAAAGAAAGACTTATGTACTATATACAATACTAAGTTATATAGAATAATATAATTAGACTTTCAAGCATATTTAATAATGTGGAAGTAAGGAGACCCCAGTGCATGGAAAATCAAAGGTAATTCAGAAAGAAGCTTTTGGTTAGATGGTTAGATATTACCACTGATGAATGATCATGGCCTTTTAAGCTCTCAGAGAAATAGTTACTAACAGACCATCCCAGCAAACTCTTGTCTAGAACATCATGAAGACTGAAAATGTTCATTCTTATGCTTTATATTAATTACAAAACACACCCTTTTATTCTGTGATACCATGATATTGTATGCTGTATCTTTTTAATTAAAAAGAGGTATCAGTATGAATCTCACTTACATTACATTCTTAAAGTTCCATAGAATTTTAAAGTTGGAAAGAGACACACAAGTCAAGCCTCCTATTTGGTGCAGAAATCAGATTCAAGTATCCCTAATCAATGTTTAGTTAGCCTCTGCTTGAGAACAGAGCCCATCACATCTCTAAGAAATTAGTTCTGATGGTGCAGGAATTTCAACTTTCTCTTTTTTAGACTAAATTTATATAATTACCTCAATGTTTTTTTTCATAAGACTTAAGTTTCTATCTCCCTATTTATGTTCATCTATCTTTTATGCAATGTTCCATTTTACCCAAAATCTATTTTAAATGTGGGACCTAGAATTGGACATTCAAGGTAGGGATCTATCAATGCAGAATACACTAGATGTATTATTTCTTTTGACATTTTCCTAAAATTCTCCACTCTCCAAGCTAAGCTACTCACCTGAAACCATTTTACTTCTGCTACCATTATTTCCAATTCATTCCCTTCATATTTGGAAAGGCTCACTATAGATATTCTTTTTCTGATGAAAATTATGAATATTAGACTCCCCTTTTATCCTGCATTTCAGAATCTTTGATAATATTATGGCTATAATAATAGCAATTTCTCCTCTCTTTAAAGCAGATAAGAAGATTCACACAAATAGATGTCAAAGAAGATTACTTCGTTTTTTTCAAATGGCATTGCCTGCTACTTAAAAGCTGTTCTTCCAACTGATGGTAGTGACATTAAGTCTGAAATCCATAGAGGCAGAAAAAAAAGAGTCAATATTAGGCATGTTTCTTTGTATCTTCTATATTTTTCAGCCTATTATATATTATAACATCACATTACTGTTGAATGTATTCAGGTATATTTCAAGTTTCATTAGAATTGTACTAAATAAGATACACCCTTTTGCTTTTTATTTTTTATTTTTTGCTATCCATAGAGCCAATTAAATTGTTATGACCAATCAATTGAGATAGGATCAATGAAATTCTTCAGAAGGTATGATTCTTGTTAAAAGTTTACGAGTCTAATAGGTGTAATACATAATCCAGTTATATCTGCACCTGCTCAACATGTTTCAGATTACAGAAGGCAGCACCTGCTTCCATTGCTAAGTGACTACTTCATGGTTTCCATGTGCAATTTAATTTGTCCAACTGCTTACATCAGCACAGACTGATTTAATAGATTTCAACCACTAACAGCCATTTACTGGACAAAGATTCAATCAAGGGGACATGTGTAGGCATTACGAATGCTTCTGCTTTAGTTCAATGCCTAGCCAAACCATGTCTCTGTCAGGAAAAGCTAAAAGGGTGACTTCAGAGCTAGGGAGATTAGGATGAGATCAACAGGGCGCAGTGGACCCCCAAAATAAGGGGAAAACAATCATTCTTTAAAATAAGTCAGTTCCTGATAATTACTTTTTAATTTGTGTGATGTTTTTAAGCTTTTAACAGTTTGGGGAAAGGGGAGAAGAACCATTACAATAATAGCCAATCAATTGCTGAATCTCAGGTCTGTTTCTACATAATTTGATTTTTTTTTAAAAAAAAAATTTAAAATAGTGACATCGACACAAAATACAAAAGTGAATATGTGTTCTCTAAAAAAGGATATATGCATCAAAAGTCAAAGAGAGAAGAGGCAGAGTGAAATACTACCCTGTACTCTACCTTAGAGTACAGGGTAACCTGTACTCTTAGAGTACAGGGTAACTACCAAATATATTTTGTTGAATTGAGCATGTATGAGATATATACAATTGGGCTGTAAATCAATTAGGAACATTGTTATTTTCTCACAATGTCTGTGTCTAATTTTTCCCTCAAGAAATTATAAATTATGTAGAAATTTTACATTAAAAAACTGTTGTCAAAGCTGCATCTTGTATTTTAAAAAAATCCTTGTCTTATTATTTAATCGTCTGGACTGCTACTACAATTATCCTAACAGGACTCTAATTCTCTGCATGAAGGGGTCATAAAATGTGAAGCAAACATTTGATACTGAAAGCAGCAGACTACTCTATTTCATCTAACTTGCTTTAACCATATGCTTCACATCTATATATAAATGTAAATGTCAAACAGGTTACTTAGTTATAATAATTGCCACAAACTAATTCCATGTGGATGATACTCTGTTTTGCTGTTAAACTAATTAAGCACGTGTAGGAAATCCCAGACATACAAAACAATTTTTGTCAGCAAGCAATCATAACAATGGATCTAACACACCATGTTGCAATAGATTATTTTAGCAAAATGTCAGATTTTTACAGGGTAGCCTATGGCCTACATTCATCAACAGATACTTCTCAGGCCTTATTTATGTTTGTTTTTGTTTTAACAAATTTACAGGAGAAAGATGATTACATCTTATTTTACCTTTTTTGTTCCTGTTGTTAAATAACCTATATTCCTGTCTCCCAATTTATTTATTTGTTTCTTTGTTGTATTTAAGAACCACCCATCACCTTCACAGAGGAATCTGGGTAGTGTACAACAAAATATTAAAAGCAGGAGAAAAAGGTATTTAAAATTTAAAAGAGGCAAGAGATGTTAAGAATTAATTAAAAGGCAGCTGTAGGACTTTCAGACCATCAACACCACAGCTGCCTGCTCATCTGCATGCCCCAGCAAGGACACAGAACCATGGTTTTAAGGAAGGCCAGAAGAGGGGGAGAACACCTCACCTCTGGGGAAAGTGTATTGCACAGGGCAGACAACAACAGAGAAGGCTGTCTTCCTGGACCCCAATTGGAATTCTTTGGCTGACAAAGTCCACAACATAACCTTCCCTGTTTGATTGGATGGTTAATCAGGATGAATATGATTCCGTAGATAACCTGGCTCCATGCCATTTTGGATTTTAAAGGTCATAACCAACATCATGAATTAGGTCCAGAAGCAAACAGGCACTTAATGCAGATTGTGCAGCAGAGGTGTTACTTGCACCATTCTTTGGGCACCCAAGATTGTCTACAGTCACATTTTGTGCCAGCTGAAGCTTCAAGGACAGCCCCATGTAGAGCATGTTGCAACAGTCCAAACAGGACATGTTTTACATCCTCACATCTCAAGGTGACATGTATTCACAGAGTTGTATGTACAGTATAACACCATTCCTTGTTGCAGTGACTTACTCTATCTTTTTAGAAACATGATACCTAATTTGTTTGCTCATGTATGTACTGAAGTTGGTACATTTTACCAACAGTGTTGGCCCACATAGTTTCATCTATGTGGGCCTTTTCCTATAATATTTCCCCCCCCTAAATGCTTCAGGAAAGAAACAGCCATTATAATAATATTTCTTTCCTCCCTAATGGGACACCAGATAGTAGATCAAATGATGACATTCATACCAAGTGCCCTTTGGTATTTTACACATGCCCATTCACATATCACAAGTACTCCATTTCAAAGAATGTCAGAGCTGGAAAGAAATACATGCTGGATGCAGTTCTGTTAAAATATTTTGGGCAGATATATATACAGCTTTTGAGGATCTGTTCTAGTAAATAACATATTTCTCTAGAGCCATGGTGGTGCAGTGGTTAGAATGAAGTATTACAGGCTAACTCTGCCCACTGCCAGGTGCTCAATCCTGATGGGCTCAAGGTTGACTCAGCCTTCCATCTTCCTAAGGTTGATAAAATGAGGAACCAGATTGTTGGGGAAAATATGCTGACTCTATAAACCGCTTAGGGAGTATTGTAACACTCTATGGAGCAGTATATAAGTCTAACTGCTATTGCTAATATCATTTCACGAGGCAAAACTATTCTACCATTTGACAGGTCTTGCCATCAGAAAATTCCTAGTAATATCTAGTTTGAATCTATTTTCCTGCAGTTTTGACCCATTACTTCAAATCCTGAATTCTGGGATAGCAGAAGAGAAGTCCATCCCTTCTCTTACATGAAAATTGCTACCACATCTGTTCCCCTTCTGTTCTGAAGCTATAGCTGATTTGGTGTTTTGTTCCTGATAGGAAAACATGGACATGTTATACAGACAACTAGTTAATTTGATAAGGAAATAACTAACAGTGGCATCAAATCTGTGAAGGGGTATTAAGTCCTGTATTTATCAGCTATTACATTTTTGTGTTCAGAGTTCTTTTGACTGATCTAGAATGTCTTCTTGCTGCAATCTGACTGACTTTTTTGTATATTGAATTGACTAATTTTATCTGGGCACCCATCCCTAACCCCATGTTATCCAAATAGAACCAGATGTACTCACTAGTTTGCCTGAAATTAAGCAACTGCATTAAAATCCTTTTCTATTAGATGCCAGTTAGTTTCATGGTCAGACTACATGAGCGGTTACCTAACTTTGCAATAAATAACTTATCAGATCTCAAATTTCATATTAGGGCTGGATCACTGAATCCAAATACACAATAGTAATTGATGCAATTGCTTCTTTGACATTTTTTTTAAAAAAAGGAATGATCACCAATTTAATGCTTTTCCGCATAGATTTCTTTCCTTCAAGACTTGAAAAATATTTTTGTTGGAAATAATAATATACTAAAACTGGCATACACTATATATTACACAAAATACCATAAAAATAATATTTAGCTACTTGCTAATTTAAAATGTAAAGCATGGTCAGGAAAGACCACAAATAATCGTCCAATGTGCAAAAGAACTGAAGCTAAACACTAAAGACTAACATCTTTAATTATTTTTCAGCTAATACGAAACAAATTGAAACTTACAGTTGTGTGAATTTTTTCTTCAGGCAATAGTTAAAAAAGTGTAGCTGGTAACATTCTCATCTTTAGCTTTCAAGCGGTGACTGCTTGTTTTTTCACTTCTAGGGCTCTAATGTCTGAGATTATACAGAGCTTCTTTATAGTTCTCCACCAGATATTTGTCATGTTTGAAATTTCTGTTTAAGTCACTCATACATTATTCAAGACATTTTTCTAACAAAACTATAGAGCTGAAACCATGTTCCCACAGAATAAAAAGCACTTAGAGCTTCTACTTGAACTTAGGACATCTTGAGTTACTATTCACACATGACATTTTTTTTAAATGTCTGGGGTCATTAAGGCCCAATTCGCATATTTGAATTTTAGAGAGGATCTTTTTTATAATTGATATGTGGACATTAAAGAAACAGTAAATTAGATCAAAAAAGAAGTAACCCGCTGAAGACAACTGATGTGGGTGATTTTTTTTTCAAGTTTTCTTTTGAACATGCAGTCCAGAAATAGTAAACCATCAGATTGAAAATATTATATATTAATATGTACTTATGAGCAGAAATGAAAAAACATGATTTGTTTGATTTGTTTTTGACACTGCTTTGAGTTACCTGATTGAAAGATTAGATACAAAAAAACCCCCCAAAAAACAGAAATACATACAGCAAGGAAACCCTGCAAATAAGATATGCTTGGTCCCTAATAGTCCACCCAGCTTCTCATAGATTTATAATGTACAGACCATTGGGCTACAAAATCTTAACTATGAAAATCTGGATATTCATTAGACAGTAATAAAGTAAATGTTTTGTTCCCATGTAGTTTTTCTCCAGATTTCTGCAGCCAGTTCTGACAGCTCTAACAGCAGCATCTCAGCTATAGAAATACACATAGAATAAATTAAGATACCTATACCAAACCAATATGTTTGATTTAAATTTCTTGATCAAGATTAGGAAAGCTAAATCCTGTTTTGAGCCATTTTCAGTTCTTTAAAATGGCATAAACTTATTTCTGTAGTAATTCCAGTAATTTGTTTTATTTATGGCATCTGCACATTGTTCCTGGAGAATGATCATAATTAACTTTCCCCCTGAAATACTTGTCATGTAAGAAACATATTGAGTAACAATCTGCCAACAGCAAAATAAAAACAAAATAAAAAACAAGTATTGGATGATCCTTTATATCTCAAAGACCCCCACAAAGAAGTGGAGGGTCAATCTATTCTCCAAAGCACCTGAAAGCAATGGGTGGAAACTAATCAAGGAAAGAACCAACCTAGAAATAAGAAGAAATTTCCTGACAGTTAGAACAATTCATCAGCGGAATGGCTCGCTTCTAGAACTGTGATGGCGAACCTATGGCACGCCTACCAGAGGTGGCTTGCAGAGCCCCCTCTGTGGGCATAGATGTCATTGCCAGATGCTCTTCTGGTTTCTGGCATGCACATTCCTGCACTTACCATTTGGTTTTTGTGTTTCTGGCGTGCGCATGCACGCCTGTTAGCTAGTCTTCGCGCACTCAGGAGCACTGGAAAAATGTAGACCAGCTGGCTAGAGTGCACATGCGCGCCAGCCACCTGATCTTCAAGTTTCCAGTGCTCCAGTGCATGCAAAGACCCGCTGGCCAGTTGGCATGCGCATGCCAGAAAACCGAAGGCCAGGTGGCCGGTGCGCACATGCCTACCAGGCAGCTGGTCTTTGGGTTTCTGGTGCTCTGGTGTGCCCTTGCACGTTCTGGTTTCGGCACTTGGTGCTGAAAAGGTTCGACATCAATGTTCTAGAAGCTGTAGGTACTTCAACACTGAAGGTTTTTAAAAAGAGATTGGATAACCATTTGTCTGAAATAAGATAGGATCTCCTGCTTAAGCAGTGCCTTGGCTTAGAAGACCTCCAAGGTCCCTTCCAACTCTGTTATTTTGTTTTCACCATGTTGGATGGAAACAATTTCTAAGGAACAATTACTGTAAGCAGTTTCAAAAACTGCAAAGGGCTTTTGAATGTGTTCCTGGATATAAAACAGGTAATTACTGTTACCAAGAAACTCAAAACTACAAAAACGCTCGTGTTCATAACGTGTTTAGCTTACCAGTGCTATAAATACATTTCTATGAACTTGGTTTGACACCAGAACTTCTATAATAAATGACTAAAGCTTTCATTACTAACAAACTTATTCTTTTCTACCTACTTCAAAAGAATCATTCAGAAGAACATATACCATATTCATTAAAGGAAGATGGCACAAATGTAAGCCGATCCCCTGCCCCAAAGGAAGAACAGATGGAAAAGAAAACAAAGGAATATAAACAAAAATTCTGAACAATTTCCAGCTTCCTTGACTTTCCAACCCCTGGATAAGGCTGTCCATTCCATTTGAAACTACTCTTTAAATTTTTCCCTTCTCTAATAAATGTCCACATTAGCATATGCATATATGTATATCTTGTATATATGAGCATAAGTGTGACTTTATTACTAGCTACAGTGTTGATTAAAATTGCCTATAAAATATAGTATCCGGCTCTTAAAATTAAGTGGTATCCCACATACCTATACCAAACATTCTGTCCCACTGATGGAAAGATTCTACACCTATTAGATATGAAATCCTATTCTTACTTCCACTTTATTGCTCAGAAACGAGCAATGAAAAAGATGCTGGAGATGGACTAGCATATAGCTGAAAAAGAGGAGGGAAAGGGATATAACAGGGCAGACAGAACAGGATGTGATGAGGAAAACAAATTGAGGGAGGAGAGATGAGACGAACAGGCAACTGGGACAGAGAAGGAAAGAAAAGGGAAAGGCAGATCAACATGGACTAAAATACATTTTGTAAATAATGGCCCCTCCTGTGTGAGTGGCTAATTTTCAAAGGGATTCATGCTCTTCACACGATAAGTACCCCCATCTCTCTCACACACACACACAAACACACTTCCTCAACTTCCCTGCACATGCAGTACTTTTCATACTCTAAGAGAAAACAATTTAATGAGAGATCCTGAATACTGCAGATTAGATACACAAAACATTCTTCTTGCATTGGGTCTTGATTGATGTGGCTAGAGATACTTTCTAACATTTGTCTACATTAGAAGCTAATAAAGTGATCTCTTGTTCTAATTAGACAAGTGAGGGTGAGAAAGAAACTGAGAGTCATGGCACACTTCATTTTAGGCTTGTGTTTTTATTGAGAAATGATATTTTTCCAACTAAATTGCTATTTAAAAAATCATGATGATATTTGACCAGACTGGGCTACATTTCATGGCTTGTAATCCTTTGCTCTTTCTATGCTTTTTAAATTCCAGATGCATTCTGGTTTGGAGTAATTAGAAAAAAATTTACAGCAATAGCTTGTGGCTATTTTAAAAAAAATTAAACTCCCTTCCTTTCTGTCAGTGCCCTTCTTGACCCTTCATTATTAAAATTTTATACTATGTGCGTAGCCTATGTTCAAGTCTGTTCGGTTTAGATCCTGGACAGCCTAAAGCAAAAAATAATTGAAATATAAGAAGACATTCACTCTAATGTTTGTATCATTTTTATTCCTAGAGTTGTTGAGTGCAGCAACTTCAATTTCAACGTCACAATGGCTGCTATTCAAATCAGCAGCCATACTGAAAGAAAACTTAAAAAGCCCCGTGGCATTTAACATGGTGCAACAGCAAAGAATTTACAGAATTTGGGATGTAATTTGTCATCCGTAATCAGGCATCCACCATTAATTATGATGCTTTAAATTGCTTGGCTATTCCTGTTTATCATTTAGTACTATTCCTCTTACTGTATAAGTGATGTAATTTATGACCAACTTCCAACGCTTGGCCAATAAATTACAATCAACTTGAAAGTATTTATAAGCTTTATTAATCAATGATCACTAAATAAATATTTTCATTTTTCCTCTCCAGAAACACCGAAAAGCTAAAACCTAGTACAACTCTTAAGAAGTTGGTTTCAAAAGTGTTTTAAAACATTTTAAAGTGATTGTCAAATATCTGTCCTTGAATGAAAGGAACTGTGCTATAGGAAACAAAATATAACTTACATTTGCAAAGTTTAGCCCTAGTTGAGTACAAGGTAATAAACACTGGATAGCTGGCAAAGCTATGAAAACCCAGGATGGGCCTCTCTTGAAAATGAAGGGCAGACAGATGAACATAAGTGCATACTGCAACACAACTCCACATGCCAATATAGATTAGTAATAATGAACAGATATGCTCTAGACATATCAACAGCACAGTATTTCAAATCAAATGTATCCCTATGTCCACATACTAATAAGTATGTTCAATGGTAGAAGATCATTAGCTCAGTTTTATCTTTCTAATACTTTAATTTTTAATTAATTTTACTAGTTGGTCTGTAGCTGCAACCAGCTTACAGAATTAATTAACTCTACTTTAGCTTTTAATTACAATGTAATAGCTAATTAAACAAAGGGGGGGATACTTATCACAGATAATGCACTATAAAACTCCACGTGTCAATTATAATGTATCTCTTTTATGCCTCTCTGCTACAGTTCCAAACAATCTTGATTTACAAGTGTTTAATGTGAATTTCCATTTTCTTATTTACAAAAGAATTTCATTTCCAGAAAGATGAAGGTTTCTTCTAACACCTTAAAAATGTACACCAGGAAAGCACTGAAACTTTTTTTAAGCATTGTAAAACCATTTCTTAAAATTTCATCTATGATTAGCACACCTTTTCTGTATTTGCAACTAGCAGTTTCTCTCTAAAAACACAGATATAAAATATTTCTATGAAAAGTTATCTGGGTATCTGCTGAGGTTTTTCCTTGATTCCTAGCCCCATATGCCCCATATGCTGCTATAGGTATCACAACTTCACAAAAGGCTATCATGCTTTCGTGAAATATAGCATCTCTATAGAAGTGCTATGCAGTATCACATCATATGACACAGGGATAGGATCTAATGTGGAATATTAAAAGAGTATTCATTCCATAGCTCTCTTGTCTGCTTATGACCACTATCTATTACACAGGCTGAAGCCAAAATGTTTTAACTATATCATATGGCAAATCTGCTATGTATAGGAGAAAATGTTAATAGTTAAGCAAGAGTTTAAACCAGTGGTGAAATTCATTTTTTTTTACTACTGGTTCTGTGGGTGTGCTGTGGCTTGGTGAGCGTGGCTTGTTTTGGTGGGTGTGCTGTGGCTTGGTGGGCGTGGCAGGGAAGGCTATTGCAAAATCCCATTCCCTCCTGATTCCTGGGGGAAGGATATTGCAAAATCTCCATTCTCACCCCACTCTGGGGCCAGCCAGTGGTGGAATTTGCTGGTTCTCCAAACTACTCAAAATTTCCGTTACTGGTTCTCCAGAACCTTTCAGAACCTGCTGGATTTCATCCCTGGTTTAAACCCTTATAAAGATTAAAGATGTAATCTTTAAAGTAAAATGAGCTTGTTTTGAATATACACAAGAAAACATTAATATAATTATTATAGATTTTGTTTCTTGCAGTTTGGAACTTAGATCTATTTAGGTCACTTCTGAATGTAATTCATATTTATTCCAAGCAAATATTGTCTTAGTCACACAATATACTAGTGAAAAACAATCTTACGCCCAGAGTTTGTTTAGTAACTACTTTGGTTAGCAACCATTTGCAAATATAACAGTAATAAGTAGTAATAAGGGGAACATGGTGGCTCAGTGATTAAGATGCTGAGCTTGTTGATCTAAAGGTCGGCAGTTCAGTGGTTCAAATCCCTGGTGCCGTGTAATGGGGTGAGCTCCTGTTACTTGTCCCAGCTTCTGCTAACCTAGCAATTTGAAAGCACATAAAAAATGCAAGTAGGAAAATAGGGACCACTTTGGTGGGAAGGTAACAGCGTTCCGTGCACCTCTGGCCTTTAGTCATGCTGGCCACATGATCACGGACAGCACTGGCTCCTCAGTTTTGAAACGGAGATGAGCATCACCCCCTAGAGTTGGGAACAACTAGCACATATGTGCAAGGGGAACCTTTTCCTAAATAATAATAAAATTCTCTCCTTTTTTTTGACTAATGCATACTCTTTATGACCAAATTTTGTGCACTTCTCAACAAATACTGTCACAGCTGATTCAGAATTTCATCTGAATGAGAGGGCAGCAACCAGTAATTTCAGTAACATATTAACAACCATTTTACTCAGCAATCTGGTCATTGGAATGGAACTCAACTAAATTAGGTCCACTAGTAAAATAAAATATATTTATTCTGGAATTTAACATGACATAGACAGAGAGCAGGGATAAGAATCTCTTTAATTGATGACTATGCCAAATTGCTTCCCCCACCCCCATGTCAATGTATAAAATGATCTGGTTTTTCAGGATGTGCAAAACCATTTTCAAGAAGGATTCATCAAATGTGTTCGTTAACATATCCAAAACAAACAATAACGCCAATATACAAGTTCTCTGATAAAACATATTTAGAAAGAATAAACAACAATAGGCATCTCCTCCCATTAATCTTGAAATAGCATATTAGTTACTAGGGCAACAGCAGCAACCACAGAAGATAAAGTCTCCTTCTTGTCTAGTTCAACTTACAGTGATTTCATGCACATCTGCAAATAGTATGCAGCAATATAGAAGTGTTCTGCTGTTGCTTTCTTCTGGGATATTTATCTAAAAGCTCTGTTATATTCCATGAAGGTTTTCCATCCCATTACTAACCAGGCTTGACTCTGCTTAATTTCTGAGCTTAGAAACTGCCTGTCAAAAAATTCAAAGGCTGCGATTATGACTGCCTGGTAGGGAGACCTTTATACTTCTTCAGTAGCAATTATTCCACCACAAGGAAATGCAATAAAATGCTTTTAAAACTGATATGGTGATATTCATTTTGATTTAGCACACTCACCTGGTCACACAGCTGCTTATTTTTGGATCTGGCACCATAGAGCCTTTGCTAACCAGGTCAAGGGTTGCCATTGTAGAGACTACAGAATCTTCTCTCACATCTTCTAATCTTGTTTATTACCTCAGTACTCCTTGCATCAGGAGAGTATTGGCATGTCTCTACTGCATCAGATAACTCTTCTACTATTAAGCAAGTCATGGCCAATAGACAGTGTTTCAGATACATATGTTGGCAAGCATGGTTTAGTGTTCTGAAAGCCATACTCCTGTTTCATCTATTTTAATCCAGTTTCATTTCCTCACTAGGAACTAGGACAGACCTAGGCATTTTATGGCCCATAAGCCACATCCAACCATTCGTCTCTCTCTGTCCAGCCTGAAGCATTAGCAGCATTAGGGCGGGAAGGCATCAGGGGATGGGATGGCATCATTGGTGGGCAAGGGAGTATCAGGGGATATGGCATTGGCAGAGGGCAGGGTGGCAGTGGAAGTCCTCCTTAACAGTCCCATTTTTCTCAAGTGATTCTTTGGGAAAATTGGGAAAATTATTTGCCCACCCCTGAACTAGGAAATGCTTGTGGTACAGTCAACTGGAGTTTAGGATATGCATGACCAGGTTGACCATGGGAAGAGTGTTTGATTCACTCTAGTCCACTCTAGCCCTGCTAGTCCAGTTCTGACTGTATAATGGGTCAGAATTATACAGTCAGAATTGACCTGGATGATTGAGAGTCTCCATAGACAACATCTGACCTAGAAAAGTTCATTGTGTCAGTCAAGCTATGCTAGGAACATGATCCAATTCCAATGGGAAGTCATCACTTTGTATACTTTGATGAATATTTCTCAGGCCGTCTAGCTACATTTGCATTTTCAAAGCTAAACCAGAATACAAAATTAATACAGAAATTATTTTCAGAAAATAATACACTTTCTCATAATTGCTACCCTCTGCTGGGATCCATACATTCTTTATTGCTATCCATATAAAAATACTTTTGTAGTTGAAAGACTAAATTACAGATACAGTAATTCACATGAAGCTCTGTATTATCGAATGTATAGCTTTCAGGGTGTACTTAGTTCTATCATTAAAACATATTTAAGTGCTATATAATGATTTAGATCCAATGTTTGTCCTACTGCTGTCTTTTATTTCAGAAACAAGGAACTTTCAGTTATGTCAAAGACAGAATTATTACAGATTTCAGGATAAAAATCACCATATCAGCAGCATCTCTTAATCCCTAAGCTCAGAGTATGGCACCTATTCATGATGCCACAGCTATTTTTTGGTATGGTCAAATCCAGAGGTGGTATTCATTTACTTTCTCTACTAGTTTGCAAATGTCCATGTGTGTCCACACATGTGCCCAGCCTTCCGCGTATGTGTTTTGCTGGTGCACGCACGCACCTTCCATACATGTGCCCAGCCTAAAAAACATGCCTAAATAGGATGGCATAGAGCCGGGGTGGTTGGGCTGGCCCACTCTGGATTTCTGCTACTGGTTCGGGCGAACTGGTCTGAACCACCTGAATACCACCTCTAGTCAAATCCTCATAGCTTCTTTCCTGCCTTCTTAGTTATGAAGAATACACCATTGGTTAGAGAAATAAAGCAGGAAACTGTTCATAAGGCTAATATGCATCAAGAAAACCTCCAGTGCGTGCCACTTAAAAGCTAATGGTCCCTCAAGCCGGAGAATCGAAGAAGAATGAGGGTTCCACATTTTTAGCTTTGACCCATTATGTGAAACAAAACCCTAAAGGAGCAGCTTTACTAATACAAGCCAGTTGAGTCTTCATTTCATTTAAGCCATGCTTGCTTACATAAGAGAAAGATCAATAGAAAGAGACAGAGACTTGACCTCAACCCACCTGCTGAGATCTTCTGAATAGCACATTATATTATGAAATAGGCCCCCCTCCATAGCTGCATTCCTCCTGCTACTGTTATCTATCACTAACTGCCAATTATAATACAGACATATTTTGTAAAACATGATCCATCAAAGTCTCAACTGTGCTTTAACAGAAAATGTCAGGAGAAGATTATGGCATGTATATTTAACCCATTAATACATTGCACATCATGGCATTCCAGTAGCTATGAAAACATTCAGAAGACAGTGCAGTAAAAACGTGTTTGCAAAAGATTGATTAGATATGAATTTATACTACTATTCCTCATTGTTAGAATAAAAAATAAATTGGGGGCACACTCATGATGATCTTCAACATGAACATATATTTCAATTGGTCTGACTTTGCCCTGTATCTAGTCAAATTCCAAATTTATTTTCCAAATCTCCATTATCTATAAGGCAAAAAAATGTAGAACTACACCAGGGCCTTTTATGAAATGTATTGTGTTGTGTTGTGTAGTTCTCACTCTTATGGGTGATACGTGTCTTCCTCAATCTCAGGTCCTCTATTAGAAGCCTGGGTGTTTGAGGGTTTTGAGTAGTATCTTAGCTGTTACCAACACTGCACTCTTCTGGAAAGGGAGTTCTGATGTTCTTCCTGGGATCTGTTGGAGTTACTCTTCCACCTGAGAAGACACAGGTGCTTTTACCAGCTCTGGAAACACTTTGGCCTTCATTTTACTTATCTAGTTCTTTCTGCAGGCTCTGATACTTTTCCAGATTCTCATACACTTTCTTCCTGATGTTTCAGTCATTTGGCACCACTACGAAACAAAGAGAACCTTTATATATGTAAAGATAAATATGCATATTGACAGAAGCAGAGCGCCATATACTGCAGCATTCTATTAGACTCTTCCTTTTCTGATTAGTGAATAAGAACACGGATCTCCAAACCCCAGGTCACCCAAGAGGTGAGTGACCATGTGAAACTGAATTTACATAAGTGGCGGGTGCGCGAATATGCTCCCACCACTTGTGCAGAACCATCCTATCTCCTATGCTACTGCCACCGCTTCTGCCACCGCCATCAGTCTGCCAGAAATTATGGAGATCACTGAATACATTTTTCTAAATTCTATTTGAGTTGTGACCAATAGGCATAGCCAAAGAATTTTTAAAAAGCCATTGGTGACTAATTTTAATTTTTAATTGTTCAGATCTAGGAGGTATCTTCAGCATCAAATCAAGTCAGTTTGACTTTTTTTAAAGTGCTCTTTACATACACCCAAATATGTTTTCCAAATAATCATTCTACTGAAGGCAGGATATTTTATTTATTTATTTAATAAATTTGCATGCCCGCCCAACTTGCAGCTGTAACTCTTGGGGCTAGCACTGGATTAAAAGTAAGTCAACAAAAAGTAATAGAAATAAATAGAAAAGAAAAGAAAATATATCTGAAGCGAACCCCAATTGCCCTCTTAACCCTTACAGAACAGGCTCAACTAGTGCTCTAACCAATGCCCAGGCTCATTAACATATTATGGGAAGGCAGCAATGTTCCACTGGGCAAGTCCTACAACAGAGACCCATAGTACTCTATAATGGATGCTTGTGTTGAAGCTCTGGTTACATGTCTTTGGGACAGTCCTTTGACAGTTTTCATTATCCTATAGAGAGCAAATTTTGCTCAATAACTTTGGTAGCCCAAACAATTCATATGTAGAAACATCACTTATTTTCTTTTTCGGTAGGGACATAAATCTGCTGTTATATTAATAAAGCAAAGACTTTGAGATATTGTCATATTAGTTCAGTGGCTTCTAAATCTTTCTGACCTGAGCTTCATTTTGTCAAGACTGTCTTTTGGTAACTGCTACTTGTAAGTTCATGCTTATGTCAACTGTGATAGTACCGTGTTTCCCTGAAAATAAGACCCTGTCTTACATTTTTTTGAACCCTGAAATAAGCGCTTGGCCTGATTGGGCTTATTATCAGGGGATGTCTTATTTTGGGGGAAACGGGGTATCTAGCCATTTTATATTCTGTCAGAGTCTCTCAATAGTCTTCCATTTCTCTAAGCATCAGGATCTTCTCCAACGATTCTAGCCTTTGCATTTTATGTTTAAAACATTTAAGTTTTAACTTCATTTTTAGTGCTTCCAGTAGGCAGTCAAATTTTACTTTCTCTAATATATGGTTTTGATCCAAAGCACTTGAAACCACTTTTTTTTAAAAAAAATTCAAAGACAGCAATTTTTCTTAATTCAGGTTTTCTTTTGGTCCAGCTTTCTCGGCCATATAATACCACTGGGAAACAATATTTACAATATGACATCTTGTTGTCATTGTACTGTGATGTCTCTGAGTTTAATACTTTTTCTAGAGCCATCATAATCTTTCTCCCAAACTACAGATATCACTTTGTATCTTGCCCACCATTGCCCCCTTTGTGAAATTTTGAACTTAGGGAAATAAAAGTCTGCTACTGCTTCAACTTATTCTTGGTCTACTTGCACTGGATCAGCACTATTGCATTATGTTTTTAGATAATAATATTGAACAGCAGTTCAGTTTTTGGACTCTATAAATTTTAAGAAGAGATTCCTTAAATCCTCCTTGCTTCCAGTCATCAGCCTATGTGAGGTTGCCAAAGACGCTCCCATTCCAAACTCTGTTTCGTCTAGTCTATCATTTCTCACGGTACATTTTATATATAAATTAACAATTCACACTTTCAGCTCACATAGCTTTATCTTACTTATCAAGCCATTTTGGTATCTTTTGATAACTTTCCAGCTCTTTATCTTAGTAGCAGCTACACAGCTATCAAACTACTTTCATAGTTTTACAACACCCAGCAGAAAAGATGCCTCTCTGGTTGATTATTTGTCCATGTAATGAACATGGGCGAAGAAATGTGGAGCACATTTTCTGATTGCATTTTTATAGTAAGGCCTGCCAGGAATTCATTGCATGCAGGATCTGATCTTGGTCGGTTACTGGGACCAGAGGTTTTGTCTTCCAAACTTTTGGACTCGTGATAGAGCCCATCTTCAGGGAACTTCTGTCTAGCCTTCTCTCTAGTTGCCTGAAGATGGGGTCCAGCATGAGTCCAAAAGCTCTGAAGACAAAACCTCTAGTCCTGGTGATTGGCCCAGATTGAATCCTGCAACATCCTGGGACATGTGTATTTGCCTTCATTCGTAATTCATTGCATCTATATTTTTAAATTCCATCCTTTAAACTTTGTCTTATAAATTTGTCTTTTGTATGGATTTGATGTAAATTGTCCACTGTCTCTTTGGGGGGGGGGGGAAGGGGGAAGGGAGGGAGAGAGAGAGAGAGAGAGAGAGAGAGAGAGAGAGAGAGAGAGATATGGATGTGAATCTGCATGGCAGTGCATTCCGTATTTTATGTTCAGTGTGTGATGAAAATTAAAATCACAAGGATGCCTTTTTCTCTGGCTATCTTTTTCTCAGCAGCTCATCAAAAAAAGGAAGCAAGTTGCTGAGGGAAACAGTCTTATAGGATCATGGTTATTTTGAAGTCACTATTGTATTGTATTTGTGTTGTGTTATTGGTTCTTGCAGCTATATCTTTTGTTTCATTTATTGTTTCTTAGCTCCGGAGTATTGATTATAATAAAACTTTTTTTTCTTTTGCTTTTGAATGTCATATATACCTCATGCAATTATTTTAAATGCTAACACATGTGGTACAGTTCAGCCTATATATGAACAACACATTGTACTTAGCAAAAATCTTTTAAGTTAACTGAATTACAACCTTTCTCTTATAATTACTATTATAAAACTGCTGAAACATTCTAATTAAAAAGTAAAATGTACTATCGGCGTTTTTTCTGTTAAATCTCAGTGGGTTTTATAAGATAGATCTGTGCAGAGAGAAATTGAAAAAAAACCTTCAAAAACCCTGAGTTCAATGGTGTTTGCTGTAAGGTAAAAGCAATAGGAAAGCAATTATTATAATTCAGAGTTGGAAGGGACCTTAGAGGTCTTCTAGTCCAACCCCCTGCTTTGCAGGAAGCCCTACACCTTTTCAGACAAATGATTATCTAATCTCTTTTTAAAAACTTCCAGTGTTGGAGCATTTACAACTTCTGGAAGTAAGTTGTTCCACTGATTAATTGTTCTAACTGTCAGGAAATTTCTTCTTAGTTCTAAGTTGCTTCTCTCCTTGATTAGTTTCCACCCATTGCTTCTTCTTCTACCCTCAGGTGTTTTGGAGAATAGTTTGACTCCCTCTTCTTTGTGGCAGCCTCTGAGATATCAGAACACTGCTATCATGTCACCCCTAGTCCTTCTTTTTGTAAGACTAGACATATCCAGTTCCAGCAATCATTCTTTATATATTTTAGCCTCCAGTCCCCTAATCATCTTTGTTGCTCTTCTTTGCACTCTTTTTAGTGTCTCCACATCTTTTTTACATCATGGCGACCAAAATTGGATGCAGTATTCCAAGTGTGGCCTTACCAAGAAATTATAAAGTGGTATTAACACTTCAAATTCTGTCCCTCTGTTTATGCAGCCTAGAAATGTGTTGGCTTTTTTTGGCAGCTGCAGCACACTGCTGGCTCATATTTAAATGATTGTTCACTAGGACTCCAAGATCCCTCTCACACTTAACAATTAATAATTGGATTAACAATTGTGTTAATCCAGTAAATTCATGGCAGGTGCTCCTACTCTTTAGAACACCGCTTGGGGGGAGGGGCGGGGCGCAAAAGCCCTACAAAGTAGGTATATACAAAGGTATGAAGGCTATTGCTTAGCGCATTGTAAGCCGCCCTGAGTCTCTGGAGAAGGGCGGCATATATATTGAACTAATAAAATGAATGAAATAAATAGATATTTGTATATATGTATGTATTTCTGGTTGCATTAAAAAAACAGATTTTCCAGCTTATCCAGTGCAAAATTGATGTCTTTGATGTCATGTAAATAGGTTGTAATTCTATGAAACATGAGTAACTCTCCTGTTATAACCTTACTTATGCCACTGATAATTGCAGCAATAGTAATTAATAATAATAAATGATTAATAATTCAGACCAGACAAGTAGAATTCAAAGCTGGGCCAGAATTCCTTCATAAAGTTTAATTAAAAAAAAATATGGTCCAAAGAGACACTCAAGGTATTCCTGGAAGATCAAAATAACAGAATGACCTGATGGTGCATATAGAGTTAGCCACAGCATGGCGATGCCTGGGGTAAGTACAAATCTGATCAGGGGGGATAGAAAACTCCAAAACATACAGACTCTTTGAATACAAAGGGTGGGGATAGCTTGGAGAAGGGCTAGTTTAACATCCTTCCCATTTCAGGAATCACTATTACAGCAAGCAGTATATGCAATAAGTGCTATTACTATTTCCAAGCTATAGCCATTCAGCTTTTGCTTCCATGCCAAGCAAAGGGTCCATCACATCCAAAGCATTGTTTCATTGCTGAAATACTCTTACTATGTATTAGGATTTTCCCCTAATATATAACTGAAATTTATTCACTGTAGCTTAAATCTACTATGTCTTAGATAATAGCTTAGATACCAATGATTTTAGTGTAGCTGACTTGCGTGCTATACTAAGAATCAAACTTCAGCAATTCCAGTCAAAACAATGGTTTTTGTTTTAATTCTTTGGAAGTAGGATATTGTCTTTGTGTGTCTTCTTCAGACTTCTTTACCAAAACCTCAGGTGAGGTTTTGATAAAGAATTCTGATTTCATATTTGGTAACACAGTGGCTATATGATTTATACACTGAAAAATCTGCACTGGCTGTTAACTGCTTACTGTCACAAGTCAAAGCGTTGACATTGCCCTAGAAAACTTGTAAACAGTTTAGGACCTGACCATGAGACCATGTCTGTCATTGTGCCTCATTTCAAATTACCAGGAGATGACCTTCTCATAAATCCACTGTTGGAAGCCTGACTATCTGGTGTGTGGAAAAGCAATTTTTATATGGCACTCCCTAGAAAGTTGCAAGTTGGCCCCACTCTTTAATCTCTTCCACCATGCTTTTAACTGTTATTTAATTTCATTTTAATGTTTCATTTAATGAAATGTTTGATTTCTTTAAACCTGGACTTTGGTTGTGTTAATGCTGCTTTATTTACATTTTGCATTTTCTTTGCTGTCAAGTGGCAGGGTATCAATCTAAGAATTCATAAATCTAAATATTATCCCAAAGTTGTATGGCTTGCAGACTCCTGCAGCATTGAAAAACTGCTCGTATTCATTTTTAACTAAGTGATCATACTGTTAAAAGTTACAACTGAAGATCCATTTGCTCTGCTAGCATTGCTGCAGCAGCTTTTCTTAGGCCTGCTCTCTCTCCTTTTGCTGTCTTTGCTTTCTCTCTTGAGTCTGTCCAACTGAGATTTTTAATTGCATTTCCGTCTATTTTCCAACATGATGTATTCTTTCCCTTTTCCTTATTGCACTACAAAGCATTTGGGCAGAGGTAATTCTCTTGATAAAATAACGAAGAGCATCCCTTGACCAAAGCAAGATAAAGACACACTGGAAAATTATTCTACATCTGAGGTTCTAACAGTCTACTAGGCCAGCGCTGGGAAAGAGAGAGGAAGAAGAAATACAGCCCTATCTCGCTATTACTTTGGGACCAGCTACAACGTACGGCTGCTTTCTCTGGCCCTGCAGCTGCTGGCCTCCTCCTCCTTCCCCCCACCCCAGCCTGGTCACCTACTGTGCCACAATGTGCTCTCCAGTTCTTAACATCAGTCTGCTCCAGCAGCAATGCCAGGAAACTATTTACTGCAGGAAATAACTGTGATAAGAGGCTAAAAATAGGCTGGGGAAGGAGGAAAAAGAGGGGGCAGAGATGGAACACATTTGGTTGAAAGATCTGTTGACACAAAAGGAAATAAAGCTGTTAAAAAGTGAAGCAGTGCACCAAACACACACCAAGAGACATACACCCTCAAAGGAAAATATCACTTGGGTTACGGCAAACCAAAGCAAATTTTGGTTATGACATCCCATCCTATAACTATATAGCCTATATAGATATACTGGTAGATTGCAGCTTATTTCTTCTGCCTTCTTGGCTTCTCTTTGGACAGCCCCAAAGAGTCTCTTTACAGATGTCATTGTGTAGGATCAACTTGCCCACCTGACTAATCACTCACAGAAAAGATATTGCTGGGGTCCCTGTCATCAAGACAGGCCTTCTGATCACCCATTCCATAGCCTGGGAAAGGCTACTTGCTGTGTTGCTATGATTTTCATTCTCTGTTTCCTCTTTTCTTTTTGAGAAGCTGGGGCAATTGCATCTTATTAGATTTGATCCTCTGAACACTAAGCGTGAATGGTATTTGTGGAGGAACCAAAGAGCAGCACCCTTTGCTTCTCCTCCTAGTTCCAAAGAGAATGTAAAGGACTGAGGAAACTCATTATATCATATATAGAAATATAGTACTGCCAACTAACAGCTAGAGTAGTGCTCAAACATTTTAGTTTCACTTTGCTGTTCTCCTTGTGGTGGATAAGAATCTGTCTCTATTGTTTCTGCCTTTCCCAGAAGCCCAGCTGCAGGTGACAGCTGTCCTGCTGTTTCTGGTTTCAAACACTGACTCACAAACTGTGGATATGGTAGTTCATGGTTTAATCAAGGTCAACACGAATACAACAGTCAAAGAATGCAAAAAGAGTCTCTGACAAAACATTGCTTGAATGGTTTGCTTTTAACAGGAACATTCAGAATAGTCTGAAATCAGTCCAAGATTCCAAGAGTCAGGTCAGGGTTGTCAGACATTCCAGATGTTAGAATTTCACAGGAAGAATCCGCACAAATGTCATGCGAGAACTAGAGATCAGACAGTTGCTTCCAGTAAAAAAAAACCCTTACCTCTAAAATCAGCTTTGATTTGGCAAAGAGTGTCATAGAACATCTCTGTTCTACTCACCAGGTGCAGAGGCTGAGAAGCCTTATATAATTATCATCTGACTGATCCAGCTGTTCAGATGATGCCTGGTTTTGATTAGCCTCGTGATCCCTGGCTTCCTCTCCTGAGGCTGACATTCCACAGGTTCAGCTGGAGCAACTTCTTCAGAATCAGATTTAGAGTTTAAGCCCTGGATCTGGACCATAACAACAGCTGTCACTCCTGCAAGGAGAAGGAGCAGAGTATGGCAGAATCTTTCTCTTTTCTTTCTGATAGTTAGACCTTATTCAGCTGGATGGCAAAGCACACAAGCCAAGTCACCAATGGCTAACAGAACTCAGCCTGCTTCTCTAAATGTCTTCCTTGCCTAGTTGGGATAGGCGAAGTAGACTTTTTTTGGGGGGGCGGGGAAGCTGTTTCTTTTCAGCTACCACCTTACACTTGCTTCACTACCATGTGGTGACAGTCTACCATGAACTCTGGGGAGGGGGAATGCTTGGTGGAAAGCAAAAGTAACTGCTGTATCTCCCCAAGATGCTGCTTTAAGGTCCGCTGGCTAGGAGAAGAAGACAGCTGCATACCACCCTATGCTTGAAGTAATGTTCTGAACACATCTTGTTTGAACCTGATTGATCAGGGAGAGGGTCAGCAATGGGAGGCAGTTAAGGCAGGGAAATTGAACTTAGGGATTTTGGCACATGATTCTAAGTTCTGGCTATGCATTACTGCAATACACTTGACTTCTAATAAAAATATACCTTTCTCAACAAATAGGCCCAAGGATGGTTTCTATTTAGAGCATGAGTGTCAAACTCGCAATGTCATGTGATGTATCATGACTTTTTCCCCCCTTCGCTAAACCAGGGGCGTGATGCATCTGGCCCGCGGGATGCGAGTTTGATACCCTGATTTAGAGGTTTAAGTACTGACAGGTCTGACACTATCTTTCTGTGTTTGTGATTTCTGCCCATCATCCACTCCCAACACACTTTCTTGGCAAAAGATCGCTAATGAGGCGGTAATGGAAGTGGACAGGCACCTGCTGGCTGTTGGAGCCAGCGTGACACTGATAGATCTATTTCTGAGTGTTTTTCGGTGCTTCTGCTATTGATTAAATATTTTAATAAGACCCAAAAATTTATTTGAGATATCTAATTTAGACCAACTGATCATATAAGAGTTCTGTGACTATACAATATTTGATCCTTTAGGCTGTATGGCATCCATTGCATGATAATTCAATATTTATTTCTTTATTTCAGGGTAATATCTTATAAAAGATCGAATGTGCTCAAAACATTTTCAGATTATTTTTGATTCAGAATGGGCCTATTAAGCATTTTATCAGCAAAAGGATCAAAATTATGCTGGTGATCCAATGTATTCTATAAAGATTGCAGCTTTAAATGCAATCATCAGAACTAATTCATGATCAAACAAAAATCCAAATACTTGCCAAGATTTCACTGGGGTTGAATAGTAACTTTTGAATTAAACCCAGAGGACGATCTCAATTCTGAAATTTCTTCTTCCAGCCAAAGAAGATCCCTAGCTTCAGGGGGTTTTATAGCTTAAAAATGTGAAAAATAAAATATTCATTTCCCAGCTGGCAATTTAATATCTACGATAAAAGTCTGAGGGATGCCTTACAAAAGAAAATAATTTAATAGACTATACATTCACTTACTTAAAATAATGTGAAAGAATAAAAACTAGGAAGAAGTCTTTAAATGTAAATCAATCTTGAAAATAAATTAATTTTAATCATATTTATCTTACCCTCAAATAGCTAAAGAATTTTAGTCCATGCATCTAAAATGAACTGGTTTCACTTGTGTAAAAATTGGGGATAGGTTTAAATTTACAAGTTGAAAACTTTCCTAGAAATCTTTGTACCAAAATAAATGAAGGAGTCAGAACAAACTCCTAAATATGGGGAGCATGTTTATTACTGAGTTCCAATGGTATAAAATCTAATATATGCCAATTTAAAGTTTCTATATTTCAAATTCTTACATTAAGAAAATGACATTTGGAATTGATGCTTTGGAGTTCTCTGTAAAACACAGCATAAGCATGTAGACGATACCTATTCTAGTTCACCTATTCCAGTCCTTTCAATATTTTCAAAATTCCTAATGGCATATGCAATAGGTGATAAAAACAAATTAAAAAAAGAAGGCAGAGGGCCTCCTGACTTATACCAGAACAGATGGATACTAAGAATGCTTTTGATAACATTTCTTGAAAGCTTCTTAAACAGGATTTAACTTTTTATTGGTTTCCCCCAAGTTTTAGTTCCCGCCTGTTCATGAAAATCTAATACATGGCTGTACAATTCCATTTTCTGAAGAAAGCTAAAGGTTTACTTACTTAAGAAGAGCTAAGTAGAATGAGTTTTCTTATATTGATTATCTTTTCTACTTCATAAAGCAAACCTTGATATCATCCCTGTTTGAATGCTGGGCAGTGAAAATCTGATTTAGGCAACAAATAATTACAAAAGTATAGATTGGGGACTTTGAAATTATACCTTGGGAATGTTAGCATCAGTACCCTAAAGCAGTTAAACAGTTATGCAAATCATCTTTTGCCAGTCCTCTCCATTGTTGCAAAATGTATATTTCTAAATGTCCATTTGTACATATCAATTAGTGCATGAGACTATAATGAATTCCTGTGTCTCCTCCTCTTCCTCCTCCTCTTCCATTTTGATGTAGCTGTCATAATTTTCTGCCCTTCATCCCCCATAGGATAAAATTGCTCCTGAATTAAACAGTGGATGACAAAGCTGCACCATCTATTATAGCTTTCTCCGTTGCCCTTTGTACTGGTGATCGTTGAATCAGTGCCAAATCTAATCTTCAGTGAACAATTCTACTCTGCTAGAGCAGCATTTGCAAAGAAATTCTTTTTTTTAAAACACTGCTGCCAGAAATAACACAGAGGCAATTAACCTCTGCCATTTTCAGAAAATTAAATAGAAAGCTGACATCACATCAACAAGCTAAACCAAGAAAATGTGAGGAAATAAATACTAAATATATACTTTACTCCCTCACTCAGACACCTGAAGGTGCTTTAGACCCATGGGACTGGGTTTTTTTCACATTCTCCTAACATGTTCATGTTTTGTTTCAGCTCTAGTTTTCATATATCATAGTCTACCACAATCCTAATTATTAAGTCTTCAAGTTGCACAAATAGAGGGGTGAGCAGAAACAACAGATTTCAAACAGCCCATGTTGCATGGCTAGCAAAAAAGAGAACAAAATCTGTTCCTTTGAAACTGCATAGGAAACAGATGTACTTTTTGGCACACTGTATCAAAGATAACATCAGTCTGTAATTGATGTTGTTCTTATTAGTTCAATGTGGAATGATATCTGACAGCAGTTGCTTCACCAACACTGACCAACTGTGCTTCACATCCATTCTTTGAGGTGCCTTACTGGATTTTTCTTTCTTGGTGTATTATCTCCCAGGATGGAAATTGATGTTTATCTTTCAGGTTCTTGCCATTAAAATTTGTATGGATATTCTCATCAATATTACTCTCAATCTGTTATTATTCTATAATTAAACTGCCTAATTATTCTTCTTGCAACTGTATTCAAAGACTGCATTTGCTCTAGTCTTTAAAATATTACTTATGTAAAAATCACATATATTTATACTAAAATGAATTCTGCATCCACTTCCATTGCTTAACTTATAAAATAAACATCAGCGTTCATATTGTGTAGAAGACAATGAATTGACTTGAATTCTTTCTGGTTAATTGAGAAAGCCAAAAAGAACTCACTATGTGTTTCATTAATTATAGAAGCTTCCACTGTATAAAATGTTCCATCATCTGTCTCAAAGAAATTTTAAACATCTGCAGAACGAGGACAAGTGGTAGCAGAGGAAGGTTGAACAGGTGGAACACTATGCAGTCATGCATGCCACCAGAAAGTTTTTCAGCACCATAAAAGCAATTTATGGTTCTTCTAAAAGAGGATAGTTCCCCCCTCTCCAGGTTGAGCCTGATCAAAGACTAGAAAGGAGTGGATAACTATGAACTGAACACTTCTCCAATCTACTCCCTAGGCTGGGTACATTTGATCCTGATGTCCCACAGCAGATTCCTCAGCTGCAAGTCTAGGATGCCCTAGACTTTCCTGCTCTACTGATGTGATCAAGAAACGATCTTGCAGATGAACTCAAAGCAACAGGACATGACGGCGTTCTTGCTGAGATCTACAAAGCACTAAACCCAAACACCTTTCAGACATTCCAAGTCATCTTGGAAGACATCCGGCTCACACAGGAGATGCCTGACAAGCTTCCACAATACCCTCATCATGGCTCTTCATAAAAATAAAGGAAGCAAACCAGACTGCAGAAACTACAGAGGTATCTCACTTCTGTCCATTGCAGACAATGCTTCTGAACAGACTTGTCACCGTCTGTGAAGGAAACCACTGTAACATCTAGCCAAAGGAAAAAGAAGCTGTGGCTGCTCACAGAACTTGCTGGCAAACCCTTTAAGACAGGTGCCACCAAAAACAGGTTGCATCTCAGAATAGCACTTACATTTATTATAATGGATTTTCAGAGCCAACTTTATACTGGACTCTATACTTCCAGACAGGGACTGAAAAACTACCTCTGTGTCCATAGATAAACTGCTCAACAGTATGTCTTCTTAAACCTAAAAAACTACCTGTACAATTATAGAAAGGCCTTTGATTGTATTGATCATGTTAAGCTGCAACATGTGCTTAGAAATATGGGAATCTCATTGTCTTCCTGAGAGCTGGAAGCCACAATACAGACAGAACATACTGAAACAGACTAGCTCCAAGTTGGTAAACAAGTGAGGCAAGCCTGACTACTCTCCCCTTATTCATTCAATTTATATGCTGAATATATTTTAAGGGAAATTATATTGGAAGAAGATGAGCATTGATTGAAAATTGGAGGAAAAAACATTAAATAACTGCACTATGCGGATGACACTGCTCTGATGTTTGAAAATGCAAAGTATCTGCAGGGCCTAGTGAATTAAGAGGTATAGTGAAGGAAAAAAAACAGGCCTAGAATTAAATATAAACTAATAACAACAGATAGTACAACCAACCTTGGAAGCGACAATGAGGATATCAGAGTGGTACTTTGGACTTTTAGGCTTTACCATGAATGGTAAAGAAGCAAGTGTCAAGAAATACATCGGAGATTAACACCTGGTAGAAAAACTATGAAGGCCTTGGAAAAGATACTCAGATACAGTGATTGTCTTTACTTACTAAGATCAGAATTGTTCAAGTAATGGTATTCCCTGATGTACTCAATGGAAGCAAAAGTTCAAGAAGAAGCAGGATAGAAAAAGTATTAATGCTTTTGAACTTTGGTGTTTGAGAAGATTCCTGAAAATAAAGCGGACAACCAAGAAAATAAACAAATGGATCGTCAAACAGATCAGTCCAGAGTTCTCATTCAAGGAACAAAGGACCAGGCTCATATTATCCTACTTCTGAGACACTATGCAAAGCCCTAGCTGTCTGAAAAAGGAATCAGTGCTGGGAAAGGTAGAAGAAAAGAGGAGAGGAAAACCATCAGCAAGGGAGATAGACTCAGCTATTGGGGGGTGGGGGGAATCTAGGTGATCATTTAGGATTCTCACTTGTGGTACATAATCAGTCAATCAGGTTGTTAACTGTTAATCACTTCTTATAATAAACAAACAAGACAAATTTGGCAGCCATCCCAAGTGCAGTTTTACAAACCAATAAATGGGGTGGGGTGGGGGGGACACCACTAGAGATAGAGCTCACTGAACATGGCTTGAGCTGACTAATTATATTTGCCTAACCTAAAGTAATGCAGTGGTATCATCTGTGGGTTTTTTTTTATAAGAGGCAAGTCTGAAATATGTATTGTTACCATAGTTTGCAAAATTCAGGAAGCAATTTGAATTGCCATAATATATAAACTGTTATTGAGCACTTAAGGCAGCCCCAATGCAGTCAGTGGAAATCTGTATTTTTGTCTCCTTGTGGGGAGACTATGAATAGCACAAATATACTGCTAAAAAAGCAACACTATTATGCATGTATCATCATAATTCTTCCTACTTGTGAAAGAATGTATTCACAGAAGTATCCTTCCACATGCTCATCCCCATAAAACTGAAACAACTGTCAGATGACTTGTTTTTTCCTCAGGTTTTCAGCCGATACTTGTGACTTTGGTCTGCTAGTAAATACTTGAATGCTGAAAGGTGTTGCCTTCTCATCAATGGTTCCAAAGCTAATAATGCAGATATGATCACACTATTGTACAACATATTCTATAATATTTGGATACTCTACTACAGTGATGTTTAATCTTTTCGACACCGAGTGCCGAAACTGGAGCGTGCACACTGGAGCGCCGAAAACTGGAAGAGAGCAGCTGGCCGGTGTGCATGCACGCGGCTGACAGCTGCTCTTCCAGGTTCTGTCACATGCATGCACACCAGCCAACTGCTATCTTCCGTGTTCTGGAGCACGCTTGTGCTGGCCAGCTGGCATGCGCGCAATAGAACTCGGAAGAGCAGTTGGTGATGGGGCGCCTGCCTACAGAGTGGGCAACATCAATGCTCTACTAGGTCTCTTTATTTTGGTACTGGTAGCAGAAAACAATATACTGGGGCATAGATAGAAGCAAAATACATAAATCAATAAATGTAAGAACCTGGATCTTGGTAATATATAAATATATAATTATCATTTAGCAAAAATTAACAATCAAGCCTTCTGATTTGTCAAAATCTGTAATTTTTAAAAAATACAATCAATACTTTTTAATATCATCAGCAATATCATCGGCAAAATGATTTATAAAGCACAGTACTGATTTCTAATTGTTGCATATTTTATTTTGCTAAAGGTTCTTATGAGATAGCATGTAATAGTGGGGAGAATGGCCATCCTTGTTCCTTGTTCAGTGTACCTCTTTTTATGAACAAAACAAATCTATGCCATTGATTCTAATACAAACAATAATATTTTAATTTTGAATACTAGAAATTTGATTTCCAAAATCCATATGTCCAACATAGGTTGTCTCTGCCTAGTTGTAGCTCATAATAGTCACAATCAAACTGTTGAGAATTATTATCTTGTACAGAATATGTACTCTATTAATTATATAAATTCCTAATGGAATTTCAGACTGAGAATATTCAATGAAGTAAAATATGTCAAAGATTCTGTCAACCACCTTTCGTGACTCAGTTTATAAAACAGAACTTCGGGAACCATAAATAAAGGATAAATAAGAATTTCTTTGGTTCAACAGGCCAGGTTCTTCACATTACATCTTTCTCATTTGCTAATTAGGGTTATATTGCTTCCAAATATGGCACCACTATCTAGGTGCTAGATACTGGCCTTCAACCTTCACTGTTTTTTCAAAAGGGCGTTAAAACAAATACAAGATGTACAGGCCCCTAGACAATTTATTACTCATTGGCACATGACCTTTGAATCTTGCTAAGTATAGTAATATTTTATCTGAAAAAATACTAATAGCATTAATGAAATGTATTGTAATTGGCCTATGGGGCCTGGCTTTTGATACACCCCCTATTTTTAAAATAGATCTGATGTGTTTTTAGCAGAATTTAGCACTGACTAACTGATACACATTATTGTTTTTTTCAGCTTTGTCTTATTTGATGTTTATTTATTTATTAAATTTGTCCGAAATCAGAATAAAAATACAGGTTATAACGAAAAAAAGCGGAGGGAAGGAAGAAGCAGAATGTACAGGGGAACGGGATGGGATCTGCTATTGATCCATCAACTATCTCCAGCATGATACTCAAGTCGCATGGACCAATGGCACATAGGGCTTTAAATGTGATAACCAACACCTTGAATTGTATCTGTAAGCAAACCAGCAACCAGTGCAGCTCACAGAACAGTGGTGTAATATGGGCTGCTTAGAAGCCCCCCAAACTGGCCACACTACTGCACCCTGCACCAGTTGTAGCTTCTAAATATTCTTTAAGTGTAGCCCTATGTAGAGTGCATTGCAGTAATCTGGACATGAGATGACCAGGGCTTGAATGACTGAGTGAAGGGACTCCTGACAACTGGCGCACAACACAATGTTGTGCAAAGTCTCTCCTAGCTGCAACTGCCACCTGCTCTTTGAGCAGGAGTTATGAGTCCAGGAGAACATCTAGGTTTCACATTGGGTTGTGCTACCCCATCCAGAACTAAGGAGGTCAGAGCTTCAAGCAGAGGTGAAATTCAATTTTTTTTACTACTGGTTCTGTGGGTGTGGCTTGGTGGACGTGGCTTGGTGGACGTGGCAGGGGAAGAATACTGCAAAATCTCCATTCCCACCCCACTCCAAGGAAAGGATACTGCAAAATCGCCATTCCCACTCCACTCTAGGGGGAAGAATACTGCAAAATCACCATTCCCACCCCTCTCTGGGGCCAGCCAGAGGTGGTATTTGCCAGTTCTCTGAACTACTCAAAATTTCCACAAAATTACCTGGCCTCCAGAACCTGTCAAAACCTGCTGGATTTCACCCTGATCCAAAATCACATTTGAAGTTTCTGTGATTAGGGTTTTGTTATTGTTGTTTTTTCTACATTATGGCAATAAACTGCCATTTTTCTATTTCTACCTGAAGATGGAATACCGCACTGGGGAAGAAGAAGAAAGAACACTAAATCAAGCTTTACAAGAAAGAGGGACACTTGAACAATGGAAAAGTAAAGCTTTTGAGGGCATCAAGGCAGGAATTCCTAGGGATGTGATTTGCCACGTGACAATTCTAATGTATCCATTGGTAATTAACCCAGTTTATTTGGCATCCACAAGATACCAAAACCAAATAAAAGTAAGTTTAAAAAAATAGACTGAAAATTAAGACCACACACAGATAACTGATTCAGCTGGATTCATTAACTTGTTTATATACATAATAACAGATGAAGTATTTACAATACTGATATAGATTCTTCTTCAATGTAGTAGCAGTTACAACACAAGGCAGGAAAAACATTAGTTTCATTTCAGCAGAGCAGACTAGTTCCAGTTTCTCTGCACAGACTCAGAAGCTGCAGACGAAGACACACCCTGGCTCCGGTCTGTCTCAGCTCCCAAACAGACCTCATAGGCTGACTTAGTTGCTAAGTCAGTGTATTCATTGGCTGATGTTTATGAATATTCATACTCTGACAGTGTGTGCGTGCACGTGCGTGTGTGCGTACACACACACACATATAAGCCTTTGGCAGAAATTACCACAGCATCTTTGTGGATCATTAGCAATCCTGAGGATGGTAGTGGGGCCAAAAGAGCCTTTGGGCAACTGCTGGTTGTGCATCAATTACACCCTTTCCTGGACCAACAATCCCCACTCGCAGTCACCTATGCCCTAGTCCAGGAGTCTGCAACTTTAAATAATCAAAGAGCCATTTGGACCCATTTCCCACAGAAAAGAAAACACTGGGAGCCACAAAACCTGGATGGGTGTGGCCAAATTGATGTCACTCACTTCCACCAGTCACATGACACCCCCCCCCCTTAGCCTTGCCTACCCAGCCGGTCATTAGGTCAGAGAACCAGTTGTTGGAAAACACCAAGAAACCACAAAATTATTTTGACATATCTTTCTCTCCCCTCTCTCCCTCCATCTCTCCCTCTCTATGTCTCTCTCTCTCCCACTCTCTCTGTATCTCTCTGACTCTGCCCTGGCCGCTTCTCCATCCCCCACCATCGTCCTTACCTTCTCAGGCCAGGCAAGGAGTGACTGAGAGGGGAGGGTAAGGGATGGGGCCAACCAGTGGTGGGATCACCTGACAAGGAGCCACAGCAGAGGTCCCAAAGAGCTGCCTGCAGCTCCGGAGCCACAGGTTGCTGATCCCTGCCCTAGTCACTTCCTGTCTCCATAGTTTTACGGGCACAGCAAGAGTTAAACTGCCATCACTTATAAATTATGCTTATTGCTTATCCTTTAGCCATTAAGCAACAACAGTATAATAATACATTAGTAAATCGGATCCTAGTGCAATGTTTTATGCTAAGAATAATACCATGAAACGTGTAATGCTAAAATGTTATTTATAACCCATCCCCACTGGGTGGAATTGTGATTGTCAGCTACAAAATATAAACACACATACTGAAAGCCCACCAAACCAGCGGCTCTAACTTACAAGTAAAAAGAGTTAGGAACAGGCTCTGCGCAGCTAAAATTCTGTTCTGTTACATGCATGAGTTTATCCATGAAGTTTTTTTGAGAGAGGGTTTGCCAAAATTATTTTGTAATGCAGCCATAAAATCTACTTTGGCCAGAATGCTTCATTCAGATTGTAAACACAACTTCTCTGCCATTGAACTGTCCAGTCTGAGACAGTTTTGTACCACCTCAGGTACAAAAAAAGCTTTTTAACAGGAGATCTGTGGGTAAGTAAATACAGGAGTTTCAGTCTTTGTCTATTGTCTGGAAGGATGAAAAATGATGCCATTGCTTGAGTTTAGACTGAATAAACATTTCCATATAAAGTATATATTTTCCAATCTCCTATTCTATGGTCTGTTCACCTTACAACTAGAATAAAAATGTCACTATTCTGGAGCGTCCATGTAAAATGAAACAATGATATATTGTGACTGTGATTAGAAGGATTTTAAAGCAGTGCCTTTGAAACACTGCTAAAAAGGCAACATTTTCTTAGAAATTCAACCTGGCAGTTTTTGTTCATGCCTTCATAACCTCAAAACGTATTAAACTCTGATGGATGCTTTGGGGGAACTGTCTCTTGCAGACAGCTTTGAGACTTTAAATATTTTAGGGTTACATCCAGAGAGCCGGCTCTCCTGTCCACCAAGTCATCTGATTTTAGAATGAAAATTAAGCAGGGCTTGAATGGATCGTTCTGACTATTTATGGCTACCAAGACTAAAATGTTCTTTGCAGTACAAAAAACTAATGGCCAATCATCATTCTTCTAGTCAACTGGCCAATAAGGAGTCCCTTACCCACCTCCTTAGATTTACATTAAACACAACTTCCTTCATTTCTTGGGGAGAAAAAATTGGACCCTTGTCAAGAATTGTTCCACCCTTTAATTGTTCTAACTGTCAGGAAATTTCTCCTTAGTTCTAAGTTGCTCTTGATTAGTTTCAACCCATTGCTTCTTGTCCTACTCTCAGGTGCTTTGGAGAATAGCTTGACTTCCTCTTCTTTGTGAGATATTGGAACACTGCTATCATGTCTCCTGTAGTCCTTCTTTTCATTATACTAGATATATCAAATTCCTGCAACCGTTCTTCATATGTTTTAGCCTCCAGTCCCCTAACCATCTTCGTTGCTCTTCTCTGCACTCTTTCTAGAATCTCAACATCTTTTTTACATCGTGGCAACCAAAACTGGATGGAGTATTCCAAGTGTGGCCTTACCAAGGCATTATAAAGTGGTATTAACACTTCACGTGATCCTGATTCTATCCTTCTGTTTATGCAGCCTAGAACTGTGTTGGCTTTTTTGGCAGCTGCTGCACACTGCTGGTTCATATTTAAACGATTGTCCACTAGGACATTACTTGTTTGCTTATTTACAAAATGTATAGGACACTGTATTTTCTGTTAGATGCAATGCCAGCTCAATGCATAGAATAAAAATCAAAGTTAAAGTACCATGTAGCCAGGTTTTGAGAATATGTTCTCACTGATGGTAATGAAAGCTAAGAGTCCAACATAGGTACCAATGAAATGGGTAGCACAGGGAGAATCCCAGCTGCTGCTCAGGCTCAAGGCCAGGTTATAATATTGTCACATTTGTCACATTCCTTCCTGTACTTCCAGTTTTGCTCAAGCCTTAATTTTCATCTATCACTTTCATCTATTGCTTATTATATTTAAACAGTCTGTACAGAGATCTTCTCATAGTTGAGCGTTCTATGTTAAACACTGCTATCTGACTTGTAACCAACACATCTGAGCAAGTATTGAGTGATATACAGAAACTGCTTGACTTAGCAACCATTTGTTTAATGTCCATTAGAAATTATACGGGCACTGAAAAAAGTAACTTATGATTGTTTTTCACATTGTTGCAGCATTCCCATGGTCACGTGATCAAAATTCAAATGCTTTGGCAACTGGCATGTATTTATAATGGTTGCATTACCCCTGGGTCATGTGATCACCTTTTGCGGACTTCTGACAAGCAAAGTCAATGGCGAAGCTAGATTCACTTCACTATGTTAGTAACTTAACAACTGAATGCGCCCAATGACCTAATAATTCACTTATCCAGGGCTCTCCAACTTTAAGACTTGTGGACTTCAACTCCCATGTAGTGGCTAGGGAATTCTGGTTACAGTAATTTGTTTAAAAAAACTGGCAAAATAAAAGTAATAAAATTGGGCGCAACACATTCAACCATCTTGCTTAGCAATGGAAATTTTCATCCCAGTTATGGTCAAAGGTCGAGGACTACCTGTCCAGACCTAAACAATATGGCACATACTGTGGTAATTTTTAGGCATATGTGCCATATTGTTCATATTGCCCCCCCCCCATGGAGCTATTATCATTCTACCTTCACTGTTTGGCATTATTTCCAACTGAGCCACCCTCTTGTCATACGTTGTCTGGGCAGCTACTAATGTGGATGCTGAGGGAGTTTCGAATTACTGACATCATTGAGCAGACAGAACAACAAACTTATTACGACCATCTTATTCAGAACGAGCCGCCGTTAGAGGATGACTAGATTTTTATCCTCTGCTTATCCTGAGATTGCACTAAACTCCTTCCCCCGGCCGTGAGAGGGCAAGGGAGACCAGTTTCTTACCCACACTGAATTTATTACTCGACTGCCTCAAGACTCTTACATCAGACTATTGGACCAGACCCAAATGCTGTACCCATCTGACTTACTAGATGTATTTGGCGACCGAACTCTTGGCATTGCGAGACTCCCCCCTCTCACAAATTTGGCCCTCCACATTATCGAGGGCCCACCTTAATGACGGGTTTTGGGACCCCGAGAGGTGGCATGCCAAAAAACGGAGATTGAGGGGTTTTTTAAGCTCTTGTTTTACTAAATTTTTAAGGGGTTCAGGGGTGGGAGTGGGTTTGGGGGAGAACCCACAGGGGGGAAGGTTAGGTCCAGCTGTTTATGGAGCCGCGGGGGGTCAAGATTCTGGAGGCAAGAGGGCGTCTACTAAGCCCTCTGTCGAGGGCTGTGCGATCAAGATACTGTGTGGGAGGGGCAGATATGGCGTGGGTAGGGGACCATATCATGTGGTGGGGGCTCGCACTCGCTGTCTTCGAGCGATTGCATGCCCCGGTCCCCCGAGCCATTCCCGTTCCCCGGGTTGTTTAGAGTCTCAGGACCCGAAGCTCCGGCTGTTGTTATGCAACGCGAGGTCCGTTGTCAATAAGGCCCCCCTCATATGTGACCTTCTCCAAGAGGGGGGTGCGGACCTGGCTGGCATTACTGAGACCTGGTTGGGCCACGAGGGGGGGGGTTCCCCTCGTGGAGATGTGCCCACCAGGTTTCCTTGCATTCCACCAGCCGAGAGCTCAGGGGAGGGGTGGGGGAGTAGCGGTCATTATTAAGGAAGGTCTGAGTCCGAGGGAGACCACTGTACCACAGATAGCCGGGTGTGAGTCCATCTTCGTGAGGTGGGGTCGTGGTGGGCAGATGGGTCTGTTAGTCACGTACCTGGCTCCCTGCCACGTGGCAACGACCCTGCCCGAGCTTCTCAATGTTGTATCCGAAGTGGCGGTTGATACCCCTAGGCTTATGGTCATGGGGGATTTCAACCTGCCATCTATCGGTGAAACATCTGAGTTAGCCCGGGAGTTCATGGCTTCCATGACGGCCATGGACCTGACCCAGGTAATTCAGGGCCCGACCCACGTTGGTGGACACACCCTGGATCTAGTTTTTGTCTCTGGTCAGTGGTTGAGTGGTCTAGATATTGGGGATATAGTTATGGAGCCCTTGTCATGGACTGACCACTCGCTCCTTCGACTCGACTTTCAGACCGCTGCACCTCACCGCAGGGAGGCGGAACCGACTAGGTGGTTCCGCCCCAGGCGCCTGATGGATCCTGATAGGTTCCAGACGGAGCTTGGGCCATTTCCTGAGACACTGACACACGACTCCGCTGAGGATCTGGTGGCTGCCTGGAATAGGGCAGCCGGTGGGGCCTTGGACCATGTCGTGCCTTCGCGGCCTCTGACCCGACGCCAAACTCACTTATCTCCTCGGTTTACCGAGGAGCTGAGGGAGATGAAACGCCGGAGAAGACGCCTAGAGAGTGGTTGGAGGGCCAGTCGCTCTGAATATGACTTGACACTAGTAAGAGCTCACATTAAGACTTACTTAGTGGTGATAAAAGCGGCAAAATCTAACTATTTTGCCGCCCTTATCGCATCATCAGATAATCGCCCAGCCGCCCTGTTTAGGGTGACCCGCTCCCTCCTTCATTCGGGAGCGCGGGAGGATCCCTTGCAGGGTCGTGCTGAGGATTTTGTTCAATATCTGGATGACAAAATAACTCAGATTCGGGATGACTTGGCCGCCGACTGGGTTAGTTCAGGCGAGGTGACTGAGGCAGGTCTTGAGAGTGTTATCTGGGCTGAGTTCGATCCTGTGGCTCCCGAGGACGTGGACAGGACCTTGGGGAGACTGAATGCAACCACATGTTTATTGGACCCGTGTCCCTCCTGGTTGGTGCTGGCCTCCCGGGAGGTTACACGAGGCTGGCTCCAGGAGATCATAAATGCTTCTTTGCATGAGGGTGCCCTACCGGCCGCCTTGAAGGAGGCGGTGGTGAGGCCCCTCCTCAAGAAGCCCTCCCTGGACCCGGCTATTTTGGCTAATTACCATCCAGTCTCCAACCTTCCCTTTTTAGCGAAGGTTGTTGAGAGTGTGGTTGCATGGCAGCTCCCTCGGTACCTGGATGAAGCTGTCTATTTAGACCCGCTCCAGTCTGGCTTCAGGCCTGGATACAGCACTGAAACGGCATTGGTCGCGTTGGTGGATGATCTCTGGCGGGCCCGGGTAGGGGTTATTCCTCTATCCTGGTGTTATTAGACCTCTCAGCGGCTTTTGATACCATCAACCATGGTATCATGTTGCGCCGGTTGGAGGGACTGGGGGTGGGAGGCACCGTTTTACGGTGGTTCTCCTCCTACCTCTCCGACCGGTCGCAATCTGTGTTGACAGGGGGGCAGCGGTCGACCCCGAGGCGCCTAGTGTGTGGGGTGCCACAGGGATCGGTCCTCTCGCCCCTCCTGTTCAACATTTATGTAAAGCCGCTGGGTGAGATCATCCGTGGTTTTGGGGTGGAGTTCCATCAGTACGCTGATGATATGCAGCTGTACATTTCCACCCCAGACCACCCCAACGATGCCGTGGAAGTGATGTCCCAGTGCCTTGAAGCCGTGCGGACCTGGATGGGGAGAAACAGGCTTCGACTCAACCCCTCCAAGACCGAGTGGCTGTGGCTGCCGTCATCCCGATATAGCCAGCTGACACCATCACTGGTTATTGGGGGCGAATCATTGGCCCCCACGGAAAAGGTGCGCAACTTGGGCGTCCTCCTGGACCCACGGCTGTCTTTGGAAGATCACACGACAGCTGTGGCCAGGGGAGCTTTCTATGAGGTTCGCCTGATACGCCAGTTGCGGCCCTTTCTAGATCGGGACTCCCTACTCAGGCACTCGTCACCTCTCGCCTGGACTACTGCAATGCTCTCTACATGGGGCTCCCCTTGGGGTGCACCCGGAGGCTCCAACTAGTGCAGAATGCGGCCGCGCGGGGGATTATGGGAGCGACGGGACGCTCCCATGTGACACCTCTCCTGCGCGAGCTGCATTGGCTACCGGTGGACTTCTGGGTGCGTTTCAAGGTGTTGGTGACCACCTTTAAAGCGCTCCATGGCTTAGGACCAGGGTACTTACGGGACCGCCTTCTGCCGCCAATAGCCTCCCACCGGCCAGTGCGTTCCCACAGAGAGGGTCTCCTCAGGGTGCCGTCAGCCAGACAATGCTGGCTGACGACCCCCAGGGGGAGAGCCTTCTCTGTGGCAGCCCCTACCCTCTGGAACGATCTTCCTCCAAAACTGAGAACAATTGCTGACCTCCGGACTTTTCGTCGGGCCCTGAAAACTCATCTCTTTCAGCTTGCTGGTCTAGCCTGACCCCGCTGAATTTTTAAGATCTGTATTATAGGGTTGGGTATTTAAAATATTTAATGGTTAATGGTTTTAATTTTTAGCCAAAGTTATATGCTTTTTTTTAAAGAAATTGTTTAACTTTTGTGTACTATTTTTATTTGGCTGTTCACCGCCCTGAGTCCGCAAGGAGAAGGGCGGTATACAAATCTAAACAAATAAATAAATAAATAAATATCTGGAGTGAAACACTGGACTTACATTCACATGTGTAATGTTGATGCATTTTGCAACATAACTAACCATGTTTGTGACTGGAGAACTTGTGCTAGCTATGGTAATGCTTTAATATGAATCCATGTTGTTTGAAGGAAGAAGAAAAAATCCCATTAGGCACGTTCAAGCTTTGAATATATGTGTAGCTCTACTACCTTTAGCTTATATATTTTAATATTCTATGTAATGGGAATTGTTCTTCCACTTCCAGAGGAATGCACATATTCCAACTTTTTGAAGTCCTATATACTTTACTTCTAAAGGCAGATGAGCAGATCAAATGACAAGTAGAAAGTCTAGATGAGAGGAGATCTGGCAGTCCTTTTTTTTCTCTTTTGGTATCAGGATTCAGATTAGAGTTAGGTTCACAAAAGGTATTAATTGAAGCAACAAAATCCCTTCGTACTCCTTTCATGGTTAAGTAAAGCTTGCTCCTTTTTTATTTTCTAAGTATGGTTAGGCGCCTGAAGCATGCTTGTTAGGACGGAAAAAGCGTGCAAATCCCAGACCAAGGACCCTGCCAAAAGTTTCTTTAGACAAGCAAGGCAGCCAAAAGTATGCTGACAGCGTGCCAGAGCCATACTGGGTGGCTAAAATTAAATAAACAGTTAATAAAAAGATTTTAAATCAACCAAGTTGAATACAAACTTGTAATCTATCTGCTTTGTGAAAGGGGATCTGTGATAGAAGTTGAAGCTTTCCGCACTTACGAGGCTGCACCCTGACATAGAGATTAGTTAAAAAACAGCTTCATGTGCCATTTCATAAGCTGGAAGCAGGGAGGGGTATGTGAATACAGCTCAGTGCCTCTCTGGGCAGTGAGGACTTCCCCTTTCAAACTTTAACTCAGTCTGCCCCCTATTGTCTGAAATTTACAAACTGTATCCTGCAGCTGTAGATAAACAACTAGAGTCCAGCAATCTGAATAATTCCATTTAAACAATACATGGCTAGCTAGACCCCCTGAGGTCTCTGATAATGCCTCATTAAAGGCTGGGTGAGAGGTTCCTCTGTATTAAGAAAAAAAGGTAAGTCCCTAAGAAAGGGACGCTGATTGCATGTCTGCAAAATAAACAATGACAGCAATTTTCTAATATTTATCGGTAAATGAAAAGCTCCTCCCATGGAGGAGTTAAAATGCCCCTATAAACATTAAATGCAATAACATTTCAGATGCAGCCTTTTGCCCAATACCATTCTGAATTTTAAAATGCCTACAATAAACGGTAATAAAAGTTATAGCGAACATGCTGCTTTCTAGGAAAATACAAAAAGCTCCAGTGGTGCCTAATTTGTTACTATAGAGCTGTGGGTTTGATTGCAGGCCATTTATGGTATAAAATCCCCATGAATTTCAGCAAAGAGGGATGCTGGGATTTTATTGTTGGTTCACAGTTCAAGGATTGCTCTAATATATCGCCTCTGTTTTAGAATATGCCATTTGAAAGGAAAATAGTTGAAGAGAAGGAAGTGCAATTTGTGGGATAAAGATGGAGAGACATTAATTTAGGTGCCTTCCTCAACTCCAGAACTATAACAATATGCACTAATCACATAAGACTTAGCTAAGAATTACTTGGGAGGTACATTTTTTTCATATTGAAAACAGCAATATCAATGGGGAGGGGAGGGTTGAAATATTTTTTTTAAATTTGATTTATATGCCGCCCTTCACGGGGGACTCAGGGCAGCTTACAATGTGTTAAGCAATAGCCTTCGTACTTTTGTAAACTTATACAAAGTCAGCTTATTGCCCCCACAAACTGGCTCTTCAATTTATCTACCTTAGAAAGGATGGAAGGCTGAGTCAACCTTGAGCCTGGTGAGATTCGAACTTACAGTAATTGCAGACAGCTGGTATTAATCACAATGCTTTTAGTCTGCTGAGCTACCAGCTCAGTGTTTTCTCCAAAACACTTCAGTAATTACAGTACTTAAACTTTGTTGCTGTTCTAATTCTGTTAACTTTCTTAGCTCATCACAAACGTGGTTGTGACAAAGCAACTTATTGGATGTCACAGAGTGACTGGAATTACACCAAGTTGAAAAGATCTGAAAAGGTGCTGAAATTATACCAAGCTGAAAAGATTTGTCTGTCAACCAACTGCACAGGTGTACAATCTGTGGCTTTAGGTTTTGGTCCTACACTTGAGATCTACCAGAATAAATATTTTTGCAGAATATTGTCTTTGAAGGCAGTGATCTATGACTGATATCCTTGCCATGGACAGGTCACTTCTTTTCACAATATAACATTAATTTATATTATGAAGATTAATTTAGGTAGATGCACCCCCTTGAGGATGACTGTAGCTAGAACCTAGACAGAAGAAGATGATTACTCTGCATCTCCATCCTGTCAGTGCCCTGGTGAAGATGCAAATACAGGTAGTCCTCGATTTACGACCACAACTGAACCCAAAATTTATGTTGAGAAATTTGTTAAGTGAATCTTGCCCTGTTTTACGACTTTTCTTGCCATATTTGTTAAGTTAAGAAAAATGGTCATAAATCACTTTTTTCAGTGCCGTTATAACTTGGAGTGATCACTAAGCCAACTGTTGTAAATTGAAGACCAGCTGTAAAGTCCTCTGGGCAGACCATGCAGTAGCTTCTAAGTGATTCTTGTCACCAATAACTATCCATTTTGCTTCATAGTACAGGAATTGCTGAAAGAGGGCGAGCAGCTTGTGTGCTTGTGTAAGAGATCTCAGTATGAATTTGACTAAACATGTAAGAAAATTCTAGAGACTCCTAATTCTTATAAATGTACCCTGTGTTTGAGACCCTTGAAGAAAGTACACTTATATTTCATTTCCTCAAAATGTCTCTCTCGATCTCATTTAAATAAAGGATGATGAACTAATATCTGATTCAACGAGGTAATAAGTAACTAGCTCAGCTTGGCTGCTGTCATGATTTTATTTGGAATAAATACAAAAATACATATATTTTTGCCTTTCCTTTCCTTATTTGCCCTATATTTGCCTTTTCACAATACCCCTTGATATATATACAGATTTTGTTTCATTGATTTGATATGAAAAGGGAATGTCTCATTAAGACCTTCCCACATGTAACACTATAGCTACTAATACTAATACAGCTACTCCTTGTGTTTCAGGAATGGCACGAGGTTTGCTAACTTCTATCATTCTGGTTTTAGGTAGGAAGCTGGATAGACTAGAGGATATTAGGATGTCCTGCTTCTGTATGAGTAGTGATAACCTATAATATTGTTTACCAAAGAATATATTGATGAAGGAATCTCTTGATCAAGATTTCAAATTATCCTTGATCCTGTTTTGTAATGGCATCCTATGTTATGGCACCCTTTTTTAATGCCATTTCCAGAGAACTAAACTTAATGGAGCTTACAACTATCTCCTAGATGTCATATTGGCCCCAATCAGCAATCTAGTATTCCATGAGGTATGTTGTGAGCAATCTCTGCAGTTTTTTGTATATCAAATCACTCAAATTTAAGTTGGATTCCTGACGTGGAATCCACTTTAGTATACTCAAAAGCATTTGGATTTCACCAGAAGTATAAATAAAGTGGGACAGAAATGTGGGCCAGACAGGATTACTATGTACTTTTGCCAAATCTTAAGAACATTTGCATTAAAGACATTGAATTATTTTCAATATTGGGAAGTTACCAGAAAGTCTCAGAGCTGTAGGCTTAATTTCAAAGGTTAAAAAAAATCCAGTTGCAATAGAAAATTATTTTCATACTGTTGCAAGGAAAACAACATAAAAGTCACAATGAATTGATCTTGACTCCAGAGAATCTTCACCTTTATTTTTAAATACAATAGTAAGACAATAATAAACAGTTTGTGCCCAGTAAAATAATGCCAGCAGTGAATGCAAAGAAAGGCGATAGCCTTTTCTTCATGTCTTCCTGTGCATGAGTAAACCCTTGAACTAATTTGTTCTTGGTCCAAATAGCTTTGCTCTGTTTCTCTAATAAGAAACCATGACATTTAGACAATTCTTTTTGATCAAGCTTCTATTTTATTTTAATAATAAGCTAATAATAATTATGCTTTCCAACTGAAGAAAAAGCTTTTAAGAGTATATCAGCTACACACCTAAACCAAAAGAAAAAAAAAGAAACTTGGCAACCTAACTTCAATGAAGTTCCAGCTGATCTTCAGAATATTTACTTCTAGACAGAGGCACATAAAAAATAATCCATGATGCAGTTAGTGAACAAACTTTGGCTGCAACCATGTATTATTTTATCAAGGAGTTAGTCTAACTGACATAAAAGACATAATTTACTTCGATTATCCATGTGTAGCATTAAAATGTAAGATTAAAATCTTCAACCCTAATATGAACACTATGGAGTTTACTTCAGAGTAGACCTGTCTTCAAAAACCTTGTGTCTTTATATGGATTGTGATCACATGTACTTCTCACTTTTAGAAAATTACATTTTAATCAAAACAAAAAATGAAGTTCTAAATTAGTCAAAATATTCATTTTACTTAATTATATTTCTTACTTTTGATTAAATGATTATGTGGCATTTTCAGCTCCTATTAGTCACATAGATAGATTTGCCCGATGAATATTTCTTACAGGGAATTTTATTTTATATAGGGTTTTTTTTTTTCATTTTGTGGTTAACTGCCAAAAAAGGCTTGATTGCAGTGAGTCTAAATTAAAGAAATAAATAAATCTGCCCCAGTGCAAATGATAAAGTAGTATTCAAAATGGATAATCATCACTTCTTGAAGATCAAGTTTTCAGACTTGTTCCAAAGTTCTCTAATAGTGTAGAAGAAGTTAATGTTCAATTTCCAAAAGTAATTAGAAAGGGAAGTTTGCAAACTTCATTTTCCTTTAAAAAATTCTACTGTGGTTATGAGTAAGATGGCTCACGTCATCATATCCTAGTGCTAAAACCCAGTCTCATTGCAAAGATCACCTGTCTGGAGCAAATGTGGGCAATCTCCAATCCTCTCCTTATCCAGAGATATTCCAAGGAACCAGTCTACTGACCAGTTTCTTGGTCTTTGCTGTGGTTATCAGATCCACTTTTGCAGAGCCATTTTCAGTTTGCCATACCTTCCCTGGAAGTCCCTCAACATCTGTTTTCTGTCTGTGATCTTGGAGGGAAGGAACGGTGAGGATGCAAGGAAAAATGTAGTAAAATTCTAGTAGGAATTTTTTACTAAATTCTAGTTCTTCCCATGAATGGAGAGGAATTCAACTCATTATTTGGAAAGCCATCAATATCTTCTTCTTGATTTCTCTATTCATATTCATAAGAAGTTATAACCATGTACAAAAGGGGAAATAGAAGTGTAGTTTCTGACATTTTGCAAAATGTACGATAGCTCCCCCAAAGTGGACATGGCATTTGCAATGGGACACCTTTCTGTCAAGAGAACTTCTGTTATAGCTGCTACAATTTGGAATATAATTTTCAACTAGAAAAACACACAATAGATTGCAGGCAACTCCCCCCCCTCCCCTCGTGTTCCTTTATTAAATGCAATTCTGAAACAGAGCTGTAAGGTTCTGAAAAGGTCAGGAGTAGAAAAATGAGAATGCAATTATAAAAGCAAATTGATAGTAGGGAGTTCAGCTGAGAGCAAAATGTAAATGTCAAAAAAGAAGTAGTACTGATAATTCAGTTATAGAGTAATGTGAATCAGTATCTGTGGGGGGGAAAGGAAGATATTGGGAGATAAGGGCAAACCTTATTGTCCCAACCACAGCAGTAGGCAACGCTTTTGTAAAGTACAATACTTCGCAGAAAGAAAGGTAATATAATATTTTACAGTCCCTTTGAACAGAGGACACCTACTGGTTCTATTCATTTGCAACATGCTGTCCCATTCAAGTTTAATCAGAAGTTACGTTCTACTTCATTCAAAGGGTTTGCACCATCTTTATATGCCTAACATGTAGAGGATTGAAGTCATAAAGGGTATGACAGGGAGTCAAGATGAATAAGTAGATTGCCTGCTGCTTACTGTACTCACACCTGACAGATCCTTACATAGTGAGGTCTTCAAAATAAAAGCATCCATTGACAAGAGCTAGAAGACACTACCGAACAAAAATAACTTAAGGAATGATTTTCTTGGGGGTATTTAAATCAGTATTATTTCATACTGGCTATAACATGATTATTTAAAAAAAAAGTATAAACACTGCACTTCAGAAGTAGGAACCCCATTTTCTAACCAAAATTATGATTATGAGTTTCAGCTGATTAATTTTTCACTTATCTTTCTATATACCACACATATAGAGCAGCATTTAGCAGTAAGAAATAAGCCCTGATTAAGATTAGTGTGACAAGTGTCATGGCAAGCAATAATGGAGTAGAGGCTATATGTGTGACAGGCAAAAGGACAGTGTTTCCTTTAAAATTGTAGTTCCAGTTTTATGGATCTGTATTAACCAAGAGGAATTTTATCTACTACAGTAATTTCTTTTTTTAACAAAGCTGTTTATGATTTTAAGAAGAGTGATAGAAAGAGAAAAGCGATTCCAAGCAGATTTTCCCTCTCCTGCATTTATTTTTATTTATATACATTTATTCTTATTTATATTTATTTTATAGACTCTTCTTCCCCCTCCCCCTCCCCTATCTCTCTGGAATTTAAAGATGTGGCACAGAAAGTGTATTGATGCTTTTGAACTTTGGTGTTCAAGAAGAGTCCTGAAGATACCATGGATAGCCAAGCAAACAAACAAAAGGTCATTGAACAAATCAATCCTCAAAGACACAAAGAACCAGGTTCAAATTAACCTCCGCGGATACTTTACACAAAGACATAGACTACTGGAGAAAGCTCTACTCTGGGAAAGGCTAAAAGAAAAAGAAAGAGAAAAAGACAAAGAGAAAGCCCAGGAGCAAGACAGTTGTGTTGTTTCAGTGGGCAATGGGTTTGGAAACATATGGAAGGACAGGACTAAAGACAGATCACATGGAAAGTATCTGTCTATTTGATTTGATGGCACATAATCAGTCGTAGGTATATGTATTTAGGAAAACTGGAAGGAGAAACATTTGAGGGAAGAATACAGTCACTTGCCGCTCTAGGGACCACAATTTCAACAAAGAACTATGAAGGTGCAGTGGTTAGAATGCAGTACTGCAGGATACTTCTGCTGACTGACGGCTGCCAACAGTTTGGCAGTTCGATTATCATGAGCTCAAGATTGAGTCAACCTTCCATCCTTCCGAGATCAATAAAATGAGGATTGTTGGGACAATATGCTGACTCTGTAAACCACTCAGAGAAGGCTGTAAAGCTCTGTAAAGCAGTATATAAGGGCTGTTGCTATTGCTATTGTTATACTCGTCATGAGCAAAAGCGAGTCAAACATCAAATGTCCGTATTCAATTTCATAATTTAATTTTGATATTTTAAAAAAAATGTTCTCTATTAAGCATACTGTGATATATATGGTTTCTGTGAAAGCAATGAGTTTTAGAGAGACATTTTTTAAAAAATGGCCAGACCTTGTGCATCTTCTGTCACTATAGCAGTAGTGGGTTTTACTTACCTTCACTACCGATTTGGAACTGTGAGCGCATGTGTGTGCGTATGAGTGAAACCAGCACATGACGATTCTGTGCATCTGCAGAACCTCTGCGTATGTGCAGGATGACGTCCGGGTGGGTGGGTGGTCCGAGTCTCCCACCGTTGTCGCTACCGTTTCGCCCAAACTGGGGTGAACCACTAGAAACCCACCACTGCACTATAGATATGGGTGGCAGTTTTGCTGGCCAAGGAACCCCACTCCTGGCCCTTGGTCTGCATAGAAACTGACCTACCCATCCATTCTTAATTTGTTATACAGGTAGTTTTATTGAAAAGTAGCTAATTTATTTTAATATATGCTGCATTATAATTTTTTTGCATAGATTGGATCATGCCAGTTTACACGTGCATGTGGACCAAATGTCAGCTTTTTAAAGCAATAGAATTTTACTGGGAATCTCTGAAACATTTTTTCTCCCTTTGTTCCAAATGCAAGCTATAATCTTTATGTCTACTTATTTCAGAATAAGCTACACTGGATTCAGTGAGCGGCTTTTTTTTCTGTAACTAGTTTTTTATAAAAAGGATCCAGAACCTGTACCAAAACAGAGCATATTGCCTATCACTTCTGTCTATTACAAATCTATCTCTATATCTCTTTCATAATTAAATAACAGACCCACTTAAATAGAATGAATGAATATGTGTAGAAGAGATATGTGATCTCTCTTCGTCCAGTAGGTCAAGGTGAATTAATCTGGGTCTCTATTATTCCTGTAAAGTTGTCAAACTAATTCTAGGGCAGGCTAGTGAAGGCACTTCTGGCATCTAATTAATGCCAACAATAAATCACAAAGCTCTGGCAGTGTTCACTGTAGGGGCTAAAAAAAATTCATTTAATATAGAAAACTTATGTGCTTCAAGAGTCAGTATCAGAAATGTAGCACAAAAACAATCCTAGAGAACTTTCTGTAAAGTTAGTTTGGTGTAATGGTTAAGGCATTAGACTAGAAACCAGGAGAAAGTGAGTTCTAGTCCCACCTAAGGCACAAAGCAAGTTGCATAAACTTGGGGCAGTCACTTTCAGCCTTCGAAAGTTGGCAATGGCAAACCACTTTTGAAAATCTTTGCCAAGAAAACTGCAGGGACTTGCCAAGGCAGTCTCTGAGAATTGGACAGGATTTAATGGAAGAAAAAAAAAGCTGATTGTGCCATCTTCAGGGCACAGCTGGCACATGCCTATTAATAAAAGAAATTAGGATTGTAAAACTGGCTGTATTTCAGTAAGAAAACATCCTTTCCTCCAAAATTAATAAGTTGTATCTGTAACTTGGCATGAATCTTTGATCGTGTCTTTCTTTTTTTAAATCTCTTAACAGAAGATCATTATGCTACTATGAAAGAAAAGCAAAACAAAAGAAACTATTGAGCTAGAAAACAAAGACTTAGCTACAACTGAATTCATTGGCAGGGTAGGCAGGAAGGTTGTTTGCCTTTGAATCAGGCACTATATGAGATTAGCATCTTCCATTCCATGTATGACAACCTTATTTACTGTAAATAGTCCTCCTAAACCAATTTATCTATGTCAGTCACTAAATTGCATTATGCTCAGCTGGGATTCTCCAGATGTGTTGTGATTTCCATGCTAGGTGGGGATACCAAGAGCTGTAACCTCAACATATCAGGAAGTTGCCAAGGGTGGAAGATAAGACAGCGATAGAGGTATAGAAAACAATTCACCAACTCTTTGCATTTGGAGAAGGGTGCTAATCACCAAGCTTGAAGAAAACTCAAGGCTTCCAGAAATACCTGTGGTATTTATAAATACTTCAAGAAGATAAGCAAGCATCCAAGAAGATAAACAAGCATCAAATGTGCACAGAAAGCTTCAGTACTGAGTCATAGGAATAAACAAATAACTGCAAAAATGGGGTTTGGAATGGATAAAGATATGAGTGACCCAAATTCTAAAGAGGAGCTCTTGCTCTTAGCAACTCCCTGGTGTTACATGTCAATATTTCAGGCCTGCAGAAAAATGCTTTTCTACTGTTCTGCTCTCACTTTTATTATTGAAGGGGAGTCAGAGAAAACATAGCATTTGGTTGGGTCAATAATCTTAAGAAAACTACCACAGAGAACCGTTTGGCCTTGAGCAGTTAAATTTTCCAACTGAATAAGGTTTGTATTTCTTCTATCAATCAGTAGAGGGTGCTTTTTGCTCTTATATGCAGTATAAGATGAAATGAACATGGGCATTAGGCACCTAGACATAATAGAGTCAATTCCTCAGTAACAAATATTCTTATCAGAGGCATCTTAAAAAAATTACCAGATAAAAAGATCAAAGTCCAAAGCTGATAAATAGGTGATAAATGGGTAAGATGATAGAGAGATAGGGAGGGAGGAAGGGAGGGAAGGAAGGAAGGGAGGGAGGGAGGGAGGGAGAGCTTTATGGATTATTTGAAGCCAAGATGCAAATTCTCTTTTTTAACCACATTCAAAAATTTTATAGCTCAATATAGAGTTACAGATATTAATTATTAGGGAATTGTGTTTGTGTGTCTCTGTGTTAAATGTTTGCTAGCCATTTTCCTTCACCTTTTAATATTTCAAGTAAGTAAACAATTTTCACAAGCATACAGGTTATTTATTTCACTGGGCATGCCACAAGCAATTTACAATGAATGCTGTTCACACATAGTTTTTTATTCCAAAATAAATTCTGACAAGATAAAATAAATCAAATAAAGATAAAAGTTGTGGATTTGAATATTTACATGAATATTTTACAATATTTTGATGCATCTTTTTGTCCTTAATACGGTTAGCACTCTAAGACTATAAATAAAAGTTGGAATGAATGAAACATTTTGCCAGACTTATCAAAGGCTTCCATAAAAACATGTGATCTAAAATATCTGAACCCCTCAAAGTAGTTACCATCATTCAGCACATTATCAGCATTTCATCAGCTAATGAACCCCTTTGCATGTTCATATGTCCCTATTTTTCCACTGGAATGTTTGCACTAAAGGCCTCTACTGAATCTTGTTTGCAGTTGAAAACATCTAACAGATTTTGCCGAGTACTATCAGGGGAGATAACAGCGTTCTGTGCACCTTTGGTGTTTAGTCATGCCAACCACATGACCATGGAGATATGATTTGACAGCGCTGGCTCTTCAGCTTTGAAACGGAGATGAGTTCTGCCCCCTAGAGTCAGGAATGACTAGCACATGTGTGAGGGGAACCTTTACCTTTTTATCAGGGATCACTTTTATAAGCAGTACCAGTCCCAAGTTTTGGTTGCACCAAATATACCAGTATTCTTGGTAAACGCAACAGAGTCCAAATTAGATTTAATTGAATATTTCATAGAGCTATGCCATAAATTCTTACCATTGTTATCAAAGCTGAGGAGCTCAGACCAGCATTATTTTTAAATGTAATTTCTACAGTGGTAGTAAAGGAGGGGAGCAGGCTAATGGAATTCATAAACGTATAGATCTTAATAGTGCTCTAGAATACTTTCTCCATATTTGTACTTTCTGCCTAAAGTGACAAAATGTAAAATTTTATCCTTAAATTATCCAGTTTTATAGAATAAACAGAATAATCAAAATCTTGACATCCATAGAAACTTCAGACGTATTCCTTGCAGCTAAAATGCAAGGTATTGTAGTCAGTTTGCTGAAAGATGAAGCATGGCATTAGATTCTCCAGAGATATGGTGCTGAGCTATCAAGGACTATAAAATATTTCACACCTGAGATTTAAACCCTTAATCTTGCCATTCCTAATGACAGCCTTGCTGCTTCCCTCTGGTGCTATACATACAAATAAGATTACAATTACTGCTACATTATATCATGAAAGACATGATATAAAGACAGGAGATCTTCATGGGCTATACTGTATATGTGTGTATTAATTTGTAATCTCGGTTAAAATACAGAATGAGATAAATTTTGTGGGGAGAAGAACAGAACATTTTCAACCATGCATTTAAAAAAAAGAAAAGAAAGAAAGGAAAATATTTCTCTTGTTTCTCAAAGGAAAAAGAGGGGGGAAAGAGATGACAAAGCCATGGGGTGCAGCATATCTTTACTGTTGGGAAGTCTTGAAGTAGAATATCAATTTCTACAAACAATAAAAGTTCACTTCCTACTCTCTTCCTGCTGTCTCCACCTCAGATTCCTTGGAATATCTTCAATTCAGCCTGACCTCATGGCTTCCATTTAGCATCTTCCATTAATTAGTGTATTACCAGCATTGGCAAAAGGCACCATGAGCCACACCGTTCATATTCTCTTCTTCCTTGTTTTAAACAAAGAAAAGTATCTAATATGAACACATGGGCACTAAAAGGATTTAACTAATGCTGTGAGAATGTAGAATTTATGGAGCTGGGTGAATCTGAACAGCAAAAGTATGACATTAACAAACAAATCCAATCAAGTAATTAGCAAACAGAGGGAGAAAAAAGTGTTTAATTGCCACTATAGATCAGTGAATTCAGACTAGGAATTAAACCCATATAAGACATATATTTAAGAGCAAAGCTTTTCACAACTGTCATTGAAAGCTGGCTTTACAATATATGTTATTGTAAGGCAAATTGCTATAATGCAATTTACTGCTCTGAATGCTTTTAATGGTGGAATCTTAAAAATACAATAAAAATGCTCAGGCGGCCTCTCATGTTGCAATGTTGTTTTGATACAACATCTGTTTCAAAGCAATGAATGCACAGTAATTACTATTTTTACTGATTTCTAATTTTTATTTTTTTTTAAATGTTCTACTAAGCTTGAAGAACATTAGCTTGCAGTTTAATATTCAGAGATGACAGAGCAAAAGCTGGGAGAAACCATCTGCCACATTTGTTTTTAAAAGAGGAGAGAAACTCCACAAAGTTGAATTGAGAGGTACTGGTAAGAATACACTGGCTGCCTCTACAGTTCATCCAGAAATCTGATCTTGACTTTCCCCCTTATGTAGGAGGAAATGGTACACATACTGTATTTTACTATGGAGAAAGCATGTGAAATATGTTCAGAAGGTGAAGTGCGAGTTGATAGAGTGGCAGAGGTGGATTGGACTAGAGCATTTGATATTCTCTTTGCACAATGTCTAATTAGATTATTACTCATTCAGAAACAACTGTCCTCATAGTTGTAGTAGCAATAATGGAAAACATTTTATTTGTCATTGCTTCGCATTGCTTTTGCAAAGATTGGTCCAGTAGAATTAAATCATGTAGAAAATTGATTTCTATCTAATTTTTAGAAGAAAAATCCAAAGTACATAGAGGCTTGGCCAATTCAAGAAGGAAGGCTATTTATTTATTCATGGCTTTTAAAAAAGCAAAAGAAAAACAAACCTTGACTCCCTACTTTTCTAGAAATTCATCCGTAATTTAAAAAAAAAATACAAGAAACAAGTACATGTTTTCCCCATTGGTTGATGTTTACTTCTAATAAAACATTAAGGAAGAAACAAAATGCTCCAATTTCAATTAATCTCACTTGATTTGAACCAGGTTCATTTTTCTGATGCTCATCATAACTGAAAAAAATGCTTGTGAATTGTCAATGATCTTTTGTGAAAAGGTTCTTTACCCATCTTACGTTGCAAAGGAGAATATTGTGATAACGGAATATAATGATGACTTTGATTATTTTGTGATCTGAACACCCTGCCTGAATTATGTTACTGTTGTTGGATAGCATAGGAATTGCTTGATCAGCACTGCGTGTGAAAACTACTTAACAAAACTGGATACAATTGTTCTTTGTTTTTCTTCGCTACATATGCTATTGTCAGCCCTCTTATGTAAGCTTTCGCCATATCCCAGAGGTTTTGGGTGGAAGTTTGCTCTTTTTTATTAATTTCAAAGAAAATTTTCATTTCTTTTTCTATTGTTTGTATATAATCCTTATCCTTTAAGATTTCAGTGTTCATCATCCACCTCTTTTTTATTCGATGTCCTTTCCAAGTTATTTTTAACGGACTATGATCTGCCCATATATTTGTGGATATTTCTATTTCGTCTAAATCTTTCCTAAGGTCCGTTGTCATCCACGCCATATCTATCCTAGACCAGGAGAGATGTGGATTAGAGTAGAAAGTATACTGCTTTTTTTCCTTATTTACTTTCCTCCAGGCATCTTGTAGACATAGTTCTTGTGCCATTTCCATAAAAGTGTCTGGTAGGATTTTTTTCCTGGTTTTGTTCTTCTTGGTACTCTTATAATCTTTTTCTGTATCTAAGATTGCGTTGAAGTCACCTATGAGGCAGATATTTTCATAGTCTAAATCTTTTATTTTATTATGTAAATTTTTATAGAAGGCCCGTTGGTTTTCATTTGGTGCATAAATCATGGTCAGTAATATTGTTTTTGACTCTGTTTGTATTTCAATCATTAGAACTCTTCCCTCTTCGTCTTGATATACTTGTTTTGTTTTTAAGTGCTTCTTGATGTAAACCGCAATACCTCTTTTTTTTTTGGTCTGATAGTGAAGTATAAAGATTTCCTAGTCTTGTATTTTCTAGCAATTTTTGGTGGGTTTTTTTAATGTGGACTTCCTGTAGACTGATTATATCCATCTCCAATTTATGTAGTTTAGCAAATGTCTGGGTTCTCTTGGTTGGGGCGTTTAATCCATTTATATTAATCGAAATTATTTTTATTTCCTGTTCCATCTTCCTCCTTATTTAGTAATTGCCTTTTGTTTACCATTTGCGTTTTTCTCCTCGCTCCTTCTCTCTCCATTTCTTCCCTTTCCTGTTTCTTCTTTTCCCCTTGGTCATCTTCCGTTTCTTCTATAGAGTGTTCATCTTGGGTCCTATTCTCTGGTTCCTCTCTGGCTTCTTGGTCTTCTTCCATAATAAAATATTGATCAAAAAACTCCTGGACTCCTTCTAAGTTGTCTATCTTCACTTTCTTATTTTGCCACGAAATCAAAATACCATCTGGTAAAAGCCAGTGGAACATTACTTTATGCTTGTTCAATTGTGTTGTAAGGAAGCTATAGTTTTTTCTCTGATCTCTCACACGTCTCGGGATTTGCCTCAAAGTTATTATTTCCTTCCCTTTATAGTAAATCGCCTCTTCTCTCATTTTCTTATATATTTCCTCTTTTGTTGTTTTCTTTGTAAATCGGACATGCATTTCCTTCGGGAGCTTGTTCCTTCGTGCGTAATTAGTATGAACCCTGTAAATTTCGTCAATATCTCTTCTTATATCGTTTTTGTCTCTCCGTAATGTTTCTGCAAAAATCTCTGTCATAATCTCTCCTAAGTCTTCCTCCTTGGTTTCTGTGATGTTCTGGAATCTTAAATAGAACGACGCTTTTTCCATTTCGAGAAATGTAAGGGCGTCTTCTGTCTCTCAATTACTTGTCAACTGTTGGTATTCCAGCCTTTCTACTTTTTTATTGTCTGTTCCATTTTGAGTTCCATTTTTTGGATCCTTTGTTCATTATTGGCGATGTTCTGTTGAATCTTTTCTATCTTATCATCCATTTTCTGTATCTTATCATTTATCCTTCCCACATCAGATTTCAGATCATCGTGATTTCGTCGTGTCTCTTTGTGATTGTTGGCAATTGCTTCTTGGGTCTTAATCATCGTTTCCTGTAGCATTGCCGAAGCTGAATGGATAGTTTGCATGCTGGATATGGAAGCTGCCTTTTCTTTTTCAGTTCCTAACATTATACATATGATAACAGCAGCACGAATACTATACGCACAATACTGAAAGAGTAGTGATATACCGACAGAAGATAGGGTAATTAGCAAAATCATGGAATGTGCAGAATTAGATAAACTCACTAAGGAACTACAAAATAGGGAGGAACATGATTACTATCTAGTATGGAAAAGGTGGTATTGTTGGTTGGAAAATAGAAAAGGGAAAAAGAGGAAAACATAGTACACATACAAGTCAATAATAAACCAGAAAGATAGATAGAAGGGAAAGACCAAATAAGGAGTAGTTAAATCATGAAATAAGATAACAGACTACAGTTGCGATAATTTGGATAAATATTTGAATTTGTGTTTATATGTTTATGTTTTGTATGTTTTACTGTTTTATTGTATGGTTTGTTTTACTGTTTTATTGTTTTGTTTAGTCTGTATATATAAATAAAAATTGGGGAAAAAAGGACAAACTATCTAGTTGATTTCAAGAAGGCATCTAATCTATCGGCAAAATGCTGCCATTGGCCAACCAGGGTAAAAAAACTAGTGTCACATGTGAATAACTGAGGCAGCATGCATATTTTAAAATGTCTTCATATAGATTTTAAATGGATGCTTTTATTTATCTTTATGGCCAATATGACAAAAACTCTATCTCTATTCCAATAATTAGATTGTCTGTACTGTATTTACAATACAAGCAGGAAAATTGCTTTGGAATAGAGAACTGCCATTGATTTGTGATTTCCAAACTGACTATCATTTGAAATTACTAGCAGAAGGTTTAGAGTCAGAAATTGCTATGGAATTTGGCATTTTGATAATATTTGGTATTCTCAGTTAAGGCATCATAGTAATTCTGCATATCACATGCAACCATATCCCAGAATAGCATGAATGTGGAAGTTTCATTTTTGGCTGACTTTGAAAGGAACTTTAGAAATCAGTAGAATTAAAAAAAAAATAGCAAACCCTAAGAGAATTTTTGGAATAACCTACACACAGAGTGTGTATTCTAAGAATTTAACAAAAATGTGTATTCTGGACACTACCCAAAGCTAAAGAGGAATGACTACATAATAAACCAATTGGAGATTCAGTTAATGCATTTGCTAAACAGAAACCCAGCAGGATGTGCAAGTAGCAGAGATATAATTTTATTTCTATGTTAGAAAAAAAGACTAAATGCAAGACAAATATTTAATATAAGAAGGAAAGAGAGAGGGGAGAGGGAACAACAGGATGGCAACTTTCTAATTTCCTCTTTAAATATTCAGATTTGATCTGTAACTCAAGAATCCTTCAGAAGTACAGCCATTTTTGTACCAAATTTGCAACCATGGCAACACGGAGTATCTGAAGTCAGCTGCTTGAGCATTCAGTAGAGCCAGTGATGAGCAGAACTTTTTATCACATACAACTGCATATCAGATCTACAATAAAGACAGGCTTGTCTACCATTAATGAACACAAGGTTATGCTGAAATTCTAAAACGAGATCCTCGGGAAGTGTAGGAGGGTGAGAACTATTTAAAGGCAAAAATAAGCAAACTTCTTATTTATTTATTCTGCATCGCCTCCACACCAGGGTGTGGTACAATAAGAAGAAAAATTAGCAAAAATAAAACCTGGCCAACAGTTAAAATTACTCAAAAAAGTAAAATCAATACACATGGTCACATTATTTATAGTCGCAGTAAAAATAACACGCAATTATAAAATATGAAACCTATAAATCTGATACTCCTATCATCTAACTTTTTTTACTAAGATTACAACCCTAATAGCTTAACCTGTAACCTTTTGGAGGGTTGGGGAAGGAGTGTTTTCACTCACGCACAAGTCCCTATAATTTTCTTTGCAAGGTTGTTCATAAATAGTTTGCCATTGCCTCCTTCCTAAAGCTGAGAGTGAATGACCTACCCAAGACACCCTGGCTAGTGTCTCTTTTCACTTTTACCAGAAGAAAGCAGAAGAAACAGAAGTATAGCCAGCCAACAAACAGGTTTAAAAACAGCTTCTACCCATGGGCTGTCAGACTCTTAAACACAATATAGCAGCACAAACAGATTAATATGACTAATTTCACTGGTGGTAGTATAGTGTGTAATATGTATATATCGTGATATAAAATCATATACGAGTAATATACATGTTGTACAGAGTATGACGTACATACGGAAACATATGACTAGTTGTTTTTTTTCCCTAACTACTTGTATAAGATTATTCTTTACATTATTCGTGTTATCTTGTATTCTTGTATGGACTGCACCAGTAGAGGCTAAACCAATTTCATTGTATACATGATCTACAATGACAATAAAGGCTTTGAATTGAATTTCAAATGTGGAATCGTGAGAATACATTACTTGCTTATGATGGTGAGATTTCTTAAATAACTGTTCTCGATAAAGAAAAATTTAGGTCTATTATAGCGTGCTGCTACGACACCAGGTGGCAAACAGCACAGATCAATAGCAATGTCCAATTGTAACGAAATAAAATGACCCACTGGACGAAATGGTTCCCGTGGGCAATACAAATCCCAAAGACATATTTCTTCTTCTGGCATGTCCTGCATGCTAAGTCCTTCTGGTTGTTTCCAGAGCCACAGATTCATCCGTTTAATGCTTGCACATTAAAAAGAAGATTTCTTCTACAGTAAGCAACTAGGCAACCCCCTGTATAAGTACGAATTCCATGAGTGTCTTCAGACCCTTGGGATGGTTGAAAAGCAAAATGATATCACTGGTTATTTTCATCAGGTAGTTTACCAGTCTTCTGCAATCTATGGAAAGAAGATGGTAGATGGCATACCATATTTCTTTTATTCTAGAACAGAGGTGTCTCACAGACATAGCAGACAATACACACATAAACACATATCTACACACATATAAGCACATAATTATTGAAAATATAGTCAAATTCATAATAATACTTATGATTCTTATGCATTAATTATATCTAATTCCTATCTGATTGTACTGAGTTGATGAGTTAATAAAAATAAATATATAAAAGTGTGATTTCTAACCAGGGGTGAAATGCTCCCGATTTGAACCATTTGGCAGAATCGGTAGCGATGGCGGCCGGTGGTTTGGAGAACTGGTAGCAATGGTGGTGTAAGGCTCCACCCACCCATCTAGTTGTTATTACTTCCTGGTTTTAACCAGGATGTAATCTGTTTTTTACCATCTGTGTATGCACAGTAGGTTTTGTGCATGGGCAGAGGGTCCAAGCGTGCACGTGACGTGCGCGTGAAAGCGAAGCGAGCGCACACGTGCAGCGTTTGCACTTCCAAACCAGTTGGGAAGGTAAGTAGATTTCACCCCTGTTTCTAACCTTACATACATTTAATGGTCCTGTTTGTATTTGAAATTGACACCAATGTTCTAGAAGGGAGAATAGAATTTACTTGGTTGACTCCATACTTCTGGTACATTTCTATGAAGAATATTTTTAGCCTTTGCAGTGGCAAACTTTCATGCAAAGACATGTATGGTTTATGTTATTTTTTTTACAACCGTGATCTGCCTTCCTGATCATAGGTTGCTGAAACTATTTAAAGAACTATGCCAATAAAAGGCCTAACATCTCATAAAAAGCTAATATCACTATTACACTAAACTTAAAAGGCCTAAATAAAGAGGCATAGTATTGACTTCTCTCCTGAAAGCAGAAACAAGATGGGCTGATACCAAAACAGCATTCTGTAGCTGAGAAGCAGCATGTTGTATCATTTATAAAATAATAAAATGGATAAAGGGCAAAGAAAAAGTACAATAATCTTCAAAGCATCTAGGGGAAAAAAATGGCAACCAGTTTTTGGGAAGAGGCTGGTATTTAACCAGAGGGCTGAGATTTCAGTTCTATATAATCTATCCTTGTTCTCTTTTTAAAAAAATTTCCTGTTGCCCTGGTTTGCCTGTTTCAACTTCTACTCTGGAAGGCTCCTGGGTACTGTAAAAGTAAAATAAATAAGTAAAATAAAATTGTTCTTTTCTGTTCATACTAACAGAAGAAATGATTTGGTTTTGCTCAGTAGGACTGTAGTTCTGTAGTTAACATTTTTCACTTATCGTTTGGCAGCTGGGGAAGAGATTTATACAAAGTACAGATCCCTAGCCACCACTCCATAAGTAAAAGCCTGAAAGTGGTACAACTAACAGAAGCAAATGCATCACCCCTTAGTTGGTGCTGGGAAGGACATTCATCAATGTGGACCTGCAACACAGGTGCCTTCCATTCAGCAGAGTATTAACAGGAGTGCAGAGATAGGCATGCAGCCTTCCAGCAGTAAAGTATTGCTTTGTGAATACTTTGCAAATAAATCTGATGTAACTGCAAAGGAAGTGCTTCCTTAATGTCTACTCTATTCATGAGTGTGTACAACTAAAATGTGTTCTGACAGCATTACCTCACATCACACTCTTTTTTTATAATTCAAAATAAGTTAATTGTATGCAGTGAGTTTCATCTGAAGGACTTAAATTTTCAAATATATTGGAAATGAAGATGAAAGGTCCTGCCACTTGTAGCATAGATGAGATGATGAAATGATTGAAGGAGCCTGAGTAGTGTAGGGGAGTAATGCCTCCTACAAAGGCAGCATTTAAGATCCAGCTGCTGCCATTACTTGTGAGTTCAATCCCAGGCAGGCTCAAGGTCGACTCAGCCTTCCATCCTTTATAAGGTGGGTAAATTGAGGACCCAGTTTGTTGGGGGCAATAAGCTGACTTTGTATAAATATAAATATACAAAAGTATGAAGGCTATTGCTTAGCGCATTGTAAGCCGCCCTGAGTCTCCGGAGAAAGGCGGCATATAAATCAAATTTTAAAAAAAGAAAAGAAGGACTGTTGGAAAATAATGGAATGAAAAGCTAAAAAAGGAGTGATGGCTTAGCTGTTGTTCCCATGATGACTACTTTAAAAAAGGAGTACAGCAAAGTGTTTGATAGAAGAATTTGGTATCTTTGGATCAAGTGGCTTCTACACAGAAAATCTGTATAGATGTAGGGTATATTGGCCACAGCCACACTATGAATGGGACAGTTTGTGCTATCTATGGAAGGTTAAAAAGTGTTGAGGAAGGAGGAAGTTCAAAAACAGTAGGTCAAGAGATGATAGAACAGAACAATGTCTCTGCAACAACTCAGTGACAAGAGTTGACTTATTGTACAACTCCCTACTTATATTAAAATATTCTTATTATGGAGGTATTCTGGAGATTATATCCTTTGCTTGTCAATAACTCCTCCACAGTACTGCCGCTTTATATTAGAAATTAAAAGTAAAATTTGTATATAATAGATGTTACTTTCAGTGGCTTTTCTACAAATGCATATTATCTGGGTACAACTGTAGATATAGTATCAGCATGAATAGTTTAAACAATCCATCATGCAATTATCTATAGATTTTGCTGATCCAACAATGCTTTTTGTTGGAAATACAAACTTCTCTTCTTCTCTGACAATGAGCAAAAATCTATTTAGTTTCCTATCCTCTGTTCCTTGATTCAGAACATAAAGAACTAAATATTTATCAAGTAGTGAGATATCTTCTACAGTAGTGAGATATCTTCCTTTATGTTTAGTTCGCCTTTTCCAAGCATTAGCAATTCTACAATCATAATTATTTATGTATCTCTGAAATCTTCCATCCTAGAGTTTTCATATTGGTTAAATATGAATTATCATGCAGAATCTATCTATGAACTAAAAGCAAGCAACATATTTGTTATGACTAAAGAACATTTGACTAAGATGAAAGAAAATATATTTCTGTCTGGCACAAATGCAAAATAAACTGGAAAAGCTTTCTAGGAAATTGTTTTTTGCAATACCATCCATAAGGAAACATATTAACTGAAGTATTGATCATGTTTGCATGACACAGATAAGTATCTTCTGTCTCTAGTCAATTGACCTACCTCCATATAATAGTAGTATATGCTCATGGATAATTCAGTCAATCATCTATTGGTCATTGTTCAGTCCTCTCAGCTGTTGCAAAGGTGGCACTTCCAATTCCCTTATTCCTTTTTTTAAAAAAAATGCAACTATAACCCTAACCTATAGACAGGTTTAACTAAATCCACTGTCTCAGAAGGAAAAATTTGATTTGCTCAGACTCTTTCTGGACCTTGAAGCAATTATGAAACAAAAATGACCATATAATCAAGGAACAGGAAAAGTGCAGTCAAAGAGCTTCAAGCAACTGCCCAGGAAGATGTCCAGGGCAACCCTGCTATTTTGTTCATTCATAGCACTTTTCTTTTTCATCACTTCCTAATCAACCACTTCAGATTTCATGATGTTTTCCACCTCTGTCTCTTTCATGTTCTTCTCTCCTTACTCAACTTGTCCCAGATTTTTCACTTGCTTACACCGATTCTGCAGTCTTCCCACTGGATGCTTCACCAAACTAAAGCCATCCATACTTGCTCTCTGATTTCCACCTCTCACTCTGCTGATTTTTTTATCTTTGTTGATCTTCCTTACCAACCTCTCATTTTTCTTTCTTTCTTTCCCATCCCAATCTCATTGTCTGAACCTCTGGTTCAGCTTTGCTCCTCTTCTATTTTTCAATGTTTTCTTTCCTTCCCACCACCTAAATATTTCATTTACTCTTTACTTTTTAAAGTAAGCATCTTTCCCATGGTTCTGAGAAGAGGTATCTGCAGTGTGTATGAAACAAGATACAGCTGTTATCTGTATTTAAAAAAAAAAAAAGGTCTGACTGAGGGAAATAAAGAACTTGTTTGTACAACATTCTAATCTGGAGACAGGTACCATGATATATGAACATAATAACCCAGTTATTATTATAATAATTCCAGTGCTGGAGTTTTAAGGGGTGAGCCCAAGGAAGCCTTAGGGGTGCTTGGAGCTAAAGTAACTTGGCCCGATCATTCATGTTATGTGAACAAAAGAAGAAAATTAATCTTTTCTTCCTGCATCAGCACAGAAAATATTTCCTCATAAAAATGGGCTGCTCTGAAAACTTCTCATTTTATTCTTTACTCTCACTTACAATCACATATTTCATCATATGGGGTTGAAACAAGAAAGAAAGGGATGCAGTGAGTATTTCTCTCCCCCCCTCCGCTACCCGATTGTCATCTCTGCTGGTTCTTATCAGATTATCACAGATTTGATGGAAAAGCAGAAGCAGTTCAGTTTTGATTTTAATATATTTAGTACTACAGTTCCTGCAATGACCATGACAAAACAAAACAGAACAATATGAATTGGAAAGAATCTTAGAGATCTTCTAGTCCAACCCCATGCTCAAGCAGGACACCCTAGATTATTTCAGATGTTGTCCAATCTCTTCTTACAAACCTGGATAGCTCAACAGACTGAAAAGCCTGTTATTAACATTCAGCTGTCTGCAATTATTGCAAGTTCGAATCTTACCAGGCTCAAGGTTGACTCAGCCTTCCATCCTTTCTAAGGTGGGTAAATTGAGGACCCAGTTTGTGGGGGCAATAAGCTCACTTTGTATAAAATATATGAAAGTATGAAGGTTATTGCTTAGCGCATTGTAAGCTGCCCTGAGTCTCTGGAGAAGGGTGGCATATAAATCTAATTTAAAAATAATAATAATAATAAAACCTTCAGTGATGGAGTGCTCGCAATTTCTGAAGGCAAGCCATTCTACTGGCTAATGTTCTAACTGACAGGAAATTTCTCCTTATACCATTCTAGCTGGGGTGCATTTGCTTCGGAAGATCAGGAATACTGGGAAAAGTATATCCAAACAGATGAAAAGGTAAGTTTGAGGCATATTCTTTTGACTATTTCATATCAGAATTGCTAAATGAGTCAAATAATAAAACAGACTTTAGTTAACCCCTCTCATCTATGTATTTAACCAGTGATTCTGTCCCATGATGTTACCTGTGTTCCAGCTAATGAAGCAACCACAAAGCTTCAAATAAATCATTAGTGTTTATTGCTAATGACTACTATGATCAAAAATTATATAAATTGCCCTCTAAATAAGGACAACTTGAAGTTTCTAGTATGGAACACCAGACTAATGAACCAAAGATCTCTAGTCTGAGAGAAGCAACAAATAAGGTAGGATGATGTACCATTCATAACTTCCAAATGAATCATGCTACATACGTTTATATAAAATGATCAAACCACTTTTATTTTTTAAAATTGTTTCCATCTATGGTCTGTTGATTCTCCCTTTATTCTTATCTTCATTACAGAAGTATTATTTTAAAAACCAAATTTGCCAGAAGCAAATCATTGAAATGTTTAGATGAATATTGTATTCAGTTTGAAATAAATTGTGATTGCAGCTTTGGAGTACAAAAGATAAACACTTTATGAGAATTCATTCCTGACCTTAAGTTACAAACAATTGATGAACCATTAACTCCTCCGTTAATGTGGTTTGTATAGATACCAAGACTCAGATATAAACAAAACCAAACAATTCATTACTGATTTACAGTAAGTTAAAAATGTTAATTTAATGTTAATTTTCTAGACTGTGGTAAATTTCCTTGCATCATTGAATTTTAAATGTCAGTGGAAAACAAGACCAAGTTGGTGAATTACTTGCAACGTGATCAAAGGCATGGTTGAAACCACTGAAATTTGATTTGTTAATAAGGAATAAAGAGAATGCAAATAAACTAATTATAAAGTTAGATTTGTAATAGCGAAATTCCCAAAGTAAAAATTTTAAGTGATGTTAGATGGTTGTAATTGTAATTAAGAACACACCGAGAAGTAAAACTGGTGCGTTAACCAACCTTAATATAATTAATGTTTTAATTTCAGAACATCCCACATCATCAATTCACCAGACTCCAGTGAGAAAGATTTTCATATTAAAACCAAAATACACAGTTTGATAATTAAGTAGAAATTTCTGAAGGGCGGGCTTAAGTTCCAAATCACATATAAAAGAAATTAACCAAGGCTGGGAATTAACCAAGGCTTTAATTAATTCAAAAATGTGATGTTCTGTTAAAACATGCCAGTGTTTTCCAGAATATTTTGCCTGTGCATCAATTCTATTTTTGTTTTATCTTTTTCATAATCAGATTGCTTGAACAATTATAATGGAAAAGACTGATCTGTAAAATATTAACTATAACTTCTGAATGTTTATCTTGTGGGGTTACAAAATAAAATCCCAGATAACCAGTAATATCCAAGAGCCTTTTTGTTTATGGAAAAGCAGGAAAAAATGTTATCAGAATAGTATAAAAACAAAAAACAAAGGTGTCCTAAATTATTTCTTTTGCAAGCTACGTTCCTGGTTTCTTATCCCTGTGGGGGAGGGGGACCCACAATAATCATGAGGAGGGGGAGAGAATTATGTTGGAGGCTGCACTGCATATCAATATATCATTTTTAGAATTTTACTAATTACTGTGCCTGAAGGCTTTTCTGTTGAAAACAGCATCTGAGATAGAGAGGTCAGCATCATTCATTGCTACTTAGCATTTTAAAATATATTTTAAATGAATATATTTTACAAATTGAAGGGGAAGAGGAAAAGGAGGGGAAAAAGTGGTGGGGAGGAAGGGGAAGAAACTACACATTTGAATCCCAATTGCATCTCGTGTTACATTTAAGTACCTTGTGGTAAAGTGCATTTGACTCAACGGAATTGCTAAAAAATATTATATTATGGTTGCTTGTATGTCTTTGATTTAGAATTGTGAGTGCTTCTCAGTTAGGTTTTCATTATGTACTTTGTCTCATTCATATAATTTTGCATGGTAACCATGGTAATTTTGCATCCTCAATCTAACAACCGCCCTCTATGTTCCTACCAGTACCGTTTTTCTTTCCAGAGAATATACATTAAAAAGGAAAGAGTGTACTAAACAGGGCTTTTGATCAGTGATGCCAGCAGTTGCTTATCAGAAAGCACCCTCTAACACTTTATCACAGAAAATTCCATTTTACATAAGGGTCAGGGGTGGGTTCCAAATTCTTTTACTTATTTTCATGACTTATTTTCTGGGCGTGGCTTGCTGGTCATGTGATTGAGTGGGCGTGGCCAACTCAAAGTCACTCACATCAAGGTGGGGCGGCACCACTGATATGGGTTCAGTGATTCTGCCTCATCCAAGGGCAGACATTCAGATCCATGGATCATTTTTGTTTCTTTTTTTAAAAAAAGCTTGTTTTCTATTAAAAGTAATTCCAAAATGACCTTTCATTCCAAAGATTATTTGTGGATAACCACCCAACCTGAAACAGATTCTCACAAGCACAAGAAACAATAGGACAAAAATGTTAAGTTGGAAACCAGTCCCCACAATAAACCCAGCTGTCTACTTAGCCTTCACATCTACACCAACAGCACTATCACAAATCATAACAAGTACACACACAAAAGATTAGAGGAACTTTCAAGTGCTGTTCCTCAAATGTACAGTCATTTGTCAGTAATGTCCAGTTACAGAGGATCAATGGGACAAATTTTGCATAAAAGAATTAATGGACACGTTTGACTTCAAGACTTAAAACCAGGGCAAACTGATATCAGGGCATTTAGCTGTGCGCCCCCCACCCCCACCCAGATATTCTATTACATATCTCAAATGACCACTAAAAAATACAAGACCATAACATCATTGTTGAGCAAGAGATGTCTGAATTGATATACATCAAAAGGTTTCAGGTTACCTCAAAAGCTCTCAACAAACCAGTGGACTGTTACTATGATCTGTATCGGCATGTAACCTGTCTCTCCATGACCAACCTGTCTTCTCCTCCTACACTACAAGTTAAATTTTACATCAGTCAAATAATTCTATACATCAGATGAAGTGAATTGCAGCTCAAAAAAGGGAAATGCCATTCAATAAAACTTGTTGCAGTAGTTGGAAAAGGTTCTAGCAGACCTAGAATATTTATTTTTGCTATCATAAACTAATACTGCTTTCCTCCTGCAAAGACAGGTGAGTGGAGGTTCAGAGACTCAATGGTTACTCATGTTGATAGCCCTTTACCACTCCTGAAATACAAGCAGTGTATTATATGTAATAGTTCCTAAGAGGAGGAATGGGGTTATCAATCTTAACTTCAGGCTTATGAGTTTTCCAAATGTATTTAGCTGGATACAGTTTGACCCAGAACATTGAAAAAGATAAGCTGGTAAGCATCATTTAACAGTAACAGAGTTGGAAGGGATGTTGGAAGTTATCTAGTCCAACCTCCTGCTCATGCAGGAGTTCTATACTGGGGATTTGAACCGCCAAATTTTCAACCTTTCTGATCGACAAGTTCAGTGTCTTAGCCAGTGAGCCACCTAGCCAGGCAAAGATCTGTACAATTGAGAGAAACAGAGAGGAGAAATTTCACAGTAACATCAAGTAAAGTGAGAATGGGGTCATCATTGCCTAGATGGGAAAACATCACTGACCAAGATTTCTTTTAATTTTTACGTTGAAAAAAAAACTGGTACAGTATTATATCTATTTGTCCAGCAAAACTTGCAGTGAGTAAACTTATTATTTTCTTAAACGGTCATCCTTCTGTGCTAGAGTATTACTATTAAGAACATTTACAACCTTAAGAGAAGTTCACAAAGTGAACAGAAGATGAGCTCCAGCACTCAGAAAAAGGCTAGTGCCAACACAATATCCCCCAAAGAAGGCAATTGCACTATTAACCAATCTTTGGGCAGGTTGTGACAGTAAACAATGCAAAAAGGGGGGACAAGCATAAGAGCTCCCTTCTTTGGAGTTGGCATTTGGGTAATATTTCTTCCAAGATGGGCTGTAGAATGAAGGGGTGTAGATAGGCAATGCAGATCACTCTGCCTGATTGGATGGAAGCTGTGGAACAGGCTGCACCTACAATCACTTGTCAAGAATTTACAGATCATTCTTGTTTCTGCTAATTTCACATTCCTTTGTCCTCTATCCACAGGCTGTATCTGGCAATGGTAGTACCCCGCAGCTACAAAATGTCCATCTGCACCTATAAATCAAGGGCAGTTTGACTTCCCTGCAGAGCTTAAAAGAAGGTGATTAACCTCAGGCAAAAGTCAGCATCCCATAGACTATAGAGTATTTCAACTCAAATCAGGAAGACAGAGAAAAGGTGACTGGAGATGCTATCTGGAAGTTATCCCTTCAAGTTTCTGCTGAAATTTCACTTAATCATACATGCAAAGATTTTACTTCCTGATTATCTTCCAGCAATAAACCTCATACAAATTCGCAGTAAACAATCGCTATTTTATTCCATAACACAGTAATAATTATAAATATTTTATCTAAATCAATACTATTAATTCTAGAAGGTGCACACAGTCTCAGACTGAATTTAATAATAATGGTATGTTTACTTTTCAAAAAGCTGATTTGAACAAGCCCTAAGAAAAAGAACAACCTATTCCAAAGATAAATATACACTATAAAAGTTATAGTCTAATAATTTTTGGCTGCCTGAAATAATCTGTCTTCCATTTAAAACATTGTGAATATTCAATGATTGTATAGCTGTACATTTTTAAAAAGGAGTCTACCCCACTTTACATCGAGTGGGGATGTGTGAAGAGAGTCCCCACCTTCAAATTCCTGGAAATCCATCTTAACGAAGATCTCACCTGGAGAAACAACACAACCCAGGTGGCCAGGAAGGCCCGACAGAAATTCCACTTCCTTAGGGTCTTGCGGAAGAACAAGGTGGAATAACTGATTACCTCCTTTTATGGGTCCACAATAGAAAGCGTCCTCACTTATTACACCACAATATGGTATGCTGGCTGAAGAACCGTGGAGAGAAAGACATTACAGAGGGTGATGAGCACAGCACAAAACATCATGAGCTGTCCCCTGACATCACTAGATGAAATCGCTAGGACTTGCTGCCTTAGAAAAGTGAAGAAAATCCTCAGGGATGACTTACATCCTGGTCAGCACTTCTTTACTCTCCTACCATCAGGCAGGAAATATAGAAGCATAGCCAGTCATATGAACATGCTGAAGAACAGCTTTTATCCGTGGGCTGTCAGAGTCCTGAATGCAATATAACATGTAATATGTAGCATGTAGCTCATAGTATGATAGACTTCCAGGGCCAGTGCAACATGTCCATATTGGTGCAATATATTATAATGCAATGTTACGCACATATATGTATAGAGGATTGTGTGTTGTTAATATGATTTATTGGGTTAGGGATTTTCTTTCTTCCACAATGAGTTATTGATATGTATTTATGTTGGGGGGCAGTGCACAAAGGGAGACTCAGTCAATCTCATTGTACACTTGTTGTGCGCTGACAATTGAATTGAATTGAATTGAATTGAATTGAATTGAATTGAATTGAATGTGGAGTTTGGTTAGGAGACTCTGGCCTTTGTTGGTATCATTCAGCATATACATTTGGATTGGAGGAAGGAAAGGACATGGAACTCATGTAAAGCTTCCTTAGATTATTGTGATACAAGTATGAAAATAAATGAATAAAAGCAAGCCATGCTTGTTTTCATAGTAAATAAAGTCAAGCATGCAGCTGTGAAGGCTAATTAGCATTAACAGCTGAAACAACAGCAGGTGTTAGACAGTCTGAACTTAGGGACTTTCCCAACTCAATGAACAGCCCCATATTTAAAAATTAATCATAATTACTCTGTAGCATATTTACCTTAAAGGACAGCACCTAATTTTTTGATCAGTTAACACAAACCTAAGGTTGACCCCACAGTGTTCTCTGGCAGTTTTGCAATGATCCTATAATAAGATCTGGATACTTATTATTTTGTGTACAATCAAAACACTGTAATACCAGATTGTCTTAAGTAAAAATAAACTTTCGAGTTAAATCTTTGCCTTGAACAGAGATTTAAATAAATAAACACTTTGTTTTTATCTACCTAATAAATAAATAACTATTTTTGTTATTTACTTATTAGATATCCAATTTTTCAGTAGTATAAATTGGAATGTCTTGGAAGGGGTAAGAATATAGAATTCTAGGGAGTCTCTACTTCCCCACTTAAGTCAGCAAGTACTTTTATATTAAAAAGTGTATTTTCCCATCACCAGAGGTGCACATTTAAAAAATTGCCCAAGGGAAACCAAGTTAAAATCTTTATCTTTTTTGTTTGCCTATTTAGAAATTAATTTTAATTCACCCACATTAGTATAAAAATTCAACCACATTAGACAAATGCCCAATATTTCAATGTTTTAAAAGACAAGATGCAACAGCTGTTATGTTATCCCCTCTGTAGAAAGAAAACGTACATAGTTCATTCTCCTATTAATTAAAATTAGTCAATTGTACAAAGGCTCATTTTGTATATGGAAACCAAGAGAGATCCCAGTTTTCTGTAAAAAAAAATACTATTCTGAAATCATATTTTTAAAGATATAGAAATGTTAGTAAAGAAGGGTGTGAAGTATACTCATAACATGATGCCAAAAACAACATATGCATAATTCATTTTGTGTGAAATTGTTTTATATGCTTGCTTTTATGTTATGCTTTGAAAGTTCAAAATGGGGGGAAAAAAGAGCTCAGGGAGATAAGTACAGGAGGGCATGTTATCACTACCATGAAACCAATATTTAATGGCTTTTGAATAATTCAATCTTATTAGACATTCAAGCTGTCATCTTAAAGGTTACATGAAGCATGCATCAACCTTGCAAAAAATGGGGTGGGGAGAAAATTCATCGTCATGTGGTTGGTATGATGCTTACACCTATCGTGCAAGCTGCATCACCTTTGAAGGCAAAGCAATCTATCCTGCTTTATAAATATACTTGATACCTTTACGTCCATTCTTTACTGAAAATGTAAACTGACAACCTAAGACAAGTGAAGTAAAATAGATTTATGCTACTGTCATTTCCCACAAGCCAGTTATTATAGGTTCGCAGTCTCGGGCTCTTTGTTACTGATGGCTGGAAGTGAGTAGATATAATATGTTTTACCAAATTTATATTCTTGCCCCCACAAAACACTAGATAGTACTGGTAAGTATAAATACAGGAGATATTCCATAGGAAGCAGTTTGCATTAGTCAGATCCTAGGTAATTAGTTAACCTGGTAAATAACTGGTGCTAATTTTGTATCTGAAAAACACAAATAATAAATGTTATTAGGATGTTGCAGCAATGTATTAGATTAGAATACAATGCAACAAAAATGATTTTGTGATTCTTGAAGTCCAACATATTTATTTTAGCATGTTTTTCCAAACTATAGTCTCCATCAGATGGATGATTATTATTCAGTCAAAAATAGCTGCATCTCGGTCATTTGCAATGGATGAGTTCCAAATTGAAAAATGTACAAATTAACTTCAGTTGTTTGTCTCTCTTAGAGGAGTTTAAACAGATGCCTTGCATTTTAAAGCTTGGCTGCAAACAGTGAATTTTCGGTTAGTATGCATAATCACAAATTTTCCATATAACATGGTGCTTGTATGCTTGCTTGATAGTAGTCGGAATAAATGCCATACAGGTAGTCCTTGATTTATAACCCTAACTGAGCCCAACATTTCCGTTGCTAAGCAAGACATTTGTTAAGTGAGTTTTTACCCATTTTACAACCTTTCTTGCCACAGTTATTCAGTGACTCACTGCAGTTGTTAACTTAGTAATACAGTTGTTAATGAATCTGGCTCCTCCATCGATTTTGCTTGTCAGAAGGTTGCAAGCTGCAACCGTCATATATATGAGTCAATTGCAAAGCATCTGAATTTTAATCACATGACAATTGGGATGCTGCAATGGTCACAAGTGTGAAAAACCATCATAAGTCACTTTTTTCAGTGCCACTTAGTAAATTTGAACAGTCACTAAAAAAGCTGTTGTAAGTTGAGCATGACCTGTACAGATTTTCAAAAGTGCTTTAAAACGCAAGAAGAGAAAACATAGGTTGAAATATGTGGACATAATGTATTATAATAATAATATAATTCACTATTAAATGGATTAATAGTGCTGATATTACATTATCACATCACTGCTCTTTATTAAGGATAGCAGTCTAATAACATTAGATTTGAAGCAGGCAAAGCAGGGATGAATCCATGAAACACCAAGAATAATATTCACATTTGTCAAACCTGGGCACAAAATATGGCTGCTTAGAAATTGGAATTGAAAGTGAATTGAATTGAATTACATTTTGGTTCAGTGGCAACAGAATCATCATCATCCTCTCAATAAAAGGGGAGATAAAAAAGTAAAGAAGTATAATAGTAGTAGTATAGTATAGTAAAGAAGATAATAATAAGGATAAATAATACTACAAACACACTACATGGGTAAATATACATAGACATTGACAGCACTGTAAGAATTAGGTAGGTGTTCAACAGACTGATGGCAAAGGGGAAAAAACTGTTGCTGTGTCTAGTTATTTTGGCATGCAATGCCTTATAGTGCCATCCCGAGGGGAGAGTTGAAACAGTTTATGTCCGGGATGTGAGGAGTCTGAAGATATCTTTTCAGCCCTCCTGACCCACACAATATACTGTACAGGTCTTCTATGGAAGGCAGGCTGGTTGAAATTATTTTTTCTGCAGTCCTGAGATCTGTATCTGTCCTGTTTGGTTACTGTACCAAACCAGACAGTTATGGAAGTACAAATGACAAATTCAATCATTCCTCTGTAGAACTGTATCAATAAATCTTGTTGCAGTCTGAACTTCCTGAGTTGATGCAGGATGAATGTTCTCTGTTGTGTCTTTTTAATGATGGTTCCAATGTTAAGTGTCTATTTCAAGTGTTGGGAGATTACAGAATCCCAAAACTCAAAGGACTCTACTGATACTGTACGGTTGAATATAGTAAGAAGTGGTAATATAAAAGGGCTCCTCCTAAAATCCACTCTCATCCCTACAGTTTTAAGAATGTTCAGCCCCAGATTGTTACAGCTGTACCATAGGGCCAGTTGATCAAGTTCCCATCTATATGTAGACTCATCACTATCTCAAACGAAGTCAATGACTGATGTATTACCTGCAAACTTCAGTACTTTAACAGAGGATCCCCCTGAGGTGCGGTCTTTGGTATACAGAGAAAAGAGCAATGAAGAGCCCATACAGCCCCTGAGGGACATGACCTCCAACCATTTGTGAACACAAAATTCCTATATCTGCTATCTCTTAAGAAAAAAGAAGGGACAAGAGAGAAAAACAATTAAAGCCACATGGACTCTGATGAACAGCAGCTGCTTTCTGTCATTTACTTAACAATCCTTATTCCAAGGACATAATTTTGGGTATTTCACAGAATTCTTGCTATAAATCCAAAGGTACATTTCTGAAATAGGGAACACCAATTACTCATTTATTAATCCTGTTCAATTTACAAATATCTTTCAGTTGAGCTCCAGCTGAAAGCACTTTTCTTTCACTTTGCATTGTGCAATGATCAGCTAACAGAATAATCATCCTAATTATTCTTTCCTGGCTTACTTAAACAGAAAAATAATTATTGAATGACTAAATATTGTTTTTCCCATTCCTGTGTCTGTCATGTGTGACAGTTTATTAAAAGAACTGAGATGATATGGCCTACATAAGTGTTGAAGCTGACACTAATTATTTTTGTAATTTAAATTCTAGAAATCATTCAAAAAGACATCAGGCTTTCCCCCAGTCTTCTAATATTGACAAACCCATGACCACAGTGTTGAACTTGCAGGACCTTTAAGCCTGTTCATAACAGTCATCCATTTTGTTTTTTCACTACGGGACTATCTTCCTTATCCCATTACTACTTAATCCCTTTATAATCCAATCAGGATCATGTCAGCTCTTCCTGTCAGCACTGTAAGCTCATAATATTTTATTCTGCCAAAGATGAATCTTCGATTCCAATCTAGAGATGATATAATTCTTATCCTTGACCCAGTTTAGTCAAGGATTCACCTTCAATTATTATAACTCCATTAGAAAGGTAGATGCCCTATTCAGCAAGATTTATTTTCTACAAATTGGATATATTATATCTATAAATAATGTATAGCTATATCTATGTATCTATCATCTATCTATCTAAAATATTCTCTAAACAGGTTTTGAAGTATCATTCGCATGGAAATTAAGATTCAGAAAGCACATAATTCTAATTTTATTTCAGAATCTGATGTCATACAGTTTTCCTAAACAATTTTTTTCTAATTTGCTTTTAATTTAGAAGGCAAGTAAAGAGATTAAAAGTAGTTCTTAAACAGATACAAAAAACTGTTCAATCACTTTATAAAGCATTAATTTAAATCTAAAACATGTATTACTTTACAGCATTATTTATTTATATTCATTAATCAAATTTCTATGGCCACCTATATCACAAAAGCTATTCTAGAGCTGAAAATGTACCTGAAACTGAGCTGGTTAAACTATTGTGGGATTTTCAAATACAAACTGATAAAATCTTGACACATAACACACCAGAGTTAATTGTGGTTGAAAAGAAGAAAAGTATGAATAATTGATGTGGCAATACCAGGGAATAGTAGAATAGAAGACAAAGGATGGGAGATCACAAAGCATCAAGATCTGAAAATCAAAATTGAAAGATTATGGCAAAAACCAGCTGAGGTGTGATCATTGGCAGGCTAGGTGCTGTAGCAAAAAAAATATTGGTTGATACTTAGAAAATCCACATATTACAAAACTTCCATGTGTCAATTACAAAAAAAAAAATCCTGCACATATACTACACCAATACATTATTACATCTTAAATTCTTGAGAAGAATTCAATGCACTTGAAGACCAACCCCAGCTAAAGAATTCGAAGCTGTGATTTCACATTGTTGTTCATATAATAGCAATATTTTAAAAAAAAAAACAATAGCAGGCAAAGCAGATACAATACTTGGCTAAAGGCAAGAAAAATGAAGAAAAGGGGGCCAATTCTTCACAAGACTCTTAAGAACAAATGCATACAAAGCTAGAATTGAGAAAACAGCAAAGCAGTAATAGACAGCAAATGCCACCTCTGAAAAAAAGGTGAAGATAGCAGACACTGGCTACAAACAACTGCTTGATAAAGCACAACAATGGAGAGATTGATCATGTATGCTCACTCTTGTTTGCTATTAATTGGATATTTTCGAAATAGTTCTTTAAAAATAATGTTTATTTTCATTTCATTTCATTTTATTAGATTTATATAGTATTAAATTCAAGGTAATTTTATAAATAAGTTGATACAAAGGAGCCAGATATCCCAAGTCAGTCAGGATAGCTGCAAGAATGCCATTTTTCCCCACAAGCAAGAACTAGTGAGGCCACAAAATAATAAAAAAAAAAAGTAAGAGAAAATGAAGAATCTCTGGGACATTAGAACTCAAACAGACAAGTAGCTGCCACACAACACCTCCACATAAGAACTGTGAATAAGAAAAATAGAAAAACTGGAGCATATGTTACAATAACAATAGCAATAGCACTTAGACTTATATACCACTTCACAGTGTTTTGCAGCCCTCTCTAAGCAATTTACAGAGTCAGCATATTGCCCCCAACAATCTGGGTCCTCAATACATAGAATTAGCAGAAGAGAAGAAAAAGAACTGGGGGAAAAAGTAAAAAAAAACTACACAAAGACCTACAATAGAAGTAGAAAGATTGTGGCTAAAGCAAGCAAAGGTCGTACTAATAGTAATAGGCACCTTGGGTTCAATCATCTTGAGCACCACTTGAATAGGTGCTCAAGAGGTGGTATTCAGCAGGTTCTGACCAGTTCTGGAGAACTGGTAGTGGAAATTTTGAGTAGTTCGGAGAATAGGTAAATACCACCACTGACTGGCCCAGCCCCTATCTATTCTCTGACTCCCAAATCCCAGCTGATAGGGAGGAAATGGGGATTTTGCAGTAATATTCCCCTGGAGTGGGGAGGGAATGGAGATTTTACAGTATCCTTCCCCTGCCATGCCCACCAAGCCGCACCCACAAAAACAGTAGTAAAAAAAAATTGAATCCCACCACTGACTATAGGCATTGACAATACTACCATCAGTCAATTGCAAAAGGCAGCTTTATTTGGAACAGCTTACATGCTCCAAAAGTACCTTTCAAATATCTATCTATCTCAGGTCTTGGAAAGGACTCAATAGGTGGATATGACGGGTCCTTAGTGTTCTGTGAGCTTGGTTGTTTTGTTGTACATGTTTCATTACCCAAACTAGGTAACATCACTAGTGCTAGTGATGATCAGTCATTTCAACCCTAAACTACAAACATTATCCTTTATTGGATACAAATATTAAATTCCAGTCAGTCAAGGAATTTCAGCTAGCAGGATCCAAGAGAAGAGCCTTTTCTTCCATGGTTCCCACACTTTGGAATATCATTCTGCATCCAGACTTCTGAAAGGGTCTGAAGACCTTGTTCTGCCAACTGGCCTGAGGCCCCAATGGGCCCCGATTATTCTGGAGGTGGCTAATGGACTATGATAAAACTCTACCTTCTCCCTTTGTGCTTCTTGCTCCCTTTCTTCCCATTTTTGTTAATTTTTAAATCACTTTTAGTGTTACTATTTATTGTTTTACCATCTAAATATTTCATATATTTGCTTTTATTGATGGTAAATTGCCTGGATTTGCCTCTAAGTGAGATAGTGGAATATACGTTTAATAAATAAATCCAGTCAAAAAATTTGGCTAACTAGGCATCAAACAATAATAATAATTTATTAAATTTATGTATTGCCTGACTCCCAATGAGTGGTGGTAATAGTTCTCAAAACCTGGTTGTAAACATACTAATCTTGAGTAGAAACTGAATTTCAGGTATTATATGTACAATTAATTTCCAGAATTACTTCCTATACAATTATTAGTCAGTCAATCCTAAGGACCCATCACTTTTTATCACTGAATGAAAGCCAAACTATTCTATACAACCATGCATTCAGGGGAGAAATCCAGCAGATTCTGAAGAACCGGTAGTGGAAATTCTGAGAAAACCGTAGTGGAAATTTTAAGTAGTTCAGAGAACCGGCAAATACCGCCTCTGGCTGGCCCCAGAGTGGGGTGGGAATGGAAATTTTGCAATATCCTTCCCCTGGAGTGAGGTGGGAATGGAGATATTGCAGTATCCTTCTCCTGCCACACCCACTAAGCCACGCCCACAGAACTGGTAGTAAAAAAAATTGGATTTCCCCACTGCATGCATTGCTTCTATCATTGGCACATTCAATACAGATGCCAATTACACTGTAACCAATAGATCAGTGTTTAGTAGATTACAGAATTATCACAATTACAAAGATGTTAAGAGCTTAAAAAATCTTTCTCAAAATTTAATGCTGCTACTGCTTTTCTACATAGTTCAAAACAGAAATGACAATCACATAGTAAAAATATAAATTTAACCATATGTTTAAATGGCACCATTACCTTAAGATAAAATTTAGAAAATATTATTTTCAAGAATTCAATGTACCTTTTATTTATTCCTATTGTTCATATAGAGGTAGAATTCACAATACTCCAGGGTCCTTTTTTTTTTAAAATTACCTTTGGGCATGCATTAAGACATTTTTATAAGGAAGAAATTTAGAAATTAGAATTTCTATAATATATATAAGTGTTCTAAAATTGAAGGAGACTATAAGAATTCCAAAATAGTACTCAGATTTTGTTGATATACCCTTATATCAACAAAAAAAGTCATTTATGAAATAAATGTAGTCTATAAATACTTATGATATAATTCATTTCTTAGGCTTTATGTATTAAAAGCCTGAAGTAAATTTGTGATTGGCCATGATTACCACGTCTGCCATTTTGTGACAATAGCCATAAATGTTCTATAAAAGATGGAAATTTCAGATGCAGATTTAAGATGTTTTTAAGGAATAGCAATGTATACCTCAGTAAAGGAGGATGTTCAACTATTATAGATTTATATGTCTCCATTTATTTAGCATTTATTCTAATACAACTAGAAAAATATACTCTTTTCCTCCTTTCTCAACTAACCCAGCTGAACTTTTCACTGATGGATCCAACAGCTGTTTTGAAAATTGAAGGGGGAAGATCCCTTCTCCATGTGATGCTAGTACAACCCAGGAATGAGCATCATGGGATCCATAGAAATGCTATTTACTGCAATTAGTAAATGAATGATGAAACCATAGTGACAGACTGCAATAGCTTTGCGTCTTCAGCCAGTCACCACTCTGCAACTGCTAATGGTAAATGGATTATTAATTATTCCTTGCTCTCTGTCCATCATCCTTCTGCTCAATTCTACTGGTCAACGTTTTTAAAACTTCACATGCCTCCATAACTGACTAAAGTAAATGGCAAAATGTGGCTTCAAGATTGCAACCCCTTTCTTACCAATTCTGCCCACAGTAAAAAAAAATAGGTGTGTTATGCAATTTGCATGTGTACCATTTACATGTGAAATGGGCCCACAGATTTAGAAAATGGATGATGACTTCAGGCCTCCCAATCCCCCTTTTCTAAGCCAATAGGGCCAGGGGTGAGTTCTAAATTTTTTTAGTACCAGTTCTGTGGGTGTGGCTTATTTTGTGGGTGTGGCTTGATTGCCATGTGACAATTCTTTAGAATTTAGCAGAGGTACTGGTCTACAGGCTTTTAACTGCTTGCAGAGCTGTACCAGTCTACCCATTTATTTTTGCAGGCACTGGTCTACTCATGTATTTTTGCAGGCACTGGTCTATCCATTTATTTTTGCAGGCACCAGTCTACTCATTTGTTTTTGGAGGCACTGGTCTACCACCAAACTGCCTTTTACCACTGATCAGCTGTAGGGTGGCCCTTCGAAGCCCCACGGCAAGAGTTTAAACAGTTTTTCCTTATAGCCCATGAGCTGGGACTCAGGAGGCAGCAATAGATTGGGGGTGGGGCCAAATAAAAAGTAAGAATAATGTGGGGGGGGGATGGGAGGGCGGGGGGCAGAACCGGTTTGGTGACATCATATCGTCACTGCTACCGGCTCGGCAGAATCAGGCCAAACCAGGAGGAACCCACCACTGAATAGGGCCCCTTCCAATCTCAACTGACTGCCATGTTTTTTTTTTAATTTGGTTTATATGCTGCCCTTCTCCAGAGACTCAGGGCGGCTTACAATGCATTAAGCAATAGCCTTCATACTTTTGTATATTTATACAAAGTCAGCTTATTGCCCCCACAATCTGGGTCTTCATTTTACCTACCTTAGAAAGGATGAAAGGCTGAGTCAACCTCAGTCAATGTTGAAATGGGTATAACAAATGCCAAGCAAGATGGTAGTTAAGTGAGTCACTCCTGATTTTATGACCTTTGTTTGGCCATGGCTGTTAAGCAAATAATGGCAGTCGTTAAGTTAATCATGGCAGTCGTTAAGTGAATCATGTGGTCCTTAAGTGAATGTGGCTTCCACCATTGATTTTGCTTGTCAGAATAAGCAAATTGGGAAAGTCACAGATGGCAATCACATGATCCTGGAATGCTGATACTGACTGCCAAGTGCCCAAATTTTGATCATATGATTGTGGAGATGTTGCGACAGTCCTAAGTACAAGGACTGGTCATACGCAGTGATGGGATTCAGCCAGTTTGCACCACTTCGGGAAAAGCGGTTGTTAACTTTCTGAGCAGTTTGGCAAACTGGTTGTTGGAAGAAATCATTAGGGCAGAGAACCAGTTGTTAAATTACTTGAATCCCACCATTGGTCGTAAGTAATTTTTTTCAGTGCCACTGTACCTGTGAATGATTACAGTGTTTGTAAGTTGAAGTCTTGCCTGCAATTGTTCTAAAATGGAAAGGAATTGCAACTGTCAGTATAATTAATCTGTGTAGAATAGAGGATGGTCATCCTTTCTTCTCTTTGTTATTACTACATATTCATGTGACCACTCTCAAATAAAGGTAACTCTTTGCTGCAATCTAATGTGTATCCATAGTTTTGCAGCCCAAATGTAACTCTAACTCTAGTTTTAAGTTGTTTAGAGCTAAGTTTTAAATTAGATTTAATCACACTTCAAACAAAACAATATTTCACTGTGGATCTAACTACATTTTTTATCTTCATGCTTAAGCTTTTTTTTAAGATTAGCCAGAAACTATTATACAAAACGATAACTTGACATTTGAAAACCTTTGGATGATGCCTCCTTGCATATTTACTATATTAGTTTAATTGTTGCCAAGTGGAATAATTATCTAGCATCAACCAATTGCGGTAATCCTAGCCTTTGGTTGTCATTTATTATTATTGTTCACTTTGCACCTATTTACACAATTCCCTATGGGTTTGAAATCATCTCTGGAGAACCTGGTAACATTTCCACAGATAATTAAATCATCGCTATAATTTTTCAGCAGCTTCTTAAAAATGTGGGAATTCAAAATGCAGGTTTCAGGTATCGTTAATGAAAAATTATGATTCTGTGGCAGGAAAACAGAAGGTACATATGGTTGAAGGAGAGAGTGTGTGACTTAAAAAGCTCAACACTGGGAAAGTGAGAACGTACACATTATCCTCCTGGAATTTCATGTCATTAATTCCAAGGTCAATGAATTTAGGAAAGAAATATAAACCTTGTAGGCACTCTATAATCTTCAAGGACATACTGTAATGAAATCAGTAAAGAACTTTATATTAGAAAACCACAAGATGTGTTTCCAGTTCTATCTTAAGTAAAAAAAATGTAGTAATTCTATACTGAGTTATTGTAGTAAGTACTGTAGATATCCTCTTCCATGTTTCAGTTTAGTCCTTGAGATTCAGAATAGTTCAGCTGTTGAAACATATTTTTTTTATGCAAAACAAATGAGAAAGTTCAAATATATTTCATCTTTTTTCCATCAGAGATGTCTTCTCATGGTCTCCCTTCCATGAATGTAATTGTTCCTATCCCTGTCTTGAATATAGTTGCAGTATTTTCTAAATTTGGTTTATAAGAAAGAATGGAAGAAAAGGCTTCCAGACAGAACTGACTCAATGTTCTCCCAGTGCAAGCAAGGCATTATAATATACACATAAACCCAACGGAGTTGTTTCCCCCTCCCCCGCCACTATACAAAGCACGGTTTTTGAATAATACATGGGGATAGCCCATTTCAGCTCCACTCTCAAAAATAAACATAAGTGAATTATTAAGAAGAATAAAAAAAAAAGACTTGCAAACCTTATATTGGAATCTAAAAACACACGAGTCAGGGGAAATACTTTTAAAACATTGATATACTCCGTTTATCTAGAGATGAACATTCTTGTCAAGAGCCTTGTTGAAAGCTAAAGGGAAGCATATGCTACATTGGCTTCTGTAAAAGGAATACAATATCTAAGGGAAGAATATAAATCAACTAAAGAGAAGATTTTAAAGAGAATTTTCATAACTGACCAAACAAAAGGTCCCATTTCACAAACCCAATGAAAAAAGAAATAGAGGATATGAAATGAAAGGGTCAAGAGACAGACTGGTTATCAAACTGTTGGAAGAAGCCTCTAAGCAGATGTCTTGAGATCCCTGCCAACCTTATGTCCTGATGATGGAAGGATAGTGTTGAACCTCAATAGAGTCACAACATATGGAGCTGAGTTCTGCCTAGCAGAACCTGCAATCAATTGTTCTTTTTTTTTTAAAAAAAAAGAAAGTTGACAGGAGGCATCTAAGACATGTTGTGAAATACTTTCTCATTAATAGCTGTTTCAAAATGTTCAAAAGACTTAATTGGGTAGATTTAAACATAACCTTTTTCTAGTTCAATCCACATAATCTTATATTTAGATATAAACAATCTTATCTTTAATAATACAGAATAGAGGCATGGACACTGAATTGAAACCACACACTTTTACAAAGCCATGTAATACATCAGGCTCCAATGGCTACGTGCCTACAATCTGGTGTGATCTTGGTATTTTGGCTGACAAACCCACAAACTCTTTCCACAGGATGCCCACGGGGCTGATATAAGTTTATTGATGAAAAAAATATCCAGAAGCAAACCTAGTTTGTACCTATCCCCATTTTGAATTACAAAATATAAAGCTGTTTTTTAATGAAGTTATAATGTGGTATTTTGAAATGCAAGTTTATTACAATCAGCATAGTTCCATAGGTTGTTTAGAATATGAAATGTGTTGCTTTGGAAAGGTTGAGGATCTAAAGCGGGGGTATCAAACTAAAGGCCTGCGGGCCAGATCTGGTCCTTGGGTGGTTAAATCACATGACCAGCTTGAAAATATCAAAGGACCAGCCCTGTTTGGTGCCTCTGCTCGCCAAAACAGGGCTGCTTGCAATCCCCGCGCAGTCCATTTTCGGCCTCCCTGGCCTCCAGCAGCATTTTGCCAGCCAAAAATGGGCCTCAGGCGCTTCCATCGGCAGAGTGCTGCTGAAGGCCAGGGAAGCCAAAAATGGGCTATGCAGGGGGAGCTTGTGAGGGCTCCGTGCAGCCCATTTTTGGCTGGCAGAGTGCTGCAGGAGACAGTTCAGGGCAAAAACTGAGCAAAGGGGGTCATGTGCTGCCCCCCTGTCCCATTTTGGCTAGCAGGGTGCTGCAGGAGGCATCTGTCCCGTCTATCCCTGCTCCCCCCCTCCCCCCGCTGGCCCGCAGAGAATTAAAATGCTGATCCGGCTCTTGAAGAAATCCAGTTTGACACCCCTGATCTAAAGATTGCTAGTATTCTGTTAGTGAGAACCGATTTCAAATTTGAAATTAAAGTTTCAAACTCCTCTAAGTATGGTCCTTCAAACTTATTTCTTAGTAGAGATGTATGTAATTCTATGGTTTCTGGGACTAACATCCATTTAAAAACTTCCTTTGCATTTTTCTTGGTCCATTTAATTTTTACCTGGCTCTCTATTTTGGCTCTCTAATCTGGGTAGGTAGGTAGTAATTTCTGGCGTAATGTAAGAGTAAGGATAAGTGAATCATGACCACTTTTCAGACACGAGTCTACCTCCATCTTCTGCAAGAACTTCAGGAGGTCGTATGATATTATCCAGTAATCAACTGTGGATTTTCTTCCTGCTCCCCAATAAGTATAGTCTGCTAGATAATCACCCCAAGTGGAGATCTAAAGGTTGAAACTGAGGAGGTAAGAACCAGCAGTTCACAACCTAGAAGGATGTATCATATAAACATATCTCAATTTCTTCTCACTGCCACTAAACAACTCACCAAGTATCTGATGAGTCACTTCATAGAGAAGAAGGAAGCCTACTTTCTGAACTGCAGATAGAAAAATGCTTCTGAGTTCTTTTTCCTGATGATTTGTTTGAGGATTCATTCTTGTTTCCAACCCTAGCCTTCTGCCAAGTCTAATCAAGAGCTGAATTTACAGTGGCAAAATGAGGAAATTAATACATGGCTGGAGAGTAATCATATTTAATTTTAACTGAATTTAAACTGTAAATGAAATGAAGTTAAAGTGTTTTGTCCCAATGGAACCCATTATCTTTTGGAGTGCAGGCCACAAAACACCACATGTAGTCTTTAGCCTAAGAATAAGTTGTATTCTACTGCCTTAAGATCCTATATTTCTGAGCAGGGTTGAGTGATTCAGCAAAAGAAGAAAGTAAGAGTGCTTCCTATAAACTACATTTAATTTATAGCCCACATTTATAGTTGGGAACTCTAATACAAGTATACTTCTTGTTTGTGTGCATGATTCTACCTATAAATCTTTTTTAAAATACAGGATCTGTCCTATTTCCTTTCTATTTGGAAGCCAGAAGTGACTGCAAATAATTGAGGGAAGGGCTAATCCTTCCACATACTGATTCAACATTTAGAAGGAAATAGAAAAGTGTTTTACAGAGCAATAACTAAGGCTCCAGGAAATTAAATTGTACATCTTCTACTCAATTGCAAACCTTTCCAGATTATACCAGGATGATCCAAAATGATACTTTGGGCTGATTTTCCAACTAATTGGATTTATTTGTATTCTGTCTAATTTATAATGAATGCTTTTTGGGGAATAGTAAGATGTTAATCACTGCAGAAAATATAATACATATAAATGTTCTTTGTAAATCACTATCTGTTCATTTTATTTTCAGCTTTTAATGCCAGCCTATCCCATGAGAAGGTTAACCATTATTATCATATATTTCTCTGAGGAGCACAACATAACAGCTGTCACTAACAGTCACCATAGCAACACTTCTGTAACTACACTGAATTCAGTGAACGGGGAAGCACACGCATGCATACACATATGCACACACCTCACACACAGAGCTGCTTATAAAATTTGAAATCAGATTGAAATTTTTTTCATCCATCCCAGCCTGTTTTCTCCATTAATCTTACTTCATTCGTAGTCTTACAACTTTTTTCTTCCTCTGGTGAAACCAATAGTTTCATACCTAATACAGTGAATGATGTTGCTATGGGAAAATGAAGCACTCTGTGTATGACCCTCGGTGCAATCTGCTATAAGTTAACACAGAAGATTCCCCAAGCAAGGAAACTCTCCCCTCTTTCACATGGCCCCCCATTTATTATTCTTTCTGCCATTTATCCTCAGAATGACCCTTTGTTCTCTTCCTTTCTCTTTATTAATAATATATTATATTCTAAATTGATTTTGCACTACCCTCTAGCCAGAAATATCAGTGATTAAGGCATAAATAAAGATAACTATGTATGGTATATGCCATGTAAGATCAAATGACAATCAAATAAGAGCAAAGAGAGCCTAACCATCAAGAATCATCTGTGCTAATAACATGTATAACCCAGTAGTAAAATATTCCAGTATTGATATTGATCTCAAAACTCTTAAAAAATCCTTTTCCTTTTAAGTCCAGGGTGCCATCACTGGGAAGGCTCTCACCTTATTTCTATAAAATATATTTTCCATGCCAAAGAGACACAGAAATAAATTTATTTTGATATTCCTAATCTAGACCAAGAGTGTCAATTTCAAGGCCCAGGGGCCGAATCTGGCCCATAGGGTGCTTAGGTGACCCCCGGAGCCACCCTGGAAACAGTGAAAGACTGGCCCACAGTGCTCTGCCAGCAAAAATGAAGTTCAGGTGGGCCGCAGGTGACCCTCACAAGTTCTGTTTTCACTGGCAGAGGGTTGCAGGAGGCTGTTGCAGCCGAAAACAGAGCTCGGGAGCCTGTTTCCACTGGCAGAGGTCAAACGCAACCCTGATGGGGCCTTCTGGCAGTAGCATTTTGCAGGAATTTTGTCGTAGAGAAGGCATTGTACTCTCTTCAAGGCCAAACCCATACTCAATCCATTTTTGTCTCATTGACTGCAGCTTCTAGACATCTCTTCGATTCTTATTGCCTAAAATTGGTAGTTGGGTTTCCACAGTTTTATAGCTGAAAAACTTTATTGTATGCTCTGAAATACATAGGCTTATATTCCTTTAAATTCCAGAAAACTATACCCAAATCATTTACCCTCTCATATGTATGACATAACTGGGCCCACACTGTGTGGTCGCTCCTGGTAAAGGAGATCTCAGTTCCTCCCCATTATATTAACTGCAACAGTTGGCCACCAGGAAGTTTTGATTGAGTGATTACATGTCACCAAGTTGCTGTCAACTCCTAGCAATCACATGGATAGATATCAGAAGGTTACCCAACATTGTATTTCAGAACTCCCACTGAGAAACCATTGCAATTTGATTCACTGTGACCAGATTATCTTTGCTCAAGAATGGGTGTTGCTTTCCGAAACAACTACAGCTGACAAGAAAAGAATTCAAAATGTTTGTATGCTAGACTGAGATTTAAATACATGTACATTTTATTTTAAATATGTAACAGTAACAAAAACATATAAACATTTTTTTTTAAATTCTGGTCCTTCCAAATGAACTAAGAAAACCCTGATGCATATTTCTGAGAAAAGGGCCCAGATATTGCTGTGCATATTGTAATTAACTTTATAGCACCAAACATTGTCTAGGGGAAGTTTTAGCTTTTATTTCTTATGTATGAAGTTACACTTTGTACATAATTACATACAGCCTATATATTATTATTTTTTTTACATTTGTCTTTATTTTTAAACCTTCCTCAGCCATAATACTCACCTATATTTCCTAAAGTATTTTGTTGCTCAAGCAAAGACGGGGGAGATAATGATTTGTACTTACATTCTGTTAATCAGTTGCTTCTGGTTTTAAAGTGGAAATTTTTTCAGTTATTTTTCAGTTAGTATGGACGCATAGGGAGAAAAAGTACTCAAGTGACAGTTTATGTTTAGGTTGGTGCCAGCTGTTCTGAATTATTTCAGCAAAGTAAGCACCTCTTCTTTGCATATGTGCCATAAGTTCTGGCTTTACTAAATAAAGCATCTTTATGAATCAAGCATTTATCCAAGTTAAAATATTCTTGTATGTTCCTGGCTATGTTTAAATGGGCCTAAAATCATTCTTTATATTGCAGAAGGAGTCATTATAGCAGTCTAGCATAATCCAATAACATAATCTCAAATTTAGCAAAGATCCAGAACTAGTATATGTATATTTATCTGAAAAAAAATATAATTAAATTCTTTCATGGTATGTGAAATATTTAATTATAAAGGTTTATTGCCAGTAATCCTTAGTTAATTTCTTTGCTGGAGACCAAAGCTGCATAATGAAGCGGGCGGGGATTGAAAAGGAGAAAAAACTTGGTACTCTTGAAATATTGCACTATATTAAAACATTGACTTCACATCAGAGAGAAGTCGGAAATCTAGGCATGTCACTGGTCTTCAGTTCTACCACTATTAGCAAAATTAACATATTTCCAAGGATCAGGTCTTCTTGGTTCTTCTGAAGTGTGGCCAAAATATTTAGGAATAGAAACAATAACTGTGTCATTTATTTTGCTAAGAAACGCTCTCACGTTTTCATTGATATTCAATAATTATGGTTCATTGCTCTTAAGAGACTTCTAAAAAAACTTTAGGATAAGTAATTAATCATAATTAACAGAATCTTAGCTTTTGGTTCTTAACTCTTCATGAGCCTTTCAGAAAATGTTCTACCACATTGATTTTTCAATTTTTAAGATAATTACAGAGTTTACCAACTGAAAAGTACTATCCACAATTCATAAACAATGAGTTATTGTCTGTTATGACATTTGTGAAGATATTTTATTTTTTAAGCTATATAAATTAAGTTGAACAATAAATGTTTTTAAAGAGCATCTCATCTAATTTATTACAATTTTTTTCAGACAAAAAGTGTTTTAGTTAAAGGAGGAAATAAGGGCCATGACACAAGTGATTCTAGAGAGCTCAGGGCATGGGAGAAGGGAAAGAAAAACTGAGTAGTTTACAAGATGTAAATTGTGCAGGAGGAATTGCTTAGTAAATTTTCAAGATTCTGTTATCTCAAGATTCTGTTAGGATCATCAAGATTATCCTAATACAGATACAAACCTTTCCAAGGGTTTCTTCTTTGTTGAGTTTGTGTCTCAGCAACAAGAATAAATTTCTTGGGGGATGGGGACTCCAGTCCCACTCCAGTGTCCCTAATGTCCCTATACTGATTAGAAAAGTGGGCAAAGAATTTCTAATCAGGTTTTCAAATCAGAGGATTTCAAGCATTCTACTCAAGTCTAAGCAAATGTAAGCAGAACTGGAGATCAATTTTTCTCCCACTATTCTGGTTTTGAGCAAGCTCTTATAGACCAAGCTTTTTGGGAGAGAAATTGATCTGATGATTCCAATCCCAAAGATGCTTTTTCCAAAAGACAGCCAGACTTTCTTGGGGTGGGTTTTTTTTTTCCCTTTGAAAATGTTTCACTTCTCATTCAAGAAGCCTCTTCATTTCTAACTGGATGATTGAGAATCTCCATTGATATTCATGATGCCAGCTTTTATTTTCATTGTATATTTTCAATGTTGTTATATTTTTTATTTTTGCATGGGGATATTTTACACTGAAAGTCATTTTTTTAAATTCAGTAGGATACAAATTGGATAAAAAAAAATAAATATAAATTGTCTGCTTACCAAGGAAAAATCAGAGACTAAGAAAACAGAGCCAGAACATGTATAGGCATTATTCTTGTATTTCTCAACCCTATTCATGCAACACTTTGTTAGAGTTGCTACCTACTGATGTATTTCAATAGGTAAGAGCCATGGTGGTGCAGTGGTTAGAATGCAGTACTGCAGGCTACTTCTGCTGACTGCTGGCTGCCTGCAATTTGGCAGATCGAATTTCACCAGGCTCAAGGTTGATGTCTTAACTACTACACTAAAATGGTTCTCAGAAATGAAAGGCAGGATTCTTAAAATATCTGCTCCAAATATGCTAGATACACCACTGGCAAAATGAGGTACAGAATTTGTATTACAAACTTCATCCCCTTTGTATGTGCAACTATTGCACACATGTTCAAAAGGGAGGATGGGGTTGCATCTGGAAACTCCCATCTATCTTTCCAATTTTGACACTATGCTATGGACACCATTGCGTCAATACTAGTAGTTAAGAGAGCATCCAAACCAAGTACATATAAAATTGCTAGTATTTAGTATCTGTAACAAAAAATGTGTCTCTTTTGCCAAGCTTTTAATTGTTGCTGTTAATGATATTCATTTTAACTATATTCATTTTTACAAGTTTTATTGTGTTTTGTTTCAATTCTTGTAGATTGGCTTGAGTATGGAATTCTTTTTTTTAAAAAAATCAGAAATACTGATTCTTGTCCACATTCTTCAGGAAATTTCTGGTATCCCATGAGCTCTTATGCCAGGGGATGTATCACAACTTTTTCCATCTTCACTAAAACAGGGGTAGGTGGGACCAGTGTGTGATGCATCCAGCCTGCAGGCCACAAGTTTGACACCCCTGTCTTATGCCATAAGGTTTGGTACTAGCTAATATCATGATGTTACTAAGCTTTTCTCCAAAGGCCAGAAAAGCAAAAGAAGGAATGGCTTGGCAGGTACAGTTCATAGCAGTTGAGAGAGATACTCTGTGCTTTCACACCTAGGCAAATTGATCAGGATGTTTTTTTCCCAACCTCTTATTATGTCTGGTTCTTGGTGAAGTAAATATTGTAGGTAATGATTACATGGGTTGAGATCTTGGGCAAAAATGGAAGAGATGCTGAGAGTCCCTGGGCTTTATACCCTCTCTGGATTTGAACTTCCTGGGGCACAGGAAGAGTATCCTGATTGGTTGCTGTCAGAGGTCACAGCTAGCTTTTTAGGTTAAGTGTTAAGTTTGGTTGAATCTTGCTGGGTGATGCAATTAAATGGCTCTGCCTGAAGGAGGCAGATCTTTGTTTTGTAGAATAGGCTGGCCCAAGCCTTAATGGCTCATTAACTCAGCCACCCCCTGAGTTTCTGCCTCCCTTTTAGGGGAAATATTCTGCTCTTTTAATATTTCCTAAAACATTTCATTTTTCTAGGAAAGGGGTGAGTTTTAACTTCCTACAGTAAAACACAATAATTGATTGTGGTTTGACATTCCTAAACTACAGCTGATTGATGTGAGTTGGTTTAACCCTAAGTTAACTCACTCGGAGTCAGTTGGCTAAATAATTAGCTGCTTATTGGTTTTTCCACCATAACTGCTCGAGCTGATCTTCAATTCAGTGTTTTTGGGAAACAGGATCATAGAAGAACATGACAGTATCATTTCTTTTGTTAAAATTCAAATTGTTGCTATTTCATTTGTAATGGAGAAAAATTTACCATGGTGAATATTTTTGAAAAATCCAATGGACTTTTCAGTGTTAGACAATTCTGTTATTTGCAAAATAATGGATAATGAAACGTTTTGTTGTTGAATATGCTTAATGCTCAATATTAAGAGGTCAGTATTAACTGAAGCAAAAACACTACCCAACTTCTATAAGTGACATTTTCTTTGCATTTCCTGCACTGGAAATATAGTGATTTGAGAGTTATTTAAAAACTATATATAAAAGATGCTGAGCTTCAATGTTTACCTGATCCAAAAGAACATAGGCAATTAAAAATATGGAAGTGTTTTACCAACATTGACTGCATTATTTATCTGTAAATACAAATAACAGAAACTACAGCATTTGATTCTTGTTCTTACTAAAGTAACAAAAATCTATATGGTGTTATTGGTTGTAGCTGATTTATTCCTCCTTTCTTTTGAAAACCAACACACAGAATTTTGCACCACAAAGTAAAATGTAGCAAATAAGATTTCTGATTACACACACACACACACACACACATAGAGGTATCAATTTTTTAAAAATCCCAATATAACATCTTATATAAGATGGGGTGGGGTCAGAAGAAATATCTAGAAGATTGATGAATTGTGGAGCACAGAACCAATTTGTGATAACATTTAACCTCTTGCCCTCACTTTAGAACCTATAAGACAGTAAATGAATTCCAATAAGTCAATAAACTACGGTAATCAGAGATGTAAATTTAATGACTGAAATTTTCCCCTAGTTGTTCTGCTTATTTTCAAGTGAAAAGGAAAAAAGAGTTAAAATATAAGACCCCTGAAATGGTTCAGAACAACTATAGCAGTTTGTTCATCTGTTCCCTGTGTATGATGGTCCTGCAGGTCACCCTACTTTAAAATTGGTCTGTTAAGATTCAGCAGGTCCAGCTGCAGGTATAACAAATTGGCAGGAATCATCCAATTTCTTCTTCAGAAAGTATTTACAAAATAAAAGGTTTGACTAGCAATTTGCATTTATGAGCTCTCTTTACTCATTTAATGTAGAAGACTACTTGTGGTTTCTCTGTTTAAACTGAATGCTATTTTTTTTAGAAAAAGAAAAAGCAGTGATATGTTTCTTCTCTCATCTGTCTGGCTCACACAACAGGGGAAAAAGTGCAGTGGAGAGATTTTTATCTAACTATGTATTTGTTTTATCAATCCCACCTTTTATTCATGAGCATAAGGGGAAAAAAAGACAAGCAACAGAACTCTTTGCTCTTTATGGTTTCAAATAATCAGCTTGGTACTCATCCATCTAAAATTCATGAAGAACCTGCTTCAATATTGCTGCGCCATTCAGAGTGCCCTCAACTTACATTGTAATGGACTCAATGTGGTAAAGGGCCTATATGTTGTCCATCATCATTAGTATGAATATATACATGCTGTTATTCTAAGCTACAGTTTCCCACATCCTTATTGAAATCATCCTTTAATGTGAAAATGTGTTATGGCTTCAAGGGAAATTATTTACATGTATTTGAAATCACCTGACATTTAGGAAATAATATAGTCTTGACATTGCTTCAGTAATGGGTGCCTATTCTATCATTAGCCTTTTGGTGAATTGCTATTAGAAATCCTAGATGGCAGGTAAATAGTTAATATTCCAGGATTATTTAATGGTGATTAGTGTTTTGCTATTTTTCAACATTCTGATGAAAGGTGTTGGTAGAGTATCTGTTCAAAAAATCTAAATGAGCATATATTTGCAAAGGGGGGAGGCTGTCTCTGAAAAATACTTGGGATTTAAACTCTTTTGCTGTTTTTGTTATGCCCTATTGCAACTAGCTATCTCCTTTGAGATATTCAAGTTCAAAATTGTTAGGAAAATAGTTTTGGCCAGTAAATTGTTTTTTTAATCTTTGTCTGGGCTAAACATTAGCAGTGAAGGTTATCACATTATTTAAAAAAACTACATGTCACTGATCTAGGATTTCCATAAATATACAAATTTTCTCTCCATATATTTTCTGAACAGCATGGAATAAGAAGGCAAAATTGCTCTCATGGAGATCATACTGTCTACCAGAAATATTCAATAAGGTAATATTTAGTTTGTTGGGTTTATTTGGAAATCTTTTCATTTTTACCTTACAACAGTAATTTTCAGAGTCTATTCCGCATATTGTATTATGCCATTGTAAATTCACATTTGTTGGAATTTCATAAAATGTATTACATTCTATCTAAACCACCCTCTGAGAGAGAAAGAGAGAGAGAGAGAGAGAGAGAGAGAGAGAGAGAGAGAGAGAGAGAGAGAGAGAGAGAGATGGATGATAGATAGATAGATAGATAGATAGATAGATAGATAGATAGATAGATAGATAGATAGATAGATAGATGATAGACAGACAGATACACTCTTTCTCTCTCTCTATGAAGAAGCATTTTTATGTAATATCCAATAAGTTTTGTTGTTATCTTTTATGGTAGGAAGAAGCGAGAGAGTACATGCTTCTTACGTTTAGGTACCATATATGGTTGGGGCTTTTTCTCCCAAACTACAGATAGTCCTCAACTTACAACAGTCCATTTAATGACCGTTCAAAGTGACAACAGTACTAGAAAAAGTGACTTATCATCACCATTTTTTACACTTATGACTATTGCAGCATTATCATGGTCACATGATCAAAATTCAACCGCTTGGCCACTGACTCATATTTATGATGGTTCCAGTATCCTGAACTCATGTGACCACCTCTTGCGACCTTCTGACAAGCAAATGGTTCTCTTAACAGCTGTGCTACCAACTTAACAACTGCAGTGATTCACTTAACTGTGACAAAGGTTGTAAAATGGGGCAATATTCACTTAAATGTTTCATTTACCAACATACAATTGTAGTCATAAATTGAGGATTACCTGTATTTCTCCCTATAATTGCATAGCTCAGACAAGCCTTAGTCTCAAGTAGAGGACCACTTGGAAAAATTAAACAAGAGCAATACGTCCTTTGAATAAAGAAAGCCAGACAAGGCACCTTATGGAAGATCTATGCAAGTAAAGAAGGTCCAAATTAAGTCAGAGGGGTATAAAAAGAATAAAAACATCAACAGTGTTATTTTAATATATGCAAAAGCACATTATTGTGCTTTATAAACAGATCCTAGCAATACATGGGAGCTATTTTCCCCCACAGTATTCTTCAGCATTGGTCACAAGGGGAGCTTGCATACACAACATTCTTTATAAATTGTGCCCTAAACTAAGTCTATTAAAACTCTGAATTTCCCCACACATACACACGTTTATTTTGTTTAAATGGTGCCTTGATAATTGCAGAAAGGCATGGCTGAGCACACAGCAGGAATGATGGATCCTCTAGAGAAGTACATATTTCTGAACACACCTGAGGTAACCCTCCCTCAGCAGGGCTCTGATGTAGCTTTGTTTAATTAGTGGGAACCATTTACTTCTTATTGCTCCCAATGCTGCTTTTTATGCTGCCTTGCCCTGAGATTTCAGGGGTTAAATTTTAATTTCAGCACAAATTAGAGACTGCCAAAATCTGTCACTCTTCTGTCCCTGCATGCACAAGGAGGCAGTTGTCTCGATGGGAAGGAACTGAAAATAGGGTTGGTTGCCTAGAAACTGGATTATCATCTTGTAAAATAGAACTTTGGGCCTGTTGATCCAGTAAACCTGAACCACAACTAGGATAAAAGCTTGTTGCCAGATGTGTTCTCTTTCCAATACACAGGAGGTAATAGCTCAATCTCAAGGGTGATAGGCAAAAACCCCAATTTAAAAGACACCTAGATGCCAAAATACAGGCTCTTGTAGCATTAAACACAGTTTGCCTTACCAAAGGCCGTTATTTTTGTGTGGTATTTTCATTGTCACTATTTGGCAATAATGCACGCTTGGTTTGGAACAGAAGTGATCCAGATACAAACAGCAAAGAAAGGTTGATCTCAGGAACTAGATGATCTTCACTCATCTATCTTTTCTGGTTAGTTAGTGAATAGGATGTAAATAAAATAAATAAGCTGCATTGACATATTAATAAATTAGGGGCAACTCTACCATTTGATCAAATAAGATGACAACAGATGCTGGGTGATATGAAAGAGCCATTTTACCAGACATTTTTCTTTACTGAGATCCAACTATCAATTCAGTCAGCATCCATAAGTGGAAAAGAATGGCCAAAATGTCTTGGACTTCCCCCTCTACCCCTCCATCCCCAAGGCTTATTCGAACGAGCCATATTACTGACCCTCTGAAGATGGATTCCTCCTTTACACAAGATAGTCTGCATAGGAGATTTTCTTCTGTTATCCTTGAAAAGCATTACTCCCCTGCAAAATCATTATTGGTCCAGTTTCTGCCTGCCTTAGCCATGGGTTCTTCTACAAGGAAAAGATGTCAGCCAGTAAAGGATAAACTTAAAGCTAGGGCAGGGGTGTCAAACTCGCATCATCACCGCATCGTCACATGACATATCAGGACTGTTTTTCCCCTTCGCTAAACTGGGCGTGGGCATGAACAGCATGTGACGCATCCAGCCCACGGGCTGCAAATTTGACAGCCCTGAGCTAGGATAAGTAGGGTCTCTGGAAGAACCATAGTGATTGGGTGCAATCCTTGATTGATACATCTGTGTAGGCATCATTTTATTTTCATCCACTTTTTTTTTTTAATTTGATTTATATGCCGCCCTTCTCCGGAGACTCAGGGCGGCTTACAATGCGTTAAGCAATAGCCTTCATACTTTTGTATATTTATAAAAAGTCAGCTTATTGCCCCCACAAACTGGGTCCTCAATTTACCCACCTTAGAAAGGATGGAAGGCTGAGTCGACCTTGAGCCTGGCTAGGATTGAACTCACAGAAATTATAGGCAGCTGGTGTTAATTGCTGCCTTTAGTAGGAGGCATTAGCCCCCTACGCTACACAGGCTCCTTAATCACTTATCTTTAGCCTGTATAAAAACGGATTTTTAAAAACCTCAGTCTTGAATGCTAGGATTTTCTGGTGGTCTCCCATCCAAGTCAAACTGGTCTGACTTTGTACAATCACCCTGAGTTTACCAGCTGCTACAGTAAATGGAATTAAAATTTCCGGGTTCAAAATGTTCTTTTTTCCATTTGTTTCCAAGGACCCAGTATGCCATTGTTTTATAGCCTGTGTGCAGAGTACACATGTGCAGAGTAAACATGGAAGAAACCTGTTTTACAAGACTTCTATTTCTTCTTCTATTTCTAGCCTATTCCATTCAATAATGGAATAATAATTCTTCACCAAAGAATGGAAGTACTTTATTCTAAGAAGCATAGTAAAACTGTACCTGTATCAGAATTCTACTGCTTTCACCCACATTCCAACAAAAAGGATGCATGTTAAAAATAGTCATGAAAGCTTCTAGGGATCCTTGCAGAGAACTAGTATCTTATAGTAATTCTCACATGAGTCTCACTTTGGACTCTCCACACCTTTGCAATACAAAATGCATACTTGCTCTCTTTCCAGGCACAGCTGTTCACCAAATGATTCCCAACAGCTTCCTGTTCCTTTCATTCCCCAGAGACCCACATTATCAGCACATTACCAGGCCCAAAGGTGGAAACAAGGGAATGAAACTAGTCAGGGGAGAAAAGGGAAAAGGGGGAAACAAAATGAAAAATTCACAGCAGCTGGTCAGTGAGACTCGATTTTCAACTCTAATCTCAGCTTGCACAGTAAATGGGGGAGAAACACCACAATTTGCATTACAAGGCCAAGAGAATTGAATGTTGGCAAATCAATTCTGCAAGAAGAGATAAAGCCAGAATATAACTCATGTATTAGTAGAAAGGTAGAAATTCAATTCCCAAAATGTCAGATGATATTGATTAAAACTGACACTTTTTAAAATCCTTATGCCCCTTGAAGTCCCGAAACAAGTTAGTTTTATAAAGACATATATGCCCTACATGTATGTAAGTACACTTCACTGTGTGATAATAATGTATCCACAATCTCTCAACAATATAGTACTTGGGTCTTAGAAAAGGTAATTCAATTTATGGGCACTAAAATAAATAACACTTCCGGAGCAAGAATGTCCATTTATCAATAAAGGAGTATTTAAAAACAGTACAACTTGGATGGAATGTTTTAAATTGAGTACTTTCAAAACCCAGTTTCTCTTCATCTATTTACCTCACCAACTACAATTAGAGTTTCATTCTAATTATTAATTAAGTGTAAAAATTCATTAACAATTATCTATTATTGGCTCCTAGTAGTGACTTTTAACTGCCATGCTATTTAAAAACAGTAAATAGTATACATTTAAAAATGGTATACATTTAAATAAAAGCTATAGTTTATATTCCTCCTCCTTTTTCTTTCTATCAAATTGTCCCTTAAATTCTTGTCCTCAACTTCACATTGCATCTGAATTTAATAAGCTTCCTCATCAATGCTGAATTTAATAAGCTAGAAGTTATTCTAAAAACGTGCACCTGTTTTCTGTAATTAAAGCACTCCTTTTCATCTTCTGAGACTTCCCCTCCAATTTAATTATCTCATTAAACAACAAGTCAGGATTTTCTTAATAGAAAATATTACATCAGAATCAAATTTGCTGATTTGACAAAGTAGGCTTGTTAATATCCTAGAAAAATAAGCTGATTATCATAAAGAAAGCAAGAAGCATTTGAGTGTAATTGCACAATAATGGAAGGTTTACAGCATTAAGGCTTACCAATAAGGAAAATATTGAATCCTTAGAATTCAGAATAAAGTCATTAAGATTTTGTTTTAATACATAATTATAAGCACTGAAAATCACTTGAACGTGTAGCAAACGAAGAACTGAAAATAAATAAACCACCCATAGTTAAAAGAACAGAGTAAATAAATTCATTATTAAATAAGAAAATAGAAATGACAATAAATTAATGATTTGCAAAATAGCTCAATTTTCAACTTTCAAAAATAATAAGGGTAAGTCTGGCTGCAATGTACTCTGCTCCCCACACCAATTGTGAATGTGGAACGTTATCAAGAATTTCTTCTGAGACTGAACAGGTTGGTTATAATGTTTTTATAAAAACAAAGTCATTGTATTTTATGTTTTGTATTTTGTGCAATCCCAACTGCCTTCAGAAGTAAGGCAGAGAGCCTGGATAGCTCTGCAGACTAAGCACCCTAATTAACATCCAGCTGTCTGCAATTACTCCATGTTCGAATCTCACCAGGCTCAAGGTTGACTCAGCCTTCCATCCTTTCTAAGGTAGGTAAATTGAGGACCCAGTTTGTGGGGGCAATAAGCTGACTTTGTAAAATATACAAAAGTATGAAGGCTATTGCTTAACACATTGTAAGCCACCCTGAGTCTTTGGAGAAGGGCGGCATATAAATCAAATGAAAAAAAAAAGTAGCCCCATGTCGCATATATTGGTAATCATTCAAGCAAGCATTCAAGCACTGCAGGGAGAGCCACAACCAATGTACCAGCTGAACATGAACAAAGACTCCCAAGCCAACCTCAACTTGATTATCAGTAGTTTGATTATCATGACTCTAGAAAGATTCCCAACTCATACTATTCAAACAAATAAATAAATGGGCATTTGATCATTGGAAATGAACCACTGGATCAATCCCCTGGATGCAGTAGTGGGTTGCTCCCGATTCGGACCAGTTCGCAAGAACCCGTATTAAAACCGGTGGGAGGCTCCGCCCACTGACATCATCATAGGTGATCTGCACATGCAATGTGAACCAGTAGTAAAGGTAAATAGAACCCACTCCTGTCTGGATGTGGATATGCCTTAAAAGTATCAACATCTAATAGAATATTCTGAATTTAGAACAGTATTTCCACTAACGGTATAGGGCAGGCCAAATCCAATATTGTATCTCAATAGTTCTTCAAAATAAAAATTTGTAGCTAAACAGATCCTTCTCATTTGAGCCTTTCTGTTTCAATCATAACCTTACTGAAAGGAAAATTAATATCTCATTATTATATGTTATTTCTATGCTGTTTAAAAGGTAGACTAAGATAATAACAATTTAAGAATTATGTATTTCACTACATTTTTACAAATTGTGTGGCAAGCAATTTTATGTAAAAAGTTTGGGCCATTGGGATTTAACAAAGGAGAAATAAGTAATCTAAGGATATCTATGGAGATTCTCAATCATCCAAGTCATGTTTGTCCCAAAGTTACTTTTCCAAAAGGCATCTAGACTTTCTTGTTTTTTTTCTTTAAAAAAGTTTTGCTTCTCAACAAAGAAGCTTTTTCAGCCATTCTTTGGATAAGAAGTAAAACATTTTCAAAGAAAAACCCAAGAAAATCCAGTTGCTTTTTGGAAAAGCACCTTTGGGATAGTCTAAATATACATACAAAGCTTGAATTTGTGTAGCTAGGCAGCAAGCATTTCATATATCAAAGCGTTAATACAGAGCATAGCTGGGGAAAAGTAAGTTTTTGCCTCCACGTGGATAGTACTCCAGGGAAATAATCTTTGGAAAATGATGCTATAAACAACAGAACTCCTAAATACTGCAAGCTGTTATTAACATTTTCAAAGATTAAATTGCAACTACCATCTTTTTAAAATAAAAGTTACATTTGACACCACAATGAATGATATAAAATATTTAACCAGTGCTTTTAAAAACTTTTTTAAAAACTTTTATTATTCAGGTTATTATCAGTATAGTAATCAAACGGAATGCTTTATCTTTAGACAATGCTAATGTAATACGTTATCTACTTTAGACAATGCTAATGTAGTAAGTTCTCTACTATAGCTAATGTGACTATAATATGAAATTAGTATAAAATAAAAAATATGATCTTTTCCAGAGCTAAAGGCTCTCCAAATTTTGGTTCCAAATTTAGATCTTTTGTGTTTAGTTACGGAACGCTATAATTCTGCATTCTGTTCTGGTCCACCAGCAGCCTGCAGAGCTGGCGTAGTGAGGATAGTGAAGAGGCTGGGAAGGAACATGGGCCAGTCCTGGAATCTGGGGAAGGATCGGACAAGGGCTGTGCGTCAGAGGAAGAGAAAGGGCCATCTGGGAGGTATGTGCTGCCTCCAGAGCCTCCAGAGTCGGACCTCAGTGAGGCAGAGGAACAGGGGGAGCCTGTTCCCAGTGAGCTCATGCGCAGAGCTGCCAGAAGGCAAGAACAGTTAAAACAAAAAGGATGTCTCGGGAGTAGGGCTTGGAGATGATTGGCCCCTCCCATAAGACTTAAGAGGAGCAAAAGCACGTGGGCCTTTGCAGGAAGCAACGTTAGGAATTCTGTGCAGTTTAAAGTCTGAAGCTCTGTTTGATTCTGGACTCCGTGTGGCCAATTAGGTCTTTGGCAGCATGTCAAGGGAGATAAAGGTGGGTGTTTATCAGACTTATCCCGAAGGACTCTTTACAACTATTTGGGACTCATCTGTGAATGAACAGAATTCACAGCTGTTAAAATAAAACAGGGTTTTGGGACTACTTGTGTGTTTTACTGACTCAGGAAGCCTAGGTCAGAACACAGCCCAGAATATAATTGAATTATAAAGCTTTATATTTCATGCTATCTAGTCTTTTAGACTGCATGAATTTTGTATGATCTTGATCCTCCTTGTTTTATTTTTTTCCTAGAAGAATATTTAATGTAAGTCTGTGAACAGAAAGTATTAGGCATTTTAACACAGGCATGTTTAAATATCTTTCCTAAATACAGTGCCAAGAAAGGAATGAATATTCTAGATGGGATCTAACTATCACAGCATAGAGAAGAACAGTCTCTAGATTAAACTGAGATTCATTTTTTTTTCTTTTGCACCTTTTTTCTTAGCTCATCTTGTGATCTACAAAGACATTCAAATCATTTTCATTCATAGGCAGCATGATCTATCTGATTATTGTTATGTCCTTATAAGGACACCCGCCTGGGATTGGCTGAAGATCCTTCGGCGGGAGATTTGAATCCCTGTCAGGGGGCAGTGCGTCTGCCGGAGCAAATATAAGGAGAGCTCCGGCAGCGCTCAAGCAGTTCAGTTCTAGTTAATAAACCTTGTTACTTGAACTCCGCTGGTCACTTCTTCTTTCCTGCGCCGATCTAACACTGGCGACGAAGGACTAGAGAAGAACCTCCGCGTGGCACGATCGCCATAACGAGCTGAAGTCACTCGACGCGGTCTTAGAGATGGCAACGCCGCAAGCGCCGTTCGCCTCGCTGGCTCCTTTCAACCCCAGCCGGGAGAAATGGAGCTCCTATATGATACGTTTCCGCCAATTCCTCCGGGGAAATGGCTACAACAATCTAGACGACAAGAGGAAGAGGGCTCTCTTCCTCACTCACTGCGGCACCGACGTTTTGGAGCTCGCCGTCAACCTCGTCGCACCCAGAGACATTGAGGTCATGTCCTGGGTAGATCTACAGACTGCCCTGCAAGACCACTATGCACCAACGGGCACCCCCATATCGAATCGGTTCACCTTCCGCCAGCGTAACCAAAAGGAAGGCGAATCCCTCAAAGACTTTGTGGCAGCATTGCGTCAAATTGCAGCAAACTGCGAGTTTGAGAACATTGACAATGCCTTACGCGACGGGATCGTCTTCGGGATGAGAGATGCAAACCTCCAAAAGAAGTTCCTGAGCAGAAAAAGACTGTCCTTGAAGGACGTTCTTGAGGAGGCTACGGCTGCTGAAACATCCGAGTCCGCCGCCGCTGCCATGCTCCAGTCCCGAGGGATCCATAAGATCCGCAAACCGTCATCTGAATCGTCCGATGACTCTGCCGCACCAACCGACTCAGAGGGGGAGTCGACCGTTTTGAAAGTTTCCCGCCCATCTAGGCGGGAAATTCAAAAAGATGGCCGCCGCGCCGCTCAGTGCGGCAGTTGCAAGGGACACCATCCCCGCCAATCATGCCGCTGGCGTGATGCAACCTGCAGACGCTGCCTTAAGAAGGGGCACATCGCTGAGGCATGCAGAGCCTCTGATCCGGTTCCAGAATCGATCAAGCCCCGGAATCCGGAAAACCGCCGCGACTCCCAGAGATCATCCAAACGGTCCTCACTCCAGCACAACCGCGACGACTGCAACAGTTCTCACGGCGGCGCCGTGAACCAGACAACGATCGCCCTCACCAGCTCCAACAGTGCCACAAAATTCCACGTGACAGTGTTGGCAGAAGGCTTGCCGTGCACGATGGAAGTCGATTCTGGCTCCGTCTACTCTATTATCGACTGGCACCAAGTGAAGAGGCTGAAGCCGACACTCACCAAGCGCCAACTTGAACCTCTGCACTCCAAGCTGGTGGATTTCGGTGGCAACCCCATCGGCGTCATCGGTAGAACCAACCTCCAGATCGCCTTCAAGCAGTTCCAAGGCCAGCTCCCCATAACCGTCGTGGAGCATAGCCGCCCGACCCTGCTGGGCGTGGAGTGGTTCCAGCCGTTGGGGCTTTCTATTGGAGGCATCCACCAGATTAGCTCAGGCGAATTCGACTCACTCATCGGAGAGTTCCAAGAAGTCTTCGATGGTAAGTTAGGGACCTTTTCAGGGAAACCCATCTCTTTTAATCTGGACAAGGGGGTAACCCCAATTCGGCTCAAGCCCCGCCGGGTTCCATTTGCCTTGCGGGCTAAAGTAGACGCGCAGCTAGATAAGCTGATTGCCCAGGGCATACTGGAACCCATCGATCATGCTTCATGGGAAACTCCCATTGTGACCCCCATGAAGCAGGATGGATCTGTGCGCATCTGCACCGATTACAAAGTGACCATCAACAAGGCGTTACCGCAGAGCGCATACCCTGTGCCAGTAGTGCAACATTTGCTGCACTCACTCGGCAAGGGCAAAATTTTTGCGAAACTGGACCTGGCCCAGGCTTACCAGCAATTGCCAGTTGATCAGGAAACGGCGGAGGCACAGACTATTGTCACCCATAGAGGCGCGTTTAAGTGCAACCGTCTCCAGTTTGGACTCAGTGCAGCCCCAGGCATTTTCCAATCCATGATGGAACGCCTTCTTCAAGGCGTTCCAGGGGTGGTGCCTTACTTCGATGATGTACTGATCTCTGGGGATTCAAAGGCTCAACTCCTTGACCGGCTGAGGCTAGTTCTCCAGCGGTTCAGGGAGAAGGGCTTGAGGGTCCGGAGGGACAAGTGCATCATTGGGGTACAGGAAGTCGAGTTCCTGGGCTATCTCATAGATAGTTCTGGCATCCACCCCACCAAATCAAAAGTTAAAGCTATCCATGAAGCTCCCAGCCCCAAAAACAAAGCGGAGCTTCAGGCTTTCCTTGGATTGCTTAACTTCTACGCCATTTTCCTCCAACAGAAAGCCACTATTGCTGAGCCGCTCCATCGCCTGCTGGCAAAGGCGGCTTCCTGGAGGTGGGGACGCGAGGAAGAGTCTGCATTCAGAGCCGTTAAGCAACTACTGACCTCTGACAGTGTGCTCATTCAATACAATGAGACGCTGCCCATCAGACTAACCTGTGATGCTTCCCCCTACGGGGTCGGCGCTGTGCTCAGCCACGAACTGCCTACCGGCTGTGAAGCCCCCATTGCCTACTTCTCAAAGACTATGTCTAGTGCTGAGCGCAACTACAGCCAACTGGACAAAGAGGCGTTGGCTATTGTTGCAGGGGTGAAGCGTCCAATATCTGTATGGACGGCGCTTCACCATTGTCACCGATCACAAGCCTCTCCTGGGCCTACTCGCAGGCGACAAGCAGACCCCAACCTTCATGTCCCCCCGGATGACTCGTTGGGCCATCTTCCTCGCCGACTACTCCTACAGCCTCGTCCACCAGCCTGGTAAAGCCATCGCGAATGCCGACGCGCTGAGCAGGTGCCCATCCGCCGACTCCGTGGAAGACCCGGCCCCCACGCTCGAGCTGCTCCATATTGACAACGACAGCAACTGTCCGGTGACATCTGCCGACGTGGCGACGCACACACGGGCTGACCCTATCCTCCGGCAAGTCCACTCCTGGGTCCTGAGAGGCTGGCCTGCTTGAATTGACAGCGCCGATTTCAGCCCATTCAGCCGCAAGCAAGGGGAGCTGTCCACCATGCGCGGCTGTTTACTATGGGGAGATCGGGTGCTGATTCCCAGCGCGCTTCAACGAAGGACTCTTGCCGCGCTGCATAAAGGACACCCGGGCATCGTCCGTATGAAAGCCCTGGCACGGAGCTACGTCTGGTGGCCGTCACTGGACAAAGACATTGAGCATTGGGTCGCCGGGTGTAGCCCGTGCCAAGAAGTCAGAGCCGCTCCGCCTCAGTCTGACCCGACGCCCTGGGAAACTCCGAGCTCCCCCTGGTCGCGCATTCACATAGACTTTGCTGGCCCCATCCAAGGGCACCACCTCCTCATCGTGGTTGATGCCTACTCAAAATGGCTGGAGGTCGTCCCCATGGCATCCACCACAACAGAGGCCACGATCCGTGCACTCCGGCGTCTCTTCGCGACTCATGGGCTTCCAGACGTATTGGTCTCCGACAACGGGCCCCAACTTACGTCCGTACCCATGGAGGCTTTCCTGGCAGGGTTGGGCATCCGCCATGCCCTCTCTGCCCCCTACAGACCGGCCGGAAATGGACAGGCTGAACGGATGGTGAGGCTCACAAAGGAGTCGCTCGCCAAGATGGGCCCGGGTGATTGGCAGGAGCGCATTGACACTTTTTTGCTCACCCAGCACATCACGCCTCACTCTGCCACCCGAAAATGCCCTGCCGAACTTTTAATGGGCAGGCGACTCCGGTCACCCCTGGACAGACTGCACCCGCAATACACCTCTGAGGTGCCCGCATCCGCCAGTCGCCAAGTTCGCCAGTTTTCCGTCGGCGATGCCGTTTTCGCTCTCAATTTCCACGGCTCACCTAAATGGCTTAAAGCTACAGTACACAGCACAACCGGTCCCAAATCCTACCGCGTTGAGCTGGAAGATGGGCAGATCGTGAGACGTCATCTCGACCAGCTCCGCAAAAGGTGGAGGGAAGTGAGCGAAAACCACCCCGACGAGGTAGGCCTAAACCACCCCTACGAGGTAGGCCTAAACCACCCCGACGAGGCAGGCCAAAACCACCCTGGCGAGGTAGGACGAAACTACCCAGACGAGGGAGGCCGGCGACAGGCGGGAAGAACAGACACCCCAGCACCTAGCTTAAGGCAAACTCCGGTGATCCAAGTAGACCGGGGACAAGCCACGCCAGGGACCCCGAAGCAATGCGGGGTGAATGGCAGCCAACACTCGGAGACCCAAGACCTCCAGGCAAGAAACGAAGGCCAAGTAGACCGGGGACAACTCAGCAGGGGAAGCCAACATCAACCCTGCGAGGTAGGCAACTGGCAGTCCAGAGACGGGGACCTCCAGCCAACGTTTCGGGAGGCCCTACAACAATCCGCCGACCGCGCAGAAGACCAACCCTGCGAGGAAGGCCACCACCACCCCCGCAAGGTAGACCAACACCAACCAGACATGACCGAGCAGCCCAGCGGCCAGAGGGAGCAGCAACCACCACTGCCAGGCCAGCCGCGCAGAGAGGGCCTACACCACCCCTGCAAGGTAGGCCTACAACACCGCGACAGAGCCGACCTGCCACCAACCTTGTCTGCCTGCTGCCCCGGGAGTAAGCCGGACTCAACCGGAGAACCCGGGGACTTAACCCAACCACCACCGCCGAACTCGCACCCAAGCCCAGACCGGCGCGACCCTATCCCGGAGGGAACCCGAGGGACACCCAGGAACCTACCGTGGCTCAGGAGTTCCGGACCGGCCAACAGCAGGGATCCACACCGGCGGCACCAAGATCCGGGCAGGAACGAGGCAGACCAGCATCACCCGCAGGCGGAGGTCCTCGACCCGGCCGGAGGTTCGGGAGCAGTGCCCGCGTCCTCGACGGCCAGATCCACCCCGGCACCGGGAAGAAATCCCCGGACCGAGGAAGCACCCTCCAGCAGGGAAGGCAGCCTCTCCAAGAATGGACTGCGCAGGTCAGCGCGTTTACGTCGACGTCCTGTATATTTAAGTGACTATTTTCCCTGATTGACTGACTAAGAACTAGGGGGGAGGAGTGTTATGTCCTTATAAGGACACCCGCCTGGGATTGGCTGAAGATCCTTCGGTGGGAGATTTGAATCCCTGTCAGGGGGCGGTGCGTCTGCCGGAGCAAATATAAGGAGAGCTCCGGCAGCGCTCAAGCAGTTCAGTTCTAGTTATTAAACCTTGTTACTTGAACTCCGCTGGTCACTTCTTCTTTCCTGCGCCGATCTAACAATTATCATCCTTTCTAATCTCTCGTTAAAGTCATTTATAAAGATGTTGGAATACCACAGGGTATCGGGCCTAGAACAGAGTTCTGTGCTATGTTTATCCTCTCGAGCTTGATGTCTATTGAATCACAGCGATTCTTCACGATTCTTCAATCACCTCTGTATTCATCTAATAGCAATATAGCCCACCTGAAATTTCATTGTCTCCTTTACTACAATCGCATTGCAGATGTTTCTGAACTGAATACTTTCATGAGGTCACAGTACATTATGCATACATTCTCACAATCAACTAAACTGGCTTATCTACAAAAGGGGGGCAAAAAGGTGATTAACATGGTTGATAAATAATAAATACGTGTTAATTCCTATCATTCAGCAGCTCTTTCCTATTGATTACAGTCAAATCTAAAAGAAATTATCTCTCTTGTGCTTTCCCCCCCCCGGCTTTTGAAAAATAAAACAGTCAGCAAGATCAGTAAGAAATGTTGGGGCCTTGCAGTCTTGGCACTGTGGATTTTCAAGAGCTGTCCCACATTTACCCTGATTCTCCTGTGACAAAATTCTGTAATCTATTCCAGTTCATCCGCCGGGCATGTTGGTCTGGGAATGGGACACCTTGCCATAACCAATTTGCTGTGGCCAAATCACTGCGGCCAACTCGCCACAGCCAACTTGCAGTGGGTAAATTCACTACAGCCAGCTCGCTGCAAGACAACTCATTGTGGGACAATTTAACAATTCTATTTAATTTAAACTAAATAAAAATTATTTTAATTTTTGCCATTCACATTTCATTCTGTCCCTCCTTTTGCATCTTTTCTTTAATGATTCTATTCTACCATTTCTTTGATATTAGTGTAACTCTTGTTTCACATCGAGTTGTCCTGTGGTGAGATGGCCATGGTGAGTTGTCCTATTGCAAGTGGGCTGTGGCAAGTTGATTGTGGTGAGTTGGCTGTGGCAGGTTGGTCATGGCGAGCTGGCTGTGGTGAATTGTCATAGACTCTGTTGATCTGAATCGTCTGTATCACTACAATATTATCTCTGTTCTTTCCACTTTCTTCTATCTTTATTCAAATGTCCTTTTGTCTTCCTACATTAAGATCCAGTTTATCATACTGTAGTCTGTGCATTTGTGTAGGACACTAGGATAGGACATATCTTATTCCTTCCTAATTACATGCATTTTTTTTTCTGGGTTGCTGGATTTGTTTTCTGCTTCCAAAGCTTCTTCAACCAGGTCAGAAGTAAGCAATGCTCCAATCAGCAGCATTCAGTTAACAGTCACTTTCCCTCCTAGATTCTTATTCCTTCTGTTACCTTTTCTGTCTCCTCAGTTGAACTCTGCCAATTTGTTCACTCATCAACCTTGGATCACACTTCTTTTTCCAGTAATTGACACCAGAGGAAACATTTCTGACCTGCTCCCTTCATTTCCACTACTTCATGAGGAGACAGAACCCTCATTCTCTTCACTGCCAAAGTAGAGTAGGTACTAGGTAGGTAGTAGAAAGAGCAGTGAGTGCTTCTTTAAGCAAGTCTACTTATCCATCATGGTTCCCACATGCATAACAGCACTTCAGTGCTCCTATAGCTAAGAACCCTATACTGTATATATTACAAAATCAACAGAAAAGATCTAGACCCAGTTTGGTCTAGTGGATAAGTACCAGGCTACAAAGCTGGAGAGTTTGAGTTTTAATCCCACTTCAGTCATGAAAGCCAGCTGGGTGATTTTGGGCCAGTCACTTTCACTCAGCCCACCTTAATCTTGCAGGATTATTGTTGTTGTGGGGAAAATAGGGGAGGAAAGTGTATCACATATGTTTGCCACCTTGAATTATGTGTAGAAATAATGAAGGTGGGATACAAACAAACAAGCAAGCAGTAGCCATTGCAAATTGCTGAGAATCACCAAGCCATTAAGCTAAATCCAGACTTAGTATTTTCCTTTGATTCAAACCCAGTGTCAAGTCTGGGTTTGGCCCAGGATATTTGTCAGACCATCTGCAACCAGCAACAGCTCCCCATCGTCCAGTGCGTTTTCACAGGGAGGGCCTATTCAGAGTGCCGTCAGCTAGACAATGTCGGTTGGTGACCCCCGGAGGTAGAGCTTTCTCTGAGGGCACACCCACCCTTTGGAATCAACTCCCCTGGGGGCTCCGGTTGGCCCCTGACCTTCGCACTTTCTGCCACAAACTAAAAACATGGCTGTTTAAATTGCCCAGCCTGGACTGATGGGGTTTGGATTTTAATGTATTTTAATATGTGTTTAATATGTATTTTAACATGTTTCTTACTTGGATTGAGATTGTATATCTTAAATGTTGTGAGCCGCCCTGAGTCCTATGGAGATAGGGCAGCATATAAATCTAATTAAAATAAAAATAAAAAAAAACTCTGAATCGAAGCTGGCTGAATCCATTTTGTGCTGCTTCACAGTTGCCACACACTGGGGAGGATGAGGGGGAAATAGCTAGACTGTCTCATAGACAAAATAAGGAGTTCTCCTGTGGGAACCAAGGTCATCCCAACAGGTGGCAGTAGGAGGAGGAATGGAAGTGATTGAGGGAACCCGCCAACTGTTTTGATTGGACAATGTGACCTGTGACAACTGGGAAGGGAACCTTTTTCTCATTTTATTATATGGTAACTGTGGGAAACTTTTAGAGTTGGTTTTCACTAGCTGTGCCGATATGATGTCTCCAATATACATGTTCTCTGAGGAACGTTCCTGCCTTGGAGTTCTGATTTCTTTGGATGCATTACTCAGAATGCTGACACCCAGCACCCACATTTCTTATGTCTTCCTCGGTAAGGATAATCAGGCCTTTGTTTCCTACGCTTACTAGTAACTGACATTATTTTTGCTTATCTTTGATTCACTCTGCTCTGGGAATTTCTAGTTATTAGCCAGTTCCCCCAAAGAGGCTTAGAAGAAATATAATCAATTATAATAAGACTATGTTAAGAGTAAGAATACTCTTATTCTATAGTAAGAATTAAATATTAAGCATTTCACAAAATAAAGTATAAAACACAACAAGAATAAAAAGATTACTTTAAAAGAAATAAATTTCTAGGATTTTCCCACAGAGCATTTGGCAGTAATTGCTTTGTGGGGGAAGAAAAGGAAAGCATCCTGCTGGGCAGATCTCTGTAGGGCTGGCTGTTGCCTGCCACCTTCCCTTTATAGGAAAATTTATTTCCTATAACTACATGAGTATACCACCCATTTCCTTTCAATTTACAGCCTTATTCTTATATCATTGTCGAAAACTCCTATTTATTATCAGGAATAGAAATGCTAAAGTTTTGTGAATTTATTTCACTAAAGTTTTATGCCTAAATAAAATTAATAGTCCTGCAAATGCTGTAATATCCATGTCTATGGGTGATTTGCAAGACAGCTTTTCTTGGAACTAGGGTCTCTAACTTGACACTTTCCTGTTCTTGGAAATGCAGTTACTGCTTTGAAGGGCATGAAATTAGGGAAGACTGACCTTGATGGTTTTAGCATATCCATGGTCTAATTCATGGTTACACACAAGTGGATCTCCAAATGAACTGACTTAGATATTGGAAATCTTGATGAGTGATACAGATATATGTTGTGAACTGTGTACACTGGACTGCACCAAAAGCTGAGTTAGCACACACCTTTTTCATCAGAAGGTGAAAAGTTACTTTCCATAGAAAAATCCTTGAATTGTTATACAAGGCTATCACATCAGGGTAGGAAACCTGACCGTAGCTTCATTTATGTATAACATGCCAGGCAAGTATGCCAGGATTTTTGACCTCTTGGGATGGTGGAGACTGAAGAAATACTTCCTTCAACTAAACATAATTATGAATTGCTCTTACGCAACACCAGATCATTAGATGATTGTCTCCTTCTAGCCAACGTTATAACGAACAACGAAAAGAAACATGAATCTCACAATGTAATAACATTTCATAGATAAATGCATCCAAAAACAACATGAGATGTGCCAAATCTAGCCCAATTCTTTTATAACTAGGCACCCCATTAGTTAGAAATAGGCCTTTCCCCAAAGTCTAAAGAACAAGAGTTACAAATCAAACTGATAGGCAAGAGGAAATAAAGCATAAAATCATCCAAGCCCTCAATTATTTTTGCACGTCTGATTTTTCCTAGACTAGAACAGTGAATTCATTGTATAAGCCAAAAGAAATACCACAACAATGAACACATCTCAACATTTTGTGCATTTTCGTCCTTACTGGTAGGTATGGTATATTTCTATTAAAACATTACAAAACCCCTTGAAAGCTCTCTCCTCTTCTCATGTTGTTTTTGGACATATTTATCTATGACATGTTAGCACATTGTGAGATTCCTGTTTATTTTCATTATGGGCCATAACATTAGCTAGAATGAAAAAATCATCTAAGGACCTGGTATTGAGTAACAGGAAAACAGAGAAAATGACTAGGTTATTATTTATTTTTACTGCCTGGGAAGAATAATTTCTTGTGGGATTTTCTGGATCAGATATCCAAATAATTTGGCTTAGTATTCTGCATTATGGTGATAGGAAATATTTGCTGTTCTCTGTCAGACATCAAAGTCTTTTGAGTTAAATTCTGGCCCCTGTAGAGGAATGGGAGTCATTATGATAGATTAATGCATGGGCCAATATATGCTTAAATGTTATAGGATACAGGATGAACTCGAAATGGTGATGCCATCTATGGTAGCGTTATTATGTAGCTTTGCAGTTTTTTAATAAGCTCTAAAGGAATTCGTAATGCAAATAATATAACTCATTTTGTGGACATTTCTTACTGTGTAATTTCATCTACAATGGAATCAAAGAAAAAAACATTGTTACATTTGATTATTTGATTACAAGCATTGTGAAATCTTTGCCTTTGCCCAGAAATCAATCTTTCACTGGCTAACTCCTAATAGAAAACTGAACATGTTGTGCCCCTGACACAACTGCCTCCAGTGTCTTTTATCCTCCTCTTTGGGAGACAATGTGATGGTTTCATTTTTTCAAAAAAAGATTAATCTCTCTCCTGCTGAGCATGAGTAGTACTACGTCTATCAAATATTTCTGAGCAGCTCAAAGAACAATAATAGAAGTTTTTTTTTTAAAAAAAAAGAATAAACATATCAAAGTTAAAAGAATGGTCATGGTAAAATCTGAAATTTTCTGGCACATTGCTTTGCATCAGAAGTATTATCCATTTCCAAGAAAAAGACACTTTTGGGCTGAAACTAGTGCCTATATAGAATTCTTCCTTTCTTTCCATGTTTTAAAAAAAAACCCTTTTGGACAGATAAAAAGGAGTACTTACATTAACCCACTTTATAATTATGGATCCTGGGAATATAGTGTAACATCCTGGTCTATTAATTACAAAATTATTAGTCACAGATTTTGGGTATCCAGTTTGGTGGGAAACAGCATGCTTTATTTTGGAATTCCTTTTCTTTTTCAGACAACCAGTAAGCCAAAAGGCCCCAAGGATATGAACCAAGAGTAGAAGAGAAGAGAAAGCAAACTTAAGCTTCCAGGTTTGAGAAGAAAATTTATTCCCAATTTCAAACAAAACACAACACCAAATTTATCAATAATCAAGCAAAAGCTCTGTGTATTACCCCACCACCAATCCTTAAATCTTTAACTGTATACATAGATATGCCTTTACATATATTCTCCAGTCACATTTAATTGAACACAATACATTCTGGAAAAATTTTCCACAAAAGCATTAATTTTTCACTGAAAGTAGCAAAATAATACTTCCCCTATAGCTAAGGGAAAAGTAAAGGCTCCCTTTACCCAATAGTCTTGTGGAAAAACTGTTCTAATGACATATAACTCATATTAAAGTGGGACATGCTTCTGATCTACCAACAGGAATGTACAACAGTCTTATAAGTATTCCATTTACCAGTGCTTTTAACTTCTTGTAAAACAAGATGACTACATTCCTTTTTTAAAAAAAAATATTAAGGTTTCAGTATAAAGAACTCACTCACCCTTTGCTTAATAAATGTTTAAGCTACTACATTATTTAAGGTCCTTGCATTCCTTATTAAGCATCATTTCCTTAACTGCTATCTCTAAAAAAATAAATAAATCTGTGACCTTATATAGAAATTCAGTTACTTGATCCTTATGGTTTAAAAACTTAGGACACCACCACAAGTTCATAAAATTAAAAGTTGTTGACTAAAGTAATAAAGTGTTTTTCAAATGGAAAGATAAAGTGCTTTAAAGGTGCTCTTCTTAAATTACGTAGGTGTATTTATTCTTCCTCTTAATTACAGCATCATCAGAAAATCCGAGGGAACAGATTAGGGACAAATGATCCACAAATCTATCTTTGTGTAGTTGCTAAAAGTCAACAGACTTGATGGCACATTTGATTATGAATTTATTCTTCTAATATAAAAAGACTTTTTATCAGCTCAATAAGCTTCTAATAGCCTTTCTTCAATGAAAATTTCTCTAACAATTATTCTAACCCACTCTAAGTAAGAAAATCTACCATGCAGGAGTCTTTCTCTGTGTGAAGACCCTTCCTTGGTTCTGACCTTCATGATTTTGTTTCCTCTTCGAAGCTTTGCCAGAGTTTTTCCTTCTTCAACCACCAGAAACCCTCTTTGGCTTTGCTCAAATTTGCTTTTCTCATAGCTACCATTTCTGCTGTCTTCAGCCTCTAAATCTAGTCCTCCTTAAATTAGAGGACAAGTTTAATTGTCTTATCCAGGCAGAGAATCAAACTGCCTTCTCTCAAATTTTTTTCCCTTTTAGTTGTGAATTTGGAAGCACTTTCCTATGGCAACAGTGACTACATAGACACAACAGTGGCAAACCAGACATTTCAAATACATAGTGATAATGTAACCTCCCTCTGAGGTTAGAAAATAGAAACAATCTGAAATACAAAATAGAAAATAATATAGTGTTAACTCAAAGCTTCCCTCAAGGAACACAAAAATGCAAAATTAATTTCATACTAACCTCTATCATAATTAGTAGAAGCTATAGAGTTATTTATTTGGTTTTGTTTTCATGTTCTAATTATTTTATGTGGGTTTTCCATTTTAATACAACAGAATAGATAACTTTATATTGCAGTCTTAAATTATTAATTGTAAGTAAATCCCACTGAGCACAGTACATAGCATTATCTTGAATTCTTATCCATCAATTCCTATATATGCAGCTTCCATCCTCAGAGAAAGGCTTCAAATTCTTATGGAACAGGAATAGTGGCCATTGTTATTTAATATGAACAAAAAGTTCAGACTACTGTAGTGGTTATCCAGCCTGTAACCCTTACTTTCATCCAAATAAATCATTAATTTGATGGCAATTTAAATTACTAGAGAGAAATAATAAAAGTCCTGTGGCTGTGTTGGCTTCAGCAAGCTCGTATTTTGTCAAAATGGCAAAATATGACATCATGACATCACAACACAAATTCTGACCTGACATGACACCATGACATAAATACAAGAGAAATTGAGTTCACATTGCAACACACACTATTTGCCTCTCTTGAATGCTTTCTTTTTGCCTGTTTTTTTTAAATTATTTGTTTAATAATAGGCATTGTTGCTGATTATTGTGGGGAACCTGGACTACATAGGAAAAAAAAGCTGTGAAAAGCATCCATTATTAATTTTTTGTAAGAGCTCACAAATGATAAAATGAATATCATTTTGGAAGAATGGGTTATCAACAAGACTTTTTTTTTTATTTTGCTAATCAACCAAAAAACAGTACAAATGAATATAATAGCATTAAAGTTTCAATACACCCTCAACATTGGAAATTAAAAATGCTAATAAAAAGACAAAAAGAAGGAAAAAAACCTGAAAATTATGTTACAAACAGAACAATTCCAAAAACCTGTGACGTATTGCTCAAATATTATCTTTTTTACCCTTTGTTGGGAATATTGGCTGTTGACAGTTAATATAAATCAAAAACTGCTGCTACAGATTAAGTGTAAATTTCTCACTGCAGTGCGGAATCCTTTTAGTTAAAACTCATGCCCCCAAATCCACAAGTCTTGTATCTTGATAAGTCACAAATACTGGAGATATATCCAAGAAGAAAATGTATCTAACATACAGCAACTGATCCAGACTCATATTAAAAATCCTGTTAATGTCAGCCTTATATGCAACAATTATAAGACATGACTAAAGCATATGGTTCAAACTTCCAACGGTGTACACTAATAATTTATCAGATTTTCTTTGTCCTGGCATTGTTTTTTCTCCCATGCAATATTTTAGAAATTAAAAGAATACTGTACAAGATGTTCTGCCTCCAATGTAAATATGCAGAATAAGTAGTATTGCAAGCTACATAGATAAATATTATCACTGAGCTTCATCTAAACTGGAAGGGAATTGAGAAAGTCTGAAATATTCTTGTTGGCACAAAATAGCAGAGAATTTTTCAAGTACACATGGGAGCTCCTGATAGTAAGGGGACTAATTGTTTTAATATCATATGCAGTACAGCTGGAGAATCTTTTGCCCACAAAGCCTTTTATTCATCTCCCAAGGCAACCAGTTCTCAAAATTCCTATATCCTACCTATCCCTCAGGGATGTGGTGGCTTAGTGGCTAAGACGCTGAGCTTGTCAATCAGAAGGTCAGCAGTTCAGCAGTTCGAATCCCTGGTGCCTCCTAAGGGGGTGAGCTCCCATTGCTTGTCCCAGCTTCTGACACCCAGCTGTTCAAAAGAATGTAAAACTGCAAGTAGAAAAATAGGGTCCACCTTTGGTGGGAAGGTAACAGCGCTCCATGCACCTTCAGGGTTGAGTCATGCCAGCAACATGATCATGGAAATGTCTTCGGAAAGCGCTGGCTCTTTGGTTTAGAAATGGAGATGAGCACCACCCCTACAGCTGGACGCTAGCACGCATGTGCGGGGGAACTTTTACCTATCCCTCAGAGAAATGATATGGCAGTGGAGGAAAAATTAATCCTTTTGTCAGTTGCCAGACTATTCAGTTTCCTCTATGTATAGTGGGAGAACAATTCCATTATTTTTGTCTACAGAAAAAAGGAATGAGCTGGCCATAGCTTGAAAGTAGGCTTCTTTCAGACAACTCTCAAAAGTCCTGCCTTACAGTGTAGGCTAGGATTGCATTGATACCTGCATGCCTGTGATTTTTAAGGAAGCAGGTCATGGTGTGAAATGAAATAGTAGAGCTACAAGAAGTAACATCATCTGAGATGTTATTAACATTTAGGAAAAAACAGATGCAACATAGCAGAAAGAACAGAAATCAGGTATTCGCAAAATACCGTATTTTTTGCAGTATAAGATGCACTGGAGGAAAATAAGAAAAAAGCTGATTGGCAGGTGGATTGGCCTACAGTAATACTCCCAATCAGCTGTTCCCAGAGGTGAATTTTAGCAACAGGTTCCTTGGTTGTGAGCTCTGTGCCTTGTCTTTTTTTTTTTTTTTTGCTTTTTTTTTTTCCCTGCCTCTGAAAACCTCTGAAACACAGCTTCAGAAAAAAAGCCTCTAAAGCTCTGTTTGGAGGCTTTTTTCTGAAGCTCTGTTTGGGGGCTTTTTTCCTGAAACTCCGTTTGGGGGCTTTTTTCCTGAAGCTTTGTTTCTGATGCTTTTTTCCATCTCTGAAACCTCCATTTGAGAAGCTGGGCAGAGCTACATTCAGAGTATAAGGCACACCCAGATTTTCACCCTCTTTTTTTGGGAGGGAGGTGTATCTTATGTTCCAAAAAATACAGTAAGCTAAACAAAAATTGGTTTGTCATTGAACAAGCTAATGGGTGACTTCAACATTCTATGGAGTCAACAGCTTCTGAAGTAGCTCATGATGTTTCAGATCCTATGACATTCTTTCTGTTGACTGTCAGCCTCCAGAATATAAGCAAAGGTAGTGAAGATTGGTTACAGCATCTAATGAACCTAAACAGGAATTTGGATTTAAATGATTTCAAGAAAACATCCTAGAACAGGGGTGTCAAACTTGCGGCCCGTGGGCCAGATGTGTCATGCCTTGGCCACACCCACCCCTGGTTTAGTGAAGGGAGAAAGTCACGATAATCACGTGGCAACAATGTGACGCCATGCGTTTGACACTTCTGTCCTAAAAGAAGGCAAAATCAAACCTCCTCTGTTCTGATTCTAACAAGGCTACAATAATATGTCCATAAAGAAACCAGGAGTCAAGCTTCACTTGAAGGAGGTTTTTTCAAATGAACACAAATATAGACAGGAAAAAGGTGACTTTAGTTGAATGTACTTAGGGTGAGTTACAACAGAGTAACAAAAAGTGCAGATACATTTAATAAAGCAATAGCATTTAGACTTATATACCACTTCATACTGCTTTACAGCCCTGTCTTAGCAGTTTACAGAGTCAGCATATTGCCCCCAACAATCTGGGTCCTCATTTTACCAACCTTGGAAGGATGGAAGGCTGAGTCAACCTTGAGCAGTTGAGAATCAAACTGCTGACAGTCAGCAGAATTAGCCTGCAATACGGCATCTTGATCACTGCGCCATCACGTCTCATTTAATACATTTCAGGCAGATCCATCAGTTAAAGACCTCCGACTGGTGGGGTCCAGAAAGAGAGTCTTCTCAGCTGTTGCCCCCATTCTGTGAAATATTTCCAGTACTCCCCAGAGGTAAAACAGGCCCCCACTCTCCTGCCTTCCAACAAGGAGTTAAAGCATGGCTCTGCAATCTCACGTGGAGAGCCCAAAAGAGCACACAGCCATGAGACTGGTTGATGACCTGCTTCCTTCACCTTTTTAACATAGTCTAATTATTCTTGCTTCTTTCCAAAATCTTAATTCTAACATTTTAATCTTGATATACTGTGTTCATATTTCAACATGTTATTGTACACTGCCCAGAGCCCCTCTTTGTGATAGATAGGTAGGTAGGTAGGTAGGTAGGTAGGTAGATAAGTAAGTAAGTAAGTAAGTAAGTAAGAAAGCAAGCATGCAAGCAAGCAATAAAATGATTTATTCAAGTTCATTAGACAGATGCACATACGGCATGTATGAAATATACAGAATATACAAATTCACACATTTATGCATAAATATATGCATATATCAGTTTGTATATTGTTTGTGAGGGCATGTGTCACCCAACAAATGAAGAAAGAGAATAACAAGAAACAGTTTTTATTTAGAATGCAGAAACATGTAGGATGACTTCAGTTTTGCTTTTAATTTCTTACAGATGTTGAGAAAATCACATTTTCAGAAAAGGCTAGAAACATTGATCATTGATTAATTAAAATTAAGCATTTAATGGCCCATGAATTTCAATTGAACAGCTAAACAAAAGGTTTACAGGTAATCTGACTCTGACTGGATTGTGCCCACAGTTTTCAGACAGGGCTCAATGCATTTTATTCTCAGAAGAACATTAAAACCAATTCTTTTGCAATGACCACAAAACTGCCTATTTTGGTACCATTACAGAAATACTTAACTACCGTTTCCTGACACTAAAAATAAATAACTAGGTAACATTTTTTTCTTCTTCATAACTGCCTAAGGTAGCTGCTTCAATTTGTCCAATTCTAGAGTCTGGCGGGACATTATTTGATTGAATCAAATGACCACTGAGATCCTAGAATTGTTTCATTGATTATTGCAGCTAGTGATAATGGTATCATTTAAACATGCTTGCTGTGTAAATACACTGGAAGGGATTTAAAATGACTAAAATGTAGAACTTAAAGAAAAATACCGAATACCACACCATTCATTACTTTAAGTGTCATTAAAAAGTTGTGGTGTCAGAAATATCCCTATGTGTTGATCTCAGTCTCTCAATTATAGGTAGCCCTTGACATGACCAGAATTGAGCCAAAAATTTCTGTTGTTAAGTGAGAAAATTTCTGTTCTTAATGTCACTTAACATTTTAAGTGAGTTTTGCCACATTTTACGACCTTTCTTGACACAATTGTTAAGTGAATCACTGCAGTTGTCATGTTAGTAACATGGTTGTTAAGTGAATCTGGCTGCTCCATTGACTTTGCTTGTCAGAAGGTCGCAGAAGGTGATCACATGACCTTGGGACACAGCAACGGTCATAAGTATGAACCAGTTGCCAAGGATCTGAATTTTGATCACATGATCATGGGGATGCCACCAAAGGTTCAGTGCTGTTGTAACTTTGGTCACTAAATAAACTCATGTAAGTCGAGAACTACCTGTATATTTCTGCTAAACACACAACATACACAGAGGCTGAATCCAGCTACAACATGATTAATATTACACATACAAGCAAGAGTTGCCAGGTTTATAACCAGAATGCAAAAGGCATTCTAAGCCATCAACCACTCCTGGCAGGATGTGAAGATGTGGCTGCTATTTGCATTACAGATCAATCAACCAACTGATTGATATACGGCATGCAACTGCCCTGACATGAAATTGACATAGTTACTTGGCTGGTTTCTCTTGCCACCAAGTCAAATGCCTGCAAGGAGAGATTTGTAAATATAGCCCTCCCCACCCTAGGGCATTCTTTCCATTGCTTCCTCATGATGATCATTATATCAGTATAAAAAGATGTTACTGATATAAATTGTTCTGTCTGGTCTCAAAGCGCTATTCCAGTCTGTGCCTGCAATAGTATGCAGGTCTTTGCCAGAAACACTGCTGTTACTCACCCTGTTGGCACACTTCTATTAGGCCAAAGGGAAAATGTCCTCCTGTTCCATGTGTCCTCAAATAATGAAAGCCATCTTTGGACACCCGCCCTAGGCGATGAGCCAGCCAGATGGATGGTCTGTGTTGCTCTTCTGCTCCGTGAACTTGAATAATGCAATTCAAAAAAAAAAAAAAAAAACAGCTTACGCTATTTGTTGTATATGTGAAAATGTCAATATTGTTACCTGAGTGGGAGAAACAATAAACAGCAATTTCTCAAACTAAGCTGACACATTTTTGCTTAGAAAAGGCTTTGAATGAAAATAACAAAGTTCCAAGAATCAGAATAATATATATGATCAATTAAAGAGATGATTCAGATAGCTTGGAAAAAAAAACCTGCTTTATTATTTTGTTTAATAGGATGATTTGGGAATCTTCTGCATCATTCTCTCTACAATTGTATATGAGATTCAGTGATGGGTTTCTACTGGTTCACCCTGGTTTGGGTGAATCGGTAGCAGCGGCGGTGGCAGGAGGCTCCGCCCAGCCACCCAGATGTCATCACGGACACTCTGTGCATGTGCAGAAGGCCACACACGAGCAAAGCAAGTGCGCACGCACTCACAGTTCCGAACCAGTAGCGAAGGTAAGTGAAACCCACTACTAATGAGATTACTATTCCAAATTGTTATCAAGAATACAACTGCTGTTATAGTTAGTGTAGTTTAATTGGTTAAAACATTGGGCTTGGCCCTCTGGAGACTCAGGTTCAAATCTCTTTCCTTTGTGCAGTTCATTAAATTACTCATCACAGAAAATTATTCTGAAAATGGAGGGAAATCCAAATTTTTTCCCCTACCGGTTCTGTGGGCGTGACTTGGTGGGCGTGGCAGGGGAAGGATATTGCAAAATCTCCATTCCCACCCCTTTCCAAGGGAAGGATACTGCAAAATCTCCATTCCCACCCCACTCTGGGCCAGCCAGAGGTAGTATTTGCTGATTCTCCAAACTACTCAAAATTTCCTCTATCCATTCACCAGAACTTGTTAGAACTTGCTGGATTTCATCCCTGTCAAAATGTACAAAAAAGGGAAGAACGGAACATTATTTTAATAAGTATTACATTTCTTGTTATATGAATTAGAGGAAATGTTACATCTAGCTTTTGCCAGCTGCCCCTGGCAAAGAAACAGAGAGGCGACATATCTCCATCCAGCTATATATATTATATAAAGAGATGAGGTCTGCATTAAAAAGAAGACTCAGCATTGCTCCTTGGCCTTTCAAAACATGTATCTCTTTAGGTAGAGGATGAGTCTGTCTGTCTGTCTGTCTTATAATAACCCTAAGGCTGACCCTAACACCAATCCATATAATCCCCATTCTTGAAGAACATAACAAAAGCCTTTTAAGATAGCACATCCAGTTCCGAAAAACAAGTGTGACCAACTATACCAGACATCTATCATACAGAGACTTATGACATATTTCTCATGTTTAACTGAACAATTCCAAAACCTCCAAGATTTCAGTTAATAATAAAGTCGGATGCAGAGGTATCTACAGGGGGGGGGCAGGATGAGGAGGGGTGAATGTCTAAAGGGTGACAGGCAAATGATAAAAGCATTGCATGTGAGTTGTAACATCACACCCACATTTGAAAGGAATTGAGCTTGCATTGCACATTGCACATCTCTTTCATTGTGATGCTATTTCATCATTTTAACAAAGCTCTGGATCTTGAAGATACCTTGTATTGTCACCCAAACACAACTTCATTTTTTGCTGGAATAGCAAAACTACATGTTTTTAACAGCAAGGAAGGTTGGAGCTATCCATACTTCTGGTGCAAGATGTTTCACAAATGGGAGTCAACATGAAGAAGGCTGTAAAGGCAGAGGTGAAATGCCCCGGTTCAGACCAGATTGCCTGATCCAATAGTGATGGAGGCAGGTGGTTCAGAGAACCGGTAGCAAAAATCCCTGCCTCCCCCCCCCCCCGCTCCCACATGCCCAGCTGAGCCGCGTGATCATCAGAGGCTGGTTTTTTTTTTTAATTTTAAAAGCATTTTTTCTATAACCTCTTCGGCCGAAAAAATGCTTTTAAAAGTAAAAAAGCCTCTGATGATCGTGCGGCTCAGCTGGGATCGTCAGAGGCTTTTAAAAGCATTTTTTCTACAACTTCTTTGGCTGAAGAGGTTATACCCAGCTGAGTTGCTTGATCTTTAGCCAAAGAGGTTGTAGAAAAAATGCTTTTAAAAGTATAAAAAATAAAAGTTGGCCATGCCTACCCAGTCACATTATCCACCACCACCAAGCCACGTCCACAGAACCGGTAGTAACAAATTTTAAATTTCACCACTATGTAAAGACTATGAATGTTTTTACTTGGCCTGGTTTCAGCTATTTGAGAAGCTGGTTTTCCAGCAGAATCAAACCATAACTCTTTTCTGAAACGCTACAGTTGTCCTATTCATACTGTTAAAAATATAGGAATTTATAAAGACTCATTAAATGAAATACATTAATTAGCATTTAATACATTAATTAGCATTTAATTAATTAGCATTTCTGCACAGGACAACTTCTGTATCTGATTAAATTATAGCAGCAAAAACATAATACAGGGGTTTTGTAATCTTAAATGGATTATTATAGTTGGATTAATTATATTTCAATAATAAAGAAACAAAAGAACACACCAATCTTTTTGGGCTAAGTATTGGAGCCACACAGCCTGGTAGCCATCTGATATTATCTGTATGCAAACAACAACCGTCTGTCTGCTTCTGAGACACCAGGCAGAAATCTGGCATTAACTCTGTGAGTCACTATTGGAAGCCTTGAGGTTTTTTCCCCCCTAGGTCATTAAAAACAACAGTCATTCAAGATGGGATGCCTGGATTTAAAGGCAGAAATTATATACATTCGATGAAAAGTACATCAAAGATATTATAATGTAGAGTAAAGCAGTTGTATATTACTTGAAGTATATTTTCTTTTAAACTGCTTTGTTGTGCGTATGCCTTCAAGTCAGCATTGATTTCTAGTGACTGCCACAATATTTTTTTTTCAGCACTAGCATTTTCATTCTGGCAATGAAATAAGCATTTTTAAAATCTCCCCCTCGCCCATATAAAGTTTGCAAGAGGAATCTATTTATTTGACTAAGGCACATTGTAGACCATAAGGAGTAATAACAAATCAGTTCATCAATCATAACAGATAAGAAATTATCTATTTTTTTTCCAATACCTACATTTAAATTCAGTTTAGAATCACCTTTGCTTTTTGTCTGAAATACAGACAAATGTCTGTATTTGTATTTTCCAATAAACACTCAGGAACTGGAACATCAAGGTTGGGGACACCTCGACTTCTTACACAACACATTTTGTTTTGGTCACTCTTATCAAGAAGTATAGCTGAAAATATCACTGCAACATATAACACTCAGAATAAATGGCCCAAATATGATTTGAACAAAGGGACTTTAATCAGTGGTTATCAAACCAAATACATACAAGTATTGGTTTCCTAGTTAAAACTTTCAGTCAGTGAAGAGATTTTGATCAAAATTGTAAATATACCTAACAAATACACATCAAATTATTATAACTCAGGCTTTTATTCTGCTTATTTTGGAATAAATGGTGACACATGCATTTCAAATACAAAAATTGGCTTTAATATAGCTATAGCATTAGGCTACAGAGGGTCTGTGCACAAACGTCTTGCATTGTTCCAGCAGAGTACAGACCATAACTTTTAATATGGAACACGAGATCAGCAGCTAATCCTGATTTAATTGATCTGCCTATCAGAAAGTACACAACCACCTCAATTGTGCTTTGATAGGTGAATTTTCCTTACTGCTGAAATGCTGTAATTCCACTTTCAGCTTATCAAAGTGCAAACTTCCAGAATTGTCCAGTAAGCTAAAGAACTCGTTCATATTAAATACCTTCTCCTGCAAAGGGGAGATAACAGAGGAAAATCTAAAGAAAGAGATGGATTTCTACTAAAAGGATTGGGAGTATAGTGGATATTGGTGTTGAACCACTGACTATGAACTGTCCTTGAATTCTGATTGCAAAGGACCATCTGATAAGTAAGTCAATCACTCCGCTTCTACGGAGGCATATTAGCTAATAAAGATCTATCTGTCCTTTTCTTTAAAAAAAAAAAAGACTTTCTTAAATGTAACTTTTGGGACAGGTGTACAACTTTTGATGTTGCACAGCATGGAATTTCTTTTCTGTATAGGGCAATCTTACATAGCTATGATACGAATATAAATATCAAAAGGCATATGGATAGAGCTGATCAGAAAGTTTTTCTCACCCAGTGGGATTTCTTGGAAAGATTGCAAGTGCTGGTTTTCACCTTTAAAGCATCTGCAGAATCAGTCCACGCAGGGCATTGATCATGAGAAGAGTGAATGCCTAAAGTAGATTGGCAGCTACAGCCGGTGGGCTAGATGTGACCTGTCACCTGAATTCATATCCCCCTAATCCCAGAAAGGCATATATTCACCTGGCCTATAAGAGAAATGGAGAGTGCACTCATCATCTCCTTAGGTGGCCATTTTGGCAACAGCTTTACCTGCCAGCTTAGTAGGAGCCAAACACCAAGTCCTCTGGAAACAGTGGTGACATCAGCAGAGAGTGGGTCCTAACCCATAAGCAGAAAAAGGTGCCTGAACTCTGGACTAAGAGCACTTTCCCAGTGGCATCCCTCCCTGTATGGAATATCTTGCTTCCTGGCCTTGTCTGCACTTTGCAAAGAAGTGACATCCATCTTATTCAGAGCACTTTGGGGCAAAAGGTAAGGTTAAATCATAGCTCTGCTATTAGGAATTATTTTGTTGCGTAAACTATTTTAAACTATTGAAAAAAAAATATGCAGAATTTGTAATAAATACATAAAACGAAATGCTAAATCAGCAGGCATTGTGCTTCTCACCGACCTCTACAAAGCACGGCTTCTACTCTTTCACAGAGTCCCAATCCATTATAACAAAGAGGATATTTCATTTAATCATTTGCATTTACCCATTTACAGTTTTCTTACCACTACACAGTCCTCCAAGGAAAGATACAAATTACAACAACTGGAATCAATTTACCATCATTAAACGTTTTGCTCTGAACTCTGGTCCAATCCTCTGTCAGCTTAAGATATGTATTACTTCCATGGCAACGTAACTGATTACACGTCTGTAATATAGTAAGGATCCAATCTGAATTTTGAAAGATTCTTCTGCAGTTCAGCCAAGATGTTTTTCCAGAATAATCTGCCTACTGTGCCTTCTGCTTTACAGCTCAGTTCAGCAGACTTGACTGGGGGGAAAAAACTCAGATCACAAGCTAGACTACTGTCATGCAACAAAACTCCTAGAAGTATTTGTTCTTGCCCTTCAGCGCTTGACCATCTGACAGCAATGCAGGAGGAAGGCTTTTAAAGCTATCTTGCCAAGTGATGCCTGCCATGCCTCTGCCACAACACAACCCATTCAGTCTGTAGATGGTGAGAAAATTGGCAACAAAATTGGCGGGATTGGGGGAGGGGACAAATGTCTTGCAGAGCAAATGCAGTCCGGATGTCATAGCATCCTCTGGTTAAGTTGACATAACACACTTTAACATCGTGTTAAAAGGTAAAAACTCATCCATGTCAAATTCAGTATCTAGTGCAGGGGTGTCAAACTCGATTTCATTGAGGGGCTGGTCCTGCAGGCCTTGAATTTGACACTTCTGATCTAGTGATTGTCCACATAGTATTACCCTGGGGAACTCCCTTTGAAATTACTTGAGAATTTTAAAGTACACCAAATTTTGTAGAAATAATTATGGCAGTACAGCTGTGCTCTCTGCAGAAATCTGTTTCACTTACATGCCCCAAATTAGTCCTCCCCAGTTTGAATATTGTAGGACATGAAATTTGCTAATAGCAAAGATTTAAATGATGACTGACTATAGTATGCTATTTTTGGATCAAAGGGATTGCAAGCATTAATGTAAATAGCATCAATAAAAATAAAACCAATCATAATGAACAATAAACAACATAAAGAAAGGGAATTTTAAAAAAACAGATAGTTTGGGATTACAGAAGCTGAATTCTAACATAAATGAAGGACCCTGGGTCTGGCAAACCCTTTCTTATATCATGGTATTTGTTAATTTGAATATAGAATTTCCAAGATGTTTTTGTTTTCTTTTTCAGAATTTGAATCTGGAAGCTAGTGAATTTTTCAAAACCTCATGTGATTAATCCAGCCAAAAGGCATACTGCCTCATTTTTAAACAGATTTTATTTTTGTTGTGAAGTGCCATCCCCAACTATCACCCATGAACTTAGTCATATGAACAAATTCTGAAGGATGGAAAGCAGTTTTCAATGAAAGGAATAACATAACAAGATCCTCTGTGGCGCAGTGGTTAAAATGCAGAACTGCAGCTAATCCTGCTGACTTCCACCTGCCAGCAGTTTGGCAATTCGAGTCTCACCGGCTCAAGCCAGTGGAATGAATGAAAGCCTTCCATCCTTTTGAAGTCAGTAAAATGAGGACCCAAATTATTGGGGGCAATATGCTGACTATATAAACCGCTTAGAGAGAGCTGGAAAGCACTGTGAGGTGATATATAAGTCTAAGTGCTATGGCTAAAACATCACACTGATTTCCACTGGATAGCTAGGTACAAATACATGCTTTCTACCTCATTTTTATCAGTGGTTTCTAAACATGCTTAACATGTTTAAATTGGTCTAAATGGTATGTTGTTTGTGTAAAGTTAGGAGATTAAATGTAGCAGCTGTTTCTGTATTCAAAAAGACATGCGGATATCACAAGTAACAATGCGACAAGGAGTATAACTATTGATGAATAATAAAAACCATCAATTCCAATTGTCTTCATAGTTCAGAATCTGCAATTAACCTCTCTGCTTTAGAAAGAGGATTTTGATGTACCCGAAATCTCTAAACTTAGTTGGAATTTAAGAAAGGAAGTTCTTGCATTTTTATCCATACCTACATACATGCATGTATGTATTCGTATATGTACATACATACATACATACATACACACAAATACATACATTTATATATATTCTCACAGATAAACAAGAAAATATCAGCACCTGTTTATTGTGCTCATTACACCTGCTGCCCAAAGATAAATTCTCCTGATGCTAACGTTAGGAGGAAGGGCAGAGAATATAAATGTATTGAACATGAAACCGGACTCCATAGCTCTTCAAGAGGTCATTAACAGTTTCTAAAAGAGCATTTGTTCTAAATAGGAAGATCATGACAGGCTTTGGAAAACTTCCAAAGGTGGGGCAGGAAAAAAAAAAGGGTGCGAGATCAAGCTGAGCATACTTCTGCTCATAAACACAAGGTAAGTGTGAAAATTGCCAGAGGAACCAGACAGCCCAAAGGCAATATTCCGAGTCTGAACTGAACAGGAAACTCAGGTCAGTACAGGTAGGAGAAAAGAGTGAAAGAGGGATTATTTATATTTCCCACAGCATATTGTTTGGATGTAGAACGCATTTTCAAGTGCTTTAAGGTAGCTACTGCATAAGGAAAATGCCAATCAAGATAGGCTTTCAGTTTAATTTGGAAGTCTTCTGCCTTTCAAAGAATATTCAAAATGTGCATTACATTAAAATATTGGTTTCTAGTTCGTCCAAGCACTACATAGGAGACTAAAATGGAAGTGATGAGTAGTCTGGAACAGCAGATCAAAGTTCACAGATTCTTAGAATATCTCATGTTAAATCGCACGAGCATACACAGATTCACAAAATACATTTTTCTCAGGATTCCAGGACAGTATTTACTTACAAGAGAAATCAATGCAAAGAAGAAAAGTGGGCTTTTTAAGAATAAGCTTGTGTCTGGGCCCAGCAAGCAATTAGTTTTTATTTAAGAGTGAACATATGTTTCTTGGCATATGTTCTTCCCTAATATTACAAACACTTCAAGTGCAGAAGGTCAGCAGATGGGGTGTTGAGCAAGTCTTTTGAAAGTTTTCCTGCGGAATCCATGCAAATGTATCAGACATAGGCCATTCCTCGCTGCTGGCTTAAAGTGCCTATCGCCCATCCTTGTTTCGACTGAAAGCTATACTACAAGGAAACTTGGACTCCCACTTCCATTCTCAGTGCCTCCATTGCCTCTGTTCTGGCACACTAGTGCTATCTTGATATTGCATATCTGCCTCCCCAAAGCCAAAGGGATAAGTTGATTTTTCTTTCCTCTCTCTTTGACAAAACAGGAATAGTTAGTAACAAAAGAATCCATCATTCAAGGTATTGCAGCAGGAATGGGACAGATTTGACTGTTGGACCTTGTTCATCATGTCAAGGTTACCAGCTGAGCAGCTTCGTACTATTGTATGGTGCTAATAGCTACCAGCACAATGCTGCTATGTCCAACATTTTGAGATAGCAACAGCACACAATAGGAACAGATAAGTGCCATCAGGGGCCAGAAGGAAGGTTGCATCAGCTTGAAATGGCCAATAAGTACTGCTCTTATCCCGTTATAGGTCACCTCATGTTACGTTCAATAACAATGGGTACCAAAGTATACAGTAACCAATTTTACAGCTGAAATTTAAGAGGGGAAATAGCTCCCTCTTGGTCTTGTTATAGACTACTTAAGGATACCTTACTCATGGGCTCAGGCCAAGGTGAAAACAATGTCATATGATATGGCAGGAAAAAAGATGTTTCCACGGCATATTTGTAGATGCAAATGAGAAAAGGCATGGAGACACATGCTTACCTGATGTTTTCTTAAGAATACAGGTGCATAATCAGATAAAATGATAACCTAATGATCAGGTCATATAAATTCAGCGAGTGCATTTGGGCAATGGTGATTTGGCTAAATGGTCTGTATAGTAGAATCACATACACAGGAATCTTAATTCCTGCTCATTGTGTACAGAAGTTTCTGGCTTTCTATTTCTATTATTTACAACTTATGGATGAAAGGATAATCTTGCTCAAAGAAAGCACACAAAACTATTATTGTCTTCTGCCTTGTTGAAATTGGACATGTTAGAATTACCATATGTCAGCTGCACAAGTTCAAATGACTTTATTGTCATCAGAAAAAAGCATCCTAAGCATAATAAAAATACCCTAAGCTTAATAAAATATACTAAGCCAACAGCAAGATACACTAGACACAATTCTACAAAGTACCTTAGATATGGCATTAAAGACTTATCATTGCAATCAAGAACTGCCATTTTAAGAAAGTTTCAAAATATTTTAAGAGCAAGGGAAATGCAATAAAATGAAGGTACTGAGGAAACAGTTTTGATTTTCAATTGACGACCATTGAGCAAATAGTTTCAGGAAATACTGCTGCAAATCTTGCATTCTGAAAGAATTCTATTATAAAACAAAAACCTGAAGACTAGAATTGGTGACTTCAAAGAAGAGGAATCTATCTTGTAAAGTCAAAGGTGACAAATCAAGGTACAAATTCATGGCAAAGTTTCAAACAGGCTGCAAAGCCCAATAACAAGAGAGTATAAACTATTAACAAAATACCATCCTTCTGGCAGCAGGAGGAGCTAAAACTGTGGTACATTGTAGGCTGAGGTAAAACTCAAGAAAATTCTGGGATGAAAACACTATAACCATAGGCAATGAGAACCATCAATGCATGTACAAATGTTTGCCATATTATGCCGTAACCTGAATGTGTTGTCTAATATCTTGGAGGTCCAGGTGATGAAACTTAGGATTTTACTAAGTTGATCCATATTTTTACAACCCTGAGTTAGAATATGCTCTTCACAAAAAATAAATGTTCCCACATCTTTTAACTAATTGTCAATAAAGTATCTGAACATGCTAAAAAACAGAAAACAAAATAAGATCCAGTTTGGTTCAGTGGTTAAGGCATCAGATTAGAATCTAGGAGACCGTGGTTTCTAGTCTTGTTTTAGGCACAGAGCCAGTTGGGTGACCTTGGACCAATTACTATTTCTCAGCTTTGCAAAGGAGGCAGTGGCAAATCACTTCTGAAAAACCTTGACAGGGAAACAGCAGTGACTTGTCCAGGCAGCTGCCAGAAATCAACATTGACTCGAACACTCACATAAGTGTACACACACAAAAACAGAAGGATATCTAAAGGCTGGGCTTCCATATTGGGCTAAGCCAAGATATGATTAATTTTGATTTTTTTTATTTTATTAAATTTCTATACCACCCTTCTCCTGAAGGACTCAGGGTGGTGCACAGCCACAATAAAATAACATAGCAAAATTTAAAAACAATTTAAAACAAATTAGATAATTTGGCTCCACAAATTAAAAACCCAAGAATTTAAAAGCCCCAGTCCAGATTGTTGTCAAGCTAGTCCAGCTTGTTAGAAAAGTAAGGTCTTAAGGGCACGGCGGAAGGTACGCAGGTCGAGGATCATACGTATCCCTGGGGGCAGTTCATTCCAGAGGGCAGTCCAGAAACGGATGCAACTGGTGAATCAGGCAAACCCGTTAGAAAGCCCCCCTGGCCACAGCCGTCATATGGTTTTCTAAAGACAGCTGTGCATCCAGGAGGACACCCAGATTGCGAGCCCTCTCTGAGGGGGCCAAAGTCTCACCCCCAATAGCCAGCGATGGAACCAGCTGGCTATACTGGGATGCCGGAAACCACAGCCACTCCATCTTGGAAGGGTTGAGTCTGAGCCTGTTTTTCCCCATCCAGATCCAAATGGCCTCCAGACAGTGGGACATCACATCAAGGGCATCATTGGGGTGGTCTGAGGTGGAGATGTACAGCTGAGTATCATCAGCGTATACTTCACCCCGAAACCACGGATGATCTCCCCCAGCGGCTTCACATAAATGTTGAACAGAAGGGGTGAGAGAACTGACCCTTGCAGCACCCCATAAACAAGGCATCTTGAGGTTGACCTCTGTCCCCCTGCCAACACAGACTGCGTCCGACCAGAGATGAAGGAGAACCACCACAACACGGTGCCCCCCAATCCTAACCCCTCCAGCCAGTGCAGCATGATACTATGGTCGATGGTATCAAAAGCCGCTGAGAGATCTAATAGGACTAGGACAGAGGAATGTCCCCTGTCCTGAGCCCTCCAGAGATCATCAACCAATGCGACCAATACCGTTTCCGTGCTGTGACCTGGCCTGAAGCCCGACTGGAATGGATCCAGATAGACAGCTTCATCCAGGTACTGGGGAAGTTGCTGTGTCACCACACTCTCAACAACCTTCGGCAAAAAGCGAAGGTTGGAGACTGGATGATAGTTAGCTAATACTGCCGGGTCCAGGGAAGGCTTCTTGAGGAAGGGCCTCACCAGTGCCTTTTTAAGAGTGGAGGGGAAGAAACCCTCACTCAAAGAATCATTTATAATCCTCTGGAGCCAGCCTCATGTAACCTCCCGGGAGGCCAGCACCAACCAGGAGGGACACGAGTCCAATAAACATGTGGCAGAGCTTAACCTACCCAGAATCCTGTCCACGTCCTCGGGAGTCACAGAGTCAAACTCCTCCCAGATAACACTCTCAAGACCCATCTGAACCCACCCCATCTGAACCCACCCTATCAGAGTCCAAGCCCTCCCGAATCTGAGCAATTTTGTCATGCAGATATTGCACGAAATCCTCAGCCCTATCCTGCAAGGGGTCTTCCCGCGTTCCCACCTGGAGTAGGGAGCGGGTCACCTTAAATAGGGTGGCTGGGCGGTTCTCTGCAGATGCAATAAGAGCATCTTTTGTGGAGCACAGCACAGCCATTGTAGATAATAAACCATGATTCATGAAAATGTTTACTATGCAAATGTAGCAAAATGTATATTCAATGAATCAGGCTTAAAAAGCCATGATTTAGCATGATATATAAAGCTTGTGTTTGCTGAACATTTATGGTAGTGTAGTTATTCCATTTGAATATCACACATGCACCAGGAAGACAGATTTAAATTCCGCTTGTTTAGACTGAAAGTATTTGGCACAGATAAACCAAGCAGAATTGTACTGCAGCACTTAAACAAACATTAGTCCAAATCCAGCCAACCATATAAAGTGGAACATAGCCAAGAAAAGGTTTGTGATTCAGCCAACCAAACAAGGGTCGGAAGACAAACTAACTGCTGATATTCCGTTTCTGGTGCAAAATAAACCTTAAGATCACTGAAGCTCCAGATCTCATTCCTTTGATATATAATCACAAAAATATCCACTGATGAAAGAAACACAGCAGATATAATAAATAATTATCAAATAGTGCCTTTTTCTTTCTTTTAACCTATGAAGTACAACACACCACACACACACACACACAACTGGCTTAGATTCAAGCATGCAGGTTACTTAATGGGCTGCAAACGAAAGCTCTGATTCCAGCACTATTTCTTGTGACTTCATGCTGGGCTTTTGTAGGTGAATGCTAACAGAACATGACTACAAAGTGTGATTAATTAGGATGTTTCATGTATGATAAGCAATTTCATCAGTAATGTGGTGCTTAACTTTTGTACAGTCCACTTTGACACCTAAATGGGAGTTAATTGAATTCTTGGTACAGCTGATGCAGAAACATGTCACTGCTATGGTATGTCTCTGTCATCTCATTTTAGCTGTACACAAATACAGATGTCCAATACAAGCCAAGGTTATGTAACTCCATGATGTCATTTGCATCATGATGTACAAATTAAATAAATTGTGCTATGATGTCATGATATGCATGAGGTTACTTGTTTCTGTTGTCCCTTGGTGGTATCCAGAAGTGGGTTTCAGCAGGTTCTGACCAGTTCTGGAGAACTGGTAGCAGAAATTTTGAGTAGTTTGGAGAACCGGTAAATACCACCTCTGAGTGGCCCCACCCCTATTTATTCTCTGCCTCCCGAGTCCCAGTTGATCGGGAGGAAATGGGGATTTTGTAGTAACCTTCCCCTGGAGTGGGGAGGGAATGGACATTTTACAGTATCCTTCCCCTGCCATGTTCAACAAGCCATGCTCACCAAGCCACGCCCACAGAACCGGTAGTAAAAAATTTGAATCCCACCACTAGTGGTATCACTAGTGGTATCATACATACATATCCAATTTACCCTATATGTGGCTAATATATGGCTAATTTTTCTCTCGGCATGTCACATAAAACCAGATCCCCACTTAACACAACTCTGCCAACTGTGATATAATCATTTACTAGTAATAAGTAATAAGCCTTTAAGAAAAACTAGCTTAGCATAAAGCTTGTGACCCAGGTGATAATTACACCATCAAATGAAACAAACAAAATGTTAAAAAGTTATGATATTTATGTAGTTACTTATCAAGAACATCTTTTTAATGCTTATCATTAAACCACTGCTGAATGGAGAAATCATAGTGATCACAGCAACTAAAAACATAATTTGTGATCTCAACATTACATGCTCCCTCTGTAAACTTTTTTTTTAAAAAAATAGATTTCTAAATTGAATGAACAAGAAACTTCTTACTGCCTTCAAATCTGATAAAGAATGGAGGAAAAGCTGCAATTTGATATTCCTACTTCAGCATCCCAATCTTCTGCCTTATTTGCATCTTGTGGGCTTCAGCCTGTTTTTGTGAGCGTCAGGTTTCAGAAACTTATTCTCTCACTTTGCACTGGACATTTGGCAATTCACTGCTACATTTCCTTATTTTACTCCCATATTTGCAGATGTGAAAGAAAACGCAAAGCAACCATGTTAAAAAAACATGTAAAACACTATCTATACTTTTTTTAGAAAAAAATTCTACTAATTCCAGACATTTTACTCTAGTAACTGATGTTCAGTGACAATTTATTTCTGAGTATGGTGATGTCATTTAAGTTAACTATCAAAACTAAAAGAACTATTGATGATGGAGGAGGGAGAGAAACATTTCTATAAGCTTGAAAAAATACAGCCACACAGGTGTATGATAAGCAATTTCCTGTACTGTAAAGATTTTCTGATATAAGTAAATGTAACCGAGCACAATCACAAGACACTGCTCTGGTGTTGCTATTCTGGCAACACCAGAGCAGCCTCCTATCAAATGTTGCTTCTTAAAGTGCTTTAATCTTTTACTGTCTTCCCACCACTCAACCACCAGCTTGATTCAAGATGTAAACTCAAAACTGATATACCTGTGTCATTTTTTTTTAAATACCATCTGTTTTCAAACTATACCATTGATAATTTTTAAAATTATTTTCTTTCTTCTTTCAAAGACCTTTAGAGATACCCTTTGATTCTGTGGGGAAAAAAACCCTTGTAGTTATTCATCTCATGCGCAAAAAAGAATTTATATTACAAAACTGTCATTGATTCAGACACAGCTATTAATCTGTACCAGGTTAGAAAACTTTTCCTCAAATGTAACAATACTTCTCTCTATAATCGAATCCCCTGAAGCTATAGCTGAAAAATGCTAATGCTGTCCTGCCACTTTGAAGTAGGCTCTTAGGAGATAGTCTGTCTCCTGTGTGTCAAAGAGGCACCTATACCTTGGAGATCCTCCAATTTGCTTATACATGATTTCAGTCCTAATTAATTTAAAACAGGATCTGAGTTAAATTATCCTATAACGACAGAAATATGAGCTAAATTACTCATGAAGAAGGACAAAAAGTTACTTTCTCTAAGCAGACATAACCATGCCACAGGATAAGAGGGAAAATCTAAAGTAAAGGAAATTACTGTTCTGAAACACTGTAAGTCTTTTGCCTATAATAGCAATAGTACTTAGACTTACAAACCACTTCACAGTGCTTTAGAGAAGTCTCAAAGGGGTTTACAGAGTCAGTATATTGTTCCCCAACTATCTGAATCCTCAGTTTATCGACCTTGGAAGGATGGAAGGATGAGTCAACCCTGAGCCGGTCAAGATCGAACTCCTGTGTTGAGTCCTCACACCTATGACTTCACCCCGGCTGTGCTGTTGCTAGCTCACACCGATTGGCTGAGACGCGAGCAGGCAATGAGCGGGAGATTGCTGCTCGCTGATTGGCTGCTCGTGCTGGCAGCCGGCTGTTATTTAAAGAGCTGTCAGATTTGTTAACCAGTTCTTGTTAGTAGCTCTTTCGCGTTGTGTTCGTTCTAGTTGTATTCAATAAACTTATTAGCATTATCCAGTGTCTTGTCTATCATATTGACAAAAACAAAACACTGGCGACGAAGGTAAACTATGGCCTCTGCGCTTCCTATTTTCACTTCTTTCGATGCGACTTCTGAGACTTGGGACGATTATGTGGAGCGCTTCGAATGTTTTCTTCAGGCAAACGATCTTTCTGAGCTTTCTAGTGCCCGGAAGCGTGGCATCTTCCTCAGCTCTTGTGGCAGGGATGTTTTTGGGACTGCGAGGGCTCTCGCTGCGCCCCAGCCTGTGTCTTCCGTGCCTTGGGAGACTCTTCTTGACAAGCTCAGGCATCATTATTCTCCAGCTCCCTCCCGTATCGCCAGGCGTCATGCTTTTCACCAGCGCTCCCAGAAGGACGGGGAGTCTGTTAATGATTTTATGGCTTCCTTGCGGTCGGCGGCTCGTCATTGTGAATTCCGCGACCTGGATGACGCTCTTCTGGATCGACTTGTATGTGGCGTCAGGGACCTGAAATTGCAGAGACGTCTCCTTGCCCGCTCCGAACTTACCCTCCCGCTTGCCTTAGATGAAGCGAGGGCTGCGGAGCTCTCTGATCGGTCGTCTGCTGAGATTCAGCGTTCCGTGCCTGCTGTAAATCCTGTCTGCAAGGCAATGTCTGTCCACCATGAAGAGGATGAATTGGCTGGTTCGTCGGACGAGGAAAGTGTGGTGAGCCGTCTTAAGACCTCGAAACAGCGGAGCCAGTTTCCTCAGCCTAAAGCCATTTCGCTCTCTTGCTTGGGCTGCGGTGGGAAGCATAATCGTGCGGAGTGCCGTTTTCGGTCCGCTGTTTGCCGCCGCTGTGGCAAGCGGGGCCATTTGTCCAGGGTTTGCAAGTCAGCGAGCCCTTTCCCTGCTGACTCGTTCGAGCCGGTTAACAAGCGTATGTGGCGCTCCACTCGGCGTGATGATTGTTTTTCCGTCGGCCGTGATGAATCCTTTCCTTCGGTGGCTGTCAATCATGCCTCAGTGATGCACCCGGCTAGCAAGCTCTATCTTATTGTCCGTTTGCAGGGGGCCCCTTTTAAGATGGAGATCGATACGGGGTCCTCTAGATCCTTGGTGGCCTGGGCCACCCTCAAGGAACTACTGCCTGATGTTCAGCGACAGCAACTTCAACCCTGCCGCATCCAACTACGTGATTATCAAGGGAACCTGATCCCCACGGTGGGAAGCGGATCCTTCCATGTTTCCTATGGCGAATTTTCCGGCCTCCTTCCTCTGATAGTGGTGAAAGAGAAGCGTCCAAGTCTCCTCGGCCTCGATTGGTTTGCTGCTTTACAGCTGGGGGTGTCCGGAGTCCACGCAGCTACCACTGATGTTTTTTCTTCCTTGACCACCGAATTTGCTGATGTTTTCGACGGTGGCCTTGGTAAATACACAGGTCATCCCGTCTCTTTTAATTTGGACCCCCAGGTGGCACCCATCAGGTTGAAACCCAGAAGGGTGCCGCTAGCTCTCAGGCCCAAGGTCGATCGGGAGCTTGATAAACTTATAGAGCAGGGGGTGTTGGTACCCATTGACCACTCCAAATGGGAAACGCCAATTGTGATTCCACTTAAGAGAGATGGGTCAATCAGAATTTGTGCCGATTTTAAATGCACCATAAATCGGGCTTTACAAGCTAACCCCTACCCTGTACCTGTGGTACAGCATTTACTTCACTCTTTGGGTCAAGGGCGTATTTTTGCAAAGTTGGATTTAGCGCAGGCTTATCAACAACTGCCTGTTGATGAAGCTACTGCGCTAGCCCAAACCATAGTTACGCATCGAGGTGCGTTCAAGTGCACCCGGTTGCAATTCGGGGTCAGTGTGGCCCCGGGCATTTTCCAAAGCATCATGGAGCGGCTGCTCCATGGGCTACCCGGGGTAGTCCCTTATTTTGATGACGTCCTGATTGCGGCTGTCAATCAGGACGATCTCCTTCTTAAGCTCAGGGCTGTTCTCTCCAGGTTGCGAGGGGCTGGGCTTAAGCTCAAGAGAGAAAAGTGTAGGATTGGCGTGCCTCAGGTGGAGTTCCTCGGTTTCTTAATAGATGCCAAGGGTATCCACCCTACCCCGGCCAAAGTGGAGGCAATCAAGAACACCCCTGCCCCCACCACGAAAGCCGAACTGCAGGCTTTCTTGGGCCTTCTTAATTTTTATGCAGTCTTCCTGCCGCATAAGGCGTCCATTGCAGAACCGCTACACCGTCTCTTGGACGCCAAAGCCCCATGGCATTGGAGTCGCAAGGCGGCCGCGTCGTTTCGGGCTATCAAAGATGCCCTTACATCTGATGCCGTCTTGGTCCAATATGACAGTAATCTACCATTAGTTTTGACCGCAGATGCTTCCCCGTACGGGGTGGGGGCTGTCCTTAGTCATCTGTTGCCAGATGGCTCGGAAGCCCCTATTGCGTTTTACTCTCGGACCTTGTCATCAGCCGAGAGGAATTACAGTCAGCTTGACCGTGAGGCGCTGGCGGCCGTCGCTGGAATCAAACGGTTCCACGACTATGTATACGGTAGGTTTTTTCACCTCGTTACCGACCATAAGCCTTTACTTGGCTTACTGTCAGGCAATCGCCCTACACCCCAGATCCTTTCTCCGCGCATGTCGAGGTGGGTGGAATTCCTGGGGGCCTACTCTTATCAGTTGATTTATAAGCCTGGCAAGGCTATCGCTCACGCTGACGGCCTTAGCCGCTGCCCACTTCCAGCCCCTGTACATGACCCAGCCCCAGCTGGCTCTATCTTGTTGATTGATGAGCTGCAATCCCCTATTACGGCCAGGGATATTAGAGTTCAGTCTGCTGCGGATCCAACCCTTTCTCAGGTTATGGACTGGGTGCGCAGGGGGTGGCCCCGACAGCCTGCCTCTGAAATGCTCCTGCCGTATCATCGCAGGCGGCACGAGCTGTCCGTACATCAGGGCTGCCTGTTGTGGGGGAGCCGGGTAGTGGTACCCCCCAATTTGAGGCTCCAGGTTCTGTCCCATCTCCACGACGCCCATCCGGGCGTGGTGCGAATGAAGGCGCTTGGTCGCAGTTACATTTGGTGGCCTCGCCTCGATCAGGAGATAGAGGATTGGGTGGCTAAATGCCAACAGTGCCAGTTGTCCAGGCCTCTTGCCCCAGCAGCCCCTGTCAGGGAGTGGGAGACCCCTAGGGCGCCATGGTCACGAGTTCATTTGGATCTCGCTGGCCCTTTCTTCGGTCAAAATTTCCTAATCGCAGTGGACGCCCTGTCCAAATGGGTTGAGCTGGCCCGGCTATCCTCTGCCACCTCTGAGGCCATTATTACGATTCTGGAAGGCTGGTTCGCTTGTCACGGCCTGCCTGACGTCTTAGTGACCGACAATGGGCCTCAGTTTACGTCGGCACCCTTCCGTGTATTTATCACTAGATTGGGCATTCGCCACGCTAAAACTGCCCCATTTAATCCAGCTGCCAACGGGCAGGCAGAAAGGGCCGTCCGATCGGCAAAAGAGGCGCTCCGCCGTCTGGGGCCTTCCAACTGGCAACACAACATCAGTCGTTACCTTCTAGCACAACACACGACCCCTTGTGCGGCCACCAAACAAAGCCCTGCCGAGCTCCTTATGGGCCGGCGTCTCCGAACCACCCTGGACCGTTTACATCCAGACTACATCTCTGACCCCTTGTGTGAACCTAATGAATTAGTTAGAATGTTTCTAATTGGGGATTCTGTGTTTGCCCAGAACTTCGGGTCCGGAGAAAAGTGGGTTCCAGGGCATATAACCCATCTAACTGGACGCTATTCTTATAGAGTCCAACTAGCAGACGGACGGTCCTGGAGGCGGCATGTTAATCAACTGAGGCGTAGAGCGACGGAGGGAACTGAGCCGTCCCGACATCTTCACCAACCAAGCTCTTCAATTGCCGATCCTGCGGAACCTCCAACAACCCTGGCCGAGCCTCCCAACTCTACACAACCCGAAGTTATTGCACCGGGAAACTTACCTGATTTTCCGGAAACCGTTCCGATCTCGGAACCGCCTGCCGGGGGCTCATCACAGTCGCCGGTAGTTCCACAGCGAGTTGAGCCCGCTCCGCCTCCGTCTCAGTCGCCGGCCACACCTCCTCTCAGAAGATCAGAGAGGAGTCGACGCCGCCCAGCGTATCTCGCTGATTACGCATGCGCGATCCGGGTGGGGAGGGGTGTTGAGTCCTCACACCTATGACTTCACCCCGGCTGTGCTGTTGCTAGCTCACACCGATTGGCTGAGACGCGAGCAGGCAATGAGCGGGAGATTGCTGCTCGCTGATTGGCTGCTCGTGCTGGCAGCCGGCTGTTATTTAAAGAGCTGTCAGATTTGTTAACCAGTTCTTGTTAGTAGCTCTTTCGCGTTGTGTTCGTTCTAGTTGTATTCAATAAACTTATTAGCATTATCCAGTGTCTTGTCTATCATATTGACAAAAACAAAACATCCTGGAAGTGAGCAGAGTTAGCCTGCAGTACTGCATTCTAACCGCCATGCAGAGTTAGCCTGCAGTACTGCACCGCCATGGATCCTATAAGCCAAAAGATTCCGTTTGTACGTGGGAACAGTTCTCTTTACTTCTGTTACTTCTTTCTTCTGTTGTATAATTGCTTTCTTAAATAGAGTCTCCTATTAATTGCAGAAGGTATTAGGATGAAGAAAAAGAAAGTTTTGGATCTCTGAAATCCAGTTTCTCTTAACAAGTCCTTTCTGACAAGGCTTCAACTTCACAGGCAGTCTTACATAATGAAAGTGGGTTTCCCTTTTCAAGGCTGGACAACTCATCTCCATAGTAGACTCCTGGCCAGATGGGTAGCAAATAAATTTAATATATGATAATAATAATCTCCATTATTAATATGATAATAATCTCCATCCTCACGAATCATGAGGATGCAGCTTTAATCAATACTATACTCATAGGCAGGAAGATATTTCATATAACTCTTGAGTTTTATTATTTAACTATGTTTCACTCTTTAAAATATTAAGAATTGCCCATCTTCTAACAATGCCTAGTTTGCTAATAAGTCTACTCAAATTATTCTGAAAAACCACCAAACATTGAAGAGAGCAAGCTAGCAAGGAAACACCATTTGTACACTAGAAATCTCAGAGAATGAAACTCCTTCTTGCATGAAAAGTTGTTTCGTTCCATTCATTAAATGTTATGAAGCCTAACAAAAATGGCATGACTTTCAGTAACAGAAGTGCCTGTTGATAGATCTTAGACCTGTAAAAATAATCAGTTTAAAGTACTGTATTTTCCTGCATATAAGACTACTTTCTAACACACAAAAATCTTCTCAAAAGTCGGGGGTCGTCTTATACGCCGGGTCTCATTCTCCTGTAACCAGGTAGACCAGCCCATAAGGCTCTGACGAGCCTTAAATGGCTCTGAGGAGGGTCGTCTTATACGCCCAGTCGTCTTATACGCCGGAAAATACAGTACTCATTATTAGTGTAGTTGATGAAAAAATGTTTTAAAAGTTCAGTATTTTTTCCCCTTGCAGCACGGGAATAAAATGGAAAGAAAGCCAGGTAGCAATAACATGTCCTGAATACTAAATAAAGTAAGAGAAATTTTTATCAACTTTTTTTTTTTTTGGTTCAACCCAACAGACCAATAAATTATGTAAAGATGTTTAGGAGTGAAAGATTCCCCCAGTGAATTACTGTGGGAAAGGAAACTGAACAATGGTTCACAATCAAGAATGTTCACATGAAGAACCATGGTGGCACAATGATTAGAAAGCAGCATTGCAGGCAAATTCTGCCCACGGCCAGGAGTTCGATTCTGAGCAGATCAAGGTTGACTCAGCCTCCCATTATTACTTAACATATACTTAATGTATGTAGATGTAGCAATGAATGATGACACATAAAAGAACGAACTGCAGTGAAGCTTAATCTTAAATGCTTCCTCTTCTATTGTATTCCTTGAACCTGACATGAATACAGCTTTTGCCTACATATTTGATTAACTGCAGTTTGGAATTACGAACAAACACTTCATCCTTTAGAGCACGGGTGTCAAACTCGCCGAATCATGTTGCCATCACATGACATTTCACATTGTTTTTCCCATTCGCAGAGCTTGGATGAGCGTGGCCTGCGTGTGACACATCCTGCCAGCTTGCAGGCTGTCAGTTTGACACCAATACTTTAGAGTGTGTTTGAGACACACCAGCTTGAATAAATTTTGGATTAAAGTTGGCTTGTTTCAAAAAGTAAAACATTTGCCATTGTTTGCCCATGTTTCATATATTAAGTTGGAGCAGGGGTGAAATCCAGAAGGTTCTGACAGGTTCTGGAGAACCAGTAGCGGAAATTTTGAGCAGTTTGGAGAACCGGAAAATACCATCTCTGGCTGGCCCCAGAGTAGGGTAGAATGGAGATTTTGCAATATCCTTCCCTCAGGAGTGGAGCAGAAATGGAGATTTTGCAGTATCCTTCCCTTGCCACGCCCACCAAGCCACGCCCACAGAACCAGTGGTAAAATAAATTTGATTTCACCACTGGGTTGGGGGAACCATGCCTTCAGTACTTTTGGTGAGAGCACTCACAAAACAGCTGCCATAAAAGACATGGCTACTCTTAACATGAATCATAGGCTTGGCCATTCATACATCACCAAAGGCAATCAAGCCACTCAAGATGCCCTCTGACATCCCAAAGAAATCTTTGACAGGTTCAGCAGTATTCTTGCGAGTAAAGATAATGTTCCTTTTTGCAACATTTCAGTTTTCTTGTCACTTCATTAAGACAGTTTTTCATTAAATGTTAGGGACTTGGTGTCCATGGTCACCATGTTACCTCCCCCTGTACTAAGTGTATCAAACTAATCTGGAGGGATGCCAAATATAGTCGTGCCATTGATATTAATTTAGTGGCTCCTCTAAAGCACTGCGTAGATGCAGATTTTGTAAATTGAGATGCCAAAAATAGTGTTGTGTTATTTAGATTTTTTTTCCAAAAATGTAGATGGATTGTTTAAAAAGTTAATAAGATAGGCATTTTATATTCATGTTTTCTCATTAATATAGCCGTCAAAACCACTTCTGCTGCTCGGCAGTGTTCTCCAACCAAGCAAAAAATAAACAAGTACTTTGCATTCAGACTTGTGGTCATGATCCAGAAGCTTGAAAAGCCATGCCCAGATATGAAAACAAATTGTTTGTTTGTAAAAACTGGCACAGTTGAATCAGTGGAAAACCAGTGCATTCACAATCAATTCACACAGATCAAACATGTTATTTTCCCATCTGCTTCTATATATCCTAAACTGTCCTTGTTTTCTTTTGGGGCCCTGAACTAACAAATTCATATCAGGCAAGAACTCCTCACCTCCTTAGCTTGGTGAGAAAGAAGAATATTAAAACCTTCATCAAACCTATGGCCATTTTTTTAATGTCATATGTCTTAGAGCCACAGAATCAACATAGCAAATGTTTTGGTCTGAAAAATCAAATCAGTTATGATCTAGTTCTAGCTGAGTTCAGAATCAGGACAATAATATTGCTGCAGCTAATTCAGAGAGCTGTGAAAGTTAATGTATCTAATTTGTTAGAACTGGGATCAGAACTCAAGTCATAATTGCCTTTGGGCAACATAGATATCAAATTTGTGGCAAGGATGGGTATAACTCATATCCACTGAATCGTAAGACATTATCATCAAATAAAAGTCTAGTCACAGAGCATACTGTAGTAAAAAACTTTGGTGGCTATAAGTAGCAATGCTTTTTCATTCCACTTTTATTTTACAGAAAATTAAAAGAGATTTTGCAAAAAATTAAAAAGTATACTTTCAGTGACACTGCCAATATCTCCAAACAGCAGGACAGCTGAAAGAGAGTATGATTTGTGCTTGAGTCAATTATTAATGGTTTGAATGGAGCCCTAGCAGTTTGCAGGCAAACTCTGCCCATAGCCTGGAGTTCGATCCTGACGGGCTCAAGGTTGACTCAGCCTTCCATCCTTCTGAGGTTGGTAAAATGAGGATTTGGATTGTTCGGAGCAATCTGCTGATATTGTAAACCATTCAGAGAATGCTCTAAAGCACTATAGGGCGGTATATACATTTAAATGCTATTGCTAATGGTTAAATGTGTGGGAAGGGTCTAATAATGGGGCCATGAAGGGAAAGGTATGCTGAGCTGTACTACAACATTGTTCACTTTGGCTAAAGCTGGAAGAGTAAAATCAAACAAACCAATTTTGTTTGTTGAACCAATTGTTCTGATAAACACAAGATGTTACTACCTATGAGGATTAATTACAGGCAAAGTTGCTGAGTCCTAGCAGGTTGGTGATGAAGATGGATATGGCAGGAAAAGCCAAAGCTTGTAGTATATTATGCTCCAGAAGAACTATCTGCATGGGCTTCCATTCCAGCTGGAAAAGGCAACTAAGAAAATGAGGGAGAGTGATATGCCAGTAATCTTTGGTGCTGCTAACCTTTGGCTTTATTGCTTTCTTTTTAAAAAATTAATATTTTTATTTTAACACAATATGACAAACACAAAACACAAAACATACATACATACATACATACATACATACATACAATCAAACAAACAAATACTGTACCTTTACAGGGAGGATACATGGGATAAAAGTGTGGCTAACTGATGAGGGCTTATAAGCCCAAAATAGATCTATCTTAGATTCCTTAGTCTCCCAATGGGCAGCAGAAGGTTTGTTGGCTGCCAGAAAAAAAGCCTAGAAACTAGTGGATTAGGATTTCACTGAACTAGGTCTGCATAAAAATCTTGGTTTATGTAGGAAGAACCTGGGTAAAGAGAAATACGCACACACACACACACACACACACACACACACACATTTGTTTTCTGAGGTTTTCACAGGTGTTTGTATGTAGGTCTTTGGTTATTCGGGTTTTCTCCCACGTAAAATTGGAAGTGTCTTTGTGACGTTTTGACAAAGTCTCATTCATCATCTTCAGGCTGGTGTTTTCAGCTTTGTGCTTCTCCCCCGTTTCCCTTTATACTATTCCATTTTCTTCTTGTCCCTGCTTTATTGCTTTCTATTCCTCCTTACTTTTGCCTTAGATTTGTATGACATTATGGCTGGCAAAGCAGTCAAAGCAATTTAATCCTTTGCATTTCTAAACGAAAGCAAGAAGTTCTTCCTGCAGAATAACTCTTTGACTTTCAAAACAATTTAATTATTTTTCACCTGTCACAACTCACATACTTTAAACATAAACCGCAATTATTTTTAATTAGATGATTTCATCAAGAAAAATGGAAAAACTGTTGAAGTTTTTAAAAATAACAAACATAAGCTGAATTTTGTAATTGTTTTTAGGGTGATCCCACAAGAATACAATTTTGAAATTGAATTTAAGATAGTCTACTGAGAATAATAACATATTTTCATTTAACCTACTGTAGATCCAACCCTAACAGCCAATTCTAACTGTGTTATTGTTTTATTTGCAACAAGTAGAAGATGCAAGATATATACAGTCTTCACCTTGAACATGACATGTCATTATTAGCTTCAAAAGAACATTACGAATAGCAACAGAAACCAAAGTCAAAATATTTTTTCTTTCTATTCTAGATCTATATTGTAGACACCAGCCTATTCAGGTTTTTGACAGCTCATCTGCAACAACTTTGAAACCTATTTATTATGTTGTATATGTTCCATAGATGAGACAGAAATTATACTGATACCATCCCTGCTTTAACAGTGTAAATACACAGTTGAAGAGCAGGAGAATTGAACAGTACCCCTCAATTAACTGTTTATAAATATTGTGAAGCTAAGGAACACCGAGTTACCCAGAAAAAAGAAAAAGAAACACAAAATTACATGTTTCACACAAAGCATTTGTTTTGCCAAGCGATGCTTTATTATAGCACCATTAATCTGCTTTACTGCCATGATCCAGAGATACTAAAGACAGTTATTTACATATTTTATTCATTTATTACAGTATTTTTATCCCACTCTAATCACCAGGCTCTGAGCAGTTTACAATCAATAAAAATAAAAATAAAAACAGATAAAACAGCAGCTAACACTATAAAACCCAGAATCCAATTTCAAGAATTCTAATTAAAAAAATATAAAATAAGAAGCAATGACCAGCAAAAAGGAAGTGCAACAAATAGTTACTTAGATTCCCAAATGTCTAGTAAAATAAAACATATTCATTGTCTTCCTGAAAATATTAGGGGATGGAGAGCATCAGGTGACAACCTATTTCAGTTGGCAGCTCCCAGTCCTCTAACCCTGTATGATGAAGAACTAAATGGGGAAGAATTGCCAAGCATTCCCTCTTAACTTAAAACACATTGGATAGGCAGATTCTGCATGGCAGATAGTTATTTTGCTCTCTAGCCACAGAATAAATTAGCTTTCATATTGATTCAAAACCAAGTACCAGTTAACCAAGAGTTACTGCCAGTGGAAGATTTTTTTAAAAAAATGCCATAGGGGATTTTTTAAAGACTTAGTATTTTACTCCTTGAATGTGTACAATCTCCATGTTGCCAGTTTGGAAATAATCTGATGGCACAGGAAACCCTAAACTGTTTCCAAAAAGATTGCAGGAATGAATAGTCTATGAAATGAGAGATTCCAGCTAATGTAAGGCTGAAGTTTTACAGATGGTGAATTAGTACAATATAAATAAATACAAATCATTGATTTTGCTCATATATGTTAGCAGCTTAACCTAACGTTAGCCTCCACTACAAGCATATTTTTTTTGCATATATACATTTTCTACAGGCATTTCTCCAGGGATCACATAATAATTGATGTTTTTTCCCAACTCAGATATCAACTGTAAGAGAGAATTGAGAATCACAGTTCCAACAGAAAACATGGGGTTTATGTATAACTGAAAAAACTATATTGAAATTCTCTGTACAGAAACAGGATGAAAGCATAAATATCCTTTCCTGGACAATATTATTTAAGTTTCTAGTCTTGTGTGTAGTTGTCCCAGGTGGTGAGCCATTGAACAGCAGTTTATATATATATACATATAGGTAGGGAGTACAGTATTCTCCAAAGGGATGTGGTTCAGTGGCTAAGATACTTAGCTTGTCGATCGAAAGGTTGGCAGTTCAGCAGTTTGAATCCCTAGTGCCGCGTAACTGGGTGAGCTACCGTTACTTATCCCAGCTTCTGCCAACCTAGCAGTTCGAAAGCACCTAAAAAATGCAAGTAGAAAAATAGGGACCAACTATGGTGGGAAGAAAACAGTGTTCCATGTGCCTTTGGCTTTTAGTCATGCCAGCCACATGACCATGGAGACGTCTTCAGAAACGCTAGCTCTTCGACTTTGAAATGGAGATGAGCACCGCCCCCTAGAGTCGGGAACGACTAGCACATATGTGCAAGGGGAACCTTTACCTTTACAGTATTCTCCAGTTTTACATAGCCACTGGGTTTTGTTGTTGTTGTTCTTTGTTTGTTTAGATAAGACAGGCAATAAAAGGTGCACTGAGCCTTCCTGGCTTCCTAGAGTTTTTAAGTTTTTATTCATGATCCTGGGTATAATTCCCATTTCTGGTTTCAACAAGCCAGGCATATCTACCAGTAGATTCCCAGAAAATAGTTGGATATCTGAAATTAAATTCCTCTCTTCTTGTCACACAGTTTGTCTCAAATGACATCATTTGGTCTGGAAGACCTTATGGGAAGAGATCTGCAGCCTTGAAGAGCAAATTCAGCACCCATCTCTCAAACTCAGTTTCTCATTTTTCTGTCTTAAATTCCTTATGCCTTATTGCCTTTTCCACGTGTGAAATGTTACTATTATTAGTATAATAATAATAATAATAATAATAATAAACCAAGTATAAAAAGTACTTGTTACTGTCTTATTTACTATTCATTTGCTGTGTACTTTTGTTGATACCCACATTTTTGTGAACAAGTATCCCAAACATTATGTCTTTGACGTGAAATTTTCTGTAAACTACAAATGTGAATGGATCACTTTCTTTAAAATATAGATTTTTGTATTGCAAAATCTAGAAAAATGTATCTATCAATGCACCCGGTACACCAGTTGGTTACAGTCGCCAAACAAATTGTGAAAACTTACATTTAAAATATAAACTGAACTAATTTCTCTTAAACTACAATGCTTTGCAAAGCCTTCTAATATATTAGCAATTACAGCTAATGTCACATGAAAGTTTATTTTTTAACAGCATTTGATTAAATAACCATTCTCTACCATTGACTGCTTTGATATGTATTATACTAACAAAATTACTTTTAAAAAATATTATAAAAAATATATTCCTCTAAGAAGGATACTGGTTTGGCCACTGATTTTTTTTTCTTTGTGTATGGACTACAATACATTAGAAACTGATTTTTATAACATCACTTTAATTATTTTAAATAAGAATGAATAAGCAGCTTTTCATCTGAGAATTACAGATAACACTATAAAGTATTTTGTGTATATTAATGCACTTACATCTTATTACACTAAATTAATTAAACTTTGAATAAGGCAAAACCTGAAAATTCTGCATGTCTAATTTGTCCACCAAAGCAGCTTGTATAATGAATGTTTTGTAAGGGTATTATGTTATCACTACACAGCATATGATTGCACTGCTGCTCTATTCACTTTCAGAGAGCACTATCGAAAACTGCATAGCATTATAGATAAACCATTAGCTTGTTATCTCCAGGGGATATGACAAGTTACATCTGCCTGGAATGAGGCCGCCTCAGTTATTGCAGCCTACTCGTTACCAAACATCACTAGTTAGTGAGTAATAGAACCACAAAGGATTTGTCATTCCTAGGATGGCAGACAACCTTAAGCCAAAAAGCCACCCCTAATGTCCATTAATAAGAGAAGAGTTCCAGAGATCAATACTAAAGCGCTTTCAAATGTATTTGAAGAAGTTGCACATGCTAGACTTAGCCTGTATAACATGTGGCACACAAAACTACCATAGTGGCCAAAATTGTGGAAACCTTTTGGGAAAAGTGTATTTTCTAAAACTAGCTAATAACACCACTCTTTTTTTTTTTTTTTTGGAGTAGTACCATCAAATTATATATCAATGGAAAGATAATTTAATCAAGAATTTAATGCAATAACTTTTATGAAGGATTTGCTATTAGAATAGCAGTTACAATATAAAGAAGAAAAGTGAAACACGTAGAAAAAAATGAGGTATACAAAAATTATCACGTCAGTTAATACTTTAGCATGAATTACTGCCTTACAACATCTTCCCATGGAGTGAACCAAGTCTTTTAGTTCTGCAGCTGTTATAATGTGAATGATTGCTTTTTTAACTGGGTTTTATTGCTGGATCGCTTCTGACTAATAAGTTTCTTTAGTCGGCTCCATAGATTTTCAATTGGGTTAAGGTCTGGGCTATTCCCAGGCCATTCCAGCAGTGGAATATGATTATCTTGAAACTCCAAAAAAAAAAGTGGTGTTATTAGCCATCAAACCTCAAAAAATATACTTTTTCCAAAACGTTTCTACAATTTTGACCACTACTGTAAGTGGAATAGGAGTTGTGGCTAATCATGTGCTTAAGCTGACCCAGCAAGAAAACATTTAGGTTTATTTATTTACTATCAAGTTTAGGTACCGCCTATCTCACTCTCAGAATGTCACATCTTTAAGACAGAAATCCAGTTCAACAAAAACTGAAAGAGTTAATTAAAGTTAAATAACTGAATTTCTTGGAATAGCAGAACTTCAAAAGAAGATAAGGTATGCCAAATAAAATCATTTTGAAAATGCAAATAAACTGGGAAAACTTCTGGCATATAAAATTAGGAAGAGTATGAAGGAAAAAAAATAAGAAAGAAATAGACAAAGACAACAAAGTATTAAATACAAGATCAGAAATAGCAGAATTTGCGAACTACTTAAAGGAATTATATCCCAGGCAAAATATTACCAAAGAAAATTTGGAAACATATGAAACCTTCAGATCTTAAAAATGTCTTGAATAACACAGATAAATATTAAGCAAATCAATAAGAATTCAAGAGATTAACAAAGCAAAAAAGATACCAGAAAAAAAAATGAACAGTTCTACTAATTTTACATATACTGGACATAAAGGATCTGCTTCTTTTTATCCATTTTTTATTTCTATAATTAGAGATTACATATGATAAATGTACATCAATTAATTTCCCAATAACAATTTACAGCATTTTAAAAAATAAATATTACACTGAGTTACAGAAGGAAAACTTGCTGCTAAAGACATACAATGACACTGTTTGCTAGCCAGGTGGTATGTAATTTTGTTGCAGAATGTAATGCCGACTGCACAGTTGCTGTAAGAGGAGATACCACATTGTCTGCAGACTCATTCCAACTGCTTTTCTTATGTCTCTAGAATCTTCTGTAGTTCCTTTTACATTTTACCATTAACAATACTGTGCTATTTTTCTTTCCAGGGTTTTTGCTTCAAAGAGTAACTAATCAATCATGTGATAGTCAATATTAATCCAAAACCAGGACTATACGCCCATTCTGAAGTTTTCACCAACGAAGGCCCTCACTGTTGCTCAAATAATTCCAGTTCTTATGATCACATGCATGTTGGGCATTAATGCAGTGGTGAAATCCAAATTTTTTTACTACCGGTTCTGTGGGGGTGGCTTGTTGGGCGTGGTGTGGCTTGGTGGGCATTGCAAAGGAAAGATACTGCAAAATCCCCATTCCCTCCCCACTCCTGGGGGAAGGATATTGCAAAATTTCCATTCACACCCCACTGAGCCACCCAGAGGTGGTATTTGCCAGTTTTCCAAACTGCTCAAAATTTCCGCTACTGGTTCTCCAGAACCTGTCAGAACCTGCTGGATTTCACCCCTGCGTTAATGTTTGCTGGAGATAAGTCTTTGCAGATATGATTGGAAACATATTGACTTCCACAACACAATTCTTTTGCAGAATTCAAGCTCAGTCATACAGCCAACTTTCCATAGCAGACCAGTGCCAATTGAGCAACATTGGCAGAAGCAGGAACTTTCTGAGGTATTCTCTGGATTGAAGAAGCCTGAATTCATATTTTAAAAGTGCATTTAATTGTTGGCATAATAAATAACCAGTGAATGGTACAGAATGGTTATTTAATGGGATGCTGTTAAAAGAATGAACTTTCATGTGACTTAATCCTAAAGAACTATATATAGGATTGCAATCTATGGAGGAAATATGTAAAAACTACAATGCAGATTATATATTATATATGACTTGGTAAATTTAAATGCTGAAGCTTTAGAGCTTTTCAACTTTTTAAAAAAGAGTTGCTTTGTAATTTCCAAATTAAGAACCATGGACATAACCTAGCACATAGTTAAGTGTAATTTGATCATATCAGAATCATAAATCATAAAGAACTAGAACATGTAATTTCTCAGAGAGTGGAGACAGTTTTTAATGGGGTGACATTGCATGGTGTTGTTGTTTTTCCCTCCAGGGTCATGGTGATGATCTCGCTTTAAACTGCTTTTGCAATGTTTCAAGCTGAGGAAAGGCAAAATGTGATGAATGTTGCTTAGCACTATACAATCTGGCATCACTGTCAGATACATCTATTTGATCATAGCCATTGCAAGTCATCACTTTTCTGTGTGGCTCTCCAACTATGTGTTTTATCATGTTTTGCACATAATAAAACACATAGAAAAGCAGTCATTAAAAGGATGAATGGGGAAAAAGAAACAAAAATGCAAAAGACAACTTATTTGCCAACTGTCAGAGACTGAGCCACATCTCACAGAACAACCTAGAAATCTCATATGGTTTGGTTTTTCACTACTAGTACAAGAAAATATTAATATGCTGAGAAATGATAACAGTTCTTTTTAATTAAAATCTGTCCAATTTTCATTAAACTGAATTACCTCTGGCCCTCCCCAACCAAAAAATGGTGTAACCACTAAGAACCTCATAGTTCTGCTGCTTATATAAATTTCTGGTTCTTGAATAATCTCAGCAAGAGAAGCCATGGCCTATATCTACAAATGGGTCCAATAATTTGTGTGTGTGTGTGAGAGAGAGAGAGAGAGAGAAATACAATCCACACATCTTCAATTGGGTTCTTACATTGACAGCCTTACCCTGGATCATTGACTTCAGCACGACTAAGAAACTGTCCACTGGTAGGGAAGATGTGATTTCCCTCCCCACACATTCTATTAGAATTGCTTATAGCATCATTGTTTGATTAATTAATTGATTGGGCTCTTGAAAAGAAGTAATTAAAATCCATTTGCCACCCTGAAAATGTGGCAATGTGGTATGTTATTTACTGACAACAGTCTGTGTTTTGACCATCTACTGTCCCACTCCCAGCCCTTTGGAACTGAAGATTTGGACTGGATTTGAAACACTGACAGCATGTTAACCAGATTCATATATCAGCTTAAATAACAAATAAATACCTCAATGGGATTTATCAATCAAGGTACCGTATTCATAATATTCAGAGATCCCACGTATAGCCCTTGTGTAAATGCAATATCCTAAGTGGTGTAAATATCTGCTTGGACCAAATGTCACTTTAAGCTATTACTTGTTTTATCCAAGCTCTGTTGAATAATCATAGTGGCTTGGTTTATACATAATATTAAACCATAGTCACTCTTTTTAGCTTTGGCAATATATCAAATAAACAAACTATGATAATTGGTTTCCCCACTCATACTAAAACAAAACCAAACAAGTTTATTCTTTATCACAACATTTAACCCAATCTTGAAATCAAAATGTAAGAGAAAAACAGATGTGTGAGCAATTGCAATGACTTTTATGTTTACCTATTGTTCCAAGGCTTTGAAATATGCTTATCACCAAATCAAATTCAATTATGAAATAAATAAGAAATAACATCTATTTAAGTTACCAGATCAAATTTTGACATTTAATAAACGAGGTAAAGAAATCTTGTTTCAATCTGTTAGTTATACAACCAGAAAATTTCTGCACAGTTAACTTTCAATTAGACTTCTTGAAAGACAGAAAAGAGTATCAGTTACATGTCAGAACTTGAAATAGGTATCACAAGGCCAAGTATCCAACAATTTGACAAAGGTGCAACATGGAAATGAAAAGACAGACAAACAAACTTCTCACTATAACTGACAGATTCAGATTTTAAAATATTTATTTATTTATTTATATACACAATTTACAGAGCCTCATAGTGGCAATTCTGGATAGTGTACAAAGAGAATAATCTCTTAAATTGGAAAAAAAAAACCTATCGCCAACAGACCCCACCAAGCTGTCTGACCCAAATGCCAGGAGAACTGCTATGTCTTCAGAGCCTCGCAAAAGTCTAACAAGATTGAGGCCAAATGGATATCTGGGAAGAGACTGTTCCACAGGGCAGACCAAATTTTGGGGTGCTATCAGTTTCTGCTTTCGCCTGCAGTGACCACCAACAGTATCAGTCAGGGCACAATAATATGGTCTCCATCAGTGGTGGGTTGCCCCTGGTTCAGACCAGTTCGCAAGAACTGGTAGCAAAACTGGCAGGAGGCTCCGCCCGCTGACCTGGACATCATCAGGAAGCTTCTGTGCATGAGCGAAGGGAGCGCGCATGCGCGGCCCCATTGTGAACCAGTAATAAAGGTAAGTAGAACCCATCCCTGGTCTCCATGGGCATCAAGAGGCTCTTGCTGCTTTCACTTAAATGAAGGAAGCTGCACGCTACTCAAAGTTCCTCTCCTTTTTGCACTTGCTTACAATGTCACAACCTAAGAGACAGAACTGATGTCATAAAAGGCCGACACTGCTTTTGCTAGACTATCCCCCCACCCCCCCACTCCCAATATCTTACTGGTTATTTCATTATAGCTGTCAGAATATAAATTGTACTGTTATAGAGGGGGAGAGAAGGATTTGAAGGAGTCCTGGCAAAATCCCATCTCAAATTATTGGCTCCTGTCACTGGTAGCAGAAGCCATGCAATGCTCTGTCCTCTACTGCAAAGCACCTAATGTTAACTGCGTCAATGTGCTGACATAGCCGTGTTGCAGTTCACTATGAGAAATTTAAACTGACAAGTAAGTCAGCAACAACTCAGCCTGCGAGGGCAAAGCAGCTCGATAGCAGAGTACGCCCTAGCCCAGTGGTATATAGGTAGTATACCACTTGCAGCCGGTCACTTAGTAACCGTATAAAGTTACCCCTCAAAAGGTACTTAGAAGGCATTTTAAAATTACAAATTGCTTCCCCACTATCACCTGATTGCATTTTGTGTGCTTGATACCTGGTCTGCATTTACGGCTGTTTGCAGCATCCAACGATCACGTGACAACTAACATTTACTTCTGGTTTCCGGCAAAAAACATTCATTGTGGGCGATGGGTTCCCTTAACAATTGCAGCGCTTACTTAATGGCACTGCAAAACAAAAATGTAATATTGAGTCGGTCATGCGATGATCCGCTTAATGACCAGCATGATTTATGACCATAATCCGAAGATCAATTATAATTGAGGACTAGCTAGAAGTGTAAAATTCAAACGGGAACCTTTTACCACCTTTGATGGACTTGCAAAAAGAGCGAACAGTATTGGATTGAAATTAGCAATGTAATAGATAAAGTCTTGAAAATTTAATCTATAATTCAGACCAGAAACATTTTTGTTAGCGTTTGTGTATAAAACATTGGAAAAAACACACGGTGTGTTATTGTTATATATAATATTAGCAGCACAACTTTTATATAGAATAGAATTCTTTATTGGCCAAGTGTGATTGGGACACACAAGGAATTTGTCTTGGTGCATACGCTCTCAGTGTACATAAAAGAAAAGATACATTTGCCAAGAATTATAAGGTACAACACTTAATGATAGTCATAGGGAACAAATAAGCAATCAAATCATATTAGGAAACAGTCAATGTAATATGTGGGCAACTTTAGAAAGACAAAATCACATTAGCAGAAGAGTTAATAAAGATAACAGAACTGGGAATGATGGCTATATCGATGGCCCTGGTGAGAGAAAAATCACTGAAGTTCATCTATAATTAGAAGCCCTTTGTGGATGTTTTACCAGAAATGGGAAGAAAAAAATCAAATTTTAACATATAGATTTGATGATTTAAAAAAAATTTAAAGGAGGGGAAAAGAAAGGTTTTCTTTCTCCCTTTTTTGGGAGGGGGAGAGGGAGAAATGCATATTATATTATAGTCTTCAACTAAGTATCTAATGTAAGTGTTCTTTATATCCTTGCAAGGAGAAGTTGAAAGCCGTTCACTGTATATATTTTTCTTTTTTTTCTCTTTGTGTATCTATTCCTATTCTCTTTTTATTCTTTATCTTTTCTCTTGATAGTTATTTATGTTGTTTTTATGTGTGAATTTTATAAAATTTAATAAAATTATGAAAGGAGGACTACCTATAAGTCCCACTATCATTTTCAGTGGTAGCACTGCTTCTTTTTTGGTAAACATTTCTTCTACACTATTCCCTTTTGAATGTCTGGATAGCATGTTCTTTAATTCATATTCAATATATGCTGCCTAATAATTGTGAGATTTATCTATGGCTATGTAGTATGACTATAAATGACTAGATTTTTCTTCCTTGTGCCTTAACTTTCAGAAAATTGTTCTTTGCCCTAGTGTGTTTCTTTCTTAGATTGAAGCTGATCTACACTTCTCTTTGCTAGAAGAAAAATGCTAAAGAATAGCATTTTTAGGAACCGAGATGAAGGTTCATATAACTTTTTCATCATTTTCCTTGTGACAAGATTTATGTCAAGTCTGATTTCTGAAAGCTAATCTTCCTCCCTTAGCTTCTTCAGGGAGATTCTCCCTGCAATTTTTCATGTGGATGAGAGAGATCTGACAACCAAGCTACTGATTCTTCCCATAAGAAAAAAAATAAGGAGAAATATATAGTGGGAGGGGATGTGAAATAAACCAAGTTGTTGTAGGAAAAGGTGTGGCAGAGCTTGGGGACAGAGTTAAAAGAGGGATCAGCCTAGAATCCCTACATGGCTTCAAGCGGACTCAGTCCAACTCCCTTGAATCCCACTGACCCTTAGCTAATGCCAACAGGTGCCAACTGTGAGTTAAGAAGATTCCAGTGCATAGGCTATTTAGCAATAAATCAGTTTAACTGGACCTTCATGTGTGGACCTGCTCTTTCACACCTGATCGAGGTTATATAGTAATTTTTTACACCACAGTGATGGGAGCTGTGTGTGTCATAAGAACTAGGCTAAATGTCACATTCCAAATTTGAAAAGTAATTTGAAATTCCTTAACTACTTTTAATTGTAAGGAAATATATACAATGGTTTAAATATCCCTGTTTAAAAAAAAACTGATGGGGTAGAATCATCTGAGAAAACTGTTACCAAACAGTCAATTACAGATATAAGAAATATCAGTTCAACCATAGGTGTCAAACTCACGTCCCGTGGGCCAGATGTGTCATGTGTTGGCCACCCTCATCCCCAGTTTAGCAAAGGGGGGGAGTCACAACACATCATGTGACGGCAACATGATGTCACGAGTTTGACACCCTGGAGTTAAACCAAAGTAGCTGTATGTGAATTAAAATGAAAAGAAATTTGACAAAGTATCTTTGTGTTTATCCCAAAAGATAAATCTACCCCACACGCATATATACAAAATTGCTCACAGAAAAAACCTCATCTGTTTCTAGTATTGTTTTCTCAACAAACCAAAGATGAATCTTCATTTAAAAAATCTTCATTTAAAAGCTGTTAACTGAAAAGGACTTGGCATTTTATAGGATTTCTTATTTGAATCATTTTATTCTTCAGCAACACTATAAAGACCATTTTCCTCCTTATATTTAACTAGCTGATTATTCTTGTGCTAAAAGGAGGAAAGGCAGACTTAAAGCATAGAAGAGATTTTCTCAACTTCTGTGTTCCCAATATTCCATGGTTCATGGTTTTTACAGCCCCTTAAAGGGATTTTGAATCTTCACAAGTGCCTCTATCTTGCCAGTAGATTTAATACTTCCCTGAGGTATCACAAGTTGGAAGCGGATAACTGAAATTCTGCACGGAGGTAGACAAAGTATTACTGAAGGGTTTTAAAAATGGGAGACTAATTCTTCTCACTTTGATAATGGGGGTATCAAGTAACCCTAAATTATATCTTACGACAGCTTCACTCCTTGAGAAGCCAGCTTTGTATAAGTGCAGTCCTAAACCAGCTTCTGCAATTTTGTACCCTGATTTGATGTATTTCAGGTTGCTCTGGGGCAGCTACCAAGTTCTCCCTCCATTTTCCTAAAAGACCTGCCTTCCAGCTCTGCGATTTCTGTATCCTGCCCAGGAGAATCCAGGCTTGAATGCTGATCCCGGGTTGAATGCTTGACTTTGCTGAAGCGTTGGAGAGCTTGGCAAGGCTCCAATTAAAACAGAGCTGCAGCCAGATTTCTCAAAGAAAAACTGCATTTTCATATGTCATTCCTAGAACCTCATAGCAATGGCCAACTTCATACATACAATATCATGAGTCAAAAGATAAAAGGCTCAGATAAAAACATAGTTTCCATTCAAGCAATTTGCTTTTGTGAGGAGTTCTGCTTGCAATTTCCTTTTTGTTTGTATAAAAGAACGTTTGCCGGGCTTATTTTATTATAGTGCACAATCCCATTGCTGCTTATTAGTCTCTTTTAAGGGCTGTTTGGTTAAAAGCAGAACATAAGATGTTTTCTCCATGAAAGGTAAAGAACCGCAGACACTGAACTGTATCAATGAGATTAATAGTCACTTTGTTTGCAGCATTGGTCCTTCTGTAGCACCGACAGCAAAACCTACAATAAACAATATTCTTTATATATATTATAATCTGCTTCTCAGGTCCTTTCCAGTATTAATTCAGCTAAGTTGATATTTTAAAAGTATAGTCTATGGTTTCATCCCTATTTATTTTCTTTCCAAACCATCTACCCAATCTTCATAAAATAACACACTTCGTTTGTTTGTCCTAGAGGTTAAGTCAGTCCCAGTCTGAAGATATTCTGATCTGTAGCAAGGTAGCTGAGGGAAAACTGTTCAGATGGGACCAAAATCTGGCTTGGGTTATTTATTTATTTTTAATGTGGGGGTGGGGGAAGAAAAAAAATTAAGTTCATTTCAGAATTTCACCCAATTACAAAAGACTAAGAAATCAAAAGCACATTGGTTTTTCCTTGAAAATCATAGCATGGAATGAACTATCTATTATCCATTTTATATTCCCCTCATTTCTCTCTATGAAACAGAACCACATTAGTGTCTCCTTCTTTGTAGTATTTACGTTCTGAGAACAAATTAATTTGTCCAAAAGGATGCAATATACAACTATGCATAAATTTATATCCTGTCTTTCTTCAAAACCAAAAATTTAAAGTGGCTATCATATAGTTTTTAAAATATGAGCAATTATTAAAGGCAATAATTATAACTCAGTTAATGAGGATCAAAGGCATTTTTTAAAATAAGATGGACAGGATAAACATACTTAAACTTAAAGATTATGCAAATTCTTTATCTATTTGTTTCTTAATATTGTACAGATTTTCCTTACTTACCAATCACAATTGGGACTGGCAATTCCATCACTAAGTGGTAAGATCATTAAGTCAAACAACACATGACTGCACCAACATAAGATGTCAGTTCTGGCTGTATTCATTAACAAATCACTGCAGGTTAAATATGATGTCACATGGCTGCAACTTGTGACTTCTTCCCCATTGACTTAGCTTGTTGGAAGCCAGCTATGAAGACTGCAAATGGGGATTGCGCGACCGCAAGACACTGCAATCATTTTAAATGAACGCCAGCTGCCAAGCATTTAAATCACTATCACTTTAATAAAGTATTAACATTTAGGTTTTACAAGATTTCTTAAAGTGGAACAGTCTTTCAGCAGTATGGACAGAATTTACTGTAATTTACAGTCTCATTTTATTAATTATATCGCGCTCCCCAGGATCCTTGATATTTATGGCACCTGAAGGCAAGACAAGAAACAATGGATGAAATCAGAGACAAGTACTTTTAATGAAGTTCTCTTTAGGATTTTAATTGTTTTGTAACTGCATTTTCTTCTAAAGCTACAAAAGAAATTAGTTCCTACATTTTTAATCTAATCACATAGACAGTGGAGAGAACAAAAATGGTAGTGGAATGACTGCAACTGATGCCACTCACACTTAAGAACCCTACCTCTTGGTCAACCTATTCTTCAAAGCACCAGACAAGAAGCAATGGATGGAAACAAATCAAGGAGAGAAGCTACTTAGAATTAAGGAAAAATTTCCTGATAGCTAGAACTATTAATCAGTGGAATGACTTGCCTCCAGAAGTTGTGGGTGCTTCAACACTGGAGATTTTAAAGAAGAGATTGGACAACCATTTGTCTGAGTTTCCTACTTGAGCTGGGGTTTTGACTAGAAGACCTTCAAGATCCCTTCCAACTCTGTTATTCTGTCTTTCTTTTAATTAGAAGACATGATTTTTCTGCTGTGCCCCCTGCTTTATGGAATATTCTTCCTTTAAAGTTTAGAATGACCCCCAACCCCGTTGGCTTTTCACCAAGCTTAAAAACTTGGCTCTTTACCAAGCCTGGGCTTGGCTTTATTGTCAGTTGTTTAATTATCACAACTGCTGTTGTACTTATTTATTTTGTGGATGTTTTTATTGTTTTCATATCTTTTAAATTGTTTAATGTGTTTCATAATGTTAGGCATCCAGAGTCACCCGGCTAAGTTGGGAGGCTATAGAAATTGAATAAACAAAATACAATAAAATAAAATAAATATCTACTAACAAGGTCTCCTAGCGTGCTATTTCCCTATTATATTTGAAGTCCTGATTTTTGGGCTTGATAGTAGTTCCAGGGTGGCATTGGGTTTCCTGCCTGAGCAGGGGATTGGAATCCCAAGGTCCCTTCTAATTCTGTTGTTTGTTTTTTTAAATTTTGTTCTGAGTTCAACGGTGATTTTCAGATTTTTAAGACGATATAATATATTCAGTTGTTCATAATCGGTTAATAATATGCTGGAAAAATAATTTCTTTGTTACTTTCTTTTACTTGAATCTTATTTTTCAATCCATTTTTTCCCTTCAAAATGTTTGTTTATTCTATCTCACTTATATATGGAAGGCCCTCATCTCACTCACATTATTTCTTTATGATCAACAGTCTGGTAAAAAACCTAAAACATCTGTGACTGTGACAGCATCCACATCAAGTTGCCTGAGAACATTGCTTGCCAATAGATTTCAGCACTGCAACGCCCCGGAATATTTTCGGGCCAGCTACCATCATTAAATTGCCTTTGCATATCCAAACTGGAAATATCCTGAAATGCCAGGTCTTCTGAGTAGTGAAAAACTCGGGGGGGGGGGGGGCAAATTGTATACCTGGCTTTCTAAAATTAAGATGAGCAAACTAGATAGTTCATTGTTAGCGCTGAAACTAAACTGGAGTAGAAAGATAAAATTAAAAGACTGTTCAAAATATGCTAGGAAGAGTGTAGGTCAGGGATGGGTTCTACTTATCTTTACTACTGGCTTGCATCATGCCCGTGCACGCACTTCTGCATATGCACAGAAGCATTTGCACATGCACAGATCACCTAGGATGACATCTGGGTCAATGGATGGAGCCTCCCGCCTGTTTTACTACCAGTTCTTGAGAACCAGTCCGAACCGGGGGCAACCCAGGTGGAGAAAATAGAAACAGTATTGAGTTGGAGTGCAAACTGTCCTTCTTCTGTTTTTTTTTTTTAACACTTGTCCTGTTCTATGCAAAGCAGGGCAGTTGTCCAAGAGTATTAGCAAGAAGAGGTCTAAAGGATTGCAGGGGAGATTTTATGAAAATGGATCAAGGGATAATTTTAAAAAATCTTACGGGCATCACAGCTTCCATTGAACAATTGTGAGTTAGGCTGCCTCAGACTTCATTGTTTATGGGTAGAGTCACATCTGCTTCCTTTCCTGAATAGCCCTTTTTATGTTCTACTCAGGCAAGCAGGTACTAGCAGTTTCAAGCAATGGAGATGCTGCATGGATCTATTTTGTATTGTACGTGGGAAAGGTTTGTGCACCTATTAATATGTAATTCTATGTATGTGCGTTGCTGTGTGCTTGTCTGCACCCACATAGAGGTGCTCAAAGCCACAAGATCATAAGATAGCTCAATCCATCTTTACTGCCGTGTACAAACAGTGGTCTAATTTCAATCTAGTATCAATTAGAAACATTTGTGCCCATGCAATTAATTTCTCTTCTCTGAAACAGTTTGGGAATTCTATGCAAAACAGAATATTAACTGTAGTGTATTGGCTTTCTTTTTTTAACAGTTCAAGGAAATTTAAAACAATTAATTTAAGATTTTATTATAGAGTGATATATATATAAATCATTTTGAATTTTCAAGTTTCTTAATCTAATATGATAGGCATCCTTCAATAATGCATTAAAGATATAAATATATTTTTAAAATCAAAAATTCAGGGAATAAATATTTTATGTGCTCTAATCCAAATGTCTCTAGCAGTATTGATTATTTAGCATAGCCACTAGAGGTCATTTTGCTCTGAAATACCTAGAGACAGTCTGCAAGGGGATGCAGGCAGAACAGTTTGAGTTTTGGCAGCAGATGGTTTCAGATGATAAAGTTCTAATTACCATGATTTCTATGAAAGGAACTCACATTTGTAAAACATAAATAACTCAGTATCCAAGGATTATCCATTTGGGTTGATTTTTTTTTTTTAAGATGGTTGGCTTTAACTCTGATATGTCCTTCTTCTTTTGTTCCCATAGCGCTGGCTTTTCCAGGGAGAAAACGAGAATATCTTCCCAACAGCAATTTCTACTTTTTCTAGGACAAAGAAGGAAATGAATATGAAATTATTTACATGCCTTCTTCCCTTCAGCTAATGGAAATCGCCTTCAGGCAACAAAATAAGTGACAAGTGAGCAAAAATGGATTTCTTACTTCATATACATGTTACTTCATGCCCAATAGATTGCAAAAGACTAAGGCAAAGAAGACAAACTAACTTCTGAGAAACTAAATTAAATGGGAAATTCTGTATTCTTCTTTGACAGATACAAACAACAGAAACCTTTTTAGCTCAGGAGTGAAACCCAATTTTTTTTACTACCGGTTCTGTGGGCGTGGCTTGGTGGATGTGGTGTGGCTTGGTGGGTGTGGTGTGGCTTGGTGGGTGTGGTGTGGTGGGCGTGACAGGGGAAGGATACTGCAAAATCCCCATTCCCACCCCACTCCAGGGGAAGGATACTGCAAAATCTCCATTCCCACCCCACTCTGGGCCCAGCCAGAGGTGGTATTTGCTGGTTCTCCGAACTGCTCAAAATTTCCACTACCGGTTCTCCAGAACCTGTCAGAACCTGCTGGATTTCACGCCTGCTTTAGCTGTTCTTGATTTATTGGGTGTGTTGTTGGCTCATAAAATTAACAACCACTGCCCTAAAAGGAGTAGAACCATAAAAGGACTAGAAATTAAGACTGGTATGAAATCACTGAAAGGCTTGTTCTCCTAAAGCATTTCAATTTCCTAAAGAAAAGACTCAATACCTCCATTTTAAGTCACCACATGCAACTCCTGCTAAAATAGGAATGGGAAACAAGCCTACTGGATGTCACTGCATAGTAACTCTCATTATCTTTGCTATGGGTTATGCTGCAAGGGCCGATGGAAGATGAGACTTGCTGAAATTCAATTTCCTAGATAAAGGGGAAAGAGGTAAGCTATCCTTGTAACTTACTTAATATTTAGGTCTAGAGAGCCATGATCTCAAGTAGTTAGGGAAGATCAATTGTTGTGTCACAAAAATATATTCTCAAATTTCACAATACCATATCGTCCCTAAAGATGTAAATGAGTCGGTGCCTATCCTCTCCCATTGGGGTAGTGTTGAACTCTATGAGCAGACTTCTGATTTTACTAGATGGTGGTGTTTCCTCTGGACTCTTTCTTTTTAGGTTATGTATAGTATTGTTTTATGGTTTTATTCTGTAAGCCGCAGGTTGCATGTGATTCAGTTGGTTGGCCCCTAACGTTCATATATAAGTACAACATACAGAATTTTCATTCATTCTCTCTTAAGGTTTTTTTTTAATCAGCTATAAACAGATGACCCATTTGTACCTTTTCTCTAATCAACCAGCGAGCAAACCCTTTTCTATTTTGAAAGGAAAGCCAATGTGATCTAACGATTAAGATGTTGGATTGTCACCAGCAGATTCATGTTTACTTCCACTCTCAGCTATGAAAGATTACTGAGGGCCTTGGGACTAGTCACTCTCTTTCAGTTCCATCTACCTCACAGGATTGTTGTAGTGAGAAAATGGAAGGTGGGAGCATTCTGTAGGCTGCCTTGAGTTCCTGACTGAAAGACAAGGTGCAAGTTTAACAAATAAAAATAATAGAATTACAGATAAAAATATTGAACTTCATAAATACAGAAAGAGGCATTTCCAAAGACTACAGTTAACATGCTATACATTATATTTGATGTCAGCAGTCAGCAAAAAAAATATTCTGTGGGTTTTGCTCTCTGCCTGTGAGAGCAAGTTTTGACAGTGCTCCCACAAACTTCATGCAACCCTATCCATACCAGCTTTAAACAAGATGTGCAACCTCCCTCCTTCCAGTGCTTGTGACCCACAGTTTAACAACCACAGAACTAAAGCATTTCATGAGGATTCACACACTGCTGGTCGGCAGTATTGTTTTATGGCTCAGCAGCACCCCTGAGCTCTTTGGAACTATACCTTAGCTTTTTTATTCTCCCAGAGACATATCAACTGCAATTAGAATAGTTATTCTATCTCTTTCTTCTCCAGTCCTGAGAGACGGATACCAGAATACAAGCCTCCCTTGATCTTCTCTTTCTCTAGGACAGCATCATCTATCATAACAGAATACATGTTCCAAACACATTTGCAGAGTGATTGATGACACACACTTCAAAATTCTAAAATCAGGAAAAGGAGAACCTGGTTATTATTCTACAAGGCTATATGTTTAACAAAGATGCTTTAAAATACCACAAGAGGAAGACCTTGAGCGGAAAAACACCTCATTCATTTTTTAAAATGGGAATTTGGCATCTAAGGCAAATTATGTGATCTCATGCAGATGTGCTTCCTCCTTAATCCATCACAATTGATGTATATGTATACAGAAGGGAAAAATAAATCCCTTTGCTAATAATTTATCTCCTTAAAGAACCTGATGTATATCCAAATCCACAGACAATTAATCTAAAATGATTTACATTTCACCAGTCATATTCAGATTTAAAATACATGGAATGCAGTCCAACCAAAATTTAATATATTTTCCAAGACCTGTTCCTTTCACAAGATGAGTTTATTACCAAATCAATGTCGCTCATTCCCCATTCATTTTATTGCAATTAAGCTACAAGAGGCTTCTTTTAAGCATAGCTGCTTGATGGCAAGGATTTTTTAAAAAGCATTTCTGTGTGTGTATATTGATGTGCGAACAAATTAATAAATGTGCATACAGATTAGTAGATGCTTTGCCCCATTCACTGGTAATACAAGCCACAGTGTTGTCAATGGTTTATATTAGCAGTGTTACAAAAACAACAACACTACAATTACCAGTGTCAGGTATGGTGAATATTGTTTTTCACACCCACCCATAATGCTGCATCTTGCATAATAGTGAGGCTGTAGAATTAATATGGTTCTTAACAATGAAGCCATAGAATTATTATGGTCTTAATAAAGCCATATGTAGACATTTCTATTCGCAGAACGACTGATAAGTATGTATTGTAAAATGTATATTCAAATTATATGTGTGTTAAGTATAGAGCCTGGAGAGGATTCCAGTTTGATTCAGGAAGGTTTGTTTGTTTCTTTTTCTGACAAAAGTTAATGAGTTTACTGTCTTTAGATTATTTACAGGACTTTAATATTGCAGCAAAAGGATATTTCTTTTTCGGTGAACGATTCAGGAGGAGGATCAAAGTGCATGCCTTTCATTGATAACATCTTTTTTTTGTCTTTATTCTTAAAGTCCTCTGGTTGCTGAAGACAAATTATGTTTTTCTTCAAAGCTGGTAGACCTTTAAGCTCTAACCACCTGACCACCTTCACTTTAATCTGCCCTATTAGCCAACTGCCTTGACCCTAAACCCTTTTAGCTTCCAGGCAGTTGCCAGCTCCAAAGGGTCTCAGCCTTTTAAGCATGATAAATCTGGCTTCAGCTGCCTTGTAGGGCTGCTACTCTTTTCTGCTCCCAACTCTCTCTTTCTTCTTCTGAACAGCTATTATTTGCCATCATTCGATGGCTGCTCAGAGTTCCATCTTCCTCTAGTTCAGGGGTGTCAAACTCATGGCCCACAGGCCAGATGTGTCATGTGCTGGCCACACCCATCCATTTTAATGAAGGAGGGAAAGTTGTGATACGTCACGTGATGACAAGCTTGTCATTGCAAGCTTGGAGAACTAATTTATAATCGTATTTACAACTGCTGTAAAAAAATATTGAAAACCACTTTGTATTTTTCGTCTTTACATTTCTTACTTACTCTTTTTTGATTTCTTTCTCTTTTCCGTTCTTCTTACTTTATATTAGTTCATATTATTTATTTTATCTCCCTTTTAAAAACTTTGTAAAAGAAATATCTGAACCCTCAGACCAATGGGACTTCCAGGACCACACATTGGCCCTACAGCATACACAGCTCATCATATGGGTTTAATGCTGCAGTGGAAAGAGATTAAAAATGAAGTAAACTTATTGTGGACCAAAGCAACTTATTTAATTGTTCTGGATATCGGCACTTCTACTTCTCCCAGCCTATTAAAGATTATAATCCAAGGCTCTGATTACATTTTTATTTGTTTAAGTACCTTCTTAATTCCACTGAGAGGGCATTGGCCTTGCCTCTAGTTGAATCAATATCTTCCAACATTCACTTCATTCTTAAGCAAGGATGAATGTTTGCATGTGATTTTTTAAAAGAGACCAAATTAAACTGTAATATAGGCTGTAAGCCTAAAAACATGGGCATTGGTAACAAATCTCATTGACACAAAAATAGCCTGAAATTTTCAGCTCCAACCATCAAGTGACCTCTCTGAATCACAGCCAAGCGTCCTTGGGCCCTAAATATCATCATTATCTTACACATTTTCCATGGAAATCCCTGGTGTTTATTGGCAGTTTTCTGTTATCTCTATGCTGGTTTCTGCTCAATATTGCCTTTACCTCTCACCTAACCTTCTTATGGCTGTCAATTTATATTGGATGCTTTCTGCTATTTAACTGGATAAGTAGCAGAAAGTATAAGTATAATTTATACTTATGCTGGAGAAAGAGAATGTAGTTATTCTGACTCAAAGGAGATACTTAACAGTCAATATTTAGGAGACAATCACTGCTATATTTAAAGGGTTTCACTGCATGTTATAAACTCTACAGAGCTGTCATTCTGGAAACTTTAATGAGCAATCATTCTGCAAATGGAAACATTAGATTTTTCTTCTCCTTGCACTGATGCCCATCCATTCTTAATAGGGACACACAATAGCTCTGTCATGGGGAAGAAGCTACAGTGGATGATATTCTCCTTTCTACATTGCTTTAAAAAGCTGACATTCTGGACTTTGTAATCCCAGTAGTCCCATTTTCTCCATTTTGCTTTAGGATAATTGCATCACAGAAGTTCACGTGTCGGGAAAATGAATCCCCCAATTCTTATCTCTGGCTCTATTAAAACTGAGTCCCTTAATTTGAACTATGAAGTATCCACTCTGGGAACTTATATCCTTTGACTTTGTACATGTAACTGCCAATTAAAAGCAAAACAAAAGTAAACTTGGTTTTGAAGATAAAAATAATACTCTTCAACCATTACTGGCCACACTGCTTTGTACTGAAACTCCACATATTAGAATTGGAAAGTGACAGTAACCTTTTCAATTCAAAAGGGAAGATTTGTGTGTGTTTATGGGTAGTGGCAGAGGTAGTATTCAGCCAATTTGGACTGGTTCAGAAGAACCAATAGTGGAGATTGTGCCCCAACTCTATGCCGTCTTATTAAGGCATGGTTTTGAGGCCAGGCACATGTGCAGAAGGTGTGTGCGTGCAACAAACCAATGGTAACAAAATGTGAAACCCACAGCTGGTAGATGGATGACTTTTATTTTTTTTATTCCTGGCTTCCAAGGAGCCAGGTTTGAGTTAAGTTTATTATTAAGTTTATTATTATTAAATTTATATACCGCCCTTCTCCTAGTGTACTCAGGGCGGTGCACAGCCAAGAATAAAAAAGAGTTCAATACAAAATTTAAAATTTGTAAAAGAATTAAACAATTTTTGGCCCAGAAAATTTAAAAAACCAATAGGCAATTTAAAATTTAAAACCCATAGACAATTTAAAAACTAAAGGGGGGGGGGTGTTATGCCAGCCCAGCTTGACAAAATAGAAAAGTTTTTAGGACATGGCGAAAAGCCCGGAGATCAGGTATCATACGGATCTCAGGGGGCAAATCGTTCCAAAGGGCTGGTGCTGCCACAGAGAAAGCTTTCCCCCTGGGTGTCACCAGCCGACATTGCCTGGCTGACGGCACCCTGAGGAGTCCCTCTCTGTGGGAACGTACTGGCCGGTGGGAGGCTATCGGTGGCAGAAGGCGGTCCTGCAAGTACCCAGGTCCTATGCCATGGAGCGCTTTAAAGGTGGTAACCAAGACCTTGAAGCGCACCCGGAAGACCACCGGAAGCCAATGCAGCTCACGCAGGAGAGGTGTCACATGGGAGCACCCCCTTGCTCCCATAATCCCCCGCGTGGCCGCATTCTGCACCAGTTGGAGCCTCCAGGTGCACCTCAAGGGGAGCCCCATGTAGAGAGCATTACAGTAGTCCAGGCGGGAAATGACAAGTGCCTGAGTGACTGTGCGTAAGGAGTCCTGATCCAGATAGGGACGTAACTGGTGTATCAGGCGAGCCTGATAAAAAGCCCCCCTGGCCACGGCCATCATATGCTCCTCTAAAGACAGCTGTGCATCCAGGAGGATGCCCAAGTTGCGAGCCCTATCCGTGGGGGCCAGTGACTTGCCCCCAATGGTCAGTGATGGAGTCAACTGGCCATATCAGGATGCCGGAAGCCACAGCCACTCGGTCTTGGAGGGGTTGAGTCGGAGCCTGTTGCTCCCCATCCAGTTCCGCACGGCTTCCAGGCACCGGGACATCACTTCCACGGCATTGTTGGGATGGCCTGGGGTGGAGATGTACAGCTGAGTATCATCAGCGTACTGATGGAACTTCACTCCAAAGCCACGGATGATCTCACCCAGCGGCTTCACATAAATATTGAACAGAAGGGGCGAAAGGACCGACCCTTGCGACACCCCGCAAGCGAGGCGCCTCAGGGCCCCCCTGCCAACTCCCTGCCGACTGCGACCGGTCAGAGAGATAGGAGGAGAACCACCGCAAAACGGTGCCCCCCACTCCCAATCCCTCCAACTGGCGCAGCATGATACCATGGTCGATGGTATCAAACGCCGCTGAGAGATCTAACAGGACCAGGATAGAGGAGCAAACCCTATCCCGAGCCCTCCAGAGATCATCCACCAACGCGACCAATGCCGTATCCGTGCTGTACCCGGGCCTGAAGCCGGACTGGAGCAGATCCAGATAGACAGCTTCATCCAGGTACTCAGGAAGCTGACGCACCACCACACCCTCAACAACCTTCGCCAAGAAGGGAAGGTTGGAGACTGGATGATAATTAGCCAAAACAGCTGGGTCCAGAGAAGGCTTCTTGGGGAGGGGCCTCACCACCACCTCTTTCAAGGCAACTGGCAAGACACCCTCACTCAAAGAAGCGTTAATAATCCTCTGGAGCCAGCCTCGTGTAACCTCCTGGGAGGCCAGCACCAACCAGGAGGGACACGGGTCCAATAAACATGTGGTTGCATTCAGCTGCCCCAGTATTCTGTCCATGTCCTCGGGAGCAACAGGATCGAACTCCTCCCAAATGACAACCTCAAGACCGGCCTCCATCATCTCACCTGTATCTACCCAGTCGGAGACCAGGACATCCCAAATTTGAGTGATTTTATCGTGCAGATACTGGACAAAATCCTCAGCGCGACCCTGCAAGGAGTCTTCCCATGCCCCCGGATGGAGGAGGGAGCGGGTCACCCTAAACAGGGCGGCTGGGTGGTTATCTGCCGATGCAATAAGAGCGGAAAAATAATGACATTTTGCCGCTTTTATCGCCACTAGGTAAATCTTAACATGAGCTCTTACCAGTGTTCGGTCGGACTCGGAACGGCTGGACCTCCAATTGCTCTCTAGGCGTCTTTTCCGGCGCTTCATCTCCCTTAGCTCCTCGGAGAACCAAGGAGCCAGGTAAGCTTGGTGATGTGTCAGAGGCCACAAAGGCACAACAAAGCATCAGCAGCCGCCCTATCCCAGGCGGCCACCAGCCCTTCAGCCGAGCCATGAGTCAGATCCTCAGGAAATGGCCCAAGCTCCATCTGGAACCTCCGTCTAGAACTTCTCAGGATCCATCAGGCGCCTGGGGCGGAGCCATCTAGTTTGTTCTGCCTCCCTGCGGCGGGGTGTGGTGGTTAGAAAGTCGAGCCTAAGGAGGGAATGATCTGACCATGACAGGGGCTCGATCACTATTTCCCCTAATTTAAGATCATTCATCCACTGTCCAGAAGCAAAAATCAAGTCCAGAGTGTGTCCTCCCGTGTGAGTGGGTTCATGAATTAATTGGGACAGGTCCATGGCTGTCATGGAAGCCATGAACTCCCGAGCCGCCTCGGACGCCTCACCGACAGATGGCAGGTTGAAATCCCCCATGACCATAAGCCTGGGGGTTTCCACCGCCACCTCAGCAGTCACGCTAAGCAGCTCAGGCAGGGCAGCCGACACGTGGCAGGGAGCCAGGTATGTAATCAGCAAGCCCATCTGCCTCCCATGTCCCCACTTCACTAGGAGAGACTCACATCCAGCTATCTGAAGTAAAGTGGCCTCTCTTGGGATAAGACCTTCCTTTACAAGAACCACTACCCCCCCTCCCCTCCCCTGGGACCTCGGCCAATGGAATGGAAAGAAACCCGGTAGGCACATCTCAGCGAGGGAGACTCCCCCTCTGCGCCCAACCAGGTTTCCGTAATACCTACCAGGTCCGCACCCCCCTCCTGAGCTAGATCACAAATGAGGGGGGCTTTATTTACCACGGACCTGGCATTGCACAACATCAACCTAAGGCCCAGGGCCTGAGAGTCTGAACAACCTGGGAAGCGAGAAAAGCATTGGGGGCCGGAGCACGTGGTCACTCGCAAATAGCGAGCACGTCCTCCCTTGACATGATATGGCCCCCTGCTACCCGCTATATCTGCCCCTCCCACCCACAATGCCGATGGAAATGCTCTCCCCAGTGTAGGAACTAGCCCTCTCAGCCCCCCCGATAACTGTGGGTTGCCCCCCAAACCCCCCCAAACCCATCCCAGTCGTGTGCATTTCATTTTCCTCCCACCCCTTAAAAAACGCGTTAAAAACAAATACAATGAACTTTTAAAATCCCCAACGCCTTCGTGCCACCTCTTGGGAGTTAATTAGTAATGCAATCCTGAAAACCAAGATCAAGCATAGTTGTCTCATTAATGATAAATGAACACCCTGTTTCCCCAAAAATAAGACATTGACTGATAATAAGCCCAATCGGGCTTTTGAGTGCACTAAAATAAGCCTTCCTCAGAAAATAAACCCTTCCTGAAAATATTTAAACGCAGAGCTAGAAATCAGGTAAGATGGCAAGAAGAGCCCCATCTTGCTCCATGCACCCCAAAATAATAAAACCTCCCCGAAAATAAGGCCAACTGCTTATTTCAGGGTTCAAAAAAATATAAGACAGAGTCTTATTTTTAGGAAAACACAGCAGTTTCTATATTCCAAGGTGTGCACTGCACTAGGTCTGTTCTTACCCCAATGAGGAACTGCTCACAAGGGTAAGAACAGATGTAGTGCATGCTTTGGAACACAGGAACTGAATTTTATATCTGTTAAATTGTTGTTTTTATTAAGAATGTTTAATTAAAATATAATTTTTTTTTTTGCTAATTGAGCCTTAGTTTTGTATACCTTAGTTTAATTGTATGGATAAGGTCAGACACAGAATATTCTACATTTACTGTACATCCCTTACAAGTTCTGCTTCTTTAGCAAGCAGCAGAAAGCTATTGCATCTCTTTTGTGTTCGATGGAACTGGAAGGAAATACAAAAAAAAGGAGGATCTTTTGAAAGTCTTTTGCAATAAATAAATACAATCCAAATAAAAGAGACTTTTTTACTTCAACGAAGAATTAGACTATTCAAATTCACAGAGTCTTGCATCATATCATTATAAAATATTTGAATTGCAGGAAGTGGGATGGGACAGCCTTTCCCACATCAAGTGCTCTTTAGATGTGAGGACAAAGTTCTCCAGCTGGGGTGACTTTACAGAGAATTATAGGAATTGAAGCTTACACTTCTGGAAAATATCAAAATGAGGGAGAAAGGCTGATATGGAATGGAATGGAATGGAATGGAATGGAATGGAATGGAATGGAATGGAATGGAATGAAGCCTGTTTCCATGTGCTTGTTAGAGATCTGAGACTGCGTAACAATTTATTATAATTTTAAGCTTCTTGCAGATCTGTCAGGGCAACTGAAACTAAACAAATGTCTACCTTCTTTGTATTTTTAAAACAGAGTCCTATTTGTGTCTATTTTGATGACTCATACACTGGTTTCTGTCCTTGCAGCCAAAGCCTAATTTGATGGCTTTCTAGGCTATTACTATTCTTCTCAATGGATTTTAGAGGAACGTGTATACATATGACTTTGGAAATTATGGAATGCAATGTCTGTTTATGGTGCCAGAGTACTGGAGGCCCACCTAATTACGGCAAAAGGTGTCAACTATTATCACTGTAGGTCAATGTTGGAGAATCTTTTCGGCACCAAGTGCTGAAATGGGAGTGCCCGTGTGTGTGTGTGTGCCAGAAACCGGAAGAGCAGTCGCCCTGTGCACATGCGCGTAGCAGGAAAATGATCTTCTGCTTTCTGGGCATGTGCCTGCGCGCCGGCCACCTGGTCTTCCAGTTTCTATATGAAGACCATATGGCCAATATATATGAAGACTAGCTGGCCAATGCATATGTGCATGCCGGAAGCTGAAGAACATCTTCCCAGTGCTTGCATGCGTACTGGGTGGCTGCTCTTCCAGTTTCTGGCACTCCTGTGTGCATGAAGACCAGCTGGCTGGTGCACTGAAACCTGGAAGAACAATAGGCAACGGCTTGCATGCCCAGAGAAATGGGTCTGTGTGCCACTTCCAGCACCCGTGCCATAAGTTTGCCATCAGGGTTGTAGGTCCTTTAATTCTAACCTGAGACACAATACCCAAGAGTTTACAATGAAAGCTCCTGGATCAGCAGGAAATTTTAATCAGGAAGCAGAAAACAGGTCTCTTTAAATATGTCAGATATGCCCTATTAGCTTCTTAGATACTGCTTAATTTTTAGCATATTCCCAATTGAAACCCATGTTTTAAATAACAAAAGGAAGGACCCTCAGCATTTTCAATATCTGAAGAAATGGTCACCATTAACAGAGCCAGGATGTGAAATGGTTAATATCTGTTTATTAGATGTAAATAACACTCTTAAATAAAATTACAATCTTAAGAAGGCTATTCATTCAAGCAGTTAATACCTTGGTTCAATTTAATAGAGGTTATCATAAACTGAATCTCAGCTATTATAAATCACTAATCAGTTGAAAAGAAATGAGAACAAAAGGATGTATATTTTCAATATGATGATGTATGTGATAGAGTTTAGGATTACCACATCCAAGCTGCAAGAAGTCAGGTGAACCACAGATGACAGCAAAGAGAGACAGAACATGTTAACACATTGTTGCAATTTAGTATCTAAGAAACATGTGGATTTGGACAACCCGTATAAGTGTGGTCCTATGTTGCCAAAAACAGTCCTTGAACTTCTTTAATATGGAACTTTATTATAAATGTGCAATCACTTCAAATTGTTGAAGCTGATAGAAAAGTATAACGAATATAGATAGAGAAACTGCTGAAACAAAGTAAAATAGGTAAAATATTTAAAAAGTAGTAAGGAAGAATTTTCAATAGTTCATTTTTCTCTTCACTTCCTTATCATCTGTAGCTAGTTGTCAATACTTAAGTATTCATACTTTTCTTGAGATATTCAAGGTTGCATATATTTAAATTGTTTCGTATGCTTTTCTAAATTGATCTCTTAAACTGTTTCTTTAAAACCCTATTTTAAATGTTTCTAAACTTGCTCGTGATGTGTTTAAGGGAGCAGTTTCTGCTAGAATTTAGTTAAACTTATGTTATGAATCCATATACAGGCAGTTTGTGATCACTGCTTATTCACCCATTTTAGGCCCCCATTCTTGAACTGTCAACAGTTTCACTTTTCCAATATTGTGCCAAATTGGTTCTTGCCACTGTTAACAGGCATCTTAGTAGATTGTGAACTTTTCTGTAATTATTTCTATTTTTTAGTTCAAATTTTATTTTTAAAAAGTACTGCCTGTTTTGGGTTTTTTTTACGTTTCTTTTAAATCCATCACATGTCATTAGATACTAGAAGGTTCCCTCTTTGTAATGGTAGATCTATCATCTGTTACCATATGACTTGTCCTTCTTGTTAATCATTGATAGGGTTATATACCATCTATAACACATTTTGCACCATATTTCCAATAAATCATAGCTTGAAGTGAGTGTTATTGATTTCCTTCCCCCCCCCCACCCCAATAGCTCTTCCCATCATTCCAGTATAATAATTTCCTTGAAATTATGTTTCTTAAGTTTGGCTAAGATCACATGTAGAAAAAATATGCATACAAAAATAATACAGTTCCAGACCTGCCAAGCCATGCTGATATTAAAATTTATAATAAATTACAGGTGAAAAATTGAGATATTTAATTAATCATTTCATTTAACTAAAAGTGAAAAGGGAGACTTGAAATGTATGCCTGGCTGTGAAAGAGCAATAAGTTTAAAAAATTTGAAAATGGAAAATCTTGGCGAAATACAAAAGTAACTTGTATGAATGACCCATAAAAGGTGGGAACTATTCAGTTTTCCCTCTCTGGTTTTGTCATTCAAAGGCATTGTGTTTCTTTCTACACAATATAGAGGAATTTCTCCCCCTTTTCTGCCCCACACAGTCTCTCCCTCCTCCTCCCTCCCTCCCTCCCTCCCTCCCTCCCTCCCCCCCCCCCCCCCCCTCTCTCTCTCTCTCTCTCTCTCTCTCTCTCTCTCTCTCTCTCTCTCTCTCTCGCAGTGCATGCTACATGAAGTTTCTAGTCAATTAAGGCTTTGAATAAGAGATGCAAAAAGCCTGCAGAGGCAGACCAATATTCCTCAGGGTGCAGGTAAAAAAAGAGTGACAGGGAAAAAAATCCTTACAGCAAGCTTTTTTTAAAAAACAAAATCATCCATATAATAGACTGCAGATAATAAAGCTTCAGGCTATCTAAGAAATTGGAAAGGTGTTTCAGTATAGCCAGTTGGCTGCCATATCTTTTAATTGCACAGAGGGTGGAAACTAGCAGCATCAATAGAAAAAAGAGAAATGATGGCAGCTATGCTTCCAATTCCCTTGGTTCTATAGATTCAACCAAGACATGAAATTATCTTTGTAGCCTCTGCCTGATGTGTGTAGAATCAAGCTTCTACTCCCCCTACATCTCCTGTCAAAGAGATTTTGTTTCGTTGTGACTCACCAAGTTCCTTGCACTTAATGGCGGGTAAGCAATTACTGGTAGCCTATGTACACCTTTGCTAGTTGCAGAGTGGGGCTAAATCCCTACATATTTTCAAACTATGCTGGCTGCTGAATAAAAACATGCTTAGCTGTTGATCACTGTCCTCCAATGCAAAGGTCTGACTATTGCACAGTATTGCAGGCTAGAACAGATACTGTAGACACATCTTACTTTTCTACCCCTGCATGTTTGGGTAGTATCTTCAAACATTTGATTGAAAGTTTACAATAAAATAAATGCTGGTGCCTGGCAGGCAATTTTTCTTGCAGGTTTTCGTACTTGTTCTCCTTCATTCTAAAAGGGAAATTTGCATTAGAAACAGATCCAAACAAGACAATTGGAGAAATTTGGCTCTACACTTCTGAAGCATGTTTCTGGCTCTCATTCTCCTCATTTGCTCAGCCAGTTTGTGTGTGTGAATGCCCTGATACTTCCTTACATAATCATCTTCCCTTCCTGGCTTCTCCTGCTTCAGCTCAGTCCCAAGGGAAGGGATCATGAGAAAACTTTTTTTTAATTAGGCTTTTTCAAGAGCAGTTGAAAGGGGTCCCTGCTGAAAGGGGTTAGGGGAAAACTATTTACATTATTGCTCTTCCCACAAATCTGAGAATGTTGAAAGGCCATATGTGGCCCCCACTGCTAAGTACCGTACATTTATCAGAATGAATTTACACTCTTTCCCTCAATTGGAAAATCTGGTAACGCTCCTGAAAGACCTGTTCCCAAGATGATAGTTTGAAAGACTTGAGAAAACATTTGATTGGCTGACCCACCCTGCATCTGAAAATCAATAAATGTAAAGGCAAGACATAAAATAACACACAATATCATAACTAAATGTACAATATGTTCCTTATTACATTGGCATTTTGAAAAATTGGATACAAAACATGTCTAAAATGCATGGCTGAAAAACTCTTTTTTTAATCATTTATCAAAGATCAATGAAATTGTATCGTAACAGACCATAAATTATATAGACCAAATATTCAGAAGCAAACATTATTGCAGATGTCTACAGGAGGTTAAAGAGGGGGATAAATAAGGAAAATAGTGTTGCGCCATCTACTCCAAGCTCTAGCCAAGATACATGTGTCTTGATGTTGCATGTGCACGTGAATGGGGAGAAGCTTATGTTGTGATGGCATCATGCTGCCTTCATTCAGTTTGACAAAAGCCCCTTTTCCTGATGATGCCTTTTCACTTTATACAAGATAACATACAGCACATATATCCAGCACACTGATCAAATATGAAACATTAAATTAACTAGTTATTCAGAAGGAATAGAAAGAATAGTTTGGATGCTATTTTTACTGTTTGGATGCTACTTTTACTGTTGCAAAATAAAATTAGAAGTTAGGTCTCTTGCTACAGATGGTTTGATTTTGCAGCTAAAGTTGGGAATAAAGAAATGAAATCAAAGGTGCTCCTCACATTTTATGCAAATATAATAAGCAAACAATGGAGATCAGCTGTTGTCTGTCTTAAGGAATCTCTTATTGATTCCTTAACAATAATTAGCTGCCTTTTTATAGACCATCCATGAAGAGTCTAACTACAGGAGGTGCAAAATATTTACAATCACTGCCGGTTCTAGTGCAAAATTGACTGTGTAGCAGCTGGGGAAAAGCAGAGACCAAATACTGTTATCAGAAAGGGTTAAACCAAAATGGAGAAGTTGAGGTTTCATCTTCTCAACCATCTGTTTTTCCCAGTTATTAGAAGGAAACAAATAAATACAATCTGGTTCAGAGCTGGTTGCGCCAGATGATTATGTGCACTTAGGATACAGAAATATTCAATGACTGTGCTGTAAATTTAATTTAAGAAGCTATTCTGATTTTGAAATTAGAAATCTGTGGTTTCATTTTGATACTCTTTCCACATTAAAAGAAGTTGTAAGAAATAAAATCATTCCGGAGCTGAAAAATCCCAGTTCTTAACATGCTTAACTGAAAACTCTATATATCAAGAAAAATATTATTGGATGAATATCTAAAATTGTCAGAACATGCCAGAGCAAGTATCAAAAGAATAAAAACAGTTTAATATCAAATGATGTAAATAAGGAGCATATTGTTAATTTTATTTCCAGTCAGGGGTTGGTTACGCTTACCTTTACTACTGGTTTGCAACAGGAACGTGCATGCGCAGATCACCCATGATGATGTCGTGGCACGTGGGCAGAGCCTCCCGCTGATTTTACTACTGGTTCTATAAAACTGGACTAAACCCGGAGCAATCCACCACTGTTTCCAGTGTATATTTAATGCCTTCTGAATAGCATAGAAAAGTCTCTATGCTTTTTTGATTTCTTTTAGCATAATCTAAATAAAAATTCTTTGAAAAGGGATAATTTTTTCCTTAATTTACCATACAACTGGAAAATCTTAGTAAACATTAAGAAATAACTTTTAGTTCAATGATGCTAAAATAATCACTTAGTCTAATATAACCAAGACGAAGATAATAGGTTAAATTTGTGCTAGCCAGCAAGTGCTACATCAGTATACTAGTTTGTAGGAATCAATATAGCAGATTTGCAAGTCAGTCATCAGTTTATTAAAACTTTTTTTAAAACCATGTGAGGCACAGCCTTTGCTGACAATTGTGGGATACTGTTAATGCCAGTGTCAATCACCTAAGGGAATGGTGATACAATGGGTATACCCTGGCTAAAAGGTTTTGTCCACAGTCCTAAAACTTAAATCAGTAGATTGAAAATATAAACTTGATTTTATCCAAAGAAACTGTGTCCCACAAAGTAAAAATTGAATAGTCTCAGTGCCAACAAAATAATCATGAAGGAAACCAATAAGTCTCTGATTTAATATTTGTGCCACTAATCAATTGAAAGCTTGTTTGGACAGAAAATAAATTGAAATGAGTTGAGCCAAAATGAGAAGAGATTGGGGGGGGGGGGGAAGCAGAAACAATTGACGGGAAGACCATCAGGAGCTACAAGTAAGGCCACTTTTTGGAGAGGCTGAGTAAAGATGTAAATGGAGTATAAAAGAGCTTACAATCTTGCTGTCAGAAGGTCTTTTGAGACCGACAAGAAGGAACATTGTCTTACCTGAACGTTCTTTTTCAGGGCGCCGCGACCACAATCCATAGGTGGGATCTAATCTTCACTTCCTGACAGTTAATGAGTGAAAAAAATTCTTCAAAATTCCTTCGTGCCTAGACCACGCCTCCTGTCTCCATGGTCCTTCAGTCTTTTTGTCATGAAAGCGCGAACATCTGAATAACGATAAAGTCTACAAAATTAAACAGTCACAACACAACCTCGTCCTCCGGAGCAGTAAGCCCAAATGGGAGGGAATGGATTGTGGTCGCGGCGCCCTGAAAAAGAACGTTCAGGTAAGACAACGTTCCTTTTCCAATGCGCCGCTCCCACAATCCATAGGTGGGATATACCCAAGTTTAAGGACCCTGGGCGGGGGGCTGACTGCTCCCCACACCTTGATCCTCCAGAACAGACTGCAAGACTCTGCGGCCAAACGAAGCTTCAGCAGAGGCATATGAATCTATCTTGTAATGTCTCACAAAAGGGGACATAGATGTCCAAGTGGCCGCCCTGCAAATATCCAGGACGGAAGCCTGGGTGGCCCATGCTGCCGTGGCCGCCGCACTTCGTGTAGAATGTGGTAAGATTTTTCCAGGGACAGGTTTAGCTTTCAACTCATAAGCCATTGAAATAGTGGCCTTAATCCAACGGCCTATGGTAGATGCGGAAACACGGAGCCCCATTGTAGCCGGAAGAAAAGAAACTAGCAGCGCCTCCATCCGCCTAAAGGCTGAAGTGCGGTGAATGTAGAAACGCAGAGCCCTTTTCACATCGAGTTTATGCCATCTGCGTTCCCTAGGGTGCTTAGGGAACGGACAAAAATCCGGTAGTACAAGTTCTTGCGACCTATGGAAAAGAGTGTTCACTTTAGGTGTAAATGCCGGGTCTAACCTCAGCACCACAGTATTCTCGTGGAAGATACAAAGATCCTTCCTGACCGAAAGTGCTGAGAGTTCCGACACCCTCCTTGCCGATGTAATGGCGAGTAAAAAGGCAACTTTGAAAGACAAATATTTGAGCGGAACCGTCGCCAAAGGTTCAAAAGGAGGTTCAATAAGAGCTTGCAGAACGAAAGGTAGATCCCAGGAGGGATAACGATGCACTGTTGGTGGGCAAAGGTTAGTCGCACCATGGAGAAATTCCTTAATCCTGGGATGGTGAGATAATGTCTGATAGGGAGCACAGGACAGGACAGTAGAAAGGGCTGCCGTTTGTCTCCTCAACGTTGAAGGTGAAAGCCCTTTCTTTAGCCCAGCTTGTAGGAAATCCAGTACCAAGGGCACGTCCGCAGTCGTAGGGTCTAACTGACGTTCCGCACACCAACCACAAAATGCTTTCCAAGAAGCACCATAGATTCGAGCCGTAGAAGGATGACGAGCCGCTTGAATGGTACCAATTACATCCTCTAACAAGCGATCCCTCCGCATGATGACCCTCTCAAGTGCCAGACGGTCAACCGGAGCCACTGAGGATCCGGATGAACAATTGCTCCCTGGCACAAGGAGAGTCTCTGTGGAGGGATAACCCAGGGCCGAGCTACCGACAACTCCACGAGATCTGCATACCACTGTCTTCGTGGCCAGTTGGGCGCCACCAACAGTAGTTCCGCCTTTTCCTCCAGCACTCTCCTGATCACTTTGGAGATGAGTGGGAACGGTGGAAACGCATACAGCAGACCTCGAGGCCATGGACATCTGAGGGCGTCTTCCGCCTTGGATGTGGATACCTGGCTATGAATCTGGGGAGCTGTGTGTTCCGAGGAGATGCGAATAGGTCTACGATCGGAACTCCGAAGCGGAATGTGATTTCCCGGAATATGGATGGATGGAGCTGCCACTCTGCCGGGTCTATCAATTCCCTGCTGAGCCAGTCCGCCTGGGTATTGTCCACCCCCGATATGTGGTCCGCTTTGATAGAAAGCAAATGTCTCTCCACCCACTGAAACAGGCGGTCCGTTTCCAACATCAACGACCTTGACCTGGTGCCCCCCTCCCGATTCACATGCGCCTTTGCGGCCACATTGTCCGTGAGTACAAGCACGTGGGAGCCCTCCAGAGTAGACTGAAACTGGAGAAGTGCCAATCGAATCGCACGTAATTCCAGCCGGTTGATGCTGTACTGACTCTCGACCGAGGACCACCAGCCCTGTGCTACTAAATGCTGGAGGTGAGCCCCCCAGCCGAGGAGGCTGGCATCCGTCGTCAATACCAGCCGAGCCGGCTCCAGAAAATGGCAACCCTGATGGATGGCCGGGGAAATCCACCACCTCAGGGAAAGACGAATCTGCGGAGGCAGCGATATCCTGCGGGATGACGTGCCCTGTCCTCTCTTTTGGAAGGGCAGAAGGTGCCATTGCAAAGGTCGGTAATGGCGTCGAGCCCAGGGCACGATACCGAGACAAGACACCATGCGTCCTAGGAGGCTCGACAATAAGCTGATTGCAACTGAGTTGTGTTCCAGAACATAAGTCATTGAGTCCGAAATACTTTGGAGTCTGTCCGGAGACAAGAAGACCTGCCCCGCCACCGAATCGATCACTGTCCCGAGATGAAGGATCCGAGTGGTAGGGACCAACTGGCTTTTGTCCTTGTTGATTGTGAAACCGTGCTGTTGAAAGGTAGTTAGCACCCTGTTGATGTCTTCCGAAGCTCGGGATATAGAGTTGGAAAGGACAAGAATATCGTCCAGGTAACAGAGTACCCGGACCGGAATAGTCCGAAGAGAAGCCGCTACCACCGACACCAGCTTGGTGAAAGTTCGCGATGCGGAGGAGAGCCCAAAGGGCATTGCGCAGTATTGGTAATGCGACCTTGCATATTCGAAACGGAGATACCGACGGTGTAGAGGGTGGACCGGAACGTGAAGGTAGGCCTCCTTCAAATCTACTGATTGAAGAAAGTCTCCCCTTCTGACTCCCCCCAAGATGGAACGGAGGGAGTGCATCTTGAATCTGCGGTAGGAAACAGATAGATTCAAGGTCTTCAGATTGAGTATGCCCCTCCACCTGCCTGAGTTCTTGGGCACTAAGAACAGCACAGAGTAGAAACCCAAGCCCCGCTGCTGCAAGGGAACAGGCTCGATTGCCTTGATTGACAACAAGTGTTGGATCTCTTCGGTCATCAAGCGCTGCATGTCCGGGGATGATGGTACCGGGCAACGGATGAAACGGTGAGGAGGGGGACCCGTAAACTCTATTAAAAGTCCATGGGTCACTGTATGAATGATCCACTGATCTGAGGTTGACCTCGCCCAGCGAGGATGGAAGTCCCGTAGGCGTCCGCCTATCGGGCCCGGTGGCTGGGCGTCACTTGCCACGTCGATAGGGTTTGAATCCGGAGCCACGGGAAGGACGTTTGGATGGGCCTTGAGGTCTTCCACGATCCCGGAATTGTTGTCGGTCTTGGAACCTGTCAACCCCATAGCTGGAAGAGCGCTGAGAATAGGACCCCCCGGTCCTGCGAAAGCACGAAAGGGCTGCCGCTGCGAATAAGGGACATAACGCCTCTCGGGTCTCCTGTAAGCTGAGGGCAAGACCTTCCTCTTATCCTTTTCCTCAATTAACAAAGGGTCCAAGGCCGACCCAAACAGACGTGAACCCTCATAGGGGGCTGAAGCCAACCTCCACTTTGCTTTGGCATCCGCCTTCCAATTGCGGAGCCAAAACAAGCGCCTGGATGTTATAGTGGAGGCCAACGAGCGGGAGGCGAATTTTGCCGAGTTTAACGAGGCGTCAGCGGAGTACTCAGTGGCTGCTACAATCTTATTGATGTCCTGGTGCCACTGAGTCTCTTCGGGCGGAAGGCGCTCCTGGAGTTGCCTGAGCCAGATTAGCGAAGCCCTGTTAAAAAACGACGTGGCAGTGGCCGTCCTAATCGCCCAGGCGGCCGCCTGGTGCGCTTTGCGGAAAGCTAGTTCGGCCTTGCGTTCTTCTGACTTCAGTCCGTCCAGGGAATCAGAATTGATGGAGGAAGTGGCCAAGAGGCCCGCCACCAGAGGGTCCACAGATGGTAGGTTCAGAATCTCCTCCAATTCTGGAGCCGCGCAAAACAGTTTCCTGTCCAGGTTGCTAGGAGCCGTGAGCGACCCAGGCTGTGACCAGGGCCCCTTGACTACCTCTGAAAAGAGCTGGGGACAAGGGATAAAGTCCTTGTCCGGTTTGGAAAGCTGGAACAGTGAGTCATGAGGGCCAGGCTGATTGGTGGTGTCAGAGGAAGCCACCGTCTTTTTTCCTAGATTGGTAGCCAACCTGGCTTTGTGCAACAGCGACTTGAACAAAGAGGGACGGAAGAGACCGGTGAAGGCCGGCGTATCCGGCAGCAGATCCTCGTCCTCTGACAGTTCTACATCCTCCGGAAGCTCTTCTCCATGAGCCGAATCCGTAACGGAAGCTACCTCCAGCTGGGTGAGAGGTCTAGCGCGGACACGAGGAACGGGGGTCGGTAGCGCTGCGGAATGTTGAGGAGGAGCCAAGGTCACTTGATGTGCACTCGCTGTCAGCAGAGACAGAGCTGAGGATAGGAGGCCCTGAAGGTCCATCTGGCCACTCGGAAGATAACCCTCCGCGGTGCGGAGCCCCGTTGCCATGGGGGTAAAGGTGGCTTCAGGCAAACTGCGTCGCGCAGAAGGCGGAGCTGAAACGCCAGCCAAAGACACATCTGGCAATGATTGGGAAACGCCTCTGGAGCGGCCTAACAGGCTGCCAGCCCTTGAAGCGGAGGCCGGGGCGAACTGGGGAGTAGTTTCCACAGATTCATCCTGCTCTGAGAGACCCAAATCTGGAGTGGATCGTTTAGCAGGGGGCTCACCCTCCTGCAAGGTAGCCTGGACAGCCAGCCTGGCCTTATTGTATTGCTTCTCCAATGCGTTATGGCGACGGAGAGCATCTTTGTCTTGGGCTCCCCCTGGCCGAGGCTGACGTGATTTGTGACTGGCTGAGGCTGACCGCTTACTGGCCGAACGCTGCACAGTCTTGGAGGGCCGAGGTGGACTGGCCTCCATTTCCAAATCTGAGGATAGGGAAGAATCCGCCATCCCAAAAGGCAGCGTAGCAGGCCCTTATCTGCAGAGCAAGCGCAGGAAAAGGGGGGGGCAGAGGGCGTGGGCAGGCTATTGGAAAAATTTGGGGGTTGGAGATGATGGGGTCCAGACACCCCCCCCCCACACCACTATAATCAGGCCCAATTTGCACAACAGGAATGGGAGGGTTCAGCTGGATAGCCTCCCAGGGTCCCCAACTTATCTGCGGCTGAATGCGCCGTGTATTCAGTCCATAGCCGCCTCCCAGATGGTGCAAACAGCGACGGAACGACGAAGGGCTTCTCGTTGGAAAAACAAAATGGCGGCCGTGCCAAAAACTGATCCAAAATGGCAGCCGCCGCCCTCCGTGCCTGAGGAAAATGTCGGACTATAAGAATACACTCTTCGGAGCGTGCACGTGCCCGTGCAACCGCTCCGGAGCCGCCACTAAGAGAGAGCGCTGTAGGATGGTGTGAAGAAGCGAGCCAGCTCACCAGCTGCTTCTTCGCGACACCAGCGGCCAAACGGCTCAAGCGGATCCGCTCCGAAGAGGCAGAAACCACTAGCTGCCTCCGATCTGATAAGACAGAGGCGTGGGTGACCTGGAGCCCCAGGACCGCAACACACGCCCCTAGCAGCAGCCAGAAATAAACTCTCCACGCGAGCAACAAAATAATCAAGAATAAAGAAAAAATCTAATAGCGAAGCCTATACCAAACGCACGAAAGGAATCCTCACTCCTGCCAGTTGCTGAGTGAAAAAAAGACTGAAGGACCATGGGGACAGGAGGTGTGGTCTAGGCACGAAGGAATTTTGAAGAATTTTTTTCACTCATTAACTGTCAGGAAGTGAAGATTAGATCCCACCTATGGATTGTGGGAGCGGCACATTGGAAAAAAACAACTAGATGATCTAATTCTACTTTATTGTAAAGCTGCAATTAACCCAACCTTACATGTCTCCCCCTGTCTCTCCTATATAATCTAAGAACCTAGGGAGGGTCTCTTCTGAGCTTCTCGCCCACCCACATTTCAGTTGGAGGCTCAGCTGCCTTTTATCTGGCCATTCCCTTGGTTGTATCTCTCTGCCCTGATTCCTATGATCATTCCCACAAACCATTACATGAAATATAGGTTAAAAATTTAAATGCTAAGAAAAAATAATAAAGACTAATCTCTAACTCTCTGGCAAAAATTATTTAGTTGCTTAAAATCATGAGAAATTCTAGGCTTCGGAATTCAAGAATTTAATGCTTGCAATGCTGGGTTCAGAGTGGATTAAAACAAAGACTGACTATGAACGTGAAAGAAATTCCAGGGGGAGTCTTGCTACTTAACTGAGACAGAGCTAGTTCACATTGGAAAACCATGTTGTAGGAGAAAACTCAATAAATGTACATGTTAGAAAAAGGAAGTCTAAGATGAAATACTGAACACTTAATGTAATTTGGAACTGGTGAATGCTTTATGATTGAGTCCCATTTAATACAAGAACTACTATACATATTGACATATTTACAAATACCTAACTAGATTAACTAACTAATGATTTAATATGCAATTAATTAATGATTCAGTGTGCATTTGCACATGTCCACATTTCCATGGGAATTGTCCAGAGATACTACTCTTCTGTTTCCAGAATAAAAGCAGTTCTTTAAACCAGAGGTTGCCGACCTTTTATCCTCATGGACCAGCAACAGTGGTGGCAATGGCAGGATGGTTTCGCACGTGCAACCTAGCTCTCACACATGCACAAATGAAGCTTTGCATGCTCACCTGCCACTTGCACATGGCCCAGTTCCCAATGGTTGGGGACTCTAGCTTTAAAACCTATGTCAGGTATCACCACGTCTTTGTCTTTTCCTTCACATTCTCCTTCTCATTTTTCACATTTACAAATGCAGGTTCTTTTGGGGGGGATCAACCAAATGTTGATCCATCGGTTGCAATAGGAATTAATTAACTTGACTGAAGTTGGGGGCTCAGAAGAGTGACTGGCCTAAAATCACCCAATCAGCTTTCATGCCTAAAGTGGAACTAGAACTCACTGTCTCCTGGTTTTTAGCCTGGTAGATTAACTGCCAGACCAAAGTAGCTCTCTAAGTTGTCAACATAACTTGAGAATTATTTATTTATACTTCTTATATTTATATCCAGCCTTTTTTCCAAGAGCTCAAGGCAGCATATACAGTATTCCTTCTTCCATAATAACAATTTTGTAAAATAACTTACACCGTGGAATATTAACAGAATTTGGGTGTAATAGAATCTTTTAGAATGTGAAAAACTGTTTACATCTTTTGAAATAATGTTTGTTTCTCATTTCTTCTTCAAAAGGGGAGGGCTGCTCATATTCCATATTCATACAGTATTGCAAACTAATATTGATATTAGTTAATATAAAAGGTATGTAATGTTTGTTTCATATCTGAAGTGATGATGCTTTATATAATTCTAGTATTTGTAGTACAGCAGTGGTGAATTTCAAAATTTTTTACTACTGGATCTGTGGATGTGGCTTGGTAGGCGTGGCATAGCTTGGTGGGTGTGGCTTGGTGGGTATAGCATGGGAAGGATACATTAAAATCTCCATTCCCACCCAACTTCAGAGAAAGGTTACTGCAAAATCCCCATTTCCTTCCGATCAGCTGGGACTTGGGAGGCAGAAAATAGATAGGGGGCGGGGCCAGTCAGAATTTTTACTACCGGTTCTCCAGAACTGGTCAGAACCTGCTGAAACCCACCTATGTAGTACAGGCTATTAAATATAAATGAAAAAAATACTCCATTTAAAATATGAATCAGATAGTTTCAAAGCATCTGACTGTTATATTTTAGTGCATTATCATTCTGAACACAAATCATGAAAAGTAAGGAAGCATGGTAGTAAATCAGAAGTCAATTTTAAGTTAGGTCTTTGCAAAAACATGACAAATTGAGGGATACCTCAAACAGAATTTGGAGGATTAGCAAGGCAGAGAGAGGATATACCACTGCTGTTGTAAATAATCAAAACTTAATGAAGCTTTTCTTATCGCTATGCCACTATCACAGCAGACAGCAATACTAGATTTTCTATCACTTTAGCAAATACATCATCCTTGAAGTACATATAAAAAAATGTATGGCTTTCATACCTAGCTGTTGTCATAGTCTGGGTCTGAACTGATAAGATATATTTGATATACAACGAAGTAGGAGGACAATAAAACAACTTGTTTCCAAGAGATACATATTTCATAGGCAATAAGTCATAGAAACATTTTTTGGACAGAAACGCACCACTACATTATTCTGATACAGGCCTAAAATACCACATGCAAAGAGATAGTACACTAAGCTATCTAAAGTGGGCTTAATAACAGCTATTAATAAAAACAAAATGTGCCTGAGGCCATCCCATGGTGAAGAGACAAGATGAAAAATGCCCAGAATTCTTCCTTTCACTGCACTGCATCATGTTATCAAACATGTAGGCAAAAAGTGTGATTGAATACTATCATTTAATATTGAGAATGCAAAGACAGTTAGGATATTACAGCCATGAAATGAAGCCAGCTTCTGATCGTCACCCTAAACTCATTCCTTGAATGTAAACCTCATCTATTTCCATTTAGGATTAGTGACATCTATCATACTGCCCTAACTCGATAGTCCACTTCTAATATTTGGTGTGAGACACACAATACTTCCATTCTAAAAATGAAAATGAAATTGTTTATCAAGAAACATTTGAAATGAGAGCTAAGAATTCTGGGCAATTAATTTCTAATGTTGCAAGATTCTGCCATTCAACTAATTATAGAATTGCTTGCTGTCTTAAATACACTGGAAATTTGTCTTAATATTTTTCATAGTTTGACTGCTCCAACTTCACAACCTAGAAATTACCTAGGAATTTATTAAAAGGAGAAAAAAAATCAGTGAGTATAGCAATCATGCAAAAACTTTCACCGCCACAAATTCTGGAATAATTATTGGCCGATTGGCCACCAACATCTTATTCATGAATGGTGTTTTTATATATCATCCAAAAGGCTGAGGGACAGAACAGGAAATGATTGATGGCAGTGAGAACCAACCTCAGGTGTTGCTAATGCTGGAAGACAATTGAAACAAGGGCAGTCAAGAGTGCCAGTGGGTAAATTTGCTGCCAGTACATTATCAAAGCACACAAAATTAATTACAATGTTCAAGAAGCCACCTGCATCAAAACTGCTCTGCATCTTTGAAAGCTAGTTGATGACTCATAAAAACGGCAAATCATTTTTTAAAAAAAAATCTAAGTGGATGATTATATATATTTCTACAATCATATTGTAGAAAAATGTGCCTGTGATTTTCCCCAATTGCACATGCCAGTAATCTATCATTATCCCAGACCATGACTACAAGTAGTATTCAACTTAGAACCAGGCACTTAGTAACCATATGAAGCTAGGATAGAATCCCCTTTATGATCCAGACTCAAAGTTCCAATGGCCACCCCTGCAATCACGTGACTGAAATTTGGATACTCAGCAGCTGGCTTACATTTATGGCCATTTGTAGTGTCCCATGGTCACATAATCATGATTTATTACATTTTTTACTTCCAATCTCTGGAAAAAAGAAAAAAATCCACCACAGACAATGGGTTCATTTAATGACTGCAGCTTAGAACCATCATTTTCATACAATGGAACTGTCATTGGAACACTGAGAATTGCCTGTATTCAATAGACCATCTTAGTTCTAAGTGCAGAAAATTAAGATTTAATTCATTGTTCAGGTGTAAATCTTTGGATATGCTTGGATTGTCCAATTTGTCCATCTGATTAACATCGTAAATACACACCAAATAATAAATACCATAAAATCTGGTGATCTTCAAATGCTTGATATGCAGGCATTTGCAATTGTCCATGCTATGGGAGTTGAGGTCCAAATGACTGTGTTGCCTACAATTATCAAGGGAACAAGATATTCCAGTAAACTTGGCAAAACACAGAATTGGCCAAATCAGTTTCCCTGATCACTTCTTTTGCTGTTTGTGGTCAAATAAATACTCACAGTATACCAGATTACAATTTGGTCTCCTTGTTTGGCCACTAGGAATGATTAGAGAAGAACAGAATTTCTTTCTCTCTTGCTTCTCTTCCTTCTAAAGACTTGTTGCTCATTTAGAGAATTGTTTGACTTTATGGACAAAACATCATGGTGACATTTTAAAAAGAAACATACTCTAATCTTCCATTTCCATGCTTCTGATCCTGAAATCTTATTATCAATGATCTTTTTCTGGTAACTACAATTCTGGAAGCACAGTTATAATATCTCGTTACCTCTTTGCCTCATTAGTGAGGTGGAAATATTTTCTCCCAGAAAATAACTAGTTAATGAGACACATATATGTTGTAGAAATATCACTTTCTTACCAAGTTTACAATAAAATAAGAAAATCTGTGTAGCAAACTAATTTAAATTTAAATTCACCTGGTGGGTGCCCAAAATTCTGTTCAATATGCATACCTATCTACAATACTAAAAAGCAAAAGCAATGGATCTAAATCATGGGTAATTCAACAAGATCAGAACTGTGTTTTGCACACCAAGTACAATGATATAAAAATAATGATACACAACTTGTTTTTCTTATAAATTTTCAGTGGCTAAAGGAGAAACGAGGGAGAATCAAGTAAGAAAAAATATAAAGGAATAAAAAATTTTACATTGTGGTAGAAAAGTTGATAGATATGTGTTTTAACTGATTTAAGTAACTCTTAAGAAGAGTCTCCTAAAACTATCCAGGACAAAAATTTAAAGCTCTGTCAGGCTCTCTTAATGAAAAGCCTCTAAATCAGCTCACTGTTAAATTTAAAAGGCAATCCACTTATTTTGAATAAATTTCTTTCCAATTTCTATTTTTTTTAAACACCCAGTAAATGACACTCAGACTAGTCCAGTCCACTGAGTGAAAAAGACTGACGGAGGATGGAGAAGAGGAGCAGGACCAAAGCGACAAATAAAATGATTGACACTCAGTACATCCTATCACACTGCTATCAACCCAAATGTAGGATTGGCGACGCATCGAATCAGGAAAAAAATAAGCTGGTAAGATGGAGTTGCTCTATGAAAAATGTATGAGTTTTTCTGCAAACAATTAACCTCTCAAATGAACAAATGAACATAATGACAATATTCAAAACAAACTGCAGTTTTCACTCAGTTAGTGTAATTATAATTACTCTGTCTGATGATGTTCAGTGAACAGTGCTTAAATAAAATCAAATCATAATTTGAATAGTGATATTAAAAAGGATGTAATTATCAATAGTCTATATAGATGAATACATCATTAAAATCTGAACATAAAATGAAGACATACACACACACATACTCTTTAAAAAAACTTCTTAATGAAATATTTGACTTTCACATAGAGGGCTACTGAAGTTTGTTTCCCCTTTAACAAAATATAGAACCAAACATATTATGCTTATCCTCCTTCTGAACAAGTGTGCCACTGATCTATTCTGAATGTAAAAAAGGTAAAAAAGGTAAAAAAGAAACAATAGGAAGCAAGTTCCTCTTTAAGAGTTCTTGTCTCCCCACTTTAAAACTTTCTGCAGCAGAGAACTTGAATTTACCAATTCTCAGATACAATACCCATTTTCCCACATGGTTGGAGGCTAGAGAATGAGTTTTTCAGCATCAGGACCTTGGACAGTTCACCGTAATAATGCTGACTGAATTGTCCCTATCCATGGGAGAATTGTTGATTTCATAAATAAGGTTGTCTGAGAACATGTCAAATTTAATAGGACTTACTGCAATGGCTTTTCCTACTGAGGATTTTTCCCCCTTCAAGGGAGTCTGCCTCTTTCTAAGATAGACCTTCATTCAAACAGTGCTTCACAGGCATTCAACTTGATTAGTACAGGATATACAGATTAGCTATGGGTGTTTGGAAAATGAAAGCATAAAGTAAATGGATCAAGAATTTTGCTTATAATGTACAGATGGACCAATGGGAAAAGATGTGGTAGAAGGGACTAAAATTCACACTACGCTGTAACTAAGACAGGTTGTTGGTTTTTTGTTTTTTGTTTTTAACAAAATAATGTACTACTGTTGTAAGACATCAGAAAAAATGTCCAGGTTGTCTACTTCCAATCTATGTTGGAAATGTAAAAAACATGACGTGTCATTTTACTATGCATTTTGAACTTGTAAAAAAGCTACAAAATAGAGGAATGATTGGTGCAATGACTAAATCTTCACAAATGGCTAGTTTGTTTGATCAGGGAGAGACAATCAGTACATTTATTAGTGACTAAAAACCCTTTATGAACGTTTTTCTGAAAATAGAAAAAATGAACAGGTGACTTATGGATTTGATTATTACAAAGGAAAATATGGGAAGAAGGGAATTATGACATAAAGAGAGAAGATAAATAATACATTTACATGTACAAAAAGCAGCAAACGAATCATATGAGTGTCCATTTTTGGAATCCAGTCTCTGTTTCACTATACCTTCAAGAGTAACAAAATGTGTTAATAGCTTGAAAAATAAAATAATTCTTTTTGAAGCACTGCACCTTAAGAACATGTGATATGTGCTTTTAATTATACTGACTGTGACGAAAGTCAGAGTTCAGATAAAGCTGTGGGGAAATCTAAGCATTTTCTATCTCAACTTATGGACATAATTAGCATTACAGATAATTATGCTTATGATGCTTATATTTTTCCATATAATATGCCTTATAATGGTGCAAATATGAAACTCATAAAATGTTTTGTGAATTTGAACAAGAAAATTATACATAATATTATAGGCTGCACAGTAAAAGGAATTATTCTTTTTCAGCAAAAAGATAATATGGTACCAAAACATAGTCTTATCACTTCATGTATAATAAATCCATTTAAATTTTTTTGTTCCACATTCTCCAAGCAGTAACATGCTTTAAATAAATTAAAGTAGTTCCTTCATTAGACATTCTTTCCTCCATTATCTAAAAGATGCTGTTTGAAGGAAAGAGGGAGAAATGCACTATATATTACCAAACATGCATCAATGAAAAGATTGCTCAATTACTAATTATTGTGGAATCTGGGCAGTAGGCCAGTAAAAAATGAAGCAAAGAATCAATAGATATTAAATTATCATCAATGATTATGAATAGTTACTTGGCTAAATTCAATAATTAAAATGTATGGCATATTAATTGTTCTGCTTCATAAAAGCTTTTACTTTTTTAAGCCCTTGCCTATTGGAAGTACTTCTAGTTAAAATTACTGCTGTTAACAGATGATTAAAAAGTGCTCCCAGTTAGAAACAGCCTTGAGGGTTGCTGGAAAATCCCAGAAGACAAGATACATTTTATAGCAAAAATACATTATATGCAACCTATACTTGACATCTGTAGCCAAGGTTTGGAAAACCCTGCCTTATAAACTGTGTGTCAGTTCTCCAAGCTGCATTCATTCTAGTGCTGACATAAGAAGGAGAAGGGCATCTGGAAAGAGATGTTTTGACTTTTCACCTACTTATTTTCCCTGGAGATAATATCCCCTAGGAGATGAGATGGGAGGGGGGAAATTCCTTTGAGCTGGAGCTGTAGATTAGGGAAAGAGTGACTTGGAAGATGGCCAATGAGACCAGAGGAGTGGAGACAGGAAGGGAGGAGTTGGCGCTGGGAAGTCAGTGCTGACTATGATGAGTCGGAGTTAGAATGTTTGTGCTTAATAAATGAGAGGTTTTTTTTCATCAAAGACTTTGAAATGCAATTTATTTGAGACGACCTCGAAACCTGACACTGTGATTTTGCAATGATGAGGAAATGGGATGAATTCTCATACTACAGGATGAATTATCGTACTACAAAGCATGATTAGTATTGTCCCATAGGTGCTTTTTTCAAGAGGCAATAGGACTTTCTGGTTTTTCTTTGAAGAAGTTTCGCTTCTCATCCAAGAAGCTTCTTCAACTCATGATTAATATTATAACTGAGAATGATTCTATTTTGCTTCATAAATAATCATAGGCCTAAGACACTTTTTATAAAAGGACCTCTAGATTTAGACTTTTCATGAAATAAATTCTACTTTATTCAATATTGGGTCAATTCATGATGTAATTATGTTTTAATAGAATTTAAATAAAAGGAAATACTGTATGCAATTTGTAGCAAATACTATTATTTGACTAAATAATAATACTGAATTAAAAAGTATTTAAAGAAATAAATGCTATCAAAATGCACACTGCATTTTCTTCGGTTTAAAAAGAGATCCAGCCTTAGCCATGACTGCAATGTAAAAATGTTATTAGATTAGTAATCTTAATTGCTGACAAAAGGTTTCATTAAATTGCACTGTAGGAATTGATTTGCAATGGGCAATTTAAATGGGCTGTAATCTTACAAAAGAAAATTACACTATCCAGCCTCACAGAAGAATACACACTGTATATTCAGTCATCTGATACATCTGCAAAGATGAAACAAAAAAGAAAATGGAAATGAAGCAATATGCAAAAAAAAAGGCTTTATGGGTTCATATTTTTCAAGATTCAGAGAACAATCCTTTTAGAAAAATATATTTTTAAAAAAACCATTTGGCTTAAAACAATTGGAATTCTCCTGCTACATCTGAGAGGTATTTAGAGATATCTATAAGCAAAGCACACAGTTCTGTTATACCTGCTGTGATTCTACTTGAGTTCAATATTTTGTTTCTAAAATCTTCCTGTCGTCCAAGTATATTTCATGATTACTGTAATCTAGCCATTTTAAAAATGGTTTTGTTGATTTATGAAGTCCCTAAAAAACTAAAGTCCTTAAGAAACTAAAAGCCATTCCATCTGAAAGACTACAATTCCAAAATCCAATGGAGAATATCATTTTCTCAGGACATGCGAAATGTGCACACTGTTGTATTCGTCTCTCTATTGGCCACTTTGAAAAACAGGTGCCTTGCTGTATTCTAGAATTCCTTTTTGAAAGAAAGTGGTGGCTCAGTGGCTAAGACACTGAGCTTGTCAATCGAAAGGTTGGCAATTCAGCAGTTTGAATCCCCAGTGCCACGTAACAGGGTGAGCTCCTGTTACTTGTCCCAGCTTCTGCCAACCTAGCAGTTCAAAAGCACATAAAAATGCAAGTAGAAAAATAGGGATCACCTTTGATGGGAATGGTAACAGTGTTCTGTGTGCCTTGGGCATTTAGTCATGCTGGCCACATGACTATGGAAACGTCTTCAGACAGTCTGGCTCTTCGGCTTTGAAACGGAGATGAGTACTGCCCCCTAGAATTGGGAACAACTAGCACATATGTGCGAGGGAAACCTTTATCTTTTTATCTAAATAGTAAGAATTCAAAGTGTTCTTGCTCAGCGGACTTTTGGTGCAGATAATTTATACTCATAAATAACCAGCGAGTAATCCAGTATTTAAAGTTGCAATGAGTTAATCTTTGCAGGACGTTCTATTTTTACCTGGAATTACTGAAATGCATTTTAGGTTTCCAAACATGATCCTCATTTTGAAACTAAGATCTTAGCAGAGAAGAGGATAACAACCTAAAAATAAATGCTAATAATCTGACAGCACTGAGTGCTTTCTTAAAGTATATCAGTGATTGAGGTAGTACTTCAGAAAGCCTGCCACTGTTAGGAAACAGCAGTTATCCCTATAGTTACTGATAACCATTTAGATCACAGATGTCAAACTCAAGGCCCGGGGGCTGGATCTGGCCCGTGGGGTACTTAGATCTGGCCCATGGAGTGGTCCTGGAAACAGCGAAGGTCTGGCCCATGGTGCTTCTGCCAATGAAAATGGGTTCCCAAGCTCCGTTTTTGGCTGCTATGGCCTCCTGCAACCCCCTGCCAGTTGAAAACAGAGCTCGTGAATTGATTCAATATGGAATAAAGTAGAATTTATTTCATGAAAAGTCTGAATCCAGAGGTCTTTTTATAAAAAGTGACTTAAGCCTATGATTATTTGTGAAGCAAAATAGAATCATTCTCAGTTATAATACTAATCATAAACAGAAGAAGCTTCTTGGATGAGAAGCAAAACTGCATGCAGCCTTCCCGAGCTGTTTTCACTGGCAGAGGCTTGCAGGAGGCCCTGGCAGCCAAAAACGGAATCGGGAGCCCATTTTCTCTGGCAGAGCACTCAGGCCACCACAGGTACCCCTAACAGGAGTGACGTCGAGCTGGCCATGTCCACCCTGGCCCTCCAAGGTCAAATACAATTCTGATCGGGGTGAAATCCAGCAGGTTCTAACAGGTTCTGGAGAACCGGTAGTAAAAATTTTGAGTAGTTCAGAGAACTGGCAAATACCACCTCTGGCTGGTCCCAGAGCAAGGTGGGAATGGAGATTTTGCAATATCCTTCCACTGCCATGCCCACCAAGCCTCGCCCACAGAACAGGTAGGGAAAAATTTTGGATTTCACTCCTGATCCCTCAGTGAAATTGGGTTTGACACCCCTGATTTAGAACTTTCCCCTGAGATCATTTTTTTTAAAAATTAGATTGTCACAGCCCAACTGTTGCTATTAATATTTTGAATCAATTCTTTAAATAGCTCTGTCATTTACCAAACTGAAATTAGAAAAGTCACAATCATGAAGCTAAAAGTTGACCTGCATATTTAAAAAAAAAAAAAATCTAAGGCATGCAATTCTATTCATCTGTTTAAATTCCCCAGGTCAGAAGTATGAGAATGTATTGCTTTCCCACCTTTTATTAAAGTTCAGATTGCCACCAAGTCATCACAGGGAAAAAAGATTTTTACTTAGCAAATGTATTCAAATGAACCTAGAGCAAAGTAAAAGCTCATAGCACTCAGGTTTTCCACACTGTTATTTCTGCATGAAAAATGCAGATTGAATGCATTTCTTGGGCATATCACTCCCAAATTTATTATTCAATACTTCAGAAGGAAGTTTTGTTTTTCAGATTGCATTCTCTCTTTTAATGGAAAATGCTGAAAAATCCTAAGCATTGCAAACCACAATATATAGTTATCATAATGAGCACGCCTCAGCTGACAAAAGATGAGTTTAACATTCCGATAGCAATTTAAGAAAACTAGGATCCAGAACAATGTCATTTTAATGCCATCATTTCAAGCTATTGTCTGAGATAGGTTATCCTTCCCTAACATGAGAAACTGTGGAATAAATCACCCCTGTAGCAAGAGAGGGAGTCTTGCTGTTACAGAAATCTAATTCTAGAGTGATAAACCTCACAGCCTGACAGATTTCCATGTTTCAAGGGTATGGCACACTCTGCACAATCCTAATACATAAATCAGAATAAATCCTGCTGAACAGAAGAGAGCATTCTCCTGGGTAAGTGAATTCTCAGTTAAGATCTTATGTATACTGTTACAGGGATATAAATGGCTTCCCATCTAGGAAAAAACATACTTAGAAGAATGCCTAAATAACAAACTGAAAGAAGAAAGCCTTAGGTTTATTTTTATCTCTCTGGAAGGCTGGGATTTTTCAAATGTTGGGGCCCTATGAGTAATGTGAGAATTATTGAAAAGTATTCTTGAATAATGTCATTGTAACTACGGGCCTAAGATGTTTTGCTTAAGGCTAAGGAATAAAGTGAAAATTGATCATTTTCCACAACCCAATACCCACATATGGCCCAGCAACCAGGCAGGGCACAGCCCAGCAGCAGCGGAAGAAAAAGAGGGTGAAGATAAGCTGGGATGGTGGGAGCCAGGGTCTCAGGATACAGGTTACCAAAAAGGCAGAAATTGGGAAAATAGGTAAATGTGAGGACTTGGAGGAAGACCTTACTGAGGCTTGGGACTGGGAAGACCCAAGCCTGGAATAGCTTGGATTGGGAAAGGTCCTCAGTTAAAAATGAATAAAATTTACTTAGTAATGGCAACAGGGGCAACAATCCCAGGGGCTGCTGGGATTGCCATCATTTAGCAAAGCAGTCACGTGACATCTCACTTTATAACCACATCACTTAGTAACCAAAATTCCAATCCCAATTGCTGTTGTAAATTGAGGATTGTATCTGCAGATTGGAAGAAAGCAATTAATAAAGACAGAACGGTTGATCGTCTCCATTCAAGGAATGGGAAACTCATAAAACTAAGATACATATTAACAACATTATAGTTGGGGGGGGGGAGGAAATCCTCAAAACTTGTTACCTAGTAGGATAAACAGTCTTTTTCAAATGTATTACTGTCAAGCTGATTCTCCACATCATATATTTGTGCTTTCTATTATTATTTTTTCTCTCTCCAAATGCAGGAATTTATTTCTTGTTAAATTTCACTCTTTATTTTAGTCTTCTATTCAAGCCTATCTGGATCTTCTTTAATCTTCTTTTCTCTTATAAGGTGTTAGTTAGACAGGATAAATGACAGAAAGAAGAGAGTCATGATACACAGATAGTCTGCAACTTACAACCACATTGAGGTCAAAGTTTCCATTGCTAAACAAGACAGTTGTTAAGTCTGTTTTGCCCCATTTTATGACCTTTCTTGCCATAGTTGTTAAGTGGATCATTGCAGTTGTTCAGTTAGTAACATGATGGTTAATTGAATCTGGCTTCTCCATTGACTTTCTTTGCTTGTCACAAGGTTGTAAAAGGTGATCACATGACCTTAGGACACTGCAACAGCCATAGATACATGCCAGTGGTCAAGGGTCAACATTTTGAGCATGTGACCATGGGATGCTACAACAATTGTAAGTGTGACAGTCATAAATCACTCTTCAATGCTGTTGCAACAGTCATTAAATGAATGATTATGAGTCAAGGATTACCTGTAAGGTTGGAGTAAGAAGTAAATGTATAATTATATTTGCTATAAAGAAAATTGCAAGCCACTTCTTTGCATATTTTTCCTTTCTTTCCTATTTTTATTTATTTATTGCACTTTTAGCTTTCTCTTTAATTCTTTCTTTTTTCATACTTTGTATTAGTTTCTATCTTCTTTTCTAAAAAAATTAATAAAATTATTTAAAACTAATAAGGTGTTAGTTTCTAATTTTGTGTCATTTGCAAATATGATAATCTTCCACTCAATCTAATGATTTCTTCCAAGCCATTAATAATAATAAAAAAAGAACTGCAAAGAGCCCAGGATAGAGTTTTATGGCTGGTTTCCAATTTGATGTATGCCCATTTATGGTCTTTCGGCCAATCTGGAAAGATTTTCCTTTGTGACAGATAACAGGCAGGTGAAGAATTCAAATCACTTCTAGTTGAAGCTTTTTATAGCAAAGATATGCAGTATAAGAATTATCCATAAATCGAAAGAAAGAAAGAAAGAAAGAAAGAAAGAAAGAAAGAAAGAAAGAAAGAAAAAGGAAGGAAGGAAGGAAGGAAGGAAGGAAGGAAAGTTCTATGAGTCTATGAGAATAACTATTTCTCAAAATGTCAACAACACATTTATAATCAGTAAATCAAGTATAAATATTAAAAACCAAATAAAACTGTACATGACAGAAAGCTAAAAGAATTTTGTTCAACAAGAAACTAAAGAAGGATCTTACAACATATGAACAATTGTATCACAACTGTTAAGCTACAATGACAGTCTTATGCACATTAACCTAACAACATTTTCACTGATATTTGTGTGGTTTTCTTCTGAGTAAAAATACAAAAAGTGTTGTGTGTGATGCCGTAACCTATTTTGCTTATTCTTGTCTTCTGTAGTGGAGTTGCTGCAATCTACTCAAAGTCTCCATTGCACATACAGGTAGTCCTCAGCTTACAACCATTCATTTAATGATTGTTCAGTGACAATAACATTGAAAAAAATAACTTATGACCATTTTTCACACTTATGACCACTGTGGCATTCCCGTGTTCACATGATCAAAAATCAGATGCTTCCAATTGGCTCACGTTTACAGTGGTTGCTGTGTCCCGGGGTCATGTGATCACCTTTTGTGGCCTTCTGACAAAGTCAAAGTCACTTTACAACCATGTTAATAACTTAATAAGGGTAGTAGTTCATTTAATAACTGTGGCAAGAAATGTTGTAAAATGGGCCAAAATTCACTTAACAACTGTTTTGCTTAGTTACAGAAATGTTGGGCTCAATTGTGGTTGCAAGTCAAGGACCAGCTGTATTGTCCATGTATATAAAAGACAATGATTTATTTCATTGGGATCGCCATGCAATTTGTATTGGGACAATTAAGTGAGAGGCATTATTATGATTTTATGCTAAGTAGCTACATATTAGGGGAAGTACACATAAGACTGGGCTCTCAGAAATAGGATAATTTAAAGAAAAATGAGCCACATATTAGCTACTTTGGAAAGTAACATAAATATGCACTGATTAGAATAAGAACAAGAAGAATAATATATATGCAAAATCCTCTAATAAACAGTAAAACCTGCTTATTTAATTGCATCCCATCTTTATTACATTTAAAAATAACTATTTTTACTCAAGGTGATAAACATATGCAATACATCTTTCTCCTCCTATTTTGCCTATAACAGTGTTGTCGAACCTTTTTGGCAATGAGTGCCAAAATGGGAGCGTGCGCACATTGAGAGAGCACTAGAAACCGGAAGAGCAGCCCCCTGGCGTGCACATACGGGAATGCCGGAAACTGGGAGAGCAGTTGAGCTTCCGGTTTCTGGCATGCACACCAGTCACCTGGTCTTCTGGTTTCTAGCATGCATGCGTGCATGAAGACCAGCTTGCTGGCGCACATGCACACAGAGAAATTAGAAGCTCAGCTTCCCAGCAGAGGCATGCTTGCCAAGGTGTTGCTCTTTTGGTTTTGGGCACTCGCACATGCGTGAAGGCCAGCATTCATGCCAGAACCCAGAAGACCAATGGGTGACAGCTGGTGTGCCCGGAGAGATGACTCTGCATGCCATTTCTGGCATGTGTGCCATAGGTTCGCCATCACACTATAACAACCACTTGTGAGGTGAGTTGGCCTGAGAAAGAGTGATTGACTCAACATCACCCAGCTGGCCTTCATGGCTAAGGCAGGACTAGAAAGCACAGTCTCTGGCTTTCACTTGGTGCCTTAACCCCTAGACCAAAGAGGCTCCTTATGCACCAGACTTGCAGACTTTCTTTGAATCTCCACAAAGCTCTAAATGGAGAAGAGCCATGCAGGGTGCCTGAAGGATTGAGTGACTCCATGGAGACATGGAAATATATTATTGGGTTTTCCCCAGATTTCAAGAAACAGTCCTTCTTACAATCTGCACTCATGACATAGAAGGAAAGGTTCCTATTATTTAAGTCTATAAGTAAGGAAGTAAGACTGTAATCTGTTATGTTAGACCTATGGAAATTTGCCTGAAGCTTAACACCATCCATTTGCATAATAATGACTTATTCCCTAAAAAGTGCTAAAGGAAATCAGCACGCTAATGAATGTGGATGTCTAACATCTGAGATAGACATTTGGACCACGTGAAAAAAGAGAGTCTTGGCAATAAGGAGAACAAAAAAAATTAATAGGAAATAAGAGTTGCATTTAATTTGATTTCTGCTTTCTTTCTTTAAATACTTCATCTCAGTGAGTCTGAGCAACAATACCGGGGTCCATACTACATCATACAATCATTCTAATAGGTTGATCCATTGATCCGTAACTCAGATATTTGTCTAAAATTACTTATAGAGGCCCAGCTCAGAGGGCAACGTCTAATTGGCTGTGGCCAATCTTCAGAGAAACTAAACAGGGTAGATGTGCTTACTATTTCAAGTTAGACTAGTAAATCAAGAAAACAGCCTAGAAGAAGATAGTGACAAAACCACAGCTGCACGGTTGCTATGAAGGTATTTTTGCTTGTTTGTCATATTCCTAGGCCAACTGACTCAAAATCCTTTCCGTACATGAAGTCACCAGGAGTCAGGTTGACATGAAGTCTTCTACTTTACTAATAATCTTAGTTCTCCAGGGAGACCAAAAGCAAATGGCCAGGAATTATCTTATTCCAAGGCAGTATTATGTTTGGGAAGGAAAGCTATGTCTAAAACTAAATAAAATATACCATCATCACACACATACACACACAAACACACACAAAATATAAAGAAAAAGGTGCCATCTACAGATGAGAATGAACATTACACTGCATGTTTTTTAATGAGACTGTCTATGATGTTCCATATGAAGAGGAGTACTTTATATTTCCACCTACCAACATGACTCAGTTCTAGAAGCTGTTCCAAAAGGTTAGATTCTCAGATGCCGTTGTTAATGTGATGTGAAAGGCTGTAAGGATGAGGAGAAGCTGACAGATATATGATCCATGCAAAGGAATATCTTAAGGCTATCTGGGTGCCAGTCATGGAATCTGAGTTTAAAATCTTCGGGGGGGGGGAATATATGGAGCAGGAAAAAGTAATGATCTGGAAAAGGAATAAGATGGGCTTTATTTTTTCCAAGAAGAGGCTTCTACTAAATGCAGGTGCCAATTCTGACTAAAAATAAACCATAAATGACTTTTGAGTATTATAGCAGCCAAAACAGCACAAAAATTCAGTACCACCTGCATAATGCGAGCCAATGAAATTATAGACACTGGGTTTAAATGTCTGGTTTTAAGGACTAGTAAGATTTCATGTAATAATTTGAGCTTGGTTTGATGGCCATGTTGTATGTGAAAAGTGAATGTTTAGATAGCGGCATACAAACATACAACTCAGATTCTAACTGCAAACCTTTCCCTTGGTTGTTAAAATATGTTTTTGAGCAACCAGCAAAAATCACAATGAAAAGCTGAATTCTATGAAGAATTTAGTTTACATGTAGAATTTTGTATATTGGATAAAATTATACAATAGTGCTAAAAATAACGAGTAGATAACATTATGGCCATTATTATTTTCAGCTCTTCAATCTAAAACAAGAACACCTCTCAGCTCCAGAGTATAAGAGAATAAAGGAAATTACTCTTTTCCCCTAGTCAGCACCGTGTGATTGACATAGCTTATTAACACATGCACTTAGAGAGAAAGGGATGAGATCTGCTTCTTTTCTTAAGCACCAGATATTGATCATTGCCAGAGGCAGGATGCTAAACCAGATGGACCACTAGGCTTCTCCATTCTGTCAGATCTTATATCACAGCATCCATCTTCAAAAGAGAGAGAAAGGGGAAAAAAACCCAAGATCACAGCTTCACAACAAGGGCAGAATGGACAAACATTTTCATAGCATTTCTCCCTCTCACATATTCATGATGTACATGTTGGATATAACCCAACATATTCCTCCTTAGATAAGACTCAAAGGACAGAGAATTAAAGAGCTGCAATTCTTCAGTGCAATGAATGGGAACCAGCACATAATGGAGCCCTGAAACAGCCAACAAGAAAAGGGGGATGATGAACAATTCTCATTAATACCATCAGCCAGGCACAGGCTGGATAACTAAAAGCAAACTAAGTAATTAAATAAATTAAATCCTGCAATTATAGAACCAACTTCCTATAGCCAGAGATCAAAGAATGAAATATTTTTCATACATGCACTAATGGCTGAAGCCACATCTGTATGCTGTACTTCATCCAGTCCAATGGCCAACCTTCAGAAAAAGAAAAGCATTTAGATAATCCTACGTTTGCAACTTCAGTTCTTCTCAGGGCAACAACAACAGCAACTGATTGTGTGCAATCAAGTCACTAGTACATTTGGGACCCCCTGCATTTGCAATAATTTCCTTTTGCAAATGAAAAACTGAAGTACCTTTGAATATCTTTCCATGGACAACTAAGCAATCACCCTTGAATGTGAAAAGAAAGGAGTGACAGCAGTGGTGGGATTCAAATTTTTTCCCTACCGGTTCTGTGGGTGTGACTTGGTGGGTGTGACTTGATGGGGAGGTCATGTGACTGAGTGGGCATGGCCAACTTGACATCACTCACGGCAAGGTGAGGTGGCACCACCCCACCAAGCCACACCCACCAAGCACACCCACAGAACTAACAGAAAAGTTTGGCCAAGTCTTCTAGCGTTCAACCTGGCTGCTTCTCGCCTACTTCTCATGTTTACTATGTCTGTATGGGCACAAGAAGGGCTCATACACACAGAGCAAACATGAGAAGGAGGTAAGAAACAGCCACATTGAATGCTGCAGCAGAGAGAAGCCGAATTTTTCTCCCTCCCTTCACAGCAGAGCTGCTCCCTTTATGATCCCACCGAGCCCCTCCATCCCAAGTTTAGCATGAATAGAATTTCTGAGACTTGTGTTTTCCAGAAATCCAATACAGGTCAAAAGAACGTGTTAGAGAAGTGTTCCCTTTACAAGCCATCACTATACAGATAATCCTCAATTTACAACCATTTGTTTAATGACTGTTCGAAGTTACAACTGAAAAACAGGACTTGTGAGTATTTTTCACACTTATGATTCTTGCAGCATCCCTGTGGTTGGTGATCACAATTCAGATGCTTCAGAACTGGCATGTATTTATGACAGTTCCAATATCCCAGGGTCACGTGCAGGGGTGGACTGCTGCCGGTTGTAACAACCGGTTCACTTGGAACCGAAAATGTGAGTGTGCGCAGCATTGAAAAACCAGTGATTATATAGGACGTGATAGCACCAGGGAAGGTGGGTGGGGCCAGCCCTGGTCAGAACTACTAATTTGCCCAAACAGGTCCAAACCGACAGCAGCCCACCACTGATCACATGATAATCTTTTGCAATCTTCTGACAAGCAAAGTCAACCGGGAAGCCAGATTTACATAACAACTATGTTACTAACTTAACAACTGCAGTGATTCACTTAACAACTGTGGCAAGAAAGATCGTAAAATGTGGCAAAACTGACTTAACAACTGTCTTGCTTAGCAATTGATGTTTTGGGCTTAATTGTGGTTGTAAATCAAGAATTATCTATAGTCATAGTTATGTAATACCTCCCCAGTCAAATACATACAATGCAGGTAACAACTGTAGGAGTGACTTAAAGCATGAGATTTTGATTAATTAAAAATAAACTTTTCAAATAACAAGGGAAAAGGCACAAAACAAAGTAACTAAAATGTTAATTATTGTTCGGTAGCATTCATTATCAGGTTTGGGATATTAGCTTGTGAAAAAGAAATTATTTGGGAACAATGACTTTCTTTCTATGTTATAATAAGAGGCACAAGCTTGCTCGCAGACTTTGTGGTGAACTCTTACTCTCCTTACATGAAAGCAACCTTTCGTATAGCAGCTGATTAAGGATTGTGAAGCCTGAGCCTTGAAGAAAAGAGAAAAAGAAAGTGATCCCAAATATAAAAGCTGAGGTCCTCCTAAGATACAGATCATTATGACAAAAGAGCATTATTAAGCTGTCAAAATTCTCTTTGGCTTTAAATTAAGCAAAAATTAAATCTACTGCCTCTTTTCTTCTCTCACACACATCCAAACGTACATGCTCACCCTTATGCCATTTGAATAAGAAAACTCTTTACATGCAAGTAAATCTGCAAAGCTTCGTCAGCATCACCTTGATTTACATAAGCCCTCAGCAAGATTTATTATTTCAACATATTTATTTCATCCTGTTTCTGCATCATGTTGGTAATAGAATATTGGAGCAGCTCATAACAAGAGTATTCTGTTCACAACAGGCTCATATTTTTCATAATTGGTTTAGTTTTTGCATACAAAGGACAATTTTAGAACGCAGAAGAATATTAAGATCTCACAGAAAATCCAAAGGGAATCAATGGCATGCCTCAATACAACAGACAATGCTTCATTTATTTTAACACAGCATGTTCCTGATCACAACTGTTTATTTCAGAGATGATTTATGCAGATGATACGCTCAAATCATTAATATCTGTGATCTCTGGACAACACTGCTAACACTAATAGAGCACATATAGCTCCAACCACGGGAAAAAAAGTACTGTGAAATCGGTAGGCATGCTTAAAAGATGTAGCAAAAATTGCAGAAGCTTAATAATAAAGGCTGCTGGTGGCCAGATTTGAGTGCACCATTCACTCAACCAATCTCCCACATTCTACAAAACGCAAGCCTCAAGAAATACAGTAAGTGATCCTCAGCCCAGGTTTTTTCATGAAATGGGCTTTATGGTTAAATATAGGTAGTTCTCATGACCATTCATTAACAATGGTTTGGAATCACAACAGAAATTGAAAAAAAGTGACTTATAACTTGTATAACTTGTGCTCAAACTTATAACTAACACATCACCTCTGCAATCATGGTGATCATCATCACAATCATGGCTGCACTTGGAACCAGTTTTTATTTATTACCAGTTGTAGCATTCTGAAATCACATGATCGTGGTTTGCAAACTTTTTTGTGATTTACAGTAAAAAATACAAGGAAGTTGGGGAAGCTGGATTTTCTTAACAACCAAGTGATTCAATTAATAACAGCCATAAAAATTGTTATAAAGTCAGGTCTGACTTATTTTACGATCACAACCACTTACAAGAGAAATTCTGGTCTAACTATAGTCATGATTTGAGGACTATCTGTAACGGTAATGCATTTCCAAAATCCACCAAAGCTAACTTCACAAGAGGGAAAAATATATAGAAAAACCACCTATTTATAAAATCCTCTTTTGTACATTAAGAATGAAAAGCCCTTCTACACTACATTTATAGTCTCATGGAAATATTTTGAAATAGCTTTTAATGCTTTTAACTATTGATGTAGCTGTTTGTCTCCTATTATTGTTAGGAGGCGTGATGGAGCAGTGGTTAGAATGTAGCATAGTAGGCTAATTCTGCCGACTGTGAGGAGTTCGATCCTTACCAGCTCAAGTGTTGACTCAGACTTCAATCCTTCCAAGGTCAATAAAATGAGGATCCAGATTGTTGGGAACAATATGCTGACTCTGTAAACAGCTTAGAGAGGGCTGTAAAGCACTGTGAAGTGGTAGATAAGTCTAAGTGCCATTGATATTGATATGATACGTGTGGTCAATAAAAAGTTAAAAGAAGGAAGAAGATGAATAGGAGTGGTGAAGTCTTCAAATTTTCAGTTCCATAAAGCTATTATTAAAATAAAAGGTGGAGTGGTTCTCAATTGGTTAGTATTAGTTCAACAAAACTAACAACAGAACACAAAACATAAAGACTACAGAATCAATTTTTTACATCTAAAATACCATCTCATTCAGACATTAATCAATAAGTATATATTAGAAAAAATAAAATGAAATATGTTGTATCCTCTGACACCATATTCAAGCCACGCATGTCTTTGAAAATCTAACTGGAAAAGTTAGCAAGGAAAAAAATGTATCCAAGACAAATCAATCACAGAAAATTTCTTTTGACCTCATATGCAATGGTTAAATAGATCTTGCTAAACTAAAAACAATATTAGGCTCTGGCTTATAGCATATTTTACATGGTTCACAGTCAGGTAAATTAAGGTATCAGCATTTAATTCACCAGCCAAGGAAGAGAATGATTAAAAACAGCAATCAGCAACCCAGTGATCTTCCAAGAATTATTGACTGCCACCAGTCTTCTACAATTCAATGATAGCATGTGACAGCATAAAGATATTGCTTTGCCTATAACAATACATCTACAAGAGCACCCAAAGGAAAGATAGAAACACAATAATAAGTAGAATAAATATCTTCCCTTTTTAGAAAATAAATTCATAGAGTTTTCAAATATTTTTTTAAGTGAAGCTTTAAAAATAAGAATCATCCAGGATTTAGCCTCACAATTCACATTAAAGACCTTAAAATGGAGGGAATAAATCCAATGTAATTCTGAGATAATTGATGTCAAAGCCATTTCAATATTGCCAGGATCTAATTAATCAAGCTTCTTTGCAACCACATCCATTACATAATTTAGGGAGAATAGGAAGAGACCCCAGTGTCTGGCTTTATGGAGCACTATTACAGGTAGTAATAGTGCTCCATAATAGACTGACAACAGTTCACTTAATGACCATTCAAAGTTACAACAGCACTGAAAAAAGTAACTTTTTTCTTATGCTTATGACCACTGCAGCATTCCCATGGTCACCTGATTTACCTTCGGATGTTTGACAACTGACTCACATTTATGATGGTTGCAGTGTCCCGGGGTCATATGATCCCCTTTTGCAACCTTCTGACAAGCAAAGTCAACGGGGAAACCAGATTCACTTAACAACCATGTTACTAACCTAACAACTGCAATGATTCTGTTGCTACAACAGTGACAAGAAAAATCATAAAATAGGGCAAAACTCACTTAACAAACTTCTCACTTAGCAACATAAATTTTTGGGCTCAGTTGTGGTTGTAATATACAGATCTTTTCAGTATTAGTCTAAAAAATGAATAAGAAAACTACTTAAAAGTCAATGTACACAAAACATAATTCTAAAAAGCAAATTAAACGTTGAGTTGGAAATACGTGCATATTGCTCATTTAATTCCAATGTCGGAACAGACAAAATCCGATAAGGTCATTCTCATATAAAAAAACCCCAACCCGCAGCTTATGCACATTGTTGTTACAGTGTCATGCTTCCAAGATAGGTGAGAATAAAACCTTGCAGGCATCTAACACCAGGTTATTTACTTACAAGGAAAAAAAAAATACAAGGCAAATTCTTGTCATTTCTCTGTCATTGATTCACACAGGAATCTATTTTATTTCAAATGAACAAAATCTCTTCCAAGAATTAATTATTAATGTTAGACAGCAGCCTCGTTACACAGTCCCTCTTCCTGCACATTTCTCAGAGAATCAGGAAGGTGCTCTGTCTTTAACAAAAGAATAAACAGCCTAATTTCCTTTCCTTCCACAAGCCTAAATCTGTTTTACCAAACTTCCCTACCCACAACTTTAAAAAAAAAACAAACTTGAAAGGTTCAGCGGGAAAAGAAACCTAATACTCCATTAAGTGTTGTTTTGCAAACATAAGTAAGAAAGAAAGACATCATCCAGGCATGAAGAGTCATTAAAATGGATCTTACATATATCATTATAAATTTAATAATCTGCATGATGGCTAGAGTTCAAGTTAAAATGAATGTCAGCTAAGCATGACCAATTGATGTTATCCCAGCTGCCACTGAGCCTCACTTGGGGTTATATTATACTTTCAGAGGCCCCATTTTACATGTGCACCAAACACCCAGAGCCAAGAGCAGATGGGAGATGGAGAGGCTTTTGGACGTATCAGCACTGAAGTCAAAATTGCATATTAATATTGGTAAACCTGCTCAGCAGAATCAAGTGTCAAATGTTGTCAAGGACACAAAATGTTTTCCTCCTATGTCACAAACCTTTGTTTAGAGATGACTTAAAATATATATTAAAGGCTTCTTGGAAATTAAGTCAATAGGAGGGATTTTTCTTTCACTGTCTATCGATCATTATTTCCACCTCGGAAGACGGCTGTGAATATGAGAGAAGGATCTTGTCAGCTTCAGCTTCATGATAATAGTTAACATGGTGCATTAAAAAGCACAGAGAGATTCTACGGGGGTCTCCCTAAGGAAAAGGGGGGGAAAACCCTGTGTTTTGTTTCCAAAAGGCTGGTTTTATTACCAAAGAAAAATTAACTTTATGCTTTGTCAAGGGAGTTAGCAAAAGAGGATGAAACACATATCATCTTTCTTTCTCCACTATCTCTCCAATCAGCTAATATCATTAAAATAGTAGAGTAAATCAGGGCAAATGACAAATTTATTGTTTACATATTTCAATGTTTTTTATAAAACTATCTGTTTAAGCCATACTGAAAGAGAGTCTCCCCAGGAACCAGAATATATTAGATTGTCTGACAAATAATCCCTATTGATTTTTATATCTAAGGGATACTTTAAAATTTGCTTGGCTCATAGCAAAAAGAAAAGCTTTAATTCAACTATCTAATCACTACTTTCCAATATGACTAATGATAACAATATTTTGTAGACAATTACATATAATATATATAATATCCATATACAAAGCAAGACAATATTAAGATACCATCTGTCATGTGTCATTCTCATTCTGCATTTAAGCAATCCTTTTTCAATATGTATTTCTAATACTCAAGGCACTGAGAAATGTATTTCTAATCAATTGTCCAATCCCAAAACCCAATGTATTTCCATCGGGAGGTCAATTTACCTTCATTCTTTTGGGAGTAAATCCAATGAATACCACGTGGTTTTTATTGTGAGTGAACATGAGCAAGTTAGTAACAATTACAAAGTTCTTTATATACAAAGTGTTTCAGCAAGGCAAACAATAAATGAGCTTAATATTTATCTCCTTTATTGGTACCACTATGTGGCCATAAACATATTGTACCACTGATTCTTCCTGTCCCTTTCAGAAATAACTAGGTGGCTTTCATCTCTATATTCCTGCCTTACAAGAAAGTACTAGACCAATTAAACAACAATGTGAGTTCAGTCCAAGGAAACTCACGTATCACAAACTATTACACTGAAAATCTGTAACTAATACAGAAATTGCCAATGGAATTCAAACTTCTCAAATTTAGCTTGGGGTGAAGGTTAATTTGAAACACCAAATAACACTGGTAATGTCTAGGTCACTTACTCTTTTTTGATCTTCCAGTCCATGGGTCACAGGCTTTTGTTTTTTGTGCTGGCTAGATTCCAATCCAGATTCCATTTCCCAGTAATAAAATTCCTTGGGTCTCCTGAAATCCGTTTTCCTCAAAATCCACAGTATAAGTAAGAAAATATTAATGGGAAATTTAAAAAATATATAATCTTCAATTCTCTTCCTTGTTGTTTATAATCCTTTCAGAACTCTGATGTGCCATCGCTTCTAATTGTCTCAACAGACAAACATTGTACATGTTGTATCTTCTATTTTAGCTCAGATGTAGAATTCCATTGATGTGCTTTATAGGGGAATGGCCAGACAGAATCCATATCTAATAGCCTGTGACACATCATTGCTCCAGTAGCATCTTCCTCATTGCTCCAGCAGCATTCTTCTGCTCATTGCATTCTTGGCATGGATAAATTATATGTCAATAAAGGTGCAAATGTGTGCTTAATCCACTGTGTTGATAACATCAGCATCCCTTTCCTAGGCTTCCTTCTGCCCATAAATCAGTGTAAATACTTCACAATGATAATTGCTTTTTGCGAATCTAGGATGTGTAAATTATGTAAAATCATCCATGCAGTGGTATCATCAGCTTCTTCTTCTTCTGCACATAGAAAGGCCTAAAAAGGGAGAGAAAGATATAAGTGATCTCTGTGATAAATTATCTTTATTTTGAAAGAGCAATTCAGATGAGATCTGATCAAAGAACTTTATACATGACACTTCTCATCTAAATAGAGCAAATATTACCAATGCATAATTATTTAATGATGAGTTAGCACACTGAACTTTTTCTATTGTTATCAGTTGTCACTCTTTGCTTATGGAACATTTAAACAGTCTATCATAAATCCCGCAACAGTTACTGCTACTTAATGTTAGCATACATAATAAGCAAGAGGCATCATCTAGAGAAGGAGTGTCAAATTTGCATTGTCACAGCATCATAATGTGATGTATCACAACTTTTTTTCCCCTTCACTAAATGGGGAATGGGCATGGCCAGTGTGTGTGGCGCATCCAGTCTGCAAGTTTGACAGCCCTGTTCAAGAACAACTTTTTATGACTTGGGATCTCAATAAATTATTTGATTGCAACTTCTTTCATCTCTTAACACTAGCTGTGCCAGCTGGACATGATGGTAATTATTGTTTGATAGCATCTGGAGATTCAAGGCTTTCTCAAAGCCTATAGTAAGAACAAAGAAAACAAATATAATTAGGCTCATATAAATTTTGTCATATGCATCTAGTCAAAAAAAATCTGCACAATATTTCTATGATGTGACTTAATAACAACTATATTTAAATAGGAATATAACACAACTCAGAGTTATGAGGAAGGCTTGTCTGCTTGCCTGATCTGCTGTTTAGGAAGTAACTGCTCTCTTTTACATTTTTTAAAAATTGATTACAGGCTAGAATCCTTGCTGTCAACTCTTTAAGACAGGCCAGGCCAGGAAACTGCACAAATTTGACTGGTATTATATTGATTGACATAGGGCATAGTGAAAGCCTGACTGCATTTTCCCTTCCCTCCCTTTCAGACCCGAGGGAAATAACCATTCTGAGGTTCGTCCCAATATTTTCTTTGTTCCCCAGTTTAAAATATACAGTATTTTTTTTTTTGCCATGTTAACTGTTTCTGCACAGTTTCTCCAAGGACATCACTGTGGTTCTCAACATAAGAAGAAGATTGTCCCCTTTGACAAGCTCTGAAACTCTCTTCTATAAAATAGCGTATGATATCTACATTTTTCCTCATCATGTACAATTCCATAAACATCTATCATGTTATCCTTAAATTGCCTTTTCCCTAAGTTAAAAACCCCTCAAAACTGAAATGTTTCTTGGCCATTCAGACTACCCTTTTGCATTGTCTTTAATTCTTGAATATTCTTTCTGAAGTGTGCCATTCGGTGGTGGGTTGCCCCTGGTTCGGACTGGTTTGCAAGAACCGGTAGTAAAACTGGCGGGAGGCCCCGCCCACCCCCCTGGATGTCATCATCAGTGATCTGTGCATGCACAGAAACTTCTGTGCATGTGCAGAAGCAAGGTGTGCGAGCAAAGCAAGCGTGTGCTCGCGATCCTGTTGCGAACCAATGGCAAAAGTAGGTAGAACCCACCCCTGGTGCCATTGTACAGCTACTGTTATCAATATTTTCCCTGATGTACCATATTTGTTTGTACATCAACAAATATGTTGATACATTGATGTACCATATTTGTACCATCTAGATATTTTTCTTGGTTTGTCACATGTCTTTCATTCCTACCACAGTATATGGAAAGTCTAGAATTTCTGTTCTATTTGCATATCATTTTGTTTCTTTGAATTGCACATGCAAAAATAATTTGGATCATTATTTTTATAACTGTATTGTATCTTTGTCAAATCATATTTTTCACAAGTAAGAAACACAAAATAATTATTCAGCAACTTTTGACTTTATCAAAAAATGAAGAAGAATGATATACCCATGTATTACAAGACACTTCACAGTCCTGTATATTCAAAATATTACAGCAACTTTTTGGAGGGAACAATTAGTCCTTGCTCTCTTTCCTCAATACAGGTAATCCTTGATTTACAACAGTTCATTTAGTGACAGTTCAAAGTTACAATGGCAATGAAAAAAGTGACATGACTATTTTCACACTTACGACCATTGCAATATCCCCATGGTCATGTGATCAACATTCAGATGCTTGGCAACTGGTTCGTATTTATGACGGTTGCAGTATCCTGGAGTCATGTGATCAGCTTTTGTGACCTTCTGACAAGCAAAGTAAATGGGGACATGAGATTCATTTAACAACCCTGTTACTAACTTAACAACTGCAGTGATTCATTTAACAACTGTGGCAAGAAAGGTCATAAAATGGGGCAAAACTCACTTAAATGTCTCACTTAGCAACAGAAATTTTGGGCTCAAGTGTGGTCATAAATTGAAGACCACCTGTACTGTTAATAACATTTAATATAAATAGTACTATGCAGTTATTTTATTATTATGTACTTTATGTAGATATTATCTACTACACTATACTATATGCAGAGTCTTAGTAAAGTATGATAACATATTTTGTGACATTTGAATGACTATGGCTTGCTATCTAATCTGTAATTTTCTTTGAACATGAACACTGTGATATTTGCTGCTCAATGGAAATACAAGATACAAATAAAAAAAAATAACAGAATAGCAATTTCCTTTTCTTCCAGACAACTACATTTCTTTTCACTCCATTAAGCAATGCAGCATACTTAACCAGGCCAAATAAAGCATTGGCAGATGATTTTCTACAGCAATGCTAACTTTGGCTAGTACTGATCATGTTAGACTTCCCATTTTTTTTAATGGCTTGGTATCTTGTGTGAACCCTGAATTGGCAAATTCAGTAACCATATTGCATGTTTTGTGTGAGTAGTGCCACAAAGGAATAATTTATCATTTTCATCCTCTGTTTTGATAAAAACTGTTCTTTGTTATTCATTTTGTGCGGCCTATTAATTCTTCAGAAATCTGAGTAATGGCATGAGGAAACTAGACAGCCTGCTTGGAAAAAGCTGTCCTATGACAAACCCACAGCAAGTTTTATCCTCTAATCCTATAATGTTAAGCCACAAGTTTTCTCCCTTTTGGAAGCAGAAATGTTAAAATAAAACACACAACATGTTGTGTCACAACCCTAATAAGCCTACCTAGATATTACAGGAAAAATACATGGTGAAAGCTGTAGTGAACAAATGTCTATGGATATTCTCAGTCATCCAGGTCATGGTTGTCCCAAAAGCTTTTTTTTTTTTTCCAAAAGGCAACTGGACTTTCTGGGTTTTCTTTGAAGACCTTTCGCTTCTCATCCAAGAAGCTTCTTCAGAGCTGAAAAAGTTGAAGAAGCTTCTTATATGAGAAGCAAAAAGCCCCCCAGAAAGTCAAGTTGCCTCTTGAAAAAAAAGCACTGGGGACTGTAGTGAGTACTATATCTGGTTCCACTTCTACTTGTACAAAGTGAGTCATCCAATTTTTGTTGCCAATTTGAATTAAAGGAATGTTTTGGTTCTATTCCTGGGAGAAGATTGATTAGGATCAACCATGAGACCTTTCAGTATCATCTAACAGTCTGACAGTAAGTTAACGTTGGAACTTTTTGAATTACCATGACACAGCCAAGTCTTGCCAGAGGTCAACAATCTCACCCTGAGAGAATTTTCCAGAATTCTGTATGAAAATGACAACAGTCCATAAGATTTTATACAAGCAAATCAGTGTAAGAGCTGCTGCTTATTTAGATCATTTTAATGTTTAAAAACATTGTAAGTTTTAAAACTTAAATTTGATATTTCACAGACATAATTTTTAAGGATATTATGGGATCCTTGATACCCCATGAGTGATATGCCACCAAACTATGCCCAATAATATGATACAGAGGGCTAAAGTAGGGGAGAATCTGATCTTTCCTACTGTTATTCAAATACAAGCACCTCCACTAGTACAAATGACATTTATAAAAGCTTACAATTGGACTGTATCAGCCACTGAATCTTGCAGATCAGTTGTCTCTAAGGAATATAAATCCTTCCATTCCCCACTATCCTGTCAGAGCTGAAGAAGCTTCTTGGATGAGAAGCGAAACGTCTTCAAAGAAAAAACAAGGAAGCCCAGTGCTTCTTGAAATAGCACCTTTGGGATAACCATGACCTGAATGACTGACAGTCTCCTGAATGACCTGAATGACTGACAATCTTCCTTCCTGATAAGATGATACAGCCACTGTATCATCTTATCAGGAAGGAAGAACTACCAAGATAATCAAGCCAACAATATTCAGTACCATTGAAACACCATGATTGCTGATTTGCTTTCGGCCCCAAATAATAAACTATGCAGTTCAATGCAGTTTAAATCATTATCTATGTAGAAGGATGGAGTTCATGAAATTAATAGAACAGAATATTAATACCAGTATATGGGCACAAACTAATCTTTTGCAAATTTTCTATAATCTTCCACACTCTGCCATGGCCATACACTGACCTCACTATGATGTGGCACATGAAACTGCATCAGTCACATCAAGTTATGCCCTGCTGCGACGGCATGACATAACCAAGTGCAAATAAGGACAATGGGAACAAACCTCTGAGGCAGAAAAAGTGCAGTCTTTCTTTTTCTCTTTGAGTCTCTTTGTATTACAGTTTTCAGTTTTGTGACTACATCAACACCTCTGCAGATTAATCACAGGCCATGCATGAGCAGAAATAGTACTTCACAGGCAAGCTTCAAGGCTCTCCTTGTACAGCAAAGAAATGAACATAGTTGCAAAAACTCCTTTGAAACTTATATTACCAATAGAATGGCAAGAAAATTCTGATGTTCAAACGAAACTTTCTTCTTCTGCCATAATACAAAAATGTAATGCCACAGTTCTCTTAATTAATATTAAATTTTTATATTATCATCATCAGCTTAAAATATTTGTGAAGATCCAATATCTTCTTCTATTTTATCCATATCCAAACTTGTGGGGAAAAAACACATCATCCCAAGATCAACAACTGAACTTGAAGGATAAATCAGAGTTCCAAACTATGTTTCCGAGTTAAATATGACACTCAATCTGCTACATCATGTTCGTTTTAAATATGGTTTTATTATGAAAACCTTAAGACTACTAGAAAAATCCTGCAAACATCTAAAGGTTAAATATAAATTATCCATATACTGAACAAGATTGATAGAAATGTCACTGTTACAATATGTCTGCACGATCCTTATTATAGTGACTGAATGTTTTCATGTAGTATAGCACAAGCAATTCCTACCAATGCCAGGTATTTTTGCTTAGACCCACCGTTTATCCCTGCATGAAGCTGAGCACTCAAGATCCAGTCTAGATGGTGGTACAAAGCAACATGGAACCAGCTCCCTAGTCACTCCTTGGTTGATAATATCCCAATCCAGATACAGAGACACTTATGGAAGTTAAGCACACGATTAGATTTTTGCAGGAGCAAAAGCTGGCAATTATACTAGTAAACACTGCCTATTCTGCAAGCTGCCTTAAGTCACCATGGGTGAATAGGCGGCAATATAAATTTAATAATAAATAAATAAAATGAACAAAATTACATCCAAGCTGCATAACACCTTTTCCTTGTATAGAAAAGGCTGCACACAAGGTCTCACTTTCTGGCTCCAGGCCTAGAATCTTAACAATCCACCAATACAGACATCCCCTAAGCATGAAACCAGCCAGAAAAATTGTATACTCCAGTATACTCCAAACTATTTCTGACTGGAATTCTAATTCAATGCTCAGGTAGGCTAGACATAGAAACAAAATGTACATCATTCCAACATAAATTGTGTTCAGAAAAAAATTTACATTCAATTTTTTATGAAGTACAAACCCCAGCATGAAAACAGGAGTGGAAAGAGACAGACTTTTAAGCATGGATGTCTTAAAGCAGGAGCAGATCGATTTCAGTCTTGGGTGATCTATTCCATCATCCACACCAACATCCCAGAACCCCTGTGGTTACTAATGTATTTATATGGTAGGAGGAAGCAAGAGCACCTACAAGACTTCTTAACAGCTGAAATATAAAACCAACCTGCATTAGCTGCTCTTGACTATGTACCCTTGCTAGGTTAAGAATTTTTAGAACATAAAAGACCCAGTTGGATCAGATTGAGCTCGCATTTGGCCAATATTCTTTATAAGGGTCCTAGCATCCACCAGGTACTAAGAGATCCATAATATACTACAAAAATGTAGTACAAAAGACCACGTTTTACTTCCTGCTCAGCAGCACATTTGCCCGAGAACCCTTATTTAAGCAGAATGCATTCAAAACATGTATTCGCGCTTTCTTAACTGTGCTACAATACAAATTCTGTCTCAATTTTACAGGACCGGAGTCCCGGTTTAAATGCCGGCGTGTTCTCCTTTGCAAATTCCAAACTAGCAACCAAACTTTGCAAAAGACGGCATCAATGGATACAGGCAGCTACGCCAATACGATTCCCCCCCCCCCAGCGGAACCCGCGCTGGGGTGGGTTCGTTTACCTCTCGCATCCACGAAGCCCCCGATCTCCCTTCAACCTTGGACCGGAAAGGCAAAACCCGAAAGAGTTAACGTTTTTAAATATATATATAAAAAGACACGCCACCCAAATCGTGGAGGGCAGGGACGAGAAGATGAACGAAGCCGGGTGCCTCTGCAATCGCTTGTGCCGCCGCCACTGCTGCTAAAACGACGCACCGGCTCTTGCCTTGTGGTTTGAAGCATCCGACACCTATCACGAGCGGCCGTCCGCACCAGCTATCTCGTCAGGAGCTGCCGACTTGCTTGCTTGCTTGGCTTGCTGGCTGACTGGCTGGCGGGTCTCATTAGGGAGCCCCGCTCAGCTGGTCCTCTCAGGCGAGGCGGCTGCTGTTGCCCTTTTCACGCAGGGAGCAGCAGCAGCAGCCCCAGCTGAGGAATAGCAGGCAGCCGGGAACGGCGTCTACCTCCTCTCCTCCTCCTGCCTCCCTCCCGCCTGCCCTCCTCCTCCTCCTCCTCCTCTTCTCCCGCCCTCCTCGAGCTTACGACTGAAAGCCCCAGGAGCCCTTTTGGGTCCTTGGGGCTACTTCAGCTCGGGCGCCCTTTGCCTTCGCCTTCGAGGAAAAGCCTCAGCTGTCTCTGTCTCCTCAGCCCTTCGGTAGCCGGACGCTTTTATCTCCACGCGGGATAGGGGGCGCCCCGCGGAGAGCGCCGCCAGAGCTTGTCAAAACTCTTTCCTCGCGCTCCCGGGACAGCCAACGACGCGCGGCCGAAGGAGCGCGCCGTGGCAACCTTCCCCTCTTTTCTCGGCGTAGGCGAGGCAAAAGGCTGCAAAACTTTCCGCATCCTTCTGCAAAAAGCGCCTCTTACTCCGCAGCCCGGCGTCTTACCTGTCCCTCCAGGCGCGCCTCCTTCCAGAGCTGCAGCCAGTCCCGATTTGACCTGCCGTTGCGCCTTGGGCACCCCGCTGCTCTCCATAACCCCTGCAAGGACGCCGTCCTTGAATCCCAGCTAACCCGAGAAGCGGGGCGGGGGAGGGGGGGTGGGGGGGAGAGAGAATCTTCCAGGACCGAGGCTGCTCTTAGCTCTTCCCGGTTGCCTTAGCAACCGGCCAGCCAACCAGCCCAACCCTCCGGGCGCGCGCGTGCCCGCGCGGCGGCCAATCGTGCTGGAGTGGCGCGCGCCCGTGCTGCGGTACCTCGGAGAGTCCCACCCCCCCTTTTTTTTGAGTCGGGACTCGAGCGCGAGACGCGCTGGAGGGGAAGTAGCGAGTTTGTGGCAAAGAGTTCTAATGGATTACTTACTACGCGTGTCAACGTCGGAAACTGGGGGAAGAGAAACACGTGGCGGATTTCCAGTGTGGGGGAAAAAAAGCGGCTCTTTCCCAGGGATTATAATCCTAAAAATTCTTGGATTCCTGCTGCTAATAAAAGCAGTAAAAAAATTTTTTTTAAAAAAGTTTCAGGGCGTCTGGAAAGCTAACAAACGCAACCTCCCTGTGGATGTAACCCTCCTTGTAAAGGATGGTTAGGATTGACGCTGCCCAGGCGAAAGAAAAGGGGTGTAATGAAAAGATGATGAGCCTGAGAAGATCTACTGCGCGTGCAAGTGGCAGCGATCTCTTTCTGCAAGGGAGAAAGCAGAAGGAGAAGGGGAAACAGGGCTCGTTCCGATCTTTTTACGCGAAACCGGGGTAAGGAATCCGGACAGAGCTGCAGTTAAGCCGTTGGGAAGCTAGCGCGGAGCTGCAGCGCCCCTCTGTGGAATGAAAGTGATATAAAATCACCCTTTTCTACTACAAAGAAAGACCCGGTTCAGTGGAAATTGACTCCTGGATACCTTTGTGTAGTTGTCTTGGCAGCAATAAATAAGTCGTTTCCATCTACTATCTATTTCCAGGAGGTTTTTCCCCCCATCCCACTCCCTTCCACCACAGCCTACAGTCCTTAGATTGACAAGTTATTTTCCATCCAAGTACCAACTAGACTCAACCCTGCTTAAAGTGTTTCAACACCTACCCTCAAAACGACGCTATAGAGCACTGCACACCAGAACAACTAGCCACAAGAACAGTTTTTTCCCAAACGCCATCATTCCGCTAAACAAATAATTCCCTCAACATTGTCAAACTATTTACTAAGTCTGCACTACTATTAACCTTCTCATCGTTCCCATCACCCAGCTCCTTCCACTAATGACTGTATGACTGTAACCTTGTGGCTGGTATCCTTACAATTTATATTGACTGTTTCCTAATATGATTTGATTACTTATTTGTACACTATGACTATCATTAAGTAATGTACCTTATGATTCTTGATGAGTGTATCTTTTCTTTTATGTACACTTAGAGTGTATTCACCAAGACAAATTCCTTGTGTGTCCAATCACACTAGGCCAATAAAATTCTATTCTATTCTATTCTTATTTTTGTTTTTGTTTTTTTCTTGAATTTTCTTGAATCATGCTAAATTTTCAGACATGCAGTTTTCCCTGCAGTTTTCTTGGCAAGGTTTTTTTAGAAGCGCTTGACCATTATCTCCTTCCTAGAACAGAGAGAAAGTGACTGGCCCAAGGTTACCTAGCAGCCTCCATGCCCTGGATGGGACCAGAACTCAGGCTCTGTTTTGTAGCTTGATAAACTACAACACCATACTGGCTTATCTTGTTTAGGTACATGCAATATTACCTGGGTGTTAGCCTACAAAGGAAGTTCTAACCTGATTATTCTGTTGTTGTACTTAATCTAGCTGTTCATGGAAACACTTGTGGCTGGCCTATTGGAAGATTAGTTAACTATGAAAATCGGTCAACTTTCTGTGTGACAATCTTTCCAATATTCCAAGAATGGTATATACCCCACCACAAGATTAATTGTAGAATAGGAAGGAATTACATTCATGCCCTCAGTAATCAATCCCTTGAGAATAAAATATGACACCTCAGGCTTGTTATCCAATATGGGGTCTATTTCAAAGGTGGTATTCAGCAGGTTCTGACAAGTTCTGGAGAACTGGTAGTGGAAATTTTGAGTAGTTCAGAGAACCTGTAAATACCACCTCTGACTCCCCCACCCCACATCTATTCTCTGCCTCCAGAGTCCCAGCTGATCAGGAAGAAATGGGGATTTTGCAGTATCCTTCTTCAGGAGTGGGGAGGGAATGGAGATTTTACAGTATCCTTTCCCTGCCATGCTCACCAAGCCACACCCACCAAGCCATGCCACGCCCACAGAACCGGTAGTAAAAAAATTTGAATCCCACCACTGGTCTATTTATAATTTTATCAGCCTCAGGACCCTGCAGTAGCTAGTATGTTGAGTCTGTGCCCAGAAAACCAAATAAAAATGAAATTTGTTAAGCAGATTTGCTCCCAACATTAATATACCAAATAAAAAAAAAACAGTCCATGTAAACCAGCCAGAACTCTTTGGAAGATATAGGAAGATTTTAGAATTATTGCTGAATACTAGTGGAAGCAAGAGAGGCAAGCCATAAAAAATGGTGGACATTATTAAATAAGGTTTTCTGTGGAGCCAGTTTGGTATAGTGGTTGAGGTGTTGGTCTAGAAACCAGGAGATTGTGAGTTCTAGGCCAGCCTCAGGCATGGAAAATCAGCTGGATGATTTTGGCCAATCAAACTCTCTCAACTGTACCCATCTCACAGGATTGTTGTGGGAAAAATATTAGTATTGGTATGTTAACCATCTTGAGTAGTATATGAAAAAAAAAGTATGATAAAGATACTCTAAAAAACAAGAGGTTTGTAGGCCATACAAAAAGATAAATCTGTGTTCCTGCTTCACAGTTGGCTGTTTTGCTGTTTAAAACATTACTGCTGTATGGAGGATATGTAGAGTAACATGTAGACAATAATCTACTTTTCTATTTTCCATTATAGTACATTTACAAAGAAATTATACATGGCCATAGAAAGAAACAAGGCTCATCTGCCTTTTGTTTGTCAGGCTAGTATCCGGCACAAAGTTTGATTAGATGGCCTCCAAGACTACTCTAATTCTAAGATATTAGAGACATGCTTCACTGTGCAAGACATTGCGCTGTGCGATAAATCTAATTAAAATGTATTCCGTGATATCTAAGAAACAGCACATATGCTTGTCTCAAAACACAGGGCATAGAAGTATAACCTTGAAATGCTGTGTATACAGAATTTAATCCTATTTTAAACAGTTCCCTAGTGAGAGAGTGAGGATTCCCTTTTGTTCCATTGCTTCTTACCTAATAATTGAATTACATGTCCACAGTTTCTCTGAGATTCCTTCAATCCAGACGAAAAATGGAACAGAATGAAATGCAATAATTGACCGCATCCAGAAGATCAGTCCATGCTATATAGCACTATGCCCAAGATGCCACTGAGATGAGGAGGGCATGTTTCAGGCTCCTGAAGCGGAGGAACAATTTGCATGCAATGCCAATCAAACTGCTTAATTACAGGTAGTTCTCAACTGATTTCCACAAGTGGAATCGTAATGTTCACTGCTAAGCAATGGGGTTGCTAATTGAGTCACGATTTTATGTCCTTTTTTACTACCATTGTTAAGTGAATTACTTTTGTTAAATGAATCATGTGGTCACCCAGCAAATCTGCTTCCCCCATTGGTTTTGCTTGATGGAAGCCACCTAGGAAGGTCACAAATGGTGATCACACATGTCCTCAGGGTCCTGCAGTCATTGTAAACACATGCCAATTGCCAAGCACCCACATTTTGATTACGTATTTCTGGGGATGGTTGTACATGTGAGGACCAGTCATAAATCACCTTTTTTTCAGTGCCGTTTTAACTTCAAATGGTCACTAAATGAATTATTGTAAGTCAAAGGCTATCTGTATTTCTGCAGCAGAACTAGACAATATGTGCCTGGGAGCTGCATGTACCGCCATCCAAAAATCCTTGACATTTTTTGCTTCTCTCACAGTTTACCAAGATATTCCAGACCAGGCTTATCAAATTTGTGACGTCACAGTGGCATCACATGCCGTATCACAACTTTTTTTCCCCTTCACTAAACCAGGTGTGGGCATGGCCAGCATGTGACACATCTGGCCCACAGCCTGCAAGTTTGACACCGTTGTTCTAGACTGTCAAAATTCAGAAGTTTGTGATGTTCCGTGTAACATTTTATTTTTAAGAAAAAAACATTACACCCTCCAATAGATTTGTGACATCCCTGAGGACATGAATGGTTGCAAATGGAAGACTACTTGTATAAGTATTTTATGCAGTACCCATGTGATACATGCAGTGGTGGGTTGCCCCCGGTTCGGACCAGTTCGCAAGAACCAGTAGTAAAACCGGCAGGAGGTTCGGCCCACTGACCCAGATGTCATCATAGGTGATCTACACATGCGCAGAAGCACAGCTGCACAGGTGCGATGCGAACCGGTAGTAAAGGTAAGTAGAACCTACCCCTGGATACATGCAGACTCTTACAATGTTCAACAGTTACCTTTCTGATTACCTTTTTTGATATTTATTTATTGATTTATTTATTTCATTCAATTTATATATCGCCCTTCTCCTACTGGACTCAGGGCATGAACAGCCAAGAATAAAAATATACCCATACAAAATCTAAAAATTATTAAAAGAATTACACAACTTTGGCCCGAAATTTAAAAACATCCCAACCTAAAACCCATTAACACTTTAAAACTAAAAAGGTTAAAATAAGGTTAAAAGGTTAAAAAAGGTTAAAAAGGGGAAGGGGTTACACCAGCCCTGCTTCATGGAAAAGAAAAGTTTTTAGGGCACGGCGAAAGGCCTGGAGATGTGATATCCTTCATATCTCCGGGGGCAGATCATTCCAGAGGGCAGGTGCTGCCACAGAGAAGGCTCTCTCCCTGGGGGTCACCAGCCGACATTGCCTAGCTGACTGCACCCTGAGGAGTCCCTCTCTGTGGGGGCGTACTGGTCGGTGGGAGGCTATCGGTGGCAGAAGGTGGTCCCGCAAATACCCAGGTCCTATGCCATGGAGCGCTTTAAAGGTGGTAACGAGACGCCTTGGGGTCGACCTCTGCCCCACTGCCAACACGGACTGCGACCGGTCGGAGGGATAGGAGGAGAACCACTGCAAAACATGATAAGAGTTCAGCTTTCATATTTCTGTGTTTTTCATGCCCCTGAGTTTTTCTCACTACCATTCTTGCTCAAAGAAGCCAACACATAATGTATTCCAACAACCATTTAGAAATCAACAAAATACTTTAATTTCAAGCAAAAATCTGAAAATAATTGCATTTATCTGCCATTGGTAGCAAAAATAGTTGATCTCAAGTACATTATGAACATAAAATGGAAGCAAATAAGAAATAAAATCCTCATTACTGATTCCTATGAAGGAAGCATAATATGAAAATGTTACAAACTAACTTGGAAGAACATCTGCTCAAAAGCGCAAACAGATATCTTGTTCCAGAGATGTGTGGATGTTTTTATGCATGCAATTCTGCTTATTAATTCATTGTTTGCTTTAAAGCTCAAGCATTAGGGCACATTATTACAAAGCAATAATGGGCCATGTAACTGCTGACATCACCAGTTAGTCAAATTGGATTGGGTTTACAGATGTTAACTTCTACCGTTTTAACACATGATTTTTAGAACAGGTTCCTTCGGAATCTTCTGAATTTAGAACTAGGAGGATATAAAAAACTAACATCTTGGTTGTTGAATTAACAATTTTACAAACTAATAGCTGTTCTGATTTGTGTGAAATCACTTCTTTGGTTATAGACTTCCCTTCCCAAATGTGAAACAGGTTTTTGTCAAAATTAAGCGAAGAATAATAAAGAATAATAAGGCTAAATGCAAGGTGTTTCTTCTCATCTGTAATTTCACCAGGCCAGTCATCCCTGAGCATCAGAGTGGAAAAGAAGGAAATGACAGCAAGAATATGTCACTGTGCTGGACCTTTTTCAGATTGCTTTGGGTGATAAAATTAACATGGACTGAGAAACAGAAATAACGTCGTGCATTTTACACATGCCTGCCCATTCTTGAAAACTGGAGTTATGTCTCTGTGATTTAGCCATGGAAGCAGTGGACATCACATTGAAATTACTATTTTTTCAGTAACAGAAACCATGTAGCTGTACTGAGGGTTACTACTTGGGAAATATCTGTACACAAGTTCCCTCCAACACTGTCAGCTTTAGCAATATAGCTCCTAGAAAGGTTCTGCCTTGTCGCCTACAATTACATTGCACCAACAAGGCTTTTACATGTTCATTTCCATCCATCTCATTCTAGCCTCTTATCAGATATGGTTAACGTGTCTTCTGATATGCGTTCCCTCATACCACCCAAAACATTTTGTGAAGAACATGTTCCTTGCCAGAAGTTTGTGACACTCACTAACACTAGCAAGGAAAGGTAAATGTTTAACGCGCACACGCACACACACACACACACACTTATATAACTTGATTGGCACTGGGTACAATTCACAGGAGAAACAATGGAAAGGATGGGAACCCTCATTTGGTGGAAGACAACTCTACTCTCTTCTTGTCCTCTGTCCCATATGCCCTTCTCCCTTGGAATACATCCAGTGGTGGGTTTCAAAAAATTTTACTACCAGTTTTGTGAGTGTGGCTTGGTGGGCATGGCATGCCTTGGTGGACATTGCTTGGTGGGCGTGGCAGGGGAAGGATAGTGCAAAATCTCCATTCCCTCCCTACTCCTGGGGAAAGATACTGCAAGATCTCCATTCTCACCCCACTCCTGGGGGAAGGACACTGCAAAATCCCCATTTCCTCCCAATAAGCTGGGACTTGGGAGGCAGAGAATAGACGGGGGTAGGGCCAGTCAGAATTTTTACTACTAGTTCTGTGGGCATGGCAGGGGAAGGATACTGCAAAATCTCCATTCCCACCTCACTCCAGGGGAAGGATACTGCAAAATCCCCATTCCCTCCCCACTCCTGGGAGAAAGATACTGCAAAATCTCCATTCTCACCCCATTCCAGGGGAAGGATACTGCAAAATCCCCATTCCCTCCCCACTCCTGGGGGAAGGATACTGCAAAATCTCCATTCCCTCCCCAATCTGGGGCCAGCCAGAGGTGGTATTTGCTGGTTCTCTGAACTACTCAAAATTTCCGCTACTGGTTCTCTGAACTGCTCAAAATTTCCACTACCGGTTCTCTAGAACCTGTCAGAACCTGCTGAATTTTACCCCTGCTCTGGATACATCTATGCCTTCTCTCTCACCTCCTCCTCACTCTGCATAGGTAAAAAACAAAACCACCATGAAAGTATCATGCCCACTCTTGTGCCCACTTCATGCAATAAGGGGAGTGATCTTCACAGTGACTGCGGCTGCTTTTTTTTTCCTGACTTCTCCTCTGCAGAAGAACATACAAGAATGGACAGCAGGAAGCCGATAGACTGGTGTTGAAAGGGGCTAATGGAAGGTTGCCACATTCCAGCCCCTGACAACATCCGTGCAAAGGGCTTTCCTAAAGCAGCACCTGCCAAACAAATAGCAAGATTTGTATTGGCAGAAGACAGAAAGCACCACTTCCCTATTGGTTCAGATAAATCCAAAATAAGCTGCTTGGGCTTTGAGTTGGGGATGAAAATAAAAGGCTGCAGCACATCTTAGTGAGGCATTTTCAGACTAATAGTAAGAGATATGTATATGACTAGCATTGTTAAATGCATCTGTCAAGCACTGTCTTAACTGCTCAGCTGATTGCGTTAGTGCTTTCCTTTTTTTAAAAAAAAGTTTTTTATTTATTTTACAACAACACAACATACAGAATACAAACACATAATATGTGTTTCTTTTTACATATCACTTTCGTTCCTCTTTCTTTCTACTTTATATATTCCCGATTTTTCCCATCCTTTATTATCATTATCTTTAGCGTCCCTTTATATCTAATTTTATTCATTTACAATATTTTACACATTTGTCACATTCTCCTCTCCATCATTTATTCACTTTTACTTTCCCTAATCTCGAGCCAATCATACCACTTATTCCATACTTGAGAGTATTCTGTATCTTCCTTTTCTTTTACTTCTTTCGTTAATTTGTCCATCTCCGCACAGTCCAGAATTTTCTTAATTATTTCTTCCTCTGTTGGTACATTTTTGTTTTTCCAGGACTGTGCGTAGGCTATCCTTGCAGCTGTAATTATATGCAAAATCAAATATCAGGTTTCTTTACTGTAGGTTCTGTTTAATCCCTAATAAAAATATCTCTGGTTTCAAGTCCACATTTTAGCCAATTATCTCTTCTATCCAATTTCTAATTTTAGCCCAATATTTTTTCACCTTAGGGCATGTCCGCCAGAGACGGTAATATGTTCCGGGGACTTTTTTGCATTTCCAACAATTTGGAGAATTATTAGGAAACATTTTAGCAAGCCATACTGGTAAAATGCCATCTGTAGAACATTTTCAACTGGTTTTCCTAGTGCTTTTCTTATATGTTGCTGTGAGAGGAGTAATAAAGTTTAGAAATAAATCAATTAAATAAACAATGTCCAACACAGAACTTATGTAATCAATTGTACAACTGTCTCAAAGGTCATTAAATTAATGTTTGGGAAGCAGTTCTAACAATGCACAAAAATTTGCATACAATGTGATATTTAGCTTTCTGCTGGTCTATAAATTCCATGTGGTGAAAAATCAGATAAAGAGTGTTGAAAGTCCTAGTAGGCTATAAGTTTTTGAGTAATGAAGGCAATTCCGTGAACTTCCTGCCCTTATCGTCATCAAATCTGACCTTTTTCATATAAAATCTAATATATGGAGAAAGATAAAATTAGAATATAAATCCAAACCTAATTAATCTGGAGATGACACTAACTGCCCTGCTAATATTCCAGGTGTTTTTTGTTTTGTTTTGTTCTAATATGAGATCAAGAATTAAATAAATACCATAATTAGCAAACTCATTTAAGACTCCATACATTATCTCGAGAATTTGAATCATTTAACTTTGGACAAGTTCTCCTTTGATCTCCAGGCTCTGCAAGCCAGCCTTTAAAAAGTTTACTGAAACTTTTTAGGTTAGTCTGAGAGATCTCTCCCCATCCCCCAAGAGCTATTGGAGCTGCAGAACATAAATGTTATAAACTGAAACAGTTTGACAGACAATATATTATTAGATAGCCAGGCTCAGATTTGGGCAATATTTTGCCACAATGCCTATTAGATCAAAAGGTTATAGTTTTCAGAGTCAGTTAGGAGATAGATACACATTTTTTTTATTTGATTTATACGCCACCCTTCTCCGAAGACTCAGGGCGGCTTACAATGTGTTAAGCAATAGCCTTCATACTTTTGTATATTATACAAAGTCAGCTTATTGTCCCCACAAACTGGGTCCTCAATTTACCTATCTTAGAAAGGATGGAAGGCTGAGTCAACCTTGAGCCTGGCGAGATTCGAATATGAGTAATTGCAGACAGCTGGATGTTTAATTAGGGTGCTTTGTCTGCAGAGCTATCCAGGCTCTTTTTTAACAGCATTTGGACTTTTTCTTTTCTTTTCTTTTCTTTTTTTTTTTTTGCTTATATTACCTAACTTTGAATGAAAGGCTTGGCTGTGCTATATACCTGAATATTTTGTTATTGGGAACTGTGAAGATGAAGGCCTCCTGATAGTCAATACTGAAAGAAGAGTTTGCTAGGGATGTGCTAGGGATGTGCTTACAGGGGTGGGATTCTACCGGTTTGGATCAGTTCAGAAGAAGCAGTAGTTCCAACGATCAGCTGGGAGCGACAATCGAATGGGCCAGTAGTAAAATGTAAAATTTGTTACTACCTGTTCTGTGGGTGTGGCTTGGTGAGGGAGGTAATGTGACTGGATGGGTGTGGCCAACTTTTTTTTTTTTTACTTTTACTTTTCAAAGCATTTTTTCTATAACCTCTTCAGCCTAGGAGGTTGTAGAAAAATGCTTTGGAAAAGCTCTGACGATCCCAGCTGAGCTGTGCGATCATCAGAGGCTCTTTTTTTTTTTAACTTTTAAAAGCATTTTTTCAGCAAAAAAGCTTTTAAAAGTTTTTTTAAAAGCCTCTGATGATCGTGCAGCTCAGCTTGGCGTAGGGGGGGGGGGCAGGGATTTTTGCTACCGGTTCTCTGAACCATCCACTGCCATTGCTACTGGATCGGGTGATCCGGTCTGAACCGGGAGCATTTCACCCCTTTGATGGGCCCACCTGCCTACCCGCACTATTTTCTACCTTTAACTTTTCAGCTCATTTGCATGGCAGAGCAGATTGCCGCCCCTCCAAAGAAACACAGAAGTGAATATTTCTTCAAACTTTGCACACACACATGCAGCGCACATCAGGCATGCATGCATGCAAAACACATGTGTGAGCACAAAGCGCACGATCACCGAACCTGTCAACCTCGCTAGTTTTGCCTTGCTGCTTCGGTTGTCATAGAAACGGAGGGAGGGGAGTTTAGGCACACTTTCTAAATCTGGGAAAGGCGCACTTTCTAAATCTGGGGAAATCGAAACCATTTCTTAAGCTGTTATCAGACCAACGGACACTGCATTCCTGGATGCTGACAGGACCAGACGTTTGCTCCCACCTGACCTCTGGAAGACCTGTGGATTGGATGATTTATGGTGCACAGGGGAGGGGATGCTTTCTAATTGTAACTTTCGCGCGTTTTGCTTCAGAATCCTGCTTTCTATGGTTGCATTCATTTCATATCTAGTAAAAGTACCAGTTAACCTAATATGGACTCTGGGTCTTCCTTTCCTGGATACTGAAGGAAGCATACCTGACAGAACCAGATGTTAAACTGGGAGCATCCCATCACTGGATGTACATTGCCCAAGAGCAGAGCCTAAAGTGAAAACAATTTTTTTCAGAAAAATTTGGATTAGTGAAATTAGATTCTTTTCCCCTTCTCAAGTAGTCCAAACAAAACAGTCTTTCAACAAGTGGTGTGGAGAGCTATTCACCTTGGCTTTTACATCCAATCTGAATCATTGCGGAATTTGCCAAAGGCTAGATCTATATAAAATGAAAATAGGGTGGCTATCCTTAATCTCTTCCTCTTTCTGTGATCCAGCTCTGAGTTGTGTTGTCTCCTTTCTCTCTCCACACACAACCCCACTACCCCACAACTTGGAATGTGATCCCTCCTTCCTGGGAAACTGCTGCATTATTCTAGTCCAGGGGTGGGCAAATGTGGCGCTTTTACAACCTGTGGACTTCAACTCCCAGAATTCCTGAGACAGCCAAGCTGTCGCAGGAATTCTGGGAGTTGAAGTCCACAGGTTGCAAAAGAGCCACATTTGCCCATCCCTGCTCTAGTCCATCATTCTACTTCCCTCTTCCTAGATACATTCCATGATAGAGAGGGATAGATGGCTTGCACTTGCTTCCTTCTGGGATGTTTTTTTTCAACTACTTCATTTAATCTACATCTGGAATTTCCTTGTGGTCTTCCATCCAAGAACTAGTCACATCTGGTACTGCTCAAGGTTCACAGGTGCTTCCACCTGCTGTGACTTTATGGAAATAAAGGCTCCTTATTTGACCTCTTTTTTTTTATTCTTCTCCCTGTGCTGCACACTGTCTCTTCACTCTAAATCTCTAAAAACAAAATTTCCAGAACTGCTAGCCAGGACTACCAAGGCAGCAGAAAGGATTCTCACTTTGTGCCTTAAAGAACAGGTCTTGGTCATTAGGAAGGTTTTAGAAGCACTTTGGCTTTTTAATGTAAAGTCACAACAATGATCTGCTTTCTGAGTGCTGGAATGAAAACTGGTTCTTAGGCCATATTGTGCTAAGCTGGTTATTTTGTCCAGGCTCTGCTTTATTTTGGCTTCAGTTCACACAACAAGCTAAATTAAAAACGATGACTTCTAAATCTCAATGTCTGGCCTCACACAATGTATTAAGCCAAAAGCAAACAAATCCCTTTATAATTTAGCACAATGTGTCTGAACCCAGCCAAGGATGAGGATGATCCAGACACCTAATCTTACTGAATAATCTGTACACTAGGTCTTGAGATGCTTTCCCACATGCACTCCAGAGGTGGGTTTCAAATTTTTTTACTACCAGTTCTGTTGGTGTGGCTTGATGGGTGTGGCATAGCTTGGTGGGAGTGGCTTAGTGGGCATGGCAGGGGAAGGATACTGTAAAATCTCTATTCCCTCCCCAATCCAGGGAAAATCTGCAAAATCCCCATTTCTTCTCGATTAGCTGGGGCCTGGGAGGCAGAGAATAGATGGGGGTGGGACCAGTCAGCATTTTTACTACCGGGTCTCTGAACTGCTCAAAATTTCCACTACCGGTTCTTCAGAACTGGTCAGAACTTGCTGAAACCCACCTCTGATGCACTCATATGTCTAAACTTACTTCAACTGGAAGAATACATGTTCAGGATTCCCAAGATAGTAAGCACAAGACTAACAGTACAGATATAGATGCTGTAGTCTAGAGAAGTACAGAGGTGACCATAGAAAAGATATACAGAGACAGTTGGTAAAACATGGACTTAGCCGTGCAAAACAATAATGCATGAGAAAGAAATTCAAAATGTCTCCCTCCCCTTGTTATAAGAGGGAGGAAGGCCAAGCACTCTCTTTCAGGATTCTGTTATTATAGTATATATCAAGAGAAATCTAGCATTTTTTAAATGAAATTGGTTTCCTGATCTAACCCATTTCAAGGGTGAATATCAATCTTGGATGTATTTTCAATTCCTTTTCATGTATACCAAACGGGATAATATTTATTTCTCACACTTTCCTATTCTCCTGGGTTAAGTTCATGTTTTACTATATGTAAAACATTTTAGAAGCATTGTAAATGGTGATGAAAAAAACTATAGAAAATCTGTTCTGGAAGAGAAGCTATCTTCGTCTCTAGGCATTTTTGGCCATTCAACGCTCTCATCTCCTTTCATAAAATTCTCAAAAGTGAATTAAATACCATCCCTCCTACCCATTATCTCAGTCCATTGAGTAACAATTCTCCCGTGAGTTGTGGAGATTGCACTACTATATGCTCTTGGGCTCTCAGTCACAGTGGGCTACACTCCTAACAGGCTTCTGTGTTTCTATCAGGAAAAGAATATGGAAAGGAAAGAGAATACTGTATATTCTATATTCTCAGCATCAAAACTCCAAAGCCTCAGACCAGGGAAATCAGCTGGAGAAATAAGGATAATGGGGTCTCACAATTTACTGGATCAAACGGAGAAGGTAAGTGGTTTCTACTTGCATGTTAAGTCTTCAGAAATCCAGCATTCTAATATAATTACTGGCATTTTTGAATATGAATAGTATTATGCCAGGGTGATTATTGTTCTATCATAGTAAGTTCACCCCAACCCAAAATATGTTGACACTTCTGAATGAGATCAGAATTTTATTCATAATAAGAGAGTGAACTAATCTGACCACGCTTGGTGGTTTTTCCCCCTACAAATGAACTTTGGCAAGCAAAGTATTCTCTAGGCATTTTTCCCATTAGGATCATGATTGAAAAGTATGCATAACAGAGTGGATTGTTATTATACAAAAATTAACTAGACACAGTCGTCGGATGGGAGTGAGGTATAATTTTTGTAAGCAAATAAACATTGTTTGTGCCACTGGCATTATGTCTTCCAGAAGCAAGACATTATTGCCTGGTACCAGAAGTCATAAAATAATTTTAAAAGGAGGAAAACTCCAGCCCTTCTGAGTTTTTCCTCCTTCACTGCAAACGGCATTAATGTTTCCCTTTGAAGTTCCATTTGTCACAGTTCCACTTAGCTCTTTAGTCACACTTGCATTTTTTTTGTCAACTTCAGGACTAAAATAGGCACTCCTGTATTTGCACTTTATCACGTGTATCGTATGTAATGAGGTTTTTCTGGATGCACAGGGATTTTTTCAATATCACAAGGCAAATTTATACATGCGTTTCCTGTGAAGGTGGCTTTACCTTTCCCAAATCAAATGCTGCAAAATTATATTTTAATCAATATTTACACCTTAAACTCAAAATTGGTAGGTATGAGGTTTTTCTGCATTTCACTTTTCTTAGGCTTGCCTTCTTTGAGATAAAATCAGCTTCAGGAATCCCTTTCCGGTTTTCAGCCTTCCTTCCTCCATATTGGTCAAAATGATGGGGAGCTATTTGGTCCTATCTGCTGTTGACCCAGATTCAGATTGCTAGATTATATTATTATGGCTGGTCACAGTCAGCTATATGTTTAGCCTGGATTTGGCATTTTTATCCACCTACTGAATTCTTCCCAAGGACCTGGATAGACAGATGTTGCTTGATGATATTAAAGGTATCATCCTTTAAGGATGTTAAGCTGCTCCAAATAAAGCTGCTTTTTATAATTGACTAATGGTGATTTTGTCAGTGCTGACGGTATTCAAGAGGTGCCCCAGTTTTTAATTGAATATGTTTAACTAATTAGTGAAATTATGATAAATGGATTACTTTTAAAATAAGAGATAAGAATATAAATAACTGATGAATTAATAGAATGGTAATAATGAATTATTTAAGTCAATATGAAGAAATGACAAATGTAGGGATATTTAAGAATTGAAAATAAGACCCAGAAATAAGAAGTTTAATACATGAAATTGTAATAGTCGGAACATTTGGGTTAAGATACATATCTAATTGGTTTCTACTAATATGTTGAATTGTATTATTGGAATAGTTGATAAAAGAATCATGGGTGATTAGAATAAGAGAATTTAGGGAAATAATTGGGGATCGTATTACGTTATGTGAATTTAAATTTAGGGGTTCAAATTTTAAGGAGGGAAAAGAAAAATTGAACTATAATATGAAAAGAAGTTAAGATGAAGAGTAATATTGGTTTCTTAAAATTAGAGAGAAAAAATGATATGAGAAAAATTGAATGTATAAAATTGTGTAAAAGATGAACAAAAATCTGTACAAATTTAAGACCGGGCCAATATTCTGTTCAGAAAAAAATATATTTAGTTTAGTTTTAGTTTATTTGAATTTATATACCGCCCTTCTCCTTGCGGACTCAGGGCGGTGTACAGCCAATTAAGAATGAACATACAAAAGTTAAAATTTTCATAAAATAATAATATAAGTGGCCATAAAATTTAAAAACTAACTTCATATTTAAAATACAACTCTAAAATGCTAAAATGTTATAGGAATCACGCTAGGCCGGCGAGCTGAAAGAGATGGGTTTTTAAAGCCCGCCGAAAGGTTGGGAGGTCAGAGATTGTTCTTAACTCCGGAGGCAGATCATTCCAAAGGGTGGGTGCTGCCACAGAGAAGGCTCTCCCCCTGGGGGTCGCCAGCCGGCATTGTCTGGCTGACGGCACCCTGAGGAGGCCCTCTCTGTGGGAGCGAACCAGCCGGTGGGAGGCAATTGGCGGCAGAAGGCGGTCCCGTAAGTACCCTGGCCCTAAGCCATGGAGCGCTTTAAAGGTGATTACCAACACCTTGAAACGCACCCGAAAGTCCACCGGCAGCCAATGCAGCTCGCGCAGGAGAGGTGTCACGTGGGAGCATCCCGTCGCTCCCATAATCCCCCGCGCGGCCGCATTCTGCACCAGTTGGAGCCTCCGGGTGCACCCCAAGGGGAGCCCCATGTAGAGAGCATTACAGTAGTCCAGACGGGAAGTGACAAGAGCATGAGTGACCGTGCGTAGGGAGTCCCGATCTAGAAAGGGTCGCAGCTGGCGAATCAGGCGGACCTGATAAAAAGCCCCCCTGGCCACGGCCGTCATATGATCCTCTAAAGACAGCCGCAAGTCCAGGAGGACGCCCAAGTTGCGAACCCTTTCCGTGGGGGCCAATGACTCGCCCCCAATAACCAGCGATGGAGTCAGCTGGCTATATCGGGACGCCAGCAGCCACAGCCACTCGGTCTTGGAGGGGTTGAGTCGAAGCCTGTTTCTCCCCATCCAGACCCGCACAGCTTCAAGGCACTGGGACATCACTTCCACGGCATCGTTGGGGTGGTCTGGGGTGGAAATGTACAGCTGAGTATCATCAGCGTACTGATGGAACTCCACCCCAAAACCACGGATGATCTCACCCAGCGGCTTTACATAAATGTTGAACAGGAGGGGCGAGAGGACCGACCCTTGTGGCACCCCACATACCAGGCGCCTCGGGGTTGACCGCTGCCCCCCTGTCAACACAGATTGCGACCGGTTGGAGAGGTAGGAGGAGAACCACCGTAAAACGGTGCCCCCCACCCCCAGTCCCTCCAACCGGCGCAATATGATACCATGGTCGATGGTATCAAAAGCCGCTGAGAGGTCTAACAGCACCAGGATAGAGGAATACCCCCTACCCCGGGCCCTCCAGAGATCATCCACCAACGCGACCAATGCCGTTTCGGTGCTGTACCCAGACCTGAAGCCGGACTGGAGCGGGTCTAAATAGACGGCTTCATCCAGGTATCGGGGGAGCTGCCACGCCACCACACTCTCAACAACCTTCGCCAGGAAGGGAAGGTTGGAGACAGGACGGTAATTAGCTAAAACAGCTGGGTCCAGGGAGGGCTTCTTGAGGAGGGGCCTCACCACTGCCTCTTTCAAGGCAGGCGGAAGGACACCCTCACTCAAAGAGGCGTTTATAATCTCCTGGAGCCAGCCTCGTGTAACCTCCCGGGAGGCCAGCACCAACCAGGAGGGACACGGGTCCAGTAAACATGTGGTTGCGTTCAGTCTTCCCAGAATCCTGTCCACGTCCTCGGGAGCCACAGGATCGAACTCAGCCCAGATAACACTCTCAAGACCTGGCTCAGTCACCCCGTCTGAACCCACCCAGTCAGCGGCCAGATCGTCCCGAATCTGAGTTATTTTATCATCCAGATATTGAACAAAATCCTCAGCACGTCCCTGTAAGGGATCCTCCCGCGCTCCCGAATGGAGGAGGGAGTGGGTCACCCTAAACAGGGCGGCTGGGTGATTATCTGATGACGCGATAAGAGCGGCAAAGTAATTAGACTTGGCCGCTTTTATCGCCACTATGTAAGTCTTAATATGAGCTCTTACTAGTGTCAAGTCAGATTCGGAGCGGCTGGCCCTCCAACCACTCTCTAGGCATCTTTTCCGGCGCTTCATCTCCCTCAGCTCCTCGGTAAACCAAGGAGCTAAGTGGGTTCGGCACCGGGTCAGAGGCCGCAAAGGCACGACACGGTCCAAGGCCCCACCGGCCGCTCTATTCCAGGCAGCCACCAGGTCCTCGGCCGAGTTGTGTGTCAGTGTCTCAGGAAATGGCCCAAGCTCCGTCTGGAACCTATCAGGATCCATCAGGCACCTGGGGCGGAACCATCTGGTCGGTTCCGCCTCCCTGCGGTGAGGTGCAGCGGTCAGAAAGTCGAGCCGAAGGAGCGAGTGGTCAGTCCATGACAAGGGTTCTAAGCCTATATCCCCAATATCAAGATCACTCAACCACTGCCCAGAGACAAAAACTAAGTCCAGGGTGTGTCCACCAATGTGAGTTGGGCCCTGAATTACCTGGGTCAGGTCCATGGCCGTCATGGAAGCCATGAACTCCTGAGCTATCTCAGATGTTTCGCCGATAGATGGCAGATTGAAATCCCCCATGACCATAAGCCTGGGGGTGCCAATCACCACATCGGCTACAACATTGAGAAGCTCGGGCAGGGTCGTTGCCACGCGGCAGGGAGCCAGGTACGCGACTAACAAACCCATCTGCCCACCAGGACCCCACCTCACAAAGATGGACTCACACCCGGCTATCTGAGGAACAGTGGCCTCCCTCGGATCCAGACCTTCCTTAATAATAACCGCCACTCCCCCACCCCTACCCTGAGCTCTCGGCTGGTGAAATGCAAGGAAACCTGGCGGGCACATCTCCACGAGGGGAACCCCACCCTCGCGGCCCAACCAGGTCTCAGTAATACCGGCCAGGTCCGGTATTGTATGTTTATTTGTGTGTTCGAAAAATAAACTTTACAAAACTTTACAAAAAAAAGGTGCCCCAGTTATTTCTGGATTGCACCCAAGGTGCCAATCACTATTGATACTATCATTGCTTTCTTTTGATACAGTTGCTCTACTTCTGTTTGTGAATCTTCATATTTTGTGATTTTCTCCAGTTCTTTCTCTTTTATTCTGCTGTCTCCAAATCCTGCAGTGTTATAATTTTTGGTCCTCTATTTCATTCTTCTCTCACATCCAGCCCTTCTGAAAGTAGATCTTTTAAGGTTGCATGGGGAAAAAACAGGGACAATAAATTTACAGGTTAGAAAGTGAAACTTTGTGGAACTTTTCACCTAGAAAGAAAGAAAGGCCAAGGATTTTCTCTCTTTCTTTTTAGAAAAAGACAAAAAATCAACCAGCATTTCAGGATTCTACTATTGATAGGAAGAAAGCAAGGAGAACAAGGAAACATTTCAATCTTTCTCTGCTGAACCAGTTAAAAATGAAAACACTTTCATGGAAAGCAGACTAGCACAAGGGTCTAGAACAGGGGTGTCAAACTGGCAGTCCACGGGCTGGATGCATCACACGTAGGCCATGCCCACTCCAGCTCCGTGAATGGGGGAAATGTCATGAAACATCACGTGATGGCAACGTGACACAGTGAGTTTGACACCTGTGGTCTAGGACAACTCAGTGCAACCAACTCAGTGTAGCCAACTCACCATAGCCAACTCATTGCGCCAATTCATTGTGAGACCACTCACCACAGCCAACTTGTCGTGGGACAACTCGTCATAGGACAAGAAATGGTGGAATAGAATCATTTTTAAAAAATGGAAAAGGAGGGACAAAATGAAGTGTGAATGACAAAAAGTAAAATATTTTTTTAATTATTTTAAGTACTTAAATTGAATTGTTGATTGTCCCACAGTCAGTTACCCACAGTTAGTTGGTCACAGCGAGTTGTCCCACTGCAAATTGGCTGTGGTGAATTGGATGCAACGAGTTGGCCGTAGCAAGTTGGCCACACCAAATTGTCCCATTCCGCAGCATAAAATGGACATTGCAGGTAGAGAGGGAAGAGGAAACAGGATGTGTGTCCCCTGACAGCACATGTATCAGCCAATTCCTACAGAGCAGAGCAGACCAAGTGGACTGGAGCCAATTGAAGTGCCCCTGTGGTCATGAGTGTAGATGGGCTGCCAGCTGCCTAATTTTGATCATGTGACTACAGGGTGATGGGTGCTGCAACAGCCATAACTTTGGGGATTTGTCATAAATCAGATTACAGATTACCAGAGTTGGAAGGTCATCTAGTCCAAACCCTCCCCTCCCAAGCAGAAGACCCTATACCATCTCTGAGATTGGCAGTCCAATCTCTTCTTGAAAGTCTCCACAACTTCCGAAGGCAAGTTGTTCCATTGGCTGATTGTTCTCACTGTCAGAACATTTCTCTTTACTTCTAAGTTGAATCTCTCCTTGATCAGCTTCCATCTATTATTCTTTGTCTGGCCTTCGGGTGCTTTGGAAAATAGCTTGACCCCTGCTCTCTGTGGCAGCCCCTCAAATATTGGAACACTGCTATCAACACTCCTATCCCTTTGTTTGGCCTTGCCATAACTTTGTATGGGTGTTGAATGAATGGTCATAAATCCAGAACTATCTGCATGCACAAAAAAACAATTAATAAGTTCCATATACATTTTGAAAGTATTTTAAAAATCCACGCAGTAGAGAGCTATAAAATTAGCATATTGTTATTTTAAAAAGATTTGAGAAAATCAATTATCTTTACTTGGCACAAGACAATTTCCATATACAGTACTCATGACAATGTGTTTTCTTTGCCATCTGTTCCTAAGAGTACAAACAATAGAAAAACATTTTCATTCTTACATGAAAAGGAACATATTTTTAAGAAACATAGCTATAGTTTGGGCTTTCTTCCAGTGCCTTTGTTTGAATTTTTATTTTATCTCCTTCCTTGGTGCTATTCTGTAAGCAACTTAATTTCTCTGTCTTGGATTAGTTTTTCTAACTCCCTTCCTCCCTCCCTTTCTTTCCAATTGATTTTCTATCTTTATTTTGATTTTATTCTGTTAAAAATCAGAAACTGTTATTACTGAATAATTTAACTCTACATTATTTGAGGAACATTAATTCAAAATTTCAGACAAGTTGTAGCATATTAGCAGGGCCAACTGTACTTGTCTATATTGAAGTAGATTGCCAACCAGAAACACAACACTTTTCTGTCCTAAATTAAATTATTAGCTTTTGGCTATAATAGGATTTTTATCTGCCAGTAACTACAAATTACAGGAACAATATCTATTTCAAAAGTTGTAGTTGATTACAACAGATAAGAGGCATACCAAGAGAAAACATTCGGCTCATTTCAGATGCACCTAGGGAAATAATACTGAAAGTGACAAACCCAGTGGATTGCCACTGAGAATAGTAAGCAGCATCAAATATTAAGTACAATCCAGCAGTTAAGGTTCTCTCTGCTACGCATCAATATATTTGAAGTGAGTCGTTGGCAAAATCATCACTTTTCATTATTTTTGTTTAGATGTAAAGAAATTAAGCTGGTGGGTTTGGTGATGTCTCCGTCATCTTTAAATAAACAATTTTATTTAAGAGTTTGATGCACTTTTTCTGATTAACAAGTTTTATTACATATCATAAACTTTTGTGATAATCTGCAGCAGATTATCAAATAGTGTAGTTCATTTTTGGAAATTGTCATCAAGGCTTTTGTATATTTTGTTAACTAATTTTATATTTATGGGATTATCTGACATTAGGATTATAAAGGAATAATGTTTCATGCCTCAATCAATGAGGGTTCTTGGATCCTGGAAAACAGTCCATAAGAAGGCAGCAATGACTAAGTGAACCCAGTTTATCAGAAGATCCATATTCCAGGCTGCAAATAGTTACTCTATATCACTAACAACTTTGTCTTGGCCAGTCCACAGTTGTTCATTGTAAGATTTTAGACAAGGTAACAGATTCCTGCCTAGCCAACTAGTCCTTACCCAACCCACTAACCAGTTTGTCCCAGCCTGATGTCTCCAGATGTGTTGGACTAAAAGTCTAATTATCTTTAGCTTGCGTGAACTGTGATCAAGAAGAATGTTTAACATGGAGAGGTTGCCTCGGGAAGAGTACTGCTTGCTTCTCTCCATCATCATCCCTGTATGTTTGGGCAAAATTCTGCCTGTATTTGGCCACCCGTTGTATGAAGTAAGAACAAGCTTCTCCACATGTTCAACACTAAAAGAAGTTTTGCATTTTCTTTTTTTTTTTTAATCAAAGGTTCACATTTTCACAAATCTAGAGATCCACTCTCATTTTTATCATGAAAAAAAAATGTTTTCATGATATAAGCTGTTTCTCCCAAATTGAAGTCGTGAAGCAAAACCATGTGTCAAAATTTCATTTCCTTCATTACATATTGGAGTTAAGCACAAAACCGATATATGGAATCCTAGAGCTCCTTGTTTGCATGCAGATGTTTCATTACCCAATTAGATAATATCATCAGTGCTGCTAAGTGTGGGATTTGCTCCCTGTTTTTATACAGTAGGTTGCACTGCCACCATTGGTGGAGGTGTTGTTGTTTCTAATTGGTATATCCTTGATTAGGATATTGTTTTCTGCTTAATTGTTTGTCTGGTGTTATTATTACCTGCTTATCTGGATGGTGGCTGGTAAAGAGGATTGTTCTGGTCTTTTTGTTTCCTTCTTAGTTTTCTTATTGTCTTTTTTGAATGTTAAGTCTGATTTATCTGTGTTCATTGAGGACTGAGTTGTCTGAATGCCAACCTTCCAATAATTCTCTAGTGTTTTTGGATTTAGCTTGGTTAGGAGTTTTACGGTTACCCAGTTGGTACTATGATCGCATATATCCATGTGTTGTGAGATTAAGGAGTTTTTGTCATGTCTTTTGACTGCTAGTTGGTGTCTATGGATGGAATCTGCTGTTTTTCTGCCTGACTGTCCTACACAGTGGCTGTTATATTCCTTGCAATATATATTGTAGTAGATGATTTCTGTTTTTTCTTTGTGACCTTTGACTTACTTAGGATGTGTTGGAGAACATTAGCTGATTTGTTTGCTATGGTGCTGTCATGTGGTTTCAATAATCTTCTGGTTGTTTCTGAGATGCTTTGATTATATGGCAGTGTTATCATTTTCATGGTTTATATTGGGTTGAGTGACCAGGCACTTTTTAATAAAGTTGCATGGGTATCCATTTTATTGGAAGATGGTGTATAACAGTTTTCTTTTTCTGGTGTTCTGGGTTGCTGAAGTGTATTTGTGCTATTTGAATAATGTTCTTACACTGCTCCTCTTGTCAGAGATTGAGTTGTTACTTTGATACTGGAACACTTGGTTAGTATGGGTTGTTTTGTAATATATGATTGTTTTGCAAAGATAGATTCATATGGCTAAAATGGTGTTGGCAATTCATTTTTTAAAAATTTGCATTGTCCATTCTTGAAGAATTAGAAAAATGTAAATATCTTAGCACTGAATATTGTTCAACAAAAAAGCTCAAATATATTGAGAAACATTGTATAGTAATTACATATTTTCCAGTGCATAACACCCAGAGGACATATAAGAAGAATTATATTACAGAATTTCAATAATAGGCTAGAATGAATTTTTAACATTCCACCATTATAAAGAGCAGTGTTATTCCTTCCAAAAGCGCAATGATTTATGTTATTAATATTAAATGTAATATGAAAAGATCCCCTTACTATCTATAAATGCTGACCAACTTTTAGAGATATAAAATAACTAAATTATAAGGCATAAAATATTTTGGCTCAAACAACTATAGGCCTTTGTTTCTGAACCTTTTTTTCTCTTACAAAAACATTCCTTTAAGTTATGTCTCCAGAGTGTGAAATGTCTTCAGAAAGTCAAATATTTCACACGTGTTTGAAATGGTTTCTTATTATTCCTTATTGCTTCTTCAGTTCTGTCAATATGTTACATTTTATACAAAATGCTAAAGTGGAATTGGGATGCTTCCAGACAGACAACTACAGTACCAAACAAAAGACATTACATTCTGTCTTTCCTTTTTAACATTTTTCACTGGTGATAAGAATGATGGAAGCATTGGAAGGAAATAAGGAAAGGAAAATTACAGTGTCAGGACCTCCTACAAAATTCCATAAATGGCCTCCTGCAATATTATTGAGGCAAGATAATTGTTGAGTTAAAAACCCCAAATTGTCCATAACTGCAGCCTATGAGCCTAAGAAAATAGCCAGGCAATTCTGATTCAGCTCTTTTGATATCCTAGTTTTAGCATAAAAGGAGATGTGTCACAGCAGGTAAAGACAGGGATGTAACACGGGATATGCTTAAAGATCCTGAAGACATCCTACACAAAAAAGGTTGATGGCAATTCTACCACTTTCTATTGGTGTCCTGATTGGGGGGTGGGAATGTTCGATATAGCAAAGGCAAGACACTCCACTGCTGGAGGGAAATGACAAGATGTCTCTCTTATTCCTGATTTGGATTGTCAGTTGAAACTTCCTTCAGTACCATTCCATCTTCCCACCAACGTTGCCTGTGCCAGTAATCAGACATCCTGACGAAAGCAGATCCCTAATGACAGACAGGATCTCATTTAACAAAGGTAGCCAATATGGGTAAAGTTATGCAGATATGCCATTCCCAACTGTTCAGGGAGTTATAAAGAAGAGCTAGCATTTTGAGCTCTGCTCATGAAAAAAAATAAGCTGCCAGTGCAGTTTAATAAAACATAACTAAGTGCCAGAACTGTGTTCATGTATCAGCTCAGCAAGAATTTGTGTGCCACTGAAATAAAAGGCAATAATTTCTGACAATGACTGTACAGATCATAATCAGCAGTTCCTCAAGTACTGGTTTTCTCAGTGAATTTCCTCAAAATAACTCACATCAGGGAATTGGGGTCATGGGATCAAAGACCCAAAAGCCATATGTTTTGGAGCAGTGGTAGGTTTCAAAATTTTTTACTACCAGTTCTGTGGGTTTGGCTTGGGGGGGGGGGCTTGGTTGGTGTAGCAGGGGAAGGATACTGTAAAATCTCCATTCCTTCCCCAATCCAGGGGAAGGTTACTGCAACATCTCCATTTCCTCCCGATCAGCTGAGATTTGGGAGGCAGAGAATAGATGGAGGCGGGGCCAGTCAGAATTTTTACTACCGGTTCTCCGAACGACTCAAAATTTCCGCTACCAGTTCTCCAGAACCTGCTGAAACCCACCTCTGTTTTGGAGTCTTTTAACTGGGCTTGGAAAATAGTGCTAGAAAGCAAAGTTAAATACTTATTCTCTAAGCTCCACGACCCAACTAACACATTCACTTAATGCCTGCTTCCATCAATTAATACTGCTTTCAAATTATCCTCCACCATTCTTTTGAACTTTTTTTATGCCTTTGAGTCAATCTTGTCTGGAGAAGTCCCCACAATTTTCTTGGCAAGATTTCAGAAGTGGTTTGCCATTGCCTCCATTCTAGGACTGAAAGAGAGTGACCAATCCATGGTCACCCAGTTGGCTTTGTGCCTTAGAAAGAATTAGAAGTCACAATCTCTGGGTTTCTAACCTGGGTATCTAGCCAGGTAATGGTGCATAGAAACATCCATTAAATAATTCCAATGGTTTGGCATTGCACTATTAGATGTAAATAAAAATTCAACAACAGTATGTTTTAAGTTTGCATTAATGAGACCAATCTGTTATTAAAATTAGCTCGTTATACATTTGTGCATATGTTAATTCCATTGACAGAATTACATAGTAGTTAGGCACCAAGAAGCAGTCATTTCCCAAATAAATAAGTGAAATGAACTTCAGGAAGGCTGATTCTATCATTGTAGTTCATAGGAGCGTGACCTAACATTTGAGGATAGTGGAAGTTTTCTCTGATTAAGTTGGAAATCTGAATACTGTATTCCATTTATTTTGAAAACTACTGGATAAAATCAGTACATACACAAAAGTCCATTGCCATGTCTAACTACACTTAAAGAGGCATCATCATAGCTCAGAACTGATATTATATTTATAATTCTAAATATTGGAAAAACTGAAAACTGACTTTGGTTTTACCCCTCCCCCTTTATAAATTTTCTCTAGACAAAATTTAGGGATAGTTAGGGAGAAGCAGGATTCAGTTGCATTTAAGAGAGAGGGAGGGAGGGAGGGAAGGAAGGAGAGAGAGAGAGGAGGTGGGAGGAAGGCTATTGAGCCTATTAACCTGAGACAGTTTCTCAGAAATAATCTAACAGCAGGGAGTAGGGAATCTTTTTTTTTTTAAATAATCAGTGAAGCAAAAAAAAAAAAACCTCTTGACCAAGCTATTTCCATTTAAACAAAGACCCAACTTGGGGGTGGGGGGAGAGAAAGAGAGAGAGAAAGAGAGAAAAGAAACACAGTTTTCTTTTAATGCTAATATTCTTCTGATCTTTCCAAAGTTGTATTTTTAATGCCATCTTTTTTCCCCACTGCTCTAAGAAACTCCTATCTTGAAAGGAGTCTGACCTGAGTTAGATTTTCATTCCTGTGAACAGTATCCCATAATGCCTTTTACTTTCAACCCCACAGACTTTTGGGATTAAAATTGGTTCATTGTAATAATTCATGCATCACTGCTTCCTACTCCAAATGCTGATATTTTCATTTAATGTATGGTAAGAACCATACTTTTAGACTCTTTAAAATTGTCCCAATAGCTTCACCAGCTTACAAGACGTAAGATCCCTTTTGTGGCATTCCTAGTGGTCTCTTGTGTTATTCAAGTGCCTATAAAACTTTTGTGCTATCACTGTCGTGAAACACAATCCAACAATACCCTGGATTTATAGAGAACCCAATCCCTGGTGCTTCCAAGCCTTCAGAGAGAGGCATTCATTGACACAAAGAGAAACCCTGCTCCCAGCGTGCAGGCTGGTATATATGTCTACCAGACTTGAACTTGCTAATAATATCACTTTAAGTGTAAAATGATTCTCCCAAGGAGTCAAAATGACTGTAGTTCTCTGGAAAGCTTAAAAATAAAGATTCCTTAATTACTGATGGAACTCTGCTCTAAGAAGCCACAATATCGAAATTAGGTTTACAGGGTGAATATCAGTAGTGGGTTGCTCCCGGTTCTGCCTGGTTCTTGCAAACCAGTAGTAAAAGCAGCGGGAGGCTCCGTCCACCCTCCTGGATGTCATAATGGACAATTTGTGCATGCGCAGAAGCTTCTGCACATGAGCAGAAGTGCACACACGAGCGCTCCCATTGCAAACCAGTAGTAAAGGTAAGTAGAACCCACCCTAGTGAATATACCCTATACAGTATAAAACTTGTGATAGTTTGGGATTGATTTCAAATTCTAAAATATTAGTAATGGACATTCTCAGAGGAGGCCAGGCACACTTTTCATTTTGTTTTGCTTTATATTTTATTTTATTATTTTATTTTATTTTAATGCCATACCAAAACTCCCTGTGTGGATAACAATCTCATCATAGAGTATAACTTAAGTAAAAGAAAATATTTGTTTGGGGTTTTTTGTTTATTTAATCTAGTAGGCCATCTACTGTAATTCCAAAAACCTCAGTGGCATACAATATTAAAAGCAATAGAAACCAATCAAAAATGAGAAAACTGCAATACACTTCCCGGGGAAAATATATTCAGCTAATATATTGTATTTTATATATTCATTTATATATCAATATATTTTAATTGAAATGTTTTAAATTATGGGCCAAAATTTTATTTAATTACTTTTAAAATTATTTTAACTTTTGTACAAATGTTTTTACTTTGGCTGTTCACCGCCCTGAGTCCGAAAGGAGAAGGGGGGTATATAAATCTAATAAAAGATAAAGAAAGATAATATCTGAAAATCTTGCCACAACTCTAAACCAAGACCTGAGGCAAAAACCGAGGTTTTCAAAGACTTTAAAAAGATAATGTGTGTGTGTGTTTGGGAATATACAGATCTCAGAGGCTATTCTAGAGGGCAGCTCTGGCAGAGAAGGCCGATTTCCTGGGTTCTCTCAGGTGACATTATTTTATTGAGGGGGTCTGCAGCATGCCCAGTTTGCCTGATTGTATAGGGTGGGCAGAAACTGTCCAAAATGAGCAATCCCTCATAAAACCAGAACCTATGCCATGAAAAGGGACACAGTGGCTCAGTGGTTAAGACTCTGAGCTTGTCAATTGAAAGGTCGGCAGTTCAACGGTTCAAATCCCTAGTGCCGTGTAACGGGGTGAGCTCCCGTTATTTGTCCCAGCTTCTATCAAAAGTTCTACGTAGCAGTTCGGAAGCACATAAAAAACCACCTTCCTTTGGTGGGAAGGTAACAGCGTTCCGTGCGCCTTTGGCATTTAGTCATGCCGGCCACATGACCATGGAGACATCTTCGGACAGTGCTGGCTTTGTAACGGAGATGAGCACCACCCCCTAGAGTCAGGAACAACTAGCACATATGTGTGAGGGGTACCTTTATGCCATGGAAGGCTTATTTATAGCTGGTAAACAATGCCTTGAATTGCACCTGGAAGCTAACTGGCAACCAGTGCAGTTTGTAGGCCAACAGTGTTATATGGCCATATTAAAGTATATGTATGATTGCCTGCATCACTGCATGCTGGATTACTGCAACATCTTCCTGGAAAGTCCTATAATAGTGTGCATAGCAGTTGTCCATTCAGAAAGTGACTAGGTTATGAATGACCTTCTGGAGGTCATTCCTGGTCCAAAAAAATGGACACAAATGGAATACCAAATAAATCTATGCAAATCTCTCATGTTCATAGCTGCCATCCACTCTATGAGTAAAAGCTGCAAGTCCAGGAAATCTCCAAGTTGCAGACTAGTCCCAAATGGAGAAATGTTACAGGACAACAGATATACAATTTCCAAAACCAGGGGATCCAAAAATCTTCTCAGTAGGCACAAATAGGATTCCAGACTAAATAACTCAGAGAATACACATCAGTAGAACCTTTCTATAAAACCAGGAGGGTGTTTCTCTACATAGATATTAAGGATAAATATGGTCCCAAAGGTTAATGTACTGAGATAGCTCTAAGTGCATGGAAATAGATGCTTTGAACAAAAGTGTCTCTTCATACATAACAGCAGTGTCACTAACATAAAGCTTTAATCTTCTCACATGTTCTTCTGCCCTATTATAAAATCGGTGTCAAGTGGGAAAATGTAAGTAGGTGAATCTTCACTGACTTGGAAAATATTCAGCTTCTTCTACGTAAAAGAGTAACAATAGAAGTTTTATTGTCACGGATCTTAACCAATCCATCAGTTTGTTGCTACTTTGACAGCCTTTTAAGGAAATGGGTTGTGAAATGAGATCTCTCTTTAATAGACTAGGAGTGCATTTTTTTTCATCCAAAATGGCAGTTTCAGTACTAGCAGAAAAGAAAGTTAGAGGAAAGTGCCATGGGGAAAACTGGTTACTTCTTTTAACTTCCTTGTTTTGTCACAGAACTGCCTTAAAGTTGATTAACATGCCACGTGTTCAGATTGGTAATTTGGCTGCTGCTAGCATTCATTAGAACATTTAAAACCAGAATGTTGGACTGCCATGTTGGCTAAGAATATTGGGAACTGAAATCTAGCACAACCCAGTGGAGGAGGGCTGGTTTAAAGATAGTACGATCTGTGTTCAATCTAACAGAATTAGAAATTTAAGGAATCAAATGTAGCATGTTCCTCACTGGCTTTGCTAGATACACATTAGGAAACCAGTTGAATTATAAACTACTATAGGAGGTTTTTCATTTCTTGAAGGATCTGCAGGCAGGACAAGAAGCAATGAATGGAAACTAATCAAGGAGAGAAACAACCTAGAACTAAGGAGAAATATCCTGACAGTGAGAATAATCAACCAGTGAAACAGCTTCCCTTCAGAAGTTGTAGGTGCTCTATCGCTGCGGACTATTAAGAAGAGATTAGACAACCACTTGTCAAAAATCATATAGGGTCTCCTGCGTGAGTGGGGGTTGGACTAGAAGACCTCCAAGGTCGCTTCCAATGTTATTCTGTTATTATTAATAGGGATTAATATTCTTGTATATGATTGCTTTTCTCTATCCCAATATTTTTTGTAGCATGGATCTTTTATCTCCACGTTGCCAATGATCACCCAACGCAGAGATTCAAGATTGAAATGTGTTTTGGACATTCCTCTGCTCTCCAGATTTTTTTAAAAAGTGAGCCTACACAGTCAGTTTTTTAAAAACATTCAAAGTCAAAACAGGAATAATCTACACAATACTCCCCAAATATGGTGTCCTCCAAAGGTGTTGTATGACTACAAAATCCCTACTACTCAGCATAATATCAAGAATTTACGGATCTCTCATACCAATCAAGAGGATATTAGATTCTAAAAAGTTGGTCTTAGTGAAAACATTCAAGCAAGTGCATTTTTTTCTTTTTATGTTATTTTTAAGTTTAATTGTGATTTTAATGGTTTTTATGTGTTTTGATTTTGTATGTTTGGCTTTTATTATGTACATACACTGTCCAGAATCACTATAAGTGATGGTCAGCAGTTATACAAATATTATATATATATATATTGTTTATTGTCTACTATTGACTTGAATATGGTCAGTTGATAACAAAGAAAAGACATGCCAGAATGGCTGCTACATTTGATCTAATGGGATCATAATCACAACAAAGGTTTTAGCTTCCTTTTTACTTCCCTTAGCTTATGTTAAGCTTTTGTTTCTCTTCAAATGCACCTTACCTCAATCCAAAATACAAATATTTGTAACCGCTGGAGTTCACGCCATATTTCCTTTAAGTAATCTTGCTGAAAAGCTCATTTTGGAGGTGTTATTTTTTCCTGCCTCAATGTTATAAAGAGAGATTAATTCCTTGGCAACAAACCTTAACGGAAGATAGTGGCCCCATGTACTTTTCCTTTTCAAATTACGTTATTGATCCTAAATAGAAAACCAGCTGTTTCTCCCTCTGCAATTTTAAAATAAAAGATTAGATTATTATTGACTCTGAACAAGTGTTTATCTTGTTCTGCCATTGCCTGATTGCCAGACAAAATGATTTGGAAAGAGCGGGAGGATTTTCAGTAAACATTGCATAAGCTGTGTGATTATCTCCAAAGTGATAGGCTGCCAGTTTTAATTTACCATCAGACATTTTCCTTAGCTTTGTTCAGTTTGAACTTCAACAACTCAATAAGTTATTGAATAATAAGATAGAGATAAAAGTCCTTTTACAGATACAGCTGTACCTGATCTTCAACAATAATACTTCCTAATCCAATCCTGGTTTTACTGAAACCAGTGCCAGCATTAGCTCATTTAAAATCTACCAGCTCTCATTCTTTCCAAACTTTAAAGTATATCTATAAATTTGACAGAAAACTTAACTCTACTGATCGATCTCTATTTTGTTTTATTCTTAACTAATCATTATAGTTCAGATGCTTTGGGTAAAATATAAAAGGAGGGGTTTGCCACAAAATGTTGAATCTGCTATTTCTGGAGAAAGGCAGGAACTCTGAGAGGTATGCTTACAAATGCAGGTAGTCTTCAATTTATAACAATTCATTTAGTGACCATAGAAAGTTACAGCAGCACTGAAAAAAGTGACTCACCTTTCTACTTGATTAAGAGCATCCCTTTGCTAACACTGGGCAACAAAGATTTTGCTTCATGATACCTTTGGGTGTACCTTATGCATTTCTCACTGCTAATCAAAATTAGGAGAAGTAATCTAATTTAATCTAACACATCATTTTATAGAAATCTTCTGTTTTTACACAATGGCAAGGTACACCCTTCAGTATTGCTGCATACATGAAAGAAACACAGTGGTGAAATCCAATTTTTTTTACTACCGGTTCTGTAGGCGTGGCTTGATGGGTGTGGTGTGCTGTGGCTTGGTGGGCATGGCTTGGGAAGGATACTGCAAAATCTCCATTCCCACCCCACTCCTGGGGGAAGGATATTGCAAAATCTTCATTTCCACTCCACTTTGGGGCCAGCCAGAGGTGGTATTTGCCGGTTCTCAAACTACTCAAAATTTCCGCTACCGGTTCTCTGAACTGCTCAAAATTTCCGCTACCGGTTCCCCAGAACTTGTCAGAACCTGCTGGATTTCACCCCTGAAGAAACATATGAAAGAAACATATGTTGGTGGCTATGCTGCACACATGAAAGAAACATACCAGTATGTTGAGTATGTTTGTTGTTGAATCACATCCAGAATACCAAGTACAACTGGAATATCTGTGGAGAACTATTGCAATAGTCCCCAACCTTTCCGGCTTTGCAGATGATGGTGGTGGGGAGAGGGAATGGTTCTGTGTGAACAGTGGCCGAGCATGTGTGCACGCAGCTCCATTTGTCCGAGCAGGAGCATGCGCACCCACTGCTCACATAAATAGAGCTGTGCATGCACTTACCTCCATTTCCATGGCCCAGTTCTGAATGGGCTGCAGCCCATTACTGGGCCATGAACTGCTCTACTGCTCTACTGCTTGGAGTGTAGCTCTGATATATATCAAGCACTGTTGTTACATGTACGAATGGGACAGCCGTACAAGAGAGTCACATTACATTGTAAAGAAATGGACACTGTGAAAGAATTTGGATCAGGATGGAAGAATGTGGCACATGAACCACTTGTTGACCCTTCACATAAAACTCAGTCTGATGCAGTGGTGGGTTCCTCCCAGTTCGGCCCGATTCCACCGAGCTGGTAGCGGTGATGATATGACATCACCAAACTGGTTCTGCCCCCCACCCCCATGCCCCCCCACCCCCGCATTATTCTTACCTTTTATTTGGTCCCACTCCCTATCTATTACTGCCTCCTGAGTCCCAGCTGATGGCTAGAGGAAAAAAACTGTTTAAACTCTTGCTGCAGGGCTTCAAAGGGCCGCCCTACAGCTGATCAGTGTTAAAAGAAAACAAATGAGTAGACCAGTGCCTGCAAAAATAAATGGGTAGACCGGTGCCTTCAAAAATAAATGGGTAGACCAGTGCCTGCAAAAATAAATGGGTAGATCAGTACAGCTCTGCAAGCAGTTAAAAGCCTGGTAGACCAGTACCCCTGCTAAATCCTAAATAATTGTCACATGACTACCAAGCCACGCCCACAAAATAAGCCACGCCCACAGAACCGGTAGTAAAAAATTTAGAACCCACCTCTGGTCAGATGAAAAAAATTTGTGAGACTGATGAACAAGGAAAGTGAACGGTTTTTGTTATTTGAAACAGATGTTTTCAATAATAACTGATGCCAAGATTAAGGAAGGAATTTTTGTTTGTCCACAGATCAGACACGTCATCAATGACAAGCCGATTGAAGATCTGCTAGTGGAGGGCCAGTGAAAATCACTTGGAAAGCATTCAAGGATGTCATTGAAAATTTTCTTGGCAACCGCAGAGCATCAAACTCCATTCAGCTGATTGGCAACCTTCTTATAGCACACAAGACCATGAAGTGCAACATGTCACTGAAGATTCATTTTCTGCATTCACATTTGTAACATATACTTCTGTTAAGCAGAGAGCTGAGGTTTCTTAGGAGGCAGTTCTTCATTCCAGGTAATGTATCCAGAGCAGAATGAAGAGACTCAGCTGCAGGCTTTGGAATAGTTCCCAAAGAAAGCAGATGCTGATCCAACACTTCTGAGCTTAGCCAAACTCATCCATATATTCTCAAATGGAATCAGGCTCTTGTCAGGGTCTGGCTTCAAGGATGAGATTGCTGGCAATTTGATTTAAAGCCTTGCACAAAAGACTTTTGAACTGTTTCAAGTGATGCTTAGAAATCCCAATTGTAGCTCAGGATTGAGCTATGGAGTCCTTAGTGTTCTCTGAGCTTGGCTGTTGGCTTGCAGTCATTTTATTACCCAATAAGTAACATCATCAGTGCTTAGAGGTCTCTGTGATAATACATTGTGATGTGTCTCCATTGTCACTATTCTGACAGTTCAAAGCCTATTATCATCATATATATTCAGTGTGTGTGTGTGTGTGTGTGTGTGTGTGTGTGTGTGTATTCCATATAGTAATATCTATCTTTCTTCCTAATTCTTGCACACTACTTAATGCAGGTCACAACTAGTGCATTCAGTTAAAAATATATTAAACGCATATGCTTCTAATAAAACAACCCTTTTTGTCTTTCAGCACAGCAAAAACCTACCAAAATAAAAAATGTCTTTACTATTCAGCTGAAATTGAACTAAGAGGGACTGATCCATATTTCAAAGGGCAAAACTGGCACTGTTTTAAAAAGTGAGAGCAGTGAACCTTCCCTTTTGATTTTAAGAAACAGAAATTGGTTTGTGAAAAGATATCTATGGATAGAAGCAATTTAGAATCGGAAAGATAATACTTCAGGCTTTCAATTATGTCCAACAGTAAACCAGCAACCAATATCAACATCGTTTAAGAAACATAGCTTGTCCATATAGGACAATTAATTGTCTTTTGCTGCCTTCTGGACTTGCTGAAGCTCAAAAACAGCCACATCGTTATTCTATTCTTGATCTGGCTGATTTCCAATCTTATTATTATAACTTCAAGTCCTACTTATTCTGACACTATGAAACTTATTGGTCAAAGAGCTGCTAAAAATATCCTGGATCATAACAGAAAGGACTGTATGTAGAAACACATCTCTTACAACAATTTAAGTTATATTTGCATTTTTCCCTCTGCTGTTTCTGACAGAGATCAAGTGATGTTTCCCCAAGAAGCCTAGATTTTGTTTAATAGAACAAAAATCACCCAGGGCTTTGCTCCTTTCAAGTTTAAGATCATAATATGAATAGACATTGCTAACTGACAATCATGACAACTAAGTATATTAGTGGGATATGCTCTCAGATTTCCCAAGGGTGACAGGGACAATGAGAAGCTCAGTGATTAACATATTGTATGAAGTAATTTCATGCTCATAGGAGATCTGCTGGGCAGGTTTGTAAAACAAATTAGTTATTTATGATCAGATAAGAACTGCTGTGTTCCAGATTGGGATTCAAGGAGGAGATATAATATCTGACTACCTCTTCAAAGAGATCATGGAATGTTATCTAATCCAGATTCTGGTTAGCTTTTATCTGTATCCAAGGCTCTAAAGTTTAATACTTCCACCCAGCATTCAGGTTTTTTTTTCTAAGAAGCCTGCTCTTCGGATTTGTGGAATACTTTTATGTACCACAGGGAGTGAGAACAGGGTTGGTTTTAAAAAGAACAATGCTTTTCTCTGGACAACCTGGTAATATTTCTCTCCAAGGATTACCAGCTACCTTAAGCAACAGCAGCAGATGTTACAGTGTAAACTACTTTAAATGAAACTTGAGCCTATGCAGAGCAAGCCCTCTCTTCTCCCTTATTTAGTTATGCCCACAACTGCTATGCACTACGGTTCACAACTCATGATTCAGAGAGTAACTATGCACTATCAAAAACATGGACCACTACTAAATATGACAGGCCTGTAATAAGTTTTCTGGGCTTCAATACTATATGTCCACATACTCATGTGTGTACTTGATGACAATTTTGCTAGGCATTTTCCCTGCTCTGTACCAGCGCTTGATATGGAGTCAAACTTTAATGCAGACAAAGACCAAAGTGGCAGGTGAAGTGATGAGGTGCTCCCAGCTGGGAACTGAGAAGAGGCTTGAAGCTTGAATATCACTATTTTGTCAACCATCTCAGAATAAGGAATATAAGGGATATATTTGTCCATTGCTGGATCAGTTGCAAAGAAACCACCAATAAGGTTAAGATCTGTTTGGCCCCAATAAAGTATAAATGACTGCTGAAATTTCATAGTTTTGTTCCGTTACTGTTAATTTTTTTCCTCCCCTTTCCTGGTTAAAAGTCTGTAGAAATTCTCAGTCATCCAGGTCATGATTGTCCCAAAGGTGCTTTTTCCAGGAGGCAACTGGACTTCCTTATTGATTCTTTTGAAGACGTTTCACTTCTCATCCAAGAAGCTTCTTCAGCTCTGACAAAAGGTTTCCTGGTTACATTTGTCTTATTATTTAGACCATTTATGCCAACGGAGGCTACCAAAAGAATAAAGCACTTCTCCTACTTGTTTGTCCCTATAAAATTCCTTTGAAAAGTAGAGCTATGCCTGTATGTGTAACACACCAAACATACCAACTGTGCTTGCATTAAGATCCCTTAATGGAGTACAGGACTAACTTCTTATACATGGCACAATGAAATAATGCAGAATAGCTTTCTATGTAGAAAAAAATAATGTGCTAAAATTAAGCAGTCTTAATAATCAGCAAGAAAAAGGTTCTCCTTTCTTGGAAAATTGGTGGTCCAGAAAGGCAATGTATTCCCTTTCCTTAAGTTTCACAATGAAATACTAGTGTTTTTTTTATTTTGCAAAGATGCATTGCGCTGTTTTCAGAACAAATGGCCCATGAAAAGATGTCAGCATAATGGTTGGCGCAATCTATTATACTTCGTACTGTATACATAGTATGTCGAGTGTCTCTCCACCCCTTGTCAATTTTATGGACAACTCTGTTTTCTAGTTAAACCAATGTCAGTGCCTTTAAGGAGAACTGTAGTAATCTTCTCAGAATGCCATGTATTCAATTGACAAGCCAGAATTGGGGAAAAGGCTAGATGTAAATTTATACTGAAAGCAAGACACAACCATAATTTTCAGCTGCTGAAAATTTTACACTACAGAAGCATTAAAAAAAAAGTTTTCCTTCTTTGGATGGCAATATAATCCTAACGCTATTACTTTTCAGGTAACCAATATTATATACTGTAAATGCAGAGAAAGAATAAGAAATAGTAAGCCAAGGAAATTAAAGTTGTGAGATAAAAAGAAAGCCAAGTATTATAAATCTAATTTATAGGTCGTCCTCAGCTCGATTTATGACCACAGTTGGAATCAATGCAGCTGTTAAGTGAGTTGTGGCCGGTTTAATGACTTTTGCCATGCTTGCTAAGAAATCATTGCAGTTAAGTAAATTGTGTGGCCATTAATTGAATCCATTCTCCCCCCCCCCCCACCGCCAATTTGACTCTGTTTGTTGGAAGACAGCTGGGAAGGTTGCAGATGGCAATCACATGACCTCAGGTCAGGGCAACCATCCTAAACATTCTGGTTGCCAAGCATCCAAATTTTTATCACATGACCATGGGGATGCTGCAATGATCATAACAGCAAGGATCGCTTGGTTATAAGTCACATTTTTCAATGATGCTGTTGTTGTGACCCAGGCCCAAGTAGGTATTATCAGACCCAATCAGTTCGAAAACAAACAGACTTTATTAGAACAGCTGAGAATTAACTCATTCTCAGAGTAGTCCAAATTAATTCAAAACAAATTCTTCATAACACAATTCTTCAGACTTATCACCAACCTTGGTCTAATTAGGCAACCTGCCAAAGGCTTTTCTTGGCAAAAGTTCAGAAGCAGAAGATGCCGACAAGAAATAAATGCAGCAAGACAAGAAACAAATCTATCAACGTTGTTTTCCAACAAAGAGCCCAAGAGCCGTTGCTGGTTTTTTAAGCCTTATGGGAGGGGCCAATTATCTCTTGGCCTGACTCCCGAGTCATCCTTTTTGCTGCTCTTGCCTTCTGGCAGCTCTGTGCATGCGTGCACTAGGAAAGGATCCTCCTGTTCCTCTGCCTCTCTGCTGTCAGTCTCTGGAGGCTCCAGAATCCGCACATCACTCTCAGATGGCCCTGGCCCCATGTCTGCCTCCAACGCAGAGCCCTCATCTGGGCCTTCCCCAGCCACCAGGACTGGCCCATGTTCTTCCTCAGCCTCCTCACTGTCTGACTCTGCTACCAGCTCTGCAGGCTGCTGGAGGACCACAACAGCTATAACTTCAAATAGCCACTGAAGTAATGGTTGTTAAGTCCAGAACTACCTGTTAGTATTGATTACTCATTAGTATTGATTACTCATTTTTATTGGCATTCACATCGCCCACTCATTCTTGACTCTACTCATGCTTATCGCACATCAGGGATGAAATGCTACTGGTTTGCTCTGGTTCGGGTGAACCAGTAGTAATAAAAACTACCAGTTCAGGTGAAACTGGTAGTTAAAAAAGCTACTGGTTCCTCTGAACCGGTATTTCCGACAATCAGCTGTGCAGCGGGGTTTAGCTTTGCTAGAAAGCAGGAAATCCTGCTTTCTAGCAAAGCTAAATCGCGCGCCACAGCTCATCCCCCCTTGCTTCTACTTACCTTCCCAAGCCTCCTTTTGGTGTGTGCTGTGCACATGCACAGCGTGTATTTGGTGCGTACTGCAGTGCACATTTGGTGCACAGCACGCATGCACAGCCAGCAAACCAATAGCAAACCGGTTCAGATTTCACTACTGCACACATACTTCTTAACTATCTCCTTCCCCTGGAGTTTAACTTAATTTTATATTTATCATACCCAGGTCACTTCCTCATAAGAATAAGTAGCATATAAGTAGCATGCTGTAATCCATAGCCATTTTTTCCTTTCAAAATACATTCATTCTTTGAACCAGACCACATTCTACCCAATGTCTATTTTTAGCAATAGATTTTATAGCAAAATACACAAAATTATCTACTTGCTATACTTTTTCACCATTTCTATACAATTTGCAATCATTCATTCCATTTCTATTTTCTGAGACACAGCTTACCTTGGTTTTTGAGACATTCCTTTTCAGATGCATACCATTCATTGCATCATATAATTTTTCTAACATTCACTGCAAATCATTTATGTTTTCAGCAAACAACAAAGAATTATCTGCATGCAAAAATACAGATACATTTGTGTCTTCAGCCAACATACAAGCATTCCTTATGTAGTTATTCATAAATGCATTAAACAATAAGAAAATGGGCGTTGGTCTTACCTGATACGCCCGTTCTCGATGAAGCGCCCACAGCAGTCAGGATTGGGTTATGGCAGGTCTGGTATCCAATTAGACCGAGCCTACTGAACTTTTCTGGCACCTCCCCTTCCTGTTAGTCCAGTTTGGAGGCGAGTTCGTTCAATAGACTGAGGTGTCTGCAGATAAATAAGGAGAGAATGAGAGTCCACCCACCCCCACGGATCCCAGTACGGCCCAGGGCGGGGCTGACTGCTGTGGGTGCTTCATCGAGAACGGGCGTATCAGGTAAGACCAACGCCCATTCTCCGCCCTAGCGCCCACAGCAGTCAGGATTGGGACATACCAAAGCTTGGTGTCTCCTAGGGCGGGAAAGGCCGGACTCTCTGGAGAACTCTCCTGCCGAATGCTGCATCCGCCGATGCATAGGAGTCGAGGCGATAGTGCCGGACGAATGGAGTCACCGATGCCCACGTAGCTGCCCGGCAGACTTCCTCCACCGATGCTTGTGTGGCCCAAGCTGCGGAAGTGGATGCGCTCCTGGTGGAGTGAGCGGTGATGTTGCGCGGGGCCGGAAGAGATTGTGACTCGTAAGCGGATGCGATGGTAGCCCTCAACCAACGGCCTATTGTGACTGAAGAAACTCTCGCACCCATCGAAGATGGTTGAAAGGACAGAAACAGGGCTTCCGATCGACGAAATGAAGAGGTACGAGACAGGTAAATACGGAGAGCCCGTCGGACGTCCAGCTTGTGCCAAACCGCCTCCTGATGACATCTGGGAGCAGGACAGAAGTCCGGGAGGATGATCTCTTGTGCCCGATGGAAAGTGGCGTTGACCTTGGGGATGAAGGCGGGGTCGAGTCTGAGGACTACCCTGTCCGTGTGGAAGATGCATAGGTCAGCACGAACCGACAAGGCCGCCAGCTCGGAAATCCGATGGGCGGAAGTGATAGCGACTAGGAAAGAGACTTTGAAGGAAAGATATTTTAGGCTGACCGTGCGGAGAGGCTCGAAGGGAGCAGCGGTTAAGGCTTGTAGAACTTTGTTGAGGTCCCATGTAGGGAACCGGTGGATCACGGGGGGCCGGAGATTGGTAGCGCCTCGTAGAAAAGAACGAACCAGTGGATCGTTGGCCAAAGTAGACGGAGAACCGCATGAAAGTATGGAAGATAAAGCCGCCACCTGTCGGCAGAGGGTGTTAGGGGCCAAGCCTGAGCGGAAACCATCCCGCAGGAAGTCTATAAGCTGTGGGATGGACGCCTCCGTAGCAAGGATTCTTTTCTTAGAGCACCATCTGACGAAGGAACGCCAAGTGGAGTCATATATGCGCAAGGTAGAAGGACGTCTGGCCGCCTGGATGATAGTGATGGCGTCCGGAGAGACTAGGGCTCTAGCGAGGAGGCGCCGCTCAATCTCCAAGCGGTCAGTTGATACGACTGAGGGTCCGGATGTAGGAGAGGGCCTTGAAGGAGAACAATTTTGCTGTCTGGAATCCTCCAGGGAGGGGCCACCGACAGGGACAGCAGATCGGGAAACCATGGATGTCGAGGCCAGTGGGGGGCCAGAAGGATGATCTCCGCCTTCTCTAGCAGAGTCTTGCGGATTACCCTGGACAGAACTGGAAGGGGGGGGGAAGGCATAGAGAAGCTGACCCACCGGCCAAGGGCTGCGAAGAGCGTCCACAGCCTCTGCTCCCAAGCAGGGGAAGCGAGAGAAGAAACGGGGCAGTTGGTGATTGGAGGCCGAGGCGAACAGGTCGACAGTTGGGGTCCCGAACCGGGATATCAGCTCTTCGAAGAGGAGAGGGTGCAGGCTCCACTCTGAGGGATCGATCTGGAAACGGCTGAGGGAGTCCGCTTGAGTGTTGTCTACCCCCGATATGTGTTCGGCCTTGATCGAGGACAGATGAGTCTCGGCCCAAAGGAATAACCTGGCTGCCTCCTTCTGTAGGGAGCGGGATCGAGTCCCCCCCTGCCTGTTGATGTGCGCCTTGGCCGAGACATTGTCCGTGAGTATTAAGACATCCTTGCCCAGGATCTGAGACTCGAAGGCCAAAAGGGCCAGGAAGATGGCACGAAGCTCCAGGACGTTGATGTTGAGCCGCCGTTCTGGCGGGGACCATAGGCCCTGGGCCATGTGGACGTCCAGGTGGGCTCCCCAGCCCGAAAGGCTGGCGTCTGTTGTAATCACGGCCCTGGTCGCTTGTCCGAAGAAAGAGCCCCGGGATACCGCCGACGACGTCCACCAGGTCAGAGAGCTTGTTACCGAAGGGGGCAAGGCGATTCTGGAGGCTGAGGTGGCCCGCTTGGTCCGTTGGAACGGGAGTAAAAGCCACTGGAGCTCCCTGCTGTGTAGACGAGACCAGGGGACAATATTGTAAGCTGATACCATCTTGCCCAGAAGGCTGGAGAGGCCCAGGAGAGAGGAGGATCCGCATCTCAGGATGCGGGTAGCTGACTCAGAAAGGCTAGCTTGGCGGTCAAGGGAAAGGGAGACCTGAAGGGTTGACGAATCAATGAGAGCGCCTAGATGTTGAATGCGAGTAGAGGGGGACAGCTGGCTCTTACGCCAGTTAATAGAAAAACCGTGACCTTGCAATATGGCAATGGTGGAGGAGACATCCTGAAGAGCCTTGGAATGGGATTGGGAGAGGATAAGGATATCGTCTAAATAAAAAAGGGCTCTGATAGGTACAGAGGCAATATGTGCCATGAGGGCGGCCATAACTTTAGTAAACGCCCTAGGGGCAGAGGAAAGTCCAAAGGGAAGGGCCGCGTACTGGAAATGGCGGCCATTATAAGAGAAACGCAAAAATTTACGGTGGGCGGGAAGGATGGGGATGTGGAGGTAAGCTTCAGTAAGGTCTATGGAAGACATAAGGTCTCCATTGCGGATGCAGAGTAGGATGGTATTTAAGGACTGCATCTTGAAGCGATGATAAACAATGTATTTGTTGAGGGACTTTAGATCAAGAATAGCCCTCCAACCTCCAGAGGACTTTGGGACCAAAAATAAACGGGAATAAATCCCTAGACCCCTGTGGTTAGCGGGGACAGGCTGGATAGCCTTGATGGTCAACAAATGCTGGATGGCCTCATCGAGCTGAGCCCGTTTAACCGGGTCAGCCGATAGAGGGCAAGGTAAATAATGGTTGGGAGGGGGGGAAGAGAATTCCAGGGATAGGCCAAATCTAATGGTGTTTCTGACCCAAAGGTCAGAGGTAGTTAAGTCCCATTGATCTGCGAACCGGGATAGACGGCCGCCAATAACGGGATCTGGGCTGTCCTTAACGAGGTCTCCGAAAGGGCCTGGATCTCCCACCCCGAAAGGACCGTTTGGGATTGAATCGGGGGCCTTGCCTAACCTGGCTGTCGAAATGGCGTGGTCTCGAAGGGAAGCTCCTTTGTTGACGTTGGAACGAGGAAGACTCCGATGGTCGAAAGGATGAGGAACGAAAGGACCCCTGGTGGCGAGGATCTGAACGCCGAGAGAGGGCAGGGAGGATCTTGCGGTGGTCCCTGGTCTCTATCAGGAGGGGGTCTAGTTGCTCTCCGAAGAGTTTGTCTCCGGAATAAGGAGAAGAAGCGAGGCGCCATTTGTTCCTGGCGTCCGCCTGCCAGTTTCGTAGCCAGAGGAGACGTCTGGAGGTGACTGAGGTTCCAATGGCTTTGGCAGAGAATCGGGCAGCGTTAAGAGTAGCGTCTGCGGAAAACTCCACTGCAGCTAGGACTTTATTGATGTCCTGATGAGTTCGGTGATCTGCGGCAGGGATGCGCTCCTGCAGCTGCTTAAGCCATAGGATAGTGGCCCTGTTGAAAAACGAGGCCGCCAAGGAAGCCTGGACCGCCCATGCAGAGGCCTGGTGGTTTTTTATGAGGGTTCTTTCCGCCTTCTTATCCTCTGGCTTCAAGCATTCCTCTGAAGGACCGGTGAGGGGAGAGGAAGAAGAGAGGGCCACGATAGGAGGATCCACTGAGGGGACCTGCAACAGGGAAGAATAATCTTGGGCAACATTATAAAACTTTCTGTCCAGATTATTAGGCACAGGGCCAGAGCTGGGATTGGACCACTGCCTTTTCATGACATCAGAGAAGAGTTTAGGCGCTGGAACGATGTCGGAATGCGCTGTGGGCTCTTGAAAAAGGGCTGAGGATGCGGTAGCAGACCCCGCTGGAACCTCAGGAGGAGTGGCAGGCGGCCCTAGACCAGTGACCAACTGGGCCTTGTGGAGAAGGGACCGAAACATGTGAGGTTTGAACAATCCCACAAAGGCAGGTTGGTCCGGTTCTAGCCCCTCATCCTCAGACAGGTCCTGGTCAGGATGAATTTCTCCCTCTGACAGGGACGCTTGGCTGTCTGAGTCCCGATCGTAGGGGTCCTCCGTGATTTCCTCTGTACGAGCACGGGAGCGAGGGCGAGATTGATCCCCTTGTCTAGGGGAATCAGACATAAGATGTTGTTGAAGGCCCTGAGCAATGCCTTGCCGGATGGCTTCAGAAATCAAATCAGCTAAGGAAAGCCTCATGTCTGGAGGTAGTAGAGGATTCTGAAGGATGGATTGCGGGTCCGCCGAGGTTGAGGCAGAAGAGCCTGGATTAACTGAGGGGTTAGGAGGCGACTGAAGAGGTTGAGCATCTGATCCCGGACAAGCCGGGAAGACTGAGGCAGCAGCTTGAGAAGGAACTGAATCTCCTGCCAGAGACCTATCAGGAGACAGAGAGGTGGTGGTGCGATGGGGAGAAACCTCCCGGGTGGCCACAGATGCTGCAGTAGCGCAACGGGGAGGGCTCCTTTGAGCTGCTGTCGTTGATTTTGGTTGAGGCAGGTTCTTGGCCTGAGCTCTGTCAAAGGCCCTTTCCATGGCCTTATGTCTGCGACCTTCATCCTTGGACATGGTCGATTTGGATGAAGAAGTGCCCTTGGCAGATGAAGGATTGCTCTTGCTTCTTTGGGAGGAGGGGCCCTGTCCAGGGTCATCCACCCTTGGCCTTTTGCTTGATCTGGTACGGGCTGACTTTTGAGGAGGAGGATCTGCCATGAGCAGGGCTGGCTCTCTAAGAAGAGAAGGGTGCCAGGAGAAAGTCAGCAACTCTAAGGCCAAAAACTGGGCCCCCCTTTCTCTCTCTCTCTCTCTCTCTCTCTCTCTCTCTCTCACTCCTTCTCGCTGGGTAAAGACCTTGAGCGAGGAAGATAAGAGGCTTGGCACAGGGAGCCTCAGGAGTGAACTGGCACTTTCTCTCTTTTTTTTTTTTTTTTTTTTGGAGAGAGGGTGGGGGGGTCTAGGAAGCAGAAGGGGAATGCGGACACACTCCTCGCACTTCCCCTTCGTTGGATAAGCCCCCGGAGAGATTAGCAAAATGGCGCGAAATTAGGGCCCAGAAAATGGCGCCCGCGCCGAAAAAACAAAATGGCGGCCGCGAGGAACAAAAGGCCAGAAAAACTCCGCAGGCGCTTCCAGGCAGGTGCAGGGGAAGGCGGACACCCTCCTCGCACTTCCCCTGCTAAGGCTGAGCCCCCAAGGGGTCGGGGAGCACTCGGTTCGAAAAAGAAATGAAGCGACGAGTGGGGGGGAAAACAAAATGGCGCCCGCGCCTCTCAGCTGATCAGCGGGCCTTTGAAGAAGCCGCGGCGGCCCGAAAGAGGAGAGGGGGAATCGCTGGGAGCGCGGACACACTCCTCGCAGCTCCCAGCGATGAAGGAAGCCCAGGGGAAGAAGAGAGAGAGAGGAAGGGAGCGGCAGAGCTAAACACTGCTAGCTCGTGCGCCCCAATGGGAGCCGCCCGAAGGCAGCCCCTGCCTTAGGAGGCCTTCGGCGGCTACAGGCTCCTGCCTTTCACGCCGGACCTTACTTGTAGTAGAAGGAGAAGTAGAAGTCTGTTGTTCGAAATGAAGCAGAAGTCAGGACAAAAAAGCCAAAGAGGCAAGAGGGATCTGCAGACACGTCTGGTCTTGAATTAGACCGAGCCGAAAAACTGGACTAACAGGAAGGGGAGGTGCCAGAAAAGTTCAGTAGGCTCGGTCTAATTGGATACCAGACCTGCCATAACCCAATCCTGACTGCTGTGGGCGCTAGGGCGGAGAATTCAAGATTCTTTTTTCTTCTCTCTGCTGCATGTTGACTCTTTTGTTTGGCATTCTATTTATGCAAGCTTTCCTTCCTTTGTATAGTAATCTTGTTGCTTACAGCAACCAGTTTTCATTGCTATATGCCCAGAATGCAATCCATAATTCAAGCCTCTTTATTTTATTAGAAACTTTCCCTAAAGTTATAAACATACACTAAACTGTTTTTTCCCCTCATATTCATGTGTTATTCAGGGACGCATTGAAGGGCCAAAATCTGATCTGTACAGGAAGCTATGCTGCATTTCCCAAAAGTTGTTCATTGTTATGCTATTTCAGCACATTGTTATTTAGCGCATAATGAGAACATGACAGAAGAGTATACACACAATCCACATAATTATATACAAAACGTCTATGGGGGTAAAACAGTGGCCTCATAACTGGATGTCCAATTCAGCCATCCGGGCAATCGCTTTTGGCGTTGCTTTGTGCAGTTCTTCTAGGGAATCTACCTTCTGGCATAAGATACAGAACAATTAAAACTTGGACCACACATTTTCTGAATAGCTTTTATCCCAGAGCTATAACTGCACTCAAAAATGAACTAAAGGGCCACCATCAGTGAGCTGTTGGACAGCATTACTTGGTCTATTGTGTGGATGTTTGGGTGGTTTAGGGGCGGAGAATTGTGGTGGGTGGGAGTGTGTTTGGGAATTGTTATGTGTGTTGGACCTGATCTTTGGGTGTTAAGTGAAATTTGTTGTATGGGTATACAATGTATACACGTACAATGACAATAAAGTTGTTGTTGTTGTTGTTGTTAAAATGCATGTTGTGGGCAATCTTGCACAAGATGTTTAATAATCTGTATATCAGTCATGACAAGAAAAATATTTCCATCCTCACTGATACAGGGCAAAGACCCTTCTTCCAGTATCTCACCTAATTCTGTCCAATTTCATCCAGACAGAGTGAGGCAGATCAAAACCAAGTGGTTTGGTAGAGGGATCACTAATGGTCAGGCCACAAGAAGCTAGCTTGGACCACTCCTTTCTCCGGGGTTAAACTGAGTAGATTTTAAGTGAATAGCTGTTTGCCATGTTAACCTAAGGGATTTCAATCTTGTGATGGATTGTCCATTGTCCTGATGAATAGGGAGGGCCTTGTTGTTCAGCATCCTTGACCAAAACACTCGCTTCATCTTTATATTGAGTCACAGCCTATCAACTTTCTGAAGAGATCTATTTTCCCTAGCAAAACATAATCATCAGATTTTTGCTCTAACAACATCATCACCCAGCACAAAAATCTTCCAAGCAACAGAGCTTAATGAAGGTATGATGATCATGGGCTTCAGACGGTTCATGAATTTTTAGAGCTATTCTTCCTGTTTAATCACTCGATGTGCAACAAATCCAGAGACTGTAATTAGTACAGAATGTAGGAGCGAGGCTGATAGGAGTCTGGTCAAGTGATTGCTTTGCACCTGCTTTTTCTATATCTCAGTCTCAATTCAAGGCAGTAATTCTTATTTCACACCTCCCCTGATTCAGTTCAGATGCATTGCTTTCCCTCAAATCAACTGACCCTCATGCCTTCATGCATTTTTTTAACATCTGTTTGCCTCATCGAGCAGAAGAAGGGGATGAATAATTAGGTGTTTTCTTCAGCAGTGCCCATAATAGCAAAGTCTGTTTAAATACTTTGTATTTAAACAGTATTTTTTAATTGGAGTTGGTATTCTTGCTGGTTTTTGAACCCTGAGATAAAAATACAGTCTTAGTGACAATAGCTATTGTTACCTATATTTTAATTGCTTCAGGGGATTCGGGAAAGTTAACACAAGTATGTAATTTTCAAATCTGAATTGGCTTGCCTTTTCTTTAGATAGTAACAGAGGTGGTATTCAGCAGGTTCTCACCAGTTCTGGAGTAGTTGAAATTTTGAGTAGTTTGGAGAACCAGTAAATACCACCTCGGACTGGCCCCACCCCCATATATTCTCTGCCTCCTGAGTCCCAGCTGATCGTGAGGAAATGGGGATTTTGCAATAACCTTCCCCTGGAATGGGGAGGGAATGGAGATTTTACAGTATCCTTCCCCTGCCACGCCCACCAAGCCACACCACAGCCACCAAGGCACGCCCACAGAACCGGTAATAAAAAAAATTTGAATCCTACCACTGGATAATTATATATTATTTCACGTATTTCAAAATATGGTAATCCAGATCTATTAAACATAGTTCCTCTGGCTCATTTTGTTAGATGGAATCCAGGACAACTTTGGAATAGTATTTAAGTTAAGCAATATTGTTTGGTAATCTGCCCAAACTCATTAAGCTTCCAGGAGGACTAGAACCTGAGTCTCCACATCCCTATCCACTTTAACCCCTGCACCACATTGACTCTGTTCCAAACGGTTCCTCTGATAAAAGGATACTATTGGCTATTTTCAAGTAACATAGCTGTTTCCTCAGTTCAGATGCTATTCTACAAAATTTTTCTTAATCATAGACACCTTGCCCAATAGGTAGGAGACAAGTTTAATCTGTGGCTCTTGGGGATTAAACAAATCTCCTCTACTTACTAGTTACATGTCACTCTAACCTTACCCATGATCCAGTCAAGCATGTGAACAAAGATTATTGAATCATGCATAGTATTAAAATATGACAACGTGGGCCCATCTTTGGTGCTTAATGTTTAATTCAGTGACTCAGCAATTAACTCAACAAATACAGAATTATGAGAAAATAAGCATCATTTTGCTTGGGGTCCTCAGCAACAGCAGTGGTGGCATTGAACCTTTTTTTATAGTAGTAGCAGAGGATATAAGCAGTAATTAGCCAAAAAGTGTGCGTGCTTTGTAGGCACTTAATGTGGAATGCTATGGGAAATGCTGTGAGAGGACCACATAGTTTATTTAATTTCTCTCAAATTACTGAACTATACATCTGAATCCAGATGAACAAGGATGGGTGTTGATAAAGTGATTTTAAAAAAATCACAAAGAGATAATAGTATTGTTTAAAGATAATGAGGTAAGAACCCCAACAAATGGGAAAAATAAAGAAATAAGTAGAGATTGGGAAAATAGTATAATATAGATCGATACATAAAAGAATATATTGTAATTATAATGAGCACCTTAAGGTTAGAAGTTGGAAGATAAAAATCCTGTATATGTAATTGTATTATTACTGTGAGCACTGTGTGAAAAATATGTTAACCCAGTCATTACACTGTCCACAAAAATGTTGGTTGTTAAAGAAAAAAACTGCAAATAAAACATATACCAAAAAAAAAAAAAAGGATGGGTGTTTTTCTTTTCTTTCTAACAAACTGTGCTACATTCATAACTGATCAAGGAAAGTCTTACATATTCACACATAAACTGGTTCGGTTAGACCATAATACATTTTGTTAAGAAACTTAATTTCTTCAAACATTTAATATGATCCATACAATCCTACTTTTCATATTAAATGGCCCATAAACCTGAACATATCCTTTAGCCTCTGTTCAGTTTTAACATATACAACGTTTACAAAAGGAGAAAAATATTACAAGTTTGTTCTAAAAACAGACTTTAAAAGGATATATATGAGACGGAGTGGGAAAGGGAAGAAATCTGGAAAGAAGCAACAAGGCGTTAGATTTAAGAGAAGAAAGGATATTTGAAGATAAAAGAGGACCTTTCCTCTTGGTAAAACTAAATTTTACAAAGAATGAAATGCTAAAAACAAAGAACAATGAAAATCTACTTTCAGAAATACCACTTGAAGCAGACTAGAAAAAAAAACACTACTGAACACTGCTATAGCTGTACACCATAGAGTGCTTTCTAGGAGACTATAGAGGGGAATTTTCTGGACCACTTAAATCCATGATGCAATTCCTCAAAAAAACTCAAATTGTGTTCCATGAAGAGTAACACTGTTTATATCAAAAGCAAGCAACATTCTTTGCCAAAACTCAAGCAAGTAATAAATCCAACTTGGAACATAGCCATTAATATTGCTAATAAAGTTATTTGCATTCAGAGAAATCCCTCTTCATGTTTATTTTGGCTCCAGGGCATTCAACCATTTATGAGCCACAGTAATTGTTTTCTGAGGCCAGCAGTAACCTTTTCAGAATTATTAGACTATGGAAGTCAGTTTAGAAGGGACCATCAAAATATTAATGGCAGTGGGAGCTGGAGGGAGCTAGCAGTTGCGGCTAAAAGGTCAATGCTTCACTGGTCACAAGAGAAAGTGTGTATTTTGGAATTTCCCTCTCTCTTTGATTGAGACCTTGGACTGTGATTGCCTCAGGTCAGGAGTGGACTGGAGATCCAACGGAGGTTGGACTGAATGGTATACATGGCTGCTGGCTACCAGTGGGAAAAGATGTGGAGTGGCTAAGACTACCTTATGAGCTGTTTGTTAGAAGGAATGGGCAGGTTGGGGTTGGGCCTTCCTGTCACTGAAGACAGGAGAAAGTCTGAGAGACTGAAAGAGAACTTATGAGGGATGAGCTCTCCTAATCACCAGGGTGAGAATCAGTGGTGGGTTGCTCCCGGTTTGGGCCGGTTGACAAGAACGGTAGTAAAACCAGCGGGAGGCCCCACCCACCACCCTGGATGTCGTCATTGGTGAACTGTGCATGTGCAGAAGCAAGGCGTGCATGCAATCCCGTTGCGAACCGGTAGTAAAAATAAGTAGAACCCACCCCTGATGAGAATGAGATGCTTGAGGTGGAGGGATTTGAAAGGAGACAGTTAGGAAGGCAGTCAGTTTGGCAGAGAAGAAACACCTCTAATCAAGTCTATGTTTCTGTATTCTTGTTGGTTTGGAGATGAATGCTAGATGATTCCTTTGCCTTGGGGGAAGAGGAGGAGGGGAGGGAGGCAAGACTGAGTGGTGGAAGAGGGGAAGAGGACAGGGAAAGCATTATGCTGGTGATAGGCATGGGCAGATATGATAGGACAGTGACCCCCAACCTTTTAGGCACCAGGGACCAGTTCTGAGGAGAAAGATTTTTCTACACACTGGAGGGGGTGTGGTTTTGCCTGCTGCCTGCATCCCACAAATGGGCTTTGCTTGCTTGTGCGGGCTGGTTGCTGGCATGCCATGGATCATGCCGGTACATGGACTGAGGATTAGGAACCCCTGTGAATAGGAGACTCGAGGCAGGCCACTCTCAGAGAAAGTGGCTTGGTGTTTTAAGATTGATACCATGTTTTGGCTCCCTTGTGCTCACTCCTAAAACCTGAATTTCAGTGGCTCTGGACTCCGGCTGTTACTACTGAATGTCAGGTCTATGTGCAATAAAGTTTCCCTTAGCCAGAACTTGATTATAGATGAGGATGCTGACCTGCCCTGTATCACTGAAATTTGTTTGGGTCCCCTTTTTGAAATGTTTCTCTCTCAGGTTTTGTGTGTGGCATCAACCATGACTCCAAGACAAGGCTGGGTGTATATGGTTGTTGTCATCTATGAGTGCCTAGTGGCCACTAAAGGCCCTGCCCCAGACATCACACTACGTGAGATTCTTTTCTGTCAGGTTGGATTAAAGGTGGGGTCTGTCATTTGGATTATAACTGGCGGCCTGTGGGCCAGATGCATCACATGCAGGCAACACCCACCCCAGCTCTGCAAAGGGGGAAAATGTCATGTGACACAGAGGTGGTATTCAGCAGATTCTAACCAGTTCTGGAGAACCTGTAGTGGAAATTTTGAGTAGTTCGGAGAATTGGTAAATACCATCTCTGACTGGCCTTGACCCCATCCATTCTCTGCCTCCCAAGTCCCAGCTGATTGGAAGGAAATGGGGATTTTGCAGTAACCTTCCCCTGGAGTGAGGAGGGAATGGAGATTTTATAGTATCCTTCCCCGCCATGCCCACCAAGCCATGCCATGCCCACGGTAGTAAAAAGTTTTGAATCTCACCACTGATGTGATGGCAATGTGACGTGGCGAGTTTGACACGTGTGGATTAAAGGGATCAGTGCCTCCCCCTCTAAGATGATATTTCAGCTTTGATTCTGGACAGGGTGGACAGTTGCTATGCAATCTCACTGTCTCAAGTGGCAGCTGTGGCTGAAGGGCAGAAACTTTGCAGATACATTTGCGCCCTTTCCTGGATTGAGAAGTCTTGCTCACATATTGCTTAATTACTTCCCATTTGGATTATTGCAATGCACTTTACATGGGGCTACCCTTGAAGACCAGCTAGAAGCTACAATTGGTCGAGAATGTTGCATAAACTGCACTGGCTCCTTCCAAGGGCAATTCAAGGTGTTGGACATTACCTATGGGGCCAAGTTATCTGCAGGACCACCTTTAAGGACATGTCACCATTCTACCTGATCAGATAACATGGATATGCTCCCTATGAGACCCTATGGGATATGGGGTCACATCTGAGATCTTACTATGACAAGAATGAAAGTATTGAGTTTTTCCAACAGCTTCTCAGTGTCCATCATTGAGAGAAGGCAACTTGCCAAATGACCTTGTGAGTGCTAAATCATGATTAAAATACATACTATCAGATATTCCATTATTAGAAAATGGGGATTACAAAGTTTTATTTACCGATGTTTATGTACTGCTCAAAAAAATAAAGACAACACAAGCAGAAGACATCCGAGATCTGAATGAATGAAATAGCCTTATTAAATACTTTGTTCTTTACATACAGTAGTTTATACACTGCTCAAACACCTAAAGGAAACACAAAACTACTATATGTAATGAACAAAGTATTTAATAAGGCTATTTCATTCATTCAGATCTCGGATGTCTTCTGCTTGTGTTCCCTTTATTTTTTTGAGCAGTGTATTTCTAAATGACCCCACTTCCTCAGTTCCTTGGATTGCTCAACACTCAATATATGACTCAATGCTGCGCCCTACAGTATCTGGTAAGTATATCCCATGCTACGAACCATGTTCTTCCTTTTCACACAATTTATTTATTTATTTATTTCATCAAGCATGTATTAGATACCATATATAAGTATAGACATAATTATGAATACATGGGATAGATACAAATAAAAGGGAACATTAGGTCAGGGACGCTAGGCAAGCTGGTCCGCTTATGCAATGCCTCTCATATACAGTAATCAGCAACCAAAGAAAACTAGCCAGAATCTTCATCATACCACCATGTAGGGTCTTTAGGAAGTAGAGTTTGCCTAGAAAGTACTTTTGATTTGCTGACTGTGACATCCAAGACAAAATGTAAAGGGCAAAATAATTATCTTCCATAACAAGGTGGCGTTTTCCTTCTTCCAGAGAAACAAAGAAACCATGTTTTATTACACTTAACTCTCTCCACAATGAATTCTGCACACGCCCTCAAGCAGTTGATATGAGTCTATATAGACTTTCGTAATTGTATTTGGAATTCTGTTTTAATGTTGCCTTATGCTCCTCCTGTTTCTGAAACTAGCGAGCAGCACAAAACAACTCAGACGTTGATGTTTCATTGGTATATTACTAGCCTTCAAAATAAAACAAAAAGTAAAATTTCTGTCAACTTCTAATTCCAGCCACTATCATTTGATTCTGGGTAGGCTAAGTGTTACCAGTTTTATTTCCCTGTCGGTTGAGATGTATATGTGGCCCATCGTGCAGAACACTACAGGTTGTTTTGCTTTGTAGATCATGCCAACTGTTTAGCATTCTCTCAGCATTGTTCTAGCTGTGTGCATTAACTTTTAATTAGGATGCCTGCTTTGTTTGAAGAAATGTAATTATTAACTCCTGGAAATATTTATTTAGGAATCCAGATCTTTCATCTTTTTACTACAGTACTGCCTTCCAGCATAAGCAAAGCTCTGAGTCAGATTCATTTGATTTACAAATTATTCAACAATTAAAAGTAAATGCTTGAAATTGTAGGATGAAACCTGCCCTTTCTACAAGACAGTTTGTGATTTAATGTTATCCATGCTCTTGTATAAAACGTGAGATGCTTCCCAAACCTTGAATATACTGTATACTCAGCCTCTGTATCTCATAGCGCCATCTATTGGCTGCTTCTGTTTTATATTTATTTTTTGTCTCTTTCAGAGGTACTGATACCTCTGATGGCCACTAAACTACCTTGAAGCTACTTTGGGTTTGTTAAGGCAAGAAGGTTAAATAAGAGATTCTTTGCATGTAGAATTTAAGATCTAAAGCAAGGTGACACACAAATCAATAGTGATAAGATGCTGAAAGGGAATTTGACATGTCAGAGATAAATGAAGATAACCTCAACAAATCCTGAATAGCTCAGCAGACTAAAGCCTGTTATTAACATTCAGCTGTCTGCAATTATTGTAAATCTGAATCTCACCAGGCTCAAGGTTGACTCAGCATTCCTTTCTAAGGTAGGTAAATTGAGGACCCAGTTTGTGGGGGCAATAAGCTGAATTTGTATAAAATATACAAAAGTATGAAGGCTATTGCTTAACGCATTGTAAGCCGCCCTGAGTCTCTGGACAAGGGTGGCATATAAATCTATTTTTTTAAAAAAATCCTATAGTTAGTGAGTTCATACAGAGTCAGTCCAATGGTTTTTACGTTAGAAGAATATTTGTGCTCCCTAAGTAAATTGTTGTATGAATTACAAAACTATTCACAGGTAACCTATAGCAGCATTAAAAGTTTTACAATGTTCAGTTTGGTTTCCAACAGTGCTGTATGACGTTAGTTCTGAAGAATAGTCCACATATTTAGACTGATTTAACTAGAAAAAAATGGAATGATTTACAAAAGATTACATGTGGCTATCTTCAGTAAATCCTTAAAGTTTTGTTTAGCAGTTGTAAAAAATTATATGGCAAAGTCTTATTTTCTGATTTATGAAAATTACGTACGGCAAGATTACAGAAGGAATTAATTTTAAAAGCCTTACAGCAATCCACACAAGAAAATGATTGGAAAGTAACCAGTCATGACCATTCAGAAAATAATAACTCACAGAAGTATTCTATGCATTTCTGTATGTAATTATTACACTCCAATTTTGATTGAAACACAGCTCGGCAACTTTCTGTAGATGAGACTTCTACAGAGAAGGATCTTAAAATGTTAGCACATAAAATGCACAATTTCAGATTGCACAGTGATATTTAACCATGCAAGTTTTAGCTGCTTTAGAGAAAACCTTAAAGAAATCCAGTGTTTTCAGTTCATTGCTGTATTGTCAAGCTACTCTGACCTTGAGAAACTCGTATTGAAAGTGTTTGTGCAACTAGATAAGACTGTTGATTTTGCAATTTGTCATGTCAAAGGTATGCATAATGACAAAGTAGCCCATCAATTAAAATAGACACTTAGATAAAAAATTATCTGACCAGCAGATTTTGTAATATGGATACACATGTGTAATTAAAATGTTTAACAAAAGATTTTGGCCATGCATCTTGACTCCTAATCAAGAAGTCAGATTAAATACATTTTCTGGTCAATCTTTTGAATCATAGTTGACTGGTTTCACATATAACACTCTGCTAATAACATTCTGTTATGTATCACGGTGATTGGTTAATTTAACGGATTAAGCTAGAACCAGACAAATCCTATAATACCTGACATGTTGTCAGAACCTGTGACTTTTGTAAGCAATAAAATTGGTGAAATCCATGTTTCACCATCTTCATCTCTCACTCATTTCAGTATATGATGTATATTTAAATATAGTTACCAATCAAATATATACAAAGAGATCTCTTACTTAATTAGCTACAAAAAATATAGGTAAAAACAATTCTAATTTTTAGGGGAAATGATTTACTATGCAAAAGAAACTCTGAACAAAGCAAGTAGGACAAGTATTTCCTGTAAAGCAACATGTCAAAAACAATGCAAGTCTGCTTTTTCACCAAACACTAGATATATTACTTTATAACAAGCCAGCAGGCATTTTGCTATCTCAGATCACATACTGAATCATCCCAAAGGCCATGCCTGTAATGATGTCTTTCTCCATAATGTTCTGGAAATTGCCTTTGGCAAACAGTAGCTAGGTGGAATCACATTACTACCTTCACACATATTTCCTAGGTCAATTCACAACACAGGCATAATTTTATGGTGTACATGCGTATCTTGGTTCTTCTGATCATACAAACCCCTGCTCCTTCAGCTGACAAAATCATCTTTCAAGTTTATTTTTCCTCTTCAAAATAGTTACAGATATTTAAATGTTATAGTAACAACTAATTTATTTAGTGTTGTCAGTCACCACTTGAAAAATATTTCTACAAAGACAGAATAACAGAAACCAAAGGGACTGCCTATTTCTAATCAACTATTGTCAAAAAGATCATGAAATTAGGCATTAAAACAAACACTTTTAATTATATCATCCACAGCCAGGAGTTCAGTCCTGACCCAGCCTCCCATCCTTATCCTCGGTAAAATGAGGGCCCAGATTGTTAGGGGAAATATGCTGACTCTGTGAACCACTTAGCAAGTGCTGAAAAGCACTGTGAAGCGATATATAAGTCTGACTTCTATTGCTTTAGATTTGGTATCTACTCCCTTATAGCAGTAAACATAAACTTAGCCGCATAAAGGTATCCACTATAACTGCAGGCATCCGTAAAGAGAAGCAGGCAGTTTTCCATGTTAAAAGCTATTGCCTTTCCTAGACTGGTGCCTTCAACGTTTGTTGCACAATGAGCATTCATGCCAACTATAGAGTATTGAAGGAATAACCCTCCATAGAGTTGGGAAGCAGCAGGTAGAGGAACATCCAGTTAGAATTCAGCAACTGGTAACAGTTTCCCGATTATATATAGTCTTCTTCAATTTACAACAGTTCATTTAGTGAATGTTTGAAGTTACAGGACTGAAAAAAGTGACCGTTTTTCATCTCCATGGTCACATGATCAAAATTTGGACACTTGGCAACTGACTCATATTTATGACAATTGCAATGTCAAGGGGTCATGTGATCAACTTTTGTGACCTTCTAACAAGCAAAGTCAATGGGGAAGCCTGATGGCTTCATGGAGTTTTCTTGGAAATAATACAGGGAGATGTTGACTTACAACAGTTCATTTAGAGATTGTGATTGTAAGTCAAGGACTACTTGTACTGTATGCAGGTGGGTTGCTGTTGCTTGTTTCTAGCTTCTAGCTTCAAGTCTTAGAATTTTCTGGCAGCTTCTTATCCAGGTACTAATTGATCTTGTTTAGCTTTTTTCAAGATCATCAAAGAGCTGCCATCTACCATAAACTACAATGCATGGTATTCTAAAAATCTAAACCCTAGCTTTCCACAATTAATTGCATAGAATTTTTCCATATACTGAAACATTTATCAATGCTTTCTTTTTAACATTTACTTCTGGATTCTTAATAGTACATAATCAGTCTCACACAAGACAATACTTATCACTAAAAAGACCTTACAACCATTATCTCCTGATTATTTCAATAATACAGTCATAAAAGCCAATAAGTATTCAAAAAGCCCACACATTTCTCTGCTTTAAAAAGCTGCCTCTAAAGTGAGGAAAAATATTTATCTTAGCAAAATCTACCTTAAAATTAACTCAGGGTTTTCCAGATAAACTAGTTTTTGTGCAATACTTTCCAGTAACTTCTTTTACTGGGAGTAAGCTAATACAAACATGCTCCAAAGGATAGCGACTTTTTTTTTTAGCACATATAGTTTTACATACATGCATTTTTACATTTAAAGCACAAAAGTGAGGCTGTGATCCTAATTTTGGAAGCAAAGTTGAGAATATGATTATTGGGGAAACCTTTACTTCTAGAAAATCTCACTCGGTGAGATTTGCCCAGAAAAAAAGGCATGAAAATCTTCATTACATTACATTACTTTCAGAACCTGCCATGCCATTTATGAAATATCACATGAAATTATGTAAATTGTCCTATGGTATGCTCCATTGAACAAACTGAGATTTATTTCCAAATAAAAGGAGATGGCGGCCAGCGAATGGTGGCAGTGATGAGATTGGGGGGCCAATGATTTTAGTGGCCCCCAGCAGCCAGCGGGCTTATGGCCCCATTGGAGGCTGGTGAGGGTTTCCTCTCCCTCCATCCTGCTTGTCCTCTGCTGGCCCTCAAACCTGCCCGCTCCTTTATTATCAGGCCGCCACTCCCAGAGTGGTGCTTCGGACCTTTTTGGCGTCTTTACCAGCATTTGGCGTTTCCATCTGCATTTCATTACTCCGCTGGCTGGCTATGAGAAGACAGGCCAGCTCACGGGAGGATTGTGGAGCCGGTTGTTACCATCTATCTGAGGGGGTGCCACATTTACAGGACAAATTTGCCAGGCCACAGTGAGAGAGTGGCCTTGGACTTTCCAACGTACCTGTTGTCGGCTGAACCACCGTGAGAGGGTGGCTTGGACATTCCCCCTCAGGGACAGAATACAGAGACTCCGGGTCGCTACCGTGAGAGGGTAGCGGCGTTTCTCTCCTGATTGTTCTGGTCCTGCATTAGGACATCTGGAATTATGACTATGTTTATGGACCTATGCCATGCCCCATTTTCCTGCCTTATCTGTTGGATGCTCTCTAGGTCCACGCTTCTTGCCCTGCGAGATTCCCCCCTCTCGCGGGTTTGGCCCTCCACGCTATCGAGGGCCTACCTTAATGACGGGTCTTGGGACCCCGAGAGGTGGCATGCTGCGAAGCGGGGATTGAGGGGTTTTTTAACTGCTTTTTTAAGGGGTGTTTTAGGGGGTTCTGGGGTGGGGGAGGGTGTGGGTTTGGGGGGAAACCCGGAGGGGAAAGGGACAGGCCTGGCAGTCTGTGATGCCACGGGAGGTGTAGCTGCTGGAGGCAAGAGGGCTCTGATTGAGCCCTCTGTTGAGGGTGGTGTGATTTCTACGCTATGTGGGAGGGGCAGATATGGCGAGAGCAGGGGACCATATCGTGTGGTGGGGGCACGCACTCGCTGTCTTCGAGCGATTGCTTGCCCCGGTCCCCTGAGCTATTCCCGTTCCCCGGGTTGTCTAGAGTCTCAGGACCCGAGGCTCCGGCTGCTGTTGTGCAACGCGAGGTCCGTTGTAAATAAGGCCCCCCTCATATGTGATCTTCTCCAAGAGGGGGGTGCGGACCTGGCTGGTATTACCGAGACCTGGTTGGGCCACGAGGGGGGGGTCCCCCTCGTGGAGATGTGCCCACCGGGTTTCCTTGCATTTCACCAGCCGAGAGCCCAGGGCAGGGGTGGGGGAGTAGCGGTCATTATTAAGGAAGGTCTGGGTCCGAGGGAGGCCACTGTACCTCAGATAGCCGGGTGTGAGTCCATCTATGTGAGATGGGGCCCTGGTGGGCAGATGGGTCTGTTAGTCACGTACCTGGCTCCCTGCCACGTGGCAACAACCCTGCCCGAGCTTCTCAATGTTATAGCCGAGGTGGCGGTTGCTACTCCCAGGCTTATAGTCATGGGGGATTTCAACCTGCCATCCATCGGTGAAACATCTGAGATGGCTCGGGAGTTCATGGCTTCCATGACGGCCATGGACCTGACCCAGGTAATTCAGGGCCCGACTCACATTGGTGGACACACCCTGGACCTAGTTTTTGTCTCTGGTCAGTGGTTGAGTGGTCATGATACTGGGGATATAGGCGTCGAACCCTTGTCATGGACTGACCACTCGCTCCTTCGACTCGACTTTCTGACCGCTGCACCCCACCGCAGGGAGGCGGAACCAATTAGGTGGTTCCGCCCCAGGCGCCTGATGGATCCTGATAGGTTCCAGACGGAGCTTGGGCCATTTCCTGAGACACTGACACGCGACTCGACTGAGGACCTGGTGGCTGCCTGGGATAGGGCAGCCGGTGGGGCCTTGGACCGTGTCGTGCCTTTGCGGCCTCTGACCCGGCGCCGAACTCACTTATCTCCTTGGTTTACCGAGGAGCTGAGGGAGATGAAGCGCCGGAAAAGACGCCTAGAGAGCGGTTGGAGGGCCAGTCGCTCCGATTCTGACTTGACACTAGTAAGAGCTTATATTAAGACTTACCTAGTGGCAATAAAAGCGGCGAAATCTAATTATTTCGCCGCCCTTATTGCATCATCAGATAATCGCCCAGCCGCCCTGTTTAGGGTGACCCGCTCCCTCCTTCATCTGGGAGCGCGGGAGGATCCCTTGCAGGGACGTGCTGAGGATTTTGTTCAATATCTGGATGATAAAATAACTCAGATTCGGGATGAGTTGGCCGCCGACTGGGTTGGTTCGGGCGAGGTGACTGAGCCCGGTCTTGAGAGTGATATCTGGGCTGAGTTCGATCCTGTGGCTCCCGAGGACGTGGACAGGATCCTGGGGAGATTGAATGCTACCACATGTTTATTGGACCCGTGTCCCTCCTGGTTGGTGCTGGCCTCCCGGGAGGTTACACGAGGCTGGCTCCAGGAGATTATAAATGCTTCTCTGAGTGAGGGTGCCCTACCGACCGCCTTGAAGGAGGCGGTGGTGAGGCCCCTCCTCAAGAAGCCCTCCCTGGACCCAGCTGTTTTGGCAAATTATCGTCCAGTCTCCAACCTTCCCTTTTTAGCGAAGGTTGTTGAGAGTGTGGTGGCATGGCAGCTCCCCCGGTACCTGGATGAAGCTGTCTATTTAGACCCGCTCCAGTCCGGCTTCAGGTCTGGTTACAGCACCGAAACGGCATTGGTCGCGTTGGTGGATGATCTCTGGAGGGCCCGGGGTAGGGGGTACTCCTCTATCCTGGTGCTGTTAGATCTCTCAGCGGCTTTTGATACCATCGACCATGGTATCATGTTGCGCCGGTTGGAGGGATTGGGAGTGGGGGGCACCGTTCTTCGGTGGTTCTCCTCCTACCTCTCCGACCGGTTGCAATCTGTGTTGACAGGGGGGCAGCGGTCGACCCCGAGGCGCCTAGTGTGTGGGGTGCCACAAGGGTCGGTCCTCTCGCCCCTTCTGTTCAACATTTATGTAAAGCCGCTGGGTGAGATCATCCGTGGTTTTGGGGTGGAATTCCATCAGTACGCTGATGACACTCAGCTGTACATTTCCACCCCGGACCACCCCAACGATGCCGCGGAGGTGATGTCCCAGTGCCTTGAAGCTGTGCGGGTCTGGATGGGGAGAAACAGGCTTCGACTCAACCCCTCCAAGACCGAGTGGCTGTGGCTGCCGGCGTCCCGATATAGCCAACTGACTCCATCGTTGGTTATTGGGGGCGAATCATTGGCCCCCACGGAAAGGGTGCGCAACTTGGGCGTCCTCCTGGATCCACGGCTGTCTTTAGAGGATCATACGACAGCCGTGGCCAGGGGGGCTTTCTATCAGGTTCACCTGATACGCCAGTTGCGGCCCTTTCTAGATCGGGACTCCCTACGCACAGTCACTCAGGCGCTCGTCACGTCTCGCCTGGACTACTGTAATGCTCTCTACATGGGGCTCCCCTTGGGATGCACCCGGAGGCTTCAGCTGGTGCAGAATGCGGCCGCGCGGGGGATTATGGGAGCGACAGGGCGCTCCCACGTGACACCTCTCCTGCGTGAGCTGCATTGGTTGCCGGTTGACTTCCGGGTGCGTTTCAAGGTGTTGGTAATCACCTTTAAAGCGCTCCATGGCTTAGGACCAGGGTATTTACGGGACCGCCTTCTGCCACCAATTGCCTCCCACCGACCGGTTCGCTCCCACAGAGAGGGCCTCCTCGGGGTGCCGTCAGCCAGACAATGCCGGCTGGCGACCCCCAGGGGGAGAGCGTTCTCTGTGGTAGCCCCCACCCTCTGGAACGATTTGCCTCCAGAACTGAGAACTATTGCTGACCTCCGGACTTTTCGTCGGGCTCTAAAGACGCACCTTTTCCAACTCGCCGGACTTGCCTGATCCCTTTTATTTTTAAATATTTCTACATTTTTTAAATTTTAAACTTTTTAGAGTTTTTAGTCGGTTCTTATACCTTCAGCCTTAACTTATATGGATTTTAGGATGTTTTAAATTGTTTATGTACTGGTTTTTAATTGGCTGTACACCGCCCTGGGTCCGCCAGGAGAAGGGCGGTATAGAAATTTAATTAATAATAATAATAATAATAATAATAATAATAATAATAATAATAAAATAAACATGTATAAGCTTGCATTTCTATTCACATTTATTATAGAGTAAGCCGCATTAAACTCAACAAAATATACTTCTAAGGAAAAATTACAGTTCATGGCATAGCATCACCTAAACCATAGTAAATCAAATGCCAGAACATGTTTCAAGATTGACTTGTCATGCGGTTTAAGTACATATCCTCACTGGCAATACATTTGATTTACATCAGATCGATCTATCCCATTAAACATTCTTATATTCAAATACAAGACTTTGTTTTTCTTTCTTTTGTCATTGCGGCAAAAGTCGGGGAAATAGCAGGCTCTCATGAGCCCTGCGAAAACCCCGACTGACGAACCTCTGCTGATGGGTCTTCAGACCGAACCCGTCTTGCAGGGACAGGGGAAGAAGAGGAGCGCCTCGGACAGCCGAGAGGAACAGGCAAGTTCCTCGGAGGCCAGAGGGAACCCTCTGAGACGGCGGCACGAGGCGGTGCCATGGCGGCTGCCACAAAGCTGCGACAAACCGGGAAAAGAATTGTGCAGGAGGAAAGAAGATAGGACGAGATACTTCGAAGCTGGGTGAATGACACCAATCCTGGTGGGAAGTAACACTTGAGTATGGATTTTTATCAATAAGACCCCTAGCTTTAAATAGTGGCTGTAGTTTTGTGGGGCATGAAGATCTGACAAAGTAATAAAAGGAGACAAAGACCCATTAAGAAATTTGCCTTGGTACAGGCTGACTTGCTAGAACTGATTATTAATATATTAGAAAATTGGGTTTTTCTTTAAATTGGAATTGATCTAATCCTTGGAAAAAGCAAAACGCAAAAAGCGATAACTATGGATTTAACACCTTTAAAAGTTAAAAGAAGAGAGACAAACGGATGGTTACATAATGGATACAAAATGGAGATTGCTGTGATTAATGAAAGTGTGGATTGTAGAGATTCACCTTCTGTTTGAAAAAGAAATATTCTGACTTGTTACTTGGTATGGATTACTTTGAAAATAATTATGGACTTTTGGATTTTGGGGATTCCTATTCTGTCTATGGATGATTTGGTAAAGAAAGAAGAAATAGAATGGAACTATTAAAATCAAAACTAACTGGCGCAGGAACAAAAGAAGGGAAGCTAATGGCTTTTATATGGAATAGATGTTACAAAAGAATGAAAGTGACTTATAGAGTTTCAAACCTGGAAACACGGATTTTGAAATGGAATGCTTATGGACAGAGAGGGAAATGAAGAAATAAAATAGATAAAATTAAAATGTAATGTTTAAATGATTTTTAAATATAATCAGGAGGTGTTTATAGAATAGTAAAGATGGAGAATAAAAGAAGGTAATTAAAATAGAAAATTGATGCAAAGGTGGTTAAAAATGAGTTATTAAATTCAAGAGTATATACTAATATGAGATAAACCTAAGAGAATTTATTAGATTATGAGAGAATAAGAAGAGAATATGCCTGATATAATATGTTTTAATTTTAAATTGTAAACAAAGTTGTGAATGGTAAATATGCTTAAATTTTAATGATTAATGTATTATTGGATGATAAAACAAGATATACAATTGTGATTGAACTTAATGTATGCAAGAAATGATTAATATTAAAAAATATTTTGGGAGTCACCCTGGAAGAGTATGTTAGGAAAAAATTAAATAACAGATTAAATATATTGAAAAGAGTTAAAATAAGATTGCTGGATATCAGCTAAACAAGAGTTGGAGAGGTGGAGGAAAATATGCTGGAAATCAGCCAAAACAAAATATGCTGGAAATCAGCCAAACAATAGTTGGAGGTATGGAGGAGAATATGCTGGAAATCAGCCAAAACAAAATATGCTGGAAATCAGCCAAAAAATAGGTGGAGATATGGAGGAGATTATGCTGGAATTCAGCTAAAATAAAATGTCCTGGAAGTTAGCCAAACAAATAGTTGGAGATATAGAGAATATCTTGGAAAATACCTAAAATAATACGGGGTGAAAAAGAATATGTTGGAAGACAACTAAAATGAAGTGAAATAACTATGAGATGAATTTGTATAAATTGAAATGTTTAAGATTCAGAGATTTGATGAAATGGGTCTAGAGGTTAAGGAATATAGATAAAATTTTGATTTATAAGTTGAAATAAAAAGAGAGTTTCTACATATTTGGGAACTAAGATTTGTGGTGATAAAATAGTAAGGTAAACATTTAGATCAAGATGTTAGAATATTTTTTAAAATTTGTTTTTGATTTTTATGTTAAAAGATGTAAGGGAGGGAATTAAGCTAGATAGAATTTTGATTGATAATTGTATATGAAAAATGAGTAGAGTTTATTTGGAAATTAAGGTTTTGGTGATACAATAGACTGGTTTAGAATAAGATGTTAGAATTTGTGTTAAAAACTTTTGTTTTGATTCTTAATTTTAAAAGATGTAACGGGGAAATTGGGAATAGAGCTTGTTAAAGGAATGTAAGCAATTGTGCCTATCTATGACCGGATCAAGACTTCATTCTTAAAAGATATATTTTATGTTAATGTTTGGAAAAAAATAAAAAAAATATTTTTCAAAAAATAAAACAAGACTTTTTTTAAACTATATAATTTTTATAGCATATACAGATGTACTGTTTAATTGGACTCATCTGAGTTTTACAGGATGTTTTCCCAGTAAATAAATGTATTTAACAATTTAAACATGATAAAAATATTAATAATGCTAAAACAATTGTGATACCTGTGTACATTAAACACATTAATAGTTTGTTGAATTGGAACAATTGGTATAAACCAAATCACCCAGTGATTGTTAGAACAAAGAACGCCAGATAAGTGAGATTGTATCTTATTGGAATCACTTGGGAACAAAGCAGATTGATTTGCAGTTAAGGAAAACAGCATTTCAAAATCTAATAACTATCAATTTCCTTTCTTCCGTAAACTTGATATTAGATTCTCTGGCTTTGAAATCAGGTATTTGAGGAGTATTATCGTTTCTTATTCCTCAAATCTTAGAAATAAATTCAAGTCAACCCAAGTCTTATCACCCACCAATTTTTAAAGACAGAAAAGAAACCCAAGAAGAGAGTTAGTGTGCCTGTAATTGGCCTAATTATCTAACTAAAAAATACAACACTCCCCATTTACTGTGTGTTGCAATAGATGTTTTGCCACTGGGGGAGACTGTAGGCTTAACAAGAACTCCTCTGCTCGCCTTATTAAAAACTGACATTGGTGGAACCCAAAAGAATCCGCAAATAAACCACAATGTTTAAGTGTGTCATGTTACTGGTACCAAAGATACAATTTAGTGCTTGTATCATATCATCTGACACATAAATGCAAATGGATTTGTTTGTATCATGAGACACACACCATAATTTGCATCCGCACCCTGGAGCACTTGACACTTTTGGCATATGCTCAGCACTGAGTCAATCCTTCCCTACTAATTTCAGATCATGAGCCAAATGCCTACGAAGCAAAAGAGAGCTGTGTTGAAAACTATACAGCATTTCAAATGTTGGCGACATTGTGGCTCTGCTTGTACTATTATATCTGCTAAGAACATATAGAAGTACAAGAGTTTTGGAGTACAGGTGGTCCTCGACTTACGACCATTCATTTAGCAACTGTTCAAAGTTACAAATGCACTGAAAAAAGTGACTTACGACCGGTATTCACACTTACAACCATTGCAGTATCCTCATGGTCACATGATCAAAAATCAGTTATTTTGCAACTGGTATGTATTTATGACAGTTGCAGCAATTAAAGATATTTGTGACCTTCCCAACCAACTTCCAACAGAGTCAATGAGGGAAGTTGGATTCACTTAATGGTCACATGATTTACTTTCAGTGATTCCCATAATCATCATGGAAAAACTAGGCAGAACTCTCTAAAAAACGTCTTGGTCAGTAACAGAAATTTTGCTTTCAATTGTGGTTGTAAGTCAAATACTTTTTTTTATTTAATTTTTTTTTAAAGAAAAATAAGTAAGAACTGAAGTTGCCAGTGTCTCAGGAAGCAAAACTGCTTCTGCACCTCTCAGAACAGGATAGTTCACATTTTCTTAATATTTCTCTTTGCAGTTCACTTCTGGCAGTAAAAGGGTTAGATCAGAAAACTGAAGTACTGGTAATCCTCGATTTATGACAACAATTGAGCCCAAGATTTCTGTTGCTAAGCAAAACAGTTGTCAAGTGAGTTATTGCTTCATTTTGTGACCTTTCTTGCCGCATTTAAGTAAATCACTCCATTATTTTGTTAGTCATATAGTTGTAAAGTGAACCTGGCTTCCCCATTGACTTTGCTTGTTAGGTCACAGAAACTGATCACATGAGCCCGGGACACTGCAGCCATCATAAATGAGCCAGTCACCAAATTTTCATCACATGACCATGGGGATGCTTCAAACAGTCATAAGTCACTTTTTTCAGTGCTATTGTAGCTTCAAACGGTCCCTAAACAAAAAGTTTGTAAGTTGAGGACTACCTGCATTCTATTTCTCCTATTTATAGGAATTGATGTAATATATTCTGGAAAATATATCTAAATTCAGTTTATGAAAAATAAAATCCTGAGATGGCTCTCCTTCCCAAAACATCTTCTAGAGCGGGGAAGAATCTGCCATCTCTGTATGGTAGAAATTCATATTAAATTTTGTCCACATTTTTATTTGGATGGCTTTGTTTTTCTTCAGTATCTTTATGCTGTGTTGATGGATGAATTTTCCAAATGCCTCTGGTGCAGATGCTTTAAAACTTAAACAGAAAAAAAGAACAAAGTTGTTTGTGTTGATAGACTACCTTATTTTTTCTCTTCCCTTTCTTCATTTATATTCTTTGATTAAGCATCAATGATAAGGTTAACTCATTTTATCAGCATTAGCAAACCAGAGGTAAATCTGGATTATGATTAGCCCAAGGTTATAGATTTGAAATCCAGTTTTCCTTTACAATTGATAGTGTATCATCTAAGGCAGGGGTCACCAACCTTTCGGACCTCAGGGACCACTAAATTCGTAATTTTAAATCCCGTGGACCACTAATAGGATTTGCCTAATGATTGGCGTGGCGAAGTGATCATGTGACTGCGTGGGTATGGCCAACTCAATATCACTCACATGAGGAGCGCCTCACCAGCCTCTACTCGCCCCTCCCAGCCACTCCTCGCCTGGGCTCCAACAGGAAGCAGTTGTTGGAGCTAAGCAGCCACCATGAAAGTGGCAAAACAGCTGGCTCAGTTCAAATTGGATCTGACTTAAGAAGCTCAGCAGAAGCACCTCACTGAGGACTACAAGCATAGGCTTTCCAAGCAGAAGGAAGACCTGCAATAGTGCAAGGCCAGATACAGGCGCCTGGAGGCTCAGTGGGCTAAGATGGTCATGATGCAGTCCCACTGGAACAAGGCCCTCCGGCTCTTCACCACCAGTGGCACTTCCCTCCAGCCTTTGTCCAAAGCCCCACACCAGGAGGCTGAAGCAGACCCCAAAACAGAATTTCTCCCCCCTCCTATCCACACAAGAAGACGCCTAATGGGGAGACTCTGCAGCAACACAAAAGTAAATTACCCATATCCAGCCCAGGGGCTATAATTTAAGGACTCCTGATTTAGCGCAATATAAAAAATGCAAATAATTTTTCTGCGGACCACCAACATTTTCTTGAGGACCACCAGTGGTTCACGGACCACCAGTTGGTGACCACTGATGTAAGGAATATAGTGTCTGGCACACTTTTATCTTATTTCTATCCTTCTCTTCCAAGTCAAAAGCTGTCCAAAACAGTAAACAAATAAATTCCACAAGGACAATAGAATAGAAAATCTTCACTTGTTGCGTTTCTGTTATGTTGTGATTTCCAATTCCGTTTGGGGAAGGAACAATGTGGACCAAGATTTTCTTCCTTTTTAAAAAGAAGCGAAATCAGAGAGAGAGAGAGAGAGAGAGGGCTAAGGACTCTCTTAAGGAAAACCTGCCTTTTACTCTGCTCTGCAAGAAAGCAGATGCAGTGCTTCACACGTATTCAGTCGATTCACGTGTCCCCGCTACTGAAACTTCAATTGGCCAATCCGGAAGACCGAGGAATGCAAAAATACACCCAAAGCTACACAGGGAAGCTTTCTTCCCTTTGATCGCGCCCAGCGATTTCTTAGGCGCCACCGAACCAATTCTCAATTTTCTCCCGCCTCCCTCCCGTTTCCCAAGCCCAGGCCAAGCGAAGGAACGCTGATTGGCCAAGACCGGAAACCTTCTGAGATTCTGATTGGTTGGAAACTTTCTTTCTCTTCCCTCGCCGTACTGTACTCTCCTGAATGCTGAAATCGCTCCGTGGAGGAAGGAAAAGAGGGAGAGGACAAAAATAAACATCAAAACAATCAGGTTGAAGGAACGGCGCGCGTTCGGTCTAAATAGCGGTAGATATGCCTTTAAAGGCTTTGCGAGGCAAATGGAGAAGGCGGAAGCGGGAGCAAATCCTAGGACCCGGGAGAGGTATTAGACCAAATATAAAAGCCCGGTGGCGCCAAACGTTTTAAACTGAGCGGCAAAATGACTCCGCCCCCCCTTTCTCTCAAGAGCCAATGGGAAACGAGATTGCGAAGAATAGGGAGGAGCCCCGTCCGAACGAACGATGGAGAGCGGGGAGAATTCTCAAATTGGAAGCAAAGAGGGAAGTTTGGCGGCGGGGTATGTGAGGGCTGTGTCGTCCGAAGTACGTAGGTGAGTGGCCTGGAGGGGAAGGGAAGGGACGGTACCGCAGCTGAAGATTGCTGGGCAGGGCTGGCGCTTCAGTCGCGAGACGGGCGCCGTCCAAGTTTGGTAAAAATAAAATTAAAACCCGTCCTTGGAAGCATTTGAGAAGTTGGGCTTATTGGAGCAATGTAGAAAGCAGCGACAACCGGATTTTGTAGAGTCTTTTTTTTTAAGAACTTTATTACGTTTGAAAAACAAACATTTCAAATGCAGCCTCTAAAGGGAAGGGAGCAACAGAGCGACTTAAAAAGTGACCAAAAGGGGGGGGGGGGAACTCTCGGTACGTGTTAGAAGCGAATTAGAATTAAAATTCTTTATTGGCCAAGTGTGATTGGACACACAAGGAATTTGTCTCCGGGGCATAAACTCTCAATGTACGTACAACAATAGTGATAGATCATTTGAAGGACTGGTTTTAAGCTACTGCACTGGACTGTGATTTTGGTTAATGTGGTCTAGATCGAGGTGCCTGTATAAGGGGTTATAAAATCAAGCATAACCACAAACGTCTCTCACTGTGACACTGCTTGTCCTTGAGTGTCATGAACACAAATGTAAAGCTGCCCTGTGCCAGATGTAGCATCGCTCACTGGAAATGTTTGTGTTGTTATGAGCCCTGCAGTCTTTATTGTGTTGTTAGACTACTTGTCATACAACACACTCGAGGCAACTTCTGTACAAAAACAGACCCTTGTAATCTCAAAAGGCAATCCAGGTAGTCCTCGATTTACAGCAATTTGTTTAGTGAATGTCCGAAGCAACAAGGGCACTGAAAAGAGTGACTTATGAGCAGTTTTCACACTTATGACCATTGCAGCATCCCCATGGTCACATGATTTACATTCAGATGATTGACAGCTGGTTCATAGTTATGATGTTGCAGTGTCTCAGGCTCATGTGATCATATTTTGCAATCTTCTGACAAGCAAAATCAACCAGATTCACTTAACGACCTTGTTACTAATTTGACAACTGCAGTGATTCACTTAACAAATGGGGCAAGATGGGGCAAAACTCATTTAACAAATTTCTCGCTTAGCAACATAAATTCTGGGCTCCATTGTGATCGTAAACCGAGGACTACCTGTACAAGGTCTGTTGAATTAAATGTAGTTCCTCCTATGCTACACTTACAATCCTGTTTTGTGCTTCTCTGGGTTGCCACTTCTATCCATTCCCACACATTTTCCACAAAACTTGAAGAAATGGTAAATCCTGCTCAAAAGACCAAGTGGCCAAACACTGCTGTTTAAGAATGTTGCATTTTCTTTTAGAAAATCATAGCCTTTATTTAGGTTCCCAACTATACTCTCACACTAATACTTTTTAGTGGAAGCAACTTTATGCAAAGCATAGAAAATCTTCTATACCATAAATATCATAGATAAGGGCCATAAATATTAACATCAAATACCCATTATGGCTATGGTAAAATAAGTTTTTTTACATAATGCTTTTGGATAAGCCTCAGAAGGATAGACCAGGATTATGCTCAAAGTTACCTTGGGTGAGATGGGCAACCATAAAAAGAAATACAAGAAAGTGATACCAGCTTTTATTATGCCAATTACATATAAAACATTATAGGAAGAACAATAGTACTGGTCTAAAAATGTTGATACCTCTAGTAAATGCAAATCCAGTTTTCTCTCCAATTCTAATTTCTTTCTTAAAAGTTCATGTGTTAACTAATTTCTTCGGGGTTTTTTTCTTTCAGAATGCTAAAAATGGTATCCCAGCATATAAACCAACATAATGTTTAATTGAACAAATGTATACAAGGCTAAAGCTAATAGTGGCAGTATGAATAAAGAGAACAAGGTAATTTATCTGAGTCCTTTCAAACTATCTTTTGTCATCTCTTATATTCAAATTATAGGCCAATGTTGTTTGCAAATTGCAGTAGTAAGAATATCTGAAGCAACTCCAGGGTTATTCATTGTTATGTTTTAGATATCCTGTGTTTTGATTGAGCAACATGGCTATATGTCACTCTTGACATAAAAGAAGGAGATAAGAAAATAGCTTACTAGGGTCAAACATTTTTTCTTCTCTATCTGATGTTGTTCTCTTACGTCTTTTTTTTTTTTTTTGCCCATGGCTATTTTAAGACAATTTTACAACAATTGTGTACACTGTCAAGTATAATATGCTTCAAAATTGCAGTACTGTCAGTTTCTCTTATGAAAAAAGGAAGTTACACTCTACCTATATGTGCACAGAAATCAAGGCAGGGAGTTATTTGTAGACATTGAGAAACTGTTCCTCCCCCTCAAGTCATGCTTGGTTGTCTCATCATAGGAAGTGTTTCTGGGAGGGATGTGCAAAGAATGACAGACGTAAATGTAAAGAATATATAATCCAGCAGGGTCACTCAAGGCATGAAGGTCACACAGCTGTCCAGCTAAAGCAAGTCGGCATCTGTATTAAGTAGCAGCAATGCAGAAAACTGATTGGATGACATGGCATGCTTCAGGCTCCTTCGCTTAAATGTTGTTGTCCGGTTGGATCTCTGAGGTGTGCCTTCTCTATTTCTGCCCAGGCCATTTGAAACAGTCTCTTACATGTGATCTGCAGAGCCACTGTTTTTTCAGAAAGCAATGAAGACCATTGGAGTAGTATGGGATGGATCACCGTGTGTAGAGTCGATGGGATGTTAAGAAAACATCCTTTGTAAGAGTAGTTTTGCTGTTGTATCGGTTTTGTTGTAAAATGCCTAGGATTATTGAATAGGAGATAGGCACTCCTATAAGTTCTATAACTTAAAATAGAAATAAACTATTCCTGTATTTTACCAAGTAAAGTACTTGAATAGGAAAAAAAAATTAACAATATAGTGCTGGATGATGGACCCCTTGAGTTAGATGCACTCAGTGTGCATGTGAGGAAGAGCTGAGGATCTTTCAGAGTACGAATGTATTCATGGCATGGTTAGATTGAAGCCTTTGGGATATCTAGTTGTTGATGTTGCCATATAAACAATTGCCACGCAATTATTGTATTTAAGAAAATATTTATGCATGGTGTTATATAATTTCATAATTTTATTTATTCAGATATCCATCTTCTATATCAGGGGTATCAAACTCAAGGCCTGCGGGTCGGATCTGGCCCACAGGGTGCTTAAATCTGGCCCACGGGGCTGGCTGAAAATATCAAAGGACTGGCCTGCAGTGCCTCTGCCAGGCAAATGGGCTGTGTACAGCCCACATGTGTTTTCGGCTTTCCCCCGCTCCTCCCCATATTTTCACCCTCTCCTGCTTCCAGCAGCACTCTTCTGTCCAAAAACAGGCCTCAGGAGGCCTCTGTGCAGCCTTTTTTTGGCCAGCAGAGTGCTGCTGGAGGCCAGGGAGGGTGAAAATGAGCACTATGGGCTGCATTCAGCCCCCAACGCCCTGTTTTGGCCAGTAAAGTGCTGCAAGGGCATTCAGGCTGAAGACAGGGCGGAGGGGGCTGCATGCACCCCGCCCCCACGCCCTGTTTTGGCTACATGGGGCATCTGTCCTCCCTCCCCCCCGTTCCCCACTGGCCTGCGTAAAACTACACTGCTGATCCGTCCCTCGAAGAAATCCAGTTTGACAACCCTGTTCTATACCATAGACACTCAATATTGTTTGATTGAAATAGTTAATAAACATGTAACTATGCTACAGTGATCAGTGGGCTTTCCAATATTTTTTAATAACAATAAGGAAAAGGTGACATCAGTAATTTCAGCTGTATACAAATTTAAGTGTTTCAAAGAGTTACACTAAAGGATAATATTTTATTACCTTCAGCTAGGCGCTGCAAAATTGTCTATCCAATTGAACTGAATGATGTCAGATATTCCAAATTTGTCCCATACCTTTAACAAACACTGTGTTACTGTTCAGACAGAGAATGAATATAGAAACACCATGTTCTCTTGTAACAGTTTGTATAAGAGCAGTGTGTTTCAGTATACTAATTCATTATCATTCTAAACAATGTAATATATTACATTTTCAACAAGAGTACTCTAGTCTCTTTTGCATTTCCCTATAGAACACTGGCTGCATTCACGTATAACAATTCGGGAATTTTTATGATGGGTATGTGAGAATTTTTATGATGGGTAGGCCACATTGGGGCTCATTATATACTACACTAAATCAAAAAGAGCGTGACAAAAATATCTTTGATTCTTGTATCATCTTTGGTTCTGATAAATGCTCAGGGTGACAAAGAAAGTAGGCTAGGCTGTTTTAAATAAAAGTGAATTCTGTCAAATCCAGCAGAAATAAGTGTCAATTTTGACCAAAAAATACAGTAAGGCAGGATTGAAATGCTACCGATTCGCTCCTGTTCGGGCGAACTGGTAGTTTAAAAAAACTACCAGTTCCTCTGAACCCGTATTTCCGATGATCAGCTGTGCAGTGGGGTTTAGCTTTGCTAGAAAGCAGGAAATCCTGCTTTCTAGCAAAGCTAAATCGCACGCCATAGCTGATTTTCCCCTCCCTCCCTCGCTGTTCTACTTACTTTCCCAAGTCTCCTTTTGGCACATACTGTGCATGCACATGTGCACAGAGGATGTACTTGGTGCGCACTGCACATGTATATGCAGCATGCGTTTGGCACGCAGGGTGCATGCGCAGCCAGCAAACTGGTTCGGATTTCACCACTACAGTAAGGTCAATTTTGGCAAAAAGCATGTCTTTCAATATTACATTCAGTCTCTAAATCACATTTTAATGCTCAGTATTGTTTCATTTTTTTTTCTTTCTTGGCTTAGGAAAAGCAATGTTTTGGAGTGTGTGGAAGCCCAGTCAAAACTCCTCTGAAACAAACAGTTACCCCCAATTGGCTTTTGGCAGAGATCCAACCTACTGTTTCTGACCATCTGACAACACCACCAAAGCCCAATGAAAGCACTTCTGGCGATCCATGGACCCCAACCGCTAACCTTAAAATCCTGATTAGTGCAGCTAGTCCTGAGATTAGAAATCGAGAACAGGGGAAAAAATTATCAGATAATAAAAGTGAAAGCCTTCAGGTAAAACTTTTTTCTTTTCTTTTTTTTTTATTGAAAAAGTTTTACATTACAGTTTATTTTTAAAACCCCTTTCCCATCCCACCTCCTTACCACCCCCACCCTATCCCCCCTGTCCCTCCCCAATCCCCCCCTTGACTTCCGCTATTAAACAAACATTAACATTCAATATTTAACAATTTTTTTTAGGTGAGATCCAACTAAGAAAAAGCTATAACCTTATTTTAACCTTTGGTAATAATAATAATAATAAAAAAATTCTTTTAAACCAATGTATAACAATATAAATCAAATATAAAAAACTCTTAACTCTTAACAATCTATTTAAAAAAAAATCTGGTAAAATAACTTTGAGCATCATAAGATTTAAATTGAAGTATCATTTAAGTAATATAAATATATAACAACTATAATTCCCAATATTACATATATCAAAATCAAAATCAAACAGTACATAGTACATTTCTCTTTAAAATTAAATCTGAATATTAAAAATATAAGTTCAGTTGCATAAAATATGAAATTCAATACATTTCTCTTTTAGATTAATTCTAAATATAAAAAATATAAATTCAGTTAAGTACTAATTGAAACTTCTTACTTTGGTATTTATTCTTCATGTATTCTACCCATTTCTTCCACTCCCTAGCAAAAACTTCATGGGTCCTTTCTTTTAGGTATGCAGAAATTTTAGCCATCTCTACAAAATTAGACATCTTCAGTATCCATTCCTCTATAGTAGGTACGTTATCCTTCTTCCAATATTGACCAATCAATAATCTAGCTGCGGTAATCATGTGTAAAATTAATCTAGTGTCAGTTGCTGAACAACCCTTAACTATTCCCAACAAAAAAAACTGAGGAGAAAACTCAAGCTTCTTCTTCAAAATGTTCTGCATTACCCACCAAAGTTTAATCCAAAATGCTTTCAATTTTCTACACGTCCACCAAATATGAAAATATGTTGCATCCAAACAATCACACCTCCAACATTTAGGTTGAACATTTGGATACATACATGATAACTTCTTGGGATCTAAATGCCATCTATAAAACATCTTATAAAAATTTTCCCTCAAGTTCTGTGCCTGTGTAAATTTAACATTCTAGACCCAAATCTTTTCCCATGTTTCCAACATTACAGGTTCTTCAAAATTTTGCGCCCATTTAATCATACAATCTTTAACTAATTCCCCCTCTGAATCTCTTTCTAACAGTAAATTATACACTCGTTTAATATGCATCGGCCCTTTACATTTTATCTGAGTCATCAAATCTTCTTCATGTAACATTAATCCAGTTTTCTGATCATCTGTCCATCTTGCTTGAAGTTGAAAATACTGCAACCAGGTTAAGTTCACTCCTTCTTCCAACAGGGTATTCAAAGATTTCAAACTCCATCTGCCCCCATCATTAAAAAGTATCTCTTTATACAACAACCCCCCGAGTGACTTTATATTTGGCATAATCTGCCCAAGATCCAACCACAAAGGTATTTTGTAATCCAATTGAAGCTGGTGCTTCTTCCAAACTCTCATCAAAGCATGTCTTAAAATATGACTATTGAATACACTATCTCTCTTATCTTCATAAAGTAGATATGCATGCCATCCAAATTGCAAGTCATGGCCTTCTATATTCAAAATTTCTATTTTTGTTGTTCCGATCCAATCTCCAACTTGTGTCAGCACTGCAGCCTCATAATATAGACGTAGATTTGGAACTTTGAGGCCACCTCTCTCACGAGCATCTTGCATAATTTTAAGTTTGACTCTTGGTTTTTTCCCATTCCAAATAAATTTGTTTAAACCTGCTTGCCATTCCATCAAAAACTTATCATTTTTAAGCACCGGTATCATTTGAAACAAAAACAGAAATCTAGGTAGAACGTTCATCTTAACAGCTGCTATTCTACCAAGCAAAGTTAGTTGCAGCTTCTTCCATGTTTCAAGATCCTTTTGAATCTTATGCCAGAGTACCTCATAATTATTTTGAAAGAGTTTTATATTGGATGCTGCAACTTGGACCCCTAGATATTTCACCTTTGTAGCTATTTCAAAGCCTGCCAACCTTTCAAGCTCATTCCTTTGTGGTTCCAACATATTTTTAACTATCATCTTAGTCTTTTTCTGGTTCAGGCTAAAACCTGAAACCAGACCATATTCCTCTATAATGTTTTTCATCTGGATGATTGATTCCAAAGGTCGTGTTAGGGTAACAACCAGATCATCTGCGAATGCCTTTGTTCTGTAATCTCTTTGCCTTACAACTATTCCATTCAGATTGTCCGAGTCCCGTAGAGCATTCAACAGCACTTCCAAAGTCAAAATAAACAGTAATGGGGATAATGGACAGCCTTGTCTTGTTCCTTTCTGTATGTTAAAATTGGTAGTTAAACTACCGTTAATAATAATTTGTGCCGTCTGTTCTTGATAAATTGCTGAAATCGCTTGTATAAACTGTTCCCCAAAATCCATTTTGTGCAAGGTCTTTTTTTAGAAAATCCCAGTTGACTCGATCAAAGGCCTTCTCCGCATCCAAAAACACCAGCACCGCAGAGGTCTGTTTATTTTTCTCAAGATATTCCAATAAGTCTATGAGTTGCCTGACATTGTCCTTCATATGTCTACCTTCTATAAAACCTGCTTGGTCTTCATGAATCACATCTTGAATAACTGGCATCAATCTGTTGGTTAATACTTTAGCATAAATTTTGTAATCCGTATTCAGGAGAGATATTGGTCTAAAATTTTCAGGTTTTACAGATTCTTCTTCTTTAGGTATCAGTGAAATAAAAGCCGTCTTCCATGAGGGGGGTATTTTACCCCGCTGCTGAATATTACAAAACAAGTCCTTAAGATGCTCAACCAATTCCACTTGTAAAGTCTTATAGTATACTGCTGTCAAACCGTCTGTCCCAGGAGCTTTAGATGTTTTCAGTTGTTTTATTGCAAATAAAATCTCTTCAGATGTTATAGGTCGATTCAATCTATCACTTTGTGTACTTGAAATTTTTGTAACTCTCATCTTCTGCAGATAATCATCGATAAAGTCCTCTTTAATTTTATCAGCTTGGTACAATTTAGAATAATAAGCTAAAAAAGCTTGATGTATTAAGTTCTGTTGATGCACTTGTTTCCCCTTATACTCAATAGTGTTAATTATACGAGAACTTTGTTGTTTCCTCAAAGTATATACCAACCATCTGCCGGGTTTATTAGCGTTGCAAAAAGTATTATGTTTAGCGTATTGCAGATTAGTTGCTGTTTGATCCGCCATCAATATTTGAAATTGATCTTTCAGGAGTTTTATCGTTAATTGTACCTTTTCATCAGTCGGGTTCTTAATAAGCACTTGCTCTTTCTCCTTTATCTCTGTCTCCAATTCCATTCTTGACTTCTGACATATTAATCTGTATTTAGAATTCATGTGAATCAGTACACCCCTCATATAAGCCTTGCATGCATCCCATACAATCTCGATAGGTGTACCTTTGTTCAAGTTAATATCAAAAAATTCTTTAACATATTTCTTAAGGTCCATAATATTCTTTTCATATCTAAATAAATTTTCATTCATACGCCAAGATCTTCTTTCTCTTTTTCCCAAATTTATCTCCATCCACACCGGGCTATGATCCGTTAAAGTTCTGGGAAATATTTTTGTCTTAGTCACTATAGTAAGTAAATCAGTAGTAGCCAGCATAAAGTCAATTCTCGAAAAAGATTTATGTCTCTCAGAGAAGAAAGTAAAATCCAATTCCTTGGGATGATGAATTCTCCATACATCCTTCAGATCCAATTCTTCTTTCAATGAAAAAAAAGTCGGTGGTAACTTATTCCCTTTCTTGGCCGACGTCTTTTTATCAAGTGTTGCATCAATCACCCCGTTCCAATCACCCATAATCAAAAAAGACTTATAATTCCACTGCAATATTTTATTGTTCAGCACTTTGTAGAAAGTTTCCTGCTGCTGGTTCGGGGCATAAATGCCAATTAAAAGTATCAAAGCATTCTGTATATTTATTTCAACTGCAATATATCTCCCCTCATCATCTGCCTCTATCAGTTTAGCTGGTATTCTTTTGGAGATATAAAAAACAAGTCCATTCCTTTTCACAGAACTAGAAGATATGAAATGTGATCCAAGTTTTGAAATCAGAAATTTCTGGTCCTGGGTTCTAATATGAGTTTCCTGCAAACAAACAACATCATTTTTATATTGCTTCAAATAATGAAATATTTTTCTTCTTTTCTGTGGTGAGTTCAAACCATTCACGTTCCATGATAAGAGTCTGAGTGTCATTCTGAAAATGAATGAAGCCCTTTGAGCATTTGACGAAGACTCTCTCCAACAGTGGATGTCTTCGGTCTCGCCCCTCCCACTGCTTCAGAGTATAATTTTTTCCCTTTTGTACCATTCTCTTCCTGTGGTATCCTTAACTCCTGATGTTTCTCTAATCTTTGCTTTTCTGCGGCTCGAGTTATACGTTGATCTTTTGGTTCTTGCATCAGTAAATCAAGATCAGGCTCCACCTCTCTTGTAGCTCTAGATTGCTTTGGTTTAACCTCGAGAAATTCTATTGGCGAATCCTCTGAAAAACCTCCTACAGCACCTAGAGTTTCCTCCCTTGCTGCTTCTTGAATTGCCTGTCCTTCTTTTAGCAAAATGACTTCTTGAATCCCCTCTTCAGAAACCTTCTCAACTGAAATATCTTCGATAGGTAAAAGTGTAGATAAACGAGGTGATACTGAAATCTTTTTAAGAACATTGTTGTAAAACTGTTCCGCCTTTTCCACAGAATTAATACGATATCTTACATCCTCATATCGCAAAATGATACCAACAGGAGCATCCCATCGAAATGGGATCTGACGCTTTTTCAATTCATTTACAAGAAAGCCAAAATCTTTCCGATCTCTTAACATTTTTGGGGGCAGCTCTTTGTAAACACCAATTTGGTTACCTTCATGTTAAACGGTAGTATGAAAAGAACTTTGCAAAATGTCATTTCTCAATTTTCTCTCAGTGAAATAAATCACCACGTCTCTTGGCAAATTTCTCTGTCTCGCTATACGTGAGTGGGCTCTGTACAGCTTATCAATTCTGTTGGCAATCACATCTGGTTCAACTTTTAAAATCTTGGCCAAAACTTCCACACAAGTTGCCCTCAAATTTTCTCTGTTATTCTCCCTTAAACCTCTCAGTCTTATGGCATATTCCATATTCCGAAATTGTAACATCGTGATCTCCTCTTCAAGCCTCTGACTCTGCACCACCACCTTAAACATCTGTTCCTTTGCTTCCTTCTTATTAGCTTCCACTTCAGAATTTAAGTCTTCCACTTTTTTCTCAACAGCCAGTAGGGTATCAGTAAGAACTGTAGCTACTTTAGTTACACTCTGATGTAATCCATCAGTTTTTTCCTCCACCAACTCTTTCACTTCCTCCACCATCTCCTTCATTTCCTTTTGATTTTTCCCCATCCTTTCATCCATTTTACTCATTTTTCCAGAAAGCTCTCCCAAAGATTTATGTATGTTTAATATAAATGCTTTCAAATCCTCTGTCTCGCTGTCCTGTGACTGTTTTGAAGCTGACACTAACTTTTCCTTTGTCTGATGTGTGGGGGAATCCCCCCCTGCTTTCTTTGAAGCCATGCCTGAGCAGGATTTAAATCTTTGAAAAACAGAAAGAAATCTTCCTCCTTTTCCTGTCCTCCCCAGTTTTACAGAAAAGGAGTCAAATCCGTTGTATTTTGCAATTAGAAGGAACTTATAAAGCTTATAAATAAACTCAGTACAATTTCAGGCAGGCACACTTTCACTTTCTTGCTGCGCTTTCTGTTTTCACTAGCTCAGCTTTAAGCAGACGCCATTTTCAGCACTTTTACACAGAGACAGCATACTTTCCAAAGTTAAAAAAAAGTCCATTTAAAATAGTTATAATTCTCATAAAAAATTCCAGGTCTCACCAAATTCGTTGTAGTTCGTTTAGAAGTATGTTATAACAGTTGGAGTTGCCCTCTCCGTCTCGCTCTGTCTTGCAGAGGTCCCGCGCCGCTCGGAGATTCAGCAGCTTGAAGAGGGAGCCCAGACACAGAGCGCTTACCAGGGCACAAAAAAAACCACCCTGGTAGCGGTTCTGGGGCTCAATCTTGAGCTGCCCACTCTAGCCCCCCCTTAATTCCAAAGGGGAGCTTTCCGAGCCGCTTTTCGGTCTAAAAAGCGGCTCTACAGGCGGCGGGGGCGGCGACCGATCAAACAAGCCGCCCGCGACGAAGAGAACGCCAACCGGAAGTCGGTAAAACTTTTTTCTTGTTTCATTTTGCCATACTTGTAGTAATTAATAATGTTGCTTCAACACTGAGATGAAGCGGCATATAAATTAATTAAATAAATATGCTTGTTATAAATGTAAAAAACAAGACTAAATTATATAAGTATTTGGGATGTACATTGCTTGACAATGTATTGATTTAATCCTTTCTCCTGTGTTACACTTAAAATCTGGAATGCTGGCTAAATTTTGAGGATTTTAAAATGTCATAGAAGAGCTTTTTTCTACCCCTTTCTCTTTGCAGGATCATTTGTCAGGAGATGAATATGAAAAGCCTCAAACAAGCCGTAAAGAGAAAAGCCTTGGATTGCTGTGTCATAAATTCTTAGCCCGCTATCCTAGTTATCCTAACTTTTCTAAAAGTAATGAAATATGTCTTGATGAAGTAGCAGAAGATCTCAGTAAGTTTTGGCATTGCATCATCTTAATTTTTTTCTTGACAAATCTTATGCCTACTAAAAGGCACATATGGATGTACAAAATTTATCAGTCCAAGAATAAAAAGTTCTACTCTCCATATTTGCAGAATCTCTTCCCAACCATGCTGTTCTGCAATAGTTTACAGTATTTGAACATAAATTCTTCGAACTGGCAGCATTTGCAGTAGTCCTAAACAAAATTATTTTGTTCATAGCATCATGTCTGGAATTTCTCAAATCCCTTTTGGTTTGGAGGATTTATTTTCAAATGAAGTAGCATTTCAAACATCTATTTTTTATTCTTTAGATTTATTTCAAATGGTAATAATGTTACGGTGTTTTGTATTGTTTGTTTATTTGTTTGTTCAATTTCTATAGCAACCCATCTCAGTCAATAACTCTGTACATAACATACATTACAACTAATAATTTAAAAACATCATAAACATTCAGTGCCCCAAACTCGGGAACCGAGCCAGGTTATACATTATACATGCTTAGTGTGTAAAATACATTGTGTGTTTTAATTAAAATATAAATCTCCCATATATATATATATACACACACACACATATATACATATATATATATATATACTGTATCTCTAAAGAATTACCACTTGCTAAGTGCAGAGTTGCGAAAATATAATTGGCCTTTCAAACCATAAATCAGCTAGATGTTTTGCTCCGTGATATCTTAAAATTCTTTTAAAAAGTCAATATCATTTTTTTCCTTTCAATTTGATTTTTTATGCATATTAAAAAGGCCCAAGGTCCTTCCTAAATTTTGTTCTCTGATTATTAATCCATTGGGGGGCCCTCCCACTCTTGTCTTCTTGTTTCCTATGCAGAATCTTTTCCCCTCATCCCCTGAGGTCATCCATACAGCAGCTGATCATCCAACCCTGGGTAACATTGTCTTACCACTAGCCAATAGTCACTTTATCTTCAGGACAAAAAAACTAATTGACCATTATCGACCTTGCATCATTTAGGGACCACAAATTGCCTCCCCCCCCCCCAACAGATCACCTATTGACTCCAAACTATCAACCCCCTGGGGGTTCCATTGATCCTTGGATTATATTTACCCCTTTGACAAACTCTGATCTCTCTCTTCAGGGATTATACTCTTAAAAAGCATGTTCTTTTATATCCCAATTTATCAGCCCTACATCCATTTGGGTGGTTTGAAAAAGTCTTATGCTTATGTTAACTAAACAAGATAGCAGTAGAACTTATATACTGCTTTACAGCTCTCTCTAAGCAGTTTACAAAGTCAACATATTGCCCCCAGCAATCTGGGCCCTCATTTTACTGACCTCGGAAGGATGGAAGGCTGAGTCAACTTTGAGGCAGTCAGGATCAAAGGAATCAAACTCCTGGCAATATGTGCAGAGTTAGCTTGCAATACTGCATTCTAACCACTACTAAGATTCTAGCCACCACTAAGATTGTATTTTCTATCATTGAAGTCCTGTCATTTATTTTGATTGTTAAAGTATTTAAACGCATACTTTAGGAAACTGATAAGATTGAAAAAGAAACTGAAAAATAATTTGTGATGTTTCCATCATTCCAGATATTGAGCGCAGGCGTATCTATGACATAATGAATGTATTAGAAAGTCTTCACATGGTGAGCCGACTTGCCAAAAACAGATATTCCTGGCATGGCCGTCATAATCTTAAAAAAACACTGCAGGCTTTGAAAAAAGTAGCTGAAGAAAACAAGTACTTGCAACAAATCAAACTGACTAAACAAGGAAAAAGTGGACAAGAGATTGGAAATACTGGTCACAATATTGAATGGATGCCAATGCATACTAGGTCAAATTATCATACAGACTTCGTGGAACTTCCTGGGATGGAACTTCAAGCAGGTAATTCTAGGAAAGGCATGTTCATAGATGGAGATGACCTATTATTCCATTTGCTAAAATGCAGGGTATAATCCATTAATTAAAGTAAATGTTTTTAAAAGCTTAGAAAAACTGTGCTTAGAAAAACTGAAGATTGCAAAACTATCCTAAAAGCCATTAACCACCTCCTTGAGCCTTTTCTAAAATCACCTCTGATACAGAGAGAGTGACCCATACCAGAGTAAGCAAGGAATGGGATAGGAGATAAATATTACAAAATCAATGAATAATCTTGCTGAAACAAAGGTAATTCTTGTTTAGGAATCACAATTGGGTTTGAGTTTGTTAACTAAAGTGGTTGCTAAGTGAACAATCAAATGACCACAGTAGTGCTTATGATTTTACTTCAGCTTTCCTTTGCTTTAAAACATCAGAAGGCAGGAAAGTTTCCAAAACTTGATTCTTGAGGAAGCTGAGTAAAAAGGAAAATCTTATAGCATTCTTTGGAATGTTCACCTTGACATTATGATAATTAGAAAGGAATTGATATTTTTATTCATATTCATTGGAGGAGAAGAAATTACAAAAGAGTAAGTAGGCACACAGTAGAAAATATACATCAAAAGGAATGTACTAACACCAGCTGTTTTCCTAGTGTATTCTTGATGAGCAGCTTAGGAAGCAAACAAAACCCATTACTGAGAAACTGATTAGAGTCTTGTCAGTATCGGCAGCAGTGCCAAAGAGCCTGAGAATTCTAATCAACTAAGGTTACAGAGCTAACTTGTTAACTTGTGGTTAGCACTTTTTAGGGATGAACTGCACTGTGAAGAAAAGCAGCCAGGAAGAGATAGCTTGTTTCGGTAATGTTTCTGCCTTGTGAGGTGGGCAATAAATGCAGGCCTTGGACACAAACTTACTTTTTCATCACCGCCATAAATCCAAATGGTCCCTATCCAAGACAATATCTAAAACAAGAACTACCCATACATAATTTATTGATGCAAATATCAACAAGTAATTCATAAACTAAACCACAACCAGTTATTGACCAAAATCAGGCCCTAGTGAAATATGCCATCTTCCAATTATTAGTGATTTGAATTCTATATTTGGTTCTTGTCTCTTTTCTTTGTACAGCTTCGGTAAATAGTCGTAAAGACAAATCTTTAAGAGTGATGAGCCAGAAATTTGTAATGCTGTTTCTTCGGTCATATCCCCAAGTTGTGAGTCTTGAAGTTGCTGCTAAAAGTTTGATTGGCAAAGACCATTGTGAATCACTGGATAAAAGCAAGTTTAAAAGTAAGTGGTAAAAAGTCCTATCTTGTGTGCCTGATTTAGTTTATGTGATTAAAAAAACTCACAGTCAGCCATAAGCTTATAAAAATAAACTTCCTTGCTTACCAAGAAGTTAACTGCTCCCAGTCTCACTTGAAAAGCTGGCCAGTATTTTGTTGCCAAATTTCAGTGGCAGAGTGCTAAGGGGCTGCATATGCATTTTGGACCACTGTGGTAAAACCTGAATATAGATTATGGCTATATGGATTATGTACTGCTATGATAAACCATGATTTTACATGAAACAGGCTGCATCCTCACAACATGCTGAGGTAAAAAAACAAACTATTATGAGATGGGTGACTACAGTCAATGTAATGAGAGTAATTGTACTGCTCAGAAAAGTGCATCCCTCTTTGGGTTTTAAATTATCCATTATTATCTCTAAGAAATCTTTTCTTACAGACTGGGTGAAACCCTAATAAAATTGCTGGAGAGTCTAATGTTCATTTTACTGCAACCAGCTGCTCCCCTCTATTCAGCTTGTTCCCCATTGTGCTTTTTTTTTTTCAAGCAGCCAAAATGATCTCCTTCTTACCTTTGTGTTAGTCCACTAGGATAATTGATCAAAATTTCAGGGACAACAGTCCATGTGTGTTGTAACTATTCAGGCCACCATAAGAAGCATTTGATCGGTTATTAAAGTTGCTTCCCTTAGCTTCAAAGAGGGCTGCTTTCCCACAGTAGGTTCCTTGTTCTGCTCTGTTCTTTTTGATTCCTGGTTTTCAGTCCTCTTAATTTTCACTGAATAAAACAAAAGTGTTGCATGCTATAAGGGGCCTCTATTGCTGTAAAAGGCATCCAAATCATTATAACCTGAATTGAGAGTGATCTTTCGAAGGCCATTCCTTGGAAGAAGGTTTAGGATCCATATTTCTAAAACCTGCATTGAATAATTTTAATTCTCTGTTTAGAAATCATCACTGCCATTAAATATTTCTCCAAAAGAAAACCAAAGCAATTGTGTTTTAAAAATATTAAATATGGAGTCTGGTAGAAGAATGCAAAATGTTGAACATCCACCCTGGCCTTACATCATAGATCCCTCAAACTGAAATGTTTCTGGTATATCTATACAGCAGGAAGGGAAAGAAAAACTCTAGCGTTAACAATTTTGAATTTTTGTTTTTGTATTTTTCATTAGCTTTTTAACTTATTTCAGCTAAAATTCGAAGACTATATGACATTGCTAATGTTCTCAGTAGCCTTGAGCTCATCAAGAAGGTTCACATAACGGAAGAGAAGGGCCGCAAGCCAGCATTTAAATGGATAGGACCAAATGTTTTTTCTGATATTAAAGGTAGGTGCATTATTACTTTTGAACTAGACTTAAGTTATTTTTGAGCTACAACTAGATTCAATGTTAATTTTTGCTCACTTGTGCTACTACCTATAAAAGTCATATCAAAGTTAAGATGGTTAATTTCTCCTTTGTGTCATTATATTAATATAATAAATCAACTTGTATATTCATACTTAGAGGGCTAATTACTTCTTTTAAAAGAACTATTTAAAAGTGATAACTGTCAAAACAAAAAATGTAATAACAGTATATTAATGTTAGAGTTCTATGTATGATTGTATCATAGATGCCCAACCAAAAGTGGATGCAATACCAATTCCTGTGGAAGATAAACCTTTTAAAGAGTGTTGTTCTAAGAATCTCTTCCCTACTAATAGCAAACCAAATTTCACACGACATCCGTCTTTGATAAAACTGGCAAGGAGTAAAGAAAATGATGAGAGAAAGAGTCATTCAGCTCCAGGCAGCCCTGTCAAAAAATATTTAGGTATGTAGGATACAAGATGTTTCATATAATTCTGAAAAAATTATTAAAGTAGGGAATGGTGGTATTTGTTCCTAATTTCTTACTGTAGAACAGCAGTCCCCAACTTTTGCGGCTTGGTGGCCTGGCTGGGGGGGGGGGGGTGAAGGGAGAGAGGAACTGGGCCATGCAAGTGGCAGGATGATGCACACACTACTCTACTTGCATGGAAGTCGAGTGCATGCATGCATGCCGGCCACCATTACACACAGTCCAATTAAAAAATGGATCACGGCCCAGTAGTGGGCTGCAGCCCAGGGATTGGGGACCCCTGCTGTAGAATACAAAATATGTAAATATGTTTCATAAGCAGAGGATGCTGTTTCCAAGTCTGTTTGTTTGTTTTTGAGCAGTCTTTCTGACTCCTTGTTTTATAAGAATAAAATTCATGCGTACGTGTTGCTCTTGGAGGTTAGAAAAATTGGAACCTAATGGCTTAGGTAGATAAAATAAATTGATAATAAGGAAATACATATGACAATTCTCTGTCATCTTATCTCTTCATGGAACAAGCTGTGTCAAGGACACTAATTTAGATCATAAGAAAAGGCCATGAGCCAAGAGTCAGCACTATCAGTGATAGATTTTAGAAGGAGCTGGATCTAAGCTTACTAGATTTTAAATAAAATGCAAGTTAAATGCTTCAATTTCTTTTCTTATAAAGGCTCAAATCCTTCAACTATTCCAAGCAAGATGGCTCAACTTGCAGCAATATGCAAGCAACAATTAGATGAACAATCAAGGTATATTTCTACATAAGGCATGGTGGTTGCTAATTAATGTAATAAACTATGTATAGAAATCAGCAATTTATAGCTGTTGTTTATACCAACAGTTAACATAATTATGACATAGTAATATTACAGCTTCTAAAATCTGAAGTCTATTAACTTTTTTATACACTTAATAATACAGTCATTATAAATTTTGTTTGTGTGTGTTATTTTCCAAGTAAAAAGATCTAATATTGTATTGATGATGTCTCCCAGTAGAAAAAAAATTCCAGCAGAGAAAATTTGGATTAAAGACTTAACACTGAATTTATTTTTTTAGGGAATTTGAAAAGAGAAAAAAGAAATTGGAGAACACTTCACCTTCTGAATCTTGTTTGAAGCCCAAAGCAATCTTGTTGCCTTCTCAAGCGGCAAACTTACCCCCAACCTCCAACTCAATACTTCCCTCTGTCCTTTCTACTGTACCACATGCAGCATATCTGAATCCATCCCAAGTAGTGACAACATACCCAAATTACATGGTATATCCTGTTTCTACTACTCATGTGACTAAAATTAAGACTCCCGTGGAAGCTCTTACTGAAACATTTACTAAAGACAATTTTAATGATTGGAAAAAAGCTGAAGAGCTGCCACTCTGGCTAACTAAAGAACCCAGTGGAACAACAGGTGACATGATATCTGGGAAATGTTTTAAAAGATCTAAATTGCTACTAGATGATAGTCCAATTAAAAAATGCAAGAGTAAAAAGTTGGAGCTTCAAGATTCACTGCTGGTAAGCTATCTTTAAATGTAATTGTTCCATGTATTAAATAATTTTCTGTTGCAGAAAAACCAACATTTCACGTCATTCTTAAATTACATATAATACCAGAGAAAGCCCAGAAGAAAGTTTTTAATAAATGCAGCTGCTCCAATCCTTCCTTTCCATTATTTTTTCTTGCCCATGAATGCAGCTGTTTTAGTGACAAATTAACCAAAATAATATATATTTAAAACATACCAAAGCTCTCTAAAGCAACATTCTAATTTTCTATATATTTCAGGGTAAGACTGTTAAGGATAAAAATCACCAGGGTTCTGTAACTTCTCAAATAAATCAGGAAGTCTTAATTTCCCAATTTGCTAAGTAACTTAGCAAAATAAACATGTACCCAGAGAAGTGAAATTCCGATGCAAACAGAAGAAGCATTTGAATATGATCAAGTTGGCAGAGCACAGAAAATGCCTCCAGGATTTGCAGCTGCTATACCAAAGGCACATTCCCTGTCAGACATTATACACTTATATATTGTTCTTCCGAAAGGCTCAATAGTTTAATAATACACACTCAAAGGGTTTTTTCTTTTCATACCAACTTAAAGTATGAAAGTAACTTCAAGATCAATGCAGGAAAAAGCAATGTTGGCAACCACAGATACATGCCCATTTCAGTGGTGGGTAGCTCCCGGTTCTGTCTGTTTCTTACGAATCGGTAGTAAAAGCGGCAGGAGGCTCCGCCCACCTGCCTGGACATTATAATGGATGATCTGCGTATATGCAGAAACACGTGCGCTCCCGTTGTGAACCGGTAGTAAAGGTACGTAGAATCCATCCCTGGCCCATTTATGTTCTTTAGTTTTATACTGTATTACTTGCAGACTCTGGTTACATCTTGTTGGAAAGCCAGTTTGGTCTGAGGATTAAGGCATCAGGTTAGAAACCAGGAGACTATGAATTCTAGTCCTCTAGTCCAATGATCTCTTAACGCTATTTCATTTCCTTAGGTCCCCAATAAAGTTGTTGTATCCAGTAAGGGGAAAACAGAGTTGTGTGCAGTAGAAAAGAAATCCTACAGTTCTCCTAATCTAGGTAAGTATATGATGACCACACCACAGGATTTTTCCAAAGTTAATTCATTTTGACATTTTCTATTAGCAGCTAAGGAATACAGGTTTTAAGGCAATGAAGCCAGATAAAATTATTTTATAGATGAAAGTTTCTGGCTGCATTGAGGTTTGGTCAGCTCTAATGAATAGCGCTTAAAACCCATTTCTTCTACATGTCAGGGTTCCAAGTAACACATCTTTTGCATTAGGCCTTCAGACTTGACTCTTCATGCTTAATTGCCACCTTCTCCAAACTCAAAATAGCTGGCTGTACTAAATTTTGCATATTAATACAAGTTGCATGGCATAAAGTATGTTTCCTGGTAATAGTGTGTTATCTTTCTCCTTTGCTATAGGTCGAATTCCAGTGACATCTAATTTCTCTACTTTTCATATAACACCTCTTAACCTAATACTACCACCACCTTCTGTAGCAACCACATCCTCAGGGAATGGGGCTGTTGAGTCAGTCCATGTTAACCCTATCCCATCTCAGAGCACCTTAGTTCTGAACATTATGCTACAACAGTTAGGAATGATGCCAGCTAATGTACAGATGTCTGCAGATCGACATCGATCTGCTTTCATTTGTCAAGGAGCAGAACATGTTAGTCCTGTTCCAGTAAGTGTAGGATTGCAGCAAGCTCCCGTATTACTAAGGGATTACCGAGATTTGCATGGAGAATTGGTTCCAACCACTCCTCAGGAGGTAAGATTCTTTTCGAAAATATTAAGTAATTGGGACTCTGCAAATCTTTTCAAAGAGGCACAGAAGTGCATACAAATTATTCTTTAAATAATTAAAAACTGTATTTTTTCAGGCTTGTAAAATTGTTTTGGAAACTGCTGTTGGCTACCTCTCGCTTTTATTTGTGGGTGCAGTTAATTTCATTTATTTCCACTTGGAAAATGGGAAAGTGCATCCAGGCTTTGTTCCAATGATTTGCAGAACCCTATAAGCTGATACATGATATTTGAATACTACAGGATTCCTTGAGCTTTTACCTGGCTGGTCATCTGCTTTGGTTCTTAGAATGGGAAATAGTTGATTAAAAATATATAAAACACATCAGACTAGGAAGAAAAGCAGCAAGAGAATTGTTGAAAAAATTGAAGATAGTAATTGCTTTGCATTTTTGTAATCGGAAGCCTGCACAATACTTGCATTGCTTAAGCCTCTAATAAGCAGCCTAACATACTGCAATCTGAACTCCAGCTAAATATTTCTCATTGTATATCAATTGATAACAAGTATATACTGTACATTACAGTAATACTTTTTTGAGGTGCCTAAATATCCCTTATATACTTGTGCTTAAGCCCATAAATTGTCTCCTATTCAGTTACATTTGATTTTATAATGGAATTTGAATAATTAGAAATTATTCCTTATACTGTTGCCAAATTTGAAAATATTTTACTAGCTTCAAGATAAATGAAACCACTGTTCTCTTATTAATTAATAGTCAATTTTATTGGAGAGTTTAGAAGAAGGAAGTGAATCAACCAATTACTTGGGTTTCTTTGTTTTTTTGTTTGTTTTTTTGTTTTTTGCAAATTTAAAGTCCTGTCTGGCCATATTCTGGTTTTTAGAATTAAGTTGACTTATACAAATTCTGTTATTAGTTGAAGGGAATATTAGGAACAATAGAAATTAATAATGGGAGTAAATGTATGAATATTCCACTGAGACTCCTAATAAAAAATAATAAAAAATAGCATGTATTCTTTTTTAATGTTTTTCCTTTTAATGAGTTGTAGTATGTATAAAACTAAATATTATTCTGAAGGGGGTTTATACCCTTGCAGTAACATAAAGTTGCTGGACCAATGTTAGAGAGACTTCCACAAAACTTTCCAATTCTGGAGCTTAGCTGATGTTTTTTCTTTCAGTGAGCTAGCATTGATCCTGGAAATTTCCGCCTAATGCAATTGATAAAATATCTGTACATTGTACTACTAATACTTGGCCAGAACATGCATCCAACTGGCTGCATTCGGATCCAACTGAAATTTATTAACTGTCCTTAAAAGCAGCTCTGCCTAAAATCCTTTACAATATCTAATCAGTGCACAACTAACAGAGCATAATTCTAAGCTTTCCACAAAGAAGCAGAAGTGATTAGACACAGATAATACTTAGACACCTTAGACCAGCAGTCTCCAACCCTTCCGGCTTTGCGAACTGGCAGGGGGAGGGCAAAAAGGGGTGGTACCATGTGACAGCAGGCATGTGCATCCACCACTTCCACAAATGGAGCTGCGGGCTTATTCATCCACGTGCAAGTGGAGCTGCACATGCTCGCTCAACTGCCACTTCTATGGTCTGGTTCTGAATGGGCCACAGCCTGGTAGTTGGGATTGGGACCCCTGTCTTAGACTACTTGATATCTAGCAGAATTGATGGCTGTGACATTGGTTCTTCAGTTGTAACTCCTTCCAAGACTGATTGTTATCTATCCATAGCATTTCATTTGGGCTAAATATTAGCATATATGCATCCAAGCTACTGTTTAAAAATTCTACATCTCCCTGTGGTGAAAAGTAAAGATATAGCAGCATACTGATTAATTGTATGCCATCGAGTCCCATATACCATAGTTTTCAGGCTATAAGACACACTGGAGTATAAGACGCACCAAGATTTTGAAGAGGTAAACAAGAAAGAAAAAAACTTTTGCCCTCCCTGGCCCCCAGGAACACTCAGCAGGCCTCCCAAACTCTCTGCACAACCCTGTTTTTGGCCAAAATGGGACGTGCGGGGCGGGGTTTCAGGAGGCCAAAAAGAGCTGTATTCGGTGTATAAGACACACCAACATTTCCACCCTCCTTTGAGTGGGGGGGAGTGCTTTTATATTCTGAAAAGTACAGTAGGTAACTTGAAATGGCTGAGCAAATACAAACATACTTTTCAAATAGACAGCTATTTAAAGTTACAACTGCCAAAATCTCTTAGGGAGATATTTACGCGAAAAAAGATTCGAACAGCTTGACACGATGGTCAGAGATGGGAGATTCCATTCTATACCCTACAATGGACGTCTCTGCATTTGCAGAGTGGCAGAGGTAGAAGACCTGGCTCCCATCCTATATGATTATTGGCTTTTGTAGAGGGTGAGAAACAGGTACCTTGGTCTATATACCAAACGAATGATCCATTGAGATCCCCATATCAAAACAACTTACCTTATGTGCGGCCAGAATCTGAAAATAACATTTAACACTGCAGTACTTAAGCAAAATGGTTCAGTTGAGATCTGCATACGTGGGACTGATTGGGGTAGATTGTAGGGGTGACACCAAAATATAATTTTATTGTATTTTATTTATCTATATATTAAATTATTGCGTTTTATTCCAATTTCATTTTAAACCATATTTTATTCCAATTTCATTTTTAATTGTTTTTTATCAAATTCCATTTTAAATTGTTTTTATCAGATTTTAGTAATAATTTGTGTCTGGAACTCTGCACTTTAATATGGCCCAAGGGCTAATCAATAAAGTAAACTAAGTCCCATATAGGATGATCTGCATACTAACAACAATAAACTAAATATTCCTCTTGTCTTTCATGTTAAAGAACGTAAGTTTCTTTAGCTAGTTAGCTTGCAAATAACACTTGAGTTTTTTTTCCTTTCATCTAGACCAATGTTCCTGCGACATTCAAAGATTCTAAGAAAGGCGATGAAACGTCAAGTGATCCAAGCCTAGATCCTGGCTCTCATTGATTATCTTATGAATCAGAAGGAATTTTCCCAGAAACATTGCTAATGCTGAAGAATACTCGGTGGATCAACAGAATATACATACTGCGTCTCCAGCTTCAATAAATATAATTGCAATACTTTGTTTCTGTCACATTGAAATTGTTCTTTGAAATTATTTTTAGGCATAGGGATCTTTTTTTCCCCGTGCTGGATTTTGTTTTACTTTTATCTACAGGAGTTTATTGAACTACTCTTTTTTTTTTTTTTTGAAAGAAGGATATACATCAGCATTTTTAAATATGTCATTTAGAATTTCATTGGCTATCTGACTATAACTTTATGAAATATAAAGTTTTTCTTTTTTTTGTAAACAATAATACACAAAAATCACATTCCAAGTTCCAAGCCTAGACTGTTTTAAAAAAAATATAGAAGCTCTAGTTGAAGTAGTTTTTAAATGGCACCGTAATTCTTTGTTGTAAATTTGATATTTTATCATGTCAATGTAAATTAAATGCAATATATAATTTAATGTTTATTTAATCCTTTAAATTAATAATTGAACTTAATTTTTAAAAGTTTTCGTGATAAATGTTCAAATGATTTCATAATCAGTATCTTCTGCCTTGTTTGTGTTAATACCTCCCTAAATTTTGTTTCTAGATATAAATATTGTAAGTTCAGCCTGAAATCTCTAGGGTTTGGGACAATTCTATGGATGGTTGGTTAACTATCCTGGGGGCTTTTTTCAACATGTTTTAAGTATGGTGGATGTCAACAGTATGCAATAGCTTTATGAGTATTTCTCTGTTTTATTTCATGAAATATCTTGCTTCTTTAACTCCTGCAAATTGTCCTTATTGTGAATAGGGAAAAAAATACAGTAATTGCTGTTTGTTGTCATATTAATGTAAAATCAGCTACAGATCAAAAAGTATTTCCTTGAAAGTTATTATCCTGGTTCTGGCTCCTAAACAGAAATGCATCTGCAGTTTCTCCCCTGTTTGTATTGTATGATTTTTGCAATATGTACTTCAGCCTTGATTTATTTCCTGCTGCCTATCATGCAAATAACATTATTAGTTATCTAGTTTGGTTGAGTTCTTTTATGAAGATATATGATCTTGTGACTGATGAAGTCATTTTTGGGACTGAGGAAGTCATTTTTATATGCTTTTTTCAATCATTTGTATGATATGTGTAATCTGCATTTTGATTAACTCAAATACAGATGGTCCTTGACTTACGACAGTTCGTTTAGTGACTGCTCAAAACTACAACGGTACTGAAAATGTGACTTATGACCATTTTTCACACAACCGATTGCAGCATTCACATGGTCATGTGATCAAAATTCAAATGCTTAACACTGACTCATGACGGTTGCAGAGTCTCTGAGTCATGTGATCACTTTTTGTGATCTTTTGACAAGCAAAGTCAATGGGAAAACCAGATTCACTTAACTACCAGGTTATTACAGTTGACAACTGTAGTTAACTGTAGCAAGAAAGATAATAAATGGGGCAAGATTCACTTAACACATGCTTCACTTCAATTGGGGTCGTAAGTTGAGGACTACCTGCAACTGCATCTGGCACTTTCTATCATTTTTTAAAGTCAGTCCTTATGTCCACTTAGAACTATAGTATAGATGATATTATTTAGGTACGTATCTGTTTTACTTGGGGAAAAGATGTATATGATAGCATTCTTGTGATTCTTGCTGTAATACATTGATCACTTGCATAGTGCATTTTGCCAGCTGAAATGTTATATCTGATGCAAGTAAATACACTATCCAAGTTTGGAAAATATCATATGAAAAATTGTCATATACTCACATATTCCTAGATAGATAAATAAATAAAAATTAAAAGAAGAATCTTATATATAACTAGACATATCTTGAACTCCTTAAAGCTGTGGTGGTGAACCTATGACACACGTGTTAGAGGTGCATGTAGCGCCCTCTCTGATAGCACACGAGCCGTCACCCCAGTTCAGGTCCACCTCGCATGTGTGCACACCTCCCGCTGACCAGCTGGTCTCCAGGTCTCTCTGGCGCGCATGCAGGGGGACTGCGAGCATGCACAGGAGCAGAGTACATGCAGGGGGGTGCGTGTGCGGGGGGTGGGGTGCTTTGGGTACTTGGTCCGGAAAAGGTTACCCATCAGTGCCTTAAAGTATAACTTAATTGTATATAGATATATGATTTATATTCTTTGCTGCAATTCTTTCTACTTGGGTTCAGGAACTCAATGGGCTTGTTTTGGAGTAGACATATATGAGATTATTGGGCTAAAAATTATCTTTAAATGTACATTTAGATGAACAAGAATAGATGCATAATCCTTAATAAGCCTATCAGATACAATATTCTGTTTACAGGGAGGTTCCAAAAAGACATTAAACCTCTCACTTGAATTCTCTAGCAATTGGTAGTCCGATCACTGCTAGAGCCAATATATAACCAACAGGATCAGAAGCCAGTGTCATCCTCCATGAATATCTGTAGGAGATGTCGAGTCTGAGCCTGGAGGAGGAGTCAAGTCCGTCATCGGTCTCGAATCACTTAACACCCACAAGAGATCCAAGTCCAGCCCACCTTGAATTCCATGACTCTTATCCACCGCCAATTTGCTTTAAATGTTAGTAATTCAGATTCCTGTAGAGAGCCTTAGTGTGCAATAAACCTATATATTCATTTGAACAGCCTGGAATCCAGATTTCCTGCACTTGACAATATTTGACTTCTTTCATTGTTCCTAGTATGGTAGTCAACATGAGTAAATATGAACTAAGGGAGTCTTAATAATTAATAGGAATTAGACTACTATATTTCATTTTATTGATAAGGTTGCATGACTAATTCAATAAACTACATTTAGTTTAGGCTTAATTTATGAGGCAAGATGATGCTCTCCAGATGTTTCGTACATGTCTCGTACTATTTGGCATGCTGGCCGGAGCTGATGGGAATTAAAGGGTATTAAGTTGCCTCACCTGTTTTAATCTGTCATTGTAGTTGTTTATGTGTCTTTTATGCTGGGTTCTTTTTTCTTAACTTGGCCTCCAAGAAAAAGCAAAAGAAAAACACCTCCTTCTCCCGTAACCTTTGATTAAGCAGAGAAGTGGCAACAGCATGTGGTATGATGGGTATCATCTCTGGGTATTAAAAAAATGATCAAGGTGATAACAATTTTTTTTCTATTCAGTTTGGGGGGATGACAAGTTTCTACAAGGTCTTCATATAATGATAGGATACCATAGTTACAGCTTTTCTACAACCAACATTTTTTATAGCTGAGTGGTCTAACTGAATTTCATTTTTAAGGATTCAGTTATAATTGTCACAACCCAGCTCAGGCCTGGGATTCTATTGATTCATTTGATTTCTTTTTGTCTAGACAACTGCAGTTGAAAGCATTGACTGTAATATGAGGGGCCCACATTGTTCTGTTACTTGGTCATAACCGATGTTCAATCCAAGGCTTTGTCACAAGTTATTTTAAGCTACCTGATAGCAGTAACATTGCTCACATACCCCTGCCCCAACTTACACAGCCCGCCTCTCCTGGAAAATATTTAAAGTCAGCCTGATCTTGGCTTGGTCTCTTCAAAAAGATAAAGAAGACAAGAAGATACATACATTTCCTTCTTGTAAGTATTGCTAAGAAACATTAATAGTCTGGTATAGTCTGCTATTGTTTAGTGAGGGTGGTTTTTCCGCATGGAGAGAAATGGATTGGTAGAATATGTTTACTATTGTTGCAATTATTATTTCTGCAAATCTAGTGTTTTTAAATTTACACACACACACACATACAAAAAAGAAAACCAAACACCTCTAGTATAATGGAGCTGTCTTACTAGTAAGTTCATTTAATATTGCAGTCTGGGATTCTTTTAATGAATACGATTCTTTTAATGAATTTAATGAATCAGTAGAAACCAGGGATCCTAACTCAGTTTGGTCTTGTGTTTAAAACACTCAGCTGGAAACAAAAAATTGAGTTCTTGTCCTGCCTTAGATTGGTCTTGGGCTGGTTCCTCTCGCAGTCCAACTTTCCTTATAAGGCTGTTGTGGGCAAAACAGGAGGAGAAAGAAGACTGGATGCGAAAATGAATGGTTGCAGGAACTGGCAATGTCTAGAACTAACAAAGAAGGACTACAGGGTGACATGATACCAGTCTTCTAATAGTTAAGAAGCTATCACAAAGAAGAGGGGATCAACCAATTATCCAAAGCACCTGAAGGCAGGACCAGATGTAACAGGTGGAAACTTATCAAAGAGAGATCCAACCTAGAACTAAGAAGGTTCCTGACAGAACAATTAACCAATAAAACAGCTTCCCTTCAGAAGTTGTGAGAGCTCCACTGGTGGTCTTTAAGAAGATATTGGATAGCCATTTGCCTGGAATGGTATAGTGTCTCCTGTTTGAACAGGGAGTTGGACTATAAGACCCCCATGGTCCCTTCCAACTCTGTAATTCTGTAATACAGAATTCACCACCTTGAGTTATCTATTTAAAAAAATAAAGTCAGGATTTTTTTTAAATTTGAAAATTAACCCACCAAAGCAAAATAACAGCAGCTAAAAAGACTTACCTTGTTCCACTGTGAAATCTGCCAAAAAGATTCTGGAAAAGCTGGATGCAAGCCTCAGGTAGTTTTTGTGCATTTCTGAAGTAAGATACGATGAAAGGTCTCCATAAAATCTTAGAGCTACTGCCACTCTGGGAAAATAGATTTCCTGTGATCTGTATCTTTTAAAAAATGCCACTGTGTTGTGAAACATTGAATTCTAATTGTAGTCTCGCAACTTTTTCTGAGGAGGAAAAATTGAAGCTGCACACCTTGAATTATATTCCACTGAAATCAATAGAATGCTTGGGTTTTCCTATGCAACTTTTAGACAAACTATAAAGATACTCCAGTTTCAAAATTACAAATCTCTGAATAAATTTACTGAACAAAATCAAAAGTTTATTGCCAGACAGATTAAGAGGAAGTTTTTTTCAATTCATTTTTATTACATACAGCAGCTCTTTCTTCTCTATAACAGACAGAATTTTAATCAATAGGTAATGTCTAATAAGCTATTTTGGGGGGGAAACTTTTTCACGTATGGAGATGATATTTAATATGCAGGGTTGCTTCCATGATTCTTTAGGTTCTTGCATGTTTTTCCCTTTGGTTGACTTGTGTTCGGCCTATATGGTAAGGGACTACATTCCTCCACCAACTTCAGACTTGTAGGTTGGAGGTGATTTTTGATACAGATATACCCTTGGAAGCACAAAAGTTTTCTATAGCCCAAAGTTTCTTTGACATTATTGGCAGACTAGAGCAGGTACAACCCAGAAGTAAAAAGAGAGAGAGAGAGAGAGATTTACTTTTTATTTTATTGACCCATGGTATAATGGACTGATTGAACTGACCATTATCATATATTCTGCAGGTAGTTGGGAAAAATACTTTGCCAAGTATTTTCTGCCAGAAATAATATTGATTATGTCACTACGCAGATCAAACTAAGATATGCATATATTTGACTGAATTCAAAAGAACAACCCCTGAGCCAAAATTTAACACGGGGAAAATGCAGGAAGATAATATGTGATTATTTCTATTACTTGTATTTAATTCTGTCTGACTATACTATAATTCCAATTTTTCCTTTTATTCTTTAAATTGGGAAACTGGTAATGTAACTTATTTTTGTATTATTCTTAGGCATAATACTTTTCTTTCTAGCTTTCTTTTTCTGAGACAGCAATTTTTCAGAGCAAAACACTAGGTGAATCGCAATGCAATTTCTGACATCTTGGACTTGATTTTTTTAAAAAAAATCTTAGTAGTGTTTTGGTCCAGTGTCAGTTAGATAACCTATCTCTTAGGGAAACGCTATAATAAGAAAGTGACTGGCTTGCCAAGAGGGTTAAAAGATGGACTGAGCCAGAAGTTCAGAGTAACCCAACTGATCATAATGTAACAGACTGAGGCTAGAAAATATGACTCACCAAGACATCAAGAAAGCAGTATGAGCAATGCAGCTCCTTTCTGTGGTACATCTAAAATAAAGGGCGAGGAAAAGGTCACTGCTATATTTTGAGTGTTATATTTGCTTGCTGCAATCTACTAGCCAACATCATTATTGTCCCACAGAATTTTTTTCTGTGTGGATTTACTGACAGGATCACTCACCTAACTTAGAAAAGCAGGGCATTGGATCCCCTTTTCATTCCAATGAATCATGGAACATCTGGAATGCAACATGGATGACAATTCAAATAAGAAATTGAGTTTATCTGTATTTCTCCTAGACAGGATGGAAAACCAAAATTTAAAATTTGGAACCAGAATGTAACCATAGTACCTTAACTAGAGTTAATAATGTTGATGTTTGATATGCTGTTAGCTTCCCAAATGTTAGTAATAGTTAGAGTTATTTTTTCAGCTCCTTTTTGTGCCATTTGGAAAATATGCAGCGTATTGATCGTATTTCATACCATGGTGAAAGGGGAAATGGAGATCTCCTCCCTTTGAACTGAAACACATTTTCTAATTTTATATGGCTCAATCTACTCAACTGCCCAGAATCTAGAATAAAGGGAAAGACTTGTTTCATCTCACCTTTGTTACTGATGGTGTGCCTAAAAAAGTGACGTAATAGAAACAAAACAGCAGACAATAGGAACTCTGGGGATAGAAGATGGCTGAATATACAAAGCTGTCATGTCAGACTTTATTAAAAGACTAATCTAATTGGAAGAGCGAGCTGGATGGTTTTCAGATAATTAAGTGAATATGGATGTTTAATTAATGATATACAATTGTGTTTTTTAGAGAAAATGTCAAGTTAGCATAATGAAAAAATATCACCACTATAAACAATATTGGAACAGACTTTTCTACTGAGGTTGTGGCTTCTCCATCTGAAGGTGTTTGATAAGAGTCTGTACAGGCATTCTAAGTATGATCCCTAACCTATTTGCTTTAAGTTAAGAATGTTGCATTTCCTTCATAATTTTTTTTCTGTCCTTGGAATTATTTCTAAAAAGAAGAAAAGGAAAGAGGAACGCAACAAAAACAATTTCAAACTGATCCAAATGATAAAGCATTTTGTTAAGCCCATTGCTTTCTTATTCTTAGTTCTACATACAGCAAGTGCAACCAAGTTAAATATAGTCCCCTCACCTCACCCTTTTATCTATTTTGCATTCTTCTCCGTCTTGATCCACCTCCAACCTCTTCGACTTTTAATCTCTGACAAGAAACATTTGATGAGATAGGAGGCTCTTTTGATAAGTGGTAATCAAAGCACATACATTGTCATGTTAGAATTTCTGAGCAGAGATTTTAACATGAACAATTTGGGCCAGGAACATTTAGCACAAAGATAGACAGCTCATAAGAACTATCATTGAGTAGCCATTTATTAACATTTTAAGCCAGATTCAGATCCAGCCCAACCCTTTCTTTGCATATGTATTTGCTTTCCACAGCTGTTCATTGCAGCTCTTCATTTGTGCTGCTATGTTTCTAGGATAGGCAACATTTGCTTTCTAAAGCCTGTGATGCCATTCATAATTGTCTGTGTGAACAAGCTTTGAATGCTGGGGCTAAACTTTTGTCATACCATATTGCAAAGCTCAGATTTTCAAAGGGAGGAAATTTACACATTTATTTGTGGAATCTGAAAGGATATGCCTCTGCAATGCATTGTCAAATTTCTAACAACTCAGAGAAACCTTGGAGCATGAGAGGGATTTCTTTTTAACTTTGGTTGCTGAGCAACAACACAAGTGAGCTAAAATAAAATAGCATAGGGAAATAAGAGAGGACGTGCTGAACTAAAGGAAGAAAAGAGTCACACTTTAAATATATAGCAGCAGAGAATAAAGCCAAATGTCATGTTAAAGGAGAGCACTCCCAAGTTGCGTATGGGAGTATGAGTATGCTTGCCCTCATTTTGTTATTCTTGTCCTTATTCTTAATTTTATTAAATGCACATGATGAAAAAATATCTTATTGATATTTGAAAGAAAAGCAAATTCTTCTTCCTTCTCTTAAACTGAAATAGGTATTTCATTTTCAGAAGGAAAATACTTTCATGGTAATTTAATTACAATGAGATATAGCTAGTTATTGTTCATTTTAGGAATAATTCCTAGATGTTTTGAGTTGCTTAATCTTCCTAAAGAAGATCCACTCGGCAAAAGGATAAACTCAGTAGGAATAAATACTGTTTAGGTTAAGTTTGAAAACCCTACAGTGCTGACAGCAATTGGAGCAACAAAAGAGATGATATCTGATAATTAGGTTGAGAACTCAAGAAGATTCTTATATCATGAAAGGCTGCTTTGCAGAAGCTACTACATTTTGCTCCATGCAATTTATTATTTCTTTAAAGGCTTAACTAGAAGATCTCTATAGATCCCTTTTGGATTGAAGTTGAAGTGCAGTACAAAATGGAACAGAGTTTGGGAGTCCTTCTGGGAATTACAATTTTATTTATTATCATTCCATTGTTTTGTTGTCAGGAGTGGTCGAGAGAGATGTCAGTGGGACAGTTAGTGGGATTTCCTGCCATAGGTGCCAAAATAACCTTGTGTATCATGCTTCTTGAAGGGGAGATAAAACTATTTTTAGATTTGTGTCAGGTAACAAAAGATTTTTTGCCACTAATCCAATGCATAAGTTTTCACAGTAGCTATACATTCAAGGTAGTAACAGTGCTCTGTTCTTGATTATTGTCTTATCAAGGGAGGGGGGATTTTTCTACTATTAAGCACTAATGAAGATTTTCCAACCCCCAGTTCCTCTGTGTGCCACAATTTTCCACTTCTACAATTCCCTGGAATGAGTATTCCAAGGGGCATCAGGACAGATATATGAGATGGTGGCACCCAGGAAAGGAGGGCCACTACTGCAAGATGGTGGGCAGACATGTTTGGTAACTGTCACAATCCTTCAGAATGTTTATCAGCTATTTTTCATCCTCTTATTTTTTAGACTTGGACCTTCATAAAAGGTCATAAATTTGACAGATTCTTGCAGTTATGATGCATCTCAATTTCCATAATTTAAATTTGTCAAACCAGAGTCAAGGCATACATTTTTACGGGAACCATCCTAAGAATGCCATAACTTGATTGCAGCAAAGAGAGAGAGAGAGAAATCTTTTTCTCTGTCATCTACTGGTTGTCTGAAAGTTTGCAGCCCAGATATGGTAGTCCCAACTGAGAGCTCCATTATAACACAGCTGGATAGCTTGCGCAGCATCATGTTTTAGTATAGCACACTGGAGGACTAATTTCTGCTAATTATGCTTCATTTCCTTCTGGATTTAAAGGTGCCAGCTCAAGCCAATTGAAAAATTCAAGGATGCCAAATTGGGGAGGTGGAGCCAAATGTGGTGCGTGTGACAAAACAGTCTACCATGCTGAGGAAATTCAGTGTAATGGACGGAGTTTTCATAAGACATGTTTCCTATGCAGTAAGTTCATCTATGTTTCTTCTTTCATTAAATAGTTATAGATTGTTATTCCTCATTGTGAGTCCTGGAACAATAGCTAATATCCTTTATTTCTGCCTATCAAAAGAGCTAAAAAGTAATTATTGTATTCAAATGTCATATTCATGAATGACTAAATACTAAATAATAATTCAATTCTTAGTTTTTATAAAATTTTCAGAAACCTATGTTCTAGTACTTGAGAGAAATTTTTTTACAGAGCCACAACATCACTCAAGTGGATTACCTCACAGAGCATCAAGTCATGATATTAGCAATAGCAATAACACTTAGACTTATATACCGCTTCATAATGCTTTATAACACTCTCTGAATCTAAGTGGTTTATGGAATCAGCATATTACCCCCAACAATCTGGGTCTTCATTTTATTGACCTCGGAAGGATTATGGTTTGTTAAATAAACCATAATAGGTGAGCGTGCATAAAATTAGCTAAAAATCCCTTTATTAACCACAATTTTTGGGACCATACAACATAATAAGTCAGAATTGGCTCAGAGCCATTGATTGAGATGGATAGCTACAGAAATTGAAATAAATAAATAAATAAGCAAGAAAATAAAAAGTAAATAAAATAAATATTATGACATAGAATGATGTGTGAATCCAATTGTAGCATGGGAAGGAGCTTTCAAGGTATTCTGGTCCAATTTTCTACTAATGTAGAACATCCATTGCTACGACTTCCCAGAAGGTTTTAATTTAAGAGTTAAACAATTCTTTGCTTAAAATCCTCTGGGGAAAAATGTGTGACAGTTCTATTTGCTGACATCTCTGTTGTGTTTATGAATAGTGCCATGTTGAATAACATAAAGATTCACTCTGAGGGAAACAAGCTTGAACTCACTATTTTTTAGTCAGCTAGAATCTCTACACTGTAGCTATTTAAGATCTGGGATGAGTCCTTCAGAGCTTCTCCAAAAAATTACATCAAACACTAATTTTAATAAGACAAAAGAGAAATATTTATTTATTCAAGTTATATGCTGCCCATCTTGCCTGGGGTGTCTCTAGGCAGCGTACAAATATTATTAGCTGCGTGGATGTAAACATCTTATATGTTTATCTTACATCTTATTTAATTTCGATTTTCAATACCATTAATATTGTTTTTCTCCTGGCCTTCCTCATTTGAAAGACTAATGAATGTCTTACTACAAGGAAGATTGTATATTACACTGATAGAAAATAAATGTTCTTTTCACTCATGGGTCTGATAATTAATTAGATGACTCTATCCATGTTAAGAGTAGGTTTTGACTGTTGAAAAAAAATCAGTGTTTTTGGAGGAATGAAGAATAAGGAGACTGAATAATCAACGCTAACAGAAATTATATGACGGCATAACTGATAGAATAGCTTACAGTCAGTCTGTGTTAGGATCTATGAAGAATCCAGATGTTGCATATGGAATAAAAATGAGCATCAAATCAATTGGAGAACAGGGTCAACTTTGATAAAAGAATAATTTAGCAAGCCAAAGAAGGGCTGATGGGTGGAGGGGCCAGAACCTTTACTGTATTCTTTCCAATCTTTCTTGAAAGGTTTAAAGATTTTCTTTAATGTTCAACACAGCTTCTCCTTTCATATAATTGAAACTGACATCTTAGTGGCTAGAACAAGGAATAATGGTTTTAAAGTACAAGAGAGTTGATTTATGGTGAAACATTAGGAAAAGCTTCCTGTCTCTTAAGTCCCTGATCAGTAATTTATTTTCTCAAAATAATGGTCTATCTACTGTTCACACCCAATGGATGGCCAGAGAGCTGATTTCTTTCCTTAATACCTTCTCCTCTGAGTTGACAGCTGAGAGCAAGACAGCACCCCTTTCTCTCTGTTGCTAGATATGCAAAAAAAAAAAAAGTCTTTTATACAATGGCTTTTAATGTGCAACATTAGGCTTTATTGTAGAGACTTTTAGACTGCAACTGCATCCTCATTATCTGGGAGTTAAATTCTTATTAAACTTAATAGACCATACTTCTGCATAAAAGGCATCAAGGTTGCTGCTGCTTGCTTGGTTGTGTTATATGTTTACATTATTTCCTGTAGCAAATGTTCGTGAGCTACTTTGTTGTTTAAATTGTTATATGATTTTATGGTGTTCACACAGCTTGAAGTATAATTAGTAGGAAAGTCATATAAATAATAAATGGCCTTCAGTCATTAATTTTGTGGAACAATGCTGGCAGAAAACACAGCCACTCCTGGGGTGGGGTGGGGGGGTGGAATTCTAGCCCTTATGATGTGACTTGCTGTCATTAACACCTCTGACTTGTCCAAGTCAGTTCTGACTTAAAGGGCATCTGTGGTGGCTGTGTGACTCAATCACAATTTGTCAACTTCAAACTACTTTCTGACAGATGAGTCTTCTCAGCCAGCAAGGCTTTGGAGCCATCTGTTGCAGCACAGACCCTCTGTTCCAAAGAGACCAGAAATAGAAGCACTTTATCTGCTGCTGGAGCCATCCCTTAACAATTCACAGAGCTTATTATCTTTTCTTCCCAGATGAGAATGCAAAATAGTCAAGGGGGAAATTCACAAAATCACAGAACGTTATTTCTTTAGAGGGCTCAATTTTATCCGTTCCGATTTACTTCAATAACCAACTTTCATTTGTGATCTTAATGCACTGGAGAAAATTTACTTGTAACATCTATGAATATCTACTTTTCTGTCCAAATGAAACATTTGCAGTGGCCTTTGTTAATTTCGTAAGTGAATGATGTTATAGTCAGATAGCTAGCAATATTATTGCAGTATAGTCAGAGTCTATCTTATTTTTGTTCCATGGGGGGTAGTAGTGGAATTCAGAAAAGCATTACTTCCCACAATTGTGACCCAGACGTAGCCAGTGAATAAACATTGCCAAAAATACAAATAAAGCTTAATTTGCATTAGACTTCAAAGGATCTATAAGTATTCAAAGCACTTCACATAATCTTAAGGAACTTTGTAATGGTGTTTTATAAGGCCAGAATTCTTCATGACCTTCACTTCAAAGCTGGATAGGCAGACATAGTTTATGGCTGGTGAGGGATATTAAAGAGAAGCTGTCCCATGCATAATCTTTATTATAATACCACACTTGCTCGAAGTGTATTTTCATTGGGGAAATGTTCTCCTCAAATAAACAAACTTAATTTGCCTGAGCTTTGTAGAAGATCCAAGTCCAGTGGGCACCCAGATTTCGTTTCTTTTGGAGTAAAGTATCATCAGAGATTTAATAGCATTTCTGTAATGCTACTTTAGTTATAAATCTATGTACAGCTAGGCATGGCTTCAAGTTGCAACAGAGCATTCAGTTGCATAGGACCAACTCTCCAGAAAGAGAGCCTTAAGACTTTCTGAACTCAAAGCTTGCTATCCTTGTCACCATCAATGAATTCTAGCTTGAATGCTAACTTTTATTCTTCTTTGCATGATACCCTTCTTGTGAGCTGTAATGGTGAGGAAAACAGACACATACTGTATGTTCCATTCCAGTTTTTCTGGACCCATGATTACTTCTCATTTCTCTAACGGTAGATCTGTTGGGAGTAATGTAGGGTCTCCGGCTTGGGCAGAGGGTTGGACTAGATGACCTACAAAGTCCCTTCCAACTTGTTATTCTGTTGTTATTATTATTAAACTAGTTTATATTGCCTTTGATTATTACATAGGAAACTTTTAGTATCCTCACTTTCAAATCTCCAATGTAAATAGTAAAATGCAAGTGTCTCTGTTTGCAGATCAAAACCATAATGTGTGTTTTCATCTTTCTTTCTCAGTGGGTTGCCGAAAAGCTCTGGACAGCACAACAGTAGCAGCTCATGAATCTGAAATCTACTGCAAAACATGTTATGGGAGGAAATATGGCCCTAAAGGAATTGGTTATGGGCAAGGTGCTGGTTGTCTCAGCACGGACACAGGAGAACATCTGGGGCTGGATTTACAGCAGCAGTGAGTGAAAATCTGGGTTGTTTTATAATTATAGCTGTGCTTGCATCCAGTTATTTCACTCCGTTTCCATAACAACATGCCTGAGAAATAGTTCTCTGGTTGTTTTTCTTTAATTGATACAATCATTTTCCTAAAACCATTTTAAGCAGATTTAGTCCTTTACGGATATTACTTTAAAACTATTACATATTCTATTGGGCAATTGTGCTATCACAATGAAAGAATACTTCTTTTTCATGCTTCTTTTTATTTACAGAAGAGTATTAAAGGGATCAGGAATATTTAGCAAGCAGGGCACTTCCTCTTAAAGAATTGATCTTTACTTTTAATAACCTTGGTTCTTTTCATGTATGAATGTGTGCTGTCCAAATAGAGATTTGAACATATCAATTAAGAGTACAGTAGTCCAATCAGGAAAACCTTCTCCACTGGAACTGGATTGGGGAGAGAATGGTGGGGATGGAATAGAGACAACAGAATCCAAATATGGAACCTCTGTCAATAATTTCTTGCATTGGATTCTATTTAGCAAATCAGGTTAATCTAAAATCATCTGCTCCAAAAACATTTGTCTAAGGATATTCAGATTTCTATATTGTGTTTTTTTAAGTCTAAGCAATGATACCAATGGGAGAGAATATATGTAGCTCAAGGTTGAACTGAGCTCAGAGAATAGGTCTCAATTCAGAGAACACCAAGGTCTCTGAGCAATGAATAGAAAGGACAAGGAGATTGTAGGCTATCTCAGGAAAGAAATTTAGGATATTTATTTGGTGGATGGGGTGGGGTGGGGTTGGAAAAGGCTTTTTAAAAAAATTCATGTATTGCTCCTCCTGTTGTCAAGCCTTGACACAGATTAAACAATATTGTGTGTATTGTAGAATTACAATAAATAGACAAAGCTGTGAACATTTATCAAAGTGGCAGGTCTGAAGGTTTATTCCTTATTTCTTTTGAAATCTGCAAAAACCAGAATACTACATGGTTTTATGACACTATCCTTATCATAGTTTATGTCTTTTATTCTGAAATTTCAACAGGTATCTTTCCTTTGGATGATGCTTTTTATGTCTCTAATTCTTTTACATTGTATCTGTGTTAAATTTGTAACTATGGTTCATTGACAGAACCTACAACAATCTGTATCATAATACATTTATTATTCTTCAAAATACCACTTTTTGTGATTTTGTTGCCCACATCTTTCTAGCCATTAAAAATAGTTACTTTTATATTTCTATTATTCTTCATACTTATCAGGATTTCTCAAAGGAAATTCTCTTTTACCTCATGCTGAGCATGAACAAATTGAACATTCTGCTATGAACTATGGTCAGCATGAAATCAGCAATTGTGTTTTAAAGAACCAGCCTGACAATAAATTCTTTAGAATGTATAGTTCTCGTGTTACATTGCTGAAATTGGTTGGCTCTATTAAAAGCATAAATATGTTCTCTCTCGCCTCCTCCTCCCTCCCTCTCTCTCCTTATTTGACACATTATTTGTCAGGTCAGATATTCCTAAATTTAGTTAATCTTTGAGATAAAAAAGGTAATATATGCTAAACTTTCTTGCCACCAGCTCACCAAAACCAGGTCGTCCTTCTACCCCTACCAACCCTTCAAAATTTGCCGCAAGGTTTGGAGATGTAGAAAAATGTCCTCGTTGCGGAAAGTCAGTGTATGCTGCAGAGAAGATAATAGGAGGGGGAAAGGTAAGAAATCTATGAAATGTTATCACAATACACAGTTACTATTAAAACACTTTGGCTGACAGCTATCACAAACCAAGAATAATTAATGAAGTGTTAACTGTTCCATATTCTCACATGTAAATAGATACCAGATTAAGATTCCAAGACTATACAACACTAAAGAGAAGCCATATGTTGATATGCCTAGGATTATGCTGCAGAAACACACCTTTGTCTTCATTTCACATTTTAAAATGACACTTTATCTTGATTTTGCAATTGATAGCCCAATTCTGACCTGCTTGAGGCAGCAATAATTACTATGATTTTCATGTCTATTCAGCATAAATGTACCATCTGAAATCCAGATTAGTTTGTGAAAGGTAAATTAAAGTCAGATAATCCTTCTGTTAATTTATCAATAGACGGCCAAACATAAACCTTGCTGTGCAAATACTTTATGTGAATTAATTTTTTTTTTGTCTTTGGTTTCAGCCTTGGCACAAGACCTGCTTCCGATGTGCTATTTGTGGGAAAAGTCTAGAATCTACAAATGTTACAGACAAAGACGGAGAGATTTATTGCAAAGGCAAGTGTAATATGTAAAATATCATTTCAGAGAAGCTTATTAGCATGCACACTATGCATGTTGGATTTAGACCCCAAAATATTTTCAAAGAAGTATGCAATGAAACTTTCAAAGATCATGGTGAAGGATACATCTACACATCAATGACAGATTCATCATTTTCATACCAAATTCAATGAAGAGCCAGTTTGGTGAAGTGATTAGACATCAGGGTAGAAACTGGGGGATCATGAGTTCTAGTTCTGCCTTGGGCTCAAAGCCAATTGGGTGACCTTGGAGCATTCACTACTCTCAGCTCCAAGAAGGAGGCAAGAACCCTTCCAAATTCTTGCCAAGAATACTAAAGTGACTAGTCACTAGAAGTCAACACTGACTTGAAGAAAAAAACAAAACAAAACAAAAAATACAGTAGATTTTTAATTCCACATTTTTTGCTAGTAAGATTTTTTTTAAAAAAATGCTAGTTGAATTACAAATTTTCAAAGTATTTTACTGCCCTGAAAAATGAACTATGAGTAAAAACAACCACCTCATTAACATTTGATCTTTTTTTCCATCTCAGTACTGTATCTTTCTCCATGTTTTTAATCAATGTAATGTATCCAATATTAGCTTGATCCTCATTCTGAATTTAGAAAGGGCAGTGCATTGTTTGTGGCTTGATTGGTTGTGTGAACAGAGCCAAATTTGGTCTGATCAAGAAATAACAGTGAAGCAAATCACAGTGTGGTATGATGTATCACAGCCGAGCAGCCTTTGGTCATGCTAGTAATCATGCTAGCAAAAAATGACATAATGATCATGTTGTAGTCAACCCATGAAGCTCCTTGTGTGATAAACATTTGCTTCAAAAGATATGTCACTTTGCTGAAATGTTTTTTTTTTAAGTAGAGCTACAAAAATTCAGGTGGAAGCAAAGAGATGAGAGTTCCTCAATGCGGCTTTCTTCCTGTGGTCATCTAAATTTTTGTAGAGCAGATCTGGTGGTCCTGTCTGCGCTTAAAATGTTGTACTAAGTTATTTTCCTGCTTTAAAATGCTGCACTTTTAATATAAATAATAATAACTAATAAAGTCTAAACCAGTTCCTAGTTAAGTACGGAAATGACCAAAGGGAGGCAAGAAGCAACATGGAGTTATTTGGGTTATATGTATTTAGGCATATTTCAACATGGTACTGTTCCCAAAGCTTTGTAGAAAAGTTGGGTTTTATGAAAGATTAGATAATGTTTTGTGTTGACAGGCTTATGAAAATAGTTACATCTATTATTCCTTTCTTTGTTTTACAGTTTGCTACGCAAAGAATTTTGGCCCTAAAGGAATTGGATTTGGTGGCCTCACTCAAGTTGAGAAGGTGGAATAAGATGCCATGTTGAGATCTTATTTAGGCCTACCTAAATAAGTAACAATGAAAATTTAATTCCTTACACAGTTGTTATAACATGTTGTGGGAAATCATTTTTGAAAAATAGCATTTCATTCCTGAGCAACAGAACTCCACAACATTGAGATGTAGACTGTTCATAAATAATTTCTGAATCAAAATTCTGGTTATTTTATCAAGATAATTGCACAGACAATCCTGACACTGTTATTTTTACACTTGTGTAAAATCTTAATTGTGCTAATTAAGCAAAACTCAAATGAAGATAAAACATGAAATATAGGCATTTGGTTATGATTTGTCAGAATGATAACAACTTTAATAAGTCTACCTGCAAGTGTAATCTCTATATTATTTTTTAATTTTAATCCTCTCAAAACTTTGCCGGGGAAAAGCTGATTGGTTATTCCATCTTTAAGCATATTTTACTTAAGGTAGCACTAAGATAAATATTTCATTCATCATTTCTCAAATTACTTTACACAGTATTCTTATTGTAATTTCACTTAGACTTCGCTCTCAGTCAAAAATATAGTTGTAATCTGCATTTATCTGAGGTAACTTTTATTCTGTTCCACACTGGCATGAACTTAAGGATGCACCAGATGTGCATTGCAGGTCAAATTTACCGTAAAATGCGATGTGCAATAGTAACACCTATCGGAAAGATACATAGTCAATCTTCTTTTACCTGTTTTTACATGCATTAGGTCAACTGAAAAAAAAAGTTTCTCATTACTGCATATGTTGTTCAGTGCCAGTGACTGTTACGTTTTCCTTTCAATAATTAAAGATAGGAATATACTGAAGCTATAACTGAAATGTGATCATAAATATGTCAAATCTAAACTGCCTTTATGTAGGTTAGAGCAGTACAGTGCTTTGCATTCAATTTGCAAAAGGTGCTCCAAAGACCATGAGAGTGCCAACATAGCACCTGACTGCAATACTTTAAAGCAGCTATGTCTTTTTCCTAGATCACTTGGGGGGGAGGGTGATCTAAGCACTGCATAGTCCTAATATATAGTTATACATCAGCAGAGAAGTATAATAACTTCTTATGAATTATAAATTAGATTTCATATATAGCATATTTTGATATTTCAAATCATCTTTATTTTCTTTACCGAGTGTAAATTTTGAAGGATGGAGATAAATGAATCATAGATAAGATTTTCCTGCTTTATTTAAAAATATTTTTTCTGCAAGCTGAGGAAGCTTAACATTTCACAACTGTATTTGTTCCAAATCCAAGTATTTGAAAGTATTATACATGAGCCATGGTTGCCATTGCATTTCCAGCTTGCTTCAGTTTAACCATATAAACTTTTTTTTTCTGAAATAGCAATCAGGCCCATAGCAAATAACAAAATAATTCGTAATATACTTTACAATATTCTAAATATCTTTTTTGAAAACATTTAGTAAATTCCAGGCAGTCGATCACAGATTTTCGCCTTCACACTGGATGGATGTGTCGATCTTTTGCCAAATTAAACATTAAAGTGTACTGCTTAGTCCAATCAATTATGTTGGGCTTGAGAATTCCAAAGCATCTACACTGAAAGAAGTCTGCAATGTTCTGGAAGAATCCAAGACTAGAAAAGAAAGCAAAGTCACACAGACTGAAAATAACCTTCATATTAATAAGTTTACAAATGAATTGCTTTCAAACAAGTACAATGTATACTAGTCATTCCCCATTGTTTGGATCAGTGGCACATTTGGAATTTGAGAAAACACTTGTGGCTTGGTGATTTCCTAACAGAATGCCATGACAAAGAAGGAATTTCCTATTTACAGTATTTTACAAAACACCTTTTTTTAGTAAGCAGTTTTGTGAAATTATGAAACAAATTAGAAATAGGTTTTGAGTTCCAAACTACTGAAAACACTTTTTAAAAGACATACTTTTCTGTTCTGACACTGAACTCACAGAATTCAAGAAGAAGTGAAGCTCAGCAATAAGAAACTAAGTATATGACAGATACAGTGTTTGCCTCAAAATGCCAAACTCTGTTTCCCTTTATATATGGCTTTTAAGTTACAGATCATTGTGAAAGACAGGTATCATTCCTTGTCAGAAAACCTTCTTGGTTTTCTCCAAAAACCAAGAAAGACTACAGAGTTACTTCTAAGCAGTTTCCTTTATTATTTCTTACCTATAGATAGAAATCTTGCCAAACTAAAGCAACTACTTGCATCATTAAATATATACCATACTCTGAGAACATGTAGGGAGTACTGTACTTTTCGGAGTATAAGACGCTCCAGACTATAAGGCACACCTACCTTTTTTGGTGAGGAAAACAAGAAAAAGAAATCTGCCTTTGCCTCCCAGCAATTTTGACTCGTTGCAGCAAGCAGCAAACAGCAAACAGCCTGCTTTACTTTTATTTCATTTTCAGCATAGCTTGATTAGCATAAGAAAAAAAAATCTGCTCCCAGCAATTAACCTCTTCCAGCAAGCAGCAGAGGCCCAGGAGGCCAATGCAATGGACAATCAACTTGTGCTAATTAGGCTGTGCTGAAGCTGAAATAATCTGTTTCTTCTTGCTGCTTGCTACAAGGAGGTAAATTGCTGGGAGGCAGAGTCCAAAGGGTGGGGGCCAGTGGGTGGGTGGGGCTACATTCGGTGTATAAGACACACCCAAATTTTCACCCCCTTTTAGGGGGGAAAACGGTGCATCTTAAACTCAGAAAAATACGGTAGCTCTCTTGACCTTCTTTCTCCCAACCAAACTATCTAAATTTGAATTTTGGCTGAAAACAGAGGAACATGACTGCCATGTAACAGAATAACTAGGGTTCCATGCATTAATTACATTTGAAGGAAGTATATGCACCCCAATCATCTTTTTACTACTGAATAATTTGGTAATTCTATGGAGATGTTGCAACATTCCCTCTACATACACAGAACATCTTAAACTCAATCTACGAACAATTGCTCTGAGCACTTTATTATTTATGTACAAGATACACCACAGCTCTTTATTGTTGCAGGGTGGGTGGGTGGGGATAGATTTAGTGGTGGTGGTTGCATATTTTAAAGCATTGTATTTTTTTTAAGCAAGCCAAATTTAACAACTAGGATTACTTCAAGCAGAAATGGTTACTGAATAGTGATATTTTCTAAATTGACTTACTTATATGGAGTCTTCCTAAGTGAAATAGGATGTTTGGAATATTTACTCTGCTTCCAGAGTGTAGTCCTTTCATGTGAAGTCAATCCAAGAAATGCAATCTGAAAACGGAAGAATTAAAATGGAAAAGACTAATTGAATGTCAATTAATACATGAATAATATATTGACAAAATGAAATGTCAAAAGTACTTGATATAATTTTTCTCCTTTTTAAACAAACAAAAATAACAGCTTTTCTTCAATTGAAAATGCACTGATAAATGAAAACAGAGGAATGACACTAATAAATCAATCTGTTAACAGAAGTCAAAAATATAAATTAATTGAAGTTTGTATTTGAAAGACTATTTAATGCAATGTATCATTTAGTGATTATGCACTGCAATTATATTGGGACAAGAACTTTCTTTACACTAGGCTCTAATTCAAAATAAGCTCATAGAAATGGCTTTTGGGGTATTTTCATATCCTGATATTTATTTACACACACACACGAACATATACATAGGCACACAGACACATGCCCATATCTTTACATGTATATATAAATAAATGCGTTTATATGTATGGATGTGTGTGAGTGTGTGTGAATAAACCTCGCATTACTTTTCTTTATCCCAATAACAAATTATTCTATTAAATCATTAATAACTTGGTAGCAAAATTAATGCATTTGTTTTGTTTTGCTTTGTTTTGAACTTTGTTTTTTCAGGGAAAAAACACTGGTTATCAAAATCTACTTTTATCTATTAGTTCTTGGTGGACTAAATATGAAGCAGCATGAAAAAAAAATATCCTACATATAAAATTACTTTGAGAGCTGACTTTAACAATCAGTTTTGTGTAGAATGACATTATTATTGTTTTTGTTTTTGAACGGAAGAAAGTAATACTGGCTGAATTCTTAGCAACTATATAACAATAGAAGTGTCATAGGTCTACTTTAATGTTTCTCAACTCAGCCAGCTGGGAATTCTGGGAATTGAAGTCGACATATTTTGATGTTCCTAAATTGAAAAATACTGGCCTACTTCTATGTAAATTCTGCAGCAAAAAACCCAACATGGGTAGAATTCTAGTCTGTCAAGGGAAGTTCATACTGTACTGCTCTTTCTGTACTGTTTTATATTCTATAATAGTATATATGAAAGGTGGGAAGAGAAAGAAAGTAGCACAATTGTTTTACATTGTGACTCATATAAAAGCTACAGAAACTTTCCTCAATATATACTTCTTGACCAAAAGCAAGCAGATGCATATCTTGGGTAGCCAAAGTACCAGCTCTATTGGCCACAGAACAAATAAAGAAGGCAGCATAATGCTCCTGGTCATCTAATCCCAGAGGTCACAGAAGATCTAGCATAGAAAAACTACAGGTAGTCCTCGAGTTACAACAGTTCATTTAGTGACCGTTCAAAGTTACAACGGCACTGAAAAATGTGACTTATGACCATTTTTCACACGTTTGACCACTGCAGCATCACCATAGTCAGGTGAACAAAATTCAAAATCTTGGCAACTGACTCACATTTATAATGGTTGCAAGTGTCCCGGGATCATATGATCATCTTTTGTGACCTTCTGACAAGTAAAGTCAGTGGGGAAGCCAGATTCATTTAACAACAATGTTATTAACTTAACAACTGTAGTGATTCACTTAACAAGTGTGACAAGAAAGGTAGTAAAATGGGGCTAACAAATGTTTCACTTAGCGACAGAAATTTTAGGCTCAATTATGATCGTAAGTCGAGGACTACCTGTATACACAGCTGCTCAACAGAGCAGTTTTCAGTTGAGAGTTAAACACTCCATGGGGCAGAATAAATTCTTCATAACACATTTTTGGAAGCTTGATAACAAGGTAGACAGATGGATAGATGAAGTTCCTTCATGAGGACATGCTTTTCTCAAGAGCAAATCTTTGTCACATATTAGAATTAAACTGACAGCCCAACCATAAAAGATTCATTTACCTATCACAGGAAAACCCTAAATTTAGAAATGGTGCTAATAGGAATAAGCAATTATTGCAAGAGGATATTTTAAATTACAAAATAGTTTCCCCTCTTTGGATAAACTATGCCAAACTGATATATTAAGGAAGAATATTACTGCCTATTTTGTTTTACGTACAAACAAATAAAGACATTAAGAAATATAATGGACATGGCTATGGTTGACCAAAAAGAATATTGGACTCTTTGTAGTAGACATAATACTTTAAAGAAATAAACATAACAAAAGTACCTGGTAAATCTGAAGGATGAGCCATAATGCAGCCCATAAAGTATGAAAAATTACAAGCATGAACACATAAAGCACCCAAGGAGAACAAGATACGATCTGTGTGAAAGACATCCAAGCTCCATCTTTCTGATATGTTGTTGTACAACGTTCTGACCAATCTAAGAGAAGTAATTTTAACTTTAAATAAAGGATTTCTTAAAAAAAAAAAGACCATGGTGAACTGTGTTTTTATTTATAAAGTTTCTATTCTATTTTGACTGATAAAACAATCCCAAAATGGATTATTTATACTATCCACAAATACTACATGTGTATTGATATATTTAGCTACCAGGAAGACCAGCTTACTCTAACAATAAATATGAGCAACAGTCATAGGATCAAAGAACTATTTGTAGCAAAATTCTCTGAAATGCAAACCATGTTCACTAGAGATAAGGTTCTACATGCACAATGTAGCCTAATGAAAAGTTGTAGTTATATAATAATTTGTCTTATATATATAAAATCATATGTATGCATTTGAGCCCAAACCTGCTATTTGTAAACAAAAATGTATATTGCATACATACAGTATATATATGTTGCTGCCAGCCTTTCATATTTTCCAGAAGGATGCTAGTTTTTTAACATTTTAGAATGCTGAATAATACTGTCCTCGAATTACGTATTAGACTTACTAGAGATCAACACATCACATTTTCTCTCTAAACAATGAAATAACAGTTGGAAATACATACATATAATAGTTCCATGTATGGTCCAAATATTCAGCAAGATCAAGAAAAAGAGAAACAGGATGAAATAGCTGTGGTTACCTACACCTGGATCAAAGAGAATAGTTAAAGATTTGTTAATATCAAATTCAAAGAATAATTATTCTATCTAAAAATGGTATAGAGTATTTCTGAGTATCTACTGTCCCAACATACTATACATGAGGGGTGGCTAGGTATAGGGAATTAAATAGGATTGGTATATAGGCAGTCCTCAATTTCTGACCACAATTAAGCCCAACATTTCTGTTGCTAAGCGAAACACTTATTAAGTGAGTTTTGCCCCATTTTACAATCTCCTTTGCCTCCTTTGCCTCTGCAGCAATTCATTAAGTGAATTGCTGCAGTTTTTAACTTAGTGACATGACTGTAAAGTGAATCTGGCTTCCCAATTGACTTTTTTTGTCAGAAGGTCAGAAAAGGTGATCACATGATCCCAGGGGCACTGCAACAATCATAAATATAAATCAGTTGCCCGTGTCTGAATTTTGATCACATGATCATGGGGATGCTGCAACAGTTGTGGGGAAAATGATCATGTAATTTTTTTCCAGTGCCATTGCAACTTTGAATGGTCCCTAAGCGATTTGTTATAAGTTGAGGACTACCTATATTTTAAAGGTCATCTAAACTACAACAAAAATAACAAAACCAAAATATGTAATGCAATCCCACACGTGACACTCCAAAAAAAGTCTATCTTCAGTAAGTGTAATCAGAATTATTTTTAATCTTTAATCGTGTACCAACTCTGCTAACACTATCTAATGTTGTACATCGCCAAGCTGTGCACCTTGTCAGCATCTCTTCATGCAACACTCAACCACTAAAGCTTTTCCTCTGTGATCAATTAATGGCCGCCCTTTTAAGACTTCAGAAATATTCCTGGCATAGACTCCCTTAAGAAAGGAATCTAGGTTGTGCAAGAATAAACTCACCTATGCATCGTCCAATCCAAATACAATGTTGATCATATCTAGCCACACATGAATTGCAAGCATGGCAATGCATAGATCTCAGAGGTTTCTTAATCTGAGTAAGAAAATACACATAGAAAAAAGATTATGCACACCTCACTGAATGTATTAGTAAATGTTCTTCTGCATTTCAAATATTACACCTTTATCATAAATTGAAGTTCATCCTACAAAAATAGCTGCTTATATTAAATCTAACAATAAGACCCACAATCCCATCTTTAATCACGTGTTTGGATCCAGAAAGGCTTTCACCCATATATATATTTCATGTCTCAGTGGTTGGGGTAGCTTTCCATTCAGATCATATATTCTGAAAGATTCTTCCAACAGCTCTGAGATCGTCTTGATTACATTTAGCCAAGGTCAGAAATGTTTTGTTGACATAACATTTATTGACATTATGGAGTGTTGCTGTACTTTTAATTTTAAGTACAATGACAACCCATAATGGGAAAAAGTGGTTTGATGGATGGATATATTTTATAGACTGCTGTGAATTAGAATGACTAACAACAAGGGTATGATATGCTGAATCTAAATAAACATACAGGAAGGCAAGGACTATGTTTGAATTATGGAACATGCTTCCTCATTATTATCAGCATTTAAGATAACTTGAAGGGCTCTTTGGATATTGATCCTGCTTTCATCACTTGGTGCTTGCTGAAATATGGTAGGACTCAGGGGTGAAATCCAGCAGGTTCTGACAGATTCTGGAGAACTGGTAGCGGAAATTTTGAGTAGTTTGGAGAACCGGTAGCAGAAATTTTGAGTAGTTCGGAGAACTGGCAAATGCCACCTCTGGCTGGTTCCAGAGTGGGGTAGGAATGGAAATTTTGCAAGATCCTCCCCCCAGGAGCGGGGAGGTAATGGTGATTTTGCAGTATTCTTTCCCTGCAGTGGGGTGGAAATGGAGATTTTGCAGTATCCTTCCCCTGCCATGCCCACCAAGCCACGCCCTCCAAGCCACACCACACCCACCAAGTCATGCCCACAGAACCGGTAGTAAAAAAAATTGAATTTCACCACTGGTAGGACTAGTCCTAAAAAACAATGCAATTTGCTTGAAAAAACCACAGCGGGAAGGACAGTGTATTACACTCAGTCTTCATTAATGAAACTGGCTTTATTATTCATGACTTATAAACAACATGTCTTATGTCCTATGCTTACTAAGGGCAATTTCATATCATGCTTCCACCAGTAGATTTTTAAAAAACAAATAAATTCAAGTGAGCCAATCCTAACAAGCAGAAATCTTTTCAGTAGTAAGCCATTGCTACCCATGTTCCTTTTAAAATTTTACTCCTATTTGCAGAGACAAAAGTTCCCAAAGTGAGTCCTAAAATACAGATAATAGTTAAATGTCAGTCCTGAGCAAATTATAAATGCACATCCTCTAAGCATGAAATTAGGCTCTTCAGAAAGAACAAATCTGTAAACTTCCCTAATAGGGTTTCCTAATATTTATTAAGATAAGTTTTATATTCTGTTTTGAAATTATAGTACACGATATTCATGTTTAAACTGATAATGCAAAAAAGTAACTTGAATATGCCTCTCTACTATCATTAAAAAAAACCTTTAAAAAACCTTTTATAAAAATCAAATTATTTAAGGCATCGCTGCTCAACTTACAAGGCATGATGTACAGAATGTTCTGAAGTCCAAAGAGCCAGATTCTCCAAGGTTAATAATATTCTGAAAGACAGATTAGGTTTTGCAAACATGTTTATATCTCAGTGCTGCAGGGCATCATAATTTAAGACCTGTAAACTCTTAACAGACTTGATGCATTTCTGTAACACAATTGCAGGGAGTTGATGACAGTTAAAGCGGGATTGAAACTATTGTCCATTTCAAGCATATAAATAATATTCTAACTGAAAATAGGTTTTTTTAAAAATGATTAATATGAAAATATACAAACAGCTGTAAATGCAAGATACTTTCCACTTTAGGAAACTGGGAGGGCATAAGAGGACTCAGAAAAGTTATATTAAATAACATTATCTTAATAAACATACATCATTCTTTTTTTTAAAAAAAATCCTTTTCTAAAATGGAATCCTCCATCCGCTATGTGGGGACTACTAAATACTGGGCTGTTTTATAATATTTTTCAGCAGAGGGGTGATTATGACATTTATGTTACCCAATCTCAAATAGTCCATTTCTCCTATGCAGCAAGTAAATAATCATTAATATGCTTATTTAATTTCTTTCTAAAAACCTCACTGCAAACTAGGTCCCAGGCATGCGCGATTCCTATATTATTTATGAATGTTGAGGATATGCATATAGCACAAACACCAGACACCCCCAACACACACACACACAAACTAACCAACCACCAAGTAATTTGTGGGCATGTTTTTTGTTCAGGAAATATGGCATAAAATTAACAATCTCAGTGGATGTGGAAAAGATGTCTCTGAAGAGAAGGAAAAATAATCCTTTTCTATTGCTCCCTTTTGAAAACTCTCTGTGTAGGGGAGGAATGGATGGATTTGCACTTCAGGAAAGTGTTTTATCTTCATACCTATACTGAATGGAATGATATTATTACTACTATTAAAAAACGCAAACAAATCATGTCCTCATGCCATGCAGTCTCAAATTTGACACTTGTATAATTTTGTACTTCTTGGAGGACAAGGAACAAGTTTTCCTCACTCTGAGCCATTCAAGGTATATTTCAACCTAGTTCCCAACGACTATCTTGCTCTAATTTTGTTTTCACATTCATAGATTCAGGAACATTTGAAAGATTGATATTTGTAAAGATTCAGATCTTTCCAGTCACAAAAACATGTTATTACTATTTTGTCACTCAATCACAATTTTATCATTTTTGTCACTTGAACGTATTCTGTCAAACAAGCCTGCACATGACTTCAGAAACTCAAACTAGGTGGTCCTCACTTAACGACACTGAACTTATAATGGCACTGAACAAGTGGTACTTATGACTTATCTTGGAAGTTCTGGCTGTTGCATTAGCCAGTGTTGTAATTGTGAGCAGTTGGCTCACAATTACAACACTGCACCACCCAGCAGTCACACAATCACAATTTGCAACCTTCACTGACAAGCAAAGTCAATGAGGAAGCGAACAGGGGGTTGCAAATGGCAATCATATGATGTCATGCTTAATGGGATTCACTTAAGAATGGCAACTGGAAGAGTCAGAATTTCCACTGCTAAGTAGAATGGTCATGGAATATTGTGTTTTATGATTGTGTTGCATAGTGATGGAAATTCCAGCCCCAATGATTGTCTGAGGACTACCTGTTCAAGCAAAAACAAAGAATATTTTAAGGTTTCCACTGTAGTACACTGCCCAGTGACATTAACGGTTACATTAGAAATCATGAAAACTGGATATTCTCTCACACATGATAATGACCCTCCATACTGTGGTTTCGCTTTATTCCTTTATATGTGAAGTACTGACTTTTCTCTGCTTCCGAAGTACAGGTACTCCTTGACTTACAACAGTTCATTTAGTGACAAAGTTACAATGGCACTGAAAAAAGTGACTCATGACCATTTTTCAGTTACGATCTTTCCAGCATCCCGATGATCATGTGATCAAAATTCAGATGCTTTGCAACTGACTCATATTTATGACAGTTGCAGTGTCCTGAAGTCATATGATCACTTTTTGCACTCCTTCTCACAAGCAAAGTCAATGGGGAATCCTTTCTCAATTAATAACTGGGTTACTAATTTATCAATTGCAGTGATTGACTTAGGCAAGAAAGATCGTAAAATGGGGCAAAACTCACTTAACAAATGTCTCACTTAACAACAGAAATTTTGGGCTTAATTGTGGTTGTGAGTTAGAGGACTACCTGTAACACTTTTTCAAATGTGTCTCATTCGCAACAGTTGATAAATTTTGAGAAAAACATAGCAAATGTTCACATTTGCTGAGAAATATCAATATCAATTGCTATATTGTAATTACCAGTACTTAAAAAGAACTATTGAATGTATGAAAATACCTTTTTAATATCTTCTTCTGTACTTGTAATAAATCCAGGATCAGTTCTGACCGTTTTGTAAAAATAATAGATAAGGCCCACCATGCCAAAAAAGAAAGGAAGCTGTGAAGTTATATCTGGAAAATGTGGCCTCCAGTTAAGGACTCTGTTTCCATAATTCACATATCAGAGTGCATAAACAGCCCTCCAAGCTATACTTCAAAGTTAAATAGCAATAACACCATGGCAGGAAGAGGCAATAAACAGATTCTAATGCATGTTTTAAAAAGCTTTTAAATTTACAAGAACCACATTAAGCACATTTTGTTACTCATTTGATCAAAAAACAGCAATCTGATTCAGCCAGGGTGGTGTGCATGAGCAAAGCAAATAAACTATCTCAAAAATTAGGAATAGTACAATAAGGCACCAATAGATAATAGACAAAAGTTTTGTCACCCCTCATGAGATTGTCTTAGAACTGCCAAATAACCTTTCGTTTTGATAGATTTCTGTAGTCTTTCAAATTATGAAAATTGGAAAAGCAATCCTGGTTTTCCTTGGAGGGAGGGGGGAAATATGATTATACAAGAAAACGAAGCGCATGTCAAGTACTCCAATTCCAGGCTCTTTAATGAAGGGGCCCTTGGGAGAATCTATCAAATTCAAAGCTGATTTATGACTAGAATATCTTAGTTTGAGACATAATTGTTCAGCCACAGGAAAACAAATCTTACATTATTTAATATGTGACATTAAAAAAAGTCTGAAAAAAATGTGTTATCTAAAAGTACCTATTTCCTCAGAACTCCTTTAGTTCTTTATATAGTATGATTCAATTGATTTTTCAGAAGATACATAAAACCTACTATGATTGATAGTTTAGTCAGCTGGATGGATATCAAACAAGATAATAAATGTAATTTTGTAAAAGGATGTTTAAAAGTCATAAAGCAGAAGCCGTGACTGAAAAATTACCGGATATCTTTCTCAAGAGCTAAGTAGATTTATGTGCCTTTGGCAGTTAGAATATGCCCAAATATTTCTCATGAATTAATTCATAAAAAAAAAAAACATTATCTCATTAAAAAGCATGCTAAAAGAAAAATTATCTTCGGAGATGGTAATTAATAATAAAATACTGTTAACAGAATAGATTAAATCCACTTTAAAGCAATAATTATTTTTATTCTATTCTATTTTTATTATTAAACATGATTTTAAAAAACTGAATTGGATAAAGGGCAAAAACTGTATAGTACAGAAGGTACAGAATTTCATATTGTTTATATTTTTCTATTTTATTAATTTAAATTGAAAATATAAATTGTTTTAATCTTAGTATTGTTTCATACTACATATTTTAATATGCTCATGTTATATTGTACACCAGTGAATATTGTATAAAAATTGAATAAATAAACAATGCACAAAGAGTTTAACTTACTAAACACAACTCTGCACCAAATTCGAAGACAATGAGAACATCTTGTTCTGAGATCACACAGAAATCTCACCTTGAAAAGAAGCTTGATTATGCTATCCAGCAACTTCAGGGAAATGCGTCTTGAAGTTGAGAAGTACTGTAATGTTATTTGCTGTCTGCTAAAGGGTAACTATTCTTTTTTAATTAAGCAGATAACATAGCATGGTGATCTGTGGTTCAAGTACCAGTTTTTTGGTTAATCTCTTTGCTACTGATAATCATCTATATTTTGCAATGTACATTTTGTAACCATGTATTGGCCATGGCTTTTCCTTCTCGTCAGTAGAAAAGGATACTGTCAAAAAGGTGGATGTATTTTCTAGATTTGTTGGTAGTAATCTAGAAAAATAATCAATACAAATAAGCATTTTACCTTTCTTTACAATTTTACAGTACTGAATGAATCACACAGCCATGTTAATCCTGGGGCTGAAATATAGACTCAGATCCTAGAAGGAAACTTTCAATGGGCCTCCAAACAGCCTCCATGCTAGTAAAATGGTCCACCAACCAGTAAAACACTTTCCACACTCCATTTTAAAATTCAATGCACTTTTCTGTCTAGTGATTTCTTATTAGAGAAGTATTTTTAAAGCTGTAGTTTCTCAGTAGCCAGTTTAGCAATTACTGGGTGATGAGGAAGAGAAGGAAGAGGAAGGAACAAAAGCTGTACAGTGGCAAAGGGAAAAGATTAGGATGGGGACATGACATGTAGTGGAGGATAACATTGATGGAAAAGGTGGCAGAGGGAGCATGGGAAAAAAATAATCAAGACACCACTAACAGCCAGCTAGGAAAGCAGAACAGGCATGCCATTTTAAAAAGTCTACTTCTTTTTAGTTTATACAGATCATTGGCCGTCAATAATAATAATAACTTTTTTTTAGCAGTAACTCATTTTTTCTTAGCAAATACATTAAACGTTTCATGGGAGCTTACAATGTAATATTACAATTTATTTCCAGTGAATTGCCTTATAAAAATCAAGACACATACACATACATGTAAAGAAATTCTCCATTCTGTACTATTGTTTTAGCAAAGGATATTAGGCAGGAAATAGATGAAACAGGTCCATGATATCCAAAAGATAGAACTAATCAAAAATGTTACTGGGAAATATTTTATTGTGTTGAATCCTATGAACAACCTAAATGGAACATTTAAAAGTATTTAATTTATTTAGTACATTTATATCCATTTATCTTTGGCATATATAGGATATCACCTAATTTTAGACCCATAAGAAAAACCCTGTGAAGTAGGTTAAGCTGAGAAAGAGTTGCTGTCTAAATTTACCCACTATTAGACATAAACATGCCAAGTAACGTTTACGAATGTTCAGTACATGAACTTCTCTGATTAATTTTCTTTATCCAAACGTATTTCTGCAATAGCTGTAAGAATTGTAAGAATTTAGAAAAAAAATACCTATGTTTACATAACTTCAAAAACCTTGGTTTGTGACAAAATGAAAGTTAGAACACAAAGGAGAGAGAATACATAAACCCAGATTTATTTGCATGCAGGATTTTCTGGAACTACAATGGATGCATGCACACTAGAAAGACATATCTGGTCACTATTGTAATATATTTACTGAATATGAAATAAATAGTTTCATAATTGTAACATCTAAAATAGGGATTTCATACATCTGGAAGTGATTTCTGTTTAGAAAACAATGTATGAAAAGGATGTATCACTGTAGCTTTGTTGCTTGTATCCTTATGATTTATATTAATATTGTTTCCTGATTGCTTATTTGTACCCTATGACTATCATTAAGTGTTATACCTTATGATTCTTAATGAACGTATCTTTTATGTACATTGAGAGCATATGCACCAAGACAAATTCCTTGTGTGCCTAATCATATTTGGCAATAAAAAATTCTATTCTAAGCACTTTCATTGGAACCTTGAACATTGGTTATAAAAGGATGGTATTTTTTTTAACCTATTATGATTTACTTTTCTGATCACCAGAACATGGACTTGATGGAAAAGGAAGCTAGAGCTGGAAAAGATTAAATTTCTCCTTTTAGCTGAAAAGCAGGTTCCTCATAGAGGAAACTTGCCTTCATGTATTGACTTTAGCTGGTTGTGTTTTAACTTCTCCTTTATTTTACATTCCATTGTCACAACAAAAAGTTGCATTTGGAAGTCTGTGTGAAAATGGAAAAACATTATATACCAGCACAATGAATTAATCTGCATGTTGACTCTTGAGGCTACGATCGTAATCTTCTTTCCCTCCTAAGCATCTTCTGTTGACCAGAAAGTATATTATTTTAAGTCTAGCTATTGTTCTTGGTTACCAGAGATGAAACAGACAGGAAACAGATTTATAAGCCAAAAGCATCTGGCAGAAATTGTAAGGACATTAAAATGTTGTTGCTCATACTGTGCATGATGCCAACGAGGTAAATTGCAAATATAAATTTCAGTCACTATGCCGAGTCTTTTTTGTTATTATAGCAGCATACAAAATTGATAAGTAAATGAAGTTTATGTGGCAACACTATGCCGTTTAGCTCCACTTTCCCTCATGGACATCCATACCCACTGAACAGAGTCGGGTCAGCGTAAAAGGTTATAGCACTTTTAGTGACACAATGCAGTGCAAAATCTGCATTTGCAAAATCAACTATTTTATAACATATTATAGAAGAATTTGCCCAACAAATTTCTATTAATAGTATATTTTCATCATTAAGGGTGCTGGTCAGTTACCCCTACTCCTTGGAGAATGTGTTGTAACATAGGGAGAAAACAGCATTTTGCTAGCTGTGAGAAGGCAATGCATTCTCAAACCATCCAGTAAATGCAGGATGGGAAACATGTCTGCTTTCCTGTTTAAGGGAAACAAACTATTAGGTCTGTGCTCTTTCAGCTAGCCATTCTCTCTCCTTGCTTGTCTTCTTGTCTATTTTGTCTAGAGCTTCTGGAAGTTCTACACAGTTGAAACCCTAAGGTGCCCACTCTGTCAAGTGGGGGGTGGAATTTTGACAGGTTTTCAGTTCTCTGTTGCATAAAGGCTTAAACATGACATTGGCACTTGCCTTGTCCATGTTCTGTCCTGTCAGGTTTTTTCAGTCAGTCCTCCTTCATTTCCTGGGTCATTCTCCTAGTTTAGCTTGTGGTTCTCTTGAAGGTGGTTTCCTGCTGGCATGCTGATTAGCTGGTATATGGCTGCCAAGGAGATGCTTTTGTGTGGAAGAAATTAAAGGAAAACTACTGCTTCCCCAAGAAGAATGTATACAAGACTGAAGGGAAGGTGTTTCCTCCATGCGACAAGATAAAAAATGTTAAGCTCAGTATTCGAGCTAAAAGTAGAATTAATTCTATCCTTCCCTGTTGATTTCATCTCCAGGAACAAAGAAAAGAACATACTACATGCTACATAAATAAATGTAAGAAATGCCTACCTTGCAAAGAAAGACAGAGTAATCAACATGAATATCAGCAAGGTTCCTTTCAACAGCCATGAGTCAGAATTTAAGCTTGCTACGTATCCTACTGTCCATATCAATAGCAATGATGAGCCAAACAATAGCAAGTACTAAATAAAGCAAAAAAAAAAAAACCTTCATTAGAAAATGAGAAAAAGTGAGCAAAAATAAAATGTGTGGAAGAGGGGAAAAAACTCACAGATCTCTCAGACTTACATGGTAGCCTCATATATAAATCTGAAAACTAATTTCTGCTAAATGTGATATTTCACTTTGGTTCTGTCACAGAATTAACTGCTGTCCTCGTTCCATATTATTACTCTTATTGTTAGTCACGCAGTCAGCTAGATGTTTAGACTGGATTTGGTTGCACCTATTGACTCCTTCCTTAGGAGATGGAATAAGCACATGTTGTTTGATGGTATTGGCACAGGATGTAAGCTGTTCTAAATAAAGTTGTCTTTGCAATTGACTGATAGTGATTTTGTCAAAGCCGGTGGTATTCAAGTGTTGCTCCAGATCAGGGGTGTCAAACTCACGGTGTCACGTGACGTATTACGACTTTTTCCCCCTTTGCTAAACGGGGGTAGGCATGGCCAGCACATGATGCATCCGGCCCATGAGTTTGACACTCCTGCTCCAGATGTTTTGCGATTGCATCTGGAGCACTACTTGAACACTATTGGCACTGACAAAATCACAATAAGTCAATTATTATTAAAGTTTTAAAAACATGCAAAATATAATGTAATCCATTTCTTAAGACTTGCAAACATTTAACAAATGTACATAACTAAGCTTGTTAAATTATTTTGTTATCTCCTTGATCTAGTTCCTAAATACCTTAAAACACATTTACCTATCTATTTTAAACATAAGTACATATTAAAAAAAAATCTGGAATGAAAAAGGATCAGACAAAAGCACCAGCTGAGCAGTAGTTTGTATAATGTCAAAAGAAACAGAAACAGAGCAGGCTGGTTTTGCAGCAAAATAAATAGCGTTAAGGATGTATTTCCTATTTTTCGTTGTTACTACCAAAAGGGAATGAGTTGCTGCTTCAAGGGAATTAGAATAACAGAATTGGAAGGGACCTTAGAGGTCTTCTAGTCCAACCCCCTGCTTAGGCAGGAAACCCTACACCACTTCAGACAAATGATTATCCAACATAAAAACTTCCAGTGTTGGAGCATTCACAACTTCTGCATGTAAGTTGTTTCACTGATTAATTGTTCTGTCAGGAAATTTCTCCATAGTTCTAAGTTGCTTCTCTTCTTGATTAGTTTCCACCCATTGCTTCTTGTTCTACCAGCGGGTGCTTTGGAGAATAGTTTGACTCCCTCTTCCTTGTGGCAACCCCTGAGATATTGGAACACTGCTATCATGTCTCCCCTAGTCCTTCTTTTCATTAAACTAGACATACCCAATTCCTGCAACCATTCTTCATATGTTTTAGCCTCCAGTCCCCTAATCATCTTTGTTGCCCTTCTCTGCACTCTTTCTAGAGTCTCAACATCTTTTTTACATTGTGGCGACCAAAACTGTATTCCAAATGCGGCCTTACCAAGACTCTGTTTATGCAACCCAGAACTGTGTTGGCTTTTTTGGCAGCTGATGCACACTGCTGGCTCATATCTAAATGGTTGTCCACTAGGAGTCCAAGATCCCTCTCACAGTTACTACTATTGAGCAAGTTACCACATATATTGTACCTGTGCATTTTGTTTTTCTTGCATAAATGTAGAACCTTACTCTTCACTGTTGAATTAAGTGAAACCTTTCCATAGCAGTTTTGGATATATTGGCTATTAATTCCTTATACTCCACACAAACTCTTTACCTCATCTGCATTTATTTTTTGCTTTCCTCATTTATATTCTACCACTTATTCTTTAATGGTGACGTTACCAGGAATTCCAAAGCTATTTTTTAATGAATTGCTACCATTTCTATCTGAAATATCTTTTTTGGTTGTAGTTAAAACTTATTATGGTCAATAATATACTCAACATCAATTCTTGTCTAGAAAATTTCATTTCATTATTTGTTTCTGTATACGATACCTCATTTTTTTCCAGAAACCTCAAAAACACTGATGTTCTTCTAATTCGAATTTTTTCTTCTTCATTAAGTATGTGAATAATTATGCGGTTTTTAGTTTGAAGAGCAAGGTCAAGTGGTCTTTGTCCCTTAGGCAAAAATAACATTATTTTAAAAAACAGTATGAAATAGAAAACATATCTTTGGGCTGCTTTATTTTAAAATCCTACCTTACTGCTATGAAACCTGAATAAGCACAATAATGTTGCATATATATTTCACAGTGAGAAGCCTACAGCAATGTTTAAAATCTGCAGTAGGTAGAAGATTCATAAATAAAATGCTGATATTCAAATGACAAAATGATGAGCTATTATAACATAATAAGCTTTTATATAAAATCATAGCTTCCCAAATTAAAATTAGATTGTATATTCTAGAAATTAAAGATTAACAGCAATACAAACTATATTTTTAAAGCATATTTTATTCTAAAACTATCCTGATTTAATTAAACAATTTAAAAATGGAATTTTAGCATGAACTAAAAGTACTAGTAACTGCTGGCAGCTACTGCCAGGGATAGTAGACCAGGGATTCCCAAACCCCTGGGATGTGGAAATAAGTGAAGTTCCATCTGCAGGATGCAGGCAGCATATGAAATCACGCCACCTCCTGTCCCAGAAAAATCTCTCTCCACAGAACCAATCCCTGGTACCCAAAAGGTTGGGAGCCACTGCTGTAGACTTTCAAAATACATTGCAATGAAAACTAAGGTTGTGAATACACACATAATACACCTTCTTCCTATTTCCCTCCCAGCAATAACTCTTCTGATGCTACCTAAAATTCTGGTACCCAGAAGGATCTTTTAATAATGAAAATGGAATAATACCTTGACATTTTTGATATCCAGACTGGATCCAGCTTCTAGCAGTACATCTACAGCACTAACATTTCCTGCTATAACAGCCCAATGCAAAGCAGTGTTCTTTTCTATATTGTCTACAGCATTGACAGATGGATTAAACTTTACTAGAAAATGAGTAGGTTCCCGCCTTCATGCAAATAAAAATATACAAGTTAGAAAATCAAAGATACTACAACTTTTAATAAGATAACATTTGGATATATTTATTTCCATACTGAAATAGCAAACCTGCCATATTGATACTTAAGACAAAATACAAGAGTAATAATTGCATATTAATATTTTGCAAGAACTATAAAATGTATCGGGATATGAATGAGAAAATGCATATTGAAGAATGAATGTTGCAAAATGAGGAGATGAAGAATTTGTATAAGGAGGAAAAGAAAGTTAAAAGAATGTGGTGAAAGAGAACAAGGAATGGGTAAGATTTGAAGAGGCATGGAAAATGCAGAGCAATGTTGATGAAAATTTTAAAAATATGTGTTATAAGTGGGTGAAAAGAGTTAAACAAGTCCTTCAGCAGAATAAATGGAATTAAAAATAAAAGGGCTAAAATTATTTGGAATGAAATTGAAACGAGGAGAAACATTTGAAATCCATACAGCAATAACAGCAATGTATCAAAGAGCAGAACTGAAATAAATACCATACATGCTAGCATCCAACAAAACAAAACAAAACCCATGAAGGAAATGAAACAATAAATGTTGTGAGAACGCTGAATAATGTTAAGGCTACAGATGTAAACAGAGCAATTGAAGAAATGTTAAAATATAGGTGTGGTTTGTTTGTGGAATAATTTACAACTTGTTTAACATGCATATTAAGATTGTATCTGTCTCCAATGACTGGAAAAATGTTGTTATTGTTCATTATAAAAAAGAAAAGGGAAAAAAGCAAGAATAAATACACAGTTACTTACAGGGCTTAGTTAAGTGTATCAAGGAAGATATTTGGCAGAATTCTGATTGCAAAAGTACAAGAGGTGATAATGAATACAACCTGGAAAATGCAATCCTATCAGGGAGAAAGCAGGCCAGATTTTGCTCTGCAGCTGGTTATTGAGAATATATGAATATAAGAAAGTTAGTACAGTTTACATTTATAGACTATGGAGAAGGCTATGATGATGTAAAGAGGCTTGAATTGTGTTGGGTGAAAGTGGAGTTAAAGGCTGATTGTGGTATGCGGTAACAAAAGTATCTGGATGGAAACTTTATCCTACAAAGATGTTTCCAAAACACTAAATTTCATCCAAAAAATATGAAAACTAAATAAGAAAAAAAGAATTATTTGAATTAACCTATCAAAATGATTTCCTTTGCAAGGCAGAAGTTAGCATGGAATAAAGATAAATTCTTTCCTCAATGTCATATTGTTGTAGCTCTGTTATGTATTTTATAAAACTTTTGTTTCAGGGATTTCACAGCTGAGGACAACTGTTTTGGTAACAAACAATGTAACTTGTTTTGCTTTCCTGAAAGTACAGCAATCTTCTGCATATCTCTTAGAAATTCTCACTGAATCGAGCAGTCGCAATCATTACTCACCCAATTACTTTGTGGGCTGACAGCATAAGAGGGGTATATCCATTGTGGTCAGTAGTATCTACACTCTAAATATGAGAAACATTTAACAAATATTAACATTTCAGGAAACAGAATAAACCAGCAATCAGCAACTGAAGCCATAAATGGATGCAAATGCAATGAATTCAATTAATGTTCTGAGTTTCATGACTGATCCATGATTTAGTAGTACTTTCATATGGCCCAAGTGCCTTCCAATTTATTTTAATAATGGTCCATAGGCCTCTATAACCATAACATAGAACTTCGCAGCAACTTTTAAAAATATTTTTCAGTATTACAATACTGGCTGACATCCCAATATCGCAATATGAATCTGCCTATAAGATCTTTGACAGAGATCCTCCTGAGGAGCCTGTCCCCTAAGGCAGGGGTCCCACAACTGGGCTGAGGACCCGTATTCTGTGCCTATTAGGAACCGGGATGCACAGCTGGAGGTGTGTGGTGGGCATGGGTCCCTGGTGCCAAAAAGATTGGGGACTACTGCCCTAAGGAGTTCAGTGAGATCACAGGAGAGATTTCTTAATGCTACCATTCCTCTTGTGGAATGCTCCCTGAATATTCAGATCACCAGCTTTCTAATGCATCTCTGAATAGAAGTGAACACCTGGTTCTAAAGGTATTGGATATATTAGGATCTGCTCTTGCTCAAAGGTGCCATTACAAGTAGTCTTCAACTTACAACCATTTGTTTAGTGACTGTTATGATGACACAGAGAAGTGAGAGATTTTTATGCTTAATAACAGCTGAAGCATCCCCATGGTCACATGATCAAAATTTAAGGTGCTTAGCAACCATAATGTATTTATGAGTATGGTAGTATCCCAGGGTCATGTGATCACGTGATTTTACAACGGTCTGACAAGCAAAGTCAATGAGGAAGTCAGATTCGCTTAACAACCATGTTGCTGATTTAAAAACCTGCACTGATTCACTTAACACTTAACAACTGTGGCAAGAAAGGTCACAAAATGGAGCAAAACTCAACTGTCTTTGCTTAGCAAAGGAAATGTTAGGCTCAAATGGATGGAAATCAAAGACTACCTGTACTGCTGACACTGTATTCTGTTTGTTCTGTTTCTTTTCATTCTTATTTTTGGAGTATGCCAATAACAGCCATTTGGAGTAGAAATTCCTAAGTTACTAAATATGCAAGAAATATGTACCTGTACCTGTGCAAATGGAAGTCAAAGGATTAATGCCTGCTACATGATTAATTACATCATCGCATAAAGTCACATACCTGACCCTTTGATATGAGGTAAGCTATGATAGGCATGTGTTGAAAAAGCACAGCTAAATGCAGGCTGCTGTATCCTTCTCCATCAATAAGAGTTGGATCTGCTCCACATTTTAACAACAATATGACCACAGGCAAATGCCCTTGCCTAGAAAGAGAGAGTGCTTTTAATTTTAAAACATTTTCTTATGAAGACACAAAAATATTATAATATTATTTCTAATGAAAAAGAAACACTAATACATATCTACAAGGGGGCTTTAAATTTTAGAATTTACATTTAAATTTCAGAGTGAGAATGAAAGTTAACAAAAGCAAATATATCTTAATAATGGAACAATGGCAACCAAAATATGTTTGAGCTACTTTACAACAATTAAATATAGAGTAAAAATAATTTCTTTTTAAAAAATTAAGAAAAATAGCAAAGTAATGTTATGGAACAAACACATAAGAAATTGTTTCAGCTCTAAATTTGTGACTGCTTTTTAAGTGTCAGCCTAGAACTAGTAATAGCCAAGTCAAATCCCAGCTTTATATAAAAATAGAAGGGTGTGTGAAACAAAAAATGTTGTTCTGTTGTTCATTAGAAATTCATTCCAGCCATTCTGAGTAAGATCTAGGTGAAGGGGGATCATATCTGGTTGAGACAAAGCTGGAGGAGTCTTAAGCGACAAATAGTGGAACACACAGGACCTCACAACTTCTCCTACATTCTGTGCATTAACCCACCTCCATCCTAAACATGAGTCAGTGCCAAGCATCTGAATTTTGATCACATAACCTTGAGATGCTGCAACAGTCGTAAGTGTGAAAAAAGGTCATAAGTCACTTTTTTCAGTGCCATTGTAACTTTGTATGGTCACTAAATGAGCTGTTGTAAGTCAAGGACTATTTGCACAGTAAGTTACACATAAAGCCTGAGAAATCAATTTAACTGAATACTGATAGTCCTCAGTTAAAAATCATTTGTTCAGCAACAATTTGATCTTACAACAGTAGTGAATTGGTAGTTATGACCGGTCTTAAACGCTCCAAGCCTTTGCAGTACCCCGCATTCCTGTGATTATAATTTGGGCTCTTGGCAAGCCTATCCACACAAACTTCAAATCCACCCATGCATCATCTCTGCTCTTCTGCCTGCCCTCCACTCCACCACAGAACCTGCTGTACCCTGCCACCTCCAACCCATTGTCTTATTATTCCTGCTACTGGCCCATGATCCAGGAGCTGGGCAATGGGGCAGCATGCAGCGAGCACAGGTGATGATGCATCCAGCTGCGGAGGAGGCAACAAGGGTGGTGGTGGCGGCGAGAACTAAGGTGAGCCTAGTATTGGCAGAGGCCCTGTGCTTGCTCTTGGTCCAGCTTTCCTCCTGCAAAGTCTTGAAAGGGCCACCAGCTTCCAGCACACTGAAGTCCACAGATTTTTCCAACAAAGGAGAATATTTGTAGCTCAGGGTTGAAATGAGGTGCTCTCTGAGCTTGCTTGTTTTCTTGCAGATGTTTCATTAACCTAACTAGGTAACATCATCAGTGCTAGTAGGGAGTGGGTTTTGTTCTCAGTTTGCTAATGGCTTGGTTTGGCTCTATTCCATCCCCCCCATATCACTTCCCAATCCAGTTCCAGTAGGGAAGGTTTTCCTGATTGGACTACTGTACTCCAAATGATATGTTAGAATCTGTATTTGGACAGGACACATGCATATATGAAAACAACCAAGGCTGTTAAAGAGTAAAAACCCTTCTTTAAGAGAAAGTGCCCTGCTTGCTAAATATTCCTGATCTCTTTAACATCCCCCTGTAAACAAAAAGAAGCATGGGCCAAAAGCATATTGAGCCCTATGCTTTGGAATGCCTTGCCTTACGTACCTCAGACCCCCTGCTTGTTCTTGCCGCAGTCTTCCTCCAGCAATAGCAGGAGGAAGAGGGCAAAGGTTACTTGCGGGTGGGGAGGATTGGCAAGTAAGGGCAAGGGCAAGGAAAGCCTAACAACTGGCTTAACAACGGAACAGTCCTATCTCACAACTGCAACTGGGTCTACTGGAACTGCTGTTGCCTAACAACTGCTTTGCTTAGAAGAATAGAAATTCTGATCCCTATTAGGGTCATTGGGAGTTGGGAGTTGGTATGGAAGACAGGAACATGGGAAAATGTTTGGCTTGCAAGATAGCAGCATGAAATCTCTCAGAGCATTGACTAGGTTTTCCTGATGTTCATTTCTTCTTCTATTTCCCAACCCCATTTTTTTAATGTTAAAATACAGAACTCTAGGTTGACCTAGAATCCCATTTAAGCAAATCTTTGACGGTGAGATGAAAGATGCAAATTTAAAGTCACTGTCATAAAATCAAAACTTCAGTTTGCCCTAATGTTATCACAATAGCACACAGTTGACTGTAAATTATTTAAATAATCAAAATAAAGATTTGCTTCATACCTAATTGCCCAATGAAGTGGAGTTGAATTTAAATCTCCTCCTAGTTGATCCACTACTGCACCTTTGGAGATAAAATACCTGTGTGATAACAAAGGAAAGTTGTTTTACAAATACATGATGAATTTAGTGTATATAAACAGAGAAATGGAGAGAAACTGCACTGTTAACATTTAAGGAAAGCCTTTTACGTAAGACATATACAGATCCTCGCCTACTGTCTTATTTTGTTTAGTAACTATATGAAGTTATGACAATGCAACCAATCCTTGCATTTACAACCATCACACTGTCCTGCAGTTACATGATTGCCATTTGCATGCTTCCCAACTGGCTTGCCATAAGCAGAGTTAATGGAGAATCTGGAAATTAAATTGTTGTCAGTCCCAACTGTGGTCACTAAACAAGGATTACATGTATATTAAGTTTGATTAAATGCTTCTTCTGAAAGTGGATTTTTCTCTGACTTTTTTATGCACAATATTTTTAGAAATGAAATGGTTTAATATTTGATAGTATAGTATACTTTCTTATAACACAGTTTTGTCAACTGTGTAATAAAAAATCCCTTTATTATTAAATATGAGTGCATATCGTAGAGAAATATTAGAAAAATCACAAAATAATTTTGACAAATCTATTAAAACAATAGTATTAATAGATAATACAGTTGGTACTCAACTGCTTCAAAACTTGTCAAATTTGGTTCTCAACTCATTTTGATGTGGAAATATTGTCCCAGTACTCATTGTTTGTTTGATACTTGACACATTGCACTGGAAGAAGAGAATAGCCACGGAGAATGGATTGGAAATCAGCCATATTGGGAAGTGGCTGACATAGGAAAAGGGACAGACAGAATGTCAGGCTTGGAAGCCATCTTTTCCATTGGGCCTTCAGGCCTGTCATATTTCCTCCTCTGGGAAACTGGGAGAGGGGATTGTATAGAGCAGAGGTGATATATAGTCATAACAATATTCCTTTCTCAGAGAGTCAAGGACATCTTGCCCTGCACCTGGAGGGGTGTGACTAGGAGGCATCCTCAGTTAGGACGGTGCTTTGATTGGACCATTTAATGAACATGTGGATGCTGGGCAGGGATTTGAACTTTCTTTTGGATAGGGAAAACCTGGAAGCTTTCAGATTTGGGTTTTCCCAGATGTGCCAATATGACATTTCTAATAAAATGGAACTTTGAGAAACTTCAAGCCCTAGAGTCTTCTTTCGTTGGGGGTGTTACTTGGAACCCTGACATAGAAAGTTCTTCCCAGCCTAAACAAAGGGTCATGTAAGTCATGTGGTTTGTTTGGCACTCGTCATTGCACCTCCCATAACCAATTAATGACAAATACTGAGGTACCACCCTCCTACCAGTTGTTACCCAAGGACCCACCCAGCTTGGATTTTCCCAGCTACAATCTTCAATCAGATAAGAGACTGACTTCTCTGCCTCCACTTCAATTCTGCCCATTCATCTCTGCCCGACTACCTGCTGCTACATCGACTGCAATGTATGCCATTACTTGTACTTCTTTGCCTCTGTTTCTACACTAGTCAAGCCCTTCTTTTGCTCATAAAGTCTGGTAAATTCATCTATTGACAACTTACTTTACAAGTTCCAACCTATTATTGATTGCTGCCCAATGAAGAAGTGTCACATTTTCTTTGTCTGGCTGTCTTACATCATATCCTGCTTCTACCAATTCTCGACATCGCTCTAACAGACCATATCTGAAATAAAAACATGAATTTAGATGGTTATAAAAAACTCTGGATGTTTATGTATCTATTATTACACTGGTTGGAATGTAGTTTTAGATGGTGTCGTAACAGGATATTTACATGTATTGTTTTTTATTGAGGTTTAGCATAATTATTTCTCATAACAAAATTAGCTTGGTGCAGTGATTAAAGACACTAGAATACAAACCAAAGGACAATCAATCTGACCATTTCCTATGCATGAAATTTACACTAAATTATTTTGCAGTGGTAAACCACTTCGAAAAAAGGTGGCAAAGAAAATTTCATATACTGTCCACATACTTGTCCATTTAGTGCCAGGAATCAAAACTGACTCAAAGGGACAAAAATAAACAAAAGATCCTCATAGACATCCCAGCCTAAAAATGCTTGAGACGTTGTATTGAATAGTGACATAATACATGTTGCTTGGTTATTTTAGAAAAAATATTAAAACTAAAGGAATCAAGAATCAATATTCCAAAACTCAAAAGTTGAGAACAATATCCTGACATTCAGAAATACCACAATTTTCAAAGATTCATTGGTAAGTTTAAGACACAATGTGATTTTAGTTTTGCCTTAGTGCATCTTGTAAAACAATAATTAGGTTATTTTGTGTTAGAGCTATTAATTTCCATAAGTTCAGCCATAAGTTCAGCAACATATAAGTTTCAGAAGTACATTAAAATTTGTTAACAGAACACTCCAGATTTTCTGAAATGAGGCTGCGCATTTATATCTGGCAACCGACACTAATTATTAGTCATACTATTATGCTAAATCTATGAAATAGTTTCCTGCTTTATATTTAAGAGGTGGTAGAACCTGTCTGACCTTATTTGCAGTAATTGGATGGAAGAACACCAGAAAAAAAACAGGCTTATAAGCTGAAATGGGGGGGGGGGAGTTCCTAAAAAGGAAATGGCTAATTACACCTGTATCATTTTGCCAAGAAAATTATATGGATAGGTCCATGAAATCACACTGAGCTCTAGTTGAAAGAGACGTCTATTGTCTTATTTGTACCTTTAAATGACTTTAGTATTCAACTACTCAGCTAACTATTCGTTTACATTTCATGAAAGTTCTACATGCTTCTCTCTCTACAGAGAAAAGACTGGCATTAGCTTCTTGTTAATCTAATTTCTAATTAGCTAACCAATTTTTTTTCAAAAAACTGAAATTAAAATATTGATCTTATTTTTAACATGGTTAAATGAAAGTTGTTAAAAAAGTTATACACTTTGCCATTTCAAATCATGGTAAACATATTATTATACAAACTACATCTGTACACAAACTTCCTCATGGTTTACAACTGCAATGGAAGGATTTGTATAAAAAAGGAAACCAAAACAAAACAAATCACATTATGATTCAGTGTGATCTCTGAGTTTGCCATAGGTAAATACTACTTTTTCTCACAAAGCCCTGGAAAAAGACCCTGGAATGTGTGTGAAAACAGACAATTTATTTTTCTACAATAGACCTTTTCCCAGCTTTAGAAATCATTCATAGTTATATTCTCTGTTAACAGCCACTTTTATACGCACACACTTTCCTATAAAATGTATTTTGGACAATATTTGATTCCTTTTTGTAATTGTGGTGTAAGAATAAATGTGATTGTTCAAGAAACCTACTGAGTTGCTTTGACAATGTCAAAATTACTGTAATCTTCCATAAAAGGCAGCATCTCATGCTCTTTTGATAGATCTTTATCTTCATACGAACTAGGCCAAGTGTGGCCATGATGACGAAAGGACCCATGGCTGTGACTTTGACACTGTAAATTAAAATGAATAAATTAATACATTTCTTGATCAAAAATTTAGGCCACTACAATCGTATTCTTCCAAGTAATTAGGAAACTGCTTTTTTGTACTTTGGGACATGTCATTTTGTTATTAAATGCCAACCATATATCGAAAGAGAAAAACATATCACAAAGAAAACTCCACATTCAATTAAGTTCTAATAGAATATGCTTATTTTCCCTTTTACAGCAATCCTGGGAAAAGATGTGAACAAAGTGTAGGGGGAGGCACAAAAGCAGATCAATGGGAATTCATGCCAAAAAAGAGTAACATAATGGGATAATGGAAAAGACAACTGCACTTAACAGCATGGTTCAAGTCTGAATTAATGGTCAATTTTACTTCACAATAAGGGCCAACAATATATGAAAGGTTATATGTTTTCTTCTCAACTATGGATCTGAATAAAATCTCTTTTCTGATCGTAATGTTGATTTTGTGGAAATACTCCAACTGCACTGCACATACCATCAAAGCAGTGGTGGGTTTCTACTGGTTTGCCACTGGTAATGGTGGCGGTGGGAGGCTCTGCCCACCTGCCCGGACGTCAGCTCTGCGCGCACACACATACACTCAGTACCGAACCAGTAGCGAAGGTAAGTGGAACCCACTACTGCACCAAAGCAACAATGATTTTGCACCTGCAAAAACAACCACCACCAGATCCCATGTTGATTTGCTAACAAAGGAACTAATTTTCAGCATCTACAAATAGGAACTTGCTCAACTAGGTAGGAGGAAACTGAATTGAAATTAGTCAGACTGTCCTTTGAATGGTGCTGCAAGGAATTTAAATAAATAAATTACTCTTGGTGTGCACCTGCCTTGGGATGAAACATGTAAGTGACAATTGCATATTAGGCCCAACCAAAGTGAGCAATTTAGTCTTGTTTGATGCATTTATTCAGTGGTATTCAAGATGTGATGTTGAGCATCTTAATTATTCTTTACATCAGGTGGCTATACTTTATTAGATAGTTACTGGAAATGACAAACTGGTGCCTTGAGATTATCTCAAAATAAATAATGTTTAGGGCAGGGATATGACTGACAATTTTAAAAAAAACTTTTACTAAATAACTTTTCCCTTCTCCTATTAGGTAAATCTTATAACTAAAAAAGATTATTTTGCACATCTCCATGAGAGCCATAGGGCCCAATTTCCTACTTTGCTGCTTAGTTTAATACCAGGATATTTTCATATCAAAGTGCGAGCCATTCTTTTCCATAGAAACACTTTTGTTTCGAAGATGTTTTCATGTTCAAAGATACCTCTGTAGACTTGGATGAACTCACAGATACTGTAACATCATATGTCAGTTTTTGTGAAGACCTATATGTGCCGACCAGAAACCTGAGAATATACAGTAACAATAAACCTTGGTTCACAGCTAAATTTAAGCAACTACGTCGTACCAAAGAGGAAGCCTACAGAAAAGGTGATAGAATTCTGTACAATCAGGCCAGAAATGTATTAACAAGAGAGATTAAAGCAGCAAAAAGAAGCTACTCTGAAAAGATAAGGAATCAGTTCTCAACAAATGAACCAGCAAACATGTGGAAAACTCTTAAAAATATTACTGGTTACAGCAAACCTCCATCACATGCTGAAGGAAATCAACAACTGGCAGATGACCTGAATGTGTTTTACTGCAGGTTTGAGAGAAAACTACTACCACCCATCTCCGCAATGCCCACCTCAGACACACCAACATCAGCCAAGCCTCCTACAACCTACACTATCTTACTGGGCCCGCCACCTCTAGTGATTACAGAGAATGAGGTGCAAGGTATATTTCATAGATGAAAGCCAGGAAAAGTACCAGGCCCAGACAAGATAAATCCTTCTTGCTTAAAAGCTTGTGCTGACCAACTGGCCCCCATCTTCACCTGCATCTTTAATAAATCTCTAGAGATGTGCTATGTTCCTTCTTGCTTCAAATGCTCTATTATCATCCCAATACCAAAGAAACCCTCCATCAAGGAGCTGAACGACTTCAGACAAGTTGCTCTGACATCAGTTGTTATGAAGGCCTTTGAAAGGCTAGTGCTGACCCACCTGAAAACCATAATGAATCTGCTGTTAGACCTCTTACAATTTGCCTACCGAGCAAATAGATCGACAGATCATACTGTTAATATGACTCTGTACTACCTCCTACAACATCTTGAATTTCCAAAGACCTACGCAAGGGTCCTCTTTGTAGACTTCGCTCAGCATTCAATACCATCATTCCAGATATTCTTTTAACTAAACTAAATTGGCTAGCTGTACCTGACCATACTTGTAAATGGATCATAAGCTTCCTAACAGACAGGAAGCAGCTGGTGAAGCTAGGCAAAATCACATCTGACACCTGTACAATTAGCACAGGAGCCCCCAAGGCTGTGCTCTTTCCACTTCTCTTCTCTCTATATACCTATGACATCTCAAAAGATCCCTCTGTTAAAGTACTGAAGTTTGCAGATGATACAACAGTGATTCGTCTCATTCAAAACAACAATGAATCTGCATACAGACGGGAGGTTGAACAACTAGCATTGTGGTGCAACCAGAACAATCTTGAACTAAATACATTCAAAACTGTAGAAATGGTGGTAGATTTTAGGAGAAACCCTCCTATACTACCACCTCTTACAATATTAAACAAGACAGTATCAACAGTAGAGACCTTCAAATTTCTAGCTTCTATCGTATCTCAAGACTTAAAATCAAACATCAAAACATCAAACATCAAAAACATCATCAAAAAAGCATAACAAAGAATGTTCTTTCTGCGCCAACTCAGAAAACCCAACTGCCCAAAGAGCTGCTGATAAAGTTCTGCAGAGGAATTATTGAGTCTGTCATCTTTTTGACCTCAAGAGTCAAAAAGAGAGCTGTGAAAATATCTATAGACCTCTTGCATCCTGGACATAAATTGTTTCACCTTTTACCTTCAAAACGACACTATAGGGAAGTGATGGCTAACCTTTTTGCCGTTACGTGCCAAAAGTGGGGGGAGTACAGGGGGGTCATGCATGTGCGTTCCCACACCGATAATTCAATGCCCCCATGCATGCATGCATGACCTCCCTGTGCAACACCCGCTTTTGGCACATAATGGCATGGTGGGCCAGGTAGGCCTGTTTTTTTTGCCCTCCCCAGGCTCCAGAGCCTTTCTTGGAGCCTGGGGAGGGCGAAAACTGCCTCCCTCCCCCCGGAGACCCTCTGGAGGCCAGAAATGGCCCATTTCCCGACTTCCAGTGGGCGTGGAAGGCTGAAAATCAGCTGGCCAGTGCGTGCATGTGCACTGGAGCTGAGCTAGGGCAATGCACGTGTGCCCACAAATATGGCTCTGTGTGCCACCTGTGGCACACATGCCATAGGTTTGCCATCACAGCTATATGGCTTTGCATACCAGAACAAGAAGACACAAGGACAGTTTTTTCCTGAATGCTATCACTCTGCTAAACAACTAATTCCCACAACACTGTCAAATTACTACTAAGACTGTATTACTATTCTTCTTCTTATCCTTACTAGTACCTATCTCTTCCCACTTATGGCTATATCCTTGTTGCTTGTATCTTTACAACTTATATTGTTTTTACTGTTTACTGTTTCTATTTGATTGCTTATTAGTATCCTATGATTATCCTTAAGTGTTGTATCTTATGATTCTACCTTCATAGTTGTTTCATGGCAAGAAGAAATAATCTTTTCAAACATTATATTAAAATGTTGTTTAAAGGACAGATACACCGATATCATGTTCAACTAAATATTTGTTTTATGATTCCAGTATGGTAATCAAAGGATCTAGTAGACTTAGCAGGGTCTTCAGGTCTACATAAGTGTATATAGAAAACATTTGTGCTGAAAACCCACCAATGATTTCTGCTTATGTGATGCTGGCTTTTCTACTTGCTGATATTCTGTCAAATCCTGTAAATACCTGTAGACAGGAAAACTGAATCACAGCTCTCCCTGGGGAGACATATAGGCAGTCTAGACCCCTCATCAAGTTGAGTTTGGGACTGCATGTACGGTAGGAAGTCTTCTTTTCTGAGATCCCAAAGGTGGTTTTTCAAAAGGCAAATGGACTTGCTTTTGTTTTTGCTTGAAGATGTTTTACTTCTCATCGCTTAGTCTTCCAGTTGCCTTTTGAAAAAGTTTCTTTTGGGACAACCATCACCTGGATGACTGAGAATCTCCACAGACATCTTTTCTGGAATGTTTGTGCTGGAGACGGGGCAAGCAAACAGAATTAATCTAGAGTCACTGTGATAACTTCTCCTGAGGCAAGTGACCTCCCAAAGCAGTTTCTCCTACATGAACCCGAGCCCACATTAGCTGACATCGTCTATTTTAATCCCTCCTTTCTCATTTGGGGATTTAAATGAAGTTTCCTGGGCTAAGTAAATCTGCCCCGAGATGATGATAGCCGAAGGAGAAGGAGAAGGAGGAGGAGGAGGAGGAGGAAGAGGAGAGGTGGGGGGGAGGAGTAACAAAGTTGTGCACTTCTGCCTTTACTAGCTATAGCTGCCCACCCTGACCATCCCATGAGATGATCAACTCAGTGGCCGAACTCGACTCTGGGGGTGGGGGGTATGGAAGAACCGTGTTCAACCGTCGGCCCCAAACTCCTCCGAGGATCACGTGGGAACCAGCGGAACTGAATCGCAGCGAATACCCTGCCTGCCTGTTTGCTTTTTAGGCCTCTTCTCGGGTTCTCCTTCATCTCGCTTTGCGGCCATTTACTGCTTACCTCGCGGCCAGCGCCCTCCATGGTCAGCGGTCCAGAGTCACCGCTCGCTTGGCGGTCCCAGGAGTTTCCTGCTCCGTCTTCCTGGTTACCGCCGAAATACACACCCCCAGGTCCGGCCCCTCGAAAGAGAAAGAATCACGCCCACAGGAGCCGGGAGTCCCAACCGGGCCCCTGGCTGCCTGGAGGCGGCTTGCAGTCGGGGGCCGGGGCAACAGCCCTTCTCCGCGCCCCTCCTTCCACGGAATCGTTTCCAGAGCTTTCGGATCAGTGTTGGCAGAGGATGAACATTGCAGTGTAATAATACTCAGCTTCCCTCAGAGCGGGAAGGAGACTCGTGACTGTAACCAACTTTTTAAAAATAGCAATAAAAAAGGAAGGGCTTAGTAAGACCACACCTACTGCATCCAGTTTTGGTCACCACAGTATAAAAAGGATGTTGAGACTAGAAAAAGTGCAGAGGAGAGCAATCAGGATGATTGGGAACTGGAGACTAAAACATATGAAGAACGGCTACATGAACTGGGCTAGTCTAGTGAAGAGAAGGACCAGGGGAGACATGATATCACTGTTCCGATATTTGAGGGGTAGCCACAGAGAGGAACGGATCAAGCTATTTTCCAAAGCACCTGAAGGCCAGACAAGGAATAATGGATGGAAATTGACCAAGGAGAGATTCAATCTAGAAATAAGGAGGAACTTTCTGACAGGGAGAACAATCAACCAATGGAACAGTTTCCTTCAGAAGTTGTGGGAGCTTCATCGCTTGAGACTTTCAAGAAAAGATTGGCCTGCCATTTGTCAGAAATGGTATAGGGTCTCCTGCTTGAGCTGACGGTTGGACTAGATGACCTATAAAGTCCCTTCCAACTCTGTTAATCCGTTATATCTGATACATCTGTTACAAATGGCCCCCTGAGAACTTCTCAGAGCCCTCTTCTCTGACTTGCATGTGCTCAGGAGGTCACTGAGGTGAAAGGGATGCAGGTAGTCCTTGACTTACAACAGTTTATTTAGTGACTGTTCAAAGTTACACAGGCCCTAGGAAAAGTGACTTAGGATCCTTTTTCACAGTCAGGACCTTTGCAGCATCCCCGTAATCACGTGACCAAAATTCTGATACTTGGCAACGGATTCATATTTATGACCGTTGCTGTGTCCCAAGGTCATGTGATCACCTTTTGTGACCTGACAAGCAAAGTCAATGGGGAAGCTGGATTCACTTAATAACTGGGTTACAAGGCCTATCAACTCCTGTGATTTACTTAACCACAGTGGCAAGAAAGGTCATAAAATGGGGCAAGACTCATTTAACAAATGTCTCAGTGACAGACATGTTGTGGCTCCATTGTGGCTATAAGCCGAGGACTACCTGTATTCATAATTTTGAGACATTGGGAGAAGGATGCAGTTTTATATCCCTTATGTAACTGATGGCATTTATTTGGGATGTGGCCAGAGATAGCTGAAATATTTATTTAAATATTTTAAATAAATGAATCAAGCTTTTACATTGTAACACTTCCCCTCACATCACATCAAAAGTATCAACCTGTCCAACAACAAAATTAAACTCTAGATTTTGGAACACAGGCTGACTACCCAAAGCAATTTTTAATTCTTGAAAGCTTTTCATGCTCAGTAGAGCAGTGAACGTTTCTGGCTGTACTTCCTTTAGCAGATAAGAAGCTGAGAACAGTCCCCCTCCCCCCAATAGGACACCAAGTTCATCAGAGAAGGAAGACCAATTATGGAGTTGACATCAGTTTGAGAGTCACTTAATTGGGAATACTGTTGAAGTACTACTACTGTTGAGTAGAGATGGGTTTAATCCAGGGTGAAATCCAGCAGGTTCTGACAGGTTCTAGAGAACTGGTAGCGGAAATTTTGAGTAGTTTGGAGAACTGGCAAATACCACCTCTGGCTGGCCCCCGAGTGGGATGGGAATGGAGATTTTGCAATATCCTTGCCCCAAGAGCGGGGAGGTAATGGGGATTTTGCAGTATCCTTCCCCTGGAATGGGGTGGGAATGGAGATTTTGCAGTATCCTTCCCCTGCATGCCCACCAAGCCGCCCCACACCCACCAAGCCACGCCCACAGAACCAGTAGTAAAAAAAATTGGATTTCACCACTGGTTTAAGCCTTGGTGTGCTTACTCTTTCCTGAGTTAAAGAGGGGGAACCTGGAGTTTGCCCAACAAATTCCAAGTTCCCCCTGGAACCTGGAATTTTACAAGAGGTTGTAAAAAAATGCCTAATCGAATATAGTTGCCGAATATACTTTTGCGCATGCCCAAGATGGTGGCCTTACCCGAAACACTGTGAGGAAATGGGTACTGGTTAGTGGTTTTAAGGGGTCTGGGGGGGGGGTTGCAGACCATCGGCGACCCCTCGCCCGGCCAGCGGAGCATGTGGCCGTTGTGTTGGTGGGTTTTGAGCTCGCCAGCGTTCCCAGGAAATATCGGCCCTCCGGAGGCTGCCGCCGGCCGCAAAAAGCACCGCCATGGGTGGCGGCAGCAGTGGGAAATGGCGGTGAGTGGCGGTGGTAGACGGTTGGCGGGCTCGCAGGCCCGTGTGTTTTCGGCAGTCTGGGGTGGCGCTGGGGCCGTTGGCTGTGAGACCGCTGGAGCGGCCTGTTTCGCCGGACTGCAGGCACCCTGGAGGAGGTAGGAGGGCGCCTGGAGGAGGAAGAAGATCCCTGTTCTCCCTTATGCAATTGTTAAATGAACACAGGCCATTAAGTGGAGCATGGGGTACCTCGGGGGGGGGGCTCCTTACAGTCTGGACATTCCCTCAGTTGGACAGTTGAACGCAGAGACTCCTACCCGCTACCGTGAGAGGGTAGTGGTGATCCTCCTGATTGACTTGAACCTTGTCTTCTGGATGTTTTTGACTATTATCATGGACCCCGTGCCATGCCTTACCATTTTCTCTATTCCATCTTTGTGTTCAGATGTATTCCAAGTCTAAGCTTCTCGCCCTGCGAGATTCCCCCCTCTCGCAGGCCTGGCCCTCTATGTTATCGAGGACCCACCTTAATGATGGGTTTTGGGACCCCGAGAGGTGGAATGTTGCAAAACGGGGATTGAGGGTTTTTTAAAGGTCTTTTTTAACTAGACTCTTAAGGGGTTCAGGGGTGTGGGAGGAAGTGGGTTTGGGGGAAAACCCACGGGGGAGAGGGACAGGTCTGGCAGTTTATGGTGCCGCGGGGGGTGTAGACTCTGGAGATAAGAGGGCTCCTAGAAAGCCCTCTGTTGAGGGCTTTTCTATTAATACGCTGTGTGAGAGGGGCAGATATGGCAGGAGCAGGGGGCCGTATCATGTGGTGGGGGCACACACTCGCTATCTTCGAGCGATTGCGTGCCCCGGTCCCCTTAGCTCTTCCTGTTCCCCAGGTTGTTCAGAGTCTCAGGACCCGAAGCTCCGGCTGCTGTTGTGCAATGCTAGGTCCGTAGTAAATAAGGCCCCCCTCATATGTGACCTTCTTCAAGAGGGGGGTGCGGACCTGGCTGGTATTACGGAGACCTGGTTGGGCCATGAAGGCGGGGTTCCCCTCATGGAGATGTGACCACCAGGTTTCCATGCATTCCATCAGCCGAGAGCTCAGGGTAGGGGTGGGGGTGTAACGGTCATTATAAAGGAAGGTCTTGATCCGAGGGAGGCCACTGTACCTCAGATAGCCGAGTGTGAGTCCATTTTTGTGAGGTGGGGTCGTGGTGGGCAGATGGATCTGTTGGTTGTGTACCTGGTTCCCTGCCACATGGCAACGACCCTGCCCGAGCTCCTCAATGTTATAGCCGAGGTGGTGATTGATACCCCCAGGCTTTTGGTCATGGGGGATTTCAATCTGCCATCTATCGGTGAAACATCTGAGATAGCTCGGGAGTTCATGGCTTCCATGATGGCCATGGACCTGACTCAAGTAATTCATGGCCCTACTCACATGGGTGGACACACCCTGGATCTAGTTTTTGTCTCTGGTCAGTAGTTGAGTGGTCTCGATATAGGGGATATAGGTATTGAACCTTTGTCATGGTCTGATCACTCGCTCCTTCGACTTTACTTTCTGACTGCTGCACCCCGTCGCAGGGAGGCAGAACCGACCAGGTGGTTCTGCCCCAGGCGCCTGATTGATTCTGATAGTTTCCAGATGGAGCTTGGGCCATTTCCTGAGACACTGGCTCACGACTCGGCTGAGGACCTCTGACCCGGCGCCGAACTCATTTAGCTCCTTGGTTCTCCGAGGAGCTGAGGGAGATGAAGCACCGGAAAAGACGTCTAGAGAGCGGTTGGAGGGCCAGCCGATCCAAATCTGACTTGACACTGGTAAGGTCTCATATTAAGACCTACCTAGTGGTGATAAAAGCGGCGAAATCTAATTATTTTGCCGCTCTTATCGCGTCATCAGATAATCACCCAGCCGCCCTTCATCAGATAATCACCCACCCGCTCCTTCCTTCATTTGGGAGCGCAGGATGACCCCTTACAGGGTTGAGCTGAGGATTTTGTTCAATATCTGGATAATAAAATAACTCAGATTCGGGAAGATCTGGCCGCTGACTGGGTTAGTTCAGATGAGATGACTGAGGCAGGTCCTGAGAGTGTTATCTGGGCGGAGTTCGATCCTGTGGCTTCCGAGGACGTGGACAGGATTCTGGGAAGACTGAACGTGACCACATTTTTATTGGACCCGTGTCCCTCCTGGTTGGTGCTGGCTTCCCGGGAGGTTACACGAGGCTGGCTTCAGGAGATTATTAACGCTTCTTTGAGTGAGGGCACCCTACCGGCCGCCTTGAAGGAGGCGGTGGTGAGGCCCCTCCTCAAGAAGCCTTCTCTGGATCCAACTGTTTTAGCTAATTATCGTCCAGTCTCCAACCTTCGCTTCCTTGCGAAGGTTGTTGAGAGTGTGGTGGTGTGGCAGCTCCCCCAGTACCTGGATGAAGCTGTCTGTTTAGACCCGCTCCAGTCCGGTTTCAGGACTGGGTACAGCACCAAAACGGCATTGGTCGCGTTGGTGGATGATCTCTGGAGGCCTCGGGATAGGGGGTATTCCTCTATCCTGGTCCTGTTAGATCTCTCAGCGGCTTTTGATACCATCAACCATGGTATCATGTTGTGCCGGTTGGAGAGATTGGGGGTGGGGGGCACCATTTTGCAGTGGTGCTCCTCCTATCTCTCTGACCGGTCGCAATCTGTGTTGACAGGGGGCAGCAGTCGACCCCGAGGCGCCTAGTGTATGGGGTGCCTCAAGGGTCGGTCCTCTCCTGTTCAACATTTATGTAAAGCCGCTGGGTGAGATCATCCGTGGTTTTGGGGTGGAGTTCCATCAGTAAGCTGATGATACTCAGCTGTGCATTTCCACCCCAGACCATCCCAACGATGCCGTGGAAATGATGTCCCAGTGCCTTGAAGCCATGCGAGTCTGGATGGGGAGAAACAGGCTTCGACTCAACCCCTCCAAGACCGAGTGGCTGTGGCTGCCGGCGTCCCGATATAGCCAGCTGACGCCATCGCTGGTTATTGGGGGCAAATCATTAGCCCCCACAGAAAGGGTACGCAACTTGGCCGTCCTCCTGGACCCATGGCTGTCTTTAGAGGAGCATACAACAGCCGTGGCCAGGGGGGCTTTTTATCAGGTTCACCTGATAACCCAGTTGCGACCCTTTCTAGATCGGGACTCCTTACGCACAGTCACTCAAGCACTCATCACTTCTCGCCTGGACTATTGTAACACTTTCTACATGGGGCTCCCCTTGGGATACACCCGGAGGCTCCAACTGGTGCAGAATGCGGCCGCGCGGGGGATTATGGGAGCGACAGGGTGCTCCCATGTGACACCTCTCCTGCACGAGCTGCATTGGTTGCCAGTGGATTTCCGGGTGCGCTTCAAGGTGTTGGTGATCACCTTTAAAGCACTCCATGGCTTAGGACCAGGGTACTTACGGGACCGCCTTCTGCCACCAATTGCCTCCCACCGGCCGGTTCGCTCCAAAGAGAGGGCCTTCTTAGAGTGCTGTCAGCCAGACAATGCCGGCTGGCGAGCCCCAGGGGGAGAGCCTTCTCTGTGGTAGCTCCTACCTTCTGGAATGACCTTCCTCCAGAGTTGCGAACTATCTCCGACCTCCAGACTTTCCGTCAAGCCTTAAAAACTTACTTTTTCCAGTTAGCCGGTTGGCCTGATCCCATGGTAAATTTTTAGATTTTGATATTAACTATTAATTGAACTGTTTTAAATTATGGGCCAAATTTATATTAGTTGTTTTTAAAATTCTTTTAACTTTTGTATACTTGGTTTTTATTTCTGGCTGTTCACCACCCTGAGTCCGCAAAGAGAAGGGCGATATATAAATCTAATAAAATAAATAATAAGAAAGAAAGAAAGAAAGAAAGAAAGAAAGAAAGAAAGAAAGAAAGAAAGAAAGAAAGAAAGAAAGAAAGAAAGAAAGAAATATTGGTCAACCAACTGAGTAGGTATGCAATTCAACTAGTCATAATCTTATCCATTAAGTACAAATAAGTACTTAAGTGCAATGGTTTGAATCTCTAAAAAGTGACATCTGACAAATGTAACATCTGGCTCCAACTCCTTCTTAGCATTGAGTTTGCCAAATGTAGCTTCTGATTCCAACTCCTAAGAACTCCGGCGTTTTCTAGGATTGCACAAATCTGCTGTTAAAACCCGGGCTACAGCATTTTTGTAGCTTTGCAGATAGTTATGTAGCTGCACTGCCATGCATTTTAAAGTACCTTTTGTTCACTGAATTTGAAGTGCTGCATAGCATTTTAGGCATTAAACATATTCATGGAATCCTATCTGTGTTCAGTTTACTTATGCAAATAATTTGAGTGTATTTAACCATGGTTTATTGAATTGGCCTAGTTTGAGCAAATCTTAAAGTAGGTAGGTTAATGAATGACACAATGCCTAGTATGAACAAGCTTAACAACATAGTTTGTCTTATACATGAACCAGTTTACTGAAGAGACTGTGATTTTTGAATTCTTCAATGATTATCTAAAAGCACAAAAGTTTTAAAAAGAGGATCACAACTACATTTAATTCACACAACAGAATAAGTCAATGAAGAGCAACTTCAGCTAGCTTGATGGCTGCCCTTTCAAAGTGGATTTGTCGCTTTTATTTTTTACTTCATTTTCTTTTTATTCCTTTTTATTATTTTACTTTGGGGATGACAGCAAAATCCTACTGTATGTAAAAAGAAACTGCAATGCTTTTCTTGTTCAATAGAGAGCACTGTTACACCAAATCTCTCTCTCTCTCTCTCTCTCTCTCTCTCTTTCTCCTGATATGCCAAATGCTGGAATGTTTTTAACTGATTCCAAAAGAAAAAAACACAATATATATTTTTTAGCACAGAAGCTTGTAACAATGAAAAAGACAGTCGGTTCCCTTCCCCATTCTGGACTAGCCTTTCTAGCTTTTAGAACTGCTATTTTAAAAGCCATTCAGTGCAATCTTTCTTTTTTAAAAAAATTCTAGCATAGTGCACTCTGGGGAGGGGAGCCTCTCTGTTTTGCTTTGGTGTTAGCTGAGCAAAGAGCTTGCTAATTTCGGTGGAGCAAATTGTACCTCTCTGCTTACAAAGACCACACTTTTCTTTGCAAAACAAAGGAAAGTTTCCATTGCTTGGATCCTGCAAACAGCTGTCACTTTCCAAGCCGGTGCTTCCACAATTACATTATAACTAAGCATTATATACCTACTGTGAGATTTTGATTCCTGATAGATAAGGAATTACCTAGCTCCAGGTTCCTTTCAAGGAAAAGGATTTAGCTTTTGGATATCAAGCCAGTTGCTGTTTAGGGGAAATTGATGTAGAAAGCATAGAATACCATTTTGGACTTGTGCAATCTAAGATAATACACATGCAGAATGGCTATATATATATTCCTTCATATTAATGATGTAAACCAAGGGTTTCCAACTCTATTTCATTTTTTAAAAAATGTGATTTATATGCCGCCCTTCTCCGGAGACTCAGGGTGGCTTACAATGTGTTAAACAATTGAGGGTTACAATGTGTTAAGCGTCTTACAATGTGTTAAGCATTGAGGGCCGGATCAGAGTTGTGTTTAACCTCAGAGGTCTGGGGTGGTGGTGGTGTGTGGCCAGAGTGGGCGTGGTCCAGGGATAGGTTCTACTTACCTCTACTACTGGTTCACAAAAAAATAAAAATAAAAAAAAATATGGCATTAAACTATAGTATTAACATAGGACGTTGCTTGTTTTCTATCCAGATCAGGTATTTTCTTGAGGCCACATAATTGTAATCCAGTCCAATCCAGCGCTCTGCTGGCCAAAAGCAGGCTGGCAGAGGCCCCCGCATGGCCCGTTTTTAGCCTCCCCTGCCTCCTGCAGCACTCTGCTGGCTGAAAATGGGCTGCATGCAATCCCCCCGTGGCCCGTTTTGACGGGCAGAGGCACAGTGGGCTGGTCCTTTGATATTTCCAGGCTGGCCCTGTGGGCCAGATTTAAGAACCCTGCATGCCTTGAATTGACACCCCTGATGTAAGCCATCCAGAGTCATTTGACAATGAGATGGGCACCATATAAATTTAATAAATAAATTAGACTCATTCTTGTTATCAGCAGCACTAGTTTTCACATTGTCACACGCAAATGATGCAATGCGACTGTTTAATGCAGTTCCTATCTTCTCCCTCCATCCTGCCCTGCGGGGTCCCTGCTGACTTTGGGCCAGCTTCCCACCCCACTGGATCCCATATCCTCCCCCCCCCCATCACCATCATGGCACATTTACTTATTTTTTCCGTAGGTCTCCTTCAGAAACAGCTGCTTCACTGTGTGGCCTCCCTACACAGAGGTTGCATGATGCTATCTGGAAAACAGGCATCGTTTTGGGAATGGCTATAATGAATTGTGGCCATTTCCAAAATGATACCTGGGTCTGGAGCACTTATCCTCCTTTTCTACCCTGACCTCCTGAGCTGTGGAGATCTTTGAAAGGTAAATGTGCTATTGTGGTGGGTGGGGAGGAGGCCCAAGCAACTGTGGGGACCCCAAGGAGTGAGAAGCAAAGCATGGGGTATCTCAGGGTGTGGAGGAGACTGAAGACCAAATGGGCTTGTGCCTGCAGTTCCCCCCCCCCCCGAGGTACCCCATGCTCCACTTAATGGCCTGTGTTCATTTAACAATTGCATAAGGGAGAACAGGGATGGGGTGGCTGGGTTGTTAAGTGAAATCATTAATTTAATAGCTATTTGACTGCTGACTATAATGGGAAGGCTTCAATACAGTCATAACTCAAGGACTGCTTATATAAAACATATCAACCAATCTATTTTAAATTGCTTGAATACTTTATTAAGCTGCCTAAATCCATTTGAATGGGTATCTATATTAAACCTACTGTACTAAAACATCATTACCTGTAATTCTTTTGAGTCTGAGTGTGCATGTTTAACAGGAGCATTCTGCTTTATTATTAAATCAGCCAGCAGGATCTATTTTGTAATAAACCTTGAGAAATGAAGTTCTCATTTTAGTACAGTTCAGCAATTTTGCAGTTTTGTACACAGGGTTCAGCATTGATTTATTGATTTATAGAGACATGGAATTATTAAATCTTGACATATTGTCTTTTTAAACATACTGTGCTTGTCAAACAAAAGTGTCATCTGAAATACTGAAATCCCTATAAACAAGGCAGACTTTCGCAGAAACTTGGTGTGCATGTGAGCGAAGCATGGCGCGTGTGCAGTCCTGTTCATTGGGTATTTTGGGAAGGAGAAAAGAGCTCCTCCTCCTTTGTTTTATTCACATCATGCACAGGGCAGCTGTTTTAGTCCCTTTAATACCTTAGTTGCCCTTCACCAACCTTTTTTTAGCTCCACTATATCCTTTCTGAGGTGCAGTGACCAGAACTGTACAAAATATTCCATAGGGTTGCACCAGTGATTAATAAAAGGGTAGTATGAGATTGACATTTCTATTTTGGATACCATGACTTATTATCTCTTAACATGCTGCTGGTCTATTTTACATTGGATGCACATTGTGTCAAAACCTTCGTTGAACTGTTTATCATTACTCAAAGATCTTAATCAGTTTACCCAGTCATCATTTTCAAAATGAAATGAACGTTAATTATCAAGTCTGGATTTAGAGGGTATTGAAGACTCCAGAATTTTCAGTGCAAGTACAATATTTATTATTTATTTATTTATTGCTTCAATTTATATGCCGCCCTTCTCCGGAGACTCAGGGCGGCTTACAATGCGTTTGTGGTCAATTATAGATCATGATTTCCCTTTTTCCAGAATAGTAAAACTGAAATACAAATTACTGCACTATTTTTTTGGATTTGGGGTGGGGAGGAAGCAAAACAAATCAATACAAAAAGAACTTTTTTAAAAACAACAACAAAAAAATAACTTTTAAAAGTTTATATAATGTGCATTTTATGTTAAATGTTATTTTTACACATCATACGGCATTGTATGCACCAAAAATACAGCTGACAAATGTATCAAAACTTGTTTTTGCAATTTATTAAGTCTAAAATAAGCATTTAGAAAATCCCTGGAATGAGTCGGTATGGTACTGCATCAGTATATCTCTTCCAGTCTTTGCCATACTTGTTGGAGCATCGATGTTCATCCCTAATGCAGCGGTGGACCAGGAGAATGGTCATAAAAGTTATGTAGAAGTAAGGAAGAATATGATTAAAACCACAACACAGGCAGTATGCCAGGGAGCCCATCAAGTCTCCAGTGTAGTTAAAATGGCGGGCCATACCCCAGAATCCTGAAATCAACAGTTTACTGTAATGTTTAGTTCCATTGGCTGATGTGTAGGCACATTCAAAATATTTGGGTTTCTTGCCCCATATTTTACAGTTGCCATCAGTGCGACGGAAGAGATCTTTCTGATGATTGGCCATTCTGAAAATATAGTAGCCCACCAAACCCAGTAGAAGAATTCCAACTGCATAACTGGTAGAAAGTTGGACAGGATGATAGACCAAATACAACCCCTGAGGTAAAAAAAAAAAGAGAATGAAAAACAATTGGTAAACAAATTGTCAGATTTAGTCAGCACTCTTTCCTTTCCTTTTCATTATCTGGGTTCTCGTAGACTTTCTTCCACAATATCTATCCTCATCCCCAGAGCAATTCAAACCATTGATTTTAGGGTCCTATGTGGCTCAGGGCCCTAAAGGACCCTTCTCCCTTATGTACCCATCCAAGCTTTATCATCTAAGGAATGTTTTTTTCAAGATCTCTGACCAAAGGAAATGAAGTGAGGCAGTGGTGAAATGTAAAATTTGTTACTACTGGTTCTGTGGGCCTGGCTTGGTGGTGGTGGTGTAAATGTGACTGGGTGGGCGTGGCCAACTTTAAAAAAAAAATTTCAAAGCATTTTTTCTACAACTTCTTCAGCCAAAGACATTGTAAAAAATGCTTTTAAAAGCCTCTGACGATCAGATAACTCAGCTGGGATCGTCAGAAGCTTTTCAAAACATTTTTTTGAAGAGGTTGTAGAAAAAAAATGCTTTTAAAAGCCTCTGACGATCCCAGCTGAGCCGCGCGATCATCAGAGGCTTTTTTTTTTTACTTTTAAAAGCATTTTTTCGGCCAAAGAGGTTGTAGAAAAAATGCTTTTAAAAGTAAAAAAACCAGCCTCTGATGATTGCGCGGCTCAGCTGGGCATGGGGGGGGGACGCACAGGGATTTTTGCTATCGGTTCTCTAAACCACCCGCCGCCATCACTACTGGATCGGGTGATCTGGTCCGAACCAGGAGCATTTCATCCCTGAAGTGAGATTCTATGAAGATTTTTTTTTTTCCGGGGTAAAATGCTCCCTGTTTGGACTGGTTCGGCTGATCCAGTAGTGATGACAGCTGGTGGTTCAGAGAACCAGTAGCGATGGCAGCTTGAGGCTCCGCCCACCTGCCCGGTCATTGTTACTTCCTAGTTTTAACCAGAAAGTAACCTGTTTTTTACCTCTACACATACACAGAAGCGTTTGTGCATGCGCAGAAGGTTGGTGCGCACATGTGATACATGCGAGTAAAGCTAGTGCGCGCATGTAGTGCTCGCACTTCCGAACAGGTAGGGAGGGTAAGTAGATTTCACCCTGTTTTTTTTCCCCTATGGTGGCACTCCATTTATAGAATTTCTGCCCCAGAGAGTCTCAACTGGCATCCTTTTAGTATTAAGTGAAGACCATTTTATTTTCCCAGGATTATACCAAAGAAGCTCAGATCCCAAAGATTTGAGCTTTGTTTCTCAGCCCACTGCAGGCCTTCCTCTCCCATCTGTGTGCAGAAGGGAACTACTGCACTGGGCTGGAGAAAGGAAACTTGGACCTTTGGGGTCCAAGCTTTTTTTCTTGGGCCTTCCGAAAGATTGTCAAAATAGGGGCGACCTTAATTTCTGGAGGGATGATATTCCAGACAGAGGAGCCACCATGGAGAAGGCACAGTCTCAACTAGCATCCTTCTTCCCTTTGTATTTTCCCTCAGCTCTAATTGGTCTTTGAAAGCCTGCATTTTAGTTTTTCAACTCTGGCATATTAGATATCAGCCACTGGCCTCCACCCACCACAAAAAAATATCAGCTTCCAGCTGTCTTCACAGCCAACCTCCAACTGCCACATAATAGCAACCATCACCATAGGAGTTGCCCTTTACCGCCCCAAAATAATATTGCCAAGGCAGATTATTCCCTCCAGCAGTAGGCCCAAAACACTAAAAACAAACAAACAAAACAAAACCCTTAAACATGAACTGTCATCAAGATACCCAAAAGTGTTTTCTTAAAGGGAGGAAAACTCTATTGTTTTTAGAAGCAATTGAATGCAAACGAGTAAATGCATATGATGAAATACCTGCAGAGTGTAGAGATAGGGAAGCCAAACACAGTCTCCCCAGGCCAGATACCATCCAAAGTGATCGTGGGCAATATCCATTGTTTTTAAATACCATGTTTCATTCCAAAAAAAGTCCAGAACATATAGGCCCTGAAAAATATACACATGATCGCTACATTTTATAAAAAAAATAGGCATGTGAATAAATGTTATCTTTGAGAGAGAGAAGCTCAAATTTATAAAATGCACGTCATGATTTTGGGGGGATTGCACTTACATAGGATTAATGATTAAAATTCCAAATTAATGATTCTATCACCACTTTCATAGAGCTTTATAGTTGTAGAACATGATACGCCAATGTCCTCTTTATCCCAAATACGTTTTTTCCAAAAGGCAACTGGACTTTCTTGGTTTTTTTCTCTGAAAATGTTTCAAAACTGTAAAAACTGATGCTGAGATGTGTATAAAGAACTTCCTCAATTAGCTATTAGTTAAATTAAATCAATTTGGTTATTTTATGCCCATCATATATATTAAAATATCTATATCTAGCTTGAACTTTCACATGCATAGTAGTATACACTTGTACTCACAAACAATTCCCATTAGATTCCATATGGTTATTCCTTTAAGAAAACTACTTAGGAATGTAGCCTAATATACTTTGAGACTGTTTCAAAATCACTTTGTGCAGGAAAGTATTATGAGATGTTTTACTGCTGACCTCATTTACAAGATCAAAGGATTCAAATGAAAGAAGCGTTGTTTGTAACAGAAGATTGCAACAAACTACATGTTACTGCTGTGGTGGCGCAGTGGTTAGAATGCAGTACTGCAGGCTATTTCTGCTAACTGCTGGCTGCCAGCAGTTCAGCAGTTTGGTTCTAACCAGTTCATGACTGACTCAGCCTTCCATCCTTCTGAGTTCAATAAATTGGGAATCCAGATTGTTGGGGGCAATATATTGACTTAGTAAAATGCTTAGAAAGGGCTGTAAAGCACTCTGAAGTGGCATATAAGTTTAAGTGCTATTGCTATATACTACACTGGTCAGTTTGCATCTGGGTGTTTTATCCTTGGAGTGGACAAGCTTCTACCTTAATGTATTCCTGCACATATGTTGTGTTGATTGAAAATCCTCCTGAGTTTTTCAGATATTCCTGAAATGTATGGAATGATAACGTTGCTCTGTTTGTTGTTTTCTCCCTAGTCTATTATGAAGGAGTGCCTGCTGGATCTTTTTGTGGTTTTTATGAAGGCCTAGTTAGAATAATTTCAAGTTATTCAGCTTCCTTGATATGTTTTTATTCCTTCTCTTTTCCCTCTTTGCTGATAGGCATATCTTCAGCCCGATGGCGTAGGATCCAGATTATTCTTAGTTTGTGGTCCAGTGGGAAGGGAAAATCAAAATGTAAATACCGATATGTATATAGGTTTTCTGTATATTTCAGTGTTGAGTCTTCTGACTTTCTTGATATTTACTTGCACAATCCAGGAAGGCCAGACTATTTTCCTTAACATCTTCCCGTGTAAACTTAGTATTTCTGTGAAGTGTTTGGTGAAGGCTTCTACTTTCTGAGTTCTAATGAAGGCATCTAATTCCACCTGCTCACTGGTATAGATATGTGGATAACACTTGAGTCAAGATTAAAACACAGAAAATGGACGCCTTGAACAAATACACCCAGATCACTATTTACATTTTGATTCTCACCATCCACTGGACAATAAACTGGGAATAATCAGGATCCTACACCACCAGGCTAAAGGGGGGAAGAAAGGAACAAAAAAGTATAAAGGAAATCCTCATAAATTGTGGTTATCCTAACTGGGCTTTCATCAAGTCCACAAAAAGATCCAGCACGGACCTTTTTAAAAATAGACAAAGAAGAGAACAACAAACAGAGCAATGTTGTCATTCCCTATGTTGCAGTAATATCTGAAAAACTAAGGAGGATTTTCAACTAACACAACATACCTGCACACTTTAAACCCAGGAATATATTAAGGCAGAAGCTTCTCCAACCCAAGGACAAAACACGCAGATGCAAACTGAGCAATGTGGTATATGTAGTACAATGCAGCAAGAAATGTGCAGATCGGTACATTGGAGAAACAAAATAACTACTTCACAAATGTATGGCACAACACAGGAGAATAATCTCATCAGGACAGAATTCAGCAGTTCATCTGCTTTTGAAGTTAAAGGGTCAGTCTTTTGAAGATAGCAAAGTTCATATTCTGGACAGAGAGGACCCCCGGTTTGAAAGAAGAGTCAAAGAGGTCATCTATGTTAAAACTGAACAGCCCTTCCACAACAACAATGCAGTTGTTTTAGCAGTCCCAAAAAGGTTCCACACCCGTTTGCACCCTGATTCAAGTGACTCTGAGATATAGCTAAACCCCCAAGTGGCTTCAACTACCCTTGGAGAGATAACAATCAACCCTGAGAGTGCTAATGATGAAATGACTGCGAAGAATATAAATCCTTTCATTCTCCTCACTTAGAACTGAAGAAGCTTCTTGGATGAGAAGCAAAATGTTTTCAAATAAAAAGCAAGAAAATCCAATTGCCTTTTGGAAAAAACAATTATGGGACAATAGTGACTTGGATGATTGAGAATCTCCATAGACAATTTTCTCTTTAATTTTAACTTTTTATTGTATATTAGTGCCCAATTATTATACACTGTCACAATGTAGAAACATTCCAAACACAACTTTCCAATATAACGAGTTATAAATCAGAGATTTTTAATGTTTTCATCATGGTATGAGCGAAAAAAAAGTCATTCCAAACAATAAAGATGTTAGCTATCTCAATCTGAATTCTTGTTCTGTGAACTCTTGCATGAAATTTTGTTATTCTCATATGAGAATCTATGAGATTTTGAGATTGAAATGAACAGCATAATGAGATATTTCACAACTCCAGTAGTTTTTCATCATTATTTTGTGAAGAATAGCTTGTAAACAGTGGTACTTATATATGGAAGAATATTGTGGAACTATATTAATGAAAGTGTTAAGAGACTGATTAAATTGCAGCCAGGTGTAAAAGTGATGTACGCATATAATATACACGTCTGTCTTTTTGTCTGTGTACACACACACACACACACACTTATGGTGTATCATCTGAGGAAATGAATTGGAGAAAATTGTTGTTGATAGCATTTAATTTTAATCCATGTGTTAATGTTTACCTGTAAGATATTGAGAAGTAGCATAGAATTAGTGACTTGTCCATATAATTCCTGTTGTTTTGCAGCATAGGATAAATTAATCAAAGTCCATCCTACAATTCCAGGTCGGCCATTAAAAAACAATTTGAAATCAAACCACTTTCCCAAGCGTGGATTAAATTCAATTCCCATCATGAAGTCATAGAAGAAATTGCCAGTGAATTTGCTAATATTAAGAGGATAAACAAAAGTTTACTATATATCAATTTGAAAACCAAATGAAATTGCAAGAACACTCAGAAAGAAAATGAACATCATTACGGATTAATCTGTTGCAAATAATTGACATTAATTACAATGTTATTTATTTTCATTTCAAATATTTATAACCTGTTCAGTGTAACGGGAAGAAGGAATAACCCTTGAGAAACAAGAGATCAATACCATGGTCAGATAAACAAAATCTCAGTCTGGGGCAGAAATATAATTTGAGAAAACAACTTAGATTTGATCCTCCCTAGTTCTTTTCAGGATACAAACAGGGAGGGGGTAGCATATATACACTTGAAAGGTTCTGTTGCTGTAACCTTATAGTAAAAGTAGTATTAGAATTCATAACTTCCAGACAAGAGCTGACATTCATTACCAAAAGAATCTTTAACTGACCCCCAAAAGGTGGATAATATCAATACTGACCTGGCTCCAGGGAAACTAAAAGTGATCTTTGATTTACAAGTGACCATTCAAAGTATGTCAAAGGCCCCCCCCCCCCCCCCCAAGTTCAAAGTTCCAATTGTTCCCCTGGTTGCATGACTGCATTCTATTTCATTTATGGCTGTTTACAGCATCCTGCGGTCATATGACCAGAGTTTACGGTGTTTTTGCTAAAACCTGGTATTTACTTTCGGCAAAATTTTTTTGGCAAAAATGCCCCATAATGAATAAGTTTGCTTAATGAGAACAGTAATCATTTTATGACTGTGGCACTTGCTTAATGACAACTGCAAAAAATGTTATAAAACTGAATCAGTCATATGAGTGACCCACTTTAATGATCATGGTTTCTGACCGCTACAGGCAGGTTCCCTGATGATTGTAAGTTGAGGACTACCTATGAAGACTTTACACTCACTAAAGTATTGGTCCTAATACTATTTTTACTGAACTTTAGTGATAAAGGTGTAGGTAGCCAGAGGTATTCTTTCAGAACCAGTGTTATATTGTCTCTAAATATTCTAAGGCATGGCCTATGACTGTAATTTCTGAGTCTTCTTATGACCTGTTTATGATGTGATAGTAATCCAAAAGGGAGTTTATCAGAAGATGAGGCCAGCCCATCCCTATCCAGAATGGTTGCAGTTCTCAAAATTAGATAGATACAGCTAGATAAATGCACTGCACTGTTGTGACAGCGAGAGAGGTGAATCATATGGGTGTACACCTTTTCTTTCAGGAGCAGTACAACTCTGCCCAGAATGGAGAACCTACTTAATTTCTGGCTTCACAAGCTACCAATTCATAAAGTGTCTATTTTGTGTCTAATTTTGTCAGGATTCCACTTCAAGATATTGAATTTCATCCAGGCCATCTGTTTAGCATCTATTCCAATATCTGCAGTCTTACCTAATTCTGAGAATGAAGAAATATAGTTGGCTGTTTATATTTTAATTCTAATCCCTTAATGACCTAGTTAGCAGTTTTATATATATGCAAAACAACAAAAACGACAGAAGGTATTCCACACCCTACAAGACTGAACACAAGCAGCATAAGCATTCTGGTCTAGATAATTCATTCAGAATGATACCATACCAATGGTATCAAAAGTTGCTAAGATATCTAAGATTTGTATCAACAGAATTGCACTTCTCCAATTTTTTCTTACAGAGCACATCATCTGTGAGAACAAACAAGTTTCAATGGCAAAACCAGAATAGTATCGAAGTGGAATGGGTGCACATAACTCATATCCTTCAAGAATGCATGAAGCTGAAAAGTCACCACCTTCTCAAGTATCTTACTCAAAAAGACGACACTAGAAATAGGACACTAATTCCAGGCTATCTTCTTCAAGCATGACTGAATTACCGTTTCTTTCAAGGCACTTGAAGGGGACACTTCCGTTATAAAAACATAAGTTACCTTATTAGAACCCCACAATTAGAAGACTTCAATGCTCAAGACAGACAGAATCTATGTATGAGAAGCTGAACACATATAAATGATTTCCCAACATTATTAGACTTTACAAATTGAAATGACATGCTTAGATATTTATGATCTTAAGTAGCAAAAGTAAAAGTACAACAGCAAGAAAAGCAGAGAAATAGCTTTACTGATTACAATGAAACATCCAGTGCTCATCAAATTATCATATTTATAGTAATATAGGTAATATCAACATACCAGTCCTTTGCATTAGAAGGAAAGAAGTAGGCTTTTAACCAAACGAATATGGACGTAGAGTAGCCCAAAATATTTGCACACCACATGAGTGGAATCCAGTTGTCAAAAATGATGGTGGGTGAGAACCACTGGAAGTAGTAAACATTTGCAAACCAGAGGGCATGTGTTATGAGCCAGGCTTGTAGTCCATTAATCTCATATTTGAGTACGGAACCTGAAAGGAAACAAATGATGATGATGATGATGATGATGATGATTCAGAGGCTGTCCAATTCTAAAAGAACTTTGGATGACTAGCAGTTAAGAAACAGAAAACAATAGGCCTTCAAGGTGAAGGCATGACAAGTTGAACACAATTTAGGTAAAGGCTGAAGAATCACTGACTATACTGACTCTTTAGAACTTTTCTGAACAAGGAGAGTAGAGGAGATAATCCACATGTGTTCCAGACAGCAGCTCCTCACAGGGAGACCAAAGGATGGGTTTGGGTGCTGGGAAATGAAGGGATCAGTAATTAAGTTTTTAACCCATGGCGGAGCCTTTTAAAAGACATATTCACTAATCATGTTCCTAATCACTTTTGGAAATTGCCTATTTAATTATCTTAAGGGTGTTAGAGGTCTTCAGAATGACATGTTGGAAAAGCCATCTGAGAGTTTATGGGTGTGAGCAAAATAATTGATGTGACACATTCCGCCAGGAATTATCCAGAACCAAAGACAAAATACAGAAGAATGAAAGAAGCAATGTAATCTACAAAATCAACTGTAACTATTGCAATCAATTCTATGTGGGACAAACATGTCAATTAAAAACCAGAATCCATGAATACCAGCTGGCAGTCAAACGCCATGATCCCAAATCCTTAATCTCTACACCAAACACCAAACACCAAACAGCACCAGTTCGACTGGAGCAACACAAAAATCATCAACCATGCTACCACCTTTGGGAAAATTAATTGTTCACCCCTGCCCTAGAAGCTTTGAAGAAGATAGACACAAGTAACAAGCAATGGATGTGGGTATGTATAATTATTTATCAACAAAGTCCAAGGCCTTTCAAAACAGACAAAAACAACAATACACATCTCCAAGTGTAACAGGCAGCAATAAAAATTCATTATTTTTAAGACAAAAAGACTTCTTGGAGCAACTGAGAGTGAGAAGGAAATGTAGGCTAACATATGGTAGGGATCAATGATTGTATCATTTAATTATTAGCAACATGCTAAATAAGAAGATAATAATGTTTTGAGTCATGTACTTTTTTCTCTAGTTTCAATTACTTGATACAATAAAAATGGTCTTACCAGCAGGTGAAATGGCACCTTCCTGTACTCCTCCTTGAAATCCAGGAATAAATTTATGGCAAAAGTCAGGAATCATAAACAAAAATGCCTGTAACAGAATGAACATATAAGCTCGTGTCTTTACAAGTGAATTAAAGTTGCACAATGGTACATTTGTAGAAGGATAAATTATGGATTCACCATATAATTATTTTTCATAACTGACATTTACTCATATCCCAACTCGTCATAATAGTGTAGCTGTTTAAAAATGTAGCTAAAATATACAGTATATGGAATTGTGAATATTTTAGTATAACTCATTTGGGGACATGGACTAAACAGAGGTTAATAATGTAAAGGTATAAAATTTGGTTTTTGATCTTTTTTTGTACTGAAATTGCAATAAACATTCAATTTCTAGCTGCTAATACTAGGATCAAATATTCATATAGAAATTATATAGAAGTAACAACTAAAGACTGAAAGCGAGACTCTGTTAATTTCAGATCACCATCTAACTCTGGGTGAGGAACCTATTGCCCTGAAAATATGATTAAAATAACAATCCTGGCTTTGTCTAATTAATGGCAATGGGTTTTGGAAGTTAAGTTTAATAACTTCTGGAAGAGAGCAAGTCTCTCATTATCTTCTGTCAGTCATAATCTTTTGGAAGTGCTAGAAACATAAAAGAGAGCAAGACAGAGAAATGCCTCAAAGAAATATCAGTTGTTAGCATTATTCCCAGCAACATCCAAACACAATATTGTTAATAACTTATATTCCCACATTTTCACATATAAAGCTACAATTTTAGAATGTAACTTTAAAAACAAACTTAATTTTGATCCAAATAACTGGATTCCAACAAAGAAGTTTCAAGACACATACCTGGAACATTACCCAAAAAAAGTAAAGGATTAGAATTTTCCAAGAAAAAGATGGTGTCTTGTCCCAGATATCTAAGAGGTGAACTTTTCCCGTAAGCAGCTGGATAGCTGGCTCACTCAAAGAGCAATGGTACTGATCACATGACATTATAAAATAGTAGACAATGAAGGGGGAAGACAAGAGTAGAAAGATGACACTTATCAAAGAAAACCAATCAGGCTTCCTGAAAAAGACACATAGAGATCGTTACTCTCCCCCCAAAAAACGAACCTCAAAACTCTACTGGAACAGTTTTGTCAATGACTGACTCTGAACAGAATAATGATTTGCACAATTGTAATGTGTTGTTGCCCTTAACAATTACAGTATTTGCTGAAACAAGCCAGTTTCATGAACTAATGTTGGCTGGGTCAACAGAAAACCAACATATATTTCAAAGAGATAAACTTAAATACTCTATGACATCCCTCCTGTCTTTGAATATTAATAAAATCCCTCTAAAATTCAGCTTTAGCTGCCTCTTTTATGAACCAACCTGTACAGTTCTTTATAAGTGCAAGTATTTCACAGATATAATCACTACACGGCAGATTTTCTTACCATGCTCTACCCCACTCTCCATGAGAGGCTCCATTTCCATTTAGAGCATTTTGACTTTTTCCTCCTCCCAAAAATTGACTGTCTTTATGAGATGCCATTGGAAGCTGCAGAAGAGGTAATACAAATATGATAAAATTCTCAAGTATAAAAGAGCCTTTTGTGTGTGTGAAATTTTATGTCCAATTATGCAATATGCAACTCTACTTTTATTTTTCACAATTAATTCTGCTTTTAATAACCTTAAGAAAAATAAGACAAGGTTCATGTGGCATAGCTAACTAACTAGGGGGGAAAACAATGTCAACTTTTGACTAACCCTTTCTTGCTCATTGACTATTTTTAATACAATTAAGGCTAAAAAGAATGGTAGTTATAAAAAGTATATAAGAAATAAATATATATGTATTTGCATAATGTTTGCATTAATTATATGTAGACCGGTAACTATTTATTGTTGAAACCATGCTTTATACATTATTTTTATTTTTTCTGTCGCATTTTTCCACTTATTTTTAAACACTTCTTATGCAATTTTCTGATAATGTATTTATCTTTGTGTTTTGTTCCTTTTTTCCTGTTACTATTTTAAAAGCAATAAAATGCATAAAAATACATTAGTAGACAGCTCACAAGCAAAACTAAAACTTGGCAAACAAAAATGGTCCTCAAGTTATTGCATTTCAAGGTATATCCTAAAGATGGATGAACTTGCAGAACCATCAAGGCCATGCTTTTATCTACCACATCTCTTTGCTAACAAGGGGAACTCATCAAATTTGCAGATGGCACTAAGCTGTCAGGAATAGCCAATACCACAGAAGACAAGCTCAGGATCCAAAAAGATCTTGGCAAACTTGAATAATGGACCCTATCCATCAAAATGAAATTTAATGTGAAGAAAAACAAGGTTTTACACCTAGAAAGAAAAACCAAAGGTGCAAGTACAGATTAGGAGAAGCCTGGCTCAAAAACAGTAATTGTGAGAGGACCTTGGAGGATTACTTAAATATCAGCCAGTAGTGTGTGGCGGTAGCCAAAAAAGCTAACACAATCCTTGGTTATATAAACAGAGGCACAGAATCAAAATCACATGAAGTATTAGTAGTGCTCTATAAATCCTTAGTAGTGCTTTAAAAATCTTTATACACCTGGAATACTGCATCCAGTTTTGGTTACCACATTACAAAAAATACGTTAAGACTTTAGAAAAAGTGCAAAAAAGAGCAACTAAGATGATTAAGGGCCTGGAGACAAAAACATATGAAGAACGGTTGCAGAAATTGGATACGGCCAAGTTAGAGAAAAGAAGGACTAGGGGTGACATGGTAACAGTATTCCAGTATCCGAGGGGCTGCCACAAAGAAGAGGGGAACAATTTATTTTCCAAAGCACCAGAAGGCAAGACAAGAAACAATGGATGGAAACTAATCAAGGAGAGAAGCAACTGGAATTAAGGAGAAACTTCCTAACGGTGAGGACAATTAACCGTTGGAACAGCTTGCGTTCAGAAATTGTGGGTGCTTCATCACTGGAGGTTTTTAAGAAAAGAACCATTGTCTGAAATGGTATAGGGTCTCCTGCTTGAGCAGCGGGTTGGACAAGAAGACTTCCAGCTCTATTCTGATTGATTGAACAGGCAAATGTTTCTCAAGGGAAAAGGAGCGCATGCATCTGGTTTCATCTGGCTTTTCTAATTATGGGTCAGATCCGCTGATCAGCTGTGCCCCAAATATGAAGTGACTTTAACTCAGCTGGTCCCTCATGAAGGGTATTGTTAAATCAAAGCTTTATTACAAAAGATGCCATTTATAACAAGTACGTGGCTTTACATATTACTGTACATTTCTTGATACAATATTGTTAATGCGGAATTAATGGACATTTGAATTTAATGAATATCTTGCTTCTCCTGAATGGTCCATTAAATAGAAGTTTTACTATATTATGAACTTTGGAAATTAGTATATTTTCAGTATCATCATTTTCTAATTGTTTTTACAATGCAAATGAGCATTGCAAAAGTATACAATTTCACAGAAATAGACTTTCTCATGGAAGTATTCCAAAGGAGAAAGATACAGTACAATAACACAATGTGTTTTATGTGGTTCTGCCTGAGATGACTTGGGAAACTCTTAGTCAACACCAACTAGATTTCTACCAGATAAGGTTTGTTCCAAAGGTATGAATTAGTTAACACTAATTAGATTTCTACCAGATAAGATATGTTCCAAAGGTATGAATTAGTCAACACCAACTAGATTTCTACCAGTAAGTTTTGTTCCAAAGGAGTAAATTAGCTGTGTTTTTAATCAGTTACTATCTAAGCCAGGGGGGGTTCTACTTACCTTTACTACCAGTTTGCAATGGGGCCATGCGCACTCTCTTGATTCACTTGTGTGCTCTTCTGCACATGCACAAAAACATCGGGGTCGGTGGGAGGAGTCTCCCGCTGGTTTTACTACCGGTTCTATAGAAACATTGCGAACCGGGGGCAACCCACTACTGATCTAAGCTAATATTTAGATATTTTTAAAATATTCATTTCAATACAGGTAGTCCTCAACTTACAACAGGTCATTTAGTGACCGTTCAAAGTTACAATAGCACTGAAAAAAGTGACTTATGACCGTTTTTCATACTTATGACCATTGCAGCAACCTCAGGGGCATACAATCAAAATTCAGACGCTTGGCAATTGAAATGTAATTATGACAGTTGCCGTGTCCCGGAGTCATGTGATCAACTTTTGTGTCCTTCTTACAAGTAAAGTCAATGGGGAGCCTGATTCATTTAACTGTGTGACTAACTTAAGAACTGCAGTCATCCACTTAACAAATATGGCAAGAAAAGTAAAATGGGGCAAAATTGGTAAAATGGGTTGCAAAAGTAAAATAGAGCAAAATTCCCTTAACACACGTTTCACTTAACAACAAAAATTGGGGGCTCAATTGTGGTCGTAAGTCAAGAGCTACCTGTATAACACCATAAAAATGTTTTATCCAGGACAAAGAAAATAAATCGTCAAGCATTAAGAGGAATTCAGGATGGTCTTTGTAAACACAAAAACTTACATATTGTTAATTTTAAAAGAGAAATACATTCTACAAATATTTTTTTCTTATAAGCAAATGTTCCAAAGCTTGCTTCCAACTTGCTCTCATCCCACAGATGCACTGTACAAAACAATAAATGCAACAGCTTCCCAATCAGTTTGCTTTACTATTACTTATTAATTCAATATGAAGCAGACCACTTAGAATTCTATTAATTTTCCTTACCTATGCTTTTATTCTTCAGCTTCAGATAAAGAAATAACTCCTTCGCTTGATCTCATTGAAAGAAAGAAAGAATACTAACATAAAATGCCCCAGTCTCCTTTTTTACCTTTCCTTCTTTTAAACCACACCCCATTAAATGCATATTGTAATCACCATCCAATCGCCTGCTCCAACTTTTCAGCATCATCTCATGCTTCCTCGCTGGATTGGTGCAGCTGCCTCAAACCAGCTAAGCTGATTTCAGTAGCCATGGCAACAAGCACTCCGTGAATATAATGAAAAAGGAGAGTTCACTGAACTTTTACTAATCCTTGATCAAGCAGAATGTATGAATTTAAAAACCGAATTAAAAGAAAAATTATTTGCCTTGCATAGCTTCCTCACACTCCTTATTCCATTTAAACATCTGTTCTATATATTTACCCAAACATTGTGCTGCTTCTGAAGTTCTACAGCGGATAGAGGTTTTGGGGAAATTATTGGTTAATGAAATTAGTATCAGCTACTTAATATGATTGCTTGAATGGTCTGTTTTGGAAATATAATAGAAGATCACTAAAAATGTAGGCTTGAGTTCATATGATCCTAAAGTCAAATTTCAACCACCCACAATAAAAATTGAGAACTGCATTTTCCAGAGATGAGTTAACTAAAGAACTATGCATGAACGAGAAAAATAAAACCAGATTTGATGATATGGTAAGTAGGGAGCTAACAAATGGGCAAAAAAGCTTTTAAGCAATATGTTTCTCAGTCATCTAGGTCATAGTTTTCTCAAAAGTGCTTTTTCAAAAGGCAACTGGAGGGGGGTAGAAGAAGGGGGAATGGAAGGATTGTATTTCTTTGCAGTTATCTGGATGTTAGCACTCTCGCTGAGATTAAGGAGATTCTAAATGCACAGGCAGAAGCAATTCCCCCGAAATATCTTGTCGAGAAGCGCTTGAACTTTAGATTTTAACCACGGTATATATACACACACCAATAGCTCTCTATTGACAATGCTGGCTCCCTCAGTTAAAGAGATGGAGGTCAGCATCACCCCCTAGAGTCAGACACAACTTGACAGGAGAAACCTTAATCTTTTCCTGCATTTGAACAACTCCCTCGGCAATCGGAGTGATCCTTAGACAAGGGTGTCAAATTCAAGTTCATTGAATTTGTGGCTGACCACGAGGGGCCAGGTGGATGTGGTTGGGTGGCTGTGGCAGATGTGGCTAGCTTGACATCGCTCACATCAGGGTGTGTGTGTGTGTGTGCGCATGTGACAGCCAGGGTAGGGCTGGGGGATCCATTGTCTCCAGCAAACGCCCAGTGGGTGGGGCAAGGGCAGCCCCTTGCTGGCTCCAGGGTGGCCCTGTGGATCTAAGGCCGATCACATTCCAACCTGGATGGCCACCACCAAATTTTAGATCAATGCCCAACCAGCCTGCACCAGGGCCAAGGTGACAGGGACTAGTCATTTGCTGTTTCCCAGATCTAGCCTGTGGTCCTTGAGTTTGACACCCTGTCCAGTGGTGAAATGCATTTTTTTTTTTACTAACGGTTCTCTAGGCATGGCTTAGTGGACATGGTGTGGCTTGTTGGGGGTGGCAGGGGAAGGATACTGCGAAATCTCGATTCCCACCCCACTCCAGGGGAAGGATACTGCAAAATCCCCATTCCTTCCCCACTCCTGAGGGAAGGGTCTTGCAAAATCTCCATTTCCACCCCACTCTGGGGCCAGCCAGAAGTGGTATTTGCCTGTTCTATGAACTACTCAAAATTTCCACTACTGGTTTTCCAGAACCTGTCAGAACCTGCTGGATTTTACCCCTACCCCTGTCCTAAGAGATTGTGATAGCACGACCCTGCTAGAAACTACACTATATGAGTTCCTCAATAACAGATAATGAAGAAAATAATAAACGAAGCAACATGGTCGTTCCGTACGTTGCAGGCATATCAGAAAAGCTCAGGAGGATCTTCAGCCAACATAACATGCATGCACACTTCAAACCCAAGAATACATTAAGGCAGGAGCTTGTTGAATCCCAAAAATAAAACACCCAGACAAAAACTGAGCAACGTGGTATACGCAGTACAATGCAGTGAGCCATGTGCAGATCTGTACATTGCGGAAACAAAACAACCACTTCATAAGTGCATGGTACAACATAGGAAAATAAGGAATAGATCAGGAATCAGGAATAGATTCAGCAGTCCATATGCATTTAAAAGACAAAGGTCACTCTTTTGAAGACAGCAAAGTCCACATTTTGGAGAAAGAGGAACACTGAGGGGTCAAAGAGGCAATCTACATCAAAAATGAACAGCCCGCTCTCAACAGAGGGAGAGGGATACAAATCTACAACAGTCCTTTCAACAGACCAAGAAGGCTCCACACCCATTTGCACAACTCAGGTGACCATGAACTGATGATACAGATAAATCTCCTGGTGATTTTAAGACTGGCTAAAAGAATGCAAATGACCAGCTGTATGCTAGGACTATAAATCGTTCCATTCCACACCAACCAGTCAGAGCTGAAGAAGTTTCTTTGGCGAGAAGCGAACCGTCTTCAAAGAAAAACCAGAAAGTCCAGTTGCCTCTTGAAAAAGCACTTTTGGGACAACCATGACCTGGATGATTGAGAATCTCCGTGGACATCCTGCTAGAAAGCTATCGGCACAGTCACACCTATACACCCCTGCTTCTCCAAACCATTGTTTCGTGTTTTGCATTTTTGGAGTCACAGAAGGTGTTTAAAAAAACAATGCAGGGAAGATCAGGCTTATTTAAAAAAAGGGAAAAAAACCCGCATCTATCCTTGCCATTCCCAAACCTACAAATCAATTAGTATCTATCAAACCATTATTTCTTTAGATAATTACTTTTGCTCCTCATCCTGGCAGTTTCTCCCGGGACTATTGGCACGCGAAACAGTGCAGGGACTGCAGCCAGCACCTGCTCCCAGCAAAGAGTAAAACTTGCTCTACCTATCCTTTGCCAACCCTTTGCAAGTTTTATAAGGTTTTTTTTTTTTACTGACGCTACGTTCACCCGGAAGTAACTTGCTACATAGCACCGCTTCAAACCCTCCTCTCTGCGCTGAGTCGAAGAGGAACCTACGGAAGTAAAAGCGTTGTTTTGGCAGTGGTGGTTCCACCGGCTGGGGAGAGGTCGCTTTTTTTTCTTCTTCTCCTGGGCAAAGTTAGGCGGGCAGGCAACAACATGGGCAGGGCAGTGACCGTGGCTACGTGCGCCTTGAATCAATGGGCGCTGGATTTTGATGGCAACCTGAAAAGGATTTTCAAAAGTAAGCCGAAAGCTGCGTATGGGGCTATTTGCAAAATGCAGCCCCAAAGGAAGATGGTCTTGTTTTTGTTACCCTGCAGTAAAAGTTAACATTTACTAGCAGTAATTAAAATAAGAAGAAAGGTGGCTCTGGATGAGTCTTGGATCCATTGATTATTTTATATTCACCCACCCACCTTCCAAATCTTCATTGATATGTTTATATCTCACCTTTATTGTTATAAATATCGCAAGAAGGCGAACGTGTTTAATTTTTCCTCCTCCTAATTTCCCACAACCACACGTTATGAGGTGGGTTGGGCTGAGAAAGCTATTTAGCCCATGGATTGCAGGATTGCAACTCAGTCTCTTAGATTTGTGGTTTGATGCTTGAACCACAAGCAGTGAGAGCCAGTTTGGTATTGTAGTTAATTACTGCTTGGCATTTTTTTTTAGTCCTAGTTTTTTATAGTTCTGCAAGCATAACTATTGATGACCCTCCCTAATTTATATGCACCATCTTATTTTATATAGCTTTATAGCTTTCCTATGTCCTGTGAGCTTTTTATCTGAAGAAAAGGCATCTTTTCATTTTATTCAAAGAACGAGAACCCTGTGAGGTTGATTGGGCTGAGAAAAATTGGCCCAATTGCAGTCGTTGGGTTTTTAAAATCCAGGTATCCTCAGTACTAATCCAGTACTTTAGACCTTACAGTTCACTAGTTTGGGTATAAAAACACAGGTGAAAAATTGGTCTATTATTACAATTACTATTATTACTATTACTATTATTATTATTATTACTTTTATATTGTTACAGTTTTTAGTGGGGCTATATAGAACTTTTTCCTCCAATGTGATAATTTGCTACATAGAGAAGAAGAGGTGTTCAGTTTTTTTAAAAAAACCAAAACTAAATTGTTTACTTCCTCAAAATTCTCATTGCTTTCCAGTTTCAGTTTATCAACTCCTTTTGTGTAAGGTATAAATTTGGTTTATTACCCATAACATTTTCTTGTCATGTATGTATTATATGTTGTGAGCATTGCATTATAATCATCTTTTTATTTTATTTATTTGTATCTTGTCTTTGTTATTTTTACAAATAACAAAAGGTAGCACATCTTCCCCCTCCTATTTTCCCCACAACAATCAGTCTGTGAGGTGAGTTGGGCTGAGAGTTATGTACAGGGTAATAAGTGGATGCTGTTTGTTGAAATATATTTTGCCTCCAGGAATATGAGTTATGAAAAATTACATGAGTTTTGTTATCCTAGTTCTGCTAGCAATAGCGTGTGGAAAACAGCTTTGTTATATTATTTTTAAACTACAAGAAATCTTAATTTACCTGTTCTCTGAGCTAAGAACTTGCTTTAAGAAAGTATGAGAAATAGGAACTTGGTTTTAAAAGGTTCCTGAAAATCTCAATGGTCTTGTGTTCTCAGTCTCATACTTGAATGTTCTTCTTTTGCTTTGCAAAATCAAAGGATACGCATAACACTACCTATATTTCAAAGCATGGGAAACTTTCTCTGACAACATATTGTAGATGAATAAAAATGATAATTTAATCTCCTAGGTATTGAAATTGCTAAAGAAAAAGGAGCAAGATATCGACTCGGCCCAGAACTTGAAATTTGGTTAGTAATTTCCAACTTGTTTGTATAAACCAGGTAACCCTCAACTTTTTAGGGATGCTGAGTACATTTCAGATTTTGAAACTTTGTCTTATAAAATGGTTATTGGGGGAGGTGCTTGCACGGTTACAAAATGCCTATTGGAGGGACATAATTAGATAAAAAGAACCAATTGGTCAAGATACTACCTGGCATCCTGTAAACCCCCACTCCAAGATTCATTACCAACTTTTATTAACGTAGTCTTTCTTTGGCCATTCAGCTGCACCTCTAATCTTAGCACTGGGCTGCACCTATGCATTCTTATTTATGTAACAAAATTTGGAGTCCAGACGTATTTCTGGAAATTAAGATGATAAGAGGCTTGTACTTTTCAACATGCATTTTCTTTTCCTTTTTTAATGAAAAGTGAAATGGGGCATAAAACCTGATAGACCTCAAGAGAGCTAACTAGAAACATGAAGGATATAACGTACTTAAAATTATTTTATTCCATTCAACGTAACAAAATCTGCCTTCTTTGTATAGAATGTTATCTGCTCGGGATGGTTCATTGTGATAGTTGGTTATTTAATGGTATGGTGAAGATGGATACCATATATACATATTCAGCTTTATATAATCAGAAAAATTATATAGAAATTGCAATAGTTTAGTATTGGAGGTATACTTAAAGACAAATTATTAGCAACGAGGTTTTAATAAAAAAAATCAGTCATAATTGTGGTATTCCAGATGTTAGTAAACTATTAATTCCATTCTACTAGACCATGGATGAGTTATATAAGGGAATCTGATTTAAAATGATGCAATATGAGACCACTTTTCCAAAGGGGCATTGTTTTCAATTACATTCACATTAGCAAAATTTTGGCACCAAAATTAGACCTTTCAATTTTTCCAGCTTTTAATTGGTTTAAATTTGTATTTTAACAGTAGTTTAATTCATATTGGTTTAGGTTTTGAATGAGACCATGCTGCTGTCTAGTTTGTGTGGTACTTTCATTTTGCGGTTCAGTTTATTTTATTGAATATGTTTTTATTTATTTATTTAAAGTTTTCAAACAAACGACAGCAAAAATAAAAAAAACCATACAATGACAGGTACTATAGGCACACTAGTGCACTTATGTATGCCCCTCTACTGACCACTTAAGAATGAAGTAAGGTCCACGGAAGTCAATTTGTGACTGAAACTGAAAATTTGTGATTGAGACAACTGGTTCAGGTAGAGCGTTCCAGACTTTAACAACTCTATTACAGAAATCATATTTTTTACAGTCAAGCTTATACTGATATACATTGAGTTTAAAGTGGTTGTTCACGCACTTATTATTGCGATTAAAATGGAAAAAGTCATTTACAGGTAAAGCATTACTACGTATAATTTTGTATACAATATCTATGTCTGTAGTATTGAATAATTTTATGCCATCGGCAAATTGCTTTTGAGTTGATCATATAATTTGCTGACATAGAGCAAGAAAAGTGTGGGACCTAAAACGCTGCCTTGCAGAACACCACTGTTAACTGATGCAGGATTAGACAGCGAGTTCCCTATATATATATATTTTAATTTGATTTATATGCCGCCCTTCTCTGCCTTACAGTGCGTTAAGCAATAGCCTTCATACTTTTGTATATTTATACAAAGTCAGCTTATTGCCCCCACAAACTGGGTCCTCAATTTACCCACCTTAGAAAGGATGGAAGGCTGAGTCGACCTTGAGCCTGGCTAGGATTGAACTCGCAGAAAGTGCAGGCAGCTGGATGTTAATTGGATGTTAATTGCTGCCTTTAGTAGGAGGCATTAGCCTCCTACGCTACTCAGGCTTGACTTTCTGCAGTCTATTAGACAGGAAAGCAGCAATGCACTTCTGCAAAGGTCCAGAAATGCCGTAAGAGTTTAATTTCAACAGCAGTTTATCATGTACTACTGTATCTTAAGTCTTACAAAAATCTATGTAAATTGCATCTACAGGTTTACCTTGATCAGGACGTAGTCCAGATGTTTTTACAGTGCAAAAGTTGTAAATTACAGGATGAGTTTTCCCTAAAGCCAAACTGTTTTTTGGATAGCAAGTTGTTTATTTCTAAGTGGTGAAAGATGAATTGGTTTATAATTGATTCCATAACTTTGCATGTAACATAGCACAAAGAGATTAGTCTATAATTTTCTACTGAGCTAGGGTCACCCTTTTTAAAGATTGGTATAATTATAGCTGATGACCATAAATCAGAGACCTAGTTCGAAACAATACTTCAAAAATTGTACAGAAAGGTTCAGCTAAGATGGTAGCAAACTTTTTCAAGAAAAAAAGCACATAATACATCTAGTCCTGTGCATAGTGATGGCTTTAGATTATATAATGCTAATGCAACATTATCTACTGTAAATTTAATATTCAGCAATTTGCTACAATTATTTGTGGTTTGACTTGCAAATGAGGGACTGCAACCTTTGCTATCCACAAAAACTGAACTAAAAATGTATTGAATAGATTAGCCTGACCTACATTGTCATTACAATCAACCTTGTTTTGCTCTTTTAGGGATGGAATCACTTGCGAGTCTTTAAGTTTCGAGTTAACAAAATTGTAAAAGACTCACATAGAGTTTGAGTTTAACAGCTTTTTCTCCTGTTTGCAGAAATAATTAGTGCATTCATCTTTAATTTAATGACATAAGTCTTTGTAGTGGCTTTTGAAGTTGGCAATGTAACCTACCTTGTTATTTTGCCAAGGAGATTTTTTCGTAGATTGTAATTTTCTTATTGCCTTGGGTAATTTATTTATAACTTTTTTGGCTTTTCTTGGTACAGATAAATTTATAGCTCAATTAATTTCAAGCAAAAATCTTTTACATTTTTACAACTTGAAAACAGACAATGCCAATTTAAAGATGCAAAATCAGCTGCTATTAAATCATAGTTTGCTGTTTTAAAATTAAAATTCGGAGAACAGTCATTAAGACTCAGTTCAGGAGGACGCAGATTGATACAAAAGTCAATCATATTATGATCGCTGTTAGAAAAAGGTTCTTTAACGTGTAAGCCATAAAATAAATTTAAGCTGTTACAAAGAATTTGATCTAGACAATTGTTAAGCCTAGTGTTGTCAACAACTAACTGCTTCAGCCCCGAGGTTGTAACAGCATTGTAAAAGTTACATGTTTCAGTTCATTTGTTGATTCATTTAAGGCCCAATTAATTAATTAAAATTATCAAGAAGAACAAAAGGATGTGGGCAAAGAGCCACCCAGATTAATAGTTCAATTAACTTTTTCATATGGCCAAGATCACAATCAGGGGCTCCGTAACATAACAAGAAGCAAACTATAGTATTTAGAGTCAGGTCATAAACAATGGACTCTGGAAAAGCAAGCTTGGAAGTAACCTTAATCTTTTTCAATCCTAGGGACTTCTTTGCAAAAAATTGCAACAGTCCCACCCCTGTGATTTTCATGGTCAGACCGAAAAACATGATAATCACTTGCGGTAAAAAAAAAGTGTCTACAAAAGACGTGTTCAACCAGGTCTTGCAAACAAAAATGAGGTCAAAAAGGGACATGTTCAGGAGCAGAAGGAATTCAGACATTTTGTTTGCAAGGCTTCTTGCATTAAATAGTTTACACATTAAACCAAGTAGGAGTGGGCCTTGAGTGTATTTTCTTATAAACTGTTTGGAGAGCATTGTTTATTAAATAGTTTAAAATTTTTAGTAAATAAAAATAAAATAGAAATAGCAATCCAACAACATATTTTGTTACACAGTCCTAGTTTCTTTAACACACGAACATATTTAAATGTGTAGATATATAAATTAATTCTGCATTATTAAGTACATAAGGTGAATAAAATTACTTCTATTGATATATGAATTTAGAAAAATCATCTTATACAAATAAACTTGGATGTTTTATTGTAATTTAATTCATCTCTATTTTGTTTTTCAGTGGTTATGGCTGTTCAGATCATTATTATGAATCCGACATACTGTTACATTCATTTCAAGTTCTGGCTAAGCTTTTGGAATCTCCTGGTACTCGGGACATAATATGCGACATTGGGATGTAAGTGTGTTATTACTTGACTGCGTAGTGAGGCTTTTATTAGGAAAGACTTAGCAATGTTAGCTTCAGATGAAGTTAACTGGTTGAAAGATTGTTTTCTTTATGAGATGAACATTTCAAGTATTCTCTTTCTTCAAATTTATGTTAAGGATATAAAAATGTCATATCAGTTGACAGTATCTAGTTTACCATGAAAAAGTTAAGCAGAGCCAGACCTGATTAGTACTTTGATAATCAAGAAATTCCAAAATAGGAAGTCATGGAAGAAGGCTACGGCAAACCACTTTCTTATTGCTGCCTAAATGTTACTGTCCATGTAGTCATCTCAGTTCATCTCAGTTTGAGAAAACTTCTACTTTAAAATATGAAAAAGGTAGTAATGTTGGTAATCAGAGTCCCAAGTTTTAGGTAAGATTTTGTAAGCTACAATATCATAGAGTCAGGAGGAGAGTCATGTGTTGAGATTATTTGTGTTTTCTGGATTTATTTATTTATTAGATTTATATACCGCCTTTCTCCTTGCAGACTCAGGGCGGTGAACAGCCAGAAGTAAAAAACAATTTTACAAAAGTTAAAACAATTTTAAAAGCAACTAATATAAAATTTGGCCCATAAATTTAAAAAATTCAATTAATATTTAATATCAAACTCTAAAAATTAACCATGGGATCAGGCCAGTCCGGCTAACTGGAAAAAGTAAGTTTTTAAGGCCCGACGTAAAGTCCAGAGGTCTGAGACAGTTCGCAACTCTGGGGGAAGATCGTTCCAGAGGGTGGGAGCTACCATAGAGAAGGCTCTCCCCTTGGGGGTCACCAGCCAGCATTGTCTGGCTGACGGCACCTTAAGGAGGCCCTCTCTGTGGGAGCGAACCGGACGGTGGGAGGCAATTGGTGGCAGAAGGCGATCCCGTAAGTACCCTGGTCCTAAGCCATGGAGTGCTTTAAAGGTGATCACCAACACCTTGAAGCGCACCCGGAAGTCCACCGGCAGCCAATGCAGCTCACGTAGGAGACGTGTCACATGGGAGCGCCCTGTCGCTCCCATAATCCCCCGCGTGGCTGCATTCTGCACCAGTTGGAGCCTCCGGGCGCACCCCAAGGGAAGCCCCATGTAGAGAGCGTTACAATAGTCCAGGCGAGAAGTGACGAGTGCTTGAGTGACTGTGTAAAGAGTCCCGATCTAGAAAGGGTCGCAACTGGCATATCAGGCGAACCTGATAAAAAGCCCCCAGGCCACGGCCGTCGTATGCTCCTAGTGAGGTGAAGATTGATATTATCAGTATTCTGATCATTGCACTAAAACATAAAGAGATATTATAGATGATAAACCAATTGGTATATTTACAGTGTGTTGGAGGTTCAAGAAAGTGTAAGATTTACAGTACTCCACTTGATGAAAAGATTTATCTTCAGTGGTAAACATGAAGTGGTAAACATGTGAAGACTGTTTTATAATAACAAACAAAGTAGTTTAAAAGTTTAACATTTGATTCCTCCTTATATACAATAGATTACAGTAATGCAAACAGATATTTTGGAATATTCTTTTGATCATCTTAATATGAGATTGTAATTGATATAAACAGAAATGAAAAATATTTCTTGGACGTGATAAGAAACAAATTTGAATGCATCCAAAATCAGTTTATATTCTTGAAAAGAAAGGATCCAATTTTAAGTAATGTATAACTTAATGTATAACTTAATATATTTATTTCTCTAGGCCTATTATGCACCGGAATGTTCGTTACAACTGTAGAGTAATTTTTCTAAACAAGTAAGTTATTGTTTTGTAAGATGACTAGAGTCACTTGATTGAGTTGGCCAGCTATGAAAATCAATCAATCGATCAAACAAACAAACAAATACTGTCTGCCCTCTTGTCCTGTGATCCCAGATAGTCAAGCTCTGCCTGGAACTGATAATCTGAAGACTGAAAAAAATTGGGATTGAGATAATGAAGATTTTAATGCACATACTTAATTTTTTCACGTTAAGAGAGGGAGAGAAGGTTGAAATGTGGGAAAGAAAACTGTTGTTGGAGTTTTTGAGAGATGGAGAAGAAGATAGCTGGAAAAGCAAGATAAATTTAGGCAGCATTGAAAACTGGAGTAAATAACTTCAGCCTATTAGAGACTTGTATGAGGCTTTGAGTGTTCAATGGAACAAACTGCTTTTAAAGAACTTAAAAGACAAGGAGGTGTTCCTTTTTCAGGAGGCAAAATATTTCAGAACGTTGAAGCAACTCCAGAGAAGACACACTATCAACCCACATAACTTTATATGCAGTAGGGATTCTAAGTAGGCCTCCATAGGACAGATCCTGATGAAGTTAATGGTTCTGTAGGTATCTGGGCCTTTAAAAGTGAAACCAACTTTCTGAGTTCCTGGAAGCAATTAGCAGGCAGGAGAGAGAGAGGAGAAAGAGAGAGAGAGAGAGAGAGAGAGTTCTTCACTGAAAAATAGTTCTGTGTCAGTATTCTTAAACTATGTTATCCAGAACTGGATGTAACCAGAAGAATGGCATGGGTAGAATCATGCTTCCTGTTATAATTCTGTTCACATAGCCTAGAATTTGTATGTTTGACTCTCTTTCAGTGGATTTGGTATTTTTCAAATATGGTAAATTATGACTTAAAACAAGTCTCTCTTTTTTTGGTTCCATAATATATGCTTGTAACAAGTTTTCTTTTTGCTTTGACCAAGAAAAATTCTTCTGATACGGCCGAAGATAGCATTGGCAAATTCAGGAAACTATCGAGAAATGAGGTGGTTCACTCCTTGGAATAGATTACGGTAACTTCTCTTCCTTATATGTGGTTCTGCCCAAATTAATCTGAACATTTGGGTTGCCTTTAATGTTTGCCACTGTAAATATGCATTACAAGATCCTTCAGAAGACATTGCTATTTTAGAAAATATTTAGGATATTAACATCCCTGTATTCTATGTCATTGATGATATACTTGCTAAATGATGGCAGATCTGTAATAATATAATGGTTATGCAAGACAAAGTAGATTCTAATTGTCTTAACTTGGATAGAATAATGTAAACAAACATTATTCTATGCAAACAATGATCACTAAATAAAACTGAGAATTGGTTGTGCTTGTGGCATTATAAGAGCTTTTCTTCAACCTTTTTCCAACAAGCATCTTTGGAGTATATCAGCACATTTTTTGGAGTATGTGCTCATCCATCTCACTCATTTTTGATGGGTCTTATTGGATTAGCTGCCCATGGTTTCCTCATAGCAACTGGTCCCCTCCTTCAGAGCAACCTGCTTGGCTGGTAATAAAGTTGTTCCACTCACACCTAGTGTTTTTGCATAGAGCTTATTTGCCACGTGGGGATGTTTCACTATGGTGCTGAAGGGACCTGTCAGCTGCACCTATAGGATGGTAATTTTGTTCACAAATGGCTTACAGTGAGCTGTTAATGATCTATGGGCAGCACTTAGCATCCATTGAGAAAAAAGGTACATTTTGCAGATGATGTAGCACTGAACTTCAAAAAAACATGTTCTACATCCCCCAAATTCCATCTGCCATTTTGTGCATGCACAGAGCAACAGAAATAAGGCCCAAACTGCAGAGATGGAAAAACCTTTATGATCTTACCAGGATTTGATCTTTAACAAAGATATCCCAATCAAGGGCAACAATACTACAGGTAAAAGAGTCACCTGTGCAAAAACTGACCAGTACTGTATTTAAGAATTACAGGGAAGCTGCATGGGGCACAGATACAATGAAGATTGTTAACTCTCTCTCTCTATAAAATGTGTTACCCGAAACTGTTTGAAAACAAAATTTCTTTACTAGGCATGTAGAAGAATATTTTCTTCCAAGAATGATTCAAGAGATTACATCTCAGGTAATATTCTTTTCTCCTGGATTCAAGAATGTTGTAGTTTTCTGAAAAACTAGGTAAATGGCTGAAATGAAATCCAAGTCTTTCCTCTCTGGGAGTTCTTGGAGTTGCAGGCTAAGTACTTGGGGAGACGCCAAGTCTGTCAATGATGATTTTCTTAGCCTCTTTGGAATTGCAATTGTATAACCAATAACTTTTAATCTTGCTTCATTTCTCTTAACTTTTGAATTATGATTAAATCAAAAATAGTTCATTGACGTAGTTACTTGCTGATACCTGTGAAATGCAAGGCAGCTCATTTAAAGCAAAAGGTAAATAAAATAAACCTTGGGCTGCTTAATTTTTTCCTAAACTTTTCCTAAAAGTGATAGATGTTTTACCAGCAAGATACAAAAAATTGTAGACTGCATATGCCTGTTTTGAAAAATACAGGCTTTATCTAAAAAGTCAGTTCAGCTTATATTTATTAATACTTAAGAAAGTAAGCTTTAAATGATTATTTAACTTTGCTACTTAATAACAAAAAGAAGTTCTGTATTAGCAATAGCACTTAGACTTATATACTATTTCATAGTGCTATTACAGCCCTCTCTACTGTATTATTTATAATTTCCAAATATTTTGTACCTGAAACTTCAGGCACCTAAAATCCTAATGGTGCTTCTTCCAAAATGCAACTGGACTTTCTTGATTTTTTTTTCGTTTGAAGTTTCACTTCTCCTCCAAGAAGCTGCTTAAGTGCATAGACATATAGTGGGGCAAAAAAGTATTAAGTCAGCCACCAATTGTGCAAGTTCTCCTACTTAAAAAGATGAGAGAGTCCTGTAATTGTCATCATAGGTAGACCTCAACTATGAGAGACAAAATGAGAAAACAAATCCAGACAATCACATTGTCTGATTTGGAAAGAATTTATTTGCAAATTATGGTGGAAAATAAGTATTTGGTCACCTACAAACAAGCAAGATTTCTGGCTGTCACAGACCTGTAACAACTTCTTTAAGAGGCTCCTCTGTCCTCCACACATTATCTGTATTAATGGTACCTGTTTGAACTTGTTATCAGTATAAAAGACACCTTTCCACAACCTCAAACAGTCACACTCCAAACTCCACTATGATGAAGACTAAAGAGCTGTCGAAAGACACCAGAAACAAAATTGTAGACCTGCACCAGGCTGGGAAGACTGAATCTGCAATAGGCAAGCAGCTTGGTGTGAAGAAATCAACTGTGGGAGCAATAATTAGAAAATGGAAGACATACAAGACCACTGATAATCTCCCTTGATCTGGGGCTCCACACAAGATCTCACCCCATGGGGGTCAAAATGATCCTAAGAACGGTGAATAAAAATCCCAGAACCACACGGGGGGACCTAGTGAATGACCTGCAGAGAGCTGGGACCAATGTAACAAAGGCTACCATCAGTAACACACTGCGCCGCCAGGGACTCAGATCCTGCAGTGCCAGACATGTTCCCCTGCTTAAGCCAGTACATGTCCGGGCCCGTCTGAAGTTTACTAGAGAGCATTTGGATGATCCAGAAGAGGATTGGGAGAATGCCATATGGAAACCAAAGTAGAACTGTTTGGTAGAAACACAACTCGTCATGTTTGGAGGAAAGAGAATGCTGAGTTGCATCCAAAGAACACCATACCTACTGTGAAGCATGGGAGTGGCAACATCATGCTTTGGGGCTGTTTCTCTGCAAAGGGACCAGGACAACTGATTCGTGTACAGGAAAGAATGAATGGGGCCATGCATGGTGAGATTTTGAGTACAAACCTTCCACCAGCAAGGGCATTGAAGATGACATGTGGCTGGGTCTTTCAGCATGACAATGATCTCAAACACACCGCCTGGGCAACGAAGGAGTGGCTTCATAAGAAGCATTTCAAGGTCCTGGAGTGGCCTAGCCAGTCTCCGGATCTCAACGCCATAGAAAACCTTTGGAGGGAGTTGAAAGTCCGTGTTGCCCAGCGACAGCCCCAAAACATCACTGCTCTAGAGGAGATCTGCATGGAGAGATGGGCCAACATACCCGCAACAGTGTGTGCCAATGTTGTGAAGACTTACAGAAAATGTTTGACCTCTGTCATTGCCAACAAAGGATATATAACAAAGTATTGAGATGAACTGTTAATATTGACCAAATACTTATTTTCCACCATAATTTGCAAATAAATTCTTTCCAAATCAGACAATGTGATTGTCTGGATTTGTTTTCTCATTTTGTTTCTCATAGTTGAAGTCTAACTATGATGACAATTACAGGCCTCTCTCATCTTTTTAAGTGGGAGAACTTGCACAATTGGTGGCTGACTAAATACTTTTTTGCCTCACTGTGTACCTTGTAGATGATATATTTTTAATTCAGCTAAACTCTGGTTTCAGAAAACAGTATAATAAGGACAGTCAACCTGTTGTTTACAGAATGAATGTAGTCCCAGGATCTCTTCTTTGCATCCCTTAGAATTCCTAAAACTTATATTGCTCAAATTCAACAATGAACAGCAGCAGATTTTTGGTGCATACATATGCTGGTCTGTTACAGAAAAGAGTCCACGCCAGCTCTTTATGGAAAGGAAAGGTTTATTGCGCAAGGTTCAGCAGCAATAGTTCAGCAAAGTCTGAGCTCAGAAGGATTGTTACATACAAGTTTATATATTCTTTTCAGTCAGTATATTCATTTCTGGATGTACACAGAATTACCATATATGAGTATGACATGGCCACTTCCTTGGTCCTGCCTAGGCCACTCAGCACAGGTGAGATGTCTTGTACACTGTGAGCGGGGGCTTAATCCCATCAGTCCTTTCATTCCACAATGTCACATAGGCATTGTGAGCAAGGACTTAATCCCATCATTCTACTTTATTCCCCCCTCTGGAACTCTTCTGACTTCCCAAGAGGAGTTTCATAATTGTCAGTGTCAACAGTTCTCTGATATTCCCATATAACCATGACCTGGGTGACTGCCTCCCTTTTTGCCAATACAGACAAGCTATTTGACATAATTTTTAACAAAAACAGGCTGAACACCTGGTAAGATGATACTTCTGATCACAATTAAACCTATTAATGCCACGATCGCTTGTAATCCTGGCAGTTTAGGGAACCAGCCACTAAAGATTTCCTTGAAATGAAATCTGTTCCCTTCCTGGTCAACATTGTGGGTGAGCTGCCTCATTTCAGTGTTTAATTGCTTGATATCTTTCCCTGTTTCATCAATTGGAAAGCAACAATTAGAAACGTTAAATTTTCCATACACCCCTCCTTCCTATCGACTTACTAAAAATAATGCTTCGCCTAGAGCCCCACTTGCTTAAATTTTCAATATATACTACAGTACTTTCCCCTCGTGCATAATACCCTAATACCATAATTAAGAATACAAGTTCCAGTTCCATTCTTCTGCTGTGCATAGAGGGTTAGCTTCTGGTGTGACCCAGCAAAGCTCTTCAACACTGTGTGCAGGGAACCTATTGCCGATAAGGTTCAACAGAGTGTCCTTTTCAGGATGCAGACAAGTAAAACCACTAACAATGCCACTATTGCAATTAAAAGTTTATATATCTCCAATTCATTTATGTTTGAGCTTTTACGTTTAAGGACCAATGGTTTCTTGGTGGGTTGTGCATACCATTGGACCTGGTCGCTGTTAACAGCGCCTTTCAGTCTGGTCCAATGGATCCACGATTGGGATTCCACGGTTTTTACTGCAAGGGGAGAACACATCACTACTGTATATGGCCCTTTCCATGTGGTGTAAGAGGTTCATTTTTCCAGTGCTTTACCCATGCTCTATCCCCTGGTTTAAAGGGATGGCATTTTGTATTTAATAAAGGTGGTGTTTGTTCTCCTACATATGTCCTTATAGCCTCTATACATGAATTCAATCCTTGCAATTGCTTAATCAATTTCCTATCCCCTATTCCCCTGTTATGGGACAAGTCTGGCCAGCCCACCACGTCCCTCGTAAAATTGTGGGGGGTCCCCCATACATCATCTCAAATGGGGAAAGGTGATATTTTGCCCTGGGTGCAGTACGGACAGTGTAGAGAGCTAAAGGCAATGCATCAGGCCATTTAAGGTGAGTTTCAATACAAATTTTGATAAGCTTATCTTTTAAGGTGCGGTTCATGCGTTCCACTTTCCCACCTGAAAGAACAATGAAACCGCCAAGTCGCCCCTATGGCCTGGACTAAGATCTTGTTTATTTTATGGACAAATTCTGGGCCGTTGTCAGATGTAATTACTGACGGGCACCCGAATCTAGGTATGATAACTTTCAGAAAAGTCCTCCTTTTGCCTGCTTAGTTCGAGTGGGGGAAGGCTTCAGGCCATCCTGAGAAAGAATTTATAATAACTAACATAGCTCGATATTGGCTGCTATGGGGCATATCAGTAAAGTCAATAGTCATAATGTTCATAGGTGAATAACCTATTGGCTCAAGTTCTGAGGGCAAAGTTGGGCCCTGCCAAGGTTTCACCTGAGCACACATGTTGCATTGAAGGGAAGCTTTTGCTGATAATGCATGGACACTGTCTAAATAGTATTCCTTCAATATGGCCTCTGCCAACCCAGTTTTCCCGATGTGAAGTACACGGTGGGCATGATCTACCAGTGTCCAGGCCAGTCGTTGTGGGATATATGGTCTCCCATCTGGCAAAATGTATCAACCTTCCTGTTTTGAGGCTTTGAGATCATGAACAGCCCGTGTGTTCTCCTGTTCCGTATATACTGGGGTAAGTTGTGAAGGGGTCACTCCCAGATCGAGTGCCATACAGATACTGAGATCCGATATGGGTTCTTCCCTTAAGGCTGCTTGGCGAGCCTCAGCATCAGCTTTCCTGTTCCCCACTGCCACCGGATCGAGCCCCTTTTGATGTCCCTTACAATGAATAACAGCTACCTTGGCAGGTTTCATCACAGCCTAAATAAGTCTCTGTGTGATATGAGCATGTTGGATATCTTTACCATTGGAATCTCGATACCCTCGCTCTCGGTATAAAACAGCATGAGCACGCAGAGTGAGAAAACCATATTTACCATCAGTCCATACATTCAGGCTTTTCCCTTTTGCTAATTCTAATGCTCGGAGCAATGCCCACAATTCCGCCAGTTGGGCACTGCAGCCAGTTCCTAGTGGTCCACTTTCTATCATATGGTCCTGAGTTACAATTGCATATTCCGCAACCCGTGAGCCATCTTGGATATAACTGGACCCTCCGTGAACCAGTGAAAAGTGGCATCTTTAAGCGGTTGATCTTTAAGATCAGCACTGCCCGAATATTGTGACTCCAACACATGTAAACAATAGTTGACTGTTGATTCCATATCAATTGGTAATAGAGTAGCCGGGTTTAATCGGTTTGGAAACTACTAAATGGACATGGGTGGATTGCCCTTACCACGGGTTTGTTGGGCCACTGGGGAGTCCTCCTTAGATTCTGACTTAGAGGAGGAAAGCTCCTTTTTCTCCTTTATTTGTTTCTTCTCCTTCGGCCTTACTGATTGACCTCTGGATTGAATGCCACAGGTTCCCCTTGTGCCTGTGTAGGCAAGGGCGGATATTGGGGCACATATGGAGGGGGCCTAGTTTCTTCTTCCATTCCCCCGCTTAAGACAGTTTTTGATCTTTCCTGACACAGGGATTTCTTTCTTTGACTATTCTCGAGTGTACGACTCACACACATTCGCATCCACTCAGCCCTGCATTTTCTTAACCATTCTTGGTTATTTTCTACTACTATTTGCTACTGGTCTGTATATTGATATTGATCAGGATGACTAGTGTCAGGATCAATAATTGCCTGATGTACTAAATCTATTATTCGGAGATCTAAGGTCCCTGACGGAGGCCACCCTACGCCGAAGGTGGGCCATTTATCTTTGCATAACTTTTGCAAAGTAAACTTATCCGCTTTCAGATCCCCATAATCTCCACTAACAGCCTGCTGAAAATTATTTAAAATACATTGGAGCGGTGTCCTTGAGACATTACTCTTTCCACCCATTCCTAACACTACCAGTGACCTGGGAATTCAACAGTCACCTTCAGGAACTGCACTGGTTTAACCACCCACACCAAAACCTTACACAGACTTCTTTAGGATCGACGTCCCGAGTCCAGGGTGGTGATCAGGCACCGTCTTCTACTTTCAAGCAGAGTAGGCAACCAACACTACTGTATACTCATCTGCCGGCAGGTCTTCCTCTCACATCCTGATCCGGATTCATTCAGACTTCCTTTCCTTTACTCACAAAGGGTCCTTGGACTGACTGGATGTACCCTTGTCGGTGGATGGCTCCCCACCCCGTCCCTCTGTAGTAAATGACTTCGTGGCGCCTTGAAGTACCTGAGCAAGGGATCCCTCCATCACTGTGGGGTCCTGGTCATCCGGAGCGAAAAATGGCCTGGTGACTCCTGCCTGCCTCGTCAGATAATGTTACAGAAAAGAATCCACTCCAGCTCTTTATCGAAAGGAAAGGTTTATTGCGCAAGGTTCAGCAGCGATAGCTCAGCAAAGTCTGAACCCAGAAGGATTGTTACATACAAGTTTATATATTCTTTTCAGTCAGTATATTCATTTCTGGATGTACACATGATTACCATATATGGGTATGACATGACCACTTCCTTGGTCCTGCCTGGGTCACTCAGCACAGGTGAGATGTCATGTACACCATGAGCGGGGGCTTAATCCCATCAGTCCTTTCATTCCACAATGTCATGTAGGCATTGCGAGCAAGGACTTAATCCCATCATTCCACTTTAGATCTATGGACCATAATAAAATTTTGACTGGATTAGATGCATACAAAATGGAAAAATTTAACATATGAAAATAATAGCAAGACAAAAGTTCATTCCTACTTGGGGCTGCCTTGAAGGCTACTCAGAAACTTCAATTGGTATAACATATAACACCCAACTTGCTAGCAGAGGAGAGCCACTTTAGGAGTATAAAGCCTGCAGCAGGCCATTGGCTGTTGGCATGTTTCCAAGTACTATTCAAAGTTCTGATTATAGGCCCTATACAGCATGAACCCATCTTTTCTATGGGATCACCGTCTTTGACTATAATGTACCCATTATGTGAAATAGCTTGGAGGTAGATCAGCAGATTCCTTCTCCTTGGGTGTCTGAAAAAAGTGTAGAAATGTGTTGTGTAAATGGCAACCCCTTCCCTTTAGAAGAACTTATTCCATGAGAGTCAGAAGATCTTCATACTTACGACATCCTGATATGGTGAAGACCATATTTTTGATGAAGGATTGAAGCTGAAGGTATTCTTGTAGGTGTTTTAAAAAACTGATTTTAATTAATTATTTTTTAGTTTTTATGATTTTAGAAGCTACTCAGAATCTTGGCTAAATACTAGCCATCAAGTATTTCAGTTTCTTTTCCCCTTTGCCCAACATCTTTTCAGTTATTGCCCCAATGTTTCTAACTGACGGGCTATTTTTCTTGCATTTGGATATTGAGTACATTATCCATGTCTTAATCACACTTTGGACAAATATCTTCCTTTCTATTGATCCTATTTCTAGTTATGGATTCCTTTTGTTTAAATCTCTGATGGCCTATCCTCATTCTTTCTTTATCTTAGGAAAGTGTTCCGTTTGGTGATGCAGTACTAGCAACTTTGGATACTTGCATAGGGACTGAAATCTGTGAAGAATTATGGATACCAACCAGGTAAAAGGGATGGGCTTTAGTCTTTTCTATAGTTTGTTTAGGAGTGTTAACTGCGCTAATTTTTGTACACAAAGATACCTTTGAAGATATTGAATATTTTGTCTTCAGTGCCTTGTTTTGAACTTTTCAATAGTTCTTTCCACAGGGCTTCTGCTAAAACAGCATGCAACAAACCAGAGTTTGCCAGATTACCATGCAAATACATTTGTTGCCCAAATGGAAATACCATAATTATTAGGGACAAAAATTAATACTAGATAAAAGATTCCTATATGTTAATACCACCTTCAGAGGATTCTTATCTTTCATTATTTCTTAATATCAGGACAATCACAAAAAAGCTAAGTATACTCATAATTTCACTGTTAGGCTGTAATGTACAAGTAGCCCTTGACTTATTCAGTGACTGTTTAAAGTTATGGCAATGCTGAATGAAGGCACTTAAGACCATAATATCCAAAATGATACCATGATCAGTTGTATCGAAGGTCTATGAGAGATCAAGGAAGGCTTGGATGGATGCACCACCCCAATCCCATTCCTGCTATAGATCATCTACAAGCTCAGTCAGTGCCACTGGAGTACTACTTCTAGGCCTGAAACCTGACTGAAAGGGCTCCAGATGATCCACTTCTTCAGCTCTAACATTGCACCCAAGCATGCTAGTTTCCAGCACACAGAGGCCATTTAGATCTGGATTGCTGACATCACTGCCTCTGACAAGTTAAATGAGAAGCCACAGATGCTACTGGGTATATGTCTACTGCTGCCACAAAAATCTTCAGTACCATTGTCATTGGTGTTCATCAATTTAGACCTGACAGCTGATTAGTGGTGCTTCCAGACTTGCACTCTGTACCTCACAATAGCTAATCTGTGGTGTTGCTGTAGCTGAATAGCTGATTTCCAAGACTGACCAACATATTGTCCAGCTTCTGATGGTATCTGGGAGCCAGCTTTCTCCAAAGCTGGTTGATGGCTGCTTAGAGACTCAAATTACTTCAGTTTTCACTATTAACTACAGGTTTATTTATTATTTATTTATTTATCAATCAAATTTATATACCGTCCTATTCCCAGGGGACTCAGGGCGGTGAACAGCCAAGATAAAAATACAAATAATACAAACATTAAAACCCATTAAAATTATTAAATATTTTGGCCAAAACAGATTTAAAACACCCAATTATAAAATGGATTAACCAATTTAAAAAATTAAAAAAGGGAGAGTTAGGCCAGGCCAGCCTGCTGAAATAAAAATGTCTTGAGAGCATGTCGAAACGTGAACAGATCCGGGATCCTGCGTATCTCCAGGGGGAGCTTGTTCCAGATGGTAGGTGCCCCCACAGAGAAGGCTCTCCCTCTGGGGGCCGCCAGCCGACACTGTTTGGCTGACGGCACCCTGAGAAGTCCCTCTCTATGGGAGTGTACTGGTTGATGAGAAGCTGTTGGTAGCAGAAGGCGGTCTCGTAAATACTCCAGTCCGATGCCATGGAACGCTCTAAAGGTGGTAACCAAAACCTTGAAGCGCACCCGGAAGACCACCAGGAGCCAGTGCAGCTCGTGCAGGAGGGTGGGTCACATGGGAGCGCCACGCCGCTCCCATAACCACCCACGCGGCTGCATTCTGGACCAGCTGGAGCCTCCAGGTGCTCCTCAAAGGGAGCCCCATGTAGAGAGCATTGCAGTAGTCCAGGCGGGAAGTAACGAGGGCATGAGTGACCGTATTTAATGAGTCCCGATCCAGATAGGAACGCAACTGGCGAATCAGGCAAACCTGATAAAAAGTCCCCCTGGCCACAGCTGTCAAGTGCTCTTCCAAAGACAGCCGTAAGTCCAGGAGGACACCCAAGTTGCGAGCCTTATCCGTGGGGACCAATGACTCGCCCCCAATAGTCAGTGATGGTGCCAACTGACTATATCGGGGTGTCGGAAACCACAGCCACTTGGTCTTGGATGGGTTGAGTCTTGAGTCTGTTTCTCCTCATCCAGATCTGCACAGCCTCCAGGCACCGAGACATCACTTCAAGGGCATCGTTGGGGTGGTCCGGGGTGGAGATGTACAGCTGAGTGTCGTCAGGGTACTGGTGGTACTTCACCCTGAAACCACGGATGATGTCACCCAGCGGCTTCACATAAATGTTGAACAGAAGGGGCGAGAGGACCGACCCTTGTGGCATCCCACATACAAGGGGCCTCGGGGTCGACCTCTGCCCCCCTGTCAACAAGGACTGCGACCGGCCAGAGAGAAAGGAGGAGAACCACTGTAAGACGGTGCCCCCCCACCCCTAACTCCTCTAGCCGATGCATCATGATACCATGGTCGATGGTATCAAAAGCCACTGAGAGGCCTAATAGGACCAGGACAGAGGAACAACCCCTGTCCCGAGCCCTCCAGAGATCATCAACCAACGTGACCAATGCCGTTTCCATGCTGTACCCAGGCCTGAAGCCCGATTGGAGCGGATCCAGATACGATGATTCATCCAGGTCCAAAGATTGGTTGGTTTTATAAAACAATTCCAGCAGCACAAGAGGAGGAATCTTTAACTTAATACACCACTACCACCACCCCTCAAACATACCATTAAAATTAACCTTCAGCTTGCCATTACTGTTACTAAGTCAGACAATCAATCAATCAATCAATTAGTCTGCTGAGCCTGGATAGCTCAGCAGACTAATGCATTGTAATTTAACTCCAGCTGTCTGCAATTAGTAAGTTCGAATCTCACCAGGCTCAAGGTTGACTCAGCCTTCCATCCTTTCTAAGGTAGGTAAATTGAGGACCCAGTTTGTGGGGGCAATAAGCTGACTTTGTAAAATATACAAAAATATGAAGGCTATTGCTTAATGCATTGTAAGCCGCCCTTAGTCTCCGGAGAAGGGCAGCATATAAATCAAATTAAAAAAAAAAACAATCACAACAATTTCACTGTATTTGTATTTTTCAAACGAACAGAATATTCCTGCTGGGTTAGTGGCTTACAAAGTCCTAACATCTCAGTTCTTTTACTCTTTTGTAGTGTGTCATAATAGTAAAACGAATCTTTTGGATAGCATGGAGGCAGGCTATTCATTTGTTTGGTATTTATTTTATAGCCCTCACATTGAAATGGGAATTGATGGTGTGGAAATCTTCACAAATTCCTCTGCAAGTCACCACGTATTAAGGAAAGCACACACTCGAGTGGAGTTGGTAAATTCTGCAACAGCAAAGGTATGTTCCTGGCATATTTTTACTTTATATGTGGTAATTTTTAAAATTATTGTTACTATGTCTCAAGGAAGATGCCACTTGAGTCCTTGTTGCCACCTGAGGCTGTCATGGTGATGGAAACAAGACACCGTGGCATTTATCTGTTCCAGTACCTCTTCTCCTTCTATCTTCTTATAGTTCTGTCACCAGAAATCATCTCTATATGTAGAAAAATAACTGGTTGCAGTTTCAGTTTTGCATTGCACCTATTAAAGGACTACAACTCTTAAAAGAAGAGTCATGATTGTTCTGATGTAGTAAAATGCATTTTTGACACGCACTAGCTTGCTTTCACATAAAAGTCAACACTACTGTGCCCCTGGATAGCCATATTGCTTCAGCGATGGCCCAAATAGTGATGCTTAATGCTATCCTAAATAAGATGGCCAAACAGTTCTTCTTTAAATGTACAGTAAAAGGTTGTTGTAATAAGCAACACATGCATTTACACTAATATACATCTTTTTCCAGAATGGAGGAATCTACGTCTTGGCAAACCAGAAAGGCTGTGATGGCGATCGCTTGTATTATGATGGATGTGCCATGATATCTATGAATGGTGCTACAGCTGCTCAAGGACATCAGTTTTCACTGGATGACATAGTAATGCTCTAGCAGGGGGTGCAGTGCTTGATAATGTTAGTTAATATACATTGCAGTATTCAACAAATACTGCTATCTGTGAGGGTTGACACATAACAGGAACTTTATCAATATCAGTGGGGTTAAAGAAGCTAAAAGTGCTTTTGTGCCTCCAATATAAACTATATAACTAGTTAACTACAATTGCACTATAGCCCTCTAGAGAAAAATGATTTCAAAAATGTTGTACTTAGAAGGATATTAATATCTCTCTCACTTTTTTTTAGGAAGTCCTCGTTGCCACTTTGGATTTAGAAGATGTCAGAAGTTATAGAGCAGAAATACCATCCCGAAACTTAGCAGTAAGAATTTCTTGTTTGTGTTTTCATTTACAAATAAATGAATAAGTTTAACAATGCGTAACACACATTTACAAGCAATGGGCATAAAGAAGTAAATTGCTTTTATTGAAAAAAATCATATTGTCTGTGTAGTGTGACTTTATTTTTCTTTTTTAATTGACCAGGCAAGCAGAGTTACTCCTTATCCTAGAATAAAAGTAAACTTTGCATTATCAAACTCCAATGACATATGCACATCAATAAGTGAACCTATCCAGTGGAAGTATCATAGTCCTGAGGAAGAGATCAGGTAGGCAAAATGGGTTATGTATGACTTGGCCTGCACCAAGGACATGTGGCTGGAAGCTATAGGGAGGGGAGGCACATAGCACAGGGACATAGCAGCATATACTCAGAATTGGTAGAGGATTTGATTGGTTAGGTGTAATTCCTATAGACTTTAGTTACTCCATCTTCATTCTCTTTAATTTAACTCTGCTTTTCTGAGTGGAGCATGGTCATACTCCACTCAGTATCAAGGATACAACTGTAGAGGTGGTCAACAATATTAAGTATCAGGGAGTGCAGATAACTAACAATCTGAACTGGTTTCTCCACACATCATCCTTAGTGAAATGCAAACCAACGTCTGCATTTCCTACGTCGGATGAGGACATCACATCTTTCGCCTTCTTTCCTGGCCACTTTTTACAGAGGCACAATTGAGAGTGTTTTAACAAACTGCATCACTGTTTGGTTTGATGGATGCAGTGCCTCAGAGAGAAAGTCCATTCAGAGAGTGGTAAGGACAGCTGAAAAGATTATGGAAAGCTCGCTTCCTGTCATTCAGGATACCACTTATAAGCGCTATGTTCTTAGAGCTCAAAGCATTGTTAGAGACCCCACACACCCATTTCACAGTCTGTTTCTGTTGGTCTCCTCTGGGAGGAGGTTTCAAAGTATTTGTAGCAGGACTTCCAGATATTGTAACAGCTTTGTTCCCTATGCCATCCATCTGTTAAACTCGCAAGATTCGTTTTTCTTGCCATGTACAAACTAGACTGTGTTGTTCCTCTATGTTATATAATATATGTGGGTATATGCATACTTTTGTGTTTGTTTATTTATTTATTTTGTCATGTTTATGTAGTGTATGTTGGAGGTGGAGAGAGCTGTATGCAACACAGTTTCATTTTAATGTATGCCGATCAGTGTACATTCAAAGTGACAATGAAGTTATTCTAAGTTAGGTTTTCCATTGAAGATCATATAGACAGGAGACAGGAATATCCTTTTCTCTTAGCCAGATGTTCTTATTACAATTAAGGGTTTAACTACAAAACTAGTTTTAACTAAAAAACTAGTGTAATGTCTGCATAATCCATAAAGATTCCCAATAGAAATTTGCATGGAATGGAATGGAATGGAATGGAATAGAACGGAATAGAATAGAACAGAACAGAACAGAACAGAACAGAACAGAACAGAACAGAACAGAATTCTTTATTAGCCAAGTGTGATTGGACACACAAGGAATTTGTCTTGGTACATACGTTGTCAGAGTACATAAAAGAAAAGATATATTCTCCTATGTGCTATTGGAGAGTCCAAGCATGGGTTAATTTAGTCTGATTTGGAATTTCTTTGGTCATGCCTTCTTCCTCCGGCTGAGCCTCAGTTTCTTTCAACTCAGTCAGATAGAGAGACCTGTTTTGAGTTGGCTCTTCAAATTATTTGAATTAAATTAGGAAAATAATTGGTTATCTGCAATAAATAAATAAATAAACAAACAAACACAAACAAACAAACACACACAAAATAAAATAAACAGAATCTCTTTAAATTCGGCTTGGAGTGCCTGGGCAGAGTGCAGAGAATGAGTCAGCACTGTGTACTCTGCTGGGATAGCGTAATGTGATTGTCTGGATTTGTTTTCTCATTTTATCAATTACAGGCTTCTCTCGTCTTTTTAAGTGGGAGAACTTGCACAATTGGTGGCTGACTAAGTACTTTTTTGCCCCACTGTATTACTCAAGATATTGATGAGGCACTGGCACAAAGAGGGTTGCTGGCTCCTGGACATCCAGGTCCTTCAGGCCTGATCCTATGCATCACTCTTCACATAGGCATAGAGATTATATGGAAGAATCATATCATGCTTCTCCATCAGTTTACAGGGAGGCCTCGCTGGAAGGAGAGGAGGAGTTAGGTGATTCTGAAATGCAGGTGATATGGGGATGGCCCAAGATAAACCCACTTATACAGGTTTATTCCGTCCCCATCTCTTTAAAACCTTATTACTTAAGGCTAAGATGACTGCTAATATGGGGCAGATGGACAGATCTGCTGTAGATTCTAAGGATTCTCAGGATCTTTGTGCCAGTCTCTTTACAGAGCAGGTTACGACTCAGGAAGCTATCCCTTTCCGAAAATTTGATGTGATTCAAGGGCAATGGGAACAACCTACTTCAGTTCCAGCACCTAGTAGCATGGACAAAAAGATGTACATAGTGGAGAAGGAGCTGGAAGAGCTCCTACAGATTGCAACAGTAGATTCTCCCTTAGCCAATTTGGCTTCTGCAGCCATTCTCCCTTCTGATAATGCAGAAAGGTTGAAAACTGAGGATAGGAAGACGGATTTAGCTGCACACAGAACTCACCAGCGAATGGCTTGGGCAATTAGGTCTGCTACAGCAGCTTCCTTCCTTTCTAGAACATCGCTCTTATGGCTGAAACAGATGCAGACCAGGGCCTCTCCAGAGGATGTCCGCCTTCAACAAGACATCAGTAAACTGATAGCTGCAACAGAGTATACAGCAGATGCAACTCTTAATGTGGCTAAATTTGCCTCCAGAGTCTGGCATCCAGTGTTGCTTCCAGGCATTTGTTATGGTTATATCAGTGGCAAGCTGACATGAGTTCTAAGTGGTGTCTGGCAGCAGCCCCTTTAAAGGAGGTCAGCTGTTTGCAGAAGTGCTAGAGGAGAAGGATAAAAGGAAAGTCCTACCTCAGTTGTCTAGGAGATCAGACAGAAGGTCTACTCCTTATTACTGTAGGCAGCCCTTTTGGAATACTGAGGCGGGGTTCTCCGCCTTACAATTCCACAGACAGTATTCTCACAGTTCAGACAGGTCACAAGACAGATCAGGGTTTTGAGACAGGTTTCGACAGGGACAGTCCAGGCGGCCTTACAGGGGATCAGGGGGACGCCCCTACCGCCGTTACAAATGACTCATGGACTCATATCCCTTTTGGTGGCAGGTTAAGGATGTTTGTCGACCAGTGGAGGGATACCACCACGGACGTATTGGTATTACAAACAGTAAATCTTGGACTGACTCTAGAATTTTGTTCCAGACCTCCTCAATGTTTTATGCAATGTCCTGTACCCAGAAATGCCACCAAGAAAGTTATGATGGAAGCCGAAGTTCAGCACTTGCTGGACATCAAGGCTATAGAATCGGTACCTATTGGGCAGAGAGGTTTGGGCTTTTACACCGCACTCTTTCTAGTTCCCAAGAGTTTGGGCGGTCAAAGGGCTATATTGAACCTGAAAGACCTCAATGTTCACATAAAATACAACAGGTTCAAGATGCAATCCCTTCATTCGATCCCTTCGTCAGAAAGGAGGAACAGAAAGAACATTCTTTGTTGTGCTTTTTTGATGACATTTTTTATGTTGGGTGTCCATTTTAGGTCGTGAGATATGGTAGAACCTAGAAATTTGAAGGCCTCTACTGTTGATACTATGTTGTCTAGTATTGTAAGCAGTGTTAATATGGGAGGGTTTCTCCTAAAATCCACCACCATTTCTACAGTTTTGAGTGTGTTCAGTTTCACATTGTTCTGGTCGCACTACAAAGCTAGTTGTTCAACCTCCCATCTGTATCCGGATTCATCATTGTCTCAAATGAGACCAATCACTGTTGTGTCATCTGCAAACTTCAGTAGTTTAACCGATGGATCGTTTGAGATGCAGTCATTGGTATATAGAGAGAAGAGAAGTGGAGAGAGCACACAGCCTTGGGGGTGGGGGGTGGGGTTCCTGTGCTAATTGTACAGGTATCTGATGTGATTCTGCTTAGCTTCACCTGCTGCTTCCTGTCTGTTAGGAAGCTTATTATCCATTTACAAGCGTGTTTAGGTACCGCTAGCTGGTTTATCTTAGTTAGAAGAATGTCTGGAATGATGGTATTGAATGCTGAACTAAAGTCTACAAAGAGGACCCTTGCATAGGTCTTTGGAGATTCAAGATGTTGTAGGATGTAGTGCAGAGTCATATTAACAGCATCATCTGTTGATCTATTTGCTCAGTATGCAAATTGCAGAGGGTCTAACAGTAGATCTGTGATGGTTTCAAGTGAGACAGCTGTAGTCTTTCAAAGGTTTTCATAACAACAGATGTTAGAGCAACTGGTCTGTAGTCATTCAGTTCCTTGATGGTGGGCTTCTTCAGCACTGGGATGATAGTAGAGCATTTGAAACAAGAAGGAACATAGCACATCTCCAGCGATTTATTGAAGATATGGGTGAAGATGGGGCCAATTGGTCAGCACAGTCTTTTAAGCAAGAAGGAATTAACTTGTCTGGGCCTCGAACTTTTCCTGGTTTTTGTCTGTGAAATAGGTCTTGCACTTCCTTTTCTGTGATCACTAGGGCTTGTGAACCCAATGGGATGGGGTGAGTTGTAGGAGGCTTGGTTGTTGTTGGTGTGTCTGAGATGTGGGTTGTGGAGATAGGTGCTGTAGTATCCTTTCAAACCTGCAGTAAAACACATTCAGGTCATCTGCTAGTTGTTGATTTCCTTCAGCTTGGGAACGAAGTTTGCCATAACTGGTGATATTTTTAAGAGTTTTCCACATGTTTGCTGGTTCATTTGTTGAGAACTGATTCCTTATCTTTTCAGAGTAGCTTCTTTTTGCTGCTCTGATCTCTCTTGTTAATACATTTCTGGCCTGATTGTACAGGATTCTATCACCTTTTCTGTAGGCTTCCTCTTTGGAACGATGTAGCTGTTTAAGTTTAGCCGTGAACCAAGGTTTGTTTTTACTGTATATTCTCAGGTTCCTGGTCGGTACACATAGGTCTTCACAGTTTGTAATGCCTTGTTTACACAGGCTCGTGGGAGGACATAAACAGCAATTAGAAATTAGGAGAACTATGTGAACAGTAAAATGGTTTACAGTTGATAAGTAAAGACTCTAAATTTTCATCACAGAATTTATATATTTATAGTTATATCCTGAGACCAGCTGCTGTTGATATATAAGCATAAGCCTCCTCCCTTCATTTTACCTGATGATTTTGCAGTTCTGACAGCTCTATGTATCTGAAACCATGGAATTAGCATGCTGTTGTCATCAATTTCATCATGTAACCAGGTTTCGATAATGCATAGAGCAGCTGTGCTGTGAAAATCAGAGTTGTATCTGTTTAAAAGAAGTATTTCATCCATCTTATTAGCAAGTGAACGCAAATATGTCAGGAAGTTCAAAGGCAGAGCTGTTCCGTTTCCCCTATTTCTTAGCTTGATTAAAATTCCCGCCCTTTTACCTCGTCTTCGCTTCCTTCGTTTGGTTTTCATGGTAATCCATAACTCAGGGGAAATGGCTTCTTGCTGTGTTAGAATCTCCTCTGCGTTTGTAAAGACGGGTGTGGGGTGTGGGGTGAGATCACAGAAAGCTGCTCCTTAAAGAAACGTTGCTTAATTCTTAGCAGATGGTCTTGTGAGTAAGAAATCCATAGTGAGTCGCAGAGCATAATTAAAAATAAACCATTAGAGAGCATTTCACCGAGGCAGCCTTTGGTGGCGCCATCTTGGATCAATGATATCCTATGGCAGGGCCATGGCCCACTAGTGAGGGGACCGTGAGGGGTTTGCAGCTGGGCCATGGAAACAGCTGGCGAGCATGCATGCATACACATGCATCCTCACTTGGGCGAACAGTGAGCAAATTTGTGCATACACGCGCTCCATTTGTGTGTGCTTGTCAGCCACTTGTACATCCCCTCCTCCCGCTAGTTTGCAAAACGGAAACATTGGGGAACTCTTTCCTATAGTATCGTATGCCTCTGGAAATGATCTTTTCTTGAAGGAAGGAATTTTCATTTAGGGTAAGAACCTTTAGTTGCAGTGAGGGCACAAGAACTTGGAATAAAAGCTAGGCTCTTTGGAATTTCTTCTGAGTAACCCTACATGATTGTGCTAGGTAGCTATTTATTTATTTATTTATTTATTTATTTATTTGAATTTGTCAAACAAAAACGAGAATGAGAATAAAAGAATAAAAATACAGTAACAGGGACGATAGGCACGTTAGTGCACTTATGCATGCCTCCTCTATAATGGATACATTATGTTATGTACACAACATAAATAAAGGCGCATTGCTTTACTATAAAAACATTAATGATGATAATTAGTGATCCCAGGAAGAAGGAGCCTGAGTAGCGTAGGGGAGTAATGCCTCCTACAAAGGCAGCATTTAAGATCCAGCTGCTGCAATTACTTGTGAGTTCAATCCCAGGCAGGCTCAAGGTCGACTCAGCCTTCCATCCTTTATAAGGTGGGTAAATTGAGGACCCAGTTTGTTGGGGGCAATAAGCTGACTTTGTATAAATATAAATATACAAAAGTATGAAGGCTATTGCTTAACGCATTGTAAGCCGCCCTGAGTCTCCGGAGAAGGGCGGCATATAAATCAAATTAAAAAAAAAAAAGACATGATTTTGTGAAAGTGTGCTTTTTATATTTCTTCTAAAATATGTCTGCTGTATTTCAGCCTAGGTCCAGCATGTTGGCTTTGGGACTACTTAAGGTGTAGTAAACAGGTAAAGATTTTAATTTTTTTATTGACCCAAATTCTAAGCAATGGTAAAATCTGTATGAAGATTAGGGAAAGAAGAGAAGGTTTTTTTCTCCCCCTCACTCCTCTCTGTATAAACTAGAAACTTGCAGTTGCAATGGGCCCATGTATGTTGCCTTTGTCCTGTTTATGATTCACCACCTGCATCATCCTCTATCATTTGCTTGACGACTCTTTGATCTGACTCTAGAGCAGTTGGAATGAAATAAACTGGTTTTATACAGAAAGAGCTTGGGAATGGGCATTTTGCCATTGGCAAAAACTCTTGCTGCCTAAGCTTGTTCTCTTCACCCTTTCAATAGAGCATAGTTCCTATTATTATATTAGCAGGGATATAGAACTCAAGGCTTAGTGCTTAGATTTGGCCTGCAGGGCTGTCCTGGAAACAACAAAGGACTGGCCTGCGGTACCTCTCCTAGTGAAAACGGAGATTGGGAGCCTCCATTTTTGGCTGCGACGACCTCCTACAGTCCTCTACCAGCAAAAATGGAGCTCAGGGGGTGGAACAGGTGACGTCAAGCTGCCTCCCCCCCTCTGCCCCCCCGATTGAGGTCAGACACAACCAATGGTGGGATTCAAATAATTTAACAACCAGTTCTCTGCCCTAATGACCAGCTGGGAAGGTGTGGCTGGGTTGTCATGTGACTGGGTGGGGCGTGGCCAACTTGACATCACTCACATCAAGGGGTGTTTCGCCTTGCCCGGCCTCATGACTGGGGATGCTGCAACGGTCGTAAGTGTGAAAAATGGTAATAAGTCACTTTTTACAGTGCCATTGTAACTTTGAATGATCATTAAATGAACTGTTGTAAGTCAAGGATTACTGGTACAAAAATACAAAAAGCTTCTTTGCTTTCAAAAAGCTGTCCTAAATACCAGTCATTAGATTATAAATACCTGCAAGCTAGAGTTACAAGTCAGGCAGGGTGTCAGAGCACCTTGAGGAATTAAAATAGTTAAAATGCAATGATAACTATCAGCAGCCAACTCTTATTCATAAAGTGAAACCCTTTAGCAGAGAGGTCATTTAAGCTTTCCAGAAAGTGGGTGGGCATTTTTGGGCTACAAAATGGCGAGCTAAAGAGACAAATTAACAAATTATGTAGGGGACCCAGGTTCAAGCCTCCCAAACTTGTCAGGATCACAATAAAATTAGTATATGCCGCAGATATCTAAATAAGCTTCAAGACTGGAGCCATGTTACTAAGCCTTATTATCGTGAGAGAAAACTTAAACAAATTGGAGGATCCACACCCCTACCTCCTTTTCTTACCTTTACAGCTGCAGGATTTTAGACAATATTTTCTACAGCTGTTTTCAAATATTCAAAAATTGTAAATTAACCTTCATTTTGGATGTTAATAATTATGGGCCATTCATGGATAATTGTAACTAGAAATAAAGAATGTTGAACTATAAAATGAACAGTTTGAAGATACAACTCCTGAAGAATTGCATGCATGGTTCCCAACGATGTTCTAATTTGATTTCCTTATTGTGATTATTAAGGGAGGATTTTTCTTGCCACTTAGTGGTGGTGTGGACAGTTCATCTGCAGCCTGCATTGTCTATTCCATGTGTCTTCAGATTTGTTATGCAGTAAAAAATGGAAGTAAGTGCATTTGAGCAGTTTGGGTTACCAAAGGTTAGTTGTAGTTGTCAGTTTTCATATTTCTAGGAATTCCTTTTTATATTTAATTTGTTCATTGATTATATAAACTTTTTTTTATTGAATTACATAATTGACCCCTCCATCGTTTTTTACATTATTTGACATTAACCTTTTTAGCAAATGTACCCATTGAACTGAATCTTTTGCCCTTAACCATCAATCTAAAGTGTATCCCTGAATAATTCTCTGAGCATTTAATATGTGATATGGTATTAGGAAATTATAATTACAATTTATTATAATTATAAATTGTAATTATAACTAAGGCTTTGCTATGCTTTGGATTTGAAAAGGAAAAGTAGAATGCTTTGAAGTATGTGGTGGGAATATACTTCTGTAACATCTCTTGGCAACTTCTTAAAGCAATTGCATCTTGTCCTAAAACCATGCAGCTGCCTTTCCACAGTTATAATAAAATGCTGGGAAAAGATGCACATTTGCCTCTTGGAAATTGAAGTGTTATGCCCACCTATTCCAGGTTGTACTTTTGGTTAGGCTGTTGTTAAACTGATGAAGTTTTTAGTCTCTCTCTGTATAATACATATCACCTAACATTTTCAGTGCTTGATTGGAGCTGTATTTTCTAGAAAAAATTAGTAGTGCAAGCAAAATCAGTAATTAGTTGGTCCTTTGTTACCAGGCCCTCACTGAGATGTTCCCAAGAGGCTTTCAAGTAAGCCTTTTTGCCACACAATTTGAAAACTACATAGGTGGTATGTCTCTATACTTAGAGCACTTGCTAACTAAACAGGATGGAATTAGCTTTAAAGATGTTGAACTTTCTGGAAGGAGTATTTTGTTTGGGCTGTCTCTTGCATAATGCTTAAAGGATTAAATGTTGAGTTCTGAATCACAAATCTTTTTCTGCAATATATAACTTGTGTTACAATATTTCTGCTTATCGATATAATTACACTGGAGAAAATTATAGTGTTGATTGCCAAAAATAGCCTGAGATAATTGCTACTGGCTATTGTCTTGTTTGAAATGCTGCATTATTAATTTAGGAGGAAGAGAAATCAAAGGATGAAGTTATAAGTGATACCCGTAGTAATCTCCCCAACATGGTTTAAATACATTTTTGAGCAACCAGCAAAACAATTAAAACGCCCCCTCTTATCATAGTTTACATTGCTTATCAATACGTTACATAAAGTTTGGCTTATTCAGCAACACCGTCCCCATTTAGAAATCTCCAATGGGATTATCCTTCCTATATGTCCTTAACAAGAACAATTAATTGGAACATGGTAGCTTCCTTGCTACTATTAATTTAGCTTCGGTCAGCCTGATTCAACTCAGAATGAACAAACCAAATTGTATGGCTGTGCTTCCTCAGAAAAGGCATCATCCATCCATCCTAGGGCCTGGTGGCTCAGCAGACTAAAGTATTGTGATTAACACCAGCTGTCTGCAACTACTGTAAGTTCCAATCTCACCAAGCTCAAGGTTGACTCAGCCTTCCATCCTTTCTAAGGTAGGTAAAATGAGGACCCAGTTTGTGGGGGCAATAAGCTGACTTTGTATAAAACATACAAAAATATGAAGGCTATTGCTTAACGCATTGTAAGTCGCCCTGAGTCTTCAGAGAAGGGCGGCATATAAATCAAATTTAAAAAAAAAAAAATCTACCAACTTCCTAAGTGCCTTACCCTGTCAAATAGCTTAGAGTTAACTTAGGTCATGAGAAGTGTAAATATGGAGTCACTTAGGCTATATTCTTTACAGGAATAATTCCATTTCTCTCAAATGGAAATAGCTTCCTTTTTACTTCAGTGAAGGGGTGACCAAACTGTATCTTCACGAATGCATATATTCCCAGAGCCCATTTTTATAACTCAACTTGGAGATTCCCAATACTATAATTACTAAAAACTAACAGCAAAATCCTGAGATTTGAAAATGAAAACATAGCCGTAAAGTAGTCATGCCTTCACTAAAAAACAAAAAAAAGCGTTCAGAATGTACCCTCCAATCTGGTCCACTATCATATGTGGTGTGATGCCCCCCCACCCCTCTTGTGCCTTTGAAAAAATTAAACTGGACCTTTGGTCCATTTCTTTATTGTGATTAACTGTAATGGTATGTCAGAAAGATTTGAGAAACTGGGCAAAGAGATACTAATATATCACACGCTGCCTCCTCTTTACAGCCTGAGAAGTTAGGGATAAGGCCCCTTCTGAGCCTCTTTCTCATTATGCAGCTGCAGGTTATCCCTTCTCTAATACGCTTGTCTTTCTCAAGTTCTTTCTTACATGCCATTACATTAACTTTCTAAAATTCTGGATATTGCCAGAGTCAGCTAATCCAGTTTTCTTTTTATATAACTGAAAGTGTGTGTGTATGTACGTGTGTACGTGTACATGCACACACACACGCGCACACACACACACACACAGAGGCTCATAGGCAGACAGAAAGACAGTAGCCAATCCAGCTTTCTTTTTATATAACTAATGCACACAAACACACACACACACACACACACACACACACACCTTTTGAGACTCATAGGCAGACATAAAGATAATAACTCTTCAACCATGTTGTCATTGACTACTGGTGGCTGTCAGAGCATGCAATATTAGCATGTTTTAACTATTTTGTGAATATTTTTTTTTATTGATTCCTTATTTTCCCTTCTTATTTTTTATTTTATTAGGCTAATTTCATGTCAATAACATGCTACACTCTATAACTAAGTTCTGTAAAGTGCATTTTCTTATAGAGTAACTGTAAAAACATTACAAAAAATTCATCCAAGGTTAAATTTTCTAGTCCAGTTGATTTTAGTCAAAGATTGTAATGTGTGTGCTTCTCTCTCATATGGAATCAGGGCATTTAAAAACAAAGGAGTACAGGTAGTCCTCAACTTTCCACTATTTGTTTAGTGACTGTTTGAAGTTACAGTGGCACTGAAAAAAAATAACTAATGACCATTTTTCACACTTAACAATTGTTGCAGCATGTATATGGTCATATGATTCAAAATGTGGATGCTTGACAATCGGCATTTAGTTTGTGGCAGTTGCAGTGACCTGGGGTCATGTGATCACCTTTTGCAATCTTTTGACAAAATCAGATTCGCTTAACAGCCATGTTATTAACTTAACAACTTCAATGATTTACATAAAAACTGTGGCAAGAAAGGTCATAATATGGGGCAATACTCAACTGTTTCATTTAGTACATTTCGTGCTCAATTGTGGTTATAACTGTAAATACATAACATAATGTGTTCTATGTTGCAGTAAAACATGCATAGGAACATACTTTATCAGAATGAAAAGCAAGTTTAACTTCAGCTTTTTGAAATCAAAAAATGTTTTTTAAATATTCTCTCACTCAAATTTAATATTATTGCATGTATGTGCTGGTTTAAGTCTTACACAAATCTGTAAATAAATTTAAGTCACATTTCTGTTGTACTTAAGATATCAACTTGTTCTGGTTAAGTCTTCTGGTTAAGTTACTTGTTCAGAGTAGAAGTAAATGTATATGTGCGTTGATCTGTAAATTTAAACAGACTTAAATAGTTTTGTTTAATACAGAGGTTTATTTTATGAATTGAAATAAATGGTTTTCAATTTTGTGTTCTAAATGCAAATGTGAAAATAATGTTTTGTCCACACTCCTCTTTTTCCTGCCCTCTTTTTTTCAGATCAGACAGTTTTGGATGACGTACGCAGAATTGTAAATGATGAAATGTATATACCAAAGGAAGCCCGGGAGCTGTGTGGACGTATTTTAACAACTTGCTACATGGCTAGTGAGAATTCTTCTCAGGAAACCTATGACAGAGCCAAGTCTTTGGCTGAAGAAATAGGCAGGTATAAAAATTGACATTGAGTACTTAAACTAGATTATGTGTTTAAAAAGCATTCCAGCCCAATCTGGCGTGATACTTGTAGTAAAAATCCTCAAATGCAAAATTACGCCTCTATTGACTAGTGAAATGTATCAGAGGTCACCACGAACAGTATTTTAAAGAAGAGAGAACATGGTTTAAAAGTGTCAGTCTAAATTTCAGGCCTGGTGTGGCCTTTCTTATGACTTAAAACATTTCCCTCATTAACCAATTCCATTTCCCACTCTTTGGGGCATAAATAGTACTTTTCAATATGTACTTGTTTAAAAAAAAAAGTCTTCCTGAGTGACAGATCTTCCATACAAGAGGAGATGAAAAAGCATTTCTTGAGTATTCAGATAGATATATTATCATTCCATTTAACTGTGGCAGAAAGGAGTTTTGGCATGTATGTTAAACGTGGGTAGCTGTATGATGATAGGATATATTTAGGCTTTTCGGATAACAAATTTGAGGATGGTGGGTGACATGTTCTTTCACAACATCCAATTTTCTGAGAAAAGATTTTCTGAACCAACCTAACTACACTATAACTACTGAACTTCTTTTAGTCCATTCCACCTGCTCTTTTGTTCATGGCCTAAATTTAAACTAGGGTCTCAAAATGACACCCAATGAAATGTTGCTTATCATATTTGAAGTAGAATATTTTTTTCCAGATCAGAGTAACAATCCATCTAATCCAAATTGTTCCAAATTACTACTCTCCTCATTCCCAATAATAAATACATTTTTTGCTATAGAGTAATCTTTTTCAGCCTAGTGCACACATTCTCACAAACACATTTTCTATTTTATAGAAAAATGCAATTGGCCAGCATTGGCTTAACTAGAGGTAGTATTAACTTTAAAAACTGAGAGTCATGTTTGTGAAATGAAACTCTTAAAAATGTTTTAACTGTCTGTGCGCCTTCAAGTCAGCTTTTTGATTCTTGACAACTACTTGGACACATCCCTGTAGTTTTCTTGGCAAGATCTCAGAAGTGCTTTGCCATTGCCTCTTTCTAGCCAAGGTTATCCAACTGGTGTTGTGTCTAATGCATAATGCTTAATAGCAATATCATTTAGGCTTATATGCCACCCTAATGCTTTACAGGACTTTCTGGGCAGTTTACAATGTTGAAGCATTATTTGCATATTGCCCCCAATAATCTAAAGTCCTTGTTTACCGATCATGGAAGGATGGGAGGCTGAGTCAGTCTTGAGTCCCATCAAGATCGAACTCCAGGCGGTGGGCAGAGTTTGCCTGCAATACCACATTTGGTAACCACCAAGACTCTTAAAAGGATTGCATATTGCTTAAACATGAAAGCATTATTGAATTTCGAATTACATCCTTTCTTTATTAACCTGTTGTGCATGCTTTATTTATTATTAGTGCTAGTTTAGATACAATTACAGAATCAGTATTTCTTTCCCCAGCTATCATATCAACGTAAATATAGATGGTGCAGTAAAAGCCATTTTGGGGATTTTCAGTACAGTGACAGGACGATCTCCTCAGTATCAAGTGCATGGAGGAAGCACAAGAGAAAATCTGGCTCTACAGAATCTGCAGGTAATATAATAAGGAAGAACATTTGAAATGAGGGGTTCTTGGGGCTCTCTAAGCTTAGCTGTTTTCCTGCAGACGTTTCATTATCCATTATTAACATCATCAGTGCTAGTAGGGAGTTGTTTATATTCTAGTGGCTTGCCCTGTCAGTATTAAGAGGTTCTTTGATTGGGCTATTTACTGTTGGCTTGTTTGGCAGTTTGAAGTATTGCTTACTTGATTATTCATCTGATGTTAAAGTTGTGTAGATAGTTATCAAAAAATGCCTGACCACTCAACCCAATACAGCACCACCAATACAACCCCTAAAAAGGATAACACTACCATACATCAAGAATATCTCAGAAACCACTAACAGACTACTATAATCATACGGAACCAGCGTGGCACCCAAGCCAACTAAAGCCTTTCAAAACATCCTAAGCAAATCAAAAGATTCAGCAACCCCAGAAGAAAAAACAGGCGTCGTCTACAACATACAGTGTAACAACTGCAACAACCACTGCGTAGGGCAAACTGGCAGAAGACTGGCAGAACGCATCCATGAACGCAAATTAGCAGTCAGAAGACACAATGGAAACTCTTTAATTTCACAACATATGGAGAGACTTAACCAGTGGTGGGTTCCATATTATGTTACTACCGATTCGCTACAGGCACGCTTGTTTCTTGCACGCTTGCACCCGGTTTGCACACCCGCCTGCCTTCTGTACATGTGCTTTGCTTGCGTACACGCCTTCCACGCATGCGTCCTGCCTCAGAAACATGCCTAAATAGGACGGCATGGAGCCAGGGCAGGTGGGTGGGCTCACTCACGATTTCCGCTACTGGTTCAGGTGAGCCAGTCCGAACTGGCTGAATACCATTTCTGGACTTAACCATGGTTTCCATTGGGAAACTGATCATCCTAGATGAAGCCAAGTCCAAAAATGCTAGGGAATTTCTAGAAGTCTGCCACTCTGACAAATTAGCCATCAGTAGACACATAGACATAAACAATATGTCTATAAACTCTGCAAGGGACAATCAACAAGCAAAAGGGGAACAAAAAGATCTAAGCATCTCTCTACCAGCAAACAGCACCCAGATGAGCATAGATTAACTCTGAAATTAACATCAGACCAACAATCAAGAAAACGAAATACCCCAATCATGAAACTGCCCAAAAAGCCAATAGTAAAGGCCCAACCGAAGGACCTCTAAGACCACCTCTGCCTACACTGGCAAGGCAAGCCAGTAGAATATAAATAGAGAGCAAAACCCACTGCTTAGTAGCACTGATGATGTTATCTAGTTTGGGTAATGAAATGTCCGGAAGAAAACAAACGAGCTTAGAGAGTACCAAGAACTTCTTAGTACTATAAAGATCTTAGTCACATGTCAGCTGGGTGGTTATCTATATATTAAGATACCAGACTGGAAACCAGTTTCTGGTTTCCAGAAACCAGAGACTGATTAAGACCTCAAGCTAGAAATCAAGATATTATCAATTGTAGCCCTGCCTTAGGCATGAAACTGGGTTAGGTGACTTTGGCTAGTCATTCTCTCTCAGGCAAAGTCTCAACGTCTCATATATTTTGTAACAGTAATTATACAAATAGGGAAATAACCTGTTTTATATTTTTTTTTGTTTCATTTCATATAAAATGTAAAAGCTTTAATTATTTCATTGTTGGTTTATTTGTCTAATACAACTAGCCTGACCTATACAATTTTCCCAGAATTAAAAGGGGACAAAAATGAAGGCAGCATTCATTCAAAGGTTTGAAAAGGATTTTCTCTCCCTAGGACAGATAAGGAAGATGAGAGATGAAAACACTTTGGATCTGGAGATGTCAAATACTTTCCCTCTAATAGCAGTTTCAGTCTTCTTCTCTAGTTCTCTCTTTTCTTTCTCTTCTTTTTCTTTCTCTTCTTACCTTGATTATCATCTTGATCTTCCTCTTACTCCTTTATCTGTAATACCTACTGTGTTTTGTGTATCATTTCTATTATATACCACTTGAAAATTCCAGCTTTAGTAATTCATAATTTCTATGTTCAACTTCTAGGCCAGAATAAGAATGGTAATCGGCTATCTATTTGCCCAGCTGTGTCTGTGGACTCGTGGAATGCCTGGTGGATTATTAGTGCTTGGAACAGCTAATGTGGATGAAAGGTATTGATTTATTAAATCTCTTTAATTGCTGGTAACAATAAAAAAACATTGATTTGTTTGGCTTTGCATATCAAATGGTACGGTTTCAAAAGCAAAAGCTGTTTAGCACTCTGAAATATTTTTCTGTATCATGTTTGAACAGTTTGGCTTTTCAAAAAAACATTGCAGATGCTCTTTAAGATGTTATACTCTAGCATCGAGCAAATGCATTTTTGGAAGAGTCCTTTTTGTTATTGTTCCAGTTTTGTTAACTTGGTTCAGTATTTCAGTTTGTATGAAACATGTTTCTAACTTCATAACTTTATGTGTATGTATGGTTTTCAAGGTGGAATTAATATATATGTGACTCGAAATTATAGACAAATTATCCTAAGAAGAGAATTAAATGTGTCCTAGCCAATGATTACAAATCATTCCTAGAACAAATCCAGGCCTAATGCCCAGAGCTAGCTTTAATATGTGAGTGGGTCACTCTGAAAATGGTGACATTCTGTAAAGTAACTAACTGCCTGTTAGATATTTCTTCTATGTGAATATCAAAGAGAAAGAAAACACTCACCATATAGAAGTTACAGGAAGATAACTGGACATGTTAACTCTAGAAGTCTTTTCTCAATACTACATAAACTATAATAAAAAGTGGTCTGAAAAATAGTAATGTTACATAAATTATACTTGACAGTTAAACAGCTTACTGTAGATTTTTTATTGACTGTGGATATATTTCTGAGTGACCTTCCCTCCCTCCGATTCATTCATACACACCCAATCGGAGAAGGCTGTAATGGGAGGATAGAGAACAGATTAACTTCATCCAACTTAATAGAAGCATTACATCAGGTCTTCCTTTCTCAGTCTGCAGACTTTTTCTCAGAATTGGAGAAATTTATAATTTATAATTGCACAACAACTTTGGGGAGCAAAGTTGTCTTAATATATTTGTCATCACCTTTAGGCCTATAGAAATGAATTAAAAAATATTTCCTTCTTAGTCTTCGAGGATATTTCACAAAATATGACTGTTCCAGTGGTGACATCAACCCTATTGGTGGAATTAGCAAAACAGATTTGAAATGCTTTATGCAATATTGCATTGAGAATTTTCAGCTAAAATCCCTCAGAAGGTAAGTAGAGAAGTAATGAAATTTATTCCAGTCTGTTCCAGTATAGAATGATCTGGAATCTTGATGCTTTCCTCTCTCTTTGTTTTCCTAGGATTACTGAATGCTTCAGAATTTGATCTTAATTAGGACTTGATAGAATTGTAACTAAATTCTGAATATCAATGAGTAAATAGTTCCTTTAAAGTATGATTATATCAAGTACAGTTTTGCTGGCTAATAAAGCTTTTTCATACTGACTTTCTTAACATTGGACAATTTTGTTAATGCAAAGCAGTTGTATGTAATAGACTTGCACCACTAGTCGGGTTGTTTGTTTCCTGATACAACTGTGCAGACCACTTTATTACTTGCCTATAAGTAGTACAAGTTAATCTGGAGGAACATTTTAGATAATTGTCTTGCTGAAATATCTAGCCTCTTTTCAGCTTCATGTTCTTTACTGCCTGGGACATGAGCTTCTGGGATATGTTGATATTTAACTAAATCTATTCTTTCTACTATCCACACAATTTTTCAAATGCCACTGTTTACACACAACTCCAAATTATCATAGAACCACCCTCAGGCTTCACGTTTGGTAAAAAAATGAGTTTTTCTTGAAATGTTTCATCTTTTTCCTCCCTCTAAAAGTACATTCTATAATTTAATATAAACTATATATTCTATGAAATATCAATTCATAGTATTTTGCTCAAAATAGTTCAGGCTTATCAATGTTTTCTTTTGCATATCTTAAGATTTCGTGATGAAGTCAGGGAAAAATCTCCCATTAAAATCATTATATAAGGAACCATGTTCAATGGACAAATGCTGAATATTAGCTAAACTTTTTTTTAGTCTTTGCAGGGATTTGTGAATTTTCTTGGCATATCTGACAAGTTTGGGGCAATGTTCCACAACCAGCGGAGAAAAAAAATGAATTTGAAAACAAGTTGAATATTTCAGCAAAACAACAGTCCAGAATATTACCTTTCAATCTACCATGAAGTATTTTCAAGTAAGAAAGATAAAGATTTTGGAATGGTATTCATAAGTCCTCAAACTTTTATCTCACTAAAGATCAGCTTCAACTCACTTAGGGATCCAGTGAAATGTACAGTTTGACCAAGAGTGCTCACATTTGTGCATTCACTTGTAAATAGTCAGGCAATGTTGTGCTTGTACTTGAATAGAAATTACTATGAGGCAGACAAATGATGTGGCCCCGCTTAATAATTGCTTTGGTTCAGGTGGAACGTGTTCATGGTGATAGTAATGTATTACTATAGATTAATTTGATTCATTTCATTTTACTTGTACACAGTATTATATCAGCACCCCCAACAGCAGAGTTGGAGCCCCTGCAGAAAGGAAATGTTACTCAAATGGATGAGGTAAAAGTGCAATGACTACTACCATCTTGTAAGCCCATGTTTTTAATTTGTAGCATCTTGTTCATGCAATCTCTTAATCTTCATCAACATTCAAGAAAATCTGACTTTTGTGATTTAGGCATCATATGGAACTCAGCATACAGTAGCCAACTGTGTATTTTTCCTGTATTTCTGCTGCAGACTCGCATGTCTTCTGCAATAATATAAGTAGCCCTCGACTTACGATTCAGTTGAGCCCAACATTTCTGTGGCTAAGTGGACATTTGTTAAGTGAGTTTTGTCCCATTCTACGACCTTTCTTGCCACAGTTGTTAAATGAATCTCTCTTCCTCATTGACTTAGATTGAACATTGTAAAAGGGGATCACATGATCCCGGGACACTGCAACCATCATAAATACGATTCAGTTGCCAAGCATCTGAATTTTGATCACATGGCCATGGGGATGCTCAATGGTCATGTGAAAAACAGTCAATAGCCATTTTTTTCAGCGCCATTGTAACTTTAAACAGTCACTAAATGAACTGTTGTAAGTTGAGGACTATATATAAGTTACAATGGGCATATAAAGGTTATTGAAGAATTTAGAATCCAGATTGCCAAAGAACTACTAGAGCTTCACTATTCCTAATTAGCAAGATACTTTCTAGTAACACCCCCTTTCACAAAGGAATTTTACTGATAGTAGTTAGAAATCTGCACACACATACCCAGATCACTCCAAAACTGCTTCTGAATGATAATTAATGATAGTATGACAGAATTGTGGGGTTTAATATAATGAAGTGATATAACTATGGTATTGAATTTTAATCAGGTTAAATATTATTTTTCCCCAAGTTCAGAGAAATCTACATAGATTAACTATAGTTCTGATTCAGTGATGGGTGGCTTTTGAAGAATGTATGATTCTTACATTCATCTGGTTTCTCTTTTTCTTTTCTTTTTGCACTGCTTATGAAATGTTAGGTAGACATGGGTATGACGTATGCTGAACTCTCAGTCTATGGTAAACTAAGGAAGATAGCTAAGGCCGGACCTTATACCATGTTCTGTAAAGTGGTCACAATGTGGAAAGAGATATGTTCTCCAAGAGAGGTAAACAATAAATTTCTCTGATCTACATTTACACAAGCAGCAGTAAGCCTTGGTATGCTTATACACTGGAAAGGTCAAAGTATAAATTTGAATTTAGCAAATCATGATACGATGATAATGTCTGAATCATTTCCTGGTTATGACTTCCGCAATTATAGACTATTCTTAATCAGTAAGTGCTACAGTTTCATTCAGGAGATTTCCAGGGTTCAGTGTGTGTCTTGGGAAAACTGTCCAGCACATCTTACCTAACTACAGCTCTGTTGGCACCCCATTTTGACTTGAGCACTCCTGTTGATAATGCTGAAAACAATCAGTAAGATTGGACATGCTTAAATATAGGATTGCAACCTTTAATCTTAGTTATTGACTAATTCTATATGATGTTTCTATGGGGGTGGGTGGGTTTTGATTTTATGGTTTTTTTGAGTCCCTGAAATACTTCATTTTGTTCACCAGGTGGCATCAAAAGTTAAGCATTTCTTTCAAATGTATTCAATCAACCGACATAAAATGACTACCCTTACTCCCTCCTATCATGCTGCCAACTACAGTCCTGATGATAATCGCTTTGATCTGAGACCTTTCCTTTACAATTCTGCTTGGTCTTGGCAGTTCAGGTGTATAGATGAACAGGTAAGCAGTAATCTATTTTTATGTTATGTGCTGTTTGTGTTTAGAGGTGTATGCAGGTACAGGATTTAACATTTTAGCCGACTGCTGAATTTAAAGCCATCCATCTGGTTGAGGCTGGGTTGGGTGGACAATTTGTGATCGCTGGGTACTCTCAAACATCATAGTGGGGCAGTTAGTAGCATTAACACTATTTAGGCTCTGAAGCAGAGGTGAAATACGGCAGGTTCTGACAGCTTCTGGAGAATTGGTAGTGGAAATTTTGAGCAGTTTGGAAAACTGATAGCAGAAATTTTGAGCAGTTTGGAGAACCGGCAAATAACACCTCTGGCTGGCCCAGAGTGGGGTGGGAATGGAGATTTTGTAATATCCTTCCCCCAGGAATGAGGAGGGAATGGAGATTTTGCAGTATCCTTCCCCTGCCACGCCCACCAAGCCATGCCCACAGAACTGGTAGTAAAAAATTTTTGAATTTTACCACTGCTCTGAAGTTATATTTATATAGGATAGAATTCTTTATTGGCTAAGTATGATTGGACACGCAAGGAATTTGTCTCCGGTGCAGCAGTGAAATATAAAATGTGTTACTACCAGTTCTGTGGGCATGGCTTGGTGGGAGGGGGGATTGTCAGAGACTTTTCAAAGCATTTTTTTTACCACCTCTTCAGCCAAGAGGTTGCAGAAAAAAATGCTTTGAAAAGCCTCTGAGGATCCCAGCTGAGCCACGTGATCATCAGAGGCTTTTTTTTTATTTTAAAAGCATTTTTTCGTCAGAAGAGGTTGTAAAAAAATGCTTTTAAAAGTTAAAAAAAAAGCCTCAGCTGAGCATGGGGGCGCAGGGATTTTTGCTACCAGTTCTCTGAACCACCCACTGCCATCGCTTCTGGCACGGGGGATCCGGTCCGAACCGGGAGCATTTCACCTCTGCTCCGGTGCATAAACTCTCAGTGTATATACAAGCAACAAGTGATGAATCATGATCCTAATCATAAAATACAATAATCACAAATCATGATTCAAATTTAATTATAGTCATAGGATACTAAATAAGAACACAACATAAACCATAATAGACTATCAACATAAATCATAAGGTACAAATAACAAAGTTATAGTCATAAGAAGCTAAGGAAATAGGTGATAAGAAAGATGAAAAGATGAGAAGGATAATAGGTAATACAGTCTTACTAGGTGGTTTGATATCCTAGGGCATAGATAGTGTTGTGGGAATTAATTGTTTGGCAGAGTGATGGGGTCTGTCGGGTTGTTTTGGTGTGCAGTGCCCTATAGCATCGTCTTGAGGGAAGAAGTTGAAACAATTTATGTCCAGGATGTGAGGGGTCTGTAAATATTTTCACAGCCTTCTTTGTAGATGTAATACGCATAGCTATTGTAATAGGATAAACTTTTTTCAAAGTAAGCTTTTCAACAATGGGAATATGCTTTGCGATGGCAGATAGAGTTGTGCCTGCTGAAGTTTAGGATCCTCTCACAATGGTCATTCATACATAGGCTATTGCTTCTATACTTTTCATGGTATATTTTTTCACACTTGAATAAATGGAAGTTTACCTCAGCCAAGATAAAATACAAACTTTTTCTTTTTTCAAATGCCTGGGTAAATTTGAAGTGATTTATTTTCCCCAGTGAAAGAGTAGGGCTGAAGTCTTGTTTCCATCACCACTTAACTTTGAAGATGATGGCAACCATGGATATGATTTTATTTTAACACTAGAGGCATCAGATGTGGAAAAATCAAGAATCCCTGGTCATTGTGGCTTGTTTGTGGTTTTTATTCACAGCAATAACATAATGTTAACAAATATTCTTTTGCTGGACAGCAGAATATTAGCCCCTCTACATATTCCCTACCTAAATGTTATACCATGGTTGGTATCAATAATGTGTTTATATACAGAGTAAATACTGATTCCCATCTCTGAAATGCTAGATAAATACTGCAATTGTATGACTTCCTGGGAAATCAAGATTAAAATATACTATGTGATCTCTGCCATTTTAATGCCTGTAAAAAATGCCTGCATAATTTTTCCATTATATTCTCTATAGTTTTGATTCATGGTGAAGGTAAAAAAAAAATCTTATTGGCGTCCATAAGGCCTTGGTTTGCTGCTAGTACAGCATTATTTTAAAAAAAATATTTCTGTGTTCATAATATATAGGCAAGATTAATCTAGATTTATGTATCTGATTATCAGGTTTTTACTATGTTATTAGTCTTTGCCAGATATTAATAAGGTAAAGGTAAAGGTTCTCTTGCACATATGTACTAGTCGTTCCCGGCTCTAGGGGGTGGTGCTCATCTCCATTTCAAAGCCGAAGAGCCAGCGCTGTCTGAAGATGTCTCTGTGGTCATGTGGCCGGCATGACTAAATGCCGAAGATGCACAGAACGCTGTTACCTTCCCACCAAAGATGGTCCCTATTTTTCTATTTGCATTTTTTACGTGCTTTCAAACTGGTAGGTTGGCAAAAGCTGGGATAAGTAACGGGAGCTCACCCTATTACACAGCACTAGGGAATCGAACCACTGAACTGCCGATGTTTCGATCGACAAGCTCAGCATCTTAGCCACTGAGCCACCACGTCCTTCAGATATTAATACTGTGTAGTATTATTAATAATTGGATGTGGAGGCTGGGTTATATAAAAAGAGCACCCATGCTAGGCTGTTATCTTCAGCAGAGTGGATGACAAAAGATGGCAGATGAATTTTTTCTTGTTTGAGAAGGAGGGACTAAACTAGTAATTCTGATCTGCTTTTTTCAAACTCAGATGCCTGTTTTCCTGTTCTTGGCAAAGACCTTATTCTTCCTAATCTTTTCCCGTTGACTGTCTTCTTTATTTTACGGCTTTTAATGTCAACTTAACCACGACTAATGTAGTCAGGCAACAGCATCTCATTTTACTTCTAGCATTACTAAGGCTGTGAGCCACAACTTCCCAGCTAGGACTTACAGTACTCACAGTTTTAGATCTATTTGTTCCTATCATAAGAGGCCACTCATTTGTCCCCACCTTCCCCACTGCTCTTTTGGGAAAAGGAACAATTAGACACACTAACTTACAAGATATATAGAATTGCTTACTGAACTGCTTCTAGACTAAACAAGGGACGCTGTACATAAAAGTCAATGTGCCTCTAACTGCACATGCAAAGATTTTCCTCTTTGCAACACACAGTAATCATGCTGAACTTGTGACTTGCAGTAGAAAGCAAACGAAATTTGAGTGATGACTGCAAGGATAGAGACATGGATTATCTGGAGTGCTCACATGGCAGGAACTCTGAATAAAGAACACCTGGATGAATTTTTTAGAAGATATACTGTATATGGGTTAATATGTTTTCTGCCCATCCAAATATGTACGAACCAGTGGTGAAATCCTCTGCTAGTCACCAACACTTGGCTGCCCACACGTGCACGGCAGACACGGGCTGTGCAGTGCAGTGCATGCTGGATGCATGCTGCATGCATGCTTGATCAGTGTGCATCAGATGCATATTGCGCGCACATGCACAATTCTCACAAAATGCACGCTTTTGGATTTCCTACTTTTTTTTACTTTATTTAAAGCATTTTATACCGGAGAACCGGTAGTAAAAAAAATGCTTAAAAAGAAAAAAAAAGTTCCAAAGATCAGCTGAGCGACGTGCAATCGTTGGAACTTTTTTTAAAAAACTTTTTAAAGCATTTTTTACTACCGGTTCGGATGAACCGGCCCAAACTGGTAGCATTTCATCTCTGGTAAGAACTGGTCAGAGAACTTGTAAGAGAAAGAAACATTGTTGTAGGAATGGCAATAATAGTTGCTCCTGTATTGGACCTGTATCAATTATCCTTATGCTCTGGAAATAGTGTCTTATTATTCTGTCATATGAGTAGTTGAGGCTATTATAGGTAGTCCTCGACTTACAACTGTTCATTTAGTGACTGTTCAAACTTACAACGGCACTTAAAAAATTGACTGATGACCATTCTTCACACTTAACAACCGTCACAGTATCCCCATGATCATGAGATCAAAATTCTGACGCTTGGCAATTGACTCATAGTTACGACGTTGGCAGCGTCCCATGGTCACACGATCCCCTTTTGCAACCCTCTGAAAAGCAGAGTCAATGGGGGAACCAGGTTCACTTAACAACCATGGAAAGAAAAGCCGTAAAATGGAGCAAAACTCACTTAGCAAATGTCTTGCTTAGCGGCATAAATTCTGAGCTCCATTGTGATCATAAGTTGGGGACTACCTGCGTTTTAGTACTGTGGTAATAAGTAGGAGTCCTTAACGCTTATAAGGAAGTAGCAGGTTGGTGTTTTGTCAGTCTGCTGCATGAGTTGTAAAGTTACAGGTGGAACCAGATTGTGTGGTCAGGTTCAATGTTCTGCCTGTAAATGTTTTGTTTATTTTTAATTACCCTTGGGGTGCACCCGGAGGCTCCAACTGGTGCAGAATGCGGCCGCGCGGGGGATTATGGGAGCGACAGGGCGCTCTCATGTGACATCTCTCCTGCGGGAACTGCATTGGTTGCCGCTTCAAGGTGTTGGTAATCATCTTTAAAGCGCCCCATGGCTTAGGACCAGGGTACTTACGGGACCGCCTTCTGCCACCAATTGCCTCCCACCGGCTGGTTCGCTCCCACAGAGAGGGCCTCCTCAGGGTGCCGTCAGCCAGACAATGCCGGCTGGCGACCCCCAGGGGTAGAGCCTTCTATGTGGTAGCTCCCACCCTCTGGAACAACCTTCCTCCAGAGTTGCGAACGATCTGTGACCTCCGGACTTTTCGTCGGGCCTTAAAAACTTACTTTTTCCAGTTAGCCGGACTGGCCTGATCCCATGGTAAAATTTTTAGAGTTTTGATATTAATTATTAATTGAACTGTTTTTAACTATGGGCCAAATTTATATTAGTTGCTTTTAAAATTCTTTCAACTTTCGTAAAATCTGCTTTTTATTTCTGGCTGTTCACCGCCCTGAGTCTGCAAGGAGAGGGGCGGTATATAAATCTAATAAATGAAATGAAATTAGACTCTATTGCATATAGGGTTCTTTCAACATGTCCAAATCATGTGAGACATTATCATAGGAAAATAATCAACTCACATAATAATGTGAGTTGATTAAAAGTGCTGATTAACAACTGATTAATGGTTCAGTGACCATTTAAACTTATGACAGTGCAGAATAAATGGTACTGCTTACGTTGTAGAGCTTACATTCTACTTGTATAGGTTGCATCATCCCACAGTCTCATGATTATGGTTTGGGTGCTTAGACCAATACAATATTGAAGCCTCTGGTGGTCACAGGATTACCATTTGCAACCTTCTTTGCCAGCTTCCAACAAACAAAATCAACGTGGAAGCCAAAAGGAGGTCAGAAATGGTGACCATGTTATCTTTCACTTAATAACTCGTGATTCCTTTTATGATGGGAACCAGAAGTGCTGGAACTTCTGTTGCTAAGTGGCATAGTCATGTGACAACATGCTTTACAACTGCATTGCTTAGCAATGATAATCCCAATTGCCACTGTTAATCAAGGACCACTTGTATTTCTAACAAGGGAGAGGTGGGATGAACTACAGAAACACACAGTGGCCTGATATTAATTCTGAATCCCCTTGTTAATTATTTTGATAAGTTATTGTGATAATTATTTAATGATGCATATGTTTTTTTTTCCCCTTGGAAGCCCTGCCTTCAGATTAACGCCAATTGTTAAAAGTTTCCTTCTCATTTTTGTTAGGACCTAATTATATGTAGTAAACAAATGTGTGTTTAAGCATTCCCAACAGGTTCTGCTGCTTGTCAAAGCATATAAGGAAAGGTGCAATTTGGAACAGAGAAGATTTAGCACTTGTTGAAATTAGTTCATTGCAATCCACTTTTGCTTAGAAAACATAGTTGTACTGGTGGGATTCTGATAAAAAATGTGCGTGTAATATAGCATTTTAGTCAAAAGATAAATCTCTGCTTTCTAATTTACAGGTTTCTAAACTAGAAGCTAAGCAAGCAACGGACTTGAAACTTCAGATCAAAGACTGAATTTGCTCTCTCTGTCTCGCTGCTTGGGATAGATTTTTACAGAATCATCTGTAAAATTGAATAATATGATCAGAGAATAAAGATTATTTAAAGATATTACGTGTTTGTCCTTTTAAAATAATCAATGCAAATGATGCAATTATCACAATTTTAAAATCAAAGCTGTTAATCCAGAAAGTTTTGAATAACCTTAATGTATTTGTCTCAGACTGAGATTTTTAGAAACTATATTCATTAAAATCTGAAGATAAACTGTTTTCTTGTCACAAATTTTCTGAAATCTATAATCCAACAAAGTTCAGCTATACTTTGTATTGGTTATATGCTGTGTGTCACATCAGGATTCTTGCACTTACAAAGTGAGGAGTTTCTTTTGCTGTCTTCTTTATGTATTTCTCAGGTTGCCTGATAGTTAAGAGCAAATCTTGGAAGTGCCAAAAAGAGGGGGAAATCCAATCTTGTCCTGCCCACACGGGCAGATAAATTCAATACACAAACAGCCGTGTAAACTAGTTGGTTTGATAATATTGTTAGCTGTCCCAACTAATTATAGAGACAACACACAGGAGTTTGTCATACATGGTCAACTGCTGAAAATCTAGTTGGTTTATGGTCCCACTACGACATTCTACTTGAAAAGCATGCATTGGATTGGCGCCTAAATTACATACATTGATTCCATTGCTCTGTTTATATGGTGGCAATTTTTAAGAACATGATTACAGGAAGCCCTTGACTTACAACAGTTCATTTAGTGTGGTTTCAAAATTACAACAGCAGTGAAAAAAGTTACTTACGACCATTGAAGCATCTTTCAAGTCAAAATTCAGATTCTTGACAACTTGTATTTATGACGGTTGCAGTGTCCCAGGGTCATATGATCTTATGCGACCTTCTGAAAAACAAAATTATGTGACCTGACAAAAAATATCAAAGGGAAATTCACTTAACAACAGTGTGTTACTAAGTTAACAACTGCCATGATTCACTTAACAACTGTGGCAAGAAAGGTCAAATGGGGCAAAATTCACTTAGCAAATGTCTCACTCAGCAACAGAAATTTTGGTCTCAATTGTGGTTGTAAGTCGAGCACTACCTGTATTTGATGAGTCAGAAGTTTTAGATATTAGAATAAATTGGTACAATTAATATGATCAACACCACCTTTTTTTTGTATGAAAAAAATATTTGCTCCTCTAATGAAAAGACTGCATATAATTTTTTCTTTTAACTTGAAACAAAATCAGAAATGTTACAGTCATTAGCACTGGTCAATATGAAAATGGCTCCCTGCCACTTTATTGTGCAGTAAATTGTCTTTTTAGTGAATATAATTGGCTCTTCTACTTTTTATCTGCTTTGTTATGTACAGGTTGACAATTTTGATTTGAACAGTAGATTAGGGGTCATAGTAGGAATCGTAGTAGGAAAGCATACATTTAAATGCAAATATAATCCTGTTTACATCAGCGCGATCTAATCAGGAATTTCTGGATTCTGTTTACAGTGTTGGCTGTTATATGCTATGTGATAGCTAATAATTAAGTTCTTAGGTTTGATGGATGACTTTTTAAAATAAAATTCTGGTAATAAAATTGCCATCTGCTACACTGTTAGGGTAACCACAACATTTTTAATCTGATTGATTTTTGATAGATGTTGCTCTATTTAGTGAACCATCTGGTGGCTTAGATTAGTTCCCAGAGATTTCTCTATCCACCAGGAGAGTATCTGATCAACTAATACACACTCTTGCTGTTCTGTCTCTTGAAGTTAACTCCCACTGTCTGATTTAGCCATGAAAATCAACATCTTGGGGATATTATGGTCATGCCTTAATGCTGCTAGCACATACGTTGCAAAGCCAGTAATATCAAATCATCATTTAAAGTATGTATACTATATAATAGGTCCATGATGGCAAACCTATGGCACATGAGCCGAAGTAGCACTCAGAGCCATCTCCACGGGCACGTCAGCTGTCCCATTATTCTTCCAGGTTCCGGCCGGCCAGTTGGACTTTGCGCCCGCAGGAGCACCAGAAACTGGAAGGGCAGCTCCCTGGGATGCATGCATGTGCCAGGAAGCTGAGTTTCCAGTTTCTGGCGTGCATGCGTGTGCCGGGAAGCTGGTCTTCCGGTTTCTGGCGCGCATGCGTGCCAGCCAGCTTGTCTTCACACAGGCATACGCACCAGAAACCGGAAGACCAGGTGACCGGTGTGCATGCACATGCCAAAAACTAGAAGCTCAGCTGTGCACGCCGGGGAACTGCTTTTCTGGTTTCTGGTGCTCCCCCTGCACATGTGCGCATGCTCTCCCATTTCTGCATCCGATGCCGAAAAGGTTCACCAACACTGATAGGTCATGCCACTCATTCCAGAGGCAGCATAGACATTAAAAATAGATATTAAAACAAACATGTAAAATACAAAAAAACCTCATAGAACCGTGATGGTGAACCTATGGCATGGGTGCCACAGGTGGCATGGGGAACCATATTGGTGGGCACACGAGCTCAGCTCTGGCATGCATGTGTGCTCCGGCCAGTTGATTTTTGGGCCTTCTGGGCCCACCAGAAGTCAGGAAACACGCTGTTTCCGGCCTCTGGAGGGCCTCTAGGAAACGTGGGGAAGGCTGTTTTTGCCCTCCCCAGGCTCCTAGAAAGGCTCTGGAGCCTGGGGAGAGTGAAAATGGGCCTACTGGGCCCACCATGCCATCATGTGACAAAAGCAGGGGGAGCATGAGGGTGGGCAGGGCGCATAGAATTATGGATGTGGACATGTGTGTGTGTGTGTGTCCCCCATGCTCCCCCCCCACACTTTTGGCACGCGATGGCAAAAAGGTTAGCCATCACTGCCATAAAACTTCAAAATTTCTTTCATATTTTAAAGTGTAGGTATGTTTTGGCTGATCTGATAAGGAAATCAAAAGTCCAAAAAACCAAACCAACAAAACAAAAAACCTCCCCAAAACCAACCCACCCCCATAATAAAATTATAAAACTAAACAGACTAAAAACAAAAACCTGGTTCCAATGGATTTTTGGAAAACGGTGTGATGTTTATAAGAGATTTTTTTATTCATATCTTTATCATACAGAAATTGTCTTGTGTTTTCTGTTATGTGTTGGTCATAGACTTTCAAATCAGTTGTGCTAAAAAGATACTACTTCATAAAGTTTTTGGGGGGGTGTCCTCTTGATTTGACTTCACTTGCAAAAAAGAATAGAATAGAATAGAATAGAATAGAATAGAATAGAATAGAATAGAATAGAATAGAATAGAATAGAATAGAATAGAATAGAATAGAATAGAACAGAACAGAACAGAACAGAACAGAACAGAACAGAACAGAGATTTGGAAGGGACCTTGGAGGTCTTCTAGTCCAACACGTGGTTTAGGCAGGTAACCCTATACCATTTCAGACAAATAGTCATCCAATCTCTTCTTAAAAACTTCCAGTTTTGGAGCATTCACAAATTCTGGAGACAAGCTGTTCCACTGATTAATTGTTCTAATTGTCAGGAAATTTCTCCTTACTTCTAGGCTGCTGCTTTCCTTGATTAGTTTCCATTAGTTTGCTTCTGGTCCTGCCTTCAGGTGCTTTGGAGAATAGTTTGACTCCCTCTTCTTTGTGGCAGCCCCTTCAATATTAGAACACTGCTATCATGTCACTCCAGTACTTCTTTTCATTAAAGTAGACATACCCAATTCCAGCAACTGTTCTTTATATGTTTTAGCCTCCAGTCCCCTAATCATTTTTGTTGCTCTTCTCTGCACTTTTTCTAGAGCAGGGCTTTCAAACTCAAGGGCCAGAGGCCAGATCCGGCCCGCAGGGTGCTTAGATCTGGCCTGCGGGGCCACCTTGGAAACAGCAAAGAACTAGTCCACAGTGCCTCTGCCAAATGCGCCACCCTCCCAGGCTCTGTTTTCAAGCCACGACAGCCTCCTGCAGCTCTCTGCCAGCAAAAATGGAGCTGGGGGGTGGGGGGCATTTTTGCTGGGAGAGGGCTAGCAGAACAAACTAAAAACAAAAGGAGAAATGTTTCCCCCTTTGCATTTGAGCATGTAAGAAGGGCAGAAAAGGAGAAAGGGAAATAGAAAAGAAAAAGGAAGATGGGAAGAGAGCAAAGAAGGAAAAATAAGGAAAGGGGAAGGAAGAGAAAGGAAGGAAATAGATTATAATGAGAATGAGGAAGAGTCTGAGGGAAGTCTTGCCTTAGCAACCACAGGTGCCCCCGACTTGAGTGACACTGAGCTGGCCACACCTACCACAGCAACACCTATTGCAGCCCCCTAAGATAAATCACATTCGTGATGCAGCCATCAATAAAGGGTGAGTTCTACTCACCTGTACTACCGGTTTGCAATGGGGCCACATGCACGTGCTTGCTTTGCTCATGTACGTGCTCTGCGCGCATGCTCTGCATATATAGAAGCTCCTGCGCATGCGCAGAAGCATTCTGATGACGTCGGGATTAGTGGGCGGAGCCTCCCTCTGGTTTTACTACCGGTTCTATAGAACCGGTCCAAACCAAGGGCAACCCACCACTGCCTCAATGAAATTTGAGTTTGACACCCTGTTCTAGAGTCTCAACCTCTTTGTTACACGAATCAATTTACATAATGAATTAATTCTACAATAGTGTGAACGTATGCTGGTAGGGGTGACTTTTACTGATGTGGTGTGGTACATCTTCATGCTATTTATCAAAGCTTTGACATACTGATTAACCTGAGTATGATTGAACACATTATTTACAATTTAGTTAACTGGTTAGATTCAGTAATCACGGCAGCAATTTTGAGAATGCTCATGACATTCTCTCAAAATTTCAAGTCTGTCCATTGACCAAAAATTATGGTACTATGACAGAAATGTTGTGCAATGTTTCGAATTTCCAGAATATGAACCGTATCACACGTGTACAAAAATAAACTATTTGGAAAAATCTAAAAATACCAGCTGCAATTGATATTTTGTTTCTACTACATTTCAGTAAATTGCTATATAATAATTGTCCAAAAGTAGCTGGTAAACCCAATTCTCTGTATGTCTATATAGAAAGACCCACTATGTTCATTGTTCTTATTTCTTAGTAGGTAAATAGAAGATTGCAGCCTAAGCACAAGATAATTCAAACTGTTCTCAGGTCTGCTGATTTTTATGATGCAAGCTTATGGGCATATGACATGTTGCAAAAGATCTTCAGGAATTTTGGATAGAAATCATAAAACGTGAGGTTTACCTAAATCAATAGGGTAAATCACTCAATAGTTATGTGGATAGACATGAGTATATTCATCTCTTACCTTGATTCTAATTATTTTCAAAGAAAAGGGATTAGTAGCACATTTCTGCATGATTACCTTTCATTTTGCTTCTTTTGAATACTGAGCATTTAAAACCTGATCCTTCAGCCAGTTCCTTTTATTTATTTATTTTTTTAAAAGAACATTAGCTTTGGAGTCCCCGTTACAGAAGCAATGTTTGAAGTGGGATTTGTCGCTAGAGTATTTGGAAAAAAAGAAAAGTAACTAAGATCACTTTGCTTCTCATGACAGTGGGGTTCCTAAATGGATAGGAGAATCTTCACTTGATGCTTCCAGATTTAGTCTTATATTATGTAATAATTTTGTCTCATCTATCCATGATAGAAAGCACAATATCATCCCTATTTTGGATTTTCCATAGTTTTTCTTATGTTAAGAAATAAAAAATTGAAGACCTGCACTATTTTTTTTGGCTGGCAGCTCTTAAGAGTCTTCCAGGGGGAACTAGCCTCAATCTGTAATGTTTGCATAATATGATTAGTCATGGTGAATCATAGTTTACTCAACTCAGTTTTCTCATTTTGTATAATAGGTCAAATCATAAACTGATCACATTGAGTGAGTCTACATAATACAAGGCTAAAATGTAGTTAGTCTGTAGTTTAAGGTGCCATGTGATTACAGCCTATGCCCATGTCTGTGTGTACTTGCACAATTATTCTTTTTAATACAGCCATGATTGTTTCTTCACTTTGTGACTTCAAGATAAAGATAGAACATTGATTTCTGCATGTTAGATTTGTTTCTTGCTATTACTTTGTACTAGAGAACTCTTTATCCTTCTTATCTGTCAAGATGATACCTACCAGCCTCTCAGTTCTCTCAGATAAAGCAGCATCGAACTGTTTACCAAAAGATTTTTCTTAAGCTAACAAATATATAAGGATGACCAAATCAAGACACACATAAATGTCTTAGCCTTTAGCATTTTTTGCTGGTTTTGCAGTGAAAGACTAATCCGGCAGACTTCTCTGAAAGATTCACATAATCTCTACTATCATGTACTGATCTTTTACAACCTTTACAACACTTGCTATTATAAATTGCCCAAGCAGAAGTAGAAATTTCTTGTTTCTTGCTGAATAGTGAGGGACTCATACTCATCTTAAACAATTAAACAAATTTTGATAACCTTGGTCTCCCTTCTTCATTTTAGTGTGATGGGATTGCTTGGAAATGTTGGCAGTTGCAATCTAAAATATCTGGAGAGTAAAGGGTAAAGAAGAATTTAAACATAATGAATATATCTGATATAAAAGCAATCACATATTTATCTATCATCTATCTATATCTATCTATCTATCTATCTATCTATCTATCTATCTATCTATCTATCTATCTATCTATCTATCTATCTATCATCTATGCAATATATATGCCGCCCTATCTCCGAGGACTGGGGGTGGCTCACAACAACAAAAATGCATAATCCCTCATTAAAACAGTGAAATTTAAAAATTTGAATTTAAAACAATTAATTAAGAAATCCCCATCAGTCCAATTATATTGATTGTTCTTCCTTAATCCAAATCTGATATGTTTATTTACATTGCAAATAAACATTACATTTACATTGTGACTATGCATATTTATCCATGCTCTGACAATGAATGCTAGGGAAAAAATGAACCATTTAGTCTATGCAATCCCGTGCATCTCTAACAGAATTCACTGTGCAACCCAGATTTAAAAGACAAACATTGAAAATTGTCCTGTGTGCTTAAAAATATTCAGAACTGTACCAAGTCACAAATATCATTTTCTCTAAATTACCCATAACTCACTATGCTACATATTAGGAAGGGTTTTTTTAAAATGATAAAGAGTCCTAGCTGGATGCCTGCTTGATCAATTCTAAAAAAATCTTGATTGCATGCATACAGACTATATTGTATTCATAGTTTGCCTACTTGTTTAAGCCACTCTCCATAATAAAACTTGTCCAAGACAGATTATAAAACATTTTAAATCATTTTAAACAACTGAACTCTGAATTTGAAAACAAAAGTAATATTTAATTAAAATATTAAAGGCAAGATGATTGGGAAATAATAAATGAATAAACAAATTAGCATCTTAAAAATACATAATTTACAAATGGGTTTAATTTCTACAGTATAAATACGATGAACAAATGAATTAAAAGTTTCCATTGCTGTAAATCTTGTTAGGGTCCCAAAGATACTCAAATAGGTACCAGCTATGCCTTATTGGACCAAGCAATCTACAGCCAGAGGTTATATTATAAGTTTTGAGTTATAACAACTTATAGTTTCTAATCTACAAAGTATCCCTATTACATATCCCAGAATTCTAGAACTGTAGAATTGAAAGAATAAGACAGGTCTAGTCCAACCTTCTGCTTTGTGCAATAAAGCCATTTAAACCATATATGAGGGTGGTCTATTAAAAATCCTTAGATTTTCTGTTTCATTCAGAAACAGAAAATCCACAACATCCCTAGGTAGATCTGTTATACAGAACTTAAGAGGCATGAACTTTTTCCTTATTCTGAATAGATATCTAGCTAGCTGTAACTCACTTCCATGATTTCTTGTACTAGTTTTTGCAGCCATAGGAAGTTTACTCAGTGGCGAAATGTAAAATTTGTTACTATTGGTTCTGTGGGCCTGGCTTGGTGGGGGTAATGTGACTGGGTGGGCATGACCAGCTTTTTCTTTTTTTTACTTTTAAAAGCATTTTTTCTACAACTCCGTTTTTACAACAGAGAGGAGACTCTTACCCCCTCCGACAGGGTCCACAATCTGGGTGTCCTCCTGGATTCTCGGCTGTCCTTGAATGACCATCTGACAGCCGTAACCGGGGGGCCTTCGCACAAGTACGTCTTGTGCACCAGTTGCGCCCTTTCCTGGACTGAGATGCCCTCGCCATGGTCACACATGCCTTAGTTACTTCTCGGTTGGATTACTGTAACGTCCTCTACATGGGGCTGCCCTTGGGATGCATCCGGAGGCTCCAATTAGTTCAGAATGTGGCCGCATGGGTAGTTATGGGGGCTCCTCATTACTCCTGTGTTACACCTCTCCTGCACGAGCTGCACTGGCTACCAGTTGCTCTCCAAGTCCGTTTCAAGGTGCTGGTGCTTACCTATAAAGCCCTACATGGCTTAGGCCCGGGGTACCTACAGGATCATCTCCTGCCTTCCTCCCATCGTGCTGTGTGCTCCCACAGAGGTGGCCTCCTCAGGGTGCTGTCGGCCAAACAATGTCAGCTGACGACCCCCAAGGGGAGGGCTTTCTCTGTCGGAGTGCCGACCCTCTGGAATGGTCTGCCCACTGAGCTCAGGATGGCCCCCGACCTCCTCTCCTTCCGCTGTGGCCTAAAGATGTGGCTGTTCCAGCAATAATCGTGAAGTTGTACAATTTTATAATTTTAATATGGTTTTAATGGGGGTTTTAAATTTTATTTTATTTCCACACTGTGATTTGTATTGATGATTGTTCCTATGTAAGCCGCCCTGAGTCCTTCAGAAGAATGGTGGCATATAAATCACAATAATAAATAAATAAATAAATAAACCTCTTTGGCTGAAGAGGTTGTAGAAAAAATGCTTTAAAAAAAGTCTCTGATGATTGTGCGGCTCAGCTGGGCATTGGGGGGTGGGGCAGGGATCTTTGTTACCGGTTCTCCGGACCACCCACCGCCATTGCTACCAGATCGGGCAATCCGGTCCAAACCGGGAGCATTTCACCCCTGGTCCTACTTCTTTAAAGTTTTATGTACCTAGTCATATCTTCCCAAAGTATTATTCAGAGTGAACATTCCAAGTTCCTTCAGCCTTTCCTCATAGGGCACATCTTCAAGTTCCTGCCTATATCCCATGTTAGGGGTGATATCTAAATTAAGTATCAACTGATTCCAATCACACTCATTTGTGTTCTTGTTTGCGTAAGGGGGAAAGATGGCTGGATATATTGTGCTCACTAAATTGACTTAGAATCCCTGTCCCTTCTGCAGTATAAAAACTGGCTAATTCCTGGTATGGTGATCTACTGAAAAAGAATCTTGGTCTTTAATGGTGATGAAGTTTAAATGGGGGTTTTATGTACCACTTTTTAGTTCCAATGCTAAATATGCTCTGGAACTTCTAGCTGATTGCAAAAGGTGCACTTCCAAATGGACAGCTCCAAGTGCTACTGATAAAAAAGCACACATGCAGCTATTTTTTTTTTCCTTAGCAGATTCTTTGCTGAAAGAAAAAGAAGGAAAAAGTGAAAGGTTACAAGTGGAAGGCAACAACCTTTGTCTCGTAGATTCTGGAGATGTGGCAGGTCAATTTCCAAGAACAGCTTCATCTGAAAGTGCCAAAAACATGATTTTCATCTAAAAAAATTGCTTCCTCGAAATATTAAATACTCTGGTGTTGTATCTATTAAATATTAAATTTGTTCTACGTGCAGTGATAATTCCAGGGGTAAATATTGTATTTATAATATTTGATTAACGTTTTTTAATTTGCAAATTTACAAGCAGAGCAAATAGGAAGAATTCCAAAAGATATTCTTGACCTTCCAACTTCAACTCTTTTTACCATTTTTTTAAAAAAAATGTAATTCTTATTAAAATGCATCTTTACAAAGTGAAAAGATAGACATAAATAATATAAAAGAAATGCAAAGAAAAAAGGGCTGAAAACAATAGAAAATGAGAAAAAAGCGAGGAAAACAAACATACTTAAAGAAGCAATTTCCAATCTTTGCAGCAATTATAAATATTTCTACCCTTCTCTTCTCCCCATATTCAGTCCCTGTTAACAAATCACCAGTTCACTTTTATTCATTTTCAGCAAAAAATCCATAAAGTTGGGGTGGGTAGGTGTTAATTGTGAATTTTGTTATAGCTTTTAAATGTTGTACACTATTTGGAGCAGGAGTGAAATGTAAAATGTGTTACTACCGGTTCTATGGGCGTTCCTTGGTGTGGGGGGTAATGTGACTGGGTGAGCATGGCCAACTTTTTGGATTTTTTTAAAAACTTTTTAAAGCATTTTTTCTAATGCTTTGAAAAGCCTCTGGCAATCAGGCAACTCAGCTGGGATCGTCAGAGAGGTTTTTTAAAAAATGCCTCTCTGCCGATCAGGCAACTCAGCTGGGATCATCAGAGACTTTTCAAAGCATTTTTTTACCACCTCTTAGACCAAGAGGTTGCAGAAAAAAATGCTTTAAAAAGCCTCTGAGGATCCCAGCTGAACCGCACAATCATCAGAGGCTTTTTTTTTTACTTTTAAAAGCATTTTTTCGTCAGAAGAGGTTGTAGAAAAAATGCTTTTAAAAGTAAAAAAAAAAAGCCTCTGATGATCATGCGGCTCAACTGGGCATGGGGGGCGGGCAGGGATTTTTGCTACCGGTTCTCCAAACCACCTGCCGCCATCGCTTCCGGATCGGGCGATCCGGTCCGAACTGGAAGCATTTCACTCCTGGTTTGGAGTAACTATGTAAGTGACTAAATAAATTTGTTAGATAGATAGATAGATAGATAGATAGATAGATAGATAGATAGATAGATAGATAGATAGATAAATAGTATCAAGTCTTTAGTTCTTTATCTTTATTATTATTTGTATTCCATCTTTTAAATTTTTTTAACTACCTTTTTACCACTAGTGGCATTATATTCTAAACTTTAAACTGATTCAGACCATTTCTTACACCATACAATAGGTCTTAAATTACAAAAGCTAGATAAGAATTCTTATTTGTCAAAAGGATTACCCTGCTATCAGCTTCAATTATTAAATATATTGAATGAATCATCACACATTATCAGCATTAGATTAATTAATTACGTCCCCCTTACTGCATTGATAACATCATGTCTTATTAATTTAATATTAAGGAATCGTTTACTGTTTAACATTTTAAAGCAGTACAGAAATGACCTTTGAGAAAATACCCAGCAATTATTTATTATAAAATATGAGTTTAGTTTAGGAAAACAAGAAAGTTTGAAGAAAAAACTTAGGTTTCAAAGTGCTAAACATAAAGCTGAATCTCTTCATGAATTGTGGCATAATTGTTTGAGATAACAGTTTGAATGTCTTTTGGTGATCTTTCCAGAAATGCAACATCCTGGAAGGGCTGGGTAACCAAAATTTTCAGAGGGCACAAATCTCCAAGGGAGAGAATGGACAAGGCAGGCCACTAGAATATAAACAGAGAGTACTAGCACTAATGATGTTACCTAAGTAGCTTGGGTAGTGAAATGTGTGCAAGAAAACAATCAATCTCAGAGAGCATGAAGAAATCCTCTCAAAGACCAAAATGCTTGGTACATTGTAATTTGGAAAAAAAGAGAAGTAAGGAAGAAGTGAAGAAGTTCTATAAAGTGTTTCATAGTATGGATTAAAGTCAATAGGGAGATGTTCTTGTCCCTCTCCCAAAATAAGAACTAGAACAAGTGGTCAATGAAAACAACTGAAAGGAGATTTAGAATGGACAAAAACAAGCACTTCTTCATATAGCACCCAATTAAACTCATTACTGCAAGACGTGGAAGCAGCCATCAATCTGATCTGACCCTGAAAGCGGGCTGGCTGGGTTGGTGGACTCCAGAAGACAGGACTTTGCTGTGAAATTAACTAAGAGATTTGGTTATGCTTGAGTTGCAGGCCATAGACTGATAAAAACTTGGAATCTTCTGCTTATGGCCACCTTTCAGACATCTGGCTGACCATTGTGAGAAATAAAATGTTGGACTGAGTAAAATAGACCTGATCCAGCAGAACTATTCTGATTAAGTTGAAATTGTTCTCTAGTTTTGAATATTGCATCTCCTAATGCCAATTTAGGGGATATCAATGATTCTGTATACACATGACTCTATTTGACCTTTGCAGAAGGCAATAAGGTTTTGTAAGCAAAGGGTTCCTCTATCTTTACAGTTTATTGTGGCTGGATATTAGTTGATTAATTGTTTTGTTGAATACCCATATTTATAATCCCGTTAGGCCTTCACATATAACCCCATAAATCATGTTGTTTAGATTCATACAATGCAATAAACCCAAGTTATACTACATTTTGGCTTAGTGCTATGTCCAAATCAAGCTACAGTGATGATGATGATATTAAAATGGTATTAGTACCACTTTATAAAACTTTAGTGAGGCCACACTTGGACTACGGCATCCAGTTTTGGTCACAATATAAAAAAGATGTTGAGATTCTGGAAAAGTGCAGAGAAGGGCGACAAAGATGATTAGGAGACTGGAACAGAGGTGGGTTTCAGCAGGTTCTGACCATTTCTGGAGAACCAATAGCAGAAATTTTGAGTAGTTCAGAGAACCGGTAGTAAAAATTCTGACTGGCCCTGCTTCATCTATTTTCTGCCTCCCGAGTCCAGCTGATCGGGAGGAAATGGGGATTTTGTAGTAACCTTCCCCTGGATTGGGGTGGGAATCGAGATTTTACAGTATCCTTCCTCTGCCACACCCAAGCTACGCCCACCAATCCATGCCATGCCCACCAATCCACGCCTACAGAACTGGTAGTAAAAAAAATTGAAACCCACCACTAAAACGTATGAAGAATGATTGCAGGAATTGGGTAGGTCTAGTGTAATGAAAAGAAGGACTAGAGGAGACATGATAGCAGTGCTTCAATATCTGAGGGGCTGCCACAGAGAAGAGGGGGTCAACCTATTTTTCAAAGCATCAGAAGGCAAGGCAAGGAACAATGAATGGAAAAACAAGGAGAGAAGCAATTTAAAACTAAGAAGAAATTTCCCAACAGTGAGAACAATTAACCAGCAGAATGGCTTGCCTTTAGTAGTTCTGGGTGCTCCATCACTGGAGGCTTTTAAGAAGAGACTGGACAGCCATTTGTCTGAAATGGTATAAGGTCTCCTGTTCGAGCAGGATTTGGATTAGAAGACCTCCAAGGTCCCTTCCAACTCTGTTATTCTGTATTATCTGTTATTCTGTGTTCAGTAATTCTATTGCTTTAACTCAATGATTAAAATAAAACACATCCTTTTTTTGTATTCTGAAAAGAATACAGAACAGAATACAGGGCAAGGTGCCACAACCAGGACTCAGATCATCCCTGCTACCTACCCTAACTGCCAATTCTCCACTCTGGCTTAAATCTGTATTGTGTTCGGATCACCAGATAGCGAACAGAATGTTGCTTTTTACTCCTGGAAAGGGACAAGTTTCATTTTAATCTTTCTTTCTTTCTTTCTTTCTTTCTTTCTTTCTTTCTTTCTTTCTTTCTTTCTTTCATTTTTATTTTATTTGGCTTACATGCCGCCCTATCTCCAATACACTCAGGGCAGCTCACAATAATAAAATTCGCAAAGCCATAATACAAAGTTAAAATCTGATTAGACCCACTAAAATTTAAAACCCTTTTGAATTTAAAGTTTAATTCTCTTGTTGCATCAAGAAAGATTTCTTGGCCTCTAACACTTTTTGAGGCTGGGGAAGGGGAAGGGGTAGATTACCTGGAATACTGCAACCAATTTTGGTCACCACACTACAAAAAAGATGTTGAGACTTTGGAAAAAGTTCAGAGAAGAGCAACTAAGATGATCAAAGGCCTGGAGACTAAAACATACAAAGAACGGGTGCAGGATTTGGGTTTGGCTAGTCTAGAGAAAAGAATTACCAGATGGCAGGACAAGAAACAACTTTGGAAAGTAATCGAAGAGAAAAGCAACCTGGAATTAAGGAGAAACTTCCTAACAGCGAGGACAATTAACCAGTAGGACAGCTTGCCTTCAGAAATCATGGAAACTTCAATACTGGAGGTTTTCAAGAAGAGACTTGTTTGAAATAGTATAGTCTGTCCTGCTTGAGGAAGGAGGTGGACTAGAAGACCTCCGAAGTCCCTTCCCAGCTCTATTCAGATTGATTGATTGATTGATTGATAAGGCAAATATTCCTCATCAGGATATCTTATCACCAACCTCACCCCCCCCCCCCCAACTTGAGTTCGCACAAGCAGAAGCGCCGCTGCTACAACCTCTATTCCCCTCCACCCCGATCACGTGTAGCGGGCGGAGCTGTGCCTTCGCTATTTATCATAAGCGGAAGCTCGGCGGTCTGGCCGCTTTTCTTGGATGAGCAGCTGCAGGCGCCGTTTCTGCCCTAGTACGCTGGCTACGTTGTGATTCATGGAGCAGGGAAGCAGCTTGGAAAAAGAGCCTTTGTTGCCGCCACCGCTGCCAGAGGCTGCCAAGCGTCACCGGCTCTACACGGGCAGGGGCAGCGGAGACCTGGAGGATGATGGACACTGCTGCGTGTCCGCGGCCTCCTCGCCTCGTTCTGGCGGGCCTGGTGAGACCCGGGACATTTGGGAGTGCCTGTTGGGCTGTTTCTCGGTATTGGGAGGAACTGGACGCCGCAGGGCGAGGAAGGCTGGCGATGGAAAACACAAACCCCTTCGCCTCTCTCCCAAGCCTGGGCTTGATCAGAATGAGAGCTCCCGGCTCGGGGCTTTCGGTTGAGTTTAGGAACCGATTCTTAAAATCGTAGGTGGAATATCGGATGCCAGGTTCCAGGTTAAGTAGGGGGACTGGGATTGTTGGCCCATGGGGAAAAAAAAATGGGCTTGGCTTTGCAGACCCACTGCGAAGTAAGTTTGGATCAGTCTCCCAGGTGTATGATTAGGAGTGCTGAGAGCTTTACTTTCTCTGTTGGTCCTGGAGTGGATCACAGAGATCCAGTTTAGAGGTTGCAGTGAAACAGTTAGAAACAATATGTGCCTTAGAACAGAGTCCCAGGTTCACCTGATGCCTGGAGCCAGTAGGTGATATGTTCTGAATTTATTTAGCCCGTGGGATGAACCCAGCCATTGGGCATTTGTGTGGGTGCAACTGCTTGGGATCAGATAGACTGTTGGCTATAAAGGTGGACCCAAGGAACAGGGCACTTTCACATGATGCAGTGAAACAGCAGCTTCGGGCACATGGAGTGATGTTATGCAGTAGATCACAATGTTTCTCAACCTTCAGGGGAATTTTGGGAGTTCACATATTTTGAAGATGCCAAGGTTGAGAACCGTTGCCCTGGATGCTTTAGACCTGCTGTGACATGAGATTAAAACCTGGTTCCTTCAATCATATCCTTTATTTCTCTCTAATTGAGTTGTTTTTATGAACAGAACACACACAAGAGGGGAGGCGTCAGCTAAGATCTATTTTGGTGGGGAAAGGCAGGGATCCTCAAAATGTTTAGTACTACAAAATAGTATTTCTGTTTGTAGAAATGGAGGTGGAGGGGAGGAATTGCCAGAAGTGGAACTCAAGTCTGAAAATGTGCAGTGGTCTCATAGGACTGATTCATTGGTTGGGAGGCAATAGAGTACAAGAGGAATAGATTATGCTAGAGGAGAATGGAGATTGTAGCCACCTGAAACTGTGAACAGGAGCATTTCACACTGCAGTCTGCTTCTTCAGATTATACTCATTACATCCTGTGAGATATTCCATGGCTTTCATCCTTGCAGAGCCAATATTGTAAACTAAGAGCAGGATAAGAAAACTTCACTGTCAGATCCCATTTTTACAGAAAACCTCAGAAAAGTTATTTAAGAGAGGCTGTACTGTAAGGTTAGGCTGAATCCCCTGACGTATTCTCACCTATCTAGTTTAGAGTTTTTTTGTCTTTCTACAAAGGTCTTCTGTCAGCCCAAACCTGTGAAAAATAGGAAGTTTTGGATCTTCTTGTCCAAAGTCAGTTGCCTGTTGGGAAACAGAAGGAATATATAGCTATGTAATTATGTGATCTTTCACATAGGGAATATTTTTATTAAACCAATGAAGACAAATCTTTATGTATAGAAAAGGAGCTTTCTGCATTGGGAAAAGAGAAATAGAGGAAAATAAGAGAAGGCAACAGTCTCACACAGAATTCCAAATAAAATTAAGATGCGATAATTTGCTTAGCAAAACTAGTTACACATTTCTTCCTTGAATACATGCTTAGGTTTCAATCCATGTCCAGAGTTCATAATAGAAACAGCAGTGGGAGAAAGATAATCTGACACTCCTGCCTGAGCCTTTCTTTCCTTTCCCCACTCAATTTTAGAGATCCTAAAGGATAATTGAAAGCCAGCCTGTTTGGAAGAGACTTTTAAATGCTGCATCTTTGAGATCCTAGGACACAATAGCAAATCAGAAATTGCTAGTGGCTAAATCCCCTTCCTAAGGATGCCTGATGGACTGATAAAGACACAGTCCACTTTTCATCATTTGTATTCTTAACATAAATATAAATATAATATAAATATAATATAAATTATGTTAATATAAATATACAAAAGTATGAAGGCTATTGCTTAACGCATTGTAAGCCGCCCTGAGTCTCCGGAGAAGGGCGGCATATAAATCAAATTAAAAATAAAAATAAAAAAAATAAAATAAATGAGAGGACTTGAAAGTCTATTTGGGAAACAAATTCAGCACGATCAATTTTGCAGATGTGTTAGGAAGCACTTTTAAGTCATACTGAAAAATAAGAGTATTGTCAAAACTAAAAATACATATGCAGTGATACTGATTTTGATACTGATACTGATTCTGATTCCCTCAAGTTTGAGAAATCATCTTTATCAGTAGTAGCGATAAGGAAAATATTCATAGCACCTTGTGTAAAGATTCTTCCCTTTATTTCTTAATACAGGTAGTCCTGAATTTACAGTGACAATTGTACCCAAAATTTCTGTTATTCAGTGAGACTTGTTAATTTTGCCCCATTTTATGACCTTTCTTGCCACAGTTGTTAAGTAGATCACTGCAGTTGCTAAATTAGTAACCCAGTTGTTACATGAGTCTGGCTTTCCCATTGATTTTGCTTTATCAGAAGACTGCAAAATCACATGAACTTGGGGCAGTGGAGCTATCATAAATATGAACCAGCTGCCAAACTTCTGAATTTTGATCACATGATCATGGGGATGCTGCAAAGATTGTAACTCTGAAAAACAACCTTAAATCATATTTTTCAGCGCCGTTGTAACTTTGAACAGTCACTAAATGAACTATTGTACTTTCAGAGGCTAAATTTTAGTGCATCTGTACATTTGTTCTCTTTTTCCCAATGTGATGTTCTTCAGCTGTGTTGAATTACAGATTCCATTCTCTTCATCCCTCACTCTAACTTAGACGTTTGTATGTTTCTAATTCCAAAACAGCAATCAAAGAAAATTGTTCTTACGTGTTATGTTCTGTAAGACTCAAATTGAGAATAAACTTGACTGTTCGAAGTGAAATAATTGCCTTCTTTCTAAATACTCTTGGAGACTGGGATATCATAGTAATCAATTGGGAAGTCATGTACAAGGGTAGTGTTACTAGCCATACGTTGTTGAGAAAGTAATCCTTATCTAAGACTCAAGATCACATTATATTTTAATTGATGTTATTATTTAATTGATGGTGGAATCAGTTGCTGTAACTGCAATCTATAAATCTCATGCAGTCTTTGGTGACAGTTTTATAATTATTGAAACTGATAAAGTCTTGTCCTTTTGTAGCACTGTTATAAACAACAGTTCACTTCAGAATTTTTGTGTCAGATCTTTCTAATTAAGATAATTTGTTAATAAACCTTCAGATTGCTGAAAATTGGTCTTTCATTTTCATGCTGTGAGCGTTACTTTGCCTATAATATTTCTGAAAATCTACTCCAAAGTCTTCCATTATCCACTAACTGACCATATAACAATTGTTTTTAACATATATTTGGAAACATGTATAGTAACAGCAAGGATGTGCATCATGGTTTCAGAGTTATGTAGCCTTTGCACGATGCAACAATACATAGCTTGACTTTGTGATAGAGCACAGAATTGTTCAATGGTAAGGCTGTAGGCTTGCTTCAGACTGATTGGCTGATGCCTGTAGCATTTCTTCTTAGAACAATTTTATACTTAAAATATTACTTTAAAATATTAATTGAGTAGTGAGTGAGTGGATAAAATTCTTTACAGAAACGTGGAACATTACTATGAGAAACATGATGCAAAATGAAGTTCCTAGATTAGAGAAGTAGGATAAAAATAAAATAACAAATTATAAATGACAGATGTAAAATTATTCACTTAATAGAGTAATATACTTATGAATAGAATCAGAATACCTGGATTGTTCACAGTGTATGAAGGATTTTGGAATGGTAGTTGAGTGCAAAATGATTACAAGTTAGCTAGGTGATGTGGCTATTCAAAACTTCAAAAGACAAATTTAGCTTTTAACTGCTAAACTGCTAGAAATAGTTTTCAAACCAAATTGGTTTGTAATGGCTGGATCCACTCCCTTTTAAGGATTCAAAGAAGGTGGATCAGGTTCAGGAAGGCAATGAGGCTAATTTGGAGACATTAAATCCTGAGAAGAGATTGAAAGAATGGGCAATACAGGTAGTCCTTGATTTACAACAGTTTATTTAGTGACCATTCAAAGTTACAACGGCATTGAAAAAAGTGACTTATGAGCATTTTTAATCTGCTGCAGCATTCCCATTGTCACGTGACCAAAACTGATATGTTTGGCAAATGACTCATATTTATGACGGTTGCAATATGCTGGGGTCATGTGATCACCTTTTGTGACCTCCTGAGAAGCAGAGTCAATGGATAAGCCAGATTCACTTAACAACCGTGTTACGAAATGGCAGCGATTCACTTAACTGTGGCGAGAAAGGTCTTAAAATGAGGAAAAACTCACTTAACAACTGTCTCGCTTAAGCAACAGAAATTTTGGGTTCAATTGCGGTTGTAAGTCGAGAATTACCTGTATTTAGTTTTGAGAAGAGAAGACTGAATGGCATATGACAACACCCTTCCAGCATTGAAGTAGGTCATCAAAGACAGAATACAGGATTTATGTTTCAGGAAATCAAATTCCAACTGAACAGTCAAAAAGTTTTCCTAAGAGAACATTTTGATAGTTGGAAGCAGTTACTGTATGGAAAAAGATGTTGGCCTCCCAATTGAATTATTCAGTTAAGGATAGGCCAGCTTAGCATGGAGTAAAGTCTCTCATGATTTTACAAGATGGAACAAGACTAAGCCACTTTTTCCTTTCCTGGTTTACGTACCTGTCAATTCCCTTGTAAACTGGAACCAATTAAAGCTTTCCACACAGTTAGGCAGAGAGCTTTTTTGTATATTATTACATCTGTTGTTTACCCCTTGTTGAGAATGGAATTTATTTTTCAGAGAGGACAAGGAGACATGAGGTGGTTCCCTACCTGTCATTTTTTCCCTACAATTTGATAAATAAAAGGCCTGTCTACCAACTTTCTTTCCCTTTAGATGCATCCTGCCTCTAGGACTTGGAGTAAATTTTTAGGAATATATTTATGAATTATATTAACATTATAGTGAGACAAGACTTCAGCTGTGTCTCTAGATGTCTTATTCTCAGCATTCCATAAGAGGTATTTCCTGGAATTGTTTGTAACAGTTTGAAATGGTCTTACTTAATACTTCAACTATTGTGGTCCGCCAGCAGCCTGCGGAGCCGGACAGTGAGGAGGCTGGGGAGGAACATGGGCCAGTCCTGGAGTCTGGGGAAGGCTCGGATGAGGACTCTGCGTCGGAGGCAGAGATGGGGCCAGGGCCATCTGGGAGTTATTTGCGGACTCTGGAGCCTCCAGAGTTGGACATCAGAGAGGCAGAGGAACCGGGAGAGCCTGTTCCTAGTGCGTGCATGCGCAGGGCTGCCAGAAGGCAAGAACAGTTAAAACAAAAAGGACAACTCGGGAGTAAGGCTTGGAGATGATTGGCTCCTCCAATAAGACATAAAGGAAGAGCAAAGGCATGTGGACCTTTGCAGAAAGCAACGTTGTGGATGGTGTCGGTTTGTACTTTGAAGCTCCGTTTTTGATTCTGTGTTTCCATGTGGCCTTGCGAAGATAATTGCCAATTAGGTCTTTGGCAGCGTGTCAAAGAAGATAAAGGTGGGTGTTTACCAGCCTTATCTGAGGGACTGTGACAGACTTCTGTTGGACTATTTATAAACTCTTGGTGATTCAGCACGTGTTGTGATGAAAAGAATTCATAGCCGTTAAAATTTAAAAAAAGGACTAATTGTGTGCTTTTTACTATATCAGGGAGCCTAGGTCAGAATATCAGCAGAATGATGTTTCTGGTCTCTTGGGGTGATTTCCTACTGATTTACCAATTTTTGTTCGTTGCTCTTCTCTTCTACTTATCCTAGCTATGTGGCTACCAATAAACACGTATGTGTTGTGGTTGGATATACTGAAGTACAGAGAATAAAGGGACAGGGTGAAGTAACATGTAATTAGTAGCTTCTGTTACAAATGATGCTTTTATTTCCTTTGATCTTGTAGAAGAGGTCAGCAGTAAAACATCTGATAATACTTTCCTGCCAAGGTGGTTTTGAAACCATCTCAAAGTATATGCCTAAGAAGTTTTCCTAAGGCAGGGGTGTCAAACTCAAGGCCTGGGAGCTGGAACTGGCCCTCAGGGCCGCCCTGGAAACAGCAAAGGACTGGCCCACGGTGCCTCTGCTAGTGAAAACAGAGATCGAAAGGGCCACGTGTGGCTCTCCCGAGGTCCGTTTTCACTGACAAAGGGTTGCAGGAGGCCGTCACAGCTGAAAATGGAGCTTAGGAGGCCCGTGTGCAGTCACTGTTGTCCCTGACACGAGTGACGTCAACTTGGTCATGCCCATCCTGCCCACACCCACCTCGGCCCCCCAAGGTCAAACCCAACCCTGATGCGGATATTTTTAAGTGATCCCAAATGATCCCAAGTATTTTTCTTCTTGCTAAGTCAAGTCTGCTCTTGTCTTACCCTTCCCCCCACCCCTTTGGGCTGGGCAGAGTTTGCTCTCAGGATATTACTTAACTATTAATTCCTTTGTTGGTCCAATTGTTTGTTTTTTTTTTGAAACAAAAGGTTTCCCAAACATTCAAGTAATTTACAAAGCAAAATTCATATTCAAACACAATACTTCAGTTGCATAATAACATCAGCAAATCTATCCAGAAAAAGTAAACTAAATCATTTGTTGCCATTAAACTTATTGGGAATATCTAAATGTTGAATTTTGTGGTTGGTGCTAAATCTGCTGAAGAAGATTACTTTAGTAAGTAATCTTAGTATGCAGTACTTCAGAAAAAGCTCTAACCTCCCTGTGTTGAAGCTGTTTTCTAGAAGGACTGGACTAAAATTCCTCCAAGCCGATGTGAAAGACTGACCAGCAGTTATAGGACACATTTAATTGCACTTATTGCTCCCAAAGGTGGGGGAGCACACCATGAAACTTAATTTTCACATACTTTTTCTATTTACAGATCTATAGCTTTGGATCATTTCCCCCAGTAAATAAATGAACAAATACGTTTTTGATTCAGTAGGTTAAATGGGCTTTCTTTCACTTCTTTCACTAGTTTACGACTTGTGTGCATAACAAATCAAAGGTGCTACTTCTGTTTGAACAACATGGCTATTCCTTTTTTTAACAGATTAACAGAGTTGGAAGGGACCTTATAGGTCATCTAGTCCAACCCCCCCCGCTCAAGCAGGAGACCCGATACTATTTCGGACAAATGGCAGTCTAATCTTTTCTTGAAAGTCTCAAGCGATGAAGCTCCCACAACTTCTGAAGGAAACTGTTCCATTGGTTGATTGTTCTCCCTGTCAGAAAGTTCCTCCTTATTTCTAGGTTGAATCTCTCCTTGGTCAATTTCCATCCATTACTCCTTGTCTGGCCTTCAGGTGCTTTGGAAAATAGCTTGATCCCTTCCTCTCCAAATGTTGGAACTGTTGTGGCCCGCCAGCAGCCTGTGCGGATCGTGACCAATCCCGATGAGGAGGCTGGTGTGGGGTCGCGCCAGCAGCCTGCGGATAGCGAGGAGGCTGAAGAGGATGTGGTGCCAGAGGCAGAGACTCAGCCTGGGCCTTCAGAACCTCCAGAGGCTCCTTCAAGTGGAAAAAGCGAAGTGGAGGAGCCTCTCCTCAATGCTCGAGCATGCAGGGCTGCCAAAAGGCAGGAGTGGCTACTCAGAAGGAGGAGGTCTCCTCAAGAGTAATGTTTGAGGATAATTGGCCACGCCCTTAGCCTATTTAAGTCGCACGCAGTTAGTAATTTCTTGCTGGAAACAACGTGTAATTATTAAAGAGCATTTTTGAAGAGTGAGTGTCTTATTGTATCTTGTCTTCTGGGCTGGTTGCCAACCTTTGCCGGACTTTGTTTATTCTTGGTATGTTATAACTTTGATAAGGACCGTTGGTGTGTGTCACAATCCTTTGGAATCCAGAGCTGGGGCAGAACAGGAACACTGCTATCATGTCTCCCCTCGTCATTCCCTTCACTAGACTAGCCATGTCCAGTTCATGTAACCATTCTTCATATGTTTTAGTCTGCAGTCCCCTAATCATCCTGGTTGCTCTTCTCTGCACTTTTTTAAGATTCTCAACATCTTTTTATAGTGTGGTGACAAAAACTGGATGCAGTACTCTAGTAGGGTCTTACTAGGATTTTTACTAGGTTTTTAAACTGCCAGAAACTGCTGTTTTGCAGTCTCCTTGGGAGGAATGGCTGTTGGGGCTCTCGTGGGTGATCTCAAGACTTCTTCTTCTCTGGAGAGAAATTATGAAAGAGCAGATTTACTTGTTGCTCTTCATTCCTCTGTGATTATTGGCTCGTCTTGGCAGAGCCACCTTCAAGTTCGCCATTTCTTCCCTGCCCTTTGTCTACCTGCTCTTTTTAGTTTTAAAACGCTACCAAAAAGACTTAAGAATCCATTTGAAATAAGATTTTGGAACTATCAAGAATTCTTTCTGTGAGAAAGGGCTTTTGTTTTGATTTTTTTGAAATTATAAAGATTTTAGGGGTACTTGATGCTCTCTGAGCTTGGTTGTTTTCTTGCAGACATTTCATTATTCAAACTAGGCAACATCATCAGTGTTAGTAGGGAGTGGGTTTTACTCTCAGTTTATATTCTAGTCCAGGGGTCTGCAACCTTAAACGCTCAAAAGAGCCATTTGGACCCGTTTTCCACAGAAAAGAAAACACTGGGAGCCACAAAAACCCTTCCGGTGCCTGACTATTTCTTGAGCGTCCACAAAACTAGCATATGTAGTTGAATTAAATGTTTTCTTTTCTTTTGAAACTTTGCTTTTCTTGGATTTATCCATGGTTGGCCTACCAGGGGTTGAAAAGCTCAGTAAATCGTATGCTGGCGAATGTGACACATTGGCGGTTGTGACACATATTTTGAGCGACAGGGAGCCGCAGCAGAGGGATGAAAGAGCCACATGCAGCTCCAGAGCCGCAGGTTGCTGACTCCTGTTCTAGTCGCTTGCCCTGTTAGGGTTAGTTGGAGTGGTTTAGATGTTCTAAACCACTCCAACTGTTTACTGGGCTTGTTTGGCAGTTCCTTGATTAAAGTATTGTTTATTTGATTGTTGGTCTGATGTTAATCTTGGAGTTAATCTGTGCTCATCTAGGTGCTGATTGCTGGTGGTGAAGTCTTTTGATTTTTTCCTTTTCCTTTTTGGCTTGTTGATTTGCATAGTATATTGATGTCTATTGCTAACCTGACATGCTGATAAATAAATATATTTCTGCTCTATTCTTGTATAATGGGTTTGTTTGGGGAGAAGTATAAGTCTACTGCCTGATACGTTAAGAAACTCACAGCTTCCTGTGTGTATTTTAGTAATTCTTACCATATTTGTTAAAGAGTTTAATGTGATTGTAATATGTGTTAGAATTGGGAGCTGGCTTCAAGAGAGAGAGTGTATGTGTGTGTGCATGAAAGAGAAATGAAGTTTGCTTAAGACTGCAGAGGATAGCACTTAAAACTGAGGTAAGGTAAGGAATGTCTCTGACTTATACCTTGTAATTGGCCCTCCTCTCGCGACAGCTTGAGAAGTACATTGGAAAGATAAGATTTTTCTTATAATCTAGTTTTCAAAATATTGTTGATGTATATCATAAAAGGCTAATTTGTTAAGGTAACTTAAACGACAGCCAATTCCTTTGTCTTTTTCTTGATGTCAGTCAACAAAAAGGTGTGGAGTTTCTCTTCCTCATTTTTTAAATTGTTCCTTGAAATAGCTTTGAATCATTAAGGTATGTTAGCTAATATATTTGAACATTCCCAAATAAACAAAAGAATGCCATTCTGTAACCATTTTACAATCATTGTGTTTTTGAATCTTGCAGTCATTGATGACCCTGACCTCTACTTCAACCAAGCTGTAGTATTCATTGAAGATGCAATTCAGGTAAAAGTTTACCTGCCATATATATATTTTGGTCCTAGTGTACTGTTTTAAGTAAAGGACTGTTAGTAAAAGCTCCATTACTCTTCTTTCCTGCTGAAATGTTGATTTATACTTTGAACTTTATGATTAGATTTATCATCTATAACAGGGGTGTCAAATATGCGGCCCGTGGGCTGGATGCATTATGCGGTGGCTACGCCCACCCCGGTTTAGCGAAGGTGAAAAAAGTTGTGATGTGTCACGTGACAATGACATGTCATCGCGAGTTTGACACCCCAGATCTATAACATCAGATAATTCAGAACGTTTGTAAAAAAATATTATATGGAAGTTGTGTTTTTCCATCTTTGAACAATATGGGTACTCCTCGACTTATGACCTCAATTGGGAACAGACTTTCTGTTGCTAAGCAAGGCAGTTGTTAAATGAGTCACATTTGATTTTTCAACTTTATTCCAGGGGTGAAATGCTCCCGGTTCAGGCCAGATCTCCTGATCTGGTAGTGATGGTAGTGGGTGGTTTGGAGAACCGGTAGCAAAGATCCCTGTGCCCCCCCTCCCATGCCCAGCTGAGCCGCACGATCATCAGAGGCTTTTTTTTATTTTTAAAAGCATTTTTTCTACAACTTCTTCCGCTAAAAAATACTTTTAAAAGTAAAAAAAAAGCCTCTGATGATCGCGCGGCTCAGCTGAGATCTCAGAGGCTTTTCAAAGCATTTTTTTAACCACCTCTTCCACTGAAGAGGTTGCAGAAAAAAATGCTTTAAAAGTCTCTCTGACGATTCCAGCTGAGTTGCCTGATTGCCAGAGAGCCTTTTCAAAGCATTTTTTTGCATTTGCAGAAAAAATGCTTTGAAAAGTTAAAATCAAAAAAAAAAAGTTGACCACGCCCACCCAGTCACATTACCCCCCCCCCACCAAGCCACGCCCACAGAACAGATAGTAACAAATTTTACATTTCACCCCTGCTTTATTGTGGTTGTTAAGCAAATCATTGCAGTTTTTTAAATGAATCACATGGTTATTAAGTGACTTTGGTTTCTGGAGCTGACTGAGAAAGTCACAGATGGCAATCACATGACCTCAACACATGCTGGTTGATAAGTACCCGGATTTTGATCATGTAAATGTGAGAATGCTGCAACTGTCATAAATGTATGGACCAATAGTAAGACACTTTTTTCAGAGTTGTAATTTAGAACAGTCACAAAATGAATGGTTGTAAATCAAGGACTACCAGTAGTGATGGCACAGCAGTGGTCATGACATTGCTAGTAGCAGTGAGTCTCTTATTGAACGGGTTTCCAATCAGTCAGTAGGACTTTCTCTGCCTTCAGGGACTTTTCAAAAAATGATATGGGAAAGTTGTGGCAGAGGTGCCATTCAACTGGCAGAAAGCTCCTGTTTCATTACAAGATGGGTGGCAAATTTAATAAATAAATGAAACTCGCAGAAAATGTGGACTATGGTAAATATTCTGTAAACATGTAAAAAAAGCTGTATCAGAAATGAACTAGAACAGAACTGATACATAACTGTATGTTTCATGTTTACAGAATGCCTATTTTGGCCAAATTTGCCTAGTCATTAATAGATGTTTCTTCAATAGTGTTATTATTTACCTGTGAAACTTTAACTTCCATACTTGAAGAGCAAATTAAAAGTGATGCTTGAATCACCTCTATCTTTCACCTCTTTAGTATCGTTCTATAAATCATCGTGTGGACTCTAACTCCTTGTGGCTTTATCGGTGGTATTATTCAGAAGTTTGCCAATGGTGAGAATTCCCCCCTTTACCCCAGCTGTTCTGTTTCTTTGAGTAAATCAGCTGCTTTTTCTAAACCCATAAATCCTTACTGCTGCTTTCAATTTTCAGTGTTTTAGTTTTTTGCTAATTGCTTTTCCTTCAAGGGCCTTTAAAAAATATGAGCAGTTCCTGTAAGGGCACAGTTGAGCTGCAGGGTTTAGTGGTCTAGATAATAGGACAAGACAATAGATTTCCTGATGCTTTGCTGGCAGCCCTAGCTGGCATCTTCAGGTGATCTGTTGCCACAGACAGCTGAGCAAGGACTGGTTGAGCTCCTGTCTTTATAAAACTGGATGAGGCTTTTGCCTACTGAATTATATTTCACCATCAAACAATGTTTTAGAAAACACATATTCTTTTATCACTTTATGACATGAAACATTTTGGAAAAAGAACTTTTGGGCTTTTTTCCCCTCTTTAATTGCCACATGTGTATTTTCTTTCTTTAAGGATTTTGATTTTCACCATTACACTAATCCTGGCTCTTGCTTTCGTTGAAACACCTTCTTCGCTTACTGTCACATCAGATGTTCGGTATCGCTCCGAAGCTTGGAAACCTCCTTGTGGCCTGACTGAAAGCATTGAACTGCTTTGCTTCCTTGTCTTTATAGTAGACGTCTCTGTAAAGGTTAGTGAGCTCTGAGATACATATCGTATCACGTTTTGGATAACTTTGCCTGATTTTCAAGCTTTTTAAGAGAAAGTTGACAAGAAGATAGCAAATGCGCAGTTTCAAAGCTTGCTGGAGAAGGCTTTGAATGCTACTCAGACAACATTGATTGAACTTGTAGATGTCTTTGGAGAGCCCTTCTGGGTTCTCTCAGCACATGGGTTCCATATCCTTCTGAGCCAGGCTTGGAGGAAAGGAGTGGGGAACAATGTTTTTCGTTGTTCAGTGTTCTTCTTTCAACACTGGTTCCACTCAGTATTATTGAAGAAGGAGAAAGATGTAGCCCCAGGTCCTTTCTCTGTGAAGTGTTTTTCTCCTCACCCATTCTACAAGGAACCACTAGGTAGCATATGAGGATGATTTATAATTATGAGGATGATTTATAATTATGAGGATGATTTATAATTATGCATAAAATGTAGTTATATATGTCAACCTCTGGCTGATAAACAATGCTTTCAGTGTGCTTCCTCAGTTTCTGGAGGCTGTGAGAATCTGGATGGGAAAGTCTGTGACTCAACTCTGGCAGGGTGGAATGGGTTTGGGGCCTCCTGGATCTGGAAATTTTCCACCTTTAACTTTTGATGGTATTCCTTTGGCTGGAATTGGTATGCAATTTAGGAACCTCCAGGACCTCTAGTTCCTGTTGAAAGAACAGATGGCAGCTGTGGTTGTACGCCTTTGTACAAATCCATTTTGTATGCCAAATGTGCCTGTTCTTGAACCAGAAGTCTTTGCTTACAGTATTTCAGGCCTTAGTCACTTCCTGGTTTAGCTGCTGCAATGCGTTCTACATGGCTGCTCTTGAAGAACACCCAGAAACTTCATGGTTCAGAATGCAGTAGGGTACACTGTTTAGAGTGGGGGGGCACCGTTTTACGGTGGTTCTCCTCCTACCTCTCCGACCAGTCGCAATCTGTGTTGACAGGGGGGCAGCGGTCGACCCCGAGGCGCCTAGTGTGTGGGGTGCCACAAGGGTCGGTCCTCTCGCCCCTTCTGTTCAACATTTATGTAAAGCCGCTGGGTGAGATCATCCGTGGTTTTGGGGTGGAATTCCATCAGTACGCTGATGACACTTAGCTGTACATCTCCACCCCAGACCACCCCAACGATGCCGTGGAAGTGATGTCCCAGTGCCTTGAAGCTGTGCGGGTCTGGATGGGGAGAAACAGGCTTCGACTCAACCCCTCCAAGACCGAGTGGCTGTGGCTGCCGGTGTCCCAATATAGCCAACTGACTCCATCGTTGGTTATTGGGGGTGAATCATTGGCCCCCACGGAAAGGGTGCGCAACTTGGGCGTCCTCCTGGACCCACGGCTGTCTTTAGAGGATCATATGACAGCTGTGGCCAGGGGGGCTTTTTATCAGGTTCGCCTGATATGCCAGTTGCGGCCCTTTCTAGATCGGGACTCCCTACGCACAGTCACTCAGGCGCTCGTTACGTCTCACTTGGACTACTGCAATGCTCTCTACATGGGGCTCCCCTTGGGATGCACCTGGAGGCTCCAGCTGGTGCAGAATGCGGCCGCGCGGGGGATTATGGGAGCGACGGGGCGCTCCCACGTGACACCTCTCCTGCGTGAGCTGCATTGGTTGCCGGTTGACTTCCGGGTGCGTTTCAAGGTGTTGGTAATCACCTTTAAAGCGCTCCATGGCTTAGGACCAGGGTACTTACGGGACCGCCTTCTGCCACCAATTGCCTCCCACCGGCCGGTTGGCTCCCACAGAGAGGGCCTCCTCAGGGTGCCGTCAGCCAGACAATGCCGGCTGGCGACCCCCAGGGGGAGAGCGTTCTCTGTGGTAGCCCCCACCCTCTGGAACGATCTTCCTCCAGAACTGAGAACAATTGCTGACCTCCGGACTTTTCGTCGGGCTCTGAAGACTCATCTCTTTCAACTTGCCGGACTTGCCTGATCCCTTCTATTTTTAAATTTTTTAGAGTTTTACTTGGTTTTATACTCTCAGCCTAATTTATATTGGTTTTAGTATGTTTTTAACTTTTTTGTATTGGTTTTTAATTGGCTGTTCACTGCCCTGAGTCCGGTAGGAGAAGGGCGGTATAGAAATCTAATAAATAAATAAATAAATAAATAGAGTGCACTGAAGTTTGCTAGGTTTGCGCTGTTGTTACACAAGGTGCACTGCTTCTAATATGCTTCTGGGCACAATTCAAGGTGCTGGTTATCATTTTTAAGCCCTGCCTGGCACAGGGTCAGGTTACTTGCAGAGCTGCCTCTCCCCAAGGTTTTCTATCTGTCTCATCAGATTTGACAGAATGGGCATAATCTGGGTCCTCTCTATTAAACTATGTCATCTGATCAGACCTAGGAGATGCAACTTCTCAGTCATAGCACCTGCCCTATGGAACAGCATACATTCCCCCCTGACACTTGGAAAGGCCCAATCTTTTTGGCCTATAGAAGGCTGTGAAGATCTGATTCTTCCCCATGTATTGGGCCAGGATCTTAGTTGAATCCATTTTAGGTGCAGCTGTATTGGCAGTTTATTATAATGTCTGAATTATCCAGGGGTATATATTTAACAAAGGTGATTATATTCATTATTTAGAAAAGCGAAATACGCCATATATCTTTAATGTATTTGCATTATAGTCCTTTGCAAAATATTTAATGTAGGCTGATGCTGAAAGATGGATGTATCACAAATTGCAGTGTCTCTTTGGTACTTTCTGTGGGTTGTTACAGCTGAGTAAACAATGACTGTTTCCAGAAACAACCCACTCACCCATAATTACCTTTCTTCTGAAATACAAAAAAAGTAGCATAGGAGGATAAATTTGCTCCTTTTGTTTCTCTCGAACTTTTTGGTAGCTATAAGGATGATTATGATACAGGTATCCTCTTTGTTCTATGCAACTTACCAGTGTGGTTTCGAAGATATTATTTCAATCATTGCAAATTAATTCTCCCAGATGCGATGGGTTATTTGTTTTAAAACGTAAATTAGCAGCCTGTAGGCTATGTTGATTGAGAGTTGTAATCTTAAAAGAAGCCAAGTTTGGAAAAGGTTACACTAGGTTTATTAAATTATGCTTTATTAAATTTCTATACCGCCCTTCTCCCGAAGTACTCAGGGCGGTGTACAGCCATCATAAAACAATGTAAAAATACAAAATTTAAAACAATTTAAAAACAGATTAAATATTTCGGCCTTTAAATTAAAACCCACAAATTTAAAACACCCCATTCCAATTTCTTGTTAAGCCAGTGCTGTTGAAATAGCAGGGTCTTAAGGGCATGGTGAAAAGTACGCAGGTCGGGAATCATACGTATCCCAGGGGGTAGTTCATTCCAGAGGGCGGGTGCCCCCACAGAGAAAGCTCTCCCCCTGGGGGGGGGGTCACTAAAATCTCTGTGCCTGTTTGCAGCTCCAAAAATGAAATCTCAGGAAATTTTGATTTTTGAAAGTTTAAATTAGAGGCATATTATCCGAGAACTCTGAGCCATTTATGAGTTCCAAACCCTGGATTTAATTCCCAGAGCTGCTCTGAAAGATGCTGCAAAAGTGTAACCTTTCTTGTAAGGGAAAGATACAAGGTTAAATGTTTAGAAAGAAACCATAACAATTGCAATTAATTTAAATGCGATCTTTACACTTACATTAAATGTAGGCTTTGTCTCATCTTTTTGGATAGCCTGTGGCATGTTGCTCAGAAGCCAAGGATAATGCTTGGTGGGAATGTAGATGTGATGCTCGTGCTCATAAATGTATACCAAAGATCAAAATATTTTGTCTTTACTTTACTTTACTTTATTTTGTCTTTAGGGTCTGGGATTGGGAACATAGACCCCAAAGCTACCACGCGATCAGAACTTCCATTTTCTTAATAGCTGGTTCTATGATAAGAAAATTATATGGATCCTTTTGCTTATGAACAGTAACCTAACTGATATTCAAATATGTTGATTCACCAGAGCTATTTAATTGGATGGGAAGAATTTCGGAAAACCAAGTGGTTAATGGCCTACATCCTGGTCCTGCTCACCTCCCTTATAGACTGGAGCATTTCGCTGAGTTCTTCCTGTCATGAAGTAAGGCATGTGGATACTTGGATGAATGTCAAGAAGGCAGGGAATCTATGGATTAAGAGATGGCCCAGGATCATTGTGCTATGGGATTGGGACAAAAAAAAAAACACCCACTTATGCTGCTTGGTTGTATACCTGCTATCATCAGTGTGTATTCTGTGTTTAAATATGGAAAACGTAGAACTAGCATGACCTTGGTCTGGATTCTGTAATAAAATAAATATGTATGAGGACAATTGCAATGGCAGTAGTACATAATATGATCCTTTTAATTTTGTGCTTCCCCTAAAAAGCTCAGAATGATATATGAGATTGTACCTTCTACAATTATTTTATCCTCCTAATGCCGCTGCAAGGTAAATTTAAGATTTGTTACTGATGACTGCCCAAGGTCACCCAATGAAGTACATCATTGATCTTCCAGGATGAAGTTTTAATTATTAAACCATGCTGAAAGCATATGGATGACTGAGCTTAACCTCTTTCAGAGAGTTATGAGGATAAAATGGATGAACAAATTTGTGTTAATTCTCAGATTAGCATCTTGGAGAGATGAAAGGAAAGATGCTGATTTTAAGCAATCAGTAAATGATATCATTTAGAGAAGAAGCAAGTAAAACCTGGAACAAAATTTTGCAATGTCAGATATCCTTTGTCAGACTATCAGTCAGCCTTCTGGGTCACTGTTCCGATCATGGCATTCTGTTCTCTCCTTCCATTGTTTACGTTGTACCCTCACAGCAGTTGAATTTTTCCAGCATACTCCAGTACACCTGTCTCCAAGCTGTACCGATACTATATGCTTGAGAGCTACATCTGCCTTAGCATGGCATGTGGAGGGCCACAGAAGATGCATATCCTATGGAAATTTGTCAGGATTTGTCAGGATAGTTGAAAAACATTAAATGTATCTGGTAACTGATACGCTAATAACTTAGTTAAAACAGTCAGCCACAGTAAGTAATTCTTATGTACAGAGCAATAGCTCCTTATACAGAAAGCAAATTTTCTTTTTGATAACCTTGCTCATCTGCTTTTTTAAAATTTTGCAGTATTTTTTAGGACTCAACAAGTCTTGATTTTGACTTGGGAGGGTTGCAAGCGAAAATTAATTCTGAGAAGGGCATCTCCCTAACTCTTACTGTGCAATAGAGAGATCCAGATGAGGCTTTGCCACTTGATTAATGAAGTTTGATGCTTGTCTTTTGTCCATTTGTTAGTTAGATGACTGCATTGTGTGAGGGATCGTGGGTTTTATTTGACTTTGCAATCATACATAATGATTATTGAATTAATGGCGGAATTAGTTTAAAGGTATTATTCTGTTTTTGTGGTCATTGCTAAATGTTTTGTTTTTTAGAACCTGAGGATAAGACGTATCCTTCGCCCTTTCTTCCTGCTCCAGAATTCTTCAATGATGAAAAAAACACTAAAAAGCATCAAGAGGACATTGCCAGAAATTACAAGGTATGTAACAATATGTAGTGCCTGCTAGAGACAAACCAAATTTATATTTTGATAGCAGAAAATTTGGGCAACATTTACCCTGGCAATAACTGAGCAGTTTTCCAGAAGTAAAACATCACAAACACTTATTGTTCTGGAAGATGCCAGAATCTTCAGGAAAACTCCAAAAGCTGATGAATTTGGGTAGTTTGAGGAAAAGCCAAATGATCTACTTGTCCCCTAAATATTGCACCTTCAAAATGCACATCCCTAGTATTTGCCAGTCTGTAATAAATACATTCTTTCACATTATTCTAATGTTTGAGAAAGAAAACAATGGAAAACTGAGTAAATTTGGGTTGGAACCAATGCTGGAAGAATGAAGATGCTCCAAAGAGCAGCAGTGATGACATTCTCCTGTCCAGCTGGCAGTAAGATTTCTGCAGCTGAGACTTTGGTGACATAGGAAGAAGTCTGTGCTCATGAGTGAAAAATTCTTCATTGCCATTTGAAGGTGCCCACTAAAGTAGGCAGCTTCTTAGTTGCCTACTTTAGTGGGCAACTTAGTTTTAGATGCTAAAACTAAAATAACTTTTTGGCTTATTTTCCTCATATCTCTCTCTCTCTCTCTCTCTCTCTCTCCCTCTCTCTCTCTCTCTCTCTCTCTCTCTCTCCCTCCCTCCCTCCCTCCCTCCCTCCCTCCCTCCCTCCCACACACACACACACACACACTTTTTTGGTTCACTTTTGATTGTTGTCTATGGCATCTCTTTCCCTACATATATTTTGTGTTGTGATGAAGGAATAATGTTGGCATTATATTTTCTCCCTAATAGTGTTATGCTGCTCTTAGCTGTTCACCTGTTTCTCTTTACCATGTTTGGCATGTTGCTGTTTGCTCGGACAAAAGTAAGTAATACATCTAATGAAATCTTGGTTCTTTGTCTAGGACAAAACAGTTGCTTATATATAAAAGTATACTGTACATATAAAAAGATGTATAATTTTTTAAATAAACTTTTTTCCCCTGAAATGTAAATTCTCCCATGTCATGTTTTAAGCATAACATTATGATAAATCTGGGCAACTTTTTCCCTTGCTTATCATTTTACTTGGTAATTATTCATACCATTGTCACATTGCCAGTAAAATTACAAAACATGATTCTTTCCTGCATCTTACATTCCCTGGTAGAGCAGAACTAAATAACTTCTGCATTTTCTGTGAAGGGCAATTTCATAGCTGAGATTTGCCAACTTTTCCTTGTCATTTTCCTGAATGTTTTCTGAATTCCTTCTGGAAAGTTGTGGATAAGATATTAATCGCCCTTCTGTAATTTTTCACCTCTCTTGTCTCTGTTTTTGCTGCTTTGTTTTCCCCTTAATTTTTGCATTCGTTAAGGTTGCATGTCAAGATTCCTCCATGGTCATAGGGAGCCATTTTTGAAAACTCACTTTATTGAAAAACTTCCAGGGAATTGTGTGAGAAAAATGATACATTTCAGTCCTGCTGCCTAAAATCAGTATGTTCAAAGAGTCTCCTGAATAAAGGGAAGATAAAATCATCTCATACAGACAGTTCAGGTCCTATTAAGCAGGTTAGGTTTCAACAAAGCAACGGCCTTCAATCTTTTGCTTTGCTTTATTTCTCTCTGTGTCAGTGGTGAAATGTAAAATTTGTTACTACCGGTTCTTTGGGCGTGGCTTGGGGGCGGGGGGGGGATAATGTGACTGGGTGGGTGTCTCCAACTTTTTGTTTTCCTTTTAAAAGCATTTTTTCTACAATCTCTTCGGCCGAAAAGGTTGTAAAAAAAATGCTTTTAAAAGGCTCTGACGATCCCAGCTGAGTTGCCTGATCATCAGAGGCTTTTGGTTTTTTTTTGAAAGCATTTTTTTTTTGCTGGGGGCTACCGGCTCTCTCTCTCTCTCTCTCTCTCTCTCTCTCTCTCTCTCTCTCTCTCTCTCTCTCTCTCTCTCTCTCTCTCTCTCTCTCTCTCTCTGTGTATGTGTTGTCATTTGGTTCCTGTACATTCTGTTGTCAATTCTGAATAAGCATATTCAGAGCTGACTATGCATGAGCAACAAACCTGGATAAAAATAGGCTTTTTTGCTATAGAAGACAGAATTTTGAATCAGTTGGATGGGCCAGAGTAGTGCACAATACTTTCCTTACTTATCCCTTTCTTATATTCCCAATCAACCTCCTCTTTGGCATTTGCATTCCACTTAGCCTCATGAAGGAAAAATAAAATTTGTTGGATTATCTGGAATTGCAATTTGCAATGTTTTCATTTTATATGATTGAGTTTTCAACATTAATGTGGTACAGGTTCCAAATTGTAAATAGTTCAACATAAGGTCAACATAGAGTGCCTTATATAGAAATAGCAGAAACAAGTTACTAAAATAAAGTATTGTATGAGACCAGATGTGCCATGTCTTACATTTCTTTTTAATCCAGTTTAAATAATGTCTTTTGTATTTGGATATTGAAATACTTGTCTGCCTAAAGCAACTGCACGAGAAGTAATTGGATTGATTACCTTGGGTTGCATAGGCTAGATTCCTTTCAGCCCATTCAATGAAATATGTATTTGATACTTGATTGGATTGAATGGGTGACCAAAGGTGACAGTGCATAGCTCTTAAGTGCCTTTGATTGGTTACCCTGTTTGCTAACAGTTTGGATCTCTGTGGTTAGGATACCCAACAGGATAAAGAGTGGCAAGGATATTTTCACAATTTGACAGATTCATTAACTTCATTGCTGGTGCTGTTGACAACTGCAAACAATCCAGATGGTAAGGAACCTTTTCTAAAAATATTTTCCTCTTCCTTCTTAATCTGTGGCTAACCTCAGAGATTCTTCATTCTTTAGGGGCATTTTACTCCCCCCCCCCCCGGAAAAATGTATATAAATGACTTTGTTTTCTCATACTATATGCTGATCCAGTTTCCATAAAATCGTTGAATAATTAATGTGTGGAATTCATTATCACAAGACATAATGATAGTAATTAAGTTTGAGGGTGTTCAAAGGAGAGTGGATACTTTCTCTGAGAACAAGTCTACCAAGAGCTGCTGTCTTACTTCTGGTTTGGAGTAGAATTTATATATTTGTTTACGTAGATTTAAAGAATGCCTGATTCTCAAAGAGCTCTCCACATATTAGTTGTAGGGGAACTAATATGTAATAGGGCTAGTGCAAAAATGGCCTGTTCCCTTTTAAACCCTTCTTTTTGGTACTTATGAGGTATCTTTTAGCAGAGGGGTTTATGAGAAGGAAAAAAAATGCTAGATTAAGATAAGGTTTAGCATGATCAAAGAGGCCTTTGTAATCTATTGCATAGCTTCTAACCCAGCCAGGAATTGCAGACCCTCATTTACATCAGATAGCGATGAGTTCCTGGATAACTGCTAAAATAAATTCCGTTTCAGTGCTAAAAGCTACATAGGTCTCTGTTTAAGGCACATTATTACCTTAAATGTGACATTTCTTAAACCTGATTTATTATTTTTTAACTATTGTACAGTGATGATTCCTGCATATTCTAAGAATCGAGCGTATTGCATCTTCTTTATACTCTTCACGGTAATAGGTAAGTTGATTGTTTCTTTGAATAGAAAACCCACAGAAGCCATGCAGTGTAAACTCATTCTTTTCCATTTGATGGTAATTGTGCATAAAAGTGAGTGGCTAAATGGAAGTGTTATATTAGATTAGATTAGATTAGATTAGATTAGATTAGATTAGATTAGATTAGATTAGATTAGATTAGATTAGATTAGATTAACAGAGTTGGAAGGGACCTTGTAGGTCATCCAACCCCCAGGAGACCTTACACCATTTCTGACAAATGGCAATCCAGTCTATTCTTGAAAGCCTCCAGTTATGAAGTTCCCACAACTTCCGAAGGCAAGATTGTTCTCACTGTCAGAAAATGTCTCCTTATTTATAGGTTGAATCGCTCCTTGATCAGTTTCCATCCATTATTCCTTGTCTGGCCTTCAGGTGCCTTGGAAAATAGCTTGACCCCACTCTCTCTGTGGCAGCCCCTCAAATATGTGAGGGGCTGCCTCACAGTGCTATCATGTCTCCCCTGGTCCTTCTCTTCACTAGACTAGTCATGCCCAGTTCCTGAATAAGGGCAACCAATGGACTACATTTCCGGTTGCTAGTGAATTCTGCTCTTAAACTTTGAGGGCTATAGTCTACTTGTCATCTCAGACAGGAAAGGAAGCCTTCACTAGTTTTATTGGAAAACCTGTGTCCCAGCAGATTGTAATCAGCACAGGAAGCCATGGAAAAGAAATTTGGAGTATAACTAATCCTGAGTTTCTGTAGGGAAGCTGTAAGTAGTTGATTCTGGACTAAGGAAATTCACAGTAGACATTTCTATCTGTTGGGATGTTCAGAATGTTTGCAGAAAATTAGAGATAGTATCTTGTCTAGGATGGTAGTGCAGAGAAGAGGCTGTAGAGAAGCAAACAATTATTAATTGGCAATGTTTTATGACAAAGCTTTCAACACACTATAGAGCTAGCATGTGCCTGTATAATGCAATCCTGTGAGATTTATTTAGTTTGTTTCTTTCCAATTTAATTGGTGATTCATACTTCCCAGTACTGCATGGTTCTCCTGACTTTTACGAGGGCTGCATTTGCTCTTCCAGAGGCAATTTTCTGTCATTGCATTTTGTTGTATTGTTTACTTGTTTTTAACAGTACAAGGAGTAAACAAGTTTCTTGCCATAATTGCCCAAGTATGCTCTTTCAGTTGTGTGTTCAGATTGGGTGGAATGTAAAGATTGAGTTAGTTCTTTGTTTTAGTTTTCAGGAAGAAAACAAACAAAACTGTACTGTTGCCTAAAAAAAAAAAGAACATTTCATATTGTTACAGGAAACTTATTTCTGATGAACTTGTTGACAGCAATAATATACAATCAGTTTCGGGGATATCTTTTGGTAAGTGATGTTTAACAAATGTTACTATTTATCATAGTTCAAAAATGATAAATCAGAGTTCAGACTACTGAATAGAAAATTCTATTGTTTGATGTCATGACCACTGGAATAGCAATAGCAATAGCACTTTGACTTATATACTGCTTCACAGAGCTTTACAGCCCTCTCTAAGCAGTTTACAGAGTCAGCATGTTGCCCCCCATAATCTGGATCCTCATTTTACTAACCTCGGAAGGATGGAAGGCTGAGTCAACCTTGAGCCTGGTGAGATTTGAACGGCCAAATTGCAGGCAGCCAACAGGCAGCAGAATTAGCCTGCAGTACTGCATTCGAACCACTGCGTCATCAGGGCTCTCACCATGAAATGGTAGAGATACAACTGGGACCTTACAAACGTCATATTCTTGAATTTACACTTCTACTGTGGAGGAAATTGCTGCCGCCATGTCAACTTTGTGACCGTGATTTATGGACTTGACTGCCTGCTACAGACTAGTGGTTGTCCCATTATGTTGATGATTGTGACATTGTTGTGTGAAGCGAATCATAACCTTAAAAGTTTGGAAAACTAAAATGGTGAACAAGCATTTTTCAGCAAGATATTTGCTCATTCTATAATTCTGATATTTTAATTGCAACCTGAAAGTATATAGATTAGATGAGATTTTTCAGATGTCCAACATTTTTTCCAGAGTTTTTTTCATATGACGTGATTTCTCCAATGAGGTGAAGTTTCTGCCACTTGATTTCTAGACACGGCTCTATTTCTAGACACCCTCTGATTCTAGTCTTCTCAGATTATAGAAACAAGAAATAATATAATAACCATTGCATAAACAAAATGTAATCAACATGTAGTCAAAAATTAGCAAAAAGTTTAATGATCTGAGCTTATATAGAATTCAACATAACATTAGCTGGCAACACCTTAGTTGAACATATGAATTTGTTAGAAATTCTGTTTTATTATATTGAAACAAAGCAAAGGATTATTATATAGCCATACAGATCAAATAAAGTGTACAGTGTACAGTCATCATGGGCCTTGCTTAACAGTTTCAATGGTCACAGAACGCTCTCCTCAGAACAAAAGGAACCATAGATTATAACCATAGATGCAAACTAAACACTGCCATCTACTGGCTGAATAATTCTGTAGTTTTTGCAATACAAATACGTTCTAACATGTATTCCAACAGAATTACATTACAAAGCCTATATAAAGATGCACAAAAAGAGTTTCCTCTGCAAGGTTTGTCTTAACTGTGTCATACATATTGTTCCTTTGTATTACAATTATCAAAAATATTTCCTCGTTACATGAAATAATCTGATGGATTTCCTGTCTGTATGCAACACAATGTTTTCTTCACCTTCCTGTTCTGACCCAGCTCCCCAAACATGACAAATCCTCTGACATGAACTCAAAAGATTCCTTTATTAAGAATGCCGGCAGTCCTGGCAAAAAGTTTGTCTCGCAGGCTAACAAGTCCGTCCGGCTGGAAGATGAATAGTTGTCTGCCACACCTATTCATCTCCACTCCCTGCCTTTTATTCCCAGAGCTAGGGTGAAGCCTCATTCGTAGCAGTGGCTCTTCCTTCTCCAGGATCGGCCCATGGCTTTCCATTGCTCTCCCCTTCTCTGCCTCTGTGCAGCCACGCGTCAGGCACTCGACCCAGCTGTTCCTCCTCTTCTTCATCAACCACCTCCAGACCTGGGTGTTAGATCCTTATAGTTGCGACGCCTGCTGACAGGTTCTGTTGCCAGGCGTCGGGATTGGCTAAGACGTGAGCAGCCAAAGGAGCGGGAGAAAGGCTGCATGCGATTGGCCCAGACGGGAGTCAGCCTGCTATTTAAGGGAGCTGTCAGGCAATTGTTGGTGCTTACTGACTTGCTTATGAATTGTCGCTATTACTACTGTTCTTGTTCAAGTATGTCGTGTTAGAAATAAAGTTGACTGTTTAAACCAACCAAGCCTCCGGAACGTTACCCACTAGACGCAACAAGTGGCGACGAAGGTGGGCGTGAGGCGACGGTGCCGGTATTTCTGACAGACTTTTAACGTAAGCCATTCCTCCTCCCTCACGCGATGGCGACCGCTCTTCCCTCATTCACCCCTTTCGAATCTGCTTTGGAAACTTGGGATGAGTACCTGGAGAGATTCGAGTGTTTCTTACAGGCCAACGATCTGGCCGATCTCTCGAGTGTGAGGAAAAGGGGTTATTTCCTTAGTTCCTGTGGCCGTGAAATTTTTGCAACTGCAAGGGCCCTTGTAGCGCCTCAAGCTGTGTTTGCGGTGCCGTGGGAGACGCTGATGGAGAAACTTAAAAATCACTTCTCCCCTGCCCCCTCTAAGATTGCGAGACGGCACGCCTTCCACCAAAGGGCTCAGAAGGAGGGGGAATCCATAAACGAATATATGGCTTCCCTACGTACTGCGGCACTCCACTGTGAATTTAGGGAGCTGGATGACATGCTCCTTGACCAGCTCGTGTGCGGAGTGCGGAATTTAAAGCTCCAGCAGAGGTTGCTGGCTCGCGCAGACTTGACCCTTCCTATTGCTCTGGATGAAGCGAGAGCTGCCGAAATGTCAGCTAAATCGGCAGCCGAGATTCAACGCTTCCAGGCTGGGGGGGGGTGTTTCCGCAGCCACTCCTCCATCTGTCCATTGCGAGGAGTCTGACCGCGAGGACACTTCTGAGAGCGAGAACGAAGTGAGCCGCCTGAAGGCAACCAAATACAAATCGCGGGGACCAGCAGGAAAAAAACTGCAGAGCTCTTGTCTGGGTTGTGGGGGCTCCCACAACCGCGCGGACTGCAGGTTCCGTTCTGCTGTCTGCAGGCGCTGTGGCAAACGAGGTCACCTCTCAAGAGTTTGCCGTTCCGTTGTTCCTGATTCACGATCTACGTTCGAGGGAGCTGGGGAGCCAGGGCCAAAGCGGAGGAGGACCAGACGAGCCGAACGCTACGAGGAGAGCGTGGCCACTACCCTTGAGGGTGAGGTTCCGTCGGTGGCCATAAACCACGCCTCTGTCCACATTCCTGGAAGCAAGATTTTTGTGACCGTTCGGTTGGAGGGAGCCCCCTGCAAGATGGAGGTGGACACAGGCTCCTCCAAATCATTAATATCATGGCACACACTCCAGACTTTACTTCCCTCATTGACTCAGCGGCACCTGAAGCCGTGCTCCATTAAACTGAGGGACTATCAAGGGAATAGTATCCCAATTTTAGGGTGCGGGTCATTCCAGGTTGTCTATAACACATTCTCGGGTCGCTTGCCCTTAATTGTTGTGCGCGACCGTCTGCCCACGCTCCTTGGGCTGGACTGGTTTGCTGCCCTGCACCTTGGGGTGTCTGGTGTCCATTTAACATCCTCGGATGCCCTCACTAGGCTCACTCATGAGTTCGCTGAGGTATTTGATGGTAAGCTGGGCAAATACACTGGGCTTCCTCTGTCATTTAATTTGGATCCCCAAGTTGCACCAATTCGATTAAAACCTCGGAGGGTGCCCCTTGCACTGCGGCCCAAAGTCGATAGGGAGTTGGATAAACTCATTGAGCAAGGGGTACTTCAACCTATAGAGCATTCTAGCTGGGAGACCCCCATTGTGATCCCCCTTAAACAAGACGGATCCATTAGGATCTGTGCCGACTATAAGGGGACCATCAATAAGGCCCTCCAAGCCAACCACTACCCCTTGCCTGTTGTCCAGCATTTGCTGCACTCTCTGGGCCAGGGTAAGGTCTTTGCTAAGCTTGACCTTGCTCAAGCTTATCAGCAGCTTCCGGTGGATGATGCCACCGCCCTGGCTCAGACGATAGTGACCCACCGCGGGGCGTTTAAGTGTACCCGCTTACAGTTCGGGGTTAGTGTAGCCCCTGGAATTTTCCAGAGTTTCATGGAGCGTTTGCTCCATGGGCTGGAGGGCGTTGTGCCCTATTTTGATGATGTTCTGATCGCGGCTGCTGATCAGAAAGAGCTCATCACCAGGCTCAGGGCTGTGCTCTCCCGTTTCCAGCGGGCTGGGTTGAAGTTGAGAAAGGACAAGTGCAAGGTAGGTGTTTCCCAAGTAGAATTTTTGGGTTTCCTTGTCGACGCCTCGGGCATTCGCCCTGCCCCGTCTAAAGTAGATGCTATTAAGCGAGCACCAGTTCCTACCAGTAAGGCCGAATTACAGGCCTTTCTTGGTCTGCTCAATTTTTATTCAGTTTTCTTGCCCCATAAGGCTTCCGTGGCTGAGCCCCTCCATCGACTCCTGGACGCCAAGGCACCTTGGGTTTGGGATCGTAAAGCTGCTGCTGCTTTCCGGGCTGTTAAGAATCTCCTGGCGTCTGATGCTGTCTTGGTGCAGTATGACAGTAGCATGCCTCTTTCGTTGACTTGTGATGCCTCTCCCTACGGGGTGGGGGCTGTCTTGAGCCACATTTTGCCCTCAGGGGCTGAGGCACCTATTGCATACTACTCAAGGACATTGTCTGCGACAGAGAGAAACTACAGTCAAATCGATAGAGAAGCTTTGGCGGCTGTAGCAGGTGTGAAGCGGTTTCATGACTACCTGTATGGGCGGTCTTTCTTACTGGTCACTGACCATAAACCTTTGTTAGGATTACTGGCTGGGGATCGGCAAACTCCCCTGATACTTTCTCCACGAATGTCTCGCTGGGCTGAGTTTCTGGCGGCTTATTCATATCAGATGGTATATAAACCAGGCAAGGCCATCGGGCATGCTGATGCCCTCAGCCGCTGCCCCTTACCTGTCGGGATCCAAGATCCCGCCCCGGCGGGCTCAATCTTCCTGGTGGATGAATTGGCCCCCTTAGTGACGGCCGCCGAAATCCGAACCCATTCTGCGAGGGACCGGGTGCTCTCCATGGTCATGGATTGGGTCCGGAGGGGCTGGCCTTCCACACAGCCCAATGATATTTTCATGCCTTATAGCCGTAGGCAAAACGAGCTGTCTATCAACAAGGGCTGTCTCCTATGGGGAAACAGGGTGGTAGTTCCACCTTCATTGAGATCCCAGGTCCTGTCCTGTTTGCACAACGCCCACCCGGGCATTGTTCGTATGAAAGCTCTTGCGCGAAGTTATGTTTGGTGGCCGCGCATTGACCAGGACGTGGAAGTGTGGGTGGGCAAGTGTGCAGTCTGCCAACTGACAAGGCCGGTTCCGCCAGCAGCCCCAGTCCTGGAATGGGAACCGTCTAAGGCACCCTGGGCGAGAGTACATCTGGATCTCGCGGGTCCTTTTCAAGGGCAGACCTTTCTGATAGCAGTAGACGCCCACTCTAAGTGGGTGGAACTCGCTATCATGCCATCCACTACATCCTCAGCAATAATCCAAGTGTTAGAGGGCCTATTCTCCACGCATGGGTTACCGGATGTCATTGTCACTGATAATGGGCCTCAGTTCACCTCGGCACCTTTCCAAATTTTCCTAGCCCGTTTGGGCATTCGCCACGCGCAAACTGCCCCGTCAAATCCGGCCACTAATGGGCTAGCTGAGAGGGCAGTGCGATCTGCAAAGGAAGCACTTCGCCGTTTGGGCACTACAAATTGTCACCATAAAATTCAACAATATCTACTGACCCAACACACGACGCCTAGCGCAACGACTAAACATAGTCCAGCTGAATTACTCATGGGCCGGCGTCTTCGGACAACTTTAGACCGGCTACATCCGAATTACTGTCAGGAACATTTTAGGGGGACCCGATTGGCAGCCAGAGAGTTCTGTGTGGGAGATTTGGTTTATGCTTTAAATTTTGACAAAGACTGCCGGTGGTTACCTGGTCAAATTGTAGAAATAACTGGTCCCTATTCTTATAGGGTCCATCTCTCCGATGGGAGAGTTTGGCGGCGACATATAAATCAACTTCGAAGGCGGATTGTGGGCGATACGAATTCACCGTCTGACCAAGACCAACAGCCGCCTCCTTCCTGCGTTCAACCAGAGGGTTCTGTCAAGTTGCGTTGTACGCCTGCCGCCGTTTTAGCGGGCAACTTACCTGTTGATGTAACTCCAGCACTGAGTTCAAATCCTCCAAGTCCGGACCGGACAACTGTTCTGCCTGCCTCTGCTGACTCTGCGTTAGCTCCACCTTCTGGAGCCAGGGTGCCAGTGCAACCTTTAACGCAATCCGGAACGACTCCACCCACCTCGTCGTCCGTGCCAGTTCTGAGACGGTCTGCACGTTCTCGGCACCGTCCGACATATTTAGATGACTACCTATGCGCGGTCCGGGTGGGAAGGGGTGTTAGATCCTTATAGTTGCGACGCCTGCTGACAGGTTCTGTTGCCAGGCGTCGGGATTGGCTAAGACGCGAGCAGCCAAAGGAGCGGGAGAAAGGCTGCATGCGATTGGCCCAGACGGGAGTCAGCCTGCTATTTAAGGGAGCTGTCAGGCAATTGTTGGTGCTTACTGACTTGCTTATGAATTGTCGCTATTACTACTGTTCTTGTTCAAGTATGTCGTGTTAGAAATAAAGTTGACTGTTTAAACCAACCAAGCCTCCGGAACGTTACCCACTAGACGCAACACTGGGGGCTATTGATTCTCCATTTGAGGCCTTATGGATGGCCCAGGCCCAGGCCCAGGCTCTGCCTCTGTCTCTCTGTCTGCCAGCTCCATTGCCTCTTCCCCATCAGAGCTCCCGGGTTGCCCTGATGTTGACCCTGACTCCTATGCCTCCTGCTCCTCCTCTGATTCAGCTGGTGGACGGGCTGGAGACTGACAAACCACCACACTTCCAGGTTTTTTTTTTATATTGGATAAACTTTGGTTAATGGAAACAAGTTAATCTTTCATTAATCACTGAGCCTATGCTATACTTATGACATTTCTAGTATATGGACTGAAATTTTTCCTTTGAATAGGCAGTGTTAAACATTTTTCCATGTTTTAATCTGTCACACGGCTTACTTGTCCTTCCTTTGCTTTTCGTTAGCCTCTATGACTTGGATATTAGTTATTGAGTGTTGGTCTTTGGGTACCACAAAAAGGGGGAATAGAGCAACCTGTGGTATCTACCTTTGGCTCCTCAGTATGTCAGAAAGTGGCTTCTTTTTCTGAGATTCGTATTCATAATTCCTTTGAATTGATATTGAGAAATTTGAAAAAATATATAATTGGGTGATATTCATTTCTTTTCTGGCCATCCTGATTTTGTACTTCTGGCAAAACCAAGATTTATATCTTTGGGTTTCAGTAATTGCTACTTTGAAACAATCTGTAATTTTATCTTTCACAGTAATGGTCTATCTATTGGACTAGTTGTCTGTATCTTTCTGCTGTTAATTTGGATGGGCTTTTCTTTCATACATTTATTTAGAAATCGGTTCAGTCATCGCTTTTCCGGAGACGCTTGGGAATCCGGGCTGCCTTTGAAGTTCTTTGTTCTTTGAAAGACACTACGATCAATAAAAATATGTAAGTGAAAGACTTCTTAAAGAACTGGTAGAAAATTAGTTTACTTTATTGATTAGGCCATATCAAAGTGCAGTGTTCCAGACGCAAATTATTATTAAAATCTGATAAAAACAATTTAAAATGGAATTGGAATAAAATACAATTTAAAATGAAATTGGAATAAAATACAATAATTTAATATATAGATAAATAAAATATGATAAAATTATATTTCAGTGTCACCCTTACAATCTACCCCAATCAGTTCCATATATGCCGATCTCAACTGAACCATTTTGCTCAAGTACTGTGCGGTGTTAAATGTTAATTAGTAATTGTGCCTAATTATGCACAAGGTATGTTTGTGTGAAGGCTGAACAGCAGAAGATTTATGTGGCTTTTACTTCCCTAGCTTGAGTGTCCACTTTCCCATATATTCTGCTTTTGGTTTCCTAGCTTGAGTGTCCAATCTGAAGCTCTTCTTCAAGTCCTCCAGAAAGTAAAACTGGATTCCTATTGCAAAGAAGCAATCATTAGGGTAGGACATCATTTTTAGTTAAGTATGTGTTACTTTAGTTTGTTTTAAAGATATTGTTTTTACCAACCCATGAAATCTGTGTGATATATACCTGTTTCTGTCCCATGTGTAGAAGCTTGAATCTTGTCCCCCAGGAGGGCTGTCGGCTACTCAGTTTCAGACACTTTTTGATGAACTTGACAAGCATAAACTTAAAGAGGTATGAGACTAGCTATTGCTGACGTGGTTTGTATAAACCTGTGAGCTATAAATGCTTGAATCTATGTAGATATGTAATGAAATGGAAAAACAATTCCTGGCAATATCAAGAAACTGGACAGATTTTACAGTGGTACCTGTCCTGTAGCTGCTATGCTTTTAAGTGTGCTTAAAACATGCTTAAGTATGTTTTTAAGTCTGCCTTGAAGACTCACATTTTTCTATTGGCTTTTCCTAGCTGCTGCTTTTACCTACTGTTTCTCTTCTCCTGTAGCACTGTTGTAAAACCACTTTGAAATTCTATACAATGGAAAGTAATAAGAAACAGTACATGTTTCAAGGACATTTCTGAAATGTTAATTTCAGGGAGTGATGAGGGGCTGTATATGTTAATGGGAAGGATGGATGGATGAACATAACATCAGAACAGGGAAATGCAGGCCAAAAGTCACTCTTGGCTTCAATAGTTTGTGGTACCAAAAATAAGCTGGCTATGAATCAGAGAAATAGCCATGATTAAGATGAATGAATGGTTCCCCTTTTGTAAATTAAATATTATATTTGAGTAGTAACCTGTAGAAGCATTCTAGAGGTTGGAAGTTATATATCCTATTAGTACAGCATTTCTCCGCTTTCAAATGAGACTACTAATGTTCTGCTGTCTAAATTTAAGATTATTATGAGAAATGTAATATTTGCAGTAATTTATATAATAATATCTACAACAGTGGAATACTGTCTACTATGCCGGAGCCCACCTACATACCTGGTATACTCTAAATTGTTCAGATATTGATAAGTATTCTGTGCTGATAATTGAGCCATATCCATTTTTGGATTAGAAGTCTTTTTATTAATGAACCCTTGACCAAGCTGTGTATTTAAAATACACCAGCTCAAATCCCCCTGCAACTCAGACTAAGCCAAGCACAACCAAGCCCCCACCCAAACAGAACACACCCCCAGCCAATCAGAGCACAACCAACCCCCCATCCAATCAGAGCACAGCCAAGCCCCTAACCAATCAGAACACACCTCAACCCAATCAGAACACAGCCAAGCTCCCACCCAATCAGCTCACACCCCCACTAGCAGTTAAAAGGAAGAGACAGCTGCGATCTCACATTGCTCCTGGAAGCACGAAGCCGAGAACACCAGCCTGAAGATGACGAATGAGACTTCGTCGAAACGTCGCCAAGATACTTCCAATTCTACACGGGAGAAGACCCGAATAACCAAAGACCTACATACAAACACCCGCGAAAACCTTAGAAAACAAATATATATATATATATACACATACGTGTGTGTGTGTGTGTTTCTTTCCTTTTCCTTTCCTTTATGTGTGTTTCTTTTTAGCCAGGTTCTACCTACATAACCAAGATTTTATGCAGCCCTAGTTCAGTGAAAAAGTGGATTGTGATTTCACTGAACTAGGGCTGCATAAAATCTTGGTTACGTAAGTAGAACCTGGCTAAAAAGAAGCATACATAGATACATACATACATACATACATACATACATACATACATACATACATACATACTTTATTTATTTATTTTTTTATTTATTTTTTTATTTATTTATTTATTTATTTATTTATTTATTTATTAATTATTTTGTCGCATTTCTATGCCGCCCCACTTCCAAGGGACTCTGGGCGGCTTACAACAGAGAATAAAACAATGCAACAATATCTCATACAAAAATTAAAAGAAGACATTAAAACATTAAAAGAAGACATTAAAACGTTAAAACACCTACACTCCAATTTGTGGCCGGTCTCGCAAGATCACTATAACGAGATCAATGGCCCCAGGCCTGCTGGAAGAGCCAGGTCTTCACTGCTTTGAGGAAGGCCAATAAGGTGGTCCGGATTTCAGGAGGTAATTGGTTCCAGAGAACCAGGACAGCCGACATTGTTTAGCTGATGGGACCCGGAGGAGACCGACTGTGGGATCTTACCGATCACTGGGAGCTATGAATTTCTGCCACTCTGTTATGGTATCCATGCAAAGTCAATGGGGAAAGCGGATTCACTTAACAACCGTGTTACTAATGTAACAACTACAATGATTCACTTAACAAACATGGCAAGAAAGGTAATAGAATGGGGTAAAACTCAGTTAACAAATGTTTCACTTAGCAACATAAATTTTGGGCATCTATTATGGCCGTAAATTGAGGATTACCTGTAGTGCTTTCAATAGCAGACATTGCTCAGGGATGTGCATCAAGCTGATGAAATGGTATGCCCTTTTCAGACAGTATCTCAAGGCCACATTTTCTCAAAGGCATCCTGTGAAAATGGTTCCTGATAGACTTTCTTATTCTGCTTTCTTTTCAGCGTCCTCCCAAACCAGATTATCGGTCACCATTCTTACAGCGGGTTCAGTTTATCTTTGGCCATCACTATTTTGGGTATTTGGGAAACGTTGTAGCATTAGCAAATATTTCCTGTGTATGCGTAAGTATATGGTCTCATTCGAAGTGGCGTCTTCTCTTTGTGAGGAAAGTTCTTTCCATATTGTATATAAGAAAAATACTTAAGAAGAGTATTTAAAGTATTTAGAAATCTCTAATCATTTTATGTAAATTAGCTTCACCTGTCCACTGAAGAATACAGGAGTTCTAGATTAAAGTTACAGCACCCATGATTTACACCACAAGCAGAAGATTGGAACAGTGATCTGAAGCTTAAAGCTTTTAAGCTATCAGATAGCTTAAAAAAAGGAATTATAATTAATACAATGCTTATCTGTTCTCTTTTCTTGCAAAAAGCTGATGGCTCGACCTATGTCTTTTATTTTCACAAACTGTGTGAGATAGATTAGGGTAAGAGTATTCAACTGCCCTGCTGTATTTTAAGATGCTTCATGATAAATCAGGATTTGAACCTAGATTTCCAAGTCATAGTCAGATATTTTATCCAACGGCTTTGCTGATATTCATGTTTGCAATTGTATACAAGCAGGACATGGTGGGGGTAGTGTAGCACTGTGTTCCTGAATGCTATAGGCCTGGGGGATATTTTTCTACAAGCCATTGCATCCTTAGATTATTTGAGGAGTCAAATAAAAGGCAGCTCAGTGATTAGTTCATATACAGCTGGTGAGATTAGTTTAGAAAACCTTCTGGAGAGTTGATTGGCATGCAGATGTTATAAATTTGTATCTCACAAATAGTAGTCATTGACTAATATTTTTCATAGACTAATTTTTCATGACTACTTTATATGTTCTAGATCAGGGGTGTCAAACTCATGGCCCACCGGCCGGATGTGTCACGTGCTGGCCATGCCCACCCCTGGTTTAGCGAAAGGGAAAAAAAGTCCTGATACGTCACGTGACGACAACGTGACGACGTGAGTTTGACACCCCTGTCCTAGATGCACTACTTATAATGCACTACAATTGTTTTGCCTCTGATAACCTGTCAACATTTTCCTTCCCAGGGAATCATGGTAATAGATGCAGATAAGCCACCTGCTCTGCGAGATGACTTTTTTTTAGGGGTAAGACCATCTATTCTCATGAGACACCCTGTTCTTGTTATTCTCTAAATGCTCTGATTTTAATTGCACTTTCACTCTCTTTTTTCAAGGTTACAAACTGTTTCTTTATTTTGTACTACCTTCTGGAAATATTGCTGAAATTAGTGGCCTTGGGATTAAAAAGATACTTGTCCTATCCAAGCAACATATTTGATGGGCTTCTAACTTTGGTTCTGATGGTAAGTGTCATGGAATTATTTCCATTCTGCTTTTACATAATAGTTCTTCCAGAAGAGTTTTCAAGAAGTGCTTTTCTTTTTTTTTGAAGAAAGCTCATAAAGATATTCCTTTGAGCTTTATGAAAACCTCTTTATCGCTTCCGAGGCCATGGTTTCCTTTTTTCTAAGTGGGTGTGTCTGTCACTCTTTATATATGTGCAAGTAGTAATAGCACTTAGGCTTATTTACCGCTTCACAGTGCTTTAGAGTCCCCCATCTGGTTCCTCATTTTACCGACCTCAGAAGGATGGAAGGCTGAATCAATCTTGAGCTGGTGAGAATCGAACTGCCGAACTGCCGGCAGTCGGCAGTCAGCAGACGTAGCCTGCAGTACTGCATTCTAACCACTATGCCACTATGGTGCTTAAATAAGAGAGTGATGTATGTGTGTCTAGGTATATATGTACATATATAGTATGCCCATATATGTCTATGAAGATAGGTAGATGTGAATCAACTCACTCTTCAAATGAGATATTTGACATTATTCAAATGAGATGTTTGATAGGAAATTAACTGTATTTAGTACTCATCAATTGAATGACAATTAATTTGGTATTTTGCCTAGCATTGCCCTTATTTTTAATTTTATTTCAGGCTAGGATGCATGCATGCACACATGCAAACATGGACACATGTCCACAAATGATTTCAGTGATAGTTGGGAGTTAAAATGGGCCAAATGTAGGATTTTATTTGTGTTTACCACTTCTTTTTTTTACCCTGTCTAAGCCTATGGAAGGGGTGGTGGTGCTCATCTTAAATTCAGAATTCTCTTTCTTTTGAATTAAAAACTTGTTGAGCTTAATTACTGTTTCTTTCCTTTCCCCATTTTGTACTTGAATAATACTAATGTCTAATGAATGATCTGACCCAATGATGAACAAATGGTTTTCTTAACCTCTTCTTCCTGGCATCCTTTTGCTGCCTCCCCCCTCCATCTCTTCCCAGCTCTTGAACAATATTGGGGGTCATTGCAGATGCTGCTTGAGATAGGAAATCATTTTAGTAGCTTTGCCTGTTTTTGTTGACAGATGGACATGTTATACCCCAATCAGTTATTACAATTTTTACTTTTTACTTCTTCTCTTTGCAAAGGTTTTGGAGGTGTCCACATTTGCTGTATATGGGTTTCCTCATCCAGGCTGGTATGTGTCCTTAGTAAGCAATATTGTGTAGAATGATTTTTTTTCTGACTGATTCAGTCATTTGGAAGTATCAAGGTACTCTTTTAAAAGGGTGTGAATATAAAATCTATGTTTCTACAGAGAAAAGACTACAATATAGGGATTTTGCCACATAGCATTTATATTGTATGTCTCGGGAGGGAAGCCTTATAAAACGGAGTAAAAAAATAAAAGTTGTATAGACCTATCAGATCATGCCACCTTTAAAACTCTTGCAAATATGTGTAAACTCCACCCTTTTATATTTAATCTTGAAATAATGACAACAAAATTATTCAAGAATGGAGACTGATGATTAAGATTCAAGCTATTATGTATGGTCTTGGTTTTTATCTTCTTTTTTTTTCAACATCTGGCATGGCTAAGTTGGTTGAAAGAGCAACCATTTTTAATGTTGCTGTTTGCGCCTCTTGTTTTTTCCCCTGCAAATCAAATCTCTTTTTCTGTTTTTCTAGGAGACCTGAAATGTTGGGCTTGCTGTCTCTATGGGACATGGTTCGTCTAGCAAATATGCTTATTGTATTCAGATTTTTACGGATCATCCCAAACATTACAGTAATTACATTTTTTTAAAAAAAATAATTTTGCTTTTCTCTCTTAAGACTAAAGAATGCCAAAAAATAAACAACTAATGATTCTTTTCTTCCCCACTCCCCCTTCCAAAGTTCATGTCTTTAGTTGCCAGTACACTTCTGGATCTAGTGAAAAACATAAGAACCTTTGCAGGAATTTTAGTGGTAAGTAAAAACACAACAACAATGAGATTGATTTGTGTATCTTTATTCCATCGTCTATGAAATAATTTTTGTCAAGAAACATTGGCAATTTGTGGAAAGGAATGTTGGCAACCCTGTTGTTTTAATAAATAAATCAAATGTAGTTTTTATTTTATAGGGGTTGCCCATCCACTCTATCTTTCTGTCTTTTTTTTTTGTCTAATACTGAACTTGATCAAGCACACAGTACAAAGATAACAATAGCTTTATCTGAATGGGACCTCCCTAGGTTTATAGGCATAAATCTATTGAATAAAAAATAAAATTAAAAAAAGACATGGACTAAGAATGAGCTGTGAGCTTCCAGGATCTATGGAATACTGAGAGCAGCTGACTCATGTAAAACTAATTTGTCAGCTAAAGACAGTGTAATCTGTACCAGTGTATACCTAGTCTTAGGGGGAGTGAATGAAAGGCATATTTCGAAAAAATACTTCCCAGAAAAATCCAGGGATATTTTCACAGATAAATGATGCCTTTCATAAAGTTAAAGTATTCAGGCAAATGTAAATTGCTGGGTAGGACATCATCAGAAGACATTATAGCTGGAGGGATACAGGGATACCCATGAGGTCTGTTTAGGGCGTGTCAAATTTTTCAACGTTCAGTTTCCAAACCTAAAAAGTTGTGAATTTTAGATTGTAGATTGTAAAGATATTTTGGTTACTTTAATTTATATGTACTTGGTACCGTAAATGTCAATAGCTTTTTTAATCTTTTGTTTGTTTCGTGCTGGTTTTGGAGTCTTTAATGGTGCTGTTTTTAAGGAACGGTGTTTTGCACATTGAGGATAAATGAGTCCTGCAGAGTTAACATAGACTAAGGGGAGACTTGGTGTCAGTGGGGAAGCAAAGATACACTTGCATGCCTTCTACACATTTCAGGAATATTTCAGGAATGGAGAAAAATACTTTGTGACTTAAAAAAAAAAAGAAATTAAAGAAGGAAAATGCTTATTGACATTTAGACAATGTTTGGGAACCAGAAAAATTCAAGGGCAGCTGGAGATCCTCATAGCTTATAAACATCTCAAAACATCCAGTTCTAGGGTGCTGTTTGCTTTTAAGTTTTTTTTAAAAAACTATTTTAAATGGAAAAGTCTGAGGAATGGGGAATCTTTCCCCAGTCTTATTTATTTGCTCTCCCCAAGACACTCAACTGAAAAAAGTAGAAGCCATGTAAGAATTTAAATGAAGTGTATGCTATGTTGTTGAAATTCTCCATGTACCACACATATGGTATTTGTGTGTGTGTTTGCCTGAACACCTTTGGAACAGTCCTAGGTCCCAGCAACTAGCGTACTGGAGAGGTCTCTGTAGTTCGCAACAGTTTTGGAAGTGGTTTGTCATTGCCTTCTATTGTTGAGGAGAGTGTGACTGATCCAAAATCATCCATATGGCTTTATGACTAAGGCAGAACTATAATTCACAGTCTCCTGATTTCCATCTTAGTGTCTTTAATCACTACCAACAGACAGACTGACACTCTGTTTTTAGTTCTCTCTTTCTCAAAAGAAAAAAAATAAAATTAGCAGTCCTCAATTTAAGACCACAATTGGGATTGGAATTTCCATCGTAAGTCACAACAGTCATAAACTGTGACAGGACCTGGTTTTCCAGCCATTTTTATCACAGTTGTTAAGTGAATCACTGGTCGTTAAGCAATTCATCATTTTTGAAATGAATCTAGCTCCCCCAATTGAGTTTGTTTGTCAGAAGCTCGCTGGGAAGGTTGCCAGTCACAATCACGACCGCAAGATGCTGTGACTGACATAAATGAGAGCCAATGTCCAAGACCTGAATTGCGACCACATGATTGCAGGGTTGTTGCAGTGGTGGGTTTCAAATCTTTTTACTACCGGTTCTGTGGGTGTGGCTTGGTGGGCATGGCATGGCTTGGTGGGCATGGTTTGGTGGGTGTGGCAGGGGAAGAATATTGTAAAAACTTCACTCCGACCCCACTCCAGGGGAAGGTTACTGCAAAATCCCCATTTCTTCCCGATCAGCTGGAACTTGGGAGGCAGAGAATAGATGGGGGGGGGGGGAGCAGTCAGAATTTTTACTACCGGTTCTCCAAACTACTCAAAATTTCCGCTGTCAGTTCTCCAGAGCTGGTCAGAACCTGCTGAAACCCACCTCTGGGATGTTGCAACTGTCGTAGGTTCCAAGACAGCTTGTAAGTTTTTTTTAAAAAAAAATATTTAATTTAATTTCATTGATTTTCTATTAAATACATTTCTTAGTGCTTAATAAACAGCGTGTTGTCTGGGTATTTAATTTGCTTAACATATACAGATTACATTCTTAATCTCCACCCCTTTTTTCCAACCATTGGTAAAATAAATTCCATGTTTGATAATATTCTACATCCTCTTTCTGTTTAATTTTCAATGTTGATCTATCCATTTCTGTACATGGACCAGTGATGGGTTTCAAAATTTTTTACTACCGGTTCTGTGGGTGTGGCTTGGTAGCGTGGCAGGGGAAGGATACTGTAAAATCTCCATTCCCACCCCACTCCAGGAGAAGGTTACTGCAAAATCCCCATTTCCTCCCGATCAGCTGGGACACGGGAGACAGAGAATAGATGGGGGTGGGGCCAGTTAGAATTTTTACTACCGGTTCTCCGAACTACTCAAAATTTCTGCTACCGGTTCTCCAGAACTGGTCAGAACCTGCTGAAACCCACCTCTGACATGGACAGGTTGTAAGTTAAATTTCCCAAGGTCATTGTAACTTTGAACTGCCGTTAAAACAGGACTTCCTGCGAAGATGCGCATCTCTTGATGACTATAAGGACAGGTCCATGTGATTTGTTTGGGAACTTGTCAGTAGTAGTTTACCAGAATATTTTCTTTTACTTAATCATGTGTATGGCTGTGAGATTTCCTGTAGTCTCTCATCCAAGTACTTTTAATATTCTGGGATTAGCAAAGATCAGTTAGATACCGATATCTCTTGCCTTGGAATGACCCAGAGTTTTCTATTGCAGGGTCTCCAACCTTGGCAACTTGAAGACTTGTGGACTTCAATTCCCAGAATTCCTCAGCCAGCAAAGCTTCTGGGAATTCTGGGAATTGAAGTCCACAAGTCTTCAAGTTGCCAAGGTTGGAGACCCCCGTTCTATTGGATGTTATACTGTATAGTAAATGTAGTGAATGTTATTGGACAATTCCATCAGGTTGCAACAGAGGGAGAAAGAGAATCATTCTAATTCTATCAGCAGTTACGGTCTTAGTTAAATAGCTCCTATCCGTAACTTTTTCTGTTCACTTGTGGCCTTTCTGAGAATCATATCTTTAAATATTAATACCTGAATTTGTTTCTCCTACTTCTTCATCTCCTTATCTCTGGTGATACTTCCATTATTAATGGATCCTTTGAATTATAGTCAGGATCAGTTATATTTCAAAGTGATCAGTATTGACTCCCGATCCGTTATTATCAACAGCAGCCCATTGTTTTTACTGTTATTGTTATTTGTGTTATTTGCTAAAGTAGTATTTATTAAATTATTTTCATATAATAAATGTTTGGACAATCTGAAACTTCATGAAGGAGTCAATGAGCTGAACATTTAATTGTTGGTCCCTGCAAATTGGGCAAAAGAAAGCATTTTATTTATTTATGTATTAATCAAATATATAGTGTATAGTTGCCCCTCTCACAAAAATAGTTGCATGATGTATTCCGTTCATTCTACTGCTAGATTGTGAAAGGTTAGGCCTCAAGAAATCATAAATCCCTCAACAATTGTTATTCAATGAAGAGGAGAAAATGTTTGGTTTCCTTTGCACTAATCCACAGTGATAATTACTTCATGAGTTTTAGATGTACATTATAATACTGTTATCCCTTCCAAATAGTATAGCCATGGTTAGGTTATGGTTAGGTTTTGCATGCTATTCCTGCTTTAGAAAGAGATTCTAGAGTAGAATTTATTATCATTCAGATTTAGAATGGGTCTTAATAATTAATTTGACTTTCTATGATGATCACAAGGAGGAGAGCTCCACCTATTGGCAGATTTATGCAGTGCCGATTGAAAATAATCCAGTGCAATTAAAATCTTTTAAATAGTTTGGCAGATAATTCATGGGATTTTTCCATAACAGAGTCATAAATATTAACAATTTTCCCAGGCTCACTGAAATGTTTATCTTCCTTAAAGCAAGGCCAGAAATAACGTGTGTGTATGAGAAAAGGAGGCATACACATACAATTTGTGTATGCCACATATTGATACCATTCTAAGGGACTCGGTTAGGTTTGCTGTTACCCTGTTCATTCCTTTAAAAAAACTGACCCCATAGATAAGATTTGAAAGCATTTATGTGATCGTTTTTATAAAAGAAAGTTGACAGTTAAAAAAAATTGCATATAGATGATATGATGCTTTTCTGCCAGAAAGTACTTAGTGCCCATCTGAAAATCAGGGTATTGAGAATTACAATGAAGTAATTAATTGTTTGAAGGAAAATCTATTATGCAGCGTACCTCAGTATTCATGGTGCATTTATTTATTTATTATTTATTTATTGCAATTTATATGCCGCCCTTCTCCCGAAGGACTCAGGGCGGCTTACAAGATAAAAATTCAACAATATGAATCAAATATAAATTAAAATCCAATTAAAATTAATTAAAATTATTACAATGTAAAAGCCCCTCCTCAATGGGTCAGTCCATTTGCTGAAAAAGCCACGTCTTCAGTTCGCGGTGGAAGGAGACAAGGTCAGGGGCTGTCCTAAACTCAGTGGGCAAACTGTTCCAGAGGATTGGCGCTCCCACAGAGAACGCTCTCCCTCTTGGGGCCGCCAGCTGACATTGATTGACTGAGGGCAGCCTGAGGAGGCCCACTCTGTGAGAGCGCACGCGACGATGGGAGGATGGCAGGAGATGGTCCTGTAAGTATCCCGGGCCTAAACCATGTATTTATAGAATAGCAGTGGATAAAGTTTGGGTTATTGGGATATTTGGCTGCAGCCTCCTAAACCAGGGGTCTCCAACCTTGGCAACTTTAAGACTTGTGGACTTCAATTCCAAGAATTCTGGGAATTGAAATCCACAAGTCTTAAAGTTGCCAAGGTTGGAGGCCCCTGCCCTAAAAAATGTGCGTGGAGAAGCTGTTATAATATTAGGAAGAGCATTACAGGGTTAGAAAGCATATGGATAGGAAGATGATTTAAATTTTTCGGAGTGTCTGTATCTACTTTTAAGACAGCCAAACAAGAGTTTTTTTGTATATTTGCTGTCTTCATTCCCTCTTTATTTTTATAATTCAAAGTTAAAAAAATTTTTTTTTTGTTCCTGGAAAATATAAGCTTGACTATGGATAAGTCTAGGTAACATGGCAAGCCTTTCTGGCATATCCCTGGATTACCAGTTGCTGTTGTTCTGGAGCAATTGCAGGGATTTACAGCAAACTGTCCCAGCTTCTGCCAACCTAGCAGTTCGAAAGCACGTAAAAAATGTACGTAGAAAAATAGGGACCACCTTTGATGAGAAAGTAACAGCGTTCCTTTGGCATTTAGTCATGCTGGTCACATGACCACAGAGACATCTTGGGACAGCGCTGGCTCTTCGGCTTTGAAATGGAGATGAGCACCATCCCCTAGAGTCAGGAACGACTAGCACATATGTGCGAGGGGAGCCTTTACCTTTACAGCAAACATTTTATGCAGGATGTTGATAGTTCTGAAGAAAAAATAATGCAACTGTATTCATGTAAATGAGTGAATGTCAAATCATGGGGTCACTCTCCTGGAAGTATAATGCAGACAGTAGTGTAAGCTTAAGCAACGGGGAAGGAGAGTTCAACAATAATCCATGCTTCTGATTTATGAGGTCAACTAAATGAAGCTTACACTGTGTTGTTGCAACATTCTCAGTCGGCTTCAGTATCATGTCAACTTTTATTTCACAGGTGGCTTTCTATGCATTTGCAATAATTGGCATGGAGCTGTTTGGAGGCACCATTATTCCCATGGGCAATGTCAGGTAAGATGGGAAGTCAGCATGCCATTCCTGCTTGCAGGAAGTCCAGAAGATACAGTTGGTCTACGTAGCCTCTAGTAGAGCATGGAAATGTATCTGTAAAATTGTTAGTAAGGGCCCAATTGTGATGTTCTTGTGCAAATTACGCTAATTTATCAGGTAGTTCTCGATTTAGGATCACAATTGGTTCTGAAACTTCCATTGGTAAGCAAAATGGTTGTTCAGTGAGTCTCACTCCATTTTACAACATTTTTTGTCACAGTTCCCACCTTGGTTGTTTGGTAAAACACATTCATGAAGTGAATCTAGCTTTCCCCTTTAATTTGGTTTTGTTGAAAAAAGCAGGGAAGATTGCAAATGGAGATCACATGACCCTGGACACAGCAACTGTCATAAATAAATGCCAGTTGCCAAGTGCTGATCATGTGACCATGTAGCTGCTGCCATGGTTGTGTGGTATGAGGACCGGTTGTAAGTCACTGTTCCAGTGTTGTTAAACAAATGGTTGTGCACTGAGATCTACCTATATAAGGCTACAGAGAGAGGGATTTTTAAAAATGAAAATCATGCTAGATATTTCTATTTCTAGAAACAGTGTTTCTAGGAATAATTATCTGTGAAGTATTGATTAAACTTTGAAGCTGTCAAATTTCTATAATCACAGATAGTCCTCCACTTACGACAGTTCGTTTAGTGACCGTTTGAAGTTATGACGACACTGACAAAAGGGAATTGTTTTTCACACTTACAAGCATTGCAACATCCCCATGATCACCAGATCAAAACGAAGACGCTTGGCAACTGATTCATGTTTATGACAGTTGCAGTGTCCCAGGGTCAAGTATCTCCTTTTACGACCTTTGACAGGCACAGTCAATGAGGAAATCTGATTCACTTAACAACCGTGTTACTGACTTAACAACTGCAGGGATTCACTTAACAACTGTGGCGAAAAAAGGTCATAAAATGGGGGAAAACTCACTTAGCAACTGTCCCAGTTAGCCACAGAAATATTGGGCTCAGTTGTGGTCATACATTGAGGACTATCGGTACTGTATTTGCCACTGGCATCTACCTGTCATTATAAATGAGCTTAGAAAACAGTTTTCTATTACCCCACATCACTGCTAGTCTACCTGATATGTTAAACCTGTTCCCCATGTACCAATGTGGATTTGCATAGCTGCTCCTCTCTGCTGCCTCCCTCTTGCCCTTTATCAATGCATTTCCTCCCATAGGATCTCTTGCTTGGCTTGAGCAGGGTGCTGGACTAGAAGACCCCCATGGTCCCTTCCAGCTCGATTCTGATTCTGATTCTGATTCTGATTCTGATTCTGATTCTGATTCTGATTCTGATTCTGATTCTTCTGGCTTGTAAGAGGGAGTGATGGCACATTAGCTGCCTTTGATGCAGGATAGCAGGGCAGAGGTTATTTCTTTGTTGAGCCATCGCTAGGACTAGTGATGAACAGCAGGAAAAAAACATTAGTAAGATGCTCCTCCTTGATCCCAAACTTAGAAATATTTCAGAGGGTAAGAAGCTCAACTTCTCTATAGCGCCGAGCTTTGGAAAGTATTTTGGAAGTGTGGCGTGGCATAGACCCGTGATGGCGAACCTATGGCACACATGCCAGAGGTGGCAGACAGAGCCCTTTCTGTGGGCATGCACGCCTTCACCAGTTGCTCTTTTGTCTTCGCGTGTGCTGGAGCACTGGAAGCTCGAAGACCAGCTGGCTGGTGCACATGCACTTATGCAGGCCTAGACTATTCGCATGTGCACTGGCCAGCTGGTTTTTGGGTTTCTGGGGCTCCAACGTGCATACATGCGCACATATTCCGGTTTGGGCACTCAGTGCCAAAAAGGTTTGCCATCACTGGTCTAGGCCTGTGATGGCAAACCTATGGCACGTGTGCTGGAAGTGGTACACAGAGCCATCTCTCCGGGCACGCCAGCCATCTCCTGTTACTCTTCTGGGTTCTGGCATGCGCATGCATGCCGGCCTGCTGGTCTTTGTGCATGTGGGTGTGCTGGAAACCAGAAAAGCAGCTCCCTGGCGCGCATGTGCTCTCTGGGAAGCTAATCTTTCAGTTTCTGGTGCACGCATGTGCGCCGGCCAGATGGCCATCGCGCACGCATGCGTACCAGAAACCAGAAGTCCAGGTGACTGCCGCTCATGCGCACACCAGAAACAGGAAGCTTAGTTTCCCGGCGTATACATGCACCCTAGAGAGCTGGTCTTCTGGTTTCCGGTGCTCCCCTGTGTGCTCGCGTGTGCTTCCGTTTCGGCACTCGGTGCCGAAAAGGTTTGCCAACATTGGCATAGACCAGTGATGACTAACCTTTTTGCCGTCACATGCCAAAAGCAAGGGGAGCACAGGGGGCCATGCCCGCGTGTGCCCACACCCATAATTCAATGCACCCCATCCCCCTGAACTCCCCCCACTTTTGACACGTGATGGCACGGTGGGCCTGGTAGGCCAGTTTTTCGCCCTCCTCAGGCTCCAGAGCCTTTCTGGGAGCCTGGGGAAGGCAAAAACAGCCTTCCCCACCCCCCTGGAGGCCCTCTAGAGGCCAGAAACAGCCTGTTTCCCAACTTCTAGTGGGCCCAGAAGGCCAGTGCACTCATGCGTGCCTGAGTGGACCTGAGCTAGGGCAATGCTTGCGTGCCCACCGATACGGCTCCGTGTGCCACCTGTGGCACGCCTGCCATAGGTTCGCCACCATGGGCATAGACTCTTCATTTTTCTCCCATTTGAACCAGAGGTACAAGAATAATCTTCACTTTTGCACTGGGCTTACTTCAGCATGAGGTCTGCATTGCTAACTGATATATTTCTGGCCAGCTGGTTATATTACTCCAAATATATGGATTGTTCAGTCCAGGCATTCTTTCTTTGAAAGCATGCAAATAAGAATTTATTGCTATCATGGGCCAGTTTGCTCTCTTGTGGAAGAATCTTTAACAATAGTGTTTCTAAGATTTCAACTGTGCTTGAAAGTCAAGCTTTGCAAAAGCCGGTTATAATTTCATCATAGTGAAGAAAAATCATTGAATTTGGGTAGAGATATATATCTTCTTCTTTTAAGAAAGTGTCTTTAGAGTGGAGACTTTGCAGAGGAAAGGATTCTGGACTGAACGATTTCTAGTTTAAGTCTCCACTAACATTACAAGTTGTCCTCAACTTACGACTGTTCATTTAACGACGATTCAGATGGAGTGGGAAAAAATGAATTGTGATCTGTATTTGCACTTGCAACCCTCACACTACCCTCACTATCACGTGATCGCAGTTTAGGCATTTAACAACTGGCTTGCATTTATGACCAGTTGTAGCATCCTGCAATCACGTGATTTGTAATATTTTTCTGCCAAAAATGTCCACTGGGGAATCTGGATCCACTTAACAACTCCATGAACAACCATCATAAAAATCAGGCCGGTTCAATTTATGACTTGCAACAGAAATTCCAGTCTCAATTGGAGTTGTAAGTTGAGGAATACCTGTATTTCTTGAATTTAAAGTTAATGCTTCTGCCGCAACATCTGGCTCATCTGGTTTATCTTTTTCACTATATTCCTTTAGCTCTGAAGCATCTTATTCTTTTTTTTTGGGGGGGGGGGCTGTCTACATCTTTAATAGATTTAAAATCTCCAGACTTAATTTTCCTCTTTGTTTTAAGAAATCTAAAAGTATACTTGTGGTAAAAGAATCAGCTAATTTAACGTTTGATCTGTGCAATGCCACATTGCATACAGTGATGAAATAACTTCTAGTTGTTTATTATTCCATTATAGCTTTTTAAATACAACTTTCAAGTGTGGCACTTTTGAACAATTGGAGTATTGGCCAAACAACTTTGATGATTTTGCTGTGAGTATTATTCAATATGTATTAATTAGTTGCTTTAATTACTATCTCCTTTTCTACTTATGACTATAACTTTGTTGCTTGTATCTTTACGATTTATATTGTTTTTATTTAGTTTCCTAGTACGATTTATGTTGATTCTATCACCAAGTGTTGTATCTTTATGATTTATGATTTTTACGATGCTTATGATCATGATTTATCACTTATAGCTTTTATGTACAATGAGAGCTTGAAGATAAATTTCTTGTGTGTCCAATCACACTTGGCCAATAAATAATTCTGTCCTGTCCTGTCCTGTCCTAGTCCTAGTCCTAGTCCTATTGTATTCTATTCTTTGTTGGCTTGGTAGCTCCAAGTTTTCTCTTATATATTCTGAAATTCTCATAATGCTACACTACGACTACTTTTCTTATCCCTAATATAGGCAGCACTAGTGACTTTGTGGGATGTGATGGTTGTGAACAACTGGCAGGTTTTCTTGGAGGCATATTCCAGATATACATCTCCGTGAGTAATGAACTAAAAAGCTATGCTTTTTGCAATGCATTTGGTAACCTAATTCAAACATGAACTTCTCCAAGGTTATCAGACAGTCTCCAATTTAATAAAAATAAAAATCTCTGCTTTATCTCATACCATATACTCTGTTTTGTTGCTTCCTTGGTTTATGCAGAAGCAGCAAAACTAGGATGCCTACTACACAGTAGACTCATCATTGTAGTTAGTTTTACAATGTACGGTCCTTGATCCTCAGCAAACCCCACTCCCTCCTAGTACTGATGACGTTACCTAGTTGGGTAGTGAAATGTCTGTAAAAAAAAACAACAACAACCAAGCTCAGAAAGTGCCAGGGACCCTGCAGATGAACTCTGAGCTATAAATATTCTATTAGTTTTATGCTCTCAGACAAAGTGAAAAATAGAGTGGGAACAGATTGGTTGTCTGTTCTGGAGCACTGCCAGGATAAACCATCAATCAGCAATAATAAGCTAGTATAGCAAGAGGGGTATAGATGATAATTTGACTCAAGGTTGACTCAGCCTTCCATCCTTTTGAGGTAGGTAAAATGAGGACCCAGAATGTGGGGGCAATAAGCTGACTTTGTATTAAAAAAAAACACCGCTTGGGGGGACCAAAAGCCCTACTAAGCAGGTATATACAAAAATACGAAGGCTAATGCTTAATGCATTGTAAGCCACCCTGAGTCTCTGGAGAAGGGCGGCATATAAATCAAACCAATAAATAAATAAATAAATAAATTTTTTAAAAAGTGAGATACGATACATAAACTGCAAAATCTAGAGATGATAATGGTCTTAATTAAATTAGAACATATCAGCAGTTGACTATGGAGTTTTTCAATCATCCATGTCATGATTGTCCCAAAGGTGCTTTTTTCAAAAAAATACCTGGACTTTCTTGGGTTTTTTTTCTTTTGAAAACGTTTTGCTTTTCATCCAAGAAACTTCTTCAGTTCTTCTTCAGAGAAGTGAAATGTTTTCAAAGGAAAAAAGAAATCCAAGAAAGCCCAATTGGCTTTTGGAAAAAGCATCTTTGGGATGAGCAGTAGAGTGGATTTAGGTTGTATCCTGGGGGGTATCTAGGGCAAAAAAAAAAAAAAAAAAAGAAAAGAAAAGAAAAACCAACAAGAAAATTCTAGAGCCAGAAAAAAATGATAAAAGGCCACAAGAAAGTTTAAGTGGCAGGAATAATTCATCTATGAGAATACAAGGATGTGCAACTTCGTAATTTGTAAAAGGAACTGGAAGGAATACCAAACAGGAAATGTGTAGTGTACTATAGGTCACACAGTGCAGGGAATTCTAAGACTGGAATTGTAATAATAGGCATGACTTGATTTTATCCTCTTTCTTTTTTTTTTCTTTTCTTTTACAGCTGGTCAAAATTGTACTTTGTCACCTGGTGGCTGACTTCCTCTGTCATCTGGGTCAATCTTTTTATAGCCTTGCTTTTAGAGGTAAAGCTTGACTGGTCATCCAAAGCCTGAAGAACACACGAGCATTTACGGGTGGTTACACTTGGAGTAGCAAATTGCATTTATGGGTGGTTTCACTTGGACTGGCAAATCTCCTGATGTCACAGTACGATGGACAGCATATACAGTCCTAAGTTATCTGGAAAAATTATTTTTAAATTGGGTTACTAGAGTTGAAAGTCTGTGACTTTCCATGGAAGTCCCTCTCTCTCTCTCTCTCTCTCTCTCTCTCTCTCTCTCTCTCTCTCTCTCTCTCTCTCTCTCTCTCTCTCTCTCTCTCTCTCTCTCTCTCTCTCTCTCTCTCTCACACACACACACACACACACACACACACACACACACACACACACACACAAACACATACAAACACACACAACTTTAATATTAGGTCTCAGAAGTGTTACATATTATTATTGATGACACTTATCTTGAGCACCTTATGTTGGGCTACTTCAAGTTGATTTGTAAGCTATTTTCTTTGAATTGTTAATAAAGAAAGGAAGTACGCCGTCCATAGAAATCGGTGCAGCTGCTTCCCTTAAATCGTACAGAACAGACTCTTCTCTCTTTCAAAACCCAAATTTCAACACAGTTATACTTTTTGTTGCTGTGACTTCCACAAATAGCCATCTCTGATTATATGCTAATCACATGAATTGGTTTTGTGCCTTGAGATTTTTTTGTTTTTTTTTTAGAAAATTGCAAATGAATTGAGTAGGAGGCTTCTCTCTCTCATAAAATGGTGTTGGTTTCCTCTTCTCCAATTGCAGAATTTTATTCATAAATGGGATCGTCGCTGCCATAGGCCGTCTCTCTCAGAAGTTGAATATCAAATGACAGTGGAACTCCTCTTCAGGTACAAGCATAGCAATTTAGCCGCTTTATATTTTTAATTGAGAAAAGAAACTCATTGAGGACTAGAGTGGGACAAATGTATATTAACAGATGTACATTTTTTTTTTTTTTTTGCTGCCAGGACTAAAACATTCCAAGGAGAAATAGCAGCAGGGTCTCCATGTAGAGAGTGCCAGAATTTAGAGCATGTTGCCCTATTTTTCTTATCTGATTAGATTACTGAAGTAGTCCTCAACTTTTTTTTTTTTAAATTTGATTTATACGCCGTCCTTCTCCAGAGTCTCAGGGCGGCTTACAATGCGTTAAGCAATAGCCTTCATACTGTTGTATATTTATACAAAGTCAGCTTATTGCCCCCACAAACTGGGTCCTCAATTTATCTACCTTAGAAAGGATGGAAGGCTGAGTCAACCTTGAGCCTGGTGAGATTCAAATTTACAGTAATTGCCGGCAGCTGAATGTTAATAACAGGCTTTAGTCTGCTACGCCACCAGTCTCTTTTCTTATGCCAACAATTGAGCCCAAAATTTCTGTTGATAAGTGAGACATTTGTTAAGTGCGTTTTGCCCCATTTTATGACAGTTCTTGCCATTCATTCATTAAATGAATCGCTGCAGTTGTTAAGTTAGTCACACCGTTGTTAAGTGAATCTGGCTTCCCCATTGACTGCTTTCAGAAGGTTGCAAAAGCGAATCATGTGACTGTGAGGATGCTGTAACGGTCGTAAGTGTGAAAAATGGCCAGGTCACTTTTTAGTGACCATTCGAAGTTACCATTGTAACTTCGAATGGTCACTAAATGAACTGCTGTAAATCGAGGACTACCTATATACAATACTCTAGCAAGGTTGCTAGAGAATCTGTTTTAAAATAAAGCAAAAATATAACTGCATATGAAGTTATCTATTGGGAATTGAGTAATGAGTGATGGACTATAGAGCAATGGTGGGTATCAAATTTTTTAACAACTGGTTCTGTGGGCGTGGCTTGGTGGGGGTGGCTTGGTGGGTGTGGCAGGGGAAGGATACTGTAAAATCTCCATTCCCACCACACTCCAGGGGAAGGATACTGTAAAATCTCCATTCCCTCTGCAATCCAGGGGAAGGTTACTGCAAAATCTCCATTTCCTCCCGATCAGCTGAGACTTGGGAGGCAGAGAATAGATAGGGGTAGGGCCAGTCAGAATTTTTACTACCGGTTCTTCGAACTACTCAAAATTTCCGGTACCAGTTCTCCAGAACTGGTCAGAACCTGCTGAAACCCACCTCTACTATAGAGGCTTTTAATGTTGAAATGTCTAGGGAAGTTATTTCTGGCATGTAAAAATATGTACAACGTCTGTATTAAGACACTGGCTCTGCTATTTTTCAGTGATTCTGGCTTGTTCTTGCAGGGATGTTTTAGAAGAACCAACGGAGGAAGAACTGATTGCAAGACTTCACCAGCATCCACATATGCATCTATATAGATGACATCTAGCTGGAAGTGGTCATCCAGCCTCATCATGCCTGCATGCAGGTTTTAGAGCTAAAGAGAAGATAACTCTTATTTCTTTCTAGAAAGAGTGCTAAAATCTTGATTTTATTTTTGAACTTTGCCTACAATAGATGGTCTTTAAAGGACACTTGGGTTCACTTTAAACATTTTTAAAATCCTAATTTGACTTCCTTTTAAGTTGATTTATGGAATAGAGAATTATGCTTTTAAGAAAAGGAAAGGGATCAGTGATACTGCACTTTATAGTAAATGTGGTGGTAGATAAATAATCAAGTCTACTGGTCTGGTGATAGCGCTATAGACAGTACAAAATGCAAACCTTCTACAGAGGCAAACTTTAGTATTTGTTGTGTGATATACCAGGGCAGTGCCTTATTGTTTGTAAAAGTGTTTTAGTAAATGTCTAAACGTTTCAAATGCAGGGTACAAGTTTAAAATCTAAAGTTAGGGATTCATATAAAAAGTTGTTACATGTTTCAATGCGGCAGGCTATTTTAGAAAGAAGAAGAATACAATTCCAGTTTTAATATCTGTCCAAATCTTCATAGCAACTTCATGTGAATATCACTTCAGCCCTTGGTTGACTGCAGGGTGGATTTGATTTAAATCACGATTTAAATCACGATTTAAATAAAAAGGCTTGATTTAAATCAACTCGATTTAAATCATAATTTTTAAAGAGCAACTGTCATCTCTGTCCCGCAGCGGCTCCTCCTCTGACCTGCTATTGACTCACTGACAGCCCCAAAATTGCAGAATATACAGCCTCATGCTACATAACTATATATCATATAATAATACGAAGATCCCAGATCTTTGTACTTTCCGTCGTGCACTTAAGACCTTTCTGTTTCACCAAGCCGGTCTGGCATAAATCTCTTCTACTTGTTCTAAATCTTTATGCTGAAGATTCTTAACTGATGAGCCAAACTGGCTTAATTATCTTATATTCACATTTTATATGTATGTTATTTTAACTGTTCACTGCCCTGAGTCCTTCGGGAGAAGGGCGGTATAAAAATTAATTAATTAAATAAATAAATAAAATAAATAAACTAAGTTCCATTTCATGCTGAATAAACTAAATTATTAAGGTATCTTAAATAGAAAACTATCTTTAGATAGATTTTTATCCAAAAGCATTTTATTAAAATAAATTCAATAAAAAGAAATTAATTCAAATTTTAAAAATCTGATTTTTTTATATGTTAAAAAAAATCATCGATTTTTATCCATCTTGGTTGGTTGTATGTTACATTAATGATGACCTAACAGCCTTTGGGGACTTGAATTCATGGCATTAAGTTGCTTAATGTTTTGTCTCCCTGTTCCTCTAATCCCCTTCCTTACCAGGATCAGCTCTTGTGGTTTTGAGGTGATGTAGATCAGAGGTGTCAAACTCACATCGTCACAACAGTGTCATGTGACGTATCAGGATTCCCCCCCCCTTCGCTAAACCAGGCGTGGGTGTGGCCAGTGCATGATGCATCCAGTCTGCGGGCCGCAAATTTGACAGCCCTGATCTAGACTAACACCATTATGGGAAGGGAATGGGTTACAACCCCTGTTTCTTTTTGAGGCTCAACTTTGCCTTGTTTTCCCTTTTTTGATGAAGCCTAATCTGTGTGTCATTGGTGAAATAAGTACTGGAGAGGAAAAGAGTTGAAATAATTGGCTTTCTCTTTATTCCAGAGACTAGGTCTATGTCTCGTACTTGGGTTCTTAGATGAGTTTTGTAACTGTCCCATGTATTGTAGCAAACATTTTGTGAGTACTCCCCAACCTATTTTGTGAGAACATCTCTGACACATAGACATTATTCATTCAGGGATGCTAAATAGAATGATTCTTCTACTTTCTGTCTAACTTCTGAATTTTTTCATCAGTGTTGAAAGGGAAATTCTTTGACACTAAAGAATTTAATTAAATAATTAAGGTCATCTCATAATATTTGATTAATTAAAAATACACTGAAATTTTAATTATCTTCCTTAGGCAACGTAGTTCTGTTCATATAATATATGCATTGTTTCTCAACCTCAGCAACTTTAAGATAAGTGGAAATGCCTGAGTAGAATAGAATAGAATAGAATTCTTTATTGGCCTAGTGTGATTGGACACACAAGGAATTTGTCTTGGTGCCTATGCTTTCAGTGTACATAAAAAGAAAAGATACATTTGTCAAGAATTATAAGTTACAATACTTAATGATAGTCATAGGGTACAAACAAGCAATCAAATCATACTAGGAAACAATATAAATTGTAAGGATACAAGCAACAAAGTTACAGTCATACAGTCATAAGTGGGAGGAGATGGGTGATAGGAACGATGAGAAGATTAATAGTAATAGTAATGCAGACTTAGTGAATAGTTTGATATTGTTGAGGGAATTATTTACTAGCTGAAGTCCACATATCTTAAAGTTGGTGAGGTTGAAAAACACTAACATATATAAAGGCCATCTTTTACTTAACCCGATTTTCTGGGTCTATACAACATACTGAGCCATTAATTCATCAGGTAGGCTGGTTCACATAACAGTTTGCTTTGAAATTGTGCAAGAGATTTTGCAGTGAGATGTTTTTGGCATGAACTTTCATAGACTGCAAAATCACCGGTTTTGTACATTCCAAGAAATGTTGAGCTCAAAACAGTTCAAACGTTGAGCCCAAAACAGCTTAGTTGCCAGAAGCCTCAAAACAATTTTTTTGAGTGGTCATTATGGGGACATTTGTGAAGTTTTATGCTTGAAATAGTTCAAAATGGAATCTGTGGCATACTGTAGTCTAAGGCAAAACTCTTAGTCTTGTAGAAATTGAATGTTTCTTTTCTGGGCCATGCTGATTTAGGGCTGCTCTAGTGATTTTTCAAAAGTTAATCCTCTGAACTGGAATCAATTTGGTGTTCCAAGCACGATCCTGGCCTTCTTTTATGCAGAGCACCACAAACCCATTCTGGAAAAGTGCTGAATGTTACATTTTGCAGTGGTAGACTTTTTATATCCCTATTAGGCTATAATAAACTAAAAACTAGTTTTTAGGTTATTATGTCATACAAACAGATCAGTTTTGTATTTTTGACCTAAATAAAAGAGGAGGGGATGGTTAAGAGACAGCTGTATTTATCGCTAAGAATTTCTCCCAGATAATTTTTTCCTTTAAATCGCAAAGGTCATTTTGGATTTGCGGAGAATGTGCCAATGTATCCAGATGGATTTTGTTTCTTTTGAGAAATGTTAAATGGAGAACAAATATAGCAGCTACTGCTAGACATTTTTTAAAAAAAAGATTTAGTTATTCCCTACTTGCCTTAATTAAGAATTAATTGATAATAAGATAAGAAAATATTAAAGTAGAAAGACAATGTGTTCCATGTTAAACAAAATATGGAAGCTAAAAAGACTGTTGTACCATTCTTGCATCTCTGAATGACCATCTAGGAAAATAGTTATGCACTATAAAAATAAAAACATTACGTTAACAGTTATTATTGATCAATAGCTATTTCATTTGCTACGATCTGCATTTCTGATGTACATTCCTTTGGATATATTTTCTTTGTTGATAGAGCTCCGATTTTCAAAAGAAAATTCTTTCTTTATTGTATTACGGATTGGTTGCATTTTGAATATTACCTTCCTTAAAAATTCTTTTACACAAAGGAAGTTAAGGAAGAGCAACTAGGCCCATGATGGCGAACCTATCACCATATTGATAGGTTGGCATGTGGAGCCATATTAATGGGCATGCCGGCCAGCTGATTTTCAGCCTTCTGGGCCTACCAGAAGCAGGGAAGCAGGCTGTTTTTGGCGTCTGGAGGGATGGGAAAGGCCGTTTTTGCCCTATCCAGACTCCTAGAAAGCCTCTGGAGCCTGGGGAGGGCGAAAAATGGGCTTACCAAGCCCACTCTGCCATCACATGCCAAAAGTAGGGGGAGCGCGGGGGTCGTGCATGCATGTGAAGGGGGTGGGGCACATAGAATTATGGGTGTGGATACACACGCACACGACCCCCCTGCACTCCCCCCGCTTTTGGCATGCAATGGCAAAAAGGTTAACCATCACTGAACTAAGCTGTAGCCTTTCTCTGAAATATTAAATCTATTTTACGCTACTAATATATACTAACAATATATTTATATCTACAGAAACTTTGCCATTCTTTTAAGCCCAGAGTTTTCATAGCTTACTTCAAGGGTAAGGACCTCCAAATGATGTTGATGGTAGCATCTTTCACTATTGGCTGTATTTCTAGGGCTGTTAAAATAGTTTCAGGAGGACAATTCCGCTATCCCTGGCTTGTTTTGGTTTGACTGATCTTTTGGGCATCAGTAACAACTATTATGAATAACATTTATGTTCTTTATGGAACATTTCCTTAATTTTAAGTTTAAGAAAAATAAGTGTTTTTCTTTACTCAGGATAGCAGGTATAACTTCAAAGCATTCTTCATGCTACGTTTTTGTTCCAGTGGTGCAATTTGGGCAATTCAGTGCTCCAGGTTTACCAGTGCAATATAATTTTGAATTTCTCATGCTCTGAGAATATATGAAGAAACCACTAAAGTTGTTTGCATATTATGAAGTTTTATGTATTAACTTGGGGAAAAAAGGAAATTGTAAAATGTATCTATGTGAGTCCTTTTTTAAGAGCACAGATGTTAGTATATATAATTAAAATATTTTTGAAACAGTTGAAGTTTCATAAATTATTTTGTGTTTCTACTACCATTAAATCTGAAGTCCCAAATCTCAAGCGGGTTTGGTTTTCTTAATGCATAATGGTAATGATTGTCCTTTTGCTGTTGGCTCTCAGATTTAGAGCAGGGGAGTCCAATATTGGCAACTTTAAGACTTGTGGACCTCTATTTCCAGAATTCTTCAGCCAGCATGGCTGGCTGGGGAATTCTGGAAGTTAAAGTCCATAAGACCTAAAGCTGACATAGTTAGATATCCCTGCTCTAAATCTGAGCATGAAGAAGCCAAATCTTCCATTTGATAAGCACCGCCCCCTAGTGTCGGGAACAACTAGCACATATGTGCGAGGGGAACCTTTACCTTTACCTTGATCAGGTTCACTTCCTCTCCTTTCCCCCCTATTTTTAGATTTACAGCAATCCTGTTGGTTAGGTTGAGCAGAGGTGGCATATAAATCTGATCATTGTCTTAAAAAGGAATGTATGATTCCTCCAGGCCTGAAGCCTGCAGTGATTGAGGTTTCAATCCCTCCAAGAAACTTGTATAGAGTATTATTTGGGGTTGTTTCTTAATTTGCAAATTTTGTTTTGGGGTATATTTTGCTGCATTTTGTCTTCATTTAACTGAATTTTCTAAATACAGACAATCCTCGTATGACTACAAGCTGGGCTTGTGGTAACACCAAGGGAGTTTCCATGAAAATAAGAAGGAACATATACTTTTAGGCCCAACTATTTCTGAGTCATACATTTTATTAGGAATGCAGCATTCTTCTACCTGCTTAGGGAGACATTTTGCAGTGATAACAACATCATGGAAGTTTCTGTGTCTTTTATAAATAACAAATTACAAAAATGGAAGGTGCTGCTGCTCTTGCTGTTGATGTCAGATCAGTGGTGAAATCTGAACCGTTTTGTTACTGGTTCCCTGGTTGCGCATGCGTACCGACTGCCAGTTCGCACCAAGCGCATGCTATGCGCTCAGGCACAGTACACACTAAAAGGAGGCTTGGTAAGGTAAGTAGAACAGCGGGGGAGGGGGGGAATGAGCTGTGGTGTGCGATCTTGGGAACCTTTTAAAAAAAAATTTAAAAGTATTTTTTACTACCGGTTTGGGCAAATAGATAGTAAAAAATGCTTTAAAAAAGTAAAAAAAAAGGTTCCGACGATCACAGCTGAGCGATACGTGATCGTCGGAACTTTTTAAAAAAAAAAATTAAACCTTTTAACTACCGGTTCCAGAGAACTAGTAGCTAAAAAGTTTACTTAAAAATTTTTTAAAAAAAAGTTCCAACGATCGCATGTTGCTCAGTTGATTGTCGGAACTTTTTTTTTTTAACATTTTTTTACTACCGGTTCGGCGAACCAGTAGCACTTTTTACTACCGGTTTGGGCAAACTGGCCCGAACCAGTAGCATTTCACCCCTGTGTCAGATCTATATGGGTGATTCATTTTGTAAGCCACTATTGATGCTGAATGTAAAAAGTGGCTGAAAGTACGTTTTCATCTTGAGAGAAAAATGGCAGGCACTTCCCATTTTATACCGTGCTTTCTCTTGCTATTCAATATACGAGGCATCTGAAATAATTTGAGTGCCTGAAACAAGCAATGAAATAATTATTTAAAGAACTGGGGGTGGGGAAGGAGAAAGAGAGAGGAGAAAGCATCTTGTTTAATGATGACATGGAAAATGGAGACCACATAGTTAAAATCTTCAATCATATCCATGATGCCTTGAATCCAGTATTGGCAATATAATTATTTTTGCTTGGGAACATATTTTAGCCATATTACTTTTTCCAAAGATAGCCTATTCTGTTTTTGAGTTATAGCTTCCTTTCTGATAGTGGTGACACATGATGGACCCCACTGTCCAGCTGTGGTGTCTGGGGAACCATACATTGCCTCCCACTGCTTTAAACAGATAATCTTCAGAGACTGTTGCCAATCCGGTCAAGGACAAGTGAAAAGTAATCCTCCCCCCTTTTAAATGTACTGATCTGACTACACAATGAGCCACAATATGTACATATATAAGCAGCACATTACACACACACACACACACACACACACACACACACACACACACCACGGTGATAACAGAGCAGGGATGTATTGGATAGGTCTTATAAAAATCAAGATGGCTATAACCCAAAGTTGCAAAGGAAGAAGAGCTTTACATCAGAAAACTAGTCAGATCTCCAAAGTAGATTACTTTGTGCTTTAGATTGTGGGCTCAATAATCTGCTTTTATTCTACCCAAATTAAGTACAATAACAGACCATGGATAATTTGTCCTAAACTGCATTTCATCATTGATAGTCAATCCTGCAAACCAAGAACTCCAGGAAGTTCAACTAATATTTGCCAGAACATGGACATGATAGTGTTGCTTGGATTATTGTCAGTAGGACTGTTTAGAAACCATTCCTGTGTTACAGGGTTTATGAGCTTGAAGATAAAAGACTCCAGAGGCCAAACACAAATGCATTTTTAGCCATGGAAGCTTAATAAATGGCTTTATGCCAGGAGATACCGTATTTCAGCCCAACTATTGCAGGGTTGTTGCAGGAATAAATGGTGAAAAGAATGTTCCAGTTGGGTTTATGTTGAGGTATAAACATACCTAGCAGTTTGAAAGCATGTAAAAAATGCAAGTAGAAAAATAGGGACCCTCTTTGGTCCCTATTTGGGAAGGTAACGACATTCCATGCGCCTTTGGCATTCAGTCATGCCAGCCACGTGACCACAATGACGTCTTCGGACAGCGCTGGCTCTTTGGCTTTGAAATGGAGATGAGCACCACCCCCTAGAGTTGGGAACGACTAGCACATATGTGCGAGGGGAACCTTTACCTTTATAAAGTGGTTTGTTTGATTCTGGTTTTTGATGTTATGTGAATCCACCCACTGGCTTCTAGATCATGGCTTACAAATTAGTGTATTGCATAAATCTGAGTAATTGCAAACTGCCTTAGTGTGACCTGTACACATATAATTTATATGCCACATTGAATTCCTAAAAGAAAGACCAGGTTATAAATCCAACATTCATTAATTTTAAAAAGCCAATGCAAGAAGCCGAAGAACATTATATCTATGCAGCTGATGAATAATTACTGTAATCTACTCATTTGAAAAAGGGAAAGAGTGGTAAAGCTACTTAGGAGAGGAGACTAAATGGTTTGACTTTCCAAGTGAGAGATGTCTTTCGTAGAGTATGAGTGAAAATTTTTCTTGGTCATTTGGAAACCTGTCCTCCTAATCCACACTGTTCTGATCCTAAAATGTACGTGAGAATTATCGTGCAGGGTTGGATTCTGGCAGCTTAGGTTGCAGTTCTCCCTGGCTGAGGAGTGTGGTTTTGTTCCACCAAGGATTGTGATGCAAATCTGCAATACTATAGTGTTGAACTGCCACAGGCTTGGGTCATGTCAATATGGTGATAGCGCTTTACAATAATGATCTTATTAAGGTGAGCTGAAGAGCCTGTCTGACCTGTATTATTTTACTCAGTTACATCTCCTTTCTGCATTTTGGGTTGAACTGGTTCCAACCCTAATGTGCTGCTGAGCTGTTGCCAGTGTGCTTTTTATTAAGCAATAGTCTTAGAAAGTAAAACCTGAGTCTTTAATGTGGCCTCTCCTACTTGTTTTAATACTGGTGAGAATAATCTTATATTTCACCAAAACTATGTGTATTTAGTTTCTGGCTTCCTGGATAATTGAGGGTTCCTATTAAGAAGACTTGAACAATTCTTGCTATAGAAAAACTGCTGGATAGGCCTCCTCTGTTTGGAATTAAAGGTGAAGGTGTTAAAGCCAGACAATAGCACTCAGATCAAAGTAGCCAGCAGAAGGGGGCCACAAGAAGCGCAGATTGTCCCATCGCATCACAAAAGGTGCCACCTCTCTTTCTCTGTAATTGAATTTCATGAAAGAAGCAAGGCTATTCTTTCTAAATGTAATTTAACCAGCCCCCTGGCTGGATGGGCAAGGAAAGCACCTGCTTTGTTTCCTTGAGGTGTGGGCAACCGACCCTCCTACCCTAAATGGGGGGTGGTTAACTCAGAACTCCAATGTTTGGAGGCAGCAGCAACACCTGTTGGCCAACACAGATGATAACCTCATGCATGGTCTAATATGAGGCAAATTTTGGATTCTGAGGACTTTCCATGAATGTATGTTCATATCTTGAAAATCGAGGTGCTCCTTCTCAGTGCCACCTATCCAGGCCCCTTCATTTTTCTCACCACTTCACTTTGACAGAAATGTCTCCTGGGCATGTGCAAATGTGAAAAGCCAACAGAACGACGGAGGCTAGAAGTAGGAACACCGCTTCATTTGCCAGAAGCATATCAGAGCGATATAATATTGGAGGGAAGTCTCTGTCCTAGTTTCAGATGGAGCTTGGTCTTATGAAAACTTTTATTTTCTTTTATTCATAAAAATTGTCTAAATCATGTAATGCATATATTTCACTCAGCCAATAGCTATGGCACTTGGGGCTACCTAGAAGACTTCTGCTAAGACCAAATGTTTTAAAATGTAACCAAAATATATCACTCCCTTGGGCTTTATTCCCCTTAAATACAGTCATAGATAGGTCTCAAAAAAGTGTTTTGTTTATAGGAGTGCTTTGAGCCATTCCTTTTATATGTGCTTCTTTCTTTTTTTACTTCAACCTAGAATTCACAATTAATAGAATTGTCACCAACATATGCACTGTGTCTTCAAAAGTGAAGCTGCGGTTTGAATGAGGTGATTGGGACACCTATATTTTGATTTGTCAAGGACAGAACAAATAATTATTGACTTACATATAAAAATAGTATCTTACATATAAAAACTTACATATAAAAAAAATTATCTATATGAATATAGACTCACTCTATAGCAAGTTTTAACAATTTCAGGTTTCCAATTGTTACTTCTTATTGCTGAGTTTATAAAGGTTGATCTACATAGGTCCTATTCAGAGAAAATAAAGCATAGGTTGCTACCTGGCCAAGCAATGAATGCTACAAAATACATTGAAGGACTAGGAATTCAACTTCTTGAGTACCTACGATTACATTTAAAGTAAAATTTAAGCTATGAAAGTATATTTGAAGATATCAATAATACTGTCCAGAAGTCATGTACCCAATTCTTTCTACCTATTATCTTCTTTGTAAATTTCCATGCAACTAGCATACACATAATTCTCTCTTGGTATTTTTAAACTTTAAATGGTTTTAATTGTAACCCTGTGTTCCATCAGAAGTGTGGTGGGATCATACGATTTTTTATCTCATACTTTGAGAATGAAGTGAGACATAATTTCAGACGACCTCTTCTGTAAAAAAAAAAAAAAGGGTTTTAGTGTTGAAACTCAGAATTTAGCAAAGAGGCATTCTGAAATTTCTTCTTTAGATCAAGAAGAACCAAAGCTCTGTTTTGGAAGAGAAATTTTGAGGGAACCTCAATGGAAGGGAAATTGGGAGGAGGGAAAAAAAATAAAAGAAATATACCATAAGTAGGCAATGGCAATCTGCACTTGAACAAAACTGAAACACCACGTTTTAGGAGGAGGAGACTCTTAACACTCTTTTCTCCAAATACAGATAGCCCTCAACTTACAACAGTTCATTTAGTGACCATTCAAAGTTACAATGGCACTGAAAAAAGTGACTTATGCCTCTTTTTCACAGTTATGACCTTTGAAGTTATGATCTTTGAGGTTATGATCTCCATGGTCATGTGATCAAAACTTAGATGCATGGCAACTGGTTCATATTTATTGCTGTACCCCAAGGTCATGGGATCCCCTTTTGTGACCTTCTGAAAAGCAAAGTCAACGGGGAAGCCAGATTCACTTAAAAAACAGGTTACTAACTTATCAGCTGCAGTGATTGAGTAACCCACTGTGGCAAGGCTTAGGACCTGGGTACTTATGAGATCGCTTTCTGCTACCGATAGCCTCCCACCGGCCAATACGTTCCCACAGAGAGGGACTCCTCAGGGTGCCACTGGTCAAACAATGTCGAGTGGCGACCTCTCCAGGGGGAGAGCCTTCTTGGTGGGGGCACCTGCCCTTTGGAACGATTTGCCCCCGGAGATACGGATGATCCCTGACCTACGCACCTTTCATCGCGCCCTCAAGACGTTTTTATTCCAACAAGCCGGGATGGCCTAAACACGAATTTTAACTGTCAGTTTATTTTTAATACACTGGGCCAAATTATTTAATACGTTTTTAAATTGTTTTTAAATTTTGTATATGGGTATGTTTTATTGTTGGCTGTACACCACCCTGAGTCCTCTGGGAGAAGGGTGGTATAAAAATTGAAACAAATAAATAAGGAAGGTCATAAAATGTGGCAAAACTCACTTCACTGCTGTCTCATTTAATAACAGAAATTTTGGGCTCAATTGTGATCATAAGTCAAGGACTACCTATAGCTTGAGTACACAGTGCATTGACTTTATTTTTTCTGTGAAAGGAAAAATAAAGCTCCAAATGATGATAAAAATGCACAAAATGTGAAATCCAACCAGGGACATATTAGCACCACATTTGGAGAAATGCTGCTGTACACTATATGCTTCTAATCATAGTAAGGGCATAAGAAAACATCTCCTCTTCGGGAGGATATTCTTTATGATTCAAATGGAAAGTGCATATATTTTAAAATGGACTATCAGCTAAAGGCAGTACAGTACCCTACTTGTCACTAGATGGCAGTAGATTTAGTTAGATCTGGATGAAGTTGGACCTTTACTGCTTTGGTTTCCCTTTTAGAAGGACAATAATCTTGTCTGATTTCCATATTATTGTTTCTCCTGGAGCTTCCATGACAGCTATAATACTATCTGTTTAGAGCCAAGAATCAGCTGTTGCTTCTAGGCTATTTTCAAGGATAGCCCTACTCAGAGTGCACTGCAATAATCTGGCTATAAGATTTTTGAAGAAATGTATTCTTCAAGTCTAGTTCAACTTTAGGTGGACATACCCAGGTCATTTTCTTGGAAACAATGCAGAAATGTTTTGCCGTTGCATTTTTCCCAGAATGTTTTTTTAAAAAATTTCCCAGTGTAGGACTCTTAGACTTAGACAGATGCATCAGGATTAGCAGGCAACTATTAGAATGGAATGGAATGGAATGGAATGGAATGGAATGGAATGGAATGGAATAGAATGGAATAGAATAGAATAGAATAGAATAGAATAGAATAGAATAGAATAGAATAGAATAGAATAGAATAGAATAGAATAGAATAGAATAGAATAGAATTTTTTATTGGCCAAGTGTGATTGGACACACAAGGAATTTGTCTTGGTGCATATGCTCTCAGTGTACATAAAAGGAAAGATACGTTCATCAAGAATCAAGAATTAAGGGGCAGAGGTGTCTGCATTTCACAGTTGTTTTCTACTGGCCAACTAGAGTGTTGCAGTCCATATTTGGTAGCCTTAGCCTACAGCCATGCATACTTCTGGAGGTCTCCCATCCAAATACTGTATATCAAAACATTACGTTATGTAGCTTCTTTCCAAACATAGTCAAGTGCCCTCAGTTGCCGAGACCACATGATTACAGGACATGGATGCCTGAAGCCAGGTTATTCCAGTCCTGGAAATTTCATAGCTGACACATTAGCTATTCCCCATTAATACTTAATTGAATGGATTATGGATTATGTTACTTGTATAAAGCTAAGAGGAGAATTTCCTTATTATACTGTATCGATTCTCCTTTTGTGGACTTACTCAGAGTACGCTAACTACGATTGGTTGAATGCAGTTATAGACTTCCATCAAAACTTTCAGATCAGTTCAAAAAGACAGGGGGTCGAATGGTTGTGGGTTAACATGTACTCCCCATTCTGTTTCATTACTACATTTGCTGACTGAGGAAGACAGCTAAGGTGGCAGGCTGAAGTGGAGAGAGTGTGGTTTAATCCAAGCCCTTATGATTCACCTCATATGAACCAAGGATGCCCTTGCTCAAACCTTCGTCTCTTAATCTCTACCTTTGCAAGGTGTTTTATCAGGTACTTCATAGCCAGTGAAGGACTTTACACTCCTGGATTTTATATCCCCAAGGCTTTACTGGGTTCGACTTCTGGAAGGCAGGGCTTCCGTTCTCCACAAGCTTTGTACTTTGCCGCACAGTATTATTACTGTTTCCTTTATTTTGAATGGGTGCCACAACATCACTGTGCAAATATAACTATCAGGAAGATTGTATAAGTCCACACAATAGAAAGAACACCATACATTTCCTTACAGTCACCTAGTTCAAACCAGTTACCATCAAACATATGATACAACAGGTGCAGGTTCTACCTTCCTATATTCCAAATATGAGTCACTGCCATAAAAAGGTCACATAGTTTGGACAGTGTTTTGCGAGGATATGAAGCAAGTTGTTCCTATACTATTTGGCCAGGATTTTTTGCTATTCCAGTATATTGTTGGCATAGTCAGATCCCTAATTACTATTCCATGTAAATACTTTAAAAGTGCTGTGCAAATCAAAATTTAATTGCAGTGCTTCCGTGCAGCAAAATTAAAAAACAAAAAATCACAACCATCCTTGCAACATAAGTATTTCTGCCCTTAGGCTGTAGATCAGAAAGAACATAGAAAGACTTTGCTTTAATTTATATAATTGGCTTGCTGTCTTGCTGCCACGTGTATATGGGTAATTCATACGTTTCTTTGCATCAGATCCTTTTTTAGACTACTGACTGAATAGGAAGAAAACACACTGAAATGTAATGTTAAACCAATCTGGAGGTAAAATGAATAGTCTGCCCAGGGATAGTCAAGTATATATATATCTGACACATCTGTATCCAAGAAACTTTCTCTGTTTTAATTCAAATTTTTATAGTCGCTGGATGGCATCCATCCTGGTTGTATTTTTGAAGGCAAATTGGTCTGTCGGTTGTTTGGGTAATCAGATATATAGACAGTACAATGGAAATGTGCCAAGAAAACTGAATGCTGTTTGTTTTTACACAATCTGCAGTTATTATTTTATCATTATTTAATTATAAAATTTCTACTTTTCATTATTTAATATCCTCTTCATATCCAAGAAAATCCAAACCTCTTCAGTTCCTGCACTATGATTTAAATGGATTAATTGACTAATATAATAATTATGCAGACTGTTAAAGTGGCTAACTTTATAAGACATTGGAAAGAAAAACAACTGGAAAATTTGTAGAAGGGTATTTTATTTAAACAATAGCAAATTAGTTTACAGATGGGAGGGGTGTTTTATTTCCTTCATCCTAAAATCTGAAAATCCTCGCTATTATGTGTGTTTTATCAAAAGCACTTTCAGTTTATTTAAGTTGTGAAAATATGTGCACGTATCTATACATACGGGCTATTATAAATTCAGATGCCATACTTGTAACTGAACAAGTACCATCAATATCATTTTCATTTTCCAGTTGAGAATATAATTTGTTTTATTATTTATACTGAAAAAAAATAAACACAGAACTTAGGGCAAATGAAGTCATGATTTCCATCAGGAAACGAACGAGGCAGGAAGGGGGTGAGACATTAGCCCTTCCTCTTTCTGTGCAGGAGCCCTGTTTAAAATACAAATCCCTCTCTTGGCTGATTCTCAGAACATCCCATCTTAAAGTCCTAGTTACTTGGACTCCCAAAAATTTAAAAAGCTGTGTGTTCCAAGTCAAAATTAACATCTCATCGATTTAATACTGATTTGTAAAGTTTATAGCTGGCATTATTCACCCTGTTGTCACTTGTCCTTGGCATGGCCCATTGTCATTTCTGTCTACAAGATGTCACTCGTTACTTCTGTATATAACGTTGCCAATTTTGCTGAGACAAAGCCAGAAGAATCCTGAACAGGTCAGTCTTTGTGAAGAAACACAACCTTTTTCAAATGAAAGCAAGGAGGGACTATTTCTATCTGGCCCAAATACAATCTGCAAAAGTGGTGGTGGAGAAATCAATGCTTTCATCCACTATAAAAGCATAACAACAGCTGTGTTCGGAAAGTTTGCTGTGGTTAGCTGGCATTATCTTCTTTGCAAAGCAAGTACATTGTAAACCGGTAAAAATTAACTGCCAGAGTACAATGCTGTTTTTGTGACTTTGGAATTCAGATAAAGCTCTACTTCTCTTGGCAGGCTGATGAAAAGAACAGAGTATTTGCATACAGGTGAGGTGAGGCTGAAGCTCAAGTCCCTTGCCAGGTATGCAAAGGGCCTCCAGCTGTGAGTGCACTCTTTTAATTAAATTGGAAAGATGTTGACCTGAGCAGTGGCAGAAGTGAGGGGGTTAGCTTTGGAAAAGGCAATACCAACAAAAGTCATTGGATGGCAGCAAAGCATTTGATACTTGCCATCTAGGCTCCACGTGGTGACTTCTTGGGCTTGTCAATCAACAAGCTGGAGATGGCAGATCTGAAGTTACTTCCAAGTTTGTAAACTGGCTCAAAACTCTGACGTACATTCCGAACAGGAGGAATTCTGAACCAGTAGGTGTCAAATGTGGCCATAAAGAGCCTCTATTAAATAACAATTTGAGTCTTTCAACCACCCTAAGCCTTCAGGTGGAAAGCTGCCATCTTCTTCCCCTCTCCTGCATCTGGCCACTTTTAAGTAAGAGCATTCTTATGTGGTTTAAATTATCCAGAATTATTCCCTAACATCAGTAGCTCTTTTGATACTTAGTTGCTTAGAGATAGCATGTCTAGCAACAGACAATATTAAAGCAACCAAAATGACTAGTATCAAAGGAAGAAAGTTACTTTTTTTGCTCACTTTAGTTCACTATATCATCAGAATACCTTACCATCAGGTTCAAAGGTAAGGCTACCAATTCAAGCCATGGTGGCACAATGGTTAGAATGCAGAATTGCAGGCTAACTCTGCTGAGTGCCAGCAGTTTGATCTTGACTGGCTCAAGGTTGACTCAGCCTTCTATCCTTCCCAGGTTTGGTAAAACGAGGACCCAGAGCGTTGGGGAAAATATGCTGACTCTGTAAACCACTTAGAGAGGGTTGTAAAGCATTATGAATGGGCATTAAGCGCTATTGCTATCCACTAGATGGCAGCAAAGAAATAAATAAAACCTGAATCTTTTGATGCCACCTAATGGACTTTAACTTTTTTGCAGCCAGTCAATGATTTCAAAAGAGAGGTGCAGTTTACAATTGTTTGTTTAATTAATTAATTAAGATATTTTATCCCACTTTTATTATTTTAAAAACGGTATGATAATAGTTTGAAGATACAACAGCCTCAGAAAAAATGACTTACATCCCATTCTTAAAGTTATATGATTGCAATTTGGGTGGTTGGCAGTGGCTTGCATTTAGAAAGGTTGCGTGATCATGATTTGCAACCTTCCCAGCCAGCTTCTGAGAAGTAAAGTCAATGGGGCAAGCTGGATTTATATAATGACCAAGTAATTTGTTTAATGGCTATGGTAAAAGTTGTCATAAAATCGGGCCCAGTAACGTGATGTCTCATTTAATCACTGCATCTTTTAGCAACAAAAATTCAGATCCCAATTCTGGTTGTAAGTTAAGGACTGCCTGTAATATAAGAGAAGGCTTGATAGTAGAATGGTTCCTTGTTGTAACAGGAAAATAAGACCTAGATCAGATAATGGCTAGAAAATCCCTACTTGAATTCCTGTGAGCCACTGCCTCACTGTAGTTGTGAGGAATGATAAATCTTTAGGGCTGAAAAGTTGAGAAAACCATCCTGATCAGTGAAATATCACCAAAACCTCTCTATGCTCCCATTAAGTGTCGGTCAAGATTTTGGCAGCCCCCAAACCTACGTCTTCCTGATGTTGCTGAATTACAATTCCCAGCATTATTCACAACTGACTATGCTACCTGGGATTGCTGGGCCTTGTGATCTAGTATGTCTTCAGCCCTCAAAGACATTCTTCTACCTCCATTCTTAGCTAGAAGGACTAAGAAAACAGATTTTTATGTTTTCAACTGGTTATTTCTAGTTATTATATAATGGGTATGACTTTTAGGCATCCCTTTTAAAGTCGAAAGGCAGACAAACTCTGCCTGAGGAGTTGGTACATGAAGAAGTACAAGATTAGGCATGGAACAGTTTAGATAAGGTAGTCTCTGAGAGTATTATTCCATTTCTGAATTTGTTTAAGCCACTGTCAGAACAAGTTTGTACTTATTCCTGAAATTGTAATTCAAATAGGTATCAAGAAAATGCCAGAAACAACTGAAGATTGATTATCCCCCATATATTGGCTGTCAACTGACCTAGTGTTCACTCTTCAAACCCAACTGAAAAACCCAAATGCCAAAGCAAAATAGCTTACCTGCTTTCCTTAGAGAAATGAAAAAAGAAGATTGGATTTTACACTTTGGCACCAAGTGTCATTGGTTTGGGCTTTGGCAATGGGAAGCTCATGGAAATTTCCACAGCTTCATCTGTGAACATTCTCCTTTCTAAGCTGTTCTTTGATTGATGCGGTTTCATGTGAAGTCAGAGACAGCCAGGCGGTGTGTGAGAGAAATTCTTCCATGCATAAAAAGGCATAAAATTATATTCATTGCTTTTTTTTTAAAAAAAATGGCTAGGCTCATTAATAAATGACATCTTCTCAGACTATTTTTTTGGTCCATTGGACCTTTTAGTTGATTTCTTCCTTCCACAAATGTAATAACTGGAAGTATAATAATTAAAATGTACAGGTGATATTTGATTGAATATAGATTGAAGGCATCAGGGAATGTAAAGAAATGATATAGAGTAGTGTTTCAAGAACTTAAAATACAAATTTATAAAAGTCTCTGGTTCAAATTTTAATTCTATTTTTGATGAGACAATCTCTCCACTTAAAGCTCTTCATTAGTAATATTAACTTTATAGGATTATTTTATGAAACAGAATGGATTCCTTCAAAGATTTCAAAATGCGGTTATTACTAATGATTTTGGTTTAAGTTCCCTTCAGCCATGGAAGCTCAAGGAGTGATTTCAAGTTAGCATTTACCTCAGCCCAACCTTCCTCACTGGTTTATTGTGGGGAAAACATGAAGGATGAAGTGCCATGTTGACCACCCCAAATGCCTAAAAAACAAGTGGGAGATATGTCTAAGAAATAAAACAAATAAGCTCTAAGGTTTTCCTAAGTGCAAATATGTATGTATTCATGAATATGACTCCCTGCAAAGGAAATAAGATCACATCATTTTTGATACAGTTCATTATAATCTCTCTAGTTAAAGTAGATAACTAACTACTGATAACTTTCACAGTCTACTCAATCACTCCTTAAATCATTTGGAAATCTCAGGTGATACAGGAGCACACTTGAATTTCAAGATTCGAGGCACACAAGAGCTCATTCTCTAGTTAAAATCTCTTGTCTAACATTCAGGTAAAACAGGGTGGTAGGGAACACCGGATTTATTCTGCAGATTGAGGACAGGACATAGGTTTAGAATGACATATTTTTTTCATCTAGTCAACAAAGTTGATTAACTTTAATAACATTGCCTCTAATATTTCATTATAATCTTATTTTAAGGAAATGTTTGCACATTAAGCATTTTTCCCACAGCGCTGAAACAATGTGCCTTTCCTTGCCAAATATCACATTCACATATACCCTCTTTATTTCTGCAGCTTTAAGGTAATGTTTGGAAGTTTTCCATTACCCAGCTGCCAACTTACCATCATAGATTATAATCAGGATTGATTTGACTGAAGCATCTGAAGCACTGGAAGACATGTTCCTGGCTCTCTCTCTAATTTTAGTTGTTGCCCAGATCTTAGTGCGAAAATAGTCCTTGCCCAACACATTTTGAGGGAGCACATGTTATCTTTTTTTAAAAGTAAAAACACAAACAGTTTCTTAAACGGGTGTATATATAACCAAATATATAAGTACATATAGAAGAACGTGTAGCATGGACCTCCAATTAATTGGAAATCTTCCACTTTTCATAAAGCATTCTCCACAGGAAACACACATGTAAATAAGAACAATGTGCTTATGGAGAAAAGAACTCCAAGTATTGTTTAAGTCTTGGATTGGATTGGAGCTGTCAAGATTTTGATACAACCATTTTTTCTGCACTTGTCAAGGCAGGTGGTAAGGACATGGCCAAGGGATGTAAGCCATGTTTGTCAGTAGGCCAACATCAACTTCAAATGGAACCTCAATACCCAATAGATAAAGTCAGTTTTCTGGCTGAGTTCCCATTCTGTGAATGTAATCACCAAGGTTTTCAACTAGAATTAACATGCTTTTTCATTCAACTCTATTTATGTTGTGCATGTCCATATTGTTGTGCGTGTGTATGAAAGTGTTATAAACCCATGTAATCCTCCCATATTTTCCCACTGCCTCTTCCATATTTTTCCCTTAGGATATTAAGAAAAGAAAGAGCTGAAATTTGTTCATGAACAGAATGTCTAAGAAAATGTACTTTTCTCTCTCTAGGTACATGCTGTCAAGCCTGGAAGCGATCTTTTGCACTGGGCCTTCAGGCCTGCAATATTTACTACTGTGGGAAATTGGGAGAGGGCATTGTATGGAGCATGGGTGATATATAGTCATAATAACATTGCTTTCTCAGACAGTCAAGGACATCTTGCCCTGCACCTGGGAGGCATCTCCAGTTGGGACGGTGTTTTGATTGGACCATGTGATGGACATGTGGTGCTGGGCAGGGACTTGGACTTTCCTTTGGGTGGGGAAAACCTGAGAGCTTTCAGATTTGGGTTTTCCCAGATGTGCCAATATGACATCTCTAATAAAATGGAACTTTGAGGAACTTCAAGCCTCAGAGTCTTCTTTCATTGGGGGTGTTACTTGGAACCATGCATTGCCTAGAATGTGCATAGAAGTACAGGTAGTCCTCAACTTATGACCACACAAAATTTATGTTGCTAAATGAGAAATTTGTTAAGTGAGTTTTGTCCCATTTTACTATTTTTCTTGCCACATTTGTTAAGCGAATCACTGTAGCTGTTAAGTTAGGAAAATGATTGTTAAATGAATGTGGCTTCCCCATTAACTTTGCTTGTCAGAAGGTCATAAAAGGTGACTGCATGACTCCAGGATAGGGGTGAAATGCTCCCGGTTTGGACCGGATCACCCGATCCGATAGCGATGGCGGCGAGTGGTTTGGAGAATCGGTAGTAAAAATCCCTGCGCCCCCCCCCCACCATGCTCAGCTGAACCACGATCATCAGAGGCTTTTTAAAAAACTTTTAAAAGCATTTTTTCTACAACCTCTTCCGATGAAAAAATGCTTTTAAAAGTAAAAAATAAAAGCTCAGCTGGGATTGTCAGAGGCTTTTCAAAGCATTTTTTTCTGCAACCTCTTGGCCGAAGAGGTGGTAAAAAAATGCTTTGAAAAGTCTCTGACGATCCCAGCTGAGTTGACTGATCAGCAGAGAGACATTTTTTAAAAGCCTCTCTGACGATCCCAGCTGAGTTGCCTGATTGTCAGAGGCTTTTCAAAGCATTAGAAAAAATGCTTTGAAAAGTTAAAAAAAAAAAGTTGACTACGCCCACCCAGTCACATTACCCCTCCCCCCAAAGCCACGCCCACAGAACCGGTAGTAACAAATTTTACATTTCACCCCTGTTCCAGGACACTGCAACTGTCATAAATGTGAGTCAGTTGTCAAGCATCCGAATAGAAATCATGTGACCATGAAGATGGTGCAATGGTCATATGTATGAAAAATAGTCATGTCACTTTTTTCAGTGCCATTGTAAGTTTGAATGGTCACTAAGCGAACTGTTGCAAGTCAAGGTCTACCTGTATAGAATGGGAGAAGTTTCCCTTGGGAAAAGTAGATCACAGATCATCATAGAGAAAATCTGCACATAATCAATCAATCAATCAAAATTTTGGAAGAATTGTCATAAAATCCAACCTCCAAATCCATGTGGGTAGTAGGTTCTGCTGCCAGAACCTACTACCAGATGGTTATTCAACCTCTAAAGAACTTTAACAAAAGGGAACTGGCCATTTCATGAGGCAGCTACCAAGAAATCCTTTCAATTTATCAAGATTCTTTAATAATTACTTCTCCTATTCAACTGTGTGTAATTTGAAAATCTGATAAACATTCTCTCTCTACCTCCTCATCCAGACTAATACTGAAGCTTGTCCTCTAATCTGATGTAGGAGCACTGAGGGTACATTTAATAAGAGCTGTCTGTGGTGGTGTGCAGTACTGCAGGCTACTTTTGCTGCCTGCTGGCTGCCTGCAATTTGGCAGTTCGAATCTGACCAAGCTCAAATTTGACTCAGCCTTCCATCCTTCCGAGGTGGGTAAAATGAGGATCCAGATTGTTGGGGGCAATATGCTGACTCTGTAAACTGCTTAAAGAGGGCTGTAAAGCATTATGAAGAGGTATATAAGTCTAAGTGCTATTGCTATTGCTAATAGTTATGTCATCCAGACACTTTTACTGGCTTGCTAGTCAAAATGGCTAGTCAAATTTGACAATATTCTATTTACTGTTACACAATATGTTGCAAAATACTTTATGTACTGCAAGTTTCATTAGCTCAATGAAATAAAAGAAGGTAAAGCAGACAAAATTACAAAAGTCCTTCTGTAAAACCTACCAGATTAGATTATTTGATTAAATCTCACTGTGAAACTAACAAGATGTTATCAGTATGGGAGGAGGGTAATTTTAATTTTTTGATAAATCCCTTTTCCCAAAGGCTTTTCTTTAAAAAACATAGAATGCTAAAATTTAACTTCTTAACAGAAGCTTGTCTTTATACTGAGAAGTTCTTAGCTCTTCTATCAATCTTCCTGTTTTACCCAGCTCTAGAAATATAGGAAAAAACAACAACACCCCACAGTGATTTGGTTCTTCCTTCACTTAAATATAAAGGACAGTCAGGTAATCATGTAGTATTATGTATAAGGAAGATTTTACTAGGAAAATATCTAATAATCTCTCAAGGTGAATATACAACCTTTTAAACAAGCAAATACAAGCTCTGCCAAGCATGGTTCTTTCCAAAGTTTTGTCATCTGCCTTGCTGAACACATTCTCTTTCTTGGAACAGAGAAAGTTACAAGCAACTCAGTTAGCTTTGGCTTGGTCTTGTTACAGGGAAGAATCATTTAGACAAAATGGCAGTAGCGAGAAATTGGGAGGAATATAGAATTCCTGATCCTAGGAGAGAGTAAAGCTGAGTTTGGTCAAGTCCAAGAGCGTTCTGTGGGTGCAGAAGTTAATGGGAAAAAGAGACCTGGTGGAAGAGAGATCTGTCTTAGCGAGGAAAAGTGAATGAAAGTGCAATAATAATTTCAGTTCACATAGATAGGAAGACAGCAGAAGAAGCTGAAGCAGAAAATATGGCATCAGATTAGTAAACTGTCTTCTTCCCAATTACACTTTTCCAGGGACTGGGACACAGAAAAGACATAAAGGGAATGTTGATTCAGACACTAAGGAGATACCAAAAGCAAGGACCTAGATCACTGATGGCGAACCTATGGCATGCGTGCCACAGGTGGCATGCAGAGCCCTCTCTGTGGGCATGTGAGCCATTGCCTCAGTTTACCTCCGCCGCGCATGCGCAGGCACTTCCCGCCAGCCAGCTGGTTTTGGGGTCTCTGCCATGCATGCGTGGGAGGTGGAGTGCATGCAAGAGATGCATGTGCATGCATAGGAGGTGGGGTCACATTTGCATGCATGGGGAGGAGCGCACACGGGTTGCACATGCATATGTGGGGGGTCGTGCGTGCATTGCATCATTGGTGTGTGTGTGTGTGTGTGTGTGCGTTTTCAGCACTCGGTGCTGAATAAGTTAGCCATCACTGACCTAGATAGACCACAGAACTCACAGATACTTTCTTAAAGCCCTTAGTTTAACTCAGGAAAACCGCTGTATTACTTTACTCTTCCCACCTACCTAACACAGAGATTAATATGGTTAAGCTATCACCCAATCAATCAGTTGCTGTACTAATGAAGCATATAGTGGGATTTGCATACATCAATAAAGAGAAGTTGAACTCTCTCTGTTTTTAGGCTTTTCTTTTATCTCTGTACAAATCTAAAAGCTCCATAAACCAGTCTCTATCATCATAAGCCAATCCTAACTTCAGTGGAAATTGCCTGTTGGTCTTTGGTAAATGTGAATGCACTTTGGAATTCCACCATTCCACCCCCAAATTCCTACCATAAATATCCTTGGATTTTACAAATTAAAATTAATTGTACAAATTCCTTGTGTGTCTGATCACTTTTGCTCAATAAAGAATATTCCTATTCCTATTTCTACATAATGCTGTAGCTGTTTAAACTAGCAAGTGCCTTACTGTATCATTCAAAAACACAATCTGTTTTTATTGCTTTATTATTCTTGCTTTTAAAGTTATAAGCCACCTGGAGTCTTGTGGAGTTAGGCAGACTCTGAAGTTGTATGCTTGTATGCATGTATGTACAAACAGTCCTCAAAAAAGAATTATAATGGAACCTGACCATTACAGTCATAGTTATTTACTTATTATTTTATTTATCTCCCACCTTCATTATTTCTTATAAACATTTCAAGGCAATGAACATATCCTATACTCCTTCCTATTTCCCCAACAATAGCCTTGCAAGGTGAGTCAGGTTGAGAGAAACTGACCAAGGCCACCCAGATGGATTTCATGGCTAAGAAGGATTAGAACTCATGGTCTCCCGCTTTCTAGCCTGGAGCCTTAATCATTAGACCATATGTCATAATGGTTGTAAAACGAGTGGGTCACATTATTGAGCCAATTTTATGACCCTTTTTGTGGCATCATTAAGCAGATCCCCATGGTTGTTAAGTGAATCTGCAGTCGTTAAGCAAATGGCAAAGTTATTAAGTGAATCAATGGTTTGTTATGGGTGTGATTTTGCTGAAAATTGAAAGTACTGTTTTCCAGCAATATTGTCATAAAATGTAGTCCTGTGACCACGGGATGCCGCAAATGGCTGTACATGCAGCCATGTTGCAGAATGCCTGGAGTTCGGTCATGTGGTCAGGGAGAAAGCCTGACCATCAGAACATTGGAAACAGGTTTTAAGTCCCGTTCTTTGGGTTGGTTGTTAAGGATATTGTTGTTGTGTAACAACTAGCAGAGTGAAGTGCATAGAGAAACGTTGCTGAGAGCACTGAGATAGAGATACATACAAACTGGTGTTATCAAAAGTTTTCTTTATAATGGAAAATAAACAATCTCGTAGTCTTCTAAACAGTCCAAGTCTTTACCGGTTAACTCCAAAAAGCTTCTTACCAAACAAACAGTAGTTGGTTCACTCTGGTTCACAAACCCCGGATGGTAGCAGATCCACCCACACATGCACGTACGCAATGGCAGCTTATCATCCACTGAATACCTTACAGTACCTTGCTTAAATACATTGTTAAATTACAAGTAATTAGAGCATGACTCAGCATTACAGCATGATGCAGCATTAAAACTTAAAGTCACAGAACACATATATTGCCTGGACAACTGTTAGGCCCAAATCATATCCTAACATGCTCCCCTTTGGACAGGCCAATATATACAGTTTACATACAATATATACAGTTTAGATCCAATATATACAGTTTAGATTCTTAATCCATAGCTTTCACAACATGCTTTATGTTTGACAGCACCTTGGCAAACTACAGTTGCCTTATATCGATCTGGTGGATGCCTTTCCCTAGTAGATCTTCTAGGCAATACAGGACTCATTTCAGATGTTTCAGTTTCATCCTCCCCTAAACCTACTTCCTGTTCCTCAACCTTAATAGAGGATTTTACAGTATCTATATCCTCAGGACTCTCATCAGGGACATGATGTTCTATCCTAACAGTATTATTATCATGTCTGAAATCTGCACACTCTAGTTTATCCCATCCTTCGTGCTCTAGAAATTTAGCACTTGCACTACAGTAAACACTAGTAGTACCCTGTGCCCAAAATCTGAAAGATCTATGATTTGATTCATAGCCAACGAAAAACATTTTTCTGGCTCTTGGTTGATCTTTTCTTCTAACACTAGATGGAATATGTACCCAAGCTGGGGCTCCAAATGTGTGTAAATAACTAAGATTTGGTCTCCTCCCATGCCATAAGGTGAATGGTATTTCACCTGTAGAGGAATGAACCACGTTGTTTAGCACATGGTTAGCACACATAACAGCCTCGCCCCATAAATTTTCAGGCAAACCAGAATCTGCCAACATAGTTCTAATCATGGCTTGTAATGTTTGACCTCGTCTCTCAATATAGGAATTATGTTCTGGTCTGTATGGAGCAGATCGTTTATGCTGGATCCCTGCATCCTGCAAAAACTTTTCTAACCTTTGGTTAGTGAATTCTGTACCATTATCGGTCACTAAGCATTTAACTTTAAATTTCTGCTTCCTTTCCACAAAACGCAGCCAGTTGTTTATATGCTGGAATGTTTCAGATTTTGTTTTCATAAGATAACAGAATCCATATCTTGAATAATGGTCTACTATGCTTAGAATATAGCAGGCACCTCCTATACTGGGTTTCTTGGGTCCAATTAGGTCTATAAACACGACCTCTAACGGCTTTGTAGTTTTAAAACCATTAACTCGGTTTCTGGTGTAACCCTACTTTTCTGCTGACTACAGGCATTACAGTTCAGGTATTTACTACATGCTTGTAGTTTTATCCCTTCCGATAATTGCACAGTCTTCTTTAATGTCCTGAAATTCAAGTGCCCAAGTCTCCGATGTAACAGATGAATACATTCATCATGTGGTTTAACATTCTCATAAACAGACTTAGACTTAGCCACCAATACTGGGTTCTCCCTTAAAATGAATAAATCATTTTCTAAACTTGCAGTAACAACCTTGCCATCTTTCTCTATAAGACACTTATCATTTTTAAATGTTACTGTAAACCCAAATTGTACCAAAGATTTAACAGATAATAAATTGAATTTTAAACCAGGAATATATAACATAGGCAATGGTTCATTACAAAATGACAAACGAGCAACACCCTCTCCAGCTACCTTAACCTTCCAGCCATTTGCTAGTTTAACATGTTGGTTACTCTTCTCCATTTTAACAAAACATTTTCTATTTCTAGTAATAGATTGAGAAGCACCACTATCAACAACCCAACAATCCTGGTTAACATCAGTAGTTGAACTAGATATAGCTAAATTACAACCCTTCTTGGGTCTACTATTGTCCCTAACAGGCATTTTCTTATTTTTACAATACTTAGCTATATGCCCTTTAGCCCCACAAGCAAAACAACGTTTTACAAAATAAGCAGTTGAGTACATTTTATCTTCTTTTGGTTGTTGCACTCTCAACTGATCCCTTTCTTGTCTTCTTTTGGATTCTTCCAACAACCTACCGGTTATGCCAGCCAATGTCAGTTCATCTCTGGACAAAACCTCTAACGAAGAAACAAAGTTGTCATAACTATCGTCCAAAGAAGAAAGAATTATGTACACTTGTTATAGTTCAGAGAAAACAAGTTCCTTTTCATGCAGCTCCTGGAAAATTCTGGTCATGGATTCCAAATGAGCCATCATATCTCCCCCTTTAAGAAGATGTTGTCTAAATAATTTTTGTGTGAGATATATATGAGCACCCACAGAGTCACGAACATATAGTCTCTTCAACTTGGTCCAACACCTAGCAGCAGACTCTTCACCATGGATATGGACAAGCTGCTGGTCACCCAGTGTCAGTCCAATAATACATAGAGCTTGTTCATTGTCTCTGTTAAACTTGGCTACTTTCTTGGCATCTTCCTCATCAGCAGGATCCCATGCTGTTACATCCCGTGGATTATTAACTATGTCCCACAGTCCTTCTCTATGCAAAAGTAGACCACATTTTGTAGACCAGGATACATAGTTTGTTCCGTCCAGCCGGGTTATCATGGAAAAATTTGCTGCTTGTTCTAGTGCCATCTTCACTTAGATTGTTTATAACAAACACAGTTTGTACTACTCATAAACTCAAACTAGCTCTCAGTTTAACTCTGAAAAAAGCCTAGTTACTTCTGGTTGGCTCTGGGCCCATAACCAATGTTAAGGATATTGTTGTTGTGTAACAACTAGCAGAGTGAAGTGCACAGAGAAACGTTGCTGAGAGCATTGAGATAGAGATACATACAAACTGGTGTTATCAAAAGTTTTCTTTATAATGGAAAATAAACAATCTCGTAGTCTTCTAAACAGTCCAAGTCTTTACCGGTTAACTCCAAAAAGCTTCTTACCAAACAAACAGTAGTTGGTTCACTCTGGTTCACAAACCCCGGATGGTAGCAGATCCACCCACACATGCACGTACGCAATGGCAGCTTATCATCCACTGAATACCTTACAGTACCTTGCTTAAATACATTGTTAAATTACAAGTAATTAGAGCATGACTCAGCATTACAGCATGATGCAGCATTAAAACTTAAAGTCACAGAACACATATATTGCCTGGACAACTGTTAGGCCCAAATCATATCCTAACATTGGTCATAACTTTGAACGGTCAAGAAGCAAAACTTGAATACTGTCTGTATCTGTATAACGAAACAAATGTATAAATGTTGTACGAGAAAGATACCTGGAAAAGCAAAAGATGCATTCTGGTTAATTCAGACCAAGCAATCAATTTATCAGCTTTAAAGGACACACAGGATCTCAATGTTCTCATTTGAACCTGATGCAGTGTATCTTACAGGGCAGCTCAACAGTTATAGCAATAGCACTTAGACTTATATATCGCTATACAGTGCTTTACAGCCCTCTCTAAGCGGTTTACAGAGTCAGCATATTGCTACCAACAATCTGGGTCCTCATTTTACCAACCTCAGAAGGATGGAAGGCTGTGTCAGCTTTGAGCCTGGTGAGATTTGAACTGCCAAATTGCAGGCAGCCGGTAGTCAGCAGAAGTAGCCTGCAGTACTGCATTCTAACCACTGTGCCACCAGGGCTCATATATCCAGTAATGTGAAGGAACCTGATGCATGTTCACCTGTGGTATGTTGGCTTTTCTTCAGATGGTGGTAGCCAGATGCAGAGATGCTGGGACTATGAGGCGAGGCATGCTCCCCCTTGTCCCTTAAAAATATATTCATTGGATGAATTTTAATGGCTCCTCCTGCCATAAGAACTAGTTGACTCGAACATCAGTTAGTTGATGTCTCTATATTATCTGTGCGCGGTAAAGTAGTGGTAACATGGGTCTTTATATTCATGTTTATGTAGTCTTTTTGCAGAAGAGTTAGATCAATCTGCAGGGGCTCAAGATTTGGCAGAAAATGGAGTGATTGTCCTCACTCTCTTCTCATTTTGACTATTCTCTATTTGAGGCAAAGCTATCAGTTTTTCATGTATGAGTAATATAAATGCTGCTACCAGACAGAGAATAGTCTAGTTAATCATTTTTTCATTAAGACTGATGACGTATGTTTCCATTGCACAGAGCATTTCCTGAAATTTGTGAATAGGTCACAGATTGGAAACACTTTTGTGTTAGAAGCAAACAGGAAAAAAATTAGTTTTGAACAGACTACTAGGCTTCTGCTCTGTGAGGTTTAGTCAATGGTCCATTATTGATATGGTGAAAAATCAAATATTTCAAAAAAAGGTACAGGTACTTTTAGCAACCTGTTTTCTCTTTTAATGTTGAGTTGGCAAACAATAGGAAGGCACATTGCTTATCAGTGCGTTTGTAACAATTTTTTAAATCTCTTGTGAGTCCTTAATATAGGACTTATAAACCAATCAGTCTAAAGTGAAGTGAATAAAGTCTAATGTAAAATGTTGATTAAAACCCAAGGCTTTTTGGAATAAGAATCTACAAATATAATCAGTATAAAGGATGACTTTATACTCCACATTTCCTCTTTCTGTTTTTTCTCTAGAATTTCCTATGTCTTTCTCACCTGCTTCTGACCTTTAGGATATTCTAGCTGCGCCTTCCCTCAATTGGTGTCTTCCAGCAGCACACACTTAGGGCAACGTGTTGAAATTTGAACTAGCTATGATCAATCCAGATCAGAGATGGATTTCAGCAGGTTCTGACCAGTTCTTGAGAACCGGTAGCGGAAAGTTTGAGTAGTTCAGAGAACCGGTAGTAAAAATTCTGACTGGCCCCGCCCGCATCTATTCTCTGTTTCCCGGGAGGAAATGGGGATTTTGCAGTAACCTTCCCTTAGAAAGGGTTGGGGTGGAAATAGAGATTTTACAGTAAAAAGATTTGAAACCCACCACTGATCCAGATCATTCTTAAAATAACTCCTTGAGTGGATGAAAGAATGGATCTGTTATGAACTTCACATTATTTGCCCCTTAGATGTTTGAAACTAACAAATTTAAAGTTTCACCTTAAATGACGTCATAAATTAGAAGTACTAGAATGCTGTAAAGCTCATTTTGTGACTGATACCACTTCATTCCTTCATGTACCAAAGAATCAAAATTCTGATGTGGTTCAAATTGACTGCCAAATAGATCACAAATATTTCAATGATAACTAGCTATAAATTAAAATTATATCTATTTCCTTTTCCAGATTACTTCATAAATATTTGAAAACAGAAGCTATGAATAAATAAGAGAATAAAATTGTTAAATATAATGCATTGGGAATAAAATGTTGAAACCATTAGCCAGTATTAATGTTACACACATTTTTTTCCCAATATAATGAAAGCATATATAGAAAGGATTGTGAGAGAACGATCATCTGGTACTCCTGGTTGATACTTTCCTTTCCTTTCCTTTCCTTTCCTTTCCTTTCCTTTCCTTTCCTTTCCTTTCCTTTCCTTTCCTTTCCTTTCCTTTCCTTTCCTTTCCTTTCCTTTCCTTTCCTTTCTTTTCTCTCATGTCCCTCATGTCGTGTCCCTCATGTTGGGAAAGATTGAAGGCAAAAGGAGAGGAGGATGGCAGAGGAGGAGATGGTTAGTGTCATTGATGCAATGAACATGAATGTGAGCAAATTCCAGGAGACAGTGGAGGAGTCTGGTATGCTATGGTCCATGGGGCTGCAAAGATTTGGACATGACTTAGCAACAGAACAACAACAAATCACTTCTCAAGTGAACACCTGTGTGGATTCTCTTTTAGTGAAAAAAGCTTGATTTTGTTTCCCTCTCCAAAATCTCGTGAAAGATTATTCCTGGCCTCTGAAGTTTCTCCAAACCATTGGAATTGGCGAAAGCTGTCGGTGCAAGTTAAATACATGATTGACTGCCTTCTTTAACATGCTGGCTTGGATTTGAGCACTCATATTGCTGTAGATGTGCTCCGGGAATCTCAGCATGTGTTAGTCTAGACCTGTTGCCTCTTTGCTTACTGCTATTCTTGGCATTTTCCCTAGATCAGAATGAATCAGCTGAATTTGTGGTTGAGTGCCATGATGGCTGGCATCTTTAAAACAAAATGGGTGGAGCGTGGAGTTTGGTTTTCAGAACCACCCTGTAATGAATGAAGAAATGAACCATGTGCCTCATGCATGTGTATCTGTGTGGTGGGGAACTTGTTCTTGCAATGCTTGCCCCTTGGAAAAGATTGGAGTGAAAATTGTGTCCCGAGGACATGGCATCTGATAGTTTATCAGGAATCTGACTGCATGACAGAACCACAAGCTGTCAGCACAACAGCTGAGCTGCTTGCCAAGAGGGTAAGATGCCAAATACCAGGTGAACATCTTTGCCAGCTTAGCACCTCAAAGCCATGTGATTGCTGCCTGGCAGAGTTGCTTTTATGCGCTAGCAGGAATGGAAAAACAAACGTGCTGCCTTAATGTGTCTCCTCAAGCAAGATGATGATTTACATGGAGAATTAAAATGCCGAGTTAGGCATTTTGCAATTTGGCATTTGAAGTGGATTTGCAATGACTGTGCATTCTACTGGGTGACATCCTATTGCAGTTACTGCTCAGGTGCCTTAGTTCTCCTATGGCAGATTTACATGTTAAGTGATTGCTTTAACCTTCCTTCCTTCCTTCCTTCCTTCCCTCCTTCCTCCGTCCCTCCCTCCCTCCTTTCCCCCATGAAAACATAAACGAGTCTTTTCTTTTTATAGGGCTAAAATCCAACATTGAAACCAGACTACTCTGGGGTAATTTCACCATCTTTGGGGAATATGAAGTATATTTATAAAATGTTCTGATACAGTTATTGCATAACAATTCCAACATTTATCTTTCAACTAACAGGACAACAGTTTCATATAATAATAATCTAATTTCTGGCATAATCAACGTGAGCAAAACAAAACAAATCTAGTCCAAGCAGTTTTGATCCTCCAGGGAAAAAGTTCATGTACTTCTTAATTATTGATTATATTTAATATTGATTCCATTCGATATAGGATGTGAACACATCTACTTCATTTTATAGCCATTAGTGCCTGCCTGTCTGCCAAATATACAGACAACATTCTGGGTCATCAAAAGGTAGTCAACCCTAAGTCAAAAGACATGTTTTTGCTCCATTGCTTATATAAAGTAAAGTGGATTGGCAGATGATTTTTATTTTAATTACTGGCAATAGAATAGTATCTCCTATCACCCTAAGGACAGTAGGATAATCTAGAGTTGCAGAAGAGGTCATTAGGCATTCTTAATGGTAATTTCCAAGATGGAAACTATCTGGGAGGCTCAAGAGGAGTACTTGACAGAGCTGCTCAGTTGCCCTCCAGCATTGGGTTGAAACTGGCTCTGGGTCAGAAGGAAGAGAAAAGAAAAGAAAGATTAAAAAAAGAGAGTTGAGGAATAGAGCCATAAAGTTGTCATCATAGAACACCCAAGAAGTTTCAGAACTTCTCAAAGAAATGCTCCAAAACCACCTACTATATTTGACAACCCAGACTGATATTGCTTCACATTTCGCTTTGCAGAAATCACATTTGTTGTTTGAATAATACTGGTATGTATTTAAAACTTTCTACCCCTAAGGCAACTAACATTCACAAAATATAAAAGCAATTTTGAAAATATGTATCTGAGCTCTCTTACCAAATAACAGGAAGTACGTAAGCAGCATTTAATACCACTTGATAGAAATAAAATTAATTTAAATACTTACATTTATAAAGTTGGGAAAAACAAAAGGGACTTCAGCTAGATCAAAAAAGGCACCATTGAAATAATAGCATAGCATAGCATAGAATAGAATAGCAATAGCACTTAGACTTATACATTGCTTCACAATGCTTTACAGTTCTCTCTAAGCTGTTTACAGATTTAGCATATCGTGCCCAAAAAACTGGTGTCTCATTTTACTGACCTCAGAAGAATGGAAGGCTGAGTCAACCTTGAGCCTGATGAGATTCGAACTGCTGGCAGTTGGCAGAGTTAGCCTGCAATACTGCATTCTAACCACTGCACCACCACAGCTCCTAGAGTACAATAAAATGGAATGGAATGGAATGGAAGAGAAGAGAAGAGAAGAGAAGAGAAGAGAAGAGAAGAGAAGAGAAGAGAAGAGAAGAGAAGAAGAGAAAGCTTTATTTGACCAAGTGTGATTAGACACACAAAAAATTTGTCTTTGGTGCAGAAATTCTCAGTGTACATGCAAAACAAAATTAGAAGGTTAATAATACCACTACTGCCATACAACATGGGTGAATATACTTAGACGTAAGAGTACTGGCTTCTGACAGAATGACAAACATCTGGAACAGCACTTTTTCTAAGGAAGGCCAAAGCAGCGATGAAATCCCCCTGGTTCTATCCGGTTTGCTGAAGCTGTAGCCCTGGCAGCGAGAGGTTCCACTGGGACATCATTATGTCCCTTTTTTTACCATCTGTGCATGTGCAAAGGTTCTGCGCATGCTCACATAGTGTGCGCATGCTCCCGCACGCTCCCGTTCCTGAACTGATAGCGAAGGTAAGTGGGTTTCACCGCTGGGCCAAAGCTATTTAAATTGAAGTGATATATAAATAAAATCATGGTAGTCTTTCTGCTGGGCATGGAAATGCCTCTGATACCATACAATTATTTTTAAAGGCTATATCAAAGAGTTGTCACTTTGGGATAGAATTAACTTTAAGGAGAAATCAAGTAAACATTCTGAAAATGGTTCTGAAAACTAAACCATTTAATACACTGGATTTCCCACTAAAAGGATAGTCCTGGTGTTATACAGGAATATTCCTATATATCTTCTGGATTTAGAAAAAAAAAACCTTTTATCCAAATGAATCAGAATGCAAGTGACTTTATACATACTTTCACTAGTAAGAAATAACTGGATTTGTAGGTAAAGTCCAAGCAAGTAGTTTGTGCATTAATATTCTAGTATGTGCAGTTCAGAGTCCAGTCAGGTGTTTTCGAGATTGCCATCCATAGCTGAGAAACTATTAGTCAGATGACTGAGATTCTCCTCAGTAGCTTCTAGGTATGCCTGGAGTGTGATTTCAAAAAAAGATCTGACCGGATCCACCCCTTTGTTTTTTGTAAATTGGGCTCAAATTACATCTGCAACATTAGACTGTCTTAACAATTAACTCTAAAATTATATTTTGTTAACTTGTTTTTACCCACATCTAAGCAATGGGAGTTTAGGGGTCCAACCTTTAGCTAGGATTTAGTTTCTGGAGAGGTGCACAGAAAACTTGTAATGTTTCAGGATACGTTATCTATTTTCTCACATATGTAAATTGAGTTTATATTTAAAATCCAACAAATTCTTGCTTCCATTTCTAGGGAGACATGCAGAACTATAAGTTCTTTAGTCGTTTTCAAACCCAATTCCACAGCCAACTGTTTAACTATTTCCAGGATAGGCTAGGCTAGCCCTTTGTGTACCTGGTTTGAAATCAGAACTGCAAATGCACAATTATTTTCTTGCATGTAGAAATACGTGCATAAATTAGCATATACAAATTCTTCTTTCTCCCAGAGAATCCTTCTCAAGGTAATTTCTTTCTTCATTCCCAATACCAACAAACAACTGAGAGCGGGATCACCAGGAGGGGAAACTATAATGCTTTTCTTCTTCCCTTACTTAGGATGCCTTCTTTCTTATTGCTGCAGAGGAAAAACAGTGAAGACTTCATCTCTTCTTTTGAACAGACCCAATGAGGTCAGTGGGGAGAATTGGGAGCAAAGGAAAACAAGACTGATGAAGGGGGATGCTTCTCCAGTTATCAAGAAGGAAGAACCATCTATTCCCAGCAATTGATCTGATAATTCAGAATTCAGAATAACAGAGTTGTTTGGCCATTGTGTGTGTGATAGACCCATCCACCAACCTCCTATCACGTGTACAATGGCCAAATTGATCAATGATGCATAAAGGCGAATATCTTGTCAATGGTGGTTTTTACACTCTGACGATGTTAGCAGAGGCTAACGAAAGCTAAGTGAATAATATATTTTAAGTTCTGGAGATCGCGATGTTTGTCTCTTCTTTTATAGCTACACCTGCAACCTTAGTATAAATTTAGATTGTTCTAAATAAATTATATATTTAGAACAATCTAAGATTATCTTGCAAAAGGAACAATAGCCAATGGATTCAATTCCTATGTGGTAATAGATGCATGAGCAATAGGCTCCCTCTTTTACCCTGGTCAATGGTCATTGAGCAATTGTCCTATTTCTAAAGGGATAGATGGGTAGACAGAGCAGCATACCATGAAAAATGGAAATTCTGCTCTAAACCTCATTGTATCGTGTTTTGAGGAAAACATAAATTTAAAGAAGAAAAATGAATGAATGGATAAAGATTTATTACATATTTATTACAGCAAAAAAAAAAAAGAAAAAAAGAATGACGATGATGATTTCTGACAGGAAAATTGTATGATGAGTTGGTCACATATGTATATATTATAGCATTTATTCTAGGACTATTATTCAAAATTGGATGCATCTTCCTGTGGTCCATGTATTCTGTGCAAATCTACATTGGTATTAGGGGCAATAACAATATGAACCAAAGTTTCATCATCATTTTTCTGCATGTAGTATGGACCAAAATCCAATATAGCTCCTCCCCTGATGCCTTACTCACTATTTGAAACTGGCTATCTTTAAAGTCTAGTACAGCAAAATCGCCTATCCTGAATGGATAGGCAAAAGCCACAAAATTCAAGTAATAAAATTGGAAGCAACATGGAGAGTTGGCGGACACATAAAGTAGCAACAGCAACAATAACAACAAAGTTTACTACTACTAGTATCCAAGTCTTCTTCCTTTATTCCCAAAGGAAGTTAGGAAAAAAAAGAAACATATATTTAGGAAGGATTAAAATGTTATTTAAAGCAAGATTTTACTCAATTGAAATGACTAATGTCAAATCTTTCGCATAAAACAATTTACAACATTAGAAGCTAAGGAGTTCTGTTACTTTTCATTCTCCGTATTCCTTTGTTTTTTTATAATGTTTGGCTTACCCATTGAAGAAGCAATGCACTCTGGCTTTGCAAAAAAGAATTAAAGCAAGCTATTTGCAAAAATAAAAAAATAAAGGTGGCTTCCACAACGCAGTAAGAGACCTGAACTTTTCTAGACTTTGGATCTAGGAGGAAGTGATGTGCAGCTCACCAGTGTGTCCCTTCTCTTTCTAAATCGGGTTAGTGCTTTTATTCTCTTAGATAATCTCTTTATTACAGTATTTCTTCTTCCTAGCCTTCTTCCAGTGCTATGCCTAAAGCCAGTATTTAGTGGGATTGCCTGGAATGTTGTAATGTTTCCAGGCTTAATTCTGCCTGAGAAAATAAGCAAGATCAGTCTGGTTAGAGATTGTGTTAGCTGATCAGATTTTCGTTTTCCTTCCTCCAATTCCTCCTCTCTTTGGTAGCATTCAACAGCTTTCTCAATGGAAAACCCCCCTTTTTCCCAGTTTCCTTTGGTTTTCCCCCATTTTTCAACAAATGCTGGAACTTTTATTAGGAAGGACATATAAGAGCAGAATGGACTGAGGAAAAGGCTCAGTAGAAATTCTCAATACAATCCTGTATAAGCTTACTCAAAGCAAACAAACAAAGAAATATCCCATTGAGGTTTTTTTTCCCCCCTGAGGAGCTGGGCATAGCATAGAAGCTGCAAGTAGACAATGCCTCATATGTAGTCAGCTCAAGGAAATCTAAAATGCTGTCCTTCCTGAGAATGAAAAAGCAGCTGCTTATTCTGTGATCTCAGTTCTCCACTTCGCCTGACAATCAGAAAGTAAACAGAGAGACTGATGCTGGAAATTGAGAAGAATATTTTGTTTTCAGGAACTGAGGACAGCTTCTGAGTGTCTTCTCATTCCAATTTCTTTAGTAGTGACACTTAGAGTCCACAGACCATGGAATATAGACATGTCAATGAGGCAAAAGAAACACTGTATGCAATGCTGCCTCCCCAAACCCATTGCCCATCCCACCAAAGTTAGGGACTGTGATGTTAATATCACTGACAATGTTCCTCTTGCACATCTTGTTCCATGAGGCTGGGCAGCAGGGGGTGGGGGCAAGGAGTGGGTGGGCAATGCACTGATTGTGTCTTTTTTTTTTTTTAAATAGATACATCAACATTCCTCTCATTTTGAAAAGGGAACTTTCTGTGTCTCTCCTCACCCCACGGAGACATTTTTGTACTTTGGAGCCAAGCTAGGGAAAAGGGTCTCGACAAAAGGCTAGCCAGGAAGCTAGTCTCAGATCCTGCTGCCACTGAATATAATCTGCCTCTTGGCACCCAGGTCTTGCAGCTGCCAGGCCCTCTCCTTATGCGGTCACCGGGATTGGCGCGGAGGCAAGAGCAGAGAGTGGAGGAGGGCTAGGCAGAGCACATTCATCACTGCCAGGAGTGAGTGGAGGCAGTGCCAAGGAACTATGTAACTAGGCACCTGTGCCAATTTGCTCAGTAATTGGATTGCTATTTGAAAAATTAACATGGTCCCTAGAACCTTTGCATTTTCTGTGCAAAGTTTTCAAATGGCAGAGGGAGGGGCAAATGAGGAGGGGGGGTGCCAAGCAACTGCTTGGCAGAGGGCTGGGGAGAGGGAGGGATTGATTTAAAACACATGCACACACACAAACCAAAGTCATTTGGTTATCTTCCAGAATATTATAAAGCTGCTTCTGAATCCACTCGACCGTGCTGGCAGATGCGAGAGACAAAGGACGAAATACAGCATGCTGGAAAGCTGTGATGTTACTGCTTACTCGAAGGAGTAACTGGTTTCCACACTGTTATTTTCCAGCAAATGTAAACATGACAAGAGACATGGGCAAAGGGGAAGGGGAGATGCTAATATGAAGTGCAGAGTCTGAAGGACATAATTATGATACAGTTTTCTCTCTTTATGCATCGAAGTCCCAAATGGAACTTAAGATAGGAAACTCTCAATTGTACTACCAGTGCCCATTTATAGGTCTGCTGATTTCCAGAGAGAAGGAGGCATCATAAGAGAGTTATTAATCCCTATCACATGCTTCTGCATTTCTTTCTCCTCTCCTATCCTTGGTTGTTTTTTTTATAAAGCAGCTGTAATGCCTAGTAAGATTTTACTAGGGCTGTAACTCTTGTGCAACCCAGCATGGAGTTATATGAAAACAGTGTATTAACTTCAGGCAAAACCATCAAATCCAGATGAGTCCTTTTGACATTGGAGGGGGGGGGCAAGCAGAATAGCAAAAGATAAACATTTGAGATGAAAGTGCAAGCAGTGTTGACACACCCAGTTGTTAACGTCAGTACAAAAACTAAAATTCGGACAAAAGCTTTGTGAATAAATATGGCTACCTATTCCTGGAAAAAAAATATGTTTGCTTCACTTTTTTAAAGACAAGTCTTCTCCAGCCTGGTTTACTCCAGCTGTACCAGAACTGTATAATTTCCAACCAAAATATAGCGGTATCTTGGTACTCAACTGTTTTGAAACTCATTGAATTTGGTACTCAACACATTTTGATGCAAAAATGTTTTCCCGGTACTCATTGTTTGGTAATCAATGCACAAGCTAGAATCCGTTGGTGTCAGCTGCCTTGTGACTCACTACATTGTTCTTTACAGAAAAAAAATTGTTTGGTATTCATCGTTTTTGACACTCATAACACCTCCTGGAACCAATTAACGATGAAGACCAAGGTACCACTGTAGTTTATGTCTGAGATTTCTGGGAACTGCAGTTCCAACCCTTTATTCTGGTAGAACTTGAAGAAAGCTAGACTAAGGTATGCTTCATTCAAGTAGAATCCATGACAGGATTTAATTATTTTTAAAAAGTCAATACAACAGCATTATAATATGCTGGATAACAATGTTGACATCAGTCAACCTTTTTCAAGGATTCACCTCCAGAAAATTTAACATGACTGCATTTATTGATATTTATTGATTTCATATTAGGTAAGATTGTATGCAGAAATTGAAATATCAGACAAGTGGAATTAAATGCCTGTGTATTGTGTTGCTTGATTTCTGCTACTATAAAAGGGAAGTTCAGTATGACTTGTTTAATTCCAGAGTGATAGTGTCTGTCTTCCTGAAACTGTGCCATTGTGAAGACAGGACAACTCAGAAGCAAGATCTGAGAAGGGAATAGGAGAGAAGGTGAAATTTCTGCCCCTAGATGGAGTATTCTGCACACAGGAAGTTTTTACATTTTGGGAGAATGTAGACAGCAATCTCTTCAGAAGCCTTGTGGTGTTTCTAGTTTGAAATTCCCCCTAAAACTTAGTGAAAATTCACTTTAGTAGCGCTGAGAATGAGAACTAAAGCTTCTATTTTAGAAACTCAGGATTTGAGTGAAATGTTTACGCTCAAATTTAAGAATTTGACATATTCTACAAAAACAATGTATGCTTAGCTGTATTGTTTGTAATGGCTGCTGCTAATAGTAAATGTGATATATTGAATTGATACGATTGCTGTAATTTTATTACAGCAATTTTATATGTGTTTTGCTAAAACCTAAGGTTGCAAACAAATACATAGTTTAGATGGCATGTTGCCTAAATAAGAACTTATACTGCGTAGATATTGCAGAGGATTTTATTATTTCAGATGATCAACCTCTGTCTTACTCTGCCATGGGACCCAATAAATCTGTAGAAGCTTGTGTTTGTTTTCTTTTCTTTTATGAAGTGGACAAAGAAAAGGTTGTGGTTAGTCAAATTCCTTTTTGCGATGGAAGACTCTTCATCCTTGTTGACCTTGCAGCTCCCACCTACTGCCTCCCAAGTCTCAGTCTTGCCTCCTTGACTGCCCGGCCATATCTTCACCTCTCACCTTCCTTGCTTAAATAGATACAGTTTCTTTAGCAGTGAGGGCTGCTTAACAATTTGGAAGGAGGGGTGTTCTCTCCCAGGCCATACAAACATGCCAGGACCAGAAAAGAAGGCTACACATCTGCTTTTTATGTATCCAGTAAAGCATCAAAGAGAGGAATTTGCTCAGCCTTGCCACCATGAGATGCTCAGGCATTTCTCACTATGAGATGAATCTTCAAGCCCAAGATGAATCTTCCTTTGCTCATTGGAGCAAAGGAAAAGAAAATGTTGATTCAATGTTCTTGCTTGAGTGTAAATTTCAAAGCCTCTATGAGTGTGTCCCTGTGACAATGGTGGGTTTTAACATTTTTTACTACTGGTTCTGTGGGCGTGGCTTGGTGGGTGTGGCATGTCTTGGTGGGCGTGGCAGGGGAAGGATACTGTAAAATCTCCATTCCCACCCCACTCCAGGGGAAGGTTACTGCAAAATCCCCATTTCCTCCCGATTAGCTGGGACTCGGGAGGCAGATAATAGATGTGGGCGGGGCCAGTCAGAATTTTTACTACTGGTTCTCTGAACTACTCAACATTTCCACTACTGGTTCTCCAGAACTGGTCAGAACCTGCTGAAAGCCACCTCTGCCCTGTGAGCTTTTAAAAAGTTGCTACTGCTGTTATTTCTATTACTACTACAACTACTACTACAAACCTTTTACAGCTATTATTTGAGAGACAGTTTGGTGTGGGGATAAAAGCACCACACTAGAAACTGGGAGATTATGCGCTTTAGTCCTGCTTTAGGCACAAAGCCAGTTGTGTGGTTTTGGGCCAGTCATTCTCTTTCAGTCCCAGGAAGGAGGCAATGGCAAACCACTTCTGAAATATTGCCAAGAAAACTACAAGCAGTGGCCAGATGTCAATATTGGCTTGAAGGCACAGAAACACTATTACTGAATTTAGATTCAGCAATATGTGAACAGCACTGTACATTTTTTGTGGGGTTCATCTTTAAAGGGCAAAAATGCATCCAGTGAAACAGGAAACACTTTTTAGTTTCCTGAAGGAACAAAAAAAAAAAAAAAGGAGTCTGTTAATTGACACACTAAGCTGTTTAATTGGGCTTTTGAAGTCCTATCGGTCACTTTGGATGACAAGGTAAGAGGCTAGGGCACTTTGACATTGGTGATCTGCACTATCTTACATCAGTTCTAGCTGACTGATCTCCCAATATTGCTTGTTTGGGAAAGTGATCTGACTTCTAATTCACCTTCATAATTTACCAAAGTTTTAAAACACAATGGAGGAAGCCAGTGATGAAATCCAATTTTTTTTACTACTGGTTCTGTGGGCGTGGCTTGGTGGGCTTGGCGGGGAAGGATACTGCAAAATCTCCATTCCCACCCCACTCCTGGGGGAAGAATACTACGAAATCTCCATTCCCAACCCACTCCAGGGGAAGGATACTGCAAAATCTCCATTCCCACCCCACTCCTGGGGAAAGGATATTGCAAAATCTCCATTCCCACCCCACTTTGGGGCCAGCCAGAGGTGGTATTTGCCAGTTCTCCGAGCTACTCAAAATTTCCACTACCGGTTCTCCAGAACCTATAAGAACCTGCTGGATTTCACCCCTGGAGGAAGGGTGGCAAGGTAGTTGGAGAATTTTTAGGGGTTTTCATTGTTCTTCATACGTTTCACATTCAGTTTGCCTACACATAGTAATGTACATATAATATTGACAGCATAGGAATCACTCAGATCAGTAAGCAGATCAATGAAAAAAGTGCCAGACAAATTCTGTACATACAGGAAGACGTATTGACTTGGGAGGCTAGCAACTTATTTCTTCTTTTCCGTGAAGTGGTGAAGGATATTTTTATTAAATCACAACTGAAGGTGCTTTGGGATGGGAGGTGAGACACCAATATTCTTTGCCCTCTTCTGGAGGGGAAAAAGGGTGATTAATTAATGCTCTGCTTTGTATATTTACCATAGATTGAAGTCCACTGAAATGCATTCTGTGGATAGAAATAGTGGTAATATGAAAGTGTGCCCAGTGAGCAGAAGAAGGATCTTATAATTATCCATAACATGGACAGGTTTTTAGAATACGTTTGAGCACCTTTCTTTGTGTTATCACCCACCCCCCCTTCCTACTGTTTCACTTTTTTCCTTCCTTCCTTCCTTCCTTCCTTCTTTCCTTCCTTCCTTCCTTCCTTCCTTCCTTCCTTCCTTCCTTCCTTCCTTCCTTCCTTCCTTCCTTCCTCACAGTGTCATACCTCACACATTTGCCATTACTAGCCACAACCTGCCAGCTCTTTCTTTTCACTGTGCTAGGCACCCTTTGTTTTCACAGCCTGGCAAGCCTTGCAGCTGTTGTCCGAGGCCTGCTCCTCCAGCCTGTGATCAGTCAGCTGCAAAATCTTCTCTGGACACTCAGTATTCACAGCTCTAATCGGGCCAGCGGACTGTTTCCTCCTCTCTTGCAGTAAATCTTTATCCCTTGCTCCCTGCTCGTCAGTTAGTGGCGCCAGCTCTTTGGGCTGCTCTATTCCTTTCCCATCCTTTGCCGCAACGTGTGCTCTGAATGCTAACATCGGCCTTGTTTAGACTTGCTGCTGACTTGAAACAGTGATCCGCAAGTTGGAGAAGTCCAAATTCTTTTCTCGTCCTCTTCTTCCTCCCCTCCTTGCTCCATCCTTACAACAACTCTTTCTGTCTCTCTGCTCCAAGCAGAAAAACATTCCAAATTGGTTGTCTTTTCCGATTTCATACTTTACCCATATAAGTTAATTGCATGATCGTCTTTTCATTTTTCCCTCAAGAAAGACTGCCATTCTCTGGACTTTAGAGTCTTTGGGCCAAAGATGAAGATAAGCTTGGCTGACAGATGCAATAACTAACAGCAAGACATCCCTACAGGAAACTGGCACAAACTGAAACTGGTCCACGTGGCCAAGTTGATTAAGAGACTTCATTGTTTATAACTTAAATGACTTGAATTTGAGTCACACATGTCTTCGCTGAGGCAGGAAAGTCTGCATGCTAATTTTTGAAGTATTTGCCATCACGTCAGTCACTTCCGACAGTTTAATGGGTGGGCCTCTTCTTATACACCAAGATGGAATGATGACCCCATTGCATCCAGATACATACCACCTCAGAGCCATTCATTTATAACCCAGGATCCTTCTAAGTTGTTAACAAACTCATTTTACTCTGTAAGGTAAGTTTGTTTATCTAAAGTCCACAAGTTACCAATTATCTGAAGCTAAACCTAGTTTTTCCATATCCCACAGCATCAAGATTGCCTTCATATCACGTTGGCTCAAATAAGCTAAGATGGTATGATGCTAAAGCTTAAAATAAGGAACACATATTTTCAATAAGATTTTTTTATTCAGGATAGCTTGATCTATTGCTTTATTCTAAAGTAGAAATGAAACAATGCCTTTGTGTTGCTTTGATATCTCATAGCCTGGATGCTTAATATGTTTAATACAATACAAATGTTATAGGGGGAGGGGAGTGAAACATACAATGAAACCTTAATGAATGAATTAGAGGTAGTGCTCGTTTAGTGACCACAATGGGGATCAGCAACTTTGTTCCTAAGTGTTATGACCACTAAACAAAATATAATGTGCTCTTGATGGTGCTTTAGACTTCACTTCTGCTGTAGTCACTAAACGAATCACCATGACTTATTGAGACATCACTTGATCATGAAGCTGGTTGTGGAGTGATGGTGATCACATTGCAACAGGTGGGTTGTTGCAATGTTTGTAATTGCTTGCTAGTTGTGAATCACCTGAATGTTGGTCACATGACAGCAGGCACCCTACAATGATAATAAATGTGAGGACTGGTTGTAAAGTTACTTTTTCAGTGCCATTGAAACTTCAAATAGTTGCTAAACAAGGCAACTGCTAGTCCGGTCCACCTGAATGTGCCCAAACTAGTTGCACTGATGTTCCTTCTCAGGAGAAGAATTCTAGAACATAGCAGAATTCCACACAAATCATTCCAATGACATGAGACAAGAAGCAACACAAAATTATACATGCAAAATGCATCATTGAAAGAAAAGCAAGATTTCTATATTTCCTCATAGATTTCCCCTACTCATTGTGCTAAGCTGAAGTTCAAAATGCTGAGTATTTTAACTCAGGTTTTAACTCAATATTGACTGGTTACTCTTATAATATTGGATTTATATTGGCCAATTACATTTTGGTCTTATGAAAACCAGTTGAATGTAAGATCCTGTTGCCACTGGTCACTGTTCTCTCTCTCTCTCTCTCTCTCTCTCTCTCTCTCTCTCTCTCTCTCTCTCACACACACACACACACACACACACACAAAAATCTCCAATACCTTAATTTAAAACAGTAAATTAACTACAGCATTATTATTTATTGGAGATCCAAATCCAACAGCATGACCTGTCAGCACTTCATGACCTACTGACCCCAAGGGAAACAGTGGAGTATAAATAGAGGGTTAAGGATTTACTCTGTGTCCTCTCTTTGTCTGTTAAGAGATTGCTATTCTGAGCTCATTTCCTTCTGACTTTCTTCCCAGGGACATATTCACAAAGCACATGTTCTTGGACACTCCTCCTGGTAGGATGTAGTTTGATGCTAGATTTTGTCTTTCCTCATGCCATATTTCCTGCAAATAAATCTCTTTCTGTTATAGTTATAAAATCTGCTTGAGTAGTTGTTCAGGTTGGATTCCTGCTTACGTGCACATAGAGAACAACAATTCTTTAGTATTCTAGAACAAATGGGAAACTAAAGTATTAATTTTAACCCAAACTCATATTTAACTTTGTTTGACTAAAGCCACATTTCTTGAAGTTAAGAAGCCTTTCAAACTCAGTGTGATTACTTAAGCATTCAAATGGAATGGCCACATTTCCTATATTTGAAAAGCTGTGATTTGTACTTTCTTAATGTAATTGAGACGTGTTGCTTGATAACAGTTCTACTCACTTAGGTAGTATGTAGATGCAGTCCTAGGAATAAAGATACACAAGTTTCAATCATATTGAATTCAGTGGGATTTTCAGTGGGAAAAGAGCAATAAAATTTTCAGTGGGAAAAGAGCAACAAAGACTATTAGAGGGCTGGAGGCTAAAACATTCGAAGAATGGTTGCAGGAATTGGATAGTTTAGTGAAAAGAAAGACTAGGGATGACAAGATAGCAGTGTTTCAATATTTGAGACACTGCCATAAAGAAGAAGGAGTCATCCTATTCTGCAAAGCACCAGAAGGCAAGATAAGAAACAATGGATAGAAACTAATCAAGGAGAGAAGCAACCTAGAACTAAGGAAAATTTTCCTCTTTTCTTCTAACCCTCTTCTCTTGATACTGTTATTATTTATTAATTAAATATCAGTACCCATGGAATAAAAGGATAGGCAACTTGCGTATCCTCCAAGTTGCTATTAAGTCAGGCTCTTGGGTGAGGGGCTGATAGTCCAAAGTTCCAATACTATTTTTCCTAAAAGTTTTTGAAAAATATATTACAATGGTTTTTACATTGGTTTTACCATTATCATTGATTTTAAATCTTGTGAAGTTTCTTATGTTGATTTTATATTTTACAGTTGCCTTACGGTTGATTCATTGTCCACTGCTTTGGTAGCTACTGCACTGCAGGAAAGCATCCTCTTCCTCTTCCTCCTCCTCCTCCTCCTCCTCCTCAAGCTTTTTGTCAGCTGCATAAAACTGAAAGTGATTCTTTTTTCAAGCATGCTTCTTAGAGTTACACTAACAAGATTTATTGAGAGGAACGGGGAAAGGGTTACACGAGTTCCAGCAGCTGAACTTTTCTCTATTTAGAATCAATATAGCTTGTGGACATTAGGACAGAGAATTTGTTTTCTTTTCAACAGTGTTCCTATGATCCAATGAGGAGGATTCAGTGAGAAGCTTATACCTGACTGTTTACGTAAAAGTCTCCTGAAACTTTATGGCCTGGGAACCAAAAGTTACGATTGCCCACTGAATTGCCCAATTAACTGAAATTGACTAAGGGTTCTTGATGTGTATTTCACTATTGATTTTAAATTAGCTTTTAATTAGTTGACTTTGAAATTTGAGTTGATTTATTACATTTTCAGCCATCCTGGCCACTGGTACATGAATGGCCAAAATTCAGAATTTATAATTCTATCACAGCTAGGTCTAGGTCTAGTCTAGAAATAACTATAAAATGAGAAGAAAATGTTTTTCTCAAAATGACCAGTTTTCCCCTGATATATTTCAGAAACTGAACCTAAATACATATGCAGCTAGATATGTTCTGATTATTTCAGTATAAACATAAGTACATATGAGTTTAAAAAGGAGCTTTTATAATGTAGTCACACTGCTTATTTATGTTAATTTGGAAATGTACAAGAAGCCCTAGAACTATATTGCCGCTAAGCCAAGTCTCCCCAGTTTTTCAATTTAAGTTCTTATATTTGATACTGTTTAACATCCTCCTGTTGAATATAACTCAATATTCATGATTACTAAGGTAATATTAAACAGTGATTTTGTCTGTAAGCTAGCTCTTTGCAGTATGGTATTATCAGAATATTTTGATAAATATAACTTCTATTCCATTGTCTACTCATTTATAAAGTTGTTGAATAGAACTATGCTGATGAAGGATCCTATGAAAGTTAAAGCAGAACCATGTTGGAGTAAGGTAGCTCAACAAGTTACAAATCCAACAATCTGTTTTGGTTCCAGAATGAAATAAATAGAAAGCAAAATTATTTGAGGTCCTTGTCTACAATTTACATCAGTATTAGAACATTCTGGAAATTCTAATATGCCTCCTTGATAAAATCATGTAATACTGGTTTTATCAAGTTTCCATCTGTTAATTTTTCATTGATTCATCTTTTTCAGGAAAAAACGAGTTTAGAGTTTAAAACATCATTGAACTTTCTTTCCTTTTGAGGAATTGTCTTCATGTGACAAGCCCAGATTTATTGAATCATTTTTAAAACTGAGGTAGACAGATCCCTGTATTTTAGGATGGGAGATAAGAAAGTCATTCCATTTGTTCTTCATTAGCATGATTCATTAGCTTAATCAGCATCCTTAAAATATTTTCTACCCTACCTCAAAAATGCATTTAATTAGCTGGATAGGATAGTTAATGAGCACATCACTCTATCAACAGCTTTTAGAATAATCTAGATTGGCTGAGTTAGGCTAAAGATTCCCAGTAAGGAAAAGCTGCTTGATAAATAAATTTCTATTTATTTATAGTTCATTTTATAAAATTGTTCCTTCTCAAAATCATATTAAATCATAATATATTGATACTAAATAAATTAAAATAGAAGGAAAAACAATTCAAAATCCCAAAGCAGAATTATATTTAAAATGATCAAATGTCAAATAGGATGAATATATTTGATCCTTCTAAAATGTAAAGAAAGGATATACCATGTTTTCCCGAAAATAAGACCCTGTCTTATATTTTTTTGAACCCTGAAATAAATGCTTGGCCTTATTGCCATGCACTCAAAAGCCCGATTGGGCTTATTATCAGGGGATATCTTGTTTTGGGGAAAACAGGGTAAATTATCCCTTTTACCCTGCAAACCCATTAGCAATGATGTGAAGCGGCCCAACCCTGTTACTCTTTTCCTTTTGATACACCACAGATCTTAACTATTGATAGGCTCATTCTAGAAAATATGAATCTGGTGACAAACTATTTAAGTTTTCATAGGTAAAAGCCAGCACTGTGCATTGTGCCTAAAACAGAATATAAGGCCACACAGTTGCGGATCACAACCCCTTGGAGATAAAATGGGAAAATATAAAAAGAAGGAAACATCAGAGATGGAGATTTAATGTGAATTTATTGAATGATAAGGACTGTATGGATAAAATGAAAGAAGAAGTAAGGCTCTTCTTTAAGGAAAATGGGAATCAAGGAACATCCCCTGAAATTGTATGGGATGCGATGAAAGCATATTTAAGAGGGGTTGTGATATCATATAGCGCATATAAAAATAAAGAAAAAAGAAAATCCCTGGATGAGCTCTTAAAACAGTTAGGAGAAGCAGAAAAAAAGTTCCAAGAGAAACCTGGAGATAAAGCTATAAAAGAAAATTGGCTGATGTGGAGGCATAAACTAAATATTGTAGAACAAGAAGAATTAGCACAAAAACTAAAAAGAACAAAACAATATTATTTTGAGAATGCAAACAAGACAGGCAGGTGGTTGGCCTACAAATTAAAAAAGGAAAACGAAAAAGGGACAATTCAAATTTTAGAAGATTCAGAGGGTAACCTTCTAAACGAAGAGGATGATAAATTAGAAAGAGCGAGGGAGTACTATGAAACCTTATACAAAGCAGAGGAGGTCCCGAAAGAAGAAATAGAGCAATATTTAATAAATGCAGAGCTTCCACAAATAGCCGAAGAAGAGAGGGAGATGCTTAACAGGGAAATAACAATTGATGAACTTAAAACAGCCCTTTCAAAACTTAAGAATAACAAATCGCCAGGTCCAGATGGATTCCCAGGGGAAATATACAAAAAACTTGAAGAAATTCTACATCCAAAGCTACTGGAAATCTTTAATGAGGCACTGAGGGGATCAAAAATCCCGGATTCGTGGAGGGAAGCGCATGTTACACTCCTGCCGAAAGAAGGTGCTGACCATAAACAAATTCAGAATTACAGGCCAATTTCCCTTCTGAACACCGACTATAAATTATTCATGACCATAATGGCAGAAAGAACTAAAAAAATACTTAATGCTTGGATATATAAAGACCAAAATGGATTCCTCCCAGGGAGACAAATAAGGGATAATTTGAGAACAATATTAGACACATTAGAGTACTATGAGGAACATTCGGAAAAACAGATGGCCTTAATATTTTTGGATGCCCAAAAGGCATTCGATAACCTGAATTGGAATTTTATGATTAAACTAATTAGAATAATGGGATTTGGGTCAAACTATGAAAAAATGATCAAAACTATATATGACAAACAAAGGACGAGCATCTTAGTAAACGGAGACAGGACAAGAACATTTCAGATCAGGAAGGGGGTAAGGCAGGGATGCCCCCTATCTCCGTTATTATTTATCTTGGCTCTAGAAGTCCTACTGCGAAAAATTAGGAAAAATGAGGAGATCAAAGGTTTAAAGATTAGGAAAGAGGTCTATAAAACTTAAGCATTTGCAGACGATGTAGCTCTAATATTAGAAGACCCATTAGAATCTGGTCTAAAAGTATTAGAGGAATTGGACAAATATGGAGTAGTGTCAGGCTTTAAATTGAATAAAATAAAAACTAAAATATTAACCAAGAATGTAACGGAGACACAGAAACAGGAGATAGAAGGAAAGCTGGGGTTACAGGTTGTCAAGAAAATAAAATACCTCGGAATTTGGATAACGGCAAGGTGCTCATCCTTGAAAGATGATAATTATACTCCCCTACTCCAAAAAATAAAACAAGATTTGAATAGATGGAAGAAAATTAAATTGTCACTTATAGGCAAGATAGCTGCGATTAAAATGAACATTCTCCCAAAAATGTTATTTTTATATCAAAATATACCACTGAATTTGGATAAAAATTTTTTTTTAGAATTGAATAAAAACATTCGGAAATTTGTATGGGAGGGCAAAAAGTCGAGGATTTCTTTTAAAGTACTACAGGGGAAAAGAAACATGGGAGGATTTGGTCTCCCTGATTGGGAAGCATATTCTAAGGCCGCCAAGTTAGTTTGGATAAAGGAGTGGGTCACTTTGGAAAATAAAAGAATTTTAACGTTAGAAGGTCATGACCTACAGAAAGGGTGGCACTCATATTTATGGGACGTAGACACAAAAAAAAGAACACATTTCCGCAGACATAAAATTAGAGACTCATTATTACAAACATGGACCGAAATTAGACAGAGATGCTACAATAAAGTGCCAAAATGGCTCTCTACGATGGAGGCTTTGATCCACCCAAACAAATGGGGCATGGAGAAAATATGCAGATACAGTGATATTTTAGATGGAGGAGGAAACCTTAAACCTAATGAAGATCTGAGAGACCAAGGCATAAACTTAGACTGGTGGACATATTTACAAATAAAATCAAGATATCAGCAGGATAAGGATAAATTTGGTTTAGAATTAAGATACAATGGGTTGGATAAAATTTTGATGGGAAGCGGAAAAAAAGCCCTAGCCAAACTCTATAATTATTTATTAGATCAAGATAGACCCGAGGTCATAGCCCAAAACCAATTAAGCGCTTGGGAAAAAAATATTGGACATAACTTAAACTTCGATGAATGGGAAGAATCATGGAATAAAAATTATAAGTTGACTAGAGCTGCATCTTATAAGGAAAATCACTATAAAATGTTTCATAGATGGTATTTAGCGCCTGCTAGATTATCGAAAATGTTCCCAAATATGTCCCCAAATTGTTGGAAATGTGGCCACGGTCAGGGCACCTTTTTTCATATGTGGTGGACATGCCCCGAAGCGAAAAAATATTGGACCATAATTGGGAGATGGTTACAAGAGATAATTAGAGAAGAAGTAGAGGGGATACCAGAATTATTTCTCTTGGGAATGGTGAAGAAGAGATTTGGGAAAACAAAGAACCACTTAATAATACACATAATTACAGCTGCTAGGTTGGCTTATGCCCAATATTGGAAGGAAAAAACCCTGCCACCAGAAGAACTTATAGTTAGGAAGGTATTAGAGTGTGCAGAGATGAGCAAATTAACTTACGAATTAAATAATGACGAAAACTCAGACTACTATAATGTGTGGGAAAGGTGGTACGAATGGATGAACGAAAGAAAAGCAAAAACAGGAGTAAAATGTGTGTTAAATAAATAATAATAAATGGTAAAGGTGACACCAAATACTTATTTGTATATATGTATAAACACTGCAAATCTGATGTAAATAGAAATGAAAACTTTTTGTATTTATAAAAATTCAATAAAATATTCATTAAAAAAAAAATAAGGCCACACAGTTGATATGGGACTGAATGCTGCAGTTCATATGAGAAGGAAACTGCCTCTTCACCTCTGCATAAAATGTATTGCAACTCTGCATAGAGTGCATTGCAATTCTCTAACTGGAAAATTCTCTAACTGGAAAACAGGGACATGGTGGCTCAGTGGCTAAGACGCTGAGCTTGTCGATTGAAAGGTTGGCAGTTCAGTGGTTCGAATCCCTAGTGCTGCGTAACAGGGTGAGCTCCCATTACTTGTCCCACCTTCTGCCAATCTAGCAGTTCAAAAGCACACAAAAAATGCAAATAGAAAAATAGGAGCCACCTTTGGTGGGAAGGTAACAGCGTTCCGTGCACCTTTGGTGTTTAGTCATGCCGGCCACATGACCACAGAGACATCTTTGGAAGTGCTGGCTCTTCGTCTTTGAAACAGAGATGAGCACCGCCCCCTAAAGTTGGGAACGACTAACATATATGTGCGAGGGGAACCTTTACCTTTACTTTTACCTTAATTGGAAAATGATCACAAATAGATCTAATGAACATGTCTACCTTCTTTGAAAAAGGATATAACCAGCCCTAAGGTAGGTAAAGGCATTGGCACTCTTGACCATAGTATCCTCCTGATCCTCCAAGAGGAATCATGGCTTCAGAAGTACAATTTTTTAAATATGATCCTTCAGAGGAAATACAACCCTTTCCAGATCAGGCTGTATCCTCAAATCTCAGATTACTTTGTCTTTTATGCTTCTGCGTTTTATGTATTGTTCAAGATGAGCACTTCATATCCTCCAGATTTCCTAAGGTTGTGTGGGAGTTTAGCATACTTTGCTTTGTTTATTCACAAATGCTTGGCTAAGTCTAAGGGCTAAGCTCATTAATTATGGACTTGTAACTTAAGGGAATTTATGAATGAATGCGTGTGATCACTCTTCCTTCTAAGCCTTGCCTCACCCAACTTGGTTAAGAAATAGGAAGGAGGAAGCACACAGAGTTGGCAATTGAATTTTCCTTCTGGGTATTTCTTTAATCAGTGTCTTTCCTCTATTGTTATTTTCTCCAAATAATTCTTGCTTGGTATGTGTTTAGCAAGTTGGTATTTGTGCTAAATTTTTGGCGTGATGATTACTTTTCTCTTACTTTTTTTCAAAGTCATCTGTGCCTAAATGCATAGAATTTCTCTTGCAGTTCTCTTCTAAATATAACACGTGTAATAGTAAAATAATTTTCAAAGGCTCGCTTTGCTTCTTTGCAATCTAAAAATATGATCTTTCAGTAAACGAACCACATCCGACTCCTCAATCAATTAAAGAGGCCTCATTCGTGTGCTGTTCACAAGCCTGAAGTTCATCATAAAATTAGTGAGTATGGACTTGGCTCATTACAGGAAAACAAATCAAACAAAAATATTGTTTTTAGATAATAAAATACTTTAATTACCTACAAAAAGAAAGTTGATTTTGCATGTAAATTGATATATATTGTAATTAAATGTCATCTATGTGATTAGTTATCACTGTTTTCAAAGAGAATGGAGAAAAATCATTCAGACATACTATTTCATCTCAAATCAAGAGACGGGAGCTTCTTGTTACTTGGCAGTAACAACCTTATCTGTATTATTTTCCATTTCTTAATGTAGACTAGCAAATGGAGGAACTAATAATAAAAGCAGAAATAGTTAGAAATAAAATGAAAAGGATTAAAAACTGGACACAACCTGGAAATGATGAATTGCATGGTTGTTGGCTCAAATATCAGCATTCAAATATCTATAGAATGCTGGCAAGGAAAAGCACTACACAGTCAATTTCTAAAAAAACCAAGAGAAAAATGGACATAGATAAAAGCCAAGCAAAGGCTTACAACTGTAAGATTAAAAGAAGAAACTGAAGGCTTGATTTTGGCTGCTCAAGAGCAAGTTATTTGAACTAACACAATCCAGGTCAGAAACATATTAAATGATTCAGATTGTGCACAGAAGAAAAAGAACAGTAGATTATATACAAATTATATGCATAAATATTATACAAAGTGATTATCAATAACTGTACCACATAGACACTTAAGTCATTTTTTAAAAAAATCATCGGTGATAATCTTTTTAAAGAAGAACCTTCTGATGCAGGGCTCACCATCTCACCATCAAGGTGAGATATTCGCTTCTGAAGAAGCGAGCATGGAGATTCTCAGTCATCCAGATCATGGTTGCCCCAAAGGTGCTTTTTCAAGAGGCAACTGGACTTTCTGGGTTTTCTTTGAAGACATTTTGCTTCTCATTCAAGAAGCTTCTTCAGCTCTTTATGCCAATATTTCCTTAGCAGTGGAAGCATTTCCCATTTACCTCCTTGAGCTAAGATTCAAAGAATTTCTGATAATAAAAACAGATGCTGAGGTTTTTCTTTTGAAAGACTTCTTAGTGAAAGTTACATTTTAATTTTATTAAACTTATGCCCCACATTTATATATGCACAAATAAACCTAACTTGGTCCTAACTGCTTCTACTGTAGATCTTCTACTGTAGATCTTATGAAGTACCAGGCCATTGTATTAGCATTTGTTGGTCCATTTTGAAGAATTTGAAAGGTGGATAAGGGTTAGTAAGTTCAAACAAACAGATATTTTAAGTGCAATTTTAGTGGCAATAGAAGTGTAAATAGAAGTGTAAATGATTTACACTTCTATTGCCACTAAAATTGCACTTAAATATTAGGAAAGAATAGCATATAGAATGCGCCTACTTGAAATAATTACAATTTTTTTTAGAATCTTCCTTTTGTTTTGGTCCTTCTTTTTATCTTTGGTCTTCCCTTTCTTTCAAGAAAACAATGCTACTTTGAGATTTTTCTTATTCTAATGCCTATACTTTAACTTTCTTATATCTTTGACCTCTTGTGACTCTTTCCTTCTGGGAGTTTTAATTCCAGACATACTGGCTATATTCACACAACATGGTTGACTGAATCAACTACTTCCTCCCTTTCCAGGTTAAACATTTATTGCCATGTGTCAGCAGTCCATGGTCACCAATGTCCCAGTAAAAGAGAGAGAGAGACTAGTTTTGAGATCATTGCAGATGCTGCAACAGAGGTTGAGCAGACACAATTATTTGAGGGCCAGCAATGTCCACAGAGTAAGAGAAAAAAAACAATAATATGTAACAAATTATGGATTATAATCAGAATTTCTCAAGTCGATGAATTGAGGAAGTTTATTAAACTTCACCCATTGCTTTTCCTATGTGGTTAGTGACTAGTGGAATTTGTTTACTTCCAAATAATCCTTGGGCTGTTTTGGACAGAGTTAATTTCATTCTGACTTCCTGGCTTATTTGCTTGTATAACACACTCACCATTAAACATTAGCTCTGTGAGGTAGTCCATGCAAGAAGCACAACCAGGCATACTAGCTCAAACTTCCTTGTAAGGTTACATTAAGAGTTGTTAGTGTAATAACAATTCATCTTGCAAGAGTGACAGTATTTCTCCCCTCCTTTCTATTTATTCTCTGGAAAACTAGAGACCATCTCTTCTGAAATATTTTCCACATCCTCCCTCCCTCTGCAAGCTGAGATATCTTTTACACACTACTGGTCCAGTCTATGGCTCTCCCTAATGTCTCCCAAGGTCATTCCCACATATCATTATACTAAGTGTTGTCAAGTGAACAAGACCAGTGAGAACTTTCATCACAATTTTGTGTTCCTCATGCAACTGTGAGGAACCTTGTGCTGCATCCTTGCCAAAACTCAGTCATTTATTTGTCATAGACTTTGTTGCCATAATAACAAAGTATTTTTCATTCATGGTAGTATCATATGATGCAATATAGAATTGGATTAAGAAGTAAAATGTCTTTAATTTTTTTTCTCAGTTTGGAAAAAACAACTTGGATCATCTTTCTTTTCATTTTTGTCAACACTTGATTGTTCCTCCTCTATGTTTGTAACTTGGTAAGTTATTCATTGCACACTAAATAGCAAGCATGTGGTCTGTGTCCTTCCAGCTCAATGTAACATTGAAAGAACTTAGCAAATGTATGATCACCAACCCTTAAAACAATTGTTGACTTTGTCAACATTTCACATTTTGTTCTTTGCAGATAAAATATCTTAATTTGGCTTTTAACAGGAGACATTTAAAAGAGTATCTTGTTTTCACTTGATTGTACAGGGAATTGTGGGACTTTATGTAAATATTCTGAAATGAAATGCCTTCACCTTTCTATCCTGATATATGGCCATGCTAAGGGATAAGTATTGGTCATCTAGTCTTTAAGAATCTAATAAAACTTTAACTCCTATATTAGAGCAAAGAAACTTGCTTGTTCTCTGTTGCTCTCTTTTCCCTGAATATGTGAGCCAAATTGTAAGTTAAATGTCCAATTTTCTTATTCTTTCAATATCTTTATGTAAATATATTGTATTTAGTTTAGTATGTATCTGGCTACTTATTTCTACTAAGTTTAGAAAAAATATACTTTTATATACTTTATATACTGTTATATACTTTACTGTTTACTAGACTTTATGTATACATTTTGAAAAGGGTGTAAATGTTTTATGAATAGTGAGTAAGAGTAGTAGATTATGGCTAATAGCTTACATGTATAGTCATACTAATATAGTACACATTTTTCTCATATAGTGCACCATGAGTTATAGAATGGAAGGTTTTCAGATGATATCAAATAAAAGTACTTTTCTCCTTCCACTGTTTTTTTTAACAAATTGAAAATTACCAAATATGTCATCACAGTTTTTTAAGAGATTAACAATGTGATTAAATAATTGAACTTGGACCAGAGAAATCCAGGTTCATCTCAATCAAACTGTGCATCATTGAAACTTACTGGGTAACTAACTCACATGGAATGTTAGTCATTGCCACTTTTATCTGGGAAAAATGGCACGATAGAAATCTAACAAATTAAAAAAAATAGCAGAGAAGATGTTCCATGCTGTATGATGAAATTAATATTATGCAGAGATTACTGTTAAGGTCTCAATAGCTGCAACATTACTGACGGTCTATAATGGAGAAATATACAAATCCATTTTCATTAAAAAAAAGTGCAAGTAACTATGCCATTTGCACTTGAGTCAAAACTCCTCAGAGTTTTTTATCCAGATGAGAAAGTACATCAAGAGTAACAATATGTCCAGTACTGCTTTGATGGATTAGAATAATGATGTAAAAGATGGAGCTTCTGCCCATGTTACAATGGACATACAATTTACATACTGCTTAAATTAAAAATGGAGCTAAAATTCCTACAATGATAAAGCTCTATATAGTTAGTATGTGAGAAACATGGACTGAAAATCAACTTTAAAAAGAGCTATTGTCTGTGTCCTGCAGGGACTGAAGTCTCAGAAACACCAGCAATACTGGCATCCCATGGCCTTAACTCTTTGTGGAGTGTTTGCTGAAGTGACAATTTTTCTTTGGGAGAAGTACTCCAACTATCAGTTTTAATTCTACACCAAGGTCGGTCAGCTCTTTCTTGGTAGTCCTGCTATTCCCTGACACCCATGGTATTATTTCATATGACACAGACCTCACTGTGACTATTTGTGCTGTGTGACTCAATTCACTGCCAAACTAAGAAATGAGCATGTTAATATGTACATACACGTTTATTCCTACAATTCAAGGACAACAAACATTGGGAGGTGGAGGTACCATGGTAAATCATACAGCAAAGATATCAATTTATATAGTCTCCCACTTACAAGAGCAACTCTGGGTGGTTAAAATGAAATTAAAAATAATAGGCAAAAAAACCCCCCATCAGGACAAGATTCAGAAGTCCATGTGCATTTAAAAAACAAAGACCACTTTTTTGAAGACAGCAAAGTCCACATTTTGGACAGAGAGAGAGGTTTGAAAGAGAGGCCAAAAAGGACATCTATGCCAAATTGAACAGCCCTCTCTCAACAGAGGGGGAGGGATATGACATCATCTACCTCCAGTCTACAACACAGTCCTTTTAGTAGTTCCAAGAAAGCTCCACACCCATTTGCACTACCCAGGTGACCTTGAGGACTCAGATAACTTCCAAGTGGCCTCAACAATTCTCTAAAAGAATGCAAATGACTAGCTGTCTGCAAGGAATATATAAATCTTCCATTCCCCATCATCCAGTCACAGTTGAAGAAGCTTCTTGGATGAGAAGCAAACGTCTTCAAAGAAAAACAAGTTCAGAAAGAATTGGTAAATAGCTATGACATCTACATATTTGTACCATTCTAATCCAACTTTGTTTCAATATTTTGTTTACCTCCAAATAATGCGTTTAGTTGTTTTTTACATTTCCTTTCAAATTTATGCAGGTTTGTAGCAGTGTTTATGCCAGTCAAAAATGGGCAAAATCAATCCTCTTTAGGAATGTTTTCTTTTAAACACTTACATAAATCTTTTCCCTCAGACTTGCTTTCACTTAGTATCCCTGAAAGATTTTTTCCTCAGGAGAAAGTGAACAATTTTCTTTCCAAGATTTTAGGTTGACATGAGTGTATGTATGTGTGTGCGTTTGTGTTTGTGCGTCTCTGTGTGTGTTCTTGCATGGGGCAGAGTGTTAATTGTTGACCAATGCATTTTGGGAAATATCTGTGCTCTGATTTTCTTTTCCTTTCTTCTCCCTCCCTCTCTCCCTCCCTTTTCAATTTGTCTAGGAAAGGAAAAAAAAAGGGTTCCAGTGTTGTTTCCTGCAAAGACCATTCTTATGAGTCCATTGGACAGTTTGGGGGGGGGACTCATTGCTAATTGGCTAAAGAAAGGCTCTGATTGTCTGGAGGGGGCTGGAAAGTGCCGCATGCGCTTTTGAAAAGGAAGAGGGAGAAGGTGCCTGGTTTCGCTAAGCAGCTGCTGTTGGAGATGTTTGGAGATTACATCAGCACTGGAGGAAAAAAGAACTGAAAAAAAAATCCAACTTCAGAGAGAGCGCAAGTGAGTGTTTATGGAGCCCCCCCCATTTTTTCCCCTTCCAAAGATCTTCTGACAATACTGTTATTGTCAATATAAGAGTTCTTAATTCTGTATGAATAGTGCATGGGGCCTCTTGATTAAATAGTGTATTACATGTTCCAAATCTGTCAGCTGCACTCTTCTCTCACATGCTAGTGAGATCACTTGGAATGGAACGTTATAGGAACAGCTCCATTTGTCATACATAACCAAATAGGACATTATATAATTAGAACACCAGCAATTGCGTTCAAGAAAAGGTATATCCCCCCACCCCACTCATCTCCAAATCCAGTGGCTTCTTCATTCCAGCTTCAATATGGAATCAGGCCTTTTGATGACTGTGCTGATTTTGATAATATTAATGCGATTTATTTTATGGTCCTGCTTCAATGTTTATTTGGATTACAAACTGGCCCAAAGATTTCCTGAAAAAAGGAAGGACTCTTGAAAGGGGTTATATGCATTTTCAATAACTCAGTGACACTTTTGGAACGACGTCCTAGAAAAAGATGAATTTTTCTTTACAATGGCTGATTTGACAGTCTCTTATTTTTTTGTTTTGGTAGCATCAACCGAGTACATCTGCATGACCAAATGTGCATGTGGCATTTTTAAAGAGTTCTAGCCTCTAATGAGACGCAAATTGCAAATTAGTCAAATTAAATGATATTCCTTGTAAAATAGTTCATGAACTTCTTGCTGGAATGAAACTGCAACCACTTGCTATTTAATTGCTTCAGTCTAGCCAAATTGTTGTTGAAAGTCTGGGCAGCCAATCAGAGAATTCCACAAAGTTATATGAGATCACTTCCTTGTTGCTGGCCAAGCTGTTGACCTGCTGCTTTTGCCTTCAGTAATGTCTGCATGTAAACATTAGCCGATGTCAACTTGAGTTACGAAGACTGGCATCCATTTGAAGAAACGAGGGTCTATAGTTTTCAACAACCTGTTCTTTAAAGTGTTTTGATTAAAACAAATGTCAGTATTTGAGTCTAGAAACTTTGCTTGGTATGTTCTTTGCCTTTAGCTTCTTAGTTTTGGGAAAAGAATAATAGCTCCTAAAATAAGAATACAAATTAGGTAACCTTCCTTTGAATTTAACCAAAGGTCTATCAAGGCCAAGAATGCTAATTGCTGTAGTATGTGTACCACATTCTTGCCCTCCAGTACTTTGCTAAGACCCTTTAACAATTTATTTCAGTAACGAAAACAGAGAACACCTAGTCGCTGCCATTTTGTAGCCATTAAGATTAAATAAATCAACTCTCCACAGAATTTAGCTTTGCCTCTTTTTTGAGAATGGGATTTAAAAAAAAAAATCACCCAACAAAATTTAATAATGAAAACACGGAGTTGTTAAGTGATACAAGTCAATAATCTGCTTTAAGCTTTCAAAAAAAAAAAAAAGTAGGATATAGAAGCAGTGAATGAATTAAGGCACTGTAATTGAGTGTCAAAGCAGAAATTGAGTGTCAAACTATCTTCCAGACTTCTCTAAGCTGGAACTTTTCAACTGTGTTTGAGAATAAGTCTCAGAATCCTGACTGAATCTTTGAAGAAAGTTTTTCTAGATTATCTGTCTCACTACCCCATTACAGAAGCCAAAATATGCATTTTTAATGTATTTTCAAGGTTTAAAGTTGTCTAATATTATTGCCTCAGTTTCTTCTGGATAGTTTTGCTTCTAGATTTATTCTATAGCAGCTTTTTCCCTGGGTGAAAAAGAACTGCAATTTCTAGAATACCCACAAATTTTAATTCAGATATACTTAGGAATTATCCAGTTAGAGAAACTGTCCTGGAAGTTGGGAGTCTCATCAGATCTGCAGAAAATCTTGTAGAAGGGCAAAGTTTTATGCTACCTCAAATGGTTACATTGATTGTGGTGAGAATTAATTATTTGCACCTATGTTCCAATGTCATATTAGCATGTTTTAATAGTGATAGCACATTGCAATACCCCTATTACAGTTGTGCTATTTCACATCATTGGAAAAACATGGTTAAACAGCACAGAGGTTACTCTGTTTGATTTATAGCTATTATTATTGTCTGATTTTTTTCTGGCATACCAACTTATTTGCTTCTATTAAACATACCATTGGGATAAGAAATAAACACTACATCTCCGTGAAATTTCCAATCACAAACCATGATGTTACATAACAGGATAGCAAGACATACAGGATTCTTCTTGAATGGAAAATTCCCACAGTGGCGACACACACATAAAAAAATCTGATATGCCACAAATCCCTTGGAATGTAGCTTGTGTGACAAATGTTTGTTATAGTTATTTAAAACACTGAATTTTCACACATTCTCATTTTGTTCCTTCCATTCCATTTTGTTCCTTCCATTCCATTTCTAGTCTTCCTATTTACATTTTTGAAATGTAAATAGTAACAAACAAAAACTCTTTGTGCAGACTTTAAGAAATACACTTATTATACACTTATTGCATTTTTACTTATGCCCCCAAACTCTAAAAAACTGGAAGAATATGTATACAAAGCAATTGATTTTCAATATTGTTCCTATACAAATATAAAAGACAGAATTGGCATCAGTTCTATACTGAAGTAAAGGAGAACTAGCTTGTACGCAAACTAATAAATACATAATTAATTATTGTTACTGTTAGCAGATAAAATATAATTTGGAAGGCATATGCTTGTACAATCACTATCAAGACATGTATACCTACTGAATGGGCTTCCATAAACAAATTTGGCAATGCGGTATGTGGATCAATTATTTTGCATATAATGGTAAAGAATTATGAATATTGAGAGTGGGAGTGTTACAATTAAATTGACTCAGAAGAAATTTCAAGAACAAGGTCAGGATTGTCTTGTACCCAACTGTACACAATAAACTGCCCCATCACAAATAAGGGATAATTGACAAATGGCACTGTCCTATACACAAATAAAATAATAAAATAAAAATAAAGGAGAACAAAAGACAAAAGAGGCTGTAATCTGGATGCTTCTAAAAACCCTGTAATGGACAATTGGATGCTATTAGTGACTTACCTAATGGAAGAGTACAACATTAGATGCAAGATTTCTTCTCTTGCGTCTACATTTCATTTAAAATAAGAACAGCATCTTTTTTGTTAGTGTTATTCAGCAAACAGATATAAAAGCCTTGTGTATTTTGGAGAAATGGAGGAGGTCAATGAAGCATATCTAGATCCATGTGCTCCCAAAGCATGAGTTATTATTCCCTGATGGGATAAAATAGTTAAGCACATTAATTTGTGTGAAGCACATTTCATTCCTTTTCAAAAAAAAAAAAAAAAAGACTTATGATTTTGCATTATATTCCAGCTGTTAGGGTTTTTTTTTTTAAAAAAAGTAACAGCAGGGATGTGTGTGGAAAAATGTATTGATTCAAAACATATTAAAAATTTGAAAAATCAACAACTGATTAGAAAATGTGGGTGTTAAGAGACTGATTCTGATACACAAATAAGGACAGAAGAAGATGCTGCTGCCTTTTTAAAAGTGAATCGATCACACTAGTACTCCCAACATTAATATAAGATGCAATAAGTTACAGCCAGCCATCAACACACCCTAATCAACATCTAAAAAGCCACTTACAACAGGCACTATAAACACCACCCACAGAACGGCCTACATTCTGCTAGAGAAATGTTCCCTGAGGATGGACTCCAGCATGAGACCAAAAGCTTGGAAGACAAAACCCCTGGTCCCAGTGACTGACCCAGATTGGATCCTGATCAGGTCAGGCTGGTCTAAATAGATATACATAATAGACATAGATAAATTATGTTGTACTTATTCAGCTAGTCATGAACCAGGGAATTCTGAGAAATGAGATTTATATCCATATACAGTATCAAGGAACAGCATATTAGTTTAGTTTAGACATAGAAACTAATACTAAACTAAAGTAATATTCATATTGAATATTAACCTTTTGTTGATTTTTGTTTACTGTTGAGCAATTTATTGTTTCATTTATTATTGTATTTACATTTCACATTGGAATTCTTACTGAAGCCACCAATAAGCAACACATAAAACATAAATAGGGGAAAACTATAACATCTAACCAATTAAAACAATATTTTTAAAAATTGAGTTTTTTTCCTTAAGTTTGCCATGAAACAATGTTCATCCAATTGATTGGTTAGAAATGCAGAAATATATATTCTAAACATTTCTAAACATAAGGGTTTTTTTGTTCCTTATCTGGCTAGTAATGGATGAAGTAAGTTATTGAAGGAACGTGATGAAATTTGTCACATTGTGAAGCAATTCAAACATTTATTTATTTATTTATTTATTTATTTATTTATTTATTTATTCATTCATTCATTCATTCATTCATTCATTCATTCATTCATTTATTTATTGGTTCGATTTATATGCCGCCCTTCTCCAGAGCCTCAGAGCGGCTTACAATGCGTTAAGCAACAGCCTTCATACTTTTGTATATACCTGCTTAGTAGGGCTTTTGCCCCCCCCCGCCCCCAGCGGTGTTCTTTTTTATACAAAGTCATCTCATTGCCCCCACAATCCGGGTCCTCATTTTACCTACCTCGGAAGGATGGAAGGCTGAGTCAACCTTGAGCCTGGTGAGATTCGAACTTGCAGTAATTGCAGGCAGCTGGCAGCTAAGTGCTATTTAACAGTGCTTTAGTCCACTGCTCCACCAGGCTCCTTTATAAATTATATACAATTTATTGTATTTGTTAATAAACAGCCACTATACAAGAACAGGGCTATCCCTGTTTACTTTTGCCTTTAAGTAAAGGCATCACATGGACGTTTAAAAATGGAATTTCTTTTCATACCCGACTATGTAACTTGAATCTTACCATTACAGGAATGTAATTATTAAAAGGTGTAGATAATAACTTTAGAACCTCATTTACTAGAACTAGCAATTTAATATCAATCCACCCAAAAGCAGTGGTTCTTCCTATGCTTTAATGTAATAATGCAACTGAGTTAAAACCACCAATTATTGTAGGAAATATTGTTTTAGTGAGCTAATTGAGTTTCCTGTTTTTCTCATATAATGAGTCATAACATTCTCCTTTTCCTGTACATTGTAATGTTCTGTGTTCACATTAAACATCATAAGATCTCCAAGCCTTCAGTATCAATAAATGAGGATTAAAAACAAAAGAAAGTTTAAGATCACATGACTTAAAAATATGGCAGATCTAAAATGAAATAGATGGGAAATTAGGCACCATTTACAGTAACATGACTCTGAGCAGATAAGGATATTTTAAAAATGGGCAAATATCATAGTCTCTTTTTCTTCTTGAGGTCCTTGTATAATTGCTTGGGAATGATGCATTACACTAAGAGGTCAGCATAAAAAGCTGTTGTTGACCATCAAATAGCAAACAATCAGTCAATTTGTAGTGCTCATTAGTTGTGCAGCAGCTCTAAAACTTGGTCACAGAACAACCAAGTTAGATGTTTTCTTTTACTTCTCAATTTCTTTGCTGCTTTTATCCCATTACTTTATTGGTAGCTGAATCAAACTGCAGGCTAATTGGTTGATATAATGCTTATCCTGACTCATCTTAGGATATATCCACAAAACCTTTGTTTTAAATGTGAACTTTTATGAATGACAGATTTAAATGTGGATTTTCAAATAATGTTTGAAATGATCTGTGCTAAGGTTGGAAGTATTATACTATTATTTTCTATTTTAATAATGAAGGAAAAATTTAAAGCCTCTTTTAACTTTCCTCTCCACTTCCCTCATGAAAAGATTCCCTCTTCATTTTTGTAAGGTTTGAGATGTAACTCAGATATGCAATGATTAATTGATGTATGTGTGTGTGTGGTATCAAGTTCCCAGATAACAATAATTATAGTAATAGAATGACTGTGGCAAAGGTAAGCAAGGGTAGGACCAATAGTAATAGGCACCTTGGGTGCAATCCCAAAAAAACTGGAATACCATTGGCATTGATAAATTCGCAATCAGTCAAGTGCCAAAGGCGGCTTTACTAGGGAGAGCTTCCATTCTGTGACAATATCTTTAATACCATCAAACATCTAGATCTGCCTATCCCAGTTCCTTGGTAAGGACTTGATAGGTAGATAAAAATGCCAGATCCAGTCTGAATATCTGGCTGACTGTACAATGATCATCATCAACTACAACGTTTGCAATGTTGAGATATTACTATGAATTTGGTTTCATTTGATTGATATTTAAGTGGATGGGACTTTCAGCATTTCATAACTTGCCTTTCTGTCATATGAACAACTTTCGGAAATCTTTTGGGGTTACATCTAAATTCTACAGGAGTATCTTGTAGTCCTGACCACAACTTTCAGCACTCTTGTCTTAATGAGACAAAAGAAAGACGAACACCATAGCATTATGCATGATAGTTTGAAAATAAATTATGGTGGATTCAGTGCATGATAAATCTGTGTTGGCTAAAATTTTGGGTTCAATCATGTTCTTGGTATACTGAAGAAGTAACAAAATAGACTGAAACGGAATATTTGAATAACCACCTGGAACACTTCTAAATAGGAAACTCCAAGCATTCTACAGATTTTGTGTCTTTCAAAAGTATGATTTATAGGACAAAGAGAGAGAGAGAGAGAGAGAGAGAGAGAGGGAGGGAGAGAGAGAGAGGAAGTAGTCAGAAAATCTGGCAGATTTGCAATCGAAAAATAATATGATCTGTAAATCCTGTAAACATTTGTTCGTAGCTTGTGTAAATAGTTAGTTATCCCTATAACTGTCTTTTGGTAGCTGGGTAAACAGAATTTACTTTGTTTGAGAGGGGATATTTCAAGCAACAGAGACTCTCTTTTCTGCACCCCCAAGTTCTTCATTTTGGCATAGAGATGAGACATCCTGTGTGATGTCAACAAGTGCATTTGGCTCTCCAAGGCCTTTTCCCAAGGTGAGGATTAGAAAGCATCAAATGCTGTTGGAGAGAGAAGGAAATCTCATGTAATGCTTTTGTTCTGCTAACAGCTATGTAAAGAGCTGCCTGGGAGTTTTGGAATGGAATCTGTCATCACTTTAATCCTGTTGTAGAAAATTGTGATGGAGACAGCACAAAGGATGATGTCATAAATAGACCCACAAAAGAACTGATCCCCCCCCATCAATGTTGTCCTCCAATCAAGTTTTGTCTTTTTCAAATTCCAACTTCTAATTGGCTAGGCTATAGATTGGCGTCTTGGCTTCCCCTCCCATCCAGCTGTGTTAATATCTGAAACCCAGATATATGAGCAGTAAAGCTAATACAGAAGGGAGCCTGTTCAGTGCTATCCACAGACTTCAGAGGCATTTTTGTGCACTCTGTCTTTGGCATCATGCGCAGGAAATTCCTCTCTGGTCTGTACAATGCAATAAACAAGCCTCCTGTGTATCAGTTTAAGCTTTTAGCACTTCCATTTCATCCTAGGGAGAGCAATAAATCTGCAAAGAATATGCCCATTTGCTTTTTCAGTGTCTCATACATCCTTATGTGAAGTCAGAATGCATTCGGCACCTGTTGCTGTGCAAGGCCTTAAACCCTGACAATCATTGATGATATATGTATATCTAAACCATGATAGCTAAGTGCTGAGGTTTGCTGATTGAGGATCTACTGTACATGCAGTTTTAAAGCTGAACATAAGGATCAGAAATCAGAAATCTTGGGCTTTGATTTTGTTATATGACCAATCTATCTCTCTGCAAATATTTCCCTCAATATACATTTACTCTACTGAACTTTTCATTTGTTCTTGGGGCAGGGGTGATTTGATTACATGTTTGTATGTTGCTGTCCCAAATGTGTTTCAAACTAAACAGCATTTCCTTTCCTGATTATGAATGGTATTCCTTGCATGTATGGGCAGAGAGATGTTGTTAGTGAAAACAGCGTCTTCATTTCATCGATAAAAAGGATTAAAGAAAAGCTGTAAAACAAACGACTACAACAATGCAAGCAATCTTTTGCTGCTGGGAACCGCAAAAGATTGCTTGCATACTTTTCTGGGGGAGGAGAATTAGGGGAGAGGAAAAGATAAATTCTGGTTGTGTTGATAGTTGTTAAGGCACTTCACATGCAAAGGAACAGGAGAGCAGAGGAGTGGAGTCTGAATATGCACAAACTGCCTATGGTTATTTGATTTTAAATGTTTGTGTATAATCACAAATGTTATATGAGATTATAAAGAACTCAGAGATGGATAGCAACTGGGAATCACGACTGCAATACTACAGTTCATCAAAAATACATGCTTTTCTCTTTTTTTATGGTTATAGGTTTTCAGAAAAAAGATACGATGTTCAAAGATAAAGAAACAGAAATAGAAAATTAGGAAAGGAAAAAGACTTCGAAAGGAATAAAAGTAAAAGAGCAGAAAAAAAAGAAGAAAAAAGTAAAGAAAATAGGAAAAGATTCATTTGCAACTTTCTTTGGTATAGATATAGATGAAGGAAACTCTTATACCAAACTCTTATTCTAAAGTTACCATTTGTTTATTTTATCTCAACACTCCATATAATATACTAATCATCAAATTCCAAAATCAATTTTTTTTTTAGTTTCTTGGGGAAAAAAACTTAAAAAAATAATGTTTTTGAAGTAGAAAAAAATAGGCTTCAAGCACCTCTTACTTTTCCTACTAAGTCTGCACTACTATTATCTTCTCATCGTTCCCATCAGCCATCTCCTTCCACTTATGATTGTATGACTGTAATTTTGTTACTTGTATCCTTACGATTTATATTGATATTATTTCCTGATTACTTATTTGTACCCTATGACTCTCATTAAGTGTTGTACCTTATGATTCTTGATGAAAGTATCTTTTCTTTTATGTACACTGAGAGCATATGCACAAGACAAATTCCTTGTGTGTCCAATCAAACTTGGCCAATAAAAAAAATTCTATAAAATTCTTCTATTCTATAATTATGATGATGCTTAGTTTTGGTGAGTGGCTTATGTTAATATATTGGACACAAGGAACAATATGGGATTTACTTCACTGTGTGCTTATTCAGCAGCAATTGTATTTACACACAATGGGGCCTTCAATATAGTTCCTGCTCTGCTGTTATCCTAACCTCTTAGTCTCTTATCCTAAATTATCATTCCACTCTGAAATCATGTGAGCCAGAGTTATTCTTGGTTTAGTATTTGGGTTTGCTTCTGTTGCCTTAAAAACATTGCCTGATTATTTTAAGCCATACAGAGTTTTGTGAAACTTACTGCCCAAGATAAGATGTACTAATAGTTGTTGAATGCCTCAAAACTAGGGGCTGAAAATGGTAAGCCTACCCCCAGTTATTATTCCTATTTTTGCTCTCCTTTTTGCTGCTATTATGCTAATTAGCTCTGAGATTGTGGAAAGAGAAAAGCAGATTTAAAAAAAAAAACCCAATAAACCTTTTAGCTATTGTATAATCAAGAGGAAGCAAATATATTATAGACCAGTGATTCTCAACCTTTTCTTCAACACGGCCCCCCTTCTGTGGGTGGGTTGCTCCTGGTTTGCACCGGTTCTATAGAACCTGTAGTAAAACTGGTGGGAGGCTCCGCCCACTGATCCTACATCATCAAAACGCTTCTGTGTATGCACAGAAGAGCTTGCGCATAGCCCCGTTACAAACCGGTAGTAAAGGTAAGTAGAACCCATTCCTGTTTTGTGGCCATGGACTATGGCTACAGATCCCCAAGACTTACCTGAAGATTTAAATCATAACATTTCTTCTTCATGGAGCACCTGTGATAAAATTGTGCACCCACCAGAAATCGGGACCACAGGCTGAGAACCAATGTCACAGACAATTGTATATAGCATACACCAGCTAGACTTGCTTTGATCTGAATACAAGGAACCAAACTCAAACTCCTGGCAGTTGGCAGAATTAACCAGCAATACTGCATTTTAACCACTGCGCCACCATGACTCTTAGCATGTTATGGTTTATAGTCCGGAATAGGCTTATTATGGAAATGTTGTTTTTTTAGTGGAGGGTGAAGAAGACAAACACTTTTGCAAATTAAGTCATGTATTTCCAATTTTGGAAACAGTGTCAAAATGTCTTGTGTTGAACAATTGTGATGTTTATTTTCTTACTCTGATTGCAATGCACACCTTGCATTTTCTTTCTTTCTTTTCTTTTTTCTTTTTTTGGTTAGTGAGGAAGCCAAAAACAAATTGCTCCCTCTCAGAGCTGCCCCTGCATTGGTTTTCTTTTGACAAGTTAGAGACATCATGAATTCTTGCCACCAAATAATGTGAAGGTGAAGAAATATGTATATTTCCAATAAGTCTGCTTCATCAGGTCTTAAAAGGTGGCCCCACAGAAATCCCTGTCAAAAGTGTCTTTCAGGGTAATTCATGGAAACCAAGTCGTGAGCCAGGAGAAGAAGTTCGCCTCCAGTAGCTGGAAAGAAAATTCTTTGCATTGCCCAGAAGTAACTCAACCCTTCCTTCAAAATGGCTTCTTCCTGGGATGCGCTTTAAGATAGGTAATACTGAAACTCTCTGTATGTTTGAAAAAAAAAATTGTGGGCAGAAAATGATAGTTAAAAGGGCCCACTGTTTTGAATATTAGACCAGTCTTCAAATATTTGAACGTTCCAACCTTTAATAATCCTGCCAGTCGTTTATGATCCCTCTAATTATTTGCTGAAAAACTCTGTCAATAGCAGATATTTTTCTTAAACAGAATTACAGTAATTCCTTTTTTTTTTTTTGGCTTTCTACATGGATGAAATCCCTTCCACCCACTCCTCTCTGCCCCAGCCTTCCTCCCAGGGAGACACTGCAGGAGTAAGTCAAAGTTGTTCACTGGCAATCCTCAAGAGGACAGTGATTAAGGTGGGGGGGGGGGATAAATCACTGGAGATCCAACACAGAACTTAAAAGCTGTAGCCACCAGTGGTGGCCCTCAGAGGTGCAGGTATTGGTGACAGAAAGCAGAAGGAGTGTTTGGCATTCCAGAGGCCTGCTCAGGGCACAGAGGTTTGTTTATATTTCTATTCCACTGACTCCTGTGAAATGCCCTCTGTCTGAACAAGGAACACACATCAAGCTTGGGAAAGCATGTCTGGTATTTCTTGAACCTTCAGTGTCCCGATGTTCATAAAGGTAATTTGTGGTGAGAATTACATGGGATTACAGAGTCACAAATCCAGGCACGATTGCGCCAATCAACGTTCTATAATTACACTGTGATCATTATTACCATCCTTTTGGCAACAGTGGATTAAGGTGTCCTAAAAGGGGTGGTGGTGAATCAGTTCTCTGCCCTCTCCCCTGTTTTCCTCCTCCTATGCTCTGAAGTTTCACAGATCATCAGGATATCTGACACCCATCTTTTAAGGAAAGACTTTGATGAGCTATAAGAAAAAACAAATAGCTAGTCTGGAAAGACACATGCTGGGAAATGTGATTTTAAAAAGATTTGAAAAGTTGTATAAAGTGTTATAGTAATCTATATTTTTAATTTCTATTTACTGTTTTATGTTAGCAGCACTATTTACTGTTTTATGATAGCAGCACTAGTGACGTTTCGCTGAAATCACATTCATCATCTTCTGGCTGATGTTCTCGGTTTTGTCCTTATGGGCAAACTGTGTGATCTTAACTGACGTTTTTCTATGAAAAGAGGCAAAGGTGTATTCTGATTGGTTGACAGTGTTGTTTTATTCTGATTGGCTGATGATGTAGTTGTATTTTGATTGGGTGGAAGCACTGTTGCTGGGTTGTGGGTTGATGGATAAGTTATGTTGGAAATGGTGGCAACACAGGCTTTTCATATATATATATATATATATATATATATATATATATATATATATATATATATATATGAAAATAAAGTTCATTGAACAGCTACATAATCAGGGACTGTTCAGTTGGAAATAATCAACATATACTGTTTTCTAGACTATATATATGCTTGTTCTGAAGCTCTTGGAACTTTTGACTTAATTACCCTTGTGAAATGATTTTAGTGCACATGCAAAAGAAGGCTTCCATGGACAAAAATAATCATACTTTATATGGTATTCTTTTTTTTGGTAATAAGTTTTTATTTTATTTTATAACAATATTTCAAAAATTCCAGTTTCAGTTGAGCAGTGTGTTGTCTGGGTACAAATCATTTTAGGAAATAATAATCAAAATGTTTACAACAATATTCATTGTATTGGTAACACTTATAATAATTTTAATAACCATAATATTTATTTAACCAATTTAACATACCTTCCTTATATCACTAATCCTTCCATATATTTCCCTGTTTCTAACTCCTGTTTTTGTCAGCTAACTATTGATAAAATAAGTTACAAGTCGAAAAATATTCAGTTTCTTTCTTTTCCTTATAAGTCCATTTATCCATTTCTGCACGTTCTAATATTTTTTAAATCACATTTTCATCTATTGGGATCTCTTCAATTTTCCATTGTTGTGCAAATACTATTCTAGCTGTAGTCAATACATGTGAAATCAAATACACATTCCCTTTATTCTACTTGTCTGATAAAATGCCCAACAATATGCTATTTTAGCATTTTTTACAGCCATGTATGTATTTTTGTCCAATATTTTTTGACATGTCCACCACATATGATAGTACGAACCAGGTGTCTGGTGGCATTTCCAGCATTTTGCAGATTATCCTTGAGCATCTTTGCTAACCTTGAGGGCGGAAAATGCCATCTATAAAACATTTTATAAACATTTTCTTTGTATGCAGGAGACATTGTTAGTTTATAATTTCTGTCCCATAATTTCTATTATTTATCTAACTCAATCGGATAACCAAAATTTTTAGCCCATACTATTATTGTCTCTTTTACTTGTTCATCTTCCATATTAATACTTAACAGATATTTTATTTATTAATTTTTCCTATGTCCTTGTTAATATCTGATCTAATTCTGTTAATTCTTTATTTAAACCATACATTTTAACATACTTGTCATATCTAGATTGTATTGCATATATGACTACCATGTTATCTCAGTCCCTTGATCACTCAAGGGAGTGAGTCATTATGCTTAGTTTTAAGTCCCCTCTTTTCACTTAAAATATTTTTATATCTGGTAATATTCTCTATATCAATAACATTTGGATAAATCAGTGCCTCCATTGTGAATAGCCAGACTCCACATTTTCAAATAATGTAATTTGAAATAATGTTGTTCTTTAATTTTCTCCCATATTAATAATAATGCATTCCTAATATAGTGTCTTTGGAAATAGCTATGTGTTTTGTTTGTATTGCTGGTGGGGGTGGGGTGGGGGTGGGGGTGGGGCCCAGGGATTTTTGCTACCGGTTCTCCAAACCACCCGCCGCCATCACTACCAGATCAGGCAATCAAGTCTGAACTGGGAGCATTTCACCCCTGGCTTGCACTGTTTCTGGTACTTTAGGTACCATATTTTTCAGACTATAAAACGTACTGGTGTATAAGATGCACCAAGATTTCAAAGTGGTAAGCAAGAAAAAAAAGTTTTTGCTTTCCCCATTCCCCAGGAACACTCTGCAGGCCTCCCAACGCCTCTGAGCACTCCATTTTTGTGAAATACAGGCCCACTTTTTGCAAAAATGGGATGCATGGGGCAGGGCTTCAGGAGGCCAACAATGGCTGTATTTGGTGTAAAAGACACACCAACATTTCTACCCTCTTTTAGGTGGAAAAAGTGCATCTTATACTTCAAAAAGCATGGTAATTATGCTTTTTCCAAATATTATTTAATTTTCTCTTCTGAAAGTTTCTCTTGTTCATACAGCTTTTCATTATAGTCTTGAATTATTATTTTTTTATCCTCATTTTGGTAATATAAAGTTCCTTTCTCATCTACCAGTCTATGTATCCATTTCTTCTCTTTCTCTGTTTTCAATTTATATGCCAACCATCTTCCTGGTTTATTTGCATTTTCAAAGAAATTCTGTTTAGCATTTTTAATTTTTTGTGCCAATTCCTCTTTGTCTAGTAGATTCATTTTATGTTTTATTAGTTCCATTTGATTTTTCAATATCTTCTTGTTTGGTTCTTTATGTAATTCTAATTCCAGTCTCTTGTGGACAAAAATAATCACAATTAACATGGAATTCTGAAGATCACTTTACCATGCAGTTATCAAGGTACACTACTGTTGGATTATTTCCAATGAAGAAAATAGGTGGAGATATTCTACTAATGGTAGCAGAATAGTAACCAGAAGCCAATGTGAAGCATCTAACTCATCTAGAGTCACCTTGTGGCGAGATGGGTGGCAAACAAATGTAAACAATAACAACAATTTTGGGCAGTCAGAGTTTTGGACTTGACACATGTACAAGGCTGCTGACAGGATTTTTTCAAGTGGTAGAAACATTGAGTAATTGCATGGCATCATTGGACACTATGATGCAATATATCAAGCACTTTGCATAGATCGCTTTCTGATTTTGGTTGTGCAAAATACATATGTAAATCAACATTTGATGGTTCTATTGTAGAAATTTTAGCATATACCATTTTTCTTTGTCAAGGCATGAGCTGAGTAAAGAATGGGTGCTTATCAATAACTTATATGTGGAATCCAATATTAATAAATAATTCATAGAAAAATTACACTTTCAATTGCAATTGATGAAAAAAAATCATTCTCTTCCCTATTATATGTTCATGTTTCCTATAATTTGCAAATCTCTGGTAATGTTATCCATCAAAAAGATTTTACAAATTGGCTTTGATTTATCTGCTGACATGACCACCGTTCTTTCATTCATTCAAAATAAAAACATTTTAAAATAAAGTGCAATTCCCAATCAGAGGAAAAATGCCAGTCCTGATATAGATAGGGCCAAGGAACCTCTCCCATGTTTCTCTCTCCTAGTACATGATGACAGAGTTAGTATGCTCTGGGTTCCTTCAGAACCCAGGAGATGTGCCTTATATATTGTAGCAGTTGTCCACTGGAATGAGATCCTTTCAGAGATCCATGTGGTGCCCAATCTGTTGGCATTCAAGGAGGTCCTGAAGCTGTGGTTGTTATACCAGATTTTATCTATGTTTTTGTGTCAAGCAATCATATCTCTGGATTGCATTATTTCATTTTTATTGTTTATTATATTGAGAGACACCTGGAGTTGGTTTTGAGTTTGGCAGTCCCTAAATTAAAGTAAGTAAATAGATAAGTAAGTAAGTAAGTAAGTGGAGATCTACTGATGCAATACAGAACATCTGCTGACAATCAGAATGAATAATCCTGGCTTGATGAGCCAATGGTCATGTTCAGTACAAATGCAAGTTTCCGTATTTATTCCATATCTTTAGATCTTAGAATTAAATTTCACCTAGGTATCTCTGATATGGAGCCCTGTTGCATAACAACATAGTGGGTCATGTTAGACTAATGCATTTCAAAAGGCAACTATAGTACTGATACAGTATTGTATCTACATGCTATATAGAGTCTAAAATAGAAGTGGATGTAACTTGTAAAGAGGGGACTCATAAAAAAAGGTAGTTGAAAGGAATTTTGAGAGCTGAAGTCTGATAAGGACCTTTATTCAACTTGCAAGAATTTCAACTAGAGTGATGGTTTCCAGATGTATGCTTTTCCAGATGTGAAGACTTCCAATTACTGCCTAATTTCTGTTCTCTGTACATTGAAGGGGGAAAGAAAAGGGAACAAGATGCTTTCCATAGCATTGGCTTTTTTTTTTAAAAAAAATCTTTCTTCCCTTAGTATTCTAAATATTTTGAAAGCTTTGACAATTAGTGAGCCATCCTCAATGTCTTGGACCTGGAAGGAGTCATAATTTTTTCACAATTGCAGACTGCTCTGAGTATATAAAAAGCAGACAAAGCGTAATGACAAATAAAGCTGTTGACTTCTACAAATTTTTTTCTATGTTTTTGGGAGCTGATTTATGATGTCATCAATATGGTCTGAAAGTTGTACATTTTATTATGTTTTAATGAAAGATATCATGGTATCTTTTTGAGCATCAATTTGATGTTCATGACACACGAGTTGTACTAGTAAAGCAGCTAAGTATCCTATTCATGAGAGGAGGATCTGTTTAAAATTAATGGACTCTTCACCCCTAAATATTACTTAATATTTCAGTAAAGAAATTTATAATGAGAAGTTTGTTTGGGGAAAATAATCTAAAATATCCACAGCAGGTGGCAGCAACTGGCTGATTTGGTTGATCTAGAAAAAAAGGTAAGGGATGGATCTGGGTAGTTTTGAGGATGAAAAATATACTATCAGGAAATCCAAACTCTGTAGGTTAATGGAGGGAGTTTGTGTGTGTGAAAAGTAATTTTGAAAGAAGGAAATTACATATCATTTTCATATTGCTGCTAATAAAACTACAGGGATATATCCATTGAATTACTAAAACTCAAGCTTGATTGGTGTGTGTGTGTGGGGGGAGTCTAAAAAAGTATTTTCTGAATTATACATTGAAATACCAGGGGAAGCCAACTTTAACTACTTCTATAATTATAACCAGGCACGCCACTGATTTTTTTTTTGAATAGCTGAGAGATAAAAATGTATCAAAGCTAGTTTTGGAAAAAATAAGGGTTCTTCTCCTCCTCCTCCTCCTCCTCCTCCTCCTCCTCCTCCTCTTCCTCTTCCTCCTCCTCTTCCTCCTCCTCCCCCGCCCCCTCCTCTTCCTCCTCCTCCTCCTCCCCCTCCTTCTCCTCCCATTTCTGGGAGAAACTTTATGTCATGATACATTTAAGACTGATGGTAGATTATGACTGGGGAAAGAAATTAGTGGTATTGCTTTAAAAAGCATAAAAAACCGAGATAGATGCATCTGAAAAAATATGGAAATGATCTGTTGTCCCTTTTCCAGGTTGGCAGGCCTGACCTTACAAATCTGAGAAGCAGTCTTTCAGGGCAGAGGGCATGACACTCACACACATTTGTGTCCCAGAAGTCTTTCCCTTTAGAAAACAAATGCACATGGTATGTCCTGTAGCAAACTGAACTGTGAGATGCAGTACAGATCCACATGATATGGCACTGTTATTGATAAAAGCCTGTGGACATAAAAGGTCAACAGGAGCCTGGAAATAGAGCAGGGTCATTGCTTAAGGAGGAGAAAAAAACTCATAATAGTTCCATTTAATTTAGTTGCCATCAACTCTAAGTAGACAACAAACAGGAAATAGTATCTCTAAAGCATGACATGAAATAGTATTGCTGTCACCTTGGATAAGGAAATCCAACATTTTTAGAAGCGGCTGCTAATTTAAACAGCCCGTAGGGTCAAACTCTGCTTCCTATAGTCTTTTGATAACTCTGCTGATAGTGATGCCTGCGCTATAAATACCCTCAATCAATATACCTCTCCTGCTGCTGAAAGGAGACATGTTCAGATATCACAGCAGATGGGAAGAGAGCAAATAATATTTGTCTTGCCTTTCAAATTGATTTCCTGTTGGGGCGAGGCAGAGTGTGTCCATATGTTAATCAGATCACTCAGAGAGATAGCAGAGTTCAGGTCAACAGCCCACCACTTGACATGCCATAAAAGCAAGAAGAAAAGCTTTTCATGATCTAAAAGGGATCAGAGAAAGGAAAAAAAATGGGCCAAAGTGATGTCCCCTTGGACTAAGTGAGGGCTATCATGGAAGACACTGAAGGCTGTAGAACTCCAAGGGAAACTTACACATTTCAGCCTTTGGGAAGGTTGAAAGTTTGATGGAATTCATTGTGACTTTGAAACAGCTACTGACTCAGACCAATTTTAGAAATCTATTTTTTTCTTTTTTTAAGGCTATATTTTGTAAGATGAGTAAACAACAATAATAAGATAATAATAATATAATAATAATACATTTTAAAATGTTCAGTTGACTGAGTTTCATGTTTAATGAATAAAAGAAATAATAATAATAATAATAATAACAACAACAACAACAACCAAGAGTAGAGGGTGGTGGAGGACTCCTACAAGTAAAGCAGACTGTGGAAGAAGAAAAACGCAGCTTGAATGATTACATCCAGAAAAGTGAAGAACCAATGATTAAGGAAGTAAGTAAAGGAGGCCTTTTAAAGACAACTAAAACAAAAGCAGAATATAAGAAAGAAGTAATTGAGCAGTGAGCTGAAAATTGAAAAAGCAAAGCTCTGCATGGCCAATACTTGAAAAGTATTGAAGGTAAAGCTGACCAGAAACTAACTTGGAACTGATTAAGATCAGGCATACTGAAAAAAGAAACAGAAAGCTTTATTTTGGCAGCTCAAGAACAAGCCCTAGCCACAAACTGCATGAAGGCAAAAATTCAACATGTTACCACTAACAGCAATTGCCGCCTCCGTAATGAGAAAGATGAGACAGTTGATCACCTGATCAGTGGGTGCAGCAAAATTTCACAAATTGACTACCTACTGGAAATTCACTGGAAATTGTGACAGAAGTTTAGATTTAAGTACAGCAAAAACACTGGGAACATCAGGTTGAGGAAGTTTTAGAGAATGAGAAACTCAAGATCTTGTGAGACTTTCGGATTCAGACTGACAGACACGTGGTCCACAACACACCTGACATAACAATAGTTGAAAAGAAAAAAAGTATCGTTCATTGACATTGCAATACCTGGTGACGCATGGATTGAAGTAAGCAGCAAGGAAAAAATCACAAAGTACTGGGACTTGCAAATTGAAGTTAAGCGACTGTGGAAAAAGAAATCGTGTGTTGTCCTGATTGTAATTGGAGCCCTTGGAGCCCAAAGCCCTTGGAGCCTAAAGGGCTACCCTGCTATTTATAAATTCTAAATTTACCGGAGTTGAATATTTTGACTCCTCAAAAAACCACCTTACTTGGAACAGCTTACATCCTCTGACGATATCTTAACAGTTCCTAGGTTCTTGGTTAGGACTCGAGCTGCTGAGCTATTAACCAGCCTCAAAGGCTGTGAATCTCACTACAGATTAAATAATAATAATAATAATAATAATAATAATAATAATAATAATAATAATAATAATGTTAAGAAGATACTTGGTTGATACCTAGGATGCTGGCAGCACACTGTATCAACTATCAGCACTAGTCAATGATATTTGGGATACATTTTTAAATGTTCAGTTTTTTAAAAATTTGATTTATATGCCGCCCTTCTCCGGAGACTCAGGGTGGCTTACAATGCGTTAAGCAATAGCCTTCATAATTTTGTATATTTATACAATGTCAGCTTATTGCCCCCACAATCTGGGTCCTCATTTGACCTACCTTAGAAAGGATGGAAGGCTGAGTCAACCTTGAGCCTGGTGAGATTCGAACTTACAGTAATTGCAGGCAGCTGAATGTTAATATTCATAGTGAATAATTATTCATTAAACATGAAACTGAGTTTCATGTTTAATGAATAAAAGAGATAGAGTAATAATAATAATAATTGCAAAGAAAATGTGATGATGGCTAATTTGATATTGCTGTTCTAGGAGATGCTAGAGTTGAAGAAAAAGAACTGGAAAAAATCACGAAATATCACAACCTAGCCATCGAAACTACACGGCTATGGATGAAACATGTAACAGTGATACCCATTGTCATCGGGGCACTTGGTACCATGTCCAAGAATTTTATAAGGTACACCAGCAAATTGCAGCTTCCTGCAATAACACCAGTGGAACTGCAAAAAACTGCACTACATGGAACATCGTACATCTTAAGAAGGTACTTGGTTGATACCTAGGAAGCTGGCAGCAACCCGTTTCAACCATTAGTACCAGTCAATGATATTTGTAATATATTTTTAAATGTTCAGTTGACTGATTTTCATCCTTAATGAATAAAAGAGATAATAATAATAAGCTGAATGTTCTTTACTTCATTGCAAAGAAGATGTGATGATGGCTAGTTTGATTTTGAAAGAAGCTCCTAGGAAGGTGGTTGTGCCTTATTGTTTCTGGTGGGGCAATGATCATTATAGTCCACTGTTGGGGGTCCACCAGTGCTGATACCTTGGATTGGAACCTCTCCTTTATTGATGTCTGCATGTATGGCACAAAGAGGTATTAGCGGTGCCATGATTAGGGGAAAAATGATGTTTTTCTCCAGTGTAATGTTACACTGAGACATTGTGTGATATGTCACCATGAAAGGTAGCTCTTACACAGCTGTTCTACATTATAATAAAAGTATTGCCATTATGGATTTGAAAGTGAAAATATTGGTAAATCTGGTCACCACTTGCAATCTGGTTTTCAGATACTTAGTGTAACATATTTGGCTAGCTCCATCAGGAAGAATCCAAGTTCAGATCTTGCTCCATCTATACATATACTAAATGCTAATATGGAGGTAATAATTATAGCCTAATGAGTTTCCCTTATCTTTAAGGAGAAGGTACTGGCAAATTGCTTCCAAAAATATTGCCAGGAAACTGTGTGGACCTGTCCATATGATTATCAAGACTGACTTGGAGAATCTACCAATATTGATCTATTGTACAGGTAGTGCATATACATATGAATAAAATTGTACATATAAATGTTAAATATCATACTATTCGGTCGGTATATCTTTCTCTGTCTCATTTTATGAAGCTATGTTAATGCTATACATTAGATAAACCTTCATCAACCAAATGGTTAATCAACCTGGTAGATGGTGTTCAGGAAAGGTTTCCTGGACTTTAGGTGAATCTGGAGAACAACCATCTGAGGAGATATGGCAGCCTCTGCCTTTAGAAGAGGAGATGGAAGTCCCATTTCCTCATTTGTGTAATGTTGTTTGTGGCTTTCCAGGTTTCTTTTCTATTGCATAGACTTCTGAACATTTCTCTGATTGATCAGAATTCCCAAATTTGTCTGGAGAAGTCAAGATTAATAGAAATCTAATTTTCTGTTGAAAAATGATCTGGAAGCATTGTTCTATTTTGTTCACAACATTTACATCTATGAGCTTCCCAGAACAAATTTTAAATAATATAGTCTCTTTCAATTAATACATGGAGAACTAGTGCAGAATTGATTTAACAGCATTTTGGTTAGAATTCCTTAATGGGGGAGGAGGGGAGGCAAGGGCTAGTTAACTATTTATAGTAAAGCCATTCAACTATAAATATTGCACACACACACACACACACACACACACACACACACATATATATATATATATATATATATATATATATATATATATATATAATTCCATAGGTTGTCAAAAATCAAAAGTCTGGTAGCCCCTTTTCAAACAAACAAATCTGATCAAAAGACTTAAGCTTTTTGTAGTTATCCTCCTATAATGTCCATAGGTTGAGTATCTCAACATAGATGTATATCCTTGGTTTGCTGTCTTACGCCAAAGTGTTGAAATCTGAGAGAAAACTTGGTTGTTCTGCTCCTCAGGCTAGTAGCAACAACTGAAAAATTTATTATGGCTGCATTGGCTGCATTGTCATGAGATAGGGTAGCACAGGATTAATTGAAGGGGCAATGCCGAAAAAATATATTTCCTGAATAATTTCCCCCTAGTTCACTGTTTAATGGGAGAAAAATTCATGTCCTATAGTATTGTATATAATATAACACAGCCTTTCCAAACTTGGTGCCAAGCAGATTTGTTGAGCTTCAACTACATTAATTTCCAGCCAGCATGACCAATTTGGGATTTCTCAGGGTATAAAGCGATGACATAGGTACAATTTCCAGACTTTCTCCCTCCCGTGCATAGTTGCTTGTTTTCATACTCTAAAAATAAAGCACCAAATGATTTGAAATAAGCAAACGATACCACTTTGGGAGATGACAATAAAGACTTATAAGGGCTCATTATGAAAGCAAAAAAAAAAAAAAAAAAAAAAAGAAAAAGAAAAAGAACAAACTAGGTTAATGTTGAATATTAAGAATACAAATAAGCATGATAGTGAAGAAATGAAGATGATGCGGTTTTATTTTCTTGGGTTTAAGAATAGATACAGTAAAGATGGATTTATTCTGGAGAAATAAAGAGATTATTAATCCCTGAGAAGAAAGGTTCCTGGGACTACAAATCTTGACAAAATTGTAAAGAATTAAGAATTTCTATGATAACAAAGATCAGAATACTGAGACTAATACTATTTTCATTGGCAATATGAACAAGAGAAGTAGAGTAGATTCCTTTGAATTATGGATTTGGAAACACTTACGAACACTAATCATGGATTCTAAGAAGAACCATTTGACTGGCCCTGGGTTTAAGTAAGATTGACTATTCCTTTATAATGGGAGTGGATCATGGACTAGAAAGAATCATTATAGTTTGCAAGTTTGAGAAAAATAGAAAGAGGAGACATTGTATAAGAAGGACGGATATGATAGGAAAAAAGAGAGAGACTGCAATGTCATTGGAGTTAGGAGAAGGGACAAACTGAAATGATGGGGTTTTATCTGTACAGTTGTTAAAGGTCAGACTTGGCTCAAGGACACTTAACTATGACCAAAGCCGACGAATCTGAGAATTAAAATCTGACAGATTTGGAGGTCATCAGATTTTCTCCTTTCTTCATAATATTAAAAAAAAAAGACAAAGAGAAAGCAAGCTCGTGATTCCAAATCAGTGATGAGTTGTGCGGGAAAGTGCCATTCAGAATGGGGAAATGCACTATTATTTTGCAGGGATAAAATATCACAAGCACTGCTGAAATTCATCCATGCGTTTCCCATGGTGCAGGGGCATGGTTGCTATAAGATCCACAAATCAGCTTTCAGCGGCAAGAAAATGACTGAGAATGAGCAAGAAACGGAGCACCTGCTTGTCATCTGTGGGAAATTTCTAAAAAAAAAAAAGTATTCTATTCCCAGGGTAATTTGTCTGACTTGCTCTAATAAAGCAGGATAGCCTCAAGAAAAGATACATGGAATTCAAGTACAGTAGAATGTTCCCAAGTGAGCGTGTCTTTTGGAGAATGTTTTTCTGATGGACATTCTTTCTCAGATAATATGTATTGATGCAATGGGGTTATACCAAGGGCATATTTGCATTACAGGAAATCCCTTTACTTTTGTGTCATCTTGGAACATAAGGATTATAGCACATTTTTCTGGTATGTGCCAGTTCTTTACGTTTTAATATACATTTTCCCACTTATGTACAGTACACTCATTTTCATTGTGTTGAATTTCTCTTGGGATGAGACTGACCCACGGGAGCAGTGCAAAATTAGCTGCATAAAATAAGCACAAGGAGAAAAAAACTGAATGATGAACAATATTTTCATGGGGCCAAATGTGAAGTTAGTGTCATGGGATTTCAGGCCGCATATATTTGTGTTAGAATGAAAGATGACGTAATCCTTTCCATACGTATAAATGTTTAAATAAAAGTTGGTTCAAAAGCGGTTTCCCAGAGAAATTTATCAGAGAAGGAAAGATAAGAGTATCAGGAATTGCAAGATCTCTCTGTGTTTGTGATGGGTGATAGTCATTTTAAAGTAGAACCTTCTGATGCAGGACTGTGTTCCCACCAAGGCGAGATTTTGATTTCTGAAGAAGGGAGCACGAGGAATGTTTTGTTCCAGCAGAGCCTTAATATAATTAATAAGATCTACCCATATTTTAATATGTTCCTAAATTCTTGATTGTCCTTTCGGCCTTCCTCTTTGATTCGATTGGCTGATTTCTCCTTCATAGGCCTGATGTCATGCCTTTTGTGTTCATGGTTTGTACAAAGACTTTAGCTTAGCGGCAATTTGTAGCAGAGATATTATTCAATCATAATATTCCATTATTTTGCAGTGTGAAAACATTGTCGAACAGTATGCTCAAATGAATGAGATTATAGTAATGCTTTGCATAATGGGAATTGTAATGCTGTCCTAATCTCATTATAGGAACTAATGTTCCAAGGAGCCAAAAGCAGCATGGATATCAAGCACTATCCCTCAGCCAACTATCAATTGTAGAAACAATGCCTTCTGTCTATCCTTTGTATTTACAATAATGAAATCCATGAGAAAGTACATTTGAGATACTTTGGATCAACAATATAGTTGAATTTGGAACCTCTCTAATGATGCTGATGTACAATTTTCAGCAGCCCAAATCAACCTAGACAATGATGAGTGCTAACTAGGAATGTAAGGCTAACAAAATCTGGATGACTGCAAGACAAGTTCTCCATCTGTAATCTAGAATTCACTATGAAGGGCAAAATTTATAGTGAGAGACACCACATCAGCATTCTGACAGGTGCATCTGTCCTTTCCTTAATAATTCTTGATAATTTGACTTAAATCTTTATCACATTCTTATCAATATTTGAAGAGCGTAATCACCCTTCACCTTATTCTTCTCTTCTTTATATTAAACAGATCCACTTCTTTCAACCATTTTTCATATTTTCCCTCACTCTTGTTTGATGTTTTTTGAATTCAGACTATTTCTTTTATTTCCTATCTTTCTAAAAATTTTATTCTCTTAATGCAAATGAAAATTTATTTTGCTTTTTCGTAGCTGTTTTGCTCTGGTGGTTCATATTTTATTTTTGCTTGACTAAGGGACATATGCCCTTTTTATATATATGGTTGCCAAGCTATGTCTTCTGTATCTTATTCTTTGTGTCTTCATTTTTTTTTTTGGTATCCAGAAGACATTATATTTCTTTCTATGGTAATTCATTTATAATTGAATGATTTGAAGAACACCAGTGGTTTAATATTCAAACTCTTAATACTGTTCAGGTATTTTTTGCCATACAGTTGCTCTTCTGTCAAGTAAATGTAATATTTAAAGCATGCTGACATACAATTCATAGGTATTTATTTGTTGCTTTCTTTCAGTGACGATATTCTCAAGATGAATCTTGGTAGACATTCAGAAGCTTAAATTCTAAAAGAAGAAATTGTATAAATAAGATTTGTCCAAACACGGCATTATCAATTCACTTCCCGAAATTCTAGATTCATTTTTTTTAATCTTATAAAATTCATTGAGGGGTTAAATCTCTGTCTTGTTTTACATGCACAGTTTGAAATACCACATCCAGCACTGTTGAGTGTCTGCTAATACAGTTACAAGTACTGGGGCATTCATCATTCTGACCAGACAGAAGAATGGCACTTCTCTGCTGTTATCTGCTACTCATCCTACTCCACTGCCCTGCTGTAGATCTGGTTGTTTGAAAAAAGGAAATTGCAATAATCCAATTACGCTCAGCTAATTCTTCCTGGAGCATTATCTCAAAATGTTCAGGTACTGATATCTATCAATTGCTAAAAAAGGATGCATAATGTTGGGACAGGAACCTCACTGTATGGGTGTTGAGAAGTTCCTGCTGTCAACAATTACCACTATATATCTTAGCTGATATATAAAGAAACTGCCAGGAAGATCAACTTAATATTTTATTTACAGCTTCAAGGTTAAGAACAGTGTTCTGAACTGAGGAAAATGGAAGTCAAGGCAAATATATTAAGATATATTCCAGGAGTCTCCTGCTAGAGTTAATATAATATCGGCAACACTCCTGATTGCTTATAGTTTTGGAACCCTATAAATGTTATGCATTATCATAACTAAATGTACATAGCTTAAACAAATAACATTGCAAAGAGGAAATATGTATTTAGTGATAGTTGTTAAAATATTGCAAAAAAAATGATTTTTTTTGGAGTTTTATTGGATTTTAACAATTAAACAATTCTTATTCTGCTCTTGTGCATGACTGTGACCATTTACATATCATCACACTAATATTCTCCTATACTCTATATAATGAGTCCGTAAGGAGAAGGGTGGTATATAAATCTAATTAATTAATAAATTTTACAAAATCTACTATCAGTTATTTCCTTTTTTTTCTATCTTTGATCAGTGGTGGGTTCCTCCCGGTTTGGCCCAGTTCTCCTGAGCCGGTAGCGGTGATGATATGATGTCACCAAACCAGTTCTGCCCCCCCATCCCTCGCCCCCGCATTATTCTTACCTTTTATTTGGCCCCACCCCCAATCTATTGCTGCTTCCTGAGTCCCAGCTGATGGCTAGAGGGAAAAAAACAGTTTAAACTCTTGACACAGGCCTTCAAAGGGCCGCCCTACAGCTGATCAGTGGTAAAAGAAAACAAATGAGTAGATCAGTGCCTGCAAAAATACATGAGTAGACCGATGCCTGCAAAAATAAATGGGTGTATCAGTGCCTGCAAAAATACATGAGTAGATCAGTGCCTGCAAAAATAAATGGGTAGACCAGTGCCTGCAAAAATACATGAGTAGACCAGTGCCTGCAAAAATAAATGGGTAGACCAGTGCCTGCAAAAAATAAATGGGTAGATCGGTACAGCTTTGTAAGCAGTTAAAAGCCTGGTAGACCAGTACCTCTGCTAAATCCTAAATAATTATCACATGACCATCAAGTCACACCCACAAAATAAGCCACGTCCACAGAACCGGTAGTAAAAATTTTTAGAACCCACTCCTGTTTTCGATCCAATTATACTGTTTCTCTCATATTATGTAAAAGCCTGAATCTATCTGTCCTTTCAGTTCCAATGTCATTTTATCCATCTCAGTGCAATCTAATATCTTTCTAATTATTAGAAAGGGTGTGTTTGAGCTTCTACAACATTGCACAAATGCCAATCTTGCCGTCATTATCATATGTAGAATAATATATGTTGTCATTTTTCATATTTCTTTTTCATTATTCCTAGAAGAAACAATTCTGGTGTATATTCTACCTGGAAGCCTGTTACCTCCTGTATCCAACTATGGATTTTCATCCAATTTTTTTTTGTTTTGGGGCATAACCACGATGTATGAATGAAGGTACCTTGCTTTTGTCCACATTTTCAACAGTTGGGGTTTAAATTTGTGTATATTTTTTCCAATCTAGAGGGTGCCAAGTACCAACGGTAAAACATTTTATATTGATTTTCTTTATATTTTGCCGATCTGGTTAATTTATAATTTTTGTTCCAAATTATTTCCCAATCCTCTAGTTTGATGTTATGTCCAATATTCCTAGCTCAGGCTATCATAGCTCCTTTTACTATACCTTCAGCTCTGTCAAATTCTAGTAAATAATTATAAATTTTGGTTATTAATTTTTCATCATAATTTATTAATCCTCCTTGACGAAATTAAGTTTGATGTTATTAAGCACTGATGAGAAAACACGAATCACATATTTCAGGGCATGTAAGGTTGCTGGGTAATGGATTAAGAAAAAAATAGTATTAGAAAAGGAAGTAGAAGAAGAAAACAATGGATAAGAGGATTGGATGGGATCATAGAAGTTATTGGAATGTTTTGGAAGTGTTAAGAGGCAAGTAGAGAAGATGAAGATTAGTTCATGTAGTCATCAGGAGTTGACTCTGTGGCTCTGTGGCAATGAATAACCAAAGTAACTAAAAAGCATGGGAACCCTAGATCCTTATTATTGGTATTAGATTATATTATTTGTTTCAGTTTCCAAATTAGCTAAAACTGATACTTTATGCATTGTCTACTCAGAAGTATGTCCAATCAAGTTCATGGATGAAGCCTGAATAAGGTAAAGGTAAAGGTTCCCCTCGCACATATGTGCTAGTTGTTCCCGACTAAGGGGGTGGTGCTCATCTTGGTTTCAAAGCCGAAGAGCTTTGAAGACATCTCCGTGGTCATGTGGCTGGCGTGACTAAATGCCAAAGGTGCACAGAACACTATTACCTTCCCACCAAAGGTGGTCCCTATTTTTCTACTTGCATTTTTTACGTGCTTTCGAACTGTTAGGTTGGCAGAAGCTGGGACAAGTAACAAGAACTCACCTGTTACATGGCACTAGGGATTCGAACCTCTGAACTGCTGATCTTTCGATTGACAAGCTCAGCGTCTTAGCCGCTAAGCCACTGTGTCCCTTGCAGCCTGAATAAGATTCTTAAAAAGGAAACATTATTGATTACTTTATTGTTTTAAATGATTACTATCCAGGAGAAATACATTTAGTAAACATCTGTAGACTAATAGGGCAGTCTGTGTAGTGCAATTACTTGGGTGTACAGAAGCATCAGCAGATCCTTCACCACCACCACCAAGCTTTACAAGCATACTTCAGGACAAAGGTAGCTGGGATATTAATTGCAAAAAGATATATTTTAAATATATAATTGCCCAAGATGCTTGCATGGAGGTGGGAAATAAGTTTGGAAACAGGTTCCTAGTGCAAAGAGCAGACTGGAAATGTGGGTAAATAGTGAATAAAGTGTGGCTATATGGATGTGTGTTTCTGCATTCCTTTCATGTGGCATCTCTCTGTGTGTATGGTGCATTGGGAAGAAAAGGACAGGCTGAATATGCTCTGCTTTGATGATCAAGAAAGAGGAAATTTAGAACAGAAGTTTCTGAGTGGCTGCTTTACCATCTCTCCCTTTATGATGCATTGTGGAACTAATTTTCTGGAATTCCATAAAAAAAAAAATCTGGATCTGTCTCATTGTTCAGCTCAGTTTTTCTTCTGGTGGTTTCTTCCAGAATGCTAAATTTGATCTTCTTCTATTCTGTTTTGGATAGTTGTCCTGATGATGGATAGATATATTTTCCCCAACATTCTGTTGGGTGGAAAATAAGAAAAATACCAGCTTACCCTAGTCTACCAGTTGCATGCTTTCCTGGACTAAAAGGTACTAAAGATTGTGCCTCATATCCTTATTGTTGATTAGAATATCATCATTCATTTTAAATGGATTTGCCTTTGAAGATAATCAGGATATGTAACTGGCATGGAATGCAGTACCTGCTTGCTGACCAGCACCAACTAATTCAGCTGAATAACATCAATTTTGCAATACTGATTGTCAGTTGGTTCCCAGGCCCAATTGTTTTATAGCTTGGGTTCCTGTTATCTCTGATACTGTTTTCTTCTATATAAGTAAGGTCCAAAATTCTCAAGGATGCACTCTAACATCTTAATCCAGATCAAATTGCAAACGTTCTAGATCAGGGGTGTCAAACTCAAGGCCCGGGGGTCAGATCTGGACTGCAGAGGGCTTAGATCTGGCCCATGGGACCGGCCTGGAAACAGCAAAGGATTGGCCTGCGGTGCATCTGCCATCGAAAACAGAGCTTGGGAGGATTGCATGCAGCCTTCCCGAGTTCCGTTTTCGTTGGCACAGGGTTGCAGGGTTTCATTTTCTCTGGCAGAGTGCTCAGGCCACCACAGGTGCCCCCAACATGAGTGACATCAAGCTGGCCATGTCCACCCTGGCCATATGCACTCTGCCCCCCCTCCCGAGGTCAAATACAACTCTAATGCGACGCTCAATGAAATTGAGTTTGACACCCCTGTTCTAGAGATAATCAATAGAATCAAATTATCTTTCTTTGAAATGACAGTCATGTAACCCTCATACAATGGAGACTTCCTGAAGTTTCTGTGCTGTGGGATCTAAAATAACTTATCTGAAAATGTATTATCATGATATATATAGTTAGCTGAATAATTATAGTGATGTAAAAAAGCTAGCAAAAATTGAGCTCAAAGTTTTGAGTGATTCAGAGGATTTTAAAGATTAATATTCAGTTGAAATTATAATTTTCCAATTATTTCCTGGGACTGATGGATAAACATTTAGGAAAGAGCCATGGAACACTGTTTTTTTTATATATGATAACTACAGGAAGATTATTTATGCAAAAAGATGTAAAGATTTGGCAATATTCATAATGGAGAATACATTCAATATTGAGTTCAGTATTCAGTTATTGAGAAGTCATTTAGCTATCACTCAAAGGGTTTCAATCACAAATTGCTGTATCATAATTGCAGAACAATGGGTTTCTTTTTCATGAGCATTGAACTTTGATCTGCCACTCCTGGTATTTTGTATTTTCCCCCCAACCCCCTCTCAATTCTATAATTATCCACTACAGCAACTGGGTGATTCTTTATTGATTTTTTGGGTTAGGGATTTTCTGTCTTCACTGTGAGTTGTATTGTGTTGGTGGGGGGGGGGGAGGGTGCACTGAGGGAGCTCAACCAATCTCATTGTACATATGTTGTGCATTGACAATAAATATTTGAAATTGAAACATCAATGAACCAGACATTCTTCTTTTGCAATAACTGTTATATCAAGCATGTTGCGAAGAAAATGCCTGTCTGTTTGGACCATAAAGTCCCTTAATATCTTAATCTATTCATTTCCCCAAACCCTCTTGATGTTCTCAGTAGTTTTTACTATATTCAGTTCCAAACCTCTGGCAAACTTTCCAATGAATAATTCTGGCAATTCAGTCATGATGCTGCTTGTGGACAGTGTGTGAAATTTTGCTTCAGTCACTGAACAAATGATCAGTTGTTTTTTTGTTTTTTTAAAAAATTTGATTTATATGCCACCCTTCTCCGGAGACTCAGGGCGGCTTACAATGCGTTAAGCAATAGTCTTCATACTTTTGTATATTTATACAAAGTCAGCTTATTGCCCCCACAAGCTGGGTCCTCAATTTACCTACCTTAGAAAGGATGGAAGGCTGAGTGAGATTCGAACTTACAGTAATTGCAGACATCTGGTGTTAATCAGAATGCTTTTAATTTGCTGAGCTATCCAGGCTCCTCAGGTTTTATCCTTTATACTACAAAGGTGACATTTGCTGGGTTGATGATAATAAGTCACCCTGGAAAATTTCACATTTGATTTTAACTTTTCCTAACTCTTCCCCATTTGCCATCAGCTTCTTGAAAAGTATTCATAAAATGCTGAGTTTCTGCTTATTCCAAAAATTTCAAGACATTTCGGATATGAAAAAGAATCATATTCCTTTTTAATAGGCTATCCAAGGAATTTGTTCTTTTAAAAATTCTTTAAAACCCAATTTGTCAGTCAATAAGAGATGCTTTGTTTCATTTGAATTTTGTAGTATGCCTTTAGTTCTACAGGGTGTAAATAATTTCTTTTCAAATAACTGTAGAGTCAATCTGCAATTATGCCTGTAAGTACCTGTGTGTTGTTGGCAAACAGGTTAGGAGTCTGTAGTTTCCAGGTGCATTTCCTTTCTCCTTCTGAATTAGGAATGCCCTTCCAGTTAGCCATTTTTCATTTTCTGGTTTTTCCAAAACCCTACCCATCTAGTCGGACAAGTCAACTGTATATTTATCAATGATAATATAATAATAACTACAATCCATGGAGCTTATCTGATGTAGGAGCACTTTTGTTTTTGACTTTCTCTAATTGCTTTTGGATCAACTCCTCACATATTCTAATATCTTCCATGCTGAGTACTTTTATTGAATTTTCAACTTCCTTGATCCCTGTTGCATTCCTGTTGTGATTCCTATTGTTTTCTCACAAATTTTTGCAAAGCTTAGGAGCTTTTCTCTTTTCATTATTTTCATTATTTGTGGTTGGTCCTTTCCATTTCCATTTTCCAGGGTTTTGTAGAATTGATGCTGTATTATTCCTTTGTCATATCATTTGATCTTCTCTGCAATAGCCATGATACTATTATAATTGTTCTACTGCTCTGCAGTTCCTTTATTCTTCAGATTGTACTTCAGATTGTAGATCAGTTTTGATTTTCTTATTTTTCAAGTTTCCTTGCCCCAAATTCTCCAAACTGTTCAAATCTATGTGAATTTTCTTTGTTGGTTCCAATTGCCCATTCCATTTAGGTTTTTTTTTTCTTAATATTTTTATTCCTTCATATTTTAATAACTTCTGTGGTTACACAACTTGCAACATACATTAGCTGGTTTGTTTGGACCAATGATTTAGTTGGAATAATTTTAACAGTTTCATTGATATTCTTCACTGTTTTAGTCAAGGTTTTCTTGTTAATTTGATTTAATTTTGGCAAACATTCTTTCAGTTTCGTTAATTTGGTCCTTGATTTTCCAACCTAGTTCTTGATTAACAAATAGAGCTTGTAGTTCTTTAACAACTTCAACTTCTTCTCCCTGTTTGTCATTAAAAATGAATATTGGCTATTATTATTATTATATAATGTGAAATCACAAGTGCTGGTATTGGCCTTCATATGTATCATGTATTTCCCAAGAACCTAATGTATAATGTATTGGTATGATATATGCGTGGACCCAAGCGGTATGGCCTTTTGTAATTGACAGATGGAAATTTTGTCAAGATGCAAATTTTCTAAGTGTCGTCCAATACTTTTTGTATGGTTTATTTTTTGGTATTATTATCATTCATTAAACATGAAACTCTGTCAACTGAACATTTAAAAACGTATCACAAATATCATTTACTGGTGCTGATGGTTAATACAGGTTGCTGCCAGCATCCTAGGTATCAATCAAGTATCTTCTTAAAATGTATGTCGTTCCGAGTAGTGCAGTCTTTTGCAGTTCTGCTGGTGTTATAGCAGGGAGTTGCAATTTCTTGATGTATTTTGTAAAATTCTTAGACATGGTACCAAGTGCCCTGATTACAGTGGGTATCACTGTTACATGTTTCATCCATATTCGTGTAGTTTCGATGGCCAAGTCGCGATATTTCATAACTTTTTCCCCAGTTTTTTTTCTTTGATTCTGGTGTCTCCTGGTACAGTGATATAAATAAATTGTACACTTTAGTTTTTGACAATTGTGATATCTGGTGTGTTGTGTTTCAAATGATAATGCATCTGTATTTGAAAATTCCACAAGATCTTTACCTTCATATTTTTGACAACTTTTTCCACTTTATGTTCCCATGATGATGATGATGATGATGATTCTGTATTTTTTAACCATCATCATTGTGGTGGTTACCCCTCCACTTAACTCCATATGAGTTAAGAGAAGGACTAGTGGCAGATTGCCTGTAGGACAATACAAACTCTCATGTAGCATAGTTGTTTGTTCAGGCACAAACAATAGAGACATGTTGTCATTACCATTTGCCAGAAACCCAAGGCTTTTGCTCTCCCCCTATCCACAGTCCCACTTTTCTTCTTCTCTCCTTTAGTGGCAACAACAAAGGATACATTTTTTTCCACTCCCATTGAATTGATCTGTGGTGTGGCAGTGTCATTTAGAGGAGAAATTATTGGAGGGAGAGTGGATTGTAACAATGGGGGCCTTGTGCCAGACACATGATGGAACAGTGAGGGCTGTTGGTAGCTTTAAGGAATACAACAGCTCTCTGGCAGGTGCTCCCTTTGTTTAGAGACCCCCGTCTTAGACAGTTTTCACAGATGAGTTCATGTCATTTTGTTCAGGCTCCTTTGCATGACATTCTGTGATTGTGACATTGGTCAAGTGTCCAACCCATCTTTTCTGGTGCCCCTTCTGTAACACAACCCTTTCTTGCTGAGATATCTCACTGGGTTTTCAAGCCATATGGCCCCAAGCTAGAGTAACTTTTGAAGGAAACATAATCACATAATGTTTACTCTGCTAATAGAGGTTTGACGGACCCCACTGATTCTGATGTTGCTACTTTAAAGCATTATTCAGAAAAGCTATTAAAGCTTATTGATAGAACATTTATTTATAAGTGTTATTCCCTCCCACCTTTTTTTGCCATGTGCAGAATTTGTGCTGATCAAGTAAGAGCTATCTTTGAATACAGCATCTGTAGGTTTTTAAAAAATTTTTACATCTGTGAATATACAGAGTATTTAATCATAAGTTGTTAAAAAAACCTCTTTATTTTCGGAATAATATTGAAAAGATTGTTTAATTAGAAATCAAGTTTGACAAAAGGTATGTATTGCTTTAGCTTTAATACTGCTTTAGTTCTAAAGGTCATGCCACAATAAACATGTATCTTACACATTGTTGTGCTTTAGTTTTCTTACTTTCCTCTGAACAAAATAGAGAGAACAGGTAGTTCTCGACCTACAACAGTTCATTTAATGACAGTTTGAAGTTATAATGACCCAGAAAAAAGTGACATGGATATTTTTCATGCTTATGACCATTGCAGCATCCCTTTGGTCATGTGATTTACATTCAGACACTGGACAACCGCCTCACGTTTATGATGATTGCAGTGTTCTGTGGTCACACGATCACCTTTTGCAACCTGCTGACAAGCAAAGTCAATGGGGAAGTCAGATTCACTTAACAACCGTGTTACTAATTTAACAACTGCAGTGTTTCACTTAACAACTGTGGCAGGAAAAGTTGTATGTAAACCGGGCAAAACTCACTCACCAAATTTCTCATTTACCAGCATAAATTTTGGGCTCAGTTGTGGTCGTAAGTAGAGGACTACCTGTATGCTTTTATAAATATTTTTTTAGCCAATATATTATACAGAAGCCAATTTAAACTGAGCGGAGATTAGCCATTTCTAATAAGGATATATGAACATTTAATGTAATCTGGTGAAAATGAAAAGTGTTCAAATGCTATCATATTTAAACTGTATCTTTTCCATGGTAGTCTATATTTTAGGGTACATTTGCAGGTTTCAACAAAGCTTAGTCATAACAACTACTCACACCAAAAAATCCTTAGTGCAAAGCTGTAGTTTTGTTGTTGTTTTAAATCAGAATGTTTTAGTTCCATAGAGTGAATTTCTACAATAATGATTTAGGGTTACGGTTAGGGTTAGGGTTATTTCAGACTATTATGCCTTGACTCAATAAGACCATTTACCAGGTTGAGGAAAACAAATACTTTCCCTGAGAAGTTTGGCAACAATAATTCCAAGCATCCTACAATTGCCTCTGAAGCCAGTGCAGCATGAAATATTGGTCTTCTTCCATCAGCAAGGAGTTGCTCTTCCTTGAAGTGTGGAATGATGCATATCTCTTTATATAACTTCCACGAAGGCTAGTTCAAGCATGGCAAAAGCAGGTTAAATAACTGAAATTTGGTTCCCAGTTTCCCTGATACAATGCCTGGAAAGTAGCTTACATGTGTATTGGCAGGGAGCACAGCTAGTTGGCTTTGTCTTGATTGGCACACATAAATTGTTCCTGTAGCACTATTGGTACAAGTCCACATTCCTGCCACTGCAACTCTGAAGATCAGACCTTAGAAGAAGGGAATAAACACTACCAAAATATTTGAAACATATAAGAATAAAACAATTGAAAGGCTGAGCACTGGTTAAAATGTAGGATGATTTAATGACTCCCAAAGTCTTCCAGATGCAGCTGGATTTGACAAATGCAGTTCAGGAGTTTCCCCCCCTCCAAATTACAATAATTGTGTAGAAGACTGATGTTACATTAGTGCTAAAAACAGTGTCATCTGTAACTGTATTAGCCCTGGCCAATGAACTGTAAAGACCATACTGAGAGTTTGTTTAGATTTTTGCAAACAGCCATGTTTGTAATGCTTTTAATTATAATATATCCTTGCATAATTAGGACCTGTCACATGAAAAATACAGGGAAATTCAATGATTCAATGGTGAAGCCCCCTCCCCAAAGGGTAAAATGAAGGTACATGGCTAGGGCTAGTTATATTCCATACACATGGAAATTTGCTTGGATTGCTTAATTAGAGCAATAAGATGGTGAACACCTGGTTGGGTGGTCAGGCTCTGATTCATCTCCAGGATCTGAAAGGATCAAAATAGGGAAGAGTATGAAATGAGGTTTATTGACATTTGGCCCAGATAAATACTTTTTTCACTGAAAAGTAAAGTATCAGTCCTAACCCTCTATTATATGCATTGGGGTGAAATGTTGACAATCCTTGTCTCTGTTCAGACAGCTATTTGGGACCATTGTCCTGCCACAGGAATATGACACACAAAATTTGAAGGGTTGTCTTCACAGCAGGGGAAGGAAAGGAATCAAATAATCTCAATTGGTTTATTTTGGCTAAAAGCTGACATGGATCAAGGGGTATAAAGAGAAAGGGGAAGAAAGCCCCTAGTTCACTAACCAGCACATTGTAGTTTACATAAACCAGATGATTGAAAGCATCCTTATTGTTCCCGACCCTGTTGTGTACATTGAGTGAATACAATTTAAATCACAACCTTTTCCAATACAGTCTAGAAAGGCAGACTGCGAAAGTGCAACTTTTTTGTATGAAAAAAAAAGCTCCCTTAACATGAAAAATTGCTTCTTTTTTGCTAAATCTTGTTTGATTATATTTTTAAATTTTGTAGGCCCTTCTCTTAGCAATCTATTATTTATTTAAGGATTATGGGCTTGAAAGTTACTGGTTTGGTTTGATGGAAACAATGAGATATGAAAGACAAATGATTATTAGAAATTGGGGAAACAGAACACAGTTACATTATCATTTTCCTGCTACATTTGTTATTAACTGTTTTCAGAACAATAATAAATGTTTTATACATCTGGGTATATTAATTTTAACTTTTCAGCTTTAATAAAACCTGGTTACAGGTCCCTGGTATGGAGCACTCTCAGCAGCCTAACTCGCTCCTTGATTTGCCTTCCTTTATATCTGCCCATTTTCAAGTTCCCGCATGACACACATGGACGTCCAGAGAGCAACAGAAAATGTAGCAAGTTATTAGCCACAAAACTTATGGAATAAGTTCAAGCTTATTCCTGCATCTGACAGCTGCATGTGTCAAATTTGGAAGCAAATCCTGATTATATACTATGACCTATGAAAACTACAGGTAGTTCTTGACTTACAACCATTCATTTCCTGACTGTTGAAAGTTACAACAGCACTGAAAAAAGTGATTTATGACCATAGCAGCATTTTCAGTCAACTTTGTGTGCTTGGCAACCAACCTGTATTTACGATGGTTGCAGCACCTGGGGTCCTGGGAATGTCATTTGCAACTTTCCTAGGGAAGCTTTTGACAAGCAAAGTCATTTGGAAAAGCCTGATTGACTTATTGACCAGATAATTTGTTTTAACAGTTGTAGTGATTCACTTAATAACAATGGCAAAAAGTCATAAAATGGGGCTTGACTCACTTAATAACTGTCTTGCTTAGCAACTTAATAACTGTCTTAGCAACTGAACATATGTGGTCATATGTTGAGCACTACCTGTAGTTGGTCATGATTGCTTACTCTTCCTCAACCCAAACTAGCTCACAAAACTTTTGTGGTGGAGAAAAAATGGAGGTGAGAGTCATTATGTACTACCTTGAGTTGTGCAGCATGAAAAGCAAGATATAAATCTATTAAATAACAATAACACAAATGTATTGCTTTATCAATTAAAATATGTCAGGACTAGTAATAAATAATTATATAATTCCTTATTTCTAGATCTGAGGTGTCAAACTTGCATCATCGTGGTAGCATCACATGACATATTGGGATTTTATTCTCCTTCACTAAACTGGGGGTGGGCGTAGCCAGCATGACACATCTGGCCCAAGGGCCACGAGTTTGATAGCCCTGTTCTAGACAGACAGATGTTTTAGGATAGTTATCCTGTTATTTTTGTTGATATGAGTCTTTATTGATTAGCCCTTGGGCCATATCAAAGTTCCAGAAATAAATTATTACTAAAATTTGATAAAAGCAATTTAAAATGGAATTGGATAAAATACAGTTTAAAATGAAATTGGAATAAAATACAATTTAAAATGAAATTGGAATAAAATACAGTCTAAAATGAAATTGGAATAGAATACAATAATTTAAGATATAGATAAAATATGATAAAAATATATTTCGGTGTCATCCCTGCAATCTACCCCAAGATGTTTTAGGATAGGTATCCTGTAATTCTTATTATTTTGATATGGTCTTAAGACCAATGAAGTAATTCATTCGTATTCATTCTCTCTCTCTCGCCTTCCCTCCTTCCCTCCCTCTCTCTTTCCTTCCCACTCTCTCTCCAGATATCACACTATGTAAAGAACATAGAATATCTTATTTTATATATGTAGTTGTAGGGTTTGGCTAACACAGTCATATAAGTGCAGAACAGAATGGTAAAACAATTTTATGAGTGGACCTCCATGTGTTTTAGATGGATGGTAACTAAGGGAACTATCCTGCACCCAATAAATTATGGATTGTGGAATTAAAAATCATTTCAACCATGAGGATCCTTGGCCATACAAATAACTTTTCATATAGCTGTGTCGGAATGTATTGGATCATGAGTACATACTTAATCATTTCTAGTCTGCATATTAACAAGAACTAATACCTTCAAATGAATCCTAATACTTGTTTACTGTATTACTGTGGAACTTCTTTACTTCCACTTCACAGTTACTAATTTTATGGTAAGAATCAAAAGCAGAGGAACCAAATGGTGGATGTGTGAACTAGTGAAAAGCCAGTTTTTGTGTGACTATGTTGCACATATGAAAAATCTTAGGATTCTATGCCATTAAGATCTGTTATGCCTAATACCACTTTGGCACATTCATGGCACATTTTAAAACCCTAACCAGTATAAAATAATGTAATAATTTGCAATACTACATAGGCTAGTAAACCTAATAGGTAACCTTTATAATGTGGCACCTGGAATGTGTTTGTCATATATTGATATTGTTTCCTGATTATTTGATTATTTGTTCCTATGACTATCATTAAGTGTTGTACCTTATGATTCTTGATGAATATATCTTTTCTTTTATGTACACTGAGAGCATATGCACCAAAGACAAATTCCTCGTGTGTCCAATCACACTTGGCCAATAAAAAATTCTGTTCTATTCTAATATTATCTGCTCCATGCAGTTTCGATTCGTAGGAGAACAAGGAACATTACTTAACTTGCGGATAAAAAAAAAGAATGCACTGTGCACCATCTTTGCTCTTCGGAACCCTCTACTTTAAGGATACCCTTGGTGGGTTTTTTTCCCCCCAGCTATATTTGACAAGTTTGCTTTCAGCAGATATGACAGGCACTGGTGGGGGTCACTGGCCCAGTTCCACATTTCCACATTTGGCTTGCTCTGGGTTCACTGGCCTGAACTAATATCTCCAAAGGAGGTTGTATTACTGAACATTGTGAGGTGTTTTTTTAAAAAACACATTAAACATGCATTGGTGGTTCCCCTCTGCTTATCTGACAGCTGTAGAAAAATAAAGAAAATTCGGTTTGAACTTTTAACAAGGGGCTTAATTTATATCCAGTACTTTTGTTCCCCGGTTTTCTTTTCCATTTACCAATTGCTAAGCTTAAGAGAGTTAATAATATGGAGGGATTTCTATTTTATGTGTCCACGTGCCTTCCTGCGCCCGTGTCCAAGGGACTGAGCCAAATCTACAGAAAGGAAAAGAGTTTTCAGATGGAAATTTAATTAAACAATACAATCATCTGTCCCACAATCTGTTTTTATATCTATCTATCTATCTATAAAGAAAGTGTGTTTTTTTTTCCTTTCAGAGAGTTATATACACAAAGGGTGAGAGATCTCATGAATGCTAAGGGAAAGGGTTTGGCATCTTCTGCTTTCTTCCCCCCTTCTTCTTGTTCTTTCTGTAAGCAAGACCAAACACTCCAATACAATCAGAAAACACAGATGTTTCTTGGAGCATACTTGATGACTTTTTGAAATAATTGAGAACAATGACTTTTATTTTCAGTGCAACAAGAGGACAGGCAAATTGAGCAAGGCGTGAGAGAGCTGAAACTTGAGGCTCCTCCTGTTTGCCTGCTTTGATGGTTTTTGTTTTTTCCTTGTGGTAGGGAAAAAGACATTTTATAAAATGAAAATCTGTTTTGCCCCCCTCCGTTCTGTATTTCACTAGATTCTATAGCCTTTAAACTCACAAAATGGAGTTGCAATTGAGAAACAGAAAAGTGCTCTAATAAAACTAAGTGGGTTGGATAAAATTCAGAGCGAAATTGCATATTTAGGTTCCATTGATTTCAACAAGAAAGTTATTACCCAGTCCTGAGAATGCCAACTCAGAAATAAACATCTTCAAGCTCATTGTGACAAAGCACTTCCAAATATACTGGTTTTTTTTAAAAAAAATATTCCACCTTAAAATTGATCAGGGCTATTTTAACTATATGCAGACACAATAAAGCAGAATTTGCAAGGCTGTGGAGCTCATAGAGATAGGCAATCAATACTTATTCTTGGCTAAGTGTTAATCATGTAGAACTATAAACCAAGCTGTGCATACTTGTCAACCAAGAATTATTGCCTTTTCCTGACCCTTGGTTTCACGTCTCTCCATCACTGGTAAATGAACAAACAAACAGTAATAAATTGCAAGCATGTTGGTATCTTCGTAACATTCCAAACTTTTGCTAGTAACTTGCTAAGATTCTTTTAGGAAACTCTGATACCATAATGTTTTAGTGGGATCCCAAGAGCTTGAGGCTTAGATGAGCCAACTATCCCTTCCAACAAGAAAAGAGAATCTTTTTTGACATGCAAGGAAGCAAATTATTGCTGCTTCTGCAGCGAATCAGTCACAGGCAGGAAACACTGGGAATTATCACAATAGAAAGGACTCAATGATTATATTATGGTCAGTGGGGGCTCGCTTTAGGCCATATTTATGACTAGGCCTCTCCTTTGGAAGAGTCATTATCCTGTTAGTGTCGTAAGACACCGAGGATATTACAAGAAACCAAGAAACAAATTATCTGAAAATTCCAATCTGAACAATTTATAATTGTGCATTTCAAAAAAAAAAAAAGAGTGAAGGAAGGAAGGAAGAAGGGAAGGAAGAAAAGAAGGAAGGAAGGAAAGAAAAAAAGAAAAAAAAGAAAGAAAGAAAGAAAGAAAGAAAGAAAGAAAGAAAGAAACTATAAAATTTGCCCACAACCTTGAAAGAAATATTGTGATATTTCAATATCTTCAAACATGTGGAAAACATGTGCCATGAATCTTGGGCTAACACGTCCGGATGTATGTTGGCATATGTTTTCTATTTCATGTGCTGAGTTCTTTTATGAATCAGAGATGCTCACAAATCAGGGCTAGTTAATGTCACACATTGAGAAGGAGTAGAAAGTTGTGCTTTTCTCTAGACTACAGCACTAATGGTGTGGATTATCTCCAAAGAGGTCAGGAGCAGCAGTGAACAAGAAGTAGCTTGCTCAGAAAAGGGTCCATTGAAGACATATTACCCAAGTCTTTGAAACATCTGCAGCTGGCACAGTAACAAATGATTGCAGAATCTCTAATCAGAGCTGTTTTCCTTCCTTCCTTCCTGCCTGCCTGCCTTCCTTCCGTAAAATATTTAATTTTAGTTCATTTTAGCACCGTTAATGTGTACAGTTTGTTGCAGCTGGACAAAAATCTTTGCTCAAGTTAATGTTTCTCTTAGAGAGATACACTTTATTAAAATAAATATATTTATTTATATTTAAATAAATTTAAATATAAATTTAATTTGTGCTTATATTTCCCTGTTATGGGCAGGGTGATATAATTTGATTTCTTATTTTGGTTGTCTATTTTAAAGACTGAAAGTTGTAAATTATGTATCTCTCTCTGAGTAGATCACTAGTTTTAAAATAAATAATGTAAAAATTAAATAAACCTGCACTCTGCAAAAAAAAAAAAAAAAAGGAATATGATTTCATCCTTCCTTACACATTAATCTTATGGTGATAAAGAGAATGGGAGTTGTAGTCCAGCACACTCAGAGGTACTGAGCTGGAAATGCTATTAAACAGTTCACTTGGTTTTCTACATAGCTACTCTAGTATGTGTGAGCAGTGTATGATGCTATTTGGGAATTAGGGAGGGATTACACAAAAGCCAGAATATATGAATTGATTGGCCTCTTGTTTTCTCCAGTCTGCAACCATATGTGGCTGCTTACCAAATGCACAGTTTAACATGCAACAGCTTTTTTCCAGCTTTTAGTTTCTTTTTTACTTTTTCTGTAGTCAAAGATTATTCATTCCCAGCCACCTGTTTGGCCTTGTAGTCTTCTCCTCCTCCATCTTTGCAACACAAAAGAGTTCCAGAGCCATGAGAGAATAACAAAAGGTAATCAATCCACTCAACTGCCTTAATGACTCTCTGGGTACCATTAATGTGAAGTTCTTAACTTCCCTGTGGGCGATTGTCACACTGATCTCATTGCATTCATGGCTGCCCATTACTTTATTATCATTTATTCATTAGGCTGGCATGATCTAACCCTTAACTTCTACAATAAGAATCAGGGAAGGCACAGATTGTCAGTTTGCTGCGACTTGAAATTGTCTGGTCTATTGAAATGCTAAATTTTACAATTTATACTATTATGTGAACAAAGACAAGATTCTATTCTATTCTCTCTCTCTCTCTCTCTCTCTCTCTCCCACCCACCTATCATCTATCATCTATCATCTATCATCTATCATCTATCATCTATCATCTATCATCTATCATCCATCATCCATCATCCATCATCCATCATCCATCATCCATCATCTATCATCTCCTTCCTTCCTTCCTTCCTTCCTTCCTTCCTTCCTTCCTTCCTTCCTTCCTTCCTTCCTTCCATCCATCCATCCATCCATCCATCCATAGGCAGAGAGCAATTTAATAACAAGGGATCTTCATCAAAATGTTATAATATGGATCTTCTATTAGTCCTTCTGCTTTACCCCCAAATTGTTACTTTTTCAACCAAAACAATCTATTTATTAAAAGTTTTTGTTTGTTTGCTAGCAAAAAAAAAAAAATGGTTTCCTCGAGACTGCTGATATTTTCTTCTTGCACAAATGGCATTTGTCTACATAAGCACTAGCATACAGAGAATTGCATTTGTAATGTTTATAAGTAGAATTCAGCAGTAAAATATAGCAATGTGACCCTCAAGTTTCCAAACAAAACTTTTAACCCTCATTGTTATTTTAGAATCCTCCAGATTTCCCTTTTCTTTTAGAGTAAACGTTCAAATTCTAACCCAGAAAATACCACTTAGTGTCTTAAGAACTAGAGATAATTGATATTACTGTAGTATACGGCTTCCTAAGAAGAATAACAATACACATACAGATTTTCACTGAAAGAAGAACATTTTATTCTCCTCTGCTTTTTAAATCAAAACTGTTAGCTGGAATAAGAATTTGACACTTTCTATGTCTTTATCTTGCTTTTAATTTACTTCTACCAGGGATAAAGGGTATATGGTTCTTCTTTCACTTTCTTCCAGTTCCATTTCAATTGTGCTTTACCATCCACTGTCCTACCAAGAAGATTTATTCATCAACACTTTATCCATTGTAGAAACAAACAAGAAGATGAAGGACTGAGTCAACCATCCTACAATTAACCAATCAGCATGGATCATTTAATAGACCCAATTTTTATGCCTGGTAGAAATAACCAAAAAGAAAAGATATGAGTGCGAAGAAGCTTCCAGTTTATGATCACAATGGAGCTCATAATGAAATAACTTTCGATAATTAAAATGATAGCTACTTAGTACTCATTGATGAAAATTTGGTTCATCAGAGTGCTCTTCCCAGAGATGGCCTTGGGTAGCTGTGCAATGATGCCATTTGCTATGCCAATATCAAGCTTGAAAAGCATTTTTTTTCTATTATGCTTTAGCTTTTTTGTACTAAGTGGGCAATCTTGAGAGTATGACATGGGCACTCTCATAAAATGGCTGCCATAATGAAAGAGATAAAATTATTCAAGGCATGTCTCAAGCTACCAGTTTACCAGGGAACAGTCAAGATACTTTGGAGGGTTTCCAGGCAGGTGGAAGGAGTTGCAAAAACAGCACTGGGCTGCAATTGTAAATGATGTTTATTTTTTAAGAATATTGAAAGGCATCAAAGGAGATGTTGATAAAGTTATTTTCCAAAGTGCAGAAAAAGAGGTGTTCTGTTGTAAAGTTTAAGAAAGGGTAGAACAAGAAGCAATGGGTGGAAACTAATCAAGGAAAGAAGCAATTGAGAACTAAGGAGAAATTTCCTGACAGTTAGAACAATTAATCAGTGGAACAACTTGCCTGCAGAAGTTGTGAATGGAAATTTTTAAGAAGATGTTGGATAATCATTTGTCTGAAGTGGTGCAAGGTTTCCTGCCTGGGCAGGGAGTTGGACTAGAAGACCTCCAAGGTCCCTTCCAACTCTGTTATTCTATTCTAAAGTTTTCAGCAACAAGAAAGTTTCTTAGAGCCTTGGTAGCGCAGCAGATTAAAGTGGTGTTAAGTACCACTGCAATTACTGCAAGTTCGAATCTCACCAGGCTCAAGGTTGACTCAGCCTTCCATCCTTCTGAGGTAGGTAAAATGAGGATCCGGATTGTGGGGGCAATAAATTGACTTTGTATAAAAAAGAACACCGCTTAGGGGGTCCAGAAAGCCCTACTAAGCAGGTATATACAAAAGTATGAAGGCTATTGCTTAACGCATTGTAAGTTGCCCTGAGTCTCTGGAGAAGGATGGCATATAATGAATTAATGAACCAATAAATAAAATAAATAAAGTTTATAGGAAAATATGTAGCTAGGCTAAAAATCTCTAGATCCATTCTGGCTGCTCTCTTAATGAACATAGCTAATAAACACCATTCATTTCTCCCTCCCATATAAAATTATCATTCTATGCACATAGCAATAAATGTAGCAGAAGCAACTTATTAGCATGAGACTTGTTTCTTACTGTAGCAAATGTTGCTTTAATAAATTACCAGGAAATGGGAGCAAACATCCCTGATGGTATACATTTTTGTTTCTTTTTTTCTCTTCTGGCAAAGTAAATGGGAAATCATATGATAATGTAAAGTTAACAGATGGGAAAATTGGGGGACAGTTAAAGGACTAACAAAGAAAACAAAAAAGAAATGACAGAAGCAAAACAGACAAACTCTGGCAAGGAACAGATTTCAGAAGACGTTTGCCAAATACACACTTTTGTTTTTCATGGTGAGACATATGTAAGTTGATTTTCTCTCAGTTTTGGATGAGAATGTGAACACATGCTGGGCATTAATAAATCTTATTGCAGTCACAATAGGTAAATACCAAACTTGATGTACATTTGCTCAGTTGATTGAAATTCTTTTTGATGCTTGAAAATAAATGTGAGCCGGGTGATTAGGGATTCATGACTAGGGAACTGTTCCAAAGCACATAAACCAACAGAAGAAGGCTTCCCTGCACTCCTTTCTTCTATAGTCATCAAAGGATGAGGAACTTCTGAGAACTTTGAAGGACATGGGGTATTTATGTGTGTTTATGTGTGAATTGCTAAGGAAGACAGATTGCCAGAACATGCAGTGCGTATGTGGATGGAGTAACAATTTATTATGCAAGCCAAGGGAATTGCCATATTTGATCAGTTAATCAAATCTATTTTCCAGTAGCAGCTTCTAGGTGGCTCTGGATCCTTATAAGCAGAAGAGATGTGTGTGTGTGTGTGATATCTTCTTTTCCTCTTCTTCCTAGGCCCCAGCAATGGTGTACTGATGTGTGAAAGCTGTTATGGCTTTCACACATCACATGGCATTGGACCTGGGTACCTTCGAGACCGTCTTCTACCACCAGTAGCCTCCCACCGGCCAGTCCGCTCCCACAGAGAGGGTCTCTCAGGGTGCCATCGGCCAAATTATGTTGGCTGGCGACATCCAGGGGGAGGGCCTTCTCTGTGGGAGCCCCTGCCCTTTGGAATGAACTGCCTCCAGAAATGCGTAAGATCTCTGACCTCTGTGTATTTCGCTGTGCCCTCAAAACCTTGCTGTTCCGCCAGGCCGGGCTATCAATGTAAAGTTTTTAAATTGGTTTTAAATGTGGGATTTTAAATTTAGGGTTTTATAATTTGAGCCAAATTATTTAATATTTTTAATTATTTTTAAATCTTGTCTGTCTCTGTGCTTTTAATCAGGCTGAATACTGCCCCGAGTCCTTTGGGAGAGGGACAGTATAGAAATAAAATGATGATGATGATGATGATGATGTCTTTGTTCATAATATGTTATCTAATTTATTACTACCAGCATAATCACAATTCGGCATATTGATATCAAAGATTATGTTCCACTGATTCAGTCATGTGGCGTGCTGCTGGATTGCATGGATTAAATAAAGAGTTTTAATTAGAATGCCGTTCGATTAAAGATTTGAGCAGTCTTGCAAGAATGAGAATGTGACAGCATTTCATAAGCTAATATTCCAGCAGAGGCTCAGTATCTACTTTATTAAAAGGAAGTATATGTCTTATTCGTTAGGTTAATGGGTTGGAAACTCTTTCTCAAAGTTTTAGGTATCTTTAGATCCTTCTTTTTGGTGGTTGGATAAAATAACATTCTTCCAGCTAAGACTGCGAGCAGAGATTGAAACGGGGGGGGGGGGGGGGAGAGAAAGATTATGCAATTTGAAATGTAAAGATGATGAAAGTTATTTATTTATTTATTTATTTATTTATTTATTTATTTATTTATTTATTTATTTATTTATTTATTTATTTATTTATTTATTTATTTATTTATTTATTAGTTCGATTTATATATGCTGTCCTTCTCTGGAGACTCAGGGCGGCTTACAATGTGTTAAGCAATAGCCTTCATACTTTTGTATATACCTGCTTAGTAGGGCTTTTTGGGCCCCCCTGAGCGGTGTTCTATTTTATACAAAGTCAGCTTATTGCCCCCACAAACCAGGTCCTCATTTTACCTATCTTGAAAGGATGGAAGGCTGAATCAACCTTGAGCCTGGTGAGAATTGAACTTGCAGTAATTGCAGGCAGCTGGCAGCTAAGTACTACTTTAACAGCAGCAGTTTAGTCCACTGCGCCACCAAGGCGCAGTACAAAGTTAGTACAAATTAGTTAGTACATCAAGTTAATACAAATTTGTTAGTATAAATTGTTGCCTAGGAATTGGGTGCTTATATACTTCCAAGAGGGCTTGTGTAGATTAGCAAATACAGTATGTATTATGTAGAAAGCTGTCTCCATTGTTTTTTTCATCAAAAATCTACACTGTTAGCCTTCAGTTGTAAGCAGACACCTTGTATTTTTGAGTTAAATGATGTATGATTGAATGATGAAGAGGTCTGTTTTAATGTTTTGCTCAGACAAACATTACAGTTTGTAACAGAGTTGGAAAGGACCCTGGAGGACTTCTAGTCCTATATCCTGCTCAAGCAGGAAACCTATACCATTTCAGACAAATGGTTGCCCAATCCCTTCTTAAAAACCTCCAGTGTCAGAGCACCCACAACTTTGGAAGGCAAGTCATTCCACTGATTAATAGTTCTGTCAGGAAAATTCTCCTTAGTTCTAGGTTGGTTACCTCTTTGAATAATTTCCATCCAATGCTTCTTGTCCTACCTTCAATCTGATCTTGACATTGACTCTAGTTTTACTTCTTTATTTTACAACCTGAGAATTACAAAAACACGATGAAACTACATAAATAAATCAGTAAATAAATGGATACTCAAAAGTGAAAGGCATGCAAGTATGATAGGACCCTGCATGATTGGGGGGCCATGCTACTTGAAGGACCACCTGTCCTCCATTACATCTACTTGGTTTACCAGGATGGGAACGCAGGGTATGTTGCAGGTCTCATCTATTAGGGATTTACATTTGTTGGGACTACAAAAATGGGCCTTCTTGGTGGTGGCAAAGAACAACATTCCCCTACCGGTATGACTGGCCCCTACCTTGTGGCTTTTCAGAAAGGCCTTGAAGATGTGGTTTTATCAGCAGGCTTGTGGACCATGAATGATAAGGGAGCTGCTCAAGTGGTCAATTTAATTGTATTGCTGCTGCCATGGGTAGTAGTGGTAGGATTTTATTGGTTTTTTTACATTGTGGATTTTTTAAATGTTGTACATCACTCAGAATCATCTGGGTGTTTGCTGGTCGACCATATAAATTTGTGCAATAAATAAGATAAGTGAATAAAATAAAATCTAAGGATTTTTTACACTCCCTATTAGGAAGAAACATGGAAAACCAAACTAACTAGGTTCCAAGATGAATATAAGTTTTCACAGTACAAAGCCATGAAAATTATAATGATAGATTGAAGCATTTGGGTGCCCTTTACAGTGTGCTTTATTGAGCTTGGCATTTTCTTGAAGTTCAGGTCCTGCCAAACTGTTGTTCTCTTGTTCTTGTCTACACAATCACATAGCTATAGCTAAATCAAAGAATAAGGTCAAATACAAATAACCCCGTAGACGTTTCAGAGCCTTCCTATTGTACAGTTACATTTCTCTTAGCTCTGCAGCAAGATAATTTGCTAATTTTGGGCCCGGCGTTTAATGCCACAGAATTAAAACAATGATACCATGGAAAATGTAAAAGGCATCTTGAGAACTGAGTTTATGTTTAAATTTAGACTTCTCAGGATGTAGTGATGAAGAATAAGGGTGGAAATACTTCTGAAGAATACTGTGCTAAAAACTGAAGGGCTCTGAGCCATAGATTAAAAATAAAACAAAAATGAAAACCCACTGCTTTCAGGCTTCCATGTTTCTTCAGTGTCTGAATGTGTGTTTTTAATACTTCTGGAGACTCTGCATTTTGAATGGCAATTTATTCTCTGTGGGAAAGTTGCAAGTCCATAGCCTAGCTTAAACCACTTTTGCACCAAATGAAAATAACAGAAAGTATTAATTAAGTAAAAAGGCCCAAATGTCTAGATGACAGATGAATGGAAGAGTGACAGATGAGCAGGCAAAGGAAAAAAGGGGATGAAGGCTGGAGAGAATGAAGGCCTTTCCTACCTTTATTAAAAATTATAAAGTAGCTAGAAAATGTCCAAGGTTTAAAGCATGCTAGTACGCAGGGGAGCTTCAGAAATCAAGTACTTTGCAAGCCCTGTTCCTCATCTGAGGCTGCTTTGTTTTTGCCAACCCTATCCCTATTTTGTCTCTTCTTTCCATTCACCATAAAATCTTGCATCATGCATTTCCTGAGGCAGAAAAATGGTCAGGGCTACGGTGATGTCTGCCTACCATGCTTGGCCTTCTGTTCTCTCAGATTAGGCAATGTGAGGAGCTAAGGTCAGATCAGAACAGCATGTATTGGCCATTTCAGGCTAATGTGGGTGTGCTCCCTCCTGTGCAGTGCTCCGCTACCTTTGTGTACTCTGTCTAAAGAGCTGAACAGTACTGTGTGAAGTGTGAAGAAAGCTACTTGCTGCTGTTTGAAACAGCATAACTGGGAAATAGTGTAATGATGAACTAGTGTTAATAGGCAAATTGTGCAATAGGGAAATATTGTACTAAGTGGAATATCCTAACAGGCTTAAGTAGCTAACACTGAAACAACATGGCCAAGCCCCTCCCTCATTGCCACCAGAATAAAACTCAAAGGAATCTGGAAGTTGGTATTGCTTATCTAAACAAAGGGGAAGAAACCTCAGGGAGAGCCTCACCTAATTATACCTACTTTTTGTCACTATATACTGTAACTCCAAACATCCAGCTTCTTGTTTTCTGAGCTAAGAAATGATGTAGCTTTCTGCTGTCTCACATGTCTCGGCTTGTGTCCAAATTAGAACATTTCTCATTCTCCACAAATCAATAAAAAACATTCAGGATGAACCCTAATTTCTTCTATTTGTGAGATTTTAAAATACTTGCTGTCCTCATATCTCATTCTGATCTTTGCACAGCTAGATCAGAGGGTTTAGTTCTTCAGGTTCAAAATGAATTTATTTTGATAATTTCTTTTTTTAATTAGCTCTTTAACCTGATGGAAATATTTAAAGCTGTGCAGAACATCTTGATCAGTTTCACTCTATGGAACAAATTTCCTCAGAAGTTTGTTCCACCTTAAAATATCTGAGTTTACTTTAAAAAGATGTATAATGTGCATAAACATCCTGAAAATGTATATATGTTTCATAAAGTATTCTTCCTAGAGATGCACGTCTACATTTTTTAAAAACCTCAGAATATCCAGTTCTAAAGCATTTTACCCTCAGATGTACATTTTTATATGCATTTGTTCTTATTAGTCCATCAATCTCTTTTGGAGCACTCATCACTTTTGAAAATGTTCCTGGAAGTGGAAGATGTCTTTGTGAGTGATGCAGCTATCAAACTCTTCTCCATACCTTGGGCTGTGATTGTCCTTATGGTGCATATTAATGGAAAGTAACAGTGAGTCCTTCATCACTATAGCATATTTTCTAGCTATGGTGAGTAAAAAGTCTATGTGAAGCAGTTGTGAAATTCAATTTTTTTTTACTACCGGTTCTGTGGGCATGGCTTGGTGGGCATGGTGGATGTGGCTTGGTGGGCATGTCAGGGGAAGGATACTGCAAAATCCCCATTTCCTCCCCACTCCTGGGGGAAGTACATTGCAAAATCTCCATTCCCATCTCACTCTGGGGCCAGCGAAAGGTGGTATTTGCTGGTTCTCCGAACTACTCAAAATTTCCGCTACCGGTTCTCTAGAACCTGTCAGAACCTGCTGGATTTCACCCCTGGTGTGAAGCTACTATAGCATGTGAATGTCTGTTATGGAAGACTTGCCTATTCATAAAACAGAATATGTCATGATTAATTAATTAAATTAAATTAAATAATTAAATTAATTAAATTAATTAAAGAATTTGTCAAACAAAAATGAGGACAAGAATAAAAGAATAAAAATACAATGACAGAGATGATAGGCACATTGGTGCGCTTTATGCATGCCCCGTCTACTGACCACGTAAGTATGATGTAAGGTCCATGGAAGTCAATTTGTGACTGAAACTGTGAAAATTTGTAGCTGAGACAACTGAATCAGGTAGACCATTCCAGACTTCAACAACTCTATTATAGAAATCATATTTTTGACAGTCAAGTTTACTTATCACTTACTTATCAGAAAGTGAACTAGCTCTTCCCAATTCCTCTTCCCTGCTGCTAAATCCCAACTCAGTGGCACCTTTGTAGTGCTCAAAGGAAAATGTAATTCTTGAGACTGGGTGTTGTTTTCGAAAATACCAATTGCCCAATTAACTAATTAATTAATTGCAACTTTTTTTCTAAAAAGTCAGATGGTTTAAGGAACTCAATAAATATTAAGGGAGTAGCTTGATGGCATATTTGATGCCTACAGATACTTAGTTAGCTATCCTGCTGAGTTTATAAATACCAATAGACTTAGGTGCGGTACTGCATGGATAGAATAATGTGTATGTTGAATTCAGGGTAAGGTTGTAATTCTTGGACTCTGGAATTAAGTAGAGCTTCCCACTTAATGCAGACCTGTAAAAAGGTTGACGTTTAGTCAATTTTAAGGTTTAAATGGTTGATCATTTTCCATATTTTTTCCATAAAATACTATAGAATATCTCTTTGGCTATAGAGATGCGGTGGCTCAGTGGCTAAGACGCTGAGCTTGTTGATCGAAAGGTCGGCAGTTCAACGGTTCAAATTCGTAGTGCCATGTAACAGGATGAGCTCCCATTACTTGTCCCAGCTTCTGCCAACCTAGCAGTTCGAAAACACATAAAATGCAAGTAGAAAAATAGGGACCACCTTTGGTGGGAAGGTAACAGCCTTTGTCATTTAGTCATGCCGGCCCCATGACCACGGACGTCTTCAGACAGCACTGACTCTTCGGCTTTGAAATGGAGATGAGCACCACCCCCTAGAGTTGGAAACAACTTGTACGTATGTGCGAGGGGAACCTTTACCTTTACCTTTATCTTTAGATGGCTGTAATTGTTTTTTTTTAACTGACTGTATCTTTGGAGATGCACATTTTTTAAAATACTTGAATGTTTTCACCACCTCAGTAAGCCATTTTGGTCTGAAACTTGATTTACAGTACTGTGTATCATGTCTAATCAGAGGTATATCTCAGTAGCAACAAAAGGGAATATTGCCAGGTAAGTGTTTGTAGAATTACAGCTTGTGGTTTTATATACCAATATCAGAAAGTAAGTCTCTTTGCTGATTTTATTTACTTGGCTTTATTTAAATTTAGAGTGATGCCCAGCAAGAGACCAATACAATCATCCTCCATGAAACAATTCTTGTATATTACATGACTCAGAGTAACACCAAAGTAGTACAAATAATAAAAAGCAGAGCTTACTACTGTAGAAAACATTGACAGCAACAGGATTGATAATTGGTTCCAGGTTACAAAGATTTCACAGGGTCTAAAACATGGGTAATTTACAATCTGTTGAACTAAGGAGACCCGTAGAACAATGTGGTGCTGAGGAGTCCCACTATGACAAAATGTGAGAAGTCCTGCTAGATTGTTTCCAGTTTTGAGAATGTTGTGCTTTGCAGCCTTTCATTATTTACAGCACAGGCACTTTCTCATGGGGATGGACTTTGTTTACATTCTTCTCTTCCAGGGTGGGCTCTTCAGCCAAAATCAGTCAGCAAAAGGGGAAAAGCCCATAGCCTGTCCTTGACATGCCCAGTTGGGGCAGGGGAGGAGCGCAGCTGGGGAATGAAACCATTTCCTCTGACTTTGTTCTGCAATGAGCTGCTAAAAATGAGCCACCAATAGCGGCCAAGCTAGGACAGAACTGCACTCTGTGAAAACACAGCGTCCTGCCATCTTTAAGAAAATATGACTATGACTTCCTGCAGAGTGAAGTAAAAAGGACGTGACCTCTGGCTGTTCATTCTATGGGTAGGAGTAATGCCAAAAATACACTTGGAGCTTGTTTTAAAAATAAAAGGTAAAGCTAAAGATGTAATCAATGTCTAAAAAAAAATCATATATATACACACACTTTCATTCACTCACGCAAACACACACATACATACATATCACATTCTTCCCTTCCAGGATAAGCAATATTATGAGGAGCACAGAAAATAAATAGATACTAATGAGCCAAATAAATGAAAGACATAAGATAAGAATCCAAATTAAAGTGTCTCAGACAGATGGACATCCAAGTGTGTTTGGATTCACCCACTAAAAGGCACCCCACTGCTTACTGGTTTGACGCTCAAGCTGCCTCTTCTATTAGGAAGTTTCATTTTGACATCTGCCTTTCTATGATTTAAATTCATTATTTTGTAGTCTTGTACTCTGGCATGATAGCAAATAAGTCCTGATCTTCTTCTGAGTGATATTTTTTCAAGCATTTTTTCTCAAGGCTAAATTTTTCCAATCTCTTCAATTTTTCTCCTTTGGGATTTAATTTTTAACTCTGTAAGTATCATTACTGATCATTTCTGAACATACTTCAATTTGTGTGGCTCCTTTTGGAACTGGATAAAATGAGTGGAGTCTGACCAATGTAGATATAAATGGTACTATTTCTTCCAGAATTTGAAAATCAATCTGAACATAGATTATAATTGTGTTTGGGTTTTTTTCTCCATGTTATACTGTTGACTCATACTCAATATGCAATCAACCATTATTCCAAGATATTTTCCACAAGCACTATTACTAAGCTATACTACACCTGTGCATTTGATTTCTGTTATTTTTAGTTCACTTCCTTAACTAAAAAAAAAATATTTTGAATGTTATTTCCAATTTTTAGAACACCAAACAATTAATGTATCTGACATTAGTTATTCTATCCAATTTTTGTCACTTGCAGATTTGATAAGCAATTTTTCACCTCTTAAATCATTCATAAAAACATTGGGGAATACAAAATCACTCTCACAGACTTCACTTAATACTTCAGATTTAAGAGGAATCATGGATGAACATGACTTCTGAGTTTCCAATTGTCAAGAATTCCAGTAATATTCTATCTTGTTATTATTCAGCTTTGCTAAAATAATAATAGTTTATTAAATATATATACTGCTCAGCTTTAAGTGATAGGGTGGTTTGTCTTAAAACTTAGACAAGTTACTTCTACACCAACCCTACAATCTACTAAGAAAATATCCATCCCCCAAGTGAGAGCAGTTGGAGTTGTCAAGACTTGATACTTACTTTTGATGCTTGCACAATAATTGTTTGATTATCTGATATAGAATTCTCCTGGAGCTTCATGTCAAACTGATTGTTGCAATTTCATGGATTCTCCATTTCCACTTTTTGAAAATGTAGAAACATTTATCTTCTTCCAATAGTAGGCACCTTACATATTCTGCAGGATTTCTCAAAAAACAATGTGACAAATTTCAGCTAGACCATCAGCAAATTTCTTTAGCATCCTAGATTCCAATTCATCTAGATCTGGATAGTCAAAATAATATGCTATGTGACCAATATTTCTATTAAATTCATGTTTCAATTTTGCCCTTGTTTTTCCCAATTTCCTGGTGAAATACTAATTTTGTTGGAAACCCTGAAACAAGAAAGGCTGAGTACTTTGGTTTTCCTTTATTAACTGCTAGACTTTTGTTTTTTCATGTGGATCCTTTTCTGAGGGGTCCTTGGTGTTCTCTGAGCTTTCTTGTTTTCTTGCAAACATTTCATTACCCTAGCTCGGTAACAACATCAGTGCTAGTAAGGAGTGCTGTTTCCTGTCAGTTTATATTCTGGTGTCTTGCCTGTCTGTGTGGTGGGGATGGTCTTAGGGATTCTTTGGTTGGGCTGTTTACTGATGGCTCTTTGGCACTTTTTTGATTGGGGTATTGCTTACTTGATTGTTGGTCTAAAGTTAACTTTAAAGTTAATCTATGCTGATCTGAGTGCTGATTATTGGTAGAGAGGTGCTGAAGTCTTTTTCTTTTTGGGGCTGGTTGATTATCTCTTTTTCATAGTCTACAGATGTGTCTATTGATGGCTGATTTGTCACAATGCTAGGCTTTTAAAAATTCCCTGGCATTTTTTGACTTGGCCTGGGTTAGGATTGTCATATTTTCCCAATTGAAACTATGGTTAAAACTGTCTATATGTTGCGAAACTAAACCGTTTTTGTCATGTCTTCTGCCTGCCAGTTGGTGTTCGTAGATGCATTCTGCCAGTCTTCTGAGCCTTTTCTTTTGCTTTTGGAAATATCTTCCAGATCTTCTTGAAATCGCTTTTATTAATGACTTCATTTTAATTAACCTATGTGCTCTTACTATAGTGCTGATTTCATCACTTGGATTTTGAAGCATAGGGCAACTTCTACATTATTATTGCATCTCTTTCTTTTGAAGAAATAATATTCCTCAATTGTTATATTCTAATTATGTTATATTCTAGTTATGTCACCAGGGCTCTGTTATGTCTATTAATTTGTATTTATCTTCCTGTATTCATAATGCAAGATAATTTTATTTCTTTTTCATACTCTGTGCATTTTTGTATAGACAATAAAGGCCATGTGCCAATGTTCTTTATGTTTTTTCATTAACTAACAAGACTGATTATAAAAACGTATTTGCCTTTTCCTATGATGTACAATCTCTTATATAAGTTCCTTACTTCAGGGTATTGTCTCCAGCACCTATAGGATTCAGATGAAAGCTTTTCTGATCTGGGTTGTTATGTTCAGGCAAACCATAATTTTATAAGATCTTGTAAAGTGCGACCATTCTTGTGACTGTGGCCTATTATCTGGATAACTCTGCCCATTATCCAAGAAACCAATCACTTCTGTCAACACCATTTGTTGCACATCAGTCATTTGCAGGGCTCTTTTTATTTATTTATTTTCATCCTCTTGCATGGATTGTAAGGATAGATAAAAACACCAGCTGAGCCTACAGAGATTTCAGTTTGCTTCTGAGACTCCAGAAGAAGGAGAAGAAACATGATGGAATAGGAGACGGAGTGATGGATCTCAGTCTGTCTCCTGGTGAGTTCAACACCCATGCTACTATTTCCAGGATCATTTGTCCCTGTATGCATTAATAAAAAGGAATATTTGATAAGTAGGTTTTGATACATCTTCAGTGGTTTTGTTTGCAACCCTGGCAGATTGTATATTTCAGGAGCGGGTTCCAAATCCCATCGCTACTGGTTCACTCGTGGGTGGAGCCTCCTGCCACTGCCACTATGGTTCACCCAATCCGCTGCGAACCGGTAGCAATCCACCACTGGTATACTTCACAAAATGAGTCCTGTTGTCATGTTTATTTCTTCATAGTAGTGAAGTGACCAATTAATAAACCACTTCCATTCATCTTCTAACAAGGAACAACTATAATCTCTTTGCCTTTTAGAGATCCATCACTCAGTTTCCTATTCCATCATTTTTCTTCTCTTTCTTCTGGGGTGTCAGAACCAATACCTTCCTTTGAAGAATCAGAGCTATTTCTGAATTTCAGAGATACTTTATTATATTATATCCTGCATCTCTTCCTGCTGGATGTCAGTCTTGCCCATTGGGTCTGCTTTTTTATTTGATTGTCTTGCTTACAGAAATTTGTTTTTTGTTTCATTTGTAAGCATATGGCACTTAGATTAGAGGAGTCATCATCACTTTACATGAATTGAAGTACAATAACTTGCTTCCCCAGGTCTCTGATAACTGCTGTAAAGTTGCACTTGCTGCAAATATATGCCTATTTATTCTGAGACAGGAACATAGGCATGCAATAACTACTGTAAATCCTAAAGCAGATGTTAATCCATTCCTTCCATTTTTGCTGCTTAAGGTACTGTTGGAAGAGTGGATCCATTCTGAATCCATTGTCCTGCTCATAGGGTAGCCAACTGCACATTATTGATTTAGATGCAATATAGGTTAAGGTCTTTCAGCTTTAGCACCACTCTTCCATAAATTTCAAGATGGTTGAACACTGGGTATAAACTATATATATTCAGTTTTGGTCACCACGATGTAAAAAAGATGTTGAGACTCTAGAAAGAGTGCAGAGAAGAGCAACAAAGATGATTAGGGGACTGGAGGCTAAAACATATGAAGAACGGTTGCAGGAACTGGGTATGTCTAGTTTGATGAAAAGAAGGACTAGGGGAGACATGATAGCAGTGTTCCAATATCTCAGGGGCTGCCACAAACAAGAGGGAGTGAAGCTATTTTCCAAAGCACCTGGGGGCAGGATAAAAAGCAATGGGTGGAAACTAATCAAGGAAAGAAGCAATTTAGAACTAAGGAGAAATTTCCTGACAGTTAGAACAATTAATCAGTGGAACAACTTGCCTCCAGAAGTTGTGAATGCTCCAACACTGGAAGTTTTTAAGAAGATGTCGGATAACCATTTGGCTGAAGTGGTGTAGGGTTTCCTGCCTAAGAAGGGGGTTGGACTAGAAGATCTTCAAGGTCCCTTCCAACTCTGTTATTATATTATATTATATTATAATAGGATTTTCTAGATGCAATATTGTTTTGGTATAGATTTTATGGATATTCTGTTTTATTCAGCAGTCTTATTACATTATTTATCAAAATATAGTAATTTAAACCATGGTCTATTTCTTCTTGATAGTTTGCATGAAGTAGTTCATGACAGTTGGAGTCCATATTTCAATTTTAGCTGGAACAGTAAAGCAAAACTTTTAGTAGCTTCAGTTTCTTGGAATTTATGGAGATCCAGCTTCTTTTGATGCTATTTATTTAATACCTTTATTTTCATTGACATATTTAATGTTTTACAATTTATATAGCATTTTATAATTTTCTGTGTTGTTTTTTCCCTGGGAGTTAATTGTCTTCAAGCTGTGGAAAATAAATAGAGCAACTAAACAAACAAATCAAAGACTTAAAAAACTTAAAATTACGGGTGCTGAAATGTTGTCCTGCATTAAATGGGTGACTGTGAGTTTTAGCCAGTCATAATGGAGGCATAGAGTTGAGTGAGTAAAATGCTGTGTTCTTGACATGCAGGAATTAAATTCCTGTGCTCACTGATTGTGATTAACAGAGGCTCTCTTATCTTTGAGAACATTATGGAAATAGAAGCATAATGCTTCTTCCATGGACCTACACTAGCTCTCATGTATTGGATTTTTGTTTTGTTCTACAGTGGGTGAGATGTATTTAATTTATTGTAGGAAACTCTTAAATATGCAGGTTCTTTTAAGGGCCTGTTACAATAGATGTGAAGCACTTATTTAATCTCATTGAAGGGAGACGAGATTTACTAGCTGAGCCAGACATGATTTTTGTTCAGGAGTCATCCCAGAGTACATCGAAGCTTAAAGAGCTTTTTAGAGAAACTGAGGTGAAACAAAAGAAGTAAATTTTGAGAAAGGACTTTGTCAAGAAGGTTTAGATGTTAAAGCAGAAAGAAAAAGCATGGTAACTTGATTAAAATAAACGTTAGGGTTTTGCCAAAGTGCTGCCGATTCTGCAAGAGATGCTAATGAAGCATTTTAAATGCAAGCTCTGTGTAGAGAAAAAGGGCAGGGTTAGGAAATCAAAAAAGGTACATGATAAAACAAGGAGAAAAATGATGATGGATGGTTGTAAGATCCTTTTCCTTTGGATTCTGGACATGCTTTAGGTGTACTGTTCATTACATTGTATGACCTGGATGCCTTCCTGATTAAGAAGTGATGACCAGAAACAAACCTGTTGGCCATGGAGATGTTGTATGGGGAGAAGAGGGAGAGAAAAAAAAGAGAAAGAAAACCTAGTTAGATCCCTATAGTGACAGCAGAACAAAGTTTGAATGAACTTAACCTGGGCATCATGGGGTATACAATATGTTTTTAAGCTCAGGGGCCTAGCACTTGAGCTCAAATGGAATCTTGTCTTTCAGGAACAATTAAAACAAAAGCAGGGAAAGGGGGAATGGTGCTGCCAACCATCTGTGACCCATCAACCTGCCACTACCCAGGCTGCTTCATTTTAGATTTAATTTATTCATTTTCTTCTGGGTTGTGCCCCGGTTGACCTTGTCAGTGTATAAGTTTTCCCCCTAACTCCCAAACTCAAATGTACTAAATATATATAATTTTTAACTACAGGCATGGATATAGCTTTCCTGGTCACAAGATTTTAGAACCTGGTATATTATCTCAGATGGGTTTATTGCTGGTGAAGTTGTGGGTAGAAAACAAAGGCTATTATACAGCTGGAACTGGTTTCGAACAGGTCATTCTGCTAACTCCCTCATGTTTCAATTCTCCCCCTGCATGAAAAAGTCAAGCCACATGAGGGTTTTGTGAATAAAATCTTGGATGGTGTGCTTTGTTCTACTTGCCTCTATGGCTTTCTAAAATCTCCCGAGTTATGAGAATTGGGACTGAACCCATCTCTTTAAATTTAATGAGCCTTCAGTTAGGTATGTATGTATGAATGGAGTATGTATGCATGCATTACATTCAAGGCAGAGTATATGCTTCTTGCCTACACCCTTTTTAAACTCACAACCCTCAGGGATAATTTGGAAAGAATTTCTCTCAGCTTTCTTGCTTAATGACCTCTCTACTTACCCAGTGTTGCTACCAGCTAAATAAAATCTACTTAATTGTCTTATGGTTGTCACTTTGGCATCAACACACAATTAACCTGTGAATTCATTACCACAGGACAGAGTGACTGTTATTACACTAGTGAGCTATAAAGGAGTGGGTAGGTTCATGGAAAAAAAGGTCTTTCAAGGGCCATCAATCTTGAGGGCTCCATGTTGTCTCTGGGTTGAGGTTAGCTTGGTTTCAAATACCAGTTTCAAGGAACAGCCCTTACAAAAGGGTTTTGCTCTATCTCTTGCTTACGAGCACCTCAAAGACATCTGGTTGGCATTTATTTAAAAAATCATGGTAGTCTAGCAAGGCTACTCTTATGTTCTTACACCTGTGGCAAATTAACATGATAGTGTATAGCTTTCTAAAGGGCAGATAAATTATGAGCTGAATCTGGATTGCCCCACAAATGGTTGGAATTTCCAGATCTGAAATTTTAATTTTAGCTTCCTTTCATCTAAAAACTGCATTCAGCTGCATTTCCCATAGTTGGCTTTCAAACTGGTTAAGGCCTATAGCTGTTTTATTATGTCAGACATTATCCTTTAAAAAGGTTTATGATGCACATGCTTGCTCTGTTTATACATGTTACAGAATGTATATGGTATGTGGCTATAATTAGCTTTTCCTTGCTATAGCAATATTTCTTCTTTGAGTTGAAGAAATGACACATTGCAGGAGGTTAAAAACAAAGAAATGGAAACTAGATGGCAGTAAAGACTCTCCTTGATCAGCCTGGTGATGACTCATGCTTTTGAAAGGAATTTCAAAGGCTATATAACTTTGCATAAATTTTGCATGAGGACTTATGCACTTAAAAAAAAATCAGAGGACCAAAAGTTCATGTTGATTTATTTACTTAGACAAAACCTTACAAAGAGTTCTCCTTCAACAAACTGCAAGAAGGAGTAATAGGATCGGAAATGCAAATCCCAAGAGAATGAAGAAATATAGCTAGAATAATTTAAACAAAACCTCTGAATGCTTAAAACAGTAAGGATTTATTTTCAGCACCCAAGAGGAAGGGAATGGCCCTTCCAGATGAGAATAGGAATATAAAGTTTGAGGGGTTGCATACCTCTGGGTTAACTGTACTATATTTGTTTAATGAAATCTTGGGTCATCGAGTGGCCATTTTGAGAGGAGGAATTGTTACTTGGCACATTTCCATTAGTGCTTCTGTACATTTCAGGAAAATATAGGAAGCCTTCTCAAGCAGTCACTAACAGTTCAATGTGATCACATGTTTCTCACAATTCCAAAGAGGGAAGGAATAACAAGATGATAGAATAGAAGTAATCCTATCGCAATCACTTTTGAATGGCTTATCTTCACATTGTTAAATAGGCATTCCAACAATTTATTAAACTTCTTTCTTTTGTTTGGAAGACTGTTTAATACAGTGGACAAATACTCCATTGTCTATTTGATATGATTTTATTATACAGGTCAGATGCCCATCCTGGACATACTAGAGATACATAGCTATCAGAATTAGAACAGATGTTGCATTATGAAAGGCATCCAAAATGGGGATTAACCCAGAATTTTCTTATTTAGAGTAAACCATACAAAATGTTTTTTAGAAAAGAATTTTATGTTTGAACACAATTATGTTACCTAGTTTGGGTAATGAAACATCTGCAAGAAAACAAGCAAGCTCAGAGAGCACCAAGGACCCCCCCGTTTCAACCCTGAGCTACAAATATTCTCCTTTATTGGAGCTATGTATAGTATCATCATCAGCTACATCATTATGATATACCTATATCATATGGAATTTATCAAGATCCATATAAGTGCTCATCCTCCCATATTATAGATGTCATGTTCTATCATAATTCCCTGCTACATCACATTGGGCCAACAAGGCAGTTGCAATGTAAATGAATAAAGCAATACCTTCTACCAGTTTGAGGAGGAAAGTGAAATATGTTGAGACTACAATTACAAGATTATTACCTTAACCTCTTGCACTTTAAAATTTACTACTTTCATAGCAGGCGATACTGCAATATGAAAAACTTAAAATAATGGAAATTGGTAAATGCATAGCTCTCTTTTCTGCAGGATATCCACACGAGTACTTTAGCATTTAAAGTGCAAAGAAGGTTGGCTTTAGAAGGCTATGGAAGTGCTTATGTAAAAGGGACTCCTGGACTAGCCCATTGGCTACCAGTAATTTTTGCACTAGCAAGGAACAGAGAATCAGTAGGGTTATACTGGGTGGGAAATTTATAATGAAATTTCCAGAAATATAAATTCAGACTTGAGCATGAGAGAATGGGGACCTGAGAGGTGTTAAAGAGACCTCTTAGAGACATATATGCCCATGGAGATGGTATAATCTCTCATGCCTTTTGTATTTGTGTTGTGAACTACTCACAAATACATAAATGGAAAAATGGGTGTCGTGATATCACAACACATTTAGCTGCTGAAGATTTAGTTAATCTTCAGTTACTGTGGTCACCCATGAATGTGCAAAGATGCAAGTTTGACTTATGTAGCAAAGGAGTCACAGCTTTCAGCTAAATGCACGAATTCATCACTTGGACAAATTCATCACTTGCTTTCTGTCTTGATTAGCAAACAATGGCCAATACTTGATTTACAAAGAAATATGCACATTTTATACAAGCATGCTCAATGGTTAAAAAATAGCACAATAACTGCACAATAAGCAAATATACAAAATGCGGACAAACATTTTCTTTTGTATAAAGCAGAAATGCATAGCATTGCTTTAGTATTTATCTTTGCCGCTTGATGATAGGAGATATCCTATCCACACTTTTACAATCAAAGAATGGAGTAATAAATATCTTACCAATACTTTGTATCACTCAATGATACCCTTAAAGTCTCTGACATATGCTCGGTGTAATCAACCTATACTGCTTAATGGCAGGGGCAATTTCAAAATTGCCTGCAGTTTATGATGGTATCTAATCTCCTTCACATCCTGTGATTCTGGTTTCACTTTCCTTTGAAATAATTGCAAGGTCACCTTTGATATTATTATCATTTATGGTTCAAATTCCTCAGTCCCAGCATTCTGCTTTCAGTTTTGCAGAATCTTGGCCCTGGACTTGAATGCAAAGTAACATCAGCAGTAGACTGACAGTTTTTCAACAAACACAGATTTTTTTAAAAATCTAGTATTCCTCCCAATCCTAGTATTACTTCCAAAATTTAAAAATATATTTGGCTAAAACTTCACAACAGTAATGTTTTGAGATACTGAAGAAAAAAGGGAGATATGGTAGTTAATAAATATAAACTAGCAGCCATTGACTTGGAACCAGTTGGTGATACTTGTCCCCCATATAATCATGCACTACATTAATAATTATGAAAATGAGAATAAGTTTTAAAGATTGAATGATTAAATGAGGGGGCACGTTGGCTCAGTGGTTAAAGACACTGAGCTTGTCAGCTGAAAAGCTGAGAGATTAGAATCAAGACCCATGCACTGCCTGATGGGATGAGCTCCTGTTACTTGCCCTATCTCCTACACACCTAGCAGTTTGAAAGCATGCCAATACAGTAGATAAATAGGTACCACTTCAGTGGGAAGGTAACAGTATTCCATGCAGTATTCCATGCATACTTTTTGGAGTATAAAACACACCTTTTTCCCCCAAAAAAGAGGGTGTAAATCTGGGTGTGTTTTACACTCCGGATGTAGCCCCGCCCGGCTTCTCAAATGGAGGTTTCAGAGGGTGAAAAAAGCATCAGAAAGGAAGCTTCAGAAAAGAAGCTCCCAAAGAGAGCTTCAGAAAAGGAGCCCCTGAACAGAGCTTCAGAAAAGAAGACCCCAAACAGAGCTTCAGAGGCTTTTTTTCTGAAGCTCTGTTTCGGAGGCTTTCAGAGGCAGGAAAAAAAGTTTTTTTCTGAAATGGAGTTTTAGAAATTTTAGAGGCAGAAAAAAAAGCAAAAAAAAAAAAAAAAAAAAGCAAGGCACAGAGCTCACAACCAAGGACCCTGTTGCTAAAATTCACCTCTGGGAACAGCTGATTGGGGGTATTCCAGGAGGCTGATCCACCTGCCAATCAGCTTTTTTCTTATTTTCCTCCCCAAAAACTAAGGTGCTTCGTATATTCCGGTGCATCTTATACTCCGAAAAATACGGTAATCATGCTGGCTACATGATCACAGAAGTGTTTTTGGACAATGCTGGCTCCCTCTGCTAAGAAACAGAGATCAGTACCACTCCACAACTGGACAAGGAAACCTTTCCGTTTATCCTTACCTTTATGATTAAGTGGACAAAAAATACTATTATGTTGGAGCAATGGGAAAATACTATATGTGGACTTATATGTGGATTAAAATTCTTATTGAATAAATATTTGAAAATTTTTAAAAAATAAAATGATGTATCATTGATATTTAACTCCTGAGAAATTGTCAAAGACATATAAGGGAATATCAACTAAGTGTTGGAAATGTAATAAATGTGAAGGTTTCTTTTACCATCATTGGTGAAGATGTAAGAATGCCAAGAGGCATTGGGATTAGATATGTGACCTGATTAGAAAAATATTAAAAATGGATCTAAATTTTTTCTTTTAGATATCATAGATAAGCAGCTTGAATGAAAACATCTGTCTTTGCTTTTATATGGTGAGGCTTTTATATGCAGAGAGGTGGAAAGATGCACAAGATTCACAAAAAGTCCCACAACTGAAAAATAGATTGTGAAAATAATACAATTGACAAAGGTGGCTAAATTGACTATTTTGATGAAAGTTAAAACTTTATCTATTTTGTTTTTACTTGGACCATTTTTGGATATTTTGCTTGAGAAAAATAAAATTGAAATTTTGATTTTAGGATTTGATGATTCGATTTGCTATGACTAGAGAAATATTGTGCATTTTTATTGTTCTTACTAGATATAATAATAATAATAATAATAATAATAATAATAATAATAATAATAATAATAATAAATGATCGACCACCTGATCAGTGGATGCAGCAAAATTTCACAAACCGACTACCTACAACGCCATGACCGTGTTGCTAAGATCATTCACTGGAAATTGTGCCAGAAGTTTGGATTTGAGTACAGCAAAAACCACTGGGAACATCAGGTTGAGAAAGTTTTAGAGAATGAGAAACTCAAGATCTTGTGGGACTTTAGGATTCAGACTGACAGGCACTTGGTCCACAACACACCTGACATAATGGTAGTTGAAGAGAAAAAAGTATGGTTCATTGACATTGCAATACCTGGTGATGCACGGATTGAAGATAAGCAGCAAGAAAAAATCACAAAGTACCGGGACTTGCAAATTGAAGTTGAACGACTATGGAAAAAGAAATCATGTGTTGTTCCGATTGTAATTGGAGCCCTTGGAGCAATACCCAAAGGACTACCCCACTATTTAGAAATTCTAAATTTACCGGACTTGAACATTTTGACTCTACAAAAAACCACCTTACTCGGAACAGCTTACATCCTCCGACGATATCTTAACAGTTCCTAGGTCCTTGGTTAGGACTCAAGCTGCTGAGCTATTAACCTGCCTCAAAGACTGTGAATCTCACTACAGATTAAATAATAATAATAATAATAATAATAATAATAATAATAATAATAATAATAATAATAATAATTTTATTTCTATACCACCCTTCTCCCGAAGGACTCAGGGCGGTTTACAGCCTATTAAAAACACAAAGACAAACCTGAATTTAAAAATAATTAAAAATATTAAATAATTTCGGCTCAAATATAAAATCCCAAATTTAAAACACCCAATTTAAAATCATTACATTGATAGTGCAGCCTGGCGGAACAGCAGGGTCTTGGGGGCACAGCGAAATACACGGAGGTCAAAGATCTTATGCATTTCTGGGGGTAGTTCATTACAAAGGGCAGGGGCTCCCACAGAGAAGGCCCTCCCCCTGGGTCTCACCAGTCGACATAACTTGGCTGATGGCACCCTGAGGAGACCCTCTCTGTGGGAGTGGACTGGCCGGTGAGAGGCTACTGGTGACAGAAGTCGGTCTCGAAGGAACCCAGGTCCAATGCCGTGGAGCTTTTTGAAGGTGGTAACCAACACGTTGAATCACACCTGGAAGACCACTGGGAGCCAGTGCAGCTTGCGCAGGATTTATGTATTTGTATTTTATATATTTTTAAAGTATACGTTTCATCTTAGAATAAGTTTTCATTTTGTTATATAGTTTAGTGTTTTTTGGATTGTTTAGTTTGATTGTTGTTTATAGCATATTTGAGTTTTAATTTAGAGTAAGAGGTCATTTTATTATATATTTTTATCTGTACTGAAGAAGGTTGGAAATCAACCTTTTTGTATCCCTTTCTCCATTTTTTCTTGTCATTTTTAAAAACTTTTCTCCCTTTTGATTCCCTTCTCATTTTTTAAATCTTTTTTGTTATTTTGTATTTTATCTTTCTTTAAAACTTAATAAAAATGTTTTTTTTAAAAGAAAGAAAGAAAGTGTGAATACATTTTTCAGTACCTAGCTTTCTTTCTAAAAGTTTCCGGGTTGCAGGAATTGGGTATGGCCAATCTAGAGAAAAGAAGGACCACGGGTAACATGATAGCAGTATTTCAGTATTTTAGGGGCTGTCACAGACAGGAGAGGGACAACCTATGTTCCAGAGCACCAGAAGGTAAGATAAGAAAAAATAGATGGAAATTAATCAAGGAGAGAAACAACTTGGAATTAAGGAGAAATTTCCTAAGAGTGAGGAACACTTGTCTTCAGAAGTTACAGGTGATTCATCACTGGAGGTTTTAAAAAAAAGACTGGACAACCACCTATCTGAAATGGTATAGGGTCTCCTCCTTGAGCAGGGGTTGGACTAAAAGACCTTCAAAATCCCTTCCAGCTCTATTCTGATTAATAGAAGGAAAAGCCATTTTTATTCCTTTTTTTCATATTAAACTCCCCAAGTAACTTAGAAATATTAATTTTCAGTACAAAATTTTTAAAATTTAATGTGATTGACTGAAAGATAACCTTACTGAAAAGCCACACCAGATGCTCATACAAATTCACATTCACTCATTATTTAGTATATATTTATTTTTATTATTCAGTGTCTCAGTCATTGAGGTCATATTTGTCCTAAAGGTGCTTTTTCAAGAGACAACTGGACTTCGTTTTTCTTTGAAGATGTTACTCTTCTCATCCAAGATGTTTTTTCAGCTCTGACTGGATGGAGGGGAATAATAATAATAACAACCTTTATTGTCGTTGTACATATATATAACAAAATTGATTTAGCTCTACTGGTGCAATTCATAACAAAAATACAAGGAAAAAAAATGGAAACTGATGTTCTCCTCCATTTGTGGAAAGAGACCTATCTGCAGAGTAGGACTGTTGTGGAGATTCCAACCTCTTTAGAGATTGACAACATCGAGTTCTATCATCAGCTTCAGATGGCTGCTGCTGCTGTTGATGTTGATGATGATATCCATTCATTTGACTCTTGGCGATTCTGTAGGTCATCCACATCTTCTGATCTTGCCTACTTCTTTGAGTTTTTACATGGTGGTTCAGGTTTGATGGTGTCTATCATATCTTTGGCAGCTTAGTTTGCTTTTACCTCAAACCTTCAGTTGGTATAGCAAGCAAAATGATTTGTCTCAAGACCTCAAGGTGGTTTAGGTGATAAACCTACCAGATGACAATCTTATTCTCATGATATACTCTTTAAAAGGAATTGCAGGCAGGAAATGTTTAAAATGCAGGAAAATGAAGACAATTGATTGAAAGAAAACATTCACATTCCAGTTGAATCTCTGTTACAATGGATTTTTTAAAAATTCTGATCTATTTCTACTTATGTTCTATTCATCTTAAAATCAGGAGTTAAGCATATAGTTAAATTTTTCCTATTAAACTAGGTTCATGAACCATGCCAAGTAAATAATACTTGCAAATTATGCCAACCAAATCATATTCACAAATATATATTGATTTGGAAATATAATTTAGTTGGCATGAATATACGTATATAATCTCTAATAGTATATATAATCTTTAATGAGTACACATATAATCTCTTCTTAGAAGTAGAATCTATATTATGTGAATTTGCCTACATATTATTGCTTCCTTCCTCAATGCATTTCCAGCAGACCTTTGATTCATAGATGCGTTTACAGCCTTTGTGAGACCTTTGTATGGCTTGGTATTTAATATCATAGGCTGAAAGCCTGAAACCTCTTATTTTCTCCCATTGCGCTGAAATCCGAGGCCATAATTTTTAAGTAGGAAGCTTTTCTTAAACGACAGGAGGAAAATCACAGTTGTAGAACCAGATTGCTTTATTTTATTATTTGCTCTTCCTAGATAGTTGGGTTTTGCTTTTCAAACCACCACCACTAGAAAAGATGTAGGATGGACACAGAAAGAAGGAGAAACAGACGTACACATTTTATCTTTACAAACCTTCTGTCTGGGTGAATGGCTAAATCCTAAAGAAGCAACCTGGACCACATAAGCAGGAGGATAGAATATCAGCAAAAGAAAGAGATATTATTACTCAGTAGGGTATTGGCTGGGCCCCATCTGGAGTGATTTGGTGCAATCCCAATGGAAAACCTGCTAAAAGAACTTTGAAGTCCTTTGGGACAGGTGCTCAGGGTACAATTGCAATGGCCCTTCTCAAAACCTTATCCTCTGAAAAGGCTGCACAGAAGCACATGTTCAGGGATAAAGAAAAGGTAAATGGGGTTGCACTGAGAGATCTGTGGATAGTTTGCAGTAGATCCCCAAAAGTTGTATGTAAACAAAATAGGTCTACCATAACTGGCATTGTTCTCACATCTCAAGTTTAGTGAGTCTCATCTATAAAATAGGAAGCCTGATTTCTGAGCAGATCACTCTTTTCAGAAGAAATCTATTCTTTATTTCCAAAATAAATAAAAAAGTTCCAATATGTATGTTATCCATCCTAGTTTCTGTGAAAAGAGAGGTAGACAAACTTTGACAAATACTCTAAGCCAAAATTAAATGAATCATGATATGAATTTTGTTGATCTGAAAATATTTCATTAATCAAACCCGTTAGTTAACTCTTCTCAAGCAAGTTGAAGATAATCAAATTGTTGCAGTAAATATGTAGCAGTATTTTTTTTCGAAGTTGGAAACATATTTCATTATATAGAACCCAGTTCCTTGAAGTGTGAACAAAACTGTATGAAGGGAGAAAATAAATGCACAAGTAAGCACAACTATTTCATATGTATCTAAAAAGGCATCACAGACATGAAGTATAAATGATATATCAAGAATGAAGTACTTCACAACTCTCATTGCAATTAAACACAATGATTTTTGTAATACCAATTTCATATACATAGGCCAGACACTGTGCCATTTAAAATGAATGATGGGAGATAAAGAGTGTGGTAACTCACATATTATAACAATTCAGCTTAATGTATGGAGAGATATGACATATATTGAAATTGTATTTAAAAACTGTATCTCTATCTATGATCAAAAATCAGAAAGAGTTTTAATATTTAATTTATTTAAAAAAGTTATATGGCCTTCCATCATAACAGTCACAACTCTGATTGGATTACAGTAATGGTACAAAATTGAAACATCACAGAAAGAAGAGAAACAAAAACCTGGAACTATAAATATTATTCTCTGATGCAGCCAATGACACCATCTTGAGGCTCCAACTTCACCCCATCCCAGCATCTGGAGGAAGAACCAGTATCTTTTCACAATAACAAATTTTATTAATTACAGCTAGTCCTTGACTTTGACCACAAAATTTATGTTGCTAAGTGAAACATTTGTTAAGTCAGTATGTCAAATTGATTTGAAGTTCTCCCCCCCCCCCCAAACCCTGCAAAAAATGAGCCAGTTGGGTCTAGTGCAATGTTTCTCAACCTTGGAGACCTTACAATGTGTGGACTTCAACTCCCAGAATTCCCCAGCCAGCTACTCTGGTTGGGGAATTCTGGGAATTGAAGTCAGCACATTATAAAGTTGGCAAGGTTGAGAAACACTGGTCTAGTGGTTAAGGCACCAGAAAGCAGAAGACCACGAATTCAAGTCTTACCTTAGCCATGAAAGCAGTTAGGTGACCTTGGGCCAGCCACTTTCTCTTAGCCCATCTCACCTCACAAGGTTATTGCTGAAGGGAAAATAGGAGGAAGATGTCTTAGTTATGTTTGCCACCTTGAGTTATTTGTAAAAATAAAATGGTATTTGTAAATCCTAGAGGCCTCCATAGACCTACCAGAAATCTAAACCAAATTACTGCCCGCAAATTAAGGAAGGCCTGAACCTAGGATCAATTTAATGTTCTTCCATTGTTAGTTTTAGAGTGGCGTTATAAAGGCATCTCATTTGAATCTAGACTTTGCCCATGTGGGGAAGGTGCCCTAAATTATTTTGATACTACGATTCCAAGAGAATTTCTAGTTTAAATCCTTTGAGTTCATATCTGTTGTATCCACAGTGGGAACCCATATGTAGGTCTTTGGTTATTCGGGTCGGGTCTTCTCCCGTATAAAATTGTACATGGGAGAAGACCTGAATAACCAAAGACCTACATACAAACACCCGCGAAAACCTCAGAAAACACACACACATATATATATATATATATATATATATATATATATATATATATATATATAAAATCTCATTTATTATTTAAAATGGAACTTTATGATTCTTCTTTAAAGAAAATCTTACTTTTGTAAACAGCATATCATTCAATGAAAATGTGATTTTTCCTGTGGATTTCTTTATTCAGATAGCCCATTATGTCTTGCTTGTTTTTGGTCAGTTTTTATATTCTGAATATTTTTTTCTTCTCATTTAAGCATGTGATGAATTACCCTCAACAAATTTTATTTTTTTCTATCAGTGAGAAAATGGAAAACTATATAGCAAAATCATTGTTTACATAAGGTAAAGGTTCCCTTCGCACATACGTGCTAGTCATTCCCGACTCTAGGGGGCAGTGCTCATCTCTGTTTCTAAGGCAAAGAGCCAGAGCTGTCTGATGACAATTCCCTGGTCAAGTGGCCGGCATGACTAAATGCCAAAAGGCGCATGGAATGCTGTTACCTTCCCACCAATGTGGTCCCTATTTTTCTACTTGCATTTTTACATGCTTTTAAACTGCTAGGTTGACAGAAGCTGGGACAAGTAATGGGAGGGCCCTCTGTTACGCAGCACTAGGGATTCAAACTGTTGAACTGCCGACCTTTCTGACTGATAAACTCAGCATCTTAGCCACTGAGCCACCGCGTCTCCTATGTATTTTTTACATAGTAAAAAATGTATGTATTTTTTATATAGACATCTATATATGAATGACTATTTTACAACATATCTCTGTTGCTTGGCTTAATTGGAAACATTTTCTGTTTACTCAGAATTCAGCATTGAACTTAAGGGATTTTGGAATCCACATGTAGAGAATTTAGAAATATCGAAGAAATTATTTGGTTCACATTTCTAAGGGAGATATCTGATTTGCATTTTGAATATATAATTGGGCTGCAAATATATTCAACTTTCATGATTTTGTTAAGTTGGCAATGTAAAATAGGTATTTTAAAGAAAGTGTGTATAAAAATTCATATTTTAAGAGAAATGTGTTCAATTTAAAAATGAACGGCATGGAATTCCCTCAAGACTAAATATGCAAACCTAACACATACTACTGGTAGAAATGCATATAAAATGTCTTTCACAGTATAAATTGCTTTGCCCTCTTAGATGGCATAAAAGAATGAACTTCAGTTATTTCTGTATATCACTACATCTCACAATGTCATTCCCAGAGTATCTTATGGTAGATGAAAAACAGGCTAGAAAACTTCTGCCTTATTTTAAATGTAAGGACCTGACCAAAACATTTTTGGAATCTGAAGGGCTAGAGATTTGTGTTGCTTTCCCACAACAATGTTCTGAAGAACTAGATAACAATAATATTGCATTACTGTAGACTTTGTTCTTAGATTTCTGTCATTAAATGTATACATAATGTTGTAAAAATGATTTACTATAATCATTTTCAATATATTTGAACTGGATGAACCTGCTTCCAGTAACTATTTTCCTTCATCATAGAGATAAGAAAACAACTCAAGGAAATTCAGGCAGGAGTGGCATTGTTGTAAAATTTTCCAAAGGACATCCTTGGAAAACATTATGTTTCAAGCCGATCAATTCTATTTCTATTAAACTAAAAGATGTCCAGGATAAGTAATGGAACAAACATGTTATTCAGGGGGATAGGAGTTCACTTTCCTTTTCCGTAATTCTAATAAAAATCATATCTTTCAGTAAGAGATTTGGATAGATATTGCTGGACAGGAATTTGAAATCCTCTCTTCTTCCTCTTCCATTGTTAAGTTTTCTTTGCAATATGGTTCTGCAGATCCTTTTGCACTGGGCACTGGAAGAGGAAACATTTTCTTGTACTCAGGAAGGTATTTATAATCATGGTATTGTCATTGTCAATGTAGTCAAAGACTATGAATTATTGTTGTTAGGATATGATTTGGGCCTAACAGTTGTCCAGGCAATATATGTGTTCTGTGACTTTAAGTTTTAATGCTGCATCATGCTGTAATGCTGAGTCATGCTATAATTACTTGTAATTTAACAATGTATTTAAGAAAGGTACTATAAGGTATTCAGTGAATGATAAGCTGCCATTGCGTGCGTGCATGTGTGGGTGGATCTGCTACCATCCGGGGTTTGTGAACCAACTACTGTTTGTTTGGTAAGAGTTCGATTGGAGTTAACCGGGAAAGACTTGGACTGTTTAGAAGACTACGAGAGTGTTTATTTTCCATTATAAAGAAAACTTTTGATAACAGCAGTTTGTATGTATCTCTATCTCAGTGCTCTCAGCAACGTTTCTCTGTGCACTTTACTCTGCTAGTTGTTACACAACAACAATATCCTTAACAATTGTGTTCCACGTTGTGTTTTCTAATGGTAATGTTTGGCTGGGAAAGCTGGGTACTGAAAAAAAAACTCAAAGAAGACAATGTCTTTGAATTGTAGATTTGGAGACAGCTACTAAGATTGCAAATAGGCATCACATTGGTGGTAAGGTAAGATCACTACATATTTTGCACTGAGGTGTGATGCAGTGGTGGTATTCGGCTGGTTTCTATCCGGTTCAGGCAAATTGATGGTGGCTGCGGGAGTCTCTGCGCACCCACCCAGATGTCATCACGTCCTTTTTTGACCCTCTGTGCATACACGGAAGCCCTTGCACATATGCAGAGGTGGGCATGCCCAGAGGTGCTCACACTCACATTTGCGAACCAGTAGCAAAAGGTAAGTGAATACCATTCCTGGTGTGATGTCATGCTGTAGAAAAGTCTTTGAACAGCTCTGGCTCAATGTGTTAAAGAAACAGAGATGAGTACTATCCCCTAAAGTTGGCTACAATTAGTGGAATAAAACCCGAGCGACTCCTTTTTCTTTTACTAAGTGTACCGTGGAGAAAGAGGCAACCAATCACTCTGGATAGAAATTGACTATTCTGTTGCAGCAATTATCAGTAATCAGAAATGTACAAGTGTTGATATATGATGGGAGTGTATGATAGACAAGTGGAAAAAAAGAATTATGCTTGGCAATGTTGGAAGAAGAAGAAGAAGAAGAAGAAGAAGAAGAAGAAGAAGAAGAAGAAGAAGAAGAAGAAGAAGAAGAAGAGGAGGAGGAGGAGGAGGAGGAGGAGGAGGAGGAGGAGGAGGAGGAGGAGGAGGAGGAGGAGGAGGAGGAGGAAGTGGTAGAGGAGGAGGAGGAGGAGGAGGAGGAGGAGGAGGAGGAGGAAGAATAGTGTTGATGGCTCGGATTAAGGACATTCCTGAAATGCCATTAGAAGAAGTAGTTTATCACCAGAAATGGGTTGAATTAGCAAACATTTGTTATACAATAATCAAGAGTTAAGCCTGACTAACTAGTTCAAAGAAATGACCGATTATTCAGCATATGCCTATTATGAACAGTTCTCAGCCATGTTATGTTCTATTGGAGATGGAAATATTAAATGCTACTTATCATAAATACCTTCTGCATTGTATGATATAGCACACAAATTAATATAGGCTCATATTGATCATATGAATGAATTCTGTGTTCTTTACAATGCTTACCATTGTGTGCTAAATGATTCTCATTTTTGCATGAAATGCAAGGTTCTGAACCTCTCCACCTGAAGGCCATGGTGGGTAGATTAGCTCTTATTGTATCACATCATAACCTCCTTCAAATAGTGATATGAAACAGAATTGAGAATGCTTAGGGTATATATAGATGAAAAAGAGGCATCATTTGTCAAAATGAAGCATCCTAGGAAACAGTGTAAACCTTTTCTTTCTGTTCTCTTAATGTACACTTGTCCATATTGTGTGCGCACATTTATTTTTGTAGTGTAAAATATGAATGCATATTGTAGAGCTTTTACTTGATATAATCCATGGTTTCTGAGCCACGAGTAATATTGTAGGCACCGTAGCAGGAGGCTTTTAATACACATATGATCTGGAGAAAGGTTACAGGTGTGAGTATTGTGTGTAATCATTGCCAGAAATAATGACCACTGACAGCTTTAAAATTACATCTCATTTACAATACCTGAAATATGAAGGTTTGGTGCATATATTTTTTCTAGACAAAATCTAACATATTTTGGTCAAACATTGAAATCTTCACCATATGCTAAATAAATAAATAACTGAAACATCCATTGTTCTTTTCATTGCTGCTGGGAATTAAAACAGATACCTTTGGGAAATGGAATAGAAGATATAGAAGGTTTAGCAAATCTGAATACTACAAAAAAACAAACCATATTTCATTAATTATATAAACCACATATTTCTGGACTTATATTTTCATTGATTGGTAAAAAATAAATGATTTTGGACACCATTATTGCTTTTTATGTACCTGAATGAACAAGGAATTTGTGTGTTCAAACAAAGATGTGCTGGAAGGGAATAATTAACTGAATACATACTATGTTTTATTTGCCTATGTGGATGGAATATCCTGAAGGTTCAGATGAGTAAATGCAATTTATTTTCATTCATTTATTCATTCACTTACCCTTCCTTCCTTCCTTCCTTCCTTCCTTCCTTCCTTCCTTCCTTCCTTCCTTCCATCCATTCATCCATCCAACTGCCCATTTAATATGTGACTTGGGAGGTATATCCAATTAAAAGCAACAATCAACAACTGAAAAATAATCAAATACAGCATGTTGTACCAGAAGCAATTCAAGCAAACAGAAATAAATCAAGATTGATTCATAGAAATTGTGTTCCAGCCAAATCTTCAGAGACTTTAGAAAGGCAGATAGAACTGAGGCTATCTGGTTCTCAAGGGAAATGCTAGTCCATAAAGGGGACACAGCAGTGGAAAACTGATGTCTCCTGTCCAACTAGATGATACTGCTTAAACGTTGATGCTGTCAGTCAGACATAAGTAATTGGAGACAGGAATCCCTATAATCAGGCCCTGAATTATGAAGGGCATTATATGTGATAATAAACATCTTCAATTGCATCCAGTTGCTTACTGGCTATCAATGAAGCTCTCAAAGTAATGATTTTACATAGGGATCATGAATTGTACCCATAAATATCCAGGCTGCTGCATTCTGGTTCAGCTTTAGTTTCTAAGTGGTTTTCAAGAATAACCTGATGTACAGATGTTGTGGTAAAAATTACAATAGTTCATTGAAGTGACCAAGTTGTAAGTGATGGTGAGTCAGGCCCCCCAATCCAAAAATGTATGCAGTTGATACAAAAGATGAACTTGCACAAAGGTTCTTCTCTTGTTGTATCTTGAAGAACCCCCCCCCCCCCTTACCCCATTTGTGTCTATTTGGGCACAAACCAAGTTTTAACATTTCCAGATCCAAGCCTCCCTCAAATCTACAGCTGCTCAGTCATGCTAGATTGAATTTGAGCCTATTATCCCTGATTTAGACACTCATAATGTCCACTCATTGAAATAGAACTTCGGCATTATGACTTGACCTATGAAGGGTTAGAAATATAACTGGATGTGATCAGCACACTGATAATACCTAACCCCATGTCAAAAGGTTATTTCATGCAGTAGTTTCATACAAATGTTATCAAACCCTGAGACTTCAGATAACCAAAGACCAGAAATCTTTCCCACAATCAAAACTGACTGGAATTGGCTCTCGAGAAAGTAGAAGAAAGACTGAACCATTGTGCCACCCACTCTCACTTCTGTAAGGAAGGTGACCTGACAGAGCCAGTACCAAAGTGCTTTACAGCCCTCTCTAAGCAGTTTACAGAGTCAGCATATTGTCCCCAACAATCTGGGTCCTCATTTGACTGACCTTGGAAGGATGGAAGGCAGAGTGAACCTTGAGCCTGGTGAGATTCAAACTGCCAAATTGCAGCCAGCCAGCAGTCAGCAGAAATAGCCTACAGTACTGCATTCTAACCACTGCGCCACTGTGGCTCTTCTCCATTCCAGTCCCACCACAAATCATTTATAAATGCAATCAATACTATCTTAGTACTTTGTCCAAGTCTGAAACCTGACTGATTTAATTCACAGCTGTTCAAAGAAGGCCTGGAGGAGCCTTCTAAAAGGTGGCCTTAGCACTTTCTGAAGGTTGACAGGGCCTGATCACCTTCTCAAAGACTAACGAATTGGGAGGAGACAGATAGGTTTTCCATGTGTTGCACTAATAAAGGATTTCCAGACTAATTACAAATCAGGTTGTAGAGAGTCTGGATATCTGTACTTGAAGTGGCTGGATGCAGTAGTTTCTGGCACACCAGCAGTGTCTGTACATAAATTGCTTTATTCATTCTGGAACTTACACTGAAGCGTGAGGATAATGGTGCTAGCCGAACTCCTGAATATAGTTCTGATATGATTACATGAGCCTTTCAAGTACTTAACCTGAGACATTCTCCTGTTCCTATTAATTTTCTTCTTGGAACCAGAAAGAGTTTAATTGAAATTGCCTTTTGGGATTTTTGAAGACAAGGTTACACCCCAGTAAAGAATTGGGAGTGCAGTACATCCCAGGGTTCAATTCCAGTATTCTAACTGAAACAAGTTTTGACACGGTTGTATTACTAAGCTGGAAAGAGAAAAAGAGATTCATTTATAAAAACATGCAGTATATGAAATATCCCTGATACTTAGAGATGAGGAAGTAATTTAGTTGTTTCCAAAGCAAAACAATATAGAAGACTTGACATATGAGCCCACAGCATGGAGGACTTAGGGAGTTTTTATAAGAATGTTAAAGCAATATTAAAATCTTCCACTTTTAGAATTGAGGAAACAGCTACAATTGAGAATACATATCATCTATGTCCTGAAAATGAATTTACCATTTCCCCCCTTTATACATATCTTGTGAGGCTGGCTTTAACTGGCTCTATGTAATACTTAATACTGATATATTCTTCTACATATTGTTAGAATTAAAAACAGAGAGAGAGACACACTCTGTCAATAGAAAAGTAGAAAATTGTCTTCAATTGTCTTCTACCCAGGTCTTGTTTATATAATTTTCCCTAGCAAGTACCCCAGCAAGTTCACTATTTCTACCACATTGTTTCAGGATGGATAGGGTGATGTGAAAATTGTAAGCCAATGTATTTGGGACACGCCAAGTTGATGAAATCTAGTCTACCTAGACAGCAAATGTGACATGAGAGAGATGTACCTGGAAAATTTTGTTTCTGTTGCAGACCAGTTCTAGGGCAAGCCTCCTGGGGAGTGTTAGTCTTTCTTATAATGTGCTCATAGAACATTTCCCAGCAACTTCAAACATTTAGTTTGCTAAGTCTTAAAAGTCTGCATTTATATTTAGTAGAAATGTATCTATACTTCTCAGAGAAAACAAAATAGCAAATAAATAAAAATAAAGAAGCATAATATATAACTCAACAAAATGTATATGGAGGATGTAACATCCAGTCTAGCTAGGCATCCTTTCCCCTGTTGAGGAAGGACTTGCAAGAAGGTTAATTAATATTTATCTTTCATTTAATTTAAGTTTGCTCTTCCAAAAGACTATCAGATGACAGAAACAAAGATGCAACATTTTTGGGGGGTGGAATGGGGAGTTCTTGCAGGACCATCATTGAAAAGACTTTCTCCAAGTAAAGTTTTGTTAATGGTGGAATAGAATCATTAAAGAAATGATGCAAAAGGACAGAATGAAATGTGAAGGACAAAAATTAAAATAATTGTTTATATATTTTAAATAATTAAATTTAATTATTAAATTGCCTGCGGTGAGTTGTCCTGAGATGAGTTGGCGATGGTGAGTTGACCACAAGAAGTTCGCTGTGGTGAGTTGTACCATTCCGTTCTGCATGGTAAGGCAATATTTGACATCCTGATGATTTCAGGGTTGTTTTTTTTTTATGCTCTCAATGAACTATTGTAATTTTTAACTCATATTCTGTCCTTAATGATAAATGTATATCAAAAGATAATGGTAGCAGCAGAAAGGAGAAACACAGAGAGATTTACAGTTATAAAAACAGTGTTCTGTTATGTTTTTTCCTTTTTTCAGATGCAGTACATGAATCATTATGAAGTCCCAGGAAAAATACACGGTCTTAGAAGCATGATCCTTCACTTCATAATATTTGGTTTTCATTAATGCTTTCAGTGTTGTCTCCTTGATCCACTCTAAGATTAGAAATACATAATATTCTCTCCTCTTGCGCTTACGGATGCTCTTTATTGCAGTATTTCCTTTTAGTAACTTAGTCCACATGTTGGATATCCTCTGTTTTAAGCTGCTCTGTCTCAACTCACTTTGTGTTCCCAATTTCCCTAATTTTAGAGTTACATCTGTTAATGCTTGGCCCTATATACTATTTTTCTTTCTTTCTGGTTTCCATCGAATCATGGAAATTACAGATGGAGAAATACCAATAAGTCACACTGATTCCATCTAGCCTTAAGACAATTTTCCTTTTCTTCACTTGTTCCTTGTTCCTCTATTCCTTTATTCTTATATGTGAGCCTTGCCTGCATTTAATCACAAGGCTTTGTTCCTTTGCTTTTGCTACATTTTATTTTCCATTCTAAATCAACCAAGTTTCAGTGATGACCATTGTATCCATCAATAGCAATAGCACTTAGACTTATATACTGCTTTACAGTGCTTTACAGCCCTCTCTAAGTGGTTTACAGAGTCAGCCTATTGCCCCCAACAATTTGGGTCTTCATTTTACGCACCCTGGAAGGATGGAAGGTCACTTGAGCCTGGTGAGATTCGAACTGCCAAATTGCAGACAGCTGGCAGTCATCAGAAGTAGCTTGCAGTAGTGCATTCTAACCACTGTGCCACCATGGCTCACCATCATCAACTTGGGAAAGTAATATGATTAAAGTTAAGAAATAATTTCCCCAACATTTTCAGATCTTTATTATGATATTATCCTGTCCTTTGTCTTTGGTAGCAGTAAATTTTGCTGGTTATTATTTTTTATTCTTTCTTTTTTTTTATTTTTTATTCTTTCAATCATTTTTGGTCACGGTGAATATTGTTCTTGCCTGCTATTAGTTGTTTCACCTACACAAAGCTTTCACGTATAGAGAGACAGTTTGGTGTTCTGGTTAAGGCACCAGGCTAGAAACTGGGAGACTGTGAATTCTAGTCCTAGCTTAGGCACAGAACCAACTGGGTAGCCAGTTGCATTCTCTCTCCCTCCCTCCCTCCCTCTCTCTCTGTCTTAGGAAGCAGGCAACGGCAAACCACTTCTGAAGAACCTTGCCAAAGAAACTGTAGGGATTAGTCTAGGAAGTCTCCAGGAATCAACAAAGGCACCAAACAACAGCAACAAAGCTTCCACATATAGATGCAGAATACTCTTTGAATATTGCATCTATAGATCACCAATAATTTTAGCAAGAATATATCATATTTCTTGCGTTCCATCACTATAGTTATCCTTTCTCCCCCTTCAAGTTCAGCTGACATCCAGGAATTAAAGGAAGTTTTTAGGTTTCCCCTATATCCTTGTTATAACAGTCTGAAAAGAAGGAAAGACTGAATGGCATTCCTTTGGACATCACAAAAAAAGTAAAGTGTGATATGAGAATGGCTCCGTGTTTTTTGGGTTGTTGCAATGATTTTTTGATGGGAATAAAAATTTGTAGATGAAAGAAGGAGAAAGGAATATATATATATATATATATATATATATATATATATATATATATATATATATATATATATATATATATATATATATATATATGTGGCTAGTTGACAAAGCCTAATGAGGCAGAAATGGGTCCATTCTAGTCTCCCACATAAACTCAAACAGATAGCATATAGCTGCTGTAATATTTAAAAAGGCCTAAAAGCTGGTGAATTGAGATTTCACCGAAAATTAGGCCATGAAACATCTTAATATACGTAGGAAAATCCCTGGCATAAAGAAAGATACATACATACATACATACATACATACATACATACATACATACATACGTATATATATAAAATACAAAATTTATATTTGCTGATAAAGAAATAAAGGGAGACTAGTATAGATCTATTTCAAGCTATTTAGCTCTCATCAGCTAATATCAGATATATATGTGATCAGATATATATCCTGATCACAGAATTGATCTGTATCACTGTATAATAAAATCATCATCATTCACTGGAAGGAATTTGTGGGTAATGCTTTATTGTTATGGCTTATTTGATTCCCATATTGGTGATTTTTAAAACTAAATATTTTAAGTAGTATAAAATAGCAGGAAATAAAGTTAAAACTATAAAACATAGCAGTGAAAAAAGGGCTACATCTAACATAAAAAGATAAATCCCAGCAATTAAATCACATAAAAGAATTATAAAAGTGCTGAAAGGAAAAACCATCCTACAAGAATCCCACATAAACATAAATAAAATAGTGTTGACATGTTCAGGAGGGCTGAGGAATTAAAAGAACTAAATCTGGTGCTGAGAGATCATTCTGATAGCTACCAGGAAGTACATCTTGGAACAGCCTTCCATGAACAATGGCAGGAGCCCCATAAAAAAGGACCTTGTGATTCCCTTTCTCATTTCAGAGTAAGAGAACAATAGGAAAAAACCTTTGCATTTCTCTAATAACAGGAGGGTGATGTAAACCCGCAAAACACTCAATTGCTCTCAGAGATGCCTCTGGAATCACTGCTAGTTTTCTCCAATAAAGATGATATAAAACTCTGCTCCCACAACTTTTGAAAGCAATGTTATTTTTGTCATGAAAGAGACTGAAAGAAAAACACATAATGTAGAGTTATGAAATTGGAATTTTGACTTGGAAAAGATGAGATTACATGGGATTCCTGCATAGTATCTCCTGCAATATCAGCTGATTCATTTCTTAATGTAATTCAAGGTGTCTGCTGCTACCTCTATTGACTCTCTATGTTTACCAGCTCATTCTTTTCAGTTAGCAGCCCGTATATATATATCTTGGTCTTGGTTAACCCAAAAGTGCTTTTTCAAAAGGCAACTGGACTTTCTTTGTTTTTCCTTGAAGACATTTCTCTTCTCATCCAAGAAGCTATCAGAACTGAAGAAACTTCTTGGATGAGAAGCAAAACGTCTTCAAGCCCAGTTACCTTTTTGAAAAAGCATCTTTGGGACAACTTGATCACTAGTTGCAAGCATCAGTGATATTGCAAATAACATACATGCAGATACTGTATAAATATGTATATAATGAGAGTGTTGAGTGTCAAAAGCCCCTCGACAACACATCACCTTGATGGATGGTATTGAAGACCATGAAGGGGATCCGGAGAATACTGACGGATTCCAGCAACAAAACACAGTGGAGGGGGTGTTGCGGTAGGACACCATGTACACTAATAGTGGGTGATGGATGGAAGGCAAGAAGAGGGGTGGTGGTGGAATGGGAACATAAATCAGCTGCTGAAGAGATAATAGTGCTGAGGGGAATAACGTCCTATGCCTGCGACGAGTATGAACGCAACAAGCGATAGCTTTGATTGTGATAGCTGTGAGAAATCATTGCCTGCCTAAATGATACTTAACTGTATCCACGCCCTATAAATTTTAAATTGCCTATTGGTTTTTTAAATTTTCTGGGCCAAAAATTGTTTAATTCTTTTACAAATTTTAAATTTTGTATTGAATTGTTTTTTATTCTTGGCTGCGCACTGCCCTGAGTCCAGTAGGAGAAGGGCGGTATATAAATTTAATAAACTTAACTTAACTTAACTTAACATAAAACAGTACGGGCGGAGAGCTAGGGCATCTCTGACTTTGTTTTGCTTAGCAGTTCAGTCTCTACTGTACGCTACTGTGTTGCCTCCATTAAACCAGGTTCTGGAACGAATCCTCCTTTTCGTGTGTGCATGTTCGTTTACGCCTGATGAAGCACTGGCGGCTCCAGAGAGGCTGAGAGAGAAAGAGCATAATTTGGATGAATTTTCCAAAAGCTGTGGGTTTTTTCCCTTTATTTCTCAGTAGCTATTACTTGGAAGGGCAGGGAGAATCTGCTTTTATAACCAGTCAAAATAACCAAGCATTTTTGAAATTTTCTAAGTATTTGTTTCCCGTCCTTTCATATATTTTTTTTTCTGTTTGAGAGTTTTCTAGGAAAAGGTATATTGTTGGGAAAATCCCCCCAATATTTCTGCTAATAAGAAAATAAAATGTCATCCTCTAAATGCTAGAACATAAACTGATAATCCTTGTTTTTCTTCTTTCTGATAACAGTAATGTTAAAATGCAACTATGTTGCTTTCTAAGATGGTAATAATTACTAATGAGCATGCTCAGAGTCTGTGGTTAAATTTTTGTTGGAAAAAATTGCAGTGATACAAGAAGAAGAAGGTTAAAAGTAAAATAGTTAAAATATCAATGTTGGAATATAATAAAAATTAAAAAGTAAAGGTTCCCCCGCACATGCGTGCTAGTTGTTTCTGGCTCTACGGGGCGGTGCTCATCTTCGTTTATAACCAAAGAGCCAGTGCTGTCCGAAGACGTCTCTGTAGTCATGTGGCCAGCATGACTAAACACCGAAGGCACACAGAGCACTGTTACCTTCCCACCAAAATGGTCCCTATTTTTCTACTTGCATTTTTTACGGGCTTTCAAACTGCTAGGTTGGCAGAAGCTGGGACAAGTAACAGGAACTTACCCTGTTATGTGGCACTAGGGATTCGAACCACTGAACTGCCAACCTTCTGATCAACAAGCTCAGCTTCTTAAGGTGACCCTAAATGAAACAAACAAAATGTTAAAAACTTATGATATTGATGTAGTTACTTACCAAGCACATCTAAATTATATTCAAGTAACCAAAATATCTTTACAATCTCCAAAGCATGGCCCAACTTTTGAGCACCCCTAATATTTGGAAATTGGAAGCTGAAAAATTTGACACGCCAATAATATATAATAAAATATAGCATTGGTTCTACAACACCGTGAATAAATAAATAGCTACTATGACTGCAAAATGAAAATTGTCCCCTTATTTGTTTTTTCCAATTTCAAATGGTGATCATGGATCTAGAACACGGGTGTCAAACTCACAGCATCAAGGGGGCCGTCACATGACATTTCATGATGCTTTTCCCATTCACAGAGCTGGAGTGGGTGTGGCCTGTGTGTGACACATCCGGCCTGCAGGCTCCTGATCTAGAGACATCACTGAATTTTGCTGAGGAACAATATTCCCATTTATTTCTCTTGATTCTTGTCTATTCTGGATACCATTTTGACTTACCAGAATTCCCTACAAGTTCCTGAATGATCTGCTTGAAATAATCCAGCTCACTTCTTTTGCACAGAAAGTCAGTTATGTATATAAATGAGAAGATTGAACCAGTTGGAGAACAAATGAAAAGAGAGGGACAATACAGGAGAAGAAGACATTGAATGAAGACTTGAGTGGAGATCATAGCCTTTATTTACCAAGAGAGCCTTGCCAGGAGCCATTCTTTGCTGTACCCAAATACCAGAATTCGTATCAAAGACCTTGTATTTAACTCTTGTGAAAACTATAGGGGGAAAGCTAACACCTGCCAGCATTACACCTGGCTGGTTCAGCTTCTGCTTATCAGCAGTGTGCTTTTTATAAGCAGAGTGTTAAATAAAACACACAAAACTTTGTGTTTCCTTTGACTTTGCATTGGGAAGTATTTCTGGATTTTCCAGCAATGTCTAACAGAAGGGTGTGAAAGCCTGGCCGGATGACATAAGCCAAATTTTCCATGCAGGGCTTTAAGGGGGGAAAAAATAGGTAAAAGTATAAAGCTAGCTCTTAGATGCAAATACCAACAGGCTGCTAAACCATTATTTGCATAAACATAAAGGCTGATCGTGTCTTTTTTCCTTGGGAGAAAGAAAAATAGGCCCAATTTAAAAACAGATGGCTTATAAAACAATTCAAAGAAATTGGGTAAAGTCACTTAAGAAACCTTCATCTGTCATCAGCAACACTATTGCCCACTGCTTGCAAAATTCATTGAACAAGGGACAAAAGCCTGAAAACAAGCAACAGCTTGGAGAGGCTGGGCTATTTGGAGAGGAGGACTAAATGGGGTGTGGATCTTTTCATTACTGTAAGAAGCAGCCACAGCTGATGGCTGATGCCATGTGGTAGGTGGCTGTTCAGTGCCCTGCCTGCAGAGGTCTGAGTAGGAAAGCTTCCGGGAGATCTTGATGGACCCCTCACTTTTAACGTCTGTCTGAGATCTCCCTAAAATGACCCTTTAAAGCATCTCCAGGGAAAGAAAATAAGTAAGGAGTAAATGAGTAACCAAATATCTCTTTCTTTCTTTCTTTCTTTCTTTCTTTCTTTCTTTCTTTCTTTCTTTCTTTCTTTCTTTCTTTCTTTCTTTCTTTCTTTCTTTCTTTCTTTCTTTTTAAAAAATATTGCATCGGACAATTTTTCATGCCGGAATCCTCAGATGCTGATAGTCTCTAATTTGGTCAACAAAATTGAGTTTCGTAGGAAATGCCTTGGGAAAAAATACACTGGAACAAATCAAAGTACTGTGTTTCGGTGGAAGCTACTGAACTGAGAGCAGGGGGCTAGATCGAGTATAATGATGGCATAAAGTTTGAATGTTAATTTAAAGGAGAGTGATGTAACCCTTACTTTAACTGATTTATTTAATCATGATATATCTCTCTTATTTCATTTTTATATTGAAGGATAATGTCAACAGCACTTAGACTTATGTACCAACCCTTAGTACTTTACAACACTCTCTGGGTGCTTTTACAATGTAAGCATACTGCCCCCCCTCAACAATCATTTTACCAAGCTCGGAAGGATCGAAGGCTGAGTCAACCTTGAGCCTTGTCAGGATCGAAGTCAAGGCTGTGGGCAGAGTTTGCCAATACAAAAATTATATTTGCTGATAAAGAAATAAAGGAAGATTAGTATAGATCTATTTCAAGCTATTTAGCTCTCATCAGCTATATATATCCTGATCACAGAATTGAACAAACCATATAATAAAATCATCATCATTCACTGGAAGGAATTTGTGGGTAATGTTTGATTGTTTTGGCTTATTTGATTCCCATATTGGTGATTTTTAAAACTAAATACTTTAAGTAATATAAAATAGCAGGGAATAAGGTTAAAACTATAAAACATACCTCTGTGGGCAGAGTTTGCCTGCAATTCTGCATTCTGTGCCATCAGGGCTCCTAAGATTGTCAATAGCTACTAGTTAGGTATGTTCTTTAAGATAAGGATGCAAAACCTGTAGCCTCAAAGACACAAACAGTATTAAAGGCATTGGGTATGTTCTTCAGATTCCTCCAGTTTGATAAGTAGCAACATTACAGATTATAGGTCTGAAGAGTAATTGCATAAATAAAGTTAATTTAAATGAAGTGTAAATGAAAGCCGATGAAATCAGTTTTATTTTTGTCCACATCCAACTCATTTGTCTTGGTCCAGAAAATGGGTGCAGTTTGGGACTACAAGAGAACAAATCTCTTCCACTTACACATTTGTTCATGGTTTAGATAGGTGTTGGAGGTTTTTAAGTAGAGATTGAACAATGACTTCTCTGAAATGGTACAGGTTTTCTTGCTTGAGCAAGGGGTTGGACTAGAAGACCTCCAACTCCCTCCCAACTCTGTTATTCTGCTACTCTATTATTCCGTTTAATCAGTCTGTGAATCTGCAAAAGGAAAGCCTATCTGACTTGAGACTCTAGTCCAGTGATGGTTAACCTTTTTGCCATTGCATGTCAAAAGCAGGTGGAGCATGGACGTGGGTGCGTGTGCCCACATCCATAATTCAATGCATCCCACCCTCCCATGCATGCACACATTACTCCTCACACTTCCCCTTGCTTTTGGCATGCAACAGCATGGTGGGCCCGGTAGATCCACTTTTCCCCCTCCCCAGGCTTCAGAGGCTTTCTAGGAGCCTGGGGAGGGCAAAAATAGCCTTCCCCATCCCCCTGGAGGCCTTCCAGAGGCCGGAAACAGCCAGTTTCCTGACTTCCGGTGGGACCAGAAAGCCTGAAAATCAGTTGGCCGGTGCGTGCATGCGCACTGGAGCTGAGCTAGTGCAACACTTGCGTGCCCACCAATATAGCTCCATGTGCCATAGGTTCCCCATCACAGCTCTAGTCTGTAGGTGGGAAGAATTTGCTTCTACTATAATCCCAATCCAGACAGGAGCCTTCAATTTGTCTTGCCAGAGGAAGCACACTTTGAAATGAATGGCTCCTTTCATGATATGTAAATGGAAGACACAGGGAAATAGTGGCGATGGGATCACAACTATAAAATGAGGAGGAATAGTTAAAGTCCCCTGTCATTCACACTAGCGTCACAGTCTAGAGGCTGCAAAACCATCTTGGAAGAAGATGGTGGCAAATCATGCAATTTTTTTTAACCAAGAAAACTGCATACATGTATTTATTTAGTTACTAAGAGTTGTGCACAGCTTGTGAGAATCTTTAGCTTTTTAGGGAGGGGCAGTGGAAGAATTTAAAGTTATAGGTAATTGATTTTTAGTGTTTCATTCAGGTTGCTTGGAAATTTCTCTCCCAGTTTTTAAACGGAATCTATGCTGCTGCATCTGGATGTTTCCTTAGAGAGGAGACCTTTGCATTGAAATGTTGGGGAATGAGTTATATGACTCCTTTCTTCCCCCTTCAAACTTGTCCAAACGAATCACCCATCCCACGCAAGATCATCTATTATAACAGTTTTAAGAAAGTATATATAAAAAAAGACATCTCTTTCAAATACACCCTTCTCTTGCCTGGCATATTTCTAACCTCTGCTCTTCTAGAGATTAATTTATGGTTTGTGGAGATCATGTGATCTGTCACTGATCCAAGGAAAGGGGGCACATCCCTACCAACAAGAAAACCAAGGAGCTCATCTTTGCACATGCTTATTTAGGATTTTACAATCCATTGAACAGGAATATAGCAGGGTACCTTATTGGATCAGGGAAGTTGTGACACACAGTAGCCTTACATGCTCTAATCTGTTGTTCTAATGCTTGCTAGAAATGGTTTCTGGAGTTTAACATGATACCACTTCAAATAAAAGAAATCCTCACACAGAAACATTTTGGAAGTTCTTCAGATCAACATGAAGTTCTTCAGATCAATCATCAATTTCTGGAAAGATTTCCTCCCTTGCAAACTGGGCTGTCTCTTTCTCCCTTGCCCTCTCCCGTTTTCTTCCCCTCTCCTTCCCCCCACTTTTTTGCTGTTTAACAATATATTTCAATTTTATATTTAATTTTAGCTTGATTTTAATTATTACCCATTGCTCTTGTTCTATTTCACATTTCTCCACCCCTCTGCAACTTCCCCAGTGACTTCTGCTTCCTGATCTAAGAGAAAGCACCATAATTAAGAAGCTTTCTACATGATTTCTTCACTTGGAATTTAATTGGTGGGTGAGTGTATATGTGTGTGTGTTTATATAGGAAATAGGGAGGCTGCAGAATGATGCCACCATAAAACATAAGGTTCTACTTCCTTATTAAGATAATTGCAGGAATTCTGAAGAATTTCAAAACTTATTTCTTTTCCATGAGATTGAAGAACAAGGTTGGACCAAATAAAGAAGAAATGTTCTAGCACATCACTACTTTAAATAGGGGATTATCCTCAACAAACAACATTTATCCCAGAAACAACATTACTTTATATGGTACCATATATAGGTTATATTTGTTTTACGGTCACACTGGAGCTACTGATAGTATAAGTTTGATATTTTAATGAAGACTGTTCTTGTTCTGCTTCCTTTAGCCTTAGAATGCATGTTTGTTCTCATAGTCATGAGCCAAGTTTTCATTTTTTGTAAGGTATGTTCATTCCCTTTATTTTTTGAAACTGCTTCATTGCAACCTTAGCATTCATCAGTGATTTCCTCTCAAAACGATGGAAATGGAAACGCCAACAATTCTTAGCTAATAATAGAAATAACATTGTTTTAAGAGTTCCAATTTTAAAAGAAATGTATTAATAGGTTTTTCATCTGTGTCAGTGCTTTTATTTTAAAGGTTCTGCTTTATTGTTTAATGTACAGTATGACTCACAGGAAAAGTATTAATCTTTTCAAAATCTTGAAAAGATTAGAACAGAATCATGTATTTGGGCAAAACTTCCAAAGCCAAACCTGAAACTTAAACTCATTTGGGACATAATTTTGTGGGCAGTTGGAAATAAAACTTTGAACAGAATGTTTCTGCATAAATGGGCTTATAAATCCTGGTTTGTGAATTCCAAGCCCAATAATTAACTATTCTTTCTATTTTGAAGAGAAAAGAACTGTGATTTGTTAGTATACGGTGCAAAAACCATGAACGGAAAGTGAAAATTTGATGGCACTTGTGAAAATGATGTCCCACAGAGTGCTAGGCACAATCAAAATTGTAACCGGTGGGATGACATCTTGCTACAAATTTTCTTCCATGGCGTTAAACTGTGAAGGTATGCAGAGAAGATGGAAAAGGAAGAAGAGAATAGTAATGGGTGTGTGTTGTCTCTCTCTCTCTGTCTCTCTTTGTGTATATGTCAGCATGTGTGTAGGGTGTCTCTATATATGTGCATTTGTGAGCATGTATGTAGAAGAGATTATTTCTGAATATAAACCCAAACTTCGTAAAGTGAACTGGCCAATTACTTTTCAGTGTTTTCCAGGAGAAAGCTGTAAAGCAGACAAGATGGCCTGTGTCTGGAGAACAACTATTAATCACACTCAATAGCCCAGCAGGATTTCCTCCTCCTCCTCCTCTTCTACCTCCTCCTCCTCCTCCTCTTAAAAAAACACTGTCTACTTTAATGCTGTTCTCTAGTCATGCTGGATGAATCTAGTGTATTTATACATTGCCAGTTTGAAGGCATTAGGACACAACCTTGCCATTTTCACTTCTGCCTTGAAAAAGATTATTATTGATCATACTATTCATTTTTTTGTTCATATCAATATACTTTTCAGTGGATTGTAGATATGTATTCAGTGGGTTGTAGATATGCTTTTCTTATAATAAATCCAACACCAACTTGATATGGTATCTGATAGGAAATAGTGGAGCACTGATGCTTCTATGACTTTGGCAAGTCTCAAAACTAGAAAAAGAAGGAAGGAAGGAAGGGAGGGAGGGAGGGAGGGAGGGAGGGAGGGAGGAAGGAAGGAAGGAAGGAAGGAAGGAAGGAAGGAAGGAAGGATTATCCATTCTAGAAATAAAAGTTTCCACTTATCATTTGCTAAGGCATGGTTGGCAATCCAGATTTGTAGTTAAATCATTTTTCTGGTTTATATATAGACCTATGAGACCTGGAGATAGGTCTAAGAGCAAAGTAGGAAGGAAGGGAGAAATAGGAATATGCAGTCCTTAGTCTAGTAAATCACGATTCGTCTTCTTCAACAAAGCTCAAAAGTCACATCTTACCATTTGGGAAATCAATGTCTCTCAAACCCAGTGTCCCTCAAACTTATCTAGCCAGATAAAATTATTACACTTATGTTGATTCCTTTGTTTTAGGGAGTTTTGGGAAGATGGGCAATATCTGAATGAGGCTGAAATGAATTGGAGGAAGTATCCAGAACCTATTAGGATAACATCATGTGTACAAGAAGCATGTGTTAAACCTGAGATGGGGACTAGATGGGAGCAGGAAGAATTTAGACTCGTTCCTCCCCCCAGCTCTCTGAAGTATAAGAGAAAACACAGGCAGATTTGCAAGACTCTGTTATTTTCGCTTATTTTAATAAAGTACAGTTCTGATCATCTTGTGTAATCACTTTCCTGAATTAACTACTTTGTAGGGCTGATACTAGTATACTAATATCTAATTTATAAAGACCCATGGTGGTGCAGTGGTTATTATGCAGTAATAATAATTGCAGGTTAATTCTGCCTACTGCTAGCGGTTTGATTCTCACCAGCTCAAGGTTGACTCAGCCTTCCATCCTTCCAAGATCAATAAAATAAGGACCCAGATTGTTGGGGTGTGTGTGTGTAACATGCTGACTCTGTAAACTACTTAGAGAGAGCTGTAAAACACTATGAAGAGGTATATAAGTCAAAATGCTATTGCTATTGCTAACTTCTAACAGGCACCTGATCAAAAGACTTGAGGAGGTGCTGTATTCTTACATTCAAGTTCATAATGAATTCAGTATATGCTTTCCTCTTGACTTTCTCCAAGGAATTTTGCAGGAATATGAATGAGCCTGAATTTACAAACTCAAATTCAACCCCACTTGTTGAAATACTGTCATATCTGTTACAATGATGATAATAGTTTTCATCAGGCATTCAGTATACAAAATAATTGTTATGTGAGCATTTTGGATAATCCTTCCATATACATGTTGTCTTGAGCCATCTGTATGGAGAGTGGCTTCTATGCTATGCACATATAGTTGTATGTATGTAGACATCCCTCCTGTTTTTATACTAAATGCATAGAAGAAATTGATTTCGTTTTAATGTTTTGGGGGGATGAGGCAAAACTTAACTGGATTGTCCATGTGGCAAGTATTTTGATTTCTGTAAGGCTTAAAAGATGCTAATAGCATGTAATCTTGATTTATTATTAGATAATTGTGAATATATATTCATTTATGAATACTCAAGATCTAAAGTGATTATGTGGAGCTGCTGAATTTCTACCTGAACTTAAAGTTTGTGGAAATGAAATGCCATAATCTGGCTAGATCTGAATTATTCCAAACCTGGTTTGTTCTTGGGGCTGGGCATCTATTTTATATGTATAGTTAGTTTCATGAGCTAAAATGTACAATGATTATTATATGTGCAACGATAAAGTAGAATATTGAAAATTGTCTTTAAAAACCCAAATAATAATGACACAAAATACATACATACATACATGTGTGTATGTACATGCGTATATACATGTTTACATATACATATATGCTGTATTTACATATACATACACATGTACACACACTCTAACACAGAAATGCCTTCCTTTGTGTACAAACTGCTTTTAAAACTATGTGAAGGAGACCTCAGGGGTCTCAAAGCCGTTTTATAAGGTTGAAAATCAGTATGACTGCTTTAGTGAATACCTTTCCTAGAAAGGAATATTCAACAGCGTTGCTTCTTGTGTATCTACAAAGATTCACAAAAGCTATCTGCTTTTTTTCAATAAGAAATTGTTAACATATCCTTCTTTACACTAAACATTTAAACTTTGTTGCTTATGTAGGCTGTATGTTAACTAATGACCACGCTTAACTGCTTGTGTCAACCAATCAAAGTACTTCTGATTCAAAGATTTTGCCACAAAATGAAGACCTGGGCTGAGGTCAGGAACGCCCTGCAAAAATCAGTTGCAATTTTTGCAAGGTGTTTATAATCTCAACCCAGGTCCTCATTTTGTGCCAAATTGGTCCCCTGATTTGGACCATCTTTATAGCACTGAGCAGCACTGCTGACTATGGTGCCATTTTGGAGGGTTTGTTCTTAAAGCTTGTTTACTTCAGAGATCTTCCAGGTTCAGTGAATGGACTGTCAGGAGAAGGTAGGAGCAGTCCTTGGCAGGCTACATGCAGAAACTCATCTACAGCATGAATCTTCATATTTTCCCCTGCATCTTGGAATCCTGCTATTTCTAATTTCTGCTATTAAAAAACAATAACAACATTTTGTGGTAATTTTGATATTGTTAGTTTTTTGTTATCAAATATCATGCTTGTTTCATTATGTATATTTTATTTATTTATGTAGCCATTCATCTCATATATGTAACTCATATACAGTAGAAGTGTTTTTCTCAAACAGAAAATGTCAATAACTGTATACATTCTAACTGTGTAAGCACATCAAAGGACTTAAATAATTGCATACAGTTTATTTTAGATCTTTTCTGTAATAATTCCTAGCATTCCACTTCTCTGCCTCTTTGCTACAATAGAGTATGGCATACTGTGATCTTAGTTGCCATGGGGAAAGTAAAGATTTCTTTTTAAAAAATTGCTAACTAATTTAAAAAATCAAAAGCAAAGAGTAAGAATTATCAGTATTTCATTGAAGGGAAATAAGAAGCGTAGACATCATTGCAATTGGTGCTTCCTAAATTATTTTTACTTAGGGAGAAGCGTTAGCCAACTGGCCTCTCTGTGTAATCCTTAGTGCTCTTGAAGGTGGTTGCTTAATTGCAGATGTTTCATTACTGACTAGTTAACATCATCAGAAATTAGTGAGAATGGGATTTTCTCCTTATTTATGTACAAGAAGGCAACCTTGCCCAGTTAATGTTGGTGGGGGTTTGGTTTTCTCCTTGGTAGATCTTTGATTAAAGGTAAAGGTAAAGGTTCCCCTTGCACACATGTGCTAGTCATTCCTGACTCTAGGGGGCGGTGCTCATCTCTGTTTCAAAGCCGAAGAGCCAGCGCTGTCCAAAGACGTCTCCGTGGTCATTTGGCCGGCATGATTAAATGCCAAAGGCACATGGAACACTGTCACCTTCCCACCAAAGGTGGTCCCTATTTTTCTACTTGCATTTTTTAGTGCTTTCGAACTGCTAGGTTGGCAGAAGCTGGAACAAGTAATGGGAGCTCATCCCGTTACACCGCACTAAGGATTCGAACTGCTGAACTGCCGACCTTTTGCTCGATAAGCTCAGCATCTTAGCCACTGAGCCACCGCATCCCAGCTGATCTTTGATTAGGGTATGGTAATAATGTTATATAAATTGGTAGTATGACTATATCTGAAGTACCATACTGACCTCCATACTTGAAAAAGAACTGGGAGAATTGCAGATGGGGCTTAAATATACTTTTTACAAGAAAATACTAGAATGTTTGGGATTTCTTAGAAAAACAAAGATTTTTGAAGTATATAAAATGAAGCATCCAGTGAAACCAATTGAGAGAAATTCTAAAACAGACAAAAGTAGGGGTGTGCTGAGTTTGGCATCTGAAAACCAAACTGTATAGTACAAGGTCCATACTAGTAATTCTCTCTCTTATTATGTGTTGGTTATACTGCACCAAGACTACTTCATTCAGCTCTGGGAACTATCCTTTAAGAAGCACATTGACAGAAGAGAATGTGTTCAAAGGAGAGCAGCCAAGTTGATAAGGAATATTAAAAGAAGAAAAAAAAACACCTTAAAGTAAAAGTTGGAAGCATTGGGTGTATATACTCTGGAGAAGAGAAGAGTGAGGAGATATCCAATAGAACTGGATTGAATTTTCCAAGAAATAATGCTGAAGATGAAATTCCAACATCTTTCTGCACTCTGTCTGCACCTAATCAGAAATCCAATTGATAGCAATCTATTTTCTTTTAGGCCAAGATACAAGATCATCTGTTTCACAGATCAAAATATAGCTCAGTGTTTTTATTTATTTCCAACAATGCATTATTTTGAAATTATAGTTTATATTTATAAAGAACAGAAAACAAAGTGTCTTTTTGCATTTTTATGATTGTACAAGGAGACAAATTAAAATTTTGACTATTATGTGACTTTACAGTCATGCAAATTTTTCCTTTTCTTGAAGAAGTATCTTCAAGGAATATGTTCAGGAATATGAAGCAAACTTGTTTGGATCACTTCTGTTTCTGACACTGAGGCTGTGTCCATAGCATTATCTAGAGCAGTGTTTCTCAACCGTTGCAACTTTAGGATATGTGGGCTATGACTCCCAGAATTCACACACAGTCATAAAATTTTAACGTTTAGAAACACTTGTCTATAACATCGTGTTATCCAAAACAGAAGAGCTGATATTCAATGGAAAACAGACTAGTTTATAGGTCTGCCACTGCAGCAATAGCTTGAAGCTAAGAGGCTGCCCATTTTCATTTGAAAACATATTTCTTCCAAACCTGCTCATTCTGATGGATAATTATGAGCAAATTCTCCATATCATAGCTGGGTCTGGGCTCAGGAAATGAAGCTAGTCTCCCAAATCTTAGAGAATCATTGGGTCAGAGCAGAGCTAAATGAAATAGTTTTGCTTCCCTGCAATTTTCCTCCTTAGGGCTTCAACTGTTGTTCACTACATCAATGTACTCACCTTTCCTTCCATCCATTCGTTTCTTGTCCTTGCTGTCCAGGGACAGTACAAGTAGGAGAACAATGAGGTCTTTCTCCTCCTCTACTTTGAAAAGTTCTTGGCTTGATGTAGGGACCAGGTGTACTGGCATGTGTTGTTTTCCTGGCATTATTGATAGTTGCTACTGTCTTCATCCCTTTCTGTTAGATTGTGTTTGGCTTCAGCTCAAAAGTTGTAGTGACTTTTAAGTTATGAGTGCAATGGTCTAGATGTGTTGGCTTTTTAGTCCTCTTTGGGCTTGAAGCAGTGGTGGGATTCTGCCAGTTTACACCTATTCAGGAAAACCGGTTGTTAACTTTCTAAGCAGTTTCAAGAACCAGTTGTTGGAAGAAATCTTATTTTTTCCCCCCACTTTACAGAGCTAATCCTGTAAGGAAGGCAGGAAGGAAACATTCTGGTGGTGTTTCTAGCCTAATTTTTATTGCCCTGCTTACAGAAACTGCCTCTCTGGTTAACCCTTATTACATTGTAACAGCTAAAGTGAAGCGCCCATTGACCTTGAGTGACGTTGAATTGGCCACACCCACATAGCTACATGACCACCGAGCCACGCCTACCCAGCTGGTCATTAGGGCAGAGATCCGGTTGTTAAATTATTTGAATCCCATCACTTTCTTGAAGCCATAGTGGGAAAAAGCCTTCACCTGAAGTAGTGAATATGCCAAAAACTCATGACCTGAACTGAAGCCACTATATTATGAATGGTAATTGTGTGTAGAAATGACCCTGGGAGAGAGAAGGAACAGCTGCAAATCAGACAATAGCCAGACAAGCAGCACCTGAGTCAGCAGATGGAATAGGGGCATGGCAAACATCTTAGAAGGGAACCTTCCTAGTTCCTTGGACTGTAAAGGCAAGAGCGGAGAGGTGAACTTTCAGACTAGATTATGTTACTGTTACCTTACAATAAAGTTAGAGCTTGTACTTTGGTGTGTGTTTCTTGTCTGGATTGCCTTTCAAGGTTGACATCAATCTTGCAGGTCTGAAAACATAGCTCTTCACCCCCACCTTTACTGTCCAATATCTTTTCTTGAAGCCACAGTCCCTTCATGAGCAAGAGGTAGCACCAACTCAACTGGTTGTTCCCCGTTATTTCATTGCGGCAAGGAGAGCATCTCTCTTGCCTTGAATAATTTCTGTGGACTTTCCAAACCCACGTTTGGGTTTGCAACCTGCCCTGTTTGATGATGATGAGTGTGTGCTAATTCAGATCAAGGAGAACAACCCATAAGAAGAATGCCCTTTCCTGTGCAGGCATTTCTTCACATCTTCTTCCACAGTACCTTTCAGGACAGAACTGAAATACAAGATTCTTTCCTACATTTGACATTCAGTTCATATTTCAATGAAAACCTTTTCATGTTATGTGGATGTTTATCTGAGAGCTATATATTTTAGTTCCAACAAGATCCCCCCCGCCTCACAAGGTAATCTGTCAGGCTTTGTAGGCACATTCTCTCTCAAGCTATTAACGGGGAAGCTGGAGGACAGTCTTCTTTGCATGGTATTGGACACATCTAAATCTCCCATTTGACTGTCATTTGTCACCCCTGGGATCTCATTGATTCAAACCTGCCAGGCAATTTAACATGATGTATATGACCCATGTAGGTCATAATACATTTATCACCTGGCTTGGATCAAAGCACAGCGCAGCTTCAAAGGCATCAGCTCAATTGTGATGCAAGGGACTGACTTTATCTGTTCTTTATGATACATCTTTTGCTTTTATAGCTGGCACTCTTGTATTTTTTTTTCCTTTGCAGGAAATTATATAGCATCCAAACTTTCTCATGAGTTCTTTCCTTGTTGGCAAGTCATAGCATAAAAACTATGCACAAAAGCATATTTTTATATTCACCTATTGCCAATCACTTTTGCTTTCAAAGAACATTCAGATGTATAGTGCAAACTGCTGATCGTTTGTCAGTATTTGCACTTTGGGCTGCAAACTTAACATGGACAAACAAAAGCCCCTATCTTTATTCTTCCATTCAGTTTTTTTGTGCCTTTACTTCAATTCTACAACAAATACCAAATTATGATATCTGTACAACAGGGGTGGGTTCTAGTTACCTTTACTAGCAGTTTGCAACAGGAACTTGCTTCGCTCTCACGCTTGCGCTTCTGCACATGCACAGATCACACATGATGACATCGTGGTGGGCGGGTGGAGCCTCCCACCAGTTTTACTACCGGTTCTATAGAGCCGGAGCCGGAGCAACCCAGCACTGCTGTACGATGATGTATGTATGTATGTATGTATGTATGCATGTATGCATAGATAACTCTCAAAAGCTTCCATGGACTGAAAGGACAGAATTCCTTCTTAATTTCAAATCATCACAGAGAAATAGTCTTCTATAAAGTGGAAAAATGGCCTTCAATATTTAGAGTCTAGTCTAAATATGAACCTGGACAAACTCATATCTTTGATTGTCATAAGCGTTCATTGTACATTTATTGGTAAATGCATTAATAACCAAAGGAAACATCACAGTTTTGCCTTATACTTGCTCAATGTTCACTAAGCATTCCATTTATTCTCATGCATGATCCACTTCCATCATGTACTGCTGCTAACACATTCAGCAACTAATCTTTAACTCTATGTTCACACAAAAATTCCATAATTCCACTTTATTCATTTTATCATACACTTTCTCTAAATCAATAAATATACAACAGTTTTTCTTGAACCCACATTTCTCAGTGACTTGATCTTTTTCTCCCAGAATCACATGTGATGTTACCAAAAGATTATATTTTACCATCCTTGAATCCTTCACCTTTGACTTGATTTAATTCAGCAATAAGAAAATACAACTATAATCTGAATCCTATTAACTGAATGAAATATATATTCATTCTGAGTCCTAGTTTCCAAGATCAGGTTTTATTTTTTAGACTTTAGTAGGAGCAGTTATTTTAGATAATTCAGCAGAGATTGCATTACTAACATTGCATTACTATGGCATTATGGTATTTAAAACCTTACCAACAGTTACTTATTTCTGAATAACTAACTGATAAGATTGTTACAAAGAATACACCCTTCCTTATTTATGATATGGATGCAAATATTTTTATAGAAAAAAAAATCTGTTAATGTGTATTAGTCATTTTATGTGTTGCCATGGCTGTGTTTTATTTAGTTTGGAATCAGAAGTTCAAGAGTTTATGATTTGAAGTGAAAGCCAAACACTTAATTTTTATGAATTTCCCCCCCCCCCCAAAGAATGCATCTTAAGTGCATACATAGTAAATACACAGAATTATCACTATGCTATTTAATGAAATTTCCCTGATATTCTGAGCATATATTATCTTATCATAAAATTGCCACTTCTAAACACAGCAAGTGGAGAAAGCATGACTTTGAAGAAGATATGACGAGAGAGTTCCTTCCCGCAACCACTGATAATTTCTATGTAGACTGGATGAGGCAGTGGCACTCTGGTGGAAAAATGTCAGGAGAAAAGTGTGAAAGTGGAACTACTTAAGTTTGATGGAGTGATCAAATCAAGTTGAAAGATAAAAATGTAAGGAAAATAAAATTCTATGGAGCCATCATGTACAATGAGTCATAGTGAGTGTCCTGCTTTGATTTTTCTGAGACTCAATCTTAGCTTGGCCAAACTTGACCACTGAGTGATGGTATGCATATATGCATGAATAAATTGATCTTTACAGCCCGCTTAGAGAGGGCTGAAAAGCACTGTGAAGCGGTATATAAGACTAAGTGCTATTAGACTTATATACCACTTCACAGTGTTTTTACAGCCCTCTCTAAGTGGCTTACAGAGTCAGCATATTGCCCCCAACAATCTGGGTCCTCATTTTACTGACCTTGGATGGATGGAAGGCTGAGTCAACCTTGAGCCTGGTGAGATTTGATCTGCCAAACTTCTGGCAGCCGGTGATCAGCAGAAGTAGCCTGCAGTACTGCACCCTAACCACTGCGCCACCGTGGCTCTTATTGCTATTTTAGTTACAGTGTGAACAATAAAAATGGCAAACTCACATTTGTTTCAGTGTGCCTGAGTGTCTGAATAAAAGAATAACAAGTAGCAATGAAGGCTTTTCTGGTCCTCAATATGGCAGTAGAATCCATTGCTTTGATGAAAGGCCTCTCCATCCTGGTTTCAGTTAGTCTTCTGTCTTAGCGTCATTTGTGATCCAGCAATGGTCATAATCCTTGGAATGTTCTTGGGTATTTGAATGAATGCATTTTAATATTTCATATTTTTAATATTGATAGAGCTACAGGTAGAACAAGCTACTTGCTCACAATTTAATCCCTAACTGATTGCAACAACCCTGATAATTGAAAAAGTCAAGAGTCTTTTTAAAGGTCCCATTTGCTAAAAATATATGATAGGGATGGAATAATTAGTGAGAATAATATATCCAGAATGATTTATTCTATCTTTAGGTTCAAGGCTTCTTTGTAAATTTAATTAAACTCAGTATTTTGTTGTAGCCATCTCTTTAAAAAAAATATCCCCGCCCCTTTGATGTGGTGTGATGGACTACAATGAAACAGCAGTTTCCCAAAAAGGAAGGGGGACATTTCAAGGGGGCGAGACAAGCCAGATCAGAGAAAGGAAGCAGTGTAGGAGAATCATTCCCTAGAATCTCTCAGGATTCAGATTATAGTACTATAGGCTTAGTCTGGCAAAATTCTGTCTGTATGGTATGAGCAAATAAAGAACAGGCTGGAATTTTCTATGTCTTTCTTGGACTGGGCCCTGAATAATATAATTTTCTGCTATGATTAAAGCTACTGATTTAATATATGAACTTTTTCTTATTCACAATAAAATTGTGCACAGTAATTTAAGTTTTAACATTTTAGCATCCTAAAATACGGATATTTAACATAGTTTGGAAAATGATTTCCCTTTTTGACATAAAATGCAAGAAAAAATTTGAAAGCCAAAGTTCTAGATTTTTAAATATTTGTTTGACTACCAATCAACAGTCAAAAGTTTAGTTTCATGGGGGAAAACATTATTCCATATTACTGTGGTCCCCCCTAACACTCAAATAAAATATTTTCTGAAGTCTTCAAGTTTATTGAATCTGAGATCAAAGAGAAACAAGGTGGTGCGAATTTCCTCAATTTGATAAAATACTAAGATAATGAACTGAAACTGAACTTATATGTTAGTTTATTAAGGCTTTTATTATCATACACTGTACCTATGATATTCAACTGAAAACATATTAAGATGAAGATAATTGCTGTATTTATGAGCAATAAAAAGTCCTCATGCATTCTTTTAGTAACTGCTTTCAACAACCCATCTTAATATAAATAAAAGTTAAAACAGCTGAAATATCTAACTTCCTTATATCAGCAACTATATACAAAAGTTGTGTTATTACTGGCTTCTCCTAGCCTTATTAGTGATTTGATACAACTGGATTTCAGCCCATCTAACTGCTGGGTAGAAATGCATTGCATAGTGGTAAAGGCATTTGCTTCCTTTAGTTCAAAGTTTCTGCTATGCTTTGTTTGATTTAAAGTTACAAGGGAAAGGTTTTAGTTATTCATGTCCTTGTCATTTTGGAATAAGTGGACTTCAGTTACAGACTCCTTTTTATGATTCTGTCAATGAATTGTAGCAAAAAAAAAAAAAAAAACCCCAACATGGGTGGTTGTGTCAAATGATTTGGCATTTAATTGGCAAACTAGATCTAACTTCATAGTTCTGAGCAGTACACTCATCAATTTCCACCTACTTTTCCAAAGAAGAAATGTTATGAATAGATGAGTCACCACCATACTGATTAGGATAGCCAAAGGAAGCATTAGACATGTACAAATATTGAATGTTGCTTCTACCACCTTAGCACACACCTGGTGCATTTAAGCAAACATAGAACTGTGCTAGTCATAAAGAAAAATGGGCTGCTGTATCCTTTTTGTGCAATATAAAGAATTTCATGGGGTTCTGAGTAAAGAACATGATACATTTTTATATTCTTGCAAAGATTCCAGTTTATTTATATATTTTATTTCATCTTATTTATTTATTACATTGCCCATCTCAAGTACATGACTCTGGGTGACTAACAATAATTTTAAAAATATAAAAAAATAATAAATAGCATAAAAAGCAACACACACACACACACGCTCAAAACAACCAACAGCAATACTAGTAATCATTTATAACAGTTCATACAGCAAAGAAATAGGCTGATGCACATAATCCAGGCCCAGTTGAATTTAATTCTTCTTCTTCTTGTTCCATATCAGTCATTGGATGTTGGCAATCCTATTTTTATCAACAGCCGCATGAAAAAGTACTGCTGAGTTTTGTCCAAACCAGTCCGTTAAAGTTTGAAGCCATGATGTTCTTCTTCTGCCTGGACCTCATTTACCTTCAATCTTTCCCTGGAGGATTAAGTGAAGTATGCCATATTTTTCCGGGTGTCGCATCACATGTCCAAAATATTCTAACTTTTGCCTTTTAATGGTTTTGATTATTTCTCTTGGCTTTCCAAGTCATCTTATCACCTCCTTGTTTGTGATTTTGTTAATTTTGTTAATTTTGTGATGTTATACATAACATCCACCTGTAAATCCACATTTCAAATGCTTCAAGTGGCTTTCTGTCAGAGACCAACATGAATTTAATGGCAAATCCAAATGTTTAAAGCCTTGTGAATGGTGAGTAGGGTCCTGGAGGGTCTGATCTCTAGGGAGATGATATTCCCGAGGCTGGGAAAAGACTTTTTTCCTAGATCCTGCAGATGGCACTGCATGATGGATGGGACCTAGAATATGCCTCTTCAGTTCTAATAGGCTGGGTAAAATGGCACATATCTCATGAACAACCCCACCCCCCATAGAATTATTTTAAAATAATAATTCTCCCTTCAGATCATCTCTAGTAAGTGGCTCTATGTTCTAGCATCATCTGGTTCCATTTCTTGTTCTGGTTTGGATTGCGCTGCCAGAACATTACATAATTTGAGGGACTCACAGCTCCTGCACAAAAAACATGTGGCAGTCATGGCCAGGAGGGTCTTTGCACAGGTTCTTTAAAAAAAAAGATTTTATTGATTTTCTATTGTTTACATTTTGTTAGTGCACAAGTTCTTGTTATGTCTGAATTGTGCCTGTTCCTGGACCTGGACTGCTGACAGTTACTTATTACTGCAACCCGATCTACATGGGGCTGCCCTTAAAGAGTATTTGGAATGAAAAATGCAAACCATGCAGGGAGTTATGGGGACCTATCCAGAAGTGGTATTCAGCTGGTTCGCACCAGTTCGCGTGACTCATTGGTTGAAATTTGGCCAAGGTCACTGAATTGGTAGCGATGGCCAGCTGGCCATGCCCCTAAGCCAATCCCCCAGTTGCTGCCTGCTCGCCCCGCCCACCATGTTCATCACCGCCATGTTCTTCGCACACACACATCCCATTGCCTTGCAAGTGACCTCCAATATTTGTGTGACCTCCGGTACTTTTTGGTGGCCTGCCAGCCACTTTCCAGCAGCAGCGGCTGGCTGGGGGCCACTGAAAACTCCAGTCAGCTTGCCTTCTGGACTCTGGACCAGCTGCTGCAGAAGGTAAGCAGCCCAAATAAAGAGTCGGTGGTGGGGGAGGAAGCAGGGATAGGGCTGGGGCCTCTAAAGGAGGGGAGACAGGGGCAACTGGTGAAGGGAGGGCGGGGGTAGATAGGTAGAAATTCCAAATATTTTCCTATCTTTTCCTATGGGCATGACCCCCCCACCCACCCTAGGTGGGTGGGGGGTCATGTGACTGAGTAGGCATAGACATGAATGATGTCAAATTGGCCACTCAATCATATGCCACTCAATCATTGGCCACTCAATCATATGCCCCCTAGCCACGCACACTAGTAGTGAAAATTTTTGAAACCCACCACTGAACTTGTCATTCGGCATGAATGACTCTTCTGTTCCACAAGCTTCACTGGTAGCCAGAATGTTTACAGGTAGAAGTCAAGGTGCTGATAATTACTTTTAAAACCCTTCGTGTTTGAGAAAGTCCAGAGTTTTGACAAAAAAAGTCCAGAAACAGTTTCCAACGAGAAACAAAACTAGATAACTTCTTTTGTTCAATTAAAACAGTTAATTTTGCTATCTCTGTTAACTTTAACACCTTTACAAACCACTCTTCCATTGTGGGAATTAGTGTGTCTTTCCATTTTTGTGCATTTTCCAGATATTCCTAAGGAAGAAGGATTGTTGTTTCATTTTTATGTATAAGATATATGGTATGTAGGGGTTTTCTTTGCTTGTTTGTCTATTTATTGGATTTTGATGCTGCCTGACTTCAAAAAGACTCAGGTCAGCTCATAATATTTAAAATGTATAATTTAAAAACATGACATAGCCTGAATAAAACTGCATCTTATTCAATATGAAATATTCAGGTAGAGACGCAATGGGGGCTTCATACACATATACACTCTAACCCCAGAGAATTAGTGACAGCACAGCTTTAATTGACTAAAAATAAAAAGACCTATCTCCAAATTTTTCATTTTCTGCAGTTTCTTGTATTGGAAAAAAGGTCAATATGTCTTCTTGCCCATTTACTTATTAACTCAAAAATGAAGATTGCCAAAAAGCACTTGATACTAGTGTCTTCCTAAATGTGAACAAAAATGTGAACTTTGAAAAAATGCAGTTACTAAATGCTAAGCGGCATTGTTGGCAAAATAACACAGTTCTCATTTCTATGATTTTACTGTTTGTTTCTGCCTCTATTGGCATCATGGAAGCTGCTGTAAAGAACTGGCCATTCTGTCGTAGTAATTTTTTGACATTTCTTAGAACAAAATGCAATGTTTGCAATGTACTATCTATGACTAAAGGACAACATTAGCATTATTCATCTAGACATTTCTCTTTAGCAAAAAAGCTAGTCTTTCTTCAAACCCAAATAATCAAAAGGGCAAACAGAAAAAAAAAGGATGGAATGAAGAAAAATAAAAACATCTTGAAGATAGAAAACATTTAGAAGCTCCCATCATGGCTAGAGATAGATTGCTTAAATCCTTCTGAAGTCAATGGGATCTAAAGATAAGGCTCAAGGACAGCTGGGAAAATAAATAACAGAAGGCTAGTAACTAGAACGTTTATGCAGAGTAGCAGCCAATCTATAATTCTTGTGGTGGACAGAGGAAAGAAATAGACTTTCCTAAAGATCTACATTAGGAAAGACATATGAAAGCACATCTGATGGGCGAAAGTGGTTCTATGGTCTATTTGTTTTACCCCTGGTTCTCTGCTATATCCCTTTCCCCCCAAAACTAAAAGACAATTCTTTTTTTAAAAAATAGGGAAGGCAATCTAACTCCTTGTACCACTTTTGCTGCTTTTTTCTGAACCATCCCCAAACTGATTTCTCCCCCTAAAATAAAAACCATCCATCCATCCATCCATCCATCCATCCATCCATGCATACGTATAATTTTTAGGCTTACCAACTTGAATGAAATGCTTACCAACTAGATCATCTTTGAACTCTGGATGTGTTTTGCCCCTTTAATTTTTAATGGTATAATGACTAGATTAACAATACATTTATTTCTAGGGATTATTTTCTAAATAATAATAAAAATCTTTTTGCCTATTTTTCCATTGCTATTGTAAATGTAGCAGGGATTTAGTAATTTCCAATATTTCTATAATCTAAAAAGCCTAAAGTTTGCTCTCTTTCCTCAAAATACCATCCATGATTGAAAGAAAACATCTATAAAGATAATCTCTGTTTTCTTCTCCATCACTCCTTTTCTCTAATATGCAACACAATGTTGTCAGGGTCACCCAAGTGACCCTGGAGCCTTCTTCTTGGAACTTTTGAAAGGACTGGATTGACGACACAGATAAACCTCCAGGTGGCCTCAACAACTCTCTAAAAGAATGCAATTTACCGGCTTTCTGCAAGGAGAATAAATCCTTCCATTTCCACCATCCAATCAGAGTTGAAGAAGCTTCTTGGATGAGAAGTGAAACATCTTCAAAGAAAAACAAGGAAGTCCAGTTGCCTCTTGAAAAAGCACCTTTGGGATAAAGGTGCTTTTGGAGAAACTGAGAATCTCCATTGACATTCAATCCAATGATAATTGCATTTATAAATCTAGCCTGTTGTCATTAGATTGGTCTTCTTTATAATCAATTTTAATTTAATTAATTTTAGCCTCATTTTTCATTAAGCCCAAATGTGAACCCAAATTTCCAGATCATTTGCATTTTCAGCTATCACAGTAGTGTCCTCATATAGTACAGGCTTTTAAAGTTTTTATTTCTATTTTAGAACTACTCTTGTTCTAAAATAAGATAAGTGCTTTTATTAAAGTCTGGAAACTTCTTATGCATTTTTTTTGCTGAAAATGGAAAAAATGAACTGGTGATTTATGACTTTGTTGATTAAAAAGAGTTGAACAGGAGAAGAAAGGAATTATAACTTTAAGAAATGGCTTTATTCTAGAATAAATTTGTACAATGGAGTCTTGTTCCATAGTGCCCCCTACCCTTGACAATAATTTAACAATAAATGTGAAAGATTCTGTGCTTTTTGTAGACGATGCTCTTTTGAATTATGTATCAATAGCAAGGTAAATAGCTAGATGAAAAAGTAAATGGATGTTACGAAGTTGAAGTTGGTATTACAAATATGGATGAGTATCTACTATCTATTAGTTATATAATAATCTAAAAATCTTATTTATGTGTAATTCCACATTCTTTAAACCCTTAATTATAAAATGTATTGGTCAAGTGTTTGAAGCATATTTTATATCTAATGAAATCCGTGTAAAATAAAATATATTAATTGATATATTATCTCATTTTCCCTTCATTTATTACATTTAATTCAAGAAGAACATAATGTTTCTTCTTTCTTTTTCTTCTTTTTTTCACAATAACAACAACCCTGTGAGTTAGGTTAGGTCGTGAGAAAAACATTAGCCCAAAGTCTGTGGCTGAAGATGGATTAAAACCTGAGTTTTACCAGACCTAATCCAATACCTTAACCGCTATACTATCCTGGCTTTTTTCATTCTTATACATTGAAAAATTATATCCTGTATGGACAGCTTTTTTTCCTTTTCAGTGAGTGCTATATCAGGATTCTACAAGTTTCTCCTTGCATTATTAAAAAGAGACAGATGGTTGTCAGAACCTTTGATCTTTTGCATATGGGTCTTTGGATCTAGCAGTTGCCTTGACAACTGAATATTTTTCTCTCTCTCACGTAATTTAAAACAAAACCCGCAACAGCAAAAGCAAATGGTATAGCATCCCAGTCTGGAATGAGCAATTCTTAAAATATGTTACATTTGGTAATTAACTACTGTTCAGAGAGTTAACATGTGTGATGTGAGATGGATAATAAAAACCTGAATTTTTTTTTTATTCCATTGGTAGGTCATTTGATAAATATTTTTAATACTCTTGGATGCCAGACAAAATGCCAGAAGAAAATGAAAGTTACTAAATTAAATTAAATTAAAATTTTTATAATTGTTTAAGTCAAATTATATAATCTATGGTGAAGAAGAGGGTGAGTGAAGAGAAACACTTCCTTGAAATTACAATTCTATAACCCAGAAATTTTATTTATATCATCAAATTGATTTTTTTTAATTGGTTAAATCAACTGATACTTCTATATTGATTGATGTATCAGTTAATATAGTTAACTGCCCCATTTCTTCTAAAAATTTATTGCTAATTCCTGTATTTTATTGCATTCACATTTCTGATGATATTGATAGATTTGGGATGTTTGCATTATTTATCATTTGGTGATACAGTTTCAAAATATAAAACATTTCTATGCAGAAAACATCCCAAAACTAATTTGAAAGTAAGATACTAAAACCTTTTTTAAACACTGAAAATTAGAGTTTAATACAAAAGTATTAAACTCTTCATTAAAAAGCTGAGCAGAATAAAATTGATACTTAAGTTCTACTTAAAAGGAAATGTTTTCATTGAGACAGTTCACAAGTGATTAAGGATAGGTGCCCTATGATCAAATCTCTAGAACTTACTACAACTTCCCCATGACCAAACAGGAAAACTTCCTTGCAGTCGTGTTTTGCATCTGAGATTATTCTAAGTGGAAAGAATGTGTATATTTATTCTATCATAAATCAGCAAATGTTTGAGGTGCTCCAAGATTTATAAGAAGGTATGTGTGAATCAGAGGGTGTTCTCCTACTTCACACTAGGGATAGTCCATACAAGTGCATCCATTCATAATCAGCTCATTGTTTAAAACTGTTTGAAGACCTTTTGAAAATATGGGAGGAAATACTTTGTTGTGTTTCAGCGGTTTGTTTTCTTGTCTGTCTCATTTTGCCCACTTCCTATCCTTTAGCATTTGCATAGATACAATCTAAAAATATTTCCTAGATAACCGTTTTCCTTTACCGTTATGGACCTTAATACGATAAGGCTTACATTTCATAATAAGTGAAGAATTCAAAGTATTTTCCTGGGCCAGCTAATTTAAATTCTTTCTCTTTCTCTGCATGCTTGCCCATCTGTGGCACTTGCACATAATTTGATAAAACTGGTGTGGCATTTTGAAATTCAGCTTTCTCTGTAAAACCTCAATACAATGATCTGCTCCAGTTTTTAAATACTTTCTCATGCTCCTACTTCCTCTTTTGATGGTTTGTCCCGCATGGAATTCCTTGTGAAGGTATTTTAAATTGTTATGTAATGGTCCACTTGTGTAATAAAAAAAAAAGCCAATGCACAGCCTGTACTCGGTATGTTTACCTGTCACCTGTAAAGAGACTTTCATTCAATAGAAATTGCCATTGTTTCTTTGTCTTCCCATGGGAAAGCTTTAGTTTTGGAAGCCAGTCAATAAATGCAAGGTATGTAAAGTGAAGTGTAAAGACCATGACTTACTGCTATATTTGCCAAAACCTTTGTTTACAGAGAATAGTTTCCAGTCATGTTATCTCTTTCAGACAAAAAGCTCTGAGATTTTAAAGCATTTTTTTAGGACCCAAGACTTGATTTCTTGAGAACCCAAGCTATAGTTAGTCTCCCTTATTTGCTGTATCAGAGTTCTCCGTTTCCTCCTAGATTCCAGCGGGGCCTTGAAAAGGATATCAGGGACACACCTTAGTTAATGCATTATAACATGCCAGTTCAGCTGTTCGGAATAAGAATAATGACTGCGCTTGCACAGGCATGTACGGGGGCGGGGGGGGGGGGGGAAGAGAATATCACTGTGATGGGACCGTTCACTAAGAGAGTCGGTGGAATCAAGGTTATGAGTTGGAGCTGTTGGGCAATAATGTCCTGAGCATTTTTCATTGGAAGTAATTTATAAAGAAACTAAGGGGTGGAGGCGGGGGGGGGGGGTGTTTCTAGGCAAATGTGCATAGGATTAAGTTGTTGGAAAATAAAGATGAATATAACCACATTGTGTGCATTCCAGCCAAAACTAAATGCTCCCTGTCTTTAGGTTTTTGCTTCAGTTGCCTATTCTCCCTCACCCAAAAAGGCCCCTGATTCTTTCTTTCTTTCTTTATTTGTTCTACCCTTCTCCGGAGACTCAGGGCAGCTTACAATGCGTTAAGCAAAAGCCTTCATACTTTTGTATATACCTGCTTAATAGGGCTTTCCCTCCCCAAAGTGGTTTTTTATACGAAGTCAATTTATTGCCCCCACAATCTGGGTCCTCATTTTACCTACCTCAGAAGGATGGAAGGCTGAGTCAACCTTGAGTCTGGTGAGATTTGAACTTGCAGTAATTGCAGGCAGCTGGCAGCTAAGTGCTATTTAATGAGAGATATCTGTTATGAACATGAACTTCATTCAGTGAAGTTATGTTTCAGTTCAGTGTGAATATCAACAATTTGTCAGTGAGTCTCACTTATATGTGTCCACCACGGGCTTATTAGGTGGCTAAAATCTCTGATTAGGTACTGGGTGCTGTTAGGGTCTGAATGAAGAAAAACAGGCCCAAATGCAACATAAAGTGTTATTTGTCCTGAAGCTTCTCATTCCAGGACTATATCAACCTTCACTTTTAAAATGATTTTTTTTTAACTAGACACAGTAGATTCATAACTTAAAGATTCTCCTGGATTCCTGGACAGAAAGACCCTGATTAGGTGGAAGCTGTGACGAGAATAATCTTTGCCCATCTTTCATTGGCATATCCACTGAAATCTTAACTACAATAGGATGCTCTGAGAATGGCTGCTAATGTCCTAGTGATTATTTGATTAGATTACTTTGCTGTACATTGGGCTGTCCTTCAAGATCATCCAAAACTACAGCTAGTAAAGAACGTGGGAGACTTGCACTTGCTAGTCAGTCATAGCACTGCCACATTATACCATTGTGATTTTGAGTGCAATTCTAGTGCACCCTTACTCGGGATATATAAGATACTATATTAGATGAGCCCAGACTTTTTGATTCTAATCTAAACTGTCAAGGAATACTTACTAAGGCTCCTTAACAACAAGAGATTAAATGGAATGGAGTCTGCAGCCATTGAGTGTCTGTGGATGTTGTCTCCTATGGAACAGTTGTCCCATAAAACGAGACTGTTCTTCAATCTCATGCAGCCTCTCATTCCGGAGGCTGGTTAAAATTGGCTTTTCTGTAGGTCCTTTGGAGATTAGCTGTGTGGATCCCCTAGCATTCACATTTGTCTAATTTTTTCAGTCATTAGGAAACTTTGAGTTTTTTCTTATAATTACAATTATTGTTTTATTGTGTTTTTAATATCTGTAATAACCAATCATCCCTCTGGAATGAGGCAGCAATAGATAAATAAATGTTATTGAAAGGTTTATTCCAAGAACTATGTATAAAGTTTAACTCCGGCAAGAGTTTAAACCCCCATTGTATTCAGTAGTCTTTCACAGTAGACTTAAAATTGTTCAGTGCCCTCATTACCAAAGTCTTTGTCAACAGGACTAGGCTGCAGGCCAAAATTGTCCTCAAACAAATATACATGGCTTTTTAAAGGTTAAGGAAATAGTTCCTTGTTCCTCTTAAAAAATGTTAATGCCTGCTACCTTCTGAATCATGAAAGCTTGGACTTGACAGATGAGAGATTTAGGAAATCATCCAGAATTGAATGGCAGAGACTGAGCAAGCATAAACTTCATCACCGGTACCCACGCCAGAAGAAATAATAAAACACAGCACATAGGAAACTATTTTTTTAAAGCGACAAACAAGCAAATATAAAAGATACATGAGCTAAGCTGTAAAAGGAAATTCTATGCACATTCTTTTTTTTTTTTGACAAGTTTAATTGGTTATCCCCCCAATACACACTCGCATATTTTTTGAAACAGAGCATTGGCCGTATCACATCATATATACAATTTATCATATTCAAATATATTTTACTTTGTTACTGTTTCTGCCAAAGTGTTCTTTTCCCATATTTATTAATCAACTTTTAATTTTTCTTTTCTTATTTCTATAAACAGTATCTTCTTTCACCCTCAAATTCTATTTTTTCCATTCTAAATGATTTTACATTCTCCTTTAATTTTTTTAAATAGTTCATTCTTTATCTTGATATATTTAAATGTATTCGGGGATGCCTTTCCTCCTTTTTTGTTTTACAGCAATCTTTCTTCTCGTTCTCTTCCTCTCCCTCCCTTCTTTTCATCCTTTCTACCTTCTTCTTCCCTCCTCTCCTATTCCTTCTCTACCTCCCTTTCCTTTCTCCCCCTCCTCCTTTTCTCCCCTCTATCTAACCTTCTCTCTTACTCTTATTTCCCACTCTATGCACATTCTGAACAGTATTGAAATACTTTGCCTAGCAGAGTAAATGTGAGAAATGTCAGTTCTCTGGAGAAAAGTTTCAAAACCAGGTATCTGGACAGAAATGAAGGAAGATGAGATTCCTTTATGAAAAGCCCAAGAGCCTTTTTCCATGTTTTGTTGGCTGCCTTCTTCTAGAACAGGGGTCTCCAACCTCAGCAACTTTAAGACTTGTGGACTTCAACTCCCAGAATTTCTCAGCCAGTTTTGCTTTGCTGGCTGAGGAGTTCTGGGATTTGAAGTCCACAAGTCTTAAAGTTACTGAGGTTGGAGACCCCTGTTCTAGATGACCTCTAGAGCAGAATCTTGTCAAGAAAGAAAGAAAATGTATAAACAAAGGAAGCTCTGTCTGGTGTGGTGGCTTTCTAGCATATAGCTACAATTTTACTAGCAATTATTTCTTTCACTTTATCCCTATCAGGAAATGAGCTGCTATATTTGATGCTGTTGCAGTTTCTAAATTGGTTTCAAAAATAGCTTCCTCTATTCAACTTCTATACAGTAAACCAACTTGTGCCCAAATGCCTTTTTGCCGTGTTCCCCCAAAAACACTCTGACTCTATATAAGCATAAAATATACAAAAAGCTCTAAAATAAATTTGATGTACTTTAAGGGAAAAATCAGCAAAATAATAATGCTCAATAGGTGAATAAAAAAGGTCAAATGAAGTCTTCACATCTGGTTGGCTGTGCATTGAACTATAGTAATAATGATAACAATAATCCTAAACTATTTTTAAAAAGGAAATCCTAAAATTTGGGATCCAGTTTTGGATGTGTGACATCCATTTTATTTCTTTCATAAGCCTGCCCATCCACAGTCTTTCTTACATTTTCTCCTGAATATTAAATTTATTTTGATGTAAAGATTAAACTGAATAATTCATTCATTGCAAGTTGAAAATAATATCAATGTTGCATTACAAAGCATTATTATGTCTTCACCATTGTTTATTTTCCTGTGCATTAAAAGTTAGAAAGAAAACTTGAAAGGATTGCAAAGATGACTACTATTCCTTTGCCTTATTTATACTTATACTTACTTATAAAACAGGCAGACTATAGGTGCATAAAGCACATATCATGCATTTGCATAAAGCATTTATCATGCATTTGCAATCTCAATCAAAAAACTGGAGAAGGGATCTAGATACCAGCATTCTCTACTGATAACATTTCAGTCTTTTCCCATCACATTCCTCACAATCTGTCTTTTCAGAGAATCTCTTTTAAGAGAGATAGGCTGACAAGAGATGCACAAAGCCTTTTGATTGGTACTGCTGGGTTTGGCCATCTGGAAGTACTAAGATCTTTAAAAGAATAATATTTAAGATCTATTATAGATACAGTATCTGTCATGCTGAGGCTATGCTACATATTACATGCAAATGGATAGAGCCAATCCCTGTTATCTTTTTTGCAGCTTTGGGGAAGGGCCTAGCAAAATAATTTTGAACCTATAATTTGCTTAACTGTACAGCAAGGATGTACAAATCAGAGAATGCCAGATATTTTATTATTTTGTTATTTGATTTGCAGAATACATAGATCGGGGGTGGGGGGGAAGAGAAAGAGAGACGGAAAGAGAGAGAGAGAAAGTATAACATACAACTCAATGGTGTTCAGCAAGGACTGAGGCGAGACAGTTTGCTAACAGCTAATGTTTATTAAAAAGTGCAACTTCCAGCAACAGTCAACAACAGAACAGAACGCGCCCATTTGACAGCTCTTTTATATGTGGCTGTCAAACGAGTGGCCAATCAGCAACAACGTAGAACGTCATGTGTTCGCTGGGGGTGGGCCCCCAGCGGGAACTCAGAACACAACAGAAAGAGAGATGGAGAGAGAGAGAGAGAGAGGAAACACGCTGAATTATAATTACTGTGATATATGTTTAAAGTAGTTGGCATTTTTATGGCAAAATGACCATGTACTCAAAGCTTGGTAATCTCTGCACAGACTGCTAATTTGCACAAAAACTTCTGGAATAAACATGTAACATTGCAAAGCCAATCTAGGAAGTTATATAGAAGAGAAGCAGTTTTTATAAATGTTCCACACTCTTGACTCTGTGGAGTATTTCTGCAGTAGAAACAAAAAAAAGGAAATAAGAATCCTTAATATTCTTCTAAGTTTTCAAAAATAAGTATTCCCCTGGCTCCCTGCCTCAAAGAAAGATGAATGCTAGGCAGATTTTGCACCTGCCAATTTTAATTCAGCCTTAGATTTTCTGGGAACAAAAATCTTAATTTCACTTGCAGCATGACCCATGTCATTGTTTGACATCCTTACTTAGCAATGTCTTGTTTTTCATTATTCATCTAACTGAATGAAGACAAACAGGCCCAAGTACAACATAAAGTGTTATTTGTCCTGAAGCTTCTCATTCCAGGACTATATCAACCATCACTTTTAAAATGATCATTATTTACTAGACACAGTAGATTCATAATTTAAAGATCCTCCTGGACTCCTGGACAGAAAGAATCTGATTAGGTGGAAGCTGTGGCGAGAATAATCTTTGCCCATCTTTCATTGGGATACCCAATGACCCAAAATAATCTATTTTTTTCTGATCACCAAAACCATGGATCATAAGAGATCTAATAAGGGGTTCCGAGGCAGCAATACATTTAGATGATGTCTTGTCCCTGCTCAAAACTCTCAGTTTTGCTATCTCAGCAAGTTCCATCATCTTCACTATCTATTCCACCATTGTGGGTAATATAAAATATTTCCATTAACTTGCCTTTTAGGACGCATACTGTGCCCACTTAATAGCATTTCGTTATTATTATTATTTTTTTGCCCCTGAGTCATCATTAACTGGATTGTGTTTCCAATTTGATAGATTGCAATTAATGTTAATTTAATTGGTCAGCAAGGATTATTTAGTTATTTGTTTGTTTTAGGGTCCTATTCACAGGACAACATTAAGTAATTTATAAAATTATAACACTGATACTAGCAATAAATAATTAAGCAGAAAAACTGTATTGAGGAAAGCTTTATGCATAGATCCAGCAAAGTCACATTTTAATCTCATTGACATAAATAATACCTTAGATGGAGTCACGAAAACATCACTGAAGGCTGGCTAGCTGAATTGAACTCGTGCATTTTCTAGGACATCAATTCAGCTATATGAAGATAAGTTTCCAGTCTTTTGGGCAACACTATGAAAGTGTTTTACTATTTTATTTTATTTATTTATTTATTTTGCCAAGCATGTATAAGATAACAGATATAAGTATAAACATGATTATGAATACAGGAAATGGAATAAATGGGGACAGGGATGGTAGGCATGTTAGTGCACTAATGCATGCCCCTTACAGACCTCTTAGGAATGGGGTGAGGTCAACAGTAGACAGTCTAAGGTTAAAGTTATGGGGGTTTGGGGGTGAAACCACAGAGTCAGCTAGTGCATTCCAGGCATTGACCACTCTGTTGCTGAAGCCATATTTTCTGCAATCAAGTTTGGAGCGGATTACCTTAACTTTGTATCTATTGTGTGCTTATGTACTGTTGCGGTTGAAGTAGTCATTAACAGGTAGGACGTTGTAGCAGACAATTTTGTGTACTATGCTTAGGTCAGACTAAGGGCGGCGTAGTTCTAAATTGTCTAAGCCCAAAATTTCAAGCCTGGTGGCATAAGATATTTTTCAAAGCATGATGCTTTTTTCAAAGCATGATGCTTTGACTTCCCAGTGTAGTTGACTGAGTTTATCGGGCTTTCTGAGTCAGAGAATTCTCTGACTTCTCCTGAGCCTAGACAAAATGATACCATTTTGGTAGAAACTTAGTTATTCTTAGTTGAGTGAATGATTTAAAAATTTATACTAATATTCTTCTTTCTTAAGATATTCATTCATTCATTCATTCATTCATTCATTCATTCATTCATTCATTCAATTTATACAGCTGCCCATCTTACATTTTGGCAAACACAACAGAAACAAAACTTCAAAAACATATATATTATTAGAAGATGTAGATTTTTAAATGCACCCTTTCTCCTGGCTGATTTCTGTATCAGAAAATTCCTTTTCTGCTATATTTATTTATCAAGATACTGCTCAAAAAATGATAGTGGCAGCTGCCAGAACTACACAAATGGTTCAATATATTTTTTTTAAAAAAAACAAATATTCAACTTTCTCTGCTGTTCTGCCTGAATCACTTCTTCCTAGGATCATTAAGGGAGGATATAATACATGACTATATGGTATGAGAAAAAGTCAAAATTCTTTCTTTCTTTTGGAGACAATACAAAGTGTGGGTGTAAAGATAAATTTGGAAATAGATCTCATCTTGGTGAAATTATATCATAGTTCCTTTGTGGTAATTTATTTGAGGCAATTGCTTCCCACAACCTTCTATATATCTTAAGGGACAGCTTTTTCTAGTTTGCTATTAAAGTTCTCGCTATCTATTTTGTTATCTGAAGCAATTTTTATTCCCATCCCTATAACTCTACAAATAGTTTACAAACATAATTAAAATCCTTAACAACATGAAACAAAGTAATCCAACCAAATCTTATAGTGATCACATTCCTTACCTCCCACTAAACTCCCACATCTGGGAGTGGACCAAAATAACACATAAAGACATGCCTTCACGTCCCAAGGTGGACATCATAATCATGTTTATTTTCATTCCAAGGAAGCATGAACATTTTAACATTATGTCTGCTTGAGAATTCCTGGTGGCACGGTAGTGTTGGGAGGGAGAAGAATTACTTACAAGCTTGTAAATTCTGCTATGGGCCAATGGCAACGTAGCAAGCATCCTTTCTCCCCAGTATCCAGGAGGAAGTATTTTGTCATAAGTGGCAAAGAGCATGAAATGGTCAGTCCAGCAAGCCTATGATCCTGGGAAGGTTACACATATGGAAATCACTTGTTGCTGGCCTTCAGGGAGCTCTTGAACTGAAACCTAGATGTAATAGTTTCCAGCCATTAAGGAGTCTTACATTCAAATTCGTTTTGCTATCCTGGGTTGCAGTGGTTGACTTTTATTCATGCTGTCCCTTGTGCGCCCATAGGAATGTGATATTATATGCTTTACCTCTTTTCATTTTCTTGCCATTTAAAAGTATATACAAATGGATAATGTGAGTAATTTTAAGGAGGCCTACATCCACCAATGGAAATTAACATAGTCATGCAGTTTTTATACTGTAAAAAGCATAGAGAGATTTTAGCCCTTTCCTTTGCTGCTGCTTCTCAGTTGCTTCCTGTTCCTTTCATCTCTTAGAAGTTTTGGTACATAACGTAAAATTCAAGTCAACAAAAGATTGTTTTGTCCAGGTAATAATCCTTAATTTACAATCTCCTTCAGATTTTCTTCATTTAAAATGTTTCTTGCCTGATGTTAAAAGTATTAGAAATGAAGTGTAGATTGGGCTTTAATTCACAGTAAATACCAATTTATAGGATCTTGATCCCAATGAACTTAATGAAACAGATTTTTAAGCAGATGATGTGTGTATAGTACAGACACTTGTTTGTTTCAAATGTTTCTAAGAGGCATAGAACCAAACTGAGCCTGAGTAGCGTAGGGGGGTAATGCCTCCTACAAAGGCAGCATTTAAGATCCAGCTGCTGCAATTACTTGCGAGTTCAATCCCAGGCAGGCTCAAGGTCGACTCAGCCTTCCATCCTTTATAAGGTGGGTAAATTGAGGACCCAGTTTGTTGGGGGCAATAAGCTGACTTTGTATAAATATACATATACAAAGGTATGAAGGCTATTGCTTAACGCATTGTAAGCCGCTCTGAGTCTCCGGAGAAGGGCGGCATATAAATCAAATTTAAAAAAAATGTGCTCCATACATAAAAGAATCCAAAAGCTTGCCATATATAACAACAACGATCAATACTATTACATAATATGAAGATAAACATAATGCTGTAACTAAAATCTATAATATCTCAAAACACCAAAGCAGCTTTCATGCCCCCGTCAGAGAATGAATCCACGGAGAAGGGTGAGCAGGAGCTGGCTTTGGAGGAATGTGGGGAGAAGCAGGACAATGCAGCCCCAGGCTTGCCAGCAGGGAGGAATGGGGGCAGGATTACTGAAAGAAGGCAGGCAGTGGGAATGAGAAATGACAGAGCTCAGGCGATGAGCAAGGAACACCCCTTCCTGATCTCTGAACACAGAGTGTGGAGAGGAGGCAAGAACAGCACAGGGTGACCCGATAACTCGGGAGGAGAGTTCCCTGCCCCTCTTCACAAGGCACACCTGGGGACTGAGACTTAAGGAGACACTGTGGGGAAGTGTGTTTGTTGGGAACAAACACTGAATTTGTGGAGTTTTGTGTGCTGTTGCCAATGTCTGGAGTTTGCAGGACTTCTTGCCTTGTTCCTTGCTTTGTGGACTCATTATTTTGTTTCTTGCTTTGTGGACTCATTGTCTTGCTCCTTGATTCATGGACTCATTTCTTTCTTCCTTGCTTCATGGATTTATTGCCTTGTTCCTTTGCCTCGCTGGACTTCTTGCTTTGAAGCCGTTGTTCTAACAGTGTTTTGCTGGATTCCTTGCATCCAGAGGCTGCTGTGTGTGTGTGTGAGTGCTTTGCTCCGGACTTGCCATAAATGTGAGAGCATTTGGGGGAAAGTTGGCACAATAGAGGAAAGTTTTGAAATATCAGCTGACTGTGTTGCCTTCGTGTTTTGTCCTGGGTCATCACAGCAGTTAGTTTTACCCCACTCTATTGCCCAGTCTCCAAATAAAAGAGCCTGGTTTAGCACTGCAGACTAAAGCACCGTAATTAACATCCAGCTGTCTGCAATTACACCAGTTCGAATCTCCCCAGGCTCAGGGTTGACTCAGCCTTCCATCCTTTCTAAGGTAGGTAAATTGAGGACCCAGTTTGTGGGGGCAATAAGCTGTCTTTGTATAAATATATAAAAGTATGAAGGCTATTGCTTAATGCATTGTAAGCTGCCCGGAGTCTTTGGAGAAGGGCGGCATATAAATCAAATATATATATATATATATTTAAAAAGCTATATTTCTAAAGCTTCTTTAATATGGGAGTGAGGATGTGGTTCTTGTTCTTGGTAAGAGGGTATTCTACAAGAAAGGAGCTCTTGCAGAAGAAGATGCTTATCTCCAATCTCCTCTTGTCACATTTCATGAGAAGTGAGGACTCTCAGCAAGATCTTTGTACAGGTGTGTCTTGGATAGGCAAATTCAGTTCAGGGCAAGTCACATCGGACTTCAAAGGTGATCACTGGTACCTTTGAATTCTTCTTGGAAACTAATGCAGTTCATGTAATATTGGTGCTACATGATACAAAGGATGATGGTACTTTCTCTCCCTGAGATACTTGAAATCTCTCTCAAGAAAAGTTTTCATTTCCCCTAATATACAGAGATCTTTCAATCCCTCTTAGTTCAATTCCCTTCTCAATCATACATTACTTGCTTAGATTGGCTTGGTAGGAAAGTGTACCTTCAGTACTCCTAACCATGAACAAAATCTTTACATGAACTATTATACTGATAAAATCTACATAATAAATAGAAATATCCTTGGGGTCCTTTAAGGAAACTAATTACATAAATGACAGTTTCATGGCACTACATGAGGTACAATAGAGAAATTAATCAAAGGTTTTAATAAAGGGAGAGCCACACCCAATTTAGGAATTATTCTTGTATGAAACATAAATGCTGTATATAACACTAATCCTAGCATTGTTGAAAAGTCAAGTATTTGTGTTCAATTTTTCTACAATATTGCAAAGCTTTTCACATCTCAGATGCTACTTTCATGACCAGCTTCTTAGTATTTCAGTTGGTATAATAAAATTGTGTAATATAGTTATTAATTTCTCCATGCTAAAGACATATTAATTTAATTTCTGTTTCAAATATAATAAATATTGCAATGTGATATACTGTTGAAACTTTGCACTGAAATTCTATTATATATGCCAATGTGCCTTTTTCTCTCCTTAAAATGCCAATTTATTTCGCAATAAAGTTGACAATATAAAACACACACACACACACACTTCTGTAACACAAATTAGCCCTATCCAATTTGATTGCGACTACTAGTCCAGATAATAATTTGAGCAGAAATAAATAAATATGTGCTTGGAAAACTACTGCAGAAAACTCTAAAACATAATTATATATATATATATATAGTGGAAACTGCTGCTTATTATTTATCAGTGCCAGGTAAAGACATATTTTAGGGTCTGTTCAAAGTTCAGAATTCACACACAGTTTCTCTTCCAATAGACCAACAAGATGGAAAGCCAATATCTAAGTGAAGAATGGGAAACTGGAGGCGAAGAGAGACTAGGAACAGCTGCCAGAGAACCCAACAGAGGAGATGACAACAGTAGCAATATTCTACTCTCATAATTTCAAGGAATGCCCAAGAATGAAACCATTTCAGTTGGATCTATGAAGTTTTATCCAGGGGAGCTAGAATAGGATAGGATAGGATAGGATAGGATAGGATAGGATAGGATAGGACAGGACAGGACAGGACAGGACAGGACAGGACAGGACAGGACAGGACAGGACAGGACAGAACAGAATTCTTTATTGGCCAAGTGTGATTGGACACAAGGAATTTGTTTTTGGTGCATAAGCTCTCAGTGTACATAAAAGCTATAACTGATAAATCACGATCATAGTCATCATAAAAATACATTCATCATAAATCATAAGATACAACAGTGATAGTCTTGATATGACTTAGTGATAGTCTATCACTAAGTCATAGTATCCTATGACTTAGTGATAGTCATAGGATACTAAATAAACAATCAACATAAATCATAAATCATAAAACTATGATTTCATAAAACTATGAAACTAAATAAAACAATATAAATCGTAAAGATACAAGCAACAAAATTATAGTCATAAGTAGAAAAGTAGATATGTAATAGGAAAGGTGAGAAGAATAATAGTAATACAGCCTTACTAAATAGTTTGGCAGTGTTGTGGGAATTAGTTGTTTAGCAGAGTGATGGCCTGGGGGAAAAAACTGTCCTTGTGTCTGGTTGTTCTGGTGTGCAATGCCCTATAATAGTGATGGCGAAAATTTTAGACACTGAGTGCCCAAACTGCGCTCGCGTGCATGCCCAAACTGAAAGATGTGCGAATGCATGCATTTGCAGCAGAGACTCGAAGACCAGCTGGCTGGCAGAAGGCGGTGCATCCCAACACCGACAGTGTGGCAAGAGGTAAGATCTTCTTCTTTCGTGAGCTTCTGTTTCGTCGTTTGCAGGGAAACAGAAGCTCATGAAAGAAACGCCATGGAGATCTGACCTGGGGTGATGGCATGCATGCCAGCAGAGAGGACTGTACGTGCCACCTCTGGCACGTGTGTCATAGGTTCACCATTAAGGTCCCATAGCATCATTTTGAGGGTAGAAGTTGAAACAATTTAATACTGCATTCAGATATGTATGCTAAACTCAAAAATCATAACACCTCAGATTCTTCAGAGTATAAATAATATATCCATCTACATTATCCTTTCTGTATATTCTCTTAACTGTGTTAAAGAAATCTTGGTTTTAGTTTCTACCCAATTTTATTTCTGTTAAGTGCTCTGGATGAACATACATATTATTTCCCATCATCCAATACCTTGTAGAAGGATACCAGTAACAAATAATTGCTGGCAGGATCAAAAAGGATTACATTTTTTTTTTAGAAAAGGAAACTACTTTCCTATGTGATTGATACATACATTTCGCAATTCATGTTTAAAACGTTGAGATCAAAAAGACTGTTGAATGATATGATTCTCTCACACCCATTGATCCATTAGGCACCTTTGACAATGTTTATGGAAGCAAATATGCACACAGAAAGTGTACTCATGTGCTATCATATCCATGAAATTCCTTTTTTTTAAAAAAAAAAATCAGGTTTTCAACAGCATTTATAGAACCGAGGAGTTACATGGGAACAGAGGAAGTTATGAAATTCCCTTTTAATGTATTAACTGTCCTCAAAGGTTTATGTAAATCTTTTGTAAATTAGCCTCTGATTTACAAGTGTGAATCAAAAATTATAAGCATTATTTTATTACCGAATGAATATATTAGTGTTTGTCTTATAAAAATGGATTTTTACCCCAAAAAGCATTAAATTTTGTTTTGCCATGTATTGCAAAATGCACAGATATATTGCCACTATAGCTTAAAAAATAGATTAGTTGATATATGCCATTGGAAGTTCCATAAAATTATTTAGCTTCAAAATCAATAGATTATTAATTATACAGACAACACATCCCAGTTGATAGATAAAAGAACTGTTGGGGGTTTTTTTGTCTTCCCAGATACCTCAGCAATTATAATATTAAACTCATGAAGTACAGTTATTGCTTGCAGACACAGATCAACTAGAATTTGGCAGCTGGAAAATTGATGATACTTCTAACCTCAAAGGAAACTAATATATGAAAAGTTGGACACAAATTAGTGGTAGAGAAATGGTAGCTGACATTAGAAAACTGGAAATTTATGCTTGGCATATTAACAGAGCCATCTGTCCCCTGTGTGTGAATGTGTACAAATCAAATGTTTCTCTATATAAAATAAATAAAACACAAGAAACTGCTTGCACATTGGCTTATTTATTCAGTATTTTCCATTGAGTAGCAAACGTTGTGCAAGATTCTAGGTGTACCCTTTTCTCCAGCCCTCTGAAGTGCTAGTAGAGGCTTAGTAATGATAAAAAAAGCTTTTTGTCATGAATCACAAAAGTAAAGATCTTGCCTTCAGCTTTGTAATACTTGACAGCTATATAAAAATATCACTTGTAATCATTCATGCCTTATTCTGATTAGATTACTGCAACACACTCTATACAGGGTTGCTCTTGAAAATTATCAGGAAACTATGATTGTTCCAGAATGTAGTGATGTGCATGATTTTGGATGCTATGAAGTTTGCCCATATTACTATTGCATGAGCTTCAATGGCTTCCAAATGCAATTTCTGGGTGCAATTTAAGGGGCTGGTTATCACCTTTAAAACGCAACATGGCACAGGGCCAGGTTATTTGCAGGATTGCCTCTCCTTGAGGTTATCTGCCCATCCCATTTGTTTAGATAGCATGGGTGCACTCCAGGTCTTTTTCTTCAAATGTTCTCACCTAGTGGGACCTTGGTGACACACCTTCTCTGTAGCTGCCCTACTCCTTTGGAATAGCCTGCTACTGAGATTCTGGGGCCTCTAGACTTTTAACTATCCCCCCCAAATTGGATTAGAATGAGGTTGAATCAGGTGGGTTAACTGTAGGGATGTTTGGCACGTTGGTAGGATGAAAGGTTTAATTGTTTTATCTTGCTGCTTTAACTAGTTGCTGTAAGTGACCTAGGATCTTTGTATGAGATAGGTGACATACCTTGTCAGACCACTATACACATGCATGCAGTATAATATGTCTATATTTACTCAGTCAACTCATAGTTTAACATAAATTTTTGAGGTCACATCTGTTGACAATTAACATCAAGTTTTGATTGAATCTCTGGGAGGAAGTGATTGACTTAACTGATTTTTAATGGCAACCACTATGGGCGATTTTCTCTCTCAATGCAAACAACCAACAACACAGTAACTGGGGAGAGTGTACATTTATATATGCTACTCATATTGCTGAATAAAACATAAAACAAAAGAATCAAATGACATAATTTTGTACTTCACACCTCTACCATATCTCTGGGTATTTTCTCACAAGTGAGATATGGAATATGCAACATGCAAACTCTGTATTTCATTCAGAATTTAGTGCTACACTGATGTCTGGTGATATCATTTGTTTGTCCATTATATTTATTTATAGAACAGCCTATCCCAAAATTCTCAGCAGTATCAACTATTAAAACCCAATAGAATACCAATAAAAACCAAGTAAAAAGCACCAAAGAATATTCATAACGGAACACATAAAATTACAACAAAGCAACCATCTCCAGTTACAGTTAAGTGTGAGAACCCCACCTGGGTGGAATCAATTTTACCATCTTATAGAAAGCCATAGGCCAAAGAGCCAAGCGCATCTCTGGGGTTAAATGTTCCACAGCATCAGGACCACCATGGGAAAGATCTGCCTTTCCTCTCATCTCAGTTGAATATCACCTCCCTGTACAAGGTGGGCAGAATCCATCTGGAAGAGATGATTGCTAACATACCTTGGGAGCTAAAGGGCTTTGTAGACTAAATTCAGCTTGGAAGACTAGCGGTAACCAGTGCTTCAAATTGTAATGACAACTGCAGTGTTCTTTACCAGCTATGGGTTTTACATCATCTTCAGAGATTTCCCTAAGCATCACACAAAGCTTAGTGTAATAATCTAAGAGTGCTCATAATGGCATGACCTACTTTTGCTAGGCTATAAACCACTAGTGGAAATATTCTCTTAGCTCAGGGCTGTCAAAGTCCCAGTCCACGGGCCGGATGCGTCACATGCTGGCCACACCCATGCCCAGTTTAGCGAAAGGGAAAAAGTCCCAATGTGTCATGTGACAGCACCGTGAGGCCATTAGTTTGACACCCCTGTTTTAGCTTGTAAAACAAATAAGTATCATTGTTTCTAAAATAAAAATTTAAACAATATACTAATAAATTTGCCTATGACAACCTGGTTTTCCTTAAAACAAAGTGCTTTCTTGTTCTAATTTATTTTTAACTATTTACCGTAATCCTTTCATAGTGATTTCATGTGGTTCTCACTTAATGGCAGTTAGGACCAACCACACTGTTGTTAAGTGATGCAGTGTTAAGTGAAACTTCATGTGACTATGCTCAACTTACAACTAGGGTTGTTAAACAAATTGCATGTAGTCATTAAGGGTGACATCATGTGACTTTCCAACTTATCACTAGCTTCTCTAATGGCTTTGCTTGTTGGAAACCAGCTGTGAAGGTAGCAAATGTAGATCACATAATCATGGAATGCTATGACTATCATGCATATATACCGGTTGCCAAAGACCTGAATTTTGAAATACTTTGGCCACCTAATGAGAAGGAAGGACTCACTGGAGAAAAGTCTAATGCTGGGAACAATTGGGGGCAAAAGAAGAAGGGGACGGTAGAGAATGAGGTGGCTGGATGGAGCCACTGAAGCAGTCGGCATGATCTAAAATGGTCTCTGGGGGATGGTAGAGGACAGGAAGGCCTGGAGGAAAGTTGTCCATGGGCCAGACACAACTTCGCAACTAACAACAATAACAAAAGACCTGAATTTATGATCGTGATCACAAGGGTGCTGTGATGGTCACAAGTTCAAGGACTGGTCATAAATGTATCTTTTCAGTGCCATGGTTAGGTTTGAATGGTTCTGAATGATAAGAACTATCTGTACAGGTTTAAAACTACATCAATATGACCTGTATGTGGTGATGGGATGACCAAACCCAGCCTGTGCATACTTGAATCTTGACAAGTACAAACTCAGAGGTTTTGCATCATGATGTCAACGTCAGCGGTCCAGAAAGTCCCCAACTCCAAGTAAAAACTCCATGCTGCCAGTCATGACACGTGTTTTGTCCCTCGTTGCAGAGGCCTATGATAATGATGTAAGAGACGGAGCTCTTGGAAAGACATGTTCTATACATATTCATAACTGCAGGAAAACATACAGACTGACTTCTGAGGACATCGTTGAGATTATGAATTACCAGCAACTTGCATGTCTTTCTCTCAGGAAGAAGATAATGGGGAGGCCAACTTGGGTCCTTCCATAAAATGCAGTTTCTGGAAGTTTTTATTTATTTGTTAGAAAGAGCTGCCTATGATACATTAAAGGCCCATATGAGGTCTCTCCTAGTTTACCAAATATTTTCTAGCTAAATGATAAGATTACAACTTCCTGAAATAATAAATTGTGCAATTGTGAACACAAGCATTAGATAACATCTTAGCTGAGAAACATGTTATTTACTCTATGTTTGTTTTATCCTTGTATTTAAACCCAAACCAGTAACCTATATACAAGTCTTAATGAGACTTTTCTCTTAATGGGACAATGGACTATTTTTAAGATTCTCTTTCCTTTTTGTGGAGTTCTTTTTTTTTTTTTTAATTTGATTTATATGCCGCCCTTCTCCGGAGACTCAGGGCGGTTTACAATGCATTAAGCAATAGCCTTCATATTTTTGTATATTTTATACAAAGTCAGCTTATTGCCCCCACAAACTGGGTCCTCAATTTACCTACCTTAGAAAGGATGGAAGGCTGAGTCAAGGCTGAGTCAACCCTGAGCCTGGTGAGATTCGAATTTACAGTAATTGCAGACAGCTGGAGTTAATTACAAAGCATTACAATGCATTAGTCTGCTGAGCTGTCCAGGCTGAGGGGTCATTGGCTCTCACCAATGACCCCTCAGTTCAAATATGCTACAAATATTCTATCTTTCCCTTTTAAATGATAAACCCAGTGATGGGTTTCAAAATTTTTTGCTAGTGGTTCTGTGAGTGTGGCTTGGTGGACATGGCATGGCTTGGTGGATGTGGCTTGCTGGGTATGGCAGGGGAAGGATACTGTAAAATTTCCATTCCCTCCCCACTTCAGGGAAGGTTACTGCAAAATCCCCATTTTCTCCTGATCAGCTGGGACTCAGAAGGCAGAGAATAAATGGGGGTGGGGCCAGTCAGAGGTGGTATTTACCGGTTCTCTGAACTACTCAAAATTTCCACTACTGGTTCTCCAAAACTGGTCAGAACCTGCTGAAACCCACCTCTTGATAAATCCCAACATTGCTCAAAAACTTAGAACTTAGAATTTAGAATAACAGAGTCGGAAGGAACCTTGGAGGTCTTCTAGTCCAACCCCCTGCCCAGGCAGGAAACCCTACCCCACTTCAGACAAATGGTTATCTTCTTAAAAATTTCCAGTGTTGGGGCATTCACAACTTCTGCAGGCAAGTTGTTCTACTGATTAATTGTTCTAACTGTCAGGAAATTTCTCCGTAGTTCTAAGTTGCTTCTCTCTTTGATTAGTTTTCACCCATTGCTTCTTGCTCTACCCTCAGGTGCTTTGAAGGATAGTTTGACTCCCTCTTCTTTGTGGCAGCCCCTGAGATATTGGAACACTGCTATCATGTCTCCCCTAGTCCTTCTTTTCATTAAACTAGACATACCCAGTTCCTGCAACCATTCTTCATATGTTTTAGCCACCAGTCCCCTAATCATCTTTGTTGCTCTTCTCTGCACTCTTTCTAGAGTCTCAACATCTTTTTACATCATGGCAACCAAAACTGAATGCAATATTCCAAGTGTGGCCTTACCAAGGCATTATAAAGTGGTATTAACACTTCATGTGATCTTGATTCTATCCCTCTGTTTATGCAGCTCAGAACTGTGTTGGTTTTTTTGGCAGCTGCTGCACACTGCTGGCTCATATCTAAATGGTTGTCCACTAGGATTCCAAGATCCCTCTCACAGTTACTACTACTGAGCAAGGTACCACATATACTCTACCTGTGCATTTTGTTTTTCTTCCCTAAATGTAGAACCTGGCTTTTTTCACTGTTGAATTTCATTTTGTTAAATAGCGCCCAATGTTCAAATCTGTCAAGATCCTTCTGTATCTTGAGCCTATCTTCTGGACTGTTGACTATTCCTGGCAGCTTGGTGTCATCTGCAGATTTGATGAGTTCCCCATCTATTCCCTCGTCCAAGTCATTCATGAAGATGTTGAAGAGCACTGGGCCTAAAACAGAGCCCTAGGGTACTCCATTGCATACTTCCCTCCATGTAGATGCAGTTCCATTGAGGACTACATGTTGAGAGTGGTTGGTCAGCCAGTTACGAATCCATCTGGTGGTGATGCTGTCTAACCCACATTTTTCTACTTTATCTAGTAGTAGGTTATAGTCTACTTTATCAAATGCTTTACTAAAATCCAAGTAAATTACATCAGCGGCATTCCTGTGGTCCACTAATTTTGTCACTTCGTCAAAGAATGCAATAAGATTAGTCTGGCATGATCTTTTGTCATGGTGTGTGTGTGTGTGTGTGTGTGTGTGTGTGTGTGAGAGAGAGAGAGAGAGAGAGAGAGAGAGAACAGTACTTCAGTCATGATACCCCTGCCTATTTCTATAAGTGTGCAATGCAAATCATGTACATTAGAAAGGGATGAGTTTTTGATTATCTGGTTTTAACCTTACCATTACTGACCTGTATTATGGATATCCCTTTCTTGCTATGTTCTGCCTGTACAATTTGTTCTGTTTGTTGAACTGCATCATAACTTATCCATAAGAGCAGTTTGATTATGGATTTTTTAGAATTCCTCCCATCTTTCCTCCAAATTTAATTTACAGTTTTCTGTTGATTTTTCATTTGTTCTCCTGTCTCCTTTCATTATAAGAGTGAATAGCATGAGTTGGTGAAGAATGATGAAAAGAAGGAGAAGAAGACTCTTTTAAGAATCTGGACGTTAACTCTGAAAATGCAGATGCTCTAATTGAATTAAAGTGTCTTTGTTTTGCCTTTAAACTGTAGGGAACATCATACCCCGTTTCCCCTAAAATAAGACATCCCCTGAAAATAAGCCCTCCCCCAAAATATTTAAATGCATGCGCAGCCAGTCCCCACCCTCTGATTTCCTCCAATGCCCCAAAATAAGATCTTCCCAAAAATAACACCAAGTGTTTATTTTGGGGTTCAAAAAATATAAGACAGGGTCTTCTTTTTGGGGAAACATGATAAGTATGACCTGATGCTATCTACCTCTATAACCAAGTCTGCAGTTCTCTATTAACAATATATCAGCAACCCCACCTTAAAAAATTCAATGCAGGCTTTTGCTGGCACAAAGATCCTACTAAATGCAACCCAATAAAGAATCAATAATCAAATATTATATGTAAACTAGCCATATATTTTGCATCTTCTGGTATTTCAAACATTATCTCTTTTTTGTCTTTGTAAGATCTTTGATCACAGATCCTTTTCCCTTTACTGTGCTTTATCTTATAACTAGAACAGAGATTTCCAATCACTGCTAGTTTTCCATATACTCTTTCGTGTCTGTTTGAGAAGTATGCTTCAGTTCTCAAAATATTTTCAGTTTAAAACATCCAGTTTCAAGCTTGAAACAACTGCTTGGAGTCTGAAATGGGTTACTACAATCTTACCACAGGTGTTGAAATTCAAATCATGTGAAATATGCTGTTCTGACCAATATGCTATTACAGCCATTCTGGAAGTGGTCTAAACTCAAAATTAGTTGTTTTGACCTCAAGATGCTTCTGGAATGCTCAGAATAGCACTAGAAAATTTCTGGTAAGGTCAGAACAGCTGTTTCAGATTCAGAATGTTTGCACTCACCATCCTGTTTCTGTGTGAATTCGATACTTTAAAAAAATAATACAACTTCATGCAGATTTAATGATTTCCCCCACATAGTCTGCCTGCCTGCCCGCCTGCCTGTCCATCCGTCCGTCCGTCCATCCATCCGTCCGTCCATCTGTCCACCTGTCCATCTATAAAATTCTGAAAGTATATTTTTGTTTATGTTTTGTAAGTTATTTCCCATACATTTAATTCTATAAAAAATATATTAGCACATGTTTGGTGCCAACAAATCTTTAATAACTCAGTTTTTATGTCATGAAGGCAAAATTAAAGTAAATCCAACACATGATATTTATTTATTTATTTTTTTGCAAGAATTACATGCACTAAACATGCCTCACCAGACTTCTCAGTTAAATAGATTTTTATGGATTGGGCATATTTTCTTTCATTTTTTTCTGATCCTCCAGAAAGAGACCAAACTGAGGCATATCCAGGGCTATACAACACTCTGGATTTATTTCCAAAATGAGAGTGCAAATGTAGCGCCTGCAGCTCCTTAAATCAGCCAGGTTTTTTGCTCAGTCCATGTGTCCATTGTAGAAAGAAGCCATACAGTTCCAGGAAAAGATGCAGCAGTTTGAAACAGTTAGAGGTGCTATACTTTCATTCTTCATTGCTCCAAACAGTGATTTTCAAATTACTTCTGCATGCACTAATGTATCTTTCCCATCTCATTTGTAGAGGCCATCCAAGGAAAGGAAGCACATTGGTTTATAACTGAAACATAACTTCATATGGCAATAGAATTCATTACCAGTCTTCCAGGTTTTTATTTTGGGACTGATTAATGCATAACATTGTACACGGCTATGAAGAAAAGTAACTATTTTTTCATTATGGGAAATGTTGATCATTTGAGTATGGATTCTGATCCTGACACTCATTTAATTGTCATACATTCCAGTATCCTTCTTGTTAATAAGAATGTCATGGTGTATTTTGTCAGTTGCTTTGCCAAAATCAAGATGTATAAGATCTATAATACTCCCACAATCTTCTAAACCAGTTACCAGAGCAAAAAAAAACAAAACAAAGGGAGACATGGTAAGACGAGTTATTAATTAATTTGTATTACCTACTAATGATCACATTATTTGCAAAATTCTTTACCACTTAATCACAACTATTTTGAGAATTATCCGATTACTGAGGACAAGCTGGCTGACCTGTAGTTTCTTGGAACTTTCACCCATTCTCCAGTTTTCTCAGAGCAAGAACTGGAGAAAAATGAGAATAGAGAATAGGATGTGTTATTATTATTGAAGGATATAAATCTAACAAACAATTAATTAAAATCTAATGTAAGGCAATGTAATGTAATGGCTGTTATCAGAGACAAAAGAGACATCAAGAATAGGGATTGAATGAATGCACATGAACGTAATGGACATCCAAAGAAAAGTCATTACGGCAATCTTTGGCAGCTATCAAATAACTGTCTCTAGTCAGTTACAAAATATTTGACAACTGTTTTATGTTGGAATCAATGGAATGGGGTGGGGGTGGGGGGGAGGAATTCAGAATAGGGGTGAAATCCAGCAGGTTCTTACAGGTTCTGGAGAACCGGTAGCAGAAATTTTGAGCAATTTGGAGAACCGGCAAATACCACCTCTGGCTGGCCCCAGAGTGGGGTGGGAATGGAGATTTTGCAATATCCTTGCCCCAGAAATGGGGAGAGAATGGGGATTTTGTAATATCCTTCCCCTGGAGTGGGGAGGGAATGGAGATTTTGCAGTATCCTTCCCCTGCCACACCTACCAAGCCATACCATGTCCACCAAGCCACACCCACAAAACTGGTAGTAAAAAAAATTGGATTTCACCACTGGTTCAGAATTATAAGAACCTGCCTTGTTTCTCTGTGATGTAAACATTAAGGTATATACTTGTGTCAGATGTTGGGATGCAATACAATGTTGTTGTATTTAAGTGACATTGTTATTGTACATTGAACCACTTTGGCATGGCTATACAGTAGTCTGCACTGGATACTGTATGCTCAGACATATGTCACCGATGGTGAGACGGTGTCACCGTCTCATAAATGCATTCTCAAATAGCTTCTACCACGTGCATACATATTGTCTGGGACAGTTCTAATTTACTTTGGATTCCAGTGCAGTTTTGATACCTGAATACAAAGTTACTGAAATGCAGTGTGTGTTTATGTAAAGGCAAGGTTCATTTATCATTTGATAACTTGAATAATTGGCAGGGTTTACACAATATTCTAAGTTTTTAAACCATAGATTGCAAATACAGTGGCTGATGTCTATACCATGCTAAGTTAGCTAGAACAATAGAGGAACAAACAACCACATTATGGCTTAACTACATGGGGTGTCATCAGAGCTGATGCAGTGGTGGGATTCAGCCAGTTTGCACCACTTTGAGAGAACCGGTTGTTAACTTTCTGAGCAGTTTGGCAAACTGGTTGTTGGAAGAAATCATTAGTGCAGAGAACTGGTTGTTAAATTACTTGAATCCCACCATTGAGCTGATGTATGTAGAATTAGCTTGCTAAAGCAGGATATCCCCATGTTAACCCCTCTAAGGAGATTTGCTTTAAAGCAAATAGCTATATAGGAATCTAGACTGAAGCTTCGGCATTTTACTTGATTTTGCTAAGAGAGATAAAGTGGCTCCATTAGACTGTAGTATTGGAAGCATAAAATCTCAAAAGACCTATATGTCCCCTGTAAGAGAATTGCATGGCTTAAAATAAGCAATTGCATAACAAATGTTTCCATTTTCATTTAGCACCATTGGTTAATAATCCCCCATTCATTCTTTTTCAAACTTTGGTATTTGTAATGATAATAAGCACAATCTGTTTTGATTTCCAAGAAGACCTATTGCTTTGGATGTGATCTTTCAAAAGAATCCCACCGAAGATAATATGACTTCATAGATAGACATGTTAGTATCTTATATTATAGTCCTTAAGACAGTGGAAGGCACATGAAAATGGTTAAAGCTAATTGTACATAATTCTACCTTTAGGTGGTGCCATTGTGTCTTTTAAACCAAGACTGACAAATCTAATCATAAGGTTGGTTATAAAGGGACCAGAGTCTGCACATTTCTTCTTAATCTTTACAGATTCGTGAAAGTCCACAGATATATAAAGGATATGTTACAGTTTATTTCTTGATCATATTAGAGATAACCAGAAATAAATTATGAACAATTTAGGGAGGGAGGGAGGAATTACTTTTGAATACATATTTTACTGTCATCTAAAATGGCCACATCAAAATGCTGATATAGAACCATAATATTAAAAAGATCTCATATAAATTTTGATATAATATATAGGAAGTTATTAATATTCATGTTTAAAAAATGTGGAATATTTGAATTTAAGAAAAATATTCAGTTTGATAACAAGTTCAAATTTGTAAATAAGTCTACCAATAGCCTTTGATCATTTTTCCAATAAGTTTTATTTAATTCATTGATTGATTACATATTATCAGGTCAGTAATGATTAGTAATCACATAGACTGACCTTTTCCAGGATGTTCCATTCCCAAATGGTTCCTTCAGGTTTTCCAACAACGTATCCATCACCTGTGCAATCAAGTCCAACCAGCCGATCTTGCTGGTATTTCTCCTCCCCTCATTCTTTCTATTTTTCTCAATCTTATAGACTTTTCAAGACAACTAGATATTTGCATAATGTGTCAAAAGCATGATAATCTATGTCCGGCCATTTGTATCTTGGAAGAGAACTCTGAACTATTTTGTTCTCTGATGCATTTACTTCTTTCTTGGTTATTCATAATATATTCGGGAATTTTATCCAACACCAACCTCAAAAACCATCATCCTCTTTCTAGCATGCTTCTGCAACTTTTAATTCCATAGTGTCCCAGTTAAAACTATAACATGAATGATTCCAATTTTTGTAGCTTCAGATCTTGCCCAATGTCTTCAGGGCTATCTTAGCAGGTCTAATTCTATAATGCATTTCTTTACTGCTGGTTGATTTACTGTTAATAGTGGATTCTGAACTGCAGAAGCTATTTAGCACTTCAATATTTTCATTATCAATTTGAAGGATTGCTGTTTGGTCTTCTTTAGGTTTAAGAGTTAATCATGGTTTCATAGTGGTTCCAATCTGGAGGCCTTCTTTTTCATTATATTCCAGTAGAAGGACAATGAGATGTTTTGGGACTCTTCTTTTCCTAAGGACATGGTTGACACTATCAAAGACTTTCTATAATCAGTGAAGCAAATATTTGGAAGAGGGGATATTATCTGACTATTTCAATTATTTATCATGCGTCAATAATGATAATAATATCTCTTGTTCTTCAGCCTTTTCTAAAACCAGCTTGCTCATCTGAAATCTTTTCTGTGTAATCCTACCTATATTGATTGATTCCAAACTTTATTATAACATGTAAAATTAAGAGTATTGTACCCTTGGATATTTTGTAAGTCCCCTTTCTTGGATCCAAAATCCAGATTTGCTGGCATGATCCTGTTAGAAAGTTCACTGTTCACCATATTTCTGAAGATATTCCATCAATACCTGTCACCTTCAAACTTGATGACAGGTGTGCTAACATTGTTTTCTATTACTAGAGATTCTTGACATATCTCTTTATCAGTTAAAAAATGTTTGGAATATTTTCTTTTTTTAAAATATCAATTTACATCTTTGATACCTTTACCAATATCAAAGGTATCTGCATCTTGTATCTTCCAGAGGTCATTGAAGGGCTTTTTCCTTTTCCTTTTCCTTTTCCTTTCCTTTCCTTTCCTTTCCTTTCCTTTCCTTTCCTTTCCTTTCCTTTCCTTTCCTTTCCTTTCCTTTCCTTTCCTTTCCTTTTCTTTTCTTTTTTCTTCTCTTTTCTTCTTTTCTGATTAAATTCAGAAGAAGAGAAATGAACATCCAGTTTTCTTCCTTCTGTTTCTTGAAATTCATCAGGCCTTTTTCGTATTCATCTTTAATAACTTATTTGATCTGATTTCATAGTTCCCCTATTTTCCAGTTAATGAGATTCAGGATTTCAACATGATTCCTGATGTTCATTTGAAAATGGTGATTACATCCCCAACATCATATTGAAGAAATGTGTTGACTGTTGAAGAAAGAAAGCATACATTCGTTGTTTATGTAGAAGACAGCAAAAAATAAGCATTGATGTAAGTTGAAAAAATAAAACCAGTCAATGGCTTACAATTGGAACTTAAAAAAAGAAAAGAAACTGAAGGCTTGATTTTGGCTACTCAACAGCAAGCTCTTTGAACTAATGCAATCAAGGCAGAACTGAAACATTATCAAATGATTCAAAGTGCAGATTCTGCAAAGAAGCAAAAGATTGCACAAGCTGATTACAAACAACACAATTGCTAAAGTTAATCACTGAAACATTTCTAAAAATTATCATGTGCTAGTAATGAAAAATTGGTGTGAACAAAAAATTGAAAAATTGTTGAAAATGGGCAGGTGAAAATATTGTGGGATTTCCAAATACAAACTGATGTAGTTTTGGCACACAATGCCGCAACCATTTAACTGTGGTTGAATAGAAGAAATTATGGCTAATTGATGTGGCAATACCAAGAGACAGTTGAATGAAAGACAAAGAATTGGAGAAGATCACAATGTGTCAACACCTGAAAACAAAGTTGAAAGATTATGGCATAATCTTGGATGGTACTTAGAAAATCTACGCATACAGAAAATTCCCATCTGTCAATTACAAAAGGCCACACTGCTTGGATCTGCAAATATATTATGCTGCTACATTATATCCTAGTTCTTGGGAAGAACTTGATGTGTATGAAGACCAATGCCAGACTGGCAGCTGTGAGATTTTCTATTGTTCTGTGTGGTAATAATGATGAACTTAAGCTGTATGGGAAAACTCCATCTGAAATGATGGTATATTTGTAAGAAATACCACTTAATTGCAAGTAAGAACTGGAACCACAAAAAGAAAACTAACAGAAAAAGAAGCAACTGTTTTTGCTTCTGCGAAATAGTTGACAAAATCTGCTCATTTAGTAACAAAACACAAGTGGATCAAAAAAAAAATTGATGTTTATTTTTCCAGTGATCTTTTTCTCCATGCCTGGTTTATGATGTGAAGATTTTGATACCAAGTTACAGAAAAGCTTACTGAGCTAGAATTACTGAAAATAAAAAAAATAGCATCCTTTCCTACGTTTAAGGTTTAAAAATTAATTTCTAGATTTCTAGATCCTAGCTTCCTGGATGATGAGCATTTAAATGAGTTCCCTATACTCAAATAGGATGGTTGGTGTTTTGTTTTTTTTTAAATTTATGCTTTCTTGTTGCTGTTCTTTTTTTTTCTTTTTTCTTTTTGGTACTTTTATTGATATTAATTTTTTTCACTTTTTTTCACTTTTCATTTCATTTTTTTTTTATCATTTCATGCTTTTTTCTCTCTGGAGAAAAAGAACTGGTAATTTTTTGGCTTCTTTGTTGAAACCACAGTAGTAAAATGATGGTTTTGCTCTATCAAGGATAATCAGAGCAGATATATAATATTACTTTTTAAACAAAGAAGATATAGATTTTATACAGGAACAAGCTACTAAATATTTATCTAACTGCGCCTTTCTTCTTTAAACTGGAAGCAGGAAAAGTTTCTGATTTACAGTTCACTATTTCTGAGTATTTTCCCAGCTTCCTTTAATTTTGAAGGAATTAATTTTGATTAATAAAAATTCTGTTGATTGTGCAAGTTATCATCCAATTTCCTTTTTTTTTTGATTAGTGGGATTATCATGTGGAATTTTAATTTCTAATTTTGTGTTGTTAACAAAGGAATTATTTTTCTACCTGTCAAAACATGAATTTGTCAAGAATGCCATCTATTTACTGTAACAGTTGATACTGAAATCATTGGAGTAATGTTAAGATATATATCAATTCCTTGCAAGAATTATGGATCAGAGTTAAATAGCAAGAGGTATTCTAGGAATTGAAGTCCACACATGTTGCAGCTTGCCAAGGTAGAAAAACGTTGCTCTACTCTTTGATTTGTCAGCAGTATTTAGCTTTCTTGTTGTATTGTATACATTATTACCAAATAATCTACTGAATGCTAGCCATATGTTAAATCCATATCAGTATAGCTGACATCTTAAAAACCCATTTTCCTGAAATCATGTCACTTCCAGTCATGTCATTTCTAGTCATTTATCTGAAGTCATGTCACTTCTATAAAGAAGTATAAAAAGAGGATATTGCTGGTCTTCAGATACTATTTCTTATAGTGTATAAACTGCCCAAGTTTAAATTAAATACTCTACTATTCTCCTACCAACATTCCATGCACTGAAATAGGTAGATAACTGTTATCATTCAATTAATGTAACACAGGTTATTTATGAGGATCAGTCTCTACTCATTAGACGACATTATTGAAGATGGTCTCCATTTAAGTTGTGCCTTTGTAATCAACTGCCCTCCACTGATTTAAATGCCAATAGTTTAATCAAATTTTGACATCCTAAATTATTTTACAATATATTGCCTCATTCAACCTATTGTATTTTGTGTTCTGATTCTTTTTGTCAATGTGTAAGACAGAGCATTTGTTGGTTGAGATTTGAAGTTGCCAATTGTTTGACCATTCTGACATAAAGTCAAGGTCTTTTTGAAGGGTAGCAGCATTGTTGGTGGTGTTAAATAGTTTTACATCATTGGCAAAGTTGCTATGATCGCAAAGGTCATTTATGTAAAATATAAAGTGTGTTGGTCCTAGAATGCTGCCTTGGGGGACACAGTTGTTAACAGGTGCAGGATTTGATAGGGTGCTCCCTATTTTGACCACTTGTTTGTTTAACAGGAATACAGCTATCCAATTATGTAGGGGACCAAAGATGCCATAGGATTTTAGTTTTAGAAGTAATTTGTCATGTATCGCTGAATTAAAGGCTTTACAGAAGTCTATGTAAATTGCATCTATTGTTTTGCCCTGATCAAGTTGTGTAGTCCATATGTTTTTGCACTGTAGAAGTTGTAGATTACAGGATGATTTTTTTTTCTGAAACCAAATTGTTGTTAGAGAGTAGGTTGTTTGTTTCTAAGTGGAGGGTAATGGATTGGTTTATAATTGATTCCATGACTTTGCAGGTGATGCAACATAAGGAGATTGATCTGTAATTTTCAACTAGGCTGGGGTCTCCATTTTTGAAGATAGGGATGACTGTGGCTAGTGACCATAGGTTGGGTAGGGAGCTGGTCCTGAAAGATTTTTCACAGATTATGCTTAGAAGTTCAGCTATGGTGGTGGAAAGCTTCTTAAAGAAGTTTTACAGCTTAACTGTGAAAAATGTTTAGAGGAGATGCAATACACATTTCAATGTTTGAACGTTCTTTGGCTTCAGAGCCTGTATACAAAACTTTTAATAAATCTGGGGAGGAAAATGGGAAGCAATCAAAACACAGAAGTCTTCCAGAATTTAGCAAAAATCTATTGAAGAAATTCAAACAAGAAAACAACATGTCTGACTTTAATTCCACAGTTGTGAGTCATAGCCAACATATGATTAAGTGAGTGTTCACACTTAACCTGAACAGGCAATTTAATATACAGTGAATGAGCAAACCATGAAATGCAGAATCATCATTTAGCAGCAGTAGTTTCAAGTAAATGTCATTTGTGAACTATTTGAATCACATACATTTCTGTGTTATAGGAAACATTTTGTTCCTTAATTCCTCCATTGCTGATGGTTGCAGATGTGTTATATCACATATAGTATACATAGCTTATTTGGACCAAGTGTTTCAAGACTGTGGAGCTTTAAATGAAATGCTCAGAACAGTAAATTGAGGACGATATACAAAATGGGACAAAGCAGTGGCTCAGTGGTTAAGACACTGGGCTTGTGAGCTAGGAAGCTAACAGCTTGGGTTCAAGACCTGAGCTCCAAGTGATGTGATGGGTTGAGTTCCCATCTTTTCCCCAGCTCTTGCCAATCTAGCAGTTCGAAAGCATGCAAATGCAAGTAGATAAATAGGTACCACTTTGGTGGAAAGTGGAGATAAGCACCTCCCTCTATAGTCAGCAAAGACTAGTGGAGTAAAATCTGAAATAACTTCTTTACCTTTACTTTATACAAATTAAATAAGAAGGATATGAAAAGAGTTAAGGTGATATCAAATGCTGAATTGAATTTTGCTTTAATGTGTCAGTAAGACTCCTCTGTTGCCTTCACTTTGCTGATACTCTCACAATTGCAATCTACACTAATGAAACCTAGAAACAGGTGGAAGTAAATGACATTGCATGTTTGAAATCTGCCCAAAGAGTGATTTCTCTAGAATAATATATTGAGTGTATTCAGTGTGACGGCTGTGGTAAGAAGCAGTTGGAAGAGGCTGTTGAAAGGAGGATGTGATCAATAAGAAGGCAGGAGTATATTAGAAGACAGTTAAAGAAAGAGAAAGAAGAAAAAGAGAAAGGAAGGTTATGAGCTTACTTGTACAAATAGCTATTATACTTACGAGTTAACAATCAATCATCAATTTTATTTAAGGTTAAAATCCCAAAATAGAATTACAAATAAATAACTGAGCATTAGGTAAAACAGTTTAACAAATAAGATATAATATTACATAATACACTTAAAACCCCAACTCACTGATCTGTTACTAAAAATTTGTTTTTATAGCCATCTTTAAAAAACTGACTGTTGCCACTATAATCTTAGGATTGTCATCTGCAACTTTGTAATTTTAGGTTATTAGAACTATTAGGACTATTGATTATACATTCTGCTTCAAAATAAGTATGTGTACATGCTTGTGTTCGTGTGTTACATGTTATGTGCACAGACACAAATATAAATATACCTTAATAATGTGCTGAGAAATTCTAAGATTGTAACATCTCATTCTGCTTGCTGGATTTAATATAAATAATTACACATATAAGGGGAAATCTGATTATTCTTTACATCACTAGGTGGCTTGGAGAAGCACATTAAAGAAATCAGGATGCATTTTAGAAACTGAATGATCTACCCAATGACCTCGAAGGGTCAGAAACTTGCAGATAATTTCTGGAACTCCACAAAACAGTGGGCCTTAAATGATAAAACCTGTGCACTGCGCAGCATGTCAAATCAACTGGGTCTTGTTTGTGAGTACACATACAATGAACAAGATAAATGACCCCATTCAACCCCCAAAGCATATTTTAAGGAGTTCGGGGAATTGAATCATGATAACCTGCAGTGAGTGCAAGCTGAACAGCTATGATGACTTTCAGCAGGTATGTGCGGTAAGCAGGTGTTCTTCTGTAGCTGCGTCTGAAGAGTCAAGTACGTGTTAGTAGACATAGCACAGATCTGGCATTCCATCTAGAGACTTGGGGAGGAGGAATGGAGGGAAGAGAATAGAAGCCAATTGAGTAAAAAAGTCATTTTATCAATCATATTTGATTTTGTTCTCGTTCTCTTAAAGCTTTGATGTGTCGTATAAAACTGATACTCTGGACGTTTTCCAGAGACTCTTAACTTTCCAATCTGAAAGGGCTTTGGACTAGCTGCTGAAGATATGTGTTTGCAATTATACATTTGAAAATCTTTTCCTCTTCTTTGAGCTAACATTCTTTCACTGTTACCACACACTTCTGCTGTTTTGTTTTCTTTCTCCATGACACAGAAGTCCTTATTGTGCCCTCAAGCCTTGTAGGTTCAAAATCCTTTGATATTGTTGTATCGGAATAGTCTCACTAATATAACCTGGACCTGAGTGGACTTAATTAGGGGTGGGGGTGGGGAATGACAAAGTTGAACAAGACGTTTTCAGCTGGGATCCCAGGATACAAAACAATCCAGCAACCGTAGACATAAATACACATATGTGCATATAATTTATGTAATTGAAAATAGGTTGTAAAAAGGGATTCTTCCTCACCCTCAAAGATTGAAGTCCATTTTATAGGTTTATTATGGTATTTTGTGGCCTTCAGTGTAGCACTGTGCAGGCAACCATGTATTGGATTCAGATGTGTATCAGGCAGTTATCAGGGGTAGGTTCTACTTACCTTTACTACTGGTTCGCATCAGGAGTATGCATGCCTGCTTGTTTCACTTGTTCGCACATGTGCTTCTTTGCATGCACAGATTGTACCTTATGATGTTGGGGTGGGTGGGCGGAGCCTCCCACCGCTTTTACTACGGGTTCTCAAGAACCGGACAAAACCAGGAGCAACCCACCACTGGCAGTTATCCTACCATTCAATTGTTTCTCAAGTATTTTTATACACGGTGGCTCCAATCCTGATTATTCTGCTAAACAATTCTTTGTCAGGCTGGCCAAATCATGGTTTTGATGGGAGAAAAATGCCCAAGGAAAGTCATTCCCAAGTACCAATATTCAAATTTAAATTTCTTTCAGAGCTGTTATCAGCATTAATAATTGGGCAGTGGTTCAGTATGTATAACAGAGTCTTAGCATATCAAGAAAGATTACACAAACATACAAACAAACAAACAAACACATTGTTTAACTTTAGTATGTCTCCTTGAACTGTTTCCTTCTTGATAGTTGAGAAATCATAGCACACTTTCATGCACCAGCAACTTCAACTTAAGGCAGGGCTCAAACTCCCAGTCCACACGCTAGATGCATCACATGCCTGCCATGCCCACACCTGGTTTAGTGAAGGAGAAAAAAGTTCCAATATGCCATGTGACAATGCCATGACAACATGACATCCCTGGCTTAAGGGCTAAATAAGTCATAAGATGTCTTCTCAGACACAGAAGAGGTGTTACTAAACAGACTAGACAGTACTGAAACAAATGGACAAAAAGTTTATCCACTCTTCCTCAGAAGACTTAAAAGCATGTCTTTTCTAATAGCTGCAAAAGTTGAGTAAGTGTCAGCGTATATTCATGAACTGGAATAGGACATAGCAACAGGTCAGCCATTGAGGGCTGTTTGGTAACTGAAACATAGTATTTGTTGTATGGGGCCATAACAGACAGTTTGGAGCTTGGGTGTGACTTAACTATTCTGTATATAAGCTTGAAATCATAGCACACTTTCATGCACCAGCATATTCAACTTAAGGCAGGGCTCAGACTCCCAGCCCACGAGCTGGATGCACCACTAGATCCTCTCTCCTCCATTTTGCCTTCTCCATTTTGTGCTTCCAATTTGTGCTGTTTGTACTTGTACTGCAACAAACTCTGACAGTAAGGACTCAGTACTTTCATCTCCTGTGCTGCTCTTCTCTTGTAGAGTTTGATTATAGTGGAGAAGCTCTGAGAGCTCTACCCATGTTATTCACATTCTGGGATTGTACATCATAGGAGACAATAATTCCCTATTTCTGAAAATCATGTGAGATCTAATCTTCTACGGCTCTCTTTCTTTTACAAGCATGATTTAAAGACTTTGAAAATCAATCTGCAGTGAGACATAAAGTAAAGTAGGCTCCCTTTTCCTTCTTTCCTTCTTTTTTTTGAAATACCCACTATCAAGATATCACATGATACACATGCTTTTGATAACACATCCCTAATTTTCAAAATATTTATTATTAGATATATGAGGTAGTTGTAGGCACTTATTAAAAGGATGCTTTCATGATGTTAACACAAAGAGACCAAAGACCCATCATCTCTTGTGTCAGGGACATCGCATCAATTTTTATCTTCAATCATTGTTGTTTTTTTGGCTCTGGTTTTGGTTAACCGAAAAAAAAAGTTAAAAGGTTTTCTAAAATTGCATTTTCTGCCCATATTGTGCGATCAAAATTGTATGTTAGCATATATCTTATTCATGTAATTAATATATTGTATGGCAATTTCCCCCATCTTTGTTGTAAAATCCTTGCACTGATTTTGAGTATTCTACATTACCAATAATAGTAATATTATTAAATTTTTTTAAAAATGAGAACTAATATTTTATTGAAAACACTAACTTATAAATGTTCTTTAAAGGAATTTTTGTGAAAATTCCTCAGTCTTTTCTTCTGGCAGTCCATGCCCCCTGAGATGATGCTAGTCAAATTCAGTAGGAAATGAGGAATTATCAGTAATTCATTTTTGTAACTTTTTTCTTTGGAATCTGGGGTATTTTTACTCCCCTTCCCCCCAAAAATGAATAGGAATAGGGAAACATTTGCTTTCTCTCTAGTGACTACATTATATCATAACCCTCCCTGTCTACCCACCCCCTAATAAAACAGGATGGATAAGTGGGCAGAGGAAATCATAGTTAGCTATCTTCTTAGCTGTGAGAAGAATCTGCCTAGAGAAGAGGAACAGTAAAAGGTAAAGGTTCCCCCGCACATACGTGCTAGTTGTTTCTGGCTCTAGGAGGCGGTGCTCATCTTCGTTTATAACCAAAGAGCCAGTGCTGTCCGAAGACGTCTCTGTAGTCATGTGGCCGGCATGACTAAACACCGAAGGCACACAGAGCACTGTTACCTTCCCACCAAAGGTGGTCCCTATTTTTCTACTTGCATTTTTTACGTGCTTTCGAACTGCTAGGTTGGCAGAAGCTGGAACAAGTAATGGGAGCTCGCCCCATTACGCAGCACTAGGGATTTGAACCACTAAATTGCCAACTTTTTGATCGACAAGCTCAGTGTCTTAGCCACCAAGTACTGTACTGTATCCCTTTCTCGTGCATATTCCTGAGAATTGTTATAGGTTAACTCAACATGTGTGGTTGTCTGCTTGAAGAGCTGCAGTGAAATAAGTGGAAGTCTTTTGACATCTTGTTTTCTTGATGAATCTCTTATGGATTGCTCAAAAGTTATATGATCCATTGCTTTGTTAAACATTCATGGGCGTTTCTTTATTCTTGATTGCTGGAACTACATCACTCTCTTGACTAATTGTTTCTTCTTTATGTTTATATGGAGGAGGCTGTCCCCCCATCCTGTTTGGGGGGGGGATATCCACAACTATCTTGTTCTGTAGCTGATGTTGCATTTGTTAAGTGACGGCAGTAGCAAGAGTTTAATAAAGATCCTCCAAGGAAGAGTGGAAACCTGGAGAGCGTGCAGAGCCTCTAAGCAAAACCAACATTTCATGGAAGAGGGGAACGGATGGGATGGGCAATGTGGTTCTGCAAATGCCTTGTGCATGATCTTCATCAGCAAACAGACATGTCTGATCCAGGAAGACACACAGACATGTATGATCCAGGAAGCAAAGCTGAAAACCAATCTGTCTTTTTGAGCAGATTTCTCCAATTACAGATATTACGTGTTGAGCAGGTCACAAGATAGTCTGCTTTATGCATTCACTTTTAACCACATGAATTCTCTAAGACAGGAGTCAGCAACCAGCGGCTCTGGAGCCGCATGTGGCTCTTTCACCTCTCTGTTGTGGCTCCCTGTCACTCAAAATATGTGTCACAACCGCCAATGTGCGATACCCACCAGCACACAATTTATTGAGCTTTTCAACCCGTAGTAGACCAACCATGGATAAATCCAAGAAAAGAAAAGTTTCAGAAGAAAACAGAATATTTAATTCAATTACATATGCTCATTTTGTGGTCACTCAAGAAATAGTCAGGCATGGGAAGGGTTTTGTGGCTCCCGGTATTTTCTTTTCTGTGAGAAACAGATCCAAATGGCTCTCTGAGTGTTTAAGGTTGCAGACCCCTGCTCTAAGAAGAGGGCTTAATTAGTACCTACCAAACAGTAAAACAGATGGGAAATTGGAAAGATAATTAAGTGAATAAGTCATAATAATTTAATGAAAAAGAACCGTAGTGTGATCCTGTCTGGGGTAAATAATCAGTGTCACCAAGCTGCTCTAACTGGGCCAGGTAACATCTGATGGAGCAACAATCCCAATTTCTCTATGGGAAAGCCTTCTTTGCTGCATTGAACATGGTCAAGAAGCTGTCACCAAATTATTGTTTCGCTCTTATCCTTTTCTGACTAATTCCTTTTCAGCATGGGAACAAAATGCAGACATGCATGACCCAGGCAGAATACTTGTGAATTAGTTCCATTAAAGCCAGACCATATGCCTTATGTTGTAGTACACACAAGAAGGTTATCTCTGTTTGTTGGCATGCTTTTCCTGCAGCTGAGGGAAGTAGTGCTCAGTACATATTCCTTAATTTGGATCCTATTTATTAATGCACGAGGAGCAGGGGTGGACTTTTAATTAAAAATGACATCATTGAGTTTCTGCTAGCACTTTGCAAAGCAGTCCACATAGACTTCTGCTGCCTGTTTTCAGTTTTTCAATGGTCCTATTATGAATTATAACCTCATTACATAAACCCAGCTAAATGGTGGAATTCCAAATAGGGTTTTGTGGCTTTTAGAACCTAAATAGCTAGAACAAGCACAAAAGGCAGTTGCGGTCAGCCTGTTTCCTTTCTTGCCACAGCAGTTATGGAGATGCCATTCCAGTGACCACTTCTTCTACAATGAGTCAGTTTCATTTTTAACAATCTGATTCAGTCCTTCTAAAAAATAAGAAAAAGGCCCGGGGGGGGGGGGGGGGAGAGGCAGAAGGAAGGAGGAAAGTTATTACAACATGATTCCTGTGTGCCTGACTTTTACAAAGGGGTCAAAACAAACGTTAACCCATTGGGATCCTGCCAGGTGTGAAGTTCCTGCCTTCTAGAAATGGCAGCATTCTGAAATGGCCACATCTGTAAAGGACGAAGCAAACACAGTCTTGCATTTTCAGGAGTGCCGATGTGAAAAAAATAAGGAAAGGTCACCTTTTGGAAACATTCTTGCTTTGGGTTGCATGACGACATTTGGCTCTGCACCAATGCATTCCAGCTTGTGAAATGGGATTTCCCACCATTCTTCTCCCAGCACGCCTTCATTCTTCTGAAATCCCCAACCGTGGAACATGAGTTGCAGAATGGGATGGATGGTGGTACATCATCCCCCATCAATGGTGGTGGCACAACACCGCCCATCAAGAGAATGATTCAGTTGGATCCAGCCCAATATGCTTTGCTTAGGCAGACCCGCACAAGTCCTTCAGGAGGCTTGGTGTGTGTGGCTTTGGACCACTCTCCCTTTCAGTCTTAACCAGTTGCAATAAACTTGGTTTTGTAGTTAGGAGAACAGGACATGAAGAAATGATGATGACAATAGGGGCTTTTCATATCTACTTTTAGATATAACAAAATATAGCAGTGAGCATATAAAAATGGTTTATTGCAAAGAAAGAGGAAAACATTAATGGTTGCTGAAAACTAGCAAGAAAGCTATCCATAAACAACCTTCATCATGTTCAGATGAGAATATGTCTTCAGACTTCTAAGCCATGGCATATGTGAAAAGGCTCAAATGTGCTGAAGTATGTTTCCTTCTAGTGTGACTAGCTGTTTCATGTAAGCTATTTGCCCACAGTTACAGCTGAATTTATCCCCCGTCTCCAGGGAGATTGATGTAACCCAGAAACTCCCTTCAGGTATTTCGTACAAATGCATGATTGAGCTCTTAAGAATGAATGGTTCAGTTTCTCTTCAACCAGTACATATTCTCCCTTGGACTGAAAATGGTTGTGTTTCCTTCCATGGAGACAGGGATTTGTCTATCAGGTTTCTGACCCTGGAATGAAAGCCTTATGTATATGTTTCTATATACAGCTAACCCTTCTCAGACTGATGCCAATCACATATCAGCTCAGTGCTATAGCTGGCTCCATGATTTCCCCTGCAAATAATGGAATAAGGCAAGCAAGCAGGGGTGAAATTCAGCAGGTTCTGACAGGTTCTGGAGAACCGGTAGTGGAAATTTTGAGTATTTCGGAGAACCAGCAAATATCATCTCTCGCTGGCCCCAGAGTGGGGTGGGAATGGAGATTTTGCAGTATACTTCTCTTGGAGTTTTTTAAAAAATTATTTATTTATTTATTTATTTTTAAAATTAGATTTATATGTCGCCCTTCTCTGAAGACTCAGGGCGGCTTACAATGCGTTAAGCAATAGCCTTCATACTTTTGTATATTTTATACAAAGTCAGCTTATTGCCCCCACAAACTGGGCCCTCAATTTACTACCTTAGAAAGGCTGACTCAACCTTGAGCCTGGTGAGACTCGAACTGGTGCAATTGCAGACAGCTGGATGTTAATAACAGGCTTTAGTCTGCTTATTAGCCTGTTGAGCTATCCAAGGCTCTTGGGGTGGGAATCAGGATTTTGCAGTATCCTTCCCCCTGCCATGCCCAAGCCACGCCCACCAAGCCACACCATGCCCACTAAGCCACACCCACAGAACCGGTAGTAAAAAAAAATGAATTGTACCACTGCAAGCAAGACACATTGATTATCATACCAATGAATGATTTGGGGCAACTATTAAGTTGATCATTAATTACTATATCAATTATTAAGTAAAACTATAGAGTTATACCCCAAAATGACTCAACATATAAGCAGCTACGAGCCCCAAGGATCTTTCTTTTTTTCTGCAATCTCAAGAAGGGAATGTGGCAGTTTCAAACCTTCATGGAATTTATGAATATGTCTTTCCCCTTCAAAATGACTCACAGTTTTTGTTTTGAAGTTTCTGAGCTTCTCTCAGGGTTATAGAATGGTCAAGTGAAGCGGAACACAGTTTTTTGAAATCAGGAAGCCTGGCTGCAGTTTCATTGAGAAAAAAAAAAGACCATTCCTGTGTTTGATTGAAAAATAAATCTGCTGCTCTCAGTGAACCTTTGAAGTCCCCTAGCACAGTAATTGTTTCACGACATTTGCAGCTTTAGGCAGCAAGAATGTTTGTGGTTGTTTTAAAGGCATCTGAGTGTGGATTCCATATGGCTCTTTAAAAAAAAAAAATTGGGGGATTTTCTATTCCTCCCTCCTTCTAAGTCATATACTCATTTTCCTTGCTAGCAGTCTCCATGCTGCCTCTCCCCTGCTTTTTCATTTTGTCCTGTAGTTCGTATAAAGACAAGATTGACAACGATTGTAGCACACATATTCGAGCATATTTAATTTTGAACAAATACTAGATTGCCCCCCCCCGCCCCGTTTAGTTTATTTAATGATACTCCAACCATGCTCCATTTTGCCTTTCATTTCCTCCAAAATCTACATTGGCTGTGGAGGATTTTACAAATCCCAATGAGCTTAATTAATTTCATTGCAACACATTTTGTGAGCTTTTTCAAGAGCTTCACTTGGAAATGTTATGACAACAAGGAAACTCTTAATACCTTATCTTCCCAATATACTTTGCAGAACATATCTTTTTTCTAGATTCCATGGCTGAATGGGAAGTTCCACAGTGCTCTGATTTTTTACTTTTTAATACTTTTGACATGATCAATCCATTGTCTAATTAATTTTGGGCTGCTGATGATTTGCCCACTTCTTAGAGCAATGGCCCTAGTAAATTGTCCTGTCCTGAGTGATTTACGGAATTAGGGAATTTCTGAATATTCTTTGAACATTCATGAAGATAGTTTAGACCAGGGGTCCTCAAACTTTTTAAACAGTGGGCTGATTCACAGTCCCTCAGACTGTTGGGGGTCCGGACTAGCTAGATGGGTGTGGCTAGGTGGTCATGTAATTGTGTGGGCATGGCTAGGGTGGTCATGTGACTGGGTGGGTGTGGCCAATATAACAGTCCATGTTTTTTGTCTTTCTCCTTCCTAAGCTCCTGTTTAAATTGTTTTCAAAGACTTTTAATTTAAAGCAGTACTTTACAAGCCCAGAACTGCTTTTCAAGATTGCACTGGCGAGATCACCCCTCAGCTGGCCCTCAGCTGGCCTTCCAGCTAGCTTGCTGGAAGATAAGGCCCACAATGAGGGTTGGGGTTTAATCACACCACTCCGCGGGCTGGATTCTTTGCATTGGTGGGCCGTATTCGGCCCACGGGCCGTAGTTTGAGAATGCCTGGTTTAGACAGAGAGTATTGCTTGTCAGTTGGTTTTTCAGTTCTGTTACCTATATATTCTATGATATTAGAAGAGGGCCAGCACATATACAATCTCTTTCTCTCTTTGCATGAGTAAGAGAAAATGTTTTGAATGTCTTTCAGTGATTTGGCTACAATATTTTAATTAGAATATTTTTTAGAAAGGGCATTTATAAGTTTTGCTAGATTTTTACAGTTACATCATTTCATTAAAAACATACATTTTCTTCAAATAAACCTATGTTTATTTGTCATGGCTTGATGGTAGCTGTGTCAGAGACAGTTTGAAGCCTCAAGAATTTCTCCACATTTCCAATGTTCATATTTTAAAGGAGCTAGTCTTTATTCTTTTGATTTTCTAAGAAAAATGATCTCTCTGCAGAAAACCCCAGGTTGAACTTGAACCCCTTCCCCACGAATGCATTTTGAAACCTTGGCAATCAGCTACTAGTCATAGTAAATTAGATACATCAATGGTCTCTTTCAGTAATGGTTCTGCCCGGTTCCGCCGAGCCGGTAGTGGTGATGATATGACGTCACCCAACTGGTTCTGCCCCCCCACCCTCCCCACCCCCCATGTTATTATTACCTTTTATTTGGCCCCACCCCAATCTATTGCTACCTCCTGGTCCCAGCTAATCGGCTAGTAGGGAAAAAACTGTTTAAACTCTTGCCATGGGCTTCAAAGGGCTGCCCTACAGCTGATCAGTGGTAAAAAGGCAGTTTGGTGGTAGACTGGTGCCTCCAAAACAAATGAGCAGACAGGTATAGCTTGACCAGTACCTCTGCTAAATCCTAAAGAATTGTCATATGACTATCAAGCCATGCCAACAAAATAAGCCACGCCCACAGAACCAGTAGTAAAAAATTTTAGAACCCACCCCTGGTCTCTTTCATAGATTCCCATATATTCCTGTATACAATATAGAACCACAGGTGAAAAATGGCAGAAAGCAACAAAACCCAAATGCAAGAAAAAAACCCCAGACCTGTGATATAAGACGTGGGCTTCCAGATAACTATCGTTGCTACAACTGCTACAAAATAAGATAGTGTATAGTTGTCTGGGGATCATTGAAGGAAGCTAGACAATTCGTCCCACATTGGGTCATCACTTCTTTACCTACAGTAGTGGCCAAACTTGTGGAAACCTTTTGGAAAAAGCATATTTTCTAAAACTAGCTAAGAACACCACTTTTTGGGGGGGAGTAGTACCATAAAATGGAAAGACAATTTAATCAAGAATGTAATGCAATAGCTTTTATGAAGGATTTGCTATTAGAATAGCAGTTACAGTATAAAGAAGAAAAGTGAAACACATAGAAAAAATGAGATATACAAAAATTATCACCATGTCAGTTAATATTTAGTTGAGTAACCTTTAGAACGAATTACAGTCTTACAACGTCTTCCCATGGAGTGAACCAAGTCTTTTAGTTCTGCAGCTGTTATAATGTAAAACGAAGATTGAATGATTGCTTCTATTAACTGGGTTTTATTGCTGGGTCGCTTCTGACTCACAAGTTTCTTTAGTTGGCGCCATAGATTTTCAATTGGGTTAAGGTCTGGGCCATTCCAGCAGTGGAATATGATTATCTTGAAACTCCAAAAAAAAAAAAAAGGTGGCGTTATTAGCCATCAAACCTCAAAAATACACTTTTCTCAAAAGATTTCCACAATTTTGGCCACTACTATAAATAGAGAAACAGAATGACCAAGGGTGGACAAAAAAAAGAAAGTAGTGTAAATAGGAGCAACTTCCTGCCTTCTTCCTCACTGAGTTTCCTTGTGTGAATCTGGCAGGGAGCATCAGAAATCTTCATTCCTTTCCTTTCCCTCTTTCCTTTTTCCTCCTTTCCTTTGCAACAGGCGGTTAAATGGCACAACTGGCTAAGAAACTGTCATGTTGAAAAGGAAGTTCATGTGATCACAGCAGCAATCCAGTAGCTGAGTAGCAGCCAATAGCATTGAAACCGCCACAGCGTCTTCAAATTTCATTCCCTCAAGAATCATAGGCCGTGGATTTTTGGACACATTCTGTAAATTAACCCATTTGAGGTACCTCAGTTCGAAAATTGTTGACCTACAATGCACCATTTTGACCACTTAAAGGTCATGAAAATGAGAGTTACCATTACAAATATCTATGGAGATTCTTAGTCATCCATGTCATGGTTGCCCCAAAGGTGCTTTTTTCAAGAGGCAACTGGACTTTCTGTTTTTTTCTTTGTTGTAGATTGGAGATAGATGATGTCATATCCCACTCCTCTGTTTTTTTTTTAAATTTAATTTATATGCCGCCCTTCTCCGGAGACTCAGGGTGGCTTACAATTCATTAAGCAATAGCCTTCATACTTTTGTATATACCTGCTTAGTAGGGCTTTCACACACACATACCCAAGCAGTGTTGAGAGAGTGCTGTTTAATTTTGACATAGATGGTCTCTTTGACCCCTCTTTCAACCCAGTTTATGACATCATCTATCTCTAGTCTACAACATGGTCCTTTCAATGGTTCCAAGAAGGCTCCACACCCATTTGCGCTACTCAGGTGACCCTGACAACACAGATAAACCTCCAGGTGGCCTCAGTGACTCTATAAAAGAATGCATATGACCAACTGTCTGCAAGGAGTATACATCCTTCCATTCCCCACCATCCACCCATGCTGAAGAAGCTTCTTGGACAAGAAGTGAAATATCTTCAAAGAAAAACCAGAAAGTCCAGTTGTCTCTTGAAAAAAGCACCTTTGGGATTCCAAGTACCTAATGTTTTCTGATATTTCAGGAAAACAGACTGGTTTGCTCAGATTAATCTGAAATATAGCCCTGCAGTTAGCTCATTGTTAAATAATCTTAGGGCAAAAGACGAACGCAGTTAGAAAAAAAAATCTGTTGGGTCATTTGTCTCTTTGTTTTAAAAACTTTGTTCTGTACACTATACAAATGTATTATCCTAATACATAAATACTATTGGAAAGTGTATCTTTATTATATGACATCTCACTAGAAAACAAGTGATTACTGCAGACATCTCTGTAAATAAACTCTTCAAATGGTTTGAGGTCTTGAATCCCTACATTCTCTTTCAGGGGGCCACCACATTTCTTGCTGCAGCCCTTCTTTTAAACTGCAGTTTTCTCAATGAAAGTGACTGAATCAGAACCAGATGTCTCATGGAAGCAGAAGAGTACACAGATTCTTTGAATGGAATCTCTGTTACATTATTTGTAGGGTACGAGGTTCTCCTGACATGAGAGGAGTGGAAAAAGCAGCCTCAGGCTAGTGGGTTTCATTTGATTTGAAGATCTGTCTGTGTGTGTGTGTGTGTGTGTGTGTTTGTGGGTGTGTGTGACATTGAAATAAATCTGAAAAAAAAAGTTGTTGAAAAATGGGTTTGTTCTGTCTTGGGGAAAAATAGTTTCTACCTTATGTTTTATTTCATCATTTTTAACCTACTATGTCTTGAGGGATTGCTTTTATCTTCACTTAGGGGAGAGGTGAGATTTATAATGGCCACATACATGACATTTACCTGACGTTTTTAGCAAAGTTTGGGTCCCCCTCTTGAACAAATGGGATTTCTATGCACGGGATGCGGTGGCTCAGTGGCTAAGATGCTGAGCTTGTCGATCGAAAGATCGGCAGTTCAGCAGTTCGAATCCCTTACAGTGCCATGTAAGAGGGTGAGCTCCCATTACTTGTCCCAGCTTCTGCCAACCTAGCAGTTCGAAAGCACATAAAAAATGCAAATAGAAAAATAGGGACCACCTTTGGTGGGAAGGTAACAGTGTTCTGTGCGCCTTTGGCATTTACTCATGCTGGCCACATGCCCATGGAGACATCTTCATTCAGCGCTGGCTCTTCAGCTTAGAAATGGAGATGAGCACTGTGTCCTACAGCCGGAAATGTCTAGCATATATGTGCAAGGGAAACCTTTACCTTTACCTATGTATGGAAGCAAACTTATTGTATATGAAAGGCAATATTTTAACAGGTCCTTCTATAAGTTGACTTGTACAAGAGAGACATCTTCATTAAGATTCATGTCAATCTGTTCAAACTTCACAAATATAAACTTTTAAAATCACACGTGTTGCTAGTGAGCATATGAACTCTACCATTAACTCTGGAGTTTCTTTAAAATCTTGGATTATTTTCTGTCCCTATAAAAAGACATCGTGGAAATTTTCATCTCATATTCTTCTCTTAAATAACTTGTGAAATAAAACTGAATTTTAGTATTTATCTGATACTCCCCTGCTTAAAGAGTTTGCATTACTAAATGAATATGTTACACCAATAAGCCTAAACGAGATTATATATATAAAAAAAAGCTTTGAGGAAGAATGCTGTTCTATTCCCATGCATTTGTACAGTTTTGTAGCATGTGCAATCTGTTTGCAACAAGTAGGAAAGAATATTAAAGTGAATGGACTGTTGAGCATTCTTCTAGAGTTAACTTGTAACACAATAAAACAATTTTCTAGACTGATGAAGATCATAAAAACAACTCCCCCATCTGATGTTTAATTTAGAGAGCCCTGCAGAGTAAATTTTAAAAATTCCTCTTTGAAATTACTAAAATGCTGTATTTGTTACCCTCCAACAAAGAAAAATTTGCTGTGCTCTACATATTCGTAATATGCATCAGATGTACCTCCATTATAGACATGCTGTTTCATTTATGAAGGTCAATGGAATTCAATTGCAAATCAATGCAGCAACTAAACCAAGTGGAGGGCATTTCACTTGGCTTAGAGACAGCAATAAATTTAGTTAAGCTGAAAGAAAAAGGGCTACAAATTTTAAAGAACCTATACTGTGTTAGCTCTGGATTCTTTGTTTACCAGATATTTATTTAAATTCTAGAATTAAAGTTTTGAGGTAGTCAGTACAATATACTTTCTTCCTATGTATGTTGAGATAACATGATTCTGACAGATTTTAGAAGAAATGAAGGATTTGACCTAAGCAGTATAGGCAGTGGTGGGATTCAAATAATTTAACAACTGGTTCTCTGCCCTAATGATTTCTTCCAACAACCAGTTCATCAAACTGCTCAGAAAGTTAACAACTAGTTCTCCCGAAATGGTGCGAACTGGCTGTATCCCACCACTGAGTATAGGTATCACTTTCATATATGTTGTATCAGCCAAATCAATGATATATGGATTTTGCATATTTCATTGCTAATTTTAGCAATGAAGCATGCGTTTCCATCTCCTGGTGGCTTATGCTTATTTCATGGTTTGTTTTATAGCTTTATCTATTTGAAATATGTAAAATATATTTGTGAATTTTACTTGCTATCTACATTGAATTATCAAATCAAATTCTGATTGTGGTTATTTATCAGCCTGATACATTGAATTATGCCACAGTATTGAATATACATAGCTCAGAGTTGAATTGTTGGATTCTTGGTGCTGTCTGAGTTTGGTTCTTCTTCTTGCAGGAGTTTCATTACCAGGCTACGTAACCATCAATGAATAGGGGAAAGGAGTTTGATGGTTGTTTTTTAAGTGGTAGCTTTCCAGTGGTGGGTTTCAAATTTTTCTACTACCAGTTCTGTGGGTATGGCTTGGTGGGCATGGCATGGCTTGGTGGACAAGGCTTGGTGGGCGAGGCATGGGAAGGATACTGTAAAATCTCCATTCCCTCTCCAATCCAGGGAAAGGTTACTGCAAAATCCCCATTTCCTCCTGATCATCTGGGATTTGGGAGGCAGAGAATAGATGGGGGCGGGGCCAGTCAGAATTTTTACTACCAGTTCTCTGAATTACTCAAAATTTCCGCTACCGATTCTCCAGAACTGGTCAGAACCTGCTGAAATCCACCTCTGTAGCTGTCCTACTAACCTGATTGGGTCATTTTCTTTCTTGATTGATTTTTGTGAGAGGTGTTCGGTTTTCCTCTTCCTCCTCCTCCTCCTCCTCCTCCTCCTCCTGGTTTCTGCTTATCTGGAGATTGGTTAATAGCTGTTGATGAGAAAGGATGTATTTAGGTTTGTTTGCCTTTTTTTTTTTTGGACTTTTGATCAGTTCCTTTCTTGAATGCTTTATAGATGTTTCACAGATGGGTTGAACTAGAACAGGGGTGTCAAACTCATGTTATAGTGGCGTCATGTGACGTATCAGGATTCCCCCCCTTCGCTAAACTGGGTGTGGGCATGTGACACATCTGGCCTGTGGGCCAGGAGTTTGACAGCCCTGGACAAGAAGATCTCTAAGGTCTCTTTCTGTTATTCTGTTATGGAACTGGCTAAACTGGCACCAGCACCCTGGACTCCTGGTTGGACAAACTACCACAAGCTCCACTTCTCCATGTATTGATGTTATGTAGTCTAGCATTGAAATATCTGCCCAAACAGGAAACAGGAAACAGACAACACCAAGAACAAAATTTAAATTATATGGGATAGTCTTTTCTCTCTTCCCTTCCCTTCCCTTCCCTTGCCTTCCCTTTTCCCAATGCACAATCCATGATCATAGAAGCCTTGATCCTACAGAATTCCCAATTAAGGGAAGAGCTTATTGCAATATTCTGCTCAAACGTATGAGCAGTAGTGATGATGGTGTGAATCAGTGTTATTTATTTATTTATTTATTTATTTATTTATTTATTTATTTATTTATTTATTTATTTATTTATTTATTTATTCAATTTATATGCCGCCCTTCTCCGGAGACTCAGGGCAGCTTACAATGCATTAAGCAATAGCCTTCATAGTTTTGTATATACCTGCTTAGTAGGGCTTTTGCCCCCCCCCCCCAAGCGGTGTTCTTTTTTTAAAAATACAAAGTCAGTTTATTGCCCCCAGAATCCAGGTCCTCATTTTACATACTTCAGAAGGATGGAAGGCTGAGTCAACCTTGAGCCTGGTGAGATTTGAACTTGCAGTAATTGCAGGCAGCTGGTGTCAGTTAACAGCACTTTAGTCTGCTGCGCCACCAAGGCTTGTTGTTCCTTGACTCCTTTGAAAGAAAGAGAAGGTCATATGCAGCCGTATTTGTAAATTAACAACTCAGATTATTACATAATGAACTTCATGTGAAACTTCATGTGAAAACACAAGTCACATATTACTTTATTTATTATTATTTTATTTATTATTAAACTTATGTAGCACTCATCTCACTATTCAAAGTGACTCAATTTCAGTTGAATTTCATACTGCTTTGGTCTCCTGGGCAAGATTTCGGAGGAACCTCACTGCTGTTGCTGCTGCCTTTTTACTTGTCTCTTTGTTTTGGAGAGATGAACATTTTGCACCAGCTTCCTGAATGAGTAAAATGTGCAGAGCTCATGGTTCGGTTTTTGTTTTTGTTTTGCTTTTCTTCTGCTTATTGAGACAATGAAATATTATGAGCAGCAGGGAACTGGTTCTTTTGTTAAGGAGTATTCAACATCACCTATAGATGACAACTATAATTTGTAAGCTATCATGTCCTAATTCTGTCACACTTTGTATAAATGCTAAAATCATCCCAAAGTCCATATGAAGGCAATTTCTTGATTACTCCCAACTCCCAGGAATTTGAAATAGTACTCAAGCTGTAGAAAGTTCAATAATTCTTCATCAGGCAAGATGATAAACTGAAAAGATGGAAGGGTGGGAGGGAGGGAAAATGGCTGATATGCAAGTCAGGAAACTGAATTCCAGTAACAGATTTGGAGAAAACATTAAATTTATAATTTGCAGTTATCCATCATTGGTTGTTTTTTACTGCCCAGTAAAATGTGTTCATGGTGTGTCCATATTTTTAGGGAGGAGTAGAGTGGGAAAGGACTTAATCCTTCATGTGAGGTGAAATTCTTCCTCCCTTTGCATCAGAGGTGGGTTTCAGCAGGTTCTGACCAGTTCTGGAGAACCGGTAGTGGAAATTTTGAGTAGTTCGGAGGACCAGTAGTAAAAATTCTGACTGGCCCACCCCCATCTATTCTCTGCCTCCCAAGTCCCAGGTGATTGGGAAGAAATGGGGATTTTGCAGTATCCTTCCCCTGGAATGGGGTGGGAATGGAGATTTTACAGTATCCTTCCCCTGCCACACCCACCAAGCCACGCCCACAGAACCGGTAGTAAAAAAATGTGAAACCCACCACTGCTTTGCATGTACATGATATCTGATTTAAAAGTGAGAGGAAGTATTAAGTTCCTTTTTATGGGTACAATATTAGTATGGGCTTAAATTAGCATAAAACAGAGAGCTGTGCTAAACATTTGACAAGTAGTGTCTTTTTCATCTGAGACAGAAAATGAGATTAGGCTGCTCTGATACAAACTGCAATGCAATGAAATGAGGAAAAGGGTGTCATGATGTTGTGACATAGCCTTTCATACTTGATACCTGACACAAGGCACAATTTCCTAAATCACATTGTTTACCTTGTAACATCACAGGGCCTATTTCCCCATTCCCTTCCCCCCACTCCCATCCTGCTGGATGCCTCACAACATTCAAATTAGATTGTACCTAAATACTAAGATACTTTTATTTTTCATCTAAAACTCTTTTGAGGGAATAATTTTTTATTTTAAAAAGAAATTCAGTTATTTGAATTGATTGATTATGTGTCATCATGTCACTTTTTACTCCCAGTAACTATATTTTTTCCATGACAGTCTATCTCTAATCTATTCTTTTAAGTCTCCCAGTAATGCATACATTATCGCCCTAACTGACTCCATTCATCTTGCTGTTAGTCATCCTCTTTTCTTCCATTTTTCTCAGCATTATAGCCATTTCCAGAGAGCTGTCTCTTCACATAATATGTCTGAAATACAATAATTTAAACCCATCATTTCAACAGTGGAATCCAGACAGATCTATCCGACTCATGCAAACTGATAGCGCCAGTGGCAGGAGGCTCCGCCCACCAGCCGGGATGCCATTACATCACATTTTTGACCCTCTGTGCATGTGCAGAAGAAGTGCACACTCTCACATTTCTGAACCGGTAACGAAAGTAAGTGTTGCATCATTTGTTTCTTGAGTGAGAACTCTGAGTTGATTTGTATGATAATCTTTCTCTTGGTTTTCTCAACTGTCTATATTATTCTCAGGAGTCTTCCACACCAAAATTCAAAGATGTCAATATTCTTCCTATTTTATTTCTTTAAACTCCAACTTTTGCTTGCATAGTGTGTCACAGGGGATATCATGGTTTGCACGATGAACAATTGTAATCTTTGGACACATCAGAGCAAAAGAGCAGAAGCAAAAGCAAATGTGAGTATTTTTACCTTTGGCTTTGAAGGTACTAATATCACTAAATTGTTGTTAGGTATATACTATATGTTTTACCATAAACAGTTCCATATTATTATATTAAAAGCCACTTTAGTATACTCTTAGAGATAGTGTGCAAATTATAGGTTTAGGTTAGAGAGAGATGCTTATTAATTCATTCCAGAGAAATGCCATTGAAAGTAACTATAACTCTAAAGAATTGCAATTATTAGCTGAACACCATAATCAAAAAGAAATTCAGTACATGCCATTCATAAATAGTACAAACAGTCTGTTGGGGTTTAGCTTTAATCTCAAGAATAATTTCACTCTAATAACTACAATCAGAGCATAAGAAATAAGTACATCAATGGCTCCCACATATGGTCTATAAAGAGGTAGTGGATCTCAAGAATTCTTTAGTGAGTATGGGATGTAGGTTGGGAAGACAGATAATACAATAGTAATATAACCTTACTATTGCTTATGTATGATACTTTTTCTTATGCCATCTTATATATTGCTTGCAATGTGATTTCTTTTACAAACATCCTTGTATAATATAATACTTGCTGAATTTAAATAGTAGTACATTTGCCCCTCACACTGAAGTGACCAGATATTTTTTTGTACATTTAATTGATAGAATATAGAAATCCAGATTACCTCAGTAGGCTTTTATCTGGTATGTTCAAGAGACAGAGAGTGTTTAAAATGACCTGCTTACATGGTGGTCCACAAAAGCTTTTAATGATGATGTAGTGGTCTGTGTTAAGGAACTGTTCAGGCACCACTGACTTATACTATGTCAGACCATTAATCTCTGTAGCTCGCTGCAAAACTCTTCCTAAGAGTTTTTGCTTTTCAAATTTTTTTTTTTGACAGATGTCTCTTCCACCTCACAAAACAATACTAGGATGCTGTATGCTGAATTATAACAGTGAATGCAATACCAGGTGTTCACAGTACATTTCTAATTCTATGAGGACATGGTTTTAGACACATAGGAAATTTTCTTCTATCAAGTCAACTCACTCAACCATCAGACTTAAGGGTCACCTACATTAATTGGTGCAACTTTTCAAGGTTTTAGTTGTTGTCAGAGATTGAGTGTCAGCTGAAGAGAGATGAAGCAATATAATGGAAATAGAAGCCATAAGACAAGCAGTAAGCATGACTGCAAACTTAATCAGAAGCAAAGTGCAAACCAGATGGATGTGAGGAGCAAGACTAAAGATGATAGGACCAATCAAGATGCAGGGTCCAACACAACATGGATGCATAAATATGTGGCTGTTCAAAGCCTGAACTAAACAATTTATATTACATCCTGGCTAATGGTTAAGAGGTTATATTAGTCATTCATTGAAAAGGCAGGGCTCCTTCCCCCACACCGATGGGGCAGCTATCTACAGGTCCAGCATTTCCTGAAAGATAGTGACCTTTCCAATCCTAAAATGGAAGATGCTAGGAATTGGTACCAGGACTATTTGCAGGCAAAGTTTTTACAAAGGATCTGTGGCCTTTTCTACCTTTTGTTGGTGATTATGATCAATAGCACAAAGCTTCAGCAAAAACATAAAGAAAAGGCCATCTATACACAAACAGCTTACATTCCAAGTATTGAGAAATGCTTGAGTAGAGTGGGAAAGAGTGTAAATCAAGCCAGCTGGATGTTCAAGAAGTAGATGATAAACAATGATGGAATGTGATCAGTGTAGCAGTGTTTAGCTAGGCTTTATTTTTCTTGGGTTGAAGGCTCATCCAAGGTCTTCATAGGAAAAGTGGATGTGCAAGAAAAAAACTGGAGTATGGACGCTCTGATTTAGATTTAGATTTAGATTTATTAGATTTATATACCTGCCTACTCCCGAAGGATTCAGGGTGGTGAACAGCCAACAATAAAAATACATGTATACAAAATTTAAAAGCCCAACTAAAATCAAATTAAATAAATTTGGCCCAGACAGAATTAAAACACCCCACACAATTAAGACAGATTAAAATATAACGCTAAAAGAGGAAGAGAGGTTAGGCCAGGCCCGCCTGGTGAAATAAAAAGGTCTTAAGAGCGCGGCGGAAGGTCCTCCGTATCTCCGGGGGGAGCTTGTTCCAGATAGTAGGTGCCCCCACAGAGAAAGCTCTCCCCCTGGGGACCACCAGTCGACACTGACGACTGGCGGCCCCGGCACCCGGAGGAGGCCTTCTCTATGAGAGCGTACCGGCCGATGGGAGGCTATTGGTGGTAGTAGGCGGTCCTGCAAGTACCCAGGTCCTAAGCCATGGAGCGCTTTGAAGGTGGTAACCAAAACCTTGAAGTGCACCCGGAATACCAACGGGAGCCAGTGCTGCTCGCGCAGGAGAGGTGTTACATGGGAACGCCATGTCGCTCCCATCACTACCCGCGCGGCCGCACTCTGCGCCATTTGGAGCCTCCGGGTGCTCCTCAAGGGAAGCCCCATGTAGAGAGTGTTACAGTAGTCCAGACAGGAAGTGACGAGGGCGTGAGTGACCGTGAGTAAAGAGTCCCGATCCAGAAAGGGACGTAACTGGCGAATCAGGCAAACCTGGAAAGGAGCTCCAGATATATGTCAATACGAGAAAACACATAAAGCCATTTACAAGACCAGAATGATTTGTAAGGTTCTTTCTGGCTTTTGCAGAGGTAAGATTTCACTTGAAAATTAAATTAAGAGGAATATCAACTCAGTCCTCATATTAATGTGGATTCAGTTAACTTTTCCCTTTTAAACAACAAATAAAATTATCCTTTTAACTTTGCTTTACCTCCTATTTTGATATATAGGGTTACATGAGCTGGTTTGAAGAAATGTCAAGGACCACAAGATGGCACCAAAGGGTTTTTCTCTACCTTTTTGCTGCCATCTACTTGTCACAGCAATATTAGTTTCAGTCTGTTAGCCCAAGTGATATAGTTCTACAATTTTAAAATGCAGAGAATTATATTAGAAAACTATCCAGATGAAATATATGTACAAGTATGACCACATGATGATGATGATGATGATGATATCCATTCAGTCATGTCTGACTCTTGGTGCTTCTATAGACCAGGTACATAGATACATCATCTTGCAATATACAGCCACAATTGAGCCCAAACATTCTGTTACTAAATAAGACACTTAGTGAGTTTTGCCCCATTTTATGACCTTTCTTGACACCATTGTTAAGTGAGTCATTCCAGTTGTTCAGTTAGTAACATGGCTGTTAAGTGAATCTGGCTTCCCCTTTAACCTTAGCAGTTTGTAAAAAAATAATCACATGCCTTGGATATTGCAATCATCATAAATACACTGAATTTTTATCACATTGACCATGGAGATGCTGTAACATGATGGTAACTTCAAACGGTCACTAAACGAATGGTTGTAAGTGGAGGATTACCTGTATATAGTCTACATTAGATAAAATTGCTACAAAATGCATAGAAAAGGCATCAATTGTATATTACAAGAAATATAAACAAAACTAAAACTTTTTGAAAAGTAAACTTAAATCTTAAGTTGATTTAGCTGTGAGATAACATGGATTTAGAATTTAAAAAATGAGATATAGAACTAAAAATGCCATTCTGTTTAACAGCATTGTACTCTGTTATCTTCTACTGTGGTTCAAATAATGAAAGTAGGTTGATCCAAAATCAAATCTTTAATAAAGAAATGTCCTAGGGAGTTACCAAACCAGTGCTAATAAGAAACAAATATTTGAATGCTTGTTTTTGTTATGTCATTTGCTTTCATGCAATTGATTCTTTGAAATGATGAACCAAAATAATAAGAATTGTGTTAGCAAATGGAACTGGGCAGAAAGCAGATTTAGCTTAACTGATAAGTCTCTGTATAGAATGAAAGAGAATGGTGTCATACTGTTACGATGTCTCCTTTTGACTGCAACATCACAATATGTGTACAAAAGGGGTGTTTCTTATATCACATCAGCACAAAACTAGTTTCATCATTTACCTTCCCTTGGTTCTTCTGTGGATGTCCTCCCCACCTCTTACACACACACACACATACAAAATCATCTGGAGTTTCTATTAAAATTCAGAATAGATCTCTGGTATCTATCACTTCTCCCTACATATCGTATAAAAGCAGAAGTATTGTAGCATGATTTGACTTTTAGGATCTGTTTTATGAAGGAGTGAGTTTATGCTACTTTTATGTTCCTTATTCCAAAAGTGACATGGGTGGGAGGGGGAGAGAAAGAGAAAGAGAGGGCTTTAAAGTCAGATCTATTTTAATTGGCTGGTTTAATTATGCTGCTGTATTCTAGGATAAACTCACTACCCTGTAGAGTAAATCTGAAAAGCTTCAGGGACTCCATTGTGGTTGGGGGGCTAGGAAGTGCCTATAAAAGGCGCACTGTATCTCAACAAGACTAGACTGCATTTGTTTAGTATTTTAATTTCCCCTAATTTTTGTATGTCTTTGAATTAATTATTCTTCCTTAGACATCAAAGAAAAATGAAGGACATTTTTACTTTTAACAGTTTGTACTATAATAATTATCCTATTGCTCCAATGACAGGGTTGCACACTTCTTAGGGTTTTGAGATTACAAAAGGAAATACAGCTAATTATAGTCAGAAAGAAATTACAGTTCTGCTTTCTTTGCTTGGTCTCATTTACTCACACACAACCCAATCTATGTGTGGGAAGTTACCTAAAACTAATCCATCAGGAGTCCAACAAACTGGTTCACAATGTTATCTACAAGGTTGCAATTAATTTGGAGGGAAAGAGGTTTATTAATTTAATTTCCACAAAAGTGTGGAAGATATTTAATGTATTGAGATTTCAGCTTTATAGCTGTAGTTATACATTTCCTTCAAGCCCATCTCTGCTTACCAGATTGTGTTTCCAATATCATCTGTGTCCCTCACCCTCCTTTTTTGCCTTCATTCCTCCAATGTCATTCATCTAACACTGAAATTTTACACGTGTTTCTTTATGGGTCCCACCTATGACCAGGTGACTTATTCCCATTAAGTACAAATAGATATAACTGAAACAGCTATTTTCAAGTTCAGATAAAGTAATTATCCCGCACATACCTTGTCATGATTGTTGTGGCCTGTCAGTGGCCTGTGCAGCTAGTAGTTGATTCTGACAGCGAGGAGGCTGGTGTGGTGTTGCGCCAGCAGCCTTTGCAGCTGGCACTCGAGTTAGATAATGAGGAGGCTGGAGAAGATGTGGTGCCAGAGGCAGGGATTCAGCCAGGGCTTTCAGAACCTCAGGAAGCTCCCATAAGTGAATAGGAAGAAGAGGAGGAGCCTCTTCTCGATCTACGGGCGCGCAGAGCTGCCAAAAGGAAGGAGTGGTTCCTCAGGAGGAGGTCTCTTCGAGAGTAAGGCTTAGGGCTAATTGGCCACTCCCTTAGCCTATTTATGGAAGGACAACAACTGAGGCAATTTTCAGGGAACAACTTCGCTCACTCTTTTTTGCATCCTGATCTTCGTTCTCTTATCAGTTTCCTGCAAATTGTTTCTGGGCTTTCTGCCAATCATAGTAAGATTATTTATTCTTTTGATTCTTGTAGGCTGTTAAGAAAGTTAATTAACAGCCTTTATTTGAAAAAAACCTGATTTATTTATTTATTTATTTAGATTTGTATGCCCCCCTATCTCCTAGGACTCAGGGTGGCTCACAACAATCAAGAAATCCCAACCCAAGTAAAACATGTGAAAAATACATATTGAACACATATTAAAACACATTAAAATAATCAGAACCCCATCAGTCCAGGTTGGGCAATTTTCATGGCAGAAAGTTCGCAGGTCAGGGGCCAACCGGAGCCCGAGGGGGAGTTGATTCCAGAGGGTGGGTGTGCCACAGAGAAAGCTCTACCCCTGGGGGTTGCCAGCCGATATTGGCTAGCCAACAGCACCCTGAGTAGGCCCTCCCTGTAAGAACGCACCGGGCGATGGGAAGCTGTTGCTGGTTGCAGATAGTCCGACAAATATCCTGGGCCTAAACCATGTAGGACTTTATAGGTCATCACCAGTACCTTGAATCTCACCTGGAGGGCAACTGGCAGCCAATGCAAGTTGCGCATGTGAGGTGTAACATGGGTGTATTGGGACCCTCTCATCACAACCTGCGAGGATGCATTCTATAACAGCTGAAGCCTCCGAGTAGTCCTCAAGGGCAACCCCAGGTAGAGAGCATTGCAGTAGTTAATACAGGAGGTGACTAGTGCATGAGTAACTGTGTGTAGGGCATCCCAGTCCAAATAGGGGTGCAACTGGTGCACCAGGTAAACCTGGGCAAACACTCCCCTGGTCACAGTTGTTATATGGTCTTTCAAACTCAACTGTGAATCCAAGAGGACACCCAAGTGGTGCACCCTGTCTACAGGGGGAAGCACCTCGCCCCCTATAGCCAAAGATGGAACTTCTCGATTGGACCAGATTTAATTTAGTAAACTAAGGTTTGTACAGACTTTTTTGTGTTCTTTGCTGTGGCAGAACAATGATAGAATAACAGAGTTGTAAGAATATTTTCTAACACGAAATTATGATCTTATTTCTTTGTGGGAACAAAACATAGAGTTGCCTGAACATTTTACACTTTGGTCATCCCAGTTCCTTCTGATAAATGGAACTGAAGTTGTGGATTGAATTAATTTGTAAATCAATATTTACTATAGAATAGATTTTAAAGAAGAATAATAATAATAACAATAGATCATGTCTTAAGAACAAATGCATACAAAGCTAGAATTGAGAAGATAGTAAGAGACAGTAAGTGCCACTTATACAAAGAAGCTGAAGAAAAAGTGGACCACTTGGTAAGCTGCTGCGATCACACAGACTGACTAAAAGCAACAGCATGACAAAGTAGCAACAATAGTGCACTGGAAAATTTGCAAAAAATATCATTTGCCTGCAAGCAAGAACTGGGAAGTGGGTACACCATAAAATAGAGAAAGTCATAGAAAATGAAGAAATTAAATTGCTCTGAGACTAGAATTCAAATGGAGAGGCACCTGCCCCATAATACCCTTGACCACAGGTGGGTTCTACTTACCTTTACTACCGGTTCACAACAGGATCGCACACGTGTGTGCCTTGCTTCTGTGTATGTGCAGATCGCCAATGATGACATCCGGGGTGGTAGGCGGGGGCCTCCCGCTGGTTTTACTACTGGTTCTTGAACTGGTCCGAACCGGTGGCAATCCACCACTGCCCTAGACTTAACAATTGTCAATAAAAGAGAGAAAAAAAGTCCTGACAGTGGATGTGGCAGTAGTTGGAGACCACAGAATGAAAGAGAAAGAACTGGAAAAGATAACAACATATAAAGACTTACAAATAGAAATAGGGTGACTGGGGCAAAAGCAAGGAAAATACCAATAGTAACAGGGGCCTTGGATGCAATCCCAAAACAACTGAAACACCACCTGAACACCATCGGTAAAAGGCAGCTTTACTCAGAACAGCTTCCATCCTGTGATGGTTTCTGTAACACCATCAAACATCCTGACCTGCCTATCCCAGGTCCTTGGAAAGGACTCATTAGGTAGAAAAAAATGCCAAACCAAGCCTGAACTTCTGACTGACTGTGTGATGAACCATAAAAATAAGCTTCCCAGTTTCCTGGAAGAGACTTTACAGAACAGAAATGGGAGCACTGGTGTTTGTCTAACTGGGGGAAGGGCAGTTAGAAAGTACATGGAGCACCACCTGAACACCATCGGCATTGATTCAATTCTGAATATTCTTCATGTTTTGTCTGCCTATTTAGTAACTAAATAAAAAAAGGAAAGAAGGAAACTAGATAAGGGCATAGTAGCAATACAAGAATCATGTAGTAGGATATTAAAGTTAGAAATATATTCATCAAATTAAAGCAACCAAATTATATGGTAATTCCCTAAAACAAGGCATGCTCCTAGATGTAGAACTTTCTCCTTCAATATTGAGGTGGGCTTATTATTGCCTACGACTGCAAGAGACAACTAGCAATTATTGTCTCATGAAGCTTGTTCGAAAGACCTCTCTAATTCAAAGAGTTCTAGAACATAAACTATTTTCAGAGCTACCAGATATTTCTCCTATTTTCCTTTCAAAAACCATCCATTAATCTTTGTGGACTGAGATGCAAAAACTGGTGAAAATATACAGCAGAAAATAATCCAGATATTTTGCTACCAACTTCTTTTTGATATTGGCTTTTCTAGTTAAATTTCAATTGAAAGCTTCAAGCAGAGGGAGAGAGGGAGGGAGGGAAGGAGAAGGAGAAGGAGACTATAGTAGCATTGTTTTAAACATATCCCACACATTTCTTTCAAAATGTAGATATTTGGATTCAGTCAAAACTGTTATGTAGAGTTATCAGACCTGGACTGCAAAATGTTGGGTCACCACTAACGGCAGCAAAGAATTAACTTGCCTCCATTCAGATGTTGTCATATAATGGTCATCTAGACTTCTGCAAAACAGATCTTACACTTAATTACACTAAAGTACTTTTCTAATGAAACTATATACAATAAAACCATAAATATAACTTCCTGTATGCAAATTCAGTATACTGCAATGGACGAAATAATCACAGTGAGAATGTTCAAGTCTTAACCTGGTTTGAGGTGGTGGTTGTTTTAGTGGAATCTAACACGTAAAGAATAATTTCAGCCTCATCTAGAGATACAAATCCCTCCACAATATAAATCATTATCTGAAAGAGAGATATTTTTCCTTGTGTTTTTTAGGAAATGTAATTGTCTGAAGGAAAGTTGACAGGTTTATGTGAGGAGGGAAAGAAGCAGAGGCTTTGAAGGAAGCAGCAAGTGTAAGTGACAGCTGGAATTGGGGCCAGTGGTTAGGATTTTTTACTGCCTCCTCTCTTCCCCTCCCATGCATATGAGAGAACCACTGGTAGAGGAATGCAGACATACTAGCATTTTATCAATAAGTCATATGAATTTGAGTGCTAACACATGATCTCCCTTCTCTTTGAGGAATAAGGCTGCTGCTTCCTTACATCTATTTTAAGTGTTGGGCCTGATTACATCACTACTTCCTCTACAATGATGTGAGACGTTTCAGCATTGGATTCTTTTGAAACACCAGATTCCTAAAGAAGAAGAAAGAAAGAAAACCCCTCTCAGTCTTATGAATGTCAAGGGGAAAAACAATTTGCATGTTGTTATTGAAATCAATTTATGCACATTATTAGATGTAAAAGAAAATACTTAACAGGCTAATATAGGGAGCTGAGAAGTGTCATTAAGGTTTTTGGCATTTTCCTCTCTCTCTCTCTCTCTCTCTTTCTGTGTGTGTGTGTGTGTGTGTGTGTGTGAGAGAGAGAGAGAGAGAGAGAGAGGGAGGGACAGAGAGACTGCTGTCAGCTGTAAGTAATGGGATTAAACTGTGAAATGAAGGAAGCTATTGCCAGAAGCACCAAAGAAAGTGTTTGGCTATAATTAGTGTTCTGTAACTTGTTAGTCCTGATTCTTTTGTTACTCAAGGAGGCCATTCTGAGTTTCTAAGTAAGCACCTGTTGCTTCTGTTCTCCCAGAAACCCCTTCACATCCCAGACTCCTTTTAAACTTGAAAGAACGCAGGAAGAGTCTCAAATTTGTACAATATTTTTTGTCTTACTTTCAATTAGCAGTTACATCATACTAATCATTTTTAATTTGTCCCATGGACACAATAGAAAATCAAATATGTAAGCAAATTATTGAGCTAAATTTTACAAGTTTCGTATGCTGCTTCATCAGATTCAGAATTTAACACCTGGAAAAGCTGTGGGATACATCTCAACCAATATTGAGCGCAGCCCCTGCAAAGCTGCCAAAATAGATTGAATAGCAGCATGGATATTATGGGTATGTGGACAATCAAGTGACCTTATTTACACATGCCAAACTCTGTCAAGATCTGTTAAATTTACATTCAGTGTACATCAATATTGACCTTCATATACAGTGAGGTTAATACATAAAAAAGAAGATAGAATAATAGACTTGCAGAGCTCGAAGAAATAGCCAATGTAAACTAGCCCAAGCCCCTGCCAGTGCAGGAAATCCTCAGTAGAAAATCCTGATAGGTGGCCAATCAGTTAGCCGCTGTTTAGAAATTTCTAACAAAGAAGAATTCCTCTACTTTCCAAGGTACTATGAACCATCTGGAAGTTCTTTTGAGCGTTTAATGTTTAAAAATCTTTCTTATGCCTGCCTATCAGTTTTGATGCAATCATCTAATGAGTGCACAGAAACATATATTAGTTCCATCATGCATGTAACAGACTTTCAGATATTTGAAGTTAGTTTTAATATCTCTTCTTAAGCACTTCTGCAACTCACTTACCAACCTTCTCAACTTTTGTAGATTTTCTCTAGTTAATCAATATTTTTCTTGTGAACTATCTGTATATATTTCCTTGGCTGGAGTCAGTCTAAGTCAAACAGAATGATCCTAAATCAGAATTACTTACGTAATTCTTTATAACCAGTAAACGAAATAATTCTACAACTTATCCATGAGTATTTATTTCACTGTTGTTTTTTTTAAATCTTCCCACAAGGATCTGGGAAAAAAGAGCTGAACAAAAATTCAGAATGAACTTTTGGCATGATAATAATTGGGTCATTGCAGTTTTGCTAATGGACCTAGAACTGCATTAGTCCCTCTACTGATTCATTTCTATTTTGTGGTCTTCATTATACGATTAATGAGTTTTGCAGAACTCATTTTCTTATAAATATTGTAATTCCTGTTTCCTCAGGCATTTGTAAGGTGAGAGCTGCTCCAGGACAAGACTATATTTAAAAGGAATTTGGTTTTAACTTTTTTTGTAGCTAAAACCGAATTTCCAGCATAGCCAAACATTTTCAGATTGAGTAATTCTATAGTAAATTCTGTCCATAGCCATCTAAACCTGGCAGTGATTTTGTAACTGTCATTCTGAGGTTATTGTGAGTAGAGAAGAAAGAAAAAATAATAATTCTTTCAGCATACCCTGAATGCTTCTGTCAAGTCCCAAGGAAGATGAGCTGGAGGAGGATACAAAATTTATGACATCAGTTTCAGGGAGCAAGACCTAGCTCTGAAGTCTTGGCCAAAACTCTTGAAGCAAGTCTTTAGCCATCAAATCTACAGGAACATTACCTCCTCCTCTATGGAAAAGTAGAGAACAGGGAACATGACAGAGTTGGGCAGCATACAAGAGTAAGTTATTGTTATTGTTTTTATTATCTGTGGTTGTCTATTGGAAAATACTCTGGTTTTTCCAAGTTGTCCAGTTTATATGGCCTTGTAGGACCCTGAGGCAATTTCACTTATGTTGGCATGAAGATGGGACTAAATGGAGTGCTTATACAGTGAGCATTTTGCTGAAAATAATACCTGAATAAGACCCTGGGCTCCTTCTAATGCTGAGGATATATCTGTGATAGTCTGACTTAGAATGCTATGCATTTTGAAAGAAATCTTGGTTGTGATTCCCCAGATAACTTGACTGTGCCCGAACTTTGTGCAAACAAACCATCCTTCTATTACCAATGTAATAAGTATATACATTACAGTAGTATATGTGAACTTTGACTACCCTTTTAAAATTCTAGGCTTTCGTTTTGTTTTCATTTTGCTTTTATTTTATGTTTCTTTTCTTTTAAAAAAAAGAGTCTTTTTTTAGAACACTCTTGAATGAGAGCAGCATATGCAATCTGTACATTGAACATGACAATTACAGTATAGTCTTCGACTTACAATCATTCATTTAGTGACCATTCAAAGTTACAATGGGACTGAAAAAAGGTCAGTTATGATCATTTTTTACACTTATGACCATTGCAGCATCCCCATGGTCACGTCAGTGGTGAGTTCCTCCCAGTTCGGCCCTGTTTGGCCGAGCCAGTAGTGGTGATGATATGACATCACCGAACCGGTTCTCTTTGTTCGGAAGCTGGGTCCTCCCGCCCCCTGCCGGTATTATTCTTACCTTTTATTTGGCCCCGCCTCAATCTATTTGCTGCCTCCCGAGTCCCAGCTGATCAGCTAGAAGCAAAAAAACTGTTTAAACTCTTGCTGCAGGGCTTCAAAGGGCCGCCTGATAGCTGATCAGTGTTAAAAGGCAGTGTGGTGGTAGACCAGTGCGCTCGGAAAACAAATGGGTAGACCGCTCGGAAAACAAATGAGTACACCAGTGCCTCCAAAAACAAATGGGTAGACCAGAGCACTCCAAGAACAAATGGGTAGCCTGATACAGCTCTGCAAGCAGTTAAAAGCCTGCTAGGCCTGCTAAATCCTAAAGAATTGTCACATGACCATCAAACCATGCCCACAAAATAAGCCATGCCCACAGAACTGGTGGTAAAAATTTTTAGACCCCACCCCTGGGTCACGTGATCAAAATTTGGATCCTTGGCAAGTGGCTCATATTTATAATGGCTGCAGTGTACAAGTATTTCACTTAGCAACAGAAACTTTCAGCTCAGTTGTGGTTGTAAATTGAGGACTACCTGTGTTCCATATCTCCCTGAAAAGATATCCTAGATCCAAGTAGGATGGCAAATGCAATCTATTCAACTTTTCATTCGTAATTGTCCTTTCACTAAGCGTTTGTTGAGTATCCCAAAAGTGACTAATTAGCTAATCTCTCATTAAAAAAACATTAAAAAGTTAAAGATTTCCCCTGTCCCGTCATGTCCAACTCTAGGGAGAAGTGTTCATTTCCATCCGAAGATGCTTCCATGGTCATGCGACCAGCATGACTATACACCGAGGTGCACAAAACACTGTTACCTTCCCACCAAAATGGTACCTGTTTATCTATTTGCATTTCCAATGTCACATGATCATCTGTCCCTGGACAATGGAAGTTGCCGTGTTTAGTTTTCTAGGTATGCATACATGACATAGAGTACTCAAAATGCATTAAGTATTGCATGCCTTGACACTTATTCATTTGAGGGTTGTTTTGTATAACTTTTTTGGTTTACCTTTCTGGATGCATTTATCACTATTTGATTTTAAACATTATTACTTTTAGGCATTTAGTCTTTCTACATGCATACTTTTTAAAGCAGTATAACTGATTGTGGAAACCCAAAGAAATAATAGGGAAAGGGAAAGATTTTCCCTGTCCAGTTGTGTCCAACTCTTGGGGGCAGTGCTCATCTCTATTTCTTAGCTGAGGCAAGGACATTTCTGTGATCATGTGGCCAGCATGACTATACGCCAAACCAAACACTGTTACCTTCCCAGTGCAGTGGTACCTATTTATCTTCTCACATTTGCACGCTTTCAGACTGCTAGGTGGGCAGGAGCTTGGGCAAGTAATGGAAGCTCATTGCAGTGCTTGGGTCTTGAACCCAGGCTGTCAGCTTTCTAGCTGAGACATTTAGCATCTTTGATTGCTGAGCCCTCAAGCTCCTTTAAAGCTAAAGTTAAAGAAATACCGGTAAATCAAAAGTAAGGTACAAAACAATTGTCTAGGACACTCATACAAGGTCTGGCTAATCAACTGGATAAAATATGCATGCATCTGTATATAAATTAAATTTTCTGGTGGAATAAAAATAATTTAGTTGGTTTGCCATCCATTTCCATAGGCTTTAGGTGGCTAACAAAATAAAAATAGTAAAAACACCCCAGAAAACTCCAAATGTAAAACAATCAAAAGACTAAACACCAACAAATACAAATATCACTGAGCACCTTCCTTCTATGCAAGACAAAAGAAGTATATCTAAATCCTGGGAGGTACGGGGGAAGCTGATGAAATCTTTACTGGAAGGGAGTTGTAAAGATTAGGAGCAGTTACTAAAAAGGCTGATTTCCAAAGCACCATCATAATTTAGAAGATGCTGAAACAACGAATGCCTTTATTCAAAATTGCACCTGCTACCTTAAATAGAAGTACTTGTATTGAAATATGAGTTGCTGTTAGAGTGTAAATATTGTCTGCATTTGAAATCTATGCAAATTTTCAATTAAAAAAATGCCGCCTGATTAATGCGATTTGTTTGTACTGTAGGAAAATGTTTTCAAGCCAATGAATGAAATGAAGATTATATTAGAAACAATATTTAGCACTTTAGCTTGCTTCAACATCTCCAATAAGTATTCCTTCTTTTTCATCTTGTTTGTGTTTCTAATCTTTCCCTTTTGAAACCTATGGTCAGTTAAGGTGGGGGAAAAAGTATATTTATTTCCTCCAGAAACATACCATCCTACATGTGGATTCTTCTTCCGTACATGACAATGTTATTCAGATGAGATAAAATGGTTGGGACTCTGGATAGGAGGGCTGCATGGATATTGAAGTAGAGTGATTCTATTTGCATGCCCCTTTTGGAAAAGTAGTAAACCTTAAAAGTAAATAGTACATTTTTCTCAAGCTCCTCAATCAGTAAGAATTTATGAATATTTTTTGATTACAATTTCCTGATTGGTATAATTTCTCACAAGACTTTTTATTTATACTGTAGTAGATTTTTTTTTGCATTTTCTATATTTCTTCCCCCCCCCCAGTGTTTATGCTGCTACCTTATATTGCAATAGGAAAGATAATTAATAAGCTACTCACCCTTAAAAGTAATTTATTCATTGGTAACCACATGATGATAATAAGGAGATGTATTTTATTTATTTACTCTAACTTGTACTGAGCAACTTTGGTTAACAACCTTACAACTAAAGACAACAACAGCTATGATCCTCAATTCAATACACCACACTTTGAAGCTAGTCTATATTGCTTCAGACATCAAAAGGCATCTTTTATGGGAGGTGAGCCATCACAGAGAAAGATTGACTGTAGAATTTTGCAACTGATAGCAATAGCACTTAGACTTACATACTGCTTCACAGTGCTTTACAGCCCTCTCTAAGCGATTTACAGTGTAAGCATGTTACTCCTAACAACCTGGGTCCTCATTTTACCAACCTCAAAAGGATGGAAGGCTGAGTCAACCTTGAGCCAGTGAGAATTGAACTGCTGAACAGTTGGCAATTGGCAGTTAGCAGAAGTAGCCTGCAATACTGCATTCTGACCACTGCACCACCACGGCACTTGGCAGAGGGGTCTTATTTAATATTCTTTCCTGATCTTAGTGGACCAGCATCATTAGAGATATCAAGGGAGGGCTTTAAAAGTGACAAACAACACTTGGAATTGCACCCTGGACTAATGGACTGTAATTGCAGCTCCAATAATAGTGCTGGCATATTGCACTCATATATCTAGGAATGTCCATAATCCAGTCTGCTGCATCTTGAGCCAGCTGAAACTTCCAAAGGATCTTCATCCACTTATAGAGGAGATTGACGTGGTCTGGGTCCAAAGTGCAAGGATATGAGTTACTGTGAGCAAAGCTTCCTGTTCCAGAAATAGTTATAACTGGTACACAAGTTGGAATTGTGCAATTGTGCAATTTTGGCCATAGCCCCTACCTGCTGTTCAAGCAGGAAGCAAGAGTTTCGAAGAATATCTACACTATTACCAGGTCCATGAGTGAGCACAACCCTTTCCAAATACATTTCCCACAAAATATGGATTTTGCTGAAATTTAGAAGAACCTTATCTTGCTGAGATTTAGTCTGAGCCTAATTTGGACCCTTGATTCATATAGTGGATCAAGACTTCCACTACATCTCCTGTTCAGCTGTGGATATAGATATAGAATAGAATAGAATAACAGAGTTGGAAGGGACCTTGGAGGTCTTCTAGTCCAACCCCCTGCTTAGGCAGGAAACCCTACACCACTTCAGACAAATGGTTATCCAACATCTTCTTAAAAACTTCCAATGTTGGAACATTCACGATTTCTGGAGGCAAGTTGTTCCACTGATTAATTGTTCTAACTGTCAGGAAATTTCTCCTTAGTTCTAAGATCCTTCTGTCCTTGATTAGTTTGCTAATCCATCCATTGCTTCTTATCCTACCCTCAGGTACTTCGGAGAATAGCTTGACTCCCTCTTGTTTGTGGCAGCCCCTGAGATATTGGAACACTGCTATCATGTCTCCCCTAGTCCTTCTTTTTCATTATATGTTTTAGCTTCCAGTCCCCTAATCATCTTTGTTGCTCTTCTCTGCACTCTTTCTAGAGTCTCAACATCTGGCATGTGGGCGCCCCCATAATGAGGCTTGGTGATTTTACACCCTCACCAACTGGAATAAGCTAGTCAGGAAGAAGAAAAACTATTTTAAACAGCGCTCCCTACTCCTAACCCTTGCAGATGGCCTAGGAAGATACTACCATTGAAGATATTAAAGATTAAAGTGCCATTTATTAGCCTATACAAAATGTTGGATCAGCCCTTCCCCCAGAATGGCTGAGACTACAAAGGTTGATATTTCCTGATTGGAGAAAACCATTCTCTGTATCATGGTAAATAATGGTATGATTACAGAAAGCTGGAATTTTAACGCATTTAAGGCTGTCTCTGTGACAAAGCTAAAAAGGCATCCGACTTTATCTACCTCATTCAAGCAGCAACATGAGGTGCCTGTTTTGGCGTACGTGTCGAAAGACACTATAATCTGTTCATCTTTTCCTTGACCAAACTGGTGCATTACGTTTTCTGAGAAAACGGTTGGTTGCAAATAATTTGAGGAAGGAACTTAGCTGTTATACATGACAGAACATTTTACTTCACCAGGTTCCTTGCCAGCGATATACACATTTAGCTCTTACAGCCTTTCATGTTCAAGGACACATTTGTCTTAACAAAAAAAAAAAAAAAAAAAGCAAAGCAAAGGAAAGGAAAGGAAAAAAAAATGGCCATGTTCACCACAGTTGAAGCAAGCAGAGTTAGAAGTACAATAAAAAAGGGTGCTGTTTCTTCAATCATTTTATATCACTTAACACACTCTCAGGATATCTAGGAATTAAAGAAAGGAAATATTTACATACTAATTATATTTCTGTTTATTTAATTAAGTTATTATTCGTCCCTGGCACTTAGAAATGGTTCTCTTAAGCTGTTCTTCTAATGTTGCAATTATGGCATTATGAAAAGAATTCGGGGAATAAAAGCTAGCAATCCGAGAAGAGAAAAGGCAATTTGCACTGAGCCAAAGGCAAGCTATGAAACTGATTGCTAAGCTGGAAGGATCAATTTTGTAAAAAGAGGTGGAAGATTGCACTGGGGGCAGAAGGCTTGGCAACAGTAAAGGTGGGGGATGGGAAGTGAAGGGTTTCTCTCAGAAAATGTGTAGAATCTCTCCCTAGTCATTAAATAGTTTACATTGGTCTGCATACAAGAAAGTATTTTCCAATCCATCCACATTGCCTTCTAACATAGTAATTTTTATGTCAAAGATATTTATATTAGGAATCCCGCAAAGCCACAAGCTACTTTCCACAGACGCAACCTGTATGGGTCCATATATAAAGTTTCCATTAAAACGCATGTAGTGCTTTACAGTATTTACAGCTTGAGATTTGGCTCTTAATGTTCAACCAGTAGTTACTATTCCTTTCAAGAACCCTTTTTTCCCAGGCCGTAAGTTACAACAGTAAATGTACGGATTAGGAAAACAGAACTCTGTGGTAGTCAGCAATTTTAGGAGAGGTTGCCAGGCGATTTCTACTGTGGACAGAAGTGAGCTCATGCTTGCAACCCTGACTGGGCCAGAATTGAGATGGAAAGGAAGAGGAACTCACCAACAATTGGTGCAGTTCCAACCCATTCTGGAAACAATAAAGCATCTAAAGTCTAATGAGCATTAAATCTTGGTTTGATCCCACACCACACCATAGTTTTTAGTACCTGAGCAGAATTTTCCCCTCATGTCATACAGGATCTTCAGTATATGTTCAGTAATTAAGAGACTTAATTATCTAAAGAGAAGACTTTTTAATCAAGTGTAAACCTTGATTTTTTTATGCCTTGAAACTGGCTGCTAATGGCCAAAACTAGGCTTAACAGTTAAAGGTTACTTCAGTTATCTTATGTAGTATATATATAGTGGGACACGGTGGCTCAGAGTACTGCCTACTCTATCTAATGAATTCTATATATTTTTTTCTGGGTTAGTAGTAGTTACTGAAAGGGACGCGGTGACTCAATGGCTAAGATGCTGAGCCTGTTGATCAAAAGGTCGGCAGTTCAGCGATTCGAATCCCTAGTGCTGCGTAATGGGGTGAGCTCCCGTCACTTGTAACAGCTTCTGTCAACCTAGCAGTTCGAAAGCATGTAAAAAATGCAAGTAGAAAAATAGGGACCATCTTTGGTGGGAAGGTAACAGTGTTCTGTGAGCCTTTGGCATTCTGTGAGCCTTTGGTGTGAGTCATGCCGGCCACATGACCACGGAGACATCTTCAGACAGTGCTGGCTCTTTGGCTTTGAAACAGAGATGAGCACCACCCCCTAGAGTCAGGAACGACTAGCACATATGTGCGAGGGGAACCTTTATTTTTACCTATGTTGTGTATTTCCAATGTTTAAAATGACTACTTAATTACTTGCTGGATTTGCTTCAGTATTAAGTTCACCATTCATTTCTTCTCTGCAACCCAGCAGAATCCATTATCCCAATTTTCAATTTCTTTTCCTCTTACTATCAAATTTAAGCAATTTTTTTCTGCCTCCCTCCCCCATTGGGATTGAAGCTTGGATATAATTGATTGTACTTGGTTGATTGTGAGCAGGAGTGGGATGGGAGTGGTGCATCCATTCTTGTTCTTCTTGACCACTTAAAGGCTTTGATCATTGCATGCTTCTGGACTGGCTCTAGCAACTGGGGATAACCCTTTTCCTCCAGTGCTGATTCCAGCCAATGATGATAGAGGTTCATGACACAATTGTTACTCTGTGGGCTACTGCTGTTATTTCTCTTTTCCTGTTCAATATCAACATGAGGACAACTGATAGTTTGGGGTGAGGTATCAGTACTATCCTGATAATATCCAGCTTCACATTTCCAATCCATGCTGCCCAAGTGATGTTGTGGGTGTTCTGACCCAGTGTCTAGAGGTTGTAAGGTCCTGGATGGGGTGCACAAACTTCAACTTTATTCAAGCAAAATTGAGTGATTTTAGGTGTTTAGAACTTCTGGATCTTCCATTGAGGTGGAACAGACTCATATGGACCCAGTGAACAACCCAGAGGTTCTCCTAGAAGCACAGTTTCTGCTTATGGCTATGAGGGCCTTCATACATCTTCAGGTTTTGTGTTAGTTGTATCCATTCTTCCATCTGGAGGTGCTGATCATTGTCGATTGTGCATTTTTGACCCCCCACTTGATCTATTGCAATAAACTTTGCATGGGGCTGCCCTCTAAGAGAATTTGGAAGCTTCAACAGCTGCATAATATGGCAGCACTGGCAATAAATGATGTTGTTTATTCAGTACATGTAACACCAATACTGATTTGTTTACCTGCAAGCTTCCAGATGCAATTCAAGGTGCTGATTATCAATTTTAAAGCCCTTCATGGATTAGGGCTCAGTTATTTGAGGGATTACCTCTCCCTGGTTTTTTTTAATCCATCCAATCTGGTCTGGCAGGATGGCACGCAACATTCCATATGTATCTCATCAGCTAAGGAATGCTGGTTAAGGTGTTTTTGTTGTGGTGCCCACCCAACTCATGGCTGTATTAGTGACTGTGAGTGTGATACTTCCTTGGATGCTATGTATTTTAATTTTAGCTCTTGTAATTGGTTTCATTTCATTTCAGTCACTTGTTGAGATGGGCTGCAATACAATTCGATTAAATAAATACATTTGATATCACAAAAATGTGTCTATTTAAACACAGCCACAGTGAAAGCCATGTCCAACTGAAAAAAGTTGTCTAAATGGAAATATAGCTTACTTTATAAAGGACTTAGGACAGTGATGGCTAATCTTTTCCAGACAGTGCCCAAAGCACGTCCCAATGCGCGCACGCCCGAACCCCCAAATGCAATGTGTGTGCAGCCCCCTGCATGTGCCCCACCCTCCACTTATGCATGCATGCCCCCTGCATGCCCCTCACCCCCCACACATGCATTCACACACCCCACATGTGCCCTGCCCACTCACGCATTTGTGGCAGAGACCCGAAGACCAGCTGGCTGGGGGGAGGCGCTCATGCATGTACAGTGGAGCTGAACTGGGGCAATGGCTCGTGTGCCAACAGAAAGGGTGCTGTGTGCCACCTCTGGCACACGTGCCATAGGTTCGCCATCACGGATGTAGGAGAAGAATTATAGAGGTTAGTGACCCTAAATACTCCTAGTTGTAGACTTTCATGTTTTCTCCCTTTTAGCCTTTAGAGAATAACCTAATGACATGCTGAGACACAAAGCTGCAGACATAACATAAATGTCTTTTAATTCTTCTGATTTTGGGCTGCTGGTTCAGTTTAAAGATGTTGAGAGAACCTTGCTTTGGGATGAGTGTGCAGGATCAACTCTTGGGGTTTCCCATTTATGTCATTTTTGCCACCAACCAAGCTGACAGCTGCCCACTTGGCAAAGAATGTGGCATCGAGAGTAGTAAGGGAAACTTCTTGTTCCAGCTGGCACTTCCTTATCTAACAGTTAGAGCTTTGTAAGGGTAGACAGCTGCAGTTTCAGAAATTGGCTCAGTCTGTATCAATTGGATTTGTGAAGTCAGTTAAAGGCCATGAGGCAGATTCATGGGATTTCCTGTTAGTATTAGTTAATGGAATCCACTGCAAAATGTTAAGGAACAGAAGATGCCGTTTATAGCTCTGACACGAAGGCTGTGGTTGAAGGCAGGGCACAGGAAAATAAATGCTTGGAGGAATTATTTCCTGAAAAAGAAACTTGCTAAATTCTATTGGTAAGACCAATTAGTTGCAGGTGACATATACTAAGTAGTGACAGCTATCAAGTGATGAAAATCAACAACCACCAAAGTGATGAGAGACAGGAGGGAATTCACAGATATATTCCTTGCTGCCTGGTTCTCTCTTCCCTAAAACATCTGCAATAGAAGGGATGAACACTGCAATTCTATGCATGCTTAAGTAAGTACTATTGAACTCAATACAATTTAGAAATTTGTCTCATTGAGAGCTTTATGAGCAATAGATAATGACTCCCCACCTTCTGACTCCTAGTGCCTCTATTGCTTTGCATAGCCTCCTCTGTGGCCAGCAAAGCTGGGTGAGGAATTGTGGGAGTTGAAGTCCACAAGTCTTAAAGTTGCCAAGATTGGAGATCCCTGTTCTAAAGAATGGTTATTGTGGTTTCCTTTCAGGGAGATGGCAAAGAACTGGAGACATAACAGTATGACAATGAAGGTATACCAATAAATTCATTCTCAGGACATTGAGTCCCAACTTCTTAAACTGTTGATCTTGCAAAAAATGAAAATAGAATAATATGTCTTTTGGGAAGCCTTTGACTGCTTGCCCTGGCAAGGGTAATGTTGTTTTCTTTGAAGTTTGGAAACAGTTGATATGTAATGGTGAGCTTCTGGGATGCAAAGATTATTGTAGGGCCTCTTAAGAGATAGAGAAAAAGAGACTTGTCTCCTTAAGACCTCACTGTACTTTTTTTTTGAAAAGTTTTTTATTTTTATTTTTCATAAACATATTTAAATGTACAGTCTCTTATCCATCATTAATCATTAATCATTCATCCTATTCTTTTACTTTCACTTGTTAATTGTTCAGGACTGCTCTTTTACCATATCCTCTCTTTTATTTTACCACAACCTTTCTTTTCCTCTTCCCTTCTCTTCCTTCTACTATCTCTTTCTACTTTCCTCATTCCTCCTGTCCTCTCCTTCCCTTTTCTACTACTTCTCCCCTTCCCCCACTCCTTTCTTCCTCCTCTCTTTCTAACCCTCTTTCCTATTCTTCTTTCCCCACCCTTTTCTTCCTCTCCTTTTCCCTCTCTTCTATCCTTCTTTCTCCTTTCCTCCCTTCTCCTCTCCTTCCCCCTCTCTACTCCTCTCAATGGGCCCTTATGAAAAAGGTGTTTCCTATGGGCTCAGATGAAGATGAAGGAAGGCAATGCCAGAGGTTTCCTGTGGTATACTGTGTGAGCTCCTACTTTCTCTATGGAGCTACATCTAACTTTGATTCTAGGTCAGCAATATGTTGGCTTTATTATTCTGGACCGATTTTATTAAACTTAGATAAATGAAAGAATTCCTTTTGTATTTCATTTTGAAAAGCAAAAACTAGGATGTCCATTCACCTTATTTCATAATGGAAACAAATGATGGTGCATATTTCACAAGTTACAAGAAGAATAAGAGCTATTGGTATCCAAAATATATTCCCTTATATGGTGGATCATCCAGCCTGGGTATTGGCAACCTCTGGAACAGCATGTGGCTCTTTCATCCCTCTGCTGCAGCTCCCTGTTGTGGCAGAGGTATGAAAGAGCTGTCGTCCTGTTGCAACAATGGTGATGGCCGGAGCCTTAGTGCAGGAATGAAGCGCTCCTGTACTTACCTTTACGCGGCAACAGGATTCTACCTTCATCATGGTACATTTGCTGAGGCCGCCAGCAAAGAGGGTATGACCATCTCTTTGCCTCCCCACCAACTTTGGAACATTTGCCATGGGGAAGTGAAGGGCCTTGGTTGGAGGCAATGGGCATAAAACTCAGCAACTCCAGACCACATCAAGTTCTCACACTGGTGGCCCCCAACCCTCTCTCTCTCACTCTGCACTCCCCCCAAGGGGAATCCCTCCTGGGTTTCCTGGTTCATGTTTCTGAATCCTGTTTTTTTTCTGGGGTGGGGGTGGGGAAGAGGAGATACACTCTGCAAAATGTGTGCTTAAATCTCACACTGGTGCAAAGTCCTGATTATTAAAGACAGGGATGGGGAAAAGATGCCATTCCTTTCCAAGGATCCAGAGAAAGTGGAATAAAAATAGGTGTGTGTGTGTGTGTAAATAGCAGCCTGGGATAGCTTCAGCCACAAACAACAGTTGCTGTTATTTTTGCTGAGAGCTTCTAAGCTACACAGCGTTCTTTAATAAAAACTAACAATAACGAACCATAATATACAGGATTAAAGGAAGGAAGGTGAAATTAGGAGGGGGAAAGGAAGGAAGGTAGGTAGATGAAATTAGAAGAGGGGGAAGTAAGGGGAGGGGGGGGCAAATAATTTAACAACTGGTTCTCTGCCCTAATGCCCGGCTGGATAGATGTGGCTGGGTGGGGTGGGGGTGGAGGGTCATGTGACTGGGTGGGAGTGGGTGATGTTGAGTTGGCCAAGCCCACCTAGGCTTTGTGGCTCCTAGTGTGGGAAATGGGTCCAAACAGCTCTTTGAGTGTTTAAGGTTGCTGACCCCTGATCTAGCCCAAACTGTGCAGATTTGCCATCATGGTTTTCCTTTGGGTTTAAGCATATTGCTATTTAGTGTCACAGTGCTGAAAGGCAGATCTGTTAATGACTTAATCCGAGATCAGTGTGCAGACCTCACATATGTGACAAAGAGCTGAGTAGATTATAATAATAGGATGTACAGTATAGCCAAGGTAACATATCTGGTCTGTAAAACATCACACAACCACAAGACGGCAACAAGTATTTTCGATCTCTTTATTGACATCCGGTAGCGAGCCTAGAAATGATAGGCTTAATTTACTGATATAAGTACAGTATATTTACCAGATAGATTGCTGTACAATAGAACAGATTGGGCAGGGCAGTGAAATTTTTTTTTCCTCCTTCAGAGCTTATTTGGTTCCTTGTATCCCATTGATAAAATAGGTGAGAGAAGTTAATGTGATATGGAAGAAATAGTCCCTCAACTTTCTTTTTGGGGACTTTAATTAATGTTTAGTTTAATGTTATTCAATTAGGGAAATTTAATTATTGGTCTACCAATTCTTCAACTAATCAGACTTCAAGGCCCAAACCTATACTCCCTGGGACCTGGTAGGCTTTGACCTCTCCATATGACTTGAGTTTGAGGTTCTCAACTTCATGGTCAAGGGAGCCTTACTCTCTTTTTAAAACTAAGTGCATCCTACAGTATTTTTAGGAGTTTATCTTCACTCATTGGCGAAAGCAACATGACAGTAGTCAGATGTGATGTAATGAAAGCCTTCATGGAAGAGACAGAAGATGCTTCCTCCAGGGTCTACGAAGAGACATCTCTCCTTGAGTTCTGCCAAGTAGTTGAAACGTTTTTGTTTGATTTTTATGTAGTGCCTAATTAATCAATTGGGAATATTCCTCTTGACAGGTATACAAGTAGTCCTTGACTTACAACAGTTCATTCAGTGACTGTTCAAAATCACGCCATCACTGAAAAAGTATCTCATGACCATTTATCACACTTATGACCATTGCAGCATCCTCATGGTCATGTGACCAAGAATTGAATACTTGGCAACTGGTTCATAATTATGATGGCTGCAGTGTCCCCGGATCATGGGGGGGAACACCTGTTACAGAACACCTTTTGCCAAGCAAAGTCAATGGGGAAGCCAAATTCTCTTAATAACAGAGTTATTAATTTAACCCCTGCAATTATTCACTTAACAACTGTGGCAAAGGAAAGTTGTAATACAGGGTAAAACTCACTTGACAGACATCTGAGATAGCAACATAAAGTTTGGGCTCATTTATGGTTTATGGTTGTAAATCAAGGACTTCCTGTATATCACTAGGTTTTTATTTGTTTTAATATCTTCTTATATGCTGTTCAAGGTCTCATGAATATATACACACACACATGCACAAATAAAATTTCCTAATTTCCAATGCTGGATAATGAAGCCAGCAATCTCAGTTAAAAACTGTGAGATCTCAGAATGATATGGGGACTGTCAAACAGGGCAGTGTTACTAATCTTAATTAAACAGTACAATCAGTATTATAGGTACTCTGCTGTTTAACGCCTATTGGGAACTCCTAAGAAATTATTCTCGGTTTTAAACATTTGTTTTACCCTTGTAACTATGAGGGCAGCCCTAAGAAAACACCACTGGAAAAAATTCCCTCTTTCCGTAGTTATGAAAGACAGAATTATAAATGTAGGATTTAGAATCCCAGATAATGTGGCTGTTTACCCTTTGACAATTCTACCCTGTTCCTTGGACAGGAAACTTGACCACTTCTCATATCCTGATAGGAACTGAAATACTGAATACGCCCTAAGTACCCATCAGCATTTGATACGTGTCTTTTTCGCTTTTTCCATTCTATTGAATTACAATCATAGTCTTGCTTCAGATTGTATGTTTGTAGCAAGGCCAACAGGCATCAAAGGTCTGAGTTGCGTCTCGCAGCGGGGATGAGTCAGGTTAGGCAATCACAGACAGAAGCACAGTGTTTCTGTCCTTCATTCATGACAAACAAGCAAATAAGGGATGCAAATCTACAAGCTTGTTGTATTTTTCTTTCACCCGTAGTAGCAGTGGCATATCGTGGCATCTGAAAAGGGTGATGAGGGTGTAGATATTACTTTAGAAAGCTTTGCTTTGCACTAGTGCTCTGAAGCAACAGAGATATCAAGACCAATTGTTCTTAGTCTTCATGATTGGCTAGAACACAAGTTATTATTGTTATTGCAGTTACTGTTATTTTTTCCCCCAAATACTATTGTAAAGTTATACTTAAATATTTCTTGCATTTTGTTTTTAATGAATTTGAATTTCTGACTTATGTTTTGGTTCTAACCACTGGCAGTTTTGTGTGATAAAACATCAAGATCAATCATATTTGTGGGACAAATGACATTGTCATGCAATATTTCTTAATCATAACCAAGTAGCCTGACTTATTTAAAGGATGCATACTATTAGCTAAAAAAAAAAGGGAAGCTACGCCATATTATATGTGTGCAGGCATCTAGTTTCTGTCTGAAGAACATTCACTTTTTGAGTTTTTCTAGGATAGTTTTTTTTTAAGGTTTTTTATTCTTTTTTTCTCATAAACATATCTTAAATGTGCAGTTTCTTATCTAACATACATATTTTCTTTTAACTTTCATACTAATACAATCTTCATCCTAAACAATTTAAATATATTCAGGGTTGCTCTACTACCATTTCATCTCCCTTGTTTTACAGCAATCCTTCTTCGCCTTCTCCTCACTTTCTTTTCCCTCCCTTCTTCCATCTACTCTTCTACTTTCTCCTTTCCTTCTCTCCTTCTCCTTCTCTACTTCCCCTCCCTTTCCCCATGCCTGCCTTTTTCCTCCCTTCTAACCTTCTCTCCTACTCGTTTCCCCTCTTTTTCTTCCTCTCCTTTTCCCTTCCTTCTTTCCCCCTCTCTCTCCTTCCTCTCTTCTCTCCTCTATAGGATAGTTTCTATTAAGCATCTTTATTCAGAAGAAATCAGACTTCATTAAATGGGACTTACCGTAGGATAAGTGTGCAGAATGCAATTTGCATTTTTGGGAGTTCAGTCTTCACCCAGATTATTCTCAGTCACTTATTTTAGTGACTGTTGATGGTTTTACCCATAAAGGATGTGGCTGCATTCTACAGCAATGAAACACACAATTTTCTCAAGATTGCCTAATACAACAATGCAAACTCATTATTTGGGAATGCCAAGTGATGAGTGTGTTCATTTCTACCAGCTGTCTTCTTCTCCCAAGGTTGCCTTATTTTGAAGTTGTTCTCTGATTATTGGAGATGTGATTTGTAGATAAAATTTTATAAACCTCTATTTAAATTATGATGGACTTTATTAACCCTTTGCAAACTGATAGTTTATAGGTGCAAGTACTGTCTGATTGCTGCACTGGGGACAGCAGTCCTAAAAGAGAGGGAAACAAAATAATAGATACTCTCTCTTCCTAAACTACATTCATTCAATTTATTAAAAGAAAATTGGGGGACAATTTGATTAGCTTTTTTTCTAATTTAATTTATATGCCGCCCTTCTCCAGAGATTCAGGGCGGCTTACAATGCGTTAAGCAATAGCTTTCATACTTTTGCATATTTTTTATACAAAGTCAGCTTATTGCCCCCACAAACTGGGTCCTCAATTTACCTACCTTAGAAAGGATGGAAGGCTGAGTCAACCTTGAGCCTGGTGAGATTCGAACATTGCAGACAGCTGGAGTTAAATTACAATGCATTAGTTTGCTGAGCTATCCGGGATCCAGGTTTACTAAGCTATCCAGTTAACCTTTTCTCCCAAAATTTATTCCTTCCAGATTAAAATTGTGTTTGTCAGAATGATGTAACTCAGAGGCCCAATTCTAAGTTATGTTATGTTTATTAGATTTATATACCTCCCTTCTCCCGAAGGACTCAGGGTGGTGTACAGCCATGGTAAAACAATGCACCATACAACATTTAAAACCCATTTAAAACTGAATTAAACAAACTTGGTTCTCTCCATTAAAACCCATACTTTAAAATGCCCCGTCCAAAATTTTTTATTTAGCCAGGTCAGCCTGCTGAAATAACAGGGTCTTAAGAGTCTGTTCTCACAGTATCTCACAGGAACATATAGGGCCATGATGGTGAACCTATGGCATGCGTGCCACAGGTGGCATTAAGAGCCATACTGGTGGGCATGCAAGCGTTGCCCTAGCTCAGCTCCAGCATGCATGTGCATGCCGGCCAGCTGATATTCGGGCCTTCTGGGCCCACCAGAAGTAGGGAAACAGGCTGTTTCCGGCCTCTGGAGGGCCTCAGGGTGGTGGTGGTGGTGGTGGGTGTTGGGGAAAGCCTGTTTTTTGCTCTACCCAGGCTCCAGAAGCTTTCTAGGTGGGACCAGAAGTCGGCAAATGGGCCATTTCTGGCCTCCGGGGGTGGGTGGGAAGGCCATTTTTGCCCTATATGTTCTTGTCCCTATATGAACCAGATAGTGGTTCAACCAATGCTTCTGCATTCCCATGGGAGCTTTCCAGAGATGTTTGAAGGGGACCAGGATCCATTCCTCCCCATGGGAATACAACTGCTAGATAAAACAATTACATATAGTAATTTCTGCTCTTAAAACCAGTCTTAATCAATTCTCTTATTCTATGACTCCACACATTCTTAAAGTAATACTTTTCTTGGCAGTGGTGGGTTTCAATTTTTTTTACTACCAGTTCTGTGGCCATGGCTTTGTGGACATGGCATGGTTTGGTAGGCATGGCTTGTAGGTGTGGCAGGGGAAGGATACTGTAAAAACTCCATTCCCTTCCTAATCCAGGGGAAGGTTACTGTAAAATCCCCATTTCTTCTCGATCAGCTGGGACTCGGGAGGCAGAGAATAGATGGGAGTGGGGCCAGTCAGAATTTTTATTACCAGTTCTCCAAACTACTCAAAATTTCCACTACCGGTTCTCCAGAACTGGTCAGAACCTGCTGAAACCCACCTCTGGTTTTTAGTACCAAATAGTGGCTGTTTTAAAAACAGGGAGCATATTTCTACTTCTGCCTCTTCTCCATTCAGAGACAATGTACTGTCAATAATGCTAGAAAGACACAACACAAGACAGGTGAATAATAAATAGAGCCACAGGGAGGTAGGAGGATGACTCTACCTAACATTATTAACAATTATGGAGTTTGTGTGTAATTGGATGGGTGGGGGCAGTGCTACCAATAGCAACACAGAGAGTATTGTGCAAGCGTATTGTATTTATAATGTATACAATTATCCCAGTTTGAGTATTGTTCAGCCATGTAATTCTTATTTATAAATTGATTAAATTATTTACCCAGGAAAAAAGGAAATTCAATAGAACAAATGATAATTTTACTTCTACCCCAAATGGATTAGTTTTAAACTCTCCCTAAATGTATATAAGAATGAATGTTCCCATGCTGATGTGGCAGTGGAACTGTAAAGAGAATCAAGCAAATTCAATGAAACTGCCCTGAAATTCCAAGCTTGTTCAACTTCTGGTGATACTTTTCTGCCTTAGAGTGTCAGAGAAGAAGAAACAGAAAGAGATCCTGAAGTGAGGAAGTGCGGGTGGGGGGGGGGGGGGGGGAGAATCTATGTCAGCTTATACCACACTCTTTATCATTAACTCTAATCCTTCTGGTGGAAGTTTGGCTGCTGGCCAATTGACAGTTAAGCATCTGATGATCTTTTATTCAATGAAGTGGGCTTTTTTATTTGGAAAATATGATTAGAGAAGCTAGCTGTTTTCTCTTTCTTCTTTGCTACTTATTTCCTCTGATTTAGTGCAGCCTTTGGCTGTTTCCTGAGCAAAACACTGCAGTTTGAAAATCTTCCCATCCCCCTCACTTCATCCTGAACACCATGTCTCAACATTTTCTCTCAACCATCATGTAGGTCTCATAGCATTGTTGATTCCCATTCTATGTCTGCTAGGATGTAAATTGCTCCCGTTCCCTCTGTGTGTGTCTCCCCCACCTCCCACTTCCCTCCCCTCTGTTCATGTATTTTCAAGGGTTTTAATCTGTGAAGGGGACCTACTTCAAAACCCAGCAGCTGAAGCATCTTATTTCATGAAGGAGAGAGATGGCCAATGAAACCAAATTAGATTTTTATCTCATTGTCTCTGTAGAAATGAAGTATAATAATTATTTCAGGCAAATACATGTCGGAGATGGTAATTAAGATCCCTATCATGCCTTTATAGACAAGTAGATTCTAAAATAAGCATTCGTAATAGGATTAGACATTATTGTGGTGCTCTCTCTCCTTCCCAAAGTGTCTTGCAAATTTAAGTGTACAAAGTTGATCAAAGGGGCAGAGAGGAGAGGAAAGGAAGGAAATCTACTAGGAAGTATCAGTGTTGTTATTTTAGCTCTCCTAAGTCTAGATTATTTTATCCCTCAATCTGTATGGGGGAAAGTGTGAGAATTCAATATTGAAGACAGTGGCTACTCTGTGGGTGCCCATGTGAATGTTATTCCTTCTTATGTTGCACAATAATGAAATTGTAAGACGTAAGGAATAAACTTTAGTTTACTTACATTTGTAAAATTAGCAAGTCTTGTACAGAAATCCCAAGTCCTAAGCAGGCTTTAATGGTAACAATGCAAGTTACTCAAGCAATATGTGCTAAGTAGAGTGGACAGAATGTGGATAGTTGTAGTAGTGAGGTATGTAATGACAAAGGTGGGATTTAGGAATTTGTATTGTATTTATTAAATGCTATTGTTGCTTTACTTTAGTTGAGTGCTGCTTAAAAACTGCATCATCATCATCACCATCATCACCATAACTACCACCATCATCAGCCTCTCATGGTTGGCAGTATCCATTCTTGTGCAGATGGGCTAATTTGAAACAGTAAATAAAAATCACAATTCCATTCCAAACAAAGAAGTCTGCTTTGTATTAATTTGATTTAGCATAATTTATCTATGAGGGACACGGTGGCTCAGTGGCTAAGATGCTGAGCTTGTCGATCAAAAGGTCAGCAGTTCAGCAGTTCGAATCCCTAGTGCCGCGTAACGAGTGAGCTCCCATTACTTGTCCCAGCTTCTGCCAACCTAGTAGTTTGAAAGCACGTAAAAAATGCAAGTAGAAAAATAGGGACCACCTTTGGTGGGAAGGTAACAGCGTTCCATGTGCTTTTGGCATTTAGTCATGCCGGCCACATGACCATGGAGACATCTTCGGACAGTGCTGGCTCTTCGGCTTTGAAACAGAGATGAGCACTGCCCCCTAGAGTTGGGAATGACTAGCACATATGTGCAAGGGGAACCTTTACCTTTACTAATTTATCTATGAAAGTTTGTATCTGCCATCATGCTGTGATGTTGTTAATTTGTCATAGTTGGAGCCACACTTTGCAACAGCATTAGTATATGACCATTGTTAACACCAACATTATTGTGGCTGAGTCCAAAGTAATATCAATTATTTTTGCTTTAATATAATAAAGGAAGAGAGAAGAAGAAGAAAAAAGAGAACATTACAAAACACATGTTACACATAAGAAATCAATTAGCCCATTTTTAAATTGATTTGAATTGAATATTTTATTTGGCCATGGGTCATTATACACACAAGAAATTTGTCTTGATGCAGAGGTTCAAGTCACGAGTGTACATGCAAAGCAACAGAATAATGATGATAATAATAGTATCAATAAGAGGGGGGAGTAAGAAAGATAATAAGGATAAATGATAATACTATAGACATAGACATTACAGCATGAGAGACATTAGACAGGACTGTGAGTATTAGGTGTTGAGCAGACTGTCTTTGTGTCTAGTTGTTTTGGCCTGCAATGCTTTGTAGTACTGTCTTGAGGGGGAGGAGTTGAAACAATTTACGCCCAGGATGTGAGGGGTCTGCAGATATCTTCTCAGCCCTCCTTTTGACCTGTGCAGTATTCAGGTCTTCTATGGAAGGCAGGCTGGTTTAATTGTTCTTTCTGCAGTCTTAACTATCCATTGGAGTCTGTACGTGTCCTGTTTGGTTGCTGTACCAAATCAGACAGTTATAGAAGTAAAATGACAGACTCAATAATTCCTCTCTAAAACTATTATAAATAGTTACTGAGGCAGTCTGAACTTCCTGAGCTGACACAGAAATAATATTCTTTTTTTGTGCCTTTTTAATGATGGTTCTAATGTTAGGTGTCCATTTTAAATCCTGGGAGATTATAGGGCCCCCTGATACTGTGCTGATACTGTGCTGTTGAAGAAGCCTTGGTGGAGCAGCAGACTAAAGTACTCTTAAATAGCACTTAGCTGCCAGCTGCCTGCAATTACTGCGAGTTCAAATCTCACCAGGCTCAAGGTTGACACAGCCTTCCATCCTTCCGAGGTAGGTAAAATGAGGACCCAGATTGTGGGGGCAATAAGATGACTTTGTATAAAAAAAGAACTGATCTGTCCCCCTCTACAGATACCCACAAAAACACAGCCAGTCGAGGGTTAAAGAAGCACTTGGCACATTCCACAGTTCTTATCTCTAACTTGGCAGCAATATGCACACTGTCTGCCAAGTGCTTTAATAGTACACAGAAAGAAAATCATAACAAATATTCAGCAAAGTCTCTGATCAGCTTCAGCTTTTAGCTCCAATGACTACCCGATTGAGTATTTGTTCGTCACAGAGATCCTTTACCACCACCCTGTCTTATATAGTCTCTGGGTGTGGTCCAGTGACTCATTGGTCCTGTGACTCAAGTCCAGTGACTCAGGTCTATTCCCTCATACGTCTTCTCAGCTGCTGTAAGCGCTTATCTCGCCTTCTTTGCCGTGCGTCCAGGAATGACGTCTCTCCCTCACTCTCATCTGAGACACCTGTTTCCCCACTACTTTGCTCTCTTTCAGCTGGCACCTGAGACGGTGCCAGAGGGGAGGGGGGCTGGGAGATCTGGCTGGCTCCTCTTCCTCATGCTCAGAGCTTCCTTCCTCCAATGGGATAGGCTCAGAGGACGGGGCCACAACAAGAACACCACTGGGGGGGGGGGCGAAAGCCCTACTAAGCAGGTATATACAAAAGTATGAAGGCTATTGCTTAACGCATTGTAAGCTGCCCTGAGTCTCCAGAGAAGGGCAGCATATAAATCGAACCAATAAATAAATGAAATAAATAAATAGTAAGAGCTGGTAAAATAGAAGGGCATCTCCTAAAATCCACTCTCATCTCTACAGTTTTAAGAATATTCAGCTTCAGATTGTTATGGCTGCATCACAGGACCAATTGTTCAACCTCATGTCTATATTCAGACTATCACCATCTCGAATAAGGCCAATGACCATTGCATTGTCTGCAAACTTCAGAACTTTAAGAGAGGGTACCCTTGAGGTGCAGTCATTGATATATAAAGAAAAAAGCAACAGAGAATGGACAAAGCCCTGAGGAGCGCCTGTGCTAATTGCCCAGGTAGTAGATATAATTTCCCCTAGCCTCACCGATTGTTTCCTGTCTGTCCAATTATTCATCCACTTACATTAATATAGGGTTAACCCTTTGACAGACATTTTGTCTATGAAAATAATTTGCATCAGGTTCTTCCCAAGGATATAAGATGTCATAATGCATTGGTGCAATATATGTGCAGTGTGGCCTTTGGCAATTGACAGATGGAAATTTTGTCAATGTGCAAATTTTTCTAAGTGCTGTCCAAGATTTTTTGATATGGCATCCAGTGCATCAATAACTGCTGGGGCCATCATTTGAACATCTTGATACTTTGTGATCTTCTCAATTTCTTTGTCTTTCATTCTATTGTCCCCTGCCATTGCCATATCAATTATCCACAATTTCTTTTATCTATAGTTAAATCTGCTGTGGTATGAGTCAACACTTTGTTGTAAATATTTCTGATTTATATTCCAAAATTCCACAATATTTTAACCTACTCATTTTTAATTACTTTTTCAACCTTGTGTTCCCACCAGGTTTTCATTATTGGCACATGATAATTTTTACAGATGTCCAACTGAATCATTTTGCTGACTGAGTCATTGTCTATAATCAGTTTGTGCCATCTTCTTTGCAAGCTGAGTATATGTTGTTTCTTCATCTTTGCACAGTCTGTACTTCGAATCATTTGGTGATTTTTAATTCTGAACTTGATTTCATTAGTTCAAATAGCTTGCTCTGAAGCAGCTAAAATCAAGCCTTCAGTTTCTTTCTTCTTTTTTTGATGTTTCAGTTGTAAGACATTGCCAGATTTTATCTTTATCCACTTTGATCATGTAAACATTTTCTTGCCAGCATTTTGTATGTGTTTGCATCACATTATTCTGATATTCACATTTTGTTTCCTCTAATTATTATTCTGAGTACTTTACTTTAGTTTAACAACTTCTGTTTTAATCAATATTCTGCCTGAAGGTACTCTCTAAGCATCCAAGTTCTTTTCTGCCCAAACCAGGCTGTGATTGGAATACCACTTTAGGATACAGAAAAGCTACAGTTTTACAATGAGAAATACATTATCTTAATGTTGCGGTTATAATGGAACCCTGATTAATAACAGAGAACCTGTCTCAACAGTCCTATAAATGGTTATCTTCTAACAGCAGATATGTTCTATTAAGAGGCACCTATTTTTATTTCTATTTCTCTGTTTTTCAAACAGCACAAAACAAAATCATTGCTGTTGCCAAAGCAAGCTCAGCACCCATGCTGTCTGGTTCTATCACTTGAGCCAACAAAGTTTTGTGAAAGGGAAGACAAAGACAGATAGAAGAGAGAGAGAAGGAATCTAAGGGGCTGTGACTGGCTGCTAAACTTTTAAGTTTCATTCAGGGAGAATTATCTTGGTAATTTTATGAGGTAGCCCTTGGTAGCTCTTGCAAGAGCAGAAAACTGGACCTCTGTGTCAGTCAGTTAAGCATGTCACTCTCATCAAGACTTGCTTTCCAAGGCAATATTTGTTTTGGTCTCGGTTCTTAAATTCTCATGCTGGTTCCACAGCATCCAAAGGATGATCATGTTTGCTTGCAACAGCTCTTAGATGAAGTACAGTTTCTTTCTAATAATGCAAATCAATTATTCATAGCTCAGCCACGTTGGATTTAGACTTAGGCAAAAGTGTATGAAAGTCAGTTTGGTGTAGTTATTAAATGCGTAACACAAAGAGGAGAGTTGTGAGTTCTAATCCTGAGCTGGATGATATTGATACACTTTCTCAACTCTAGAAAAAGGGCCACAGAAAATCATTTCCAAAGAAATGTTGCGTAGAAAACTGCATGAAATTGTTATGTAGTCCAGGGGTGGGTTCTACTTACCTTTACTACTGGTTCGCAACAGGGCCGTGCATGTGCAGAAGTGTTCTGATGATGTCAGGGTTGGTGGGCGGAGCCTCCTGCTTGTTTTACTACTGGTTCTATAAAACCGGTGGGAACCAGAGGCAACCCACCACTGATGTAGTCGCCAACAATCAAGATTAATTCAAATTTTGGGAACCAGTTTGGCCCTGAACTAGGAGTGGGAAAACTGAATGTAGAAAACTGCCTTAGACATAGAAGCTAACTAGGTGATTTGGAATTAAACAGTTTTTCTCAAGTCCTGCTAGGCTAACTTCAATGTGGCTGTGAGTATATGCCTATCTGCTTGGAAAGGATGAGCAGTGAATGCTAGGAATATGCACCAAAAGTATATACTCCTAGAGAGTCACTCAAGACATGAACCAGGCACCTGTATTGGGCAACTATAAGGAGCCAAGCAGATGACTTTGGAAAAAGGATTCAGAAGCTGTTACAAAATAAATAAATAAATAAAATTCAGAAGCAAACCTTGAACCCTGCTACCTGAAAAGATAGAAATGGATACAGAAAAACAAGATAGTCTTGCAAAAAGATCTCTGAACTCAGAAGAGTTTTCAATCTCAAACTGATATGATGAAAGATGCCAATGAGGAGTGACTAATTGATTCAAAGTTCAAACAAAGATGGAAGGGTTATACAGAAATTCTGACCATGAAGATGTCAACATTCAAGATAACTTAGAAGATATTTCCCATTTAAAGAACTCTTAGTACTAGAATTCAGATCCGCACCCCACTCATTTTCAAATTGGAAGGTTGCAAAAATTAAATAGGTTATCTACAAAAATAAGGATTCAGTAAAGATAGTACTGAAGAATTCCAGCAAATCCGGAGGACAGCACAGTGACCAACAGAACTGAAAAAGCTTCTTGGATGAGAAGCAAGATGTTTTAAATGGGCGGGGGGAAGCAAGAAAGTTCAACATATTTATGTATGTATGTATGTATGTATGTATGTATGTATGTATGTATGTGATTTATATGCCGCCATTCTCCCCGAGGACTCAAGGCGGCTTACAAAGACAATCATAAATACAAATCACAATAAACACATTAAAACAAATTAAAATCCGTATTAAAATCATTCTAAAAGAAAACTATATAACCCCACGATCGTAATATTCTTTAAACAGCCATGTCTTTAATCCCTGGCGAAAGGAGAGGAGGTCGGGAGCCGTCCTGAGGTTGATGGGCAGACTATTCCAGAGGGTTGGGGCTCCAACAGAGAAAGCCCTCCCCCTGGGGGCTGCCAGCCGACATTGTTTGGCTGATGGCACCCGGAGGAGGCCCACTCTATGGGAGCACACTGGATGGTAGGAGGAAGGCAGGAGGTGGTCCTGTAAGTACCCTGGGCCTAAGCCATGTAGGGCTTTATAGGTTAAAACCAGCACCTTGAAACGGACCCGGAGAACAACCGGTAGCCAGTGCAGCCTGAGCAGGAGAGGTGTAACACGGGAGTACGAGAAGCCCCCATAACTACCCGCACGGCCGCATTCTGGACTAACTGGAGTCTCCGGATATGTCCCAAGGGCAGCCCCATGTAGAGGGCGTTACAGTAATCCAACCGAGAAGTAACCAGGGCATGGGTGACCGTGGTGAGGGCATCTTGGTCCAGAAAAGGGTGCAACTAGTGTACAAGACATACTTGCGCGAAGGCCCCCCTGGTTACAGCCATCAGATGGTCATTCAACGATAGCCAAGAATCCAGGAGGACACCCAGATTGCGAACCCTATCGGATGGGGTGATAGTCTCCCCACCGATCACTAGAGATGGTATTTCAGGATCCCGAGATGCTGGCACCCACAGCCACTCAGTCTTGGAGGGGTTCAGTCTAAGCCTGTTCTTACCCATCCAAACCCGCACCACCTCCAAGCAGCAGGACATCACGGGAAGGGCATCCCCAGGGTGGCCCAGGGTAGAGATGTAAAGCTGGGTATCATCCACATATTGGTGATACCTTACTCTGAAGCCACGAATGATCTCACCCAGCGGCTTCATATAGATGTTAAAGAGCAAGGGGGAGAGAACCGATCCCTGAGGCACCCCACAAGTGAGAGGCCTCTGGGAGGATCCCTGACCCCCCGCCAATACATACTGCGAGCGGCCCGAGAGGTAGGAGGAGAACCACTGCAACACAATGCCTCCTATCCCCAACCCCCTGAGTCGCTGCAGTAGGATTAGAGTCCAGCATGGAAAGGGAGATGCATGGCATTCAAACTAGCTTTAATTAAGGTACAAAAAATAACTAAACTCAAATTATCAAATTATTTCGGGCACATTGTGCAAAGATATAGCAGCACTGGTTAAAAGTCTACAACACTGGGAAATGGGGAAGGATGAGGAGAATAAGTGAATAAATGAATTCAATTATTAATGATGATGGTGCACCGGTGGAAAACTTGAAGGGCCAAATGAGGACAGATCACCTGAGAAAAGGAATATTGGTGTAATTGCTAAAAATGATGATGACCACATTATTACCAACATCATGGCCTTCAATCACAATGCATAAAATTCATTCTTTAAAATTAGTATTATTATTTATATGTTGATGTTGATGTTGATGTTGATGTTCATGTTCATGTTCATGTTCATGTTTATATAAAATAAAGATATTATAATACTAATTTAAAATTAGTATTATTATTTTTGGCTACACTATGGATATTGAAAGACTGTAAATGTATGCAAGGGAAATTAAAGCAGTGCCCTGGCAACAGAACATGTCATGGATTATCCTTTTTAAGATTTGTTAATTGTTATAAGAATTCCTACCAAATTTACTTATGATGCTACAGTCCCCAAATATTTTACTGCATGTGGAGAAGGTATGGAAATAGATAAAACAGTATAAATGTTCAAAGCAGCAAAGAAAAATCAGACACAACATTCACACATTTCAATTTATATTTACTCATGAAATTGGTTTTTGATGCCTTACAATATAGCATTGGATTGATTGTGTCTCAAGTCATGAAAGGCAACAGTGAAAGCCTGATAACATTTGCATCATTCTCACTCCCAGCTGCAGAGGAAAATTATACATAAATAGACAGGGAAGCATTGAGTTTGGTTTGGGGAATTAAATATTTCAATCAGTACTTGTACAAAAGGGAACTTGTCCTCATCACCAATCATCAGCCAACACTGTCAATCCTCAGTCTCAAAAGGAAACAGAATCAAAATAAAGTTCAAGATACATAAATATGCAAGCATAAATAAATGGTCTTGGTTACTTCTATAGGCTAATTAATCTGACATCTTCACATCAAAATGGAGTTACGTTCAACATGTTTTCTATCACAGAGATTGAAAATGAGATCATTGAAAGAGAAATGAGGAGACACCCAACATTTTGAAGTCTGTATAAAAACATGGCTGGAAAATCTGTTTATGAAGTTTTGTAAGGATAAATAATTTAAACTAATCAATAGTTGCATTACATGGGTGCAAGAGTCAAGAGTCACCTATCTGTCAAGACTGATAGGTGAGATGAAGGAGAACTTTTATGTTCTGCAAGCAGTACAGATTAAGGCATTGGCTCATCATTTGGTGGTTGAAAATAGAACAACAAATCACAGTTTAAAACACAGCACCATTTCTTCCACAGGCAAAGAATCATGGAGATCTAGCAGGACTATTTATGGGACAACTTTTTTTATTTGTGGTGGATACACCTTCAAAGTAGCCAGAGGAATTTTTAATGATCTCAACTATAGGTATATAGTCAATAATGATTTGTACACAATGCATGGGGAAAACATAATGTTCAATCAAAAGCTTGTGAATTTTATTTGAATATTGCAACACAGAGCAAGCAGCAAGCCATAAAACACCAGTGAGGTTTTTCTAATGTTACATCTTGCATTCAAATGTGGATATTCTCAAACTTGAATTGAATATATTCATTTTGTATCTTCATCCTTTTCTGCCAAAAAAATGAAGCAACTGCAAATGTTTTGTTATTTCTCTATTACAGCCAATGGACAAACTGAATTATAGAGCAGTTCATATCCAAACAATTTGCCTTCAGATCTTGAATCAAAAATTTAAACTAAAATTCAGTTATTCCTATCTCCAATCTCCTAATTTGAATTGATCCACAAAACCTAATTTGTGTATGAATGCCATGAAATTATGACTAGCTAATTTTTTTAGTGGATTTGTACATTACATAGATGCTATGAAATGAAATAAAGTTTTTTCCTAATGTATTGAAGATGTTTTTCTATTTGTGTTCTTTTGTTTCTTTGGATTTCTTCCTCTGATGATTTTAAATTATTTTACTGTAGTGAAGAAGCTCATGTTATAAATTTATATTCTTCAGAATCCTTGGTCTTAAAGAAAGCCTCAGAAGAATTTCCTTCTGTTTCCCTCATCAATTTCCAGATTGAGAACATCCATCAAAGAGCTGTTTTTCATCCCATAATTTGACTAAGTAATGACAAGTTCACCTATCTCCCATTAATACGAAGTTAAACTCTTGATTATTTATTTAGATCTGTAAATTGTAAACATCACAACATTTCTTCTTGAATCAAATGGTTTATTTTAAATTGCAGTGTTAGTTGATTTATCTTTATTTATTGGAGCAAGAATTTGATTTCCCAGTTGTTTCCCAAAAGAATCCTGATTTTTTTATATATACTTACAATTCTCTAATTGGCATAATCAAATGAGGCTTCCACATCTTTCTTTCCGTGCTACAGTCCAGGAAACTTTGCTCATAGTTCCTATTCAGTCTAAATGCTCTTTGTTCTAGGCCATCCTGTTACTATTCATTGGATTTCTCTCATTAATTCTTCTTCCTTCTCAGGAAGTGATTAGAACTTCCCGGATTAGTGATGGTTTGCCTTTGCCTGTGAAGCATAGAAGTCAGTTTGCTTTCTCTGGCAATGATATTGCAAGACTATTTGTGTCCCTTACATGCTATTCAGGTTGTGTCAAAGTCTGCAAATTGTATTTGTTGTTTCCATTTTATTTACTATGTGCATTTTTCACATAGTTTACTGGTTCACTGATTTACTAGTATTTTTCTAGATCCTTCAAAGGAATCTTATAGCTTTCTTTGTGATACTCAAGACTGAAAAAGATTTTCTAGAACATGGACATGATTGTGAAGTTTTGAAAACTCAACGTTAGTATTCAGCGCAAGACTCATTTCTAAATTTGGATACAACCAACCACTATCAACCACCACCAACAGCGGATCATAGGTGATTATGAACATCACCATTTCATAGTGTGGTAGGGAGAAAATGTTCATTCATGTGTAAATGAAAAACAAATAAACCTTGGACTGCAACCCAGCCTCCTTTTTATGGCAAATTCTGAAAAAGATTAGATATTATTGTCATTCACAAATCTTTTGGTAGAGAGGGGAAACATATCTCTGAATGAAATCCTTTAGTTGTAAATAGTATAGCTGCCAAAAGTCTCATTGGTGATTCCTGTTTGTGGCTGCCTAAAAGGGTCAAGGGGAGAATGTAAGAATGAACACAGTGTCACCTCTTCTCCTCTGCAGGCATTTCCACTTTGAACATGAACTTTTATTGTGGGAATTTATTCTACATAGAATACCATACAGGGGGCCTATACAGAATACAAAGCTTCCATACTACAATAGTTTATCAACAATAGGTGTGACAGATTGTATAAGAGAGAGGAAGCAGACTTAATTGACTTAAATTCTCCTGATCATATGAATTAATTATGTTTTTCTGAATGGCTTTGCTGGCATTTTAGTTCAGGGATGGGAAATGTGTAACCTTCCAAATTTTGTCCAGTTATAAGACCTAATTGTTCCAATCTTCCTGAGCAATAGTGAATATTCTAGTGATAGATGTGTATACTTCAATACCTTGTAGACTATAATTGTAGAAATCCAGAAAACTGTAGTTCTAGTGAAACTGTATATTCCAATATCTTGTTCTAGGGCAGGGATGTCAAACTGGTGGCCCACGGGCTGGATGCATTGTACTCAGGCCACGCCCAACCCATCTTGCAAAACGTCATGTGATGGCAACACGACAACGCAAGTTTGACACCCATGTTCTTAGGGGATACACTGCTGGAAAACTTCACATGAAGAAAAATAATAATAACTTGATTTATGTTTCACTTATTTTAGTGGGTCTGCTTGAAGTATAACTGTATCTAGACCAAAGTGACATTTAGGGACTCTAAAACTTTTGATGTCTTTCTGGTTTCTCAACCCATCAGACGTTGATGAGCAGTATACAACTTAGTGACTACAGGGGTCCTTGGTGCTCTCTTGCTTGTTTTCTTGCATTACCCAAACTAGGTAACCTCATCAGTGTTAGTTAGTGACTGCATTAGTGACTTCATTTTGTTTAGGGAATCATTTAAACTGTTTTGATTTGGGCAAATATTATACCAATTGTCATCTTTGTTTCAAATGTAGCAATTGTCACATGCTTAGTGTGTATGTGTGTGTGTGTACAAATTCATTTATAAATGTGTGTGTATGTGTGTACACACCTATACATCTACAAATGAATTTAGAGATTTTGCAACTACAACAAATATCTTTGCTGTGTTTCCATTTCTGTCATTGGGATATAGCATTTGATCTGCACATATTAATTACAGATGGTCTGTAATTAATGGTCTCTCTGGGGCTCTTTTCATCCTTCACAATTTTACTTCTCTTATATATGAGTTTTAATTGTGTATGCTCATTGTTTACTAATGTTTTGTACTAACAGGTACCACCCCAAGAGAATCCCCTTGCCTACCTCAATCTTGATATGAAAGGACCACCTGTAGGGCAAAATGTTAGCTTGGTATCCATGGCCCATTCATTCCTTGGCCACTCTGATGAGCCTGCCAATTAGTGCCAACTGTGGTGGTAGATTCTCTGATTTGGACACATGTTCATTGGAAAGAAGACTGAGATACTCGATTCATTTCACATAGCACACAATGAGTTCTTTGCTTTACGCTGTACAAGTGAGGATTGTCGAAAGCTTTCTTCACTGTTAGCCTCTGTACGCTTGCTGAGTGTAAATAAAAGGGAAATTGGTGTTATTGCAAAGACAAATTAGCACCAGAACTGAGCTGTATTTTTAAAAATGTGCTGCTAATTGTGTCCAATTTATGCTGCAAGTCTCGCTCAAATGCAAAAGCACAAAACCAATGGAAGGTGCCAAAGCAAGCTTGCACTTTTTTTTTCTTAGCAAATTATCTATGTAGTTTCACACTACAGTAAGTGCCAAAGGGTTGCAATGAGAGCTTTATCTTGGGTAATCAAATTAGCACTGCATGTTAGTAAATGGAGTTTAATTTACAATGGTTTAGCTTTCTCGCAGACTACAGTACTTGGGCTGTCCAGAAGCAGCATTTCAAGATTTCTCTTTTTACTTTAAAAAAAAAAATTGCTGTGACTTTTTTCTTTAAATTTGAATATACATAAGTCTGCTGCAATGAAAGAAAGAAATTGATTTTGTAATGGTATGCCATTTTGACAGACGCCTGGATTGAAATTTTGTAGATTTTGTCTAAATCTTTTAAGCCAATCCTAAATTCAACAGCCAGGTAGTTATTTTAAAACCTCTGATATATTTAACATTTTACTCAGTGAGTTCTTTCCTGTTCTTTATTTTTTACTTTTCAATAATTATTCACCTCCAAAATTAATTAGTGCCTCCAAGCTCCATTCAAAGCAATGAGAGTTTTGCATGTATGTGTATGTAGATTGCATCCTTTGTAGTAATGTGGCTTGAATAGTTGTCCTAATTTGAGTGACAATGGATTAATAAGGACAATTAAACCCTGAATGAGATAATTCTCCTTCAAGAATGCCTATAATAAAATAGTCATCTCCCTACCAGGCAGAAGTGAAATTTCACAGTAAATATGTGGAAGCAATATATGTGATGAGTTGCTTATCTATAATTACCCTCAACATTATATAACCAGATTTAGCTTTCTGGAATTACAGATCAGAACTGTGCCATATCCTTTTTTACTTCCCCAATGTGCTGATTGATATCAGTGATAAATTCCATAGTATTATCCCTAGGTAAAAAAATCTTTTTTTCCAGGACTGGCTAGGCATACAGACATACAGTACATTTGTTTGCATACCAATATACAAATCTATTTCTAACTGGAACCACTAACTCCCATATGGTAGGATAGAGATGTATATAATTGTATTGCTAATATAGTAAATAAGCACCTTATATACTAATATCTGCATATGCATAAAAATATGCATGATGTAGAAAAGCAACAACTCATTTCTTAGATGAGTACAAATAATTTCTAAAACTAATTATTGCAGAGTTTAATCTTAGAATAGCTCTTGAACTTACATGATGTTTGCTAACAAATGGTTGTTTTGTTTTAGAGAATTACATATCTTCTTATTAAACTAGCATCTTTTTAATCAGTCAAAAGGTTTTTACGTAATCTAACTTTCTTTCAGACTTCTTTTTTATTATTGCTATTATTATTTTCTCTTATGTGGAAAACAATTAGCCATGTGGGGCCTTTGCAATTTGCAGGTAGTCCCTGTTACAACCACAATTGAGTCCAACATTTTCATTGCTAAGCAAGACAGGGAGTTTTTCTGCATTTTATGAGCTTTCTTGCCACAGTTATTAAGTAAATCACTACAGTTATTGGGTTAGTAACATCGGTGTGAAGTGAACCTGGCTTCCCCATTGACTTTGTTTGTCAGAAGGTCGCAAAAGGTGATCACATGACCCCAGGATAGTGCAACCGTCATAAATACATGCCAGTGGCCAAACATCTGGATTTTGATTACATGACTACGGGGATGAGGCAACTGTCATAAGTGTGAAAAACGGTCATAAGTCACTTTTTTCAGAGCTATTGTAACTTTGAATGGTGACTAAATGAATGGTTGTAAGTCGAGCACTACCTGTATCAAGATACATGAATAATTACAAATTGGCAGAAAATTTTTGAGGCATAGCTCAGGGTTATAACAAGTACAGGTGTAACCCTATTCGAAAAGAATATTTAATTTGGTAGAAAAATAAGTGTGTATCTTGGTTTTCTTTTTTTTTTTAAATTAAATCTTTATTAAATATTTACATTAAGATTAACACAAAATAAACATCGAAAAACAATATAAATGGTGAAATGTAGAAACACATAAACACAAGACTAAAACGAAACGACAAACATGACTAACCGAGAGTTAAGCTCACTCTCCAATTAATAACTAGTGTCATCCAAACCAAACATTTCAATAGAGTCAATTTCTACTAACTATCTACAAAAGAGTTAGCCTGTTTTTGTCGAAATTTTAAGAAATCATATAGCCTAATAAATATCTAATTAATCTAAATAGACGATCTTATCACCCCTTTCCTAGGTTTAACCTTCTATTGAGCCAGACAAAGCATTTGTCCCAACTTCTATTATATATTGAATCTTTCTTGTCTTTTAAAATATACGTTAATCTATCCATCTCAGCACATCGGAGAATCTTGTTTATTATCAGATGATCGGGAGGCGTATCTACATCTTTCCACAGTTGGGCAAATGCCATTCTCGCCGCTGTTGAGACATGGACAAATTTTTTTATTTTTATTTTCCTCCAATAGCGTCTAGTTAACGGACAGGTCCACCACTGGTGGAAGAAAGTACCCTTGGCCGACCCACATTTCCAACATCTATCAGAGGACCCTGGGGACATCTTAGCAATTCTGGTGGGGGGGAGATACCAACGGTAGATCATTTTATAGAAGTTTTCTTTGAAAGGGGAAGAAAGGGTCAGTTTCATAGTTTTGTTCCATACATTTTGCCATGCATCAAGCTGAATTGTTGTTCCTATATTTCTCCCCCAGGCAATCATCGTGTCCTTTACAATCTCCTCCGCCATAAAGTTGGACAAAAGAGAGTTGTAAACATTGGAGATAAATTTCCTTTGGTCACCTAGGAGAAGCTTGTCAAAAGTTTGTAAATGAAGGGAAATACCAGGTTCCTGTTTATCCCTAATATCTTGGTTTTCTCACCAGGCTCAAGGTTGACTCAGCCTTGCATCCTTCTGAGGTAGGTAAAATGAGGACCCGGATTGTGGGGGCAATAAAATGGCTTTGTATAAAAAAGAACACCGCTTGAGGGGTGGGTGGGGGCGAAAGCCCTACTAAGCAGGTATATACAAAAGTATGAAGGCTATTGCTTAACGCGTTGTAAGCTCCCCTGAGTCTCTGGAAAAGGGCAGCATATAAATTGAACCAATATAAATAAATAAATCTATTTTTGAGAAGACTTGTTCAAAGTTTAAAATGGTTTAAAAATAGTAGGAATGAAAACATTAAAAGTCTTTAAAAATGAATGGTTAATATTTCTAGAATTAAACCCTGAATTTCTTAGATACTCTTATGGAAGATAATTTCATTCATTCTTTCATTGTTATGAATTCATTTGTATTCTCTTGGGAGAAAGAGCAGTAGAGGTAGTTGTTGTGACCCAGGCCCAAGTAGGTAGTATTAGACACAAACAGTTCCAAAACAGACAGACTTTATTAGAACAGCTGAGAATTAACTCATTCTCAGTCCAAACTAAATTAAAACAAATTCTTCATAACACAAATTCTTCAGTCTAATCACCAACCTTGGTACAATTAGGCAAACTGCCAAAGGCTTCTCTTGGCAAAAGTTCAGAAGCAGAAGATGCTGACTAGAGATAAGTGCACCAAGACAAGAACAAATCTATCAACGTTGTTTTCCGACAAAGAGCCAAAGAGCTGTTGCTGGTCTTTTAAGCCTTATGGGAGCGGCCAATCATCTCTTAGCCCTACTCCCAAGTCGTCCTCTTTGCTTTAGCTGCTCTTGCCTTCTGGCAGCTCTTCTCATATGTGCACTAGGAACAGGCTCCTCCTGTTCCTCTGCCTGTCTGCTGTCAGCCTTTGGAGGCTCCGGAGTCCACACATCACTCCCCAATGACCCTGGCCCCATCTCTGCCTCCGATGCAAAGCCCTCATCCAGGCCTTCCCCAGCCTCCAGGACTGGCCCCTGTTCTTCCTCAGCCTCATTGCTGTCCGACTCAGCTGCTAGCTCTGCAGGCTGCTGGCGGACCACAACAGTAGTCCTTGTCTTACAACAATACATTTAGTGAGTGTTCAAAGTTACAACAGCACTAAAAAAAGTGAATTATGGCTGTTTTTCATACTCATAGCCATTGTAGCATCCCAGTGATCATGTGATCAAAATTCAGACACTTGGCAACTGAGTCATATTTATGATGGTTGCTGTCTCCCAGGGCCACGTGGATCACCTTTTACGACCTTCTGACAAGCAGTGTCAATGGGGAAGACAGATTCACTTAACAACTGGTTACTAACTTAAAGTATTTACTAACTTAAATACTGCAGTGATTCACTTAACAACTGGGAAAAGAGTGGTTGTAAAATGGGGCAAAATCCACTTAACAACAGTCTCGCTTATCAATAGAAATTTTGGGCTCAAGTTGAGGACTACCTGTATACAAATTTGCAATACTAGACTTAATTTTTAAGGACAAATTTTCCAACAGTTAGAACAATTAATCAGTGGAATAACTTGCCTCCAGAAGTTGTGAATGCTCCAACACTGGAAGTTTTTAAGAAAATATTGGATAACCATTTGTCTGAAGTGGTGTAGAGTTTCCTGCCTAAGCAGGGGGATGGACTGGAAGACCTCCAAGGTCCCGTCCAACTCTGTTATTCTATTCTATTCTATTCTATTCTATTCTATTCTATTCTATTCTATTCTATTCTATTCTATTCTATTCTATTCTATTCTATTCTATTCTATTCTATTCTATTCTAGTTATTTTTCTCATTTTTCACCCTGTTTGAGTCAAGGGATGGTGACTGAGGATCCACCGTAGGGGCAAGTACTTGGTATTTACAATGGTGTATTGGAAAATGTGATGTGACACATATGAGCTGCTAATACCCTCATTGTTCATTATGTGGTGATTGTCATATAGCATGAAGTAGTGTTTCAATACAGAGGCATTGAAGAGAACTGTTGTGGCCTGTCAGCGGCCTGTGCCGATTGTAGCTGACTCTAACAGCGAGGAGGCTGGTGTGGTGTTGTGCCAGTAACCTGTACAACTGGCACTCAAGTCAGACAATGAGGAGGCTGGAGAAGATGTGGTGCCAGAGGCAGGGATTCATCCAGGGCCTTCAGAACCTCCAGAAGCTCCTTTAAGTGAAGAGGATGAAGAGGAGGAGCAGAGCGGCCAAAAGGCACGCGTGGCTCCTCAGTTGGAGGCTCGTCAGGAGAAGGTCTCCTCGAGAGTAAGGCTTGGGGCTAATTGGCCATTCACTTAGACTATTTAGGGAGGAACACCAACTGAAGCAATTTGTAGGGAGCAACTTTAGTTCACTTTACTTCGCGTCTGGATTCTCTGCAAATTGCTTCTGGGCTTTCTGTCAACCTTAGTAAGATTGTGATTACTTTATCTTTGGTTTCTTGTAGGCTGCTAAGAAAGTTTATTAACAGCCTTTGTTTTGAAAAAGACTGCCTTATTTTAGTAAATTAAGTTTTGTACAAACTTTGTGTGTGCTGTATTCTTTGGGATCTGTTTTTGAGAACAAAAACCAAGATGGCAGACATAACTATGCCATCAAAGCTGTGGCCCTTCTCTTCCCCCTCCCTTCCATGTATCTATGCCAATGTTTTCTTGGGACATCTAAAGGCTTATGAATTGCTCCAAGTTAACGTCAAATCAAGTAACAGCCACGATGACGCAGTGGTTAGAATGCAGTACTGCTGTCTGCCTGCAATTTGGCAGTTCAAATCTCACCAGGCTCAAGGTTGACTCTGCCTTCCATCCTTCTGAGGTCAGTAAAATGAGGACCTAGATTGTTGGGGTAATGTGCTGACTCTGTAATGCTATTGCTAATGCTTCCAGATATCCCCAGAGAGATAAAGACACCCATTCCAGAAGCAGAAGTAGAATAAGAACAACCCAAATATTGTAGAACAACATTGACATAACAATGTGGACAACTTCAATTTTTTTTTTAAAAAAATGAAGTTTGAAATGTTTAAGTCAATTGGATTAATTAAAAAAAAAACCAGGTCCATGTGAGAGTCAAAAGTCAGATTGATTCCAGAAGAGCTCACATTGTGGAAGGGCCATTTGTATAAAACATGTCTCCCACTCAGTTTCCTATGTACTTGAGAGAAAAGAATACACATTATTTGTATCTATTGAATCAGATCAGAATAAAGATGTGTGTGTTTTCAGAACATCCTCTTTACTCCTCTCAACATCCTCTGATAGTAATGCAGTTTCAGTACATGAGCCAAGAAGATTGCCCATTCTTTTGAACAATGCTTTGATGCTAAATATACAAAAATGTTTGATAGCTTTCCAAGAAAAGAAAGTAAAAATAGTAATTTCCAGCTTTGTATTAATCTCCTTAGTGTTGCTGATAGGACACTGAACAGCACCAGTTCAAGGAGATGATTTCTTCCAGACTAAACACCCCCCCCCCACATCCATTTTTTTTTCTTCTGGATAGTTTCAATCCTTCTGGAATGTTATGATTGCAAGGTGAATCTACTAATTGTATTTTCTTTAATGAAATGAAGAACTCTATGCAAAAAATTTGATGCAGTACAATTTTAAAAAAAAATTTCTTTTGTAAACTAGTTTTCCCCCTCTTATTTAGAGAAAGTCACTTCTTTAAAAGTAAATATTTTTCCCCTTTCCCTTTTTCTATGTCTTGTTTGCAATTTTTGTTTTGCTGTTTTTCTTTATTTTGTATTTGTATCTTATATTTGGGAACATTAAATTTTTTTTTTTAAAAAGGAAAGCTTGACGCCTAGCTACCACATGAGAATGTCCATTTAATTTCTTTTCAAGGAACATAGAAGTAGTTTGCATTTGCCTTCTTCCATTGGGTTTTTTCAACTTGTTTGTCTAGACTATAGCCTTACATGATGGACTCCTATCCAATTACTAATCAAGTACAACCCTGCTTAGCTTTTTGAGATCAGCCAAAGTCAGATGTTATTGTGTGGAAGGAATAAAGATGAATTGCAAATTACATTGAACCCAGTTAATCTATTGTAGCAAAACACCAGACATTTTGTTGCATCTTAATATTTAACAAGTAGATTTTTAGACACAATAGATAATTTCTGATTAAAGTATGCAATTCAGATGAAGTGTAGTCCAGAAAATATTACATTTCTAAATCATCATGATTATTATCATTATCAACAATAATGAAGCCATTGATATTATTATCAATTCAGATCCTGGAAAAGGATTTGATGGATGATTAAAAATGTTAAATCCAGTCTCATTATCTGGTTGACTGTGCAACAAACTATAATAATGATAATAATCTTAAAAGTCAAACTCAGTGGTGAAAAATACCATCAAAGAAATTAACATGTGGGCATTGTCAGTCATTAGATACACAGCTGGAATACAGTCTGAACTGAATCAGAACTAAAAACCTGGCTAGGAAAACCAGAAATATAGTGATTTTAAAAATCACAAATAAGTATAGCTAACTTAAAATATCTATTGATTGATTGATTGACTGACTGACTTATGTCCAGCTATATCAGATTTGTTACTACTTATGTTAGAGTTTACTTTTCTTATCTCTTTATTTCCACTTACAGCCATGTAGGTGTGTTTGATAATTAAGAGAGCCTTAGATTCTCATACCAAACTCCACCCACACAAGTCAATTCCAGTTCCAATGAATAAAGGCCATTTGCATGGTGAAAGTAATTGTAAACAGTCTGTTACTCTTAGAAATAAATGTATTTATTTCTATACAGAGGAAGAGAGCAATGGGGTAGGGCAAAGTACTTATTTCTATATAGGGACAATACCAATTCAATCCTAAAGGATTTTTCTTGGCATCTTTGGTTCTCATAACTGAGAGAGAAATGGAGCTGGAGATTATAGAAGGAAAAGCATGGTGGACTCAACCATGACTTTCATATTGCAGGAAGACATTATCCCACTTTGGGTTTAACATACATGTCTTATTATGATGCTGGTGGAGGACAAACAAGGTGCATACTAAAATAGAGCATACAAAGGGGTAGAGAGTCCACAACAGTAATCAATATGGATTTTGTTACATTTTTAAAAAAATTAAAATCTCAAGTATATACAGCTTAAACTGTCCTCTTCAAAGAAAACTAAAACATATCCAATAAGTATTTAAATGGCTTTCTTTTCTTTTCAGGATTAGATGGAAGACTACATGTTTATTTGGAAGATTTGCCAATCAGGCCATTCACGAAGCAAGAAGAATAAATCAACAATTAAATTTTATCAGGTTTAGTCTGAATTTGGTGATTAGCAAACAAATAACTTTAACAGGAGTGGTACTAATGACCAAAACCCAAGTAGCATGTGATGTGCAATATTTGTGCAACAATAGTATTCCAGCTGGGTTGCAGAAGCAATGCAGGGACAAGAGATTAACCAAGTGGTGAAATTCAAAAATTTTCCTGACCAGTTCTGTGGGCGTGGCTTGGTGGGCGTGGCTTGGTGGGCATGTGACCGGGTGGGCGTGACTGCACAATTGACTCACACACAATGCAAAAGCAGCTGGACTTCACACAAAATGGCCCCTGCAACAAGCAGGAACCTCACAGACAATCAGGGAGACCTGATTTTCCCCAACTGACTGATAGTAAAAAAATGCTAAAAAAAAAAGAAAGAAAAAAAAATTTCCAACATTGCCCGGCACAGCTGATTGTTGCACAGCTGATCTTTGGAACTTTTAAAAACTTTTTTTAGCATTTTTTACTACGGTTTGGGTGAATAGGTAGTAAAAAAATGCTTTTAAAAAGTTTTTAAAAAGTTCTAACGATCGTGAGGCACAGTTGATTGTCATACTTTTTAAAGCATTTTTTTCCTACCGGTTCAGGCGAATGGTAGCAATTATTACTACCGATTTGGGTGAACTGGCCCGAACCAGTAGTATTTCATGCCTGGATTAACCCCAATTTCAATTGAGGATGCAAAGGGCTCTCTTGAAAGAGAAGATTTATCAATACTGGATTATAGCAGTTTCCATGGGTTTGTGTGAGCATAAGAGAAGGGTAATTATAGTGGAGTGTGTGTGTGAGAGAGAGACCGAGAGAGAGAGAGAAAGAAAGATCTGTCTTTCGCTACAAAAATATCTGATGTTGCAAAAATCAGTTCACCAAACTCCTTGTACACGAATAAGAAAAAAAAAATGACATCTAGGAATGGAATGGAATTAAGAAGACATCATTTTGCTTTTACTAAAACACCAATTTTCATGGTTATCCTGGAAGACATTTACAGTTCCCTCTGCTCTTGTTTCTAAACCAATAATTCAAGTTCATATCCTGGATTTTCATGTGCAATTTACTTCCCTTCCACAAATTCATTCAGGTCACAATCAGCACACCATACAATTAACACTCCTGACTTAGCTGATCCCAATATGTCTATTTCAAACTAAAGCTGCCTCCAACTCTATCTTCATCTAGGCTAGCCTTAGCAAATGACACCGGGGGGGGGGGGGACTATTGAAGGATAACCAAAAGCAGAAATAAAACCCTGCCTACTCTATATAAAAGCATACATCATTTATACTCTCTGTAAATAGCTGGATAAATGACTGGGATTTCAACTACAATATCCCTGTACAGCAGCTCAGTCTGTGAATGAGGGATTCTCTTTCTACTACTGGGAGATGTGATACTAAAGGCCCTGTTGCTGACTCTTTCAGGAATGCAGGTTTATTTAAAGTTCTAGTGAGCAGTGTGACATGCCTAGCACAAAAGCCAACATCAGCAGAGATAGAGAGGGATGCTCAGTTCCAGAGGTGGGTTTCAGCAGGTTCTGACCAGTTCTGGAGAACCGGTAGCGGACATTTTGGGTAGTTCAGAGAACCAGTAAATACTACCTCTGATTGGGCCCGCCCCCCATCTATTCTCTGCCTCCCGAGTCCCAGCTGATCAGGAGGAAATGGGGATTTTGCAGTAACTTTCCCCTGGAAAGAGGAAGTGGGGTGGGAATGGAGATCTTACAGTATCCTTCCTCTGCCATGCCCACCAAGCCATACCCACAGAACTGGTAGTAAAAAATTTTGAAACCCACCACTGCTCAGTTCCCATCTTGCCACCACTCTGGACCATTCACATCTTTTAGACTCCAAAATCAAAATTACTTAGCTTAGTTATTCTACAGTTGTAAAATCACATGATGAGAGATCATGGCAACTAATGATAAATGTATCCCATAATTACCAACTCTGTACAGAGTTTTTACACATGTTCTTAACAACAGTTATGGCCATTTCATTTTGATGATCCCAGAAAGCAGCAATGTAGTCAAATGCCATAATTTAAAATTGTAACTCAAAAATAATTCCCAAAGTATGCCACAAGGTTTATTTCCACTCCGACAGCATTGCCCAGAACTTGTACTGTGCCTATTCACAAATTCGTTTTTGCAATAAACTTAATGGGAATTAAATAAATGATCTAATGTCAGTATTTATTCACAACCAACTCCTGCCCCTTGAAAAACGAATGGTCAATCAACTGTGGTACAGCTGCTACCCTCCAGAATAAAGCCATTGTCAACATTCACAGGATTGCCATTTGCAGTGCAATTTATGAATTGTAACACATGGTTATGTGAAGAATTCTCACTGGGAACATATTTTACTTTATTAGAATACAACATGAAGATTGAATGTTCAACCATAACATTCAGCTCACAGACCTCATTGGCAAATCACTAATGTGTCCAGCATGGCATAATCAAAATACAGGCTGGTATTAAAGACAGATCAGTAAGATTCTTCCAGCTATTAAAAAAAAAACCATTCCCATATGTGAATCTATATAGTTACCATCTTTCAAAAATCAATTTTTCACCCATAATGAAAGTAAAGACAAGAAAACAAAGGAAGATATGTTCTTATTTACATTCAGTCAAATCCTGTTCTAAATCTTCATTGAATACAAAACATGCTTTAAGAATCAGCTGCAAAGAGAGAATATTGTTCACTCAATTGGCGATATTTTTCTTCATTAAAAAAGTTTTCTGCTCACTTTCTAGGCAGTATGCTAGCAATCAAGCAACATTCTAAAAGGAAAAGAACATTCTAAACAAATAGTTCAAGTCTCTAATTTTGGGAAGTCACTTGGTAAATCAGATGGCATATAGATTTTTGCAATAAATAAATAAAATTGGGATCTCGGTGCAGAAACTTACGAAGTTACCATAATTTGAAAAAGGCCTACAGAAGTTTCAGACAAGTGGACTTGAACTGTTTTTTCCCTTCTTCCCAGCTTAGTTAGGTTCTTTGGCAATTTTTAAAAAATTAGCAATACATAATCAATGACAATCTACAATTAAGCAGTATGCAAAATTAACATATGAAAACTTTTCCCCAGGATTGGTGGCACATTTTCAGGACCTTGTTTTCAGAAAAAATACAGAGTATGTAATAAAAATAATTAAAATTTCATAAGCATTTTACCCAGCAGTGAAATTCCCCCGGTTCTATCCAGCTCACCGAACCGGTAGTGCTGGCGGCGGGAAGCTCTGCCCACCCGCTAGGATGTCATTACGTCCCATTTTTTACCAACTGCGCATGTGCAAAAGGTTCTTTGCATGTGCAGAAGAGGCACACACATGCTTAGCGTGCACACGCTTCCACACGCTCCCGTGCACTCCCATTCCTGAACCGGTAACAAAGGTAAGTGGATTTTACCACTGATTTTACCTATGCAAACTAACATAATATGTGATTTACTGTAGAAGTACAGATTCATAATTCTTATCTACATGCTTGCTGATTTGTTATCAATATTACGAGTTTTTCTTTTGAATGCAGACAATAAGAGCTAGTGTTTTCTACATCGAAAATATTAGAATCAATTTAATCATTGCATGATGTACAGTCTTGTGATATTCTCCTTTGGGGACTATGTATTATTGTTTTCCCAAATGATTCACAAATATAATAAAATAATGGCAATAACATGCTCTTCAAATGCACCTCACATGGTACAGGATCTTCACAAGACAAGTGTTACCTGCATAGTGTAAACTCCATTTGTCAACTGTGTGGAACTGCTATGTGTGACCTTCTAGCACATGGGTAAGAGTGTTGTGACCTAGGCTTACTGAGTCATGACAAGACACAATTAGTCCCAAATAAACCTATTTTATTGTAACATCTGAGAATTACATTCATTCCCAGCTGAGTTCCAATTAGTTGCAACAAAAGTCCTTTGGAAGAAGTCCTTCAGGATAATCACCAACCTTTTCTTCTTTGACACCTTACTTGGCAAAGCCCCACAAAGTTCAGAAACAGAGAAGAGATGCTGACTGGAAACAGAGTTAGCAATGTTCCTGCAAAAGGCCCCAAGTGCCTTTGTTTCTCTCTTAAGCCTTATGGGATGGGCCAATCATCTCCTGGCTTTACTCCTGAGTCGTCCCTTTTGCTTTAGCTGCTCTTGCCTTCTGGCAACTCTGTGCATGCATGCACTAGGAACAGGCGCCTCCTGTTTCTCTGCCTCTCTGCTGTCAGACTCTGGGGGCTCCGGAGTCCATGCATCACTCCCATCTGGCCCTATCTCTGCTTCTGATGCAAAGCCCTCGTCTGGGCCTTCCCCAGCCTCCAGGACTGGCCCATGTTCCTCCCCAGCCTCTTCACTATCCGACTCCACTGCCAGCTCCATAGGCTGCTGGTGGACCACAACAAAGGCTAACATGTATAGCCCAATTTCTCCATTCAAATATCTGCTGAACCTATAAATGAATGCTCAGCATTATTCAAGAATCTAGCAATGTGCTCTATGGCAGTAGCTTTCTCAGTCAAATGTAGTTTCTAAACATATACAAAGGCAGCTCAAGATAGAACAAATTGAGTTATCCAACGTGGATGTGACAATTTAGTGACCAAATCTGCAAACTCCAGAAAGGGACACAGCTATGGCACTTTTTGATATAACTTTAACTTCAGGAAGAAGCTGAGGCTCGAAACATATCTTGATTGCAGACAAGATTTATCTTCTGAAGAACTGGTAGTGTAAGCTGCTCACAGCTGGCCTTTGCATTGACCTAATGCATGTCAGGTTCATTTAAATAAAAGCTGATTTTCCTAAGGTTGACATTTCTTATGTAGAGGTGAAATCTCTGAAAGTCATTACAAGTAGGACACAGATTATATTTCCTACAGAAAGTTGAAGGCAGTTCTGAAGATATTGGTCAACTTCTGCTGAACACTAATGCTGTTTCAGTTTTGGGGTTTTGATTTTTATATTCAAAACTGTATAACCAAAGGGAAATAAACGATGAATAAACACAGAACCAGAGAAAGTAAATAATCCTTGAAAGGTGAAAGCTTTCTTAAGCACATTTCAGTTCTTTTAAACATCACTGACTTGAGTTTAAGTTAATGGCAATCAAATAAACTAAAAAAGTGTGCGCATGTGCAGAGTCACATACTGAATCCCCATCTAGAATTTAAACTGGAATTCATCTCCTTCCAGTGAATTTGACAACTCTGAGCAATGAGTATTTCCTTCACATTCTTATAGACGTGTGTGTTCTAAAATATCTGAAGGCAGTATTTAATTGAATTGTAACCTTATCTTTGTAGCTTATTTCCACAATCAGTAGCAGTCAGTAAGAAAGCTCAGACCTGATTTCAAGATAAATAAGATGCATGACAGCCCTTTTTGGTCCTGTATTCAGAAATCCCTCCTGACTGCTATTATGTTTATCTGTACTGCCCTGGTGGTCCACTCTGTACTGGTCACATAGGCAATGATAGCTCCCTGATGACCATCAAGCCCATGACTATGTTCTCAATGTGACATTACCAAGAATTACATCTCCCTCCAAAGCATTCCCCTCCTCTCAACTCTCATGAGGCTTAACATGTTGTTTGGAAAGAAAACAACGATCATAGGCCTGTGGGTTCAACTGAGGTTTCAGTAATGCTTCTTAATATTAGTTAAAAACCATGAACCTTGGCCTTAAAAATACCTTTCTAAGATACAAGATACCGATCCAATTAATTTCTTTGAGAAATTAATTAACATATCAACAGATGCAAAAGTCATACTAGATGAAACCAAACCAGTTTTCATCTCCATCAATCATGCAACATTAATTTACCATCTTTCTCCAACCCAGAAAAGAGAAACCTTTAGAATTTTTGGAATTATAATTCCCAAAATGCTGTCAACATGCTGGCTTCTGGCTTCTAATTATGGGAACTACATTCAGTCAGTCAGTCAGCCAGTCAGCCAGTCAGTCAGTCTCTACATCATCCATCCATCCATCCATCCATCCATCCATCCATCCATCCATCCATCCACCCACTCACATTTATCCCATTCATATTTACATACATTTATCCTCTGTCTAGTCCAGTCCAGTCCAGTCCAGTCCAGTCCAGTCCAGTCCAGTCCAGTCCAATCCAATCCAATCCAATCCAATCCAATCCAATCCAATCCAATCCAATCCAATCCAATCCAATCCAATCTATTATTTTAAAGAAGCAAGAGAAAAAGTAACAAAAACTAATATTTGGAGTAAAGAGGGACAAAAAAAATTGATAAGAAAACAACAAAGTCAAAAATGCAGGGGAAAAAAGAGAAAGAAGGAAAACAAAACAACAATTATAATTACAAATGTAAATTGACCTCTCATTCTATGTTTACTGCATTATGTATTTTTTCCCTATAATCTGTTTTTATCTAATCATCAAAACCAAATTTTCATTATTTTCTGTTTCATGAAAAAAGTCATTAAAGGGTTTCTGGTCAGGATTAAATTTAGTGTCTTTTTTATAACCTGAGCTACCAATTTGGTCATCTCAGGAAGTTCCTTCATCTTCACCATCAATTCCTCCATTGTGGGAAAAGTTGAATTCTTCCAATTTTTTTCTTCGTATAATAATCATGCTACAGTTATCATATATAAAAACAAATTTTGTAGTTCTTTTTCCAACTATTTCTTCATCAATCCCCAAAGAAAGTCTCTGGTTTTAATTGTATATTAATATTGAAAAACTTCTATATTAATATATATTATTGATTCCAACATTTTCTAGCATTTTTGCACATCCACCAAGCATGATAAAATGTCAACTCTTATTGTTTACATTTCCAGCATAAAATTGAAATACCTTTATACATTCTAAAGAGCTCTTCTAATTATACATACTAACCATACATTATTTTTTTTAAAAAAAAAAATCTGTTTAAGATTACAACTTAATGTAAACTTTAGTCCTTTCAATCATGTATTCTCCCACTGTCCAATTGGATATTTTAATCCAATTTTAACCCATTTTATCATACATTTTTGTTCTGTTTCAAATTTCAATTTGATTTTAGTTTACATTCTCCTTGGCATAATTCTTGCTTATCAGAGAGCTTATTATTTCTCTTCTACAAACAACTTATTGGGCTGAGAGCCACAAAACTATTTTTGGTTTAATTAGGTTTACCGTATTTTCCGGCGTATAAGACGACTGGGCGTATAAGACGACTGGGCGTATAAGACGACCCCTGACTTTTCCTGTAAAAATATAGGGTTTGGGCTATACTTGCTGTATAAGACGACCCCTCAAAACATCAACTGGCTCACCCACAATGTAAAAGCAGCTGTGCTAGACCCAAAATGGCCCCTGCAACAAGCAGGAACCTCACACAACCACAAAAAGCCCAAAAAACCCAACTTTCACACTTTACACACACAAAATTCCACATATAGCTTTGTGAGATTTTGTGCGTTTGTGTAGTTAGAGTGAAACTCTACAGAAACACACTAAATCTCAGAAAGCTGCACAAATTTTATTATTTATTTTATTTTATTTTATTTTATTTTATTTTATTTTAGTTTAATTTATTATTTTATTTTATTTTATTTTATTTTATTTATTTTTATTTTTATTTTTATTTTTATTTTTATTTTTATTTTTATTTTTATTTTTATTTTTATTTTTATTTTTATTTTTATTTTTATTTATTTTTATTTTTATATTTATATTTTTATTTTTTTTATATGAAAGTTAAATTTAAAACTTCCTAGCCTAAAACTTAGACCTAGCCTTTAAATGGCTAGGTCTAAAAAAGAACAACTAAAAAACCCCCCAATTAACTATTTTTTTTAAAGCTCCCAAAGGGGAAAAAAACCTTACCCAATAGAATAAGGGTCTCCAACCTTGGCAACTTTAAGACTTGTAGACTTCAACTCCCAGAATTCCTCAGCCAGCTTTGCTTTGCTGGCTGAGTAATTCTGGGAGTTGAAGTCCACAACTCCCTGCCTGCTTGATTGCAGGCAGGGAGATTTAGTTGCTTGCTGATGCAATGGATTGCAGGCAAGGCAAGGCAAGCGTTGCGGCTAGCAGCTAAGGTAAGCAAGCTGGAGGGGGGGGGGATTACGTATCAATTAGCAGGCAAAAATTAGCAGCTGGGGTGGCCAGTGTTGTATAAAAGGAAAGTTTTTCCCTTTTAAACGGGGCTTGGCCATCCAAGCTCTGGCGATCAGGCAACTCAGCTGGGATGGCCAGCCTTGTGTAAAAGGGAAGTTTTTCCCTTTTACACGGGGCTTGCGTGTAACTCAGCTGATTAGCGGCAACTCAGCAGGCAATTCAGCTTGGCTCCTTAGAGCCATTTAAGGCTCCTCAAAGCCTTTCGGACTGGTCTGCCTGGTTACAGGAGACTGACACCCGGCGTATAAGACGACCCCCGACTTTTGAGAAGATTTTTGTGTGTTAGAAAGTCGTCTTAAACGCCGGAAAATACGGTATATCTATTCCATCTTCTCAAAGTAACAAGTGTAATAAAATTATTGTTAAAATTTACATTAACTTTAACTTTGTCAGGTAAGCCCAATTCTTCTCTTTCTTTAAATCTTGTAACACCTTATATTTAATTTGTCCCCATTGCACAAATTTAGATACATTTATATGCCATTGTTTAATTGGTACATCAGTTGTAAAAACAGGTATAATATTTAAATAACATTTAAGCAGTGGTGGGATTCAAGTAATTTAACAACCAATTCTCTGCCCTAATGATTTCTTCCAACCATCAGTTTGCCAACTGGTCAGAAAGTTAACAACCGGTTCTCCTGAAATGGTGCAAACTGGCTGAATCCCACCACTGCATTTAAGGCAAAACACCCATCTTAATTGCAGAAATTATCACCAATGACAATTGTTATACTTTTAACTTCATTCCAAATCTTAACATAATTACTTTGAAAAAGTGTACAATTTCTATTTGTCATATTAATACTTAAGTTATTTTACCTTCTCAACCTTGAAATCTGCTTTAATCATCAATTCTATTTGATCTTGTACCTTCACGATTTTAGTCAACATTTTTGTCTTCTGTTTATTATTTTTAAAACCTGCTAATACACCAAATTTTTCCATTAATATTCCAATTTGCTTTAAAGGATCTTCTAAAATCAGCACCAAATCATCTACAAAGGCTCTTAATTTATAAGATTCTTTTTAAAACCTTTACACACATAATCTTATCATTTTTTCTTATGCGTTTATTCAGTATTTCAAGAACTATAATAACTATGATAAACAGAAGGAGAAACAAAGAACACCTTTTTGTATCTCACATGATTTAGTTAATTTAGTTAATTCTCCATTGAAATTATGGAATGACAATTATCTGTGGCTTCTGTGAAATAGAAATTTTATGTTTGATAGAACGTTCTCTTTCCAAAGAGAATGTTCTATCTTAAATAGAAAAGTCCAATTCAAATTGTCAAATGCTTTTTCTGCATCTAAAAATAATAATGCTGCTTGTTTTTCATTACACGGGTCAGTTGAACTATTATCAAATATTTCTGGGAGGACTGAGATTGGAGAATTGTAACAGCAATAGCAATAGCATTTAGAATTGTATACCACTTTACAGTGATTTGCAGCCCTCTCTAAGTGATTTACAGAGTCAGCATATTGTCCCCAAAAATCTGGGTCATCATTTTAATGACCTCAGAAGGATGGAAGGCTGAATCAACCTTGAGCCTGGTGACATTCAAACTGCCAAATTGCAGTCAGCTGGCAGTCAGCACAAGTAGCCTGCAGTACTGCACTCTAACCACTGTGCCACTGAGGATGCTTGTACAATGATAATGTACGAGGGGTCTTTCTCAACCAAGTTCTCAGAGGTTGGTTGTTTTATTGAAGAAGTTTCATTATCTAAACTAGTGTGCTAACAAAGGCTGCCATTTTCTACCCATTTACTCAAGAAATATTCATTGAAGTTAGTAAAATTTATTTAACATCATAATTGTGTTTCAGCAAAAGAAATGTCTATCTAATTCTAACCTTAGTTGATTAGTTGAGTAGATATCATTATGCTGAAGTCCAGATTAGCCTGTTAACCTGGTGTACTCTCTTCAGTCAACAAAATAGACTTCCCACTCAGATCCCTTCCCTCAGAAGCAAGGAAAAGAATTGCATAAATAAGAAAGAATCATAATTAAAATGTTTAGATAGACTTTGAGCTAGTTTAGGAATGTCATGAAATTCTTGATTTATTTTACCATATATGAAATCTGCACAGGAAAAGAAAATTTTCAGGACCATGGACAAGGCATGTGTGGGTGGACTTATTGCCTATCCTCACCCTGTTTTTCACCAATATAAATTTGTGTGTTTTTCTGTTGGTTTCAGTGCAAAAGTTACACCAGGCTGGCATAGGTAAGGAGTCAAGGCAAATGAGGAACTTTGATACAAGAGATTAAAAATGGCTTTGTACAGTCCATAAAATGTCTCATTTTATGATTTCCATCAGCTGGAACATTTCCAATAAATATTTCCATCCACATAGGTTTCATTGGGTTTACAGCAACCTAGGCAGCAGATATATCCCAGTTCTTGTGGAGAGTTTAGGTCCTTCCAAAACTTTATGAAGAAGTTAACATTGCACTATAATTGTTAAATCAATGAACATACCATTAAAGTGTGTGCAGAATATTAGTTTTGTAGAAAAAAAATCTGAAAATATAAACACTAACCTAGTTGAAAGGGGTTGGAGGATACAGATAATAATTAAGGTGTGAAGAAATAACATGCAAATAAAAGCTGTTCTTGTTAGCAGTTGAATGAATTAGGGTCATTCGCAGAGAGCTTTTTTGTCTTGAGTTGATGTCTTGTGTAGTAAAAACTGCTCAATAAAGCAAATCTGACATGAAAGAGATTAATGAGTAGAATTATATGGAAAAATCCTTTTGCCTTTCAGAAGAATATTAAAACTTGATTTTGCCAGTTGGCTTGGGGTCACAAGGGGGTTCCTCACCACTAGGGATGGTCGATAGGTTAAGAAGATTTTAATCTCCCAGTCATCTCCTTGATTCTAATTTTCACACTCATGAAAGTAGCATTACACTGTTGTAACACAAATTCTGTTCCTTTCAGATGAAGGTGGGGATGTCCATATGGGCCTCCCTTTTTATTATGTCTGGTGATGAAATCTAACCAATAGCCATGGTAGTTCTGAAGAGGACTATCTGTTCTCGGTTTAGAGAACTATGAGATAATTTAGTCAAATATGGATCAATTGCCACTGCTAACATTATTGCTACACATTGTTATTTAAGTTACTATGTATTGCTTAGCTATCCTGTGGCTACATTGTTGATGTTTTATTCAGCTTTTTCTATCTCTATCTCTGTTCGTACTTTCACTCAGTTTTTTATTTTATTTTTAAGTTTATGTTTACATATTCTTCGGTTTTTAAATTGTAAATAAAGATATCGATGTTATTGTTCTATCCCTGTTCTCTCAGATTTTATCACAACCCCAAATCATGTATAGTCATAACAAGTCATAGTTATGCTTTGCATAGTATTTGTGAGGAAAGAATGAGTTATGTATTCCCCAGATGTAAACCAGTCACCTCAAATGCTCCACAACAAATTGCAATAATACTAAATTGTTGACCTGCACGCACTGTTGTCATCAAACAAATGCTGTCATTATGGACTTGCATTCTGACATCTGGTGGAGGTATGCAAGATGTGCCATTTGACTACTGATGAGTTCATGCCATCATTTGCATGGCATGATAAATGCAGCAGAAAATGCATCTGAAACATTGGCCTCAGGTTTCCCTATCCAAGTATGGTCCCCTTTTTTCAATCACTGCTTGCTTGATGTCCTCTTATTCAAATTCAACCACATATTCAAATATGGCTTTGAGTACAGTAGGCAGTCTCCTGTGTAAACTATCAATATTGAAGGGTTTGAGCTGTTATCATTCTTTTCTGTTTAGGTTAAATCCCAACAAACTTGGATTTTTGCCACATACCAAAAGCAACTATTTCTACAATTGTGCACCAAGATTAATTGCAATTTCAATTTGCCAAAAAATCCTGTACCTTCTTTGACTATTTTCTGTAATTATTCAAAGCATATCCTTCATTACAGACTGAAAGATCCTTACAATATTGTATATTTTTCAAAAAATGTCTATTAACTGCCAGTCTGCTTTAAAGAAAATAACATTTGTCTAGATATCTGAAGTTACTTTCTATTACTTCTGTACAGTATTGGATTAAAATGCATGGTCAGCAATGAAATATTTAGGGTAAAGTTTTGGAAAATATGTTTTTAGTTTTTGGCAAAGATGGGACATTAGCAACTGTAAGAAATAAGAGCCAAAATAGATTGGAACAAGCAAATTCATGCACAGTTGTGCAAGATGGAAGCCATGGTTCTAGCAAATTAATCTCTACTGTGACAGGATGCAATTACATGGCACAACATAATCTCTGCATTGTGCTGCTCTGATCTTTGCCAAAACTCAGAAAGCTAAATGAACTTTGTATAGGAAGTAGAATAAATTATTTTTAATGAACAGATAGTTTGGGGCTTTTTTCCCTTTTTGCTGTGATCTATTTCAAGTTTTTAAAAACTCAATCATTGCAAAGTTTCATTTTATATATATATATATATATATATATATATATATATATATATATATATATATATAATCTTAAGTTCTGGAGTTCGCAATATGTCTGCTTCTTTTTTTACTAATATACCTGGAACTTGTATTTTTAGAATAGTTTGTAATACATACATACATACATACATACATTGAAAGGGGATCTGTGTACATGAGAACAACTAAGGGATCTTCCAATCCACCTTCTTGTTTCTCAACAGTGACATTTTTACCCATAGTCTGCTAATAAACAGATTTGGCATGTCAGTCACAGATTTGGCATGTCAGTCACAGTGACAATTTTTTTCTTAAGAAAGCCAAATCCATTTAGAAATAGTTACGCAAACAACAACAACAACAATATAGCCACATAGTTATTTGTACGTTTAAGCTAGTAAAATTGGGGGTGCACTTGTAGTAAATTGACAGAATACATTTCCATATAGATTTGGTTATATTATTACTGTCTTTTCCCCAACTTTCTGTTCTTTGGACAAGTTGGAATTCAAGTCTCATAATCCTCAACTAGGATCTGGAGCACCAGAATGAGAAAAATGATTACAACCTGCCATGATTACTAAAGTGCAGAGGTCACATCAATCCCCAGATTCTTCAGACTTGGGGGGGGGGGGTAGCTTCTAAAGGAAAACAGGCTCATATTTCATCCACTAATACTACCCATTCTAAACATTCAATCGTGGCCCAATGTGGTCTCTTAGCCTGCTTGAGAAAACCGTCCTCCTGATTCAATAGCAGCACTTCATTTTTCAGTCAATACACAATCCTGAATTGGACTTACTTTTGGTTTCTCCACATCTGTAGCAACAAATCAGAATGGCACAATAGAACTGAAGGTACAAGAATGAACATGTGGCTGACTCCATGGACACCACATTAATCTTCATGGTAAAATGATTACATCTGAGGGGAGATTTCCCCACCCACAGAATGTTACTCTTTTCAAATATTCTACCACACCGAGATTCCTTTAATGTACCATGTCAGTCAACATATGGAGGATCTCAAGGAAAAGTATTATGGAGACTTGAGTCTCAGAAAATGTTTAGGTTTAGTCCAGGGGTGAAAAAAAAAAACCCACAGAGGATATGCAGCTTCTATACTAATCAAAACCACAGCTGATCTGCTGTTCAGATGTGCCATTTCCAACTTCATTGAAATGCAGAAGCAACTACAGTATATGAACTTTCTAAGGAAAGCTATGAGAAAGGCCTACCAAGAGCACAAATCTACTGTATCAATGGTTTTGCATCTACCCTTACCATCATTTGGTATCAAAGCCCAACCCTCTGAATCTTCTTGAAAGGGAAAACTGTGTAACATTCGGTACTCATCTTAGTTTGACTTGATTAAGAAGACTTCCCAACTCCAGAATTACTCCATCATTAAAAAGGAAGGAAAAACTGCTTTTTAGAAAACGAAAAAACAATTACACCTGCACAGTGGTGGGATTCAAATAATTTAACAACTGGTTCTCTGCCTTAATGATTTCTTCCAACAACCAGTTCACCAAACTGCTCAGAAAGTTAACAACCGGTTCTCCCGAAGTGGTGCGAACTGGCTGAATCCCACCACTGCACCTGCATAAAAATTACTCAACATTCAAAATACTGTGCAAAAGTCATTAAGGCCTCACAAGCAGGTCTGGGAACAAAAACATGAAATTTTGAAGATTTATACCTTGCAGGGTGGACACCGTGGAGAGGTATGTATTCAAAATCCACAAGACCCTGTTGCCAGGGTCCCACTAAGTGATATTATTTAATAGAGGGTTACTGGATCTTGCTGGATAGGAAGAAACCATTGGAGACAGGTAACCAGGCCCTATGTCAGTTCCATACTATACCCTTTCTTGAAAGCTTTTATTAAAAAGCTATTACCTTGGAGGACTGGTTGAGGGGATGGACTATATGTGTTATAGCCACATTGCAGTTTGCATGAAAGCTATAGTGTAAATTCCTACAGTAAAATAAATATAAAGGGTCTCAATCCAGACTCTACGAGTTCTAATTCTCCCCCATTTATTTATTTATTTATTTTAGCTGCCCAAGGTTAAAGTTTTAGGGGTTAGGGGATGTAATCACAGAGTCAGGTTGTACATTCCAGGCATTAATGATTCTGTTATGAAGTCATATTTTCTGCAATCAAATTTAGTGCGGTTTACCATAAATTTGTATCTATTGTGTGCTCATGTATTGTTGTTGTTGAAGCTGAAGTAGTCATTGACAGGTAGAACATTGTAGCAGATAATTTTATGCGCTACGCTTAGGTCTGACCGAAGACTTCAAAGTTCTAAATTGTCTAATCCCAAAATTTGAAGTCTGGTTGCGAGCAGAGGAGTGGAGGACTCTTCTCATGAAATATCTCTGGACTCTTTCAATTGTATTAATGTCTGATATACAGTGCGGGTTTCAGACAGATGAGCTATATTCAAGAACTGGTCTAGCAAAAGTTTTGTATGTCCTGGTTTGCAGTTCATTATTACTGGAGAAGAAGCTACGCAAGATTAGGTTAACAACTTTTAATGCTTTTTTGGCAATGCTGTTACAGTGAGCTCTGGCACTTAGATAATTTGAGATGAGTACTCCAAGGTCATCTACAAGGGTCATCTACAAGCTTGCATTTAGTGTTTTGATTTTTTTGCCAATATGTAAGGCAGAACATTTGTTGGTTGAGATGTGGAGTTGCCAATTGTTTGACCATTCTGATAGATAGTGAAGGTCTTTTTGTAGGGTAGCAGCATTGTTGGTGGTGTTGAATAGTTTTACATCATCAGCAAAGAGAACACAGTTGCTTATAATATGATCACAAAGGTAGTTTATGTAAAGTATAAAGAGTGTGGGTCCTAAAAGGCTTCCTTGGGGAATACCGCTGTTAACTGGTGCAGGGTTTGATAGGGCGTTCCCTATTTTGACTATTTGTTGCCCATTTATTTATTTTTTATTTTATTTATTCAAATTTATATACCGCCCTACTCCCAGATGGGACTCAGGGCGGTGAACAGCCAAAATAAGATACAATAGCATACAAAAGTTAAAATTCGTTTAAAACAAATTAAATAATTAGGCTAGAAAACAATTTAAAAATCCAATTGTGTAAAATATGTAAAACCCAATATAAAAGGAGGTTAAGCCAGACCAGCTTGTTCAAATAAGAACGTTTTTAAGGCACGGCGGAAAGTAGGTAGGTCCTGTAACCTCCTTATCTCTGGGGAGAGCTCATTCCAGATGGCAGGTGCCCCCACAGAGAAGGCTCTCCCCCTAGGGGCTGCCAGTCAACACTGTTTGACCGACGGCACCCTGAAGAGCCCCTCTCTATGGGAGTGGACTGGTCAGTGAGAGGCTGTTTGTGGCAGAAAGCAGTTCCGAAGATACCCTGGTCCTACGCCATGGAGTGCTTTGAAGATGGTAACCAAAACCTTGAAGCGCACCTGGAAGACCACCGGGACCCAGTGCAGCTCGCGCAGGAAGGGAGTCACATGGGAGCGCCATGTCACTCCCATCACCACCCGCGCGGCCGCATTCTGGACCAGTTGGAGCCTCCGGGTGCTCCTCAAGGGGAGCCCCATATAGAGAGCATTACAGTAGTCCAGGCATGAGGTGACGAGGGCATGAGTGACCCTGCGTAATGAATCCTGATCCAGAAAGGGATGCAACTGGTGGATCAGGCAAACCTGATAAAAACTTCTCCCAGCCACGACCATCATATGCCCTTCTAAGGACAGCCGTGAGTCCAGGAGGACACCCAAGTTGCGAACCCCATCTGTGGGGGCCAATGATTTGCCCCCAATAGTTAGAGATGGTGCCAGCTGACTATACCGGGATGTCAGAAACCACAGCCACTCGGTCTTGGAAGGGTTGAGCCCAAGTCTGTTCCTCCCCATCCAGATCCGTATGGCCTCCAGGTACCAGGACATCACTTCGAGTGCATCATTGGGGTGGTCTGGGGTGGAGATGTACAGCTGAGTGTCATCAGCGTACTGATGGTACTTCATCTCAAAACCACGGATAATCTCACCCAGCGGCTTCACATAAATGTTGAGAACCTACCCTTGAGGCACCCCACATACAAGGGGCCTCGGGGTTGACCTCTGCCCCCCTGACAACACAGACTTTGATAGTTTGATAGGAACACAGCTATCCATTTATGCAGGGATCCAGAAATGCCATAAGATTTTAGTTTTAGAAGTAGCTTGTCATGTACTACTGAATCAAAGGCTTTACAGAAGTCTATATAAATTGCGTCTATTGCTTTACCCTGGTCGAGTTGTGAAGTCCATATGTTTTTGCAGTGTAGGAGTTGCAGATTGCAGCATAGTTTTTTTCTGAAGCCAAACTGCTTGTTAGAAAGTAGGTTTTGGGAGGTTGTAGATTCTGTAGCTGTACATCTGAGTAACAGGTTAAATCTCATAAAAATATATTGGTACTAGGATTGGATTGCAAGGCTGTGACTATCACCTTGATTTTTCTGACTTGCCTGGTTTCCTGGCTTCCAACCAATCTAAAAGTCTGTTTTTCTTGTACCTATTATCAATTTAACTTCCTGGAGATTAAAGGTTCTATATCCATCTTCCTCCCATATATATTCTCATTTTTTCAGATAGGAATCCCTGAGTGTTCTGCTTGAGCCACAATTGGAAGGGAAATAACATTATTATTCTTCAAATGTTCCACTTTGCTGAATTGTGTCACATGGTTTTTGGCTTAAAGAAACCCAGATGCATATATAAATTAATACATATCAATTTTTTTTTTTAAATTCAAGCATATCTGATTCTCTGAAATTGCCAGGATTGGTCCCTGCAGTTTTCTCAACCAGGTTTTCAGAAGTGGTTTGTCATTACCTCATTCCTAGGGCTGTGAGAGGTTGGCTGTCGCAAAGCCACCCAGTTGTCTTTGCGTTCAAGATGAAACTAGAATTCATGTTCTAGCTGATTGGCTAAAATAAAAGTCATGTAAAATGTATTGTATATTTGTAAATAAAATGCATGAGACTGTGCTTGACTAATCACAAAGATTCCGTCTTAAACCAGTTAATGCATAAAAGAGATGGAACAGATGAAAGAAAGACCATATGCAGAACAGACATGGATTAAATCTCTCCTGGTCTATCAATCTCTGCCACTGAACTGGTTACAAATTAAGAAGATGGGTGTGTGTTTTTCATTTGTTGAGGAGTCATGAGAAGGAATATTGTGTCATTACTGGCAACTTCATTTAATTAATAAATCCTCAAGAGATTCATTGTTAGATTTTGTATAACTTTTATTTATTATTTTTTCTTTGTATAGAAGGATTTTTTTTTTAAAAGAATAATCCTAACCTTAATCATGGACCACAAAGTTCCAGCAATGCTCCTTCATTTTTTTTTAAACTACACATTATAATTGCTGATTTATCTTGAAACCAGAAATTAGCTTAAAAATACTTCTTTCCAATATCTTCCAACATTTCTGTCTATGGAGGTTCTCAATCATCCAGGTCAAGGTTGTCCTAAAGATGCTGGAATTTAAAAAAAAAAAATAAAAACCCAAGAAAGTTGAGTTACCTTTTGAACTTTGGGACTCCCAACATTTTTATTATTTATTTGTTTCTTTAGAATACAAATAATTACCGTGTTCCACTAAGATAGTATATTGTTTTTGTGCTGCTTTTGAAGATATTGAGCATATTTTATCAGAAGGTTGTTGAAACAGCCTTTGGCATTGTGAATGGTGTTTCAGACCCAAGAGAGAGAGAGAGATAAGAGCAGTGGCAGCTGACAAGTGGAAAAGAATGGAGCCCCATCTATGTTTCTCTGGGTAGTAGTTAAGCAGTGTGGTGGCAGATAATATTTTCTTGTTTATAGAGATTAAGCAGTGCTGCGGGTCAGCTGTTTTTGGCCCAGTAGTGCTGGGCCGGCTCCCATAGAGATAGCAACAGCACTTAGACTTATATACCACTTTACAATGTTTTACAGTCCTCTCTAATCGGTTTACAGAGTCAGCATATTGCCCTCAACAATTTGGGACCTCATTTTACCCAGAAAAGGGTAAAATTTCCCTTTTCAGAAGGATGGAAGGCTGAGTCAACCTTGAGCCTAGTGAGATTTGAACTGCCAGATTGCAGGCAGTCAGCAGTAGTCTGCAGTACTTTTTTTTTTTAAATTAGATTTATATGCCACCCTTCTCTGGATACTCAGGGTGGCTTACAATGCGTTAAGCAATAGCCTTTACACTTTTGTATATTTTAGACAAAGTCAGCTTATTGCCCCCACAAACTGGGTCCTCAATTTACCTACCTTAGAAAGGATGGAAGGCTGAGTCAGCCTTGAGCCTGGTGAGATTTGGACTTGCAATAATTGCAGACAGCTGAATGTTAATAACAGGCTTTTAGTCTGTTGAGCTATCCAGGCTCTACTGCACTCTAACTACTGTGCCACCGTGGTCCTTGGCTTGATGGAGGCAACAGCTTGAAGTTGATAGCCTAAATGTTGCCCTTCATGTTGTGGTTACTTCCAGGAATAGGATAGAATTTGGTATGGAAAGGGACTGATATCAACACTCCCGAACTGTAGAACAACACACCAGTATTCTGAAACAAAATCCAGGTTTAATGTGTGACCTCCCTGGGAATTGGACCTGAATAAATTGAACCAAATGTATGATAGCCTGAGTTGTCTCTGACTGCAGGCCAGGGGTGAAATCTAAAATTTGTTACTACCAGTTCTGTGGGCGTGGCTTGGGGGGGGTAATGTGATTGAGTAGGCATGGCCAACATTTTTAAAAAACTTTTAAAAACATTTTTTCTACAACCTTAAGAGGTTGCAGAAAAAAATACTTTTAGAAGACACTGATGATCAGGCAAGTCAGCCAGAGGCTTTTAAAGCCATTTTTTCTCTTACAATCTCTTTGGCTGAAGGGGTTGCAGAAGAAAATGCTTTGAAAAGCTTCTGATGATCCCAGCTGAGCCACACGATCATCAGAGGCTTTTTAAAAAAAAACTTCTAAAAGCATTTTTTCGGTCGAAGAGGTTGTAGAAAAAATGCTTTTAAAAGTTAAAAAAACAGCCTCTGATGATCGCGTGGCTCAGCTGGGGATGGGGGGGGGGGCGCAGGGATTTTTGCTACTGGTTCTCTGAACCACCTGCCACCATTGCTACCCAATCGGGTGATCCAGTCCGAACTGGGAACATTTCACCCCTGCTCCAGGCCCCAAGAAGACAGATTGAAGGTCCACAAAACCATAAGCCCTAGGAACTCTACTACCAACTTGGCCACTGAGTGAAGTTGCTCAGGCAGGAACATTGCTACGCGGCAGGGAGAAAGGTAAACAAGCAGCAAACCTAATTAATACCTACAGTCCAATCTCACAAAGTTGGCCCCAAATCTAGTTATGCATGGGTTAGGGCCCTGAAATTTCACTAAAGACTGACAGATGACGATGGCCAGTCCTGGCCTGATTTCACAATTGGTGCTAGATCCAAAACCCAAGAGGGCACTTTTTTTCAAAAGGGGAAGCCAACCTTTCATTAAAATAGGATACGTTGGGCCTCTTATCCATGACCGTCAAAGATGGATTGAGATTTTTTTACAGGTCAATCTAGCATTAATCAGTTCAGCAGCCAGTTCATAGTCACCAGAACTAGAACTAGGAGTTGAGCAAGCTAGGAATTGGTATTGGCCTTAAATATGTCTACTACATTACCCTACTACTCACCCCCTCCACCAACACAACATAACATAACACACACAGATACACACTAACCACCTCACTGTACCCTGTGACTGATTAATCAGTAGTTCCTGGGTGCAAACCAATTCTCCAACATACCACCATCTTGCTGCTACTCCTGCTGCCCCTATCTACCAAGTTCTCTGTTCCTCCAAGGAATCTTGTAGCCGGGATGTCAAACCCACTGCTACCTTACTGTTCTAAATCAGCTCTGCTGACCTTTGTCCTGTGAATCATGAATAACAACAGTATTCTTTGGTGCTCTTTTTTTTTTTACTTAGATATACAAACTCTAATGAAGTAGCATTCTATATATTTTCCCAATCTTTGCAGAACAAATATTTGGATTAGGTTGGAATACAATTGATGGTACATGCATTTGGTTCCCCAAACTGTATGCTATGGCACCCCACGGTACACAGTGAACTCAGAGAGGTGCTGTGATATTTAAAAATTTTTCAACATTTGTGAAGATGGACTTGTGGGGGCTTTTTTGTAATTTTTTTTAATTTTTTCCAATATAAACAGAAAACAGAAAAAAAATTTCAGAACGAAGTCTTGGTCCGGTCACAAATGGGTACACTAATTTAACAAATGAAAACAAACAATTTTAACATAAATTTCAACATCTTAATTAATCTTTCTATTATCTTATCATACATCCTAATCTCCTACTAAAACAAACATCCTTTTTATATTCAATTATAAATTCAATTATAAATCGAAATTCAAAACCGCTTTATCTAAATTTTTTATCCCTTGCTCCTTTTAGCATCAACATTAAACACAAAAATAATCTATTCTATTAATCTATATATTTATAGATAAAATCTTACAATTTTATCACCACAAATCTTAATTTCAAAATATATACAACTCAATTTTTATTTCAATTTATTAATCAAGATTTCTTTCTATTTTTCTCATTTTCTAAACCCAATCTATCCTGTTATATTCTTAAACTTTTACACAGAAATCTCAAAATTTACCATTTCATTTTAATTATCACCCAACATTTTCTTTTTCACCCCTTGTTAATAATTATTCTTCAATATATTCTTCTCATTCTCCTCCATTACTCCACCTATTATTTGGCTGATTTCCAGTATAGCATATTTTGGCTGAGTTTTCAGCATATTATCCTCCTTAACTCCCCCTTTTATTTGGCTGATTAACAGCATTTTCTGTTTTGGCTGATTAATAGCATTTTCCTCCTTAACTCCACCTATTATTTGGCTGATTAACAGCATTCTCCTCCTCAATTCCATCTATTATTTGGCTGATTTCCAGCATTTCATTGTTTGGCTGATTTCTCAGCATATTCTCCTCCATTAACTCCAACTACTATTCTACTAACCTATTAAAAATTTCTTTTTCCAGCTATTATCTTTTAATCCACTGTCTCAATTATACTCTTCCAGGGCGTATCCCCATTTATTTCTTAATATTAATCATTCCCAATATATATTAAATATAATCACAATTATAATTCCATCTGTGTATCTTAATACATCATCAAAAATTATTGACAATTAATCATAATTATCATCCACCACTTCGTTATCAAATTAAAACTAAAGCATGTTACAACAAATTATGCTTTTATGGACATATCACTTTTAGTCACCTTGACTTCCCATTTCTATTTTTATAATATTTCTATCTTTATTTATCATGAACACTTCTTATTTTTATTTAAAGCTCATTTAAATTTTGAACCATTTAAACAATTAAACATCCAAACATTGCTATCCAATTTATCTATTTTCCTTCTTCTTTTCCTTATCTGTCCATGTGCATTTCAATTTAAAGTCAATACTTCCACGCTTAAAACTCTGCATATCCTTTTGATTCCATTATAAAGTCTGCTTCCAGTAAAAACATCAGCTTCTCAACTTCTGTTGCTGTGCCAAAACTTCTGTTGCTGCTCTATTAGTTAAAAGTTTATTAAACATTGTATCTCTTCTTTCTTTGTAAAACCATAAAAGACAGAATAGGGATCTCCAAAGTTAAAAAATCCACAGTTCTTTTCAAAGTAATCCACAATACGTAGCAAGTCAAATAGGTTCTTTTCAGGGAAAGCAAATTTCCACAATGAGCACTTTCACTTAGTCACAGTTTCAGTCGCCATTTTGAAACATTTATATAGCAATCTGTTTGATCTCTTTGTCTGGCTTTTAAAAGTGGTAAATTCTTGGTTTGCTTTTTTCTTTTCAAGTTCTCAGTTTTTTAAAAAAAGTTCAAATATCAAGCTTTATTTAGTTAATAATCAATTCCCTCCAATCAATCAGTAGTGAAATACAGTTCTTAAAGAGTTTAAAACTTCTTTCCCTTCCCCCCCCAAAATCTTCTAGCCCCTCAGATCTTCAGCCGCTAAGTAAAGCTGGGGGTCTTATTTATAAATATCCTCATTAGTGTGTTGTTTCTCGCCTGGGCTGGTGTCAGTCACCCGGCTCCGAAGCGCTTCATCTTTTCTTCCTTCCTCCTGAACTTTGCTTATCCCAATTTGTTGCAGTCTCAGGGCAGAATGTGCCCCGCTGCTGACTTAGATGGTTGCCTCCGGCCTCCGAGGAACTTGCCTGTTCCTCTAGGCCGCCCAAGGGGTCCCCCCTTTTTCCCCTGTCCCTTCAGGGCAGGGAGGTCCACAGACCTGTCAGCGGCAGTTAGCCAGATGGGATTTTGGCAAGGCTCATCAGAGCCCCACCATTTCCCCATCTGCATCACCGCGATGCCAAAGAAGACCTAAAGATGGACTTCTTGATATCCACTTGTGACATCAAATATTTGTGACAATGAGGGTGCTATGAATGTTTGGTAATCTCTGGTATATACAGTAACAACATCAGAAACATCTGTTTCTGTAACTTCATTTTCAGGATGTAGAGTAGTATCTTAACCATCGCTATTTAACAAAATCCTGAATCTTAACTAACTCCTGTATGGAAGAAGAAGAGCACATTTCATCTAAATTCCAGTGAATGTTCTATCATGTATAACGATAAAATCAAATGAAAAGCCTGGGTGTTCTTTTTCACTTAAGGAAGATATGATATCAAACTTCCCCAAGGCTTTCCCCGGGACTTTTATTATTATTATTTTTATGGAGGGATTTAGATCAAAGTTGCAAAATATCTCCAAAGAAATTTTGTGGCATTTATCCTGCATACGGAACAAGGAAGCCTTAGAAATCTCAAAACAAAAACATGTTATGCCTGCATTTTCTAAGAAGAATACTTGGAATGTAAACAGACACCTGGCAATTTGAGAAATGTACCATCCTAAAATTGCAAGCCTTATTCTGAGGGAGAAAGAGAGAAAGAGAGAGAGAGAAATGGAGAGAGAGAGACAGAAAGACAGAGACAGACAGAGAGACACACCGAGAGAGAAAGAGAGAGACAGAGAGACAGAGAGAGAGAGGCACACACGCACACAGAGGGAGAGACAGAGAGAGAAAGAGAGAGACAGAGACACACAGAGAGAGACTGAGAGAGAGAGAGAGAAATGGAGAGAGAGAGACAGAGACACAGAAGGACAAAGACAGAGAGAGACAGAGAGAGAGAGAGAGAGAAAGAGAGACAGAGACAGAGAGACAGAGAGAGAGATGCACACACACACACAGAGGGAGAGAGAGAGAGAGAGAGAGAGAGAGAGAGAGAGAGAGAGAGAGAGAGAGAGAGAGAGAGAAAATTTGTTTCAATCAGATTACTTGGCTTTAAGTGCTTTCATGATGAGGGCATTCAAGCTATGTTATAGTTGTGTAGACTATTCATTCTGTCCTTCAGCGGGGGAAACTAAGCTGAATTTCAGAAAGATAGCATAGCCCTGGGATGTCTACAACACATATTTGCTTTCAAAAGACACCTTGTTATATTAATCAGTTCTCTGCAGTCAAGGAGATTCCAGAGGATGAAATACAGTCTTAAAAAAACAACTGAGAGAAATTGTTTTCAACTGCCAAATGGGTGAAAGTCTTCCAAGACCTGAAACAGAGCAGGAGGGCACTTGAGATTGGAAAAGATTCATGATTTTGAGCCACACCCAGTAAATTTGGCTTTGTTGTGAACTATATTCAAAAGTCAAAGCATCAATATCAAAGGTAAAAATGAAAGTACAATCCAGCTGTTGATGGATCACAAACCTCATAGTTTTGGCAGTGCTGTTTCATTTACTTTTTTCTTCTGTTAAGCTAACTTGTTTGTTCAGGTAATGGAATTCAGAGTTTTTCAGTCTTTTTAGATATTAGCATCCTTCCTGGCAAGATCTGAACAGTTTTTTTTTTATTGCTTATAATTATACCTACAGGTAAAATAAATACTTTCCCACGGCTCTGCTGTGGCGATGTGTCGCAGTAGGTCTCACAGCTGAATTGCACAAGAACACACTGTTGTGGTTGATCAGTCTTAAAGGATTCTGTCATTCCCATCAGTAATAATTCTTTTGAAGGAAATATAGGTGGTTTTTAATTCAAAGCCAGAAAGTGGGATTGATCCTGCATAATTGAAAGAGAAGGAAAAATGACCAACATCAAGGTGGACGGACTTAGTGGAAATTGAATCAGTGGTGGGTTTCAAAATTTTTTACTACCGGTTCTGTGGGTGTGGCTTGGTGGGTGTAGCTTGGTGGGCATGGCGGGGGAAGGATACTGTAAAATCTTCATTCTGCCCCAATCCAGGGAAAGGTTGTTGCAAAATCCCCATTTCCTCCTGATCAGCTGGAACTTGGGAGGCAGAGAATAGATGGGGGTGGGGCCAGTCAGAATTTTTACTACCGGTTCTCTGAACTACTCAAAATTTCTGCTACCGGTTCTCCAGAACTGGTCAGAACCTGCTGAAACCCACCTCTGAATTAATGTTGGGTGATTGAAAGAACAGATTTGAGATAGATCATCACAAAGAAAATCTATCTAGGTGATCACTAGGAGTCAAAAAAGACTAGATTTTACACACACACACACACACACACACACACACACACACACACACACAGAGTATATAGAGATCTAAATAATGATGCTGATACAAATTATAGAAATTATAGAAATATCTGTTCGCAAGATGCTACTTTTAAAGGGATAATTTTTAGCAATCCTTTTAAAGGATAGTTTTAAATAGTATTTAAAGCAATATATGTTTGAGACTGGAAAAAGCACAATTTTAATGTGTTCCTTTGTTGAAAATGTAGAAACATTTTGCCATGGGAACAATGTAGTCTCAAACAAAATAATAATAATAAATACAAGCTCCACCTAACCCACTAAAAGTCAAAGCAAGACTAAATCTCCTTAAAATATAATTATGACTTTGATATTTGTAATTCTCTGCCTGATTGAATTATAAATCCCAGCCTGCTTTGCCTTTACCCTAAGTTGAAATGAACATATAACATGATGGAATTCCTTTGATTAATATCTTTTGTAAAACAGTTCCTAGCAAGGTTGTTTACTATTGCTTTTCCTTAAGACAACTGTGGCTGGGTGACCTGCAACATTATTCAGACATATATTTGTATATCTATTAAATATCACTTTCACTGGCTTCCTATGTGCCATTCATTTTTCACATTGTAATTTGAGAGCCTGGCAATAAGAATGGATTTTTTTTTTTGTACTGGAATAGATAACCAGATTAGTTTTAAGAATGCATGATTTGCAACCCAAGCAGTGCTGGGTTTCCCCCGGTTTGCACCAGTTCTATAGAACCGGTAGTAAAACTGGCGGGAGGCTCCGCCCACAGACCCTGACATCATCAAAATGCTTCTGTGCATTGTGTGAGTGAAGCAAGTGCATGCGTGCGGCCCCATTACAAACCCGTAGTAAAGGTAAGTAGAACCCATCCCTGAACCCAAGTCACATTATATCATTCATTTGTTTATTAAATTTATATAGCTGCCTATCTCACTTATACATTTCCTTTTGATTAGATTTATTCTAGAGCCTGGATAGTTCAACAGACTAAAAAACCTGTTATTAACATTCAGCTGTCTGCAATTATTGCAAGTTTGAATCTCACCAGGCTCAAGGTTGACTCAACCTTCCATCCTTTCTAAGGTAGGTAAATTGAGGACCCAGTTTGTGGGGGCAATAAGCTGACTTTGTATAAAATATACAAAAGTATGAAGGCTATTGCTTAACGCATTGTAAGCCGCCCTGAGACTCTGGAGAAGGGCAGCATATAAATCTAATTAAAAAAAAAAAATTCAGTGTGATTTTTGTAGAATTTTGTAGCCTTTCCTTAAACAGCAACTTCCTGTGATATCTTATACATCTGTGATAGTGAACCTATGGCACATGTGCCCGAAGTGGCACTTGGAGCCATGTCACCTAGCATGTGCAGCATCGCCTGTTCCTCTTCTGGGTTTCTGGCATGCATGCACATGTGCTGATCAGCTGGCCTTTGTGCCTGCGGCAGTGTCAGAAACCGGAAATCCTTTTTTTTCATTTTCCGGCATGAGCATGCACGCCAGCCAGCTGATTGGCGAGTACGCATGCGCTGCAGTAACCTGAAGACGTGCTGATATCTTATCCGGCATGCACATGGCCCCTGGGCAGCTCCTTTTCCTAGCCGCAGCCCTGATGAGCATGCACACGTGTGCGGAATGCTCCCTTTTTGGCACATGGTGCCGAAAAGGTTCGCCATCACTGTTATACATGATACTAGAAGCCTATGAAAAGATTTTAAAAAGAACATATGACTCCAGTAAACATATACCTGACCTTTGTTACTACTTTATTTTAAATTCTAATGATTATATGATGCTGCATTATTTTGAACTATATTTCTTTCTTATATAAGACCAACACTAAATATTTCAGTCATTCCATTTACTCCTGAACGTAGCATAATGTAGTATTAATTAGAACCATTTAAAAAGAATCAAAATACTCCATTCCACACCCATAACATTCTTAAAGTTACACCTAGATAACTTAGTTTGCACATTATATATTAACAGATACAGACGTTCAAAAACTAACTTTTACACTCACACCCAAACGTTCTGCCTTTCAATCTACATGTTGCCATTTTTAACAGTACTTGTTTTTACAACTTCGTTAACATACCTTTGGCTTAATACCAGCTAATTTTAGCACAATCTAAATGATAACAAGCTTGTCCTTGCCAAGATTCCTAGAGCTATAGGTCCATATCAATGGACCATACCCTCCTTCCATTACATTATGTATTCAGCATATCTATGACTAATAGCGGATATTTTCTCTGTGTGAAAAAAGATGCAGAATGCTATTCATCACTAGAAAGTTAAAATAGTGACAAATGCTAATAATAAAGGGGAAATCACCAGGATTGTAAAAAAATTGATAGTGAAGAAATTAATGGATTTGAGGTAGTTAACTAGCTCAGAAAAATACATTCAAGGAAAATGCTGCACATATAAATTGCTTAAATTGTTGACCCCTAGTTATGTCTAGGATTTGTTATTTTGACAGGTGGCTTCATTCATGGAGCCCTCAACATAACAATAGCACAAGCACTTTGACTGATATACCAATGCATAGTGCTTTACAGCACTTTCTGAGTAGTTTACAAAGGTCAGCATATTGTCCTCAACAATCTGGGTCTTCATTTACCAGCCTCAGAAGGATGGAAGGCTGAGTCAACCTTGATCCAGTCAGGATTGAACTCCAGGCTGTGGGCAGAGTTTGCCTGCATTCTAACTACTGCACCACCATGGCTCTTAATACAGGGTGCTTTCATAGGAATATGTATTAGCAAAATCTTGACTGTAACTCTCCTTTTAAAAAAAGTGGGATTGTATCAAAGGTTGCCCGACAGAAATTCAAAACATTTAAAAAAATAAATAAATAATGCTGATATATTTATTTTCTGTTCTTTTTGTATGTTCTAAGATGCTTTGCTTTGTTTTGTAGATTCTGAGATTATTTTTTTTTAGATCTAGAGAATAAAGTTATAACCAAATACTGCTCTTAATCTTATTCTCTATTTTCACATTTAGGTAGTAAAATGTAACACTTAATGTCCATGTAAACTTTCCATAATGTCTAGTTTGTCTTTTAGTTGTTCGGAGTTCAGAAAACAGAATATCAGAGTTGGAAGGGACCTTGGAGGTCTTCTAGTTCAACTCCCTGCTTAGGCAGGAAACCCTACACTACTTCAGACAAATGGTTAGCCAATATCTTCTTAAAAACTTCCAGTGTTGGAGCATTCACAACTTCTGGAGGCAAGTGGTTCCACTGATTAATTGTTCTAACTGTCAGGAAATTTCTCCTTAGTTCTAGGTTGCTTCTCTCCTTGTTTAGTTTTCACCCATTGCTTCTTGTTCTACCTTCAGGTGCTTTGGAGAATAGGTTGACCCCCTCTTCTTTGTGGCAACACCTGAGATATTAGAACATTGCTATCATGTCACCCCTAGTCCTTCTTTTCATTAAAGTAGACATACCCAGTTCCTGCAGCCGTTCTTCATATGTTTTAGCCTCCAGTCCCCTGGAGTTCATCCTCTGATTCCCCCATGGAACAGTCACCAGTTCCATGGTTGCTATAAAGTGTCATGAGATGCTGTCCGGTGTATCTTGAGATCACCTGCTTGTTTTAAGATGTATTCCCAAGGTTATTTCATATTTTGGTATTGAGAGTAAAATGCAATTAGATTAGATTTGGGCTACTTTTTATTTCGAAAAGAGGAATGTCTGTTTTCTACCCTGAGGTTGGCCCATCATTTATTAAGTTTTCTGCCTGTTCCCAAGTTCTTCTCCTCCCATTGTATTCAGATATTGACCCCTTCTTAGAATGGTCAGATAAATGAGCAAGATTGAAGAAGGCTACTGAAGAAAAGATGGTGGCGAGAAAAGTCTTTTTCTAACTAATAAAAATACTGGTAAAAGCAGATCTATGGTCATAGCAGATTCATGAATATGGTGGTATAATGCTAAATCGGCATCCAAATTTATTCTCTAGGCATCCCATGCCGGGGGGGGGGGGGGAGGCCCACCTCAAAAGGCATGAAAACGGCTTCAAAAAAGAGGGGGGAATTTTTTGTTTATATGTCATCCCTTGTTGATTCTTTGTAGGACCATACGTGTTGGGTCAGATGCTGATTTTTTTCATTTTCTGTTTTAGACTCTATTGTTGCTCCTAGCTGTGCTCCAAATTTTTTTACTTTGAAAATTATGCCTGAATGTGTATGACTGCCATCTATTGGACAAAATAAAAATAAAATTGCATATAATGAAGACTCGTCTACTAAGAGGCATGTTGCTGCTTCAATGTAAGAATTAAAAGAGAGGCCTAAATCCCATTTATTCTCAGATTGCTGGCTATTTTGGATATTTGTGCTGAATAAAATATGCTATACTTGACATTATGTTTTCTTGAAAAACAAATCACCAATAAAATCAGAATTGTATTTTTCCTTGTGATTGTCTTCTCCTTTCTCAGCCCCTGCTTAATTTACCAGAAGATTATAGCTAAGGGGAAATATATTCCCTTATAATATTTCTTGTCATTATACGGTTCCAAAGTATCTGTCCTGGTACTAATATTATAAACATGCTGTGGTGTTTCCTTTATTATGAATCTTCTCACCAGAGGTGTAAGACAAAGACATATCGTGATGCAATTCTGAATTTTTGCAATATATTTTAAGTTTAATTACTGTCCTGCTGCTCAGTTTACTTTAACGTAACATATCCCACCATTCTTGTGTAAATGAATCACGGTCAATAGTAACACATGTGCTTCAGTTAGATGGCATGGAGAAACAAGAAAGGGGAAAAAAAAACCCTTTTAAATGACCCATCATGGTGAAAAGCAATCAAGATATAAACTGTTTCCCTTTTCTGTGCTATTTTCCAGACCGGATGCATCCTTAGGAAATAGGAAGCCGAGAGACAGAAAAGTTGTATGCATCCTTGCCAAAGTTATTCAGCAAAATAAAAATGTGTTCATCACTTATGTAAGTGGGCTGGAGGTTATGCAGCTTTTGGAGGGAAAGTATAAAGTATGGTCATGATGCTGACATAACAGCAGGAGGAGGAGGAGGAAGAGGAGGAGATATCCCCACTTACCTAGATTCTGCTAATTTTGCAGCTTTCAGAATAGTAACAAACACTAAAAATAACTGCACATTTGAGCCTTAAATGTGATTCCTGTCAGTTTCTGCGACCAGAAGGTCAAACAAAACAGGCATTTCCTACTCTTTAACCTTTGCCGCAAGCAGAAGGAAAAGTGTTCAAAAGGACCACTGTTCTTAAGGGCAGCCTGACACAACTGACCCTGAACTGTTTTGTTTTGCTTCTTGAATGCTAAATGCAAGGGGAGCTATGAGCATAATGCCCTAGCATCCATGGTTCCTAAATGCTTGCTCTTCTGGGATAGAACCCAGATATCCATGTCTTGCAGCAGAATATGAACCTGTCTGAATATTGATTTACGGTCTTTCACAGAGGCAAAAGGAAAGTCTATTTATTTATTTATTTATTTATTTTTTATTAGATTTATTCCCCACCTATTTTGTCTCAAGGCGACTCTATTTATTTATCAAATTTATTTGCCGCTTATCTCGTGGTTCAAGGCGACTCTCAGAGCCGCTTTTCATGGCTTCTGCCAGCATTTGATCATCGCATTCACAGAGGGAAGCAAAACATTTGTCCTGAAAAGTAATCTACATTTGGCACTTAGACTGTGAAGTACACCTCCTGTGTCTTTGTACTCTTAATTGTCAAATGAGGTTGCTTGCCGAAGTCATTGAATCGTTACAGTCTTGACCAAGAATAAAGGTCTGGTTGAATGAAAATAGGGATGGGCAAATTAAGAAGCTCAGCATGCTTCAGAATCTGGTAACTGTCTCCCACCTCCTCCCCCCCCCCCAGTAATTATCATTTGACACATGTGTGTACTCTCTTTTCTAAATAAGGAAAAGAAAAAAAAAGATTGTTTTGGCAATGGCTCAAATCCAACTAAGCACTTTTGTGAGTTAGATTTCTCTCCCATTCCCTTTCTCTTTAGAATCAAGATCTAGAGCTTGTGTCATTCTCACAAGTAGGACCCCAAGAAGTTCTGATATAATGCCACAATGTTAGCCAATCTCTAACACTGGGCTGCTGAGGAACATATTGCCCAAATTTGTCTCTGGGATTTTAAAGTTGATCTTGATGAATTTGGACTGGGGTGGGAAGAGATCAGTCCAAACACTTTGATTCTTCCAGTGCTGTCATCTTTATTAACTTACTGGGGAATTAGGAGTTTGCTTCTTCAGGGTTTATAATAACGTGCTCACCTTCCCCATTCTAGGAAGTCCACCAGATGCTGGAACACAATTCCTATAATTCAGGGGTGAAATGCTACCAGTTTGCTCCAGTTCAGGCAAACTGGTAGTAAAAAAAATGCTTTAAATAAGAAAAAAAAAAGGTTCCGAGGATCGCTCAGCCCAGCTGATTGATAATCAGCTGTGGCGCGCAATCGTCAGAACTTTTTTTTCTTTTTTTAAGCATTTTTTTACTACCGGTTCTGGCGAATAGGTAGCAAAAAATGCTTTAAAAAGTTTTTAAAAAGGTTCTGATGATCACACGCCACAGCTGTGATCGTCTGAACCTTTTTTTAAAAAAAACTTTTTTACTTTTTGGCATTTTTTTTTACTACCTATTCGCCCAAATGGATAGTAAAAAAATGCTTCAAAAAAGTAAAAAAAAAAAAAAAAGTTGGCCATGCCCACTCAGTCACATGATTCCCCCTGCCAAGCCACACCCACCAAGCCACACCCACAGAACTGGTAGCAACAAATTTTACATTTCACCACTGCTCTAATTCCTGCATTTGGGGGAAGGCTGCTCTAACCAATCTATCTACTTTTTGCTAAAACTGGCCATATTCTTTACCCAAAACAGTTAGCAGTTTGTTATTTCTTCTACGGATAAAATTCTGAGCAGGTTCAATTTCCATCTTAATTGTCCTTAACCACTTTTCATTCTCACAGAAATCTCTTTATGAGTAATAAAACGAAACTGCTTGTCTCCTGCTGCATTATAATGGGCTATAGATTTCTTAACTAATTTTAGGGTATTTTTGATATATATCTACTGTACATTCTGCCTAGCAGAACGTGCTATAAAAGCACATGCAAACATTTCTACATTTTAATGCTTTATTTGCAGTATCATAGGGAAAAATATATAATTACTCTAACTTGGAGCTTTTCTTTTATGTTTTAACTATTTGTGAGGTAGTTGTTTCAATCTGGGTATCTATGCATGAATGCCTATGAAATGTGCTAAATTAAGCCAGAGTTTGGCAGGTATGGAGATTTTTCAAAACACTAAAATAAAGCCAGGAACAAGGACTGCAGTAAGAAATGTCTTTACATATACTCAGATCTCATTCTTTCAAATTCAAATCTTACAAGTTCTTCTGCATAATATCAATGACAAATAATAAAAGTGATGTGTAGCATTGTGTCAAAGTCTCTTCCCATTTTGGTTGTGCATACAAAATTGCATATAGAAAAGGGGCAGTCTTTGCATCACAATGCCATGATGTTGTTTGGAACATCATGGCATTGTGGAACGCTTGCTTTTAAGAGCAAACCAAAGTGATCATGTTGCTTTTCATCATTCTGCTTTGAACCTCCAACCAGTGTTCTTCTACACAGCTTGCATTGTCCCACAGTGAAAATGGCTGTGCAAGATAGAAAACTTCTCTATCATAGTGATCAGAATTACCAAGCTGAAATGACCTCAGCATGTCCTGGAGCCCCTCTACCAGCCTGGAGAGCTCTTGGTATGCACTGGAACCTATCTTTCAGCCTGGAATCTGTTTGTCTGGACTGAAATGCTTCCAGTCCATCCTGGAAGCACTTCAGCTGGTGCTACAGACAAAGTTGAGTTGAGCCTTTTCTCATAGTATAGGCATGTAGCAATCCATGATCACCGGAATTACTGTACTTCTCTGAGGTGAGTTGGGTGCCTCTTTATTGTCTTGTCCCCATGGCTAGAAAATCTGCCTTACTGCTCATAGGCTTATCTGTCATTCAAATAACACTGAGACACATAATATTTTGGACAGGAAGACAGTTACATTACGCCTTTTCCAGGACAAGAATCATATTGTCTCTGTGATACAAAACATCTCTTCAAAGCAGATCCAAAGCTCTGTCTTATATAGGCTCAATGTATTTTGTTCCCACTTCAAATTGCAGCTATATAAGCTTAAAACAACACAGGTTATTCTAGCTCTCCTTGTCACAGAACAAAGTGAGAGCTTTTTTTCAACAACAATAATAAATTTCTACAAAATTTATAAATATAATTTATCTTTGTTTCTATCTTTTATTAACCTTCCCTTCCCCAAAACTGTCAACTCTGTTGTGTGGGTCATTGAAGAATGGGATGTGAAATAAGGGAGTTTCCTTTATGCTCCATCAGTGATGCAAAAAGGGAGTGGAAACAATGCTTGATCCAATCCCAGGCATTTCTTTGGAGATAAGCTCTTGGAATGCTAATCCAGAAAGCCAAATTGTTTTGCCCAGGTACCTGGCAGACTAGGTGGAATTTCCATGAAAAATAATAATAGCATGTCTGGCGTTTGGAATTCACTTCTCTGGAGATATAAAGCATAGTGGTACCTTATTTTGTGATAAATTCCAAGATAATAAACTTTTAAATATTTGGCCATTCTCAACCCGTTCTCTTGATATATCCCACTTGCTGACCAATATTACAGCAACAAAACTATGAAGGATCTCACTCTTTTGGATATGCTAGGCAATTTATTTTGGGGAAATGTTAATTAAGTACCATGTGCTTCTAAAATGCTGTGTATATAGACTGTTTTAGAGTATATTCCAATCAACAATATCTTCAAAAGAATAACATTCACAAGGAAAGAAGACAGCAACAACACACTATGCTTCCTGCATAGATAGCCTCACCATCAGAGGAAACAATGGTAGTTTAGAAATGTAAGTCTGCTGAAAAAGAACCTACACTAACCAAGTATTCCATTACCAAAGTAACAATCTCCCACAAGAAGAGCTGTGTAAGAATATTATTCTGATGAATACAAATGCAGTGTAGCAACTCAGAACACCAGAAAAAGGAAACAGGCAGCCTATACATCTTCCAACAAAATATCCTAGTATTGCAATGTAACCAAAAGGTACCTAACCACTCAACCCATTATTCCACAACCAATGCAAACTATAAAAAGAATAACACTACCATATATCCAAAGCATCTCAGAGACAACCAACAGACTATTACATCCATATGATAACACAATAGCACACAAAATAACTCAGGTCTTCTAAAACTTCTTAAATAAACTAAAAGATTCAGTGGCCCAAGAAAGAGAAGAAAAAGAAAACAGGACCATATACAACATATAAGGTAAGGACTGTAGGCAGAAGACCTGAGTTGAGACCAACTAGTAATCAAAAGACACTATGAAAATTCCTTCATATCACAATATATGGCCAGACTCATCCATAGTTATAACTGGAAACTGTGATAAAAACTTGAATCCTAAAATGTTAGGAAGCTTGACATTCAGACAAATTAGCCATCAATAGAATGGAAATAACCACATAGAAATAGGTCGCATTTACACACCTTTCAAAAAAGACACATAGAGATAAATCACATTTTCATATCATTCAAAAGAGGCATTAAAGATGGAAGGAAACAAAAATGCCAGAACATGTGATTGCCAACAACTAACAACAGATAAGCAGGAATTAACACAAGATAAACAATCAAGCAGAAAACAATACCCTAATCAAAGAACTATCAAGGTGAAAACCATATCCCTACCATCACTTGCAAGGCAAGCTAACATATATAAACAGTGAGCAAACTCTTCATTTACTAGCACTGATGATGTTACATACTTAGGTAATGACACCTCTGCAACAGGGGTGGGTTCTACTTATCTTTACTACCAGTTGACAACGGGGCCGCACGCAGAAGCATTCTGATGATGTTGGGGTTGGTGGGCGGAGCCTCCCTCCGGTTTTACTACAGGTTCTGTAGAACTGGTCCGAACTGGGGACAACCCACCACTGCTCTGCAAGCAAATAACCAAGCTCAAAGATCACCAAGGACTGCACAGTTCAGTCCTGAACTACATATATTCTCTTCCGTTGGACTATTTCTTCTGATGGGCATTATCTTAATTTAAGAATTGGGAGTTTTCTTTTGATCAGGAGGAATATACTGCCCTTGGGGGAGGGGGAGAATAATTCTTTAGATACACGGGTTTAATAAATCAGTGGTCTTATCTTTAGAATGTTGTATGTTGCAAAGAATGGAATCTTTTTTCTTCAGTTGACACTACTTTTGACTATACACATAAGAACACAAAGACAAATTCTGGGCAACTTGAATGAAAGCTATAAATGTGTTGGTTTTAAATAAATTCCAAGTACTTGGGTTAAACATGTTTTGTAATTTTACATGTACTATATTTTATATATAGTATCACAAGAAGAAAGATACTTTATTTAAGAATCTTAAATAAATATATAAATAAGAACTATTGGTCAAGTCTATTTATTAAATGACACATTTGAATTGGTAATTGGCTTTTGGCTTCTGCAGTTCTTACCCAACTAATTTTTCTAGATGAAATTTTTCATCTTTCTGAGGAATTCTGGGAATTGAAGTCCATAAGTCATAAAGTTGACAAAGTTGGAAACCCCTACTCTATAGCATGGAAGCTGAAGAGCCCAAATTCTTGGAGAAAACTGCTAGGATGTTTTGCTCATGCCAACCCATTCTAAATCTGCAACTGACATTTTCAGTCTGAACTCTTGCTGAAAATGAAAGTTATTGCCTTTTTGCAAGCTGGCGAGGAAATGGTGAAAAGTTTTTTGTTGGGCGTCTTCACAAGGAAGAGATCCTATCAGTTACAAAGGATAAGCATAAAACTACGACATACCGACATATTTGTGACAAAAACATCATACTGTGATCTTCTGTAATGAATACAATGAACAAGACTGACTTAAAAATAGCTTCCTTGTAGAAATGCAGAGTTGAGTTGTTGTTGATGCAACAGAACAAGACATTTTCTCTGGGAAAACTGTCACTTTTTAAATTTTCTTTTTCCCCCTTTTAATCCATTTTCTTAGATTTAGAGTGGGGTGAGTGGCTTAGATAGAAATGGAGTTATGTCTTTTTATTAAGATACTAAAGTGCTGAGTCATGAAATAATTCATTTAAAAATGGTGGGTGTGATGGACAATCACAGGATGGTCAGATAATGACATCACTGAAGTGAGTTGGACTGAGATTTCAGGGATTATTTACATATTTTCAACAGGTGGTTGGATGCTAAGCCTAAATAACAGTTTACATACAGTATCTGATTTTCTTTCTTATCCTTAAAAATAGGAGTGCCAAAGTACAGTTTTAGGAAAACAGGAAAAAGGGGATTGGGGATTCCAAGATCACTGCAGGTGCCTATACCTGGACTAGGCACTGTGAATAACATTCTGAGGGGTGGGGGAAATCACTTATTTATATAAAATCTAAATTACTAGACTTCAGAGGGGTAGAGGAAATCTTCAAGATATATTTTCAGGATATACTGGACTATGCAGTTAATATTTTTTTAAAAAACATCATGATTTTAACTGAAATGACATTACGTTCTGAAAATATTACCAAAAGAATTGCTTAATTCTCCAAGGGGATGGTCAATTCTAAACCTTTTGCCTACATTGACTGATGAGTATGCATTTGCTTTAACCTAGAACTCACAACAAGAAACCAAAACTCCCCTCCCCTCTCCTCTCCTCCCCTCCACTTCTCTTCTCTGCTCCGCTCTGCTCCGCTCCTCTCCTCCCCTCCCCTCCGCTCCACTCCACTCTCCTCCCCTCCCCTCCCCTCCCCTCCCCTCTTCTCCTCTCTTCTCCTCTCCCCAAATAAATAAATGAAAAATGAGTAGCATTCACAAAGTTGTCTTTGTGATTTAAATCATATACCTCCCAGTACACAATCCTCAATCAGAATAGAGCTGGAAGGGACCTTGATTGTCTTCTCGTCAAAGCCCCTGCTCAAGCAGGAGACCCTATACCATTTCAGACAGGTGACTGCCCAGTCATTTCTTTAAAATCTCCAGTGATGAAGCACTTGCAACTTCTGAAGGCAAGCTGTTCCATTGGTTAATTGTTCTTACGGTTAGAAAGTTTCTCCTTAATTGGCTTCTCTCCTTGATTAGTTTCCATCCATTGTTTCTTGTCTTGCCTTCTGTGGCTTTCAAAAATAACTTGACTCCTTCTTTGTGGCAGCCCCTCAAATACTGGAACACTACTATCATGTCACTCCTAGTCCTTTTTTCCAGACTGGCCCAATTTTTTCATGTTTTTTGTCTCCAGGTCTTTAAGAACATCTTAGTTGCACTTCTTTGCACTTTTTCCAAAGTCTCAACATTTTTTAATAACATGGTGACCAAGGCTGAATGTGATATTCCAGGTGTGGACTTAAGAAGCAGTACTAATCTGTCACATGATTTTGATTCTATCATCTGTTTATACAACCAAGGATTGTATTAGCTTTTTTTGGCTACTGCCACATACTGCGGGCTCATGTTTAACAACAGCAATAGCACTTAGACTTATATACCACTATATAGTGCTTTGCAGCCCTCTCTAAGTGGTTTAACAGAATCAGCATATTGCCCCCAACAATCTGGGTCCTCATTTTACCGATTTCGGAAAGATGGAAGGCTGAGTCAACCTTGAGCCTGGTGGGATTTGAACTGCCAAATTGCAGGCAGCCGGCAGTCAGCAGAAGTAGCCTGCAGTACTGCAATCTATCCACTGTGCCACTGAGGCTCTTAAGGGCAAGGTCCCTCTCACAGTTACTGTTTTTGAGCCAGATTTCTCCTAATACGTACTCGTACCTTTGGTTTTTCTCTGTAGGTGTAAAACCTTGCCACCCTCACCCCAAGACATTTGATGAAGAAGATGCCACATTGGGAGAGTGAGTCATATGCAATTTTTCTACTGTCTAACTGTACAGATTTTAAGGAAAAGTAAAAGTAGTGTACAAAAAAAAGGTGAACTTTTTTTTAATCAACAGAGTATTTCTTATGGATTGCTGCAAAGATGCTTCATTATGAAAAGAGCTGAGACAGGTTGCATGTTCAAAAAGTGCCACTTTTAAACTTTGGTTTGAAATGTTTGGTTAAAAATGTTTTTAACCAAACCACTTTGGTTAAAAATGTTTTCTTCACTCCATACATTTCTCCCATAAAGAGGAATCACTAAAACCTCATCATAACATAAGGGCGATGTCTTGCTCACACAATACAATACACTAATTTATAGCTTAATTGTGAATAAATCAGGATAGTTGGGAATACACAATCACAATTCTTGTGTTTTCAGTCCAAAAAACATCAACACAACAAGGCCTTTACATCAGGGGTCTCCAACCTTGGCAACTTTAAGCCTGGCGGTTGGGGAATTCTGGGAGTTTGAAGTCCGCCAGGCTTAAAGTTGCCAAGGTTGGAGATCCCTGCTCTACACTGTTTGTCCTCCAGTAATTGGTATGGAGATAAATCACTTTTCAAAATGGTGATATCGTTATCATCTCTCATACCCCTAGATAAATCTTTCTTCAAGGAATATATATAATTATTTTTAAAAAACAAAACAGGATTAACACTGATAATGACTTTGAAAAAATAATTATGCAATGGGGTGGGAAAAAGAATAGTGATTTAGATATGCACAGAGGGTAAAAAAACGGGATGTAATGACATCCCGGCGGGTGGGCAGAGACTCCTGCCGCCAGTGCTACCGGTTTGGCAAGCCAAATAGACCCGGGCAGATTTCACTGCTGCTTTCCAGTACAATGGGGTCATTATAACATATTGTTTAAGATTCTCTCTCTCTCTCCCTCTCTTTCTCTCTCTCTCTCTCTTCTTTTCTTTTCTCTCTCTCTTTCTCTTTAATTTAATTACAATTGCTGGTTCCTATTTATTTTCTTGACAAATTATTTCTGAGCTGGATTTTTATTTTTAGACATTTACCTCACAGCAAAGAAGCTAATTCAAAAGCACATACAGGAAAACCAGAAAGATCCATCAGTTTCTTAGAATATAGATTAAACAGGAAGGACTGTTGCTTTGAATATAGTTTTATCAAACTTTTCCAAAGTGTTTAGACTCCAGCATCTAAAGGAATGCAACTGTTGAAAAATAGGCACTGCATTGCATTGTTGCATATCAAAGGAAGGATAGGGCTGTTCCCCACAACCATTGTGACAAGATACATATTTCTAAAGACACTGTTGTCTTTTTTAGTTTTTCCCCAGCTTCCAGGTCAGCTCTTGGGTCAAACCATAACTGTCACCACTGGAGAAGAATAGGAAATATATTCCACCTTTTCTCTGTTTTTCTCTCACACATAATGTTTGACAAGAGAAACAAAAATGGAGAGACAGAAAGATAGAGAGAGACAGAGAGAGACGGAGACAGAGAGAGAGACACACACACACAGAGAGAGAAAGAGAGACAGAGACACACAAAGAAAGAGAGAGACAGAAAGAAAGAGAGAAGAGTATACATATATATATATGTGTGTGTTTGTGCATGCTGATGCAAAGCACATGGAAGACTTTCAGGATGTTATATTCTGAAATTTGATTAGCCTCAAGTGAGAAAGCATAAAACAGTTCCCGTGATTCTTCATTCTAACCCTGAAAAACAATAAAGCATCACATTAACTACTTAAATTAAATTAAATTAAACATAGACAAAGGTCAAATTGCCATCAATTTGACATCTCTAACAATAACAATGCTTTAGAAAACAAAAAGCCCAGCTCACTGCCAACTTAAGTCCAGTCAAGTCCTAACCCTTTCCAAGGTCATAGTTTAAAGGAACCTTACATTTTATGTTGGAAACAGATTTTCAAGTGACTTTCAAAGTATTGCCCTGAGACTGTGCAGGCAACCCAGTCCAGATGGCATATTTGATTGCACCCTTTTTTATTAAAAACAGGTCGGAGGCCTAGAGATTTTCGAAATGAAGTGCGATTTTGACTGGAATACTACATGTGCCAAGACAGATAGCCCTCAGCTTACAACAGTTCATTTAGTGACCTTTTGAAGTTACAACCGCACTAATAAAAAGTGACTTATGTCCATTTTTTCACACTTATGACCGTTGCAGCATCCTCATGGCCACGTGATCAGAATTCTCATGCTTGGCAAATAGTTCATATTTATGATGGTTGCAGTGTCCCGGGATCATCCTGTGATTATCTTTTGCGACCTTCTGACAAGCAAAGTCAATAGAGAAGCCAGGTTCACTTAACAACCGTGTTACTCATTTTACGACTACAGTGACTCACTTAAAAAATGTGGCAAGAAAAGCCATAAAATGGGGCAAAACTCACTTAATGAATTTCTCACATGGCGACATAAACTCTGGGCTGAATTGTGGTTGTAAATCAAGGACTACCTGTAGCTGATGGAGAACAATAGAATTTCATGGTGGGAAAAAACATAATGATTCTGAATTGTCTGCTTCAAATCCTGATCTCTGGGAATGTCCACGTTCTCAACTAGTAACAAGCAATCTAAGTCTATCGAAATCAAGCTGTTTGGAGTGAAGTCTACTCATATGGCCAACCTCTTTAAATGTGGGTCTTTGGTACTCCCTGAGCTTGGTTGTTTTCTTAAAGGTAAAGCTAAAGGTTCCCCTCGCACATCTGTGCTAGTCGTTCCTGACTCTAGGGGGCGGTGCACAACTCCATTTCAAAGCCGAGGAGCCAGCACTGTTGGAGATCTCTGTAGTCATGTGGCCAGCATGACTGAATGCCAGAGGCACATGGAGCACTGTTACCTTCCCACTAAATGCTCCCTATTTCTCTACTTGCATTTTTTACGTGCTTTTGAACTGCTAGGTTGGCAGAAACTGGGACAAGTAATGGGAGTTCACCCCATTACACGGCACTAGGGATTCGAACTGCTGAACTGCCGACCTTTCAATTGACAATCTCAGTGTCTTAGCCACTGAGCCACCGCATCGTTGAGCCATCACACCCCCTTTGTTTTCTTACAGAGGTTTTATTACCCAAACTAGGTAACATCATCAGTAACACCATCTCTTTAGGTGTATATTAATTTCAACAGACATCCCAGAAAGCTGTAATGACTAATAAATGTTACTGATTGTAGTGATTAATTATGAGATATTTTCCCCCCCCTTGGAAAAAATTGTTTGTAATTGTGAGGTCCATTGGAACACATCCCAATTTTCTCCATTTCTTTCATTTTCGTTCTACCGTGACAGTCTTATGAAAGTAACTGATGACGCCCAACTCTTTGCCAGGAGAACAATATGCTTTATTTGTCACATGAAAGTAACACGCAGTTCTCTTAAATGTTGTGTAGCAGAGTCCTCTTGCATTCCATAGTCCTGCACTTGAACCACCTCCATTCATATCTGAATCTTTTTTATCCCAGCCCACATTGAGCAAGCTGCTCTGAAGCTTAATTCTCCTGACCCTTCAGTGCAGCTGGATATTGTCACCTAATCCCTTTTTCCCCCTTATGTCCCATGTGTGGTTTTGACTTCTTTCTCTTCTCGATTCCTTTTTCCTCTTCCTTTTTTCCCCCTTTCTTTCTTATTCTATAAGCCTCTCTTCAGGCTCCGCATTCCAGAATTCATCCTTGCATTAGTGCTGCCATACAATGCTTTCCCAGTGTTAGAGGATTAGACATTACGGAGACTATGGCAACTTACTAGATGCATAGGGGGAACATAAGGGGATGGTGGAATGTCTACAGGAAGAAAAAAAAATATACGAAGAAGTTGAAAGAGCTGAGAGCCAGCAGAACTGTGAATGAGGAATGGTGGTTTAAGGTGAAGAAATATGATTGTGTCAAGTTACTTCCTATGGAAAACAGGGTGGAAAACCAAGTAATGTGCTCTATGAAGAGGACTTCTGAGTAGAAGACTTGGTAGTACACAGAGGAATGATAAATGATCATCAATTTAATAGTATGGATGTGATTGGCACCATGAAAAGACTGAGGAGTGGGGGGAGACATCTTAGTCAACTCGTTCCAGGTTTCAATTGTTGTGATTACTGTGGGAAATAGTGCATTGTGCACCCACTTCATCATGACCAGAAATTACAAATATCAGCGTACCTCCATTTTAACTTCACTGAAAGTCCTCTTACTGATTAAAAAAAAAACTTGGAGAGCTTGGAGAAAGTAACACATAAAAAAGATAATTCCAGAATGTTGCTGTCATAGAAAGTGCAGGAGATACATGTATGAAAGTGAGATATATAAACGTGATTTTCTGGGATAAAACCAAGAATCACATAAAACATAGTGTAATGACAGTCAGAATACAGCTGCTCCATAATAATGAATAGCTTGATATCTTCTCTAAATACTTAGACATGTATATAACTTTAGGTAGTTGCAGTTAATTACTGTATGTAACAATGGACCAGTGGTGGGATTCAGCCAGTTCACACCACTTGGGGAGAACTGGTTGTTAACTTTCTGAGCAGTTTGGCAAACTGGTTGTTGGAAGAAATCATTAGGACAGAGAACCGGTTGTTAAATTACTTGAATCCCACCACTGCAATGGACGAAGATTAATCTTCTGCAATATTGTTTGCCGATACAAATGCTATTTTTTGTGCCTAGAAATTCCATACGATGAGGGTGTCCAGATTCCCTGAAAATAAACACATTTATTTGCTTGCTTGTATGTTTTATCTGTATGCCACCCATTTTGAAAATGGGTGGCCTTTGGTTTTGAAAACCCCACAAAAAACAAAAAACGATTTCATAAGCTAAATCCCACAAATTTAATTGACTTGACCAGTGTCAAAGCAAGAATGAAGAGAAGAGATTCCAGATATAGGTAGTATATTTTACATTTAGGATTGTGCAGGTTCCAGATCATGTAGAAACTGATAGCCAGCTTGTAGCTGTTAAAAAACATCATCCCACCAGCCTTCATGAGCCTCTGGGTTCTCCTCCCACCCCCACCCAGCCACCCACTTGCCACCACCAGGTTGACAGTTTTGTTGTGTCTGAGGAATGCAGGTGTCATTGAAGGTCATGGGCACACGATTATTATTCATTTAATTTGAATAAACGCTTTTATATAAAGAATGCTGGAGGCCCGCTTAAGCCTGATTTTCTTCACAAGCATGTTGTGAGGCTTTAAAAGTCTGTGAAGTGCTTGAGACCTTTGCAGAGAAGGCACTTACGCAAATGCAACGGGTCATTGTTTGTTCGAGCTGTTCATCATTTGTTCAAGGCCATTGCCCCTTTTCCTCTCAACGGTAAGAAGTTCAAAGCAGCCTTTCCGGAATCACTGGAGAAGGAGTGTGGGTGGGTGGGTGGAATCAGCAGTGTGGAGACAGGCAAAATACAGGAAGGATCATAGAATGCAGAGCTAGAGGGCAGTAGGAATTGTATCCAGGTAGATCTTCGAAGCTGCTCCTCTTATCTTTCTAATCATAGCGATCTTTAAAAGGTAAGCAAAACAAGAGAAATGTGACACATTAGAAGAATATGAATTGGGAAATCTTTGCTCCTGGCTCAGTCTCTAAATCATCTGACCACAGAGGTGAATTCCTATCTTAACTATCAAGCATAATTGTATTGGTCCCTCAAGAATGTGGCTGATTTTCCAGGCAAAATGAATTTGGGACAGCGTTACTCTTTAAAGAAAGCAGTTGTGTGCCTATTTTTAGCTAAGGGAAAAGTTATAAGTTGTGGTTGGTTAATACATAAAAGGTTCTGTATACAATCCCAACAGTCTAAAAGTTGCTTTCCAGGTAGCGCTGAAGATTGCATAGTTGGTCAGGCTGATGGATCTGACATTACACATACATATAAGCCCACACACATTGTTACAGATTCATATTCTTATATTATAGCCATTATGGCTTCACAAACTTATAATGTCTGTGGGAAGGGGAGAGGTATATGTTAATTAATTATTTGGTGTTTGGTCAGTGTACTTTCTAAACTCCAGCTACTGGGAAGTATGGCATAATGCAATACATGAATCCAATTAACTATAGTTTTCTTAACAAATCATGTTTAAACAACTATGGATTTAGCATAATATGTGAAAATTCTCAGATATTCTGAAAAGAAGGAGGGTCAGCGCCTTTTGCCATCAAATAATCTACAGCAGAATCATCATTTATAAGATGCTAGTTGATAGATAGCAGAGCCGGAGTGTAATGAGATGTGGGAATGACCTTGGGAAACAGAAAGAAGAGCTACAGACTAGGCAACAGTCTGATAAATGAAATTTCAGTCCAAAGGAAGACTCAGAAGAGACCCTTCCTATGTTTGAGGAGTAAAAATAAGGGATGGAAGAGGTACTTTCCAATTTGCAAGATTCTGTTAATGTAACCTTACAATAAAAATAGTGCTAGTATTCATTATTATGCTTCTTGTCTGGCCTACCTCAAAGGGCTAACACTGAGTGCCGTTGTGAAGAATGGATGAAATGCAATAGTTCTCTCATCTCAAGATTTCTTCTCTCTCTTTCTCTTTCCCTCCCCCTCCCTCTGTGTACTGTAAAGCAAAACACTGAAACAAGGCTATTGCATCTGAAATATTAAACCATATAATAATTTCAATGGAAGTGTGAGTACAAGTGACTCTTCACTTGTTAACAAAAATATTATAAAGGTGATCTCAGGTTAATTGCTCATTGTCAACCCTCTAAAAGTATTTCAAGCAGGACAGAATTCTGAAAGGAGTTAGAAATTTTCTGACTTTCCACAGCTTTCTCCTTTTCTCTCTCCACACACACATGCGTGTGCGTGCAGACACACATATACATACATGTGTGTGTGTGTGTGTGTGTGTGTGTGTGTGTGTGTGTGTGTGTAACCAAAAATCTTATCTCAAATATTTTGAAAGTCCTTTGTTTGTGAAAGAGGCTTCTTTTTCAATCATGGTCTCAATGTTTCTCACTTTTGTTTAGAGACATTTTATTTTTTTCAAGATGGCAAGACTTACCTAATCAAATGTGTAGCATTTTAAAAAGAAGGTATATAGAGAAAACATTTAGGAATGCCCAGTGGTGTTCCTGCTTTTAGAAGTCCCCAACTTCCATAATCTTTCTATTTAACAGACAACTAGCCAAGAAGATTCCTCATTAAGTTAGAACATCTATTTACAGAGCAACTAAGCAATTATGAATTAAGTAAAAAACTGAAAAAATGGTTATGAGAAAAAACCTCAGAAATAATATTAAACTAGCAGGGTAAAGCTGGCAGTGAAGCCTCATGGAAAACCATCAGTATTTTTTCTGGCTCCAGCTTTTACCAAACTTTACTGTGCAGTGTGTAGGCTGGGAGGCAAAAACAAAAATCTACATCTGAGAACAAAAAATAACTTGGGAAGACACCACAAATCAAGGGAATACAGAATGTACAAGCATGAAATAATTAAATGCCCAGGAACTCTTTGCTTATAATTTCACTTTTAAAATGTTGTCATGGACAAGGGAATATTTTCACAAGAATTTGCAGATTAGATTGTGGAAGAGCTGGTGTGGATATTACAATAGTTAAGATGTCTCTTCCAGTAGTCACTTCTGAAGCATCATAGAAGAATTCCCCTTTATCCTCTCTTCCCCATGCCACATATTACTATCTCTTTCAGCTATTTCTCATAGACATGGCTGCCAACTTTATGCACCATCCTGATCAAATTTCTCTGAGCTCACTCCCGTTTGTAATTTTAAAAATCTGTTGTCCAGAATAGGATGCAATACTCCAAATGTGGTCTGGCTAATGCAGAATTATTAATTATCTTGGCATAAATGATAAGTTCCTGTGAATGCGCCTTAAGATTGCATAAATGTTTTTAGTAACTGTATCACACAGTTGGCTTAGATTCAGTCCATTCTCATATGCGCTCAGCAGTAAGTCCTTCCCAATACATTAGATTTAAAAAAAAATCTTTGTGGAAAAAATAATATATTCTCACAAAGCATGCATTTCTAAATATATTTTATTTAAATGGCCACTTTATCATAAGATATGCGACTTGAAATATGTTTAAGATCAAGTGTTTAGCACAGAACCCCCAAAGTTGTTCCAATCCTCAGATTGCACATCAGGATAATTGCACATAATATTTCACTACATATAATGCTCATAGATTTTCCAGCACTGGAATCAAGTGCTCACTGCCAACATACTCATAGCAAGGTATTCTTTAATGTTATAGTTGAAGATATTTGAAAAAGAAAAACAACAAAATTGAATTTGAAATTGAATGAAAATTGGCTTTGTGTTTGTTTTAAATATAAAGAATACACAGATAAAATAATATTGATGTATTTCTTTTATTGGGCTTATAACTGACACTTCCATGAACAAATGGCATTCAGTGAGAGTGAACCCTCCCAAAATGTGTGCAGTAATATCCCATAGGTAGCAAAGATTTTTAATGACTATCTGAAGGAAAGTTAACGGTGTCTCATGCCTTTACAGGTCTTCCAATCACCTTCCAATTATGCATTTACATATTAAGGATGAGAATTTTTAATAAAAATATTATTTTGTTCCAATTTTCTCTCCATGTTCCATGGACATCAATACGAAATGTTACTTGAAAACATATATGAATTTGAGAATGATTGATTCATCATGGAAAAGTATTAAAATCACATCTCTGCTCATGAAGCATTGCAGATGCATGACACAAGATCCTCCCCAAGCCAAAACATTCGAATTTTCCTTCTTTCTATACAGCTTCGAGGAATTGGAGGTCAGTTGCTTTGATTTAACTTGGAGAGAGAATGAGACGGCTACTGTTTCAGTTATCTGCTTCATTAAGTTTCGACTCTATTTGTGTCTGTTTGCTTTTCTACTTGTGCTTGGAAGTGTGTCTATCTGTGCTCTATTTCATAAGGTCTGGAGTTTATTTGCCTGCATTTGCTTTCCACTGCCTTTGGACTATGTTTGCTCTGTGCTCTGTTTGATTGAGTCTGGACTTTATGGGTCTGAGCTTCTTCCAGAGCTTTGAGGCCTTGTTTGTTTTGCTTTCTAAAGCCTGGGAATGTTGTAGTATGTGGCTTGCCCATTGCCTTGAAGAGTGACTGAGATACCTTACGGTAAGTATGAAAGCATTACTATATACAGCTGACCCTTCACCTAATTCTTCTACCTTCCTCAGGCAGTCTTGATTATCCTTTCTTCCAGATCTATTGAGGCATGCTATCTGAGACCTTTGAGATAGTAACCTAACATACATGTTGGGTACTTGGTCACAGAAGGCTGATCAAGCCACCCAGTGGCAACTGTACCCGATTCAGGGAAAAGGGGTTTGCCCTAGAAACCTGGGTTCTCAGCAAAAGGAGCCTGAGGAAAAGAGAAACAATGAGACTGCTCATGCTTATACTTAGCAGGACTCAACCAGAAAGTTTCCATCTCAGCAAAATATCATCTGAAGTCCAGGAGACTGAAGAAAGGAAAGGAGCATCACCTTGCCTTACAAGCTCCTTTCTTGCATGCAGGCTTCATAAGAATGCAAAATTTCTGAACATTATAATTCATTTGAAAAAGTAATGACACCTTCTACAATGAGCCTTGTAGAAGATATATCCAATACATGCTATTCTATAGAGTGTTCGGTCAGATCTTTGCCTATAGAGTTTTGAAATAATTAGACAATTGAGTGTGTTGGTTATTGGTTGAGTTTTTTGTTCTATTCTAATTCTAGTTCAGATAACACTCCCAAGTTTTCATTGGGAATGTTATTTGATAAAATGGAATGTTTTTATGTTGACATCTATGGTATCTGTAAGAGACTTCTGAGGATGACTTTGGTGACAATTGATACCATCAGGTATGGTGTCTTTCTAGGCAGCCTGCATGATTTTGGGTGGATGATAGCAGTCTTCCATATTATCCTGTTAGATATGCTGGAATATGGGAGCTTAAACTATTGGCCAGTTATTGGTGGAGTATCATAGAGCTCAGGTCTTTAATGCTGGTATGAAACTAATGAGAGAAGTTATCCTTTGGTTTGTATGAAATCATGCAATTTGGAGATTCTCTGGACTGACTATTACCTCTTTATGAAGATACTTGTTCAGATACTCTTTTGCTCAGCTTCAACTTGTGTACCAGTTGCCCTATTTAGAACAGGAAGCATTGGCCATGGTGACTCGTGCTCCCATTACTTAGATGTTGAATTACTGCAATATGCTCTATATTGGGCTATCTTTGAAAATCACCCAGGTTCCCCAGCGATTGGTGTAAAAACGAGCTGCCCATGTGTTGGTAGGAAGTCATCATGATATTAACAAGACACTAGTCCTGTGAGCACTGCATTGTCTGCCAATAGATTTCCAAATACAACTTAAACTGTCAGTTTTAATCTACATAGTTCTGCATGACGTGGCTCCAAACAACGTAAGATGTTGCTTTTAAATGGGATCATTTATCCTGTGCCTTCAATCCTGAGTCAATCCTTCCCAGGAGGATTGACTCATCTTGTTGTAGATTTTGATGGATCCCAAGCCTTCTCAGTAGCTGCTCCTGTCCAGTCAAATAACCTTCACCATTTAAAAAAGGAACTCAAAATTATTCAATTTCACAGGGCCTTTGGACTTTATCAATCTGCTCAAGTTGTCATTAATAAGGAGGGTGATGTTGTTTTACATTATATTTTTGTACTTTTATGGTATTGTCATGATGATTTTACAAAGTTATGATATAAGCCTCCTAAAGTTGCTTTGAAGGAGGTTGTATAAAAATCATACCATATATAAATATACAAAATGATTACTCTTCCTCAAATTCTATTCTTGTTTTAAGCACTTCAATCATTTTGTCTATTAATTTGTTTCTATACAGCAAATAATTATATCTTTATTTATAAATCCTACTACATCGATCATGGATATAAGTACATGGATATTACATGGATACAAGTAGAAATAATACTGGACCTTCAGGCTTCAGGGTGATACTTATCGTTAAGAAATTAGTTAATTATTATTAATTATGTATATCAGAAAACTTCCTTTAGAAATTTTGGAATTCGTGGCAACAATGTCTGACCCTTGATTCCTCCCCTTGGTAACAAAGGCTTTAAAGTCATGGTTCAGTAGAATCAATTCAAAGACTGCAAGATAGAGTTTCAAGGATTAGAGATTTCATTATCGATGGGAAATCTCTCTGTCCTGAATATGTTGCAAAAGACATGGCCACACATATTAATTTGGTTTCAAATGAGACCAATGCAATGATTTCTTTGACTAAGAAGAGCTCACCAATCAAGGGCGTTGATCATAAGATTGGGCAAAATAGTTTTGATGTACCACCACAAAGTGTTTTGCATTGCCTTCCATCTTCCTCTTAGCATCTTCTGGCACTTGCAAAAACTGAAAAAGACTTTTAGGAGCTGAGTGAAAATGTTGAAAGAAGCTTATGTGATGAACAGTGACTTCTTCCAGCATTTCCATGCAGGAGAAGACCCCGAAGATGAGGCTGGAATGGGCTGAGAAGGAAAGTGAAGCAAATTGATGTGATTGTTTTGTACCATGTTTCATGATGAGCAACTTGACATAAATCTTCATCAAAGCATTGATCATTGTAAAGCATAATATTAAAATATGTAATCCTAATTAATATTTGAATACCAATGCATACTCCATTATTTATAATAGAAAGAACTGTTGCTTCAAATATAACAGCAAAAGCTTCTCATGAAAGCCTTTTCAATGAATTAAAGAATAAATACTTTATCAACAGTCTTGCTAAATAGTCTTAGGACATTTGTATTACAAAATTCCCTTCAATTTTATTCTACAAATACCTGTATAAAACTCCCTTCAAATTTATTCTAAAAATGAGCATAAATGAGCATTAACATGTTTATTATTTAGGTTGCTACTTTCGGTTGGTTCATTATATTAATCAAAGTCTTTCTAACTTTGACCATTGAGGTTGTAATTCAATTGGATTACACAATTACCTATGATGACCTATAAAGTCATACATGGCATTGGATGGAAGGGACTCCCTGACCTCAACCATATCTACCCATCCCATAAGAGGTGTGGTGGCTCAGTGGCTTAATGATGCTGGAGAAGTTCGAATCCTAGCACTGTGTGGCAGGGTGAGCTCCCTTCACTCCCCTCAGTTTCTGCCCAGTTTGAAAACATGTTATATGCAAGTAGTTAAATAGGTACCACTTTAGAGGGAAGATGAGCCAGAACCTTGTGTAGATGGTCAGAAATCTGCCAGTGCTGAACCTTCCCATTTGCGAGGTGGTTTTGCTGGAGGAAGAGGGTCCTGGAAGACACTGCAGGATGCCGCTCATCTTTCTTTCAGGTATGGAGCTAGGTGTGGCACACCTTGGAAAATGCACAAACATAAACCAAGCAGGTCTTAGGCAGCCAAACTACTACTATGTATTAGCATTGTGGTTTCCTGGCTAATGTAATATTGCCATGCACTAAATAAATGAAATAAATCAAATCTGACAGAAAGGGCATGTTGCAGGTCCTGTTTACAAAGAATACCATCTGATGCAACCCAGCCCATCCTTTGGAACATTATCCCTCTGAGATGAGATTGGCCCAAATCTTATTGGCCTTCCAAAAGATTTGAAGACCTGGCTTTGTCATCTGGCCTGGGGATCTGGTGACATGAATGGGAATCCTGCTAAGTGATTGTACTTTTAACAAAATGAGTAGCACTCTGCTGCTGATTATGATTTTAATAGTTCTATTGTTTTCATTGTTTTCAATCATGTTTATGATTATTTTGGTTGATTTTCTATTGCTTTCTCGGTTTTTAGTTTAGTAAACTACCCAGAGTAGTGAGTAGTGAGATTGGAGGATGTATGCAATTAATTAATTAATTAATGTAAGAATCAGTTTGTTGTAAATTATTTCACAGCCAAATGAACAAGATGCACCATTGTAAGGACATTTTTTTGTTAAGAAATTAGAGAAACTCCACCTATCAGCTTAATTCAGATGCATTTAACTTACCCCACGAATCCTGCTTTATAAAATGTAGATAATCATGGCAAGATTCTTCTGCTTTTTCTCAGTTTATTTGACTGAATTTTATTCTATGCCAACATTGCATTTGCTGGATACAAATCCTTAATATTGCAAAAATCAATTTCCTCTGAAGCAATTTGGAGGGTTGTTTTTTTTTTCTTGCATAAAATTTAACTCACCCTCCCACTCTTGTCTGGTATCCAACCAAAGGAAGTTGAGGGAGTAAAATTTTGGCAAAATATTACCAACAATATTCCAGAATTCCTAGAGTAGCTTTGATTAAAGTCATTCCATAGTGTGTGCTAAGACCACACTTGGATATGAGTGGGAGCAAGTTTAAATCAACGACTATAGGAAAGTTGCTTCAAGTCTTTAAAAAAGTGCATTAGTGCTACAGTATCTACAAAGTGAAAAAAAATATTTGCACTAAATACCACTGAGAACATTTAGTATAATGGAGCAGTATAGTTCAGCATAAAGGCCATGGGTTCAATTCACATTTGGACCTCTTCCTTATACAGGGCCAACACCAATCTAAGGTCAGGATATCTCTTCTTTTGTATCCTTATTCCTATCATCTTGGAGTTTGAGTCAGCCTTGGGAAGCTGAGCCAATTAATTATGGCTTGGCTCGTGCCCCATAAGAGATGCTGTGAAGGCAGTTTTGTAAAGCTTCCTTTGGAGCTGCGAGGTGGCCAGTTGTCCATTGGCAAGAATTCTCACTTTGTCTTACCTCCCAAATCCTGTGGCTCCCTCCTTCTTCTTTCCCATCATTCTCCACCATTCTTCAAGGAATAAATTTGTCTCTCTCTCTGTACAGTGATTCCTTAGAAAAGGGGGGGGGGAGAGGAAAGTTCAATATTTTTATTCATCATATCAAGAAATTGTGAGGAGAGAAATCAAGGAATGAGGCTATCAGCTAGCCCAAGCTTATACTATTCCCTCATTGATTGGTTTAAATGGAGGACTGGACAACACACAGGGGGAGAACCAGCAGACCTGTGATAATATGGTTACTTTCGACAGACCCAAAGATGTCAATGGCTTGTTTTAAGCATACCTAAATATGGATCCATAAAATAGATACTTTTTGGTGGATCATATCTAAGTCCATCCAGACTAGCATTATATCTGACTCAGATCCTTTTCAGAGACAAAACATAAAATGGTGGGCTTCAGCCCATTTTAATATTTTGTGTTTAATATGTTTTTAGAGATGTACTTCGTAGTGCATTCAGTTATTGTTATGATCAATTGAGTAAGCATGCCTGCGATCTTGTATTATTGCTTGATTACCTACACTACTTGTAAGTAGACATGAGAAGTCTTACAAAATCACTGGACTTAGTTCTTATAACAAAGCAGACTGCAGGAAAATATACTTGTGACTCGAGTAATATTTGTTAATTAGTAAAATTATACATCTTTTCCTGGGTGTTTTGGAGAACAAATGATGTTTCTAGCTAAATAAAATAAGTTAGTTCTTAGCTAGTCTTTAACTGGTCCTCATGTCAATTATTTCTGTAACAGACAAAAAAATCATACTTACTGTGTTCTATTCAGTAGTCCTTGATTTAGGACCATAACTGATCCCAAAATTTCTTTTGCTAAATGAGACAGTTATTAAAAGTGAGTTTTGCCCCATTTTATGACCTTTCTTGCCACAGTTGTTAAGTGAATCATTGCAGTTGTTAAGTTAGTTGTAAGTCGAGGACTACCTGTGTAGGACTATGACATACCTAAAAGGAATAATTTGTTGAGAAACAGCCGAGATTGTCTAGAGGCTTATCATAGTTGAGTAATGTCAAGGCATGTTGAGGAATTCGCAGAGCAACCCTAGAGTAGCAAGGGTGTGCGCATGAAAGCGACTGAGAGCAGTTGTGAATAATCACAGCCAACACAGAGATACACTGAGTTGTGTTTACTTTTAGGAAATATTAATAAGGTACAGTCCAATAAAGAGTCCAGGTCATACATAGATAAAGCAGTAGATAGTAAAACAATAGTCCAGGGATATTCCAATAACAAAGTCTTCTTACCAGTCGTCATTGTCACACACAATAAACAGTTGCAAGCGGTAGCAAACACATCAAATAGCAGTAACAATCAGCACAAAACAATAATGGTCATCAAAGAGTCATCAAAGAGAAACAAACCATGTTTCAAGCTCCCTCTTAAGGATATTGGCTACAGAGCAAGCCAATCAGGACACTGTATGATGCATTACAGCAATACAGTCTTAAAGCTATAATGCTGGTTTATATATTGGCAACCCAACAAGTTAGGTAATTATCATTTCCTAACAAGGCATTTCTAGGGACTTTTGTTTATGTGTGCCGAAGATCCTTCTGCTGGAGCTTCTGAGGAAACATCTGGATGGAAGAAATCAGACCGTCTCCATCTTTCATTTGGAGGCACCAATGTGGAGCTTTTTCCAGCCAAGGAATAACTTCAGAGTAGGTTGTTCCAGTACTGGAGTCAAGGTCTGCAAAGCCAATTTGGCATCACAAATTGAGTGAGTAAGTGAGGGGATGAACTAATGAATGAAAAATCAGATCCAGCTTGTCACTTTCTCTACCATGTGACCATCATTACACTTTGGCACAGTTCAGTCATAACATTCAAAGCCTGAATAAATGCCTGAGCCAGGAGTGAAGCTGTTTTAAGTTGCTTCTCACTGCCATGCACACCGGCTTAGCTCACCCCCTGATGTCCACACAGGCAGCACAGTGTGCAGTGAGGAAGCCTCCACACATGAGGCTGAATAGTGCTTTTGTGGGCATTTCTTCTTCCCCATCACTAGCCAGAACAACACAAACTATTACACAGTTTCCCTTTAGATTTCAGGCAAGCCTTCTGAAATGTGGGAACTGGAGTGCAACGGCCGTGTCAATATTTGTTTTCCAAATGAGAATTGGTCCCTGCTTGTGGATTTTTAAACAGAGCACAAGTGCTGACTAATGGTTTCGTATCTTGTGGTGTACATTTTCATTTCTCTTATAATGTCCTGATCTTGCTTCAATTCTAGGGAACAGGATAACTGGTGGATGGTAAGGTAAGGGAACAAATGACATCCACTGCAATGTGCTGCTTTAAAAAAAAGTGTTTGTAATGCCCAGGAACAGCAAGTTATATGAGTCTTGGCATTGTAGACTTTTTATTTTAAGCTAATCAAGTGGGAATTTCCATTTATTTCCACAATAATGCAACTTATCCTATGCCCAGGCCTAGAGCCCAGGTGTGTGCAGAGCCTACTTCTTGGCTGTGTGAATGACTTGGGTTGCTGTTTCATGGCTGCCTTTATTTTAATCTTTATAAGGTTTACTATTGGTTTTATTCTATTTTAATTCTGTTTGCCACCAAATCATTCACTAAGATGAATAAACTACAAGAGTAGATTCTTTAAGCTAGTCATGATTTCTTTGCAGGATCAAAATGATTATTACTGGAGAATGAGGCTCAGATATACATATTTAATAATAGTTGAATCTTCCTGTACATTTTAAAGTAAGTTAGGAACGTATACTGTTCCTAGATGATTTTTAGATCTATATTATACCTAATTGCTTAATCTCCCCTTGCTTTATTAAATGTTTGTTGTGCAAGAAAGGAAGTCATTTGGTCAGTGCTGCATATGCAAGGAGGAAGGAGTGCAGTTCCTGATTCCTACTTCTGGAATATTTGACTTGCTGAATGAATTTTAAACTGGGCTGGCTATTTTTGTACACAACATCTGTGAATACTTTAGTGTGATGTGACAGTATCATCCTAATGCACGCTTATTGAGAAGACTTTCTCTGAGTGACACTTACTCCTGTATAACAATGTTATATTTATCTGGATAAATAGGTTCTTAAAATATTTGATCATAACTTTCCTTTCCGTTCTCTATCTTTTGGGGGGGGGGGGCTACTAGAAGTATTACTTGTATTAGATGTTTCCAATCCTTCATAGGATAGTAATGGCCATGTTAGGTAATAAACTGTTTCAATAATAATCTGTGGTCTATATAATGATCTGTTTAATCCTATGGAACTGCAGTTTCAATTAACTTAAAAGGGAGGGGGCAGGGTAAAGAAGCAAACTTAACATTAAAAATTAAGGCGAAAGGGAGAAAATGTAACTTTTCTTTTTTTTTTAAAAAAAAAGTCTCCAGATTCTAAAGATAGGAGTGACAAGGTCTTGCAAAATTGCATTAAGGTTAAGACAGGCCAAAAAACCAAAATAAAGTGAGAACTATCATGCAGTTATGAAACCTTCATATTAATCCCTGTGTAATATATAGGGGAGTGGGGTAGAAACCAGTACTGACTAGAACCCTTACCTTTCTAGAGAGAATAATTTATGGCTTTCTAATGACTGTATTTATTCTGAGCAAAGCTGCCTCTACTACTTGGTCTCCATTTCAAGGTGAGTCCATGTAGAAAGATACATTGAATTAGGAGACACAATATTACAAAGGCAAGCCAGTTCTAACCACCCGCCAAAGGATATTTCTGCTGGAAGATTCTGGGAAAAGCCAGGAAAAGCTAGAGACAAAGGTTTCAGACTGTGCTGCACAACTTGTGTCTTCTAAATTAGCTTGTTGGATTCAGAGATAATAGGTTCAACTAACAATATGGTTCGCATTTTAAAAAAAAAAGCACCACAAAACTTAAACAGACACCTAAAAATATAATGAAGAGGCTTTCTTGTATAAAATGATTCTGATTCACCTGATTTTCATTCATTTCAGTTGCTCCTGATATGTAAAATGCTTCCTCAGTGGGTAGCAAATTGCTCTTTGATCATAAGCCCATCTTATGTCTCTTACACAAACACACACTACCACAGGCAAAACTGAGGTGGTAAACACCCTTATAATCATGCTTTTGTATATTTAAGCAAAGCTTTGTAAGAACCTGGTGCACGGGAGAAGTGAAATAATGCTTGTCTCTTGACCGTTTTAGAGATTAAGGAGCAGACAGTTTGGGAGGAAGCGTTGGATAAATTTTCATAGCTTTCAACCCTGCATATAATAAACAATCCTACTGAAAACAAATCACTTTGTGAAATTACTGTAAAGGACAATAGCCTTTAAAGTAATTTAGAAAAAGTTGGTTCATCCTAAACCAAAGAATATCTCTGTTGAAAACAACGATCATACTAAAGTAGATGTTTTAATATGTGTGGGCATTATGATTTGGGTGGTGGGTTGTTTAAACTATGGAACCATGTACTAAACTCTACAATAGCTGGTAAATATACGAGGGATGGTTATAGTGCTCATTAACTATTGATTTTGAATATATTTCTGTCACTTGAAGCACTTCTGCTTCCTATAAGTACAAGGAACATCCTGTCTTCCTGTTCTGTAGAAAGTGTTAGTGTAATGAATTTTCTTCTGAAAGAAATGTTAACTTTGTATTGTTATTTTGGTGATTTCTGTTAGGTCAGATTTTCCCAAACGGATGCCTTCCAGATGTGTTAGACTTCACTATTCTTCTGGTGATATTTTAATCCCCTTTGATCCACTGCAACTAAGGCAACCTGCCTCATTAAGAAAAAAAGGTTTCCTTATGTGTCCATAACTAGCCATCTTTGCCCCCAAACTTATTTTTTGCATAAGAGAAAGATGCTAAGGATGGATGACAATTTACCAACTGATGACTCTTGTGACATGCTACCATGCTTCCCTGAAAATAAGACCCTGTCTTATATTTTTTTGAACCCCGAAATAAGCGCTGGCCTTATTTTCGGGGAGGTCTTATTATTTTGGGGTGTATGGAGGAACCCAGAGGAAATGGCAGGGACCACCTGCGCATGCATTTAAATATTTTCAGGGAGGGCTTATTATCAGGGGATGTCTTATTTTAGGGGAAACAGGATACTCATTAATAGTATTTGTCAAATACATTTTTCAGTTTAAATGATGCTAACCCACCCTGATAAAACCAAGGTCTGAACGGCATAATTCTATTCATATCAAGGCAAAGGCCAATTCTAGAGATTCAGAAAATCAGCAAAATTTTCCTGCCAGATCGATGCCTGACACTGTTCCTGCTGCTTGTCCCATTTTTTTGTCAAGCAGAGAAGGCAGAAATCTTATTCAATGGGGGCCATCACAATCAGAGCTGAGGCTGGTTCTTTTCACCTTGGATATGGGGCAGTGGTGCTCAGCTCTTATTGTGGTCTTATTTCTTGTGTGAGGAATCCACACACTCCCCCTAACCCCAACACAGCATTCCTTGAACCACCTGCCCAGTTTAGATTACATCCTACTATTTACATAGATGAATGAATCAATTAACTGACAAAATATAGATCAGTCACTTTTTATTCATAAAGCCATCGAGGACATATACAAATAAGGTATTAAAAACTCTGTGTCATGACAAGGGATAAAATGGAACAATCCAAAAATGCTCCAAATGAAAATGTATAACCAGCTAACAATTGCTTGGATATGGCAATTTTGTTTGCTGAACAAAAATGACTCCTTTCCCCTCAGAGAAACATAATGAGGAAAAATTAAGAGGGAGTTCCATAATCAAAGGCTCCCTTCATGCCTACCAATTAACCTAATTGTGTACATTTTTGTACTGTATAAAAATGACCAAGAACAGACATGCTAATTTTCAGGAGCAGAGCTATCAGTAGATAAAAATGAGGCAGTTGTCTTAAACAGCAAATTTTGAACACCAAAATGGAAGCAAAATAATTATTTACTGTTTTGATAAACTTTATTTTTAGAGCTAAGGATGGGAAAAGATGCTTGTGAAATTTTCTGTGAGATGTGCAAAAAATATTTGCCAGGTTAAGGGAGCAACAAAATAACTTGGCAGCTCTGCCAGGCCTTAAATATTTCACTTGGAACTCAACAGAATGTGGCATCTACCTGTGGGGCCAAGGAGGGTCAAGGAAGCAACAGCAACTAAAGAAATAAGAGCAACAACAATAACAACTTTGTTTTTCCAAGTTTGTATCACACTGGTTCAGAATAAATGAATTCAGTCACAAGCCACTGTAATATGTGTTAGATATAGTAACATCCCACCCTGCTAGTGCTTACCAGAGATGCACACAGAAATTTGCTGAATATCTTTATTACTTTCTTCTTCTTCTTCTTCTTCTTCTTCTTCTTCTTCTTCTTCTTCTTCTTCTTCTTCTTCTTCTTCTTCTTCTTCTTCTTCTTCTTCTTCTTCTTCCTCCTCCTCCTCCTCCTCCTCCTCCTCCTCCTCCTCCTCCTCCTCCTCCTCCTCCTCTTCTTCTTCTACGATAGGCTCCAGTCATGCACGGAAAAAGAAAGTCCCAGATGCCAGTGACTTTATTTCAGCCTACCAGTTTGTCCGATGCAACAATATCTGCCTTGACCACAGTGTACCCTTGCATTATTTCCTTTTCCTGCTCTTAGTCCCTTCTCATGTTTCTTCATCAGTTTAGGCCCCTAATAGGGAAAGGATGAGCCCATTGATGTTGGCGCATGGAGGCCTGCTAGTAACATGCCTTTGGGTTGAGTCGCCTAGCAGCAGCCATTCGTGTTATGTGGGCTTTCTTTTTGGGGGGCATTGCCCACCCCTGAAACTGACTTCAGGCATTTTTCACTGCCGGTTCTGCATGAATAGCCACAGGCCTCTTGCACATTGTCCCCCCAGCTTGAAAGCCAGCCTCAGCCAAAGACCTTTTCAAGTGTGATCCCAAAGTGCCACACAGGCTTTCAGGGCATTGTTGTCAAGATGAGGGCCCTGCACTGGAAAGTGGGGTCAGAAGAGAAAGCACAATGAAGGGTGATGGAAGCTTCATGCAGTCCTCAGATGCCCGCCTGTTTATTAATTTACAAAACTAATGTCACTATCTTTAGAGGAGAGATGGAGTGAAAAAACTGCCCTTTGAAAAAAAGGTCGCCTTATGATGCTAATATTTATAGGGGGGAAAAAGGGAGAGGCAAAAAAAACTAAAGTGTAAAAAAATTAAAAATTAAAAAAAGCAAAGAAATTTCGATAAAATATGGAAGGGTTGGATGCTACTCAGAATATAGCAGTTGCAGAAATATTGTCTTCTGTCCCTTTACGGAATAATTCCACCTTTATAAGAAGTGTTTAATCCAAACCCAGCTAACTGCTTTGAGTAATTATAATAGATCTTCCCTTGTCCAGGAGGTATAGCCAAAAGAGTACATAGTGAAATTTCTCACTGTAGAGAAAAATTGCCAATTGCTGAGTAGAATCTGTTGGTTTAAACTTTTTTTAAAAAAACGTTCACCCTGAACACATCGGTAATAGGCAAATGAAGATGGATTTTAAAAAACAGATTTTTCCTGCCGTGCCGTCCAGTTACAATTGTGGAACATGGTCTCTAGACTTTCTGTAACTAGTAGAATTCTTCCATACTAAGAACGCAGAGCAAACAAAAAGCATGGCAATAGTAAATTTTTGGTTGATGCAGAATTTTTTTTTTATATATTGTGGCAGCCAGTCTGATCCCCTCCACGATGATGGACTGCAAAGTCTATCATCCTCAGATAGGCTTTCAACTGAGAAAGGTTGAAATATCTTCTTTCTCAATCTATGTAAAAAGCTGCTTATCAAGTGATTTGGTTTAATTTGCTGCGTGTGTCACAAATTCTTTGCTTTATTGTTTCCCCTGATGCTGAACTTTTGCCTTCTTCTCCGGCTGAGATAGATCTGTGGAATTTAAGAACATAAAACCTGAAGGGTCAGGCCAAAACCCATCTGGCCCAGCCTTCTGTATTATGCTGTGGCCAATAGAGGCATCTGGGAAACTGGGAAAGTAGGATATGAGGGCTTTTTCGACTATTGCTCCCTAGCAACTGGTATTTAGGACAGGCTGCCTTTGACTCTGGAGATAGTTTACAGCAATCAAAACTTATAGCTATTGACAACCCAATCCCCCAAACATTTGCCCTGTTCTCCTTTGAAAACTATCTAAATTGGAGGCTATCACCATATCAGGTGGAAGTGAATTATGCAGTTTAATATACATGGTGTAAAGAAACACTTCCTTTTATCTGTCCTAAATTCCTGAAGTCCTGAAACCAACATATTCTTCTTTGTTTACTCCTTTACCATCCCTTCCAGTTCAAGTATTTAACATGCTCTCTTCTGAAATAATCTCTCTTGAGTCATTAAAAGGTTATAATTCAGCAACAATCTGGACAGAAATATATGTTGGACATTCTTGTCATGTACTGTATATAGTGAAGTTATTCTCTCAGTATGAATTATAGCCAAAGGACACCAACTCCATGAGGGAGACAGAGGTCACTAAGTTAGAGGAACCTGCTAATAGAATAATTGCAACTCTGCTATTTTTTATTTAATGATGAAATACCAAAAAAAAAAAAAAAAAACCCCGCAACCCAAAAGACAAAACAAAAAACAAAAAAAACCAACTGCCACTCTTCAGCACCAATATTGTAGAAAACATTATAATATTCTTTTTCCCTTTACCTTGCTACTTAAAAGTCTGGACATGATAATCATATTTCACTCTTTGTCCTATTTTCACTCAGTTATGATTATAATTGTGACTGGAACTATAAATTCCATAAACCAAATGCAGGTAGTCTTTATCTTTTGACCAAAATTGAGCCCAAAATTTCTGTTGCTAAATTAGGCAGTTGTTAAGTGAGCTTTGTCTCATTTTATGACCTCTCTTGCCACAGTTGTTATGTGAATTACTGCAGTTGTTAAGGTAGTAACATGGTTGTTAAGTGAATCTGGTTTCCCCAGTTACTTTGCTTGTTAGAAGGTCACAAAAAGTGATCATATGTCCCCGGGATATGGCAACCATCATTAATATGCGTCAATTGCCAAGCGTGTTAATCACATAATTATGGGGATGCAGCAACGGTCATAAATGTGAAAAATAGTCATAAGTTACTTTTTCACTGCTGTTATAACTCCAAATGGTCACTAAGCAAACTACTGTAAGTCGAGGAATACCTGTAATAAAGAGTGAATGGCAGAGAACTTTTTTCTGATAGCTTTCATGTATGGAGTCCTCACCTAGAGATCTCTAAAGATGGATGGCAAATTTGTCACATGACAATTTTTACACTAGAAAAATAACATAGTTTCAGTCCTTCATAATATACAGCTGAATTTGAAAAAGCCAAATCTGATTGTGGTTCACAGCTCTGAAAATATGGTGAAAACACAAACGTTATGAGAAATACCTAGCAAAAATGTGTATTCTGAGGGTGGGGTGGGGGGTGGAATTGTGTACCAAATTACAGTTTCCAGTGGGGAAAAAATTGCATGTAAGAAATGCCAAGGACCTGAAGTGTGGTCACATGACTGTGAGAGCTGTCCGACTGTCAAAACTTTGATTCTGGACCATAAGTACCTCCCAAATAGGTCCACTGGAACTTTCAGTCAGAAGTTGAAGATTACCCACATTAAACAGTTGGATCATATCTCACATGAAATGAGAATCAAATCCTTGGTTCTGTTGATTCTTATCTTTTATTTTACACTCGTGGAATCAAGGGCTGCATGCTTCTCACTGACCTCTGCATAACTTAATTCAGCATAGTTCTATAGAAAATGGCATAGTAAGAACTTCCACCAGCATATTTTCTCATGTGCTCATATTCCTCCCAATCTGCTTTGGAGGATCTTCCAACTCTTCAAAGCAAATGTTATGTGGGTGAACAGAAAAGCATAAGGAGGAAGGAATCTGATTTGCTTGTGGAAGCTGTTATGCCAAAGAGGAGACACACTTTGACATTCAACCCATTATTGCTAGATTAAAGCAGTCCTTGGCTGCATATTTAAAAGTTTATTTTGCTGAACATTTATAGGATTGCATACAGAATTGCAACATGCTCCCAATGCAACTGGATTCTTAATTTCTATAAAGGAAAATTATTACTACACAATCAGAACCTTCTCCAGAATAAGTCATTTTGGGAACTGGTTCTGAGAAATGGTGAAGAAACAACTGATATAAATATCCAGTGGATCACATGCCATGACTTAAAGGAATATTCGAAGTGTTCTATGAATGTAACTTGGAACTTGCTAAGGATTTTCTGATTGTAGCAAAAATAACTATGGATTTAATCCAAAGAACATAAACAGAGAGAAAATGCGTTTGTGTGGTTTTATGAATTCTTGTGCAAGAGCTTTCAGATGATTTCTTGTAATTACGATGCCACAATATATCAGCCGTTGTGTTATGTTATAAAAAACAGTGAATAAGGAAAATAACGTTCACTATACTACTGAGAAATCTCTAGGCTATTTATAGAAAATCTACTAGGATTTCTAACTCATTTTTTTTTTTACAATATCAAAGAAAACTTCTTCAATGTTGAAGTATTCCCAAGTAGATATTAGTGAACAAGGACTGCAAATTCTGCTTGGAAACTTAATACTATTTCGTGGATTCAGTTCTATTTCTTTGCATTGTTTTGAAATTTAATATAATAATATTGACATCAGGAATATGTTAACTCTTCCTGTAGTCGACTGCATACATTTTAAACTTGCAGATCTCAAATGTAGAACATCTTACACCCTACTTTCTTTGTTAGAGAATTTAAAATATATTGGAGAATGTCAACATTACAATCAACATGATTATCACCCATTCTTAATTCTGAAACAAGCTTTTTCCACAGAGAAAGTGTATTAATATAAATTATGGCATTTTGTCTGTCCTGCCCAACCTATCGTGACTGGCAGAAGTCCTCCAGGGTCTCATCTTTCGACTTTGAATTGGAAGATAATGAGGATTGAATTTAGGACCTCTTACATCAAAAGGGTATGCTATGGCATAGAGGTATGGACTATGTCCTTTCATGATTAGGACTCTCAACGGGACCAGTGTGTTTGCTGGTCAACCTGATATTCTTCAGCTTGTCAGGGCTAATCTGATCTCCTTGACTTGTTATGAGTAATAAAAATTGAGCTAAAAATTCTCATGAGAACATGCCTTCTCAAGTTATTTTGGCATGTCTGCTTTTAGGCCCATTTGTAAAGCAAAACAGGAAGTGCAGAAGTATGCTAAAAGAAGTTTACTAATTCAGAATGGAATAAACTCTATCCCAAAGAGATGATTCCAGTGAGAACACAAAGCAACAGTCCTTGCTTTTATTTATAAGTTTATTGTGTCGGAGATTTTTGTCTTTTCTGCTCTGCAGGTACAACAAACAGACTTTTGGTTCACAAAGCTTTTAGCAATGATTAACTCCTAGCAATAGTTCACTAGGGGGTTCCATCTCCCCTTCTGAAAACTGCATTAAAGCAAGGTGGAAAGCATTGCAGAAGAGGGAGGTGGCTTTTAGGCTTTCAAGAAGTCTGCAGAAGCTATGCTAGACATGTGTTGTTTTGATCATTCCAGGTTTTGGAATGCCTAGAAAAAAATGTGCTAGATATTGATTTTAAAGAGACAAAGGCCTTTTCCTGTTGCAAAGTGGTTATACATTCCTCCTTATGTCTTCACTTCAGTGAAGCTGATTTTACTACCAAAAGCAGTAGAAAAAGGCAGAAAAATACTGTTAAATTTGTTGTCATGGCAAAAGAGGGGAAAAAAGAGCCCAGCAGATGATTGTAATTCCACAGATCAATGGGACAATATATACAGAGAGATCTGAACTACAGTTACTCCTTGACTTAGAACAGTTAATTTAGTCACTATTCAAAGTTACAATGGCACTGAAAAAAGTGACTTATAATCAGGGGTGAAATCTACTTACCTTCCTTACCGGTTCAGAAGTGCATGTGCCATGTCACATGCGTGCGCAGACCCTCTGTACATGCACAAAACCTTCTGTGCATGCGCAAAAGGTAAAAAACACATTACTTTCTGGTTAAAACCAGGAACTAACAACACCCGGGAGGGTGGGCGGAGCTTCGCACCACCCTCGCTACCGGTTCTCCGAACCACCTGCCACAATCGCTAGCGGATCACCTGATCCGGTCTGAACCGGGATCATTTCACCCCTGCTTATGACCGTTTCTCACACTTACAACCATTGCAGCTCCCCTACAGTTACATAATCAAAATTCAAACGCTTAGCAATCGACTTATATTTATGATAGTTGCAATGTCCCAGGATCTTGTGATCACCTTTTGCAACCTTCTGACAAGCAAAGTCAATGGAGAAGTCTGAGTCACTTAACAACTGTGTTACTATCTTAACAACTTCAGGGATTCACCTAACAACAGTGGCAAGAAAAGTTGTAAAATGGGGCAAAACTCACTTAACAAATGTCTCACTTAGCAAGATAATTTTTGGGCTCTATTGTGGTTGTAAGTTGAGAATTATCTGTATTTTCTGAGGCATCTGAGGTAGCTGCTGAAAAAGTCTTTTCGTTTATGGAATGTTATGGGGAGCAGAACGTACAACTCATGAAGAAGCTTAACTGCCCCACAAAAATATTCATAATTTAGCTTTGCAGAATTAATAAAAATAGCATAGGGATATTCAGTACTGTTCTGACTGCAGAAAGTTTTAGGTTCCATAAACAAAACCAGAAAAAGGTAGAATCCATTCTGACATATGCAACCGTACTTAAAAAGATGTATGGACATAACTGATTCAGCAGAGGGTTAAATGATGCATAGAGACATGAGCTAGTCTACCGAATTTTGAAAAATAAAATAAGTTTCAGAAAAAGGTTCTTGACAGAGACATCTGAAACTTCTAACTCTATGGATACTACTATTAGTAATAAAAAGAGACCTGTAACTTGGACAAAAAACAAATGTCAGTAAGGTCCCAGTAAGTCCTTCATTTTATATATGGCCAAGATAATAATGTCTTTCTATCCTATGCAATTGGAACTCAAATAATATTTTAATTTATTAATTAAATATGTATCTCACCCATCTCACTGTTGAAGCGACTCTAGTCAGCTTACAAATAAAATAAACAAATAAGTATTATATCCTCAATTTCTGGTACACTACAAATACATCTATGTTCACGTTAGGGGATTTGATCAGGGTAAAATCTACTTACCTTCCTTACTGGTTCAGAAGCGCATGCACTGTGCATGCACATTCGCTTTGCATGCGTGCATGTGCATGTCACAAGTGTGCACAGAAGTAAAAACACATTACTTCCTAGTTACAGCTAGGAAGTAATGACACCTGGCCGGGTGGGCGGAGCTATGTTCTACCATCACTACAGGATCGCCGAACCACCGGCCAAGATCGGGAGATCCGGTCCGATCCGGGAGCATTTCACCCCTGCATTTGATTAATCATTCCATATTTTACTATTGTATCTAGTTGTTCACATTTTGTACTCTCTTAAGATACATGGGCATTTGGGTAGTTAATATATTAATCTAAAAAGTACGTTTGTAAAGGCTCATCCATATCAAAATACCACTATTACTGAGACTAGTTATACCTCTTAGAGCAAGGGTCCCTAACTCCTGGTCTGTGGACCAGCCTGGTCTGTGTCATACCAGAAACCAGGCTACACAAACAAGTTAACCCCCATCCGTGGAATGCAGGCAGCATGTGAAATCACTCCCCCTCCGGTCCATGGAAAAACCTCTCTCCATGGAACTGGTCTCTGGTGCCCAAAAGGTTGGGGGCCACTGGCTTAGAGTTTCTGACTCAGATCTCTGGGTAACCATTTTCTTAACTTGTTATCCAGGTATTGCTAAACAAAAGACAGGATGCTCACTACTCCTAATTTGCAAGTTGCAAGAGGAATCTTAGTTGAAGTTTAGCATGTACTATCAAGTACAACCTTGGGAATTTATTAATTTCCACAGAAGTAATTTTCTTCCAATAATTATATGCCCTAATTTTGAATAAGTATGAAGTATGCCTATTCCCACCTCAGCTCTAAATGCAACCTCTAGAGTTCTTTTACCCATACCCAATATACTCCCCAATTGACAGGATTGTGTTTTAAAAGTGATACATAGTACATAGGAGTACAATAAGAATTGTCAACCATCTAGACCAGAGGTTCCCAACGTTTCTGACTCTGCAGATCCGTGGTGGTGGAAGTGGTGGCGGTGGGGGGGGGTGGAGAGGGGATTTGTGTATGCACTATTTGCACAAATGCAGTTTTGTGCATTTGCACACTTGCTGCTTGTGTGGCCCGGTGCACAACAGCCTTCAGTGAGATGGATAGCTACGGTACTATATATAAATTTGATAAGTAAATAAATGTGTTAAGATCCATATTTTAGCCCCCTGTAAGAAATTCAATGTAGCTATAGCTTGATAATTGGAGCTGAGGTTCCAGATGGCATTGATTCGTGAACAGCCAATTCATATGTGCCATCACTCTTGAGGGAGCCTTGTCCAGATTCAGAAAACAGTTCCCCCAAGTATGGAAAGGTGATAGCTTGCTCTATTGGCTCTCCATCTAAAAACTATCTGTGTTTGTTATGTCTTTTTCTAAAAACTGGAACCTTTGACTTAAGCTTATTAATCAGACGATTACCATGACAATAGAAGCCAAATCTATTTAACAAGCAACACAGTCAAACTTGAGAATATGTTAACAAAATCATGTCATCAGCATAAAGCAAAGTATTAAAATACATACCTTTAGCATATAAACTTCAAGATCTTTCATCGGCCCTGGTATATCTTTGATATATAGCCTGATTAATATCGGTGGAAATATGCACCCCTGCCTTTATTTATTTTAATCCTACTTGTCATAGCTCTTTTGGTGCCAAACTACACTCTCAGACATGTGTTTGTATAGAAGCTTTGATCAATGCAAGTAATTTGGGCTATATTTTGAGACTGGTCAGTTTCCTCCATAAAATTCTTATGCTGTATTAGGTGCTGCACCAAGGTCTATAAAAGCAGGGAACAATTGTTTCTCATTGTTAATATATTTAGGAATTAGTTGATTCAGAACAAAACTAATGATAATAGAATGACCTTGTCTTCAGCTACATTGCCCTTCTGTTAGAGCACAGTTTACTATCATTCAACTCTATCACCCAACTTTCTCAATTCTGTGGAGTAACCTGACATATATTTTAGCCACAATGTATATTAAACTAATAGACCTATAGTTATTAGGAGTTTTTTTGGCCATCTTTATAAATATAAATATAAAACACACACACACACACACACACTAATCAGATTGAAATCCCTTAGGTCAGCATGGAAAACAGCTATTCATTTAACATCAGTCAGTTGAACCCCAAAAATGCCTGAAGAGAGGAAAAGTCCAAGATAACTTCTTGTAACCTCTACCAAAGGGAGATCCCTCTACCAAACCACCTGGTTTTGACCTGCCTCACTCTGTCTGATCAAAATTGAACAGAATTAAGTGTGATACTGGAAGAAGTGTCTCTGCTTAGTATCAGTGAGGATGAAAAGATTCTCCTTGTTGCAATTATGGTTATAATTGATATGCAAGCTATTAAGCATATTGTGCAAGATTGCCCATGACATACATTCTCTGGTTCCCTAGAAGATCTGCATGAAGCAATGCCAGAAGTGATCTCCTGGATAGCTGATTTTGACATCCAATAATGATGGATACCCCCATAGATGTTTTGTACAAAATTACGTGGGTTGTGCGCATATGTTTACTTCTCTTCTGTCATGTTCTCATCATGCACTAAATAATAATAAATAATAACTACAATCACACTCTTCCACCCAACTGGGATGCAACAAGTGTTATTTACAGTATGCCTCTAAATCAGAGGTCCATCAATTGTTTGCCCATTATACTTCATGTGATGGAGACCACTGAGAGTTGGCTTAAAAAGGAAATGAATGATGCTGTCCCAATGTACAAAAATTGTATCAGCACATCTAAAGATAAAAGTCATAGAATGGATTCTATTTGATAAAAAGCATCCAAGAAAAAGATCTAAAACAAGATGGATCGATGACATTAGCAAGTATTGTGGGCCCAACTGGCAAAAGAAAGCTCAGGACCGTTTTATTGGAAACATGCAGAATAGTCCTTCATCTTGCAGTGGACAGACAATGACTAAAATGATGATGATAATCATTTAAAAATAAAATAATGTTACAGGAGAATGCAGCAGCCAAGTTCCACAAATCATGTCAAGGACCAAATGCAAAAAGGAAGAAACACAGTGAAATATTCATGGATTTCTTGCAAAAATTAATTGGAGGCCTATAGCCCCTGTAGCTTAATGAATAGTAGCTCTCAGGATCTGTGATGATTTTAACATTACCCACTATTACAGGCACATTTTTGTTGACCCCAAATGAAATTTTACAAAAAACATTCATATAATATTGTAAAAATGCAAATTATAGCTGTTATAGCTATATTACAGTCTGTATCTTAGCAATCACAGGTGTGGCAGGTTAATGTTAGGGATTGATTAATCACACTTATGATCTTATATTGTTAGTCAATTATCTTGGGCTGAATATGTTGAACTAGATGATCTTTCCAGTTCTATGATTCTTGATGGACGTATCTTTTCTTTTATGTACACTGAGAGCATAGGCACCAAGACAAATTCCTGGAGTGTCCAATCACACTTGGCCAATAAAGAATTCTATTCTATTCTATTCTATTCTATTCTATTCTATTCTATTCTATTCTATTCTATTCTATTCTATTCTATTCTATTCTATTCTATTCTATTCTATTCATGTTGTGGAATCTGCTCCTGATACACACAGTAGAAAAGACACAACATCTGCTAATGCTTTTCTTGGGGGCTTTGATTATTAAGGGAAACATGTTCGAAGTATAAAACCAATAGTGCCCATAGGACTTGTTTTTGGATGATATTTCCATAAATTGTATGAAAAAACTTCAACATTGTTGCAGATATAAGAAAATTAAATAGATCTACATACATACATGCATGCATCATACATACATACATACATACATACATACATACATACATACATACATATATGCATACATACATATACATGAACGAGACATAGTATTTAGTATCCAGCTGCTTTGGGTGAGAGGGCTGTAAAATTCTCTGGATTTGGCCTGAAACCAGAGCTACTGGCTTAGTATACTTGAAAATCCTTCTTCTGTCCCAACCATTCAAGTTGTTTCCGTAAGACATTTGAGACCCTGATTCCCCCTTCCCTTCCCTTTGCCTTTTTTTTTGTTTTTTTGTTAAAGTCTCTGGAATGTAGATATTTTGGTTAATTTTCTCCAGCTGTCACAGAGTCTCATATGAAATTGACCTTATGGAATGACCACTTCCCAAGCCCTTGATTTAAGTATGTTTTTTTTAAGCTTTCATCACATCATCCCCATTTCTGCCTGAGACTGTAAATTAATCTGTGCGTATGTGTTTGTATATTTATTCCATGAAGCTTACTTTTAATCACCTTTATTAGTGTGTGTGTGTGTGTGTGTGTGTGTGTGTGTGTGGTATTAACAGAATAACAGAAGAGACCTTGGAGGCCTTCTAGTCCAACCCATTGCTCAGTCAGGAAACTTATGCCATTTCAGACAAATGGTTGTCCAATCTCTGAAATGATATATGAATCAATATTGATTCATCTGATTTAAATATCTGTATTGAGATCCAGATATATTTGATATATATTTGACATATTGATATGATAGCTGTCTTCCAGTACTTGAGGGACAGTCACAGGGTTGGCCTATTCCCCAAAGCACCACAGGGCAAGACAAGAAGCAATGGATGGAAGATCCAGCCTGGGACAAAGTAGAAGTTTCCTGACAGAACAATTAACCAACAATTAACAATTAACCAACAGCTTGTCTCCTGGTGTTGTAGGTGCTTCATAACTGGAAATTTTCAAGAAAAGATTGGACATTCATTTGTCTGGGAAAGTATAGGAAATCCTGCCTTGGGCAGGGGTTGGACTAGAAGTCCTTCAAGGTCCCTTCTATGATTCTAAATGATATCTTCTTAATGTTCTATAAAACCCTGAGTCCTGCAGATGTTGCCACCAGGAAATGACCATTGAAAATACTTTAGATTTTGCCAGCATTAATCAGCCTCAACAACTCCTTTTTTTCTGACTCCTCCCCAGATTTCCTACAGTCACTTTGCCAAGTTTCCGGATTGCAGCTGCTGAAAATCAGCAGCAGATTTCCATCATTTACAGGCAAGAAAACATGAAACTGTTGCATTGTCTTAAAATAAACTTAATACAGATAAAAACAAGCAAAGACAAAACAAAAACAAAAACCCTCAACTTTTCCCAGCTTGAAAATTCATAGCAAGAAACTAAACCCTGAATTATGATAGGCCTTGGCCTGATCAGGATGTACTATACTTAAATTCTCTATGGAGATATTTATTAAATATCATTGCAAAGTAAGGATGATGAAAGAATCAGCACTTGGCATATTCAGATAGTTTCTGATCTAGTATTAAAATTTGCCCTGATCCTTGACTCAGTTTTTTGATGAATGGAGAACCATGCCGGCTCCATTAAATAATAAATGATGTATTATCATCCACTAGGGGGAGCCATTTAAAGCAGGACTCTGGACATTCTAGGAAACGTAATAGTGGTGTCAAGTCATTCATTACTCATTAGAGTCCTGCCAGTCTTAAAAGAAGGAAGTTTTCCATTTCTGAATGGCTGTCCCTGAAGAAAGTTGGAAAGGAAATAAATAGCGGTTCGGGCGAGCCGGTAGCTCCGATGGTAAGCTGAGAGCAAACCAGTTTGCTCCAATCATTAGCTGGGCTCTTCCGCCCACCCTTGCATTATACCTACCTATATTAGTTCATTTTTAGCTCAGCTGATAGGTGCAGCAGAGCGGATTGCCATGCCTCAGCTGTTCTGAAATGCAATGCGCTTGTGTGGAGTGTAAGTTTGGTGTGCGTGCAAAGCGCATGCACCAAGCGAACCGGTTGTTACACTGGTTGCAACCCACCACTGGAAATAAGGCAATTTATTTACTTCTAAACTTGTAAAACCCAAATGAAACCTATTTTAAAAAATAATGAAGTTCCTTGGATTTTCTCTTAGTGATGGCCTACCATGTTATGGATACATAAAGGTCCAAAAAATTGGTGTTCAGCATTTTCCTTCAGTACTTATATATGTTAGGCATGGTTACATTGAAATATGTTTGTATTTCAAAGCAACAAATGTGATATACAGTAAGAGCACACCTTGTCATAATTGGCCTCCTGCATCTGCAATATTTATTCAGAATAATAGTTATTAATTCTAGGTGTATTGAAAAAATAAAAAATAATTATTTTAGAATGTGTGCTCTCCAAACATTATCATTAGGAATTCTTTTGCTTTACTTTTTAAGGAAAGTTGCAGCTTCAAACATGTCAGGTTTCTAAATCACCTGATAGTTTGAAAGGAGGTATTTGAGTAATTTCTCAAAGCTACAAGGTGCAGACTATACTGGTGCTATTATTTTAGAGCCTGAACTCTGTAAAAAAGAACAGCTGGCATGTAAATTAAAAACATTTTCTTTTCTATTTAATTGGGTTCCATTCTGCTGCAGAGTTTTCTTGTGAAAAATGACACGATTTGGGGATTTCTATCCAGCTTGCTCATGAGATCACCAAATTTATCAATAGCGACATGTCCAAGGTGGTCAGACTCAGGCATGTATATGCATAATTAGACCTGGGCACTCAAAAAAAGAAAATAAGACTGGACACATTCATCTGTAGAGTCAGCCTAGTCTTGTTCTGTTGGTTAATGCTGATGGAAGATTATTTGTCAAGGAAGGGGGAATAAATTAGTTGGTAGGTATGAGACAGTGGTGGGTTTCAAATTTTTTTACTACAGGCTCTGTGGGCATGGCTTGGTGTGCATGGCTTGGTGGGCGTGGCAGGGGAAGAATACTGCAAAATATCCATTCCAAGCGTACTGCAAAATCCCCATTTCCTCCCAATCAGCTGGGACTCGGGAGGCAGAGAATAGATGGAGGCAGGGCCAGTCAGAGATGGTATTTACCAGTTCTCCAAACTACTCAAAATTTCTGCAACCGGTTCTCCAGAACTGGTCAGAACCTGCTGAAATCCACTTCTGATATTAGCAAACAAATTGAAATAGCATTGAACCCACTGAATTAATGCTACTTACTCAAAATATGCAAGTAAGATACAGTACCAGAAATAATGAATACAAATCGACTACTTTAGGTCATAAACGGGGATAGTGGTGGTGATGTGTGAACTAATAGATGTATGAACTTAGTTATTATGGTTTGCAAACATAACTTATAGTTCTGTGTGATGTATAAATCCATCCAATTATGTTTTATTCAAACATAATTAAGCAAACATAAAACTATGCTATGGATCAAACATTCTGAAAATTATATCATGAATGGATGCATAGGAACAGATTCCTCATTTGTTTTTAAAAAGTTCTACATACAAAATGGAAGAGAAACATGGGTATAGGAACTTACATAGGAGGGGAGTCAGGAAAGGTTAATTTGGTGACCCAACTCTCCAGTCAAAGCCTTGCCCCTTTTTATCTGTGCAGCACCAGTAAAAACGGAGTTGTGCTTCAATTACAGAGCTATGGCTGCCATTTTGGTTTTTGTTTACCTCTCCTATGGACATCCACACACAAATAATTTGATAACTTTGATAGCATAGACAGTTAGCACCCACCTCTCTCCTAGAAGAATGAAATATTTTGAAAAATATTTTAAAAAGGCAGGATAAAATATTTCCCCTAAAAGAGAAATTAAAAAATCTTAAGAGAGACAGAAACTCATAGCCCCAGCTCCCTGCCCTCTGCAGATATTTTGTGTCCATTAAGAAAGATTGGGCCAGCCTATCTACAAAACAAAAGATCTTCAGCTCCAGGGTGAAGGGATTAAGACATGACCCTTCAGGACGTTATAGGATTAACTTACACCATCTAGCAGCAGAGCTCACCACATTGTACAATCACCTACCGCACTGGTGGGTTCCTCCCAGTTCTGCCCCCTGCCTCCCTGCCCCCCCACTCCCCGCATTATTCTTACCTTTTATTTGGCCCCACCCTCAATCTATTGCTGCCTCCTGAATCCCAGCTGATGGGCTATAAGGAAAAACTGTTTAAACTCTTGCCACGGGGCTTCAAAGGGCCGCCCTACAGCTGATCAGTGGTAAAAGGCAGTTTGGTGGTAGACCGGTGCCTCCAAAAACAAATGAGTAGACCGGTGCCTGCAAAAATAAATCGGTAGACCAGTGGCTGCAAAAATACATGAGTAGACCAGTGCCTGCAAAAAGAAATGGGTAGACCGGTACAGCTCTACAAGCAGTTAAAAGCCTGGTAGACCAGTACCTCTGCTAAATCCTAAAGAATTGTCACATGACCATCAAGCCATGCCCACAAAATAAGCCATGCCCACAGAACCAGTAGTAAAAAAAATTAGAACCCAGCCCTGACCTAAGGATATTGCATCACCCTTCAAACTTTGGTCAAACTTAGCTCAGACAACCTATGGAGCCAGCTATAACCCCTATAACAGCCAATAGAATACATGCTCTTGCACAGGAACAGGAAGCTCAATTGCAAAGCCCAAGAGAAAGTATAAAAACCCCTCACTGCCAACTCCATGTGGTCAGCTGCCCAAACCACAAACCACATGTGGTTCTGCTTCATCAATAAATCATCTTTCCAATCAGCCTCCATTTTTCCAGTGTCTTTCTCCCAGCTTGGAACTTAACCAGATGGATATTTCTTCCAACAATAGATAATCCCGATGAGGACTCGAGGGATGGTTCACAAACAAAGAAGCTATAGTCAAATTTGCTCCTCCCGCACCTTTGGTTTCTGCAATTCCCCTTGTGTTTTTAAAAAAAATAATCACATGGCTGTAAATATCACTTTCTTTCTATTAAATGATCACTTTTGGAAATACAATAAAAGCCATATACTGTATTTATAATTCTAAAGAGAGATACATTAATGAACCATTGAAAAATACTCTGTAACTTTCAGCACAAGAAAAAAATAAACAGGGTGTTATTTACTTGAAGGACTCTCAGATAATAAGCAAGATAATGGCGTTGAATTGAGCAGAAGTGTTTCTTTTAAAAATTAGGAATGCTTATTCTCTTATGGATTTAGGTGTACACATTTCCTGTTTCCTGAACAGGTTTGAGAGCTATATAGTAAATATACCGATTTTCCCTTCCCAAGAATTATTAACATGTATTTAGTTCTAATTCAATATTACAGTGAGTTAAAATATTACATCTCCCATATTAAAGAGTTTGCAATTATTAAATACACTTACTCTAGGTGTTCTATCTGATGGGTCAACTGTAGAAAGAGAATGCCGGAATAAAATTACCCTTTGGATTGTTTCTATCTTTTCATAATCTACTTATATGTTTCTTTATCCACTGAAATGGGCCGTTCTGCAAACAGAAGGCAGTTTCCATTAGAAGATATTTGGTATTAGACCAGTATTTCTCAATTCAATAGTTTTAAGATGTGTGGACTTCCAACTTTTGGTCTTTTCTTTGCATGCAGGCCTGGGAAATTGAGGCATTGAAGTTCACACATTTTAAAATTGCAGAGGTTTGAAAAACACTAGGTTAGATCATCTGTAAATAGGTTACCTGCTGAACAATAGGGACGCATAACCATCATATGCACCAGGAAACTCCTATGAGAGTGATAATATCTAGATCCTTGAGAGAAGAAACCGAGAATAAAAGAATAGCAGGTAGCCATTCTCACTTATTGAAAGCAATTTCCAGATCTAAAACTGGGCTAAAAAGTAGCCGTATTCTACCAGGAAAACAGGCCCTGTTCCCTCCTAAACAAAACCAATTGAAGCACCTGTGATTTTGAGGGTAATACCTGTTAAAGAAGATTGGAAACTCTTGGAATTGTCCATTTTTCCTAAACTCAAGATTCATGCTCTTCCTTTTTGAGGATCTGCTGTTGTCTATTTTTCATTTCTTTTGATTAGGGAATAATATCCATGCTTTTTTCCCCAATCTAAAAAAGGGGTCTAATACGAAGGTTTATTGTTAGATCAATCTGGCCATTTGTATCCCTTAATCCCATCATCATGGTTAATAAGAAAGAGATTTTTCCCTCAAACATATGAAATAATCTGTAATTAGTAAAACGTGGCTAGTCTATTTTGCATGAAGTAATTATTGCAGATGATCTGCAAGATATATCGCCACGTGTTTAAACTCTGGTATTGTATGAACATAATTTGCTACGTAAAAGGAACATTTTCCTTCCAGCCAGCTGTTCACCATCTCTGTGAGGCTAGGAGCTTTGTTTCATCTATAAAATATTATTTGGTTTATTGTAAAAGAAGAAGAAGAGAACAAAAAGGAACTGTATAGGGCTAGGTCTTTTTCCATGTATATAAAATCCTTTCAGCTCAGTTTTAGGTGACAAACTGCACAGCTGAACAGCCCTCCATTTACCAGCTTGCATATATGAAAGATGTGTAATGTTAACTGAACTTCCCCCTCCTCATCCAATCCCTAAAGGAGGACCACCCTGTCTGCAGAATCTCCAAGGCAAATCATGGAGCGGTTTGATCACAAACTGCCTTTGTTGGCAGAAATACACGATGTTGCATTAACCAAAACAGCCAGAAAAATTAAAATGAGAACCCCCCCTTTTTTTTTATGGTGGCTGCTTTTTATTTAAATATTCATTTTATTTGTGTAAACGGATCTTGTTTGGTCTTTACATACCAACATCACAGAGCTATCTGTAAGCCTTGTTTACATTTAGCAGTGGAAATTGTTTCAAGCCTTTTGCAGAGCCTTTAGAAACAATGTACACAGAGCAGAAAACGTGTTGGATTCTCCCACTGCATCTCCCCCTTTTAAATATTATTAGACTATTCAGGAGACAGAATGGACCATATCTTTGATAATACGGTAGAACCTCGGGTCATGAACGCTTCTGACCACGACCAAATTGGGTTCCGACCAAAAAATTCATAATTATGCGCCCCCCCCCCCCCGAGTCTGACTTTCCCTTCCGCACCATTTTTTTTGTAAGAGCCAAATTTTCAAAATTAGGTTCAGGTCATGACCAAATTGGTTTGCGACCAAAGTTATGAAACTAATTATGGTCTTGACCAAAGTTCCTACTGTAAGTCCTTCCTTGGACACCCCACAGCCATGGTTTATGAAGTTGAAGAAGTTTCAGTGTGAGTTGCTTTACTAAAATGAAACATTGCATCACACATTATAGTTTCTTTATGTACAAGATTATCAACATTCAAAAGCATGTAACAGCAGACATGCAGAAGTATTGTTGATGAAAGGGGAAACATTGACTAGAAATGATGTAAGTTTTACCTGTGACGTTTTCTATCAATATAATATAGGTCATATACTGACTGCTACTTCCTTTCCAAAAAGAAACTCCATTAAAAAAATTGTAGAGTGGAATGACATGGCACAGCTCTCATAAAATCTTTTCCTGTTAGATCTTTGGTCTGTGACAGCCTGGTCTAGATTAGACAGCATCCTTTCTTTCCCCAATCTCTTTTGTTTCCTCAGGGCCATTTCAGTGCAGTGACAGACCAATTGGCATACTTATTCAGTAGATCCATGATTGGGTCTCGATTTTGTTTTTGCAATAAAGAATTTCTCATACGTGTGCATGTGGGAGGATGGGAGAGGTTGATCGGAGTATACGTAGGAGGGAAAGAATAACATCCAATCCCTGGGAATTTTGGTTGGAAAAGTTGAGGTAGGAAGCAAAAGTTGAGGTAGGAAGCAAGAAAAATAATCTTTCCTAAGATTCAGAGTACTATAGTACTTTAACTGGAAGCCAGAAGTCAAATGGACACAGTGATTGTTAATTTATTTCTAATTCTAATTTCTAAGTATAAGTTTTTATAAAATAATGTGTAATATAGAAATGCTCCAGGCTTTTCTCTATAGAGAAAAAGTTGGCAATAGAGAGCATTAAGTGGTAAATGAACTCTTGGTGACTATTCCTGGATATAGACTGCAAAGTCTTTTACTTGTGTTTGTGCATTGTTAGAAGGTTCATTACTGCTAAGTGTTGCTTAGTATATTTAGTATGTGTTTACTGCAGCAAACACATACTAAACTATAGCTCTCACATTAGGCATTGCCTTTTCCTAACAGATCACTTGTCTAATGGATCGTGTAGTCGTATTTGTATTAAATCTATCACAACCACGGCAGATGGGGATTTTGAAAATCTGGCATCCTTAGCTTTAACGATACCCATGATCAACAGTCAGCGGACATATCATAGACCCAAATAAGTTAAGCCCTACAAAATATCGGTTAGACTGCAGACCTAGGAAAACTGTTGTGACAACAGTTCTGTTGTGACAACGGACTCAAGTAGATATGTCTTACATCACAATAAACATGGACTGGAGGGGGTGGGGGGAGAAACTATACTACTTTAAGAGCAGAAGGAGAAAAAAAAGGGAGTCAGTTGTTTTGTAAAAATAACTTTTGTCTGAAAGGATATGAAGATACCAGATTTTCCTTGGATGTGTGGATCATCATCTTCATCTTTGTCTCTTCCCTTCCCTTCCCCTTCCCCTCCCTGTCCCTCTCCTCTCTCCAATCCTACTAAGCCTACCTTTGCCTGACATTCCTGACATTGAACCCTTTCTGGCTTTTTTGAACCATGAACCTTATGAATCAGAGAGAACCCACCCTAGGCTTTGGCATGTCTGAAAGGACTGACAGTTCCTCTTCAGTATTAATTAAACAAGTAAAAACTGGTTGCTTTGGTTAGGAGGTATGTGTGGAAAATACAAATATATATTGCTGGGTGTGTATGCCTAAGGAATGTAGGTTACCTGTGGTTGGACTTTCTTCCTTCAGAAATATAACACAGATATGACATCCGATAGTTACTATGAATATCATTTTCCTTAGTTCAGACTTCCTTTCAGGTCTTGGTTAGATTTTGCATTTGTTTTTGGTCACACTGAATCCACAAATTTCTATGATCCACATACAAATAATCAGGAAGTAATGTTGTCTATAAAAAATAAAGATCCAGGTTTGCAGATTAGAGATCTTCAACTAATAAGAGCCGCGGCGGCGCAATGGTTAGAGTGCAGTACTGCAGTCTACTTCTGCTGATCACTGGTCTGCCAGCAGTTTGGCAATTTGAATTCTCACCAGGCTGAAGGTTGAGTCAGCCTTCCATCCTTCCAAGGTGGGTAAAACGAGGACCCGAATTGTTGGGGGCAATATGCTGACTTTGTAAACCGCTTAGAGAGGGCTGTAAAGCTCTGTGAAGTGGTATATAAGTCTAAGTGCTATTGCTAATGAAGTACAAAAAAGGTAGCGCTACCACTTTGGAGAATTGTTTCCATGCTTTGCTATCTGGACTTCAACATTTAACATAAAATTTTGCAGCGCCTTCATATAGTACTGCCCCCAAACTGAAGAATAGTCAATGTAATACTTTTTTAAAAAAATTAAGTTCCAAGGACTTTAGCTTCATGCTTAGAATAGATACACTGAGACGAAATATTGGAAAATGGATTATTGCATGTAGCATAAGGAAGGTAAAAGGTAAGGCCTGTTTTACTAAATGTTTTGAATTCTTTGAGAATGATGGCTAGTGTATGGATAGGAGTGACTGGAATGGCGTTGGTACCATAAATGGAATTAGGCATGTGTATATTATATAAATTGTTTTTGGAAATAGTGCTAATTCTATTTATATTACTAACATTTCTGTTTTACACATTTAAACAGATGTTTAAATTTGGATGTATGCTAACCATAATCACTCTGCATTGTACGTTTTGTGGTCTTCAAAACTCATAAAACATTATGGCGTTAGTTAAACCCTGTGTGAATGCTTGTCTGAATAATGATGGTGGGAGCTGAAAGTGGCAGCATACCTCCTTGGTAAGTATGAGGAGTGGTTCAATGGCTTTAAATATCAGAATGGCCATTCATAGTAGAAAAGGTACTGGTTGCATCAATTGGGTTGGAGCTCAGCTCCACCACTAATGCTTAATAACAGAGAAAAGTTGGTAGAGAAAGGATGGGAAAAGAAAAAGCTAATGGAACATGGAAAAAGACACCCTCCAGCCTTAGCACTGTAGAAAGCGAAAGAAGACTTAATTAGGAAACTGGAAGGCAAAGAACAAGAACTCATCCTAAGTGAATTGGAGTGTGATGAGCATAAAGAAAACTCTTTTTACAACATGTTCTTTGACTCCCACTGAGTGCTTGTTTCTTAGACTTCCTTGCCTAATAATGTTAGCATTTAAATGGACCAAGGAAGCTTTGATGTTAACACCTCATTGAGGTATAGAGTTCATACGTTGGCTACTCCTATTCTTTGGCTGGAAACAGTTTTCTGCATGGCTAGCTTAACAGGACAACAGAACCCGAATTTGTATAGGGATTGGAAAGGCTATCCCACAAAGAAAAGGGCTACAAACTTCATTTATTTTTACAGAAACCTGCCCTTAATAGAACAGAGCAAATGTCTAAGAAGAGCCTCAGACTAAACAATTAGCAGCTCCGGTTAGAGGCAAACTCCATTCACAGAAGCAAGGGTTTTCAGAGCTGACAAAATCTTGTCAACAATTGTTTGGTGATAACATGGTAGGGGAAAATTGGAGAAAAATATCCCATCCCTTTGGGTTCACTATATAAATTGCAGTGACTCCCATGTGCCACAACTCTAACTCTATTCGGGGATAAAGGTAAGGTAATCAGATCTCTGGGAAATGTTTGATGAGAAAGTAAGAAGAAAGAGAAAATGTGTGAGCTTGACTATGAACAAAGATATAATTACATACGATAGAATCCCATTGATTGGACCATATAAGAAAGCATGTATAACTCTTTCTCAAATTCCAAATCTAAGCAGGATAAGGTAATCTAGGCAAACTTGAATATGCATAAATGGAAAGTATGTCCTGTACAAAGTTTTACTTCTAATGAGCAATTCAAGGGTTTAACATGTTGGATGGCCATGGAAATAGAAACGTGAAAAGATTTTGAATCAGAGCAACCTTTTTTGTATGAAGCTTAATACACTAACACAAACATAAGTATACATACACATACATATTTATTAGAATTTTATACTGCCACAATTTTATGACTCTCATCCATTTATCAAAAACAAAATGGCCAAGGTATAATAATATGACAAAAAATATAAGCTGAACTATAAAAGAACATTTATCATTAAAACAATGTACTAATTCCTATGGTACTATCCTAATTATTTTAAAAAATTCTCCAGAAGTGCTCCATTTTGAAAAGCTTCTAGAAGATCAAGAGTGAGGGTAAGCTTGGTCTTCCATGGAAGGCTCTTCTACAACACAGCAGTCACAGTGGAAAAGCATCTTCTACTGGCCTCCAATTTCATCTACTACTCAATTTCATGATTACTGGGCAATGACCAACAAAGTTTTCCAAGTTGTTTGTACTGGATGGATCATATTGGAATCTGGTGAAGTTGGATAGCTAATAAATTAAATACAGACAGATACACATACAAACTGCCCAAGGAGCTGCTGATTCAATTCTACAGAGGAATTATTGAGTCTATCATCTGCACCTTTATAACTGTCTGATTTGGCTCTGCAACCAAACAAGACAGACATAGTCTTCAACGGATAATTAGAACTGCAGAAAAAACAATTGCTACTAACCTGCCTTCCATTGAGGACCCATATACTGCACGAGTCAAAAAGAGGGCTGTGAAAATATCTACAGACCCCTCATATCCTGGACATAAATTGTTTCAACTCCTACCCTCAAAACGACGCTATATGGCACTGCACACCAGAACAACTAGACACAAGGACAGTTTTTTCCTGCATGCCATCACTCTGCTAAACAACTAATTCCCACAACTGTCAAATTATTTACTAAGACTGTATTACTATTACTCTTCTTATCCTTCCTATTACTATCTCCTCCCATTTATGACTATAAACTTGTTACTTGTATCTCTATGATTTATATTGTTTTATTTGTTTCCTAGCATGATTTGATTGCTTATTAGTAACCTATGACTATCACTGTGTTGTATCTTATGATTCTTGATGAATGTGGTTTTTTTTCTTTTATGTACACTGAGAGCATATGCACCAAAGACAAATTTCTTGTGTGTCCAATCACACTTGGCCAATAAAGAACTCTATTCTATTCTATACATATTGGTTAAAGGAAGTCGTCCAGGAGATCCTTGACACTAAACCATATAGGGCTTTAAAAGTTAAAGCCATCTTTAAATTGTGCCTGGAATTTATGGGCAGTTAATACAGGGCCTGCACACAGCTGTAATATTATATATCCTGATGTCTAGCATTATTTAGCATGCAGCCTGTTGCCTTTGATACCAATTGCAAATGTAAGGGTCTGGCTTTTCTTTTTAATGTTTAAAGGCGAAAAACAATAATAAATTGCAGATCTAATATCAGAAATGTGGCTTTCTTGACCAATTTTAGCCATTTTAAATATTTATGTATCTATTTATATATTTTTTAAATTTGACAGGTTATTCAGTATAGTTGATCTATGACATAAAGGGATAGTGAAAGTTCTAGTTTTTTTTAGCACAGAGTGTTATACTGAATAGCACATTGGTTCCATTCAAATACAAAGAGGATATTTAATTCTTTCCATCAAGCAGACCTGTGACAAATCCTTCCTATGAAAGATAGTTCTAGTTTCAAAGAAAGAATATGTTTTAGTTAATGAAAGTATATACCCTCTTTATAGTTTTATGTTCCATGTCCACACATATCCACTTGCCATATATCCAGATATGCAGTTTGTATCTTTCAATCAAAGATGCATTTAACATCTTACCTGGTCTTAAGCAAGCAGACAAAGAACTATTTTTGTTGGCTCAGGAAGAACAATACAACATACTAGAATCCAGAGATCCAAGAGATGTGATCTCGACTGCAACTGCAACCCTTATTATGGTAAGAGAAAAGATTGAGGAAAATTTAAGTTCATGCTTGAGGATACATAAGAGTCTTATTTTCTTTCTTTTTTTTTATTGAAAAAGTTTTACAATACAATTTTAACATGCCTTCCCCTCCAACCCCCCACCCCAACAACCACCCCCTCTCCTCCCCCCTCAGCCACCCCTTCCCCCCCCTGACTTCCACTATTAAACAATCATGTATTACAATCAACAACCAACAACTTTTTAGGTAAGATCTGGCTAACAATAAAACAATTTTAAACTTATTTAGTACAAAAAATATTCTAAACTTTTAAAATCTATTACCCCCCCAGATATATAACCACATAAATCATTTATAAAAAATCATAGAAAATTTTCGCATACAAAATATAACACTTATCTTTTTTTTTAAAAAAAATGATAAAATAATGTTGGGCATCTTAAGTTTTGAATTAAAATATCATATAAATCCCACAATTTACTCTTAATAATATTTCTTAATCATTCAAGTATAAAAATCATCATTAAACAGAATAAACCAAAAAACATCAAATAAGATAACAAATTTAACCTTGTAAAATAGAAAGAATTAAGCTATTTTTAAGAAAAATATATCAAATTTAAACAATACCTCATCATAAAGATATAAATCCAATTATATATTTAATAAACATTATTATAACTCAAGTGCTACTTGAAACTTCTTACTCTGATATTTATTCTGCATGTATACTACCCATTTCTTCCACTCTTTAGTAAAAGCTTCATGGGTCCTATCTTTCAGGTATGCAGAAATCTTAGCCATTTCTGCAAAATTAGACATCTTCAAAATCCATTCCTCTATGGTAGGTACACTATCCTTCTTCCAGTATTGTCCAATCAGTAATCTAGCTGCAGTAAGCATGTACAAAATTAATCTTGTTTCGGCTGATGAACAGCCCTTAACTATTCCCAACAAGAAAAACTGAGGAGAAAATTCAAGCTTCTTCCTCAAAATGTTCTGCATTACCCACCAAAGTTTAATCCAAAATGCTTTCAATTTTCTGCACGTCCACCAAATATGAAAATATGTTACATCCAAACAATCACACCTCCAACATTTAGGTTGAACATTTGGATACATACATGATAACTTTTTAGGATCTAAATGCCACCTGTAAAACATCTTATAAAAGTTTTCCCTCAAGTTCTGTGCTTGTGTAAATTTAACATTCTGGACCCAAATCTTCTCCCATGTTTCCAACATTACTGGTTCTGCAAAATTCTGTGCCCATTTTATCATACAGTCTTTAACTAATTCACCCTCTGAATCTCTTTCTAACAGTAAATTATACACTCGCTTAATATGCATCGGCCCTTTACATTTTATCTGAGTCACCAATGTTCTTCATGTAACATTAGTCTAATTTTCTGATCTTCTCTCCATCTCGCTTGTAGTTGATAATACTGAGTCTTATTTTCTTGATCAATCTTGTAAAATTTGTTGCAGCTAATCAAAAGTAATGCCAGTACTGTCTGTGCATTTCTCCAGATCAAAAAAAATTAAGCAAGGGGAGGTAGGTATACAACTATAGAGAACCACTATATACTTTTTTACTTCATTTTATCTAGGTTTTCCAGGATTCCCAGCAACCATTTTCTGAGATGCTTCCATATTTTTGGAATGCTATGGCTCATTACAAGTGCCAATGACATTTTATTTGCCTGTACTAAGGATAAACAAATTATGGCAATCTAGAAACTACAATTAAACTCTCAGAATTACTAACCTATATCTAGGTAAGGGTAAAGCAGATGAAAATTAGACTTCTATAACAATTAAAAAGAAAAAAAAACCCTTTACTTTTTGATGATGCATTTTCTTAGTTATTTAAAACTATTTCAATTTTTTTCAATGTTTATTTTCTTCTGCCCTTGTTGTTGTTTGACTATGATATTGTGGCTGATTCCATGTTTTATTACTTTACATTCTATATTAAAATAATCCTATAATTTTCCACTGTTAGTTGCCTCAAAAGTTTTTTTTTTTCCAATTGACTAAAATTTTTGTCTAGCAGGAAGAGAGGAGGCAGAGGCATCTGGAGGGTTGGTTGAGGGGGTAGGCAAATGACAAAAGTAGCATTGTGTTATTCTGATACAAGCTTGTTCCTTTTATACATGCACCTTGATGTGGCACAAATGTATGAATAGGACAGAGCTTGTGTCACAACAATGCAACATTGCTTTCATCAGTTTGATGGAAGCCTCTGATCTCTGGATGCCTCTGAGAGAAGAAAGAACCAGTCAACCAACTTGGTAGAACAAAGCAAAACACCACATTAGTATGGGAATTTCATAGTTTTCACTGAAGAAATGGTGGTAACGGTTCATAGACAAAGAGGTATAAGGTAAATATACAATGAAGGTGTACGTTGTATGAGAACATGTGCAGGATATTCTCATACAACTTCACATTATTAATACTTTTCTAGTACATTTGCCTTATTCTTTTTCCATTGATCTTGTACCAATTTTTCCCAAGCCAAGGTCTTTCAGATATGTGGACTATCATTCCCACACATCTGGAGAGGAATGAGTTGGGAGACAATTGCTTTATATAAATAATGAAAACTGCCTATTGTCCCATTAGATCAGCTGCCTGTTGTTGTCAGCTGTTGTGAAAGTTGTTAAGCAACTGCTATTGCTCCAATTTTCTTTTTAGTTCTCTTCTCTGTCCAGATACATTATACTAACCACAAGAGAAGACTGCACTGTAATTACAAAAAATTCCTATATGTCTGATCCAGGATTCTACTTACCTTTATTACCGGTTCGCAATGGGATTGCATGTGCACGTGCCTTGCTTCTGCACATGCGCAGATCACTTCTGATGATGTCAGAGTCAGTGGGCGGAGCCTCCCACTGGTTTTACTACTGGTTCTATAGTACTGGTCCAAACCAGGGGTAACCCACCACTGGTCTGATCTGATTAATATGAATGGGGGAAAAAAAAGAATATCCCAAGATCATTTAAACTGTAGCTTCCATTCATAAGGTCAAAATGGGAATGAACAACTGCTAAAATATCCTTCTCAAGTCCTGCCTTAGTTTCCTTCCCCTGAGCTTGGGCCTCACTTGTGAAACTTCATTTATTAGCAGCACAATTGCCAGCCCCGTCCTTTTAGCTTCACTCACTTTTCATTATGCCACAAGGCCTTTCTAAATTCCTGGCCGTTCTAGTGGATGTAAAATGTTTTCTTGTTCCCTGGGATACAGAAAGAGAATTAAAGTTATTTCCCCTCAGCACCTTTGTGATCACCAGAAAAAAAAAAAAAGTTATCCCTGCTAATCTTGTCTTCAAACTAGCCTGATTTGTCTTAGCTCATTTCCTCCGGAAAACATCTCCTTTGGATTGTATTGCACAAGAATTCACCTGCTGCCTAGAAATGCATCTTGCATTCTTCCTGTGGCTCACCTTTTGGAATTATTTATACTTACCTATTTAAAATAGGAAAAAAAATCTTATCCTAACCATTTCCTGTTTCTGTGGGCAACTATGGGGCAAACACTAAAAAAAAAAAAATCAAAGACACATTTTAATTTATTACAAGCAACAGCTAAAAATCTTCTCGGGAGGGGTGATATATTAACTTGCTATTATATGGTCCTTTCCTTTCTGATTACTTCTTTTTCTTTAGCGTGATCTTGGACACAACTTCATCCCCACTTGAATTATTTGAATGCATCACAAATAGTTCCCATAACTGAGCAGATCTGTTTCCTGGGATGTGCCCTTATATTGGAAAACCAAGGAAGCTTCTCCTAATGGAGATTCCTCTTGGAAAAAACTGCCAAGGTGGCATAAATCCTGTGCAACAATCAAATCCAATCAATATATGACAGAATCACGATTGCTGCCAGAACCAGTTCGGTAACTCTTATGTATTTACTTTTTTATATATGATTTTTTTTACAACTGTCAGAACACTCTGCAAAAAGTTAAAATATATAAAGACGCAACGAGGCATTAGCAAAACTGTGAGCACAGAAGGCTAAAATCAGCTGCAGAAATCCAGGATAAAACCTTTTCAGAAGCAAGAGCCAAAGCTTATCCTATGCCTGAAAATACATTAAAGTTACGGTCCAATAAAAACTCTCTTTGCTAAAGGCTCCAATTAAGGATGTCACACAGAGAAAGTTGCAGAAACTTCACAAGTCTATGAAGTCCAAAAGCCTTATCATGAGTTATTCATTTAACGGTAGCAATATCCATGTCCAATCAATGAGTAGGATCATGGTTGTGACTACAGTATCCCTGAAACATTGTGCATCCTGTCCAGCTTCATCTACAAAATCTATCCTAGCTTGGTATCTGCAAGAGAGGGGGAAAATTCTTTGCACTGATACCAACTTGGATACAGGATCATATTTTTGATCCTGAGTATTTGAAATAATAGTTTTAGACTGCTTTCTAATCCAACCCCCACCCACCCTCCTTTTGTAATTTCTATCCCTTTACACTTCTCGGCAGCTAGACTTTGAAACTATTCATATCAGGAAAAATTATATAATACAAAAAACTATTTTCATTTTTAGCACATGGAAACTGTGATCACCAAAGGTACTGTCAGAAAACAGGAAGAGGAGGAAAATAAAGACTTTTGAGGGAAAAATCATTCCAGGAGAATTGCCTGGGAATGGAATGTGCTTAACAACGGTATAAAAGATTCCTGTAGTTTGGTCTCTGATTTATCTTCTAGTCTCTCACTTAGTTTACTGGGGTTTTTTTTCCTCGAGAAGTATTCAATATTATGTTTCCAAAAATAATTTCTTTTTAAAATATAGCAATAGCACTTAGATTTACAGTATATACTGCTTCACAGTGCTTTACAGCCCTCTCTAAGCAGTTTACAGAGTCAGCATATTGCCCTCAAAAATCTGGGTCCTCATTTTAGCTGACCTCGGAAGGATGGAAGGCTGAGTCAACCCTTAGTGAGGATCAAACTGCAGAACTGCTGGCAGTGGCAGTCAGCAGAAATAGCCCGCAGTACTGCATTCTAACCACTACTCTACCACAGCTTGACTGGTTTGAATGGATAGGCAGCCTTTGCTTGTTTAATTTATATGTTAATAACAGAGAAATTTATGGCTGATTTCTTCTCCTCACCTTAACAAATATTCTTTCTGCAAAGAAGAAGCTGAAAGAAACAGTCCTATTTACTGTGTATCAGTAATTTTTGTTGAATGCCTTATAGCTGTGATGGCGAACTTATGGCATGCTAGGTGGCACACAGCGCCCTCTCTGATGGCACCTGAGCCATCGCCCCAGATCAGCTCTGCTGTACATGCATGTATGTCTCCTGCTGGTCAGCTGGTCCTCCAGTCCCTGCCATGCATGCGCGGGGGGTGTGGGCATGCGGGAGGCCGTTTGTGCATGCGGGGGGCAAGGTATGTGCTGGGGACTGTGCATGCATGCATGGAGGGCACAACATGAGATATGCGCACATGCGGGGAGCGGGGGCATGTGCGCATGCATGGGGGACAATTAGGGGATTCGGGCACGCACACACACTTTGGGCACTTGGTCCAGAAAATAGCCATCACTGCCTTATAGGTTGCTGATCTTCTATTTTCACCTTGAAGATAAGAATAATGAGGGATCAAATTAGATAAAGCTCTGCAGGGACATTACACATTGTGGCTTCAGTGTAATAAACTAAATAGGAATGCAGGTTCAGCATTCAACAACAACAAGCAAGGACTTTAGAAAAGCTGTCTTTGAAAAGAGACTGTCAAGGCGAGGATGGTAACCACTGTCAAAAGTGCTTTTCCTCTGATGCTGTCTTTTAACTTCCACCTGTTGAAGGCCATTACTTTCAAACTAGATTATCAGTTTTTAACACCAATACAAACTATTGTTTTTGCAAATTTTCTTTTCCAAATCTACAAATGATTCCTTTTCCTTTCTTAACTTTTCCTTTTTTTTTCCCTTGTGGAAAAAAAAGTTTAATACAACTTCTGAACATTTTTTTCTAAGAAAATGATTAATTGCTTCTTTTGTCAAGGAGAATGACAGATTAAATCAAAAGTACAAAATAAGTCTTGCTTAGCAGTTGCTGAATATTTTTCATCCCCTCAAAATTTGACAAAAAGATATGGTAGCTGTTTTGAGAAAGATTTACATTTTCAGGTGGGTATTATCCTAATTGAAGAAATAATAACTGGTGTTTCCCTCCCGCTGCCCCCGGCCTCCTTAAATTCTGAAGTTTTCAGGCAATCCTGCCATTTTGGAAAGCCAATTCCCATATTTGTTTTAGGAGCAGATTAAGTAATCAAAGTAATCTCAGCTGAACTTTATTTGTGATTTTTGTCTTCCATAATATGTACTCTGTGTGTCTGTGTGTATGTATGTGCATGAATGTGTGTGTGTGTGTGTGTGTGTTTATATATACATCCTGAATGGCAGATTCTATTCTGAGCCTTTGAAATAAGAATTTCACATGCATATAGCTTTTCTTCATTGCTGAATTGAAGAGCTTACTTCCTTCCTTAAATCAGCAGAAAACTATACAGACATAAATGTTGTGGTCTTCATTGTTTATCCCAACTCTTTTGTCTCTATCTCAAGTCAGTGCAGTCTTGTGGCTCTCTTCCAAAGTAACAGGTGATAAATAGAAAGATTTTATACATGTTGAAGCTGCTGGTGTCAGATGGTGTCTCAGGAAAAGAGATAAAATTATTTCCAAGGATAAATTAAGCCAGTCTCCTACCTTAGGCTAGGAACAAATTCAATATGATGTCAGAAGGACAAAAAGAGATTTTACATAGATTATAAGAAACAAATTGATCGATCGATTGATTGATCGATCGATCGATAGATCAGAGGTGATATTCAGCCAGTTTGAACTGGTTCAGGCGAACCGGTAGTGGAAATTGTGGGTGGGCCCACCTACCGGCACTATACTGTCCTATTTAGGCATGTTTTTGAGGCCGGTGTGTGCGCAGAAGGCTCACGCATGAGCAAAGCATGTGCACAGAAGGCCAGGTGCAAAGCGCATGTGAGCATGCTCACATTTTCAGTGCTGGGCGAACCGGTAGGCATATTATGTGAATCCCACCTCTGAGATAGATGATAGATAGATAGATAGATAGATAGATAGATAGATAGATAGATAGATAGATAAAAAAAGAATGAGAAAAGAAGAATGTTTTAAAAACATTAAAAACAGAAATGTATAAAAATGGCTTCTGATACTCCTCTTGCCAACTATACATACAATTCTACCATAATAAAACCACTTCTCTAATGTCATCACAATTCCTTTCTTTCTATAATCTGTTCTTTCAAACCATTGCAACCATAAATCACAACGTCGTTTTCCTTCTTATGAAAAAAGTTCATAAGGGGTTTCCAATCACTGATGAATGTCAGTGATAGTTTTCTGTAATCAAAGAAGTCAATTTGTCCACCACAACAAGTTCTATCAATTTCACCAACCATTCGTACAGGGTGGGTAATGCCAAATCTTTCCATCTTTATATATAATAATCTTGCTGCTATAATCTGATATTGAAATAATCTTCTATGGCTACTTTCTAAATATTTATCCATCAATCTTAAAAAGAAAAATTCTGGCTCTAATTTAAGGTTAATCTTTTAAATCCTTTGCATTAACTATGTATTTGTATCCATTATGATTTTTTTAGCTTTTTTACATGTCCACCAAGCATGATAAAAATGTCCCTTCATGTGGTTTACATTTCCAAAATACTCTGAAACGTCTTTATAAATATTCTAGATAATTTCTCTAGTGTCATGTACTGACAATACATCATTTTAGGAAAATTATCTAAGACAATATTATTTAAATGTCAACCTTTTTAACCATGTATTTTCCCATTGATCTATATGCAGGTTATAACCAAAGTTCTTAGCTCACTTTATCATACATTCTTTAACCTATTTTTCTTTTGTTTCACATTTCATCAAAAGTTTATACATGTTAGCAATTACATATTTATCATTGGTACACAACTGTACTTTATATTCTGTCTTACTGTGTACCATATCATGGTGGCACAGTGGTTAGAATGCAGTATTGCAGATTAATTCTGCCAACTGCCAGAAGTTCAATCTTGACTGGCTCAAGGTTGACTCAACCTTCCATCCTTCCGAGGTTGATAAGGCAATATTGTTGGAGGCAATATACTGACACTGTAAACTGCTTACAGAATGATGTAAAGCACTATGAAGTAGTATATAAGTCTAAGGGCTATTGCTATACCACAAATCTTTTTATTCATTATAAATCTTTCTGATATCTGTATCTTCATTACACAATTAGAATATTGTGAAATGTTTTATTACAACATCTGGCAAACTTAAAAATTTGTCTGTACTTTAAGATTTGGGGAAGCTGCATAAATCCTCCTAGACCTAAAACCCAACCTTCTAATCCTTAAAAATAAGATATATTCCATCCCTAGAGTTGGTTTCAACAGAGACAAATAAGCAAGAAACGAGAGGGAAGACCCCTCTCTACAAACTGTTTTTCTTTTTTCACCCAGAGAAGAAGGCATTGGATAAAACAATTTCTTTGCCTTCATTTCAGTGCCCATCAATGAGATGTGTTAGAATATCTACCTCCCTCATCTTAACATTAATATGTGATATTATTAGTAACACTATTTCATTGAGAAGAGATAGTGATTTAGTCAAAACTATCATTTCATCTGAGGTCAAAGCTGAGGTATTCAACTTCAAGCAATTATCCATTGGAACAGCTTGCCTTCAGAAGTTGTGGGTGATTCATCACAGAAGGTGTTTAAGAAGAGACTGGACAACTACTTGTCTGAAATGTTATACGGTCTCCTCCTTCAGCAAGGGGTTGAACTAGAAGACCTCCACGGTCCCTTCCAGCTCTATTCTCTATCTATCTATCTATCTATCTATCTATCTATCTATCTATCTATCTATCTATCTATCTATCTATCTATCTATCTATCTATCTATCTAAGCATTAGTCAACAATGTTCATTAGATGAACATGTCAATCTTGACTGATTTTTTAATATTGTCATTTACGATTAAACTAATGGAGAATCCAGTTTGATACTTATTTGTTTACATTTCCCTAAATGCAATTTTAAAGGGTATAGAGTAAAAATTTACATTACTTATATAATGCTTTTCAAGTCCTATTGTTTACTTTTTTGGTCTAAGTGGATCCTGCAAGAAACTACTTGTTCTGTCGTTGGAAGTCTGGTGTGTGTTTGTGTGTGTGTGTGTGTGGTGTATTGTTAATGTGATTGTGTGTATGTATAAGCAGTTCTATTTCAGAATCAGACATTTCCAAGAAAGCACTCTCACTCTTAGAGAAGGGGAGGGTGAGGGAGAAGCAAGCTCACACCGTGTTTGTTTTATGGCCTCCCTTTTCTGCAAAGCAAGCTGGTTAAAACAACAGGATTTAATTTCCAGATTGCCAGGGCAGCTGAAGGCGAATGTGGGGTACTCTTTTCTTTTTATCTTCCCCATTCCCTCCCTCCCTCCCTAAGTTCCTGTAGGTGTTTCTCTTTGCCACTGTGCTGTTCAACTTACTGGCCTAAAATATTGCAGGTGATTTATAGAACTTGATGGGTATTGTATGGCTGATGATTCATGGAACTTCATTAAATACCAAGGAGGTGCCTGCTTACTGTCTGTGTGCACTGCACATGAGAACTTTAGCACTCCCCCTTTGCAAATTACCCCCATTAAAGTCCCAGACAAAGGTCCTCTCAGTAGCTTACATATTTTCCCACATGTGAGGGAGCAATTGGAAACTTCCTCTTGATAACTAAAAACTTTTGAATGAGAATTTATGAGAAGGGTCTTTTGGCCTCATTGCCTCAGGGTTGAAACAGATCCCAGGGTGTACAAGCGCTCCTTTGATGCAGGGAGCTGCACTGGGTAACATTTTTGAACAGGATCAAAAAGAGTAACGCGGGGACAATGTGTAGGAGCCCTTCCCCTGTCTCAAGGAGTCAAGTCTATTCCCCCCCCCACTCCCAATGCTGAAAATATAGAAATCCACATTTGACTGTAGTAACAAGCTGTATTTTCTTTTTAAATGTAGTCAAATCTTAAATTTTTTCTAAGTAGCGGGAGGTATTACAACTTCCTTTTCTTTAGGGTCCTGACTTTGAAGTTATAATTGCTTTTTGTGGGGGAGGGCAGAGGGAGAGCGAGAGAGAGAAAGAGCTTGTTCAATATGTACTTAAAGAAAGTAAATTAAAGTCTGATGGACCTAATCCTCACAAGTTACTGTATGGACCCCTTTTGAGAAAATATTTTTAAAAGCTTAATTTTCTTTCCCAGGGGTTTCCTGTTTGAAAATTACCCAAGGATCATAATCAGAATGGAGATCCTTGTTCATAAAAGTTTGAAATAGATGCATGAACAGTATGCTATAAGCCTCTCCAGTTTTGCTGACGATTCTCTGGTTCTTTCTCTCATTCTGAAGAAGAAAGGTTACTCTCCATTTTATCAGTATGTGAGAAAATATGTACTGAGAAGAAGACATTTTATCTCCTCGGTTACAATTAGGAATTAGGAAATTAGGAAAATGTTGCAAATTCAGAATAAAAAAAAATACTTTATACATCCCTTCCCTTCATTTTCATACTTTCAAGCAGAATGGGAGGATTCTGGAATGTTCAATATTGTGTGTTTTGTTACAACTCCTACGGGGAGTAGCCTGTTTGTTCTTAGTCCTCCTCTTCAGTCCTTGCACCTGCACTAAAATCACATTTTCTCCATGCAACTCTGTTTTCTGCTGGCAGGGAAAAATGACAGTGGATGAATTACTGCAAAGTCATAGTTTGAGTCTTCTTCATAAAAGTTCTGTTCTGGGAAAAAAAGTGTTGTTGTTTTTTTTTACTATTAAATTAAGTGAGATGAAAATTAATTAATTAATTAATTAAAATAATCATTCCCGCCTCCCAAAAAGGAGAAAAATAAGTAGCTAGAATTCTCATGTGGTGTTCTAGCACTTTCATTAATTCTATGAAGGCCAAGGGCTGTGTGAAAGTATAACTTATTCCTTCATTGTGCTTTTGTCTTTCTGATGAGCACAGACTCCTTGGCTTCCATAGCTAAACTAAATCTCAAGGCAAGACATCCTGGTGGGTCAGGAAGCCTGGGAGAATGCAGAATAATGGAAAGATGTCTAATTGAAAAGAAAAACAACAACATCTACCAGTGACAAAATTAGACTAACTCTCCAAAGACAATCAGCAGATATTTGATGTTGTATTTTCCTAGCGATGATTTATGCTAGTTTCTTACATTCATTAACCCGTCAGATGACTTGTTTTATTTATTTTTTTTCTTTTGATTTTCATACTTAGGGTCCCAGGATGTTTGCTGATCTTGTTGAACTTTTGTTTCCTGTCTTTTCCTACTGAGTTTCACATTAGGATAAAATAGGGTAATCCATAGACTGTGGAAACTGAAGTGGCCTTATGTATTTAAATTTGTCAGATATATATATTGTCAGATATATATATTGATGGTCGTGCTCATTCGGTTCTATGAGAAGTTATTTGGTCAATACAGCTTCAGGTTCAAAAAAAAAGGTTGCTTTATTATTTACAAAATATATACATGCGTACAATAATGAACAGGGTGTCCTGTTGCATTTTTCTTTTACTCTAACTGTATAACTCAGACGTTGAGAGGAGAGAGAACTTCACTTGTTGTCTTGCTGATAGATGATTTATGTCTGTTCTGATTTATTTAGCTGCAATACCACTACTATGTAACGGATGCTTATTTACTTTTACATGAACAGTAATTTATCCAAAAAGAGATCTTACCACAATTATAAATATTTCTTTTTTCCTGGCATTCAGGAATCATTTCACTGAATACGCATGATGGTTTTGCTTTCTATAATGTCAACGTAAATACTACCGTGTACTCAATATATATATTTTTTCTTCTGTGTGGTTTGGTGTTATTTTTGTTCCTTCTGATGCTCTGATTATTCTGCTGTTGCCTCTCTGTGATTCACATCCTTGCCTTTTGGGTTGGTTTTGTTAAATCTGAAGTACTTAAATGTGATTTTTTAAAAATTTGCTTTTATAATATGGTTATGAGCCAGCTAACTGATTATCGTGAATGATGACAGTGACATTTCTTCAGTTCACATTGATGGAACTTCTCAGATCTACACATGATTTAGAACACATCTTTCTATTGCCCTCTTTTACAGATTTGGAGCTGCACATTTTTTTAAAAAATGTTATTAAAAATTTAATGATGAAATTAATGCAGAAATAAGTGGGCTTGCCCCCCCCCCAAAATGGCCTTTCTACAGGACTCACCTATGATTATGTTCAACTAAAGGAAGAAATGTGTATATGCAGAATAACGCAGAAGTTACAATAGAGTGACCGGGCACTCCTGAGTGAGGGGAGGGAGCAAGCTGAGAAGAAAGGGGCCCTAATAAAGATTTTGAGGGTATAGATAACCACTCAGAATGCAATGTGAGATGATAGGCAGGGAGTCTGGTCGATTGGTCTCCCAATTCACCTCATGAACCAGGTACCTCCATGATCTTTCCATCTAACTACTGCCTGCCCTCTGTACAGTTTCTTCCCAGGCCTTGGTGCTACTCTAGTATGCTTCTGCATGTCCGTGTTCTGTTGGCAAAACAACCTGTGATGTCAGATGAGCCTTACAGATCAGCTGCCTCTAGAGCAGTGTTCCTCAACCTCAACAACTTTAAAATGTAAGGACTTCAAATCCCAGATTTCCTCAGACAGAGGGCTGACTAGGGAATTCTGGGAATTGAAATCCACGCATCTTAAAGTCACTGAGGCCAAAATAAACTGTTCTAGAGTCATCTTCCTACAGATTATTCTGCCCACAAATAACTCATCTGATCTTTTTGCTGCTGGCTTTGAGTCCAATTCTTCTCTATATCTGTCAGCTTCAGATCTTGCCATTTCCATGGCTTTTTGCTCCCTTCATAGACCAGCAATTCAGCTTTGTAATGTTCTCCTCCCCATTCATAGCTCTTCATGACACTCTCCTCCCCATTCATAGCTTTTCGTGACTCCAGAGGATGTCTTCAGCCCAATAGAGATACCTGGTGTATTTGATTGTCTTGTAATGTTATTTTTGGTCTCAGGAATGGTCAGAGTGACCCCTGCTTCACCATCTGGACCTCACATAATTGGAGATCTCCACAATAAAGGAAAAAAGAATGCCAGCTCCATTTAAAATTTCTACCCTCCGGTTATTTGCTCCTGTTTTATGGCTACCTGAGATTATTATGACCATATGCAGGGCATAAAACTTAGAAATTAGTAACATTGTTCCCATTCCTGCAGTCATCACATGGTTTTAATGAAGACAGCATGATCTCATAGAGCTTTCTTTTTGCGTTGGATCAGGAATAGATGCTTAATTCTGTATAGTAGCAATACATTCCTGTAATATTACTAGACATATTTTTTCCAAGGAGTAAAGAATCAGTTATACATTGAATCTGTTGCTATGAGTTTCACTCATTTTCACTACCCTAAGTCATAACTCCATTCTCTAGTTTTCCTAAAAAAAAAAGAAAAAAAAGGCCTTGAAGTCATGGGCCCAGCTAATGCTTATCATGTACCTTACTGGGGAAAAATAGTATAATTCTGTGAGTTGGAATGACTTGACTTCAGAAGGATGCTCCAACAGTGGAGGTTTTTAAGAAGAGATTGGACAACCATTTGTCTGAAATAGTTTAGTGCTTGATCAGGGGGTTGGATTAGAAGACCTCCAAGGTCCCTTCCAACTCTGTTATTCTGTTAATACATTTATCCCTTTGCCTAGTTTTATGAATAATGCACTGAAACATGGCTCATATCATTTACAACTCGATTACTGGAACATAGATGCCATGTCCTTTTTAGGTTATGTACTGCAAGCTAGGATTTGTGCAAAAATACAGGACATGTGTGTGCAAACTAAACAGATGTTAAAACTTTTTGTTGATATTGGAAACAGAAAAAAGTCATTTATCGAAGTGAGACATGTAAGGCCCATAGATTTTGGCTGGCCTCCCCATGCCTTTACATCAGCTAATAAGAGTAGTCTTTTATAACATTATTGACAGTTCATAACAGATGAGCTGTGCCTATGGAGTGAGTTGCCTCGGGTGCAATTATTTGTTTTGATTCTGCTGGTACTTAATTTTAACTACTATTCTTAGGCTTCTTGAAGTTATCTAAACAAGAAGCATTTTGACAAGTATGATCTATATATTTCTTTCTTCAAATATTTGTGTTTTGTTCATTTTCCAAGAGGCATTCTTGGCAAATATGTTATCATATGAAAAATGTAAACTAATTAATATTAAAAGATATTATTCTTACTATATTCTTACTGTATTTTAGTAGAAGAATTACTGCTATTTAGCCTGACTAATTGTTCTGCATTGGAACAGGGACCTTTTTTCATACACAGAAGGTTTCTGACCCAGCAGAACCCTAGTGGATTCAAAAGAGAGACAATCTTCACTGATTCTTCATCTCTTTGTAATTCTAGATGGACCTGAAAATCTGCTCAAAGAGTGTTGGAGATGTTTGGAATAAAATGGTCAAGAAGGCTACAGAACAAGATGGAATCAATGAGAATTCAGCAGGATTTTGTACAAGTTGTGGTCTTCCAAGTAGGTAGACATTTTGACTCCAACTTGTAGTTTTGAATCTATTCCTTTTTTCTGCTGATTTTATAGATTTTTATGTCCATAACTGGTGGAGATCATAATGGGTTTCACATTTTAGAGTTCTTAAAAGATGAAAGAGCTATATTGAGTCTTTAGTCCAGCTAAACTTTTGAATTTAACAGAAAAGTGTTTGAGAAGTGTTTGCTTCTGTTACTTGACTGCTTTCTGTTTTTATTACTTGGTTGCTTGATTGTTACTTTCCAAAGATTAGCTCACCAAAAATAATCTAGGTTTCTACACATAAATTGCATTGATATGATTTATTCCAGGATATTTTTTTATTGAATATTGATTATTGTCCTTGTTTTTATTATTTCTCAATTCATTTTTTCTTTGATTTTAAACAGCTTTCTATTTAAGATTGTTATATATTTGTAGGTTTGATTTATATTTTATGTTTCTGCACAAATGAATAGAGAAAAGTGGCTAAAGAATTCTTAAATTAAAATTAATTTAATCGGTACTTAATGATACAGAATTTCACAATTTCTCATTGCCTGATGAAATCATATATGTGAGAACACTGTAGCTTCTAGCAGATTATTCTTATTAAATTTATTTGCCATCTATCTAGACATGGGGCTACTCTAGAAGTCTATATTTATCGACTATGGTTTCCTTACCTAGGGAATAGTTTGCATTTTATGGGACAGATACATGTGGAAGCTATATTGCTTCAGTTAATCAAATCTATATTGAAACCTTAAAAATCTTGGACTATAAACAGCGATTGTCTGTGACATCAAATCTCAGTTGGATTTATTTTCTTGATAGAATTCTGGAAATGTCTAGGCCATAAAATGACATGGTTTTTAATTAGCCACATCATGTCTATACTGCCTTTTCTTCTATTTGGTTCACATCATGCAATTCAAATCAGCTCACTTTTGTTTAGACAAAGCCAAATGATCCCTCAGGCATTTATATAAAATAAAATGCCTAAAATATATCAGGAATGTACATTTGTACATAAGTAGAATTCTGGACATCTATGTGTAAATCAGACTTCTCATCTTAGACTGTAACTTAGCCAGTTTGGCCTTTGGTTACAAATCATTGATTATAAAGGGCCCTGACAAAGTATTACTTTATGGTAAATTAAATGTTATATTCATGGAGTTAAATGAGTGCAATGTAAAATGGTATGTTTTTTCAAAATAATTATGAGGAATTGTGGCATAAGATTCAAAAGGACCTTGAAACTTGGAAGAAACTGCAACTATCTTTACTTGGCAGAATAGCAGCTATTAAGATGAACGTTCTACCTAGATTTCTGTTTTTATTTCAAATGATTCCGGTGCTTAAAAGTGATAAGACTTTGATGGAATGGCAAGCCGGTCTAAATAAATTTATTTGGAATGGGAAAAAACCAAGAGTTAAACTTAAAATCATGCAAGATGTTCGTGAAAGAGGTGGCCTCAAAGTTCCAAACCTACGTTTATACTATGAGGCAGCAGTGTTGACACAAGTGGGTGATTGGTTTGGTACAACGAAAACAGAAATTTTGAATATAGAAGGCCATGATTTGGAATTTGGTTGGCATGCATATTTATTCTATGAAGATAAGTTGGACAGAGTATTCAACAGTCACATTTTGAGACATGCTTTGATGAGAGTTTGGAAGAAGCACCAGCTTCAATTGGATTACAAAATACCTTTGTGGTTGGATTTTGGGCAGATTATGCCAAATATAAAGTCACTCGGGGGGATTTTATACAAAGAGATGCTTTTTAATGATGGGGACAGATGGAGTTTGAAACCTTTGAATATTCTGTTGGAAGAAGGGATGAATTTAACTTGGTTGCAGTACCTTCAACTTCAAGCGAGATGGAGAGAAGATCAGAGAATTGGACTAATGTCGCATGAAGAAGATTTGGTGACTCAGATAAAATGTAAAGGGCCGATGCATATTAAGCGAGTGTATAATTTATTGTTAGAAAGAGATTCAGAGGGTGAATTAGTTAAAGATTGTATAATAAAATGGGCACAAAATTTTGCAGAACCAGTAATGTTGGAAACATGGGAAAAGATTTGGGTCACGAATGTTAAATTTACACAAGCACAGAATGTGAGAGAAAATTTTTATAAGATGTTTTATAGATGGCATTTAGATCCTAAAAAGTTATCATGTATGTATCCAAATGTTCAACCTAAATGTTGGAGGTGTGATTGTTTGGATGCAACATATTTTCATATTTGGTGGACTTGCAGAAAACTGAAAACATTTTGGATTAAACTTTGGTGGGTTATGCAGAACATTTTGAAGAAGAAGCTTGAATTTTCTCCTCAGGTTTTTTTTGTTGGGGATAGTTAAGGATTGTTCACCGACTGAAACGAGATTGATCTTATATATACTGCAGCTAGACTACTGATTGGTCAATATTGGAAAAAAGATAGTGTACCTACTATAGAGGAATGGATATTGAAGATGTCTAATTTTGCAGAAATGGCTAAGATTTCTGCATACCTAAAAGATAGGACCCATGAAGCCTTTGCTAAGGAGTGGAAGAAATGGGTAGAGTACATGCAGAATAAATATCAAAGTAAGAAGTTTCAACTAGCATTCGACTCATAATTATATCTATTAATTATTTTATTATATATTTGAATTTATATTTTTATTATGCTATATATTAATATTAATATTTAGATACATTATAATGTTAAAAACAAGTTTATATATTTGATAGATTAGCCTTATCTTATGTATTATTTGAACTCTATATATTTTTTTAAATAATATTACTAAGATTGAATATTGGGAATTATATTTAATGTTAAACATTTATATGCTCAAAATTAGTTTTTTTTATATATTTGTCATATTTGTAATATTTGTTAGACTGCCATGAGTCTTTACAAATGATTTATGGTTACTATATATTTGAATTAGGGGGGTAAAAGATGTTAGAAGTCTAGATTAATTTTTTTTATTATTCAAGGTTAAATTTGTTATATTTTTAGCTGGATCTCACCTATTTTATTTTTTTGTTGTTGTTTGATGTTGATTGATATAGATGATTGGTTAATAGTGGAAGTCAGGGGGGGAAGGGGGGAGGGATAGGGAGGGAAAGGGAGGGGGTGGTAGCTGGGTGGGGGGAGTGGGGGGGAAAGGGGTATAAAAATTGTATTGTAAAACTTTTTCAATAAAAAAAATAAAAAAAAATAAAATGGTGTGTTTGTCAAAACAGCGTATTAATGCTGATCCACAACAGTCTTGCTTTTGAGCATTTAATAACTCAATAAGATTGCATGCTACCTGCTTATTTTTAAAACCCACTTTTGATTTTAACAAACATTTGCACATATTTAAATCAAGACATACAAATTGCAGCGATGCATCAGACATTTCCATAATTTTTTCTTTGTTTCTCTAAAGGAATCTAAGGCTGCAGTGAAGAACATAGGAAGAGATGCTTTTTCTTTGTCTCATTCATTAAAAAATCCAAAAACCCTGAGCTTTGTTAAATGTAAGCCTAGGAGATGCGGAACAAGGGTAGGGCAGGGAAAAGACCTTAGATTGCTGGGGGCAGAATGTCAAGACTTATGGGCTCTTCCACTTGAATGAAGTTGAGAAAATGAATTGTTAACGTGGCTGCTCTTTTCACAGCCAGCTTCAGGGCATAGTGGACCATGAAAATGAACCTTCTGTCTGGTAAATTGATGCACTGCCTCCATGACAGCAGCGAATTTGAGGTGCAAGGTCTTTGCTTCTTCCAGCTGCAAACTTGGATCATTTCACATTCCATACAGCCTGACACTGGGGAGAGGGATATTTTTTCAGGATGAGACATATTTCACTGAAAATCCTCTTGAAATCCGGCAAAGTCGGTTTCAAAAGTTTAAGGTCTGCTGCTGAAGGTCAGAGCAACCCTTTTGAAGCTGCCAAATTCTCTGCTTCTGAATGAGATATTCCATGTGCTTGGCTTTCACTGTTTTTTTTCCCTGAAACGAAGTGAATGCATGGGGGTGAGGGGGAAGGAAGGTTCTCCACACACATCTCATCCAACAATAATGATGCTATACATCTTATTTCCACCTATTTGAAAGAGAAGGGGAGTAACCTAGCTACAGGCAGCACTGTCATCAATGGACAAGGATTGTTCCAAAATGGTGTAAACAGATGATGAAACCGAGTAGTTACTGTCATTATGATATCACATACGTAGAGCCCCTTCAAAATTCCTGTGAATTATGTTTACTTCAATTGAAGAATGCAGCAGTCCTATTGGAAGGACGTTGGAAATCGCAGCAGGCGATTGTGTACTCTGAATGCTGAAAAATGCAAATTCCCCACCATGAATGGGGTAACCTAGCCATGCAACTCAGTTGTTTAAAGGAAATACTTTTCTGTTACAATTTCAACTCAGTACTAATGCCGCTGACCAGAATACCAAATGGTAAATGTAAAGAAATTCCTTGATTAGACTTTAAATCTTTACCAAGAGTTAGAATGTGTGAGAAACAAAAATCATGTAGATAGCTCACAAGGTCGATAAAGTTTTCCATATAGCAAGATGCTCACTTACATTGCTGTACTGGTGAAAAGACATTACAGTTCACAGAAATAATTTGACTGCCCGAGTTTGACACCATGGTATGGATTCTTATCTGCTAGTAGTATAATGATGGTAGGCAGTTGCTTCCATATGTTTTGTGCAATCCCTCTATTTTCACAGAGTTTGGGAAATGCAGGTTCAGATGTCATCATCTTCACCATCCTCCTGTGTTTATCAACTATTTCTCCTTTCATCTTTTCATTGAAGAGATAAATTCATTTAAGGGATAACATTGGAACTTTTGCAGAATGTCTAGAGTGTTATAGGTCTTCTGCTTTTCAATCTATAGATATTTTGGTATGCAGGGGTTCCTAAGATGATCTCGGTGGTTGGGGAAGACAAATGGACCGATGGCTTTGAACTAAATGTTTGGATGTTAAAATGATCTCACGGCTCAATCATTGGATTAGGAAATGACTGCCTTAATAGGAAATGCTAAGAACAAGCTTAGCAAGTACAGGGAAGGTCCTTTAGGCATAGAAAGATACTGGATAATGAATGAACATAACATAGTATTGACAGCTCTAAATAGAGGAGCCCATCTTGTAAATTAAGATGAGGAGGGGCTGTTGTCCAGTAATGCAAATTGCAGCCTGGTGAATAAAGCAGATTAAGAATTCAGGAAAGGACATGTTGGGTCTCATTATAAAGAGGCCAGATTTGCCTGTCCTTTTCCTACACCACTTAACTAGGCACATACATTCAAATGCTATTTAGATGCAGGGATGGAGAGGAGAGGGAGGGAGGGAAGCAGAGAGGGAGGGAGGGAGGACAAAAGGCTTTCCTTGACAAAGGGAATGATACATAATGTAGAGGATGTAACATTATTATATTGGATTTTGTACTGAATACAGCATTTGTATTGACATTTTAAGCTTTGCATATCTTAAAATTAGAATATATAAAGTTCATTTTTTGATCACATACAATCCCCATTCACAACGTATTGCTGGAACTGAAAACAATTTTTAAAAAATAATCATGTTATCAAAAGGATACAACTTTCTCAAATATAGAAACCAACTCGATTTGAAAACAGGCTGCAGTGCTATGAAATCAGGCACAAAAAGAAAAAAAAAGAATTGGAATTGTATTATTCATTAGGAAAAAAATGATTGTTCCATTTAGCACATGAATTATTTATTTGGAAATTCACCTTATTTGCATTGTCTGAACAGACTTCATTTCTGGAATGATAGATCAGTTTACTTATACAAAACTACATATAATTATTTTTATGGAATTTATTATTCATTAGATTCATATCCAAACTTTCCTCTAGAAGTACTCTTTCTAAATTGATACACAAATTCTACCTTCAAGATTCATAGTTAGTTCACTCGTGCATCAAAAGTGAACTCTCAAGAACCCATAAACCTTTTCCTCTAGTTCCCACACTCAACTGCAATTACTCTCATTTCCAGGTTGAGAAGCAATTCACTTGCACACAACCATCTTACATGATTCAGGTTCAGTTGTTGTCTCTCGTCCAATCATCCCTGTACTCAAATGCACCTCTCCTGATACAGATGTAACAGGAAACGTAGCTGGATATCATCAGTATATTGGTGACAACTTATCCTAAATCTCATAATGACCCCATCCAATATTTTCTTATAAATATTACATTGAACTGGAGGCAGGACTGCCATGGGTTCAATCTACAATTTCCTGAACATCCTGCACTCCCCTTTAAGAACTGTTTGGCTACTTAAGAAAATAGTGTGCTAATATGTTAAAGCCACAGCATTTTGAGCTGTACATAGGACTGACACAACCTGTGGTCACCGCAGGATGGTGCATAGAAAGGTAACAAAGAAGCAAACCACATGCTAAACACATTCACACACTTGCTTCTCTCTCTCTCTCTCTCTCTCCCCCCCCCCCCCGCATAAGATCTAGTAAAGATATTGTGAGAAACTTGCTCCAGCTGGTGAATACTTCAAACTATTTTGCATTTTCTAAAAGTCCATTGGATTGAATGATGCTGACTGTGTTTACGTACACCTTTAAGCAATAATACCTTGCACTCCTTATATCACTCTAAAAGCTGACTATACCAGTTGCAAAATTGCCTTCCTTTTTTTTAATCGCACATCTACAATTGCATGTGTGAACAGCTGCATTCCTTTCCCCCTGCATTCCTTGAAAACAGAATCTGCCTGTCCTCTCCTCCACTTCCCCCTCCCCTCCATTCCTTTTAAACAAAGCTAACCATTCCTGTCTGTCCGTCCCCCCCTCCCCATCTGAGTTAAATACCAGGGTATCCGTTTCGGCAGGCATCTAAGCTCAATCTAATCAAACGGTGTCACAATTCTGTCAAGGCAGGTTGCTCTCTCTTTGGCCTTGAATAATTGGAAGAATGTTGGCACTTGCGCCTGGGCTATGAGAACATGACCTGGGTTGATATTTAATCTCTTCCAGTGCTAGGCTGCACAAGGTCTGGAGCCTAAGTCAGGCCTCAGGAGCAGCATGTTCGACATCAGCCGCACTCATTTTACCTTGAAATAGATTCCACTGGCGGCATCGCTCCACTCTTCCAGGGGCAGACTTACATGGGACAGATATGCACCCTAGAAAGGATTCGATTGTTGTCCTTTCAACTTTTTGCTTTGCCAGCCTAATTGTTACAAGGTGCTGCGAAATACCTCTGAAAGGCAAAAGGTTAGGGGGTTCAAGAACTGAAAGTTCTGTAATGTTGAAGTTTTTCACACACAAAAAAAATGACAAAAAGAAATGTAAAGCATCTTTCTTCTCCTCTCCAGCTTTCTGAATAACTTTCTTGTCTTTGTACACTTTGCTGCACACAGGGGTGGGTTCTACTTACCTTTACTACCAGTCTGCAACAGAATCAAGCGCCTAGCTTCTGCACATGTGCAGATCGTCGGTGATGATATCCGGGGCGGTCGGCGGGACCTCCCGCCGGTTTTACTACCTGTTGTTGCGAACTGGGGGCAACCCACCACTACTGCACACCTCATGAAAAACATCCCTGAATGGACATTTATGAAAACCACCATTACTAGACAACTGGAAACCAGGATTCAGAAGTACCACATTTTTTATAATCACCATTAATTGGTTCAGCTAGTTGGATCTGATCTCTGATTATGCCAACAGTTTCACATAAGGTGTAAACCATGGAGAGAAACATCATTCTACTTCAGTGCCAACTTCTGAAAGGCTCCTAAACTAAATAGAAAGTGTGTAGAAAAGACTTGACTTTGAAGTTTTTATAGGAAAAAGTTTGCTGCCATGACACAATTGCTGTTGAGTTAATATCAGGGATGAAATGCTCTCAGTTCGGATCGGATTGCTCAATCCAGTAGTGATGATGGCGAGTGGTTCGGAGAACTGGTAGCAAAATCCCTGCACCCCCACCCCATGCCCAGCTGAGCCGCGTGATTATCAAAGTAAAAAAAAAAAAGCTTCTAATGATAGCATGGCTCAGCTAGGATCATCAGAAGCTTTTAAAAGCATTTTTTTCTGCAATCTCTTTGGCCGAAGAGACTGTAGAAAAAAAAAGCCTTTAAAAGTAAAAAAAAAAAGTTGGCCACGCCCACCGTCACATTACCCCGCCTCCCACCAAGCCCTGCCAATTTGCTACCAGTAGTAACAAATTTTAGATTTCACCTGGTTAATATGCTGATTTTAGGTAAAGCTGCAATATTTTGAAATACTTTAGGAAATAATTTTATTAGTAATAAGTGCAAATCATTCTTAAAAGTTATGATAATAACTTAGTTATATAAAAGCAGTAACATACAATAACAATAGACTTTAGGCATAGATAACTGTATTAATGCAGTTTGATAGAAATTTGATTTCCCCCATGGCTGAAGTTTATTTGGCTTCAATAACAAGCCAGGAATGGTCCTGATGTAATGTGGGGTAAATTAAGGAAAGCAGCTGGTAAATTCCTTTGGCTTTATTTCCCTTTCCACCTAATGGCAGGAAAAACAGCTCATTCTTAGAAATAGTCCACTTGACAAGTCAGGGCATTTGATGCTTTGATTGATTCATTGATGCTTCTTCCCATTTTACCCCCTGTGCCTCCTCTGAACCTACAATCTGTAATTTGGCCTAACAGGTGTGCAGGAGGGATGAAGATCATTAATGAGCAAGCTATGTCCTTAGCTAGCATTGAAAGACATAAGGTACTTGTCCACTGAAGTAGCCTATGGAATAAGCAACATGGTGTGCCCACCTTCTACAATAAGAACAATAGGAAAAAAATGATGCCATACAAAACTCCTTAGCAAAATAGTGGCCAACCAGTAATTTTCTGTTTGATGATACAACGAAACCAGTATTTAAAATACAGGGAGTCTGATGTTCTTTCAAAAGCCCTGGCTAGCTTTTTTCTCAGCCAGGTGCCACACCTTACCTACAACCCAAGCCAAAATGACCCTTGAAGGCATTGCTCAGTGTCTGGAAGGTGAGGGACTGCTGACAGCAGCCTAAATTAACCAATAGGAGTTGGGCAGTTTGCATATCATTGCTGCCGGCCATACCAAATATCTCTTTTGGGGGGAGAGGGATAATTAAGGATAATAGTTACCCATCTCCATGGGTACAGGAGTGGGTGCTGGGGGTTTGCAGGGGTTCAGGGGAACCTCTAGCTAAGATTCTGTGCAATTCAGGCAACCCCCAAATCCCACTCCTAGCTGGCTCCATCCCGCCCTCCCCGCCCTGCCCCTCCCAAGAGTCCCCATGTAGTCCGTTTTGGATGCAGGTAAGTGCAGGGTGCATGTGCAGGCTCAGGGAGAGTGAAAAATGGGCCTATCAGAAGTTTGGGAAGGCTGGAAATGGGTCTGTTTCCGACTTCCAGAGGGCCTCCGGAGCCTGGGGAGGCTATTTTGCCTTCCAGAGGCTCGAGGAAAGCCTCCGGAGCCCGGGGAGGGCAAAAACGCCCCCTCGCCATGGTGCAGGAGGCTGACATGGCCACACCCACCATGGCCACACCCACCCAGCAACCAGGCAGAGAACCCCTTGCTAAAATTTTTGAAGCCCACCACTGGTTGAGGATGAGTCAAAAGCAATATTTTTAAGCCATGGCATGTTAACACAGTTACCAGAAAATGTTTGCGCCATGGCTAAGTAGTGCTCTGGCTAAAACCATACTGTAACATTTATTAGTAAATAAAGAACAACAGTAATAGAAAAAATACTATTGGTCTGTTTATTGCTTTACTGGATTCCTCCTGTTCTCTTTCATCTTCTTTTAGAACCAATACTGAGCATTCATAGAAGGGCAGTTTTTACAATATGGGGAAATAAACCCAATTCTTTTTCTCTCAAGGCACATATAAGCCATTCTGATCTTCAGGAGAAACGGAAATACCACCCAGGTCTATCAGTTATTCCTCCTGAGTAATCTGAAGTCACAGCATGTTTGGGTTGTTCCATTCATAGCCCCAGACAGATTTCAGGGTAATCAGAAGCCTGGAGAGGGGGGCTAGAAAGGGAGCAACAGCTAAGGGTCCCCAAACCCCCAGAGAAGAATTATAACTTTCTTCTTTGTTGTGATCAAGGGAAATTGCCTGGAATGTTTAATTCATCAGGTTTTAAAGAGTCTCTTACAAAATGATGCACTGATTCCAAATTCTGTATTTGATTTTGGCTACTTTTTATTGTCCCTGCATAAATCTACATTTATACATAGGCGTATATAAAGGTAGCAAGAAGAATAAAAGGCCCACAGTCTCATTATTTTTGAGAGCTATTTATGGGCTTTTCCCTTCTCATGCTTAAACACAGGTTCTGATTTCTGGGTATCCATATGCCATAATAAATTCATAGCACGTCTACACTTACAAACATGCATTTATTTTATATTTAACTGTCAAGATATGTCAGGGAAAAAAGATAATTTTTAGAAAGATAATCACGTCTTTTTCTTCACAGATTTTCAATCTTCAGACATCCCTAGGGAATATAATTATTAAACCCACATTTATAGGAGTCTACCTCAAAGAGATGGCTGCAAGTATTTGTGAAGAAAAAGCAAATAACATTGATTTCTAATTAATTGGACTGCCTCTATTTCTGAAACTAATCTTTTGTAAATTATTGGGAAAAATTTCCAGATAAAATGTGTTAAACTGCATGGGTTTACAATTAAGACAGTGACACCTGTCTATCCAGATAATAAAAATGTATGGATTATTACTATTACCTAAATTCATTGTAAAAGTAATAATTGATTAATTTGACTCAGGCAACACAAAATTCCAAGTTATGTGGAATTTTGCCCCTGAACATATTGTCTGAAAACACTGAAAGCACCAGTGGGGAATACTCCATGCCCACAAAGATGTATGCGCCTGTCCAATTTTATAAACTTTTGTCGTAACCCATTTTCAGTTTATCTTATATATAAAAGCCATTGAATATTCCAAGGAAGGCCACAGGTGCATGCCACATGCAGCACATAAAAAAGCCCTAGATCTCACCTCCCTTTACATTTCTTTAATGGTGGAGATTCAGAAGTACAAGTGATTTGCACTTCTGAAACAGCCCATTTAAAATAAAATGCAAATTGGCTCTTAGAATCCAGCTGATTTACTGCCGGGAGAGCTGGAGCTACAATGCAAAGGCTGGCCACAATAAAGCACTTAGCCTCAAAGGTGCCACTGCCCTTTTTGTCTTCTCGCTTCTTCTACAGACTGCTGCTCTTCTGGAATTTGTCACTACGGTTAAAGATGCCCCACCGCTTGTTTCATGCCTGAGTGATAGTTCATTTGCTCTTAATCTTTAATAACAAGGTGGCTATTGTGCCCATAGCATCCAGAGCATCCCAATCTGAGCAAAGGCCATTTCCGCATTAAACGAAGGGTCATCGTGATAAGTAAAAGTCTCTGCACCGTATTTCACCACTCCTGTATTATCACCCCGATCAGGTTCTCTCTACTGTAGCATCCTTTAGTCAAGCCCCAAAGCCTTTTCTTCTGTTTTTCTCCCAACCCATTCTAGAGATCTGAACAATAACTGAAGCTTTGTTGTGGAGCACAGTCCTAAGAGATTAATCAGGTACATTACTGATTAACCCAACCTCCTTTGGAATGTCAAACACTTCCTTTATTTATTTATTTTTTTTAAGGCTATCGCATGAAGGAACAAAGTTGTTTGTCCCTTTCAGATGAACTCCCCCCCCCAAATTTCCACTTAGGTTGTTATTGAAGGCCAACACCTGCTTTTAAGTCAATATGGGAGGGGGGGCATCAGCTGATCTCTCACGATTTATTTTCATGTAGCCTACACGGTAGCAAAAGCACTGATTACATGCAAATCAAAGATCAAGTGCATTTCCCTCCTGCTCCTATGCTGTGGGAAATTTCACTGTGGTGCCTATGTGAGCATCCAGTCCAAGCTAGGAAATAAGAGTTGGAAGTTTCTAAAGGATATTCAAAACACATCGGGATCCATTTGCAAAAATAGCAATGAGATGAGCTGGCAACACTTGCTGATTCCAATGCAAAAAATGAATAGAACAATTTAGTATACCGTATTTCTTTCCAGATAATCTGAAAGAAGATTACTCTATAATGTACTCTAAAGAAACACAGACAAATTTATGTGAGAAATAAGGACCATGGTAGCCTTATTTAGGGTTTATTTCTGCTTCTTTAAAGCAGAAGAGGCCTGTGAACAAGAGTGGGGGGTGAGAGGGATATGGTAAACTGCATATATTCTGTCAACACTTTCTTCACTCTTCACCTACTGAGAACATACACATAGTGGAAACCACTTGTATCTGAGCACTTTAGAATCTGGTAAGCCTTGTTGTAACTTCTGTGGAGTCTCCATAGACACAAAGACTCCCTGATGTAGAAGCTAATCCTCAACAGGTAGGGTATAAAGAGGATAATATCGGAGGAATGGGGTTCCTTACTGTATTTTTTCACATGTTCATTCTGCTCTAACAGAACAAATATAATATAATTAAGTATAAAATCACATATTGAGTTTTTTCCAGGGTTTGCATTTCTTTTATCATGAGTATAGTTTAAACATATAAGCATGTCTAGCTCTTTTAATGAAAAGTGGCATTGATTTTTAATGGTCACCTAAGTGCATGGATTTTTGATAGTACAAAATGCTTACTGTTTTGTTAGCATATACTGTTTTGTTAGCATATTTTAAGGAAAAAATGCTTTGGTTCAGATGCCATATAACTAGCATCTTTTGTAGGTCCTGCAGTGTTACTTTGTGCAAAGCATTCTTCAGAATGGGGGGGGGGTTATTTGTCACCCCTGCCCCAATCTGCACACAATCTGCACTATGCTTTGCTAAGAATGATGAGAAAACATTGTGATTAAACTAAGTACTGGTCAGTTTTAGCCCAATCACTAGGTGAGATCAATCCACTGTGTTCTCCAAACTACAAACATATGGAAGACTTTCCTCTTTCTTCTCCTATTATTTTTGCATAATCCAGAGGAATCTGTCAAACAAAGGCCTTCTCAGAAGTTAGATGGCTTTTAATTTGAGCAGTAGGTAATCAGTGAAAGAGAGTATCCTGAAGAGAAGGTAATTTGTCTTGCATTGGCAGTTGGAGATGGATGTGCTTGGGGGTTATCTGTAGTGTCAGTTCATTCAGAGATGAACCCCAGCTCTATTCCTCCAGCCTTGAAATCTGAATCAATAATATCTGTGGTGCCCATTCTCTGTTTGGTGTTTATGTATCAGAGATAATCTCTATGCAAGAGAACTTAATAATTTAAGAATTCACACTACAGGGTCAGCTAAAGAAGAGTTTTCCATGTTCACTTAATTCAGTATACAAAATTATGATTACTGTTAAGTGGATTCCTGAGATGATAAAATACTACATAAGTATATCGCTCCTTTTCCCATACCAAAGATTTCTCTTGGAAAACAAAACAGGATGAAGATTCTGAATTTCACAGAACTTTTCTTTCTTTCTGATTTCTGAATAATAGCCTTGTAAAATTTCTCCCTATTTACCCTAACTCTAATTCTCCTCAGATCCCCCTGAAGTAGATGTTAAAAATATGCATATTAAGTATTTATCTCCATTTTATACGATTTAAATTTGACCACTAGAAGCGTTCTGCCTGTCCAAAGATAAACATCTTGGGGAAGACATTTTGGCTTGTAGCATGTAGCAGAACTATGGAAGAGGAGGTCATTTATCAGTGTTTACAATCCTGAGCTTGTTCAGAAGCCTCTATGATTGAATTTTACATACATACATATATACATACATACATACATACACACACACACATACACACACACACACATAATATACAAAGAGTTAAATCTTACATACCTTAGTCCACAGATGATACACGTACTGTTTCCTGTTCATTATAATGTGTAGTGTTTAGGATTACTTATCTCTACATTTGTATAGAAATAAATGAATAGAAAGTTGATTTAAAATACATAATCAGAGTAAAATGAAATAGCAACATTATAGAAATCTTAGAGCTGATGTCCTAAATAGACTTGTTTTCCCTTAGATAATTCTGGACAAAGCGATATGGGATTCACTCTGCAATTCATATGTACATAGCTACCCATTTAGGATTTGCCTTATTCAAAGTCAAGCTTGGATCCATCTAAATCTCAATTCTCTAACATGTCATAGTGGTTCTCCAAGATCTAAACTGGTATTCCCCAGAATTATTGGAGAAATCAGATTAGATCTAATGCTTTCTATATTGAGGAAAACCCAGGTTTGCTGATAATTCTTTACAGTATACAAATGGTACACTGTGACTATATAATGTCAAGTGTTAGAAGACTTTTGTATGATTATTAAAATGTTAAACTGTCCTGAATAATATTATGTGGCTATGTTACATAAAGACCACTACTTCATTTTCTACTTTTACAGTAAAAGCAGCTGCCTACAATGTACAAATGCAAATATGATACTGGCAGAAAAATAAAGCATTATTTTGTTGCAAATTGAATGAGACAGATCATTCAGTCCTGGTCACAGGCTGAATGCAGCTATCGATGAAAATGTGCTAAAACATTTTTTGTATAGATCTTCCAAACCCCCAAAGAATCAAATCCAATAACGCAGAATCATAACTAGTCTGAATTTTTGCTTCAAGTTGTCTTAAGGGAGAGGTAAAAAGAGAATGGCAGTCAGATATTTTGTTTATTGTTTATTACACTGTTTATTTATTTAATTTTATTCTATTAGTTGTTTTTCTCCAAAAAGCTCATAGTTTCTTGCTGCCCTATTAATTATCCTAACAAACTTTCAGGAGTTGAGAGCTCATTGTGCTTAAGCAAGATTTGAATACAAATCTTCCTAGTCTCATTAAGCCCGTTAATCTGACTCCCTAGGCAAAAATCATGGCAAGTGATAGGCTATTTCTCTTGTAACATACAATAAGAAAGTTGTAATCAGCATTCTGCCAGATGTGGCAAGGATTACTGGGAGCCAGTGGCTGGATTCCTCAGTTTAAATCTTCAAAATGGCTTATGTCAGTTCTAATGGAGTGCTCAAAAGAATTCCAATGTGCTCTTAAAATATATCAAATAAGAAACAGAGTTTGAAAATGATGCGGAAATTCTGTCACGTGTCTGTAGTTAGGCAACATCTTCATTTCTTTGTTTAATTTATTTAGAGCAGCTTTACCCTATTTTGTAGATAGAAAAGGGTATCCAATGACTTACAAAGACAAGAAAAGTATCCTTCTTTCCTCAAGTTTTTATAAATTTAAAAGACACAACACCAGAAGAAAAGAGATTGAGAGAATGGAGAGGTAAACTCCTGCAATGGTTAGCTCATTCTGATTGTGGCTCATTGTGATTATGGATGGGTACATGCTGATTTCTCCCTGGCTGTAATACTTCTAGGAAGCAGGAGAGAAATATCAAAACAGAAGTTTTTACATTTCCTACAAGAATGATTCAGCAGAAGTTGGCTGTTATTTCAAACTTTTTGATCCTGTGAACATTGTTTTCCCACAGCAAGACACCTTTTCCTAGAATCGTGGTTGGTTTTTGTAAGTGATATTCAGCTCCTCGGGAGAAGATTCAAACCATCAACATTTCCTACCTTTTGTTCTGTATCAAAGCGACAAATAAAGTCCAGCCAGTTTTCTGCAGGCATCACTGTTTTTAGCATCTTAGGGAACTATTTTGACTGTATTTGGTCCTGTAACATGCTAAAGACTAAACTTGGGACTTTCTTTATGGAAAATATATATTTTACCATTAAGCTACAGATCTTCAAAAAACATGACTTCAGTCATCCCTAGATGAAGGCAAAGGAATTCTCCTTTCAGCTGCTACACTTTTATGATAGAAAGGATATGGAGAATAACTCCATGAAATAGTTTATTTAAAGAATGCGGTTTTTATAAACAGGCTAAGTCTTCTGAAGAGCTGCATTCCATATTTACTGAAATACTTGATATTTCCCTTTTGTTTCTTTTGTTGCAGCTAGAAGTATGGAAGGTAATTCTAAAAGATATAACCACTTTTGATCTTCGGATCAAAAACTTTCTGCTTGTGCTACTAATCTCTTCTTTGTAATTATGAATAAAGAACCATAAGAGCAAAACCTGTAATAAGTAAATAATCATAGGAGCAAAAGCAGGAAATGCATGTTAAACTGAAAATAATTCTAAAGTACTTACAGAGAAATAAATTGTTGGGTTGAATGGTAAATCACTAAATATGACATTTTTTTTTGTCCTTTGCAAATTAGACCAACAGTTTCAAAGTGTGATATGAAACAGTTTCCCAAGAATAAGGATAAAAAGGGCATGAATAGGCCTAAGATCTTCACTTTTAAATTATTCATTGGTATATCATTAGTACATCAACATTTTATCAACCCTGATGTAGTGTTCATAAATATCAATAATGCTGATGTGTCAGTACCCATTTGTTTAGGTTATGTGGGATTTCATAAACTTGATTTACCAAGCCATCAGAATCACCAGTTACTACCAATATTCCAATTTACATGTTTTATTGACGTAACATGTCTCCCTTGCAATTTTGACTGTATTCTATTTCAGTACAGCTGCCAGCAAATTTTCTCATTGTCCCCATATTCCTCAAACAACAAATAGACACCAGGTGATTAAGCTCTGCAAACAAACAGGGTTTTCCCAGCAACAAATCAACACCTCTCTGTGTCTGGTATTTGTGGAATTTGATAAGCCACCCACTCTGCCCCCTCCCCGTCCTTGTTATGTCTCTCCTCAGCCTTCTTCATCTTTTATCCTTCCCTTCACCCAGTCTCCAAAGGAAAGCATTCATAGTTAATTAACTGCTGAAATAGTGCAAGGAGCTGGGTTGAAGAGGAATGGAGCTTTGCGTCTGAATTTAAAAGAGTTTGAAAGCTCTTGAAGTTTAAAAACAAAACACCCAGAAGTGGCAAAGGGAAGCATGAAAGGTAAACAAAGAAAAGGCTGGAGGGAAGCTCTTTTCACATATTTCCATTCTTGACCGGTTAAATGAGAGCTGCAAATGAAAGATTGAATGATTTCTAGTGCCTTTTTTCTTCCAGCAATACATGATTTACTCTTTGTAATGAGTCAGTGGGTTGATCACATCTTGTACAGAAAGTGCTTCTAATGAAGCATTATTGAGAACCTTAAATGCACATGTTTTATTTGTCACATATATGTTCCGTCTTTCTTCTGAGAGACTCAATGTACTATTGTCCTCTTCTTCCTTTTCCATGTTATCTTCTAATAATCCTGTGAAGGAGGCTAGGATAAGAGATGAGTCTCATGAAACCATTGTGAAATCCAACAGTCTCCTCATACATAGGAAGAGTAAGAATGAGTGCATTAACACCATCCTTTGCAATTGCCGTCCATGGGTACAGGTTTAACTATGTTCAAATCTTTCAGTAGATCCGAATCTCTCGTCTGTCCATCACTGGCATAAACAATCAAGCTGAACAATGAGAGCATCAGCATATTGATGACACTTCATTCCAGATCTCCTGATGACATCCCTTAACAGCTTCAAATAAATGGTGAACAGCATTTAGAGGTCAAACAATAAATCTTGTTTACTTGGATGTATAGTTATACTATTGTGGATAATCTGGCACAATAGTAGCCTTTTTACTTACTTGGCTTTAGCAGATTAAAGAAGATAAATCTCTTCAACTCAATCATAGTCCTCCCTTGTAGGTTCCCTTATCTTATTCTTTGTATCCCTTCTCCTAAGGCAGGATTTGAGAATCTAGTGCTTACAACCACCATCCAGTGCCAAAAACTCCATTTTCTAATCATACAGGAAGTGGAAAACCTAGCCTTTTTTAGTCTAAAGTAAGATGGAAAAATAATTAAATGGGATCACAAACAAATCTCTAAGTATCTCCAAAAGATTTATTTTAGATCAGATCAAATATAAAGTGATAATATCATGGAAACTGTTTAAAAGGAAATGAAAGAACCAGTCACTCTCATTACTTGCTTCTCCATGATATGAAAGTGAAAGGTAACTTTCCTTGAAAATTATGACATTTAGTGTATTTTACAAAAATACATGATAACAAGCAACACAGATTGATATCGCCAAACTGACATTTTGTACATTTGATCCATATTACTGACCCCTACTGAGAACGATGGAAATTTATTTCCCTGTCATGAATGTAATATATGTTTCATTTCTGGTTGTGATACAAGCTTTTATTTTGGTCATAATGAGAGCCACTCATATTTTCTAAGTGAAATTTTTAGCTATTTCATTTGGAGGCCATCAATTAATAATCAATGCTAGAAACTAAAATTCCTGCATGTTCTTAATTTTATAAATTCTATTACTTCTCTGCTTTTACTTAGACATCTTACATACAAAGCAGTTTTTAAAGTTTGTCATATTTTATTTGACATTTACAGGATTACAAAATATTTTTTTAAAAAAATACCAATAGAAGAGAATAACAGAATAATAAGAGTTGGAAGTGACCTTTGAGGTCTTCTATCTAAGCCTCTGTTCAGGCAGGAAACCCTATACCATTTCAAAGAAATGATTGTCCAATCTCTTCTTAAAACATTCCAATGTTAGAGCACCCATAACTTCTGGAGGCAAGTCATCCACTGATTAATTGTTTTAACTGTCAGGACATTTTTCCTTAGTTTTAGGTTGGTACTCTGCTTGATTAGTTTCCATTGACTGCTTCTTGTCCTGCCCTTGGGTGCTTTGGAGAATAGATTGACGCCCTCTTCTTTGTATCAGCGCCTTAGATATTGGAAAACTACTATCACGTCACCCCAGTTCTTCTTTTCATTAAACTAGACATACCCAATAATTGCAACCTTCCTTTATATGTTTCACCTTCCAGTCCCTAATCACCTTTGTTGCTCTTCTCTGCATTCTTTCCAGAGTCTCAACATCCTTTTATATTGTGGCAACCAAAATTATGCAATATTCCAAGTGTGGTTTTACCAAGACATTATAAAGCGGTACTAACACTTCACGTCATTCTATCCCTCTGTTAATGCAGCCCAGGATTATGTTGACACTGCTGGCTCATATTTGTCCACTAGAACTCCAAGATACCTCTCTCAATTACTACTAGTGAACCAGGTACCAAGTATTCTATATCTGTGCATTTGGTTTATCTTGCCTAAATGTAGAACGTTACCTTGGTCACCACTGAATTTCATTTTGTTACATAGAGCCCAGTGTTCAAGTCTGTCATGATCCTTCTGTATCTTGAGCCTGTCTTCTAGAGTGTTGACTATTTGAATGGTTGAATTCTTGGTGCTCTCTGAAGGTGTTTTATCTGATGACATCTAGCTGGATAATGAAATGTCTGCAAAAAAACCCCTCTAACCTCAGAAAGCACAAGAACCCCATAATTTCTGTGACATGTGCATATTTATGCATTTATTTGATTGATTGATTGATTTATATGCCGCCTTTCTCCAGAGACTCAGGGCAGCTTACAATGCGTTAAGCAATAGCCGTCATACTTTTGTATGCAAATTAGTGTATGCTAATTTGTCTGTACAATATAAAGTAAAGGTTCCCCTTGCACATATGTGCTAGCTGTTCCCGACTCTAGGGGGTGGTGCTCCTCTCTGTTTCAAAGGCGAAGAGCCAGTGCTGCCCAAAGACGTCTCTGTGGTTATGTGGCTGGTATGACTAAATGCAAAAGGCGCCTGAAACGCTATTACCTTCCCACCAAAAGTGGTCCCTATTTTTCTACTTGCATTTTTTACGTGCTTTCAAACTGCTAAATTGGCAGAAGCTGGGACAAGTAACGGGAGCTGGGACAAGTAACAGAGCTCACCCCGTTACGTGGCACTAGGGATTCGAACCATTGAACTGCCAACCTAAGGTTGATTCAGCCTTCCACCCTGTCAAGGTAGGTAAAAGGAGGACCCAGTTTGTGGGGGCAATAAGCTGACTTTGTATAAAATAGAACACCGCTCAGGAGGGGGGGGGGGGCAAAAAGCCCTACTAAGCAAGTATATACAAAAGTATGAAGGCTATTGCTTAATGCATTGTAAGCCACCCTGAGTCTCTGGAGAAGGCGGCATATATAAATCGAACCAATAAATAAATAAATAAATAAATAAATAAATAAATAAATAAATAAATAAATAAATAAATAAATAAATAAATAAATAAATAAATAAATAAATAAATAAATAAATAAATAAACAAACCTTTCTATTGACAAGCTCAGTGTCTTAGCCACTGAGCCACCATGCCCCCTCTCAATATAGTTATAAATTAAAGTTGAGCTGAACATTTCAAAAGAATTAGTTTAGCAAGAATAAAGACAAAGTATCTCATCAGAGTGAGGCTGAAAATGATTGGTATGTTTGCTCAATTTTCTATCCAGTATTGATGGGTAACAGTGAGACTTCTTTTCTCCATTCTTATCGTCCTAAAACTCTAAGGTAGACTTGATTTGGATACTTTTTTAAACAGAGAACATTCCCCTATCAGTACTTCAAATACAGTAAGAAGGCATTCCTTGCTAAAGGAGGACTGAAGGTCAGCCTAGGCATCAGTGAATCTGCGGATGAGTTAGCCTAACCTTAGAGAACATTTTGACCCAGATACAAACTAGACATTACAATAAGCAAGCGTTTAGAATGGCATGATTAAAAAAGCAACTTAAGGAAAAATATGAACACAGAATCTGACCTAGATTGGAGCTCCACAATGGTTTCTGTTGAAAATCTGTTTAATTGTTATTTTCAATTCCAAGAATATTATATCAAAGGGGACAGAATTTGGTTGAAAAGAGGAAAAATTTTGTAGGAAGCATCTATGTCTTCTTTTCCTCCTTCTCCTCCTCCCTCCTTCCTCCTCCAGCATGCTTAGTAGAGAATATAATTTGGCCCTAGAAGTGTTAATATTAGCCTCTTCACTCCCAGGGAAGTTAATATAAATTTAGTAATTTATTGTGGCTTAGATCTTTTTTACCCATTTTGTCTCAAACTGCAGTTTAATTAGACTGTAAATGTATAGATTCTTTTTTCTCTGCAAACGTTACATAATTCAGCTAAATCCTAAACCAGCTATTTCATTGGCACAATTTAAATGTATAAGACACCATGGCTGGCATCTTATAAATAAAGAACCGCATTTAAAGTGAAGACTATCCTCCTCTGTAAGAGAGGGAGAGAGAGAGGCCCATTTGTTTTTATGCTCTAATAACTTCTCTCTAGACATATTTCTGCAAACTATTTCTTCTTTCACTTGTCCAAGCTTTGATTTCAGGTCCTTCTATTTATTCCTCACGATCGGTGGCTAACCAAACTCAATTTCTTACCACCATCACACCATCATCTCCAAGGAATTAAACCATTTGATTGATTGTTTCTCTTCTCTTCTCTTCTCTTCTCTTCTCTTCTCTTCTCTTCTCTTCTCTTCTCTTCTCTTCTCTTCTCTTCTTATGATTGCAGATATTTGGAGGTATAAAAACTTCCAAATCCAACTCATTAAAGAAACCACTGTTGGATTTCTAGATGTGTCAACATTCATGTTCTCCCTCATCCCCCACACCAGTGGTGAAATCCACATTTTCTTTTACTACCGGTTCTGTGCGTGGTGTGGTGTGGCTTGGTGGGTGTGGCTTGATGGGCATGGTAGGGGAAGGATACTGCAAAATCTCCATTCCCATCCCACTCCGGGGCCAGCCAGAGGTGGTATTTGCCGGTTCTCCAAACTACTCAAAATTTCCGCTACCGATTCTCTGAAATGCTCAAAATTTCCACTACCAGTTCTCTGAACTGCTTAAACTTCCCGCTACTGGTTCTCCAGAACCTGTGAGAACCTGCTGGATTTCACCCCTGCCCCATGCGGAGATTAACTTCAAACACTGTGTGAAGTTGAAGTTGGTAGAATGCACTTCTCCTCTACAGTGGCAAAATTTGTGCCCTCTCTTCACTGTTGAAGAAAACAATTCCAATAAAGAAATAAAAATAGAAATGGCAGATATTGTATTGTTAAGATGAACAAGATGTTCTCAGCTGGGATCAAGAAGATTTCTTCTAATCAAGTTTGCCTTGACTATTTTTTATTTAAAAATGGGGGTAAGAAAAACACAGTAAGTCTCTCAGGCCACTGTGAGTAAGGTTACATGTTTTGTGCAGCCAATTTCAGAACTTGGGCAAGGAAGTTTTATTTTCCTTGCAATTTACTGCCTGCTGGACACGGAAATAAAGGAAGAAGGAAAAGAGAATGGCAGAGGGAAACAAGGAACATGTTTTGCCTTTTAACCTAGCCACCTTCGGTCTAGAAAAAGCTATGGCTGAAATCAGATGTCAAAACAATAAAATATTGTCCTTCCATTTAAAGGTCTAAATCCAGCTTAAACAAGAAAAAGTATTTTTAAAAAATAAAAAAATAAAAATCTCATGTAACTTCTAGAACCCACCCAGTTGCTGAGTATTTCCAGTGCAAACTGAACACTTTTGCAACAAGGAGAATAGAATGAATGTATACTTCCTTGTTCGTCTGGAGGATGTTATAAAATCAGATTGTAAACCAAATTCTAAGCAGCAAATGGAATGGCAGCTTGGTTGTTGTTGGTAAAAAGTAATCAACTCCCTTCTCAAGTATCTGGGAAAGTAATACAAAGAGGACACAAAGAGGGACAGAGGGAAGGCGCGGGATGAGTGTTGATACCAAATGTTAAATGCAGTGTGGAATATAAGGCTTAGGAATGAGAAAGAAAAAAAAATATTGTGCTTAACAGCATGCATAAGAAATGAGCCAAGCCAAGCCAAACCCCCTTCCTTAATTTTGCTTCCTAATTTCCTCTTTTTAAATACACAAGAGGGCATAACTTGGTATTGTCAATCTAACTGCATAATGGAAAATACCCAACATAAAAAGAGCATATGGAATACATTCTTTGTAACAGTTGTTTCCTCTCTGCCTGTATAAAACTAGCATTTAATACAAAAGTGCCATTATACATGATATTGTGATCTGCAAAGCTGATGCAGCTTTTTCCCTGCTGGAGACTTCAAGTGGCAGATCTATAGTAAAGCTGAAAAGTAGCTCATCCCTGAAGAGCCTAGAAAGAATACAAGTAGTCCTTGACTTACAACAGTGCACTTAGTGACCGTTCGCAGTTAAAAAGGCACTGAAAAACATGACTTATGACCATTTTTCATATTTATGACCGTTGCAGCACATCCATGGTCAAGGGATCAGAATTTGGATGCTTGGCAACTGGTTCATATTTATGACAGTTGCAGTATCCAGGGATCATGTGATCATCTTTTGTGACCTTCTGACAAGTGGGGGAAGCCATATTCACTTAACATCCATGTGACTGACTGAACTGCAAGAATTCAATTAGCAACTATGGGGGAAAAAAAAGTAAAATGGGCCAAAACTCACTTAACAAATGTCTCACTTAGCCACAGAAATGTTGGGCTCAACTGAGGTGATAAGCCAAGGACCACCTGTATATTTCTTGAAACCCTCTAAATAATGGGAGAAGGAATCACATGAACAATTCTGACATCTCACTAAGGAGCAGGGTTCTGCTGGTCCTTATTCCATAATCTGGAGAATACATGTGGGTTTTTATTTTGTTTTGCTTTATTTTCACTGAGACATGGACTTCCATTTAGTCAATAATGGAACAAACCCTGTGGAATGTGTCTTTATTTTTTAAACTGATGATTGAAGAAGACTGCTTTGAAGTTCATTTAACAATACCATATCCTTTAATGCCCAACTTCTGGGCCAGAGATAGTTTTCAGCAGGTTCTAACCAGTTCTGGAGAACTGCTAGCAGAAATTTTGAGTTGTTTGGAGAACCGGTAGTAAAAATTCTGACTGGCCCCGCTCTCATCTATTCTCTGCTTCCCAAGTCCCAGCTGATCGGGAGGAAGGGGGGATTTTGCAGTATCCTTTTCCTGCCACGCCCACCAAGCCACACCCACCAAGCCATGCCATGCCCACCAAGCCACAGAACCAGAAGTAAAATTTTTTGAAACCCACCACTGTACTGGGCCATAGTCCTTTTGGAACCAGGCCATGCAAATGACAGGTGTGTGCATGCTCACACACGAAGCTCCATTTGTGCAAGTGGTGGGTGCATGTGCCCTCCGCTTGTGCAAATGGAGCTGTATGTGCTTGCATGCATGTCTACCATTTGCATGGAACCATTCCAGCCCCCACTCCCCACCCCACCCCGCCCAGGCCGCCAAGCCAGAAAGGTTGGGGGCCACTGCTTTAATGAGCGTAAAAAAAAAACATGAATTACTTTCATGTCCATTCTCTGTCAAGAAAGAAACTTTTGCTAAGTCTTCTTTCATCCTCTTTAGCCTACCTATAGCACAGTTGTTATACAAAAGTAAGGGAAATGAAATTGTAAAGCATTTTTCAGTTTAAATGACTCTTCATTTTATTCCTTCACTGACTCACTCACCAACCATCTTTATGGACAGCCCATAACAAAGTTTATAAAAATGACTCAGAACGTTTTTTTTAAAAAAAATCATTGTAAATAAGGAGGACAAAGCAATGTGTCATATTTGAGCTTTTGAAAAGAATGTGCATGCTAATCTTTGGAAGAAAAGCAACATTATCAGTTCTTCCTTATTTTTATTACTCTGTTATCATATTGCTGGGCACTGAAATAGATGTGCATCGCTATGAATATGGGGGGTGGGGGGGGGGGAAGAGCTGTATGTATGCCTATGCCATAAACATATTTCTTATTTTAGAAAATCAAAACTGTCTAATTCCAAAATAAATCCGGTGCTTCCCACGGACATGTCCTAGCATTTTATTGGAATAGTTGAGTCTTGAATCTGGTCCTGTGTGTAAGTAGATGAAGTGGAACTTGATTGCAAAGGCAGCGACAGGAAAGAGCTTCATCTGTGTAATGTAACACCATACCCGATAGACAGCTTAATAGCTAAACCGCGGGCAAGTTGGCTTATTTGGTTTTTAAAGTTCCTGAAAGGGCTTCTTGGATGCTCTAATTCTTTGGAATCTGAGCTCCCACAGGGATGGATTTAACGGTCTTCTGGCCCCTGTTACACAAACCCACTCCCTCCCCAGGTAGGACATGAAAGCTTAAGTGGTAATTGCAACCAAACTTGGAGGCCACCTCAGCTGGAATTGAAAGATAAGATGCACATATTCTGGAATTCCTACCAGGGGTGAATCTTTTCCATGAGATTGAGAGAAGCAGGCCTAGAATCTGTAGAACAAAGGATCTACATATTCATGCTGTTATATGGAGTATAATATTCTTACATGTTATACTATTCAACTTGTATAAAATGGGACATGTGCATCCACTGCAGCTTTCTCTGAAATTATAGGAAACATGAAGGATGGGAGGGAGACAAAACACAATTACAGCTTTTGGCAGCTGTAGTTGTGTAATTTTTCAGAATATTAGGAATTTTGCAAAGTCCTCCCCCCTGCCCCCGTTGAAAGACACATCCTTTCCCATCTTATTTAGGATACACAGAACAGGATATCACAAAGGTGCTTTTTCAAGAGGCAACTAGATTTTCTGTTTTGGGGGGAGGGGGGGAGGAGTTGGATCTAGAGAAATCTAGATAAGAATGTTTCTGTGAATATGGAATTGAAGTTGTTTGCTGAATGTAATCAACCAGAAATGTTGAAATGTTTCATGAATGGTGTAACATTGAACAATTAATCCTTTTTTTGTTTAATATATTTATGGACAAATATACAAGGAATACTTGTGGCAATATTAGTTATGTTGGTTGGTGATGTGAATATGTTGGTATTTTTGTGTGGACAGTAGATGATGCCAAGTTGTTGGCTGAGAACCCAGATGATTTGTATACCTGTGTGTGTGTGTGTGTGTGTGTGTGTGTGTGTGTGTGTATTGATACAAGGTATGATAAAAAAGAGTATAAATCTGTGAAATAATATATCAGTTGCTGGGTTTATGTATTTGAGAGGGGAAGTAAATGACTGCAGGATACAAACAGGAGTAAAAAACCTAAACCATGTAGTAGAATTTGTGTCCCTTAGCAGAAGGTTTTCAGTAGATGGAAAAGTGGAGAATACAAATACTATTAGAAAAGTAGTAGGTGATAAGTAAACCGTTGTGAAGAACAAAAGTTTATCAAAAGAAACAAAAAATGGCAGCATATGAAAGCATACTTTTCAGGGGTGGGTTCTACTTACAGGATCGTGCATGTGCAGATCGCCGATCACCGATGATGACATCCAGGGTGGTGGGCGGGGCCTCCCACTGGTTTTACTACTGGTTCTTGTGAACCGGTCCGAACCAGGGACAACCCACCATTAATACTTTTGCCCAGTTTTTTTTACAGTATAGGAAAGTGAGCAGTGCATATCTCAGGAAGAATATTGCAGTAGTGGAAAGTAGTGAAAATTGATTACTTTAGAATTGTGCTTGATAAAACATGAATAGAGTCAAGAATGAATGCATGTTGAATGAAGGTGGGGTAAATGCAAAAGTGAATGACCAGTACAAAAGAAATATTTGAGATGGCTGGTCTTAATAAAGTGAATGAAGATCAAATCACAAAACAAATATATGACGGAAAAGTGAAAGAGTTGAGAAGAAGGGAAAGGCAGGGAAAGCTATGAATGTATGGATCTGAATGTATGAACTGGAGGGGAAAGGAAACTGACAAGGCCTGAGAGCACATGCAGTAGAAGAAATATTCCAGCATCTTATCTGTTTAGAGGTTTAACGATAATAATGTAGGAAGTTTCTGATTGAAGGCTTCTTAGTATTATCCCCCAATGTCTGTAAACTTTATATCAATGTTAGATACTATTATAAATCCTAGGTTGCATTAGCAGAGGGGTAAAATCAAGATCACATAAAGTGTTAGTGCCACTTTATAATGCCTTGATAAGACCACACTTCTTCCAGTTTTGGTTGCCATAATGTAAAAAAGATGTTGCGACTCTTGAAAGAGTGCAGATAAGAGCAACAAGAATGATTAGGGGACTGGAGGCTCAAACCAGGGGTGAAATGCTCCCAGTTCCAACCGGATCGCCCGATCCAGTAGCAAGGGTGGCAGGTGATTTGGAGAACCAGGAGCAAAAATCCCTACCCTCCCCCCGTGGCCAGCTGAGCCACATGCTCATCAGAGGCTTTTTTAAAATTATTTTTAAAAGCATTTTTTCTACAACCTCTTCAGACGAAAAGGTTGTCAAAAAAATGTTTTTAAAAGAAAAAAACCCTCTGATGATCAGGCAACTCAGCTGGGATCGTCAGAGGCTTTTAAAAGAAAAAAATCCTCTGACGATCAGGCAACTCAGCTGGGATCGTCAGAGGCTTTTAAAAGCATTTTTTTTCAGCCGAAGAGGTTGTAGAAAAAATGGTTTTAAAAGTTAAAAAAAAAAGTTGGTCACCCCCACTCAGTCATATTACTCCCCACACCCAGCCACATCCACAGAACCAGTAATAACAAATTTTACATTTCACCCTTGGCATATGGGTGAATGGTTGCAGGAACTGGGTATGTCTAGTTTAATGAAGAGAAGGACTACAGTTGACATGATAGCAATCATCCAATACTTAAGGGGCTGCCACAAAGAAGAGAGAATCAATCCATTCTCCAAAGCACCTGAAAGTAGGACAAGAAACGATGGATGAAAACGTATGAAAGAGAGATCCAACCTAGAAATAAGGAGAAATTTTCTGATAGTGAGAACACGGTAATCAGTGAAACAGCTTTCCTTCAGAAGTTCCTTGTGCTTTATCACTGGAGGTTTTTAAGAAGAGATTGGACAGCCATTTGTCTGAAATCGTATAAGGTCTCCTGCTTGAACAATGGATTGGATTAGAAGACCTCCAAAGTCCCTTCCCTTCCCTTCCACTCCACTCCACTCCACTCCACTCCACTCCACTCTATTTCTATTCCAGAGGCTCTGTGGACTTGTACTGCCTTCCTACCTCACTTAGAACAAACAACTGCTTCTGAATTTATTTAAAGGTGGTTTTTATTTTATGGATTAAACACATTGCCCTACTGGTTAGGCCAAGGGTTGTTTTAATTCAGCATTTTATTTCTGGTACTGGCCACCTAAATAACTCTAATTTGCCTGAAAGCAAGAGATTATGAACTACTGTTGCTGTCCTTCACATAGTCCTCATGAGTTATATCCCTTTACAGACCTCTTGAATATATGCAATCCCTTTTAAAACCATCCAACTGAGCAATCATCACACCATCTTGTGATAAATAATTCCATATGTTAATTATACGCTGTGCAATGCAGTGCTTTCTTTTGTTTGTTCTAAATTTTATTCCAGTTAACTTCATTAGCTGACCCTTTGTTGGACTGTTTGAAAGATGGAGAAAAGGCTATGTTCTCTATGCCATGCATGATTTTATACACCAAAATCAACCCACCTGTTCTTCCAAGCAGAAGAGTCCAAATGTTCTGAGCCATTTCTTATTAGAAAAGTGTCCAAGATCCCTGATAATTTGGTTACCCTCTTCTGCACTTTTTTTCGGCTCTATTAAATCCTTTTTTCCAATTTGAGAAACAAAACTGTATAGACTTCCACATCTGGACCAATTTGTATAATGGCATTGCAATACTGACAATTTTATTTTCAATACCTTTTGTCATAATCCCACAAATGGAATCTGCCTTTTGCAGAGTTGCTGCATACTGAATTGACACCTTCACTAAGTTTTCAGGATCTTTTTTCAGTGGGAAAAGTAGAGTTAGAGAGGTCGCTCCACTGAGCATCCCTTTATACTTACTTAAATTGAACAACAGTATCATTGAAATTCAATTTAATCAGATCCTTCTGGAGGATTTATCTTAATACATTTATCAAAAATTGTGATGCATTTTCCAACTAAACTCCCAATAAAATAAAGATCATGAAGATTCCAGCAATAATGCATATTTTTGGTAAATGAATCACCTATTAAAATATCAATATCGACTTTGATTTAGTAAGGGCAAAGGAAGGGCATGTGTAAATAAAGATAAGCATCAGAGATTGCAGTCACAGAGCCCCTCTTTTCTTATAGTCAAAAGAAATGAAAAATAATCCTGGCAATTTGCTTCATAAAACGTCACCGCACAGTGATGATTTGTTGTTATCTGTGCCATCTTGTACCTCCGTCACCATCCACTGCATTCGTTTTTCTGAGGCTCTACAATGAATTTATAACTGCACAGTGTCAGCTCACCTGAAATATAAAAGGGAGAAGATATGACTGAAGGATTCAAATGCTCAGACCAAAGGAAAGCAGGGGAAAAGACAAAGAGGGCCCAAGCTAGGGATGAAATGCTTCTGGTTCGGACCGGATCACCCACTCGGTAGCAATGGTGGTGAGTGGTTTGGAGAACCGGTAGCAAAAATCCCTGTCCCCCACCCCCACCCACCATGCCCAGCTGAGCCGCAGGATCATCAGAGGCTTTTTTTTTTAACGAAAAAATGCTTTTAAAAGTTTTTTTTAAAAAAGCCTCTGATGATCATGTGGGTCAGCTGGGATCATCAGAGGCTTTTCAAAGCATTTTTTTCTGCAACCTCTTGGCCAAAGAGGTGGTAAAAAAAATGCTTTGAAAAGTCTCTGATGATCCCAGCTGAGTTTCCTAATCGGCAGAGAGGTATTTTTAAAAGAGCCTCTCTGATGATCCCAGCTCTGCCTGAGCAGCAGAGGCTTTTCAAAGCATTAGAAAAAATGCTTTGAAAGTTAAAAAAAAAAAAAGTTGGCCAAGGCCACCTAGTCACATTACCACCACTACAAGCTACGCCCACAGAACCGGTAGTACAAATTTTACATTTCACCCCTGGCCCAAGCAGTGATCCTCTGCTGAGATGTGGGACCTTGGTAAGGAATCAATAATATCTCTCCATGCTATCAGCAATAATACTGAGTTTTAGTTACCTAGTTTGATTTTTGAAACATCTGCAAGAAAACAGCCAAGCTCAAAGAGCACCAAAGACCTCACAGTTCAACCCTGAGCTACATGCATTTCCTTCTTTGAGTTTTATATATTAGCGAAGAACAGTGATTGAAATTTCTGAATGACTACATTTCCAGACTGTATCTCCAATCACTGGCTTCATGTTTCAATGGCGAGAAGAGCATGAAAGAATGCAAGAATATTTTAAAACGGAACTCTCCCTCCACCCCAAAAAGCAGACAAAAGCTACTATTCTTTTGTTAAGATCAAACAGGTAGCTTTAGCAGTAAGCCTGTATTTGGTTCTTATTTAACTGGAACTATGAAAAGATATTCTCCCTCACCCCCCTCCCTCCGTTTCATCCTCTGTGTGGTTTATAAAGAGTTTTTGAGCTGACATTACATAAATTTTTCTTCGTCATTGCAGCCTATTAGTTTCTCTCAATTCCTGAAGTATATTTTACTGACCTGTTTCTCTAAAAAGTCATAACATTAATAAAGACGATTAAAATTGTTTTGGCTGTGCAAGCAATTTGATTACTACGTTTTTGTTCTGCTTTTTTAAAAAAAAAAACACCCCACATCTCTAAAGCAGATTTCATTTGGTATGCTGAGAGCATTTCTATAGCTTCTGTCAAAGAGCGCCTAGAAAAACCTTCCTTCCTTCCTTCCTTTGTCTCTTAGCTGCACTGCCGAGATATTTGATGGTTACAGTTGTTTTACTGAATGAAATTCAAGCCAGAGGAACATGTAAAGAAATGAATTTATAGCTATTCAAGCCTCTCTTTCTGTCATAAGATCCTTAAAGTCAACACAGAACCAAGGAGAATAGCCTGTGGGCTCTTGGAACAAACCACAGCACTAGTTCAAGAATGATACAATTATTCCAAACTCTCATATGGTCTGTTAAAAAAAAAATCACATCATTTCCTATTTAAGAAAGGGGGAGGAAGGCAGAGAGAGAGAGAGGCTTGGGAAGGTATTAGACGGGAGGCTGGGGGGTGGGGTGGGGGAAATCATTCACCGCACAGACAGAGGCCTCACACAGATCTTGTATGAGAGTTCAAAGCCTCTGATTGGCGAGCCTCAGGAAACATTTAGCCAATGAGGACCCTGGGATACCTGTCCATTCAAGAAAGCCAGCATGGCACTGTTTTGTTTAAAAAAGAGGAAGTGGAGGGAGGGAGGGAGGTGGAGGCTGTCTGTTATCACTTTTCATCAAGGTTTCCATTGTAGCTAAGCAAAACTCTGAACTTTACATTCTGACTTCATTTACTCAAGACATCAAAAAGCTCCATTCCTTGAAAGATTTTTGGAATAGTGCTCAAGCAGCATTTAATTCTAGGAGGCCACTTGTTTGTATATTGGAAATCAAATTCTGTCTTTACCAGTATGCTCTTGCCATGAAGTCATTTTTTTGTGCTGATTGAAATCATCTGTTTTCAGTTCTCTGACAAATTAATTGAACTTTCCTCTGACTCAGGGGCCTTCTGACTCTTGAAGCAGATTTTGTCTACATGCCGTCTCCCAGACGAACACAATTTAATCTCCTAGGCTTTAAATGAACTTTATGTTTCCAGAAAGCTAGTGAAAGAAGCATTTGTTCTGGTGATAGCGTTTTCCTGCTTTTACAAACAGGGCACAAGAATAGAGGTATATAGAATATTTATTTTTCCCCAGCTAATAACTAGCTCCTTAAAGTGTTAACTTGGATCTTGTGATGAACAGTGACAGCAACATTTTGAAATGTTGGTATGAAAGAATGGAAAAAATAGTTTGCAGCAGATGACTCTGGGGAAGGGCATAACTCAGTGCTAGAGCACATGTTCTCCATGTAGAAGATCTTTGTTCAATTCCTGGCATCTTTGGGTAAAACTCATGAAAAATCTCTCTCCAAAATCCGGGAGAGCAGCTGCTAGCTAAAATTAAGTCAAGTTAGGGGATGATAGGATTTGACTTTCAATAATTCCTGAAAGGACAATTCTTGTGCATCCCCGATATGAAAGATAATGAACTAGATAAACCAATGGTCTGAACTGGCATGCAGTTAGGTGTTAATGGAGCTACCATCCCCAACCTAATTTCAACATTTAGATTTTAAGCACAAATCTTTTGTATGATATTTGCCTCTTCTTGTTTAAACCTCTGGCCAGGAAGCACATAACAACACCACAACAAGAAGTGGTGAATATTACAATAGAATAGAGCTGGAAGGAACCTTGGAGATCTTTTAGTCCAGCCCCGTCTCAAGCAGGAGAACCTATACCATTTCAGACACATACCATTTCTCTTCTTAAAAACCTCCAGTAATGGAATGCCCACAATTTCTGAAGGCAAGCTGTTCCACTGGTTAATTGTCCTTATTGTTAGGAAGTTTCTCCTTAATTCCAGGTTGCTTCTCTCTTTGATTAGTTCCCAACCATTGTTTCTTATCCTGCCCTCTTGTGCTTTTGAGAATAATTTGACACCGTCTTCTTTGTGGCAGCCTCTCAAATACTGGAATAAGAGTAAGGAATGAATAAGGAATATCAGCCATGAACAAGGTGCTAGTATACCCCCTTCTTAACCATACCCTAATGTAGCTGTCCTAAGCAATTATCAATCTGTCTTCAGCCTAATGTTTCTAAGAATTCAGTTGGTTGGCATTCAGTTACAGAAAATTATCTTGATCCATTCCAAACAGGCCTTGATGTAGGACTTGCATTGGCCATTGTGGATGACCAGTGGTGAACCAGGATGATACACCTCATGTTATCCTGTTAGGCTTGGCAATGACATTTGATACCATTAAACATGATGTCCTTTTGAACTAGTTCTGAAAGCTGAGGATCCAAACTGCCTTCTTCAGTAGGTGGTTCTAATTAATATTGTTGGGGGGAAGAGAGTTTGAACTCTTGTACAAAACAGTGTGTGGTGTCCCAGAGTTTCACCTCTCCCTGATATGATTTGACATGAAGCCTCTGAGGAAAATCATCCATAGGTTTGGGAGATTATGCCCAGTTTTGCAGATTATACCCAGATTTACAGGACATCTTTATCTCAGGCTGAGTATGATATGCAATAGAAGCTTTGATTTTATTCTGAGGCTGTGAGGATCTGGCTGGAGCAGATCCTCACAGCTGGAGACTTGGGTTGGCATATTGTACTTTCCAAGAGGAGAGCTGAGGAGTCCTTGGTGCTCTCTGAGCTTGGCTGTTTTCTTGCAGATGTTTCATTAACCAAATTAGGCAACATTGTTGGTGCTAATCCTATGCTAGTCTTTCAAGAGGAGAGCTCTGAACTTTGAGAGAAAACTACACATCCATCATAAGGGATGCAGTGGCTCAGGGGCTAAGATGCTGAGCTCGTCGATCGAAAGGCTGGCAGTTCAGCGGTTCGAATCCCTAGTGCTGGGTAATGGGGTGAGCTCCCATTACTTGTCCCAGCTTTCGAACCCTAGCAGTTCGAAAACAAATAAAAAATGCAAGTAGAAAAATAGGGACTACCTTTGGTGGGAAGGTAACAGCGTTCCGTGCACCTTTGACATTTAGTCATGCCGACCACATGACCACAGAGACCAGGGGTGGATTCTACTTACTTTTACTATCAGTTTGCAACGCAGAGGTGCGTATACACTTTGCATGCACGTGCGATCTTCTGCGCATGCATAGAAGCGTTCTGATGATGGGATCAGTGGGTGGTGCCTTCCACCAGTTTTACTACAGGTTCTATGGAACCGGTGCGAACCGGGGGCAACCCATCACTGATGGAGACATCTTCAGGCAGTGCTGGCTCTTCAGCTTTGAAACAGAGATGAGCACCACCCCCTAGAGTCAGGAACGACTAGCACATATGTGCAAGGGGAACCTTTACCTTTACACATCCATCAATACAAGAAAAATGTCACTATATCTTATTGCTCCTTTTATTTAATCAAATAAACTGTTTTGTGCTATTTTTCATTAGGAGGTGTTTTTACTGAGCCACAACACTGGTCCATTTAGGTTAGCATTTACTCTGAAATACAATGTATTTCTCCAGGATTTCAGAGTAATTCCTTCCTTTCCCAATATAAAGAACTATACTATGGCTTATATCATTATTAGTGGTTTATTACCTTTCATAGAGTTATTACATCATTGCTGTGCCAAAAGAGCAGTAATGATGGCAAGTTTTATATTGCCTAAGTGATAGTTGGATGACGCTAGGAGATATTGATGTAAAACAATATTATAATATTATAGACTTACTTTCTCTTTCTTTTTCTTTCTTTCTCTTTCATTCTCTCTTTTTCTTTCTTTCTGAATTAACATAAAATATATTGTTGTCTTTTCATATTTTTTAATGAATGGACGGCAAATTAATGAGAAAAAATTGAAAAATTGGTCGTTCAAAACTAATGTTTGGGGAGGGGGGAGAATTCAATGTCACTGAGCACTAATTGTTCTCTCTGTGAACAGCCATGATGCATAAATATAACTGTGAAAGTAAAGTTAACATATGCTCAATTTTCAATACAGACATGTGTTTGTATTTTACTCGGGGAGGGTTTGCCTTTAAAGGGAACCTAAAAATGTTTTAAATAAATACATGCTCCCACCAAAGTTAAGCCACTTCTAAACTGAATTACATTTAGTGGGAGAGACTTTTAAATGCATGCTTAAGTCACCCATTAAAACTAGTGAGGCTTAAAAGAACTTAACAGCATCTGATGCATTTACTTAGAAACCCATTGTATGAAATGGACCATATTTCCATTTGTTTGTACAGTATGTAGTAATACAGCCTCAGTGATAGATTGAATTAGCTCTCTTTTGTTAACGAGCAACACCAGTGAGATGTTTTTGTTTTGTTTTGTTTGAAACAGAAGTTACTTCTTCATAGGAACTTGTGACTTCCTTTAGCTTTAAACCACAGTAGTTTTGTTAATGTTCTGTTAGTTAAGTAGCAACAATATTTTTTTTAAAAAAAAAAAACCTAAGTGACAAAGTTTATAAAAGTATTTGGTGATCTTTTCCCATATCAGTCAATTGCTTTTCAGTTCCTGGCAGAACTGAAGCTCCATTCAAGACCAGCAGAGAGAAAATCATTCAACTGAGATGCCAGAGCACTTGTGATGATGGGAGCAAGTATTCTTGTGATACTTCCGGATGTACTGGAAAGAGCAAGAACAGGATATCTCATAAAAACAGTCTTCTGTTACATAACTTCCACCCAAGTTTTGCAGAAATGATCAGCCTGGGTCACAATGAATGTTTCTAACAGCTTATTTGTGAGTTCACTTATCAAAAGCACAAGTTTGCATTCATAGGAGTCATGTGGAAAGAACTGTAGGAAGAAGCACATTGTCTATCTTGAAGAACTAAGACTATTGAATTCATGCAGAGTAATTCTTTCTAAGACACTAGAGAGAACTCTACTGATCACCTAGTGCAGCTTCAGATTTTATACAATGGCCAGCCGGATAACTCCCAAGGGTACAAGCAACATGATTTTGAAACAAATTAAGCCAATAATTTGCCAATGTGCACAATAAGGTTATCAAGACATACATATACATATACATATACATATACATATACATATACATATACATATACATATACATATACATATACATATACATATACATATACATATACATATACACATACATACATACATACATACATATTATTGTCAGTATTTGAGATTGTATCCCACTCCCTATCAGTGGAAAGCTGTTATTGGGACCTTGTTCTCCTTGTGGGTTTTTCAGATGTTTTGCTTATGACATGATTTTGGATTTTGTAAAAAATTTGGTCCACTTTTCCATAGCTCTTTAGAGCACAGAGGCAACTAATTCTGTAATAATACTTTTAAACTTTATGTTTGGTAATAGATAATTATCCATAAATTTGTCTTAAGTAATTATTTGGAAATCCACCAAGATCTGGTAGACTTGCAATCAACTTGCAAGGACATTGAAACTTCTATTTGTTCTTTATATACAAGTGCTTTTACCAATTAATGAATGGTCCCAGCATTTATAGGTGTAATTAATCATTAATTATACCATTAATTATATCAATGGCTGCTGCAGATACACATCCTAATATATCTTGAAAATATAAGATTGCTCATACTGTAGTCCCTGGAAAGAGAGAATTGGAGAAACTAATTGATTTTATTAAAATTGGCTGCATGTTCTATAGCAGTGTTTCTCAAAACTTGGCAAATGTAAGATGTATGGCCTTCAGCCTCAGAATTCCCCAGCCAGTCAATTCTGGGAGCTAAAGTCCTTCTTAATGTTGCCAAGCTTGAGAAACACTTCTCTGGAGTAAAAGAAAAATAAGTTTTTTTTTCTCTTGCGCTATAAGCCCATTCAGCTTTCTTTTGTTACTGTTGACAAATATGGGAACAGTTGTCAAACAAATGTGAAGCTCCCTGGTTTGCAAAAAGATTATCTATTCTCAGAATTTTCCTTGGGCTACAGGATAGGAGACAATCAAAACAGCAGTTTATTATTTTGCAGGAACTAAGGAACTACCCAGCAAGGACAGTGTGTTGAATGCCAATCACAGAAAGCCTTCCAAGAGGAATAGCCTGGCTGTTCACCTCAATCTAAGCAGCTGGATCTCCTGGCATCAATCAGAGCTTGCCTTCAGCACTCTCAACTTTAGCAGTTCTGCTTCTTGGGAAACATCCACTTAGAGATTCCCAGTGGTGAAATCCATTTTTTTTTACTACCAGTTCTGTGGGCGTGGCTTGGTGGATGTGGTGTGGCTTGGTGGGTGTGGCAGGGGAAGGATATTGCAAAATCTCCATTCCCACCCCACTCTGGGGCCAGCCAGAGGTGGTATTTGCCAGTTCTCTGAACTACTCAAAATTTCCGCTGCCAGTTCTCCGAACTGCTCAAAATTTCTGCTACTGGTTCTCCAGAACTTGTCAGAACATGCTGGATTTCACCCCTGGAGCAGGGGTGGGTTCTATTTACCTTTACTACCAGTTCGCAACAGGGCCGCACGCTCTGTCTTTACGTAGTGGTAAAGAGATGAAGTTTAGCCAGGGGGGAAAAAAAATGACACAGGAGTCTTACGGCTATCGAAAGAGTGGCTAAGGAGGAGAGCTAGGTCAGGCCATCACAAGGGTCTCTACGTTGTGCAAAGATTGAGAAAGACAGTGAGCAAACACGATCTCTCTCTCTCTCTCTCTCTCTCTCTCTCTCTCTCTCTCTCTCTCTCTCTCTCTCTCTCTCTCTCTCTCTCTCTCTCCTGTGTAAAGAGATGAAAGAAGGATTCTGGCAGATAAAAAAGAAAAAAGGGAAAAAAGATCTATCTATTCTATAGAGGAGAGAGAAAGGGGAAAAAAACAGGATTCAGGCAGCTCTTGGTGGAATGGCTTTCCTAGTTTATATTATCCTAATATAATCTTGAAAAATATTAGATACTTACCAGTAACAAAATCAAATATTACTAGTCTAATGAAAAATGCTGTGAATTAAGTGATCAGAATGAAATAACTCTGTTTCATAGCTAAATTGTTTGAGCATCTTTGTTTTGCAGTCAATTCTGTTTAATTTAATACATTTATATTATTAAACATTCTTACATTCCTTCATTTCTGACTTAGTAGAGATTGTTGCATCAATGTAAAAAAGAGCTTCAAAGTTGTGGACCTGAGGCTAATGAACTCATCTTTGTGTGATGCTTATGACGATTTGTATATATTCTGATCTATAGTACCCAGGGACGTCTTAACAACCTAATGGGCCCCTGGCAAAGCAGCGTACTGGGGCCCCTATGACAACTACTGACAAGAATAAAAATGTAAATGGTGGATAAAATTAAACATATATTTGCATGTTAGTATTAATTTTAAAAATGAAGTAAAATGTAATAAATATGTTGCTGTATTTATATGATACAAGGTGCATTGAAGGCAGAGTTTCAGCATGTTCTGACCAGTTTTGAAGAACTGGTAGTGGAAATTTAGTTCGGAGAACCAGCAGTAAAAATTCTGACTCTGACCCGCCCCCATCTATTCTCTGCCTCTCGAGTCCCAGTTGATAAGGGAGAAAATGGGGATTTTGCAGTAACCTTCCTCTATAGTGGGGTGGGAATGGAGATTTTACAGTATCCTTCCCCTGCCACGCCCACCAAGCCATGCCATGCCCACCAAGCCACGCCCACAGAACTGGTAGTAAAAAATTTTGAAACCCATCACTGATTGAAGGGTAAACATATACAATTACCCTGTTTTCCCCAAAATAAGACATTCCCTGATAATAAGCCCAATTGGGCTTTTAAGCACATGGCAATAAGGCCAAGTAGTTATTTCAGGTTTCAAAAAAATATAAGATAGCGTCTTATTTTGGGGAAAACATGGTAGTATGGGGCCCCTCTGCTCTTGGGGCCCATGGGCAAATGCCCATCAGGCCCATGCATTAAGATAGCCTTGAATTAATACCCGCAAATCACACATGTTCTTGCTGTTTCCATCAATAAATCATATGAATTTAGATTGTAATTGCTTCTCCTCTTATGTAGATCCCACCTGCAATACGTCAATCGAACTATAGAGGGCGAGCTCCATGAAGCCACCAGCTTCATCAGCAACTTAAAAAGCAATTCTCCTTGCCTGATTTCCATGCTGCTGATTTTCAAGAATGTGTACATCCTGATTGCTTATTTGTTTGTTTTTAAATTTCTCTCCAAAGCACCCAATTTGCTTTGGAGTCAGTGTGTAAGCAAAGACATTTGGTTTCTGTGGTTTTTCTGCGAGGGAAGGGAATTGTTAGTAATTAAAACTACTAGGTTTAAGAATTCTCTGGGTCGGATCCAAACCCCACTGAAAGCAATGAGATTCTTTTCTGTCAACTTGTGTGATCCTGGGTCATGTGCGGGCGGGCGGGCGGGCGGGCGGGGGGGGGGAGGGGGAGGGATTTGGTGAGCTTAAAACAGCCATGGAATGTATTACCCAAAGAGATGGACACACAGGCTGTCAAACTTGATGACTCAGAAGTCAACTTTTTTTTTTTTTTTTTTTTTTTTTTTTTTGAGCATCAGCATTGCTTCTAAGAACAACTGTCTTCCTCTTCAGTAAGTGGGACAATATTTTTTGGCTTGGCAACTCCAGCACTGGACTGCCTTTGCAATATTCTTCGGATGGGGAGAAACTTTGTAAGAGTCTGCTTAAACCCTCAGAGCTGAGCCAGGCTGCCTCCTCAAAACTACCCTTTTTTGTCTCTCTTTTCCCTGCCTTTCTGGAGTAGCTTTTAAATGACATGCGGCACTTTGGGATATTAGGAGAGGGAACGTAACCACTCAAAGCTGTTTGGTTTGTCACTTCAGATTTCTTGCATAAAGCTGTGTTAATACGGATGGGACTTTTTGATTATGCAGCACAGACTGTGGGAGACTGGCTAAAGGCAGCGAATAGACTCCTTGATTATTCACATATTGCTTTTATTCCCATTTCATACATTTGTTAGGAATATGGGAAGAGTTAGAAGAACAAAAAGAAAAACAAGATATAGCAGGGTAATAGATTCAGCCTAGGAAAATAATGCAATGGGGAGATATTCTTAAATTGCATTTTCTGGGGTTGTTAAAATTGAATTGAGGTTTTGAATTTGGTTTTAAGTCTTGGCCTGTGACTATTGCAGCACTTATGATTCTAATTTAAGTCTTTGTAAAAAGATGAGGAAAGGCTGCAGGAATTGGGTACGTCTAGTATAGTGTAAAGAAAGATTAGGGATGACGTGATAGCAGTATTTCAATATTTGAGGGGCCACCACAAAGAAAAGGGACTCAACTCCATTCTCCAAAGCACCTGAAGGCAGGTCAAGAAGCAATGGATAGAAACTAATTAAGGAGAGGACCAACCTACAACTAAGAAGAAATTTCCTGACAGTAAGAACAATTAATCAGCTGAATAACTTGCCTCCAGAAGTTGTGGATGCTCCATTACTGGAGGTTTTTAAGAAGAGATTGGACAACTATTTGTTTGGTATGGTATAAGGTCTTCTGCTTGTGCAAGAAATTGGTCCTTCAGACTCTGTCATTCTGTTACTCATGTTAATGAATTTGAGAATTTTAGGCTGATAAAGGCCTGTACCTAGAAGACCACTACCCACTTGCATTGTGTATGGCTTCCCACTAGCAGCTTCACAAGTCTAGTTTGGAGCAACAAAAATACAGAAACTACGGAACTCACAGCAATACCAGATAAACCTCGGGGGAGTATGCAACTGCTCTGCTACAAGCAGTGCTCTGATCATTCTCCTTTTAGCAGTATGCACTCAAAGACTTCTCAGTCCCTCTTCCTTCCTTTTACAGCTGAATCTGCTTCTTTATTTTCACTTTTCTACTGTCTGTCTGCTACAGATTCCTTGTTTGGTTATAAGGAAGTAATGATTTTCCAGTCATTTACCTGCAATATTAGACAGTAATGGTACAAAAAGTGTTAAATTTAATAAATACATACATTACAACAACAACAAAAATCCTAGTAATAGTTTTAACTAAATGTGTTTTCTCATTAAATATGCGACATTATTAATGAAGACAATAACTTACATCAGTTTTGTGAATTTTTCCTCTTAGTTCTCTGCATTCTCAGTATCTCAAAAGATGCCCAGAATAGTCCATTTGCTCTCTTTTTATTCTTCCCTTGAGGCTAAATCAATCTATTCTTGCTCCATTTCATGCAAGGAACTATTATTTTTTTGGCTATCATTTTACAGTGCAGTCCTAGAGCTACTATGCAGAAGAGCAAATAGCACAGAGCAGATTTATTTGAGAAATCTGAATGCAAGATTCTTTCCTTTTTTATATATAAAAATAGGAAGGCAAACTTTTCAAGCAAGAGATGTTAGCACAGTATAAAATTCTGTTGAACATACTGAAACTTATCTTCAAGTAAATGTATAAGATGCCACTATGGAGTCTCTTTTCAAACCTACATCAAAGCTCAAGTTTGCTTAAGTTTATTGCCACAAAAAGGTGTTACTGTAGCTGATCCATCACCTCCTGTGCAGCTTGCAATCCTCTTTTGCCACTAATAAGAAGTTCTTCGTTTTCCAAGCCCTGTTGACAGCTACAGAGCAAAGAATCTCAAGCGTTTGACCACAAACAAAAATAGTTTCTCAGAAACAGTCATAGCAGCCTTGAATATTTTTGGTCAGAAAACAGCTTTAGAAAGTATCAGTTGCTTCTGTATCCTTTGAAGAGTTCCTTACCCACTTACAATACAGTATTTTATTTTTATTAATATTACACATGCCTCCTACCTTGAGTCACCGGAAGCCCAGCAAATTTGTATGGTATGACCCCAATATATTTATCTCTGGAGGTTTATCTATTGTGCCAGTTCAAGTGTGAGTGTGTTATTTTGAAGGAAGAACTTTCATTTTGCATTAGTGGAAGATCCCATCTGCATATCCTAGGGATGATCTGAAGTATGAAATAGAATGTACACCAGGCACTAATGTGGAAAGTCAGAAACCAAAGATCATTTGTACCTTTGCCCAAAAGTGAGTCATTGTCTCTTTGCTCACTCCAGCCAAAAGCAAATTCAGAAGCTGTGAGAGTTTCCTGAAGATAAGAGATAAATCGAAGGAAAACCTGGCAAAAAGCTGATGGCCCAGTTTCAAGATATCATTTCCTTCAAAACCTCTGCATGCTAATTAACCATTCCAAGCATATTTTCAACAGCATTAAGGGATTTCCTCAACAAAATAAACTTCCTCCCTTGCTATCTTTTTTTTTTTTTTTTTGGCATCTGGGGAACACAGCTTGCTGTAGGAATCAGGATTAAATATCTGGACATGGCATATCTACATATACATGCGTATTTATATAATCATTTGAAGCCTTGCCAGAGTTAGCCTGAAATACCAATGCTTGATTCAAATCCTATTCCAGTTCATAGGATCTCAACTGGAAGAGGAATGAGCTCCTGGCCTTGTAGGTCCAGGTTGTTTCATTTATGCTTCATCATGTGCTTCTAATGAACCTTAAATGGTTTCCAGCCCAACATTCCAATACCGATCCACTTCCAAAGTCGGAAAGTATTCACACTTAGAAAGGTATCTGAGATGTATCTCTAAACAAAATAAAGCCTCCCTTCAAAGACCTCTAATCTCTTTAGCTCTAATATTCAGCAGATATAGATTCTTATCCTCACTCATACGCTGGTCACAGCATAACTTGACTACTGCAATATCCTGTGTGTGGTACTTTCCTTGAAGATCACCCAGAAGGTTCATCTGGCCCAGTATACACTGACACAGTGATGGACATGCCTTCGTATGCCCATGTAAGTAAGGTACACTGATTGCCAGTTTGTTCTGGGTATGATTCAAAGCCTTATTTGGCTGGTTACATTAAGGGATTGCCTTTCTCCTATAATATCTGCCCAACTGGCAGAGTTGGCATGCTTCAGGTTCCTTCAAATAAACAATGCCATCTATCAGGTCCCCTTCTTTGTAGCAGCACCTGCCCTCTAGAATAAGGTTTCTTCTGAGATCTGAACAGCTTCCATTCTGCTGATGTTTCAAAGGGCCTTGAAGAGCTGGTATTTTTACTCAAGCCTTTGGCAAAATTGAATGAACTCCACTTTAGATAATGTGGTTTTATTTCTTTTGTTCCTCTCCATTTTTGTTGACATCTCCTCCTCCTCCTCCTCCTCCTCCTCCTCCTCCTCCTCCTCCTCCTCCTCCTCCTCCACCACCACCACCACCACCACCACCACCTCCTCCTCCTCCATAACTGTTCATATTTATTCACATGGTTATCTAACATAGGTGTTGTTAGTCACAAAATTGTGTCCGACCCATTGCAACCCCATGGAAAACATTCCTCCAGGCATTCCTGTCCTCTATCATCCCCTGGAGTCCATTTAAGTTCATGCCGACTGCTTCAGTGACTCCATCCAGCCATCTCATTCTCTGTCATCCCATTCTTTTATTCCCCCTAACATAGGTAATACCTGGTTTATCAAGTAATGGAAAAATGTGGAATGATTGGGGGCAAAGTTGTTATCCAGGAACAGGATAGTGTTTAATGTAATGCTAATTTGGAATTTCTCAGTTCCAAGTCATATGAATTTTTTTTCATTCAAAAGCATCCAAGTAATATTTCTATCATAAGCTTCCATCATAATTTTGCTTGTACTCTATATAATGGTTTGCCCATTACATATTTTTAGAATTAGGTGTAATTAGAGAAATTATATGCAAAGCAAATGAATAAACAAGATTACTGAAAAGAGGGATAAGAAAAAAAATATCATTTTTAACAAAATACTATTCTGGCTAGTCTAAAAAATACCAATAAAGAAAAAACTATCATAATTTCAAGTTGTGTTTCTTTAATTGGACCAACGGCTGTATAGTGGCTACTTCTTAAACTCTAAATCTGTCTGGATTAATATGAAGTCCAGAAAATTCTTGGAATTGTTTGCTCTTTTTAAATCAGTGTTGATTAATTTAGCAGACAATTTATCACAATTGACTTCTAATCCTATCAATTCAATTCAAATTTCAGTTTGTGATTTTAATGAAAAGCATATAATTTGCACAGTCACTCTGGTCTGCTGACCATGGGCACTCAAGTAGTAACCCAGTCATGAGGATCATTTTTCACCCCTAAGATTCTTCAAGTCCAGTTTTGCAGAGAGGAACATTTAGTTCTAGTCCCATATCAGAGGTGGGTTTCAGCAGGTTATGACCAGTTCTGGAGAGCAGAACTGGAGACAAGTTTCAGTAGCAGAAATTTTGAGTAGTTTGGAGAACCGCCCCCACCCCCATCAATTCTCTGTCTCCCGACTTCCAGCTGAACGGGATGAAATGGGGATTTTGCAGTAACCTTCCCCTGCAGTGGGAAGAGAATGGAGACTTTACAATATCCTTCCCTAGCCACGCCCATCAAGCAATGCCTTGCCCACCAAGTCACACCCACAGAATTGCTAGTAAAAAAATGTGAAACCCACCACTGTCCAGGATCACACAGAATAAAAAATAAAATGAAAAAATGAAAATGATCAGGGTCTTAGGAAACCTTCTCTTTGAGGGGAGAGCAGGAGTATTACAAAGACTTGTTTTTTTTCTTCTTCTCCTTTCTCAGCACTTGAATTCAGGACAAGATGAAAGGAAATTCCTCTCTGCCAAACAGATAATTTACTTTACGAAATCTCTTGCCGCAACATATGGAGATTGTCTCCCTAGCTTGGATTGCTTTAAAAGGGCATTTGATAATGCATGGAGGGTTGTGTTGCAAGTGTCAGCTAGATCTGTTGGTTGTTGGGGAGCTCCAGGCCACTTTGAGGGACGCGTGAATGGACGTCTGTTCTTCTTTGTGGGCTTCCTGGCTGGATTGGCCCTCTCTTCTGAGAGATTCGTTCACTCTGTACAGACACACCTCCATATGGACTTTGCATTTGGAGCTAATGATTTTCGTATGCCTTGCTCCACAGCTGCTCTTCTATGGGGTAGGGTTGCAGAATTGCTATTCATCTTCCTCTGCTGCAGCCCTTGCTTTGCTCACATCAAGCATTCCACATCAACCATTGTTCAGGGCTGGCCTTTTTTCCCCCCTTCCAGACAGATTTTCAGCTGAGGATACAGTATAAGAGGCATCCTCTCCCCGCCCATTTCCTGCAAAAATTAAACCAAATCTCTTGGGAAACCCTTTCTCTCTTCCCTGAATAGCTTTTAAAAACAGTGATGTTATCGGATGAGTCATATGCCTGTTTTGATGTACTGGTGCACATGTTGCAGATCCATTATGAATTCATGCTTCTGTCCATGACAATGAAGTCAGAGGGAAGCGCAAGGAGGCAGCTGCTTAGATCAAGTGGCAGTCTCTGTCCACCCCAAAGCCTGCAGCCAAAATCAACAGTGTCTCTTTTACAGTTGATTTAGGGAATGATGTTACATAAATGGGATGTTTGAACTAATGACTAAGTCAAATACAGCTGGAGGATTCCCCTCCCCCCAAGATGTTCAGCTGATGGAATTACACAGCAGTCTTTCCCTTGTTATGTAAATCTAGGAACAGAGAACCGGACTACTTTAAGGAAGGTTTGTTTTATGCTCTTTCGCATATTTTTAATGACATCTGTGGACTTTAATTAACAAGATAAAATGGCCTCCAGGAGGTTCAAAGGAAGCTTTATTTTGCACTAGGTCTGCACCATGCTTGTGTCCAATTTTACCCTTCTGTCTTCAGAATATCTCCAGCCCTACTCCACTCATCCTGAAAGAACTCTACCAGGTTGAATAGGAGAAAATTCAGGTTCAGCTTTGGGATAATATATCATCCTCTTCTCCTTCTGCCTTGTTGTGGTGAAGGGGATTGCATAGCTTAATGAAACTATGAGCTTCATTGGGCCACCCAAGATGGACAGGTCATAGCAGAGAGCTCTGACAAAGTGATTTGTTGAAGAAGGAAATGGCAGCCCACTCCAGTATCTTTGCCATGAAACCCCATGGACAGTATCAAAAGGAAAAAATATATGACGCCGGAAGATGAGCCCCTCAGGTCGGAAGGTGTCCAATAAGCTACTGGGAAGAGCAGAGGGCTAGTACTAGTAGCACCAGAAGCAACTGGGCCAAAACCAAAAGGACACTCAGCTGTGGATGCATCTGGTGGTAAAAGGAAAGTCCGATGCTGTAAAGATCTATTCTCCATAGGAACCTGGAATGTAAGATCCATGAATCAAGGCAAGCTGGACGAGGTGAAACAAGAGATGACAAGACTGTGGGGTGTAAACAAAGAACAAACAGCATTGGACAACATTTTAATCAGGACGGATGAAAAATTGATTTAAATATATATATAATTATTTACTGAACTATAAAATGGAGGAAAAGATAGTTAAAGAAACAATGATTGCCTGGACAAGGAATTTCGGATACAACATAGAATTAGAAAAATGGTTAAAATTTGGGAGAGAAACTACAAACTGACAGTGGCTGTGGCATATAAAGAAAACATTTACAAAATGTTTTTCAGGTGGCACTTGCCACCAGAAAAATGTGTAAGAACTCCTCCATCAATTGTTGGAAATGCAACCAAACTCCAGGATCATACTACCACATGTGGTGGTCATGTAAGAAAGCAAGGAGTTACTGGGACAAAATTCAATAAATGGCTAAAAATGATAACTGAGCAACATATTGAGTTCAAACCAGAAAAGTGCCTCTTAGGTATATTATCGGAAAGTTATGACAAAGCAACCATCTACTTAGTGTTATATATTTTGACGACAGCTAGAATTACATATACTAAATATTGGAAAAATGTGAACACCCCACTGGATGAGAACATAATTAGGAAAAATTGGGATTGTGCAGAAATGGTCAGATGAACTTTAAAAATTAAAGATAAAGAAGACTCAAAATATTACAGGATATGGAATAAATTTTATGAATGGATAGAGACAAGAGGCAGAAATGAAAGGGAAGTTTATGAATGTCAGTACAACAAAGATGTATAAAACAATGGATATAATATGGAGAAATTTGTAAATAAGCTAATGTAAGTAAAAACTTAGTTGAAGTTTTCTTTTCTTTTTCTTTTGGTTGTATTGTTGCAATTACTGTTAACATAGTACAGTTATAGTTATTAGCATGGTATGTTATTTATCATTGATCTCTCTCTGGTTGTACTTTATTTGCATTGTTATCCTGACATGGCACTTCTTTTCAATAAAATAAAATTTTTAAAAAAGAGAGAGAGAGAGATGGCAAGACTGAACATCCACATCTTAAGAATCAGTGAACTAAAATGGACAGGAATGAGTGAATTTAATTCAGATGACCATCAGGTATACTACTGCAGGCAAGAATCCCTCAGAAGAAATAGAGTACCCTTCATAGTCAATAAAAGAGTAGGAAAAGCAATACTGGGATACAATCCCCAAAATGACAGAATGATCTCAGTTCGAATCCAAGGCAAACCATTCAATATCACAGTAGTCCAAGTCTATGCCCCAACCACTGGTGCTGAAAAGGATGAAATTGACCGGTTCTATGAAGCCCTACAGCACCTTATAGAATTAACACCAAAAAATGATGTCTTTATCATCATGGGGGATTGGAATTCTAAAGTAGGAAGCCAAAAGATAACCAGAATAACAGGCAAATTTGGCCTTGGAATACAAAATGAAGCAGGGCACAAGCTGATAGAATTTTGTCAAAAGAATATGATGGTCATAGCAAACACTCTTCTCCAACAACCCAAGAGACAACTACACATGGACATCACCAGACGGTCAACACAGAAATCAGATTGACTATGTGCTCTGCTGCCAAAGATGGAGAAGCTCTAAACAGTCAGTAAAAACAATACCAGGAGCTAACTGTGGCTCAGATCATGAGCTTCTCATTGCAAAATGTAGGCTTAAATTGAAGAAAGTAAAGAAAAGCATCAGGCCACTCAGGTATGAACTAAATCATATCCATGATGAATATACAGTAGAGGTAAAAAATAGATTTAAGGAATTAGATATGATAGACTTCAGAGTGCCTGAAGAACTATGGACAGAGGTTCACAACATTGTACAAGAGGTAGCAACTAAAACTATCCCAAAGAAAAAGAAAGGCAAGAAAGCAAAATGGCTGTCTGAAGAAGCTTTGCAAATAGCTGAGGAAAGAAGGGAAGCAAAAGGCAAGGGAGAAAGAGAAAGATATACCCAACTGAATGCAGAATTCCAGAGAATAGTTAGAAGAAATAAGAGTGCCTTCTTAAATGAACAGTACAAAGAAATAGAAGAAAACAATAGAATAGGAAGGACCAGAGATTTCTTCAAGAAAATTGGAGATATGAAGGGAACATTTCATGCAAAGATGGGCATGATAAAGGACCAAAATGGCAGGGACCTAACAGGGGCAGAAGAGATTAAGAAGAGGTGGCAAAATTACACAGAAGAACTATACAAGAACAAGCTTAACATCCCTGATAACCATGATGGGGTGGTCATTGACCTCGAGCCAGATATCCTAGAATGTAAAGTCAAATGGGCCTTAGGAAATCTGAGCAACAACAAAGCTAGTGGAGGTGACAATATTGTAGCTGAGCTATTCAAAATCTTAAAAGATGATGCAGTAAAAGTGCTACACTCAATTTGCCAGCAAATTTGGAAAACTCAACAGTGGCCACAGGATTGGAAAAGGTCAGTTTACATTCCAATTCCAAAGAAAGGCAATGCCAAAGAATGTTCAGACGATCGCATCATTGCACTCATTTCACATGCTAGTAAAGTTATGGTTAAAATCCTACAAGCTAGACTCCAGCAGTATGTGGATCGAGAAGTACAGCAAGATTTCAAAGAGGCAGAGGAACTAGAGATCAAATTGCCAACATACGCTGGCTCATGGAGAAAACTAGGGAGTTCCAGAAAAACATCTACTTCTGCTTCATTGACTATGCTAAAACTTTTGAGTGTGTGGATCACAACAAATTGTGGCAAGTATTTAAAGAGATGGGAGTACCAGACCATCTTATTTGTCTTTTGAGAAACCTATATGTGGGTCAAGAAGCAACAGTGAGAACTGGACACGGAACCACTGATTGGTTCAAAATTGGGAAAGGAGTCTGGCAAGGCTGTATACTGTCGCCCTGCCTGTTTAACTTATATGCAGAGCACATCATGAGAAAGGCAGGGCTAGATGAATCAAAAGTTGGAAATAAGATTGCCAGGAGAAATATCAACAACCTCAGATATGCAGTTGATACCACGTTAATGACAGAAAGTGAAAAGGAACTAAAGTAAACTAAAGTAAACTAAAAGAATTTCACCTCTTGATGCAGGTGAAGAAGAAGAAGAAGGAGAGTGCAAAAGTTGGCTTGAAACTCAACATTAAAAAAACTTTCAGTTCCTGGCAAATAGATGGGGAAATGGAGGTAGTGACAGATTTTTTTTCCCTGAGCTCCAAGATTACCGCAGATGGAGACTACAGCCAAGAAATTAAAAGACACTTGCTCCTGGGGAGGAAAGCTATGGCAAATCTAGACAGCATACTAAAAAGCAGAAACATCACCCTGCCAACAAAAGTGTGTATAGTCAAAGCTATGGTTTTCAAAGTTGTAATGTATGGCTGTGAAAAGTGGACCATAAGAAAGGCTGAGCACCAAAGAATCGAGGCCTTTGAACTATGGTGTTGGAGAAGACTCCTGTGAGTCCTTTGGACTTCAAGGCGATCAAACCGGTCTGTCCTAGAGGAGATCAAGCCTGACTGCTCTTTAGAAGGCCAGATCCTGAAGATGAAACTCAAATACTTTGGCCACCTAATGAGAAGGAAGGACTCACTGGAGAAGAGCCTAGTGCTGGGACAGATTGAGAGCAAAAAAAGAAGGGAACAACAGAAAAAAAGCTGGATTGATGGAATCACTGAAGCAGTAGGTGTGAGCTTAAATGGACTCCAGAGGATGGTAGAGGACAGGAAAGTCTGGAGGAATGTTGTCAATGGGGTCATGATGGGTCAGACATGACTTCACAACTAACAACAGCATAATCCTTTTAGGCAACAAAAATTCCAGAAGGAGGCCTCCCAAACTTGACATCATCAACTGAATCATGGCATTGGAGAAAGATAGCCATTCTAGAACAGGTGTCCTAAAATTCCATTCTGTCAGGGTTTGGCAAAACCTGCATAACATATTTTATTTCTTCATCTACCAAGGTCAGATTGGTCTTCTCCAACTATTTCATTTCCATATTTTAAGAATACACTATACCTGATTTTGAAACACTTGTGAGGCAGTTTAATACAATGATTAAGGCACTGGGCCAAAAATCAGGAGACTAAGAGTTTTAGTCCCATTTTAGACCAGTCACTTTTTTCTCAGTCCTGAGAAGGAGACAATGACAACCACTTCTGGAAACTTTGCCAAGAAAACTGCAAAATATAGTCTAGGCCAGGGGTGTCAAACTTGATTTCACTGAGGGCCGCATAAGGGTTGTGTTTGACCTTGGGGGGGCAGGGTGGGTGTGGCTAGCTTGATATTACTGGCGCCTGTGTTGGCCCAAGTGCTCTGTCAGTGAAAACGGGCTCCCAATCTCCATTTTTGGCTGGGATGGCCTCCTGCAACCTTCTGCCAGTGAAAACAGAGCTCGGGTGGGCTGCATGTGGGAGTCCGTTTTTGCTGGCAGAGGCACCACCGCTTGGTCCTTTGCTGTTTTCGGGGTGCCCTGTGGGCCAGATCTAAGCATCCCGCAAGCCAGATCTGGCCCACAGGCCTTGAGTTTGACATCCCTGGTCTAGGCAATTTCCAGGAACCAACACTGACTTGAAAGTGTACATACATAGACACATTCACATACACACTCAGACTCACACAGACAGAGACAAACTGACTATACCTCAAAAAGGCAAGAAAAATGCATCTATTACCTTTACATGCAACACACAAACGTTCTCTTACAACTGGAAATTCAACTCTTATTCAAAACTCATGAAGACAGGCTTATACTGATACATCTGGCATCAGAAAGAAACACAATTATTTGGCATTGATTCAGTAGAAATGCTGAAGCATCTCCACACCCAAAAAATGTTAAATTTGAAAGTAGCTTAAAAAAATCTTTTCTGAATTAAAGTTTCCCTTGCTCTTTTTCTATCAGCTCAGAACACTCTTGGAGATTCCTTCAGCCCACCAAAGCAAATTTGAAGGTATATAATGAGAAGAAAATTGGGTAGAACATAACAGAATATATTTGATCTGCTAATAAGATAATTGTGTAATGAGATACAACCCACACAAAAAAATGATTAGCTCCAAAAGGAAGCAAAGCAATGCCACAGTATGAATACTGTGTGTTAATGGTTACTAGATAACCAGTGCCCCAATGAGTCCTTGTTTCACAGATATTTCCATACCTAAACTGAGAAACAGAATGACTAAGGCAGACAAAAATGTTGTGTGACCAGGAGCAACTTCAGACTTCCTGCCAGCTTCCCCACTGAGTTACCTGGTAGGGAGCACCGTAAATCAGTCCTTCCTTCCTTCCTTCCTTCCTTCCTTCCTTCCTTCCTTCCTTCCTTCCTTCCTTCCTTCCTTCCTTCCTTCCTTCCTTCCTTCCTTCCTTCCTTCCGCCTCCCCTTTCCTTTCCTTCCCTTCCTTTCTTGCCCCATCCCGTCCTGTCCTGTCCCTTCTAACAGGCAGCTAAGTAGCTGCCGGATGGGAGAAGGAGTGAGGGATTGCAAGATTGATTGGGAAATTGTCATGGAATGTTGAAAATGAAGATGACGTGATCATAGCAGCAGCCCAACAGCATTGAAGCAGGCATAACTTTTTCAAATTTCATTCACTCTGGACTCATGGGTCCTGGTTTTTGGATGTATTCTGTAAGTTAGCCCTTTTGAGATACCTTGGTTCAAAACTTTCTGCCCTCTGATCCACTGTTTCACCCAGTTAAAGGTCAGAACAAGAGTTTGTGTATTAGTTGAAGAAACTGTCCTAGGAGTTTAAACATTTATACAAATAACAGACCACAAGTAATTTTTAAGATAATACAATATAGTGAATAACATACTTGGGCTGAGTTTAATGAATGAGGTTCTGTCATTCCAAAACAGATGCTAAAAAAAACCAAACAAACCTATTCATGAATAAAACCAAATAGGTATGCAGTTAAATAATATATTTGATAATCCCATGGGGGTTAAGTACTTCCAGCTTGCATTGAAATCATTCATGAATGAAAATGCTGATATAAATATCATAAATGGACGCTGTTTGCCCGATCTATGGTTTTCATTTTTATGACTGAGCACTATTTTTTTCTATAAGTTTCTTATCAGCCATTTTTTTTTTAACATCTGCTTCTCATCGTCAATGGAATTTGAATGTTTCAATCTCAGATTTAACATTAAAAGGACAGCAGCTAAACCTGGAGATCCATTTGCTGGCCCCGCCACATTTTATACAGAAGCAGTTTGTAAATCTTAAAGATCCACCACCCCCACCCACCCACCCCCACAATTCCCACAAACTAGAATGGAAGGCTAGGGAGAGCTGCTTTTTCTACATGAAACTCTAGTTATTCGTAATGTGCTCCACACAATGGAAATTTTGCTTAGGACTCCTGCAATATAACATAGCATCTCCTTAAAAAAAAAAAAGAAAAGAAAAAAAAAGACCTTATACAGCTTTGCATAGCAAACTTCTATTGGGGAGTCTACACCACCTAGTATTGGTTCACTTAAACCCCAGGGTAGTTGAAAATTTTTCATGGAGCTTATAGTGATTTATAATGGGAAGCACAGGCTTTTTCAGTAACATTGTTCTCACTGACAGTGTAAAGAAAGAGACCACTAAATCTCTTCTCATCATAACTAATGATTAAGTCAGCAGCTTTTTTGGCGAATACAGAACACCCTTCTTACAAAAACAAAGTATTCTATTGTAATGCATTACATTTTTTTAAAAAAAAAATCTTTTTAAGTATCCCATAAGCCTTTGGCGATATCTTTAACTAGATCTTCTCTCATTGTCACCATATTGAAATAAATGGAATGTGTCAGGCCGCGTAAATGCCCTTTCAATAACTTTTTAGGAGCTCACTCGACAGTTTTGGAAAGGAGGGGGGGATGTGGAAATAAAGAAATGAAGCAAACTTTCTCAGGGACTTCTATGGCTTGAATGAAAGATTGTCCTGCTAAGGAAAAAAGGCTTAGGCTGACATCATAGGTGGAACAAGAAAGGATAAGTCTGCACAGTTACTTACTTTACACTATTTCTGATGTGGCCTTATAACTTGTAAAATAAAAATAGATTTTGAATGTCTGTGATGAGGAGACTTTATTTACTAGCACAACTACAAGCAAGCTAGAACATGTATTATAAAATATCTTAGCTACCTTGCTTTGTTTTTATAAACTGATCATTCTAGGACCTCAATAAAAGTGCAAGAATTTTGATTATTTAACCAATTTTAAATACTCGGAATGAATAAAAAGATTTTATATAGAGGCAGAAAAAAACCAGGGAAGCTGAGGCATTCCTAATTTGTTAATAAATCAAGCAGCACAATTAGAGCATATGATTCCATTTATTAGGGGAGACACTTCTAAACCATGAATTCATATTGAAATTGTGTGAGAGCCAGATAGGTTTATAAACCAATGCTTCTTTTACCCAAAATATTTTTTTTAGAATAAAATAGATTGAAAATGTTTTTTACCAAAATAATGTTTCAAATTTGGAAGACTAGACACTTGATAATAGAGACTTCCCCTTTAACTCCTCTAATAACATATATTGATCAGGATGATTATTATGGTTTAATTAAACTAAAATATTTGAGTAAATATAATCTCTATAGATGAAAAGATTTTTATAGTGATAAAGATCCCATTGCGCAACAAATAGGTGATGTTAGGATGGATTTTCTAGTATCAACTTAAATCACTTTTGGGCACTAATAATATCAGACATTCGGCGACACTGCCCTAGGCCAATTTCAAAAATTTAATGCTTCTTTATTTAAAACAACCAAAGGGAACAATTTCAAAAATCTATAGATTATTTTTGCAATCAGAAATAGGGGATTCACCATATGGTTTACAGGAAGCTTAGGAAACTGATTTTAGTAATCCCATACAAACTGGCAGAAGTTATAAAAAAACCAGGCCGTTTCAATGCAAGAAATGCAGTGGAAGATGATATATATCAAAATTATTTCTCCAAATGGTTTAGAGATTATCAAAACACATTCATTTTTTTTTCATTTGTGATGGTTGTGTTATATAATCATACCCTTTTGATGTAAGATTTTTTTGGGGGGGAGATAAGTATCATCACTAATCAAAGAGCTGTGTGCTCCCAACAGCAAGGCTTACTGTGTTTATTTACCAGATCATAAACTTAAAAATAAGGAACTTGTTTGTTTAAATTTAGTGACCAAAATAATACTTATGCAACATTGGGAAACTCCAGATAAAACAATAACTGAGTTGTGGGTTAATAAAACCTGTTCAATTAGTAAAATTAGAAAATTAAATGAATGAGACATTGATGACAGAAACTACCATTTCATCAAACTTGAATAGATGTTATTTATTTATGATTAGATATATTTGTTATTTTGATTTACCTCAATAGCCATTGACTATAGCCATGGCATACTTTATACCAGTGGTGAAATCCAATTTTTTTTACTACCGGTTCTCTGAACATGGTGTGGTGTGATTTGGTGGGCATGGCTTGGTGGGTATGGCAGGGGAAGGATACTGCAAAATCTCCATTCCCACCCCATTCTGCGGCCAGCCAGAAGTGGCATTTGCTGGTTCTCCAAACTGCTCAAAATTTCTGCTACCGGTTCTCCAGAATCTGTCAGAACCTGTTGGATTTCACCTCTGCTTTATACAAATTTTCATATGTACAGTATATGTACTGTACAGTAACAGAATTAACGTAATAAAATGGTTAGAAATGTAAAACATAAAACAATGATGGTATAATTTAAACGTTCTGTATTCCAAATGTTCAATGAATATGATCCTGATGATCTTTCTAAATGGAGAGATGGAATAAAAGATAGGATGAGCAATAAAATACCATGACAAGTGTATTTTTAATTTACTGAATAGGCCTGATGTTTACCTTATCTTATGGCAAACTTACACTGGTACACATCGCCTACCAAACAGCTCAAAACTGATGAATATCTAAAAAGCAAGCAACTTACTTGCCGTAATTAACCAACATTTCCAGTGGTGAAATCCAAATTTTTTTACTACCTGTTCTGTGGGCATGGCTTGGTGGGTGTGGTGTGGCTTGACGGGGGTGGCAGGGGAAGGATACTGCAAAATCTCCATTCCCACCCCACTCCTGGGGGGAAGGATATTGCAAAGTCTCCATTCCCACCCCACTCTGGGGCCAGCCAGAGGTGGTACTTGCCGGTTGTCTGAACTACTCAAAATTTCCGCTACCGGTTCTCCAAACTGCTCAAAATTTCTCCAGAACCTGTCAGAACCCATGAACCTTCCCCCATTCTTCCTGATAGCCTGCCTAATATTTATGACCCTCTTGAATGGAATCTACAGCTGCCAGTTTTGGATTTCATCTGCTCTTGTTCATTGACTGCATCATTCCTGATGGATGATTTCATATCCTATGTGGTCCATCAACTTGATACTAAGTATCCTATGGAGTCAGTATGTTTGGAAGGTTTCTATATTTTGAATCTCTGGTTATAGAAACAATCTCTGGTTGTAGCAGCACCAGTCCAACTGTTGAGACTTCCCTATTTTTCTGTACTATAAAGCTGAAGATTTAGCCTCACTTAGCTGTATGGCTACTGCTGAGCAACCAATAGTCAGTACTTTCATCTTTTCCCACTTGATGGGAAATGGTCATGCTGTATTCTTGATATCATAGAAGTTATTAGTGGCTTCTTCTTCATCATCATTGCGTCTTCATTGGAAAAAAAATTGCACTGTGACTTGTACACAAATAAGCACAAATTTATTGATTGATTAAGTATAAACTGTAATCTTCATATAAAAACTGGTAAGTAACATCAGAAAGTCCTTTAACTTACCTATGTCTGTTTGACTTATAGTTTTATGTTCATTACCCCAGGATCTAAAGCCCCAAGAACCAGATTTTTGCTATCCCACTAGCTGAATCACAATAATCTGCAGCAATCAATATATGCCTTCTCTGTTTCTCCTTGCAGTCAGATCCAAAATTAAATGGGACAGCATTATTTTCCCCACTATAGCTGATTAGGTTAGCTAACTCTTATTGCTTCTTTGGTAAGTTCCTCTTCCATTTCTCTTGCCTGAACTAGGAGGCTTTTCACGACATTGATAGCCAGCCACTACCTTAAGAAATGAAAGAAAGCCAGCATTGAAGCTCTGTTAGAGAGAGGAAAATGCCACTACCGTCTCCGGGTTTAAGACAATAGTTTATTCTACCCTGTAATAGAGCTGGTCCTATGAGCAGAATGCCATTTATGAGCCACGGTGGCACAGTGGTTAGAGTGCAGTATTGCAGGCTACTTCTGCTGACTGCTGGCTGCCTGCAATTTGGCAGTTCAAAGCTCACCAGGCTCAAGGTTGATTCAACCTTCCATCCTTCTGAAAAGGGAAATTTTAACCTTTTCTGGGTAAAAAGAGGACCCAAATTGTTAGGGGCAATATGCTGACTCTGTAAACTGCTTAGAGAGGGCTGTAAAAGCACTATGAAGTGGTATGTAAATCTAAGTGCTATTGCTATTTATGTCAGTTTTGAGGAGGGAAAATCCACAAGCCCACCGATCATACTAGAACTGAACTATAAGTAGCAGCCAACAAACTGGCTGACTTTGCCAGCTAGGATTTCTGTTAATCCCACTTCCCATGTACCTGTAATACACCTTTCAGGTTTAGCAGGAATTTCCTTGCCTGGTATTAATATCCTCAAAATTTAAAAAAAAAGAATATTAAAAGGACTGAAATGCTGGCTCCTATTTTAACACAATCTCTTCATTCATCTACAATATGTGTGCTTTTATGAAGCTAACCAAATCTAACTATAATACTAATGAAATCACGACTCACTCAGACATAAAAGGCAATGAATAAGATCTTCACTTCTGGCTGAAGAAAGAAAGGTGTTTATCTTAGGGATATTAAGTGAAGAAATGTAAAGCATGCACAATTACTGTTTGTGTATATGCCAGGTTGCATGTACCAACACAGTTGTGCATGAATCTAATCAATACACTCATTCCTTATTAGAAATAATTACACATCTAGTGCTAGAATGGAAAAAAGGCCCATTAACCCCTTGTGCCCTTTTTAGTTTAGTTTTGCCTTTCCATCTAACAGACTTCTGTGCCACTCCACTCATTAGAGGCTACTGTCTATGAAATTGTTACATAAATAAGGATGTCGATCTGTCAGAATGGATCTCCCAGCTCAGAGGTGATGATAAATATCTGTCCCACTGGATTAGGATAAAACAGTAGAATACAAGCAGTTACTGTTTATTACTGGATAGTTAATGTATAGAGGACAAAAGGTGCTGAAGCTTGGTGACTTTTTGAAATCATTAATATGATTTGGGCCTATTGTTTAAGGGAACTAGGGTAACAATGGGTATACTGAATTTTTATTTTACAAATGGTATGTATAAATATGAGAGATGGCTTCATAATTTTAAAAGCGGATTCTTTCAGTCAAGGTCCGTTAAATATATTGTTCAGTTGCTGGGACAGTTGGGGACAAAGTTTAAATTTATATTTCTCAACTTCTTTAAGTGGAAAAGACTTCAGCTCTCCTAAAAGCTTACACAATATTTATGGGAAAATAACCAGAGAGAATCACATCTAAAGCATAATAACCATTTTGGGAACAGTTTAAAAAGCTACAGTATCTCTGGGACCTCTTGGGTGGCTTGCTCTATCTGGGATTTTTCTCTACTTTGAAATTATTTTTCCCATAAAGAAAAAAACTGAAAAGGTTTGTTTATGTATATGTATATATCAGGAGTCTGATTAGATTACCATTTAACACTAGTGACGGTTCATTTGTTGCCAGCAGCACTTAAAGATATTGTGTGTTAGAGAAACACTATAGTTTTCATGCCATGGTCTACACACAACTTTCTTTGTCATCATTGTCATCTCAACGATATGTACCACAAAAGTGCCTTTTTACAAGTGTCCTTACATCTGCAGACTGTTAGTACTTTTTAATATATACAGTAGCCCATACAGATTAAACACATGAAATACCATTTCTGTTCCTGCTACTGGGGTCCTTTGAGTTATGATGTGCTCCAGTCCTGATTGTAATGCTATACTTCTTCCAGCTATTGCTGACTGACAGAGAAAAATTGTTTTCTGCAAGACTCAGAATTATTCTGAAGATAAGCAATGTGATAGGACTTGAATGCTTCTGCCATATCTTTGCTTCATTGGTTGCATCAAGAAGTATGGTTGGGTAAATAAACTTCAACATCTCAGAATATTCAGCAGGAGGATTCTGAAGGCTAGGGTCTTCAAGGTGCACCTCATGTAAAAAGCAGCTGTTGCCCTAGCCACACAAAGCACAACATTACACTGAACTGTGTTCTCCAAAATATGGGAACATGGGTTTTATTCTTCCTGTACAGGACCAGGTCCTGACCACACAGTTCCCTGCAACATTGTCGCACACCAGAAGAATAAGATAGTCCTTAAAACTTGGAGCAATTTTTTTCTTGTTTGTTGAAGAAGACATATAAGTACATCCAGGCTTGTCTCATCAGCACTGAAGACTGCAACCCCTAAACTCAACCATCCTGGGAGTAGAATTGATGCTTGGATGTGTACAATTAGCCACAGATAGCTTGGAAATTACAGTCAGTGCCTTCTACTACAAATTGCCTAGAGCTGCCGCATTTTTTCATAGCTTACTATTCTACTCAATGACATATTCCTAATGGGCATATAGTGGTCCTCTGTCCACAGACTGAGAACCTTTTCCAACTGTTTCAAGACTTTCAATACTACTTTGAAATTTTGAGATATCTAGATATTCACACGGATACTAGCTGTCCTTCTCTTTATGGAATGGGAAGCGGATTCATTTCACTCATGCTATAATACTGTGCAATGGATACTTTGCTGTTATGAGTCCAACAGCTTTGCTTTTTAGCTCAAGAATAAGGCTTTATACAAACTTTTGCCACCTCCCACAACAGAGCTCCCTGCTGTATGCTGCCATATTTTCCATATGAAGAAAGTATTGTTTAACAAGAGAATGACTCTATAAGGTCAGAACATTGAAGACTGCTGGGACCTTTGGGAAATTGGGATGGGTGGAGGAGGTTAAATGCATTCTTCTACATATGTGCAAAATAGTAAACAGTTTAGAATTATGTAATGATGAAAACCAGATACTGTATAGACAAAATAATTTACCATAGCAATGAAATGTATCAACTACAAATATCCCAAACTATAGATGGGAAATGGTAAAGTCTAAAAGATATCAACATTCATGATTACATTTTTATATTTATATGACACTCTGAATTTGAAATAGCAATAGCAACAGGACTTATATACGGCTTCATAGTGCTTTACAGCTTTCTCTAAGTGGTTTACAGAGTCAGCATATTGCCCCTAACAATATGGGTCCTCATTTTACCAACCTTGGAAAGATGGAAGGCTGAGTCAACTTTGAGCCGGTAGGAATCAAACTCCTGGAGTGAGCAGTGAGTTAGCCTGCAGCACTGAATTCTAACCACTGTGCCACCACTTAACTGATTAAGCTTCTGAAGGAATCAGATTTGGATTTCAATTGCTCTGAAGGAACTTTGCTTTTAATATAGATATCTCCCAGATTCATCTGAATCAATCTGCTTTGGGTCTGGACTCAATCAAATCTGAGACACACCTCTTATTATAGATTTAGAGGAAGGTGACAGAAAATTATTTCATACAGCATCTTATGAATGGCTATGGCCTGCAAATTGACCTCAGTTTAGGACTACCTCACTTAGCAAGTAGTTTTTCAAAACTTCAGATGCTATGCATGAGAATGCTATAAGCCATGGTCTGAAATTGTTATAAATAATTGGACAAGAAATGTAAACATTCATAGACTGCCAAGATAACTAAAATAATATTGGGGAGAAAAAAATTAGCACAGTTCTTTGTGGTTATTATTGATGTTATTATTATGGTTCTGATGCATTTGGGTAATTCACAACATGCACACAATCATGTTCAATTGAATGTACATACTAAATCAATGGGAAATTTTTCACAGATTAAAATGATTGCTGTACAGCTCTTCCTTGATCAGCATATTTTTATAATTCTTTTCAATGCTTATAGTGTGTCCTGAAAATTTCATTGTATATCTTCTGAACAGATATTGTGGCTTCAGAATTCTTATGGACCAATGCTTTAACAGCCAACAGTATTATCATGTGCAAATGTTCAATAGTGTATATTAGATAATATTTTGTTTATGTTTTACTTCCTCTAATGCCATTATCCCAAGTAAACATTTTTTGCAAGGAGTGTCCCCCTGCTTCTACTAAGGAGAGGCTTCTGAGAGGCTTCTACTAAGTTATTGTAGTCAAAATTCTCAATCATGTTGGAAGTACTAGGAATGAAACAGCAATCTTTTGAGTCCAGCAAGAGCCTATTAAGTCACTGTGCCAATTTTCTTAAAAGCTGAATGTAAGTAGAGCTTTGTGAGCTGACTGTGGTTCATTCACCTTTTTATCCAAACTTCGTGATAGAAACAAGGATAAAATGAAGGCTATATAGAACTCCTAAGATTAATTTATTTTGGATATACAGAAAGGGATTTTTGCCAATCTGGTAGAGAAAGTTGAAACAGTCAGTTGCCAGCAACAAAGTTACATTTAGGAGCAGACAACAGCCCTTCTCACAGGACAATACCAGGTGAACTATGTACTTGGGGAAAGATCAGGATTTGGTCGATTGATTTTGCTTCTTTTGAACCTGTTCACAAAATTTGTGCTGTTCCTCTAGACATAATCTGAATTCATGTGTACGGACACTGTGAAGAGATTTGGACTGCAGTCATGTCATTGTTCCATGTTTATTTATTTACCAGAAAGCTGCCCAATTCATATATAATCTAGAGCAGGGGTCAGCAACTTGCAGCTCTGGAGCCGCATGTGGTTCTTTCACCCCTGTGCTGCGGCTCCCTATCACTCAAAATATGCATCACAACCACCAATATGCAACATCTGCCAGCACACGATTTATTGAGCTTTTCAATCCCTGGTAGGCCAACCATAGATAAATTCAAAAAACAAAAAGTTTCAGAAGAAAACAGAACGTTTAATTCAACTACATATGCTAGTTTTGTGCCTGCTCAAGAAATAGTCAGGCACCAGAAGGGTTTTGTGGCTCCTGATGGTTTTTTTTCTGTGGGAAATGGGTCCAAATGGCTCTTTGAGTGTTTAAGGTTGCAGACCCCTGATCTAGAGTCATACCCACCAATATATTTGTTTTTGTCCTGTTCTTTAACATTCATTGAAATTATTCATAAATTATCCACCTCTTAGGCTGAGTTTTCAGTGGCCTTGATGGATATTCTGTTTCAGTAAGTTCTCTCAATTTCTGAACCATTATTTTTCCTTTCCTACAATCTATTCAAGATTTTTAAATCTATGAAAATATTTAGAAAAAAAATAATATAGGGGGATTAGTTTATAATGAAGCAAAAGGAGAGTGTGATACAGCTCTGTAACATCATATGAAAAGGAGAACAGTTCTGTCCTTGTTTGATAATACTTGAAACTGACAGCTCTAGATCATTTAACATTTAAGGATTTCTCTGACATCCTAAAGATAGATTTCCCTTACTTATCTGTTGGTTATAGTAAAGAGGCAGTGCCAAATAGCTGTTCTGCCCCAGCTAGGGATCCCAAAGAACACAGCACACACAAAGTCTATACAAAACTTAATTTACTAAAATAATTCAGTCTTTTTCAAAACAAAGGCTGTTAATAAACTTTCTTAACAGCCTACAAGAAACCAAAGATAAAGTAATCACAATCTTACAAAGTTGGCAGAAAGCCCAGAAGCAATGTGCAGAGAATACAGATGCGAAGTAGAGTGAACTAAAGTTGTTCCCTACAACTTGCTTCAGTCGGTGTTCCTCCTTAAATAGGCTAAGGGAGTGGCCAATTAGCCCCAAGCCTTACTCTCAAGGAGACCTCCTCCTGAGGAGCCACTCCTGCCTTTTGGCAGCTCTGCACGCCTATGCATCGAGAAGAGGCTTCTCCTCTTCGTCCTCTTCACTTAAAGGAGCTTCTGGAGGTTCTGAAAGCCCTGGCTGAATCCCTGCCTCTAGCACCACATCTTCTCAAGCCTCCTCATTGTCTGATTCAGGTGCCAGCTGCACAGGCTGCTGGTGCAGCACCACACCAGCCTCCTCGCTGTCAGAATCAGCTACAATCTGCACAGGCTGCTGACAGCCACAACAATAGCCAACAAGGCTGTTGCTGTGCCAAATTCCCATCTGTTGTCTATGTGAGAGGGATAAGATGAGATCATAAGAGATACTCTGAATATTGCTCCCCACCCTCACATCACTAGTTTAGAATTTATCTTGACATCCACTACTATCTTTGTTTCAAGTCCTGCTGTGTTGCCTTACCAGGGTGGGGAATGAGGTTTCCAGGACGGCTGAACGAAGAATAATGGAAATGTATGTCCAGAGTATATACTCTCAGCAGAGTCACCTAAGGCCATGATGGCAAATCTATGGCACATGTGTTATAAGTAGCATGCAGAGCCATCTCTCCAGGCATGCCAGATGTTGCTTGTTGCTCTTCCAGGTTCCAGCACAAACATGCACGCTGGCCAGCTGGTCTTTGTGCGTGCCAGAAACCAGAAGACCAGGTGACCGGTGCACATGCACATGCTGGAAACCAGAAGCTCAGCTTCCTGGCATGTACATGCACGCTGGGGAACTGCTCTTCCGGTTTCCAGCATTCCTGTACATGTGCACCAGGGAGCTGCTCTTCCAGTTTGTGGCACTTGCCCACTCATGCGCACATGCTCCCGTTTCGACACTTGGTACCGAAAAGGTTCGCCAATGCTGACCTAAGGCATGGAAATTATCCCAGTGAACATATGAAGCAAGCAGATGTCTATAGTCTACAGACATATATAGATGTCTACAGGGGTAGGGTGTTCTCTGTGGGTGCTCCCACCCTCTGGAATGAATTACCTACTGAGCTCCGGACGGTTCCTGATCTCCGCTCCTTTTGTTGGGAGCTGAAGACTTGGCTGTTCAAGCAAATAGGCTGACTCTGATTCTGGGTTTATTATTTATCATTAATTAGTTATTTGATTTAAAGTGCGATTTTATTGTACATGTTTCTTAACTTGTGTTCGCCGCCCTGAGTCCTTTGGGAGAAGGGCAGCATATAAATACATGTAATAAATAAATAAATAAATAAATATAGTGGGCAGGAGAAATATAGGAAGGTGCTGCAGGAGGAAGATCATTTCTGTGAAAATGCACAGACGTCATTTCATATTGCGTGGGAGAAGGCAATGGTAAACCACTCCTAAAACCACAAGGTAGACAGCTCAAAGAGTTTGATGATATCATGCTGGATGATGGGCCCCTTGAGTTGGTTGGCTCTTAACAGGTTATTGAGAAAGAATGAGGATCTTATGGAGTATTAATGGTGTTTGTGACGTGGCTAGGAGTGACTTCTAATGACTTTGGGACATCTGGCTGCGGATATTGCCATGTGGGAAAAGAACATTCAAAGATGCAAATACAGAATTATAGTGGGGAATTAAAAAACATGAATGTGGAAAAGTACAGGAAATGTAAAAGACAGGAATGAACTATACACTGATATCTTAGGCATCAGTGAACTGAAATGGATTGGAATGGGACACTTTCATTCAGAAGATCATATTGTTTACTACTCAGGGGACAAAAGAAGAAGAAGGAATGGTGCTGCTTTCATAATCAAGAAGGAAAGGAAAAAAACCAACCAGAATTGCAAGATTTTGTTACTATAGCTTACCTCATTCTAGTTTTCCTATGGGGTGAGTTTCTTGGTCTACGTCATAAGACTTTGGCAACATACCAAAGAGACTTAACAGGGCATGAAAGCTATCATACAATGTCCTTAATTTCATGTGCTAGTAAAATGGGATCATCCAATGCAGATTACAGCCATGCATGAAAAGAGAGAAGCCAGATGTTCAAGTTGCTTTAAGAACATGAAACATTATGGCTGATGCACACTGTGTAATGGAGAAAACCAAAGAACACTGAAAAAAACTCATCAGGTGCTTCATTAATTATAGAAAGGTCTGCAATTCTGTCAGTCTTGTCAAACTGGAAAATGTGTTTAGAAAAATGGGAACCTAAAAACAACTCACTGTACACATTAGTGGTGGGATTCAAAAAAATTTATTACCGGTTCTGTGGGCGTGGCTTGGTGGGCGTGGCGTGGCTTGGTGGGCGTGGCTTGGCTTGGTGGGCGTGGCTTGTCTTGTCTTGGTGGGTGTGGTTTTTTTGGGCGTAGTATGGGAAGGATACTGTAAAATTTCCATGCCCACCCCACTCCAGGGGAAGGTTATTGCAAAATCCCCATTTCCTCCCAATTAGCTGGGACTCAGAGGCAGAGAATAGATGGGAGCAGGACCAGTCAGAGGTCATATTTACCGGTTCTCTGAACTACTCAAAATTTCTGCTACCGGTTCTCCAGAACTGGTCAGAACCTGCTGAAACCCACCTCTGGTACTCATTTAGTGACCACTGAAAGTTATGACACTGAAAAAACTGACTTATGACTGGTATTCACACTTATGACTGTTGCAGCATCCCCATGGTCACATGATCAAAATTCAGGTGCTTAGTAACTTGCATGGATTTATGACGATTGCACTGTCCATGAGATCATCATTTATAACCTTCCCAGCTGGCTTCTGAAAAAATCAATAGGGGGGAACCAGATTAGAGTTATCAAGCACACGATACACTTTGCAGTAATTCACTTAACAAGTATAGCAAAACAGGGCGTGAAATGGACAAAACTTACTTAACAACTGTCTTGCTTAGCAACAGAAGTTTTGGGCTCCATTGTGGTCGAAAATCGAGAATTACCTGTACTCAGTAGAAAGCTGTATACAAGACAGAAAACCCAGAAATAGTCCAGATGGAACACACAGCAAAATATGAGACGGTCCTTCAAGCAACCTGGACCCATGCCAAATAAACAAATAGATCATAGAATACACCAATCCAGAATTCTCATTGAAAGCCTAAATGACCAAGCTCAAATTATCTGATTTTGGAGATATTATGTGAAGACCTAGATCTCGCATAATTCTATAACTCTAAAAAGGATGAAGGAAACTTCCTCAATAGGAGGCTAAGTGCTGCACAAGGCAGAAAGATTTCAGGTTAAAGGGTTAGCCAGAGGCACCAGTGTTGGGTATGTGTGTGCATGTCAAAATTTCAGGATTGCAGTCACATGTAAAAAAAAGGGGGGGGGACAAGATTTCAATCACCTGAACATGGTCACAATCTAACCCTCTATGAAAGATTAGATAGATTTCTTATGTCGAAAATGATGAGAATACATTTATACAGATCAGCGGATACAGACATTCATATGCATATACTGTACATCTATATGCAATACGTGCCCACACTCAGACAATTTGCAAATTAAAACCTTAATACTTCATTGGAGAAGTTTATAAGGTTTCCTTTTTTTAAAAAAAAATGGTCAAACAGCAGTTGGTCAAACCAATTGTTGGCATGCATCTTGAGACTGTTGAAACCCATTCACAGAAACCTTGCTGGCTATTGCAGAAAATGACGACAGCTGCCACAGCTGCTGAGCTACAGCAAAGTAGTAGCCAAGACTAATATTTCCTAGTATATCCTTTTACTCTTTCTCTCCCCCCATCTCCCACACTCTGTCTCTGTCTCTTTCAGAAGATCGGGGGCTTTCTGATTTCCTGAACTACAAGGCTACAATAAATATTGAAAAATGTGCAATGAGCCCAGTAAATAGAATCCAAGAAATATTCTCCAAGGGATTTAGAACAAGTTAGAACTTAAATAACAGTGTTGGAAGGGACCTTGGAGATCCTCTAGTTCCGTGATGGCGAACCTATGGCACGCACCACAGGTGGCACGTGGAACCATATTTGCAGGCACGCGAGTATTGCCCTAGCTCAACTCCAGCGCATGTGCATCCGCTGGCCAGCTGATTTCCAGGCTTTCTGGGCCCACCGGAAGTTGAAAAATGGGCTGTTTCTGGCCTCCGGAGGGCCTTCAGGTGGGTGGGGAAGGCCGTTTTTGCCCTCCCCAGGTTCCTAGAAAGCCTCTGGAGCCTGGAGAGGGCGAAAGACAGGCCTACTGGGCCCACCGTGTCATTGCATGCCAAAAGCGTTGAGAGTGCGGGGGGGTCATACATACATGCTCAGGCGGCAGGGGGCATTGAATTATGGGTATGCGCGTGCGTGATCCCCCCCCCACATTCCCCCCACTTTTAGCACAAGACGGCAAAAAGGTTAGCCATCACTGCTCTAGACCAACCCCTTGCTCAAGCGGAAGAGTCTGTACCATTTCAGATAAATGATTGTTTCTTCTTGAAAGCCTTCAGAGATGGAGCAACCACAACTTCTGAAGGCATTGGTCGATTGTTTTCACCATTAGGAACTTTCACTTAGAACTAAGGAGCAAATTGCTAATGAATTTGAGAAAGAAATTTCCAGTTCTTTAATTGAAATTTGAATGTATTGCTAACTTTGTGCTTGTTTTATTTTTTCCTATTCCTTTTCCCTGTCTTTTGCTAAGTGAGTATATGCATAGAGAAAAAGAATTAAACTTAAATGTTTGTTAAGATTCTTATACAAATTCAGCCTGGCTCATCATGGGCCACTCTCTTATCCTCAGTTCCTCAGTCTCAACTAAGGAATAGTGATAAAGTTTCTGTGCATTGCTCTGGGAATATATGGGGGGGGGGAGTAAATTTGTTTACTATCTAGGCTTTGAGGACTTAAAATAATGAAACAAATTGAGAAATCAAAAACATAATCACCAATACAGCAAGACATGGCATCATAAAAAGCAATATTTACAGCAGGAAGGGGAAAAATCAATCAAAAACTCCTTTGGAGTGAAATAAATCTTCAGCAGAAACCAATGCATGGATGCTTACATATATGTCCCATTAAATTTATTGTATCACAATAAATAGTGATAGGATTTTCAATTTTAACTTGTCAAAGAAAGTGCCTAGTGAACCTCTCTTGGGAAGTTATTCTATAAATGGCTTCATGTACTGAATTGCTATATTTTAATAAAAATACCAGACTTGGCATTTCAAGGAACATTGGTACTATGGCAAGATTATCCAGGCTTACACAAAAGTCCTGGAATATCTTACTCTGATCATGTTTTAAAATGTGATCTTATTTACTGCTTGCTTGTTTTATGTCATTAACAAAAATGACACTTAAGGAAGTTAGCAATAATTTTAAAAATAAAGTAACACAACAGCAATAGCAGTTACTTATATATCGCTTCATTGTGCTTTTACAGTGCTCTCTAAGCAGTTTTACAGAGTCAGCATATTGCCCCCAACAATCTGGGTCCTCATTTTATCAACCTCAGAAGGGTGGAAGGCTGAGTCAACCTTGAGCCGGTGAGATTTGAACTGCTGAACTGCAACTAGCAGTCATCTGAAGTACCTTCCAGTGCTGCACTCTAACCACTGCGCCACCTTGGCTCTTTAAATGAAATTATAATTCATTTAAACAAATTATATTAAGCACAGATAACTTATTCTGAAGTTTTTATCCATCTGCACTTTTCAAATGTTTCAAGAAATTGGGCAGGAATCCATGTCTCTGTTTGGGTAGAGTATCTGTGTGAGTCTCTATATGTATAGGTGTTAGGGTAACATATCACTTTTTAAACTATATTTTTATACTATTATATGTTTTCATTATAAGCTACCCAGAATCACTTAGGTGAGAAGGGGGAGTGTAGAAATTTGATAGATCAATAAATAAATAAATAAATAAATAAATATGTGGAATGAGAATCTTCAAATAACTTTCAGAATTCTAAGCAAGGTATTACAATAACTTAGGTAGCAGGAATAAGTACTGCATGTATCTTTCTCTTATTTGGAAAGACAAAAAACACAATCAAGAATTGAAAAGAACTGACTCCAGAACATTTCCTAACTGGATTATGGGAGAGCAGAGAACAAAATGAGATTTGGCCAATTAGCTGTTTTTGAAAATACACAACTTTATGATTTCCTTTTTTTTTTTTCATATAGCTTTAAGAGTGGCTACCTGCCCTTGCTGACTATTAAATGATACGGTGTTTTTCAAAATGAGTTTTATGGGCATCTAGTCACTCAGTGCATTAGGCTTCATATGTTCTCAAGTATCAGATTTATTACTTTCCATTTTATAATTTGAAATGTTTTCTCATTATCTCTTTAAGTGCATTACAAATTGGCTGTCTGCAATGACCTGAGGGCAATTGAGATCATCCAGCAATGCTATTTATTACACAAGATTACAATGACATGCGACCTGTCCTTAGTTTGAATAACAAGGCATTTCAGATAAGAAAAATGTCTTGCATCACAGGGAACAGCTTTCAGGGAAGAAAAAAAATATACTTATTCAAGCTTTAAGGAGCTGCTGACCTTCTGATAAAGAAGGGGGCATCTGGGATAACTGGTACAAAAGGCAATAATATTTTTATAATACTAGTGCACTGTTCAAGCTAAGCAAAGTCTTGGAATGAATTTTCTGATCTTACTATTTTAACAGGACATAATAGTGATTCTATAGTACAACAAGGTCTTGCACTAAATCCATGGTTAAAGACATAGTTAGTCATGGTTAATCAAGTACAGATTAGGTGAAACCTGGCTCAAAAGCCTTGGATAGCTCAACAGGCTAATAAGCAGACTAAAGCCTGTTATTAACATCCAGCTGTCTGCAATTGCACCAGTTTGGGTCTCACCAGGCTCAAGGTTGACTTAGCCTTCCATTCTTTCTAAGGTAGGTAAATTGAGGACCCAGTTTGTGGGGGAAATAAGCTGACTTTGTATAAATATACAAAAGTATGAAGACTATTGCTTAACGCATTGTAAATCGCCCTGAGTCTCCGGAGAAGGGCGGCATATTAATCAAATAAAAAAAAATCACCAGAAGTATTAGTACTGCTTTATAAAATCTTAGCAAGACCACATCTGCAATACTGCATCTAGTATTTGGTCACCACATTATAAAAAATATGTTGAGACTTTGGACAGAGTGCAGAAAAGAGCAACAAAGATGATTAGGAGAGCCTAGAGAATAAAACATATGAAGAACGGTTGCAGGAATTGGGTATGGCCAGTCTAGGAAAAAGAAGGACTAGGTGTGACATGATAGCAGTATTCCAATATTTGAGAGACTGGCACAAAGAAGAGGGGTCAACTTATTTTCCAAAGCTTCAGAAGGCAAGACAAGAAACAATAGATGGAAATTAATCTAGGAGAGAAGCAATCTAGAGGAGATTGTTATAAGGAGAATCTTCCTAACAGTGAGAACAATCAACCAGTGGAATGGGTTGTCTCTAGAAATTGTGGGTGCTTCATCACCTGAGGCTTTTAAGAAGAGACTGGACAGCCACTTGTCTAAAATGGTATAGAGTCTCCTGCTTGAGCAGCAGGTTGGAGTAGAAGACCTCCAACGATCCTTCCATCCAGTGGTGGTATTCAAATAATTTAACAACCGGTTCTCTGCCCTAATTATTTCTTCCAACAACCAGTTCATCAAACTGCTCAGAAAGTTAACAACCGAAGTGGTGTGAACTGGCTGAATTCCACCACTGCTTCCATCTCTATTATTCTGCATTTTGTAGTTGGATGACATTTGGCGAATAAGATAGGTCCATGGGGTATTGCTTGAAATTTGCAAACTTAAACTTTTTTTTTAACCAGAGAGTTCAAACATGTGATTGACCATTGTCCCAAATGGCAGGAAAATTGTTTATCAGACTTGTGGACGCTAGTCCATCAACAACTGGGGGTGATGTCTCTGACCTGTGAGTCAGCAAGGTAGAATTTTTGCAACCAAAGATTATGCACAGGTTCTGAGTACTCGGCTTCCACAATGGAATCCTGCCAGTTCTAACTGTCTATCTCCAAGGTTGTGACACTCACATGTAAAGTGATGATCAGAAGTGAAGCACATTCCTCCTTTGTTTACCTTTATCTCAAGGCTTTCTCTTTTGTCCATAAATAAAAGTCAATTCATTTAAACTTTTTTGGGGGGTAATTAATACTCTGCCTATACCAACCTTGCCCCATTTGCCTTTCTCTAGTTGTACTGTTTTATCACTGATCCAGCATGGATGTTGGCTGTGGTGGCTGAGATGAAAGTACCTGCAGTCCACAGGGATTGGAGGCTGCCAAATCTGCAAAGCCTGTTCAAACTGATACCCTCCTATGATCCCTATTCATCTGGAAAGCCACCATCATAAGGATGCTTTTTTTTCAGATTTCTGCCAATTCCTTCCTTTTATGACACCTCTCTACAACATGTCTGGCAGTGCTCCAGGAGGTCTTCCTGATTCTGAGGAATGATTAATCAAATGGTCAAGGTGCAGGAAATTGCAGCAAAGTAGGTAGGTGGGAAAAAAGATCTACCTTCAGCAGATACATACCAATAACAATAATCTATCACATTTCAATGAGTTGGACATTAGTTTTGCACTAGGTGACATCACATTTACTGCTCAGTAGGAGAATTGCTCGTTGTAAAAGTTGATGTTGATCATTAATTTTAGCCCACTGGACCTGATCTTGGATCTTGATGGTGGAATCAGTAACCACCTTGGCCTAGAGGGATCTAAAGCATATTACCAACTGGGTGGGAGTTGGTTGTTATATCATCTTGACGTAATTCTTCAGTCCTAGGTTTCATATCCTTCTCTGCCTTCCAGAATTGCTGTTCGATGAATATCTTTTTGCTAAAAGGGATAATGTGGTGTATCAGCCACTATGCTGCCTAGTGGGCTTCCCACCCTAGCTGCTGGACTAATCTCAGGGCTATTTTGGTATAGTTGTTAAGGTACTGGTCTAGATTATGAGTTCTAGAAGACTATGGAAGCTGGATAAGTAACACTGAGTCAGTCATTCTCTCTCAGTCTAATCCACCGCATAGGATTGTTCCTGTGGGGAAAACAGGCAGAAATACTAAGGAATACTAATATTAATTTATATTAATACAATATTAAGTTTGCTACCTTGAGATATAGATAGATAGATAGATAGATAGATAGATAGATAGATAGATAGATAGATAGATAGATAGAGAGATATAGATATATGGATATGGATATATAAATAAAATTATTTTATTATGGTTTGTCGCAAAGTTAGCCAAATGTTTGGATTTGTCATTTTGATCCATTTATCGAGTCCTTTTCAAGGACCTGGAATAGGTAAATGTTGTTTTATGGTGTTCAAAGTATTATCATGGGATGTAAGCAGTTCACTAGTGAAGTTCCCTTTTGCAGTTGACTGATTGTCACTTTGACATAGATAATGGTGTTCAAGTAGTGCTTTAGTAGTTTTGAGATTGCACTCAAGGTACCTGTTACTATTGGTAACATCTTTGCTTCATTTTGCCACCATCTTTCTATTTGTATTTGTGTTTTAATTATTTTTCTCAGTTCTTTCTCTTCTATTCTGTTGAATTCACTTCCACTTTCCAAACGTTTTTGTTTCTCTCATTGACAAAAGTCTGAGGTATTATGTGGTGGGCACTTGTCTATTTGAATTCTAAAGTCCCAGAACATTTTAGCTTCTTCATTTCCTATTATTTTGTCTAGTTTGTGGGTCCATCAGTTCCTGCTTACAGGCAAATAATATTTCTTGCAGGTCTTCCAGTGACCTTTGTTGTTTGTCGTGTCATTCTTTGTAGTCAGTCTGTGAGATCTTCTTATAGCAGCTAGCTAGGTGGTGATGCTTTGTTTCTTTAGCTTCTTTGCAAAGACAGAATTCGTTGTTTGTAGCTGAGTTCTGACTTTATATGTATTTGTTCTTAAGACTTGGTTTTGTGCAGCCAGAATTAGCCCCTCTATCCCTTTCTTCAGTTTTCTTGTTCTTAGCCACTGCCAGGTCTTGTTGTCTGCTTTGCCTGCTATTTTTTAATGTACTTATTGTATTGTTTTATTTTATTTATATTTTATAAATATTTTAATTTTTCTGATTACTGCTTACTGTGGAAGTTTTAATTCTTAGTTTAATTATTGGAAACAGTAGGAGTCCCTTCTAGATTCAGTAGCAAACAGATAGATGGAATGAATGAATGAACAAACAAACGAATGAATGAATGAATGAGGGAGAGAGAATGGCAATGAGAATAAGTTGTTCTGCATTTGGTGGTACTTTTTTGCAAGTGAATGTGTCTAGGTCTGCATCCATAGTTATCAGAACTTTTCAAATCTTATATTCCATTTATAGAATTTAGAGACCACCTGGCTCCCAATGATTCTGGATGGTAATTATTGTGTTTTTGTTTTATTTTTTTAGGTACAAAAAACAAAGGGATAAAACAGGGAAACACAACAAAGCAGTGATACTATATGGATATACTGTGGTGCACCCATAAGTAGCTGCATGGAGTAAGAAAGCACAATTTTTATCTACGTAAATAAAATTTTAAGTAAATCAATGGTAAAAAGATTTTTTAAAATGTTGAGCTTAATTCCTGGTAGTTGTTAACACTAGAAGCAATACAGAAGTGCCAATGCTATTGCATTTTTAATTGGTATTGTGCTTGATAGGGAAAGGAATTCAATCTTTTTTTTCTCTTAAAAGAAAAATATATATATAGACATCCCTTTACCTTGAATTTTCCATAAATCATGTTTCAGTGAAGCACGTTAGTAATTCATGCAACTGGACATTTTTCTATCTTTACCTTTTCTCAGAATGTTTTATTTTAATGCCAAATTGATAATAGTCCTATTTTTATTCTATAGTCATCTTCCATACAGCATTGTCTTCTATTGGGGGATATTCATTTCTTTTGTCTCCTAGAATAAAAATATCCTTTTATCAGTGGTAGAATCCTCCCGGTTTAACAGCCAGTTCAGCGATCACAGGATCTGCGCGCACGTGTGCAGTTTAAAGACATCTTCACTTCCTGGTTTCTTTGGAGGAGTAACACAGCTGATTCGCACAGCAATCCATTCTACCATGTGAATCAGCTGAGAAGATAAAGGTAGGAAAATAGCACGGACGGACAGATGGACTCATTTGATCATCGGGGTGAACCAGTTCGCTTCCAGCTGATCGTCGGAGATACCGGTTTGCCCAAACTGATCTGAACCAGTAGAATCCCACCACTGCCTTTTGAATATGATTAAATCTATCTAAATAATATGATTTATTTATCGGATATTTGAGAGAGAAATAAAGTGTGTTTATGAATTAATACCACAAAATATATTGGTGCTCATAGCTAGGTAACCAGCAGCTTTTTTAGATACTAGTTGATTTTAAAAAGATAGGTTATTTGTCCTTAACATGTTACTAAATACTCTTTACTATGCAATTCTTCCTGTCATACTGTGAGGTGAAGGGAAAGAGTTGAGTGGTAAAGTAGTTAGTCTCAGTTTAATCCTTAAGGTTGAAACTAGTTTTATCAACTTCATTCCATTTTTGTCTAGCTATAGCAATCATTATAAATCAGTTTCCTGAAAAAGAGTGATTCTGACTTTTTTTCCCAAAGAAGAAGAATGTCCTAATGTCCCCAGCTAACAACCAGATAAAATTAAAACCAAAATTAAAAAAAGTAAGAAAAAAATAAATAAAACAATGATACAGGAATTCCAATATGTACCAGGAGGACATGGAATTGCACTGGTTTCAATATTACCTGGGTCAATGAAGTTGTTTTGATCTTGTAAGTCTGGTTGATGAGTGGAGCTGTAAGCTTCATTATTTTAGATCTATTTTATTAAGAAAGTAAAGCAACAAAAAAGAAAAAAAATCTAAAAAAGGAAAATAAACTTATGCTTGTCCAGGATTCGCTGTATTCACAATTTTGCACAGTTCTTTTCCTGGTATCTGTTTAGAAAAAGGTTTGTTTGTTCAGAATATGTGGTTAACCATGAATCTATTCATGTGAAAATGTAAAAAAGGAATGAATATAAATATAAAAAGCATGTTTAGTTTGATCACTTATGATGAAAAACGGAGAACATTAGTAAGATACAAGTGGGATGTGAAGTTCTGAATATGGAAATTATCAGGAATGGGTTTTGAGAAAAAATGGATGTAAAAAAAATAAATAAGTGAAAAGCAACTAACGTCAAAGTAGAACTACTGCAATAGGGGGAAGGATGAGTGGTAAATGAAAAAATATTAGCAGATATTACTCCTAATTATTATTGGCATTACTTTCCCAACAAAAGAAATAGAAAGTGGATATAAGGAAAGTGGATGCAGAAGCTATCTGAAAGAGAACAAAAGAATGTTGAATGTCATAGACATTTCTGTAGATACTTTAATGGAATGTATGAAAAAAAATCCTTAATAAAATAAAATAAAATAAAATAAAATAAAATAAAGTGTGTGAGGGTGAAAAGGAAAAATAACATAATGCTCCTACATTAAGGAAATCTGGAAAATGTATAGTGTGAATACAGAGAAATCAATAGTAGCAAAGAATGTTGCATAATGATAATACAATTCAAAACTGTAAGACTGCAGGTGTAGATGATATAACAAAAAATGTTCATTTACAGATGTGATTTGATCATTAAGTGGCTTTGAGATTTATTTAATGTACTGTATGCATGAAGATTGTATCTATGGCTGATAACTAGAAAAATAATATTTTTCCCCTATAGAGAAAAAGGTAATACAATGGAATGCAAACACTGCAGGAGATTAGTTTGATAGGTGTGTCTGTAAAGCTATTTGGCAGAATTCTGATTGAAAGGGTACAAGAAGTCACAGTGAGAAAAAATTAGAAAGTATAGTGCATTTTTATGAAATGTTATACATATTTTTGTTCTTCAGATTACTGAGAAATGTGTGAATGTGAGAAAGAAAGTTTCTGGTTTATTTAGAAAAAATACATGATAATGAGCTTAAATTGTGGAATGTTTTATGCAGTTATGAAGTAGATGGTTGGTTACTGAATATAAATATATAGTTCCCAATTTAGGACTGGTTACTTAACAATCATTTAAAGTTACAACAGCCTCAGAAAAAGTTACTTACAGCCCATCTTTAAAGTTATGATTGCCACACCACCCCTACTATCACATGATTACATTTTTGTTATTTTTGTTTGAATCTAGACTTGAAACATTGTTCAGAAGGTTTATAACAATTAGTCAAAAGTTGAAAGAAAAGAGAAGGCACCGTTGCCATGATTTTTTCTGTCTGAGTTTTAATCTTACACAGTTTTTGAATGAAACGTTACATCTAGTGTAATAGATTTTTGTCTTTTATAAAGGGCACTAAGGTATATAAACTCTTATTTTAAAGAATAATTTATCATAACTCCCTAGCCTTTTATTCATAATAAAATCATTTTCTGTATTACTCTGATATATTTTAAAATATTATTCCTGTTGATCTCATCAATCATATTAAGCATTAAAACAGGAGTGTCAAACTGGATTTCACTGATGGCCGCATCAGGGTTGTGTTTGACCTCAGGGGGCCGGGATGGGTGTGGCCTGGCTGGGCATGGCCAGCTCAATGCCACTTGTGTTAGAGGTACCTGTAGTGGCCCAAGCACTTTGCCAGTGAAAACAAGCTCCCAAGCTCTGTTTTCATCTGCATCAGTCTCCAGCAACCTTCTACCAGCAAAAACAGAGCTCTGGAGGGCCACCCGTGGCCCTCCCAACTCCATTTTTGCTGGCAGAGGCGCCACAGGCTGGTCATTCACTATTTCCAGGACAGCCTCTTGGGCCAGATCTAAGTACCCTACAGCCAGCTCCGGCTCCGAGGCCTTGAGTTTGACACCCCTGCATTAAAACAAATTACAATATTCACCTTCCTTTCTTAAGTAGACACAATTTGTTTCATTTAAATTCTTGTAGTTTCAACAAGAGAAGAAAGAAGCTAAATGTGAATGGCATCTACAATATGAGAAATTGTGTAAGGGCCCAGGGTTCCACTTTTTAATAGAAATAGCTGCAGTATAATTTTCCCACAAGCAATTGGACACTAGTATTTTTAGCCAGTGGAGAGCCAGTGTAAGTTAAGAATAGCAATTGCTACAGTGGGAAACTACACAGTTTCTATTAAGGGGACAGCCAGTACAACAGCTGGCTGGTGATGAATTCATACGAAATATGCAATTGTGCAGCATACATAAGAATACATTTTATAAATTGTTTATAGTGGAATTGTGAAAAGACAATAGCATATTGTTGCCTTCTTTCTGGAACGGGCATAGTGTTTGTCTTGACAAGCTGCAAATTCTGAGCCCACTCAGTTTATATGGCCTTTCCAGAAAAAGGGCTTTCTACAAGAACAACATAGGTATTTTTAAAAAAAATATGGAAGAAAGTTAGACAGATACCATCTGTGCATCTGTTCAGAATGTGCAATATTTAGAAAAGCTGGCCAACTCAGACACAAGAAAGGGAGTCACTGCATTTCACAGATGGTCTTCTTCATTTAGTTTTGTATACCACCCTAAAAATGTAGTGGGAAAGCAATCTTTTCCCATGCAGATGAAACTAAGAGAGGATTCTTTTTCTGGAATCAGGTCGTCAGTTAAAATGATAACAAAGCATGTTGCTACCCATTTCCCAAACACTGATATTCACTGAGTTGTGTTTGAAGAGAAGCAATGAGGTGCCTGTTATTTATTTCCAAAAAAGTAAAAACAATGAGTAGGGAATGCATACTGGTAGATTTCTGAAAAGGCAAGGCAGCATCAGATGCTAAAAGTAGCAAGTACAACAACAACTTAGAACTGGAAAGAAGAAAAAAAGGAAATCGTATTCTCATTCTCACAGCTACCCAGTGATAGTATTTGCTATCTTTGTAGTCCTCAATTTTCAGCTACAATTGAGCCCAAATTTTATCTTACTCAGTGAAAAATTTGTTCGATGAGTTTTTCCTCATTTTATGACTTTTCTTGCCACATTTGTTAAGTGAATCAGTGCAGTTGTTAAATTAGTAATATGATGGTGAAGTGAACAGCTCTATACAATTTTCATTTTCATTTTAATGTATGCCGACTAGTGTACATTCAAAGTGACAATAAAGTTATTATTTTATTCTATTCTATTCATTGACTTTGCTTGTCAGAAGATTGCAAAAAGTGATTGCATGGCCCTGGGACACTGCAACTGTCATAAATGTGAGTCTGCCAGGCATTCGAATCTAAATCACATGACCATGGGGATGCTGCAATGGTCAGAAGTACTAAAAATGGTCATAGGTCACCTTTTTCAGTGGCGTTGTAACTTCAAATGGTAACTAAGTGAACTGTTGTAAGTCGAGGACTACCTGTATTAATAATCAACCTCATAGTGCTGTTGCAAGACTAAAATGGAATATATTTGGTAAATCACTGTCACATTAAGTTTTGTAACAATGTGCCTTAGCACCGACTGCAATGAACTATAAAGGTGTATAGATTTTGTTAAATATAAGATTGAATTCTATAGAACTACAAATATTAATTTATATTTGCAATAGTGGCGAATATTTGTAGCTCAGGTGTGGGATGAGGGTGAAGGTTCATTTTTCAAGCTTGTGGGTTGATTTCCACACATTTTGTTACCAGGCTAGGTAACATCTTCAGTGGAGTTTAGGGGATGTCAGTGTTTTTCTGTTTATAAGAGCATAAGACCTACTGACCACACAAAGCCCTTATAAACAGAAAAACACTGACATCCCCTAAACTCCACTGAAGATGTTACCTAACCTGGTAACGGAACATTCAGAAACCAACCCACAAGCTCTGAGAACTTATTACTTACTAACTTATATTTTTGTATGCAGCTGGTTCCTAGAATAGATGTAAATGACATATGGACCTGTACCACTACATACAGTACATTGAGGGCCTTGCTGACTTTCAAAATATTGTTATTCTGTGACAAAACTCCAATGAAGTCCCATAAAACAATATAATGTCCTTACCAGTGGTGAAATCCAGCAGGTTCTGACAGGTTCTGGAGGACCGGTAGCGGAAATTTTGAGCAGTTCGGAGAACCAGTAGCAGAAATTTTGAGTAGCTCGGAGAACCGGCAAATATTACTTCTGGATGGCCTTAGAGTGAGGAGGGAATGGAGATTTTGCAATATTCTTCCCCCAGGAATGGGGAGGGAATGGAGTTTTTGCAGTATCCTTCCCCTGCCATGCCCACCAAGCCACTCCCACCAAGCCACAACACGCCCACCAAGCCACACCTACAGAACCGGTAGTAAAAAATTTGGATTTCAACACTGGTCCTTACCTCTTAAGAGTGAGGCAGATGTTGTTTTGCTTTGTCTTTCTTCTGAGGTTCTTCCAGCAGTTGAAGTGGAAGAGATCTTCTCACACATCCTATGAATGAGTTGAAGTTTTTTATTGCTGCAGTTGTAGCTTAGCATGTAGTTCTTCAACAAGGTGAATCCCAGCCATTGTATATCGAAATCATTTATTTGTTTACTACTACTATTTATACCTCACCTACCGTTTTCACCAAAATAAGACATCCCCTGATAATAAATCCAGTTGGGCTTTTGAATACATGGCAATAAGGCCAAGCGCTTATTTCAGGGTTCAAAAAAATATGACAGGGTCTTATTTTCGGGGAAACACAGTATGTCTAATGAAAGTTTCAGAAGATGAAAGAGTAAACAAAACTCCATGAGAATTAAATATAATCCAGCAAAATATACACAGCAATTATCCCCAAAGTATCACAATGGCATCATAATACATCATTAAAACAAGAGTTAGAAAAGATCTTACTAAGATTAAAGGATCTTTGTTGCCAGACAGAGAGTGAGCTGAAGTGGGGCCATTGTTAAAAATGATAAAGACTCTTTTGCAACAAGCACAGTACCTGGTGATTTCATAGTCATGTCCACATGTTTTTGGTGAACAGATCCCAAGTTTCCAACAGGAGATTAAAAATTTCTAAAAGTTCTTCATATCCCATCAGTTCACTGAGATGAACTCAGCCTAGAAACAAACTAATGAAGATAAAGATCAGCTGCATTTTAAGCCATCTTCAAGAGAAATCCCATGATATCATATAAACTATATAAATTCAACCTGAAGTAAATTGGACAATAGATGCCCAAAACCAGCCTTGGAAGATAGCTGATAGAATATGAACACATTCCTAATTAAAGCTCAATTACTTGTTAGCTGTATTGAATCTAGGGAGTGACTCTATGTTGCAAACTGACAGTTTTTTAAAAAGGTCTTATTGATAATCCTTTAAAGATTATAACGGCAGATATGAGGTCAGTTTGGAGCAAAATCCAGCAAAACAGAAGATGAATAATTCAGAAAAGGTAGACACAGACACACTTCACCTGTGGGGATGATAAGCAGCATCAAGTTTCCGGGTGTGCAGCTAACGAGCAGGCTGGCTTGGTCACTCAACAGCAAGACACTGGTGAAGTGGGCACAACAGTGCCTGCATTTTCTGTGTCACATGAGAAAAGTACATCTTCCTTCCCCTGTCCTTACCACTTTCTGTAGAGGGATGATCAAGAGTATTCTGTCATATTGCATCACAATCTGATTTGGAAGCATTACTGACTCAGACAGGAAGGTGGCGCAGGGAGTGGTGAGGATAGCAAAAAAGACTATTGGCAGCTCACTGCCTTCTATCCAGGTCATAAGTGTTGCTTGTGCAGGGTCCGCAGGATTCTCTGGGACACTACACATCCTCTTCATGACATGTTTACCTTGTTACCTTCTGGGAAGAGGCTTTGTGGCTTCCAAAGCAGAATATCTAGACTCGGCAACAGTTTTGCTCCATGCAGTATCAGCCTTGTAAACTCTCAAGCTTCCTCTTTCTGCTATGCATTCAAGATGGAGTGATTAATATTTATATGTATTTATATGTATATAATATTTATATGTATTTATATGTATATAATATTTATATGTATTTATATGTTAGGGTGTAGGTGTATAATATGAATCTATATAGCATATCTATATGTGATATATATATATATATATATATATATATATATATATATATATATACATACATACATATATATATATCACACACACACACACACACACACACACACACAGCCAGTGGTGGGATTCAGCCAGTTCGCACCACTTCGGGAGAACCGGTTGTTAACTTTCTGAGTAGTTTGGGAAACTGGTTGTTGGAAGAAATCATTAGAACAGAGAACCGGCTGTTAAATTACTTGAATCCCACAACTGTAGATAGCATGTCATATATGTGTACACTTTGGAGAGCAGGCAACAGAATTTCCTTTTTAATGTGTGCCAGTGTGCCCACAGGGGAAAAGAACGACAATAAGGATTATCTAACTAATAATTCTTTCTCAACTACCTATATATTCCAATTATCCTTTCTCTACATATACAATTACTAAAACTATCCTTTAAAAAATATTGGTATAATCTTTATCACATTCTGGAGAAATGCTAGAGGACAGCGGTTAGAGATGGAAGAGAAGGTAGACACAATATTTATTATTTTAAAAGTGGTATTTTTTAAAACTATAAATTGCCAAATTTTCATGAGATTTCAGGACAGGACACAATGGTATTAGGCTACAAAGGCTAGCTATCAAATGAGATTAGGACTATTTAAAAATATTTAGAGACATCAACTGGTGTTACTGTTGGGGGTTTTATATGTCTATGGGTACCTTATTGTCAGCGCTTATCATTAGTTGCTGTCTGACCTGCAGGTTTCCATTTCTTAGCTCACTAACATCTTAGCTTCTAAAATCTGTGCAACCATTCTGCTTTCTAAGCTACCATATTTAGCTGTAAAAGTCTGGAAACTAGTAGATGGCATCAAAGAGATACAAAAGGGAGCAAATACTTGCAACCATTTAGTGAATATCTGGATTCTTGCAGCTCGTATATGGTAAAGGTAAAGGTAAAGCAGGGAGGAAATCCAGCAGGTTCTGACAGGTTCTGGAGAACTGGTAGCGGAAATTTTGAGTAGTTCAAATACCACCTCTGGCTGACCCCAGAGTGGGATGAGAATGGGGATTTTGCAGTATCCTTCCCCTGGAGTGGGGTGGGAATGGAGTTTTTGCAGTATCCTTCCCCTGACACACCCACCAAGCCATGCCCACCAAGCCACACCACACCCACCAAGCCATGCCCAGAGAACTGGTAGTAAAAAAATTTGGATTTCACCACTGAGGTAAAGGTCCCCCTCGCACATATGTGCTAGTCGTTCCAGAGTTGTGAGAGCTTTAATGCAGCTATTTCTGTCGCTGAATAGGAGTCACAAGTTCTTCCCAAACATAAGGCAAAGATATATAAGTGTTTGGTTATGGTGATAAACATACAAGTGTTATCTCTTTACCATAGATACTGTCTTTGGTGATTTTTTTAAATGAACTATTCATCTGAAAAAAAGGAAGCCCTGGGACTAGATCTTTCACCTTCCTTCTATTGTCATTTTCCAATTGTTTTATTTAAAAAAAAACAACAACAATGTTGTTAGCAGCTGACCGATGTAGAATTTCAGCCTAGATTTGGAAACACCCAGAAAAGGGAAATGCCAAGACAAAGTTGGGTCTTTTTTGTTTTTGCTTTTAAGACATCCCTTGAAAATTTGGTGTGCATTTTCCATCTATTAGACTGTTAACTGAGGTTTTTAACAGGGCTACATGGAACAATGTTGGCAATCTGTCCCAATTTTCAATTCCTTGTTGTTAAGGGGAAAATTCTTTGACTTGTCCGTGGTACACATAGTAGGGACAGTGGTGGGATTCAAATAATTTAACAACCAATTTTCTGCCCTAATGATTTCTTCCAACAACCAGTTCACCAAACTGCTCAGAAAGTTAACAACCGGTTCTCCTGAAGTGGTGCGAACTGGCTGAATCCCACCACTGAGTAGGGACCCCTTGTTGCTGCTCCTAATCTTAATAGATTCTCTGATTTTCTCAATAGAGTACGCAAATCCCCAGTTGAGTGGAGAGACCCTTCACCCATGTCTCCTGTACCACATATTGGTTGTGGCCCGTATGCAGCCTGTGCAGCTAGTAGCTGATTCAGACAGCAAGGAGGCTGGTGTGGTGCTCACTAGTAGCCTGTGCAGCTGGCACTCGAGTCAGACAATGAGGAGGCTGGAGAAGATGTGGTGCCAGAGGCGGGGATTCAGCCAGGACCTTCAGAACCTCCAGAAGCTCCCTTAAGTGAAGAGGACAAAGAGGAGGAGGAGCCTCTCCTAGATGCACAGGTGCGCAGAGCTGCCTAAAAGCAGGAGTGGCTCCTCAGGAGAAGGTCTCCTTGAGAGTAAGGCTTGGGGCTAATTGGCCACTCCCTTAGCCTATTTAAGCAGGAACGCCGACTGAAGCAATTTCAGGAACAACTTAGTTCACATACCTTCGTGTCTTGTCTTGCTTATCCTATCAGCTTCCTGCAAATTGCTTCTGGGCATTCTGCCAACTGTAGTAAGCTTTCAGTTATTAAGTAAGCTTTCAGTTAATTAACAGTCATTGTTGTAAAATACTGGTTTATTTAGTAAACTAAGGTTTGTACAGACTCTGTGTGTGCTGCGTTCTTTGGGTCCGTAGCTGGGACAGACCATCTCCATTGATAAAACAGACTCCATGGCTTCTGAAGTTGTCATGATAAAACTCCACCTTTAACACTTCCTTTAAAGTCAGGAACTTGAGCAACCAAGAAATGTTGAAGAATGATGGAAAAAAATGTACCGGTAGTCCTTGACATACAACAGTTCATTTAGTGACCATTCAAAGTTATAAGGGCACTGAAAAAATTGACCTTTGACCATTTTTCACAGTTGCAACCATTGCAACATCCTCATGATCATGTGATCAAAATTCAGACACTTGGTTCCTATTTATGACTGTTGCTTTGCCCCAAGATCATGTGATCACCTTTTGCAACCTTCTGACAAGCAAAGTCAATGGCAAAGCCACAGTCACTTAACAACCAGGTTACTAACTTATCAACTGCACTTAACAACTGAGGCAAGAAAGGTCATAAAATGGGGCAAATGTCTCACTTAACAACAGAAATGTTGGGTTCGATTGGGGTCGTAAATCAAGGACTACCTCTAATAGAAAGACACACTTGGTCATAAAATAAGCACAACAAAGCAAAAAAAATATTTCACAACCCTTAATAAGGTAGAAAAATAAAAGCACTTTTACAAAACTCTTAGAAAACTGGCAAGTTTGGCCTTTAAGCTCAAGTTCAGGTGCAGTAAGATGAGCAATGAGTGTGAGCAGAGCTTTGTAGGCTCCAAGGCAAATTTCTCACTGGAGCTGCCAAATCCAACCACTAGAGGACAGCAAAGAAATGGCAACACGCTAAGCCTTTGCTGCCACTTAGTGGCAATCCAAAGCTTTTCAGCCCAAATATGGTACCCCTATGATGAAGGCTGGGTGGCTCTATAGACAGTGACATCATATCAATGTTTGTCTGTTGTTTTACTCTAGGTTGCTAGGGGAGAGGTGCCGGATTGCTGCTTTCAACAGCAACTATATTCCTTCCTAGTTCTGCTTTGAAAAAATGTCCTAAAGGCATACTTAAATAAACAAGGAGAAAGTTTGAGAGAGGTGAACTTTTCAAATCTGGGCAAGCACTTTTTGTGACTACTTTCACAAAACTCAGGAAACTTCTCTGCAGGATCTGTTTTTGACTCTGTTGGGGGTTACCTGAATATCCCCCAAGTAATTTTAAAATTATCATATTAGTGTTTCAAGAAATTTGGGTGGAAGAGGTAATACTTATTTGAATTATTTGTTTGTTTGTTTGTTTGTTTAACCATTTGTATAGTCTCCCCCACTCAAAAGACCCTGGACAAATTATGACATGAATGAAGGCAAATATACAATTATCTCAGGATAATTGCAGGATTGGATCCCGCAAGATTATAACCATTGGTAGGTTGCTCCCAGTTCTGTCCAGTTCTATAGAACTGGTAGTAAAACTGGTGGGAGGCTCCACCCACCCGGCACGACATCATCATTGGTGATCTGCGCATGTGCAGAAGCTTCCCGCTGCGAACCGGTAGTAAAGGTAAGCGGAACCCACCCCTGATTATGACGTATTATCACCATAAAGTCAGCGATAGAAATAAATCAAATTTATAAAAAGACTAGCAATAGATCAACTCTCATGTAAGAGGGATGCCAATAAAACTTAGGTAAGTTTTCTTACCTAAGTTTTCTCCAAAGATATTCTATAAACAAAAAGGGAGGTTTAAGGACCCCTGAGGTTAAAGAGATCCAAAATGTTGGATCACCATAGAGACTTGACTTTGGTCATTAATAAAAACAATTGTCCATTTGGACAGTCTGAGATTTAGCTGGCCTCTGTAGTTGGTAAAGCTGCCAAGTGTTTTTAACCATCTTCATTGTCAGATCTGAAATTCAGATTCAAAGCAAAGTCTTCTTTTTAGAGATGACACGGCAGGAATGGTGTCAAGTAATGTGACAGAATGGGGAGTTAACCTTTGTTTACATGGTTTACCACCAAAGGTTCTCTAGAACAGTTCTGTCTTCGGTGCTTTCTGGAAGGCCTGCACCACAGAATACAGTCCAAATGAAGGTTATTTCATAAACTTGCCCTACAATGGGCAACACCGTGTTCTCATGTCAGCCCCTTTGATGTCATTAAAGTGTGGAACAATTGAAAGCCTCTCCCAGACAGCTTGATTCTGGCTGAAGAAGGTAGGTGTGAGTATACCTTGGAACTAAGCTATGCAGGGTTTAGAGATCAAACACAGAATTTGAATCCCATTTGAAAGACTGTTGGTAAGCAATGGAGAGGCTTGACCACAAGTAAAATGGGCTCTTGACAGTTAATACCTGCCAGTAAACAGGTTGCAGCATTCTGTACCATTTGCAGCTTCCAGGTAACACATAAAGGCAACCTCCTATAGATCACATGTGGTAATCTAGACATGCAGTGGTAAGGCATGAATTGTTCTTCTAAGATCTTGGGTGGTTGGCATATCAACTTCAGCTGGGTGATAGCACTCCTGGGCTCCCTTTCCAAGAGGATCCCTAAGTCTAGGAAGACTACAAGCTCATAAATCTGCTCTTTCATAATAGTAACATATATAAAACATCCATGATACAGAACATGAAATTTAAATAGTAAACATATTTACTATAAATTATCCATATGTATAACATCCAACATTAAAATGTCCATAATAAAAATCCCATATTAATTTTAAAGGTAATAAAGATAATAAACCATTGGAATAGACATCCTGTTTGTTCCAATTCTACTTCTGAATGTTACCCTTTTGTACCAAGACATAGTCAGCATTAAGCGCATCACATTCTGGGAGAAAGGTCTTGGGAGAAAGGATCCCTCCTAAGAGTTTGCAAATCTTAGATTTCCCAAAATATTCTGATAACTACATTTTTGTTCATTGGTGGTTGGACTGCCTTAAGGCAACCAAAACTGTGTAAATACATACTTGACATTTTACATCATAGACATCAATGTATGCTATTTATGCAAATAAATGAAGTCAAATGTTAGTTATATAGATATAGAAATACCGTAAAATATGCCAATTCTGTGGACTGCTTTAAATGCAACAGATTTTGTGCATGGCTTCAGGATTGAGTAGAAGGGAGACGTTTCTCCATAACATCCAATATTCATTGACTAGAAGGCCAGAGAAGTGAGATTTTATTGCAATAACAAACTGACAGCCCAAATCTATTGCCCGCAAACTTATGCTGATGATCAGGTTGAGGTAGGGTGTTTTATTCTTGATATGCAACCAAAATTGTATTTATATCAAATCAGTATATAGTGGTTGCTTCACCATCATCCAGAAATGTCTGCTTTTCATTTATTTCCAATTTATGTGTTTGTTAATTTTTTTCCTTTTGGAGCTCAAGGTAGTTATAAAGGATTCTCCCCTGCAATTTTTCCAACAATAATTCTGTGAAGTTCTGTAGATTCAACTGAGAGACACTGGTTCAAAGGAACTCAGTGAGCTTCCATGACTAACAGTGGACCAGAACCTGTATCTTCTTGGAGCTAGTTTAATATTTATGCACATAACGAGCATTAAAGAAAATCAGACTGCATGGAAATTGCATTATAGGCCAAAAAAACCTGATACTTCATACATTATTTGAGGGTGTCAGATAAAGACAGGATATGTTGTCTTCTTGTTCCCATTTGTCTTTATTTTATATGACAATTTTGTCTGTTGTTCAGTAGCTAAGTCATGTCCAACTCTTTGCAATCGCATTGATCATAGCATGCCAGGCTTCCTTGTTCTTCACTGTCTCCAGAGTTTGGCCAAATTCATGTTCATAGTCTTGCCCAAGCTTTCCCCAATTTGTTTAAAAATGCAAATTGTGGAACTAAATCTGGGGAAGGAAGGAAGGAAGGAAGGAAGGAAGGAAGGAAGGAAGGAAGGAAGGAGGGAGGGAGGGAGGGAGGGAGGGAGGGAGGGAGGGAGGGAGAAAAATTTACTTAAACTTTTGTTCTCAGGTATATCTATATCTATGCAGTTTTCCTGGCCACAAATAGCCATTGCCTCCTTACAGTATACTTTCCAACTTTTGAAGCTTGCCTACAGTCTAGGAATTTCCAGGTGGTTTCCCATCCAAATGCAACCAGGCCTGATGCTACTTAGCCTCCAGGGTCAGACACGATCAGTCAGGTGCTGCCACCAGGCTGAGGCAAGTGTAGTAGTTACCATGAGAAATAAAATTCATCCCATCCACATAACCAGGGTGAAAAGGGAAAGGAATGTATTTGTGGCAGTAAAAGAATGGAAACATCTTGCGTGTTTACATTTTATTGCTGTCACTAGTGGTGCCATGTCAAGAACAACCTTCTCAGGGGGCACAGCCTGATTTGTAGAGCGACTGCATTTTTGTAAGCTTTCCTTAGCGCAGCCACCACAAGCGAGAAAGGGACACAGTCACTTAACTATACCCCTAAAACGCTTCTAAAGATGCCTCCCGAAAGTCACAGTCCGTCCTTAGATTGTTCAATTTTTGGAATTCTTCGGGAGTGAGAACAGACTCTGTTGTCAACAGAGTCCTGTTCACAGAAACTAGGCAGGAAAATGAAAGAAGGGTCTCTATTGTTCAGGGATGTGGTGTAGGCTGCAAGAATGTGTGGGGAATGTGAAGTCTGCATATCACAGAGAAAGAGAAGCCTTTGTGTGAAAACACTGAAGCAGAATGTCAATCATATAAATAACTCTTACCTCATTTTTTATTCGAAGCATGGCCGTCATAATTTTCAAACCATATATCAATGAACATGGATATTATAGGTTTCCTGGAGTATACTGCTTTCAACTTCCCACCCTGCCCCCCACCCTTCCCAGTCTGCCCGCCGCATTCAGTCAAATCCTCTACCATAAAAACAGAGACAGAAAGAAAGATTTGGGGCCTCTATTTAAGTGAGATCACTAAGTCCACCGACATGGAGGACTGATTGTGGTGCTTTTGGATAGATTCCTACCGGAGAATTACACGTGGAAAACATGACGTCAGAATTAAAAATCCATGTGGATTTTGCAGGAAGGAACTGGGAGGAAAGCAATTGGTTCATGTTGGCTCCAGTTTATTAAGCTCTCTGGTAAAATTCATATGGATTTACAGTTTCAGGCAAATGTTCTTCTTCCCTGTGCATTCCACCGCAAGATTAATTGCAAAATAATCACAGCCTTCTGTGGAAAAATACATCACATCAGAATTGGCTCCTCTCACTATCACCTTCAGTGGACTATGATCTTCCCTTCCAGACAAATCTTCATTTACTTCTTCTCAATGCATGTATAGAAGTTGATAAACTCAGGTGTGCTGGGATCTGGGGTGGGGTGGAGGGGAAAAATCAATAGGATTGGATTTGAGTGATGTACATCCCACTGGATTACTTAGTATGATGAGGCATGATGCAACCCCACCAAGCTTTGCTGGGAAATTCTTTGAAATCCTGAGCTTAAGGCAAGCAACAAGCCTGGAGAGAGAATATTTTAGCTAATAAATGCTTTTGTTCCTCCAACAAGCAAGTTCTTGAAGGCTTGCCTTGCCAAAATTGGAATACCATACCTGCCAAGACAGGATTGGAGTTGGCTTCTATTCCAGAACAGCATCCTACGTGTTGGTTTTATGAGGTGCTGTCTAAGAGAGATCGCCCTTTGAGATACAATATAATTGTTTTGCCTGGCAGTGATAGAAGGAGGTTGAGTGCTGAAATATCACCCACGCTGGAAAAGTTGTTAGCCATTATTTAATTAGATAATGCTATATGCTGCGTCACTTTAAGTACATCCAACGAGCGTGCCACAGTGTTTTAACTTCAAGTGGGTACTGAAAAAAAAGAAAGAAAGAAATCCCTGCAGGTATGATTCTTCAAGAGAATATTGCAGGAATGTGCACATAGTTACAAGAAGCTACAAGGTGATCCAGTCCTATCCTTTGAGGTTTCCTGGACTGTATTCATTGTCTTGAGATAAAGAATGCCTCTAAGTTGCAAGAACTAACTAGTAATATGAGATATAATGATAGCTGGCTTTGTCAAGTGGGTGGATGACATGAACAAAATGCACTGAAGGAAAAAAAAAGTGATCCAAATTAAATTTGATACTTCAGCATAGTTCAGACTATAAGTTGTCATCTTCCAAACTATTACTTTTCTGTCTGCAAAATTCTGGCTCTAGAGTCAGTAGTGGTGGATCTGTTGCCAAGAGCTCTACCACTGTCTCCAGAGAATAATCCAGAAGCCTTTAAAAACAGACTTGGTGGCTGTAAGACTTTCCCCACTGCTGTGTTAAAATATTTGTTTGTTTGTTTAAACATTTATATGGTTGCCCATCTTAAGATAACATTTATTTGTTTGTTTGTTTGTTTCCATTATTATTATTTTTTTACAAATAACTCAAGGCAGGAACTTTCCTGTTCCTATTTTCCCCACAACCATTCTGTGAGGTGAATTAGGCTGAAAGAGAGTGCCTGGCCCAAGGTCACACAGCTGGTTTTCCTTGGCTAAGGTGGAACTAGAAGTCATTGTTTCCTGCTTTCTGGCCTGGTGCCTTAACAACTAGCTCACCATCCTTGAATCAGCACAAAAAAATATGGACACCAAATCTGCTGCCCCACTCCCAATGCCTATCTTGCCTGTATGGCCTATTACTCTATTTCAGGGGTGGGCAACTGTGGCCCTTTTACAACCTGTGGACTTCAACTCCCAGAATTCCTGAGAATTCTGAAGCCAAGCTGTCTCAGGAATTCTGGGAGTTGAAGTCCACAGATTGTAAAAGGGCCACAATTGCCCACCCCTGCTCTATTTCAAAACACTGGCAGCTCCAGTCCCTCCAAAGCATTTGGTACATCATGGGGACCCAGCACGAATACAAAAGCACTAAGCACAGATCTGAAAGCAGAATATTTTGGTAGGCCCTCATTTCATATTAAAACCAGATATTTATCTTTTGCCAGACCACCAATATTCAGCATGCAGTCCAGCATGTTGTGCAAGAACTAGAATTTGGCCACGGAACCATTTGCAGGACCCTTTTAAAAAGGCATATATGCAGGCTGCATTCTCTCAACATTCAATCAATTGAATTGTAGAACCATTCCTATTCAAAGGCATGATATGTACAATGGATATTATCTATAATGTCATAAAGAAAACTCAGCAGTTTCCAAATGCCCCTACCGGTATTATTGACATTTGTTCTGGCAGTGCCTTGACCCATGCTGCAGGGACTGACTCAAGAGCTATGTGCTGTAATAAACGTTTACAGAGAAAGGGCTTAGCAAACAACCATTTCAGCATAATGGGGAATTCTCCTTCAAGCTCCTTCAACATTCCATTCATATTCATCTTCCTTATCTGTTGTGTCAGTTTGTAAGAAACAGTTGGGAAAACGAGATCAGAAAAGGTGTCAACCCCGTGTTCAAGTGTCTATTCCTCCAATCCATAGAATTTCCATATTTAGTGCACATTGTGCAAGTGATTGCGGAATGAGTTGTTCTGTTTCGAAGACAATCCTATTCAGACTCTCCTGGATTATCCTTGGACTCTGTTCCTTTTTGCATATGAAATTTCATATAATTGCACATGTATTTATCCAGATTGGCCTGAAGAGATAGTGCAAAAGAACAAGTTTGAACTATTTTGAATATGCTCTTTTGGCACAGAGTTTAATTTCCATAGCAAAGGGAAAGCATACCTTGTAATGTTTAAACAGAAGTTGCTTTTTTCAAGACCACTAATAGGTCTGGGTAGTTCCATGCCCACAAGGTGAGTTATTCGGTGATGTCTGAGGTCTGTGAGGAGCTGGCTTGTGAGAGGAACAAGCAGGAAGTTGGTCCTAGTAAGACAGAAAGAGTTGTGTTTGAATAGTTACTAGGTTAATGTATTAACAGAAATTCAGTTTCTGAAAATGTTTGGCAACCATTGCATTTTTATTAAAGAGGGCCATTCTCCACTATTAACTTGCCTTTAATTCACCTCATGGCAGTAACCTAATATCCCTTCAGTAACAGTAACGAAGTTGGAAGGGACCTTGGAGATCATCTAGTCCAACCCTCTGCTCACACAGGAGACCTATACTAGGATGGGTCATGGGTAACAAAGTTTTTATACGCCTTAGGTCCAGTGGAATAAGGTGAAAATATTACTTTGAAACTGATACAGCCAAGGATAATTTCAACCTGTCTTACTCATACTCGTAGGCAGAGGACATACCTTGATTTCCTATTGCTATGGTGTTTATTTATTTGTTTGTTTTCTTGTTTGTATATATGTCTTCCATTTGTATGGCTGTCCACTTATTGCTAAGAACAAAGCCAGCTTGTCATTTATCAAGGAGAAAGGGAAAACAAACAAACTCTAACAATTATATTCCTGTTTCATTTGTTTAGACCAGTGATGGCTTACCTTTTTGCCATCGCGTGCCAAAAGCGGGGGGGAGCGCAGGGGGGGGGTGTCACGGCCTTCCCCCCCCCCCGGGAGGCTGTTTCCCAACTTCCAGTGGGCAAAGAAGGCCCAAAAATCAGCTGGCCGGCATGCGCATGCATGCTGGAATTGAGCTAGGATATGGCCAGAAGATCTACAAAGAACAAAAGCAACTTGGAGATCATCAAATCCTATTTATTGTTTATGGCAAAATCAGCAGCATGTATGCATTTGTCTGGTCTTATTCACATAAGACACCTAAAATCTGAGCAGTTGCTGTGAAGAGATCTTGTGCAGCTAACCAAGCTATCTTTCTTCTTTGAGAAACTATAGACAGAACGTGATGTTCTGTTGGATGCTTAAGGCCAAAGTGTGGGAAGAAAGGTGAAGCTAGAGATGCTATGAAAGCAAAAAAGAAAATGAACTGTTCATAAGCTCAATAGAGATTTGTACTGTACTTTTCATACTATTATGGAAAAGCTAAAAGTTGTGATTTGATGTTAATACCTTATTTTACTGTAACACAGAGAGAGTTGGAAGTCAATGCTTCTTTTTCTTTTTTCCCTATCTTTCCTCACTTATCTTCCCCCCTCCTGGTTTTCTATTTACTTTTTTTGTATTTTATAATACTTTATAACTCAATAAAATGTTAAACTTGAGATTTGTACAGTACTTTTTTTAAAGATAAGGCTAAGGTAACCTTTATTGTACAGTTTTCTGGGTCCACAATGGCACACATTAAAATTCTGATGCCCACTCTCAAAACACACACACACACACACACACACACACACACACACACACACTGTATAGATAGATAGATAGATAGATAGATAGATAGATAGATAGATAGATAGATAGATAGATAGATAGATAGATGGAGATGGATGGAGATGGAGATATACACATATATAAATATGGACTATGTGACATACATACATATATTAAAAATGGATTATGGTTTTCTATATATAAATTATATATAGAAAATATACTGCCTAAACTGAGAGGATTTTGTCTATTGAACTGTCTTTTTAAAAACACCTTATGTACCATTTATAACTTTATAGAAAACTATATGTTAAATCCCATATTATGCTAGGAAAATTAAATCACCCTGCTCCCATAGCAATGTGAAAAGAGAGACAAGCTACTTACTGTTTAGCCCAATTAATGTGGACAGTGGCTATGCTTTCCATCAGACTTATTCCGCAGGAAGACATCCCAAATAACTAAGTTCAATAATCAAGAAGGGACCTTGATAACATGTTTCTACCGTTCAACAAAGAATTATGATACTACCACTCGCACAGATAAATTTAGTACCTAGGAAACTAATTGGAGGCAATATGTGAAACAAGAGACATACTTTCAGCTTCAAATGATCTTGTTAGGTATGCATTCAATCAATAAAGATTTGTCTCTTTTAAAAGGATACATGCACACCTCTTTCTCTCTCCACCCCCACCCCCACCCCCTTTCTCTCACATATACATATATACATGCCTTGTTGGTCATATCTTAGTCATGGTCAATGAAAATTCTTTCTCTCTCTCCCCCACCTCTCTCTCTCCCCCCCCCCCCCCCGTTTCTTATAAATATTTACCACTTGCCATTTATTTCCCATCCTTAACAGATATGTAAATATTTCATTTAAATGGAAACACATTTCCATTTAAATGAAATATTTAATTTGCTTTTCCCACCCTTACTTGCACTTCTGAATGCTATGGAGTTTCACTTTTGATTCTAAGCAGTTTCATTTTCTAAGTGCCTAGTCTTGTGCAATATTTGCATTCCAGGCACTGTAGGAGAATGTTGAAACCATAACTTCAAAGCTATTTGTTAAAGAATTTGTTTTATCAGTCATTCAGGCTCTTCATGTTAGGTTAAAACAACAAAGAAAAGGTGCCCTTTACCTAGTTTAATACCTCACTGTTCTTCCCCCATGAAACCCTCTGAAAAAGCTCCTCTGGCAGTTGGGAGAGCCTAGAGAAAGGATTAGGATAAGGAGCAAACCACTGTACTTGTAGCGTGAGTTTTATAAGCTTGACTTACCAAAATGCCTCCAGGTAGTTTCCCGTTTTGGTTTTTTGAGTTTTGGGGTTTTTTGCCTTGCCAGAGAACTCTTCACCTGTAATTCAGAAGAATGGGCACACTCTCCATCTTTTGACTGGTATGCTTTTCAACCTTGCTCCATAGTGCTTTTCAATCTACTTTAAAGCTCAAATGAGAGATCCCTTCATCAATTGGCTGGGAAGAATAGGATGTCAGCTATATATAAAAATGCATAGAAATTGGGAGTTAGAATTTGTTCATTCTGGTTCCAGGTTGGCTGGATGTCTAATTACAAAGAAGAGCAGCAATCAGTATCCACAGTACTATTTGTTAATCTTTGAGCCACACTATTGCATCAACAGCTGAGATATGCAGTTCAGACAGGTATGCATATGGACGGAGTATATATGCATATCAACAGACCTACACTACTGTCACAATCAACATTTTAGGAAAATTCTCTTCCATCCTGTGGTGAGGCAGTCCCAGATTTAGTAGTCTTGAAAAACAAGTTTTCAGCAGTTTCATCAATGAACTTGGGGCCTTATATCCTCCCCATTTTGCCTTCTGGCATCTTTAAGGATACCTCTACAAATCATTATTTCTACCCTCCAATCTCTTGCAACACAATCTGAAGCTTACCTGCAAATATATTCACTTCTGATGACATCATTAATCCAAAAAACGTTCAGAGGCCTACAAAACTAATCAGCATTTCCTCCAGCTGTCAAATAGGAGAGTATAAAAGAGTCACTTAAGCCATGTCATACTCTACGTCTTTTTTAACAATTTTTTTAAAAGCCTTTTTAAAGGAAAATAAAATTAATTGCTAACACGACCATATACGTATTCTTCTTTTACTGATCTGGAAGAGGGTTTTCTTTTGTATGAGCATGAATAATGGTCTGTGAGAATGTTCTTGAGAAACAGAAGAGGAGGAAGAAGGGCCACAGAACAGGCAATGATCAGATAAGAGGCTGCTTGCAAAGACTGATGTTGATATCAGAGATGTATTTTCAGTCTTGCAAGATTTTGTTAATGAAACCATATAATAAAATTAAAACCAGTACTTGTGGGTGTGATTCTTACCTAGACTACTATCTACTTATCTATTATTATTTACTTTATTTATTAAACATGAAACTCAGTCAACTGAACATTCAAAAATGCATCACATATTATTATTATTATTATTATTATTATTATTATTATTATTATTTAATATGTAGTGAGATTCACAGCCTTTGAGGCTGGTTAATAGCTCAGCAGCTCGAGTCCTAGCCAAGGACCTAGGAACTGTTAAGGTATTGTCAGAGGATGTAAGCTTTCCGAGTAAGGTGGTTTTTTGTAGAGTCAAAATGTTCAAGACCGGTAAATTTAGAATTTCTTTCTTTCTTTCTTTTATCATCATCATCATCATCATCATCATCCTCATCTTAGACAGATCTTGAATACTGGTCCCTATCCAACAAAATGCAATTCAGTGATGAAAAAAGTCTGATTTTATACCTAAGCAAGAAAAAACAAATACACAGATATAAAAGAGATGGTACTTTGTTCAATAGTAGTAATTGTGAGAGGGATCTAGGAGTCCTGGTGTACAATCACTTAGCTAGCAGTATGCTGCAGCTGGCAAAAAAAAGCCAAGTTCTGGGCTGCATGAACAGAGGGATAGCATCAAGTTCATATGAGGTGTTAGAGCCACTTTATACTGCACTAGTGAGAACACCCTTGGAATTCTGCATCCAGTTTTGTTCACCATGATACAAAAAGAGATGTTGAGACTCTAGAAAAAGTGCAGAGAAGAGCAACAAAGATGATTAAGGGACTAGAGGCAATGATCAGTTGCAGGAATGTCTAGTCTAATGAAAAGAAGGACTAGGGGTGACATGACAGCAGTATTTAAGGAGTTGTCACAAAGCACCTGAAGGCAGAACAAGAAGTAACGGATGGAAATTTATCAAGGAGTGTTCATCCTAAGGAGAAATTTCCTGACAGTGAGTACTATTAATCAGTGGAATGGTTTTAAGAAGAGATTGAACAGTCATTTGTTTGGAATGGTATAGGTTCTCCTGCTTGAATAGGGAGTTGAACTAGAAGACATATCAGGTCCTTCTGTTATTCAGTTATACGATACCTCAGAAGGCTGACAGCAGTGGACAGAATGGTCTGCTGCATTCTATGGCTTTTCAGCAAATATTTCAAGGATGATTTCCTAAATTGTATGTCTTAGTAACATGATTTGACTTATGAATTAGAAATGTTATGCTCCACTGATAATTTGAACCACATACCTTGCACATATGTAAGGAATTTTTGCACGTTCCATATAATGTATATGTTTCAGTTATATTGTTCAGCTAGTTTTTAGACCTCTTCCAATGTCTGGAGCTTGTTTGTATTTCTTTTCCTAACTCTAATGCCTATGCAAACACAACTAACAACATGCAATGCAATGTCAATCCATTTTCTTCCCAACTGAAGTCTCTATAGAAGTCCATCAGGCAAGATTAAAAGAAAATAGAAATTCTGTAATGATGATTATATAGAATCAACATATACATCTATGCTGAAAACAACAAAATGAAATGAAATGTAGCTGGATTTATGGAAATTACCAAAATATTTAATCTATATCTAACACTACACCCATAATTCAACATTTTCTGTGGTGAACCACAAGAGAAATGAGAGATAGTTGTGTCATTTCCAACATCTTGGGGGCCTTTTTATATGTATCACATGTCACTGGGAGAAACTGTCCTAAACTTTCTCATAATATACAGTACATGTTTTTCTTAGAAATCAAAGGAAGAAGCCATTTTTTATCTATTAAAATAGACTTTGGCACATTTAACACATAAGGCCAATTAACAATTACCAGTTCCCAGGTAAACCAAACAGAAACACAACTAGATGAGCTATTTCTACTTTATTGCAAAGCTATATTAACAGAATCTTTCAAGTCTGAAGGTACAAACTTCCCATTTTTCACCAACTGACCAATTAGGGCAGATCCATCTTAAGTTTCTTTCTCTGATGGGACCACTGGCAGCTCCTGACTCTCTTGTCTGATTGTTTCTTAGGCAACATCTCTTCCCCTCATTCCCCAAAATCATCTAAACAGGTGAGAGGTGAGGAAAAATGTCAAGATTGCCCTACCTTGATTTTTTTTTTAAAATCAGAGAACAATCTCTGACCTCCCAACCTTTCGGCGGGCTTTAAAAACCCATCTCTTTCAGCTCGCCGGCCTAGCCTGATTCCTATAACATTTTATCATTTTAGAGTTGTATTTTAAATATGAAGTTAGTTTTTAATTCTATGGCCACTTATATTATTATTTTATAGAATTTTAACTTTTGTATGTTTGTTTTTAATTGGCTGTACACCGCCCTGAGTCCGCAAGGAGAAGGGCGGTATATAAATTCAAATAAAGTTAAAGTTAAAGTTAAAGTTTTTTAAATTTGATTTATATGCTGCCCTTCTCCAGAGACTCAGGGCGGCTTACAATGTGTTAAGCAATAGCCTTCATACTTTTGGATATTTTATACAAAGTCAGCTTATTGCCCCCACAACTGGGTCCTTATATTTTCTTTAATATAAGAAGGAAGAGAATTTATATCAGGCTTTCAAGGTTCTGTTATCTACTCTATAATAAAGTAGGGTTTCAATGGTCCATGTGGTCTCTGTTTTTTTTTAACCTAGTCTATCTTAACTACCTGGCAGCTACCTTGTTAAAAGTTCTCTGAAATGAAGAATTCACTAAGGATGGTAAAAGCTCCTTCACAAGTTCATTGGAGGCATAATCACTTCTTGAAAGTAGAGCTTTAATACTAATATGCACAAGAAAGGGATTCACAAATGGTGTGGGATGTAGTGATGCATAGACTCACTTTGTTCCAGAAACAAGAGTTTAGATTGAGTTTCCTTTGAATATTGGAATACTTGTTTTGGCATTGACATTTGCTTTATGAATGGATTAATGCAGAACAAATGTGCAGGTAAATTAGCACTTTGGTAGAGAGAGACAGCATCCCAAGATATTTCACCTTCATCCAGTTGACAGCTCCCTTTTACCCTGGGTAAAAACTAGTTTAGTACATGCAAACTGCTTTGTGTACATCAAAGACACCACCCAGAAGTCAAACATATGTTAGTAAAACATCTAGAGCACTAGTGTTAGTCTGTTAAATCCATCCCTATTATTTATTTTAGAGTAGTTACTTATAGGTAAAGGTAAAGGTTCCCCTCCCATATATGTACTAGTCGTTCCCGATTCTCATCTCTGTTTCAAAGCTGAAGAGCCAGCACTGTCCAAAGATGTCTCTGTGGTCATGTGGCCAGCATGACTAAACACCAAAGGTGCACTGAATATTGTTACCTTCCCACCAATGGTGGTCCCTATTTTTCTAATTGAATTTTTTATGTGCATTTCGAACTGATAAGTTGGCAGAAGCTGGGACAAGTAATGGGAGCTCACCCCGTTATGTAGCATTAGGAATTTGAACCACTGAACTGCCGACCTTTCAATTGACAAGGTCAGCATCTTAGCCACTGAACCACTGCATCCCTTATACTACCCATTAAAATAAATCTCAGTGTAGTTTACGATTACATATTCCATATGGAATCATTTTAGACACAACCTCTGGGTGTCCTTGTGTGCCATGTTGGAAAATTGAGCTGACTTATTTCCAACTCAGTTATAGTACAGTTGATACACATGCACATCTACGCATCACTTTTATAAGCATTGTTCCTCCATTATTCATGGAAGACATGTTTATTCTCAGGTCCAATAATGGAAATGCCAGTTTGCTTTTTTCACATCTCCCCTTGAAATTGACAAGACCAACTGATAAACAAATCCTCCCTTCTCTCTCTCTCTTTCTCTCTCTGCAATAGTGCTGTCAGGAAGGTGATTTTTATTGGTGAACACCTGCAACAGCTTGAGATAGACTGGTGATTTTTGATTTTGATTCTCAACATTTCAAGGCTGCAGAAATGAAGATTATTCTGAATCTCCTTTAAACTTCTGGTGGCTTGAGGAGTGAAAAAGGGGGTCCAAAGAAGTGTTCTACACCTCTCCAAATACTACTGCATTTCAACTGGAACAATAGCAAGTCTCCACAACTGAATTCTGTGTACTGTATATGGAATATATGTTTATAGACTGTTCTTTCTGATTTTGAAAATCCTCTGAAACACAAAGGCATTCCAAACTAACATTACGAGAACTGTTCAGCTGAGAATTTAATATGAACAGAGTTTTCAGGAAGAAAATAGTGAAAAAATGAACAGTGAAAGAGACCTCAAATTCTGATTTAGGATTGAAGACATTGAACATCTGATGGAGTCAGGGCTTTATGCTAAAACTTCTGCTTTGCATCAGGAGGTCTCCGCTTCAATTCCAGGAATCCCCAGGTAATGCTGGAAAAACCTCTGCTTCTTAACAATACCGGGAGAGATGCAATAGAAAACAGCTTCCTATGCTCCTAAATTTTCAAAGGTTAATACAAAATCCCTGTGGTTCCCTAAGATATATAGTGGCATGACCATTTTTTTTTCTGACAGAGATTTAAGCCGTCTTACTTGCTGTAAGGAATTGAAACAATTCAACGACTGCTCCAAGTATATATCCCAGGAGAAACAAGATGTAAAATGTAAACCTATATTTCAGAGTATGTGCCTTCCACCAGTCAATTGCTTCCGTCTGTGTTCCCTATATGTCTGTAAAGAAGTCGAACTTTCTTTGCAAATTTTCTCCAAACATGTTCCTCTAAAAGTGAATGTGCAATGCAAAACCTCAAGAGAAAAAGGCAAAATATTTTACAAATAGGTAACTGGATCTTCTTAGAGATCCTGGTTATAGTATAACCAGCATTAGTAAACAGTTTTATCTACTATTGCAAACTGGGCCTCCCAAACTGGAAATGAACATACTCTTAAGAGTGAGTCTGATTTGAGCTTCGCATAGATGAAAGGTAGTGAGACCAATCAGTAATGACTTATGAGTACCAAGGGAGGAAGTCAGTCTGCCTTTTTCCTTTTTCCTTTTTCCTTTTTTTTTTTTTTTTGCTGTCTAGAGGTTACAGATGTAATAGTCTAAAAAGAGAAACAAAAGGCAGAAAGCTGAAAAGAATGTCTTAGGTTTTCTCAAATGTTCATCATAATTCAGTTCCATATTAAAAGACCAAACTTATTTCTAGAACAAAAGGGAAAATTGTTTCTTTATCAGTCAACCTCAGTTAAATAAAGTTCTTGAGCGAGATTGTCCAGTTCTGTCAAATGTTCTGGCCATCATCGTCACCATCATGAATATGATTCAAGAAGAATTATTAAAATAAAATCTGCAATGCAAATACACAAGTTGTTGCATTAGTATAGCATTTTACTTTTAAAAAGAATTTTGGAAATTGAGTTATTATAGTATGTGCTTATTATTCCAGAGTACGGGTATTTATCAACTTACAACCATATTTTTAAGACCAAAATTTCTGTTGCTAAGTATGGCATTTTTAAGGTGAATTCTGCCCCATTTTATGACCTCCCTTGCCACAAGTGTTAAGTGGATCGCTGCAGTTCTTAAGTTAGTAACATGGTTGTTAAGTGAATCTGGCTTCCGTGTTGACTTTGCTTGCAAGAAAGTTGCAAAGGGAGATTATGTGATCTTGAGACACTGCAAGTCATAAATAAAAGACAGTTGCCAAACAACCAAATTTTGACACATGAACATCGGGGTGCTGCAACCATCATAAGTGTGAAAAATCGTCATTAGTCACTTTTTACTCAGAAGGATGGAAGGCCGAGTAAACCTTGACCTCCGTCAGGATTGAACTTCTGGCAATGGGCAGAATTAGCCTGCAATGCTGCAGTCTAAATACTGCACCACTACAGAAGGATAATACTGAGATAATCTACAGCAGGGATGTCAAACTCAAGGCCCGCGGGCTGGATCTGGCTTGCAGGGTGCTTAAATCCAGCCTGCAGGATAGCTTGAAAATATCAAAGGACAAGCCCTGAAGTGCCTCTGATGGCTAAACCAGGCAATATGCAGCCCCCGTGCCTCGTTTTCACCCTCCAAGGCCTCCTGCAGCACTCTGCTGGCCGAAAACGGGCCACGTGGGGCCTGTTTTTGGTGTCCCCGCCATCTAGCAGCACTCTGCTGGTCAAAAACGGGTTGTGCAGGGGCCTCGGGTGAAAATGAGACATGGGGAGTCGCACAGACCCTGCACACCCCATTTTGGCTGGCAGGGTGCTGCAGGAGGCCTCCACCCCATCTCCCACCCACACACCCTGCCAGCCCACCAAGAACTACAATGGTGATCCAACCCTCGAAGAAATCCAGTTTGACACCCCTGATCTACAGCAAGAAAGTACAACCTTTTCTGATCTAATGATGATAGCTGAATTTTGAATCCTAAATCAGAAACTGCATTTCAAAATGTAAGCCGGGCAGGACATATATTAAATTTTATTTAGATTAATTTAAATATGCAAATGTACTATCAAGAACATGGTGGGAGCATATCTTCAGCGCCAAAACATTAAAAACTTTGTTGTTTGTGGCACAGATTCTACAACAGCATATTCCATCTTTTTAGCAGAAGCCATAAGACCTAGATTCTGCTCTTATTACTTGATTTTAATGTAAAGCTGTTCTCTAAATCTTAATTAATAGCTCTTAATTTCTGTCTTCTGTAAAGTATGAAGATCAGCATTACAAAAACAGAATTATTATGAAGCTAGAATCTATTATCAAGGGGGAAAATGTATCCTCAGTACAGTAGATATAGGATTAGTTATAATAAAGCAAATATTACTAAAGCTAAAATTAGCAAAGAATAATTATTGCATTGAAGCTCGTAGACTAATGGGAATAAGTTTGTCCTAAACTCTTGAAAAAATTAATTGCCAGGAAGACTGCCCTTTTGGGTTTTTAAAAGATTTTTTTAGTTCCTTTTGCCCCAAGTCATATTTGTGTTCAGTTATGGTCTAATACACCAAGATATGCAACCAATGCCTCCTCCTGCTTCTTCAAAACTGTATGCCTTATGAAAACCCACAAACGCAGCCTAACCTAGGGCAGTTCTTCCAGCAGACAGCATTGATATAATTACAGTAGTTTTTGCTGCAATAAACCAGATGTTCTTGTTCTGGAATGCAAGTATTTTCCCCTTCTTCAAGCACCATTTAATATGTTGCCTCTTTTTAAGCCTCACATCAGCTGTTCATAAAACTCTTTCCCCATTGAATATAGTTTACAGATTTCGTTTACAGATGCTTACAGTATGTCTGAAAAGAATGAGACAATGGGGGGGGGGGGAGAATTTGATAGATTTTAGGAGAAGAAAAGGAGAAAATCCCTTTCTTCCTTTTTTTTTCATTTTCCTGCTAAGCTTAAAACTATTCTTGCCCTGCTTGATGTTGAACCATCTAAATGTTTTAACTGATGTCATTTATTCTTGCCAGAAAATAAAAAGAATTTCATGTGTTTCATGTGAGCCATCCTACCCTCTAAAAACGTTCAGAAGATTTTATGAATTTTATTCATTTGTAAGAGAAATTATTTAATTTTAAGCACCTGTGTAATATTGAGAAGATGGTTTTTATCTGGTTTAGATCTTATTTTTCCTGGGTTTTTTTAAATTTTATTAAAAGGGTTTTTATTGCTTTGTGTGTTTGAATGCATTTACTAATTCTATAACTACCCAGATATTTTTAATCATGAATAATGTTTGGCATAATTTAATCATTATTAATTCTCTCTATATATAAAAGCAAAAACCCACCCATGAATTAATCACGAAATCTCCAGAACTGTAAAGCCTACAAACTTGAAATTTGCCACATATGTTCCTCTTGGCTTCTAGGTGGATTATTCAAAATGACCATCAGAGCATTAGTAAACATATTATTAACACGCTCTGATGCTAAGGAGTTCTACTCCCCCTCCCCACCTGAAAAGAAATCTGTTCCAAATGCAAAACACAAGCAGAGGAGAGAACTTTCACTTTCAGTTTTACATTCACAGCAGCAAGCAGCTTTACAAGAGAACAGTTGAGCTAAGCCATGCCCATCCTCCTTCCTTTCTCCTTCTTGCTCACACAGCAAATACTGTTTGAGTTTCCAAACACCCCTCAACTCTCTCACACACTGACAGGATGCTAGCCAGATGAATACTGATGGATGCTGCAGGCTGGGACATTCTACTTCCCCTCCCCCTCTGTTCTAACTGCCAGTTGCATTATATTATCACACTCTGATGCTACAGAGTTACACATTCTACATTAAGTTTCAAGCTGTAAGTGTCAATTTATCAAGCCTGAGCACATAGTTTCTTAGTGAAGCATGGGCGTCCAGCTAGTAAAATAATAAATGCATAAAGAAACATAGTAGAGTTTTCTCAGCTATGCTTATAATAGTTCATCAGCTTCAAGGATTAAAGAACGTATTATGCTGAACACATTGTGTGTCCTGTGTCTTTAAGGACAGTATTTCAAAATAAGGAACCATGATCTAAGCTGATGATTCCCTCCTGCTCCCCACCCCCATTAGAAAAAGATTGATCCCAGACAGATCACAATTGGGGAATTTGGAAGATGGGGATTTTCCTATAAATTTAAATAGGGAGAGGAAACAGGTGTTAAAAGAGGAAAATCTGGAAGGAATAAAAGAATGGATAAACGTGGTAAGAGATGATTTCAAAAAAGAGGAAATATATGAAAAGTGAAAATTGAATTGGTGGGAGAAGATACAGGTTAATAATTGGAATAAGAAATATAAGGATAGAATGAAGGTAGAAAGGTTAAAAACGGAATTTGAAAAAATAGTATCCCAATTAGGAATGGAAGAAATTGGAATTAAGAGGTTGGTTAGTAAGGTATATAAAATTATTAATTTGGATAGTAATTTATAAATGGTGATGAAAGATAATTGGGAAAAAGATTTAGAAACAGATATTACAGAACAGGAATGGTTTTTGAATTGGAATAGTAAAATAATGAGGACCTTATCGATAAGAATAAAGGAGCATAGCTATAAAGTTATCTGGAAATGGTACCTGACCCCAATAAGATTATATAAAATGAATAAAAGTGCTAGCAAATTATGTTGGAGATGTAAAGTGGAGAATGGGACATATGAACACATGTGGTATGGATGTCGTAAAGTGAAGAATTTTTGGTTATGAATAGAAGAATCTAGTAAAATAATTAAAAAGAAGGTAAAGTTGGGAGTAGATACCATCCTCATATTAAAATTGAATGATAAGAGAGCTTGTAAGGATATTGGTTATTATGGGACGAATTGTGATTGTAAGATACTAGAAATTGAATATTGAATATAAACTAAATGAATGGTTCAGAGAAGTTTGGAAAATTGCTCTTAATGATAAGTTAACATGTGATATAAAATTCAAAAAAGGACTATTGAAAGAAAATATATTTTGGAGGATATGGCAACCATTTGTAGATTACGCAATCGGGAACTTGGAAGAAATAATGCCAGTGCCAACGCAAAGAGAATTTTGGAAGACCTGAAGACGAAGGAAAAATTCCTCTGCTTCTCCCTATTTTGTATTATACACTGGGTGTGATTTTGTGTATTGTGTTTTGTCTTTAATTAAAAACTTAATAAAATAATTTAAAAAGAAAAAGAAAAGAAAAAGATTTGGGGGCAGGACATATTTTATTATGATAGAACACAGAAGCCAATAGGGGGCTCCAAATTCAGATGATTCCCTTTGCATTTACTTTCAAGTTAAAACTTGGAGTTCTATTAATTGTGGATTACATGTAATACTATGCTGCATTACACTGTAGTACTTTTCCATTTTGGTGCAATGCTTTATTTTATTTCTTACTTTGTTACATAGCTCTGTTTGGATTTCTAAGATATTCAAAGCAGTTAACATAACAAAAGAAACAAAAACAAAGAACGTCTGGTGTCCCAATATAGCCAGCTGGTGCCATCACTGGCTATTGGGGGCGAATCATTGGCCCCCACGGATAGGGCTCGCAACTTAGGCGTCCTCCTGGATTCACGGCTGTCTTTGGAGGAGCACATGACGGCCGTGGCCAGGGGGGCTTTTCATCAGGTTCACCTGATTCACCAGTTGCGGCCCTATCTGGATCGGGACTCCTTACGCACAGTCACTCAGGCACTCGTCACTTCCCGCCTGGACTACTGCAATGCTCTCTACATGGGGCTCCCCTTGAGGAGCACCCGGAGGCTCCAACTGGTGCAGAATGTGGCTGTGTGGGGGATGATGGGAGCAAGAGGGCGCTCCCATGTGATACCTCTCCTGCGCGAGCTGCATTGGCTTCCGGTGATCTTCCGGGTGCGCTTCAAGGTGTTGGTCACCACCTTTAAAGTGCTCCATGGCATAGGACCTGGGTATTTGCGGGACCGTCTTCTGCCGCCAATAGCCTCCCACCAGACAGCATGCTCCCACAGAGAGGGACTGCTCAGGGTGCCGTCAGCCAGGCAATGTTGGCTGGCGACCCCCTGGGGGAGGGCCTTCTCTGTGGCAGCATCTGCCCTCTGGAACGATCTGCCCCCAGAGATACGAAGGATACCAGATCTCCAGGCCTTTCCCTGTGCCCTAAAAACCTTTCTTTTCCATCAAGCAGGGCTGGCGTAACACCCCCCCCCCACCCTTTTTAGCCTTTTTTAGCTTTTCTGTAGTTTTTAGTTTTTAAGTATCAATTGGGTTTTAGTTGGATTGTTTTAAATTGTGGGCCAAAATCGTGTAATTCTTTTAATGATTTTAAATTTTGTACTGATATGTTTTTATTCTTGGCTGTGCACCGCCCTGAGTCCAATAGGAAAAGGGTGGTATACAAATTGAATAAATAATTAATAATAATAATAATAAAAGAACAAACATCCCTATGCGTTATATAATACTAAGCGTACTACAATACTTTATACAATACTATAACAATACTATAAAGCCAATAAAATCCAATTGAAAATAATCATGAATGAAACTCATTCTCAACTAATCATATCTCAATATCCTTTTAGAAATGTGATTAAAAATAAATCAAGATGCATAGTGCAACAAATGTGTCTTAGGGAAGAATACGATATAAAAATGTCAATTCTTGTTTCAATGCGTAATTATCTTAAGGAATCAAAAGTTGGTTAGATTTGTTTTCATTCATTGTAAGCAACTGCTTTGTAAGGATGAGAAATTATCTCATGAAGCTAAGAAAAGCAGGAAGCTTCTGGAATGTAACAATTGTTCCAAAAAGGACAGGTTTGATATATATAATTCAAGGCATTTTTGCTTTCACTTTCCAATTGACAATGCAAACTCTGAAACAATTCAGCCCTTTCCTGGATGTTAATAATAATATGACTGGTTCATGTGATGTAGATTCACCAACAACTAAACAGTAAACCCCATCCAATCATTCCAAGTATCAAAAACAACCGAATATAGCTGGAGCTTCAGTGCACTATGAGCTATTACTGTTTATGTAGGCTAAATAAAACTGGTCCTATTTCGTTCTGGATGATCTCATACACAGAAAAAAAGATAACTCTGACAGGACCACAGAAACGACATAACATCGAGCAGAAGAGTTCTGAGAATTTTCTTTGATAACCAAGTTAGATAGCAAACTGCAAATGGTTAACACTTTTGCAACAGCAGCTTAATGTGTTTTTCCTTTAATGACAGATGGACTGACAGTTAGACTTGGTGCTCAGAGAGTACTAAAGACTCCACAGTTAATTAAAATGGATCAGGAACCAAGAAAGTCTTACCTATGTCTTTTCCTGTGTCCTTCTGGCTAATGTGTCCTAATGACTAGAGTACCGTAATTTTTAGAGTATAAGACGCTCCGGAGTATAAGACACACCTTAGTTTTGGGGAAGGAAAATAGGAGGGGGGGGGGAAATCTGCTTCTGCCTACCAGGTATTCATCTGGCTAGCATCCTTAGCCTGGTCAGCTTCAGCACATTAGTTCGCTGGTTGTGAGCGCGCAATCAGCCTCTTTTAGGGGGAGGGAAAATGTGTTTTATACTCTGAAAAATACAGTATGTCCCAAATTCCCATTAGACTAGTGGATTAAGCAAATACAAATACTATCCTTCCAAAAAGAGGGTTCTGAGTATTGAGTTAATGTGCATCGATGCATTTACCACACATTCCAGGCTACACATATAGACACATACACCCAGCTGGTAAAACTGCCCGGCTACAAATATATAAGAGAAACCTTGGTACAGAATTATGGAACTGCCCAACTGCTCCACAATATGTACATCTCTGAAAGGGTTTTGTACTGAAATATACATCTTAATGATTTGGCTAATGGTTTAATTTAGCAGCATAGGAAAATGGGTACAGAGGAATGAGAAACAGGGGATGGTGTACATAGATCATAGCTTGAACCTTGCATAGTAACTTGAAGAAGATATTTTGCTAAGTGTAGACATCTAATGAAGAACGGTTATAGGAACTGGGGATAGCTAGTCTAGTGAAGAGAAGGACCAGGGAAGACATGATAGCAGTGTTCCAATATTTGAGGGGCTGCCACAGAGAGGAGGGGGTCAAGTTATTTTCCAAGTCATCTGAAGGCCAGACAAGGAATAATGGATGGAAACTGATCAAGGAGCGATTCAACCTAGAAATAAGGAGAAATTTTTCTGACACTGAAAACAATCAATCAATGGAACAGCTTGCCTTCGGAAGTTGTGGGAGCTTCATCACTGGAGGCTTTCAAGAAGAGATTGGACTGCCATTTGTCAGAAATGATGTAGGGCAGTGGTGGGATTCAGCCAGTTCGCACCACTTCAGGAGAACCGGTTGTTAACTTTCTGAGCAGTTTGGCAAACTGGTCGTTGGAAGAAATCATTAGGGCAGAGAACCGGTTGTTGTTAAATTACTTGAATCCCACCACTGATGTAAGATCTCCTGTTTGGAGGGGGTTGGACTACATGACCTACAAGGTCCCTCCCAACTCTGTTAATCTGTAGGGCATTGATTGTAAAGTCACTTGAAGAAGGAATGGGCTCTTGAATCATTAGAGCCGGAAATGCCAACATCAGGAGGAAGGCAGCCTTGCAAGTGGAGAAACCGCTAGACTGCCTGCTGTGGTTTGTCTTTAGGCATGTGGTAGTACAGTGTGGAAGCAGCTGCTGAAGACCGAGACCTGGGATTTTAAAACTGATATATATTTCCCACACACACCCCCACCCCCTTGTCAGAAGCAGATCATTGTGAAAAAGATGTTGGTGGCTGTCCTTTTCTTTTGTTACCTACCAACCCTTGGCATTTGGGTCCATTTTATCCTGCTACTCCTCAAGAATATTGTACTCATCTTTTGTGTGGTGAACATTTCTCTTCCAGGCCTTCTTGATGAAAGGTAAGCTGCTTTATCTTATTTTGGAGGGATTTTTACATCCTGTACTGACAGAAGGTGATAGCCATTAATTATTTTTCGTAGGGAAGGTGCTTATGAAGAAATTGTGTAATGGTACTAGCCATACACAGAACCAGTCATTATAGTAAAAGTAACAGGAGTTGGAGGGACCTTGGAGGTCATCTAGTCCAACCCCCTGCTCATGTACTGGGGATTTGAACCACCAAACTGCCGGCCTTTCTGATTGACAACCTCAGTGTCTTAGGGTTCTACTATGAAGCATTCCCATATGATAGATGCATTTGGATATCACCTTCTTCATTTCTCTAAATCATGCTTGTAGTCCCCTCTTCTCTATATGTGCGAAGTAATGTGTTTCAAGATCAAACCACAGTTTATCATGGGAGACCAGGCAGCAATCTGTGATTTGAATCAACATACCAAGCCAAGATTCGGCTACAATAATTATATCTCTATAATATTAGTGGCTTGATGATTTGATGAGACACGAATAAAGCCAAGCTGTCACATTTCAACCACATATATAAAGGTAGACAGTTTCACACACTGGAAATAAATAACCATCTAATTCCAGTCTCTGATGCATGTGAGGATAGCATCAGCCAAATTCTCCCACTTGACGGCAGGACAAATGGATTCCTGGTGTAATCTTCTGACATTTGCAGAGTTTCACCAGTAGTATGCTTACCTCAGGGGACCAATCTGCTAAATTTATACTTTGTCAAATATAAAGGCTTCCCATAAAGTGGATTTTACATGACTTTGAAACATGGTGTAATTTTTCACTGATGTGGTAGAGGATGCAGACATTGCTGGCCTGATTTTACAGAAATCTTTGAAAACAGTCCATAAAGTATTTGAGGAAACCTAAGAGGCACCCACAGGTTTGGAAAGAGATGATAGAACACTGCTATTATGCAACCACAGCCAGCCCCCCAACTTTGTAAAAAAAAAAAAAAGAGCTGTACTATATCAGTTTTACATTTTTGCCTTCTTTAACAAGAATGTCAGAGTTAAAATAGATAAATTAATAGGCCTGCCTTGGGATCCAAGCTTCAGATCCGTTCCATCACAGAGCTTGTAACTAAGGCCTTTACATTTCCTCATATGGCCATGCTCTGCTCATTTAATGTTTCCACAGAATACACTTTCAGCTTCCAAATGTTTCTTTGCTCAGCCATTATTGCAATTGTATAAAACTTCTGCTTGAAATTCACCTGGCTTTGAGATGTTGTCTTAAAGACAGAGGCAAAGCTTACAGTCTTTTTAAGCGAAACAGAATCCTAGGCAAATGTCCCCCCTGATTTAAGACAAATATACTGTAGGGAGGTTTTCTACAACCGAATGGCTGGAGTCTAGTTCATAGTAACACTAACCCTAGAATAACCTTTTGCCAGAGGTTATCCTACAACTGACCCTAAACTATTCACCTCGAAAAAAGTTACTCTCCTCCCAAAGTACCCCAAAGCACCCCTTCAAAGCCACTTTGAAGCAGAGGTAAGGCAAGGGTCAGTTACATGCAAGTTGTCCAAAATAATAAACTCAAAGAATTTAACTAAGGCCAGAATTCAAAATACTGGGTGGTCTAAAAGGTGCTTCTCTTCCCTTCAGAGTGATTGCTTCCATTCCTAAATCTTTTTCTACTTCCAGTTCATATTCATATTCATTTCATATTCACAGGAATATGTGCAAGGGTTGGGGAGTACGAATCTGGCCCAATTTTGCTGCACAAAGTCTTAAGTCTTTGCCACCTTTGACAACCCCACCAGAATAACAGAGTTGGAAGGGACCTTGGAGGTCTTCTAGTCCAACCCTCTGCTCAGGCAGAGAGCCCTATACCATTTCAGACAAATGGTTTTCCAATCTCATCATAAAAATCTCTAATGTTGGAACAGTCACAAGTTCTGGAGGCAAATTGTTCCATTGATGAATGGTTCTAACCAGAGGTGGGATTCACTTACCGTCCCTACCAGTTCGCAAATGTGAGCATACACATGTAGCCTTCTGTGCACGCGCAGAACTCGCTCATTACATTCAAAGCCTCCCCACAATCGCCACTACCGGTTCACCCAAATCGGACAAAACCGGCTACATCCCACCTCTGGTCCTAACTGTCAGGGAATTTCTCCTTAGTTCTAGGTTGCTTCTCTCCTTGGTTAGTTTCCATTTTATTTTGCCAGATGTTTTATTTTAGTCTTCTAGCACAGCACATGTTATGTTGTATCCCATTGATGTTGCTAAGTATAGGGAGAAAATAAATTTAAAATAATGAGAAGGAAATGATTCAAATGAAAAGAAAGGGGTAAAAAATGGAACTTTTTTAAAAACCCATGTTTGGGCCATCCCTATTAGCAATAGCCTAATAGCAGGAGCCTGAGTGGCATAGGAGGCTAATGCCTCCTACTAAGGCAGTAGTTAACATCCAGCTGCCTGCAATTACTGCGAGTTCAATCCTAGCCAGGCTCAAGGTCGACTCAGCCTTCCATCCTTTCTAAGGTGGGTAAATTGAGGACCCAGTTTGTGGGGGCAATAAGCTGACTTTGTATAAATATACAAAAGTATGAAGGCTATTGCTTAACGCATTGTAAGCCGCCCTGAGTCTCTGGAGAAGGGCGGCATATAAATCAAATTTAAAAAAAAATAGCAACAGCACTTACTGTATTTTTCAGAGTATAAGATCCACCTTTTTTTCCCCCTAAAAGGGGGTGAAAATTTGGGTGTGTCTTATACACCAAATGTAGCCCCATCCACCCACTGGCCCCCACCCTATGGCCTCTGCCTCCTAGCAATTTACCTCCTTGCAGCAAGCAGCAAGATGAAACAGCCCATTTCAGCTTCAGCACAGCCTAATTAGCACAAGTTGATTGCCAGTTGGATCAGCCTCCTGACTCTCAGCTGTTTCAGGCTGCAGGGATTGCCATTGCCTATTGCTGCGTGGGCCTCTGCTGCTTGCTGCAAATTGCTTGCCGTAAATTGCTGGGGGCAGATTTTTTTTTTCTTGTGCTAATCAAGCTATGCTGAAAATGAAAATGAAAGTAAAGCAGGCTGTTTGTTGTTTGCTGCAATGAGGCAAAATTGCTGGGAGGCAGATTTCTTTTTCTTGTTTTCCTCACCAAAAAAGGTTGGTGCGTCTTATAGTCCGGAGCGTCTTATACTCTGAAAAATATGATAGACTTATATACCGCTTCACAGTGCTTTCCAGCCCTCTCTAAGCAGTTTACAGAGTCAGCATATTGTCCCCAACAATTTGGGTCCTCATTTTATCCACTTCGGAAAGATTGAAGGCTGAGTCAACCTTCAGCCTGATGAGATTTGAACTGCCATCTCGGCAGTCAGCAGAAGTAGCCTGCATTACTGCACTCTAACCACTGTGCCACCATGGCTCATATTACATTTTGTTTTCAAAGCAATCCAGCAAGGTTGTCCATGGCACACTAGTCCTACATATGATTTGATTAAGTCAAGAAGCTAAACCACAGCAGAAGTAATTCATATTTGATAGCACCCAATTAAAATCAAAGAAAATTATGTCCCAGCTAGAAATATAATGGCCAGAGATAATATGCAGAAAGACAATTTTTCAAATCCTGCCAAGAATCCTGTTATAAAGAAATAAGTCTACACTAATCAACATACTGTACTGCTCCTTTCACACTCTGCTGAAGAAGTTGTACTGATTGGCATTGGATGGCACCTTAGAATACCACTGCATTTTTACATGGCCTTGAAAATTTGCTCTCAGTTGCCTCCCCCACCCTCTGGTTTCTCTTCCTCCTGCTCCTCTATGCCTCTGTGGGAAATTCTGAGGATCTACAGAAACTTTCTGAGGCTGACAACTATTATGATGAACAAATCTTAAAGGCATAAGCTTAGATTTCTGAGGACACATTCATTAACTTGAGGGGGGGAAACAGATCCCCACTCCCCCAATGGATGCCCCACAACTGCAACACTATTGCAAATTACAGACCTAACCTGTAGGTCTGCAGGAGCCTATCTGAATGCCTCCACCTAGGGTTCAAATAGTATCACAATTCGATGTTCACTTCCTCCATAGTTTTATCATGATATTAAGAAATTAGGACAGAATTCCATGGTATCTCAAAAAAGTCAAAGGTACGAGGGGGAAAAAGGTCTCTTTGTACCACTGACAGCTCATTCTCTTAGAAGGGAAAGAAGTTGACCATAAACTGGGCAGCTAAAACCTCTCCAGAAGGTTTTTTTATTTAAAGCAAGGTCATCAACCATGGTGATGCTGGCTCTAACATCAATGGGTTACATTTTTCCAATCCATTCTTGGTGCAAGTCATTTAGCTAGGCAGCCAAAACTGTTTCTGATTTACAATTGGTCAAAAAATCAATTTGGAATAATTTTCAATTGTGGCTGGGCAATCTTGAAGCCAGCTTGAGCATCTGAAGCTCAAATGTACACATTCTTTTAGATCTAGAGCCAAACCTGCCCACATCTCCTTCCACTCTTTCTATCTCCCACTCCAGATTCTTGATTTCCTGTTCATATTGACAGTGGAAGCCACCTGGCCTTGCAATTTTGGGATTCATTTTCTACTGACTTGCTAACCAATTGGCCAGTGGAAAACACAAGCCAGACTCCATATAGCTCTATCAGTTGATTTTTTAAAAAAAACAACAACCAAAGGAGAGACAGATATAATTTGAATGATCACTTCTGCTCAAGAATCCTACAAGCTAAGATAGATAATATCACCCTCTCTGTCACCCTGTAGCAGTGGTGAAATCCAAATTTTTTTACTACTGGTTCTGTGGGCACGGCTTGGTGGGCATGGCACAAAAAGGATACTGCAAAATCTCAATTCCCACCCCACTCTGGGGCCAGCCAGTGGTGGTATTTGCCAGTTCTCTGAACTACTCAAAATTTCCAATTCCGGTTCTCCAAACTGCTCAAAATTTCCGCTATCGGTTCTCCAGAACTTGTCAGAACCTGCTGGATTTCACCCCTGTCCTGTAGACATATGGAATGTTCAGTTCTGGGCCTTAGTTATCCACAATAACTTTTTCCATGTTTATCTCTCTTTTGCTACTGCCTTTTGAAGGGAATAGATGCTAACCTTCTCCTTCCCTCAAGGAAGCATTCTGTATTTCTAAAACCTGTCCATCAAAGCCACTTATGACAGATTCCAAAAGCCTGGAAGGGCAAGATTTATAGCTGGGTCTCCGGAACTGTTGTTTCACATCCTTAGGCTGTACATAAACTGGCCTTTATTCAAAATTTCATTAACCAAGCAACTGATACCCTAAAGCTGTCAAAATGAACAGCATCCAAATCAGCTACATGCAAGCAATTTCATCCACAAAATAGGCAGATTGTATCAATTTTTCAAAGGTTCTGACAGACAGCTGATTATCTGAATCTTTTTGCCATATTTTTGACCACTGAAAATTTTCATTAGATAATATTCTGCAAAACCAATAGAAAAGTAAAACCTGTTTACTGTCAGCACCAATGCTGGAGTGAGTCCTGAAGAATAAGCTCTATTTTAGTTTCTTACTTGTGTTCAGTCATGGTCATCAGGAGATTTCTAATCTCTACATAAAAATCAATAAAATTCAAAGACCTTCAAGATTCCCAAATATGAAAGTAAAATATTTATGCAGGTGGAATAATAACTAACAGATAGCGCAATACTTTGTTCCTGGTCATCACATTCTCATGGGTAAACACCTTTCTTCTACATTATCTAGTTCCTTCTGCTCCCATCTCTACTTCCTGTGTAGCAATGTGCTTCCTCTTTATTAGAATGATGCTACTTCTAGTTCCCCCTGGGCAGCCCAAATATTCTCTAAAAGAAAGAAAAAGCATAAATCCCAGAAGGATTTTCACTTCAGTGCTGAGAATTTTGAAGCTGATGTTGAGAACATTTTGTAACAATAACCTGTATTTATTTACATGATCTGTACCCTGAATTATTGCTCTAATAAACAAATTAAAATGTTACACAGGATTTATCCTACTATTGAAAGCTGAGGGTCGTTTTTCCTTTGCTTTCTTCAGCCTGTGTGTGGATTAGTGGTGACAGGGCTAGTGGAGGTTTTATACCAGAATTAAGAGTAACAAAGAAATTAATAATAATTAATAATGAAAGAAAAGAGGTGATGATGTGAAGAAGGAGAATTGAGTCAGAAAATGATTGAAAGAAAAAAAATCATCGCTATCATTTAAAGTAAATGTTCTAACTCCAGCAAAGAAACTTGGCAAATGCAGTTTATCCATTCAGACAAGGGGCCCAATTCATGCACTACAGACAATATATTTATCTTATATGCATGCATGTGTGTATATGTGTGATGTTTTGATATTATAGAATTAATCTAAGGTATAGCTACTATTGATGGCTATTCCCACAAATAACCCTGTTGAGTGAATTTATTATGGCACTTGGCAATAGGTTTAGCAAATATGTAACGGGACCCTCAAGATGAGCTTCATGAACAAAAACAAGTTCAGTTTATAGTTTTTGAAATTGCTTAGCACTTCTAACTGATCGTGACATCTAACTGGTAAACTTCACTCATCTCTAAGAGGCCAGAACCTTGCTTGCCCCTTACAGCACAGTTATAAATAGAGGGTATCATCAAATAATAAGTTGACTTTTCAAGATAAAAGTTATACCATTCATCCTAGGATAGTGATGGCTAATCATTCATCCTATGATAGTGATGGGGGGGGTCGCATGCGTGTGTGCCCACACCCATAATTCTATGTGCCCCGACCCCGCGCACATGACCCCCTCCCACTCCCCGCGCTCCTGGCACACGATGGCCCAGTAGGCCCATTTTTCTTTCTCACCTGGCTCCAGGGCCTCTCTAGGAGTCTGGGGAGGGCAAAAACGGCCTTCCCCATCCCCTGGAGGTTCTCCAGAGGCTGAAAAGTTTCCTTACTTCTGATGGGCCCAGAAGACCCAAAAATCAGTTAGTGGAGCTGAGCTCGCGTGTCCACTGATATGCCTATGTGTGCCACCTGTGACACACGTGCCATAGGTTCGCCATCACAGTCCTAGGAAAAAATAAATTATGGAAATTGTGCAGAGCAGAAGAGTTGATCTTGCTTTTTCTCTCTTTCTGAAGAAAAAAAAAGTCAGTATTATATCTTCCTTTGATGATTTTTGAGAGCTGATTGAGAATCTGTCACCTTCACAGCAATGAGATTGTTAGCTGTTTAATTTTCTGCCTGAATGAAAAAAAAATGAGCAGACTTCAATTTCTGCTGCTGTTTATCAGCTTTCATTCCAGTAACGGCTTGCTACAATGCAGTTCATGGAAATTTTGTAAATTGTGCATAGAAACCATTGTGTGAATCTCTTGAGTCCAGGACAGAAGGGGTAAAATGAAATATCAGTTCCAAGTTTTCCGGAAATCTAGTCAGAATAAATATTCAGAACCAAGGTTTCTGAAAATTAATAGCTGACGGACTCTAGGGATTATAAATTCCTAACATATACCTGCATTAATTATCTCCTTCTCTGTGTGTGTCTAGATCACTGCTGACTGGATAAGTCCCTGCAGTTTCCTTGGCAAGGATTTCAGAACTACTTTGCCATTGCATCCTTTCTAGAGAATAAAGAGAGAGAGTGATTGAACCAAGAGTGAACTGATGGCTTCACGCCTCAGGCAGGACTAGAACTCACAGTCTCCTGGTTTCTAGCCTGGTCCCTTAACTACTATAGCAAACTGGGTCTCTTATGAATCACTTCTACTTTAAGCTGATTTGAAGGTACCATTCAATTTTGTTGAATGCTGTTTTCAGTGAGCTTGCTCCTCAGCTGTATGCTAATGATGAATAATGTTAAGATTTTTCTCTTTCTTTGGTCTAGTCTTTCTCATTTTGTAAACATTTTTTCTTTGCACTGTATATTAGATAATTGATAGTAGTCAGCTTTTGAAACAAAATTGAAGGAATGTTCTTATGATATATGTTTATGAGTGTATAGAAGTCTCCAGGCTATGTCAAACCTCTTATTTAAAATTAGTTATTCTTACTGTTTCTTGCCAACATACTTACATATTTTTTTATATGTATATTTAATTTTATTTATTGTTACTGACATGGACTAACAGCTGAATCTCTTATATAATTTGGCTATGAGATTATTGGAACTGGGACATGATATTATTGCACTGTAACACAGGGAAAACTCTTATTTAGCACACATGTATTTTTACATGCAACGGGCCAGATTTTCAGCAATTTACATCATCCATGTAACATCATTATGAAGTGTAATTGCTTGCATTTATTTATTGATTTTGGTATACACAAACAACGCATCAGTTTGTGTCATTTGCATCTTGAAAGCTTAGAAGTTAAAATAATGTTTAACTAATGTTTGTATATAAATAATAAATACAGGTAGTCCTTGACGTACGACCATGATTTAGCAAAGTTTCTGTTACTAAGTGAGATAGTTGTTAAATGAGTTTTGCCCTATAATCTTTCTTGCCACAATTGCAAACATGGTTGTTGCAAACATAGTTGTTAAGTGAATTTGGCTTCCCCATTGACTTTGCCTATCAGGAGGTCGCAAAAGGTGATCACATGACCCCAGGACACTGCAACCATCATAAATATGAGTCAGTTGCCAATTTTCCAAATTCTGATCACATGGCCATGGGGGATGCTGCAATGGTCATAAGTATAAAAAACAATCGTAAGTCACTTTTTTCAATGGCATTGTAACTTTGAATGGTCACTAAACGAAGTTGTAGTGTAAGTCAAAAATCATAAAATTGGGTGCGGTCAAGTGATGAAATGGAGACTAGTGTGCCTGTGTTGATATTATAGTGGGATGATGATAATAATAATAATAATAATAATAATAATAATAATAATAATAATAATAATATCCCAGTGGGATTGTGATTGCACGAAACGTGCAGCATTTCCTGTCGTTTACAGTATTTTCTGCAAATTCCCTTAATTTTACTTCTAATTTTACTTCAAAATCCCTTGATTTTGCTTCCATGTGCTTTTATGTTTTTGGGGAGAAATTCTATACATAGATTTTTGAATTATGAAAGAAGTTATTATCTTGATATATATTTTTAAAATGTTGATCAGAGTTTTCCATCTCTGTAAGAATGAAATTTAGAATTTTTAGACTATAGTCTCTGGTGGATTTACATCTTTTTGGCTTTTTTTCCTACTTATCCCCATCTAAATTCATCCCCATCATCCACCTTCTTTGAGTGAATTGAAGATAGTTACTCTCAGTAAGAATTAGTGGATTGCAGTTGTTTGCCACTGCTTCTAGTCTATTTAATTTTATTTCAATCACCTAATATCTAAAAAGTAGAAGTAATTAACTTATATTAATTAACCACAAGTGATCTGAAGTACTTTCAATGTGTGTTATCTGCATTTCATTTCCACTCATCAAGAAAACAGCGTTGTACTAATTGCCACCATAGCAAATGCAAGTGCAGCATAGGATTCTCATTTAACACCACCAATAGAGAGCCACACTTCCTAATTAATCTTCCATTTGAATAAGTGACATTTATTATGAATCAGTAGGAAGAAACAGTGTTACTCTGAGACCTTAATGCAAATCAGGGAGCATTTTTATGTCAGTCAGAAGATTTTGAGAGGCTTGGCACTCATGGTTTATTTAAGTACCATCACTGCAGATTTTAAAACATTGGGGGGGGGGGGTTAGGCATAGTCCAGCTGCATGAAATGAAGTCCTTGGTGATCTCCTCCTTACCCATGGAGCTTTCCACTGCCACCCCTCCCAGCTTCTTCTAATGCATTTTCTTCAAACCAACAACTTCAGGAAGGAATATTTCGAGCATATATTGATGCTGCTGTTTTCATTTAGCTGCATGAAAGGTTTTTACCATATACATTAAAAACCTATTGCCGTAGTCTCTGTAAATGGGGAAATCTGTTTTAAACAACTCTTCTCCCAAATAAATAAATCTAATCTCCTACTTGTAATATAAATAAAAAGTTCATAACCTCAGCATCGGAGGGAAAAAAAAGAACTTGGAATTTTATGGGGGAAATGTTACAGTGTGTTCAAAGGAGGATGCGAACATCTTTATGTAGAAATTGCATAATCAAATGTTCTACAAGAGTGCTTATCTTCCTCTGTCTTAAAGAGAGTTAGCCAGACAGAATTCCATATACTGGTATGTATGTATCAGGCGGATGCTAGTCCATTAATAGAGGGCTGCATCCAATGTTATATAAGCAGACTTTAACATGTGCAACAGGCCTTTCCCTTGCTCTACTCCTCCCTTCAAATCCTTGTATCCTACATGTGCTATAAATTTGCTCCAGATGGTTTTCAAGTCTCTACAACAGATTTGAAATGTACGTGAGGGGTTAAAGAGGAGCACAGATCTGATCCACTGAATGAAGTCTGGAGTCTATAAGAAGTTCAGAGGAAATGCTTGACAACTGTATTCTTCTGAATGAAAAAGTAGGAGAAATGGGCACTATAGTTACAAAATCTACCATATTTACAAATGGACAAGCAGAGTCTATCAATAGTATATTCGCTATATACTGGGGTAGCAAACACAAAACTCCCTGATTCAATATCAGCCTCACAAAATAAGTGCCAACATTTTTCCTACCTTTTAGCCACTTTTCAAGTTAATGTATGCTGCTGCCCCAAGCTCAGATACACTATTGGGTTTCCTTCCAAATATACAGAAAACAATTCCAAGTTATTAAACTTTCCTAACCACTAAGAAACAACATGGGGCAAGTGCTATTATCTTCTTCTTTTTTTCCAATGTATCTATGGCTCTTTATTGTCAATTAGTCAGACATTGACAGCAAATAACAGTAGCGTATAGAAATTGTTGGATTGGTGTTAAATGTGAACAAGACTATGCAGTTCAATTTTGCTTAGTTCAATTTTGCATGAAAGAATTATTTTGTGCTTAAAATTATGGCAGGGAGGCCAGACTGTCAGGTAATTTCCTATAATGCAAAAAAGATACGTCTCAAAGGGGCTTTTTCAAAAGGCAATGGGACTGTTTTTCCTTGAGGAAGAAGAAAATGTTTTGCTTCTTGGATGAGAAGCAAAACAATTTACTTTTCTTCCTCAAGATAAAAACAGTCCTATCGCCTTTTGAAAAAGTACCCTTTGAGACAACTATGACCTGGATGACTGAGAATCTCCACAGTCAGACTTTATCCTAAATGCTATCTTGACTCCAGTTCTATCATCAATCTCAGGCACAAATCTATTTCAAGAGAGACCCATTTAAATCAATGGAACATACGCTTAGGTAAGTATATTTAGGAGTACGTAAGTATTTAGGAAAAACTATATCAAAACAAATCTAGCAACAAATTACCGTGAGTTCAAATATGGCCTGTAGCACCCCAGATGACCACTAGGTGACTGCAAGGAAGCACCTGCTAGTACATTTGTTGTCTCTAAAGACTACAAAATGGACGTATGTTCCTTTCAAGAAGGGGAGTTTAGAATTTCTTTTAAAAAATGAACAGCAGTAGCTATCCTTTAAAAATAACCCTAAGCTTGCCTAAGTATCTCCCAAACATATGCAGAAAGTTTGAAAGTATTATCATTGAATGCAATAAATGTGCAGGAAGTACTATCAGGAGCACTTAGTCATATCATATATACCACTTAAATGCCTCATGGTTAAGCAATGGCATGTCGGTGTGATCATATTGGCCCATTCAAAGCATGCATGCTACATTTCTTTCACTTTCTGATCTCGCAGGAAACAAATGAGGTGGGGTGTGGATAACTGATTTTCAGAAGATCTGAAAAGGAAACAAAACTAGTTGTTGGCATTAAAGAATCAGAATAGAGCTGGAAAGGACCTTGGAGGTCTTCTAGTCCAGCCCCCTGCTCAAGCAGGAGATCCTATACCATTTCAGACAAGTGACCTTGCTTGGTCTCTTCTTTAAAACCTCCAGTGATGAAGCACCCACAATATCTGAAGGCAAGCTGTTCCACTGGTTAATTGTCATCACTATTAGGAAGTTTCTCCTTAATTCCAGGTTGCCTCCTTGGTTAGTTTCCATCCATTGTTTCTTATCCTGCCCTCTGGTGCTCTGGAAAATAAATTGACCCTCTCCTCTTTGTGGTAGCCTCTCAAATACTGGAACACTGCTATCATGTCCCCCGCACCCCCACCCCAGTCTTTCTCTTCTCTAGACTAGCCAAACCCAAATCCTGCAACTGTTCTTCATATGTTTTAGTCTCCAGGCCTTTAATCATCTTAGTTGTTCTTATTTGCACATTTTCTAAAGTCTCAAAATCTTTTTAGTAATTTGGTGACCAAACCTGGATGCAGTATTCCAGGTGTGGCCTTACTAAGGATTTATAAAGTGGTACTAAAACTTCATGTGATTTTGATTCTATGCATCTGTTTATATTTATTTATTTATTATTTTATTTGTCAGATGTATATGCTGCCCTTCTCCCATAGGACTTGGGGCAGCTCACAACAATAGAACAACCCGACAATAGATAATGTTTAAATAATATTAAAACCAAATATAAAATCCCCAGATCCCCAAAATTAAAATCCACAACAGACCAGGAAGCTGCTGAAAGAGCCATGTCTTTAGGTCAGCGCGGAGGTAGGAGGAGAACCAGTGTAAAACAGTGCCCCCCCACCCCCTGAGACGACGCAATAAAATACCATGGTGAATGGTATCAAAAGCCGCTGTAAGGTCAAGTAGCACCAGGATGAAGGAATAACCCTTATCCCGGGCCCGCCCGAGGTCATTCACCAGGGTGACCAATGCTGTTTCCATGCTGTATCTGCACCTGAAGCCTGATTGGTAAAATCAGGCTGAAGCCTGATTGAAGCTAAAAAGCAAAGGTTGGAGACCAGACGAAAGTTGTTCAAGGAGGCTGGATCCAGGGCAGGCTTCTTGAGGAGGAGACAAATCACCACCTCCTCAAGTAAGGCGGGGAAGACCCCATCTCTCAATGAAGTGTTGATAATCACCCGGATCCAGTCTCCAGTCACCTCCCTGGTTGCCGCAACAAGCCAGGAAGGACAAGGGTCCAATAAACACGTGGATGCCCCCAGTCTACCCACAATCCTGTCCACTTCCTCCATAGAAACAGGATCAAACTCAACCCAGATGTTGCCACCAAGATCTGCTCCCATCCCCTCATCAGATCCTGCCCAGTCAGAGTCTAACCCTATTCAACCAAGGATGGTATTAGTTTTTTGGCTGCACACTGCTGGCTCATATTCAAGTGATCATCCACTAGGACTCCAAGGTTCCTCTCACAGTTACTGTTTTTGAGCCAGGTTTTGCCTAATCTGTACTTTTACCTTTGGTTTTTCCTGCCCAGGTGTAAAAATCTTGCTTTTCTCCACATTAAATTTCATTTCGATGGCTCGGGCCCATTGTTCAAGTCTGTCAAGATCTTTTTGGATTCTGGGGTGTTGGCTATTCCTGCCAGCTTAGTGTCATCTGCAAATTGGATGAGTTCCCCTTCTATTTCCTCATCTAAGTCAATTATGAAGATACTGAAGAGTACTAGAACTAAGAAGGAACTACTTACTTCCCTCTATGTAGATATAGTACCATTAAGGACTTCTTGTTGAGTATGGTTTGTCAGTCAGTTACAAATCCAACTGCTATCTATGCCACATTTTTCTAGTTTACCAAAAAGTAGGTTGTGGTCTATTTGCTGAAGTCTATACTATGCCCACAGCATTTCATTAGTATACTAATTTAGTCACTTTGTCAAAGAATGAAATAAGATTGGTTTGGCATGATCTGTTTTTAACAAACCCATGCTGGTTACTATTTATAACTTTATTTGTTTCTAGATGTTTCTAGATCTGTTTTTTAAATTATTTTTTTCCAGTATCTTCCCAGGTATTGATGTTAGGCTAATTGGTCTGTAGTTTCCTGGGTCTCATTCCCCCCCACCCGGTTTTTTAAGATGGGAACCACATCAGCTCCTTTCCAATCCTCTGGTAGTTCCCCAGTGCCCCAAGATTTTTTAAAGATATGATACAATTGTTCTGAGCTAACATCTGCCAGCTCCTTCAGCGCTCTGGGATGTAATTCATCAGGTCCCCAAGATTTATATTCATCAAGGTCAGTCAGGCATTCTCTTATCATTTTCTTGCTTATTTTAATTTTTATTTCTAGTCTGTCTGTTACAGTTTTGTTTTTGGTAGGTTGAGCTATAGTTTCTTTTTGTGTGAAGACTGATGCAAATAATGAGTTAAGCAGCTCTGCTTTCTCTTCACTGCCTTTTACTTCCTGCCATCTTCTCTCTTTAGTGGACCAACTGTTTCCTTGACTTTTTCCTTATTATTTATATATTGAAAGAAACTTGTTTTATTATTGTTGACTTTTGTTGTAAGTCTGTTCATTCTGAGCCTTTGCTTTCCCAACTTCATCTTTGCAAATTCGGGCTATCTGCTAATATTCTGCCTTAGTTATGTGTCCCTCTTTCGAACCGGTAGTAGAGGCGGCGGGAGGCTCCCCCCACCCACCCAGATGTCATCACGGACACTCTGCGCATAAGCAGAAGGTACGCATAAGCACGCTCCCAGTTCCAAACCGGTAACAAAGGTAAGAAAGGTGGGTTGTTCAAAGGAACCCACTACTGGTATATACCTATAGCAATGTCATTTTTTCCCCTTTTATATTGATCCATATGGATTCTAGGTGGTTTTCATCCTTGGTTTTGTGTATTTTGGTAGAGAGTTGCATTATACATCTTTCATATATAATGCAATTCCACCTCCTCTTTTGTTAAGTCCGTTTCTTTTGAATAGTTTGTATCCTTCTATCAGTACATTCCAGTCATGAGTTTCATTCCACCAAGTTTCAGTAATGGCAACTATATCATAACTGTCTTTGTGTACTAATACTTCAAATTCACCCTGTTTCTTCCCTAAACTTTGAGCGTCAGTGTATAGGCATTTGAGTCCTTTATGGGTCTTGGGTATGCTTCATATATCTCCTACTTTGTAACTGGGATTTCCATCCTTTCTATCACTTTCTACTTCATTATGTTTTTCTTTTTTATTTCTTTTTTCTCTTTACTCCTTTTCTCCTTATGTGATTGGTTATCTACTGCTTTTTGCTTGGAATTAGATTCTATAGGTTGTGAAGTTTGGCCCCTCTTCTCCTTCAATTTCAATGGTACAACTGATGGTATGGATGACCAAGTACTGCTGGTTCCTGTTTGTTTCATGTAGGCTGAGATTGTTAAGAGCAAGACATGTTCCTCTCTTTTTTAAAAAAGAAAAAGTGTGGAAAAACATTAGCTTAAATAAATATAAAGTTCCAACTTCATGAGTCTCCATTTCATGTTATTATATGAGACAAATTCAGAGTTCGATGCTTGTGGTTGTTTTTCCTTGTTTTTCTAGTAGTCTGAGTGATTTTTTTTTTCACGAATAAGAATTGTGTACTTGTTATTTTCCTCTTTGACCTTAAAAGAGATCTCTTTCAAAGGCATCCATTAGTGGGTGATCATGGTCAATCCATATTTCACATTCCAAACAGGAGAAGAAATGCCAGACTTAAGTCTAAATTATGTCCTTAGCTGCATGTGGCTTGACTTGAACTTTACTGATTTGTCAATTTCCTTCTGTGACTGACACAAATGATAATAGTTGCAAAAGATTTATTCCTGTTAGACCAAAAGCATGCCTGGAATTTTATAAACCCTTTGAAAAATTATGGTAGTTAGATCTAAATGACTTTTTCTTTACTTTAAATGTTAATTTGGCGTTATGTTCAAAAAACACACACATGCACAGATTTGTCTACATTAACAAAAGAGATGGAAGAAATTTTCAAATGTGACTGATTGTAATTCCGGAGAAATGGTAAAATTCAATCATCCTTTCTTGTTTTTTTTCCTTCACCTCAACTCTCTCCCCACTCTCACCCCCTGCTCACATTCATTGTTCTGCTTTTGTTAATTCTACAAGCGACCCAGGAACTAAGTTTTATCATCACCCTACTTTCCTTTCTTGCCATCTTAAGAAGATCCAGCTTTCTAGTAAATAATTGTTTTCTGTAGTAGATAAAGCGTTTTGCCCTTCTCCTACCTTTCTCATTCAAACTCCAAATTGAAACAGACCTTTTCACTTTAATGTGAACAGTCCAAGTACTATAAAAGCAATTGTATGGGAAAGAAATTTCAAAAGACTGGAGGAACTGTGATACATAGATTTTGTTAACATTCCATCTTACTTGTGCAGCTGCATTCCTTTCAATATTTTGTAGAGGTCTTCCATACATACAAAATCTACTGCTTTCTCTCATTCCTGACATTGTGAGCTACCCCTTACATGCAGCTGCTCTACAGATCATCAAAATAGGGCCATAAAAGCAGGCCACAAACCAGGGGATTGTGAGTTCTGGTCTCACTGTAAGCATGAAAATCAATTGGCTGACTCTTTCTTAGCTCACAATGTCAGGCTCAGATGATAATCTGGTTCGCCAATTATTGTCACAATCAATGGATCAATTCTTTGTTGATGCTAGAGGTGAGATTCTGCCGGTTCTGCCCGATTTGGGCGAACTGGTAGTGGCAACTGCAAGAGGCTCCGCCCATCCGCCCAGACGTAATGTGAGAGCAAGGAACATGCATGGAAGGCGGTGCGCATGCACAGAGGAGGCGTGTGCTGGTGAAGCGAGTGCGCCTGCCCATGAGCTCACATTTGCAAACCAGTAGGGAAGGTAAGTGAATCTCACCTCTGGTTGATACCAAAAAATAGACCCTGCACCTATGACTAAACACTAAGAAGAAGAAGAAAAATCTCTAAAGGAGAGGAAGTGGCTTTACAAAAGAAGGGATCCTTTCAGTAGAAGAAGAAATGGGTATAACTTTGGACTTAGCAGAATGTTCATGGTTAATAGAGTCTGTGGTCAAGTTAATAGTTGCTGTGGATGCTTTCTGATTCCAGAAGCAAAGGGCCTCTGTGATTTTCCAAGCAGAGTTACCACAGGCATTCTCAAAACAATGTAACCAAACAAACTAGATAGTCCAGGGCCAAAAGAGGCCAAGTATGAAGCTTACAGAGTCCACTACAGATTTCTCAATCACAAAAGGTTGCTCATGAACTGAATCATCATTTCTGAGTGAGAAAGTCTTTTCCCATGCATGGGCTTCTGAATGGTTCAGGCCAATTATATGGACCACAAGGATGTGGAAGGAACCCTATGCATGGGCAAAGTCGAAACACTTGATTGGCGTATCGTATAGCTCATGTATGATGGGATTTTCACATAGACATCTAGTAGGCAGCTTGTTTCTTTCTACAGCTTTTTGAAGACTGAAATGCACTGGTAGCTAGCAGGTAATCTCACTTCCTGATCGCTTCCACAGAACACACTGTCCTTCCTGTTATTGAGCATTGTGGTGTTTCTTTAGCGCCTTGTCCCCATATCTCCCTAGACGCTGTCTCCTGCACTACTGTATATACTCTACTGTAGAGTTTACTACTACTAAGGAGGAGGAGGAGTCTCCTTACTACTAAATTCAGTGGTGTGTTCTCAAACTCCCAAAGATGTTACACTCATTTATTTATTTATTTTACTCATTTTTCCCCTTCTGTCTCTGGAAAATCTGTTCTGGATGTTTGAGAGTACTGAACAGTGGAGACAAAGGATCGGATTAACAGATGCAAAAGTCCCAAATGGTAGCAAAAATGAACGTTTCCTGTATCTGTTTTGCTGCCATCTCGTGGTCATCTGGATTTTTGTCGCCTGGATATGATATACTGTATGTAATATAGCATTGTGGGAGGCAGAAGAAGCCATGAGCAGAGGGGGCTGTGGGTCAGAAAACATATTTAGGGTTCTCCCAATTCCTTGCATTTTTAACCCCAGTGAATCTTATAAAGTTTGCTCTCCTCCCAAGTAAACTGCACAGTGTTTAGTTTTCTGAGCATCTTATCTAGCTCAGAAAATCACTAACACACATGGATATTCACTTGCAAAGTACAGATGGATTTTATTTCTGGACTTTTCCCATCTTTTCCCACCCATTCCATTGCACCACTTTGGCAAGAAGAAGTAACAGTCACTGGAATTCATAAGACGTGCACATTTCCTTTTAGAGTGCAACCTCTCTTGATCTTTCCAGATACGTTCTGTAAAGAGTTAAGTACAGCTGGCCTACATATCTACGTTTGTTTAATGAATCAGATTATAGAAAAATATCATTTTAGTGTAATCACTGTATCAATCATATGGCTGAATTACAATACCACTATAAGCTACTCATTCATGAAGTCATCCTCCAACACAAATTCTTCTAAAACCTCCAGGATCCAAAAGTGAGCTCACGGTGTCTTTGAAAGCAGCCAAGACTACAAGACGCACACAGCAAATGGAAGCAAACCTCCTTATAATCAGGGTTACTTATTTCTAATTAAACATGTCAGATTCCTATTTCTAAACTTGAAATATGTTTTGATTTGCTTTTTGAAATATTTTGTTTGATCTACCTGCTGAATGGGAAGCAATGGCTAAATCAAACCCCTTCTTACTGATTCCAAACTGAAATTCCTTACTGATTTTCAGTTTGTTCTGGATGGACTAATACTGGATTAATAATACATTAATACTTTCAATTCAAGAGAAATTAGAGAGATTGGTAGATTCTTCTGCTAGCAGGAGAGTATCCACCATATAGTTAGGTTACAGTTTCCTAGTGAGTTTTGATAGATGGCTAGTCTCCTGGATTCAGCCATCTGTTAGAACTGAATTCCTGAGGTAGCAGGGCTCCCCCTTCCTGCTTTACTGGGAAACCTCTACCCATCCTTCACAGTTGATCAACAAGGCTTTGTTGCTGCTGTTTCACACAGAACCAGAACCAGTCCTACATTTTAAAAACATGCATCCCGGTTGATCCATTTGACTTTAATTTCTTCTAACATTCTAGTGAGAGGAGGGACAGAAAAATATTTCATCTATTCTTGAACTGGGAGGCCCATCACTCACATGTTTGTCTCTGTTCATCTTGACTACTACAACCCATAATATGTGAGCTGCCTTTGAAGACCACTTGAAAGCTACAATAAGTTCAGAGTGCAGTTGTTATGAGAGCACCTTACTGTACCTATTAGTACATCATTACTTTGGTAATTTTATTGGTTAATAATGAGTTTCAGAGTACAATTCAAGATGCTGGTCATGATCTATAAGGCACTTCATGGCACAAGAGCTGGTTATCTGCATGTCTCCAATTACTACTACCCATCCATAAGATCTGCCAAGATGAGCATGTCTGGGTCCCATCACGTAACTAGTGTTAAGTAATGGGATCCAAAAGATGTGTCATGTATGCCCAGTGGAAGAAGACTCTTAAGACCTGTTTTTTACCCCCAGGTAATAGGAGAGGTGGTGTCATGTCTATAATGATTGTTCTTGGGCTGTTCTTGCCTGTTCTTCATGCCTCGAGCACAATATATTTTATGATTGGGGTGGGGGGGTTGTTCTGGTTATTCTATGTTTTTTTTTTATTTTGAGTCATATGTTAATTAGGCATCTATATAAATTGAATGATTAAAAGAATGCAGTCTTTTAGTCGCCAACCTATTCCACAGATTCATAGTTATGTGCATTGGGTACAGAAGATTTGAAGAAGGGGTGTTATGTATGTTGCCTTCCAGTAGGAAAGGTGGCTTTTGAAATTATTTCTTTATTTGTAGTGTAATGATCGGTCCAAAATGAGTTTATCTGTTAAACAACCTTTACTTTTGTTTAAATTATTGAGTTCTTACATTATTGTCTGTTTTACATGTTGATTATTTACCTATTAAGGTATTTTAAAATTATCTTTATATGCCATCCTGGACTATTGGTGTGTGTGTGTGTGTGTGTGTGTGTGTGAAATGTATTATATAGAGCCGTGATGGCGAACCTATGGCACGTGTGCCAGAGGTGGCATGCAGCGCCCCCTCTGGTGGCACATGAGCCATCGGCCCAGTTCAGCTCTGCTGCGCATGCACGCACGCCTCCCTCCCTCCCTTCGGGTCTCTGTTGCACATGCGAGGGAGGCAGGGGGTATGCAGGGGGTGCATTAGTGTGGGTTTCCCCTGGTTCGCACCAGTTCTATAGACCCCAACGTGATCAGAACGCTTCTACGCATGCGCAGAAGCTTCTGTGCTTGATCAGAAGAACGTCCATACGCGTGAGCGAAGCAAGAGCATGCACAGACCCATTGCAAACTGGTAGTAAAGGTAAGTAGAACCCACCCCTGGGGCGCATGTACATCATGGGGGCGGGGTGCATGCATGGGGGCTGCACACGCATGCTCACTGATACAGAGAGTAATATTTTTTTTAAAAAATGAAACCTTAACCAGATATATTTGCACATAAGGAAAGACAAACATTACATGAAGTTTATTCATGCCTCATAGTTTATAGGATGCAATTAGTGTTGCAATCTATGTTAATATTATATACCACAAATTTCTACTTCTAGTCAGAAATTATATATGTGAAAACTTGCTAATCTTTAAAAAAAATCCTGATATATCAAATTAATCTATGAGAAAAATACAACGTAGTCTTTTTCTAGGGCTAAGATTATTTCTATGTACCAACACACAACTCCTTACCTGCAATTTGAAAATATACTGTTTAGAATAAATCTTACCATGTACTTCTATCGATGAAGTCAATATGGCTTGAGAAACTTATCATTATAATGTGAGACAAAATAAATCCCAAACACATTTATTTGCTTATTTATCAATACTTATTCCGGTATTCAGTTCAAATCCAACAGGACATATGCAGAGATATGCATAAATACCACAGAGTAATAGCAGTAGAGACATTGTCATTACCTTATTATATTTCTGCGTCAAGCCTTGTAGAAAAGATCTGCATGTGAGAAATTTTAATTCCAAATTATCTTGGATTTCTGCACCTTCATAGGTTCTTCTTTCTGGAATGTGAGCATGTTTAAGCATGTGTTCTTAGGAACTGGGATAGCTAAGCAGTTGTTGGCTGCAACTGTGAGGTTGGTGCATGTTGATCTCCCATAATAGTTCACATGAAAGAATTTGGACAAAATTGTTTGCCATTATTGTAATACATACTCATTGCTTTCTCCACATCGTAGGCTGTGCTTGTATTTCATTTACAAATGGCCTGAGAAAGCTAAGAAGGGCAAGAATTATTAAGGGAACCTTTGGGTTTATGTGGCTTTGCCTTCCTTTTCCAAACCTTCTTTCTACATGGGTTCTGGCTATCCAGTATTAGGGTAGGGAGGAAGGGAGATAGAGAGATATAAACTAGATTTTGCAAATACACTCTGCCAACCTGAAAGCCCCAAGACATTATGGCAGGGAGATGGAATGAGAAAGAGTATTACCACTGTGTTATCACCCAACTCCATCTGGAACATTGCTCCTGAATGTAGAGTGTTGAATCTCATTCTGTTAATCCAGAGATAATCAGAGAGGGAGAGAAAGGAAATTAGAGTGATCAAAGGCAACATACCACTTCAGTATTTGCTATTTTTTTCAGTGTAACAGTATTCCAATTCTCTATTGGTGCCATAGTCTTCATCTTAATGTCATCATTGCTAAAACTGGATCTTATGTTGGGGATAATTCTTAATTTGCATACTTTTCTCAGAATTAGCGGAGCTAAACAGAGGATAAATAGTTGGCCAATGCAATCTAGAAATGCTAACTCTGACAATGGTTTTCTGCATCTCAAATCTTTCCTATCACATCCTATTTCATCAGAAGATGCCATCACTTTTACATTACAAGCTTTTGATTTACTTCTGGGTTCTTCTTTTTATTTATTTTTGTTTAGCTCCTTCTGCAATAAAAATGATTCTTGGCAATTTTTACAACTATAATTTTTCATAAACTGGTTTAGAAAAGATCCAGGTTTTATGCTGCAAGACTTTTTTAAAAACCTGATGCTGAGTATTTATAGGCTGCTTTATAAAGTCATGGGTGGCTGTGTTTCCCCGAAAATAAGTCCTTGTCTTATATTTTTTTGAAACCTGAAATAAGCGCTTGGCCTTATTGCCATGCACTCAAAAGCCCGATTGGGCTTATTATCAGGGGGTGTCTTATTTTGGGGAAAACAGGGTATAATAAATAAGATAGATAGATAATAGATGATAGGTGATACATGATAGATGATATAGGTGATAGATGATAGATGATAGACAGACAGACAGAAGACAGACAGACAGACAATTTCTGGTTTTGCTTTGCTGTAATATAATAACATTGGATTTTTAAAATTACAGAACAGTGGGAAAAAGAGAAAAATGGAAAAAAAATCTTCATTGCATTCTCTTACCTAGTGATTTTAGTGGAAGCTTAGTGTCAAGAGACACAGGATGTACTGAAAAACAATCCTCAATTTACAACCATTTACTGAGTAATATTTGCAGTTGTGGTGACATTGAAAAAAAGTGCTTATGACTTTTTTGTGAAAAGTGGTTTACAGCATCCCCATGGTCACATATTCAAAACTTGGGCACTTTGGTAACCAAAATGTGTTTACTGCAGGTGCAGCATCCTAGAGTCATGTGATCAGCATTTGCGACCATCTTAGCTGGTTTGCCTCTGCTAAGCAAAATTAATGAAGGATACTGAATTCACTTAACAGACACTTAAGTGATTTGGTTAACAACCATGGCCAAAAATGTCATACTGTTGGACATGACTCACTTAACAACACTCTTGCTTAGCAATGGAGATTTTGGCTCCAATTGTAGCCATGATCATGTCAACGACTACCAGTAACAGCTCATAAGACAAACAAATGGAGGCTAAAAACAGCTAATATTCAAAAGTAAAATTACTGAACAGTGCTTAAAAAAGACTCGGCTTGCAAAAATGGTGCAAAGATACTTTATCTCTAAATTGCTAAATGGAGCAATATTTGGACTTCTACAATAATATTGCCTTAACATTTGGCTCTGAGCTACTTTTTGGTTCCAGGCATGTGAATGACGTTTATACTAATTCTTCCTCTAGTTCCTTTTAAAACTGGGAACTCTCGCATGACCTGGCCTTTCTAAATCCAATTCAGCTATCTCAGAGCTGAAGAATTTTGAGAGGACCACAATTAATGTATAGAGTAAGGCCCAAATCAGAAGCGAATTTGCGCTTTCAACTGCTAAGTGAAATTATTTACATCTAGATTTTAAACGCTAAATTAATTTCCTTTTCAGCTACTGATAGGTTACAGAATATACATAGGTTTCATAAGCTAGCTGCAGTTAGTAAACATTAAGGGTACCTGATTTGGCTGCAAAAATCCAGGAAATACCCACCCACCCACTCTAGAAATAGATACTCTGTTTTCTTGCAGGGCCAGTCAGATAGCCCCCAAAGCAAACAGTGAGGTGTTCTACATAAATAATGCAAAATGCTCTGATTGCTTCATGCATAGTAATCTTCCACCATCTTTTTTCCTCCACCCTCTTTTTTCCTCCATTTTTTCCTCCGCTTTTCCTCCTCATTAAGGCTTGATTTCTTGAAGTGGGGAGGTTCAGAATCTTATATGAACACAGCACCTAGTTAGAATAGCACTAGGTAGGTTGCTCCTGGTGCACACCAGTTCTATAGAACCAATAGTAAACCGGCGGGAGGCTCTGCCCACCAACCCTAACGCCATTAAAATGCTTCTGCATATGCACAGAATAGCGCATAAGTGCGCTCGCTTCACTCGTGCACGCGTGCAGCCTGTTGCAAACCGGAAGTAAAGGTAAGTAGAACACACCCCTGCACTATATCCCCATCAGACTGGAGAAGAAGCAGGGGTAAACATATTTTTGACACATACAAACCCCTGCCCTCCCCCCAAAAAACAAAGAAAATGAAATGTTTTGTAAATCTTGTAAAATCACACACCTAATAACTGACATATGGCAAAGTGAGTAGGTATGTACGGTGCAGAAACTCCACAGATGCCTTTGGAAAACTCAACAGATTGACCTTTCAACCCAGGACTGCTTCTATAGTGTTCGTAGAACCAAAGAGAACATTCTGCATGGACACCAAAAACTGATTGGAAAAGGTTTTGGAACTCTGGATCTCAAGACCCATCTTTCTCTTCCTTCTTAGGGCACTCCACAGATAGTCTGACAACCTGGAACTAGAGCAGTTCCCTTCCATGAATTACAATGAGGTACAGGATTAAAACAGCAGAAATGGTTGGGTCCAATTGTGGCATTGATCGTAGAATGGGTGGAATACTGCTGTCCTAGCCAATGTCATTTTAATAGCTGAGCTTAACTAAAAAATTTTCTTGGCCAGGATTTCTAAACTAGGATGCCTTGGAAAGCAATTTTTTTTTACTACATCCTGCTTCAACTTGCAGTCTATGGTTAAATCTTTCAAGTACAATCATTCTTTGCCTAGCACTGACATTCTTAGGAAAGGCCTGAGATCCTCCTTGAGAAAAAGCAGAAGAGTGCCATTTCAATGGCCCTAAACTTCTCCCATTTATATGAAAAACAGGGGTTTGGGGGGGGGGGGAGAGAAAATATTTTCTTCCTGATGAGTTGTTGGGGGATGTTAGCATCTCTAAAGGTAACTTGCTGATGCATACACCACCAAGAAAAGTAATTAGAGTATCTAACTAGCTGGACCGAATGAGTGAAATGATAATGGAGATGTGATTGACAACAGAGATAGGCAACAGGTGGCACAGAAATTCCTTTTTTGTCTCCAGGAGTATCAAAAAACCCAATTCATTCAGGAGTAGGGGGGGACAACACTCAACTAACCATTTCTTAAAGGAAGTTCCCATAACTATTGACTAGTTGTCAGTTGAAAACTGTAATTGTATATTCAAATAATAATAACAACAACAAATAGCAAGCTTTGCTCTTCTATAATTGAAACACACACACACAGAGAGAAGGAGGGAGGAAGGGAGGGAGGGAGGGAGAGAGAAACTTATATTATCTTACTGGCCAGTTTCTGGTTTTGATTTGTTCCTTTTTTAATTAACTTGGTGCAGCATCTATAGTCTTCTTCCCTTTCATCTATATCAGCTAAATGTATTAAAAACAAAAATTCCCCTCCATCCCAAGGGTGTTACTTTGACCTCTTTGGGGGGCCTGGCTAAGTTGTGAAAATTTTGGGCCACAATTCTTAAGAAGGAAACTTCAAGTTCTTTCCGCTTCACTTCCTCTTCACATGTCTGAGGCAGTTAATGCTGCTGCCCCATAGTCTGGGTGGCAGAAGCTGTGTGCTAGCTATGGTATGTATTGTTGGAATTTTTCCTCTCGTTAGTCCCCTTGACCTTTTATTGTCTTACTCCTAAAGTGTCAGGTCAGATTTAGTGTAAGGTCTCCCTTCACTAAGGACTCCTTTCCTTTCGTGGATCACTAAACAGGACAATTGCTCTATCCATCTTTTCAGAGCCTATTGTGGGACACCCCCCTCAGCTGAGAAAAGTTTGATTCACTGGGAAACCATTTTGGTCAAACAGAAGACAGACTATGTGTTCTTTAAGGAACTCTGTCTTAATCGCTGCCTTTTTTCCCCCTCTGGGATATGAAGAGGATGCAAAAGATCAAAAGGCTGGGGAGTGCATGGGTTTGACCACAACCTTCCTAGAAATAATGGGAAACCTCCACTGAAAAATGAGCTCTGTTACAAAGGACAAACAAGAAGGAATGCTACACAGGGTTCCCACAGCATTTGGAAGCATCAGTATTTGGGTCTTTCCATGAGGGAAATAATAAAGAAGAGATTCTTTATTTGGAACATTGGAATGAAATGGAGAAGCTAAGTGATCAACTCAACATATAAGAGCATAGATAGAATGAAAGCAAATATAAACTCAGTCATATCGTTGGGTGTTCAGCATTATCAATACTGGCTGCCATTGGGTTCCTAAATGCCTCAGGTTTGAACTTAGGCCCTTCTTCACGCAAAGTGTGTTCTCTACCACTGAGCTGTAGCCAACCTAAAATGAAGAGAGAATATGTGTAATCAGGTATATATTTGAGATACTTGTGGCTGCTTAGAGAATGTTTCCATCGGTATTTAATTTGATTTTAAAGATAGTAGAACAGGTAGTACTTTCTCAACTCCAGGCACTGATGGATGATGCTGATTATTTAATTCCGTTTCAATGTACTTTCAGGCCAAATTTTGAAAAGAAAATAGCTGCTGGGTAAGCACCTTCAATCATAGCATCATTCTGGAGTATTTACCAGAACTGAGTATAAGAGAACAAGGTTGTGCAATGCATCCAGGCTTTCTTGAAGCTGCAGTCTTGGAAGATGGCTCTAAGAAAGCTTTGCTCCTTCCTCTAGTCCCTGGTCTATGTGATAGCAATAGCACTTAGACTTATATACCACTTTACAGTCCTCTCTAAGCGGTTTACTGAGTCAGCATATTGCCCCCAACAATTTGGGTTCTCATTTTAACCATCTCGGCAGGCAACAGAAGTAGCCTGCAGTACTGTACACTAACCACTGTGCCACCGTAGCTCATGTGATGCACCAGGGTCATATTGTAAGTGTACATATTTGAGTCCATTACTAAGTACATAATAAATCTGGCTATACCATCCATTCGTAGTTTCTAATGGGCAAACCTGCGATAGTTTGTCACATGACATTCTTGTAGTATAATTCCACTGATGGAAGGAGAGTACATGATTCTTACTTCTTGGGCAGCTGCGTCAGGAGGCTAGCAATTTAGAACAATGTGGAATTGATGTAACATGGTTTTGCTATGGTATCACAAAACCCCCTAAAATATCTAGTAAATGCTGAGTGGCCTGCGTAGATGGCATTTCTACAAAATTACAACTGATAAATACTAGACAGTGTTGTTAGGAGGGATAAGAACTCACAGGTGGATAGACCAAAAGATGTCAGGAATCCAGCAGCAACCTATCTTAATTATCTTTTTATTGGGGAACACTAGGAAGAAAAAAACTGACAGGATTTCTGGATTTGTATGAAGGACCTTCAAGCAAAAGAGAAGAATCAGCTGAGGTGGCGCAGTGGTTAGAGTGCTGTACTGCAGCTATTTCAGCTGACCGCTAGTTCAGCAGATCAGCAGATAAAATCTCACCGGCTCAAGGTTGACTCAGCCTTCCATCCTTCCGAGGTGGGTAAATTGAGGACCCAGATTGTTGGCAGCAAAATGCTATTTAGTATACTGTCGATTGTTGTAAGCTGCCCAGAGTCCTCGGAGAGTGGGCAGCATAGAAATATGATTTAAAATAATAATGATGATGATGAAGATGATGAAAGATGAACAAAAATTGCCTTCCTTCCTTGTGCATCAGATGTGGGTTTCAGCAGGTTCTGATCAGTAGCGAAAATTTGAGTAGAACTGGTAGTAAAAATTCTGACTGGTCCCACCCCCATCTATTCTCTGCCTCCCAAATCCCAGCTGATCGGGAGGAAATGGGGATTTTGCGGTAACCTTCCCCTGGATTGGGGAAGGAATGGAGATTTTACAGTATCCTTCCCCTGCCATGCCCACCAAGCCACACCCACCAAGCCACACCCACAGTACCGGTAGTAAAAAAATTTGAAACCCACCACTGATGTGCATCATAATCTCATTTATGAATAAAGTGGGTAGACACAGAAGAATCTAATTGTTGGATTTTGAAATAGATACTTTTTTTAAAAAAATAAGAAAGGATCTATTTTGTAGTGGCATAACTAAGTACACGTTAAGATATTGCTGGTCCTGTTTGCCTTCTATGCTTAGAATATTTATGGCTGCATAATATCCACAGATAATTCTGGAGTTCAGAGATGACTGGAGAAGTAACATACGTCTGGTTTTCTCAGTCTAACTCCAGGTTTGGATCTATGCCAGAATTTGCATATTCCATCCTAAGACATACTATGATATCTCTTGCAACATCTAAATTGTTACAAACCCAATGAACTGTGAGTAGCATTATACTGAGCAGGATTTGATTGAAATCTAGTTTGTTGCATTAGTCAAATAAGTCACAATGCTTTCTGAAAAATAATTAATTTAGGCACGGGTAGCAGGCAATATCACTGGTAGCAGGCAGCTATTAGTCAAACCTCTGGAAAGCTAGTTATTCCTCTTCCCCTTTATATTGTAAGATTTGAACATCATTAAATTGCGGTCAGTGGGGAGAATTATTATCAGAGAAGATAAGGAAGAACTATTTTAATTCTCCAAATCCTTTTTTCAAATGACTTTCTCCAAATGACTTTTTGCACTTGCATCTCCACATCAGACACAATGCATCACAATGTCTTTACCATTATGTTTTGTCATTTGCCCCCAGTAGATTCCTATGACAATTGTCTCCATTTATTTACTGCATTTGTAGGACCACCCAATTTAAAAACAACTCAGGGGGGGAGTATTAAAGATTAAAATCAGATCAAAAACAACAATTAACCAAGGATAATAACAACACAGAAGGATCAACTTAACCTTAGCTTGACTATATTCTATTCACGTTACATCCATACCAGGGATGACATTCAGCAGGTTCTGTCAGGTTCTGGAGAACCGGTAGTGGAAATTTGGAGTAGTTCGGAGAACCGGCAAATACCACCTCTGGCTGGCCCCAGAGTGGGGTGGGAATGGGGATTTTGCAATATCCTTCACCCAGGAGCGGGGAGGGAATGGGGATTTTGCAGTATCCTTCCCCTGGAGTGGGGTGGGAATGGAGATTTTGCAGTATCCTTCCTCTGCCACGCCCACCAAGCCACGCCCACCAAGCCACGCCCACAGAACCGGTGGTAAAAAAAATTGAAATCTACCATTGATCTAGACACTAAATTGTGGGGAGAATGCAGGTGGTGCAAATTGCAAACATTTCCAAGACAGAAAAAAAGGTAGCAGAAAAAGTAGCCTATACAGATAATTTTCCAACCCTGTTCAATACACAGGGTTCTGGAGAGTATACAAAGACTCCAGGAGGGCATAATAATAGCATAAACAATTTCCTTAGATCTTTCAGTATAGGTATTAATATAATTAATACATTATTGTATATGGTAATAGTTATCCACCAAATTCATTCTCAGCCTATCTGCCTTTTTCTTTTTTTTTTAATTTTGCTTTCCTTTTTTCTAGCTATGATTTTGGTTCATAGCTCATTGTCCAATTATATGCTCCTTGGAGCAGAAACATATTTAGCTTAAATTCCATCAAACACTGAGGTCTGGCCCATAAGTGAACAACAATAGTTGTAATAATCATATTTATTTATCCTCCCCTCTTTCTCATTGGGCATATCAATCTTCCATGAAACTATTCTCATTCTTTCTCTCTCCTGCCACCACTTCTCTGTCCATTTTGGCAACTGTCCTCTCTACATACCTCTAATACCACTTCCTTCCTTATGTTCCAATCTGAGCAAATAGAGCCAAAAGAAGTCTCTTGATGACTCAGAGATTCTATGTGTCAGCTTCGGAACTCCCTTCTGAAAGACTGCCAAAGCCAGAAGATTTTTTTTTTTTCTGGAGGCAATACAACTATTCTTTTTTAAAAAATCAGACAGCACTTGGTAACAAAAAATAAGTAGATAATTATTTTCTTTTTAGGATCTGGGTATACATTTTGTGTATATACTGTATGTTGTAACTCTAGTCTAGCGACAAGACAGGGGAACCTGATTTAATAATGATAGGTTGCCCATTATTATTTGGTTGCAGGAATTGGGTATGGCCAGTCTAGTGAAAAGAAGAACCAGGGATTTTATGAGCGCAGTGTTCCAATATTTGAGGGGCTGCCACAAAGAAGAGGGACTCAACCTATTTTCAAAAACACCAGAAGGAAAGACAAGAAGCAATGGATGGAAACTAATCAAGGAGAGAAGCTATCTAGAACTAAGGAGAAGTTTTCTAACAGTAATAACAATCCACCAGTGGAACAGTTTGCCTTCAAGAGTTGTGAGTGTTGCAACATTTGAGGCTTTTAAGAAGAGATTGTCCAAAATGGTATAGGGCCGTGATGGCGAACCTATTGCACATATGCCACAGTTGGCATACAGAGCCCTCTCTGCGGGCACGCAAGCCATCGCCCCAGCTCAGCAGTGCCACGCCTTCCACCGGCCAGCTTGTTTTCAGATCTCTGCCGTGCATGTGCGGGGCGCAGGCAGGATACGCTTGGGGGAGTGGAGCGCATATGTGGAGGTCACATGTGCATGAGCATGCGTGGGGGGTTGTACACAGGGAACATGCACGCAAGCGCAGGGTCATGTGTGCATGCATGGGGGCAGGGGGCATGGGGGAGTTGTGCATATCTGTATGGACAGGGAGCACCCGGGAGTCATGTGCACATGTGGGAGTGCATGTGCATAGTCATACACATGTGCATGCCTTGGGGTGAGGCAAATGCAAGGGGGTCACATCAGGGGTGAAATACTCCCGGTTCGGACCGGATTGCCCGATTCAGTAGCGATGGCAGTGGTTGGTTCGGTGAACCGGTAGCAAAAATCCCTGCCCACCGCCCACCATGCCCAGCTGAGCCGCTCGATCATCAGAGGCTTTTTTTTTTTAGTTTTAAAAGTATTTTTCCTACAACTTCTTCCGCTGAAAAAAATGCTTTTAAAAGTAAAAAAAAAAAAAAGCCTCTGATGATCACGCTTCTCAGCTGAGATCATCAGAGGCTTTTCAAAACATTTTTTTTCTGCAACCTCTTGGCCAAAGAGGTGGTTAAAAAAATGCTTTGAAAAATCTCTGACAATCCCAGCTGAGTTGCCTGATCGGCAGAGGCTTTTCACAGCATTAGAAAAAATGCTTTGAAAAGTTTTTTTTTTAAAGTTGGCCACGCCCACCCAATCACATTACCCCACCACCACCAAGCCACGCCCACAGAACCAGTAGTAACAGATTTTACATTTCACCCCTGGGTTGCATGTGCATGCATGGGGCACTGGGCGCATGTGGGGAGTCGCACACACGTGTGTGGGTGGGGCGCATGTGAGAGTCACACACACATGCACAGGGTCACGGGGGGTCGTGTACAGATTGTATTATGGGTGTGCGGCACATGCACACTTTCGCGTGTGCACACACACGCTTTCGGCACTCGGTGCCGAAAAGGTTAGCCATCACTGGTATAGGGTCTCCTGCTTGAGCAGGGGCTGGACTAGAAGAAGAAGGTTCTTTCCAATTCTGTTATCTGTATTCCCATCATTCATTATCTCAAAATATCCTTAACCATGTTATTATGCCACTCTGAGCTTTTTCTGCTGCTGTTATGCACTCATATTTCAGTCTTTCATGGACCTTCAGCTTAAGCTAAGAAAAAGTAGACAAGACAGGTTATTCAGAAGGCACTGTTCCTTCAAATTACAGATGCTTGAGGTAATGAAGAAGATAATTATTGAGAAGAGGTTTAAACTACAGTTCTATGCACATTTATATGAGAGTAAGATTCACTGAATTAAATGGAACCTATTTCTAAATAAACAGGTACAAGATTGCTAAAGCTTTACATTATTGAATTGATTTGGGAAGAATATAGTAAAGCAGGATCACCCATATTTTATATCAGGGGTGAAATGCTCCCAGTTCGGACTGGATCGCCTGATTTGGTAGCGATGGAGGCGGGTGGTTTGGAGAACCGATAGCAAAAATCCCTTTTAAAAGAAAAAAAGTCTCTGCCGACCAGGCAACTCAGCTTGGGTCGTCAGAGGCATTTAAAAGAAAAAAGAGTTTTTTTCCTTTTAAATGCCTCTGACGATCCAAGCTGAGTTGCCTGATCGTCAGAGGCATTTAAAAGAAAAAAAGCCTCTGCCGATCAGGCAACTCAGCTGGGATCGTCAGAGCCTTTTGAAAGCATTTTTTTACAACCTCTTCGCCGAAGATGTTGTAGAAAAAATGGTTTTAAAAGTTAAAAAAAATATTTTAAAAAAACAAAAAACACCCACCCAGTCACATTCCCTCCCCCAAGCCATGCCCACAGAACCGGTAGTAACAAATTTTAGATTTCACCCCTGTTTTATATATTGTAAACATAAACATTTTGCAAAATATTATACCATCCAGATATAAAAAAATGTGTAATATGGACCTTTATCAGAAGAGCAATGTTCTGGACATTTTCTTGAGAAATCCAATTCCAAAAACACAATGTTAAGTATAAATTACAATCATTTGCAGCAACATTTAAAAAATAGATTGGCTTTTGGTAATTAACTCATTAATTGGTGACTGGCTTTAGAAAATTGGTTATGCATTATTATGCCCTCCTGGCATCTTTGTATATTTCCCAGAATCCTGAGTATTGAGAGAGCATATAAATATTAAGTCTCAATAGTTTTAGAAGGCCTAATCATCATCTTCTTTTAAAGACCCCATAATTCCTAGCGGGGGTAGAGTCAGGGCAACTGAATGGAGCTGAATGATTACGGGCCAGATGCCCTTCCTGTCGCCAATGCAGAGTTTTGTTCAGCAGATATAGTGTCATTGTGCATAAGTATACAGCCTAACATTCAGAAAATATTATACAGATAATCCTCAATTTACAATTTGTTTAGTGACTATTCAAAATTACAATGGCACTGAAAAAGAGTGACTTATGACTGTTTTTCACGCAACCATTACAGCATCCCCATGAATCACATCATCAAAATTCAGATGCTTGGCAACTGGCTCATATTTATGATAGCTGCCCCAGGGTCATGTGATCACTTTTTGCAACTTTCTGACAAGTACAGTGGAGAATAATGGAGAAGCCAGATTCATTTAACAATCATGTTACTAATTTAATAACTGCAGTGATTCACTTAACAACTATGGCAAGAAATGTTGTAAAATGGGATAAAACTCATTTAAGAAATGTCTCACTTAGCAACAGAAATTTTTGGAGTCAATTGTGGTTGTACGTAAAGGAGGTAGCTGTTAATGAGAATGGTCAAGCTTCATTTTCATTATATTATCTGTTACATGTTACAGTCATTTTACTTTTGGAATTTATTGGTTACCTATGGTGAATATTCAGATATAGATTTTTAATGTTCAGAAGAAGAACTGGAGAAAATCATAAAATATAAAGATCAGCAAATGGAAATGAATGACTGTGGCAAAAGAAAACAAAGGTAATACCAACAGAAATAGGAGCCTTGGGCATAGTCCCAGAGCAACTGGAGCCCCATCTGAATGCCACTGGCATTGACAAAAACACCACTAGTCAATTGCAAACGGCAGCTTTACTTGAAACAGCTTATATCCTGCAATGATTCTTTTACATCATCAAACAACATCTCCTTTCCCATGACTTTAGTGAGGATTTGATATATTTGGGTAAAAACATCAAATTGAATCAAACCTCTGGCTAACCCTGGGGACTAAGCATAATAATAACAATAATGTATTACATTTATATACCACTCAACTCCCAGCAATAATAGTTTGGGATAAGAGGAAAATATGTATTGTGTCTTTCATTCAATCTCATTTCCTCTATCTGTGCACATCCTTCAGCTATTTGCAACCTTTTGCTATTGTTAAGCAGTTCTGAACCCACTGGCATTTTATTCTGGGAGGATGGGAAAAAGTAATCCAGGCATTTCCTATTGGCTCAGAATGTCGAAACACCTGTTTAAATCATGAGTGGCTACTTGGCTGTGTTCTGCTCTGACCCTGCCCTTTAATGGAATTAAACCTAGATTTACAGTGAAAAGTATCAAACTACATGGGAAAAATGCAGCCTCTTAAAATATAGTCATATGAATAGGTCTAATGAGACTTACTGTATATAGTTCCAGGCTTGGAACTCTTGGAGAAAGAGCAGAGAGGAAGCTTTGGGGGGGGGGGGAAGGATCTATAATTGCAGTGTCTGGGAAAGCCCTCCTAAAGACCTGTGAGAAATCTCATACAAACCAGTTCTTCAGAAATCCTTGAAAAAAGTTACTGCAGGCAGAGGCAGTTGCATAGACAAACACAGTGAGGGCATTCCAGTGTCTATTCCCACGATCCTGCAGAAAACCATGGAAGCCATATCATAGAGCTCAACTGTAAACAATCAGTCTGTGTGGTTACGCTGATTCCTACAACTGCAGCCTTCTTTTAAATGAGTCTTATCACATGGGAATCAGTTATGTCTCATCCCCACATAATGCTGGTGACACAAGATGGTCAGCAGGTGTGCAAAAGAAGAAGTTTACAAATGCAACTGCCAAAGGCTAAATAACTGCTATTTGAGAGATGATATACAGATCACAATTAATTTCATTTTTCCTGTCAGCTGAAGTCAATTAAGGTTTCGAACTGAAAAGAAGTTGGAAGATCACATGTTGACGTAAGAAATCATTTACTTTTATGTATTTAAATTTGTTTCCTGTGATTCTGTCAAATGGCATTTAATGAAAAGACAGGAAATGCAAAATAACAAATCCAAAACAATACATAAACCAGGGCAGGCAAATAAAACACATCAAGAAAATAGCAGCCAATTTAAAATCCCTTCATTTGCCTCCTCCCTTAAAAAGCAATGAATGGAAAAGCAACATGTTTGGAAACATATTGGCACAACTATGGTATATAGTTGTTTTGAAAGGAATTCTCAAGTTTTGCAGGAAATGCTCTTTAAAGACCTGGATCCAAAAAACACCTGGCTAGGTGGCTCAGTGGCTAAGATACTGAACTTGTTGATCAGAAAGGCCAGCAGTTTGGCAGTTCGAATCCCTAGCATAGGTCTCCTGCGTGAGCAGGGGGTTGGACTAGATGATTTCCAAGGTCCCTTCCAACTCTGTTACTGTTGTGTTATGTTAAAGTGTTTGACATTACATTTGTGTATGCAATATTGAGTCGTTTTTGACTCCTGTTGACTACATGGAGAGGTTCTTGGAACTTTCTTGGGAAGATGTTTGGAATTGGAGATCAGACTGACTGGCCCCAGGTCACTCAATTGGCTTTAGGTCTACAGCAAGACTAGAACTCATGGTCTTCCTGTGTCTAGGCCAGTACCTTTAAGTACCATAACCAAAATACATATAACTGACCCAAATGTGCTTTTTCAAAAGGCAACTGGACTTTGTTTTTCCTTGAAGACATTTTGCTTCTCATCCAAGAAGCGTCTTCAATTCAGAAGTTCTTGGATGAGAAATGAAACATCTTCAAGAAAAAACAAAGCCCAGTTGCCTTTTGAAAAAGCGCCTTTGGGGCAACCATGACTTGGATAACTGAGAATCTCCATATGTATATAACTTTGACATGACCACTTCAACTCTTTGATCCCTTGCACGGATCACCATTTGTCTTCTTTTTGGCCAGCCATGAATGTTATGCTAGGCAGAGGGGGCTGATAAAAGAGCCAGAAGGAGGAGGCAAGAGTTTTTCCAGTGGAAGAATATAATCTTACTATAACTTCACTTTCACCATAATGAATCCAGACATAAATGGTTCTGATTTCACACCTGGAGTAGTGGTTAATTTTCAGCTATGGAAGCTCCCGGATTGACTTGGAACAGTTGTTATCTTTTGCTGCTAGAGAAAAACAGGAAGATGGAGTGCTTTGTTCACCATCTTGAAGGAATAGATGAGTTATAATCTAACAACTAAGTGAGCAACTTGCATATCTTCTCTACAGCACAAACCCATAGACCAAACAGTGTCACGTACTGCTGGTAAGATGTTTTTGGAACTAATTGCTAATAATTTAAGCAGAAAATAATTAGAAATTCACCCATTTTTTTCTGAACTACTCAATCAAATACAAATACATCACTTATGGTTATTTAGTCACATGCCAGTAGTAAGCATTTCTTTTTTGGGGTTTTACAGTAAAGTCAGATTGGTACTTCTACAAAGTCATTGTAAGGACAATTCTTTCTGCTACAATGGTATATCATTCATTTTGGATTTTCCATTCCAAAATGCATTTGACAGGGGTCACTTCCTTCTTTCACATGACTTTATAATTGGAAATTCAGAGCTAGGTGTGCAGCCAATAAATCTGCCCAAAGCTCTATTGAAATCAACAAAACAATTTCAATTTGGAGTATCCAAAGACTGCTCCAAAAATGAATGCTCATTTGTAGTTTTTTTCCTGTATTTTATGGAGGGCCAGGATACAGCAGAGCTAAAACTTGGACTAGTGGGAGTTATGTTCTATCTTCTCTGTGTATTACCATAGATAATTTGTTCAGTTAAAAAATGACATCTTTTTATTTAGCCTACAGTACTATCTTTTCCCAAAATATCCCTTTGTCTTTGTTATTATAATTGCTGCTTTTTTTCCCACTTCTGTTTTCCAATCCGCAGTTGCATTCGGTTTTCATGCTATCACCATTTCTGTTCTATTCTGTCTTAAAAATATTCTGAAACCCAAGAATGTTGGTGTTCATGTCTCAGCCTCATCAATACCAAAATGCTCCCTTCTGCTGATCAAAACATGCTGCCTGCCACCAAGTTTTCTCCCTCAAGAACTACAAAAATCTCTTCATTATCCATGGGACTCCACACAAACGGAAAATACATATTGATTCATTGGGCATTTATTCAGTGCATATATTTGTAGTTGAAATTTTTTTTTCTCCTGATTTTACAGCAGCTTTTGAAACCTCATCCTTGTTAACTGGATACATCCAGGTCAAGAAATTATTTTTGTCACAAATGAAAACAATAGAGATGAAATGGATCTTAATTATTTACATGATCTCTAGGGGATGAGTTAAAGCATCTGGGTCTTTTAAGTAAGTGGAAAGCTTTTTTCAATCATTTGGAAGCAAACATCTGTTAATTTTTTAAAAATGAGTATTGCACATTTACTAGACTCCTCAGAGACTGTAAAATAAGATTTGGCTACAATCTCCACATTTTGGAAATATGGTTTCACAAGTAGAACTTTCATAGATGATTTGAGCTTATCCCTGTAATTAGAAATTCTACGGTTCTACAATGCTCGCAACCTGTCCAAGATACATACAGTACAGAACATCTTGCTAACTAGCTTATATCCCTTGTGCAGAAAACATTCAATTTACTGGATTAAATGGGTAAAGAAGGGTACATTAAAAAGAATATCCATCAAATGTGAATAGGATTTTATGCAGATTTTTTACATATTTTACACAGGCTTAAATGAAAGACCTTTCATACCTTCACATTTTATGTATTTTATGGACACGTAAGTGGCAAAAAGTGACTTTATGCAGATACATGTACTGCAATGCATTGTCCATTTAATTTGAAGTCTATTCATTCAAAGTCTGTTAAAGCAAGCATTGATTACATATGGAATTGATCAGTATTTCAAGAGCTATGAATACTTTATGCAGACATAAAGATAATTAAAGAAACTGTTACACAATATTGCATCCACAAATCTATACCCAACCTGCAGCAATAAATCTATACACAACATGCAGTTTGTTGATAATGTGTTTGAAATTATAATTTATATCATAATGACCAGGAAAGGATTTTCAAGCATTTGATCATATTTCTTTAACTTGTTTTTCTATGTTGATTTATTTCTATATATTTCTAAAAAGAATCTGAGCCTTCTATATCCATTAAGAAGACACCACTTTGGACACCAGTCACTCTCTCTCAGCCCTAGACTGGAAAATTGAAAAACATCAACCAATCCCCACTAAATCAGCATAATAAAATTATGGCTCATAATCTTCAATGACATATCTATCAACAGGCATATTAATTGTATCTGCCTAAATCAATCTACTGTACCAGTCAATATTGGTTCCATTGTTGGTTCCAATGTTGACTGGTACCAATGGTACCAGTTGCTGTTGTCCAGCATTAATCTGTATGGACTGCAATATGGCTAGCCATTGATTACCCATTATGTGACATATTCCTATTATTTGATGGTTCTTTACATTTCTTGTCTAAATGCTAAGCATTTGCCTATTCATGCTTCTTTGTGTAACATTCAAATTCTGCACTGTGTTTGTGTTTTGCATATGTTAGCACAGGTAAGTAGACTTTGACTAAACAATTTCCTCTTTAAGTGGGTCGGTCTATTGCTTTTGAATATAGCATGAAATTGTTTCATTGCTTTCTAACTTAGTTTAACCCAGTTCAACATTTCTTCTATTTTTTCACCCTCCATGTTGACGAATATTTGATCAAGGAGCTATTGAACTTCTTCAATTCATGACTTTCAATTTGGGAGTGGGGGATTGGAAGTAGTGGCTGAATTTGACGTGTTTTCTAAATATCTTTAGGAGTAAGCTATTTTCTTACTAATTTAGGTAGTATTACATTGTGGTATTTGAAATATATTAAAACTGCTACTTGCATTTTGGAGATTTTTTTTTCTCTTTTGAATTTTTTTTTAAACCAAGTATGTTAAGGTGAGCATCCAGGAAAAAAATATAAACTGAAGCAAGAGCTGAAATAATGCCATTCTCCAAAGTCCTATTAGAATATATTCCTTTGCAGACAAGGTCTTCATAAATATTAATGCCACCACTGTGAATATCTTTTGGAAAAGTCTATTCCAAATTTATTTAATACTGATTTTGGTTTACATTGTTAGTTTTTAGACTTAATGCCCAACATATATAACATAAAATATGCATTTTTTAACATGCTGATATTGCCTTCCATTTACCACAAAAAATTGTACATTTTAGAAAAGTGTTTTTGAAACTTGAAAACTTTTAAGATGTGTGGACAATTCCCAGGATTCCCCAGCCAGCATCCATACATCTATATGTTGTCAAGTTTCAAAAACACGATGTTAGCTATTCAAATCACATTTTTGTAGGAAGTTAGCACCTGCCCCTCTCCTAGAAGAATGAAATATTCAAAGAAATATTAAAAAGGCAGAATATTATATTTCCCTGGATGAGAAATGGAGAAACATGTTTTTAGGCAGGAAGCAGACTCACTCTTAATAGCCCCCACCCTCAATAGCCCACAGCAGACGTCAGGACTTAAGAGATAAAGAGATAGCTAGGTCTATTCATAAGCAAATGACCTCACCCAAGGTCCAACAAAGGTAGGATTAGCCTTCAACCATAATATGAATTGCCCCAAACCCTCTTCATTGGTATTCAGCCAATTCTATCCGTTTGGCGCAAACTGGTAGCGGCAGGTGTAGGAGGCTCCGCCCACCCACCTAGATGTCATCACTCCTGGTTTTGACTCTCTGTGCATGCACAGAAGGCCCTGCACGTGTGTTCACATTTGCAAACTGGTAGCAAAGGTAAGTAAATACCACCCCTGACAACCAATCAGAAAACAAATTCAAAGCCCAACAGACGGTATAAATCTCTCTCTCTCTCTCTCTCCCATGTGTTTTTTTGCCTAGAACCTCAAAACCATGTGGTCCTGTCCAGCATTAAACCATATTTTCAATCAGTCTCCATGTTTCCAGTGTCTTTCTCCCCACTTGGAACTGAACCCAGATTTCTTCCAACAGTAAGCAAGAATTTATTTTATCATAGTATTTGACTGAATCGTATCTAACCATTCATGTGTCTAATTATATTGTAATTTTATTATACACACTGTATATTAAAGGAGTAAAACACCAGTCATCTTATTTGTGGACGGAATTTGTAACATGCACCCAAAACAATAGATAGATAAACTAACACCTGGATTTTTCAAGGATTTTCAACCCAATCTGTGGGAGACTCTAAATCAAGATTACGCAGAAAATTATGTGTAAAAGTCAAGAGGATGGGAGGAAAAAGTTTTCAGGAAATTATTTGCTGACATGGTGATCAACAGTCATGTAAGAAATAAATATTTAGGTCAAGGCAAGTTCCAGTTGCAACATTTGTAACTCAGATGGGCAGCTTGAGAACTATCCATAGGAATGTGTGGCATGTATAAAGTATTTCTATCAAGAGAAAACAGTGGTGTTAAGCTTTATCTACACGGGAATATATCCTGCCCTTAGGTCAGTACTTTAGACTCAGAGTGGATATTTGAAAGAAGCAGATAATGTAGTACTCTCTTCACCTGTTAGTTAGACAAGATGAGAGGCTTTCTGATTAAAGAAGGTATTTTACATATTAGTTATATACACATGCATGCAATTATAGTGTACTTATTGGTAATTGGCAGCTTTTGCCAAACAAAAATACACATCCAATGTGGTTAAAAACAACAAGTACATAACACTCTGCTTGGAGCTACAAATGATACTCTCCCAAATTATTTTAATGGATCACCAATATTTCTATTCAGTTTAATTTATTTTAAGCTACAGAGGGGCTAAAATGATCAAAATTAAGATTATCAACTTAAATGAGAGATATTATCCAAGATAACTCATCAGTATTGTTTAATTTAAATAGTTGTCAGGTATCCTTGAAAGAAACTCAGAAATTGCTATGGATATATTGTAGGCTTCCCAGCAGCAGCCTATGATACCAATTCTAGCCAAGCTGCAGTAGCTCCCAATGGTTTATGGCAGTGTTTCCCAAATTTGGCTATTTTAAGGTGCATGGACTTCAACTTCCAGAATTCCCCAGACAGTATGGCTGGGAGTTGAAATCCATACATCTTCAAAGGGTCAAGTTTGGGAAACACTGGTTTATGGAATGAAGGCCGTAAGAATATGCACATTCTTTCTCACAATGGGCTCATCAGTACTCACAACAATATAGTACCTTACTGTTCATATCCTCTTCACTATTGGGTTATGTAATGTATTCTAGATGTGGTGGTTGCTCTTTTGAACGACGACTATTTGTTTAAAATCCAACAACCAAATCACTTTCTGGTATTTCTTTTGGAGAAAGGAAGATCTCTTTTTAAAAGGAAGATATCTCCCCACTGTATGACATTTACAGAGCTAAGTCAAAACATCATCAAGAAGAAGGGCAAATTATACTATTGATTGTCTTTGAGATCAAGAAGACGGATCAGTCTTAAATCTTTCTATTTCACCTTCACTTGATAAGGAGTCAAACTGCAGAGTTTAAAAAAAGCCCTAGGCTTGTCAGGTATGAACAAATAATAACAGCAAATTGTAACCTGTGTATTGCACCTGTGCAATGGTGTACATCTTGTAGACATCCTGGGTGGAGCAGTGGTGTACCTACCACCCACTTTCTTCCTGCCAATTATACTCATCTCTTCTTGGTCACACAATCATCTAGATCAATGTTTCTCAACCTGGACAATTTGAAGATGTGTGGACTTCAATTCTTTGCTGGCTGGGGAATTTTAGGAATTGAAGTCCACACATCTTCAAATTGCCCAGGTTGAGAAACACTGTTTTAGATGGAAGGGCTTTGTGTGCTGAGAGTCGTCCATGCAAGGGAATCCTTGGCTCAATGTGACTTGTCCCGTGTATAGACATTTTAGCAATATATTAGGATGTGTCCAACTTTTCTCACATATACATACACATTCCCTGAATGTACAGCTGCCTGCAGGTGGGATGTTTTTTTGTTTTTTGGTTTTTTTTTTTTTTTGGCAAAGTCTGACGCTTCTAAAAGCCTTACCTGTTCTTGCAAGATCAAATTTTTTTACCTTATGGTATTGAACAAAAAAACAGTCCATCATGAAATAACAGTCCATCTATTCACCAAAAGACATATCACAGCCATATTTTGTAAATGTCAAGGCAAATTCCTATATAGATAGCTTTTCCAATTTTTAACTTATGTTAGATAACAATTCTTCTACATCCTAAGTGGCATGACCAATACATCTCATTGATGCTAAGCATGTTGACTCAGAAGTAAATTAGTTTAAGTTCTGTAAGCCCTGTGAATTATGTTTAGAAAACACATTTTAGAAGTCATATATGTTCAGCCATTCTCCATCATAATTTATTTTGAAGCCGATGAATCACTGATATATACATAAAGTGTTTTTATAACCTAATCCTGCATTTTGAAGAACAATTTCTCAATAGCTCAACAACCAACCACTGGATAAAAGGTAAATGAGTGAAATCTCCACATCTGGAAACAGAATGTGATGAAGGTGCTTTTTAGGTGTGTTTATGTTTTCAGGAGTTTCATATGATGCATGCTTTTCCTCTTGATGAACAAATTGAACTTCCATAGAGACAAAAAATGAAAAAGAAAGGGGAAAAAAGAATGGGCAGGAAAAGTCATGAAGTTTAAATAATATTTGTTTAAATAATAGATCAATGTTTTGGTAGAGTTTAAAGGCACTTTTTTTCAGAGCAGATTACAAAATAAAAAAATTATGCAAAATAAACATTGGTATAGTATTTTTTAGTGGTCCATGATAGAAACAAATAGATACCCATGAATGGAAGTTAAAAATGAGGAGGAGTCTGGGAGCACCTTATCCAATCAACATACTTTATTAAGATATAATCTTTAATAAACTACAGCTCATTTCATCAGATGCAAGAGATAAAACCCTGTGAATCACATCAGAATGCTGGAAAATTGGATGTATCTTCCAAATCCCAATTGAGATATAGGTCGAACTGTTTTATCAGAATTTGTGAACTAGATCTTTTAAACTGACCAACCTTATCCCTAAGAAACAGCTATTACACTTTTTAGAAAAGATCAAGACTATTTTTGAAGCTACTAATGATATTTATCAACTTTATTCCTATAGGAGATGACCAAGAATGAGGTCATCTCATAAGAATGAGCCTGATGTGTCATCAGTCTTAAGTCCCTTTGTGCCCACAAGAGATCTAAGTCTAGCCCACCTTGAATTCTATTGACTTATCTACCACCAATTTGCTTTGACCGTTAGTAGTTCATATTTTTGTAGCAAGCTTTAACATTCAATAAACCTAAATATTCATTTGAACTGCTTGGACTTCTGATTTCCTGTACTTGACAGTTGCTTTAGTAAAATCCAGCCTCCTTTTCTTCATGTCCCATGGTTTAATTAGATGAAGCTCTGGCTTAGAAGACCCAACTCTGGCCTAGAAGTCCCAATCAGCACAATAAAGTAATTGTAAGATGCTACAGAATTCTTCTCAGACTTAGTCTTGATTCCTGATGTCTTCACAGATGTGTTCATGTAGTTCTCCTGGCAACCATACTGACATAATTTGTAACTGCTTTCTTTTTACCTTCCCAGTCCATACTAAAGCCCTGGGGTTTCCTGGCAATCTCATTTGTAAGTTTGAGCCTGCTTATACTTGTTAATATCAGTCAGGCTCGGCCAGGTGCTTTCTGTCATAAGTATCCTAAAGTGATAGCATGGACTATATAATACACTCTTTTCTCATAACCTGATTTGATTATTGTAATGCATTTTATATGGGATTGCTTTTAAAGATATCCCCATAGTGCAATTGCTATAGAATGTAAAAGCAAGAATACTTATAAGTGCCAGATGGTCAAATCACATTACATCAATCTTACTTCACTTTTATTAGCTACCTATTCACTTCTGTGCCCAATTTAAAGCTATTGGTTTAACCTATAAGGATTGAAACTGGGTTGTCTAAAGAACTATGTGTACGATATAAGCCTGCCTACACTATCAGAGATCTTGGTTTTTGAACCAGTAATCAAGCTGTTAAATAAAAGATATCAAGGAAATGACTGCTCCAGTGACATGTCTCCCTTTCAAAATCTCATTTTCTACCAAAGTAGCATAATTGTTTACCATAAACAGAATACAGACACACGTCTCCATTCATACGTAGACACTTAGGGAAAGTAAATTCCACAGAATCTAATTAGGCTGACTTCTGATAGACAGGCGTAGGCTTGAACTCTTAAAAGATTTATCAACGTGATTCTGTTATTGAAATTTGCCCTCATTGGTGCTGGAGGCTAGGATCCAATGTTAAGGAGGTTGGAAAATTATTGGCTAAAGGATTGTTCTATATATTTAGTTACTTCTTGCACTGTTATGCAATATTCCATTGGCTTCATAAAACAGAGGTAAAATCGTACAATACCAAAACTAAAACATAGTGTAAAATCCAAAAGAAACGCTCACAAACTAAAGCCCGAATAAGCAAGAAGAAAAGAAAGTGGACAAACATTGAAAATACATTAAGACTTTTTAAAAAAAAACCCTGACTTGATTGAAAGAAAATACTTATCTCTTATCTTGGGCAAACAGAATATAACAACAGTGCCCTAAGAGTCACAAGAAATATAAGACTGGATGTTACAGGAAGACAATCTTGCATCCCAGGGCCTGAAAAGGAAGGAGTAAGATTCTCATAAAACATGAGAAGATATGCAAAGATTGACTAGTCTCCGCTCTTGAACATTGATAACCAAAGATATGATTAATACAAAGGCAGGGCTTTGGAGAAGGAAGCTTCAAATCCTTACTAAATATTCAGCCAGTCAGGGCAGAAAAAAGAAAAGAAAAGAAAATAATTGAACAGGTTGGCAAAAAGTAAACATGGTAACGATAAAGCAAAGATTAACATTTGTTGAATTGGAATAGGGAGTGAACAACATCCTGTTTCCTAATTCTGATTAACTTCCAGGTTAATCCCTAGTTAAATTCCAGGGATTTAACTAAACGGGGGATATAGCAAATACCCAGTTCAATATTTCTATTATCCAAGGCTAGCTAAATTCTGGAACTGAGGGAGATAAGGAACTGGTTTTCCTGATACCTATTCCAGATAGTCCTTGATTTACAATAGTTGATTTAGTGACCGTTCAAATTTACAACAGCACTGAAAAAAGTGACTTATGGCCGTTTTTCGCACTTACGACCATTGCAACATCCCATGATCATGTGATCAAAATTCAGGACCCTTGGCAACTGACTCGTGTTTATGACAGTTGATATGTCCCAGAGTCATGTGATCCCCTTTTGCAACCTTCTGACAAACAAAGTCAGTGGAGTAGTCAGATTCACTTAATGACCTTGTTGCTAACTTTAACAGATGCAGTGATTCACATAATAACTGTGGCAAGAAAAGTTGTAAAGTGGAGCAAAACTCACTTAACAAATGTCTCACTTAACAACAGAAATATTGGGCTCAATTGTGGTTGTAAATTGAGGACTACTTTGTTAGCTGCTCTAAATTGTGACTACCAGGCCTGGATTGCAAAAATCCAGATGAACATGGTTGGCAGCAAAATGTGTTTCTCCATTTGTTTTGTTTTTTTCCCCTCTCTCCCTCTTCTGCCATCCAGTCTTAATCTCTATTCTTGCAGCCCAAAGCTGGTAGCTCCAATTCCTGGCCGCCTCCTAATTCTGCATCATGATTTACCTTGATTTTTATAAATCTCTTAACCATTCTCCCACCCTGACATTTGTACCTGTACATTGGTTTGCCTCAGCCTGATTTCCTCTTAGATATAGAATTATATTATCCAGAATCCCTATTCCTATCCCTAAAACATTCTGGGCAGAGTAGCCACAAACACATGAGGAGGTCATCAGGACGAGAAGGCTGATCAGGAGGGATCAACTAAGACTCCAGATTCGAATACAGACTTATGTAGGAATTCAGCACAATCGAAATTCTTTTGGAGTCACTATGCAAAGGTGTAACTGCCCATTCTGCCTTGGGATATGAACTGTTCTGTCAAATGATTTCACGTGTTTGATTCATGTGCTTCCCAGTAATTTATGAAACAAAAAGAAGGTCCATTCTTTCATATGGAAAAAGCAGGTAGAACAGGAGAATATCGCCCTCTTCTCCATATACTGTGCTCAACTGCTTTGGGAATTTTCCCCCCTAACAGATTGTCTTTCAAAACTAAAGTAAAGACAGGGAGAATTGCTGCCTTGTTCCAATTAAACAGGCTGAGGCAAAGCTTTGGAGAAGGAGACATTCTTTTCTTCTATGACATAGAAGAACCATGCAGAAACCAGAGGAGTAGCTTTTCTATCACATCTACTTGGCATTCCCAGGCTGGAATCCCTGCATTTGGGGATAGCTTGAAGTTATGTATTGCTTCTCTTGATGACATTTCAACAGCTTTTTGGAAATCCACAACAATTTACACTAGTGAAGGAGGCTAGCCAGATGTTTGTCGACATCTTGACGTAAGCAGCCTCAGAAGGCTAAGCTGAAGAAGGCTGTGTTCTCAACAGGCTTTGAAAGGTCAGCATTTAGCACTAATGGCTCAAAGTTTGCTGGGTTTTGCTCAGTCTGTAAGTTTTCTTTAGCCGCAGCAAACTATGGTAGGACTACCAGCGGGTGAGTGGCAGGGTTTCTTTTAAATAAGTAAACAGTTTCAGTAATTCATTCATTCATTTATTCAGTTTATATGGCTGCCCAATTATCAGGTGACTCTGAGAAGTGAATTTTGAAAACAGCCAAATATACCTCCATAATAAAAAGAGAATAAATTGAATAAATACATGTAACACCTACAGTATATGTTATATAGTCCTCAAACTTTGTAACTTGGCAACCCAGCTGCAGTGAGGGGTGGAGGGGAGAGGGAAGCTAGGCCAGCATGCATGCACCTGATTGCCCATCAGCCTTCCAGTTGTGCAAGTTGAGCTATACGCATGTTCCAGCCAGCCACTCACATGACTCAATTTTGAATAGGCCGCAGCCCAGTAGTGGGCCGCGGCCCAGAGGTTGGGGACCCTTGATCTATAGCACTGGGCATAATCAGTCACAAAACACATATTGATACATCCTGGCTGAGGGAAGAGCCAGGACTTCAAGGACTGGGCAAAAGCCAGGAGTTTAGGTTGTCCGTATCTCAGAGTAGGAGATGTACAGCAGCAAAGAAGGCATGCTGCTTCAGTCCCACAAGAGGACACTGTTTCAAAGACAGGATCTAAAGCATCCCAACCGTGTCTGATCTTGTTGAGCAGGCAGACATAATTGGCATAGGAGTTTCCTCAAATACTTTGGCCCTGACCCATGAAGGGCTTTCTAAGGGTTAACCACCACTTTGAATTGCATGTCGGAAGTCAAGAGTATAATCTACACTAATAAGTGTTTTTGTAGAAATGTTGTTACATGGGTACATCAAGATATACACATAATCCTGCACTGCTGCATTTTAGACCAGCTGTAACTTGTGAGTGATCTTCAAGGGTAGCTTCATGTAGAACCCACTGCATAATCCAAGTGAAAGGACACCATGAATTGTGTGACCATGAGCAGATTTCACACCAAAAATGCGTTCAATTGGTCCATAAAATGGATTTGTGCACAGCTCCTCCTAGGCATTGCTGTGACTTGTTCCTTAAGCAACAGCCACAAGGCCAGTGCAAAATTGTCACACATCTTTGTTGAAAAAGACAACGGATTCCAGAAAGATGCAGTTCTTTAATACAGAAATTTCAGACTCCTCTATGGGAAAATCATGATTCTTACCAAAATTCCTATTGCAGTTTCCATTTGTGTCACTTGATACATCCTTTTCTGTCACTTGATACATCCATTTGATCCAAAACGATGGTAGAAGACAAAATCTCATCTTCTACTCTGTCAGCTTTCTGAAAGTTTTCCTTCCTTCTTTCCTTCCTTCTCCTCCCCCACTCCCTCCCATCCTCTCTTTCTGAACATCTTCTATCTACCTCGGTGGTGAAATCCAAATTTTTTTACTACCGATTCTGTAGGTGTGGCTTGGTGGGCATGGCAGAGGAAAGATACTGCAAAATCTCCATTCCCTCCCCATTCCTGGGGGAAGGATATTGCAAAATCTCCATTCCCACCCCACTCTGGGGTGAGTCAGAGGTGGTATTTGCCGGTTCTCCGAACTGCTCAAATTTCTGCTACCGGTTCTCCAGAACCTGTCAGAACCTGCTGGATTTCACCCCTTATCTACCTTAATAAAAAGAGCCATAGTTCAGGGGCAGATAGCAGATTGGTTCAATCTTAGCATCTGTGGTTAGGGCTAGAGTTAGACTTCACTGTGAAACCTTGGTGATCTGCAGCCACTTAGCACAGGAAATACTGACCTTGATTATAATGACTTGACTAAGTATAATGCAATTTCCTATGTTCCAACAGTATATTTTTTTTAAAAAAATCATTATCTCTACAAGTCTAATCTATCCCAGAATTAACAATGCCTCAGCACTTCTAGTGAGGAAAAATATGCCTGGTTTCCTCAGTGCTGAAAAAAGCATGATTAATCTTAAAAGATCATTAGTACATAAGAATAGGCTGCTAAATTAGACCAAGGCCTATCCCAGCAATTTGTTTCTTACAGTGCCCAGCCAGATATCTCTGGGATGCTCACTGGCAGGAAATGTAGATATATCCCTCTCTTGCGAATATTTTCCTGTACAACTGGTTTTTGGAGGCAAGCCGCCAACAGCCCAAAGGTAACACTGAGTCTTCAAGACTAACAGTCTTTGATAGATCTATTATCCAATTCTTCCAAGTTAAGGGCTATCACTACATATTACAGTAATAAAATATATAGAGTAATGATGATTACAACCAATCCTAAATAATGGAAATGCTTTCTGAATAAGACTTCATTTAATGAATTGCTGCAATACATTTTCTACAGATTTTTTTTCTTGTGGTAAGTGAAATATCATTTATTATACATTAGCCACATCCTTTTTGCATCAAAGGCAAAAGAATGTTTTAAAGTTGACATTTATAGACATTTATGGTTCATGGATTAAAGAATTAGAATAGCCAATAATGAATCATTAATGGTTGCATATTATTTTATTTTATTTTAAATTTTAAATTATTTAAGCTTTAAAAATGTTTCAGTGGATTTAAGATTAAATCTGATCTATCAAAATATCTTATTTTGAGTTTACTGAATATACCAAATAATATATTCAAAAGGATGGACATCAGATTCCCTTTGCTAACAATGTGAAATTCAGGGGAGGGGAGTGTCATTGACTCATATGATTTATTCATGTTAATCACTGACATCCTTTTAGAATAATATTTTAAAGTACATTTTAAATACATTTAGAATACATTTTAAATATTATTTAAAGTACATTTTAAATAATATTTTAAAGTAGATTCATTTTGAAGACTTTTACTGTCAAAGTTGTTAATCTTAAAGGATGTCCTGAAGCTTTAGACTTTCACTATTTTTGAAGAGTTGTGGTTTTAATGGGCCTATGGTGTTGCCAAGAGAATTATTTTCAGAAATTAGAAAAATTATCAAAGATTAGATTCAAGAGATGTGTGACTTACCTGTTTTTGAAAAGGCATTTATCTTCTAATAAAAAGTGACTCAATGTGTTTTCCTGTTTCATACATTTTATATTTTGTAATGTTAACCACTTATAATCCCGTATATTTTGGAGTATTTTCACATTCAATTAATTAATATTATCATTTTTCCACTTTCTATTCTTTGAGGGGGTTCATCTCATTTTATCTTTATAGTTTTCATTTATGTGTTTTCTGGGGGCGGTTACATTTGTATTTTTCTATGTTCTTCCGTAAAACTTGTTAAGAAATACACATATCTTTAAAAATATTAGCCAATGGATATTTGTGATATAAAAACACTTCCACAAATTAATTCTACATTCAAAAGTAACATGTAAATACAAATAACACTTTTTCTGCACTCCACTATCCAATCCAGTGAGAAAATCCAAGATTACCAATAAGAATCTAAACCAGTTATTGATGTAATTCCTTTAGAACAAATCACAGAAGGCTTGGTCACGTTCTAATATTTCAATTTACTTAAGAAGCATACAAGAGAGCCAGTTTGGTGAAGAAGTTAACGTGTATGGGTAGAAACCAGTAAATTGTGAGTTCTTGTTCTGCCTTGGGCTTGAAGCCAGCTGAGTGACCTTGGGCCAGTCACTCTGTCAGCCCTAGGCAGCAGGTAATGGCTAATCACTTCCTAAAACCTTCCTAAAAGAAAACTGCAGAGTCTTGTCTAGGCAGTCTCCAAGTATTGGACACGATTGAATAAAGAAATATGGATATAAGTACAGGTTGAATGCAAAAGAGATATCTGAAATACCTTTTTCGATACTAACTTTCAGGAAAAGATAAACAGCATTTAAAATACTTTCAGAAGAAAAATTTCACAAGAAGAATTTTCTTTTGTCTTTTTCTGAGGCAAAATTGCACATGTCCTATTGGTCATCAGGAGTCAAATTTCACTGAAGGGTTTCTTTATCTTTTACTTTACACATAAGACACCTTGAGGACATCATAGTCAGAGATAAGGGGCAGAAGAAAGACCTGGCCTTTTGCCTGATCCTGTTTCCCTTTCAGAATATTCCAGGAATAATTGTGTATCAAAAGACAATTAGCTAACTGTATTATCACCATGGAAACTTATCACCTGTATTTGCCTAACAAAGGCATGTTCTTGCTCTGTTGATTTGATCAACTTTTAAGCGCTTTAATCCTTTCTTGTCAAACCTTACCTCTTCTTAAAATTTACAACAGATTGGTAAATTTAGCTTTATATACAACTCAAATCTGTAGGGTGGCAATCAAATGGTTTTAAAATGTCCCAGAGCATATATTTCCAATGCATTAATTTATTGTTGTTGTTATTAGTTGCGAAGTCGTGTCCGACTTATCGTAACCCCATGGACAATGTTCCTCCAAGCCTTCCTGTCCTCTACCATTCTCTGGAGTCCATTTAAGCTCACGCCTACTGTTTCAGTGACTCCATCCAGCCACCTCATTCTATGTTGTCCCCTTCTTCTTTTGCCCTCAATCTTTCCCTCTTCTCTAGTGAGTCCTTCCTTCTCATTAAGTGGCCAAAGTATTTGAGTTTCATCTTCAGTCTCTGGCCTTCTAAAGAGCAGTCTCCTCTAGGACTAACCGGTTTGATCGTCTTGCAGTCCAAGAGACTCTCAGGAGTCTTCTCCAGCACCATAGCTCAAAGGCCTCAGTTCTTTGGCGCTCAGCCTTTCTTATGGTCCAATTTTCACAGCCATATATTGCAACTGGGAATGTATTAATTTATAGTCCATGATATTTTAGGTGGTTTTTTTAAAGGAAAGTCACCAGTTAAAATATCACAAAATGAACATTTTTAAATTACCTTGTGGGTGTAATTTTTAAAACTTCTCTGTTCAAGATACACAAAATTACCTTCCCAAAGGATGACAGAATTTTCCGTTACCCTATAATGCATTATCTTCAGATGTTGGAAAGCATGGCTGAATTTTCTTCCCATACATTTCTTTTTTGTATTTGCCATTCCACTTTCATCAAAATGTCTCCTTGTAAATTCTTCAGTAATTCACCAATAGAAACAGACTTTTAATAACATCAAATAAATTGTTGGAAGAAAAAGAACATGAATTCAGAGAGGGTCATACTTAAACATGTAAGTATTCCATTACCTTACCAGTGCTTGTATTTACTGCCTTTGAAATCAGATCTTGAATTACTTTAGCCAAAGAAATACAGATCATTCAGCATTTTATAGAAAAAAGTATCAGTAAAGATGGAGAATTATGGTAGATTGGAAAAAACTCTAAGGAAGTTATTGAATTGTTACTTTTCACTCTTCCTAATTGATACTAGAACAATGTTGTATGAAGCCGTTATGTGTTAAAACACTTATTTTTCCAAAGAATAAACAGTTGCTTTGAGAAGGAGGTGTTAGGCTAACATATCTGGACTGTAAACATCTGGATAAAGACTTTAGTTAGAGTTTTATATAATGCTTTCTTAAAAAAAATAACAGATTTAACCAAGAAAACAGTAAGGTAAAGGTAAAGGTTCTCCTCGCACATATGTCGTTCCCAACTCTAGGGGGTGGTGCTCATCTTGGTTTCAAAGCTGAAGAGCCAGCTCTGTCCGAAGACATCTCTGTGGTCATGTGGCCAGCATGACTAAATGCCAAAGATGCACAGAATGCTGTTACCTTCTCACCAAAGGTGGTCCCTATTTTTCTACTTGCATTTTTTACATGCTTTCGAACTGCTAGGTTGGCAGAAGCTGGGACAAGTGACGGGAGCTCACTCCATTACACAGCACTAGGGATTCAAACTGCTGAACTGTCGACCTTTCAATCGACAAGCTCAGCGCCTTAGCCACTGAGCCACCACGTCCCTTGCAAGAAAAACAGTACAAGATTTTAAAAAAGGGTTTTGTGCTCAAGGTCTGTCCTTAATGCCAGGCTTTTTTTTACCAAATATCTTTTTTAAAATACCGAATATCTTTTTTAAAAAATGAAATGCTTTATGAATCCCTTATATTGATGCTCTGACCTAAGAGAGGAAGAGATGTAGAAAGATACTTTTGGTGATACAAGAAGATTTTATTTTGCTATATAATTGTCAACAATGGTGTAAAAGTTGCTTTTCTGGGAATCTTTTAATATAAGGCTCGAAGTTGTTCTCTGCAGATGGGATTGCAGAAAATATTTGGGCAATTTTTAAGATTACAGATGTTCCCAAATTATGTTTTTAAGTATTTTGTATAGTTTATTTTCTGTTTATTTTTCTTTAACTTGGTTCTTAGGTTTTGTTGATCACATGGTATTTTAAAAATATTTTCTTTTAAAGAAAATGTATCATGAATCTACAGACCTTGCAATGCAAGATCTCTTTGATGAAGCTCAACCCACACATGGATCTCCAAACATAAGAGATCCGTGACTGTCTCTCTGAATTTGTTTCTTTAATTTTAACCAGGGGCGGAAGGCCTTTGAGTTGGTCAAAGCTTTAGCTCTGTTCAGAGAAAGTATCGGGTACTAATGAAATAATTTATTTCACTGACTAAAAAAATTAAATTAAAAAATAAATTAAATGAAGAAAAGATTAGGAGATATTTCACTCTCCTAAAAAGAAGCATGTGATTATCCAAGCTATTTAACTTTGAAGACCTTGATTTCCAGATTGCTGTAGTTTATTCCTTTAAAAAAAAATGCTTCCAGCGACTATAGAAGCAGTGAAGGCATCCCAGGTCAGCAGTCACTTTTAACCATCTTATGTTAGGATTATTATTAAAGAGGGACCTCTGCTGAATTTTCATTTCATCCACAAGAAGCATTGATTGCAATTAATGCTCCCGGCCATTTAAGTCATTACTGTACACTTCATGAGAAATCAAAGTAGAAATGCCATGGAAATTAAACTCCTTGACCCGTAGACATTTTTCCTCTCTTTGATGTCAATCTAAATAGCTGTTTTGACTGGGATATAATTTTAGTTTTTAGGCATACAAGCTCTCTTGACAGCTACAACACTAGACATAAAAACTAGGTTATTTTTCCTTAAATGACAATTACAACCCAAAGAACACAGGCTTTTTTCCTAAGTGAGAGTGAAATCAAACTGTTTCCATAATGTTACATTTATAATTTATAAAATACACAGTTCAGTTACATACTTGTAAAGTTTCTTAAACTTTTCCAAATAACCCTATATCAAAGAATTATTTTTAATGAAAAATGAAACACCATGAATTTTTTTTATGAAAAGAAATACATAAATTAAAAGGAAACACATAAATTCCTCATATTTTAATAATGTCTTTATTTCTCCTTCCATTTAATACACTGATTATAAATCTTAATGGTCTGAATGAGCTTGCATGTGAGGGTATATTTCCTTAATGTTTGAAGGAGATTTATTAAAACAAGCCTTAGAGTTGACATAACATTTAGACTATTTAAATATCTCATCTTATTTCTTGAAGTGCTGATGATCCCTTTTTTCAGAAGAATATATTGAAATAAAAAGTAATAGGACCTTCAAAAGCCTTTGAAGGAATTTGTGGAACACCTTCAAGCTACAGTATTCTCTGTCAATTGCATGATTGAAATAAGGCTTTTACTACTATTATTACAACTGTTACTAGTATCGTTAGGGAACAGATCAGAGGTGGGTTCTAACCAGCTTTACTACCGGTTCTCTTTGTGTGCACACTTCACCACCAATTGCCTCTTCGGCAAGGATGAATGATGAATGAGAGGATATAATGAGTTCTTTGGTTTCCTAAATCACTAAGTCATCTTTCATCCTAAGACCTATTCATAAGCAAATCCTATTCAATTAAAATTCCCATATTCCATTTCCAATGACTTTGTTAGGACTAAGGAGACATTACATCCAAAATAACTAGAGGGCTCAAGATTACGGACTCTTTCATCTATGCATATACAGTGTTTCTTCACTGATCTTTACTTGAATAAAGTCATACCAGAATATCCACAGAGGATATGTGGAAATTGGGAAGAACGACTGCTCAAAATCAGTTCTATTGCACTATTTTCTCCTCAATATCATTCTGTTAGTCTAAGCCAGGGGTGTCAAACATCATCACAGCAGTGTCACATGACGTATTGGGTCTTTTCCCCCTTTGCTAAACCAGGTGGGGGAGGGGCCAGCATGTGATGCATCTGGCCTGTGGGCCACAAGTTTAGTCTAACCATTAATAACTGGCCCATGGTCACTCTGGATATTTCCATATCTAGTGTTTGAACCACTGTATAGCACTTCTGCATCTATGTATTCCATTCTGGCATTTTTGTTCTATCACCAAATCATCAATTCGTCAAGAATCAGACTGAAACTGGTTTGCAATGGAAACACTGGAATTCTGAAGTCTTGAGGCAGATAAGTAGGAACTTCTGCTTCACCCCACTTCCTTCCTTCTGAACTCTCTCTAGATTAAACTGCCAAATCATATGTCAGATATCCTTTGCATCCAAAATCATCAGCAGTGAGAATGACTAGCTTGGCTTGAAACTGTTTCTGACAATTTGGGAAGTAAAACTGATAGTAATGTTATCATTAAAGCCCTAGGACCATCTGGTTCTCAGCTGACATTGAGTCTAGCCATGGTTTATTTAGTCATAGTTTTCAATTATTCTTATTTTCTGTGTGCACACAACATGTTAAACTCACAGAGATTAGGATAACTAATCCTATTAAGTTAAACTGTGGTTAGTTAATATGTTACTCAATGTGCCCTTAGAAACAAAGCTTATCCTCATAGAATCAATCCTTAGCTCCTACTCTGGTTTCATGACTTTGCTGTATTTATTACCAAATTATATGAAACCTAGTGCATGAGATATATACCATCATTTATAACATGTACCAGTGTGTTCCTAAAAAGTCACTCGTAGTGTGCCTTGTTTTCCCTTTCCACAAGCAGTTCTGTGAGCTCAGAAGCCCTTTGAGACTTCACAAGCCTCTAATACAGATATTGTTCTTAAATAAAATCTTTTTAAAGTGTGGTTGCTTTTGTAATAATAACCTTCTTCATTCATTGGTGAATCCATGGCATAAAATGTGGAATAAATGAATGAAATAAAATATTCAGTCACAGCTGAAACCTTATTATGCAATAAACAAATCAGTATCCATGGACAGTGAATAATGAAGGGGAAACCTATTATTAAAATAAAATAGTCCTCCAATAGAATAATCTTATTCTTAACCTTCTTATATGGTCAAAAGACATTCTATAGACTTTTGGAGAGGAGACAAAAAATGAATGGCATGCCTATTGATATTAAAAGCCAGGAATTTACTTTGGGGCCATGGATAACTCTAGAAATTTTGCAACTTTGATCCTCTTTATTTACCAAATCTGCTTTTTGTAAAATGAGGTTTTACATTTTATGAAGCAGATAAAACTGCTACAAGTGTGAAATAAGCCCCAGATAATCAGTTGGGTGGGTGTTTAAACTATATTCTGCAGATAGCTTGATAAATGGATTACTCTATTGGAGGACTATTTTATTTTAATAATAGGTTTCCCCTTCATTATTCACTGTCCGTGGATACTGATTTGTTTATTGCATAATAAGGTTTCAGCTGTGACTGAATATTTTATTTCATTCATTTATTCCACATTTTATGCCATGGATTCACCAATGAATGAAGCAGACTGAACATTCTGTTAACTGAAATCACAAGAACCCGGACATAAAGCAAACTAACTTTTACTAAAGTAACCATCTCTTCAATCTTGTGTGTTAAAACTCCTTTCCAATTCAATGAAAGTTCCTACTTATTTTTTTTTAAATCCAGGTTTCTCACTCTCACATCAGTGAATTCAGTGACAGTCCAAAATCAGACATAGCACCGCATAATTCTGATTGCTATTTGTAAATAAATATTACTTTTTTGATAGCAGAAGTCTTAGGAAACAAACAATGGTTTAAAAAAAGAAAAAGAAATAAAACATGTTCATGTTGAGCCAAATAGTTTTGCACTGAGGATTTGCCAATTTTGGTCTTTTTGTGTTTCAAGCTTAACATAAATGCTAAATAACACAAGAAGCGAAATCTGATGTTTTTGAACAGTGTATAGAACAGAATGATAAAATCTGATAGCAAATCTGGGCAACAGAAAGGAATTCAGCAATGCAGAATGTTTCACTTTACTTAAGCATCCCTCCATCTTTTTAACTTTTTAACTTGCTTTTACTCCTATTTTTGGCTTGTTTTTAATCTGTATCTGTTTTATATGGCTTTATATGGCTTTTATCTGTAAACTGCCCAGATTCACACAGCTGAGGGCTGATGAATAAATTTGATAAATAAACAAATAAAGCATATTCAGGTTTTTAAGCCTGAGGTCCTAAAGAGTTGATTGCTAGCTTCATATGTTTTTCTCACAAAGAAAAACTTAAACATGAGTAGATCATCAATAAGAAGAATTTAATTTCTCAGGCAAAGCCTCCATTGTCCACGGTTTATCTCAATTTCTTTCCACTGCTCCTTAGCACTAGAAGTCAAAGGTTCAACTGACTCCAAACAGGAGCTTTCAGTAACTTCAATATAAAGGATTTTCTCAACTTGCTGTTTGCTACCCAGAGGACTCTAGTAGGAGGACTGCGAAGTGCTTCCTTGGCAGTCCCAGAAGTGCTTTTGAAAAACCCATTTTGAAAGTTTTCTACAAACTCCAGGTCTTTTTTTAAAATAATGCCATCCAAGATGGAATGTTAACTTCAATAGTTAAGAATATACCAGTGCAGTGTAGTAAAGAAAATGATTTACTTTGGTTACATTTCATGCCAAAAGGAAAGCTTCTGATTTAAAAAGAGGCTATTCATGTTTTTGCTTTTATTCTGAGCATAAAAACCCACAAAACGTATATTATCAAGCAGAGAGAGGAGTTTGGTTCTATTCGTGGTGACAGTGTAGAATAAATGTATCTATCAATTACTTATAGCAGTTCATCCACAAACATGGAAAATAGCACTGCTAGAAAACATTCCATTGATGTAGCCTATTTTCAACTCTATCCAAAAATGTTTTAACATAATGTTGATGCCACCCATGTAGCTTCTGCTTTGTTTCTCCGCTAATCTTCTACCATATTAGTTTCATTTAAACATGCATAACATATGGAGAAGGGAACAGAACTGCTGGTTCTGTTTGCTACAATGTTGTACCAGCTATTAACATGCCTGGCCACCTGCAAAAGGAACTATTTGCAAATAGTTGTGTGGATGTACACATCTACATGGTCACGTCAATTATGCGGAATGTGTAATCAAGCAAAAAAAAATCAAGCAGAACCTAGGCAGATATAACTGTATGCTCAATTTGTATAAATGCATTAAAACATTGAAAAGTAGAGACAGTCAGTTATAGTCAGAGGAATATTAAATAAACATATGTATACACCCGGAAAGGATATCCTGAGAATAAGAGTCCACACCCTTCTCCATATCTTATATCACTTATGGAAGAAATCAACTGGATGTGATAGTCAACCCCAGATATTGTTAGCTTTCCCATTTGCCTCTATTTCATTGGCTATCATTTGCAAGCATGATAATAATTCTTAGAATATGACAATAGGAGGTCACATATTTATATTACTAAATGTTACAGCCAGAATTTACAAGTCTAATAATTTTTTTAAATTTGATTTATATGCCGCCCTTCTCCAGATACTCAGGGTGGCTTACAATGCATTAAGCAATAGCCTTCATACTTTTGTATATTTATACAAAGTCAGCTTATTGCCCCCACAAACTGGGTTCTCAATTTACCTACCTTAGAAAGGATGGAAGGCTGAGTCAATCTTGAGCCTGGTGAGATTTGAACTTACAGTAATTGCAGACAGCTGGTGTTAATCACAATGCTTTTAGTCTGCTGAGCTATCAGGCTCTTCTTTTGACACATAGTCCATCTAATTTTGGTCATAGGAAATACTAGGGTCAAAAATGAATACAGTATTATCTGTAATGTCCCAAAGATGCTTTTCCAAAAGGCAACTGGACTTTCCTCATTTCTTTTTCTTTGAAAATGTTTGACTTCTCATCCAAGAAATTTTTCCGAGGAAAACAAACCAAAAAGTCCAATCCCCCTTTTGAAAAAGCACCTTTGGGACAACCATAATCTTGATGATTGAGAATCTCCATAGACATTATCTGTAATCAGTTGTCTTCTGACTTGACTAGTTAAAAGAATCCTTGCTGAAAACCCAGGAATGATCAAATGAACAAGGACTTAATTTCAAAACTTATTAACATAAATGCAATTGACATATTAACTGCATCTTCCATCGGGATTAGATTTGCCATTGTATTAGTTTCTTGTCACTCCAGCTTGTTTAAATTTTGTTTTCACATTCCATGGGTTTTGAAGATCAATGATATTCAGAAACTCAGCCAGCATTACACCACCCCTTCCAAACAAGATAAATGCAATTTAATTGAAGTTAATCTGTTTCTGTTTGCACTCTCGGTTCACTTAGAGCAATTGCATGATTACAAAGCAGCCTATATCACAATAGCATTAACAAGTGAAGTTCTAGATTCTACTGACAATTTCAAAACAACAATATCTAGATAGGATCCATTTAAAAGTTATTCAGCCTGAAACAGTAAAACCTCCTGCAAATTGTGAAATTGTGAAATGTCTTTATCTTTATATTGGAGGAACAGAAAGTAATCAAAGTAACATTTTTTTAAAAAAAGGAGATTTAGTTGGCAACTAAGAAATTGCAGAGTGGTTACTTCTCTTGCAGGTAACATATAAAGTTCACGTGGAAAGTTTAACTAAAGATAAATGTATTGAACATGCAGAAGGATAAAGCTTGCTCAAGAATTTCAACAGTCTTTTTAGAATTCTTTGAAAGTACTCAAGAAGGATAAGGATAGTGGTAATCAATAGGTTTTCTGGACTTTCAAGCAGATCTATGTTAACCCACCCCACAAAAAATTAGTGAGTAAAATTCACAGCAAGGTTCTTTAACAAATTTTTAACTGGTCAAAAAAAACCCAGCAATGCAAAGGACATAAATTATAACGCTAGGACATAAAGAGCAATTGAGTGTGTTGCTTCTTAACTTATTCAGAAAAGAACAGAAACTAAAGATAAGTAACAAGTAGTTTGCTGATGGTATCCAATTATTTATTTATTTATTTATTTTTGCTGTTTATATGCTGCCATTCTCCTGAAGGACTCAGGGCAGCTCACAAGAACAATCGATAACACAAATCACAAAATAAGTTGAAAAACAACCCCATTAAAACCATGTTTAACATTATTACAATTATTTAGAGTGGGTAAGCAAAAGGACACAGAGAAGACTTCCAAAGGAATCTCTCTAAAATGTAAAAATGGGCATTAAAATTATAAAGCCCATTTTAGTATGAATAAGTGTAAAATGATACACATTAAGGAAAAAAGTGTAACTTTATATATATGCTGACGTGGTTGAAACTGATGGTAGCTGATAAGAAAAATGGTCTTTATTTTATTTATTTTATTTTTGCAATTTATATGCCGCCATTCTCCCGAAGGCTCAGGGTGGCTTACAACAACAATCAATAATACAAATCACAAAATAAGTTAAAAAAGATAAAACCCCTGTTAAAACCATATTTAAAATTTTCACAGTTTGTGCAGCCCCTAGCAGATCAAGTTATTTGACGGAAGAGCCACATCTTCAGTTCACGGCGAAAGGAGATGAGATCCGGGGCTATCCTGAGTTCGGTGGGCAAATCATTCCAGAGGGTCGGCGCTCCGACAGAGAAAGGTCTGCCCCTGGGGGCCGCCAGTTGACATTGTTTGGCTGATGGCACCCTGAGGAGGCCTGCTCTGTGGGAGCACACGGGATGATGGGAGGAAGGCAGGAGGTGGTCCTGCAAATACCCCAGGCCTAAGCCATGTAGAACTTTATAGGCAAGCACCAGCACCTTGAAACGGACCCGGAGAGCAACCGGCAGCCAATGCAGCTCGCGCAGGAGAGGTGTTACATGGAAGTAACAAGGAACTCTTGTAACTGCCCGCGCGGCCGCATTCTGGACCAGCTGGAGCCTCCAGATGCATCCCAAGGGCAGCCCCATGTAGAGGTCTTGATGTGGTTGGTGGATAAAATGTAGGCCTCCACTAATAAAAAGTAAACTCCATGTTGTTGGAAATCCTTAGTACTAGAATAAAAAACCCCAAGTTTTCTTTATCATATCATAACCATTATATCTCAAAAGTAATATTGTAGAAATGGAAAAAATACAAAAGATGCCAATAGTTTATTGGGCACATAAAGTTTTTTGAAGTTTTTTGCTGAACATATCCAAAACTGTAGAAATAGGAGAAACCCTCGCATACTACCACCTCTTACAATACTAGACAACATAGTATCAACAATAGAGACCTTCAAATTTCTAGGTTCTATCATATCTCAAGACCTAAAATGGACACCTAACATCAAAAACGTCATCAAAAAAGTACAACAAAGAATATTTTTTCTGCGTCAACTCAGAAAGCTCAAACTGCCCAAGGAGCTGCTGATACAGTTCTACCGAGGAATTATTGAGTCTGTCATCCGAACCTCTATAACTGTCTAGTTTGGTTCTGCAACCCAACAAGACAGACACAGACTTCAGAGGATAATTAGAACTGCAGAAGAAACAATTGCTACAAACCTGTCTTTCATTGAGGACCTATATACTGCACAAGTCAAAAAGAGGGCTGTGAAAATATTTATAGATCCCTCGCATCCTGGACAGAAACTGTTTCAACTCCTACCCTCAAAATGATGCTATAGAGCACTGCGCACCAGAACAACTATACACAAGAACAGTTTTTTCCCAAACGCTATCACTCTGCTAAACAAATTATTTCCTCAACCCTGTCAAACTATTTACTAAGTCTGCACTACTATTAATCTTCTCATCGTTCCTATCACCCATCTCTTCCCACTCACACTTGCCCAATATAGAATTCTATTCATAAAGCCCTAAATAATAATAACTTTGCTGATTTAACTCTTAAAGCCCTAAATAATAAAGGCCTCTGTACCCAAGAAGCCCATGTTTCATTCAGAGCCTACCCTTTTAGCAAGACAAGTGGATCAGGCCCTTCCTTCAGAGAAGACAAGGGTTCACATTTGTCAGCCCTGTAGGAAAAAGAGTCTCTTATATCTCTTTCAAATTGCTGTACTTGTTTCAAAACAAGAGTTAGTTCCTACTCTGGACTTTTCAAGGCAAATTATTTTTGCCATTTTTTTGTTGCTTTCAGAAATTTACAGCAAATCTTATTGTTGATATATTTATCATCATTATCATCATCATCATTTTAGCCGTTGTCTATACACTACAGGATAAAGGCCTCTTCCGCATGTTTCCAACCAATACGGTCCTGAGCTTTATTTCACCAATTTGGGCCCACAATACTTATTGATGTCATCAATCCATCTTATTTTAGGTCTCTTTCGTAGATGCTTTTTATCAAGCAGTATCCATTCTATGACTGCCTTGATCCATCTGCCGTCAGTTCCTCTTGCTATGTGACCCTCCCATTTCCATTTCAATTCTTTTACTTTCCTGATTGATATCATATACTTTTGTTTGTTCTCTAATCCATGTGCAGGTCTTTCTACTTTGTCTTGTGATGCTGAGCATGTATCTTTCCATGGCTCTTTGGCCACTCATAGTTTTTGAATCAATTGTGAAGTTAGTGTCCATGTTTCCTTGGCTTATATTAGAGCAGGGAGCACACACTGAAAACTTTTGTCTTCAGGCATAGAGGGAGGTTGTTCTTGAAAATTATGCTTAGCTTGCTGAATGCCTGCCAACCATATTTAATACGCCATACAATTTACTTTATTGTTATTACCTTCCATTGAGATCCATTGGCCATGGTATATGTAATGCTCTACTATGTCTAGTTCTTCTCCAGATATTAAAAAATGTCTTTCTTTGGTAAATTTATTAAATGTAACCCTGACCTTTTTCAGGTTTATTTTTAAGCCAAATGCTTTGCTTTGTGTAGCTCTTGTATGTGTTTGTAGCTCTTCTGGATCTTGTAAAAAGAGGTACCATTGATTTTTATTCCATGTTTTTTCCAGTTTGGTTTTTGAAATACTCCTTCAAGGCAGGCTGAGAAAGGGATGGGTGATATTTATATCACATATGTGATATAAATATCACCTATACCAGAGGTCAGCAAACTGCGGCTCTGGAGCCACATGCGGCTCTTTGGGCCCTCTGTTGTGGCTCCCTGTCAGGTGATCCCACCACTGGCTGGCCCCACCCCTCACCCTTCCCTCCCAGTTACTCCTCGCCTGGCCTGAGAAGGTAAGGATGATGGCAGGGGATGGAGAAGCGACCAGGGTAGAGACATAGAGATACAGAGAGAGGGGGAGAGAGAGAGATAGAGAGAGATACACAGAGAGAGGGAGAGAGAGAGAGAGGGAGGGAGGGGGAGAGAGAGAGATGTCAAAAGGTTTTTGTGGTTCCAGGTGTTTTTTAACAACTGGTTCTCTGTCCTAATGACCGGCTGGGTAGATGTGACTGGGGGGGGGGTCATGTGACTGGTGGAAATGAGTGACATTGAGTTGGCCATACCCACCTAGATTTTGTGGCTCCTGGTATTTTCTTTTCTGTGGGAAACGGGGCCAAATGGCTCTTTGAGTGCTTAAGATTGCAGATCCCTGACCTATACCTTTTTCAGCCTGCCTTGAAGGAATATTTCGCAAACTAAACTGCAAAAAACATGGCAGTATGTCATGTTCCGGCTGGTGACATGATCAAATTTGACACCCGTGATATATGTCAGTGATGGCTAACCTTTTTGCTGTCGCGTGCTGAAAGTGTGGGAAGTGTGGGGAGTGTCACACATGTGCATGCCCACACCCATAATTCAATGGCCCCTGTGCATGCTCGTGCAACTCCCCCCTTGCTCTCCCCCGCTTTTGGCACGCAATGGCAAAAAGGTTACCAGTGGACTCGGTCGGCCCATTTTTCACCCTCCCCAGGCTCTAGAGGCTTTCTTGGAGCCTGGGGAGGGTGAAAATGGCCTCCCCCACCTTCCCGGATGCCCTCAAGAGGCCAAAAATTGCCGTTTCCCAACTTCTAGTGGACCCAGAAGGCCCAAAAATCAGCTGGCCGGCACACGCATGCACACTGAAACTGAGCTATGGCAACACTTGCATGCCCACAGATATGGCTCCCTGTGCCACCTGTGGCACGCGTGCCATAGGTTCGCCATCATAGATATATATCATGGGTGTCAAACTCGATCACGTCACCCACCAGATCATGACATATCACGATGATTTTTGCCTTTGCGGAGCTGGGGTAGGCATGGTCTGTGCATGACGTATCTGGCCCGTGGGCTTGGTTCTCCCGTTCTCCCCTGTTTTGTCAGATTTTTGAAAGAGAGATGAAAAAGGTAGGGAAGCAAGCAAATAAATATTGTAATGTCATGTTTATTTTGTTTAACTTTAAAGAAAAAAAGGAAAAAAAACCCTTGTGAATTGAGACAGCCTCCCAAAGTCCAAGTTTCACAAAGAAACCAAAGAAAAGGGTACGTGCAAATCATGGGAAGAATAGAGGTCTGGGATAAACAGCCCTCCTTTTGAAAACAGGAGGATGCCAAGATAGGAGAAAGGAGAAGACACACAGGGCACAAGGACACACTGGGCTCTGATTCCTAATCTTCCCAAGAGTCTCTCTTTATTGTTCAGTGGAGTTAGAAAGCCTGGGTACGTTGAGTCTGAGTCACAGATAAGAAGCCCTGTTCACATTGGGCTTCCATTTCAACATAGGTCTTGCTGTTGCACTGAATGTTGGCAATTTTGTGAGCCGCTTGGCTGCATTCAGAAATACTATTGTCAGAAGGTAGAGAAGTATGCAAAGATGTTTAACTTGTCCTGATAAAACCTGGTTGCGAGAATGCCTAATCTTCCTTTACTCCCCACCATAACTCCCCAGTTAGGAATGTGCCTATAGGACTTTTCAATATCTCCCTGCCCCTCAAATTTGCTTTCCATTTATCTCAGTTTCTGTAATGAAATCTGAAGCATTTTCTTTTCCTTTTTTTTCTATTGGATCCAGAATGAATTTCCACACATCAGAAGGTAGAGAAAATTTAAGAAAACATTTTCCCTTTTCTTGTATTAGGACAGGAGATAGTTACCTGAAATCATACAGTAGAACCAGGATGTAAACTGCAATTTAATTATCTTCTGAAAACTCATTTTTCTGGAAACACGTTTTTGTTTTGCTTTGCAGTTTTCCAACAAAAAAAATGTGCATGGAAAAGTAAAAATCAGGAGACATGCAAAAAAGTTATTATTGCATCAAATTACTACATATGTAATACATATATGCACTCAAACACATATGGGTTTTTTGTAAAACAAAAAAGTTTGTTTTAAATCAAACTCCTGCAGTTAAGTTAAAAGTGGAGCCTAATTTTGGGAAATTGTAGCATCTGGCTGACCTTGTGCAGGTTCAGAAATTAAATAGGATCAGACATGGTTAGCGTTGGATGGGAAACTACAAGAAATATTATTGTGGTCAAAAGATAATACAAATTTATGTATGTATGTATGTATGTATGTATGTATTTCCCACCTTTATTATTTTTATCAATAATGCAAGACAACAAACATATATAACACCCCTTCATCCTCCTATTTTGCTCACAACAATCAGCCAGTGAGATGAGTTGGGCTGAGAGAGAGTGATAGGTCCAAAGTCGTCTAGCTGGTTAACAATAATAATATAATGTAATATAATAATATAATATAATATAATATAATATAATATAATATAATATAATATAATATAATATAATATAATATAATATAATATAATATAATATAATATAATATAATAAATACAATACAATACAATATAATATTTTACCATACCATACTATATTATACTATATTATGACTCAAAACCCTGCTTAGATGTGTCCATGTAATCACCTAGAATCCAACTTGGATTAAAAGATTTTCTTTTGCTTAAAATAAATAAACATATTGTATCTATAACCACATAGTGGTTGCTGTGTGCCGAATAGCCACAACTCCCTTTTGAGATATCATGTTGTTCCTTCCTCATAGGGACACAGTGAAAGTATAACTTCTGCATAATTGTGAGTACTTGTGAGTTTCAAACACAAACGCGTACTGATTCTTCTGTTTGATACTCAAAATGTGGAAGCAAGAGATCAGTGTGGTATAACGGTTAACCCAAATCTTCCTGGTTTAAATCATCTGTTCTGGCATTGGAGCTCACCAGGATAGTAACCCAGATCAATTCTCAGATCAATCTCACAGGTTATAGATAATAACATCACAGGAATGCTTAGTTTGTTCCATAACCATAAGCTGTTTTTCATTTGTGGGGAGAGGAGACAAAAAATAAATGGATAATTCGATCATCTTGAAAAATTTGGCTGCCTTCTTTAATTATCCACTGCCACCTGGATTAAAAAAAAACCCCATCTAAAGTATTGAACAAAAGTTCAGTATCTCTACTTTATAATTCCTAGGCTCTTTTTAATAACAAATTGCTGCACTTATAATTTTTACAACATTCTCTGCCTTTTTGAATGGAAGATTATGTTTATTTATTTTTTATTTATTTAATTAATCTGTCAAGCATGTGTAAGATAACAGATATAAGTATAAACATGATTATGAATACAGGAAATGAGTACAAATAAAAAGAGAAATTAGGACTGGGACCATGGGCTAATTTATTTATTTAAAAAATAATACTGAATGCTATTCATAATTACTTATGCAAATTCTATCTGTTTAAATTTAAGTGAGAGCCAGTGTAGAGCTTAAGGCACAAGGGTAGACACTGGGAGACTTTGAGTTCTAGTCCTATCTTAGGTTTAAAGTCAGCTAGGTGACCTTAGGCCATTTTTATCTCAGCCCTAGGACAAGACAATGGCGAACCACTTCTGAAATCTTGCCAAGAAAACCTGTTCAAACAGTTGCCGGAAGTCAACATTGAGTTGAAGGCACATACAGAACATAGACACAAAAAGCTTAACTATTTTAAAGAGTCACTTAGGTGAGCTAGATTATATAGAAATGTAATGAATGAATCAATGAGAATAAACAAACGAGAAAGCCTAACTATATTAAATGAAATACAGTATATATACTATTGTTGTTGTTGTTAGTTGCAAAGTCGTTTCCAACCCATCGCGACCTCATGGACAACGTTCTTCCAGGCCTTCCAGTCCTCTACAATCCTCTGGAGTCCATTTAAGCTCACGCCTACTGCTTCAGTGATTCCATCCAGCCACCTCATTCTCTGTCATCCCTTTCTTCTTTTTCCCTTAATATTTCCCAGCATTAGGCTCTTCTCCAGTGAGTCCTTCCTTCTCATTAGGTGGCCAAAGTATTTGAGTTTCATCTTCAGGATCTGGTCTTCTAAAGAGCAGTCAGAGTTGATCACCTATAGGCAAGGGTGGGTTCTACTTACCTTTACTGCCAGTTCGCATGTGCCCACATGCTATCTCTTCTGCACGTGCGCAGAAGTTTCTGAGCATGCCCAGATCAACTTTCTGTGTCCGGGTCAGTGGTCAGAGCCTCCCACCAGTTTTACTACCAGTTCTTGTGAACCGTTCTGAACCGGGGGCAACCCACCACTGCCTCTAGCACTGACCGGTTTGATCACCTTGCAGCCCATGGGACTCACAGAAGTCTTCTCCAGCACCATAGTTCAAAGGCCTCAATTCTTTGGTGTTCAGCCTTCTTATGATCCACCTTTCACAGCCATACATTGCAACTGGGAAAACCAAAGCCTTGACTATACACACTTTTGTTGGCAGGGTGATGTCTCTGCTTTTTAGTATGCTGTCTTGATTTGCAAGAGATCTGCCAAAGATTAACCATCATGAAATAATAGCATCAATTCTAAATACCTTTAGTATAGTGTGGTATGTATGTATGTATGTATGTATGTATGTATGTATGTGTATGTGTATGTGTATGTGTATATATGTTTTCTGAGGTTTTCGCGGGTGTTTGTATGTAGGTCTTTAGTTATTCGGGTCTTCTCCCGCGTAGAATTGGAAGTATCTTGGCGACGTTTCGACGAAGTCTCATTCTTCATCTTCAGGCTGGTGTTCTCGGCTTCGTGCTTCCTGGAAGCACGAAGCCGAGAACACCAGCCTGAAGATGACAAATGAGACTTCATCGAAACATCGCCAAGATATTTCCAATTCTACGCGGGAGAAGACCTGAATAACCAAAGATCTATCTATCTATCTATCTATCTATCTATCTATCTATCTATCTATCTATCTATCATCTATCTATCTATCTATCTATCTATCTATCTATCTATCTATCATCTATCTATCTAACTATCTATCTATCATCTATCTATCTATCTATTCTGAGGTTTTCGTGGGTGTTTGCATGTAGGTCTTTGGTTATTTGGGTCTTCTCCCATGTAAAATTGGAAGTGTCTTGGCGACGTTTTGACGAAGTCTCATTCGTCATCTTCAGGCTGGTGTTCTCGGCTTCGTGCTTCCAGGAGCAATCAGAGCACAGCCAAGCCCCTAACAAATCAGAACACACCTCCACCCAATCAGAACACAGCCAAGCTCCCACCCAATCAGCTCACACCCCCACTAGCAGTTAAAAGGAAGAGACAGCTGCAATCTCACATTGCTCCTGGAAGCATGAATCCGAGAACGTCAGCCTGAAGATGACGAATGAGACTTCGTCGAAATGTCGCCAAGACACTTCCAATTTTACGCAGGAGAAGACCCGAATAACCAAAGACCTACATACACACACACACACACTCACACACACACACACTATGCTAAAGGTGTTTAGGATTGATGCTGTTATTTCATGATGGTAATTAAAAAGAGACTGTGGCAAAGTGTTTGATACTGTTGTACTGAATGACATTATTTTCCATTACTTCATTCATACTCATTGCCTTTGAAGGCAAGGTATGGAATGAGCAATCAGTTAAAGTCTTAGAAAAGCTTGCCATAACACACTAAGCATTCGTGTGCCACAATGGCTGAGAACAAGGCAACAGTTCCAATCTAGGTAGTCAGAAGATGGCAAAAGATGATCACATGAATACAGGCCAGTTGCCAATTGTCCATATTTCGATTAAGGGATCTGTAACGGTCATGTGAAAAACAGTCATAAGTCACTTTTTTTTCCAGTGCTCTTGTAACTTTGAAAGATCACTAAATGAATGGTTTGTAAGTCAAGGACTACCTATATCATTGCGTGCCGATGGAAAGGAACTATCCAATCAAACTGCTCATTTCATTCCATCCTGTGTCTTCAGCAAGATATAAGATAACCCTGCTAGGAATAAAAATGACCTTACTCATGGGAGGATTGCAAGAGGAAACATGTAATGAAAACTGTAAAGTATTAGTCAAAAAGAAAATACTGCATAGATTATTAAAGTACAATGCAGTACCTTTATTCCTCTATGTAATATTTGCCTAAGGCTATTCAATTATAATCTGAACAGCATATAAAACTATGCATGAGAAAGCATTCTCATGAGAAAATTGCTGATATATGCTTGGAAATAATACACATTTCATACTTTTGGGGTAGGTCAATAACATCTACCTGCATGTGTTTGGTAAGTAAAACTAGTCCCAAACTTTAGCTGATAAACATTTTAAGACAGTCCAAAAACAGGAGAAAATTCTTTGATTCCCCTAGTTATTCCAATATCCTTGGCAATCAGATAACCATAGTCCACAAAATGTGAAATATGTCATCAAAACTTTATTTTATTGCGTGATGTGCTTTGGCTCTGTTGCTTCTCTCAGACTTTGCTCACCCACGCAACATCTGCTAGAGACAATACAAGCAAAACCAAAGTCAACAAGAATTAGAGGTATCTAAACAGGAAAAAAAAATAGAAAGAGGTGTACTAGGAAAGATGAATGGTTCTGGATTCAACTTAATATTCTAAAATTGGATAATCCAAACACGTGCTTAGCCAAATGTTTTGAAGTCATCCTTCTGGGAGCTCACCAAACCAAAAACAAGCTACTGTTTAGCCATCAATCTGGAAAGGCACAGAGGTTCTGGAGGATTTGGGATAGGCAGATTTCTCATTAAGGTACTTGATATGGGAGGGGATAGAAGTAGTCTTGTAAATACATATATTCATTCATTCATTCATTCATTCATTCATTCATTCATTCATTCATTCATTCATTCATTCGAATAATGGAGGTTACCAAGAATGGCCAGCGCAAGGTGTTTACTTTGGAATCATGGATTTTTCTAACTCATGTTTTGGAAGGCATTCATATTATATCAAATAGTTGATTTACTATGTTATTCGTGGTCTAAAAGATGAATGAATTTGTACCTTAAAATAATAATCTTTTTCCCCCATGAGATACATCTTGATTATTGTACAATTATGTCAGATATAAAATATATTTATTCTTTGATAAAACAAACAATTAATCCAATTGTAATGCTAGATTGATATTCCAGAGCCTTTTGAAATCCATTTCTCAAAATGTACCCTTTTTCAACTTTAGCAACATATCTTTTTTACTTAGAAAAACTGATTCCAATTTTAAGGTCTCAGTGCAGTTTTGAGAAGCTGCAGTAATCAGTTTTTTTATGGCCCATGAGAAATGACTTACAGATCCTACTATAGGGAAGCACATATCTTAAATACATTCCTTCTACTTCTTGAACAATGTGCTTAGTCAACAATCTGATATTTCCAGAACCTCGTATTACTAGTTGTGGCACATTCTGGGAGATTGCACCTTTGTGTAGTGTGAGAATTTTTACTTAGGAATTGTTTATTAGAAAATACAGATAAGCTTTCAGTTTCCATTTTAAAAAAATTCCCAAAATAGTTTACAACAAAATTATACAAAACTGTTTTTTCAATTGTCAGCACACTGGGAATTCACCGGATCACAACAGCAAAATCAATCCACATGGTACCCTTGGTAGAAAGTGAATGGGAAAATTATGACATCAGTACTGTCATCAGAAACTTAAGCAAGAGTACTAATATTATTTATTACAATCTTAAACATTTTGTTCCTTTTTCCATTATAATTGTGACTATTGGATTGGATTCAGTTGCAGTTTAGTACAGTAGTTTCTCTAGTTGATTCATGCACTGCACCATGCTGTAACACTATTTTTTTTTGGTTTTGCCTTCCATGCTGTACAGTCCCAAGTGCCATAGTGACACAGTGGTTAGAATGCAGTATTACAGGGTAATTCTGTCAACTGCCAGCAGTTCAATCCTAACCGGCTCAAGATTGACTCAACCTTCCATCCTTCCAAGGTCAATAAAATGAGGAACCAGATTGTTGGGGCCAATATGCTGACTATGTAAACTATGAGAGCACTGTAAAGCATTGTAAAGTGGTATACAAGTCTACGTGCTATTGGAATATTACTATTCCAGTTACTGTGATTTATAAATTATTCTTTATAGTTGGACAATTTGTATGGCTAATTGTAGTAACCCATGGTTAACCAAAATTGTATCTTAACAAAAGCATATGAGCCCAGACTCTGGCTTGATCTTGGACTAGTTACAATTTCTTAACATAATCTACGTCACAAGGTTGCTTGCGTTAAATGGGGAAAGAATGAAACAGAGCAGAAAAATATTAATTTGTATGGATCTCCATATATTTCCCCCACATTACTAGTGAATGGGCTTGCTCTTACTCCAATAGTTCTTAACCTTGGAGGTTCTGGAGAGATTTCAGAGGATCTAGGAACTTGAATGAGAAAAAATTACAACTTCCTCTTCACTAAACTGTAACTGAAATTTAGCTTTTCATTCAATAATAAATGCAGACAACCAAGTAATGATTTTCTCCCCTAGCTTCTAAAAAGATTTCTTAACTTCAATAAATCTCACTATCTAAAATTACTTGAATTGTTTTAACATTTTGAGCATAATTGGTTTCCTTTGTAATAAAATCTATTAACAGACAGATTTTCTCCAGGACAATGTTCCCATTCTAATCCTTCAAGTCTTCCAGTCTGCATTCAGTTCAATATAGTCTCTGACTGTTTATTTAATTACGGTTCCAAGTTACGACAGCTTTGGAAAAAGTGCTTAATTACCTGAACTTGCACTTACAACCAATGCACACTCCTGTAGTGAGGTGATCGCAATTTGGACGCTTGAAATTTATGACCAGTTGCAGGATCCTGCAGTCATGTGATCATGATTTGCAGCTTTTGGATAGCAAAATATGTCTATTTGAATTCGCTTAACAACTATGTGATTTGTTTTATGACTATGATAACTCAATTTATGACCATGGTAAAAAAATGGTCATAAAATTCCATCCAGTCACATGATAATTTGACTTGTGACCACATCAACTGATGACCAAAATCCTAGTCCCAATTGCGATTATGGATGGAGAAGTATCTGTAAAACACATTTAAAAAAAAAAAAAAATTTATATGCCACCCCTCTCCAGAGACTCAGGGCGGCTTACAATGCATTAAGCAATAGCCTTCATACTTTTGTACATGCCTGCTTAGTAGGGCTTTCGCCCCCCCCCCCCAATCTGGGTCCTGATTTTACCCAAGCAGTGTTCTTTTTATATATATATATATACAAAGTCAGCTTATTGCCCCCACAATCTGGGTCCTGATTTTACCTACCTTGAAAGCATGGATGGCTGAGTCAACCTTGAGCCTGGTGAGATTCGAACTTGCAGTAATTGCAGGCAGCTAGTGTCACTTTAGCACCACTTAAACTGCTGCTTAAGCTGCTGCGCCACCAAGGCTCAGTGTATATACATTTGTATATATGTTTTATTTAATGCATTACAATTCATTTTTTCTAAGAAGAGGTCCATGGATTTCATCAGACTCTCAAAGGGATCCATCACTTAAAAAATATTTTATTCTATGAAATCCATGGGCATCAGTTTTTTCCAGTCTCTGATAAAATTCAAACTTGCTCAGTTTTGGCCAAGTCCTTGCAGTACTGTGTTTTACGGTAGCTAGATCCTAAACAGTTTGTTTAGTTAATTCATATTTTAACCAAACACATTTGACAAGGCTTCATGACTTTTTCACACATCAGTTCCTATCAGATTTCTTTAAGCTCCACCTTTCTTTCTCTCTCTCTCTCTCCTTAGGGCATATTAAGATATTCAAGCCTGGAAAATTCAGGTCCCCACCATCACCATGGGATCCTTTGTGATTGAGTTATCTGCATTCTCTCATGAAAGAAAATTGCTTTACAAACACATTGAAACAAGTTGCCTGAACTCTAGATGATTGAAATTCCATTATAAGGTAAAGACAGATCTAGCATCTACTCGAAACTATTTCAAATCCTTATATGCTCATTCAAATGGAGTCCAACCCAGGGGTGAAATGCTCCCGATTTGGACCGGATCGCCCAATCCAGTAGCGATGGCTGTGGGTGGTTCGGAGAACCGGTAGCAAAAATCCCTGCCCTCCCCCCCCCCCCCCCCCACCATGCCCAGCTGAGCTGCGCGGTCATCAGAGGCTTTTTTTTTTTTTACTTTTAAAACCATTTTTTCTGCAGCCGAAAAAATGCTTTTAAAAATAATTTTAAAAAAAGGCTCTGATGATTGCGTGGGTCAGCTGGGATCGTCAGAGCCTTTTAAAAGCATTTTTTCTACAACCTCTTTGGCCAAAGATGTTAAAAAATGCTTTTAAAAGTAAAAAAAAAAAAAAAAAGGTGGCTATGCCCACCCAGTCACATTATCCTCCACCAAGCCACACCCACAGAACTGGCAGTAACAAATTTTACATTTCACAACTGGTCCAACCTATACCAAATCTCAGGATAAGCAAACTGCCTGAGCTTTCAAAATACCTGATGAGCTTATCTCTTTCTCTAAACTATCGTAAAGGACTACACCAGCTTCTTTACAGACATGTCAATAAAAGAAACCTTGAACAGGTAGTCCTCAGCTTACAACCATAATTAAGCTCCAAATTTATGTTGCTAAATAAGAAATGTGTTAAGTGAAACACTGCAGTTGTTAAATTAGTAACACGGTTGTTAAGTGAAACCGGCTTCCTCATTGACTTTGCTTGTCAGAAGGTCACAAAAGGTGATCACATGACCCTGGGACATTGAAATAAATATTTTTGTACTTTCCAGAGGTGTTGGACTTTAACTTCTTTAATCAGCCTGGCCAACATAGATCTACCTTATCAGGGGCCCAACAATGGCATTGATATTGGCATTGGTGGTTAACATATATATGTATGTGTGTTAACTTTCTAAGCAGTTCAGAGAACCGGTTGTCGAAAGAAATCTTACTTTGTTTTTTTCCACTTTACAGGGCTAATTCTGTAAGGAAGGCAGGAAGGAAACATTCTGGTGTTGTTTCTAGCCTAATCTTTATTGCCTTGCTTACAGAAACTGCCTCTCTGGCTAACCCTTATTACATTGTAACAGCTAAGGTAAAGCGCCCATCGACGTGAGTGACGTTGAGTTGGCCATGCCAACAAGGTCACATGACCACCGAGTCGCACCTACCCAGCTGGTCATTAGGGCAGAGAACTGGTTGTTAAATTATTTGAAGTCCACCACTGAGGTGTATATATCTCACCTCAGTCTACCCCAAGGTAAGACGGTTTTCTGCCTCAAATGACAACTTTAGGATACCTAAAAATTTGCATACAATATATATGTCAAAAGTGCGTACACAAGCACAATTAAAGAAGCCCAAATCAAAATCATAAGGATGGAATAAGTCCCTAGAGCTTGCTACTGTTGACAGGCATATCAGCAGTAGCATGATTATTTTAAATATGCAAATTGTGAAGAATTCAAGCTTAGATGGTATGAGAAGAACACAGTATGTACAGATTTTTTTAAAAAAAGCCTCATGTTCTAACCTTCACCTGTCAAAAAAGAGATGAGTTACAGTACTGTCAATACAAATTGATTTATGAGCCGAACACTGAAGAAACAATTAGGTAATTGCTTTGTGCTCTATCAGTCACAGATCAAATCTCACCTCTGAACTCACTTTGGCGCTTTGGGTTCTCCGACAGGTTAACCATCCATCAAAGTACATAATAATCTATGTATTATTACATGATCTTTCATGATCATCTTCCTCCTCCTCCTCCTCCTCCTCCTCCTCCTCCTCTTCCTCCTCCTCCTCCTCTTCTTCTTCTTCTTCCTCCTTCTTCTTGAAAATGATTCATTTCTCATTCAGGAAAATTCAAGGAATTCTCAAGGAAATCCACTCAATTTTCAAGGAAAAAAAGCAAGAAAGTCCAGTTGCTTTTTGAAAAGCACCTTTGGAACCACCATTAGGTGGAAGATTGAGTATCTCCATAGACAACTGACTGATCCAATAAATATAAAAATTGCACCTACATATAGAAGTTATAACATTAACCAAAATAGCATTTAAAATCTTTATAAGATCTGGTTTTTATTATTAGGGTGGGGGTTGGGTTGTTTTGTTTTGTTTATGGCTATACTACAATAACTTCTTTTCTGTTTTTTTTTCTCCCTGATCCTTTGTTCAGTAACTGCAGTAATTTCTCCATTTTTTTCCCTAACCAGAAATATCCCACAGGTTAAGACTATAAATCCGACCAATATAGTAAACAAGCTAATTCCAAATGAAAATTACTCAACAAAACCAATTCAATTAAGCTAAGCAGGAGGCCATTATCATACTTTACATTCCCTGCTGTCATGGCCAAATGACCAGCAAAAGCCCCCAGATTGGGAAACAAAACATATCCAAGGACTGAAATGCTTGCACAACAAAAGTAGATGAAACATATAGCAACACAAAATCACTCTGTGTGACTAGATACATTTCTGCAGAAATTCTGGTAACTGTAGATTGATTTCAGGAAAGATGGTATGGAAATAGATTGCATGGACCGGCCCTTTGCTTTTTCTGATGGATGCTAAACTCCTTCAAATTACTTATTTCATTTGTATGCCAGTGTTTCTTCAAGAAGAGGAATGACGACATTGTTTCCAGGCACTAAATTGAACCAAACTTGATGCATTCTGTACCTTCAGGAACTGAGAAGGTGACCTGGCACCATATTTTGGACATCCCCATAATTCCGATTTTATAACTGGCCATGTTGATTGAGATTTGTGGCTTTATTGCTTTTGTTTTTATATTGGGTTTTTTAAAACCTTTGTAAGCTGTCCAGAGTCATTGAGGGTGATTGGGTGGGTGGTCAAATAAATGTTCTTAAAAGAATAAATAAATGCCTTGTACTTTTCAGAGGTGTTGGACTTTAATTTCTTCAATCAGCATATCTAAATATTATCAATGGGAAAGCCTTTCTTACCCATTTTCTTATTCACCCTTTCAAGATTCCATCCATAGATCAAACCATGGTTATTGACAGAATAGCTCTTTAATGCCCAGGAAACCTTTTTTAAAAGGCATTCTTTTGCAAAATGGAGAGCATTTAAACTGTAAAAACAAAAAAGAAAATGACAAAAGCAAGCTCTCCATTTATGTATCTTAACAGAATGAGGCTTGGTAGTAGAAGGCTATATGAGAAAATGCCTAGTTCCCACAGGTGCTGAAGAATCTTTTTTTCCGTGCTCTATTATTGATACCAAAAAACCAAAACTTTCCAATTGAGCATCTGAAAACTCTTCCATAAACAGTCCCACAGTGGCATTGCAGTACTTATTCCAAGAGATTAGCATAAAGGGAATGAGAAGAATAAAGAATCAAAGGGTACTTGATAAGACGCTCCTCTATCATGAATGGGACAACATCCAAGAACAAAGCCAAATCTAAGTTATTTATTTATACACAGTTTTTCTTCATGGCAATCCCAATCTTATCACAGTCTGATCCTCCAGAAAGTTTGCTTCTAATACAAGGCGCTGTATCCTACTCTCCAAGTCATAAGTGTTTGTCACAGGAATGTAAATCCAATTTCTTATCATAACTAACAGAGGAAAATAACATTTAAATGAAACTTGGAATTTCCCATTCATATCATGTGGATCCAACAAATTAAATGATAAAACATAGCCAAAGGAATGCTAAGGTGACTTCTGATGTGAATTGTCACTTAAAAAATAAAAACAGTGATGGAACATAATATATTCCAGCATCCTATAGTATTCTCCATAATGGCCAGGACAGTGTTTTTGAAAGACATAAAATTAATAGATCTTATCCATCTCCAACCAATGGGTCAAGAGACACAAATTCACACTATGTTCTCCTGGCTATCCAGAAGTGACAAAAGCGTGTGAGAAATTCAGAAATATCAACAATTCCCAATCTTCCAGACACAGGAATAGATATAGAATGGCCCAAACTATAGGTTTTTTCTATTGAATAATGTTATTTAATCCACCTCATGCTTAGATAACTTGTCCAAGAGCTAAGTCATGACGAAATGTGATACAGCAACTTTGCTGAATTTGTGAGCATCCTACTAGAGCTCCGGGAGGAAAGTTAGAACATAAATAAGTTTGAAGCAAGCTCAATATTATTTTTATTTATTTATTATTTTTAACCCGTTTATTATTTTTATAAAGAACTCAAGATGGCAACATGTACAATGCTCCTACCTTCTCCTATTTTTTCCACAGCAACCTTGTGAAGTGGATTGGGCTGAGAGAAAGTGACTGAAGCTCCAAAACCAACTTTCATCTCTAAGGTGAGACTAGAACTCACAGGTCTCCTGGCTTTTATGCCAGCACCTTTACCACTATACCAAACTGGCTGAATATTATTACTCTGTAAGCCCTAAGAGTCTCATGTATGTCTGCCTTAAGCCATATCAAACTAAGATGTAACACACATTTAAAATATACTTAAATAGACAGCCAGTTAACCCGATCTATCAAAGCACATTTCTTTCAAAGATGAAGAAAAAACAGCATTGGAAAGAAAATGGGATGAGCAGAAGTGCAAAAAATTGTACCCTGACGTTACAGTTCTCTGCAGTGCTAAACACCATAACTGTACAGTGTTGAGGAAGATGGTAAATTATGATTCAGCATGGTGGGAATGCCACCAATTTCTCACCCTTGGAATAAACAAAGTCTATGTCCCTTGGCAGATAGAACCAGGCAAGTTGTCAGATTTTTCACAGATCCTGTGCACATCCTCTCTCACAACAATGCCTGAAATCTGAACAATTATGATCAAGAGAAATTACTGGAACAAAGATAACAGCCTTTTGTTTTATCGTAGCAAGCACCTTTGCCTCTAAAGTGTTTTCAGCTATTTAAATGTTTTATAGACTAAAAATAAATATCCAGAAAAGTATCAAACTGCTTTTTAGAAAAAGCAGCTACGTTCTTTAATCCCAATACATTTTGTAAGCAACATTTCCAACTAAACCGGTCTGAAATCAGAGAAATCTTTATTGCATACAAGTAAATTTTATAATGCCCTCTTGGACCCCATTCAGTTACTTCAAGAGCTACAGTATATCATCTGTCCATGCTGCTATTGATTATTACTATATTAGATATTTATCAGATACTTTTCCAAAGATGTCTAAACAGACTTTATGATTTTCTAAAATGAGTTAATCCTTATAAATATAAGCCCATTTTAGGAGCAAGTTAGGGAATGACTTAAGGTTGTAGAAAAGATCTCATTGCTGAGTGGGTATTTTAAATTGGGATTTCCTTGACCTCGTCAAGCACTTTAAGTAATTTTCAAACCTAGAAGCTAGATTCAGATAAAACAGGATGCCAAACCAAGTAAACCGCATTGTGATTTTAGAGCATGTGTGAACCAGATCAAAGAGGCAGGAAAAAAATTATCTGTATTAAGTAGCACATTTCAAACTCTGATTGGATTACAGAAGGGTGTTGTTCCTATTATCTATGGCATTCCATCATATTCACGTGTTAATATTTCTTTCGTTCTTTAGGGCAAAAAATGATTCTCCCTATCACTTGTAGAAGCAGCTTATAGTCTAAATAAGATCTTTATCAATCCAGATGAAGCCAAAACTTTGTTTTCTTCATTCAAATAAATGTGAGTTTGAAGTGTTCTTCAGAAGATAGCAAAACCCAAGGCATTTTCCACTGTGATGTCCTTGAAAGTGAGTAGGAAGTCCCTTTAACTATTAACATCCTGGCCCACATTTGTTATTTACATTTGGGAGTCACAATGCAATTAATGACTCTGCAATGATGTCCAAATGCCTTCTCCTATAAAAGGCATGTCTGTCTTTTGATGCATTCATATGCTAAAGGCCTTAGCAAAAAGTGACTATTGTTCCTTTTTGGCCTGCCTTCATCTGCACTCATGCTAGTCTATTTAAATGACAACATTCAAAAGGTTAACCAAACCACCCAAGTGCCTTTCAAAAAAAGAGAGAGAGGAGGAGGAGAAAAGGAAAAAAGAAGAGGAAATACAAGTCTAGTAAAAGTAATTTTTAAAAAAGCAAAGTAAATTGTAGCCGGATAAATGCCAAATAAAAATTAAGAGAGAAAACTTAAGAATTATGTGCAGCAAAGGGTTATTTTGCTTATTACTTAGAAAAAACAGGATATAACTAAAGTGTGGAGAAATGTTTGGGGTTAGATCTACAACTGTTCAAAATCTTTTTCAAAGAAGAATACATTTCAATCTATTCTTTACAAATAAATATGGAATTTATCATGCATCATGTTTATTGTGATATTACTAGGAAGGATTAAAAATATGTTCTGGGAAAATACACAGTTAAGCCATTAAAACTTTGAATGGAATCTGGAAAAAAGCAGCTGAATTTACGATATGTTTAAATTAAAATGCGGTCCATTATAATTTGCAGTGACCTTGTCAGCATTCTGCTAAATTTGCTACAATGATCCATTTCTAAGGGAAAACTCACAAAGAAACAAATTGTGTTCTGTTATATGTCCTGCATGTTGAGAGGATTCAATCTTACATACTTGTTTTGATATTGTGAGTAAAAAATATCTATTTACTACACCTACACCCAAAAAAACCTAGGATCTAGATCAGGGATATCAAACTTGCAACAACACGTTGTTGTCAGGTACGTATTGTAACTTCCCCCCATTCACTAGAACGGGAGTGGGCGTGGCCAGCATGTGACCCATCTGGCCCACGGGCCACGAATTTGATACTCCTGATCTAGATCAAGCACATGGAAAATACATTTGGTTACAATTTTTTTCTTTAATTAAAAATATTTTGTTTCTTATATTTTCTTATATAAGAAATTTTCTTATATTTCTTCTTATCCAAAAGAGCCCAGGGTCAGAATTAAATTAAGCAACTTCACATGTATTGAAATCTGACATCTCAAAAGTTTTTTTCTTCTGTGAAACAGGCTTTCCTTTATATTTTCATTATGTTTGAAATTTTATTTTGAATTGGTGGTGGTACTACTACAGTGATGGTGGTGATGATTGTGTCTTTGAGTCAGTGTTGATTCCTGGAGGTTGTCTGGACTAATCCCTGCAGTTTTCTTGGCAAGGTTTTTTGATAGTAGTTTGCCTGGTGAAAGATCACCCAGCTGGCTTTGTGCCTAAAAGGTAGGACTAGAACTACCACAATACTAGCCTGATGTCTTAACCACTATACCACGTTGCTCTCAATTTGAGCTAACTTGATTAAGTATTGAGCTAACTTGATTAAGTATTGGAAGTAGCAGGAGCATCTGAAAATGTTTCGAAACTGAACAAGCTTAATGGGAGGTGTTTACTCAGATTCTCTTCCATTAGGATTTGAGGGAAGTATAAGAAGCCAAGAAGGTTTCCAATTTTTGGAAAGGTGACTACACAATGAAAAGACTACATATTAACACACACACCTTGGGCACATCTCTACTAAGACAGGCAAAACACCACTTCCCACTGATCATATGCAGAACTTCTACATCGATTGAGCTCTTTCACAATTAGTCTTGATTTCAGTTGCACTCAGACAGATTGTGAGTCTTTTAGGAGACACTATTAACACAGCCCAAGTGAGCCACACTATCCTATTCTTTGGATTAGAGAGTGAGGACTTTTATTTAGTAGATTTACAAACTGCCCTTCCTCCAGGACAAAGCACTACCTCTTCTGATTTTTGAGATCCATAGCCCTGAATGGACTTAAATCTAGATCTCACCAGTCCTATTACACATTAAGCAGTAGTTAATAGTAGTTTTGAGAATTGGCAAATACCACCTCTGGCTGGTCCCAGAGTGGGGTGGAAATGGAGATTTTGCAATATCCTTCCCCCAGGAGTAGGGAGGGAATGAGGATTTTGCAGTATTCTTCCCCTGCCAAGCCCAAGCCACGCCCACCAAGCCACACCAAGCCCACCAAGCCACGGCCACAGAACCAGTAGTAAAAAACATTGAATTTCACCACTGACATTAAGCATTATACCACAGTGGCATTTTTTTTTGCATTTCTTTATTTTATGCAAAAATTATGAAAATCTACACATATACTTACCAACTGGGTATGGTAGAACTTCTCACCTTAGATTCTGGGAGATGGAATTTAATAGGTTTAGCTGCAAGTTACTGAACAATAAGGAAGCAGTATATCTATGTCTCAAGCTTATTTTATGCTATCAAATAGCTCAGGCTAGGATACACAGACTTTTCCCATTTTTCTCCTTGCAACATCTCTTTAAATTGTGCAGGCAAGTTACACTGAGGCAGTGATCTGAGTTCTTTCTATGCATTAGGAAGTCTTATGGAAGTCTTCTTCTACCTGTTGCAATCCTGGTGAGGCATTTGTGGAGCATTACAGACATCAGATTGAGAGGCTGGTTTTAGGACAGCAGTGATAATCTTGTCTCCTTCTCTTCAATTCCAAACAATCAGTGAAGGCTAAAGACCAAAAGTCACCTGGCATACTATGATTTGCTACTGAACAAATGGCAATTAGCTTGTATTATGCAGCCTGTTAAATTAACCTTGGCTCATAAGGGACACTGGTTTGGGCTAATATAATATAAATTATATTATAGCTTAGTATAATGCATGATGCAGGACAATTACTGCTAAATAAATAATCAAATAATCTGCAGTAAATATATGTTAAGAAGCTTAGAAAGTTACATATCTGCATGTACATATTTAATCTAGAAACTATAAGCCTAAATCAGATGCCTTTAAAAATACTGATGTTATCTTCTGGAACAGCTGAGTCACAGCACAATGCTTGGCTGATTGACTTTTCCTAGCTATCCAAACTATTTACAATACGTCATCAAGTTGGTTTTGCTCTTTTCTACTAAGTAGGTTCCACTTATTCTTTACTTCTAGTTTCACTCATTTCTAGTTTTTCCATCTTGTGAATCCAATTTCACTCAGTATTATAATGATACTTTTTGAATATGTTGGGGGAGGAAATGGAAATGAGGAAGAAAAGGGAGAATTTGTTGAATATGTGTAAGTTACACCCAAACAACTTTAGCTGATCACCAAATAGTGAAGTTGTGTCAGAAGTTAGTACATTAAATGCTAAGGAAATTCCTGAGGCATAAACAAGATTGGAAAATAAGAAAAATATTTCAGAGGAACATAGTAGCAAGTAATTTCTGCATAGTTGTTAATAGTTTGACAGGATTCAATTCAACTTGAGGAAATCTTTATTTCATAGCTAAGAGAATTCTGAATGGAATGAAGCTGAAATCTTATGTACATTTCCTAGAAAGTTAAGTCTACTGAACACAATGCAGTGTTAAGACCTCACTATTAACTTGAGGAACCAACTCTAGAAAAGGGAATGAACTGGCTCCACATTTATTTTAATTTTTTTTGGAATATCTAGGAAAGGAACATTTTTAAACAAATGTGTATTTTTAAAACTACCACTAGAAAAAATGATCTCATGGGACAGGACTATGTAAATTGTAAATCAGTGTGTACCATCAGAACAACAACAAAAAGAAATTATAACCCCAATGCAACCATACTGGAAATTAGGAATATAAAAATAGAACATTTTGCATATAAACATTCAACGGTAAAACAGAGGAAATTTCACCCATCAATCCCAGTAACTACTTTGCCCTCTTGCAATTAGTTTGCTAACAAGAGTCAATTTACTTCGCAACACAGAATTTGTTACCATAGAAGATACCCCTCCTGCTCCAGGGGATTCAATCCTTTCAGTTTGGTTTGTTAGGTACAGCTGCTTTACCTATCACTCCTGTCAATTAGCTCTCTGGTGTGAGGATTCATTCACATGCCCTGCTTGTGTGAAGGTGTCCCACTAAATATTTGTAAAGAACATGTCTCAATCTGCTGCTGAGGCAGCCTGAAGTTAGCCTAAGACAGGAGTGTCAAACTCAAAGCCTGGGGGCCAGATTTGGCCCACGGAGTACTTAGATCTATCCCGCGATGCTGCCCTGGAAATAGTGAAGGACCGGCCCATGGTGCCTCTGCCAGCGAAAATTGAGCTCGGGAGCCCATTTTTGTTAGCAGAGCACTCGGGCCACCACAAGCGAACACAAGTGACATCGAGTTGGTCACACCAACCCTGGCCCCGCCAACCCTGGCCCCACGAAGTCAAACACAACCGTGATGCAGCCCTCAATGAAATCGAGTTTGACACCGCTGGCCTAAAGTAAGTTGCACGGCGGGAGAGTCTTCTCTCATCACATGACACAGGATCTGCTGTGTGGACATTCTAGAATGCATGGAGAAGGAACCTTCAAAGATGGTAATGTGCTGAGTTCCAATTGATACAAGACTCCTCCTATGAGATTCCTGGCCATTATTTCTGTGTCTGGGAGGCAGACCAGACACTTTTAATTATGCAACCCATTTTTTTCTAATATTGGGGAGGATAGTGGAGAAGGCAATATTGATCTCATGGTTTACCAAAATAAAGATTTTGGAGGACTCATGCAGTACCTGTCTTCTCAATTATAAGTGCTTATTTTTATTAAGTCACTTCTATTCTTCAAAAGGATAGAAATCATATTCAGGCAGTCTTCATTTAGTGACTGTCTTATTTAACGACCATTTGCAGTTACAACTACGACGAAACTGCAATTCTTGCATTTATAATCTTTGCAGGTCTATAAAGCAAAGAAATGCTGAAATAAGATCATAAGCACAGCCACGGTTTCACTTACAAAGTCACCTGCTTTATTTAATGACCAAGATGCTGGTTCCAATTGTGGTCTACCTATATTGGGTGTCCCCCAGGGGTGAAATGCTCCCGGGGCAGAACGGATCGCCCCATCCTGTAGCGATTGTGATGGGTGGTTCGGAAAACTGGTAGCAGAAATCCCTGCCCCCCCCATGCCCGGCTGAGCCGCGCAATCATTAGAGGCTTTTTTTTTTTTACGTTTAAAAGCATTTTTTCTACAAATGCTTTTAAAAGTAAAAAAAAAAAGCCTCTGATGATTGTGCAGCTCAGCTGGGATCATCAGAGCCTTTTAAAAGCATTTTTTCTACAACCTCTTCGGCCGAAGAGGTTGTAGAAAAAATGCTTTTAAAAGTAAAAAAAAAAAAAAAAGACTGGCCATGCCTACCCAGTCACATTACCCACCAAGTCACGCCCACAGAACCGGTAGTAATGAATTTTACATTTCACCACTGGTATGCCTTTTAATTTCACTCCTATGTACACTGAAAAATATTCCAATGGCTATAACTGTTTGAAAACCAGCCATAGAGGATATGAAGTGGCTATTTCAGCTGCAGAGTTTTCTGCTTGATGATTGGCTTGTGGAATTCAACTCTCCCAAAACAAAGCTGCTTTTTCCCACTCAGCCTTTGAAGAGGAGACATGTGGAGAGGCAGGTCACTTCTCCCAATGTGCAACATTCTGTTCAAGAGTCTGAACGCCACCCCCCCCCCCCCCCAATATCAAAACCAAATGCTGAATTCACAAGTGGCAGGACAAAAACCAAGATAGTTTTTAAAAGCAGAGAGAGTGAAAGCTAGACACAATTTTCCTTTGAACAAATCCTTGGGTAGTTCCTATTAGTCACGTTTTAACTTAGAGTAGAATTCCTTCAGTCTGAAGAGTTCCAATGATTCCACCTGAAATCAATGTCTTTGAATTAATACAGCAGAGAAAACAGACAGGCAGTTTCGGCAATTTTTTTTTTCCCTTGAGGGTTATACTATTGAAATTATAATGGAAGATAATGCTAAAGCACATCGGTTTAGATATTATTGCATACTAGTTAATATTTATATGAAAATTAAAATTTTGTGTAAAAGGTAGGAGTAAATAATATGGAATAACGAAAATGGAATGTAATAATTAGGAATATGTTTATATGTATGGAAATGTATGAGATTCAAACATCACACCATTCACACAATGATATGTATATTTTTTTAAAAAAATAATAAAAACTCGATTATAAAAAAAAGAATTAATACAGCAGGCTACTTCCCTTTAGAGCTCTTAACAATGAAATTAATCTTCATAATCGTCCCTGAAAAGAAACTAATAGTATATACACCACCAATCTTTTCTGGAACTGTATAGATACACACACATTAACACATAAATACATATTCTTTGCTTAGGCCCCAGACTCAATCCTAAAGCAAGCCATCAAGATCCTTCCAAATGAAGCCCATAGCAGAGCTTGTGGCTTCATTTCATATGAAATAGGAGCCTCCAAAGGGCAAAGCCATTTGTAAGCCAAAGGGTTACCCCTAAGAAAGCTTTTGGAAGTAACTGGAGCAACATCAGAATGAAATAAAATACAATCATCTCCCTAAGATGAGCTCTGGTGGTGCAGTAGTTCAAATGCACTACTACAACCTACTTCTGCCTGCAATTTGGCAGTTTGAATTTCATCAGGCTCAAGGTTCACTCAGCCATCCATCCTTCCGAGGTTGGTAAAATGAGGACCCAGATTGTTGGGGGCAATATGCTGACACTGTAAACCTCTTAGCAAGGACTGTAAAGCACCGTGATGTGGTATATAACAGGGGTCACCAACCTTTCGGACCTCAGGGATTACTAAATTCATAATTTTAAATCCCACGGACCACTAATATGATTTTTTAAAAAGATAAATAGTATTTAGCGCAATATAAAAAATGCTAATAATTTTTCTGTGGACCACCAAAATTTTCTTGGGGACCACCAGTGGTCCACGGACCACTGTTTGGTGACTGCTGGTATATAAATCTAAGTGCTATTACTATTACTAATAGCTACTATTATAGCTATTGCTATACTGAGCAGGCGTGCAGAGACTAAAGTCACTTTTCCTGGTAGTAACACACTAGTATTATCTTGGGGTCTAAACACAGAGCTCCAAAGGACAGCAATCACTGTGCTCCACAATGTAGCTTTGGGACATTCCTTCCCGAGGCACATCCTGCTCTTCCTCTTGGCTAATAGGACTCATGAAATAATTTGGATTTAAACTGTTATGGCAGCTATGTTCGCTAACCTCACAACATAGCACTTTCTCCCTGAACCCACTCAGCGCAAGCAATGCCCAACTCAACGCATGATCCCCTCTTTCTGTTGCTGGTCTTCCTGATCTGAGACACTCACCGTGAACCTTACAGAGGCTGGAGAAAGAAATACAGGTAGTTCTCAACTCACAACAGTTCATTTAGCAACCATTCAAAGTTATGACGGCACTGAAAAAAGTGACCTATGACCATTTTTTCACACTTACGACTGTTGCAGCATACCCTTGGTCATGTAATCAAAATTCAGATTTTTGGCAACTGATTCATACTTGTGACAGTTTCAGTCTCTCAGAGTCATGTGGTCCCCTTTTGCGACCTTCTGAAAAGCAACGTTAATGGGAAAACCAGATTCCCTTCACAATTGCGTGACTAACCTGACAACTGCAAATGATTCACTTAACAACTGTGGGAAGAAAGACTGTAAAATGGAACAAAATTCACTTACCAAATGTCTCGTTTAACAACATAAATTTGTGGTCGTTAACTCAAGGACTACCTGTAATGACAATTCCACACCCCAATCCAACAATATATTCACAAAGGCAGTTAGCTGTTGGCCTATAGAGATTCTCAATCATCCAGGTCAGGGGTGAAATCCAGCAGGTTCTGAAGAACCAGTAGCAGAAATTTTGAGCAGTTCGGAGAACCGGCAAATACCACCTATGCTGGCCCCAGAGTGGGGTGCGAACGGAGATTTTTTTTTAAAATTTGATTTATATGCCGCCCTTCTCCGGAGACTCAGGGCAGCTTACAATGCGTTAAGCAATAGCCTTCATACTTTTGTATATTTATACAAAGTCAGCTTATTGCCTCCACAAACTGGGTCCTCAATTTACCCACCTTAGAAAGGATGGAAGGTTGAGTCAACCTTGAGCCTGGTGAGATTCGAATTTACAGTAATTGCAGACAGCTGGAGTTAATCACAATGCATTAGTCTGCTGAGCCACCAGGCCCAAATTTTTTGTGCAATATCCTTCCCCCAGGAGTGGGGAATTTTCAGTATCCTTTCCCTGGAGTGGGGTGGGAATGGAGATTTTGCAGTATCCTTCCCCTACCACGCCCACCAAGCCACGCCCACAGAACCAGTAGTAAAAAAAATTGGATTTCACCACTGATCCAGGTCATGGTTGTCTCAAAGATGCTTTTCCAAAAGGCAACTGGACTTTCTAGCTTAAATGTTTTCAAAGAAAAACAACAACAACAAGGAAGTCCAGCTGCCTTTTGAAAAAGCACCTTTGGGACAGTTAGCTATTCAGTTTTCTCACTGGTAGGAGAAAGTCTAGTTGAAAATTCACCAGTGTCAATCCTGAAAGCAAATCCTGATATGCCCTGTGCGGGCATCATCATCACTGCCCTTGTTGGCTGTGGGTGCAGTTTACTAACACAGAAGACTGCTGACTGAAGGAGGATGGACAACACGTCAATGTGGCTGGGGAGAAAGAGCCCTTAGAAATGAACAAACTGAAACTGGACACCATTTGGTGCAGAGAAGCAGTGACAGAGAACGCCTCAGCAGCAAGCCAAGAACTATGATACGAGATTCCTAAACTGCTTGACATTTGCCCTAATTCCTATTTGTATTCTGACAATAATAATAATTCACCCACTTCCTATTCTGCACCATTAACAACTTCGTTACAGAAGCCAAGAACACAATCGTGAGCATATTTACTCTGAAGCCAGGCCTCCGTGTTCAAACAATCCCAGTCCTGTTTCTATTAAGTGATAGATTTAATTTAAAATAGGGATGACACAAACCCAGATACTTTTTTTTAAAGAAAAAATCAGAACACAAGGATTTATTTTCTCTTCCATGTCTCTGTACCTATGACTTTGTTCCCAGTCCAGTTCCTAAAACAATATTTTAAAAATAAATGAGATCCCATGCCCTGCCTTTTGTTTTGCCTGGAGGGAGCTAGGAAGCAGGAAGCTTCACAAAAACACATATTCAATGATGAGAACAGTAACCATCTGAGGTCTATCTCTCTCTGTTCTTGTGGGCTCGCCTCTTAGAAACATTACGGTTAGTGATGGTGATAAGAGAAACCATGTGGGCTTGTTAACTTAGGCACAGGCAAGAATGATAGGAATTCACCGCGCTTCCATTTAATGATCAGAGGACAGAAGCCTCAATTAAAACGATATCATTCTAGATTTTTCCCAGTCTCGATTTTGCTACAATCCCTGCTCACCTAGAAGGATTGGCATTAACTTTTAAAGTGCTTAGGATCTACCCCTCCCCCAGGAATTTGGCGTGGGAAAATAAGACCAGGAGAATTAAACGAACAGCGTCTTTTCTCATTAAAATACAGATGCCATTCAACCCCCCCTTTTAAAAAAAGACACACACAAAAGAAGCAAACAAAAGGCTATCATCTCTTAAAATCTCAAAACGCGTTTAGAAGTAGGTTAACATTTTCCCTCGCCCTACCCCTTCCTAGCGTTTCAAGAGTCTGGGAAATTATCGAAAAGTGCTCGGGTCCCGGAAAAATCATAATTTGCATTATCCAGTTGCATTTTGATCTCCCTCTTTTATTCAGATACAATGTAGTCAATGGCCCTTACGTAAGGGGGAGCCTTTGCGATTTTGCTTTTTAAGTAAGAATGCATAATCCCATGACGATTATTGCTTCCTTTCTCGAGACCGGGAGGCTGGGAGAGAGAAAAGATCTAAACTCGGCTTAACCACACCTCTCCAGCACAGCAACAGATAACTTCCAAGTTTCTGACGCCCCCTCCCTATTTCCAAGGGGTTGCATTGCATATATACTTTGTAGAAAGCGAGGCGCGCGGGGGAGGGGGTGGAATGCTGATTACATCATGAGAAACTGCCTGCAAGATTCTTCTTCACGCAGAAGTTCCAACTTCCTGATGTCGCTATTTATCCAATCCACGCAAAGACAGGGGAAGCAGATCGAATATCGAATTTCTCACAGGGAGGGGGGGAAACGGGGAGGCCATGCACACACGCTCACCAAGCGGGGGAGGGGGGAAAGAGAGAGAGAGAGAAAAGAAGCGAAAAAAATTAAGATTTCACGCGTTAAATACTTGGTTGGAGACAGGGACCGAGAGAAACTGGGTTGGCTAGTCGCACGATGCTTTGAAAGGCTGAAGGCTGGGAGGAAATGCGCGCGCCGCGGTGTGGTAGGCAACCTCAAGAATATACACCGCCTGCAGCCCGTTTCAAGGTACAAGGCAGCCGAATGTGCTACATCGGTAGACAAGATCTAACAGTTTCTGAATACGTGTCCGCTTCCTTCACGTGTTGAGAAAGAGGGAGAGGTACAAGGTTGCCCGATCCCGGTCTTGGGGATCTAGATAAATAATGCTTCTTTTGCATTTGGATGCTTCTTGGTTAATGTGCCCACCTAAACTCACCTAGGAGCAAGCCTCTAAGTACAGGCGCTTACTTTCCAGTAAGCATACAGGCTGAAGTTTGCAAAATAGCTTCTTGAGCAAGGAAGCAAGCAAGCAAGCCTACTGGAATTGAGCGGCAGGGAGGATCGCTCCCAAATCCCGGCGAATTAGTACCCAAGTCAATTCTCCCGAACTCTCCAGTTTTAGCCCTCCGAGGCGGGATCCTTACCCTTTTTGTACTATTAAATCTGAAGTTGAGCTGTCTCCCACCCCCTCCTCATCTGGAGCTAATATTTACTGAGAGGGTCGTGTACAGTATTGACAGAAAGGAAAAGCTCTCCTCACACACACACACACACACACACACACACTGGTCGTGACCACGAGGTAGGCAATGTTGAAAAATGTCGCTGATCAGAGGGAGAAGCTAAAATCGTAATTTACCTCCCGAGATCTGTGTACATGTTAAGAAAAATGAACTCTGCGTGCTTTAGCCGCTCCAGGTAAAGCCGAGCGTGAGCTCCGAAGGAGCTACATACTTTTTTATGGAAAGATTTTTAACAATGGCAAACATTGAGCAGCGGCGAGGGTGACGGTGGGAGAGAAAAGTAGGGGGACACGCCTTCAAAGTTGCCCATCAGGTATCTAGCTCAAGGTGAGATTCCACCTACAGATGTGGGAAGTGGTTTGTTTAATTTACTGTGTGGCATTCTTACAAACAAAAGAAGGTTGGTTCCCATTGCTGGGGATCGAGGCAAAAGTGCATGCCTTCCAAGTAGTAGAGATTCCCCGGATCGGCATGGAAGTTGCTGGTTGCTCTTTCTCCCGAAATGGAAAAATAGCCCAAGGAAGAAAAAAAAATCGGGGGGAGCGAGGAAAGATAGCACAGTATATATAATCCTATTTCGGAGCACTCCCTCGATGATTCTCTACACAAGAAAGTTAAGGGACAATACGAATTGGTAAATTTCTGGGATAGTTTGCAGAAAGATAGGTGGCCGCAGCATCACGCAGGGACTAAGAAGCCACATGTTCCACTTCGGTCCCCGAAGGAGCTTTAAAGCTGCACCCAGACAGACCTTGGGACCATTTACAAAAAGCACGGCAAATGTGTCTTGGTTAAAAAACAAAAACAAACCCTGTCTCGACCCATGTTTCTCTTTTGATCTTTTAACAAAGAATAGGAGAAAGAGACAAATTCAGCGGACTGAGCGTTTCAGCGAAGTTTTCCCCATCTTCGCTTTTACGCTTTTCGGTAACTCCAGCACTTTTGACCAAATCCCTTTCGTCTTGTCAGAGAGAAATCAAACAAGTTCCTAGTTCAGATCTGCCTGATCCGCCTGGTAACAGATCTATTCCCCTATTGGTTTATGCTAATTCCAGTTTCCTCTTGTATTGGAGCCCAGTTGGGGGGGGGGGGAGTTCCCTCCAGGAATTAGAGCCAATTTTGTTTTAAGTGGGCGATCTCGCCCCTGCAATATTGCCACACGCAGCAGAAGGCAATCTTTCTGGGCAGGCGTCTCAGCTGGAGGGCGATGGTATGAGGGGGGGCTCCGGAAAAGCTGTAGCTGATACCACTCCGTCTCAAAAATCCAGGTCTCCTGCCACACCGATGCACATTTTTATGAATGAAGAAACAACATTGCTCTCACCGTGTTCCTTTTCCAAAAAAAAAAAAAAAAAAAAACCACCACTAGAAAGGGAGCCGATTTTACAAAGCAAATATTGTTTGGGAGAGGGAAAGTGCACGTAGCTGATTATTGACTATTATTTACTAAAAGTAAATTAAGAAATAAAAGTTGGAGACGCAAACGCTTGGATCGAGAGCAGAGGTAACTAGCTTCCTTTCCCAACGCGAATGCTTTAATGGGGAGGGACAAAGATCAGGAATTATGCAGAAATCTCCTTTATGTTTATATGTCAAGGCGTCTAGGATTTGCTGGGCGTTTATTTAACATTTCTAAAGGCGAGGCTGCGCTCCCCTTAGAATGGTGAAACAAAAGTGCACACACACATACAAAAATAAGGAATATAGACATAGATCTAAAGGCATACATGCGCACAAGCAGCTTGAAGGAAGGTCAGGCTGAGTTCTGTGTTTTTGGAAGGGAGAAAGCTTCACCACAAAGTGGAACTTACTGCTGAGTAACATAGGATCCGAATCCACTTACCTCTTAACAAAGTCATAAAGAAGCCTTGCCCGAGAATTGCATTTGTGCCCTTTTATTTTGGATTAAACCTCATTGAGACTTGGCGTAGAACTAGACACGAGGAGGGTAAGGCACCACATGGGCAAAGGTTATAATATACACAAAGAAAGGAGCAGCACGAACCCAGCCCTCGAAGTATGAATTACATTTGGAGGTTGAAGATTTGCGATTTCAAATTAATACTGGGTATGCAGGGTCTTCCAAGGCGGTTTTGCTAACAAAAATATTAAGCATGGCATGCTTGGGACTTTTAATTGATTGCTTGGAATTGCCACTCCCAGGGGTTACTGCACACCTTTTATTCCCTGAAGGTAATACAATTTTATTAATTTGCGTGTTTGAAACCCCGGGGACATGAACATTTTTAAATGCAAAGAGCTGAAGGTTGCTCCACCACCGGCTTGCGAACCCACTTGCCACGTGCTTTCTAAAAAATGTTTGCGGAATGCATCCGCCTGTATAATTCATGGTAGAAGTAAAACCAAACCGTCCTATTGAAAAGAATGAATGAGAACTTCTCCCTGGGTTTTTGCATGGGACTTAAACCCAGGGGCAAAATGACTGCACTTCGTCTTCCTCTCTCGTGTCCAACTGTCCCCTGGAAGAAACTGTAGCCACCATCTTGCTTAAATACGCTTGGATTTTCACTGGGTAGTATTTGGGGGAGGGGAGGCTGAATGCCCCCCTCCCACTCTCTCACCAAGCCAGTGCCCTTCCTGGGTCCATAATGCTGCTTTTCTGGCCACCGCGGACGAGATGCCCTCCTGCAAATGGCATACAGTAGTGACATCCTGTAGCTCGAGCCCAGCCTCGTGCAAACTCGGTCCCCAACACCTCGGAGGGTCGCCCTTAAGAACAGGGTGGTCTCCTTCAACATTAAAAGATAGCAAGCAGAGAGATAAGGACAGACTTTTTAGGCGTATATTTTGGATCACTAGGAAGTCTTTAATCCATGGGGAGGAGGGGTGGAGGCGTTTGACAACTACCGCCCTTTTATTCCGAACTCTTTTCTGAAAATGGCGGGGTTCTCATTAAAAAAAATGGGGGGGAAATGAAAAACCAACATTCAGCTATCTAGATCCTGCGAAATTGGGGCGGCGGTGTGCCTCTTCTTGAAGAAAAAAAGAAAAGCACCCGGAGCCCGTCTTTCAGCCCATATTCTGCCCCAACATGCCTGTGTGTGGCCTAACCTCATTCATCATTCGCCTCGCGGAGCCCTCTCCATTTTTAAGAAATTCTGCCTGATCGGGGAGGGGGGGGAAGGAAAGACCATTTGGGCTTCCCCCACCATTTCGCTCCTTTCCCCCTAAAAAAAAGAGAGAGGGAGGGAGGTGAGGGGGAGAAAAGAAAGCGAGCCCTTGTCCTCATTTGCATTTGCATTAAAATTTAGCCCTGCGTCTGTTCAACTAAGCAAAGGGGAAGGACTTGAAGCCTATGGGATGGCTTTACGGCTCGGCCCCCTGCTTTTGGCTTCGCTCCTTTCCCCCTCTCTTTCGCATTCTCTCTTGGCGCTTTGATCTCTGCTTAACAACAGTAACGTCACACGGGGACTCATACAGGAGAGTTTTGTTGGAAGTTAGAAAGTTTTGCAGCCTCCAGAGGGCTGTAGCAGTAGCAGCGGCAGCGGCAGCGGCAACAGCAGCCACAGCAGCGAGCAGCATCTGAGGGACTCAGGGGGAGCGCCAGAACATACTGACTCAGCCCTTGGAGTCCGCAGAAGAAGAAGAAGAGGAAGAAGAAGAACAACGGCGGCGGCGGCGTTGGTGGAGGCGGCAGCGGCGGTGGCAGAAGTCATGGAACATCAGCTGCTCTGCTGTGAAGTCGAGACCATCCGGAGAGCCTATCAAGATGCCAACCTCCTCAATGACAGGGTCTTGCAGACTATGCTGAAAGCGGAGGAGACTTGTTCGCCCTCCGTCTCCTACTTCAAGTGCGTGCAAAAGGAGATCTTACCATATATGAGGAAAATAGTGGCCACTTGGATGTTGGAGGTAAACGCGCTTCGCAAAAGTTTCGGGCTTTCTAGAAATAAAGCGATCCTTGTGTCCTAGGCGTCCTTCCTTCATCTCTTTTAAGTCCCGAGCCCCGCTTCCTGCACCCTAAAACAACTTGCCGAGATGTCTCCGTCGCCCCCCTCAGCGGTCGGGCTTGTCCTCCTTGGGCTGCATGGATTCGGGCGAGAGATCGCGGAATGCCGATCGCGCGCCCTGTCAGCCCGATTCAGACCTTTGGGAACCCCTGTAACAGGAATCCGGGCAGAAACCGGGGTGCCCGAGTAAGTTTTGGAAGTTTCCGAAGTCGCCCTCCCCCAACGCACACACCCCTCTTGTAGGTCTATGGATTCCCAAGGCGGTATCGTTAGAGCCCGCGAACCCAGAATGTCGCCCCCGGGTTCTTCGGTGGCCCCTCAAGTTGACCATGCATTTGATGGGGATTTTATTTTAAATTAATATCCGTGGACACGTATGCAAGTGCTCCTGGTGCCAGTATTATGCGCCATCTTTGTTCTTTTATTGCAAAGGCCAAGTGTTTATTAATAATTAGAAAGGGGAAAAGCTCGGCGGAGAAAAGTGGGGTCCCCGCGGGGCCACCGGGCTGAGGGATCAAGATCTTGGCTTGCAAATCTCGGGGAGCTGCTGGTTGAAACTTTCCTTTGTTCAGAGCATAGGGTGGTTTTAGTCTCTTCCTTTCCCTCCCCCCCCCCCTTTGGAAGACATGCTTTTGCTACAGAAACTTGTCGGCAAGGTCGCCCGGCAAAAAATAGTGTGGGTTTCGTGTTTTCCCCTTGAAATATGTTTCAAAGGGGTCCTACCAGAATCAGGACAGACTGGGCTATATTTTAAGTCCTTTCCCGAAGCTCTGGGTGCTTGCGAACTATTTTTAATTAATTTTTGAAACCCTGGGTGCAAGCAAATGTCGCACGTTGCTTCTCTAGGAAGGGAGGGAAGAGGAATGGGGGGTCTTGGAGTTTGACTTCGGGGAGGTCTTTTTGGAAGCCCCCCCTTTTCTATCACAACGGGGATCAGTAAAGGATCCCCTCGTGGTTGTTTTCAGCCAATTTGCGGGGCTCTGCTGATTTTTTAAATATTTTTAAATATTTTTTGAAAAGATGACGTCTGGGGAAAAAGCTTGCAGCTGCCTCTCGACGCCACCTTTGTGTCTCGAGGAAAGGGGGGGGGGAATCAGCCACACTCAAGCCAAATGGAACCAATAGGGGGCACCAAGGCATATGCCCCCCAACATTTTGAAGTCCAGATTACTTTCTTGAGATTGCCTGTTGATAGATCTTGGGGTTTCAGACACCCTATTTTGGTCTTTTCTTCCAAATGTCCGCCCGCATTTCGGAAAAGCACATTTTCTTCTCTTGCGACTTTCTCTTTCACTTCTTCTACACATTACAGATTTCATAGTTTTTTTAAAAAAAAAACAAAAACTAAATAAAGGATGCTGAATTATTTGTGGATTATTTTCTTTTCTTTTGCTTTCTGCCCCCAAAATATATTTGTTACCAGAAAGAAAAGAGACCAGCTTAATTCAGGGAGTAAAAGCTTTCTAGCATGTCTCTCTTTTTCCCCCCATTTTCCCCCTTCCTTACAGGTTTGTGAGGAACAGAAATGTGAAGAAGAAGTTTTCCCCTTGGCAATGAATTATTTGGACCGATACCTCTCTTTTGAACCCATCAAGAAAAGCCGCTTGCAACTACTCGGAGCTACTTGTATGTTCGTGGCTTCAAAAATGAAGGAAACTATTCCTCTAACAGCAGAAAAACTGTGTATTTACACTGATAACTCCATTAGACCTAATGAATTACTGGTAATTTCCTGTTTTTATTGCATTGGGGAAGCAACAAATTATAGGAAGGAACTTTTTTTTTTTAAGAAAATCTAATTCCATTCTCCCAGGTAATACTTTTTGTTTAAGATTATGTGGTTTTCCCATAAAATTATTTCAGTCTTTAAATATGCCAGCTATTAGACTTCCTGATAAAATAGAATATATAACAGTGTTCTCCCTATTTTTGAATGGAAGCTGAATTGCAATGTTTTAACCACACTATTGAAAGACATGTGCCATTGAACTCAACCACGTTTGTTCTCAAGTGAATATGCATCAGAATCAGAATCAAACCATTTTCTTGGGGGAAAGAGGGAAGCCAGTGGATACATTTAGTCTTGGGATATTTGTCAACCCTGGGCAGCTGCAGCCCACATGGTGCAGTAGATTAATTGAATGAAAATTTCCTAATATGTTAAATCCATATTATTCACTCTAGGAAAAATACAGTAACAAGATAGGGGGATAAAATGAGTGGCTAGCGCCCTCTTGTGTTAAATTTGAACAATTTGCCTAGTTAATGCACATTAGTTCAAAACAGCTGGGTGATGATAGTGCCTGGAAATGGGGGGGGAAGGGAACAGAATTATGTAATTTTCATCTAGAAGGGCACCCACCTTGTCTATTTATGCTTTTTCTCTGTAGCACAATGGTTGCTGCTAAATTTGGCAAGGCTTCAATTTCTGTTAGATGAAGCAGAAAGCCTAAACTGAAGTGATGTAGAACAGGGTGAGAAGACAACAAAACAACTTGTGTGCCTAACTATTTATGAACAGGGAACTTCATAACCACATATTTTTTTCTTGTTCTTTCTCTTCTGTTCATCCCAACCCAGCAAATGGAACTGCTTCTGGTGAATAAGCTGAAATGGAATCTGGCTGCCACGACTCCTCATGATTTTATTGAACATTTTCTAAATAAAATGCCTGTGGCTGAGGACAGCAAGCAGATCATCCGTAAACACGCCCAGACTTTTGTGGCTCTCTGTGCAACAGGTATGAGCCTTGCACTCTCCGAAGGCGTGTTATGTTTCTATGTGCCCCAGCAAATGCACCCGCTTCCCTTTTCCACTGTCCAGAATTCTTACAGGGGCACACTATAAAATGGGTGGCAGTAGCTCAGCAAAGCTAATGCTTGCAAAGAACATGAGCTTGCTCCCAGAACCTGGATTACTTTGCTAAAGGTGAGTTGGCCTCTGCAAGTGGCATTTCTGGATGGTTTCAAGGCTGAAATTGGTGCTTTTAGATCTTTTAGTGTCAGAGTAGGACGTTGCCAGCTCAGCTAGCTGAAGGTCATTAGGGTCTTAGGACTTGAAAGCTGTTGCATTACTGTTTAAAAAGAATTCAGAGTTACAAACATGTTAGGTTTTCCCTGGAACCTCAGATTTCATTCTTGTTCTTTCCCAGACTGTCTTTCCCAACTGAATTCTTTATAACTCTGTTTCTCCTTTCCAGGAGAAACAAGAAGAGGGTACTGTAAAAGGTTCCTGGCTAAGGGTTGAGTCTGACCACGTGCTTGGCTGCAGCCATGTGCACTTAAAGCCTCAGGAGGAGCTAGAGACACTGACTAAGCTCCAGGATTTCACAGAGAGGCCTGGTGTTGGGTTTCAAGGGCAATCTGTGTGTCTGCGCATGCTTGCATTCTCAAACTCCTCCAAACTTTGCCTGCTGTTGTTTCATTTCCTTGATTGCTGCTGCCACACCCATTCAAACAAGCAGGAGCATGGGGTCAGAAATGCAGCCCTGCATTCCCGTTGTCCAGGTAGACTAGCTGCTGCTTTTTTTAAAAAAAAATAAAAAGTGGGAATAGGCCAGAGAAGAGAAAATGCCAAAGCAGAGTAATAAGGAAGAACAAGACAATATGGACACGTGTTCTTTCAAACACTTGTAAGGTTGATTAGCAAGGATATTGTACAACCTTTTCCAAACTGAATTGGGGTCTTCTAGATGGGCCGGCTGGGAGGTTGCATACGTAGAGGAACCAGTTGAATGTTTTAAAGTCACGCATACCAGGATCGCTTAGATTGATTTATATGTATATGACTCATCTGATCTTAGATGGACACAAGAAAACAAGGATTTATCTAAGATTGAAAACCTGAAAGGCATTTAAATTCCAAGGGTCAAGTTGGTGCCAGAGGTAACACTCAGCAGTGTTTGTGATGTCACACCTGAAATGGAATTGGTGGAAATATCCAAGAAAAATAGCAAACCATCCCAAAAAAAAAATTTGGCGTTTAAAATGGTTGTTCCACTGCAGTCTGGTTTGGAAAGCTGGCCACAGAAAATATGTAAATATTAGGTATTTTTCAAGCTTACCTTTCTTCTAAGCCTAGTTACCAAAGAGAGACGGCAGTTTAGGATTTTCTGGAAAATGGATTCTTTGCCAAGCTGCTAAAATCCTTAGAACATTTTAGAATAGTTTTTAAAAGTAAAAGCTTTTTTTTTAATCACCCTTCTTTGCCACCACGATGTTCGTTTAATAGACTCTTTCTTTCAAATGCCTGCCCAGCCTTTTCTTTAGGGTATGGGGATGTTTAACCTGGATTGTGGCGCTGGCAGAAAGAGTCCCACAATGATGAAAACAAGAATAGTTCAAAGGTTGGAGGCTTGCAAAGGGCCAAGTACTTTGATCTGCTGTCAGCGTTGTTATGTTTCTCTTTAGAAGGCAGGTCTTGAGGCCTATCTTAAACATTGTTCTAAATGGCCATACGTAGAACCGGAAAATGAATTGATGAATGCAAACCTTGTCTAGAAACGTTTTACACAAGCTTAAAGGAAGTGTGGAGGTCAACAAGGGAGCCCCCAACCCCAAGGATGTCAGTGAATTTTGCCTAAGTCAACATTAGTTAATAGGGTTTTATTTTGGCAAATTTATCTTTAGTGGTCATTAGATTAATTGGGGATACCTAGAGTAAGATGTGGATGTTTGTCTTTCTGTTGCACACTGAGGACTTTATGTCCGTATTGCTCTTTTGCCAAGTTTTCATCTGGATGAATTACAAACTCCTGCAACGAATGGAAATTTCATTCAAAGTTCATTGTAGGAATTACCTATTCGTGATTCTTTGAAGCACAGATATGTAAGGTAGAGAGACCCCCTGGAGAAAGATCCAACACAACATCTCTCAAGTTTAATACTGGAAGAAAATGGTTTAGATGAAATGGAGGTAGGGGAAGAGAAAAAGATTGAAGATTAGGGTGAGCATGCCTTTGTTAGTTACAGAGAAAATTTTTCTAAAAGTAAAAACAAGGATGAAAAGAATTTGGTCTCCTCTTTCCATTGTATCCAATGGATTATTTTGCAGTGTTTTGTTTTGTTATATGTTTTTACCAAAGATAATATTTTCTGCTCATATGAGGATTGGGTTGCAAAAAGCGGGGGGGTGGGGGTCATGAGTTCTTTCACTTAAAAGGAATAAAGACTTGCAAATCAGAACAGGAATATAATAGAGTAAAAGCGATGCTGAGGCCATTGCTAAGGAGAAGCTCTTGCACATAAAAGCTAAATGATTAATAGGAATAAATATCAGGCATGACCGTTTTTCATTGTGCTCATCTGGTTGCCTAGGCATAATCAAGATCATTACTATTAATTATTACTATTGCTATTATTGATTTCCCCCGATAAAAGTCACTCTCTTTTGAAACTTTGCTTGCCCTGGTTGTTCCATTCTCAAGGCTTTTAAAAATTTGAAGTCTCAAGGTATGTGACCAGTTGGAACTTGTTGAATCTTGCAGCCGGTGATTTATGTTCAGAGTTTTGATTTGGCTCAATGAAAAGATTTTCATTCATAGCCCCCGGCTCTCCAGACAGATGGAATTGCTGCTCCATTGAAAAAGGAAAAGGGGGTGACTTGCCTTGTTAGGAATTTTTTTTTAAAGCGCCACAGTGCCTAGATGCCTGCTTTGTCTTCCCTTCAGGGTGGCTGGCATTCTTCTCCCTCCGCTACCCCTCCTTTTTTTTTTTTTTTTTTTTTAACCACACTGAAGTTGTTTATTCTTTTTGGATGAAGTCTCAGATAGGCTGCTGGGGATGTGTGCTTCAATTGAGGGGGCCTCTTCCCCATTGTAGCTATGTCAGGTCTAATTCATCTCACCGAAGCCCCCTTGTTCTGGAGCGTTCAATAGTGCAAGATGAGGCGATGAAGGCTGACAATGATGCCACGCTCTTCACTTGCGGGCATCCAATTACAGCCAAGAGGGCCCCCTGATTAATATGCTGAAATTAGTGGTCTCTGCCACAAATAATTCCTTGTTGGGTCGCAACAAAAAAAGTCTGTCCATGCGGCTTGTTATGGGAACATGGGGTGGTTATGGGGACAGACACAAACTGGTCATTTAAACTTCATTAACACTTTTCCCATCTCAGAAAGAAAGACTGGGACCAGGAATTCATGTTCTCGTTTATTGCCATCTTGAAAGGGAGGTGTTTTTTAATGGATTCCCAAAAGTCCCTGTGGGATCATCTTAATATGATCTACGATAGATCTGGCTTTTAAATATATATTTTTTTAATTCAAAAGGGGGAAAAATACTAACAATCCTTCATAAGTGGGGAAATGATGTTTGATTAATAAAACGTCTCTTGTAATTTGTTCAATAAGCAGCCATTTTTCAAATGCTTTTAATAAATAAAAGTGGAACTTAAATCTCTTACAAAGTCTATACAATGCACACTAGCAGCAGTTCTGACCTCTCCAAAATAAGAACCTCAAACATTAAACAGTATTTAACAAATACTATATATTGGCTATGTATATTGCCTGTATGTGAATTCTGTGACTTGTAAAGCATCAGAGTGGAAAAATTGCCTGAAGGAATCTTTGCATACCTTATAGGTTGCTATGTTGGAAGCCACAACTGGTTCAGAAGGCCATATTTAATGTTCCCAGACATGATGCCATGTCAATATCACTAATTTGTGAGGAGCATTGGCCTCCAGCAGGCTTCCAGATTCCATTCAAGATGTTGGTTACCACAAAAATCACCCATCAAGGCATACAGCTATGTTATTTTTGGAGCCACCCATCTGATTATTTCTGTTTGTCCTATAAAGATCTATTGGGATGAATACGTGTGCTTTTGATCCATCTATGAAAGTGCCATCTGATGGGACCTACAGGATGGGCCACCTCTGATGGTGGGTCTATTCTGTGGAACAGCATCAACTTCCCCTCCCCATACACAATTTGAATCCCCTCCCCCCCGGTGGAATAAATGGTTCTTTTCCTAGGACCAGGATATTAAATGAACTTTTTTTTTTCTTTTTCTTTTTTTGGCAAAGGTTCAGAAAATATGGTTGGCCTTTCATGTATTATATCTATTTTGTTTTGGTCATTTTTTGTTTGCTTGAATTTGAATTGATATTAATTACCCAGAGTAACACTTGTAAATTGGGCAGGCAAACAAATTGATTAAATAATTTTAGTATGTAATTTGACACCTTCAGAATGTGCATGTTACGCTTGTAAATATTACTGCATTATGAATTACCTTCACTCTTCAGGTAAAGAACCAATTTTAATTGTAGATTGTCCCTCAGTCAAAATGTTAACTTGGAATTGTTGCTTTTGTTGAGTGGCCTAAAATTAATTCCTACCATTGATGAAACAGATCTTTCTTTCTTCCTTTTTCTTTCTTTCTCTCTGTCTCTCTCTCCCCTCTGTCTCTCTCATACACACACATATATATGTGAATGAATGAAATGGAAAATCCTCTATTTACCTAATTAATAGATAAATTGGAGATGGAATGTTGGAAGAAATTCATTGTAGGTTTTCTCTTTTGGATCGGTCCTATTCAAAAGAAAAATAATTACTGTGATGCAATGTGATAAAATGCTGACATGAATCTTTAAGTGACATATGCTATTTCAAAAGTCAAAAAAATTATATATCAAAACTATTCCAAACACAGCTCTTCAGATCTTTTGGAGGATTCTCAGCAGCATAGACCTGCATTGAAATAATCAAGGAACTGTCCTGATACAGGTTGCTAAGAATATTTCTTAAGCTGATGCCGATAGGATAGCATATATTAATTAGATATTAAAGCTTATTTCACTTCTTAGCCCTGGTCAGATGTGTGAATCAAATCCTCCTCCTTAGAAGGAATTTTAGCCTAACAGTGCAAATGATTACTTTTGTTGTTGTAAGAAGGAATAACATTTTTGATGGCAGTTACAGGCCAATCAATCAGAGGAGTGGTTTTATACCAAGACCTACAGCAATGCAGCTTGGAAATTGGCCCAGGTTCTTGTCAGCAGGGTGTTACATCAGAATGTAACTGATTATCTGCCAATTTGTGGGTCCCCCTTCACTTAGCTACACCATCCCTATTGCCAAGGCTAGCAGGCACTTGCTGATAAGGGAAAAGTGTGAAACAAATCCTTTGCAAAAGGGAATGTTTAAACATACATATTTACTTACAGGTTGGAGGGTATTGCAATTTGATGGGGTGCGTTTGCCTTTTTTCTAAGAGACAACTAAGATTATGTGATGAGGATACCTCATCACATACCAACAGGATCTGTTGGGCTTTAAGAATACATTTTACCAAGTTCTTTTATTCTGAGTAAATATATAATTGGTCTGGAAGATGATGCATTGCATTGCACTCACAAAGAAAAGTATGCTTGATAGAAAACAGGAGAACATTTAGAAAGTTTGGACAATGTTACGATCTGCACACTGTCTTAGTTTCACCAGCAAACCTATCATCAAAAGATAAATGATGCTCAACAGTCAGAGGAGGATTTTCAATAGAAAACCTTTTATTCAAGTTTCAACTCACCTTTCAGGTTTGGTGCAATAAGGCCTAACCACAATCCCCATTCTAACTTGTTGGCTGTTAAATATAGGCTGCAGAATTCCACATAATCACTAGGTGGCAGCAACAGTTTATTTACTGCCATCTAGTGTTCTAGATTTGGGGGGGGGGGGGTGTTACCAAATCTGTTAGGTCTAACATAGGTACCAAATGCTTTGTCATTGATAGACACAGTTAATGTAAGTTTCCCTTAACTCTTGGCTGATTTATTTGGGAATGTTTATAGGAGACCAGAAATAATCCAGGGATATGTTCTAGGATTAACAATATGCATAAATGCCTGTGAATATTGGAATAGGGTCTTCTGTGTTTTATCACAGGCTGCACCTTTAAATTGTCTACCATTTCAGTGTTACCTTATACACAATGGTTTATACGATAACGTCTTTCTTTTTGTTTTCCAACAGATGTTAAATTTATTTCAAACCCACCTTCCATGATTGCAGCCGGTAGTGTGGTAGCAGCAGTGCAAGGTCTTCACCTTGGAAACACTAATTCTTTTCTCTCTTATCAATGCCTCACACCTTTCCTATCAAAAGTTATCAAATGTGATCCGGTAAGTGATTCTTGATCCTCAAGTGAATCTATTTTGCTGTCACTGAATTCTGATTTGTATTTAAATTGATAATATGTACCTCCACATGGTGTTCGTTCTATTTGAGAATTCCAGTCCTGAAAAAACTGAAAGGTTGCTTTATTTATTTATTTATTTAATCATTCATTCATTCATTCATTTGTATGGCTGCTCATCTTAGCAATTGACTCCAGGAGGCAAACAATTTTAAAATGAATTTTAAAACATTTCCATTATAAATACAAAAATGAAAAAAAGCAGTCGAGACTGCTTCACAGCAAGTCGCCTTGTCTTCTGCTGTGTTTTTCAAATACATTAATAACCATATTATTAATGTATTTGAAGTCTAGTCTAAACTTAAGCAAAGGGAACTCTTAACTCAAGGCTGCATTGGTTTGGTTTAAAGGTAATTTTTTAAAAATTAGATTTATATGCCGCCCTTCTCCGGAGACTCAGGGCGGCTTACAATGCGTTAAGCAATAGCCTTCATACTTTTGTATATTTTTTATACAAAGTCAGCTTATTGCCCCCACAAACTGGGTCCTCAATTGCACTGCAGAAGAAAGCAGCACTTAAAATAGGAGAAACGTAGTTATTGCAATGAGCAAACTTAACAGTATTTTTAATTCTATGTAATTACGGTGAAGATTCTCTACTGCTAAATGGTTAAAAGGGAGAAGACTGCCATCCTAAAAGCATTCTAATTATATAATAGGTTTACTACTTGAGACTACAGAAAATAATGTTGAATTACTTCTTCCTCAGCCTCCCTCTATTAAAATGCCCCAAAATAAATGTCCCATAATTTTGTGAAAACCTGGATGGTTCTTTTCCTGCTTCCCCCACCCCAAAGCTTCCTGGAGATGCTCATCAGTAACTGGTGAGCAATAAACCTTTCATGAATGAATGGGCAGGAAAGGCGCCTACAAGAGAGACCTAAAGTCAATGATCCATGCTATAATGGTGTGTGAACTTAAGACAGAGTTTAGCTTTGTTTTGGAACAATGTGAAAACCCAGTAAATAGATGCTTGAAATAAATTCTTGTGAGGTCTCCAAATGCCAACAATGTATCAAATAAAACCAGCCTTATGGTTTTGCATCCAGATCCTAAGCAAACAGCCAAAGCCATCCTATAGCCTTAAAATATTGCTACTATCCAGCTATAGCGGTTGCCCCTAAGTGTCTTTCTTGCCAGCAGTAAGAGCATTTTTAAATAAAAATACAGTATATATTATTTGAGACCAAATTTTGAAGATCCTTCTCACAGGACAGCTAGTAATGGCGTTGTGTGGAGTGGTGGAGATCAACTAAGAAACCCTTACCTCTCTTTTCCAGGATCTTTCTCTTCTGAGCAGGTTCTGAGGTGCCCATTGTGTGTTTCCCCCAACCTCCTCTCAGGGTCTTTCCCTGGGAATTGTGGATAGAGAACAATCACAGACCCTCCTAAACATATTAAGGGCTCACAAAGAATAATATATTAAGGGATTTTGATGGCCAGTTTTGTTTATTATAGTATTTCTCAAACAATTCTTTCACATACACATATCCTTAATTTTTTGACATAGACTGAGGGCAAACTTTTAACAGGAGTATGAGCATTTAGTGTAAAATACCACAACTCTCCTGAATTTACCACTTGTGCAGCAAGAGTGGCTAAATAGAGTTTGAGTAGGTCAAGCAGCATGTACAATTCAAAATGCCATTTTTGGGACAAGCTTCTGCTACCTTGTAGGCCTTCAACATGCTTCCCAATTGGAACCAAATAGGTTTCATAAAGATATGTTTAGTTTAATAGAAATTGCATTCCACTGAGAGCAAGGCAATATATTTTGGGGTCATGTTTACAATCCTTCAGACCAGGCTTTGTTAATAGTCACCTTGTTCTGATATAATTCTCTATTTGAAAGCTGTCCTCTGTCCTCCATAGTCTCCATTACAAGAATGAAAAATAATCAAGCATGGAAAAAAATGTTTTACTGCTACTATAGTACAAGTACAGATAATAGTGCTAAGAATCAGGGTCACTGCTAACATACAAGGCACCCTATGCAGAATTCCACAATTGATTTTTTTAATATTCAAAAAAATACTAAATGTAGTTATGCCACGGTATAGGTTCTGTGTCCGTGGTCAGTTGTACATGTTCAGGATTAGTGAGCCTGCATTATTGATAATGCTTTCTCTTCTTCCCTCCCCCCTTTTGCAACTGGCATCCCACCCCATGTGGCACTTTTATGCATCGCACAGTTTCCCCACTAGATTATGGCAGCCCTGCCAAGAATGTTCTGTCTAAAAGCCTACATGGGTTCAAGATGTTAGGATGCAATTTAGCCAAAATTGATAAATGTTTATTCAGTTCCTTTTATCAAAGCCTTTGCAGGACATCTGAATTAAGCAGTTATTTTTGATGATGTGCAGAGATAGTGCTTAGTATATAGAGGTCTTCATATGCAACTCCATCAGCTATTCTCAAATTTTATATATTTTAATAGAGGGGGGGGGAGACATCTTTAAAATGTTGGAAAGACATTTTGGAATGGACATCTTTAAAATGTTCATTTTTCAACTGTGAATTTGCTGTGGAAATCTTGGGCTGCCTGAAATGCTCAGATAAGAGAGCAGAATTGTTCTAACAACTCAGAAGCAGTTTAGTTTAGTTCTTTCCTTTCCTGGAAAATTAGCAGAACTGATTTACTATATTGGTAATAGAACAATGTGATGGGCAACATGGTGTGTGCAGGGACCACTGTTACTCCTGGAGTCTGAAATAATGCCTGCTAAAATCCTTTCCAAGGTGACTTTTTAAAAATGTTTTCTAGTAAAATATAATGAGAAGCTAGCTTATTGAGAAGTGCTGTGGAGTTATGATGATGATGTTACAAAGTATCAGTGGGGTGGTAGAGAGCATCTTGCAGGGGTCTAATTTCTGAGCGGTGACCGTTTTGGGCTTGGCCATGCCTACCATATGGCAGCCATTTTTTGAACAGCCATGTCTTCAGTAGAAGCCATTTTGTCCCGACGCATGTTCTCAAAATTCCATCTGAGCTTTCAGCCTCATATCTTGAATTCAAAAGAAAATCATATTTAAGCATGCTTGAGTTCTAAGTTTCTGTTAGACCCTGTCGCATGGCATGTTTCTGATCAGGTGTAACAGTTCCTTTCCATGTGACATGATCAAGGGCAAAGCTACCTTTTCAAAGAGGAGCTTTATCGCTGAGAACAAAGGGCCTCAGTCTATGGATTTCATTCGTCCTGAGGAAGGTGTTTTCCACTTCATTTGGAAAGGTGTGCTACTCACAGAAGAGCTGTTTTAATTTTAGGCTAGAATTCCGTATTATTCTTATAAAAAGAGAAAATAAATCCAGTGATGTTTTACTTCTTAACTAAACTCTTACGCTGGCACATGAGAACTTCCTTGGAACAAACTGATACACACAGATGTGTTAGATTTCAAGCCCCACAATCCCTTCAGTTATCACAATGCTGTGCAAATCTGCTAATCTAGACCCAAGCATTAATACAAAGCAACAGCAGTTTTCTCAACATTCAGACATTTTTGGACCTAGCTCATGATAATTTGAAGTCATGTGACAGGACTTTAAAGGAGCTGTGACCCACATCACTTCTTGTATTCACAATAATTCACTTATTTTTTTCATTTTCTACCAAAACAGTGACTAGATGATCTAATTTGTTTCTTGATGATTTTATTGCGATTCCTATAGGATGAATTAGGAATGGTAGAATATGAGTTAATATAGTCTCTAAAACATATATGTATGTGGGGGCGGGGGGGGTATTTATTTCTGGCATAATATTCAGGCAATCTTTATTTTCGTCTTTAATCAGTATAATACAATTATCGTATAGCTGTGCTATAAAGTCTGAGTAGGAACTTCAGAATGTAAAACAGGCTGCATTCCTCAAGTAATTCCATTTGAACAATTTGAAATATATTTCCAGCTATTATCTAGGATAGATGGCTAAGGATTTGAAGGTTTTGCAATTAAACATTTTCTTTTAATTACAAAAAATGCACTGTGTAATAGCATCTGATTGGAATTCCTTCATGATTCATATTTATATTGTTAGGACTCCAGTTTCCCCATTTTGCTTTTATCTGAGGTAATTAGAAGTCTGATAACCATAATAAGGTCTCTTGAAATGTCTCCCATCAATTTGGCTTCTCACCTCTTTATTAGACCATTTTCACACCTTCAGATAAATGTCAAGCAAAAGTCAGTTTTATCAGGTTTCTGTGTTGTTTATTAATAAATTGGAGTTTGTCAGCCCTCCTCAACCATAGAACATTTTTTTTGTATTCCAAATAGACAATAAATGTTAAAGCTGCCTCCCTTTTTGATTTTTACTGTTTTTACCTAAGCATGTTCATCTTTTAAACTAGTAAAGGTAGCAAACTAATTTGATGCCAACTCGGGACTGCTTAAAAAATCATTAAGCCTACAAATGTTTTAAGTTACTGTAAGATATTGCTGCTTGAAATCTCTCCTTTCATGCCACAGTACAGAGGAAGAAGCATGAAAGTACAGCCACTCTTTCTGTGTCCCATCGTCATGTTCTTTATCAGATATGGTCATGAGGGTTGGAGAGTGAAATTGAAGTCTTACTTTATAGTTATTTTACTGGAGTTCTTGGGCATCTTATACAAATTAAAAACAAAACTAATTGTTAACACAAACACATAATAAAATAATGTAAAAATAATGAGTTCACAGAACTGATAACGCAATACAGAAGAGACCTCTAATAAATTATGATCCCAAAGCCTAGCAAAAGAGAATTATTGTTGCACTACAGCTTTTATACAATTTATCAGGTAAAATATTTTAACAGTTAGAAATTCATTAAAATGTCATCTTTCAAAAAACTGTTTTTGGTTAGAATAGTATACTCTCATATATTGCTTTATAAACTCTTTATATTGCAGAAGCAGAGATTAACAATTTTAATTATAGCAGTAGCACTTAGATTTATATATTCCTCCCTAGTGCTTTATAGTCCTCTCTAAGTGATTTACAGAGTCAGCACTTTGCCCTACAATCTGGGTCCTCATTTTACTGACCTCAGAAGGATGGAAGGCTAAGTCAACTTTGAGCTGGTGAGAATTGAACTGCTGAATAGCTGGTAGCTGGCAATCAGCAGAATTAGCTTGCAGTACTGCATTCTAACCACTGCGTGCATGGTGTTTGTGGTAGCAGAGTAGTTATTATATTGGTTATTATATTATTGCCTTAATATTGGGAGGCTTGGGAGAAAATAAGTTGTAGTGTTAACTTGCTACTTCCAAGATTCCTTATTGGGTTAAGTCCAGATTTAAGCCAGAAGTAAAAGGAACAAAGTTTGAACTAATGATCTTTCTCTCATCCCCAACTCAAACTCCAAAGGCAGATTGGAATTTATCTACATCACAGGTAGTCCTTGCTTAAAAATGGTAATTGGGACCAGAATTTCTGTAGCTAAGCAAAATGGTTATAAACTCTGGTGACTGAATCACTGAGCAACAACTGTCCCCAGTTACTGTTTTAAGTGAGACCCACACTAATTATTAAGCAAGAATCTCACGTAATTGCAACTTTCAACTTCTTCCAGCTTCCCATAGACTGCTTGTGGGAAGTTGGCATGAACCTCACAAATGGCAATCATATCACTGTAGGATGCTGTGACATCACAATCATGAGATGGATGCCGAGCACCCAAGTTGTAATCATGGCATTGCAACAGGCAGAAATTACTTGTTCACCTCCCCCACTCCATTGCAAGTTTAGATGGTCCTGACAAGGGTTATTAAATGGGGGCCACCTCTATAGACAGCTATTTTCTTCTTTCCTAGCTCAAGGATAAGTAGGAATGCTTCCTGAAATGCAGTGGCACAGAAATGAATTTCAGTTTGACTACTAAGAGCAGAACCAAAAAGGGATAGTTTACTTCTTGATAGTGTACTGTGAAACACACCACGAAAGTGATAAGGCCTTGGACACCCTATTATTTTACTTATAGAGTTGGCAGCTGGTCTTTAGGTTTGGGAATTTTTTCTTCATTGTCAATCATATGGATATATATTCATCTTAGACAGTCTACTGAATTCCAACAGAGAACTTAGGAAGATAACATTTCACACTTGATTAGTCAAGAATAGAACCATGAGAGAAATATGTATCCCGTTTTCCCCCGAATGGAATTGCTGAATATGGCGTATAGTTACGGTTGAGGCAACCTCGGAACTTTCCCAGACTGTGAAAGTGAAAAGAAGTGTGGAGAGGGGGAAGGGAGGAGAGAAGAAAAATATGGTGGAAGTCTTCCCTTTACACTTCCTTTGGAGATGAAATTTATGGGTATTTAATGGAGAATATGTATGATCAAAAGAGTTATTTCATATAATGGACATCCCATCTTCATGTCTTTATTGGGAAAAGTCAACAGTGGAGAAATAATGTATGGCACAAAGACTTAAAGATATGAGATGTTTCTTTTTGCTAGTTAAAATAGTCACTGTCAAGAGGAAATATTACACTAGAGTTTAAATCAGTAAAGGTCAAGGGTTATTTGTTTTCAGTGAGCTGTAACTGATGGTCTGATCTGCTTAGAGGTAGGATTAACCTCCCTCTCTCTCAGAAGAGCCTTGCAGGGAATTGTAAGCTTGGGTTTTTAATCTTATTTTATCCCAATGCTATGTGGTAGAGAAAGTTCTTGTGGCAGTAGAATCAGTGAAAAGCTGGTAGATCACCCAAGAAGCCTCTGAAGGCAGAACTGAAACAGAAAAGAAAGAAAACAGCAGGCAGGTCAGCATCTCAGGAAAGCAACATTCATTTTCAGTCATGCACATCCTAACACTTTTGACGGCAATTTATCATGGAAGACTGGGTTCGCCACAAGGGCTAGTGCATGTCATAGGTTAAATCAGAAAAGGCAATCCCAAAAGAAAACTTCAAAGTTCTTAATGCACAGTGTTAAACATGTTGAGACAATGTTTATTAGAGACAGGAGTAAACAGGGAGCTAGGGAAGTTGAGCGAACTATTGTGGAATTGTTTATTTTGTGCATTTTAAGGTAACGATTATCACAATGGTTGTAATTGAGAAAGGTGTTACACCAGAGCACGAGTATACCTGCTGTTTGCTATGTTTAATTTCTAATTGATGATGCATATTTCTATCAGAGAAATTCCAGATGTGCTATAGAAACATGGAATCAACTTATGCCATCAAATGTATACACTGAAATACATAGATGATTCTTTAAGGAAGATACTTGGCGGGTTTGTTTGTTTTGTCTTTTCAGGATTTCCAGGAACCTTAATATACTTTACCCGCCTGATTACCTCCAATTTCATTTTTTTATAAATGGGTCTCTCTAGTCATCTTGTTATACAAATCCATTTGAAATCTTGGGAGTAGGTTGTAGGCAACCTCACCAAATGGCTGCCGGAGTGGGTGTTACTGCCTAAGGTGACAGAATATCTTGCCTCTGCTTCTCTATTATTCCTTTCTATGTTTCATCTATTTTCTAGACAATCAGGCATTTGAAGCCTAGAGGCTGTAATTTTCTTTGGAATATTCAAGTGACCTGGTTTTTTTTAATGATTTTTAAAAAAATGTTGTGAATCGGATAGATTGAAGGATCTCAGTGGAGATGTTCAATAGCCCGTTGGTGCTGCTGAATCTCGGTTTGGTTCCCCAGGTCTATAGCATCCATGATCTTCAATAGTCGTAATTCTTCCCCATACTTTGGGAGGATATCAAACATTGTAATCCAATATACCTAAAATATATTGGATCACGAGACAGCTTTGAAGTCACAATGCAAGTAGTGGTTATTCAGCAACTATAGTCGAGACTGGCAACTTGATTGTTAAGCAAAATGTTTGCTAAGTGAAACTATGGCTGTGCTTATAATCTTACTTCAATTTTCCTTTGCTTTACACACCTATGAAGGTTATAGATGTGAAGATTGGTTGCAAAATTACTTTACATTACTGTTGTAATTGTGGTCACTAACTAAAGCAGTAACTAAATGAGGACTGCCTATAGTACATGTATAAAATGCAATGGGGCACCAGACAGTATCTTCAGAATTGAGAATCTTATTTTTCAAATAAAATTACAATTTAGCACTCTGTTATTGATGCCTGTATTTGCATAATAGCTTGATCTAATAGTTTTGAACTTGCAGGTTCTTGGAGTCTTTATGTTTTCCTACAGTTGAAAATTAATTGTGGAGCAACAACCATTAAAAATGTAAACGTGCCATTTAATTTCTAACATAGAAACACAGCTAGCCACTGTTGTGCAAATGAACTTTATTTTTGGTTGGAAATTGAAACTAAATGCCAGAAAACGACCAAAAAAAGTTGCAAATTGCAGTCACATGACTGCAGGATGCTGCAAATAACTGCAAAGAAGCTGGTTGCTAAGCACCAAAATCCATTTGTGTGAGCAAAATGGGGTGTAGCTGTCGTAACTTCAAAAACTGGTTGTAGGGAGCTTTGGGGAGGTCGATTGTAACTGAACGGTCGTCAAGTGATTGGTTGTAGGTCAAGGACTACCTCTACCTGCTGGTATCTTCACAATGGCTATTGTCCCATTAATTTTGATTTCAAATTTTTATTCACACACACTTGGAATAATTTTCTTACTGCTTATAGTTTTGCTGTATTAAAAAAGGTAACAGAATGATGAATTTGGATCTGCAGGAGGCTAGAGGATGATTAGGAATAAATTTCTGAAAGCTTCTGACTTACCAATTGCAGGAAAAAATCCTTTTTCTTCTTTTGAAATTATGTTATTAGTATGTCTGATTTAAAATTGTATATTTTTACTTTGAGATAGTATGGTTTAGATAATTATCTCAGCATTTTACATTGGTTCCTCCTGTGCCCCATCCCAACCTCCACCTATTTTGTTTTTTAAGGTAAATCGTGTGGAAGCCTGAAAACCTGTCCACGCTGCTCTCTAATATTTTTTATTTACACCAGAAAAAAACAACCGATAAAGCTCTTTTTCAAAGATAGGAAGTAACCATTTTGCAATGAAGACAAGCATTGTTCCTTTATTTAGAATGGTGGCAAACAACTGCTAGAATTGCTTGCAAGTCTGCTGATTAAATAGATTTCTTAACTTTTATGTCTTCGGCTTTGAGTCAATGTCTCCAAATCATATATATGGCCGAACTCTTCCAATAGTCAAATATCATGGATGGATGGACAGACAGACAGATACTTTTACATACCATCTTCAACCAATGGTCCAAAGGTTTTGAAGAAAGATAGTATCAATAACTATTGAAAACTGTCTTGAGTGAAATTGGAGTTAGGAGAATGGAGATTGGGATCTCCATTCTTTGATGCCAGAATGAGATTTGCCAATGGAATGAATTCCTTTTTCCTCATTAACAGAAGAGAGCAAGGAAAAATGCCATTGTGCAGATGGAAGCCATGGTATTTAACTCTTTGTTTGGAAGAATATGATAGTTCCCCGTATTTCTAAAGAAATTTTTATTGTCCTTCCCCTGCCCCTTTCTCTTAAACATCTACAGGATTGTTTACGAGCCTGCCAAGAACAGATTGAATCTCTCCTTGAATCTAGTCTTCGCCAGGCACAACAACACAACGTATCTTCAGAAACAAAGACTGTTGAAGAGGAAGCTGATCTTTCCTGCACACCCACTGATGTTAGAGATGTGAATATTTGAGGAGGACTTCAGTGATTGGATTTACTTGGCTGTTCCAGCAAATGACAAAAGGGCATCTGAGAAGGAATTGGTATCACGATCTCCCCAGAAAACCTTTTCTCCAGAACTTTTTATACGAGAAGGGAAAATGTTATTCATTCTTTTTTCCTTGCTATTCCTTCCTTCCCTTTATCAGTTTAGCAGGCAACCCACCCTCCCTAATTCCCCAACTGTCTTTAAAAAAGAAAAATAAAGTAGTATCTGCATGATCTCTCTAGGAACTTTGCTGCATACAGATGTGTATGTATGCATGCATATATGTTACAGACTAGGCATTACAAGCAACACACGTCGCCAGGGGAGTATTAGATTTGTTTCTTGCATATTAAAAAGCCAACCATTTTTAAAGTAGAAGAGGGTGTTTTTAGATAGATTTTATGTGTTTTGGGTTTGTGTGTGCGTTTTCCATTTTAAAAAGCATAGCTTTAATGCAGTTCTAGGCTTTTCTCTATCTTGCTTGCTTATGCATTTAGTCACTTTATAAGTCATCTGCAAATGTTTATTTTATTCTCTTAGGTTTAGCCTCTTCACCTTATAAATGGTTAATGTAATCTTTACATTAGTATATGTTAGCATACATCATTATTATATGTTAATCTTCTCTGCCTGTGGATTGCCTGTGCATAAGCCTTCTAGAGTTCCACCTTAGCATGGCCAGAGAATGGCGTTAACATACGTTCCAACAATAAAGAGAAATTGCAATAGTGACATAATATATTTTTGTAACCTTCCTATTTTTTATAGTTACCTGTGTATACATAAAACATACTAGTTTTAACCCAAAAGATACACAGCCTACTTATGTCCAGGTTGAATCCACAGCTTATCTCTTAAAAAAAGTTGTAAAACCATTCCATTTCAAAGCACTTTCAGTTCACTAGGTATAGGAAATACTTCCTTTTTTTGTGTGTGGGAATTTTTTCTTCAAATGGAATGGTTTGGAAATTATATATATAAATATATATATAAATATATATATATATATAAAGTGCTTGTGTGCAAACTTGGAATTGCAAAGCAAGTGCATTTAACTATGGTGTTGAGGAAAGGTGTGTTTTTTTGGTCTTTTTTTTTTTTTTTTTTTTCACCTGAAGGTTGTATTCCAGTCAGAGAAATTGCATTCACAAAATTGCCAGGATATCTTCCTAACCTTTTTGATAGAAAAGATATTTAGATGATTTTTTTTGTGCCAATTCATTTTGTTAATATAAATTTAGGGGCCTAAAAGGTTTACCTATAGAACGCATATTTTGAGAGTGGTCTCTAGATGTTGTACAACTGAAGGCTTTTAAACACTAAAATGTATAATTTATAGTTGAGGCTAAAAAGAATATTTATTGCAGAGGATGTTCAGAAAGGCCAGTATAATTTGTAAAATAAATCGCCCCCTTGGTTCTAACAAAATAAAAAATTTCTTTTTACCCTCAATATTACAGTTTAAGTTCATATTCCTGAGGATTTAAGACAATTAAGATAGTTACACATTTGGCCTAGATATTTTCAAAATAGCATTAACCACGAGAAAGGACCATAGTTAAAACTGTACAATTGGTGTACTTGAAAAAAAAAAAAAGATCTTAATCCAGTGTATTTCCCCTTCCTTTTTTAAAATTTAGCTACAAATAGAAAATTTGCACATCTTGGCTATGTATCTATTATTGTAGAAGGTAGCTGAAGGGACGTGGACATAGCTGTTGAAGTTGATGCTTGAGGAGAATGTGATGGCAAAATGTATGTGAGAAACTGCCGCTAAGGTGTTGATTGTAAAAAAAAAGAAAAAAGGAAAAAAAAAAAGAAAAGTTTTAAAAAGGAGAAAAAAAAGGAGCATACGCTCCCACATTTTCTGTTGAGCTGCTATGGATAAATTCCCAGCATGAATTGAAAAAAAAAAAATTAACATTGCTTTTCTGTATCTTTGTCATTGTGTTTTGCTGCTATTTTGTGGTCATTTTTTGTTTATACAATGTCATTATACTGCCATGTTATAGGTTTTAAATTTTCTCATAGAAAATTATATTATTGACATCATTTTTTTGGTAGATTTTTTTTTATGTGATCAATTTTACTTAATGTGATTACTGCTCTATTCCAAAAAAGGTTCCTGTTTCACAATACCTCATACTTCAGTTAACCGTGTTTAGATCAGGTTTTAATGTTTGTTCACAATGCCTCATAGTTTACTGCAAACAGAAATGCATTGGACATTATTCTGAATGGGTCTCGGCGATTTGCAACTAATTTGTGCTTATTTTAAAACAGCAAACATTTCAGAAGATTGAGTAATGTCGGGTTCTTTTGTTAATGCGTTTTTATAAAGTGGATTCCTTTTCTGATCTGGGGTTTATTATCATAGTAGTTTTAAGCTGTGTTATTAGCCACATTTGCTATATGAAAGGTGCATTATAATATAACTCTTATATGCCTTTTGATGTTTTCCACCAGAAAGGATTCATCATGCGGTATGATAGGTTATCTTCTGGAATTAAGTATTTTGTGTGTTTAATCTGTTATGATATATTAGGGTTTTTTGTTGATGATGTTAATTATAGCATAATGCTAATTTAAAACAAAAACAGAAAGCAACACCTCTATATCTCAAGTAAGCCAGCTAACCAAGTTGTACGGTGAAGAATAATCTAGTTGCCTGTATGCTGCTAAACCAAAACAGAATTAGAACTTCATTTTGAGGGCAATTGCAGTTAAGATCCTACCTAAAGACAACAGCCGTGTAATGCTACTAGCAGTCGCAGGACCCAGGAGGACTGGATAGATTCTGTCCACATTTCAGGAACATTTCTTACTGCTTACCTCATAGACACTTCTGTTTGTGGCATCTCTGTGTCTCTGAACCAACCAAGAAAATTGATGAGTTAATGGTTGTTAAGTTTTCTGATGTGTTTCACTGAGAAGTGGCAGCGTGTACTGCAGATTTTTAAAGTATTGTACGTACTAAAAGGCCAAATGCTGACAAGCAGGTTCACGTGCCAACAGAGATGCTTTATTTGTCACATTGATATAACAATCTATAGAAAGCCAAGCAATTCAGAATTGTACTTTTTATATATATATATATATATATATATATATGTATGTATATTGTACTTATTGTCACCATTGGTCTGAAATGCACAGTCACCAACAGACCTGTAACGTAAGTTTCCAGCAAACAAGAAAAACCTCCCCTAAAAGGCTAGAAATAAATTTGTAAAACCCACTGCTGGTTTTCTGTTTTGTTGTTCACTATTAACAATCGCCATGATTTGCCATGTTGCTTAGATTATTATTTATATTTAGTGTTCAGCATCCAATGTATACAATCTGGTGTTCCTTTGGGATGACATTTGGGATATTGAATAAAAGTTACAGAAATAATTTACAGTTGACTTAAATACAGATCTATTGAGAATACTGGAGCACAATGCTTCCAAACCAGTACAAAGCTCCTACATTAACTTTAATTTCATATAGTAGCCAATGTTGCTACTGGATAAATGTTACTATTCCCTATGTCATTTAGAATGTGTAACAGCAAAAATACACTAAAATGAAGTTCCATGTAATGGAACTGAACTTAAAATACTATTTCTTCTCTTGTGCTCCAACAGAGCTTCCTTTCTGAACAGACCCACATTTTCTTTTTGTTTGTGTTTTTGGATTCAATTTATACATCTTCCCAATGGAAGAAGAGACAAACCACATATGAGCTCTTTTATCTCCATAAATGTTATTTTGCCCCATGGTCAAAAAGGACAGGTGATCTAACAGCAGACCACCCAGGAGATCAGGTGGGAGAATGCTCTGACAAAGGCTACTGATGAACATAGATCAAAGTCTAGATCTATCTGTCCATACAGATTATAACTGGTCTACTTTCTGATCCAGTACTTAACATTTTCTTAGCTAATTTCAACAGCCAACATAGTTTTGAAGCCATCCAATATGAATACAGCAGAATATGTCCTTTTCCCATCTTAATGAAGAAGCCAGGTAATTCCTTTAAAACGTGTGATTCCAAAAGGACCAAAACATGAAACAAATTCAAATGAATTAATTTTTGCTATAAATTGGGATTATTATGAATACACAGCAGATTAAGAAGCATATTGGTAAACTGTTTATATGATGAGTCACTAGAAAGCATGTTTGAGGAATAGTATATTTTGTTATCTCTACAGAGGCCTTTAAAATTTATAATTTGTTCATAATTATGTAGTCCACATGTTTAGAGGTTAATACGAGTTCTAAACCAACTGAGGTCATTAGTTATATAAGTTGACTTGATCTTTAAATCAAAATTTCAGATAAAAGCAGGAACATTGAAATAAATGGTCATGCTAATTTGTATTACTAAGCAACTAAAACTAATCTGTGTTAGATAAAATATAAGGTTAGATAAAATCAAGCCATTTTGCTTTAAACCACAAATTATAGCTTAACTACAGTATGCAATCAAGTGATTAAACAAACTGGTTTAAAACAAACCTTAATTCAGTCTGATGTATAAACCGCATTAGACTTTTGTTCCTACTCTCTTAAATTTATTAAACTCGTCTGGAGCATCTTTTTTCAGAAAACTTTGTGAAAGAAAAACTTAACAATGAACAGGGCTGAATCTGGATCAAGTAAAATGCCAGTAGCACTCAGATGCAGCACTTTCTCTGTTCAAGGATAACAAGATCTGTTCAGTTTTGGAACCACAAACTACAACATAAGCCAGCAGTGTACTGCAGCTGCCAAAAAAGCCAACACAGTTTTAGGCTGCATAAACGGAGAGAGAATCAAGATCACATGTAGTATTAACACCACTTTATAATGCCTTGGTAAGGCCCCACTTGGAATACTGCATCCAGTTTTGATCGTCACAATGTAAAAAAATGTTAAGACTCCAGAAAGAGCGCAGAGAAGAGCAACAAAGATGATTAGGGGACTGGACACTAAAACATAATGGTTGCTGGAATTGGGTATGCCTAGTTTAATGAAAAGAAGGACTGGGATGACATATAGCAGTGTTCCAATATCTCAGGGGTTGCCACAAAGAAGAGGGAAACAAGCTATTCTCCAAAGCACCTGAGGGCAGGACAAGTGGTGGAAACTAAACCAGGAGAGAAGCAACCTAGAACTAAGGAGAAATTTCTTGACAGAACAATTAATCAGTGGAACAACTTGCCTCCAGAAGTTGTGAATGCTCCAATACTGGGAGCTTTTAAGAAGATATTGGATAACCATTTGTTTGAACTGGTATAGAGCCCTGATGGCGAACCTATGGCACGGGTGCCACAGGTGGCATGCAGAGCCATATCGGTGGGCACGCAAGCTCAGCTCCGGCACACATGCGTGCAGCAGCCAGCTGATTTTCAGGCCTTCCAGAAGTCAGGAAACTCACTGTTTCTGGCCTTCAAAGGGCCTGGGGGGGGGAGGCCTTTTTTGCCCTCCCCAGGCTCCTAGAAAGGCTCTGGAGCCTGGGGAGAGCAAAAAATGGGCCCACCAGGCCCACCGTGTCATCACGTGCCAAAAGCGGGGGGAGGACAGGGGGCGGGGTGCATAAAATTATGAATGGGGGCACGCGTGCGTGTGACACCACCCCCCCGGCCCTCACCCCGCTTTTGGCACGTGATGGCAAAAAGGTTAGCCATCTCTGGTATAGAGTTTCCTGCCTAAGTAGGGAGTTGGACTAGAAGACCTCCAAGGTCTTTTCCAATTGTTATTCCATTTCTAACATGGGATTGCTGTATAGAAGTATCTATACCACACTTTCCCTGCCTCTACCAGCTGCAGACCTGGTATCAGTAACAGAGACTTTATTTCACCTGCTCACTCACCCAGGCTAACATTTGTAGAGAAAGGCAGGAGAAAGCAGTTACCACAGATGCAAGAATAGAAGGAGCCCTGTCACTGATTAAAAATGGAGACCAGGAAATGTTTCTAGATTCATGCACAGTAGTACCTCCGGTCTGGGATAGTAGCTTACAGCCCTGAAAACACAGTTTGAAATTGTGACTAAAATAATGGAAACCAAATGATACTCCGTATTTGCAATCAGTATTTGATCTGTACATTTCACTGCCAATATTTTGTCTGACCAATCTTGAAACCAAATCATTTGCATTTAAATCAAATGTAAAGAACTAACACAAATATTTATATGAATCTGTTCAGCCTTTCCTGGATTCAATTTAAAACACTCCCCACATATTCAGAAGGAAGATACGAAGACTTTCTATGTGTGGTAATCATCTTGCATCTTTATGTGCATAAGCCTAATGCTCACTGCAAAACTGACACATGAATGGCAGAGTACAATCCATCCCAAGTTTGGGTAGCTCAGCTTCAACTTCAAAATACCCGTTTCGAACTTGAATTGAAACACATGGAGAATGATTGGAACAAAACATTCCATCAAAACATTTTTAGTATAGTCAGAACACATTCAGACTTGAAATTACTGTTTCAAATTACACAGCTCCACTTACTATCAGCAAAACAGCACTATTAACATAATTATTATCATTAGGAATGGGTCATTTCTATATTTCTTTCCTTAGCAGTTTTTATAACTAGGAAAATCTTTTGAAACTGCACACAAGACTTATTTATTCCATGTCACAGGAACTGTCCAAGGAATTCCAACTAGCGCACCCAAGGAAAAAGCTCATCATCAAGCCTCTATTTTTATAGGTTCATCCTAATGGGTTGGATTACAGTTTCAAAGTTTCCAGCCAGCACAACAATGGTCAGTCTAAGAATTATGAGTTCAACAGTCATTAGTAAGAAAGCTTTACCTATGTTGGACACCCAATGCAAAGATTATAGTCATTAAAGAAGACACTGATGTCTTGGGGGGGTGGGGGGGAATCAAAGAGCCCAACAGAAAACAAGATGGATAGTTATTATAACCAATGACACAAACGTGCTTATAATTCAAAGAGTTACTGACAGACAATCCTGGTGAAATGACACTCCTCAAGGTTTTGGAAACAACTGAATGACTGAACAAGTCTAACCATCACAGGGCAGAAAACTGGGAGAAAGTGCTTTAGTAACAATTACAAAGGGAATTTTCTCCACATTTCCTATAGGCTGTGAGGATAATAACAACACCAAAACACCAGAGAGGGATTTTAACATTACTCCCAATTCCCATTCCAGCATTTTTCTTTGCCTTTTCCAAACAGAATCATGTAAATATTTTGCATTTAAATGCTACATTCTGTTGCAAGCTGTTTCAGAATCATTGAAATGAAATCAGGGTTTTTAAAAAATGGCATTATCAAATTGAATACATGAATGTATAGTTTAATAATCATTCACTATTTCTATTTTGATTTTACTGTGTGGAGTTGCATTTGTAGAAACAATCATTAAAAGGAAGACAGATAAGACAGATATAGATGTATGCATATAAAATAGCACATTAAGTCTTTATTTTTTTAAGTGTGTCTAAATCTAAATTTGTTGTCCTTTTTTAAAAAAGAAAAAAGAAATAGCTTGTTAGAGAACAATGTGGGCATGTGTTTTTAAGCTACTGTTCATGCAGTCTGGTCAGGACTGTGTGACACAGTATACAGTGTTTTGTCATCCAAGGAATGTCTTTGATCAAGCATTTATGCAAGAAGGGGGAAGAAACCATGAAACCCTAATCCGTTCCCACAGTCCAGTAAACGTGAGCTGGACAAACACTGGACAATAGGAGTAAAGCTTGCTGTTGGAACAATAGCACCAACTAAAAAAATTAAAGACCTGCTGATTCACATTCAAAAAAGATTCCGTGCAATATTGATTAGTCCCCAGCTCCTGAATTATAAACTTCATTTATCTTCCACATATTTCTGAAAAGCATCCGTGTTTCAAATGCAAGAAAAAGCCACAGTTAATTTTTCCATTTTATAGAACTATTAAAAGAGTAAATTCCTAAACATCATACATTGCATTTATTCATATTCTTAAAAACAGGAAGACCCAATGCAACTATCATCATTTCATTTGGTGTTACTTGATTGAGAAGCATTATGAAATAAATCAAAATTCTGTTTCACTGGAGAGAAGAGTCAGGACAAAGATTCTAGCTATTGTTTCCCAGAGAAATTAAAACAAGTTTATATTTAAGGCACATGGAATAGATGAAACAGGGGTTTAATTTGTTTTTATCCTGCCTGTATTATTTTTATAAATAATTCAAGGCAGCAAACATACCTAATACTATTTCCTCCTCCTATTTTTCTCACAGTAACTGTGAGTTGGGCTAAGGGAGAGTGTGATTGGCCCAGTCACCTAAGCCACTCTCATGCCTAATATAGAACTAGAACTCACAATTTCCTGGATTCTATACTTGCCTTAATGGGAAAAAAGTTATATACTCCAAATAAAAATAAATAAATAGGACATTGTATCTTTCATAGATATATTCAGTGTCACAAACTCTTCACAAGAATGTCACCAAACATGGACACAGATTATCTACAAGATCAATTGTATTGGATTTACAAAGGGATTTTCACCAAGGTATCATGAGATTCAAGAGTAGACCTAGAAGTCATGGGGTTTAAGAAAATTAGTTATTAAGCTAATTTAATTACAAAGACTGGGTATTTTTGCAAAAAGAGGGATCAGGGCATTGCTGGGATTAATGATTTTTTTAAAATTTACAGTATTCATAAATATTTGCAATTGAGATAAATAATGAGGTGGCTGGGTTTGCTGAAGATTGCTATTTAATAAAAGAATGAATTCAATTTTGACACTGGCTAAATATGGACCAACTCTGAGCTGTTCACAATATAAACAAACAAATATATCAAGATAAATGCAAGACACAAAGAGAAATCAACAAAAGGGCAAATCTGGAACACCAATATCAGAATGTATGACAAATCCATCTTAACAAGGAATTCCATCCAACCTATTACAAAGCCTAGCCCTAGGCCCTAGGACATTCTTTAAGTTGTTCTGGAATGCCATCAGGATGAGAGAACCATTTGAATTCAGGTGTGCTTCCTAAGTCCCAAAAATTGTTTGATCAAGAAAGAGTTTGGGATTATAATTGATAGCTCTATGAAAACTATCTAGATTGCAATTGCTGAGAAAAAGGCAAATTCAGGAGGAAAAAAATAAAAAAGAACTTTGCCAGAAGTGTCATGGCTATACGGATGCAGGGTCTGAATCTGACCACTCCTGACTCCTGCTGGAATGTCATGTATAGTGAAGGCCCCCCAGTTTAAGTAATTTAGAGAAGATGCGTAAAAGGACAACATGAATCATATATAGTAGTGAAAATGATTCCTATGCTGGATGCAATAAAAATTGCATAAATAAAATTAGTTCTGTCCTTTTCCATCTTGTTAGGTGGGTTGGGGCAGAAAAGATGTGACACTATATACAGAAAGAAAAGACTGAAAATACTAGAAAGAACATTGTATGGTATTAAGTTGCATGAATCCCACCACAATCCCACCTGGGTATCTTATATTCCTTATATGTTGATAGCCATACTGATAATGCGACTTCTGCTCCAATATGTATGAGAACTGCAGTCCACAGATCATAAGGACATAGATTGGAAAAAACTAAGAGTATCAACAGATTGATTTACCAATAGTAATCTTTTGAGGCCTAACATCCTGCTATCACTTCTATCAGTAACTTCTCCTTTGCAGCCTTGGCATACGTATGAGAAGATAATTTGGAAACTTAATTAATTCAAATAAAACTGCATGTTTATGAACTAGAATTAAGTGATATGACCACTCTGTCAGTCCTTTGATAGCAGTCAATTAACTTACAGGTCCACATTGATATTGTGGTCCTGACATTAAAACCTTTGGTAGCAAGCTAGAAAATCTTAAGCAAAGCTTCCTCCCTCACCCGTCCTGATGAAGCCTGTTTATGGAATGCTTTCTTCAGGACAATATAGACTAAATGAAAACATTACTTTTTGAGTGGCTTTTCTACAGTTTGAAAAAAGTCTGAATGCCTACTGTTCAATGAAGTGTTTTATATTTTTTACATACTATCTATATATTCATTGCATTTGACTATTTTCACTCTCTTTTGTAAATATTTTGATAAAGTTTCAAAGGCTTCAGGTGTTGGGCAGAGAAGGAACACAATAAATTCAATGCAAAAACGAGATGTGCTACACCAAGTCAAGCAAAGCATCACATTTAGATTTTAAAAAAAGATTTTATTCTATATCTCAATAAATACTCAAACATTTCCTCCAAATACATTCAAACAGCTATCTGGCTAAATGTACTGCATAGTAGACAGGAAAACAAAAGGCAATAATACACTACTTAGGATCAAAGCAGAAGGGTCATTTTTGTCTGTGTCAAACATCACTGCAAATTTTTAAACAAGGGAGTAATTTCTTATACATGTTAATGATCTGGGTTGTGTTACTCCCTGTACCGTCTTTGATATAATTAAATCTTTACCTTAAAAGTGCCGCCTGGAAAAAGACATTATGCACTTGGCATAGTGTATATTTAATTTGGTAGCATGAAGAACAATGGGGTAGATATAAAAGCATTTATGGATCTTAGGTTTCAGAAACCTTTCAAACTGAGATTAATCTCTGTTGTATAAATCAAGTTCATATAAGGCAACTAACAATGCTTTTCCTAAGCAATTTTTGCAGGTGGATTTGTTACTAATTTTTCTTCTTTCCACCAAAATGAGGTACTTACATTGAATGTAACAGGGTTTTAAAGTTTTATCTTTAAAAAAATAGGTTTTGGTATTTAATAGTGGGTAATTTGATATAAAAACCTAAATCACATACTTTGGAAACCCACATCAATTATGTGTTATAATTTGATTAGTAACAGCGTTGATGTATAAAAAGTCATATTCTAAAAATTGACATTTCAAAATGACATTTGTTCTAGTGTCACAAATTTTTCTTACCCTAGTATTTAAACAAAGAACTATTTGCACACCATAGTATTTGAATAAATAATTATTTGCACACAGTAATCTATCTTTTGCTTCCTCCTTGTATTATCCAAGGAGGAAGCAAACATCCATTATGTTTCTGGAAAATTTAAAAGAACTGTTGAAAAGCATATTTTGATTGCAAATCAACCATGTTATCAACTGCTTTTCCAGACTCCCCTTACACAGATATATGATTAAGGATTTTCACAGGATTCATTTTCTTTTATGCTTCCATATTAGTGTTTTAATTAATTTTCTTTTTCCATGAAGTAAAAACATTGTCAATAAACGGGTTAAAACAGAGCACTTTCACAGATGGCCACTTTAAGTAACAGACTGAATTGCAGTAAGAATCACTTTGAAGAAAGAAATATTTTAGTATAAATATCAGAATATAACACATAACAGGCAGTGAATTTGGCCAACCTTACAATCAATACAACAGATAATACTAACAGTACAATTATGAATATATCTTCAGTTATGGGTAAAGTGTCAATTGAATATATAAATGAAAAACATTCAGCTATTTCAGTAAATACTCTGTTACTGCACTTCCATTTTTTAAAACAAAAACTTTCTTCTTAAAACCGATTTAGTTAAAACTGTTTCTAACAAAAACATCGGAATTTTAAATTTGAAAGCTGATATAATTATTTTTCCCACTAGGTGGCCCTAATCAGTGGTTTCTAACATCTCAATAATTTGAAGTTAATCTTGTTCATACAGGTACAGCATGAAGGAATCTAATAAGATTTTAACACACTTCAGTTTTATCTTGATCTTTCTCAGCCCAAAGCAGCAAATACAACCAGCACAGCAATGAAGTGCAAGGAATGGGAAATCTTGTATCCCGCCCCCCCCCCCCAATGATTTAGTTACTATAGTGTACTATCAAAGATAAATACACTAAACTTTTTATTTAAAAAAGCAAGTACAGGATATTGATGACAAGGGCTTAGATCTTTGGACTTTAAAGCAAGAAGAAAAATGCTGCCACTTCAAAACAAAATTTTAACTTTGCTCCTCTTCAGCTGCCTGTTTTCAGTGCCAGGCAACAGAGCTTTAAGCTTTAGGACTTGGTAAATATATGCTGCATTGGAACTCATACTACTTGAATACTGCATTGATTGTATTATTATATTTTAATTATTATTCTTGTATGGTGTCTCTAGGTGCTGTAAACCATGCCAGGAAAACCTGGGCTTGAGATGTGGCATGCATGCTTTAAAAATGAATAAATACATACATACGCTGTTCCTTGTGCAATTTCAAATGATGGCATAAAAGGAAAGAACTCATACAACAGCCTGTATTTGGACTGGCAAGTTTGCCACTTATTTCCTCTAAACTGCCAAAGAGTAGGAAAATGATAAGAGAGAAACAGGACATAATAGAATATGCCCACAAGCCAAGTGTCTATTAAAATTATTTATAATATGTGCAGCAAGAGAGTGCCAGCAGATTGGCTTCCGAAGGCACTTTCTGCAAGCTACAAAAATGTCTACTGGTCCTCATCGGTGTTTCTTCCAAATAAACTTTATTTTCAGAGTATACCTTAGCACTTCCATAATAATGATGGTGATTACTACTGTTCCTAAAAAGAAAGCTACTGACAGAAAAATCAGTTTATCTGGGAGCCTCCAAAATTAATTTACAAATAAAGCACACATCCCATCTGAGATACACTTGTAAAACTATAGATACACTGATGTTTCAAATTTGTGGTTTTTGCACTAATATAGTGAAATATGTATTTTACTCACTTCCTACAGAATGCCAATTTTAGGAAGACACTCTTCAGTGTTTACAAAATCTGCTTAAAATTTTTAAGATGCTTTATGGGTAATCCTCATCTTACAACCATTCATTTGGTGACTGTCTATAGTTACAACAGCACTGAAAAAAGTTATATACAACCATTACAGACCCCCCCCCAGTCATGTGATCCAAATTAGAGCGCTTGGCAACCAGCATGTACTTACAACAGCAGGTCACGATTGCCATTTGCAATCTATCCAATCAACTTCCCATAAGCAAAGTCAATGGGGAAAGATGGATTCATTTAACTACTGATTTACTTATTGACTGCAGCAAATTTTTTTTATAAAAACAGGTGTTTATCGTTTAAAGAACACATCTTTTAGTGACAGAAGTTCAGTCCCAATTGTAATTGTAAGTCGAGGACTACTTGCAGTCACCTTTTCAATATAAACGGTGGCAATAGGTTATTAATGAGTCAAGATTAGTATAATGGTTAAGGCTTCAGGTTAAAAATCAGACCACCATAAGATCTATCCCATCTTGGGCACAAAGCCAGCTGGATGACCTTGAGCCAGCCACTTTTCTCAGTCTTAGGAAGTAGGCAAGGCAAATCACTTTTGAAAAATTATTGCCAAGAAAACTGCAGGGACTTTTCCAGCCTGTCTCCAAGAATTGGACACAACTGAAGAAAAAAAAGTAACACTATTTAGCTGAAGTTCCATAGACCAACTTTCTTCTCTAATAATGTAATATTAATTTTTGGAACAGTATGTTAACCAATAGGCTGAAGCCACCGTTGAGCTTGAATGTGCAAACTGAAACAATGATACAGTGATACAATTCAAGTACAATAAAATCAAGTTATTAGCTTTATCATTGTAGTTTTCTGCTCAGTGGATAGAAAAGATCACTCTGTGTGAGATGTAACCATTTTTTATATCCAACAGCAATTTTCTTTTTATGTTGCTTTCAAAATGAAAATGAAATTCTCTCAGAACCAAGTCTTAAATCAGATGGAATGTGCAATAATGAGCAAATCTAAAAAGAAAAGAAATTTAGAGATGTTAATATTTTAATTAAATATTAAATATCCTCCTGTTCCTGTAATGTTCCATTCCAATAATGTTATTTGTTTTGAACACAATTACAGTTTGTATTCCAACAATGAAATTGGGCACATACTTGTTTAAACCGTCCCCTAATTTTCTCCAAGTCATCTTGAAGTTTGTCATAAACTGGATCTTCCAAAGGAAAGTTTTGAATCATCTCTATTAACTGCTCCAGGGCTTTTATCTTTTTACTGAAATAAAATTGATTTAATAATGTCACACACTGTTATTTTCAAAGTCCATCTACATACCACCCTGTCTTAATATATTTTACTACTTCTGTTCATTCTAACATCACACTCACAAGATGGGTAACTCAGAAAACCAAGCCTATTGATCACTATCATTAATAATAATAATAATTTTTTTTGAATAATTGAATGAAGACAATTATACAGCTTGGTATAAAAACACTCGACTATTTAGAATTATGGATCAATTCCAACTGTTTCCTTCTTTACATCCATTAATAGAGCAGCAGGTGGTATGTGTTTATAATTCAGAACATTTGCTCCCTGTCAACACTGTTTCAAATCTATCATTTCAATCCTTCTCCAAATCTACATCTTCTAGTCAGCATTGTCACCAGGTAATGGAAGTCAATGTAGAAAATGTCCCTATATTTGATCTGTAGCATTTCATCATATACGAATGAACGATTTTGGAACAATCTGCCTCTTCTTTTAAGATGATAACTTTATAAAGCAGTAAGACTTTGAGAAAAATGAGGTAAAACTTAAAATCATCCTCCCCAAACACAAAACTGAAAATGAGAAATTCCAAATAATAAAGCATAGATATTCTCCTACATTTGATTTTCTCTCTCAGATCTTTAGATTATTGCCTCTTTATCACCTCTTTAACAGAAAAATGGAAACTGCATTCGCATGATCTAAACAATTCACCAAGGCACTTCCAGTGTGCTACAATAATACAGTGCAGGCTGCAGTGGCTGGGCTGCAATCTAGTGGTATGATCCAAGATGAGTTTGAGATGGTGAATCCTGAGAAAATAAACAGGCCTCTCTCTACTATCAACTCAGCCACTTATTTCCTGCATCCAGGTTCCTCCTAGGTTATGAAAGCAGCAAGGAAAGTGATTCGCATTTGTGTCCATGCAGCAGCGTCAAATCTTTTTGATGAAGGGGAGGGTGTTTGTCCCCAGACTTGAAAGAGGCTTCTTGACCATCCATGGACCAATGGTTTTCAATAACTATTCACCAATCTCCAACCTTCCCTCCTTGGGGAAGATTGCTCAAAAGGTAGACAGTCTGCAGCTAAGGAATGGATTATCTGGAGGAAATGAATTATCTATTCTAGACACATTTCAGTCAAGTTTCAAGTGGGATTTAGTACTGAGACAACTTTGGTCACCTTTATGGTCCTTGATCTCTTGGTGGCTTTTGAGACCATCAACCACAGTATCCTTCTGAGCCAGCTCCATGGGTTGGGGGATGGGGGCATTGGGGACACCATTTTACGGTGAATTTCTTCCTTTCTCCGGAGCTAGTCTAGTCCTGCCTCCTATAGTATTTAACCAACTGGTTCAACCTGGCAGGTTGTATGCTTCAGCTTCAATCAATTAAACAGTGCTACTTATCAGGACTTTGTTCCTTGCTATGCTTGTATTTTTTTCACTGTTCCGTTTTTTAAATGTTTTAACAACTGTAAACCACCCAGAGTCACTAGAGTTGGGCATATACATTTAATAATTTTAGTTATTATTACACAGCTAAATCAAAATGAAAAGTGTAATAATTTTAAACAGCTACATCCAGTAAAACTGACAACAATATCAATTCCAGCAAACACCATAGATTGTTGCACTTGAAAACATCTGAAAACTGAAAGCTATTATGTTTCTGCTTAATTTGCTGATACACCGCTAAAGTCATATCCAATTAATTTCATCCTGGTACAATTGCTGATACACTTTTTCAATACTATTTCAATTAATATAATTCCATCACTACACACACACACAATCTAATTTCACCAGGTACACGGATGTATATTTTAGTCTGTCACCAATTTCCTCTTCATTTACACTTGTGATATTTTCTTCCTTACCATACTAGGCCTTTTTTTTTTAAAGCAGAAAAAGAAGTTCTTTTTCTGGAAATTAATTAAATCCACGAGAAAAATATTTGAATATAAAATGTCCTTCTAGCAACAATAATATACTTAACAGAGATCTGTTGAGAATGCTGCCACTGATAGAAAGGAAAAAAAGGTGGGGGAGTATTTTACTGATTTTCTCCTTTCTCTGTTGCTACCAATTCTACATATTTTACAATGACAGCAACTGCTCAATGCGCCAAAACAAATTTCCAGCAGAGAGAGAGAAATAACAAAAATCTTTCTCCCAAATCAGCATTCCTCCCATGAGAATTCCTCACTGGATCAAATAACTTCCTTGACAGTAAGAATCTGTTTCATATTCAGGATGCAAAATTTGATCCAACCCAGTGGGTAGCAATAGTTCCCCCTCCCCCTAAATTTACCTGCATTTTTCATCTGATGTTTTCTGAAGCAGCTGTTGCCACGTCAGTGCAAAACCAAGGTATGACCCTATCTGTAAATTTGAGAAGTGATTATTTTATTTTGTTTTAAAATCACTAACATTATTGCTCATGTGTTTATAGTTACAGAGCTATAAAAACTACAAAGTTCACTTAGAGTTTAATGTACATTTCAGAGTGTATACACACTGAAGAGAATACTGTTTTAAATCAAAAAACTAATTTTAATTTTTAAAACATACTTCTGAACCAATTCTGGCACCCTGCTGTATTCCATATTGTCTTCCTTCAACACCACCAGCATGGACTCCTTCAGCATAACCATCTTGATACCCTTCACCATAAAATCTGTTAAAAGATTTTGAAAGAACAAGCCATATAAGCTATATAAATATAAATATATCCTTTCATTTAACTGTCATGCATGTTTATTCCACATAATCCAGTACATTCCAATTAATTTCAAAAGGATTTAAGCAATTGTTATATAATATGCTGCTTGAATGTAAATTCATTTAGCTTGTAATCCCATATAAACTATGGCATACATACTTGTTTGGATGCAAGTTCTACTGAATTCTATAAGGTTTATCTCTGATTCATCATTTTTATCTGTATTTAATATTATTCTTACAAAAAAGTCAACGCAGCCAATATATCCAACACCCTTCCTCCTCCTATTTTCCCCACAATAACTCTCTGAATTGAGTCAGGTTTCCACCCATTGCTTCTTGTCCTGCCCACAGGTGCTTTGGAGAATAGCTTGTCTCCCTCTTCTTTGTGGCAGCCCCTGAGATATTGGAACACTGCTATCATGTCTCCCCTAGTCCTTCTTTTCATTAAACTAAACATACCCAATTCCAGCAACCGTTTTTGTATGTTTTAGCCTCCAGTCCCCTCATCATCTTTGCTGCTCTTCTCTGCACTCCTTCTAGAGCGACCCTTCACCAAACCGAATCGTACCGGAGTGGCACGAAAACCTCAACGTAGTCTCAGCAACGAAGACATTAAAGCAGAGGAAGGAGCTGAAGGGAGGATGCCGCTACTCGGCCCCGTTTGGCCTTCCCCGCGGTTGAAGTCGCTCCTTTCCCATCCCATTCAGTGCCAAAACGAGAGGAGAATGTTCTTTGTCGAAAAGCGGCGGCGCCAACGTGACGAACAGGCCCTACCTCGTTTCTGCCATGACGATAGCATCGAAGGCATCGCTCTCCCCCCCAACGGCCGCCATGGCTTTCGCCGAGTCTCCAACCGCCGCGCCGCTCGTCTCTTCCACCGACGGCAAGCCGCAAGGACCAAACCAACGCGGCCTCCTTGCGCATGCTCCGAAAGGGCGCCGACTCGCACGTTCCCAAGACGAAAGCTCTTTCGGGGAGGTTGGACAAGTCTCTCGGCGCGCCTCCGTTCTTCCCACGTTAGTCGCTAGAGGGAGCAAGTCTCCTTCGGAAAAACAGACGGGAGTTTGTTATGGAAAGTGCATCTGTTTGTTTTGGAAAGTGCAGACTTCCTCGGGCTCTTTTCCAGGTGGCGCTTATTGCGGCACGGATTTGGTTGCTGGATGCATTTTTTTTCCCGAATTCTGCTTGACAGAGATGATACGGTATTCCCATGATCATAGGTGATTCCGTTTTGAATGCTTTTGTCCTTAAATTGTTCTTACTAAGGCCAAATTAGAGGATCGATAACTACATTGGCTTAATAATAGGAAAAAATGTCTTCCGTGGCTTGCTTTTCTTTCCTTCTTTACTCTTTGAGCAAATATATTGTTGTAAAGCAGTTCTGATAATTAAATAGACCAGTTGGGATTTTTTTAAAAAAAAAAAATCTTTTCTTTCAACAGGATTACAGTGCAATTTACAAAAATTGAAATAATACAATCAACTTGAAAGTGATTGCCCAATTATGTTCCATCAAATCATGTAGCTTTTCTCCTTGGTGATCTGGCCATTGACCATTTTATCCAGTTGCAACTGAATAATGCAGCAATGGGGTCTTTATTGAGATCTTACAGCTGGTCATCCTCTTCTTTTTCCTTCCACCTTTCCCAACCTTCTCCAGAAATGTTGGCTGGAATGTTTTTACTGCTGTCACCACCACAAAGCATCACTTCGATTCCTTGAAGCTGCTCATAGCTTTTCTCCGTCTGAATTAAAATGGAGCTAGGATCAGCACCTCAAATTATTTTAGTGGGTATTTTTTTTCCAAAGGGGGGAGGGTTCCTATTCCCCATCAATATTGTTTTTGGTGCTCTCAGGTTTGCTTCAGAGTGAAACAAATGGATTTTACAGGCCATGACTGGAAAAGAGTAACTATTTCCAAACATAACTGAGTCCCTCCCAGGCCATAAATTCATTATCTAGAACCTCATGTCAATATCCCCCTCTGCAATCTACCTTATATTTGTTTGGGAAATAGCAGAATGGAAAGTTATGTACATCATTAAGAGCCCTTGAACAAAGGTGGTATAAAGGCAGTCCTCAATTTACAATCACAATTGGGCACAAAACTTCTATTAAGTGAGACATTTGTTAAGTGAGTTTTGGCCTGTTTTACGACTTTTTTTTGCCCCCATTGTTAAGTGAATCACTGCAAATAAGTTAGTAACCCAGTCGTTAAATGAATCTGGATTCCCCATTGACTTTGCTTGTCAGAAGGTCGCAAAAGTGAATCACATAGGATACAGCAGCAGTCATAAAGTATGAATCAGTTGCTAAGCATCTGAATTTTGATCACATGATCAACGTGATGCTGCAAAAGTTGTCAGTGTGCAAAAAATGGTCATGTCATGTTTTTCAGTGCCGTCGTAACTTTGAACAGTCACTAAATGAACTGCTCTAAGCTAGGACTAATAAACAGGGACAATCTGTGCCATATCCATTATTACAGTCCTCCAGCTTTCAAAAGTCTTCAATCTCACAAAGATTCTGAAATTCATATTTGTTCCCCAAGGACTTACCTTATTTTTCAGAGTATAAGACACACCTTTTTCCCCTAAAAAAGAGGGTGAAAATCTGGGTGCGTCCTTATACTCCGAATGGAGGTTTCAGAGGCTGAAAAAAGCATCAGAAACGAAGCTTCAGAAAAGAAGCCCCCAAACAGAGTTTCAGAGGATTTTTTTCTGAAGCTCTGTTTTGGAGGCTTTCAGAGGCAGGAAAAAAAGTTTTTTCTGAAATAGAGTTTCAGAAGTTTCAGAGGCAGGAAAAAAAAAGCAAAAAAAAAAAAAGGCACAGAGCTCACAATCAAGGAACCTGTTTGCTAAAATTCACCTCTGGGAACAGCTGATTGGGGGTATTCTGGGAGGCCCAATCAGCTTTTTTCTTATTTACCTCCCCAAAAACTAAGGTGCATTTTATACTCCGGTGCATCTTACAATCTGAAAAATACAGTACATTGGTTTACAAATAACAATTAATATATCTATGGTCAAATGACACATAAAACCTATGTTTGGTTAAGGAAAGAAATATGATTATCTTTGGATTACCTAATGAATTCCATGTCTAAACTGGAATTTGAATCTGAGTCTCTGCATCTAAATCCAACTCCTCAATATTACATCATCCTGGCTTCAGCTGTCCTTCCTTCCCTCCCTCCCTCCCTCCTCCTCCTCTCTCTCTCTCTCTCTCTCTCTCTCTCTCCCTCTCTCTCTTTCTTTCTTTCTTCTCAAAGATTCTCTAAACACACAAGACATAACCATTAAAGTCCCTTGGTCAGATACACAGATAACCTCATCTCTTGAAACAAGAAAGAGTAATGCTTTTAATGTTATCAGTCAGGCTTTCCTTCTGTAAACACCCACTTCAGTTACTTGTAATTGTTTATAGGAAAATTGAAACAATATACGGTATAACTTTCACCTGGAAAGCTAAATAAGGTGTGTGCTACTGTATTGCTTTTGCTCATTGAATACAAACACTAATGTCCAATGTAGTAATCTATAGTCAAAAATAAATAAATCAACCAATCTGACAGCACATTTTCAGACCAGCAAATATTATTAAAAGGCATACATTTTGTGAACTTCAGTTAATTTGATCCGATATGTGAAGCTCACTGAAGCTCCTAAAAGCTTGATATATATTAAAACATGCAATATGCATTGTTTGGCATTCAAATTGGGTAAAATGTTAGTTAATACTTTCATATCTGAATTTACAAACTGCATTAAAGTTTGCCTCTGAAAGTTGTTCTATTGATTTTTTTTATTTTTATTTTTTTGGTAGGGAGGGGGAACCATTCTTACCAGCAGAAGCAACGTATCCTTGAACTTTCGTGATCTATGATTATTTCTGGTGTACAGTTCTGATGTTTTAACATTTGTGTGGAGAACAGATCATGTGTTAGGTCAAATTATGCAGAAATATTGAACATTCAAAAGGGTTCAAAACTTTTAAACGTCAATGTATGTTGTAATAGCGTTGGAGTTTTGTTTTGTTTTGGGGGTTTCTTTTTTTTTTTGTTTTTGTTTTTGTTTCTTGCTATTGTAGGATCTGTTTAGGCAATTTATTTTCAAAATTAAAGAGCAATTTTAAATAATTGAAAGAGTGCCCTGTACCATTTAAGTTTAAAATAAAGTTGAGCAACTCTAGTCTGTAGTTTATACGCAGTGTCCGGGAATTTTGGGGGAGTGGGGCATCAGTGGACACTCCCCCCAAAAAAAGGAACACAAAAGAAAAAGACTTGGTGGGACAATTCTCATTTTAAAATCCCTAGCAATATCCCTTTATGATACCTGCAAAATTTGAGATAATGAACTGAATGTTTATTCTTACTTGCATTGTGGATTTCCTAAGATTATCACCATGCTCTTGGAGGCTGAATTTTAGCTGCAGAAACATGGTCTGCCTCTTCTTTTACAGTTCGTATGTTCAGCTTGGACTTTATGTTTACTTGCCTGAAGTTAATCACTACACAGTGAACTGTCTGTTGAACAAACATGCTTAAGAATTGTGCCTTAAGCACTTAACATTCATTCTAGTAGTAAAGTCAGATGGTGACTGTCAACAGAACTAAACCCAAATTCTCTGCAATGCCTTCCTCTGTTTAGAATATCATTCTCTTGGAAATAAGGTTGGCCCCATTTGCTACTTTTCTGGAAAACCCCAAAGACATACTTCTGTCAAGAGGCCTGGCGACCCCAGGTTGGTACAGAACTGATCCTGCGGCTTGTTACGATTTGTTTGTTACTGTCAAGGTAGGTGGGTGGGTTTTATAGTGTTGATTTTTAATATTGTAAGCCTTCTACCATAGAAACACCATGTGTGTGTTAGGCAGCCATATAAATCTATTAAATAAATAAGTAAAATATATAAAGTGTGATCACTTGGAAACAAATTGGATAAATAAATAAATAGCAAGGAACTGCAATTACAGTATAGAATCCTACTTAACGTTGACATGTTAACATTTATATGCCACTAAGGAAAGTAATGTGCCAGTTCAGGGTAAGCTATCATTAATAAACCGATAGTACCTAGTTTTATATTTATTTATTTATTTATTTAAAACAGGGGTGTCAAACTCAAGGCCCGTCGGCTGGATCTGGCCCATGGGGTGTTTAAATCTGGTCTGCGGGGCGGGGCTGGAAATATCAAAGGACTGGTCAACAATGCTTCTGCCAGCTTAAATGGCCTGCATGCAGCCCCCCCCCCGCCACTTCATGCCTCGTTTTCGCCCTCCATCGCCTCCTGCAGCACTCTGCTGGCCGCAAACAGGCTGCAAATTGGCCATGCGGGGCCCCTGCACAGCCTGTTTTTGGGCTCCCTGGCCTCCAGCAGCACTCTGCCGACCAAAAACATGGGGGCCTCTGGATGGCCCATTTTCGTCTGGCAGAGTGCTGCAGGAGGCCATGGAGGGCAAAAATGAGGCATTGGAGAGGCTGTCTGCGGATCGCCCTGTGTCCTGTTTTGGCCAACAGGGTGCTGCAGGAGGGGTCCATCCGGTCTCTCCCCATCACTGGCCCACAGAAGAGAACTACAATGCTGATCCAGCCCTCAAAGAAATCCAGTTTGACACCTCTGATTTTAAACATTTATGCCACTACCTATCTTATGCCAAATTCTAGGTGGTTCCCAATGCAGGTTATCCTCATCATACAACAGTTCATTTAGTGACCATTCAAAGTTACAGTGGCACTGAAAAAAGTGACTTATGACCATTTTTTCCCAAGTTACGACTGTTACAATATTGTCATGTGATCAAAATTTGGATGCTTGGCAACGGACTCATATTTATGACAGTTGCAGTATCCCAGGGTCATGTGATCACCTTGGGTGACTTCCTTGCAAGCAGAGTCAACGGGGAAGCCAGATTCACTTCACAACCGTGTTACTAATTTAACAACTGCAGTGATTCGTTTTACCACTGTGGCACGAAAGGTCGTAAAATGGGGAAAAATTCACTTAATGAATGTTTCACTTAGCAACAAACTTTTGGCCTCAATTGTGGTCGTAAGTCAAGGGCTACCTGCAGTACTAGGAGTCAGGATCTGAGGTCTTGATCCACATCTTTTAGTGTCTTGGATGCCCAAGCAAGACTCAACCCAAGCAAGACAAAGCAGCTATTGATTTAAAAGCTTATTGATTCTGGGGTTGTACCAATGTTGGTTTTTCAGGGGGTTGCACTTCCCTATGGATAGCAAGCCCTTCATTTTTGGAGTCCTGAGCTCTCGCAGCTACTGTCAGAAAAAGAGGATCTGGATCTGGAGTCCGTGGCCTGGAAAGTCTTTGCCCAGCTCCATCCAGTGCGCAATTTATGGCCTTCTTTTCCATAGAAGACATACTGCACTGATGATAATCACCCATATGCCTGGATTACTGTAATTTGCTTTGCATAAAGATGCTCTTGATAACCACCCAGAAACTCCAGCTGGGGTAAAATAGCATGACCCTGGTGCTTACTGGGCAACTTTATTATTGCCATGTAACACCACTCCTGTGGGAATCGCATTGGCTAGCAATAGCTTTCTGAATGCAATTCTAAGATGCTGGTTATCACCTATAAAGCCCTTTATGGCTGAGGGATTTGGTATCTATAAGACTGCTTAACCCACCCATTCTGAGTAAACAGAATGCCTGTGGAGGATCCCCACCTACTGAGAGGTATGATGGGAGAAGAGGGAGGCATATTTTAGGGGAACTGTTCTGAAATGGCTTGTGCTCTGAAGCAAGGGTGCTCCCCATTTTTGCAGCCTTCCTGAAAGTTGTAAAAAACCTGGCTCAGAAACCTGCTTCTTCTGCAGCTACTAGAGCCACAGGCAAGATTATTATAAGGGTATTATGTATTTGACAGTTTTGTATTTTATTTTGTATCAGTTATGTTCAGTGGTGGGATTCAACTAATTTAACAACTGGTTCCCTGCCCTAATGATTTCTTCCAACAACCAGTTCACCAAATTGCTCAGAAATTTAACAACCGGTTATTCCGAAGTGGTGAGAACTGGCTGAATCCCACCACTGGTTCTGTTGCTGTGCTCTTGAAAGTCAATTGAGTAGTTAGAGATTGGGGGCTTCATAAATCTGATAAATAAACCAGTAGCATGAGAGAGGGGAAGGGAGGAGGGATGGGGAGGGAGGGAGAGGGGAAGGGAGGAGGGATGGGGAGGGAGAGAGAGGGGGAGGGAGGAGGGAGAGAGAGAGAAAAAGAGAAAGAGAGAAGAAATTCTTAGTTGTTGTCTCATGTTTAATAGTTTCAATTTGTACCCTTCCTTCCACTGACCACCAGGCAGAAAAGGTAATATGAATCGCTAAGCTACTTTTAATAGGCAACAATAATTAAAATAAGCATTAATAGACTTAGAAGGCCGACCTGAAGAGAGAAGTCTTAACTCCCTTGATGATGGTGAAAAAAATTAAGACTAAGCTGAAAGAGTCCATATGTAGTTGAACTGTGGAGTCCTTGGTGTTCTCTAAGCTTGGTGCTTTGCCAGCGGACATTTCATTACTCAGTTAGGTAACATTATCAGTGCCTTTGCACACAGACATTGCATTGATGATGTTACTTAGTTGGGTAATGAAATGTCTGCAAGCCAACAATCAAGCTCAGAGAGCACCAAGCCAAGCAAAAAGGGAAAGACAATATATGTCATTGCTTGGGAACTTCACAGAAAGTTAGAGAAAAGCGATTAAAAAACTAAAATGCTAGGTGAGGGCACGGAATTTATTTTTATTTCATTTTATTTTATTAAATTTATATACCGCCCTACTCCTGAAGGACTCAGGGCGGTGAACAGCCAAAAGATAAAATACACATAATACAAACGTTAAAAAACCATTTAAAACACATTAAATGCTTTGGCCCAAAAACAAATTTAAAACATCCAATTTATAAGACAAATTTAGAAGCAATTTAAAAGGGAAAGTTAGGCCAGGCCAGCCTGCTGGAATAAGAATGTTTTGAGGGCACGGCGAAAAGTGTGCAGATCCGGGATCCTCCGTATCTCCAGGGGGAGCTCGTTCCAGATGGCAGGTGCCCCCACAGAGAAAGCTCTCCCCCTGGGGCCGCCAGTCGACACTGTTTGACCGATGGCACCCTGAGAAGCTCCTCTCTATGGGAGTGTACTGGTCGGTGAGTGGCTACTGGTGGCAGAAGGCAATCTCATAGATACCCCGGTCCTATGTCGTGGAGCGCTCTAAAAGTGGTAACCAAAACCTTGAAGCGCACCCAAAAGACCACTGGGAGCCAATGCAGTTCGCGCAGGAGGGGAGTCACATGGGAGCGCCATGGGAATGATAGCATCCTTAGCTTAACTTGCTAGGAGAATATATGTCATGTCATTTTTCCCAGTGACATCGTAACTTTGAATGTTCGCTAATTGAACTGTTCTAAGTTGAGGACTATCTGCATATTGCAGTTTCATTTTTAAACTGTCTACTAAAACTGTAAATCTGCTTCATTTCTATAAGCCAAGTAAGTGTAATATTTATTTTGGCGTTTATTTATTTAAGAAAATGTATAAGGCTGCCCCACTCATTCTCCGTGACTCTGGGTGGCTTACAAAAATAAAGTTAGGCCCTTCTGTGTCCGGTAATCATATGTGTAATGAAAAGGGGGAGAAATGCTTTTGGGGTGGACAAGGCAAATTGGCAATTTAATTTCATTCAGTCTTCTCTTAATATAAAATTTAACAATTAGCAGTTAAAATAATTAATCTGTAGTTCAAGGCAATACATTCTTTGCTTAAGGGAAAAAAATAACCTAGGACTTCGTTATTTGTGTTTATGAAGGTAGGAATGGATCTTGCAATGCAGAAAATTCCCTTCAGCTTTATCTTATCTTGAAGTCTCCAAGATCTGAATCATCAAAGGAAATTGAGTGTTACCTCAGCAGCATTGCTGGAGGACAGGAAAACCTTCCTTCTAAAACAGAATTTTTAAGACATGTTACTCAGCTGCATCGTTAACTGACTAATCCATTGTGGATATTCCAGGCTTCCTTTGAATTGTGAGGTCATAAAATAGCAATAGCATTTAGACTGATATCTATCTCATAGTGCTTTACAGCATTCTCTGCCCCCAACAATCTGAGGTGGAATGGAAGGCTGAGTCAATCTTGAGCCCTGTCAGGATCAAAATCCAGGCTGTGGGCAGAGTTTGCCTGCAATACCGCACTTTAACCCCTGCACTAGAAAGACAAGTTACCATATTTTTCAGACTATAAGAAGCTCTGAAGTATAAGATGCGCCTAGCTTTTGGAAAGGAAAACAAGGGGGAAAAAATCTGCCTCCCAGCAATTTATTTCCTTGCAGCAAACAGCCTGGACTGTGCAAACAGGACAGTCTGATTTAGCGCAAGCAGCTGATTGGCAGTTGGATCAGCCTCCTGGAATACCACCTTTCAGCTGTTTCAGGCTGCGGGGATCATCGCCGCCATCGCTGCCGATCACTGCTGCTGCCTATCACCGCCTCCGGGCGCCCAATTTTCAGCCTCTGTGCATCCCGTTTTTGGCCTCCATATGTCCCGTTTGTGGCCTGTTCCAGGCAGCAGGGATTGTTGCCGCTCCGCCTATCCCCACCACGTGGAATGGGCCAAAAACGGGAGGCACAGAGGCTGAAAACAGGACATGCAGTGGCTGAAAATGGGGTTTGCCGAGGCAGTGGTAGCAGCAATGGGTGGCGGCAGTGGGAGGTGGCAATCCCTGCAGCCTGGAATACTGATAGGTAGTATTCTGGGAGGCCAATCCAACCACCAATCAGCTACTTGTGCTAAATCAGGCTGTGCTGAAACTGACCAGGCTGTTTCCTGCAAGGAGGTAAATTGATGGGAGGCAGAGGCCGAAAGGGGGGGGGGGGTTGGGAACATTTGCTATGTAAGATGCACAGATATTTCCACCCACTCTTTTGGGTAGGGGGTGCGTCTTATACACCGAAAAATACAGTAAAAGACTAGAAGAGTCATTGGTTTGGTGGATGGACAGCTATATAAATTGGATAAATAAATAAACAATGCCATGTTAATCTGTGGCGGCAATCTTCCACACAAACCTGCCCTAGAAAGAAATCTTATGGAATCGTTGCCTTTCAAATTCTAAAAAAATAATTACTGTAAAGAGGCAAATGTATGAGTATTGACAGTTGTAAGCACAATTGTGCTTGAAATTATCCAGAAAATATAAAACATCTGAGACCCCAGAGAGAGGAGAGGTAAGGTTCAATCATTACTTTACAGGTACATCATTTGCAGACAAGTTCTCAATGTGCTGGATAATTCTTTAGAACCTGACCTACAAATGCATGAATCAAAATAAATACAAAATTATAAGCATGTTTGATTTGCAAAATACGTTCCAATCACAAAACCCAACTTTGACTGGTGAAATATTTTTAAAGAATGAAATCATGTATTTATTGATTAAAGGAAGTCAGGTGACATGTTTTATATTTTATTTCTATTGAAATGTTACACACTACAGCTAAAGGTTTTACACGTAATTCTTAAAAGGTTTGTTTTGTTTTGACCATTTTACGATTACAAAAATCCACTACATATTTATCCAGTGTTTAGAAAGGCAAAATTGGAATACATAAATATACATTTAAGTATAAATACAGTAAGAAAATAAACGGATGTATGTGTTTAATAAATTAATCATAAATAGAGCATTGACAATGAAGTGCTAGTTGAAGAAAATGTTTTCTTCTGATTTCTATACAACCTTATTATATACAAGAACTTTTTAAAAAGAGTAATGTCCCAAATTTTATTTCAAATTTCCAAAATGTAAATATTGAAATCTTAACTTGTAAAATGTCATACAGGAAAAAAGTACCGTATTTTTCAGAGTGTAAGATGCACCTTTTCCCCCCTAAAAAGGGGTGAAAATTTGGGTGCATCTTATACACTGAATGTAGCCCCGGCCACCCACTGGTCCCCACCCTTGGCCCTTGCCTCCCAGCAATTTACCTCCTTGCAGCAAGCAGCAAAAAGAAACAGTCCATTTCAGCTTCAGCACGGCCTAATTAGCACAAGTTGATTGAATCGGCCTCCCGATTCTCAGCTGTTTCAGGCTGCAGGGATTGCCATTGCCTATTGTTGCGCGGGCCTCTGCTGCTTGCTGCAAGGAGGTAAATTGTTGGGGGCAGATTTTTTTTTCTTGTGCTAATCAAGCTATGCTAAAAACGAAAATGAAAGTAAAACAGGCTATTTGCTGTTTGCTGCAATGAGGCAAAATTGCTGGGAGGCAGAGGCAGATTTCTTTTTCTTGTTTTCCTCACCAAAAAAGGTCTTATAATCCAGAGCGTCTTATACTCCAAAAATACAGTATATGAAGTCCTGCTAAATGTCTGTGGAGATTCTCAGTCACCCAGGGCCATGGTTGTCCCAAAGGTCTTGTTCAATAGACACAATTCGAAAGGCAACTGGACTTTTCTTGATTTTTTTTTTTTTTTTTTGCTTCTCATTGAAGCTTCTTCAGTTCTAAAGAAGCTTCTTGGTTGAGGAGCAAAACATTTTCAAGGGAAAAATCCCCAAGAAAGTCCAGTTGCCATTTGAACACCACCTTTGGGAACTGCTGCTAACTTTAATGTGGATTACATTGCATCACTTTCAGTAGGAATTTAAAACAGCCTGGACTACATCCAAAGCATCTCCTATATCAGTGATGGCTAACCTTTGGTTGTGTGCCAAAAGCGCACCGAGAGCACAGGGGGATCGCACGTGCGCACACCCATAATCCAATGCCCCCCCCCCCCATGCATGCATGCACAACATACCGCACTCCCCCCGCTTTTGGCATGTGATGGCACAGTAGGCCCGTTTTTCGCTCTCCAGAAACTTCCTTGGAGCCTGGGGAGGGTGAAAACGGCCTTCCTCACCACCACCCTGGATGCCAGAAACAGCCTGTTTCCCAACTTCTGGTGGGCCCGCAAGGCCTGCAAATCAGCTGGCCGGTGTGCGCATGCACACTGGAGCTGAGCTAAGGCAATGCTCGCATGCCCACAGATATGGCTCCACGTGCCACCTGTGGCACACATGCCATAGGTCACCATCACGGTCCTATATGAAATGGCAGCTTTTATCTATTTGGCCTGCCTTTTTCCACCTGGAGTTACTGAGAGGAATCAGGCAATGTCTGAGAACTCTGGGAATTTCAGTCACAGCATATCAGGAAAGTAACTTGTTGGGAGAAAATGTACTCATCTATATTTGTTGAGAATTAATGTTACTTTCATTGAGAAAAAAAAATAGTTATGTGGTAGAAAGTCTGGACAAAATTATCCAATCTGTAAGTGAATGATTAAAACTGAATATAGATTTTTTTTTTTTTACATTTTTGGCATGTCTAAAGAAGCACACATTTTAGTTTTACAACATTGTTCAGTAAGCAAAATAGACATTTGTTGTCAATCTAGAGAGAAATCAGAATGATTTAGCTGCATCACCTTTTTCCTTGTTTTCCTAGATTGCAGCCTAACCAATTCTGTTTTTTCCCCCAAAATAATTAGCTCTTCACACAGTTGCAATTGTTCCTGAATAAACTCACATCCCTGGAAAGTCTTGATACCATTTAGCAACGAATATTGTCTTGCTAATAATACATGACAGCTTTATTATTTAATCTCTCCTATTAGTTGAAGTTTATATTACCTTAATTATGATAATTACCTTCCAATAGCCAATTTTCTTAAAAACACAGAAGTCTGCAAAACATTGTGAGATCTAGCATGTATCAAAAATGTAAATTCCCTTTTGTTTACTTAGTTGTGGCTAATTTATTTCTAACACTAATTCTGTTTAAATACATTGAACAGGAATGACCAAAATCTTTGATTGAACAGCAGTTATTGGGACTCAGAGGTAATTGGAAGCAATGAAGCAGTAACGTTTTTATGGGTTTGTCTTTCCAAAGATCTTCCGAAGCAAAAGAAATTCTGCAGGTTTTGAATGTTTCTCATTCCTAAATAAAATATTTCGAAGGAACTTTTCTAACTATTTTACAGATGAGAGAAAAAGAGGGTGAATGAGTATAGCTTTCTTGGAATTAGTATTGCTTTACAAAGGTGGCATCATATGTACACATTTGTCATGTTTAAGTTATCATTTGAACAAATACAATCCTAACCTTTTGGTAACTTCTCTATAAATCTAATTAATGAAGCAGAAATTACTAACCAAAACTAGGACTTTGTACTAAGGATACTTCAGAAGTGATACCAAAGGGATCCATGCTGTCAGTTTCAACTGGTTGATGAAAAATACCAGATTCCAAATTTTGCCTGGTATCACTATATTCTCCAAAATCTGTAGTTTCCACTGGCACAGTGTTCATCATAGGTAGGAAATGAGACAATGGAAGAAAGTCTTTTCCTTTGTATTGTTGTCTTTGCCTAGCGTTACTTAAAGACACCAAGATTCCATATTTCTTTGACTTGTAGATGTTGTAACCATCTGGACGTATCTCCTCTTCAAATGAGCAATTCTCTGTGGTATATATAAGCTGAAAAGAAAAAAAAAGTAAACATTACTGCATACTGCATGAGTTTATAAGTCTCTTAAATGGCAGGTGAAGCAACATTGTTTGTCCAAATAATCAGTGGAATTATCTATTTGGCTACAAGATAATTAAATATGATATTCCTTAGAGAGATTAAATTGGATTTCTTATTTCACAAAGCTAAAATAATCTTAAGGGAATCTCAAGAAGAAACAGAGGAAGTATGTATAAATCAAGTTATAAGAAGCATTTATAACTAAGTATAGTCTGTAACAAGTTACTAAAGGAATGGTGATCAATTTTACAACAAGGTTCGTTTTTATTTCTCCAAATTTATTTGATTGGAAGGAAATAAATATTTTCAATTCCTGATTGTTCATCAAGGAATTTATTGCTTGTGTGTTGTTTTCACTATAGATAAAAAATAAAGGGATTATCATAGTTCAAACCGAATGCTTTTGTGGGTACTAATATATGCTGTGGAAAACAACAAAGGAAGTTTCATAGTAAATGAGACTGGGGCATGATAAAAATGTTGTCATTCAAGACTTAATTATGGGTTAAAGTACTGAATGAGTTTCTTTTTTTAACCACCTAATGAGGCAAATAAGTAGTGTCAATCTGACTTATTTATGTCCTTTCAGTATCTCAGTTTGGCATCTGCTTAGATCAGGTAACTTTGAGATATTTTGAGCTTCAGTTCTCAATAATTTTAGCAGCATAGGTAATGGTAAACAATTGTTAGAATTCTAGCCAAAACAATCTGGTGCATACCAGTTTGTCTACCCTTGCCCTAGATTACAAGGAGGATTTCTATATTCTATAAAAACACAGATGCAAAAATTTGAATTATGCGACTAATGGAATGAAGATTGTTATAAAGGCTATTCCAGGGATATTAACATAACGCTCTAGTACGGAATTAAACCTGGAAATCTTAGCTGCAGCCTTCAACGTCGACAAAAGTCATTACCAAAATTAATTTGTAATGTAACAAATAGAAAACTATTAAATACAATGATTGGAATTAGTTGTATCAATTACATTTCGTTTGCATTAGCTATAAATGAAATAATATAAATACTTTTGGCAAAATAGCCCCGGCGTACTCAGATTAGCTGCAAACTTGGCCCACTAAAATTGCCAATTGTATTCGATGATGCCAAAGCAACCTTTGCACAATAGTTGCTTAAGGACAGTGCCATCCAGCCATTTTTACAGTTGGTAATGGGTCTATTTCTCAATACATACTCCAGGACAACCTAACAGAAATACAAGTAGTCCTCCATTTACAACAGCTTGTTTAGTGATGGTTCAAAGTTACAATGGCACAGAAAAAGTAAGATGCCCATTTTTGACACTTATGGCTATTGCTGCATCCCCCTGGTCATGTGATCAAAAATTCAAATGCTTGGGAACTGACTCATATTTATGATGGTTGCAGTGTCCCAGCATCATGTGATCATGTTTGACAGGCAAAGTTAAGGGGGAAGCCAGATTCATTTAACAACCATGTTCTTAACACCTGCAGAGATTCATTTAACACCTGTGGCAGGAAACGTCATAAAATGGGGCAAAACTTAATTAACCATCTCACAACAGAAATTATATGTTCAATTTTGATGGGAAGTCAAGGGCTACCTTTATAAGTTGTTGAGGGAGAGGGTTTGCCTTATAAGAAATATACATTTTATGTATGTATTTTCATTTGGTGGGAACCACAATGCCTTCCCACGAGGAAATTCCCACAAACTTCGTCATGTATCAGACTTCAAAAATCTGGATAATCACTAGAAAGTCAGAAAGATCTTCAGAAAACTCTCTATCCTGCCATTGCATGCTCATCCATGCTTTTCCAACCCATATCTGATAGCCCTAATTGAACTTCAGTTCCCCAAATTACTGGACATTCTGCTGGAAACTGAAACCCAGGACATCCGGAAAACTAGGGAAAGCTGGAATAAAACTTATTTGAAGATGTAAATGGAACAAATGCATTGTATATTCAGAGCAAAAGAAACAAAGGTATTCATAATTCAGAAATGTTAACACTATGAAAAACATGGCCATCATTTCAAAAAGTTTTAGTCCCTTTCTGTTACTGTTGTTTTTCCTAAAACTCTGGTGTTACTCTGGTTCAGTCAAAAGAGGTAACTGAACTCTTGGTCAATAAAAAAAAAAGTATTGCTGATTACGTAGAATGCTTCAGTGATAAGAGAAAATTGTGTTCTTGCACAAGCTCTTTCTCAGTCATACTGCGCCATACGTTTATCTGGCATACAAGAGAGACTGAAAATCCCATCACTTATTGCTGAGTATTTTATAGCAGAATTCTTTCAAAGAGACACATAAGACTTCAAATACAGGTTCTTGCTTCTTCACCAATAGATTGGGCGGTCAGTCATTTAGAAAACATGTTTTTACTCTGTTGTCAAGATTAAAATTTGAAGGCTTGAAATTTGAAGTTGCCGTCATGACAATCACTTAATAGCATAATTTGAAAATCAGTACCATGCTTTGTCACCGTTGTGATTATGATAGGAATTGAGTAGGAAGTATGCAAAAATAGTGCATGCCCTACAATAGGCTCAACAGTTTAAAAGAGAGAAAGAAGTATATCCAAAATTCCTCCCACCAACACACCATAAAACCAGGGGAAGAAAGAAAATAATGCTCCTTAATGTTAGATGAAGACTGGGGAAACTCTGATTTAAAATCCTGCTTCAGCTATGGATAATAGCTTCAGTTATTATCACGGAATATTTGGGACCGTTCATTATCTTTCAGGCAAAACTACATTGCACGCTTGTAAAAAAAACTGGACAAGTGGGTGCTGTGTACACTGCTTTTAAGCACTTGGAAGAAAGGAGAAATATAAGCAATAAGTAAATTGTCCCAATTATTGTGCCTCTGTGGTGTATGGGTCTATAGCCTGTTTTATTTTCTTGATTCATTGATTAATTAAAATAAAAACAAGCTCACACTTCAGAGTTTAATCGAGTGTCTTTAATGGTATGCTTAGCAAGGTTTAGTTCTAAATAGATATAATTGCACAAAATTACATAGATAAACAATATATTTGGGAGGATACATGCTAATCCTTATTTTAATGAAGCTTTAAACAGTATTATTTTACAAGCAGAAAGTATGACAGATTTGAAGCTCGCTGTTTAAATCTCTAGTTACTATGGAAAAGTTAACTTTTAGTACACTACGTACTTTCATTTTTGAGAGGAAGTGAATTTTAATGTAACCAGCTGAGCATTATGAATGGAAGCAATGACCGTAATTATCTAAAGTTATACCTTTAAAAGAACCTAAGAAGCATTATATCTATAATGTAAGAATGCCCTTCCTAGCCAAAAATAAGCAAAAATATTGCTGTGTCATCAACCACACATTCAGTCCCTGGAAGGTCAATGAAAGCAACAGGATTAAAAAATAATTGAAAATAGGAGGTTTCGTTGCCTGGTACAGATTAGTTGAATAAAGGATCCAGTTTAATGTACTGCAACTTGCTGTATACTTATTTTCCAATTCGAAATTGCATTAGGAATATTGATTTCAATAGGACAGAATAACATTACATTTGGGTGACCCTGAGGTTCTGGTGAGAAGTTACATTTGGTTAATTGAGGGAGCTATGTAACGGTGATGACCACTGCTACCTATCAGTATTTCCTAGGGTATTTATATCTTTATTTATACTTATTTATTATTAACTAATACCTATACTTGGTGTGGAGAAAACAGTAAAAAGTCCCAAAGTATTTAAGCTAACATTTAAGTGCTTCATTCATTAGCTGTTATAAAAAAAAAATTTTAATCTATAACACTGGCCATTTGGTCTTTTTAAAATTGAAAAAAAGGGAGTTTCACATCCACATCTACAGCAGTGGTGGGTTGCCCCCGGTTCGCACCGGTTCTATGGAACCAGTAGTAAAACTGGCGGGAGGCTCCGCCCACCAACCCCAATGTCATCAAAACGCTTCTGCACTTGCGCGTGCGCACGTGCACGGCCCCGCTGCAAACCAGTAGTAAAGGTAAGTAGAATCCATCCCTGATCTATAGTCTACTGTTCTGCTGCTCAAGCCACTATATAGCACATTACTGGTGCTCAAAAGTTGAGGTAGCCAGACAACAAGCATTCTGGAAAATTCACAAACACCCTGCCAGCTTCTGTTCCTTTCTCTCTGCTTGTTCTTATTTATCCTGCTTGCTAGACTTGCAGTGCTTCCCTTTTCTGCAGGTTTTTTTTCACAGTGCCACACCTTGCTGTAAAGATCCAGATGACCAACAGATGGTAGTCAATGGTTAGTTTTGGATTCGGCTGCTGTAATACCAACTCTTAGCTGGCTCCTATACAACTATGTTTGCTACCAACACAACGCAAAGGGTTCACTGTGTAAACGGCCTCATTAATTGATCAGAAATAGCACCTAATTTTTATTATTTTTCCACCTGGCCACCTCTACAAGGAAATAACCCCACCTCCCGAGTACTGAAGGAGGGTAGCCAACAGAAAGCTTTATGAACCTATGCCTTCTGAAATAGAAGGAAACCGCGACCAAAGGGAGCTGACATTATTCAATAAAGAACGCGAGGTCCGGATTCTTTTCTCCATGCCGGGGATGGAGAGCTGTATTTGGATGCGGGGGGTGGGGGAGGTGGGGATCCAGACACAAATCGCTAGCGAGTCAGCAAACTTAGTGGGTGGCCTCTCAATAGAGTTACGCGCTTCTTTCTCCTCCTCCCCTCCCTCAAAGGTTACCGTGAGGACAGGGCGCGATAAGGATCTATCTTCTGCCTGGAGCCCCGAAAACAGGTCCCCAAAGAAACGTAAACAAAAAGTAACTCTGTAGTCTTGTAAGTTCTGGAATGTGTGGCTGAGCCCGCCTCTATCTAGGCTGCCACGGTGCTGCAAGAAGTAGCACCCAAAAGACCGTTGCTCTCTTTCATCCCCACTATTCCTGCCAAAATCCAGTGTAAATTATCAGTGTCTTCCTGCAACGCTTGGCGATCCTGTGTGAAGCCCCCCCTCCCCCTCCTCCTCCTCCACCACCCACTCCTCTTCTTCTTCTCTGGCGAGCCCAAATAAACTCCTCCTTTCGCGCTACAAGCTTTACTTTAAAGAGCCGGGAAAGCGCGCCCTTCCCGCGCCACGTTTTTAAGGACCTTGGCGCAAACTTGTCCCAAGTCCCCGCGTGGGGCGCGTCTCGCCTGGTTTGCGAGCGGAGAGGCAAGACAAAGCCGTTCCCGATCGGGAGGAAAGGATACTAAGAGAATGCATAGCCTACCTCCGTCGTGTTTTGTTTTTGCTTTTTTTTTTTTACCAGTTTAGTCACTCACCAGCCCGTGCAGCCTGCCTTCCTCTTCCATGCACAGGTAGCGAGAGCTGTGCACGCCCTTGATGGCCACCGTGCGAAGCGCTACTGCTCGGATCTCCAGCAAACCTGCGCGGGCGGGACAAACAAAAACCGTTGTAGGATTAATGTACTCCGTGGGAAGGAAAATTGCCTTCGGGGAAAGGAAAGGATCTCTCTTCTCCCCCGCCCCCAGATCCTCAGGAAGGATAGAGCAAGCCCATGAACAAAAGCAGGGATATTTGTAAAGAGGGGGGAACAATTGAGTGGATGCCCCCTCCAAAGTCCTTGGAGGGGGTCCTTGGAGGGGGCATCGACCCAATTGCTCCCGCCTCTTTGCAAAGATCCCTGCTTTTGTTCATGGGCTCGCTCTATCCTTTGGAGGGGGATCAGAAAAAGCCTCAAGGTTATTTCAGGATCTAGTTTTCCTCGCGTCTTCCGGAGCGCAGATTCAAAGGGGCCACGAAAAAGGAGTGGGGGGGGGGGGAGAAAATGGCTTGGGTTAAGAAGACGCAGCGAGGTGAGGAGGGAAGCCTCCCCGAGCCAAAGCGTCCGCTTCCAAAAATGAGGGAAGGGACCGCGGGAAGGATGACCTGCTTGAAAGCGGGACGAAGGAGGACCCACGTCGGAGCGTTGAGGGTACTTACTGTGTCGACTCTGAGTAGCGGTGCCGTCCACTCGGCCGTCGCCGTGGATCCTCAGGAAATAGCTGAACAGTCCGTGCCGGCTGGCCGTGTAGAGGTGCCTGAACCGGATAGGGTCCCCCCAGCCGTAGTAAACGTGCGGTCCAGCATCGGCCAGAGGCACCGACTTGACGGCCGCAGCGAAGCAAAGGCCCAGCAGAGCCAGGGGCGCGGCGCGGGTTTTGCAGACCTCCATCCCCATTCTAGCAGAGCGAGCGGCTGAGGGGGAATGGAATGGGGGGGGGTGGAATGGGGGTAGGGAGGAGGCTTCCCTCCAAGCCCTAAAGACCGTAAGCACCGCGCCGCGAGGTTCCTATGCTGGGGAGGGTGGGGGAAGAGATCCCAGCCTGGGGGGATGGAGGGGCTTCGTAGAGCGAATGTCGGAAGCAGCGGGCGAGCCCCTTCCTTTTATACCTCTCTCTGATCAGCCCGATCGATAAGGCGAATGCCGATTCCAATACAGACCCCGCTCCTCAGCAAGTACTCCGGCCAATTCCCGCCCCGTCGTATTGATCTGGATGACATCACTGCCCAGGGGACACCCTGCAGGCTTCAGCTTCTGACCTGCTCTGGGACGAGGTGGAGCTCGCATTACAAGGGAGTCGGGGTGGCTTTCCAGATCTCCAGCACTCTTCCCTTATCTCGCCTCGCTACCTTGGATCGGTCGCGGGAAAGAAAGCCCACCTTCGGCGGTGGGATTCTCTTTCCGAAGCCGCTTGGTGGTCCCTTCCTATCCGGCTGCCCTCCCGATCCGTTGACGTCCTGGGGGGGGGGGGGGGTAAAGAACAGGCACAGCCGCGAGATCGGCGTGCAAAGCAAAAAAAAAAAAAAAAAAAAAAGTGCGGGAACCTCTGGAGAGCGAGAGAGAGAGAGAGCAAAGAAAGCGCACGAAAAGGGGGCTTTTTACGAAATCGCACCTCTCCCCACAAGACCTCACTCTTTCCCTCCTCAAAAAAAAAAAAAAAAAAAAAAAGACCAAAGCCTGCCTGCCTGGGAAGGGTTTGTGTTCGGTTTTGTTTTGTTTTTTGTTTTGTTTTGTTTTTTTTACACGCCTATATACTGTTGCGTTTAACCCGCACAAAACTAAAGCTTCATTTCCACGTGGGCATCTGTCGAAAGTATATAGGAGCAAATGCAAGGGCGAGTGACGCGTTAGAGACCACACATTTCGGGGGCAGGAGGGAGAGAACTGCGGGGCGATTAAAGGAAGTTTAAATCTGAATGCAATTGCCAAATGACCCGGAAAATCGCCTCTCCCAGCCACCCACCTCCAGCCCTCTTTGTTCCCCAAGGTGCCCAAGCGCATCGGCTGATGCAACAGCGCTTTGAATTGAGGAAAGCTGGAAAAGGAAGAGCAACATCTGCAGGCAGCCAGGGAGAGGGAAAGGAGCTGCTTTTAGGCTGCTTTTTGAGTTCTAGAAAACAGTCGACATAAAGGCACTTTTTTAAAAATCCATTTACCTAAGGTAAATAAGCTATCTTTGTTCTTAACTGAATTGCTGCTGAGGAACAACCCCAAGCAAGTGTTATATACTGTATATATTCACAAAAGAAAGCTCAGGGCCGTAATTGGTTGGAAACATGTGGAAGAGGATGGACAATCCTGCAGTGGATGGACAGTGGCTAAAATGATAATGATGATGATGATGATGATAGTGATGATGTGATGATGATGTGATGATGATGATAGTGATGATGATGATGATGATGTGTGTGTGTGTAGATAGATAGATAGACAGACAGACAGACAGACAGACAGATTATATGAGAATCAGTATACATGTATACCAATTTGGAGCTGATAATATAGCTAAGTCCAGTATGTATAAATATGCATATTTCATCATCATCATTTTAGCCATTGTCTATCCACTGCAGGATGAAGGCCTCTTCTGCATGTTTCCAACCAATTCAGGTCCTGAGCTTTCTTTTGCCAATTGAGCCCGCAATACTTGCTGATGTCATTGATCCATCCTGTTTTAGGTCACTTTCGTGGACGCTTTTCATCAAGTGGGATCCATTCTATGACTGCCTTGGTCCATCTGCCATCAGTTCCTCTTGTAACCAGCCCATTTCCATTTCAATTCTTTTACACCCTGAAGATACTTTGGTTTCTTCTCTAATCCACATGCAGGCCTTTTTATCTCGTCTTGTAATGCTGAGCATGTATCTTTCCATGGCTCTTTGCACCTCTCATAGCTTTTTATGTATGGTGTGTGTGTGTGTGTGTGTGTATGCAGACACTTACAATCCTCTTAATACAAGCTTGCCCCTCTCTGTAAACATCTGAGGACAGAAATTACATCCTGAACCTCTGGGTGGCACTCCAGGGCAAATAGGACTGCCTGGTCTTCTTAACCCTTCAGAGTAGCCAAATTTAGCTTGCCAAACAATGTGGGAAGGTGAAGATTGGTTTAATTAGCAAAGCAAAGTATTATGATGCTGCAAATTCCAGCCCAAAATTCCATAGTTTCGGAAGGAAGAATGCCTGGGGTTGACTCAGAATGCAAGAAGTTGTTCTATCAGAGTGGGAGAAGGCCAGGCTCAGGAAAGCTGCTACATCCTTAGGAGACAGAGAGGGACTTCTTTGAACTGTGCAGTTAAAAAAAAAAGAAGAAAGAAATTTCTTATGCTTTCCTGTCGCTCAGTGACTGGGCTCATGCATCACATTAAAACATAAAGTGAATGCTTTGTTTGACTTGCAGTGCCATGTGAAAATGTGTGGCTTAATGTTACTATAGACGAAAACATGATCATTAAGGCTTAGTCAACAAACTTTGATTTAAAAGGAATCCTGACACTTAGTATATGCGAAGAAAGTCAATGTTAAATCAGTTAATTGACTAAAATTCTACCAGCGTTAATGTTACTTGTTCCTGGATTAGTATGTTAGCAAAATTAACCTAATATGGTAATATGGCAACTTGAGAATGGAATTGTTTTGATTCGACTTTGTTCACCTTTTGTTAAAGCTAGTAATCTTCAAATTTCAGCAGATGGTTAGTAAAATCTGAAAACTAGCAATACATGAAACTGCAGTCCTATCCATATTTACTTGAAAGTAATTTTTATCTATCTATCCATCCATAACATCACATCACAACACAACACAACACAACACATTAAAATTAAAAATACCCAACTAATAGATTGAATAATTTTCTTATATACAAAAAAAAAGTTTGCCTGTGAATGTTCATATGCATTATACAGAATGCTTATTTCCAGTTAAAAATATTGAAATAGCAAAATTAGCAAATTTGTTGAGCTGAACTTTAAAACTTGAGTGTATCCCTGTTTTTACATAGATATGCTGCGTATTTCCTCATATTGGTCAAATAAAACAATTCATAGATTCTTTGTGATAAATACTTTCAACACATCTATAAAAGAAAGCTCATTTTGCATCAAGAATTTATCCAGAACAATATTTCAGCTTGCTAATTCTTTATCTGACCACTAGATAGAGCTTTAAACCTTAAATCTCTCCTGCAATCTCTAATTCTGAGGAACACTGTGACAGTTCAAAAGTGCTGCCCGGTTGTTTCAATTGCCTTTAAATGAACCTGTTCTGGTCAAACTTCCAGATATACTGTATCTAATTGAATCTGCATAATTGAAGCAAGATCAATTCTATTTGCTAATCATGATGTAGCTAATTTATTCACAACTTTCTGCCATAGGAGTTTATTTCACTCCAAAACATAATAAATGTTCTATTAAAAGAAAGGAACAAGAAGGAGAAACAAACATAGTGAATCCTCAGAAACAGCATGACAAGTGAACTGTATTTGCTTAAAAGAAACTACAGGAGGGAGACACAGTATTCCTGGATGTGTGTGTGAATATATAGATATTATTTATTTATTTGTTTAATAACATTTTGAGGTCACCCAACTCCACAATAACTCTGGGTAGCTTATACATAAAAAAGTAATAGAGAAAACACCTACAAATGACTGGGAGAATGGGACATCAACTGCAAACTACCCATAACAGAAGGGGACAACAAAATCACTCTTCCTTCAGACAACAAAATCACTCTTCCTTCACAGAATGAAGAATAGAATGGATGGATGGATGGATGGATGGATGGATGGATGGATGGATGGATGGATAGATAGATAGATAGATAGATAGATAGATAGATAGATAGATAGAAAAAGACAGGTAAGCAGACAGACAGACGGGCAGGCAAAGGCACACAAACAGATTGAAATAAGCACATCTGTGATCAATGAAATTCATAGAAACTTTTTATAGGATTGAGGATTGTGTATAGTGAGAAAGTTAAATATATGACCAAATAGCATCCTTTAAAATTAATGGAACATATGATTTGGGATGGATCATGCCATTGTTGTTATCATCGTCATTAAATCAAGTTCCTTAAGTCAAGCTTTACTCTTCTTGATTTCTGAGATGCATCCATTTAAATTTCTGGAAAGTACTATTGAGGTTATTTGCTACAGACTATATATGTCTAGGGTGGTTTTCAAGTTTCATCTTATTCTAGTCTATAGCCCAGCAGCAGTCTACACAGAAGTTCCTTTTAATTAAAAATATCATTTTTCAGGCATTCCCAAGGCAGTTTCAGTGATGAGCTGTAAGTGTCATTAAAATGCAGATGAAAATATTTTCCTGTCCTGCTGATGCCTAGAAAGAATTATAGATAGGAAAGCCAATGGTTTGGGTGCAGAAGGCCCTACCTATATTCAATTCTTCATCTCTTCAGGTAAATCAACTAACTAACCTCATCTGGAAACAAGCTAGTGCAAGGTTTATATTTTTTTTCCTCCCTGATATTAAATGTAACTTAACTTAAAACATGTGATATTGAATTATTTTCATTTACGAGTCTATCATTGTATAAATGCTTTATCCCCAATGCCAGCTAGAAACTGTAGTAGTTCTTTCATCTTAGCAAACAGCACATCGGAAAGAGAAACATTTTAAAACTGAATGGGAAAGAAGAAACCACCACCACCCCCGAACAAACAAAAACCCAATAGTGGGAATTGACCCCTGATAGAAAATGCAGCCACTGAACAAAGGATTGCTTGGTTGAATAGCCTGCTCATATAGTTTCTCAGTGATTAATGAGAGTTTCAGTTAGAGTCCCATTGAGAGAAAGGGACATTAAAGAGAAGTTCTGCATATGCTCTAATAAGGCAGCTTTAGCTGAATGATGTGAAGCTATGCGAATAACAAAAGATTCTTCAACAGCAGTTTTAACAGAATATGAAGCTCATATTCAAGAACTTTTGTTATTTAATAGTGTTGGCTTTTTTACTCTCATCACTCATTAGACTGCCAATCTTGTTCCACTGATCAATCTTGATTCCTTAGTTATAATATGAACCTGTCACATTTATTTCTTTGCTTATTTATTTACTTAGAGAGCTACCATAATAGGGTTTCTCTCCCACCTTTTCTCCAAGAACTCAAGCAAGTGCACGTAGCATTTCCTCTCTTCTTCCTTTTTTCCTACAGCTATAATTGTGAGTTGGGTTGGGTTGGGTTGGATTGAGAAGGGGTGATGGCTGAGGATGAGCTAAAACATGCATCCCCGCATTCCTATTCCATCATTTTATTATGCTAGCTCTTTTCTAAATGAAGGTTCTTTTAGATCCTACTAATGCTAAAAGCAGTGTGTAACCATAAACTGGGTTTGAATTTCTGTAGCTAATTGCAAATTTCTTTGTAAATAAGACAGAAAATAAAATTTAATGCACCAATGTGATAAAACCACACTGATGGATGATTTAAATAATGGATTCTTAATTACTTCAAGCAGTACAAAAATTTCCAAAGGACTTATCATTCTCGGAGCAGACAGAACTTCCTGTGGGTTAGTAACAATTTTTCTTCCCAAGTCATTGGCTTTAATAACTATTTCTGTTTTATCTGGCATGTTCTTTTGCATGGTTTTAGGGTGAATATTTCATTTCTAATTACTGCCATTAATATAATACATATTGAAGAAAGGGTTCTGCAGCTAGATAGACAAATATAACATTGAAAAACTGTGCAAAATAATAAAATTTGCAAGAAATACAATTAAAAATAATTTAAAGAGTTTTTTATAGTTTTTCTAATTATTTTAAATTTCACTTCCACTTAAATAAGATATAAATTCATACAATGCATATATTTTAAGCATACCATTTTACTGTAAAAATCCACTTCTTATGTTGAAGTAAAAATACAACAGCAAGTATAGTTATATTCTGTGCTGTTTCTTTGTGCTTTTTAAAATGACCATGAATTCATTCTATAGTGCTAGTTTGCACTAGCACTATAGAATGAGTGTTTACAAAAACACTCATATTTAAACTTCAAAGAATATATTTCCATGATCCTAAACAATCCATTTAGCAGTTACACTCCTTTCACTGCCTTTTCACTTGCACATATAGCCCTGCCTTTTCATTATTATTTTTGAAATGATTTTTTTTTCTTTTTTCTTTAAAGAAAAATCCCCATAAATTCTGGTGCTTGATGGATTAAGACAATCCTTTGCATGAATCTAAACAACTCCTTGAATTTCTTAATTTCTTTCTTTTTTTCCTTTTTTTGTTATTGGTATTAATTGATCTGGTGTATATGTGTATGTGCTCTGTTCTAGAGGGATTACATTGTGAACTTGTTTGGCAGGAATTGCAAATACAAAACTTGAATGAGCCAAGATGCTACTACTCTTCCTAACCATTACCTACAGTAGAGATTACAATAGTTACTAATGACAGCTTTGATTCTTATTAGTTGTTTTTGAACCATGTTCGAAATCCCAGTGTTCACACATCAAGTGTGCACTATATCTTAAATGTCTTCTTTAGAAGATGTTACACCTTTTTCTAGGATTTATCCTATGCATTCTGTAGGTAAGTCTTGACCATTAAGAATGACTCCGCGTCATATGGAACTTGACCTCTAGTTGGAAGAGAAGTAGCCGTTCTGTTCTCTCCTGTGTTCTATTCATCCCCAGATTGTTTGTTCTAAAAGTCTGAAAATTGATTTCTGTTTGTAAGTTTACTTGGCTGTAAGCTTTGGCTTATATGTGCTGTTTTAGGTTGAACTAGAGATTAGTGACCCCAGATTGAGTTTACATAACTTGATTCTGGTCAGGGGAAGAAGAAAAAAAGAGCAAGTGACTTATTTTAGCTTTCCTGAAAGGTTAATCTCGGTTATTACTTTCTAGGTCAAAGGCATTCACACTGTGTGATGGAACATAAGGCATGAATTCAGGTACAATGGAATATTTGGAAACAGTGGTAAAAGATCCACTCTTACTATGTTTACTTATTTGTTTTGAGCGTTTATTACTCCCCCAAAATGTACAATAAAAATAAACATTGGGAGAAATCAAACATACATCTTTAAAAAGTAGTTCAATATATAATATGAGGAAGTGAACAGGATAATTTAATACAACTGAAAGTGGACTCCACTCAACATTTGGCAAATGCCTGGTGCAAAAGCAGAGGCCAACAGAGTTCGGGTTCATTACACAGGTAAGTCCTCGATTTACAACAGTTCATTTGGTTACAATGGCACTGAAAAATGTGACTTGTGGCTGTTTTTCACAGTTATGACGTTTGCAGCATCCCCATGATCATGTGATCAAAATTCAGATGCTTGGCAACTGGTTCATATTTAGGACCGTTGCTGCTGTCCCAGGGTCCTGTGGTTACTTTTTGTGACCGTCTGACAAGTAAAGTCAACATGGAAGCCAGATTCACTTAACAACCAGGTCACTAACTTATCAACCACAGTGATTCACTTGACAGCTGTGGCAAGAAAGGTCATTAAATGGGACAAAACTCACTTAACAAATGTCTCACTTAGCAACAGAAATTTTGGACTCAATTGTGGTCATTTCATTCAGATGTTGTGGTAAGATTTGATCTATCTTCTGTTTTTCTTTTTTCCATTGCCAAAGGTTCTTTGACCGCTTTAACAAGACTGTTTACTGGAAATCCAGTAAAAAGGTATTATTCAGGTTATTCTCTTGGTTTATCATTTGTACTTCCGCGTTAATTTTCAAAATGTTAATCAACAACCAATTTTCAGTAGAAAGCCCTTATTCAAGTCATTCTTTTGGCTTGCCATTTGTTTTCCGTTTAAGTTCCCTTCTCTTATAATCCACACTTTTTTTATTATCCAGGATTTTTGGTTCTAATATTTCCTCATCTAGGCAAAAATTGTTTTACATCTCTCATTCCATCATTAACATTTTTTTGGACATAAACTATCCACAGAAACAGGCATCATTGGTGACGTTGCTAAATATTGTAACTAATAATTTCTAACCCCTTCCTTCGAAAAACTCCTGGGGTATTTCAAATGTTATAATGTAAGTTTCATTTTATAAACCCCCATACTAACCAAAACCAAAGTTAACAGAGAACGATTCTTTAATTCCACAAAAGTATTGAACTCTGTATATTAACTCTTATTACTAACATTTATAACACTTGATTTCTTGGTTTAGGTGCAATGGTTCTACAAACTAGTGGTCCAAAAAATCTTATTACAAAACTTTTGAAATTACTGTTATCCAAAAGGGAATACTTCTTCTTTACTGTTGAATAATGAAATATTTTTTCCATAGATTTGATAAGGAATTGGCTATGATGACTTCGGCCCCCACTCATCCCCTTACAGTTTCTTAACTAATCTTGTTGCAGTATTTGTCACCATGAGTCATGGCTTAGGGACAGTCGAGGTCAAGAATTGAAGGCCAAAGGTCATCTGAAGCATCCTGCCAATGGCAGCTAGAATTGACCTTTATTTGACAAAGCAGAACTAACCAGGGATCTGAAAGAATAGTATTCAAATAGCCATCTGAACCCTGCATCTGAGCATTGCATTTGGATTGATCCTAATCAGCCTTCATTTTCTAACCAAAAATGGTTAATTAGAAAACTATTTGAAAATAAGATGAGCAGAAGTACTAACAAAAAAAGACATGGAAACTCATGAATCAAATGCTTCAAAGGTTAATCTGTTTGCTCGGATTGCACACTTGAAAGAAAATGAACCAGGCAGATTCAGATTTTGTTCAATAGACCAGGTTAAATAAACAGGCAGTAGTGTATTTGGAACCAAGGGTTGAACATTCTGGTGTGCAAGCTTAATGATTACGCCCATGTTTTTTCTGTTCTTTATGGGCTCTCATTTTTAGACACTTGTCATTTCTTTCCATTAAAGGTTGGCTTGCGGCTCTCACCATGGTCTAAAAAAAAGTTTATAAATAAATTGAATTAAGAAAGAAGAGGTTTTTTTATTACTGAGACAAACCTCCATGCATTTCTGCTTGTATTCCTTTGTCACTCATACTATAGGAATGAATCCAGACACAAATAGAATAGAATAGAATAGAATAGAATAGAATAGAATAGAATAGAATAGAATAGAATAGAATAGAATAGAATAGAATAGAATTCAATACAGTACAGTACAGTACAGTACAATACAGTACAATACAATACAGTACAATTCTTTATTGGCCAAGTGTGATTGGACACACAAGGAATTTGTCTTTGGTGTATATGCTCTCAGTGTACATAAGGAGAATAAAATACAGTCATCAAGAATAAAAAGATACAACACTTAGTAAATAGTCAAGATTACTAATAAGCTACAAATCGTACTAGGAAACAAGTCAAAACAATATAAATTGAAAGATACAAGCACATGGTTATAATAATAATAAGTGGGAAGAGATATATATTAGTAAGGAAAAGAATAATAATAATAGTAATACAGTCTTAGTAAATTGTTTGACAGTGTTGTGGGAATTAGTTGTTAAGCAGAGTGATAACATTCAGGAAAAAACTTGTGTCCTTGTGTCTAGTTGTTCTGGTATGCAGTGTTTAATTAAGTCTGTGAAAACAGGCTGAATATTTTCAGAGTGCTTCCACCAAATAATAATTGCACTTTGCTTTTGTAAGAGAACCCTAATAAAATTCAAAGGAGTGATGTTATGGAACAAATGGTGGCCATAAATATTTGAAGGAGAATCTCTTCCTTTTTAAGCCAAATTTTCAGTAACGGGACAGTTGCTCTCTTTCTCAGTTCATGCTGGAGATGCATCTTAAAGAATTTAAATAACTTAGACGATCCTTTTCTTCTGTAATGTGTGTTGCCTATATGAAGCTCTTTGATACAGGCTCCCTCTGTATTGTCTTTTATCAATGATCCCATGTGTTGCCAACAGCACTGGGTGGGAGAGATTTCTTGCAGTTACTAAAACGAAATGAAAGGGAAGCACACTTCATGATTCTACTCATCTGTCATTCCTTTGTCATTCACCCAGTGGCACTAAAGAGAAAAAAAATATCAGCACATGAACTCTTGAAGCCTTCCCAAGTCTCCAGCTGTCATTAGCTTTCAGCTCATTGGGCTGATCTTATCTGCTGCGGAGTGATTGAAAGTAATTTGTTTTGGTTGGAAGTAATTTGTTTTGGAGGGTAATTAGATTATCGCTTTGGTAGTTCCTACCTGGGGATCCAGAGCTTCTCTGTTACTTGTTGCTCATTAACATCAATACCATAGAGACCTCCATCAAAGGAAGGCTTTGCAGGGCTTTCCAGTTGCAGGAGATCCATAAGGAATGTCTTATTTCTCTAGGGAGATAATAAATCTTCTGGTGTCAAATAGTCATTTCATGGTTAGGTTTATAAGAGAACCAACTGGGGTAACCAACTCTCCTTTTTAGGAAGAGAGTCTTAAGAAGAGAGCCTCAAATCTAGGCACTCCTAATCCAATACCCTCCAGATCAGGGGTGAAATGCTACTGGTTTAGACCGGTTTGATTGAACTGGTAGCGGCGGCAGCACAAGGCTCCGCCCACCCACCCAGATGTTGTTACTTCCTGGTTTTAACCTGATTTTAACCTGTTTTTGATCCTCTGCGCATGCGCAGAAGGCTTTGCACATGAGCAGAAGGTCCAAGTGCGCATGTGGCGCTCATGGAGCGTGCACTTCTGAACTGGTAGGGAAGGTAAGTCGATTTCACCCCTGCTCCAGGTCTGTTGTACCACAACTCCAATAGTTGCCACCCTAGAGTTTCAGGGAGTTACAATACACTTCTGGAGAGTGCCAATCTAGAAAAGGCTGTAATGGTTATCATTATGAAAGATCCCAAGTAATGAATTGGGATACATAACAACATGAGAAGAACAGACTAAATTAGAAATCGTAATTCTGGTATGGCTAAAAAGATGCATTATAAGTTCCAAGGTAGCAAAACAACTTTGTTCTATCATACATTGCTTATTCAATTCAGTAATATTTATTTATGGAAGTATATTATTAAGAAAACCTGCAGAAATATTACCTGAAGTCAGTGGTGAAATCCACTTACCTTCGCTACCGGTTCAGGAACGGGAGTGTGTGCTATACACTATGTGTGCATGCCCCTCTTCTGCAAATGCGCAGTTGGTTAAAAAACGGGATGTAATGATGTCCCGGTGGGTTGGCGGAACCTCACGCTGCCGGTGCTACTGGTTTGGCAAGCCAAATAAAACTGGGGGGGGGAGGGGATTTCACTGCTGCCTGAAGTCTTTTTCATTATCTGAGATCACAGGCACTTAATAAGGAGCAAAAATGTGTGTGTATGTTTAATGTTCTTCTATACATTTTTAATGAATTGTTGGCTTAAAATAGCCTTCTCTGCCCTAGTGCTTTCCCAATGTATTGAGACTACAATTGTCCAAATATAGAGCTATTTCCATCCTGGGAATGATGAAAGTTGTAGCTTTAGTACAGCTGGAGGCCAACAGATAAGAGAAGAGTTTATTGTCGTTGGGAGGCTAATAAATTCAAATAAATAAAGTAAATAAAAGACTGACTGTTACTTCAGGTTATATTATCGTTCACATGGAATATTTTAGAACTTTTCAAACATTACTGCTTGGAGGATCTGATGGTCTTAGGGATCTGTTTGTTTCTCTTGTCATTTCCAAGGAGGCTTTCCAACTTGCTGAGACTATCATTTCCATAACTCCCCAGTATGGTGATAATTGGATATTTGGTGAGCTTTGGTGAGTTTTGGTCCCAATACTTTGGGAAAGCAAATACTTGTGGACCACAACCCTCTCTATAAAGGAAATCATGGTTCTATGCACCCATTCCTTCCATTATGTACAACATAGCTGTGACATGTAGTTTAAGTCCATATCTCTATCTGAACATCACATATTGTAGATGCTGGCTTTCTTTCTACTTTGGTTTGTTTGTTTTAAAAGAAGGCATGCACTGCAGTTTTAGACACATAATAGCCCACATTATGTTTGTATATATATATTTGCAGGATTCACCGATAAGATGAAAAACCCACTATGCAAGCATTTTATAGAACAATTCATGGTTCTAGTGGTTCTAGACATATGATAATGTTTGGATATCAGAAAGACAGACAGACAGACAGATGTCATCTGAGAGTATGTCTAGAGCAGGGCTGTCAAACTCCCAGCCCGCGAACTGGATGCATCACATGTGGGCCACGCCCATGCCTGGTTTAGCAAAGAGGGGGAAAGTCTTGATACATCACATGATGCCGCGAGTTTGACACCCCTGGTCTAGAGCATGTTTAGTGTAGTGGCTAAGGTGCCACAATAGAAACCAGGAGGCTATGATTTGTAGTCCCACCTTAGGCACAAAGCCAGCTGGGTGATTTTCAGTCAGTCACTTTCTCTCCAGGGACAGGTTTCAAAACCCATCGCTACCAGTTTGCTCATGGGCGGGCGGGTGCAGTGCTTCTGCACATGTACAGAACTGTCCAGGCAGGTGGCCGGACCCTCCCACCGCCACCGCTACCAGTTCACCCGATCTGGGGTGAACTGGTAGCAATCCACCACTGTTTCTCTCAGGCCTAGGAAGGAGGCAGTGGCAAACCACTTCTGAAAAGATTTGCAAGAAAACTTCGAGAAATGTCCAGGCAGTTGCTAGGAATCAACCCTAGTTCAAAGTGATATATATGCAAAATTGTATGTCATTAAATTACATTTATCTTTGATTCCCTGTTAGCCAACTGCTGGTAGCCCTGTAATTCTGCTCTCCCCCAATAAGCTGTTTGGAAGATGCTCCACGTTCTTTACCAAAAGCCTATTTAATCAGTTTCAACTCAAAAGATTTGCTCCCTTGGTCAAAGTGGGAGAGGGCTGTCCTGAATCCTCCAGTATCATTGCTAGTATTCTCATGTGCTCCCAAGTTATCTGTCTTTAAAAGAGTACAGCTTAGGTGCAATTCTTAGGAAGCAATGTCCTGTCTTTACCAAGAATACCGCTGGCATGATGGTAAACATTTTTTCCTAAAATAAACATGACTACTCCAAAGCAAAGCATTTGGCGCAAATAAGGGGTTGATCTCAGACCAACTTAATAATGTTTAAATCATCTCTTACAGAAAGGGTGCTTGCTTCAATCACACAGGGACAATGCCAAATTCTCCCTCTTCTTTTCTCATATGACTTTTCTCAGTTTATGTGTCAATACTCTATAGTTTCCATCTCTCTGCTCGCTCTGTTTTTTCCCCTTCTTCTGAATGGTTATTTTATTGTCTGTGCAAGTGATTGTCTCATGAGTGCCAAAACAAGAATAATAAAGACCTTTGAGGCATACAGTTAGCGGGGGTATCATTGGGGAGAAGGAATGTAATGGCAAAATGAATAAATGACCTTTTTGAAATATTCTCCTTCAGTGACCATGTGTTTGCCTGCATAAAGCTAGTGAACACACTTTAGTTTGTTTTATTTCACTTTTCTCACTGGTATTCTTAGAACGACTCCCTAAGTATTTGCTGTTGTGATAAAATGAATTTTGCCCAACTTTTGCCTAACTTTGTTTGCTGCATGTTCCTTCAAAAGCTAAAGGTGGTTAGTATGGAATAGCTTATTTTGGCTGCCTCTGAATGATAGCAAACTTACATGCCTCAACTTCTGATATTTTCTCAGCTAGCAGAGTTGAGAACTCAAGCCTTTATGAATTTGATAGAATATCACCTCTTCTTCTTATAAGAGCTGCTGAAATGAGGGAAGTCCTTTTTGGGTCTATTTCAGATCAGGAAGCAGAAGCATACAGGGAGGCTGCAGAAGGATGAAAGTTGTATAACAGAAGCAGAAGTATCCTCCATCAAGAGAAGACAATGAACTCTCTCTGGTCTATATTTCTAAAACGGGTCACCAACCTTTCGGACCTCAGGGACCACTAAATTCATAATTTTAAATCCTGTGGACCACTAATATGATCTGCCTAATGACCGGCTGGGTGGTCATGGCAATGTGGTCATGTGACTGAGTGGGCATGGCCAACTCAATGTCACTCACATCGAGGGGCACCTTGCAGCCTCTATTTGCTACTCCTCACCTGCCCACCTGGGCTCTTTAGGGCCCCAGCGGGAAGCAGTTGCTGGAGCTAAGCAGCCACCCTGAGAAAGAGTTGGTTAAACAGCTGGCTCAGTCCAAATTGGATCTGACCGAGAAGGAGACTTAGCAGAAGCATCTCACTGAGGACTACGAGCATAGGCTTTCCAAACAGAGGAAAGACCTGGGAGTACAAGGCCAGGTACCAGCACCTGGCGGCTCAGTAAGCTGAGATAGTCAGCCAGTTCCAGGCCATGATGCAGTCCCATTGGAACAAGGCCCTCCAGCTCTTCACCACCAGCGGCACTTCCCTCCAGCCTTCGCCCAAAGCGAAGGAGGCTGAAGCAGACCCCAAGTCAGAATTTCTGCCCCCCTCCAACCCACATAAAAAGACTGCAAAGGGGGAGACTCTCTGCAGCAACACAAACATTCATTTTACCTATCTGGCCCAGGGGCCAAAATTTGAGGACCCCTGATTTAGTGCAATATAAAAAATGAAAATAATTTTTTCTGGGGACCACCAAAATTTTCTCATGGACCACGAGTGGTCCATGGACCACCAGTTGGTGACCGCTGGTCTAAAATATAGATATCCTTCTCAATGCAGTGACTGGTGAAGAACTCTGTGGTAAACTTAAACTGAACGAAAGCAAATGTTAGTGGTCTTGAAGAGATGGCTGCACTTATTGCCTGAGTAGCATAGGGGAGTAATGCCTCCTACAAAGGCAGCATTTAAGATCCAGCTGCTGCAATTACTGGCGAGTTCAATCCCAGGCAGGCTCAAGGTTGACTCAGCCTTCCATCCTTTATAAGGTGGGTAAATTGAGGACCCAGTTTGTTGGGGGCAATAAGCTGACTTCGTATAAATATAAATATACAAAAGTATGAAGGCTATTGCTTAACGCGCTGTAAGCCGCCCTGAGTCTCCGGAAAAGGGCGGCATATAAATCAAATTTAAAAAAAAATTGTCTTAGTACAATTCTCAAAGAAGACTGAAGCTATTCTTCAAACTCCACCTCTTGAGAATCTAGAAATGGTGCATTATTTTCTAGATATCTGTACCAGGGGTGAAATATACAATTTGTTACTACTGGTTCTGTGGGCATGGCTTGGTGGTGGTGGTATAATGTGCCTGGGTGGGTGTGGCCAACTTTTTCTTTTAAACTTTTCAAAGCATTTTTTCTAATGCTTTGAAAAGCCTCTGCCGATCAGGCAACTCAGCTGGGATCGTCAGAGGCTTTTCAAAGCATTTTTTTTTACCACCTCTTTGGCCAAGAGAAAAAATGCTTTGAAAAGCCTCTGATGATCCCAGCTGAACTACGCAATCATCAGAGGCTTTTTTATTTTTTACTTTTAAAAGCATTTTTTCGTTGGAAGAGGTTGTAGAAAAAATGCTTTTAAAAGTAAAAAAAAAAGCCTCTGATGATCGTGTGGCTCAGCTGAGCATGGGGGGGGTGGGACAGGGATTTTTGCTACCAGTTCTCCGAACCACCTGCCACCATCGCTACTGGATCAGGCGATCCGGTCTGAACTGGGAGCATTTCACCCCTGGTCTGTACTCATCTTCTGCAACATATTCCTAATTATGGAGAAATTTCAGAACTATTGCAACCTGCTCCCTAGAAAAAGAATCTGATGGTACAGATCTGTGGCAGGTGAGTCTCCATTTCAGCAACAGAAATGAACTATATTATTATTACTGTATTTTCCTTCGTATAAGACTACTTTCTAACACACAAAAATCTTCTCAAAAGTCGGCGGTCGTCTTATACGCCGGGTCTCATTCTCCTGTAACCAGGCAGATCAGCCCATAAGGCTCTGACGAGCCTTAAATGGCTCTGAGGAGGGTCGTCTTATACGCCCAGTCGTCTTATACGCCGGAAAATACGATATATTATTATTATTATTATAAAGGACTGTATCTGATTTACTATAATCTGAAGTAACAAAGGACTATATCTGGCTTATTATAAGTGAATGTACCAATTTCTGTGGTGTCTTTAAGGTTTTATTTATTTATTTATTTATTTAAAACATTCATGCCACTCCTATAGGAAAGAATGTCATTTTTCCACAGACTGAAGAATATGGATTAAGGGAGTTTATTGCATATGCCAGTTATTCATTTTCTTCTGTCTATAGGGGTTGTTTACACATTAAAAATGGAACTTTAGAATTGGGTAGTCTATAGACCTTTTTAATGTTTAATCTATGGGGAAAATCAATTTGTGCTATGAATGGATGACCCACTATTTACGTTTCAACTAAATTAAACCACCTTTTTACCACCTCACAATCAGCATCGTAGTAGGAGATTTCAACATATATTTTTGCTACTCAATGCATTCCTGGGGAAATGAATGTAGCTGGTTCCTTTTTACATCTTCTGTGACCTGAGTCAGATTCAAAATAATTGGTAGAACACTATCTTCACCAGGCTGTTGGGTTTTTTTAATGGTGGATGCTGAAGTCTTATCATCAAAATAATTCTGATTTGTTTTCAGTGAACCACTTTGCTCACAAGATAGACTTGGATGTATGGATTGATCAAATAGTGACAAATAATTCCTGCTTCATTACAAGCATTTAAGCAAGGTGCTGCTAAACTTTCTGTCTCCAATAATATCTTAGTGTGGAATGAACATCTAAAAGTAAAGCATGCAGATTGTTAAAGGTAACTCATAAGACACCATGATGTTTTACAAGCCAAATATCTTCTACATGTTTAGTTTCACTTTCCTAATGTAGACTCAAGATGTGGAATGCTTTGTCAAGAACTGTGATGTTCATGTGAATTATTGTTTTGCACGAAGATCAATTGCTTGGGCTTTTTCTGCTACTATCTCATCTTTGGATCTAAACAATAGCATTGCTATTGTTTAATGTGCTTACCTGTTGATTCTTTTTTTGTCCTACAAGGAGGAAATTTTGTAACTATGCATTTCAGCTGATGGCGTTGTCACTTTACTGCAGGAATTTCTGCTTGTTTTGGATACATTTGTGAAGTAGAACCAAAGCAAATATACCTTGCTGGACACCGTGGGGGTCTTTTCAATGTGTGTCCACCTTCAGGTTGCGGAATACTTTCATTTCCATTACCGATGAAACCTGGTATATAACATACCTTCATGGCATAATAAAATGACTTTGGGGAATTTGTTTTATTTTTATTATTATGATAGATAGATGATAGATGATTGATAGATGATAGATGATTGATAGATGATAGATAGATTATTTATTTATTTATTGGGATCAATTGTATGTATTTGTTTGTTTATTGCCAGTTTGGTCTAGTGGTGAAGGTGTTGGCCTAGGAACCAGTGAATTCTAGTCCTGCCTTAGTCATGAAACACTGGCCAAGTGACTTTGGGCCAGTCCAGAGGTGAAATGCTACTGGTTTGGACCAGTTCAGCCGAACCACTAATGACGGCAGCGGGTGGTTTGGAGAACCAGTAGCCACGGTTGCGCAAGGCTCCGCCCACCCGCCCTGTCATCATTACTTCCTGGTTTTAACAAGGAAGTAACCTGTTTTTTACCATCTGCACATGTGCAGAAGGGTTTGCACATGTGCAGAGGATCCACGTACACATGTGACGCATGCACTTCCAAACTGGTAGGGAAGGTAAGTAGATTTCACCCCTGGGCCAGTCCCTCTCTCCCCACTTCATTTTTGTGGGGAAAATAGGAGAAGAGAAGATATGTTCACTACCTTGAGAAAGGTGAGATTAAAAAAAAACCTCCAAAAAATACCTAACCTAATATCTACATGGGGCTCCCCTTGAGGAGCACCCGGAGGCTCCAACTGGTCCAGAATGCGGCCACGCGGGTGGTGATGGGAGCGACGTGGCACTCCCATGTGACTCCCCTCCTGCGCGAGCTGCACTGGCTTCCAGTGGTCTTCCGGGTGCGGTTCAAGGTTTTGGTGACCATCTTCAAAGCGCTCCATGGCTTAGGACCAGGGTATCTTCGGGACTGCCTTCTGCCACAAACAGCCTCTCACCGACCAGTCCGCTCCCATAGAGAGGGTCTCCTCAGGGTGCCGTCGGTCAAACAGTGTCGACTGGCGACCCCCAGGGGGAGAGCCTTCTCTGTGGGGGCTCCTACCATCTGGAACGAGCTCCCCCCCAAGATAAGAAATCTACATGACCTGGGTACTTTCCGCCGCGCCGTGAAAACATTCTTATTTGAATTAGCTGGGCTGGCTTAACCTCCTTTTTTGGGGTTTTAAATTTTATAATCATAATTGGACTTTTAAACTGTTGAGCCAAATTATTTAATTCGTTTTTAATGATTTTTTAACTTTTGTATTTGTTATATCTTATTCTGGCTGTTCACTGCCCTGAGTCCCGTCCGGGAGTAGGGCGGTATATAAATTTAATAAATGTAATTAATAAATAAATAAATAAATAAATAAATAAATAAATAAATAAGCTAACATTTAATAGGCAATTTAGGCAACTTTCAGCTGAAAATGCAATAATTTTTCTCCGACACCATTATTGATACAGGCTGTGATATTAACCCCTGGTGTGTGGTACAATGACCCTAATAACATGACAAGGATATTAACCTTTGTGCTCCCAACCCATGTCTTGTGGCAGAGGCCACCGCTGCTATGGATTATTTCTTCACCACATGAAACTGCAAACAAATGTCACCCTTTTGGAGGAAAAAAACAAATGTGAAAAGAGTTTTCTAGCTTTGGAAAAAAAGGCTTGCACAACACTATTCTCTGACGTGGTTACTTTGCATCCAGTCAATGCGTTTTCTACCAGAAGTATAAGGCATGTTCCAAAATACAGGATACAAAGCTGGGGGAAAAAATGCAGAATATTCCCAAAGAGGGAATCAATGGAAGCTTTTGGCATTTCAGAAATTGTAAAGCGCTACTATATAAAATAACAAGGATAATTTAATGTTTGCTGGCACCATTTTTAGAAAAGGTCTGTTAAAAAGATTATTTTCATCAGAAGTAAAAAAAGGGGGAGAGGAGTTAAATGGCAAACTGTAAAAAGTGAACATGCTAATTTGAATCACTACCCTTTTTTCTATTAAAAGGTTTATAATTCATATAATTCTAGCTTTGACCATCAGAACTCAGCTACTCATCAGGGGTAATCGAGAAAGAATATATTAAATGTTTTTCATCCTAAAAGTGCAGAGTCAAATGCAATACATTTTCCATTACTTTTACCAGCCTAACAGTCCTATCGGGTAAGCTGGAATGAGAAATAACAACTGGGCAAAACCTGAATTGAATGAAATTTTTGATTCCCAATATTTTTTTATTTGAGCCTTTGGCAATTACTGGGGAACGATGGGAGCCAGTGGTGGGTTGCCTCTGGTTTGGATTGGTTCACAAGAACCGATAGTAAAACCAGCGGGAGACTCCACCACTGACCTGGACGTCATCATAAGTGAGCATGCGCATGCGAGCGAAGCGAGCGCTCACACACGGGCACAATACGAACCAGTAGTAAAGGTAAGTAGAACCCACCGCTGATGGGAGCCATAGCCAAATGTACTTGAAAAGTACCAGTTTGGAGAAAACTACTCTAATCAATTTGATTTTGATAGCATTGTACTCAATGTTTTCCATTTGTATTTGTTCCTATTACTAAAGATGAAGGACATTTAACAAGTTTTCTTTTTTGTGTGTGTTGCCAAGGGCCTGTCACACCACTAAAGTGGCCATGGCTTTGAATTTAAAACTTCTTCCTTGTCCTTACACCTTATTGTAATTATCTCAACTACTAAGCACTTTGAATCATTTGATGATTTTTTAAAATTCTGCCCTGATTATGTTAGTTCATATGGCTTGCTCTTGAACAGTCAAAAAAACAAATGTTCAGTGTCTTTTTTTAATGTGCCTGTTGTAAGCCATTGTCAGGTTTTAGCATTATACACTTTCCTCTAAATCTTTTGTAGAAATTGATCATCTACAGGTAGTCCTCAACTTACAACCACAGTTGAGCCCAAAATTTCTGTTGCTAAGTGAAACATTTGTTAAATGAGATTATCCCATGTTACGACCTTTCTTGCCACAGTTGTTAAGGGAATCACTATAGTTGTTAAATTAATCAAAATGTTGTTAAGTGAATCTGGCATTGACTTTGCTTGTCAGAATAACATGACCCCGGGACATTGCAACTATCATAAATATGAGTCAATTGCCAAGCATCTGAATTTTGATCACATGACCGTGGGGCTGCTACAACAGTCATAAGTATGACAACTGGTCATAAGTCACTTTTTTCAGTGTTGCTGTAATTCTGAACAGTCACTAAATGAACCATTGTAAGTTGAGGACTACCTAATTCTTTTCCTTGTCATGACTCTTTTCTTGTTCTTTTTCTTCCAACATTCATGTTTTTTTTTCTGCACATCAGTCGTGGGTTTCACTTACTTTCGCTACTGGTTTGGAATTGTGAGCATGTGTGTGCACGCTTCATTTGCACACGGCATTTCTGTAGATGCACAGAGCATCCGTGATGACATTTGGGTAGGTGGGCGGAGCCTCCCGCCACTGCTACCAGTTTGCCCGAACCAGGGCAAACCGGTAGAAACCCACCACTGCTGCACATCCAGTTCAGTTTTCAACTTGCATCAATGCTTATTCTTGGCTATCTTTTACATTACCTGTCATTACCTTGTGTGACTGTTTGATTTGAAGTAAAGCACCTCTACGGGTTAGGCATTCTCTTATCCCTATGTGGATGTAATGCGTAGTGAACAGTCATCAATTTTCTTGTTTTATGGTCCAAAGTGCCCAGTTCAGTTTGTGTCCAGTGAATAATATCATATCACAGATATGGTGGTGGCTTTGATGGTGTTTCCACTATTCAGTTTTGTTCTTTAGCATTTTTCATACATTTATTTATGCCTGCTTGCCTACATGATTCCTGGAGATATGTGTGTAGAATTCCTATCAATTTTTGAATATATTTTTTTAAAAAAATAAACAAGATGTGTTCCTCCTTCTCCTTCTCCTTCTCCTTCTCCTTCTCCTTCTCCTTCTCCTGTTCCTGTTGCTAATGGAGTCTCAGGAATGTTTGCAATGGCAAGAAAATGGAGCATTTAATTGCCACTTACTAGCAGTATGTCAAGACATGACTAAAGTGTTAAGAAAGGAACGATGTGAGAAACTTAGCATCTCCGTCTGATGTTTTACATGTTTGTATTCACAGCTGATGTATGTAATTCAATTATCAAGGATATGCATTGTTAGAAGAACAAAGTCAGAGGTATCCTTTATTTAAACAGTAGATTCTATCTCGATCATGTTATAGCTAAGTGTTTCTTGCATTTCGTATAATGCATTTTCTTTTGAATCCTTGTTTCCGTTGGAAAAAAAGATAAGCAAAATTTGTGGGCTTTTACTTTCAGGTAGCTACATTTTACATACACTGACAGCTTTTTCAATAAACAATCTGATTATTCTTGTGGTTTCTCAAGCATAGAGTAATTGTGTAAATGGATATACCAAATCATCATTTATTTTACAAAATAGATATTGCAGTTTCATGACTCACCAAAATCCCACCAATGGTACTGAAATATGCATTGTTCAGTTTATTTATTTATTAAGTGTCGTACTGACAGAAGCATGATGCAGTGGTGCATTTATTATCTCTTGCTTTTCTACTAATACCTAAGGTGATGTAACAAAGCATCTAATTTAAATCTCTTTTTTATTGCTTATATTGCTTTCTTGCAATATCTCTTCAAACCATTTTTGACACTTTTAAATGCCTTTGAGTTAAATCTCTCTCTCTCTCTCTCTCTCCCCCTCCCTCTCCCTCTCTGTCCCTGCCTCTCCCTCCCTCTCTCCCTCCCTTTCTCTCACACCATTGCAGGATGAAGGTTTCTTCATTGACTTTCCAGTCTAGGACTGACAGGCAATGCTAGAAAAAGGAACATCCCATAATATTCAAGCCAACAATGACAAGAACAATTGAGAATAATCAAGAGCTTAGCACTGGGCTTCGTATCCAGCAAAATTAATTGGAAAAGTGGGAGTGGCATTGCAATTTTCACTGTAAGAATCATAAAGAATCACCTTTGGTGAGATGGATAGCTATATAAATTTGATTAACATACATACATACATACATGCATGCATGCATACATGGTATACTTAATGAAAATTGGTTAGTGAATGGAAAAATTTTGGAGGACGTCATGAAACTGTCTTGTAGATTTATTAGCCTGTAATAATTTCTTTAAAAAATGAGGAAACTCAAATTTATTTTGAATTCTCTTGTCCCATTTGGAATTTCTCTGGTTATTGGTATATTCCTTTTTTCCTTGACAGTAAAAATAATATCCAACTCTGTTTGTATAATATTATCTGTTTGAATATCATTAGATTATAAAAATAATGATCAAATTCTGTTAAAACTTTGAAGTATGAATCAGAATGTGGTGTCTTATGTGAAGAAGGCCAGAGAATGGAAGCCCTTTGCTATAGGGCTTCATGCATTGGACAAGGTCCCTTCCCAACCTTACTTCTTTGATCCTATATGTGCAGACAGTGGAACTGCAAGTCCAGGGAACTTTGCAAGCTCTTCCCTGCAAATTTTAAACAGGTAGACCATCCTTTTCTCATGTATGCTCTATAGATATTTTGAGACAGCAATTCGGAATATGTCTGAGTTAGTAAAGCTACCATGGCAGGCCCAATATGTGGCAATATATCATAAAAACCTACGGATGCCATTTGAAAATATTAGCCATTACAGACTACTAACTGTAAGAAGTTTAGTCAGCAGATTGGCTGCTTTTAGATCAATGTTTTTCAAACATGGCAACTTTAAGATGTGTGGATTTCAGATCCCTGAATTCTCCAACTAGCATGCTGGCTAGGGGATTCTAGGAGCTGAAGTCTACATACTGTATCTTAAAGTTGCCAATTTTGAAAAACACTGTTTTTGACTAAACTCTTACATATCTCAAAATGTCACTTTTCACTTTCCCAACGAAAACCGAGTTTGTATTTCACGTATAACTGTGTTTCCCTGAAAATAAGACTGTGTCTTATATTTTTCTGAACCCTGAAATAAGCGCTTGGCCTTATTTTCAGGGAGGTCTTATTATTTTGGGGTGTGTGGAGCAAGATGGGGCTCCTCTTACCATCTTATCTGATTTCCAGCTCTATCTCCCTAACCCTAACCAGAGGAAATGGTGTTGACCGGCTGAGCATGCGGTTAGATATTTTCAGGGAGGGCTTATTTTGGGGGAGGTCTTACTATCAAGGGAGCGTTTATTTTAGGGGGAGGGTTATTTTAGGTGGAGGGCTTATTTCCGGGGGAGGTCTTATTTTCGGGAAAACATGGTTTTGTTACGATGTGGAAAAGGTATTAAGAACCCAGATCCTTGAATATGTATCAGTGGCAAAGCCTGGCAGATTTATGTCTGCAAAGGAATCTCTTCGTTCTTGTTGCTTTCTTGGTCTAACTCTTTTTGATATATTCATCTGCATGCTATTACCTAATATTTGCTATTCTTTGTAGGAATTGTTTATGACAGACTGATGGTCATGACTCCTGTTCATAATGTAAGTGTCCATATCAGTGAATGACCATGATCAGATCACGCACTTTGGGAAAAGTCATGCTTTCTTATATTGGATTTATAAATGAAAGATTCCCATAGTCCACTATGCAAATTTGCACATACACACAAACACACACACACACACCCAAAAAATCAGATTTGCCTAGATTCTGATGCTGGTTTTGGAAAGAAAAACTGATTCAAAAATAATAAGGAGATATTAGTTATTTTATTACATTAGTTTATTTATCCCTGTCTCAGATCCAAGTGCTGCTTCTGCTTTTCAGCTATAGTGATTTGACTATATAAAAATAGATTATCTGGTCCTTGTAATGAAAAATCAATTCAACTTGTCTATATAAGCAACCAGAACAAGGGTTTCCTTGATTGGGGAAAGAGGAATATATCATAATTAGCTCTTTGATAATACATTAAAAATACTGGCAGTGGTTGCCGCTTGAGCGGCTTTGGAGCAACATAGGACTTTTTGAATCTGGTCTAAAACATACTTCCAAGTAAACATGGATACTGTTTGAATACTGCTATTTAATAAAGGGTCTTATTAAACAGACATCGTTCACATCAAAATATAACTGATTTTAAAGGAACTTCATTCTGTCCCTATAGTTTTGCATATAAGATCCTAAAGAACTCAAAATTGGGTTATCATAAAGGACATCTCAAATTAACATCAGCCTCACAGGCCCTTAGTTCCTCCTCTCTGGGCTGCAGAGAGCTGAAAACACAGATAATGTAATATGCCAGGTAGAACTGTGATAGACAAGGACATAACTTGTGAAGATGGATTACTAGAGGTAATTTTGGCTGAATATTTTCCTCAAAATATTTTGTTCAGGACTGGACAACTAAAGAGAATGTAAAGGCTGACTTCCTGTAGTGGCTAAGGTGCTGGGTTAGAGACTGGGAGACTATGAATTTTAGAGGTCCTTTAGACATACATATGGGTTGATAATATTGCTATCTCTCTCTCTCTCTCTCTCTCTCTCTCTCTCTCTCTCTCTCTCTCTCTCTCTCTCTCCCCCCCCCCCTCACAGGACTGTTGTTATGGGGAAAATAGGAAGCTGGAGTGTGTTTGGTATCTTTCAGTTGACCAGAAATAAAAGTATGCCAAAAATCTAAAAATAACAGTGTTAAAAATAAATGATATTAAAACTTAATAACACTGAACAACCTGTTTCGTTCATGGAAATAACATTAACTACAGTACTTCAAGTTTTTCATTGTGAAAAAGTCCTTTCATATAAGCAAAAGTGTCCATTTAACCTTTTCCTGTATTTATGCTTGATGTGAGGTTTTGAAATCTCTCTTAAACCACTGCCAAACGTCCAAATAAAACACGTCAGGAAGTATTCCAAAAAGCTTACTTTTTCTGACTATTAGTCATACTGTAGTACCTTCTCATATATTGCCTATTGCTATAGTCTTTACTTGTTGACTATTCTTCATTTTGAACCTGTAGCTTCACTTCACTGCCATGTTTGCTCATTCACACTGTTTCAAAGATGTTAAAGAGCGTGATTTGATGTTGTTTGTATCCATTAGCATTCTCCAGTTCCAACTGTCTTCTAATCAGGCTACCTCTGAAGTACAAATCAATCCTCCAGCAGCTTAAAGGAGTCTGTTAAGTGTCAAAGTCACTTAGGAAAACACCCTGATTCCCAGTGAATTACTGTTTGCCTCTCTCTCTCTCTCTCTCTCTCTCTCCCTCTCCCTCTCCCTCTCCCTCTCCCTCTCCCTCTCCCTCTCTCTCCCTCCCTCTCTCTCTCTCTGTCTCTCTCTCTCCCCTCTGTCCCTCTCTCCCTCTCCCTCTTTCTTTCTCTCTTTCTCTCTCTCCCCCTCCGTCCCTCCCCTCTGGCTTTCTCCTTTGTCATCGTCTTCTTCTCTACAGCTACATGTGTTTGTTTCCAGTGGTTCCAAAAATGTATTGGGAAGGTTAGCTGATGATCAACACAGCTGCTTAATGTCAAATGATGCACAGCGGGTCACTCTGAAAGAGCATGAGGTTTAACCCACCTGGGGAAATACTTCTAAGCCAGTCCCTGGGGTGGTGATAGACCCTTTGAGAATGTTTAGACTCCAACATTTATCTGGAAAGAGATTATTAGGAGAAACATATTATTACACAGCCTTGAATGATGGACATTCCACATGTGAGTAGGAAAAGCTGGTAAAAATGCTTCCCAAGACTGCCATAATTACATTATATTCAATAAATGTGTGTCAAACACTTTGTGAAATTGATACTGGCTGAAAGGTGGTAGTTCTAGAAATCTGTTTTTGCTTTTTACATAGCAAAAAACTCAAGCTAATTAAGGATCTGAGCATTTTAGTAACTAACTTCTGAAGGTCAGGAAGCATTTAATTAATACTTTAGAAATCCTAGAATAATCACTGACTTTTCAAAACAGTTTTCCATAAATAAAGTATTTCTACTGCATAAAGTACATTTACCTACAGTATATCTGGTTCATGAAATCACTTTTTTTTCCAGTCCGCACCAATCACTAATGCAGAGAATTGTCAGTAGCTTTACTGACATTTGCAAGGCAAAAGATATACAGAAATGATAAAGTATACTTTAATATAGATTTAAGTAGATTGCCAATAATATGAAGAGTGGATGGTATCTTTCTTCTTTTTGACTTCAGGGAGAAATATTATGTTGCATTTTTGTAATCAAAAGAGGACACATAAATGCAACGAAACACTAACAAAGAAGTGGAGGAACGTTTGGGCTCCATTCATATTTTCATGGACCACTTCAAATATCTGCTCAAAACTTGCTCTCTTTTGGTAAAATTCCAATGGGAATCGGCTTCTGGATTTTGCTGGTGGCCAAAGGTGGGAAGAATACAGCTGAGTTCATATTTGCTTAAGTACACAGCATGGGTGGGCTGCATGTGACATAAAACCCTCAACCAGGTAGGTCACTTGCACAATTGAGTAGAAACAAATTGCTTGTTGGCACCTGATATTTACAACAGGCCAGTGCAGCTGTTTTGCACATCCATTAGCGCCACACTGCACTGGACATAAGCAGTTTGCATCTGCTTAATGTCAATCATGATGACAATATAGGAGCGATGAAATACCTTTCCTCCTTTTACTTTCTTTCCCCATTACTAAGACTACAGCATTTAGGGAGAAATTATTAAAAGTGTGTATATGGCTGGGCTATCTCCTAGTCCATAGCATAACAGGAGAGTTCTAGAGAGAAGTCTAACTTTATATATCCCATCAAAACTTTGTTGCCCCATGGTATGGAATTTTAAAATAATGTTCTTGTTTTGGCAACCTCAACCTCACCTTGATTTATGTGAATATATAAATTTAACTTTCCAAGAATCATTGTAAACAGAGGTCCCAGGATGGATGTCAAGACTAATGGATTCTGGGAAAATTTGTCAAGATTCCTCACTATATAATTCTATCTTTTAAAATTTACCCCCCTCCCTCCCCCCCAAAAAAATATTAAGGGTGCTTTTTGATTCTGCCTATGTCTTTGTTGCTTGTTCCTTATTAAATAGCTAGGCTCTTCTTATTGTTCATCTTCTCATTTGTTATTATTGTTAATGTTATTGTTTTCGTGTTTTTTATAGTATTGCATCTGCTTTTTTGGCAGAATTCTTCCCCAGGAAAGGAAGCAGCTATATATAAACACATAGATGGCAAGGCCTGCCTAATAGTTACCATTTCAGGATACAATGCTTGAACAAGAGGGACAAATCCTTAATAATTTGAGAAGTGACCCATACTGAGTAAATGTCCTCACACATCAAAAACAAGCAGACAGCAATGCAAGAAAAATACTAAAAATGATTCCAATGATGTCTATGTCCTTTTCCGGAATGTGTCAAGAGTTTTATGCAGGGGTGAAATCCAGCAGATTCTGACAGGTTCTGGAGAACTGGTAGCGGAAATTTTGAGTAGTTCAGAGAACCGGCAAATACCACCTCTGGCTGGCCCTAGAGGGGGTGGGAACGAAGATTTTGCAATATTCTTACCCCAGGAGTGGAGAGGGAATGGGGATTTTGCAGTATCCTTCCCCTGTCATGCCCACCAAGCCATGCTCCCCAAGCCATGCCCACAGAACCAGTAGTAAAAAAAATGGATTTCACCACTGGTCCTATGGTGATTGACAGAAGCATTCCCTTTCCTTAAGGTAGTAAAGATTTATCCTGCTGGATTAGCTTAGAATATTTCCTCTGAGCTAATTTATTATTCCTAAAGTGGCCAACCAGATGCTGGCATTACCAGGCAATATGTGATTGGTGACAGCAATGGTGTCTGCAGCAAACCACAGTGATGCCAAAATAGCATGCCTATGATGACATCAACCCACAAATGTCACAATTTCATACATGATTCATATTCAATTGTGTTGCTGTACTTGTTACACTATATTCTATATTGTCCTTTCTTACCCAACTCAAATAGATACTGGCTATAATATAATGCTGTCATGGCCAGGAATAATTGATAGTTGTATCCTTCATGATTATTCGAACCCCATTAAAGTTATCCAAGTCATAATATCTTGTAGAAGCAAATCCTATAGTTTAATGACAGATGCCTGGAGAAAGATTTCCTTTTACATATTCCAACTCCCCCATCAATTATGGAATGCACTCAGGTTCCAGGATTAAGGCACCATGTGATGGTTGATCACAATTTAGGAAATTTTGGAAGTGGGGCTCCTGAATGGTGGGGGCTTTTTTAAGGGAGAATTCCCAATGTGTTTCCTTTAATGGTGGAGCAAAGCGGCCGGAAAGAAATGTTGGAAGGAATTGACTTTTGTTCATGTACAGAATCCCATTTCTGAGTTAAGATAATGACAGAAGTACTTGATGAACCAACTTGTCCTGTTCTCATTTATGTGAAATGAGTCAACTATACAGTGTAAAGTACCTGACACGCTATCTTGCAATGTCCTACACATTTTACACATCTCTTCTATCCTTACTCTTATCTTAATTAAAACACTTCCTTCTGGTTTTCTGTAGAATATTCTCTTTAACAATTTAACAACTATAATTATATATAGTGAGAATTAGTTTAGTGGGGTAGTTAAAAGTTAGAAAGCAGGACACCATAGGTGACTTTGTGCTAGTTATTCCCTAGGAAGAAAGCAACAGCAAATAATAGCAAAATATTGTCAACCAAGGAAGTTGGGACTTGTTGATATAGTTGTCAGGAAGAAAGACTGACATGAGGGCAGAAAAAGAAAATATATGCTACATATTCATGTCAATCACAAAGACAATTGTGTATATCTTTAACAATCAGTTTGTAGAAGTCCCTGCATCCAAGATGTATCCATGATACAAGGAATGGGTCTTATCATCCAAGATATCATTTATCAGTTTGTCAGACCAATGATCTTCTGAAGATGTGATTAGCACATCTAAAGTCTTATACATTATTGGCTCTATCTCTTTTAAAAGGAACCTGTGCTTCCAGTTTTCAGTGGTATGAACTCTGCAAGCTGTCATGATCTCTAAAAATCATATGTTTTATAGCCCCAGATTACCCATCCCTGATGTAAGATTACATTGTTTCATTCAAAATTGGGCTTCATCTGGCAGAGTTTTCCTGCAAGCATTGCCAGACATGGCAGTTTATAGAATTGCCTCCCTGGGATTAAATTCCCAGGTTAAGCTGTAATGTACTAAATCTAAAGCATGGGTGTCAAACTTGATCGTGTCACGTGATATATTGTGATGTATCGTGATGTTTTTTGCCTTTGGGGTGGGTGTCACCTGTGTGTGATGCATCCAGCCCATGGGTTGCCAGTTTGACAGGCCTGTTCTAAAGCATTTTTGTTGTTAGTTGCGAAGTCATGTCCGACCCATTGCGACCCCATGGACAACATTTCTTCAGACCCTCCTGTCCTCTACCATTTTCTGGAGTCCATTTAAACTCACACCTACTGCTTCAGTGACTCAATCCAGCCACTTCGTACTCTGTCGTCCCCTTCTCCTTTTGCCCTCAATCTTTCCCAGCATTAGACTCTTCTCCAGTGAGTCCTTCCTTCTCATTAGGTGGCCAAAGTACTTGAGTTTCATCTTCAGGATCTGGCCTTCTAAAGAGCAGTCAGGGTTGATTTCCTCTAGGACTGACCGGTTTGATCGCCTTGCAGACCAGTGGGCATAACACTATTGAAATTAGGCATCCTATAATGTTTGGCTTCAGCTGATGCTTAACAAATTTAATAATTACTTAAATGAACTGCTACACTATGCTATTCAGAAAGGGGTTCAATTTTTTCTTCTAGAAGATACTTTGATTCTAAATAATTTCACATTTAGCATTTCTTTCTATTTTTACAAGTTTTCACCCAATTTGTTTAGGGTGGCGATGAAGCAATTTCTTTCATTTTCAGGTTTACAGGAAGGTGAAAATCTTGTTAAAATAAGATGGCACAGCTCTTGAATTGATTTGTTTCTATCTCTTTATAATGTTTACAAAAATATTTGTATGGCATATTTTGAGATAAAAACTACTCTTTAGTCGTATTTCCTACAGTTACCATATTGTCCAATATCAATCATGTAAAATGCCTAAAAGTACAGACTCTACCTGTAAGATTAAAACATTTAAGGATACAGCCAAGCAGAAAAAGTGAGAGAATATTAGAGTACTCCTTATAGTAGTGCAAAGCTTTGTGTTATAAATTGTATGTAAAGGTAAAGGCAAAGGTAAAGGTTTCACCTGTCCAGTCATGTCCAGCTCTAGGGAGCGATGCTCATCTCTGTTTCTTAGCAAAGAGAACCAGCATTGTCTGAAGATACTTCTATGGTCATGTGGCCAGCATGACTATACACAGAGTCACACGGAAAGCTGTATTGTATCTACCTTTCTTCATTAAACAAAAGGACCTACTGAATAAGTGTGCATAGGATAATTCTGGAAGCCATTTTAGAAACCAACAATGCAGGCATGTCTACTTACTATTACTATTAATCCTCTCATCGTTCCTATCACCCATCTCCTCCCACTTATGACTGTATAACTGTAGCTTGTTACTGTATCCTTATGATTTATATTGATTGTTTCCTAGTATGATTCAATTGCTTATTTGTACCTTATGACTACCATTAAGTGTTGTACCTTATGATTCTTAACTAATGTATTTTCTTTTTATGTACACTGAGAGCATATGCACCAAAGAAAAATTTCTTGTGTATCCAATCACACTTGGCCAATAAATAATTGTCTTGTCTTGTCTACTTACAATAAGGGGTAAATGTGTTTACAATTAGACTAATTCCATCAATTCCATTTAAACTGACTTTTGAATGAGCAAACATTGGATTCTATAGGAAGTAAAGCAACCATATGAGAGTACTAAATATTTTTGAACTGCAAAATAATCTTATTTTTTTCTCCAGCTGTTGATGAAAGAATGTCAACCAAATGCACAATGTCCATTGTAAACATGTATCTATTTATTATGCATTTAAATGTGCACAGCACATACACCACAATATTAAACAACACCTGTATAAAACTACAGACAGATTTGGTAAATGATGAAATCTCATAACATTGATATAAAAGTTTTACAATGTTATCTGAACATTACAATATAAACCACCTCTGACCACATTAAGGATGAGTTCGTCATTTGGCAACCGAAAGGAAAACAAATGTGATTAAAAATGCACCCATGAGCTGTATCAATTATTTCAGAAACCTAGAAATATTTGGGGTATTCAGATGTATGCATTGTGCAGATAAATATCCAGACATTTTAAAAAGGGAGAGAAAGAATGAAAGAGAATAAAAGAAAAGATACAGAGATATCCCACACTGCACAGAAATGTTCTAGCATCCCACAGTCTTGAGTTCACTTACTTAAGACTGGATTGTATGAATTTATTTTACATATGTTTGCATGAACAGCAGCTAATCAGGCCCTGCTGTTCTCTAATCTCATTTTATGATGGATGATTGTGCTTAACCTTGTGCAAGCTTTCTTTGAATATTCAAAAAACTCCACAAAAAAAAAAAAAAGGAGAAATGGAATGGGAAAAGTTATTTTCTTACCTAGTCTCTCCATTTTTCAAGTAAAATATTACATGATGGACTCAATAAAGACAGGAAAAGCCAGTTGTAGGCATCATATTAACTCAAAATAATGCATTGGAACATAGTCATGAGATTCATTTCTGTCCCTTTTGCCTCTGCTGTGGATTGCTCATATTCAAAGAGAGCAAGGCCTTTGCCTGAAAGGGGATAAGACACTGGGAGAAAGTACTGTAGGAATATGCAAACAATCTTGAGTTCAATTTTTTTTAACTTAAAACAACCAGAATCAAACTAGAAGCACACTTTTCAATTTCATCAGAAGTATTCTAGCCTCAAATTGACTCTTTTTTCAAGTTTCATGTAGCCAGTTTGGGAAAGCTTCTACTGAAGAGTCCATTTCAGGCTCCACACTTCTCTATTGAACTCAATATTGGTATTCCTAGCATATTTCTATTGGTCAGCAGCAGAAATGGGACAATTCCCATTTGTATCCAGATACAAACTTAAAGAAGTTTGTAATGGTTCTTCCCAAAAGGGGGAATTCATATTCCTAAATTCTAATCTCACTCCCATTAGGACTGCTGAGTAGCTTTATTCTCCCAGGTCATCCATTAATACAGTACATAAAAATATGCAAGTCATTCATAATGTGTAATATAACAGTAGCATTTTTTTTTCAAATACAGGAATGTAAAAAAAAAAAGAAAGAAAGCTGAATTCATTTTTTCTGTGCTTTGGAATTTTGATGATGACTTAATTTACCGAGTATGTAAACATTCCTTCAGATTATAGCCCTTCAATACTGACTTGCTCAGAGAAGGTCGCAATTTACCATAGCTTCTATCACTACTGTAGAAAAAGGATACATTTACATGAAACGTTACCTTAGGGCAGTGGTGGGTTCTACTTACCTTTACTACCGGTTTGCAACAGGAGCGTGCACATGCGCAGATCACCAAATGTGACGTCAGGGCAGGTGGGCGGAGCCTCCCATCATTTTTACTACCGGTTCTCAAGAACTGGACAGAACCGGGAGCAATTCACCACTACCTTAGGGTAATAATTTCTGAAGTGATTTCAGTCTTACTTCTAAACTTAAAATTTGAACAGGAGACTGAGAAATATCAAAGGATAGAAAGATAGCAATCTCCAATAAAATGAAGGGGGCTTGCTTCACTTTCCTTTCTATAACAAGGAAAGTACACCAAGTAATTACCAGAGTTATTACTTCAAGTTGGAAGAAATGCTGCATATTGATCTAAGGTTAAAAACATCTTGAAATATACTAACTAGGAGTTATTCTCCCAGGATAATTTAAGAGTTGGATAAATCTTAAAATTTGCTTCACTCACTAGTTACTCATAGCCTATCAAACTCGGGATAAAATTGGCATCGTACTTGATAGTGGATGTAGAATCATGGTCACTTAGAGTTTGCCCTGTGAAATAAAGATCCACAATGACAATTCTCGTGCATTCAAGTAATCTCTGCGTTTAGCATGATAAATATAATCCAGTGTTTCATTTTAACACCCAATCCTAGGCATTGCTAAAGGCACTTCTGCTTGCAACATGGCTGCATAAAGGACTCAAAGGACCACATGCTCAACCATTTGGAGAGAAATACAAAACTCCAAAACTAAGAGAATACATGGCCCCTCGAAGCTTGCAGTTTGGCCCATAAATACTTCTAAAACTGGTTATGACAGTGTAGTGATTAACGTGGCAAATTGTTAAACTGGAAAAAATTCATATTCATTATATTTCATTGTGATAATTCAAATTAAGTAAAATTTAGCTCTCTTATCTCTTCCCTACTATTGAAATATGACCTTCAATGTACCATTTAAACGGCAACTAACATCCAATTGTTAATAATTTAAACAAGCCTGAGATAGGAGATATTCCAAAACAAAATTGTTTTCTGTATTTGAACTTGGCAGCCCACAGACTCCCAGAAGCCTTTTTTACTACAACCATTGCAACTTGGTGATATAATTTCCCAGCATTTTAAAACAGGAAACATATGGAAGCTATACCATAAATCTTGAATTAGGGTTAACATCTTTATTAAATTAATACCCCTGTCCTTCCAAAAGTTCTACTCTAACTTAGGGAATGTTATCTAGGCCTATATATGTGACAAAGCCTCCCTGCTTTGCATCATGACTCTGCCTATTTCAGTCTTCACTTCTCATAAGGACTTTCCAAAGATATAGTTTTTCACAGTCCTATTTCAGATCCTGAACTTTGGTCATGAGTTTGTCAAATTCAAAATTCACAGAGGAACCTTGGGCATAATTGTGCATGTTGCACTAAACCATGGTTTAGTATTACATCCCTAAAGCCTTGATTTCTCTCTGCTAATTTGTATCACAAAGGGACCTTCATACATCTCTCTCCAGTCATAGGTCTAGCCATCACTTTTATGATGGGGGCAATATAGCCACATCATAAGTATTGAGAATCTTAAAGAGTCCAAGCAAAAAGCAGAGGCCATTCTCATAATGAATTATGAGAATTTTCCCTGAATGGGGAAACTTCACCAGACTTCCTTATGGCAGAGATAAGAACTTTTAAAGTCTGATTCCACCATAGATTAACTGCAGTCTCCCTCAAATGGCTCCCAAGCAGTCACACACACACACATCCAATTTGTAAAGGGGTGGTAAAATGTGGGGACATATTTTAGCTGAGCGTTAAAAGTGGGATCAAAGTAACTTTAGTGATGGAGCATCTGGGTTTTTTTAAAGCAGAATGCCCTAGCTTTATGTCTGCTCTGCTTAATAAGATTATATCTAGCTCACGACAGGAAAGATCTCAGTTCCAGGAGATCCACTGCTAGCCAAGATAGCCAATAGGCTGGATAGAACAAGAGCCGATCTTGATATAAGTCAGCTTTCTATTCTTCTGTCTTGCCAAGGAAAGAGACAGAGTGTAATCAGGTGCCTGATCTATGAGCACTCTAAATGAGCTTGGTAGGTGAGGTGGGGAAAAAGATGTGCTAAAAGAAATCGCATTGAAATAAATAGAAGTAGGTGAAGGATTGTGGTCTAAACTAGCCCCACCCAAATGAAATCATTGAGTTCATTTCTAAATCTGCATGGCAGGTAATCTGCCAGCATAGCAGCAAAATAATAAATTGGTGGATCTGATCTCCAGATAGCTGAGTAGTTATCCTAATAACTCCAGTGCCTCATTTCGGCTCTTACCAATATCTGCCTTCAGCTCCCATTAAGATTTTGAGGTCTGTCTTCTGCAACGTGACAGAGGCCATGTTTCCAGGATATCTGTTAGATGATTAGCTCTCAATGCCCTACTTCCATTAAAAGAAACCATTAAACATTGCCTAAGAGTTACCCTCCTTTTTTGCTCACTCTTTCCATCCCCCCTCCAATCATCCTTCTTAAACCTGCTGGTTCATTCTTTGCTTTAAAGACATGGTTTACATTCACAAAATATATAAAGAAAACTATAAGGTTACTGGATGAGCATATAGTGCTACAGCCTGACAGCTGTCTGCAAATATTTTCACCATGATTATCCTTACTAAAAGTAAATCACTGGGTAAAGATAGCACAAACGTGACAAGGCTCAAATTGGATGTAACCAACACTATCTGGAATTCTTTTGGCTACATATGGAAAAAAGGGGGAGAGGAATTGGGATGCCCCCCCTCCCTCCCACACTGGAATTATAAGCAGGGTAGGGAGAAAAAATGAATGTCCCTTCCCTGCTGGTCTTGTAAGGAAACTGGCTTACAGAATAATTGACTGAGGTAGATATTAAAGGAACATTATTTCAGGGAATGAAATGAGAAAACTACAACCTATAAACCATTTACAGTATAAATGTTTAATTAAAGTCAATATGATTACTTCAGAGCGAACTGCTATTGGGACATGCTCAGCAGGAATCCTTATGGCAGAGGCATGACTAGTGGGACAGGACTTCTACCATAGGCAACCACCTATTTTGCAGTCCATGGTTGAAACCACTGAATTACGATGATGGGATTATCCATTTTGTAAAACAACAACAACAACACAGGTCTATTAAACCCCCCAATAGGTTTAACATTTTTTTTTCATATTTAAAAAGCAACCTCCATTTTTTAAAAGGCTAAATAGTTTATTCCTCTGCAAACCTCAGTAGCCTCACATGTGTTTAATCTGCCCCGAACCCCAGTTGGAAAAAGATGACCTTCAACTGGTGAAGTGATTCTATACTGAAAGAGTGGCATCATAAGCTGGTTTCTGATATAGCATTCTATATCAGAATGCTATTCTAATATAGCATTTATGGAAACCATTTTTAAAGGACTGGTTAACCCATTTTAAAGGAAGGTTGACAAAATCCAAATATGTCGTCCACCATTCATTCACTGCAATGTGTGAAGCAGGAACTTTGGCTTGTTCCTATCTGAGGAAAACTCACGAGAACATGAGAGTTCCTGGTTCAACATGCACAATTAAAAAGGGGGGTGGAAACATAGATGAAACCACCTAGTTCAGTGATGGCTACCGTTTTCTGGACCGAGTGCCCAAAGGGCGCACCCGAACCCCCAAAATGCAATGCGCACATGGTCCCCATGCATGTGCCCCACCCCCACACATCTGTATGCGCTCCCCCACATCCCACACCCCGCACATGCATGGCAGAGACTCGAAGACCAGTTGGACAGCGGGAGGCACACGCGCATGTGCAGTGGAGCTGAACTGGGGTGACGGCTCATGTGCCATCAGAGACAGTGCTGTGTGCCACCTCTGGCACATGTCCATAGGTTCACCATCACGGACCTAGTTTGTTAATCACCTCATTGAAAAGAAGAGCTAAATATGCTCATTTGAACAGCGCTTCTGAAAAAACAATGGCTTACAACTATGTGAAAATCTGGCCTGAAAGAGAGAGATTGTCAAGTGTTACTAAAACCATGCATTTGGTAATTCTTAATTTATGACCAGCAACCATTCAAAGTTCTAACGGCACTGAAAAAGTGACTTACAACTAGTTCTTGCCTTTTTGAACATTACAGCCTCCCTACAGTCATGCAATCGTAATTCAGGTACTTGATAGCCAACATGCATTTACAGCAGTTGAAGCATCCTGGGATCATGTGATTGCCAGTTGTGACTTTCCCAGCTGCCTTCCGACAAGCAAAATCAGTGAGAGAAACTGATTTCGCTTAACGTGTGATTTACTTAATGATTGCAGAAAAAAAATTGTAAAATCAGACGCAGTCATATGATGGCTCACTTAATGATTGGAAGTTCTAACAATGGAAGTTCTAGTGCCAACTGGCATTATCAGTCCAGACTACCTGTAATATCATTCCATTTAAAAGAGGGTTTGTGGTCTTTAACATAAAGGTTCTTCATTGTAACCTATTCCAAAATGTGAGTGGCTGAAAGAAGAAAATGACCACACTGTACCTAAGTCGAACAATCAGTAAAAATGTCCGAATGTTGCTTTGTACTATTAACATGGCAATCCTCATTCTCACAATGCTGAGAATTTAAGTCTAGAACTTGAAAAGGGCCTACCTAGAGTGCAAGTCACTATGAACTGCCATGTAACCTCCAGAGATTTTCAATGGGATTTACTCCTACTTTGCCTGGTGGCTTCTGCTCTACAGGCCCCAGAGGGATTGAATGCAAGAAAGTTCAAAGTTCAACTGAAGCAGAGCTAAAAAGAGCATTACAGGGCGTACATCAATGCTGCAGTTTCTGTAGCAGAAGTAAATTGACACCATTTCTATGAACTAACGAGGCTGAACAAAAGGAGGTCAGAGATGCTGTACGTTCCTATAAGCTGGCATCAGAACTGAGGAAGTTTTATTGAGCGTCTTTTGTAAGGACTAAAACGTTTGCTGGCAGTCATAACTGGTTAAAAACAATGTTTGTTTTTTAAAAAAAAAACACAATTTAATGTCCACTAACAAACATTGTACAATGCACAGAACAGTGCAAAGCATATAGGAATCAGATTTCACATTTAAAAAGTCATAATAGCAGCACACCTGTGATAACTTACCCCAAAACAAAGATAAGATTAAATAAACCACAATGCAAGAGTCTTCTACTGTTACACTGTGTAATGAATAGCTTAAGTTGGAGGTTTGGTTTTGTAGAAGGTTGTTCTTTCTTTCATTTCTTTTCTTTTAGGATTTTTTTTTTTAAAAAAACGATCAGAACTATAAATAACTTTCTGGCAATATATACAGACATCAATAATTTAAATATTTTACATCTACTCTTGCATAAAACTCTCAAAGAAAAGTGCACCATAGATTTCACCCCCTCCCTCTTCCATTCTCCCGATTTGGGCCTTGCCTTTTCCTTTTGCCCTGAGGTAGCTCTGAAAGGATAGTCCTCAAATCCTGGGAAGAAAATGTGTGACTGTCATGGTGGGAGACACTTTGTTGCCTTTCTTGGTTCTTCCATTTTTGCTCAGGGCCATGTACATCCCAGGATAGATCTGGGACTCATAGGCGTTGTAGTTGTTCGGCAGCAGAATCTCTTTGAATTTACACTCATCAACAAAATGGCTCTGAAATGAGAGTGGAGAAGGAAGGGAAGAGGATAGTGAGAGTAAGGGAGAAGTTAGATGTAAAAAATGTCTTTGTGTACATATACAAGGAAAATACACCTGAGCACTTGCCTTCTTTTTTGTGCTCTTTTCAACTTTTTCACACAACTCTAACTTCATAAAGTCTTTCAGATGATCTTATCCCATCCTAGTTCCTTCCAGTTTACAGTCTATAATTTTCATTTTCCCAGAAAATGTCATCCAACACTTATGGAAGACATTGAACTGGAGAAGGCTGAGGTAAACAAAAACTATGATCAACATTTACCAGTCCATCTGAGGACTTCATTACATGGAAAAATTGAAAAATTGAATTTCAATGATGATCAAGACCATAGTGAAATCTTTGTATCATCAATAGGTTAAGAATAGATCTTGTCTAATCAAGAAAAGCAATAGTGCCCTAGGTTGGTCAATCATCAGATTTGGTAATTTGATCTAGGGAAGCTTCCTACATAAATGATGATATATCAGACAATATATATATATACCCCACATCTTAGTTCCATTCATTTGTTTCTCTAAAATTATCACTGTTCACAATTTTCATAAGTATCTCACTTTCATCTTTCTAAATACACCCAGGTACTTATCATGCAAGATTTTATCTTTTTCCCAGAAATATACTTTTCTAATTATGCAGGTCAGTCTCCAACAGAAATAATTGTCTGTTTTACTCAAATTATGATTAGCTGGATCAATGAATGTTAGTTTCATCTTTGTTCATTCCTATACAGATTTCATTTTTAATGAAATTAGTGTATATGCCCAAGCATATACACAAAAATGCATATTGAAGATGGTATCAATTTAAATTTTCCTTTTTAAATGCATCCTTCTTCCATTTTGTTTCAACCAAGACCTGCATTTTAGTATTTGAAAAAAAAACGAGTTCAGAGAAATAATTACTGTATATTTCAAATCACACAAATCTGTGCAGCAGGCACAGATTATGTCAATTCTCATCAAAATTCACAAAGATCAATTGCTCAAACTTACAGGTAGTCCTCAACTTACAACATTACATTTAATGACCAAAGTTACAATGGTACTGAAAAAAGTGACTTATGACAATTTTTCACACTTACAGCTGTTGCAGTATCCCCATGGTCATGGGGTCAAAATTCAGATGCTTGGCAACTGATTCATATTTATGACAGTTGCAGTGTACTGGGGTCATGAGGTCAGTTTTTGCAACCTTCTGACAAGCAAAGTCAATGAAGAAGCCAGATTCACTTAACAACCATGTTACTAATTTAACAGGCGCCTGGATAGCTCAGCAGACTAATGCATTGTAATTAACTCCAGCTGTCTGCAATTATTGTAAGTTCGAATCTCACCAGGCTCAAGGTTGACTCAGCCTTCCATCCTTTCTAAGGTAGGTAAATTGAGGACCCCGTTTTTGGGGGGCAATAAGCTGACTTTGTATAAATATATAAAAGTATGAAGGCTATTGCTTAATGCATTGTAAACTGTCCTGAATCTCCGGAGAAGGGCGGCATATAAATCAAATTTTTTTTAAAAAATTGCTAGACATTCATTTAACAACTGTGGCAAGGTTGTAAAATGGGGCAAAAATACATTTAACAGGTGTTCCGCTTAGCAACAGAAATTTTTTACTCAGTTGTGGTCATAATTCGAGGACTACATGTACTTATCTTTCTGCCTGTTCCTTGATCTGGAATAATAAGAAGAGAAGTCCAAAACTGTTCACTTAAGCCAGGTTCAGCACTGGTTAAACTCTTGGGATTAACAGCAGCATTATTTTTTGAAGCAGAATTTCCCAGCCAAATTTTACGCTTATCTAGAGTGATCACATTCTACACATGGCAAGAAATGGTGGGATTCAAATTTTTCTACTATTGGTTCTGTGGGCGTGGCTTAGTGGGCGTGGCAGGGGAAGGATACTGTAAATTCTCCATTCCCTCCCCACTCCAGGGGAAGGATGCTGCAAAAGCCCCATTTCCTCCCGATCAGTGGGACTCAGGAGGCAGAGAATAGATTGAGGCAGAGCAGGCCAGAGGTGGCATTTACCAGTTCTCTGAACTACTCATAATTTCTGCTACTAATTCTCCAGAACTGGTCAGAACCTGCTGAATACCACCTCTGATGGCAAAGCCTCAGATTGAGAAGACTCTCCTAAAATCTTGAAGTATTTATTTATTTATTTATTTTTAAAATTTGTATGCCGCCCTTCTCCCATAGGACTCGGGACAGCTCACATAATAAAACAGACAATAATAAAGAGCTAAAATCAGTCCAAATTTAAAATCCCCAAATTTAAAGCCCCATAACCGGTCAGGGAATTTGACAGAAAAAACATGTCTTCAAGCCAGTACGGAAAGTGAAGAGATCAGGAACCGACCGGAGCTTGGTGGGTAACCCATTCCAGAAGGTCAGTGCGGCCTCAGAGAACGCCCTCATCCAGGGGGCTGCCAGCCGACATTGTCTGGCCGACGGCACCTGGAAGAGGGCAGCTCTATGAGAACGCACAGGGGGGTAGGAGGCCAGTAGAAGGTGGTCCTGTAGAAGGTAGAAAGTAGCCCAATAACACACTGCAATACCCCCACCCCCAACCAATTATTATCCCCTTTTATTTCTGATTGTGGATAATCGTTCACACCATATTCTGAATAACATTTCAAAATAGTTCTATGAATGGATTTCCCAGGTTTCAGGGTCTAAATATGGCTGAATCTCAAAACATGTACAGTACACCTTTATTTCCTGCTTTCCACTCTAATTAGTATACAAGGCAATCTAATCTGTACACACCCTATAGCTTCTCTCTCTTTTTCCCCTTCTGTCAATTTGCTTTGCTTTAAAAATTCTTGGTAATTCTACTGTTTTTAGTGTATCCCCAACTTTTAAAGCTGGCATGTGCCTGAAGCTCACAGTAATATGATAAGATATAATGCAGAATGAAAATTAAAGCGCAAAGACAAATAAATTGAAAACACTTTTTATTAATTGAGATCACGTATATTCAAATAAAAATTTAAAAGACAGAATGTCTATGGAATCTGCTCTACAAAGATCAGGGTAGATATCCCTCTTTTAGGGTAGACACATCCATCTTTTAGGATAGGATTCCCCTCCCCTGTTTTAAAACTAAACTCAGAGAATTGACTGTTTTAAGAGTGTAAGATGCATATACTTTTCTCTAAAGGGAAAGTCTCCGCTTACACAGAGAGCAGTAAAGCCCTCAGATATTTCCAAGCATGGAAAATCTTCAGGCAGCTGCCTTAAAAATGAAGGGGGAGGGACACATCTTTATGTTATATTAAGGATGATTGGAAGAAGACAAGATACCTTTCCCCTGAGTGCTACATTTTCTCCAAGAAAATTATGGGGAGCTACTTGCTGGAGCCACAAATTCTTTTTTCTCTCTTTTAAAAATATAGTTTTATTTTTTTTAAAAAAAATAAAATAAAACAGGACTAAACATTAATAGAAACTAAAATTAAGTAAGAAGGAAAAAACAAATGAAAGAAAAAAGGAAGTGCAAAAAAGTAGAAGAAAAAATAGAAAAGAAACCAAAAAGATTTTTAAAAAGTCGTTTCTAATCTTTACAAGAATTGTAACTCAATCGTACATTTACCTCTTTCCCTAAAATTGCAGTATAATGTTTTACTTTCTATAATCTAATCTAGTTAATTATCAAAACCATAGATCGTAAATTCATTTTTTGTTTTATGCTAAAATCTATAAGGAGTTTCTAGGTACCAATAAACATAGATATTGCCTTCAAATGGGTCAATCTGGCCATCTTAGCAAATTCTTTCAGCTTCGCCAACTATTCCTAATATGGCAGTATTACCAAATATTTTCATCAGATTCTTTTTTCTAAATAATTCTCAATGTGCACCATCTTGCTTTATTTTTCTGCCTTTTCTCTTTCTTCCACTTTTATCCTCATCTCCCTCCCTTCTTTTTTCTTCTCCCCCAACAGCCTTGCCTCCTCTGCAGAACATTTACCTATTTTTTTTAAAAAAAATGAAAGAGCATTTGTTTGTAAGAAATAGGTATCAGTGGAGCTGTGCTTTAGCACTTCTGGAGGAAAGAACCAAATCTACAGGACTCAAATAAAAATGGACAAAAACAAGGGATTTATAAAGTGATTGCTTGCTGCCAGAAGAAGAAAATTGGTTATGTTACCAATACTTTTCATATATGTCAATGCTGCCTTATATACATGAATAACAAAATACCATATTTTTATACAGTACAGAAATTTGCTTCTTCTGGCAATATAGAGTAACTATCCATGATTCTTCCATTGCTATATTCCACAGGTAAACTTTTGGATATGGATGTACCACTATAAAATTACACAGTTGATGGGGACATTGGAAGGTTTCCGGGTCCAAACCCTGCCCATGGCAGCTATCCTCATATTATCCCAGACAAATGGCCTTGAAAACCTATAATGGTACAGGATATGACACCTATGACTCCAGGAGGCAGGCTGTCCCACTGCTTAATAGCACTTCCCACCAGAAAATTCCTCCTTATTCCATTATTTGGCTATCTTTATGTAAAGCTTGTACCCTTGGGTTCTATGGAGAATAAATCCATTTCTCCTATACCTTGCCTATCAAGTATTAAAATATTGCTATGATTTCTCCCTATATTTTTCTGTTCTCCAGTTAAATTTATCCATTTCCTTTAACTGTTTTCCATAGGTTTTAGCCACCAAGCCCCTTTGTTGTTCCTCTCTGCATTTTCTCCAATTCCTTGGTATTTTTCTTGTATTGTAGTGACTACATCTAAGCACGATATCTCAGGGGTGGGCCGCTGTCCCGTGCAGCAGAGAGCAGAAATATCTTTTCCCATTATCTCAGTACTATACTTCTGCTGCATTGCATTGGCTAGCTCATGCTGCTGGCTCATGTTTAACTTGTGGTCTACCAGGATGATCAGATTCATCCTACCAAGCCAAGGAGCACCAGGGTGTTTGTTTTTTTTTACCTGTGCCATCTGGTTTTTCTGAGTACAGGAATTACATTTATCATAACTGAACTGCATACTGCTGAATGTTCTTTCCAATGGTGGGTTTCAAATTTTTTTACTACCAGTTCTGTGGGTGTGGCTTGGTGGGCGTGGCATGGCTTAGTGGGCGTGGCAGGGAAAGGTTTCTGCGAAATCCCCATTTCCTCCCGATCAGCTGGGACTCTGGAGGCAGAGAATAGATGGGGGTGGGGCTAGTCAGAGATGGTATTTCCCAGTTTTCCGAACTACTCATAATTTCCACTACCGGTTCCCCAGAACTGATCAGAACCTGCTAAAACCCACCTCTGCTTCTTTCTCCACTTACAAAAGAAAGCACATTCAAGCAAAGAAAACAGCAATGTTGTTTAAGGGTCAGGCATGGCAAATCAGTCATAACCACTCACCTACTCTGATAGAGTCTGATTATTCTTAATATTATTCTGAAAATTATCAAGAGTCAAATAGTTGATTAACTTCTTCATTTTATCTATTTTGGACATCCAAGGACAATTAGCAGAGCTACAAGAAGGAATGGTATTATGGGTTTGCTAAGCTGCTTTCTTTTGCTTCCTATATAAAGGAAACCTAACTCATTGAGGTATTTGCCATTGTTTAATTATTGTGTTGCAATCCAAAATTGACTTGACATAGATGACTCCTTTGGCTTGAGGGAGACAGTGTAAGAAACTAAGGCAAAGCATTACAGTCTACCACCATTTGAAACTTTCCTTAATCTCAATGTTTTTATCACCTGTATTTCAGATTGTTAGTTTGCTTGGAATACAGTCCAATGACTATTTATACTGAACCCTAAATAAAAGTTATCTACATGACACTGGACAAAGGATGTATCTTTCAATTAAAGGATGTATCATTTCATTTAAGAAATGATAGGTATATAGAAAATGCAGAAGGAAAATGATCGTTGGTGGCAAACTGATATAAATAAAGGAAAGGCTACTGTGTCCAAAGTCTTAAATTATCTGAATGTACAATGCCTTTTACACCCTTAAGATTTAGTCTCGCTTCCTTTTAGGCAAATCAGTAAGAAAATACTCTTTCTTTGGCAAAAAATCTCTGCCTACACCAGCTCATCTCAACAGAAGGACTATAATAGAAAGACAGCTGGAAATGACCAAAGGGGGGAAAAAAGACTTGTGTTATTTTTAGGAACTAAATAGGCTACAAGAATTGAAATGACTCTCCAACCATTTTTGCTCCAGATTTACAGATTCAAACGAATTCAGTATAGAATAAAAAAAAAATCTAAAGAAAGACGCTCACAACTAAACAGTTCTTTTCTTCCACTAGGCAGTGCATGAATATATCCATATGTAATTAGTCCTTGAGTTTTGTTTTAAATTAAACTGCTTTGCTTTTTTGACACCTAGTGCCAAACAATTTGCTAAGTTCTAGAAAGTATGTCTTATAAAACTTTATATAGCAAAAGCAAAAACAAAAACAAAAACCCCCACATTCCATCATCCTATTTTTTTATTAGTTTGCCATTTTATTTCTGGTCCCTCAAAACTTCGCTATAAAGTTGTAACTTTAAATTGAATAAAAGGGGGGGGGGGGATATTCTGTTATAAAACACACAAAAAGGAAGCACAATAACCATTCAGTTTTAGGACAGCTCTCAAACGTCTGAGCCAGCACAGCCAGTGGCAAAGTAGTAGTCCAAGTGCATTGAAAGATTGCAGAAAATTACAAAGTTGTATCTTACACTTTGCAAACCTATGTGTACACAATGTGCAATCCTTTGATTTTTCCAAATTAGGTGATTGCAGTACTTGGAAATATATGTGTACATTAAACAGCATTTTCCTGATTATCAGATAATCTGATATTTCTGCTACAAATATAAAAACGTTTTAATCGTAAACTACCTTTTATTTGCTACAGCTGTTTCTAATGTCCACATCTGGGGCAGTCAGAGGATTATCCTCTTAATGTGCTTAACAAGCACATCTATTTAATCTATCTACTAAAAGCCTGCAATATTAAAACACTTACTTGTCTTTCTAGTGGCGCCAACTGTGTTCATCAAATAAAAGTACAATTGATATACATTATTTTTAACAGGTGATTAAAAGTCTTGAGCTGAAAATCTTCATAACTGCTACTTACAGATCCATAGAGTTTGCCTTTGCCATTCATTGCTACAAAAAGTCCACTTTTAACACCAAAAAGGCTAACCACTCCTCGTTCCACTGGAGAGATTTCCAGCAAACCTTTAAGAGAAGAAGAATGCATTAGAAACAAACCAGGTATAGGATTACATGCAATCATAAATCATTTGAGTAAAGAGTATCCTACTAATTATAATACTCTTTAAGATATGTCAGTAGAACCATACCAGTAGGCATGCCTCTTGTGGCATGTGGCATGCAACAGCTATTGAAAAGTTCAGGAATTTTTATGTGTATCTTGTATTATGGCCTTGTAGACACCTATATTAGGAAGCAAACATCAAACTATTAAGATTCAGAAAAGTTCCACTGAGCTTCAGGTTATTCTAGAACAGAAATCGGAAATCTCCAGTTTATCGGTTGGACCATCCAGCCCCAACTGCAAGTCCTCTCCAAAACTGTTGCCAGTTTCACAAATTGTTCTTTCTCACCAATCTTTTCAAAACTTCCCTGCAGAAGATGGTTGGTTCACTCAAACTTAGAATAAAGGTTGAAATATTGAAAGCTTTGTTTCCAATCAGCTTACCCATAAGGCCTAAAATTTGTTGTGGTTGCTACCCAAGTTGACATCTTGCCATCTTACCATCTGTAGAAAGTCTTTTTTATTCCCGCAATACTGTGGGTATTGGGTGTTGAAGAATGATATGCGACTGATATACAAGTACGGTAACACGGAAACTTGAGACTAAATGTCACTTGTATATAAGCAAGGACCTTCCATGATATTGGTTCAATTCTAGTGAAATTAACAGAATAGAGGTAATGACCACTTCTGAATAACCAAACTTTCCATTTTCTTTGCAATTGTCAACCATCTCCTACCCTCTTGTCTTGGGCAGCCTTTCTCACTGGCCTGATTCTCACATTGTACTAACAGGGGCAAGCCCATTTTGGTAGGTTGATGGTTGCAATGGATGGGATAAAGATATGCAGAACTGAGCTACTCATTCAGCTGGAATCCACATTTTGCTATTTCCATGATATTGCAATTTTGAGGGAAGAATTTCCAGTTATTCCTGGGTTATTAACTACGTTCCGCATATTTTATGTTTATATACTACTACAAGTGCTTCCCCACTTTGCAACAATGAGAAACCCTGTCATGATTTTCTGCAAAGAAGCAGAAAAGCTAGAAAAACAGTGTTAATGCATTCCTGTCAGAATTGCCTAATCAGGTTTTATTTAGTGAACCACAACTGGCTGGTTCAAGCATGCTGACTTTAAACCATGATTTGCAAACCACCACTAAGTGGGTACACACATTGCATTGAGACAAACATACCCCACCTTAACAAAATGAATGAATTTAGCCAACTCATAGTTCCATAGTTCCATTAAGACCTATGAATAGAACCACTGCAAATGTTACCACTGATTCCCTCCCTCCACCTCCAAAAAATATGAGTGATTTGCATTGACTTGAACAAGCTACTTCCCATAGACAATATTCCCACATGATAACCCATCTCTATACAGAACAGCAGCTAGCCCTGCTCAGGATATGGCCAACGTATTGCTCTACAGTCCCTTGCCTCATTAAAGTTACAGAGCGCACAATCAGGAGGTTGGTTGTTGCCATGAAAGCCCTCCCTTTGCCTTCGTCAACTAGCTTTTAATGGGGTTTAATTATTCCTACCTCCTTGATTTTTAAAATAATTTTTTAAAAAACTTTTAAATTTTTTGAGCATTGACATTTTAATTTTTGCAGACTGTCTAATGTTGTGATGCTTTATTGTTTGCCACCCAGAATCCTTCTTTGAGGGAGATGAGTAGGCTCAGACATGAAATGAAATGAAATGAAATGAAATGAAATGAAATGAAATGAAATGAAATGAAATGAAATGAAATGAAATGAAATAAACAAACAAACAAACAAACAAACAAATAGCTAGCTAGCTAGCTAGCTCTTCCAGGCCAACTCAGCCAATGGACTACCTGCTATTATTTCTTTTTTAGAAGGTGCCTAAAAGCAGCCTTCTCAATCTACCAGGAGCAGTTTCAGTGCAAATGACTTGCACTGGCCCTGACTATTAACAAGGGATGCTGGAGACCTGACATAGCCAGCTTGCAAAATGCTTCAGGTTTTCCTTCTGCTGTGATTGAAGATCTAGCAGAGATTCCGGCTCCCCCCCCCCCACCTCATCCAGCTTAAAATAAGTATCGGACATGTTTTAGGACACATGAAACGTTTTGTCATGGTACAATCTTTAACCCCTCCTCCCTGTCCTATTGTTTCAGTTGGGTGTTAGTTAGAATTAGAGCTATAGGGCCATGGGGTTAAGTCACGAACAGATGCTTTTAGACTATCCGAACTTTCTCGTCAGAAGCGGGATGGGACCTTGAATCCCAAATTAACTACTCGGTCAGGCTGTGGCAAAAGCAGGGTGGGACTTTAGAGTAGCTGCTCCCCATAACCCTAACGGAGGCTAGTCTGTTAGAAGGAAAAGTGTCTAATTTTGTTTAGAAAGTCAAAAGAAGTCCTGCTTTACATTGACTAGGCTCAGGTCGAAGGGCATTTCTGGGGGCCAATTCTGAATTACAAAGGCAGCACTAAGTAACTCCACTTCTGTTCTTGGACTGAATTGTGCGCAAGGAGCAGCCAGTGCAGTCAAATCACCAAATATAAAACTGGGGAATTACACTTTCAAAGATTACGCCACATTCCTTGCCTAACAAACATAATCACGACCCCTCATTGCTCGTTCTACTAGTTAGTAAGCTGTTACTGTATTCCCAAGAACCACGTTTCTGGGTTTTCCTGGGCAGTCATGAGGACCAATATTTTTTTTTTTAAAAAAAAGAGATGAAATGGGTTCCTTTGCTTTGATCGCAGCTCTCATTTCTTCCGGAGAGACCCCGAGATCATCCCTTCGCTCCTTTTCAAACCGAATCCCATCCTTTCTCACCTCTAGGAAAATAGCGGGGAAAACGTCACGCAAAACACACACACACACACACACACACACACACTCACCCCCACCGGCTTGATCCTTGTCCGTCTGACTTCCTCCCGCTTACCTGGGTAGCTCAAGGCGAGCCGAAAACGCGCACTTGGCGTTTTCGGCTTTCTCCGAGGAGCGCCTTCCCGTTTCGTCTACCTGGGGGGGGGGGGTGTTCCCCCAGTTTAACCCTTTCATTCCCCGGCCGCAGCCGAGGCTGCTTTTCTGCAGGTCCCTCAACCCCTCTGCCTTCGAAGCTCCTTTAGGCTTTGACCCTCGACGCTGATTGCCTGAAGCGGGGAAGGGGAGAGGTTTGGCGCCTTGCCCTGAAAAGGGGGCGCGGGGCTTCCCTCCTCCGCGAGGCGTTGCCACAAGAGGACGGGACGGGCTCGATCGTTCCGCTGCCCGAGAGCCTTCCGTCCACTGCGACCAGAAGAAGTTCACCTTCCCCGGGGGACACAGAAACAACCTACCTAACCCTCGGGCCGTTCTCGCGCACTCCTTTTCCCCGCCTTAGGATCCCACGCAATTCTGGGAGTGGGGTGGGCGCTGGCTGGCTGGCTGGCTGGCCCCCTTTCTGGGGTGTCTCAGCCGAGCGGATCCAGGTGGGCAGAAGCGGCGGGGCGCAACTCCACTTACTGTATCGGTTTTCGTCGTGGATCCCGTTGATCCGGCTGTCCGGCAGGACCTGGATGTGAAACCCGATGCCGACGTTGCAGTAGAGGCGCCGCAGCCTCTTGATGCCCAGCAGATAGTCCCCGTCCCGGCTGAGCAAATTCCTTTCCCCGGCGGGGAGCCTGGCCATGGAGCGCGAGAAGAGAGTCTCCCAGCGCCACTCCAGGGTGTCGTTGTGCTGCTGGGCGAAGACGGGCATGCAGCGTCCCGCCAGCCAGGGCGACAGCAGTCCCAGGAGCAAAGCTGACCAGCAGGCCGGACAGGGACCAGTCATCCTGAGCGAACGCGGGCGGCACACGTGGTTCCAGGGGAGGCAAGCGGCTAAAAATACACCTCTCCGGCGAAACTCCTGCCCCAGGCTTAGATCCCAAGAGCGGGGTGGGGTGGGGGTGGGTGCAAGGAAGACAAACAAATATATATATATATGTATATATACTTTATATATATATATATATATATGTATATGCTCTATATATATACTATACACGAAATATATATATCTATATATGTATATATTTCGTAGGTGGGGGGAGGCGGGCAAGTAACTCAGCACCCCGTAGAACTGGAGAGCCGCTGCTTAGATCGCATGGAAGAGGAATCCGGTGCGCAACCGGTGGGGCGGGCTGGCAGCAAAGATCGACTCCGCCAGCAGCTTCTTCTGAACTTGATCTCCGCTTCTGTCAAATGTGGACCTTCTCTGCGCGCTCCCTCATGGCCCTTCTCCCCCGAAACCACGACGTTTATATATCCAGCGGGCCTCGATACCTATTACATCACCACCTATTGCTGCCTACAAGCGAGTTGAACTGGACGCGAAATGATCACCCCGAGATGGTCCATCACAACCAATTGGGTCTTAGAAGTGGGGGGGGGGGGAGGAGGAGAGGAGAAAGGAGGAGGGAATATATGTCAACTTAAAAAAAAATACACGAGTCTCCCGTTACGGATAATAGAGAAACTTTCACCTTTCGTGCTCAGGACATGCGACTCTTACTGGGGTATTCCCCCCCCCCTTCGGTTTTGCAAGCGTGTGCAAATGCTACCAATTTAACATACGCACAAACACACATATCAAAAAATGCCCAACACGCCTCTCCTCCTCCATCCTCCCGTCAACAATGTCTGGCTTTGTGGAAAACGCAGGAATTTAAGATTTGGCTGTTTCCAAGAAATATGCTTTAGAGTTTGCAAAAAAAGTTGGGGGGGAGGGGAAATCCTTCAGGATAAGCCACAATAGCTAATGCATGAGAGAGTGAAGGCATTTTTTTTTAATTTTAAAAAAACCACCCCCCGCCCCCCAAAAAGTAAAAGTAAAAAAAAAAAAAAAAAGGCCAGGTCAAAAATTTGAAAACCAACATTTCCAAATTGGTCTGCGGTCAGACAAAACAAAAGGTACATCAGAACAGGAGCTTAAACAGGAGAATCCGTCTTTCAATCAAAATGAAACAAGCCAAAAAATGCACGGAGGAGTTGTTAATAGTGATAAGGAGTGCCGAATTCTCCAGCGATTCATTGGAATGGGGTTTTAAAGATACTTTTGGTATCTGATAGTTTTAAGTTACCCCAGCGTTTCTAAGAGTATCAGACGGACAGCCAATGGAGAAGCTCTTCTCTGGTTACATATATGCTCCGCGGAGTCATTTTTCTGTCTATATGTGTGTGTGTATGTGTGTGTGTGTGTGTGTGTGTATTATTTATATATATATAATATCTATACTATTCCTGCTGCAGGAGGCCAAGCCTCTTTTCCCTTCTCTTTGGGAGTTCTTCCTTTACGTGAAAATGAAGAACTTGTACCTTCACATATACCTTACAGCTCATTCTGCTCCTATGGAATTCATCCACAGGATAAGAAAAACGTCCATAAGGAACCAATCAATAGATCCTTCAGCATTTTTAATTCTCACTCCTTGAAAACAAAGCAGAGGAAGTCATGTAAGTAGGTTTACTTGAAAGTAAAGCCCTGGGTTTTTTTTATAGGACCTGTCCCACCCCCCACCACCACAATTAGCCCTAGTGGAAAGAAAAGAATTCCAGGCCATCTTACAGGGCTGTTGTAAAGACAACCAATTGAATTCTCTCTGTGTGAAACTACCATATTTTTCAGAGTATAAGATGTGCCTTCCCCCCCTCTAAAAGGGGGTGAAAATTTATACACCGAATGGAGGCCTGCCCATCCACTGGTCCCCACCCTTTGGCCTATGCTTCTCAGCAGTTACCTCCTTGCAAGCAAACAGCAAGAAAAAACAGCTGCTTTCAGCTTCAGCACAGCCTAATTAGCACAAGTTGATTGGCTTGGCTTCCCGACTCTCAGCTGATTTACTCTCAGCTGTTTTGTTTAGGATTCTGCTGCTTGCTGCAAAGAGGTAAATTGTTGGAGCAGATTTTTTTCCCCCCTTGTGCTAATCAAGCTATGCTGAAAACGAAAATGAAAGTAAAACAGGCTGTTTACTCTTTGCTGCAACTAGGCAAAATTGCTCAGAGGCAGAGGGAGATTTCTTTTTCTTCCTTTCCTCACCAAAAAAGGTAGGTGCGTCTTATACTCTGAAAAATACAGTACCTTACAAATCTCTTTTCTGTGACAATGGATTTGTTTCCCCAATATATTGAAGTTCACCCAGAAATAAGAGGCAGATGGAAACTTGCCCTGTTGGGCTCATTCTGTAAATTGGTTCATATCCACTTGGCAGTAGAAAAGGTTGGATCTTTCAAGCTTTCAAGCTTTCAAAGTTGCAAAGTCAGACTCAGACTCAAGCATTTGATGGGATTTTCTCTCTAGCAAAGCTGAAATTAAGCATCACGATGCCTAAATGTAAAGGAGTTTATAAATGCAACTGCACTGTCCCAGAACATATGTAATGTAACTTTAAATCCACAGGGAAATCATTAGGCTTATTCTCATCTCAGAATTACAGGTAGTCCTCAATTTACGAGAGTTCATTTAGCGACCATTCAAAGTTACAACGGCACTGGAAGAAATGACTTACGACCATTTTTCACCCTTACGATCACTGCAGCATCGCCATGGTCACATGATCAACATTCAGATCCTTGGCAACTGGTTCATATTTATGACAGTTGCAGTGTCCTGGGGGGGGGGAGGGGATTCACGTGATCCGTTTTTGCAACCTTCTGACAAGCAAAGTCGATGGGGAATCCAGATTCACTTAACAACCATATTACTGACTTAACAAAAGCCGTGATGAGAAAAGCTGTAAAATGGGGCAAAACCCACTTAACAAATGTTTCACTTAGCAACATAAATTTTGGGCTCAATGATGGTCATAAGTCAAGGACTATCTGTAATTAATAAAATTTGTTATTGCGAAAAGATACCTGTATTGAGTTGTCCCTGGCAATCTCAGAGCCAGTTATAGTAGTCTTCATCACCATCAGCAGCTCTTGATCAACCTTGTGAGTCTCAAAAGAAACTAACAGAATCAAACTGAGTGCTGTAGTCTAGACTACGGAGTTTGACAAACATCCCAGAAGAAAATTGACCAATCATTTTCTGGGCTTTTGCCAGAAAAACTGCAGAGACGGACATGCCTGGCCATGAAGTCACCAAGAGTTGATCTGCTTCCAAGCCCACATGTTGATGTATGCACTTACTGTCTTTATTACATAACGTTCAGGGCAGAGGTGAAATGCTCCCAGTTCAGACCGGATCACCCGATCCGGTAGCGATGGAGGTGGGTGGTTCGGAGAACTGGTAGCAAAAATCCCTGCCCCCACTCCCATGCCCAGCTGAGCCGCACAATCATCAGAGGCTTTTTCTTTTAATTTTTAAAAGCATTTTTTCTACTACCTCTTCGGCCGAAAAAATGCTTTTAAAAGTAAAAAAAAAAAGCCTCTGATGATCGCGTGGCTCAGCTGGGATCGTCAAAGGCATCATCAGCTGATGATCCCAGCTGAGTTGCCTGATCGGCAGAGGCTTTTAAAAGCCTCTGCTGATCAGGCAACTCAGCTGGGATCGTCAGAGCCTTTTGAAAGCATTTTTTTACAACCTCTTCAAGGTTATAGAAAAAATGGTTTTAAAAGAAAAAAAAATTGGCCACGCCCACCCACTCACATTACCCCACACACACACCAAGCCACGCCCACAGAACCGGTAGTAACAAATTTTAGATTTCACCACTGGTTCAGTGGGTCCACCTGCTGAAGAACCTCAGAACAATCCAGAGGATGGTCTCAAACACCCCCGTGAGTGGAAAGCACACAGCAATTTAGGTTTCATCCCTTTCAGTGGAACAAGATTCCCTGCTGCTCCAGCACTGAGGCGAGAAGGAAAAAAGGGAATTGCCCTGAGTCAGATGCCACCTCACCTAAGTGTGAAAATCTCTGACATTTGCTAAAATCCCAGCACCTCGCCATCCCTTCTCCCCAACTTATTCTCATATTCACATTAGTTTTCCTTTTTTTTTTTTTTAAAGAGAGCTGAGCTGTATTAAGGCCTTATCTGGTCCAGAATCTCATTCCCACAGTAGCCAATCAGCTACTGGAAGCAGCTGATACAGTTGTCTGGACTGCGAATCTCATCCTTCAGGTATTTGTCTAATCCCCCTCTAAAGCATCTTAACTGGTGGCCACTCTTACATCCTGAAATAGCAAATTTTATCTTTTTTCACTATGCAGGTTGGGAACAGGCTGCTTTTTGTCTTTCCTGAATCCTTTGCTTGTTCTGCACCATCAGATCTTTGTAGATTCTAGAATTATGAAATACAGAGCAAGTATTGTCTACGTGATTTCATGTGCCCACTATTGTGTCACCTTTCACTGTTGCCCCAAATAAGGGTTAGAAACTTTCCCTTTCTTCAAGTATGTTTAGGGAACCAGGACAATATTTTATCTTTTCATAGAAGACTTCTCAACAACCATGTCATAAACTTGATTTACCCTAATTGGGAATCCCCAACTACCATTAAAAAAAATTAACTGAAGAAAACTGTACGACAACCAGAAACTTAATAATTAAAGAAAAAAAAAGAAAGAAAAACAACATGCACAACAACCAAAGTGTATGGAATTGTTATCCAAGCCGTGTTGAACCCCTCTGCCATTTTCAATTTATTTCAATTTATTATCTCAAACCTAGACAGCATACTAAAAAGCAGAGACATCACCTTGTCAACAAAAGTGCGTATAGTCAAGGCTATGGTTTTCCCAGTTGCAATGTATAGCTGAGAAAGTTGGACCATAAGAAAGGCTGAGCACCAAAGAATTGAGGCCTTTGAGCTATGATGCTGGAGAAGACTCCTGCGAGTCCCTTGGACTGCAAGGTGATCAAACCAGTCAGTCCTAGAGGAGGTCAATACTGACTGCTCTTTAGAAGGCCAGATCCTGAAGATGAAACTCAAATACTTTGGCCACCTAATGAAAAGGAAGGACTCATTGGAGAAGAGTCTAATGCTGGGAAAGATTGAGGGCAAAAGAAGAAGGGGACGACAGAGAATGAGGTGGCTGGATGGAGTCACTGAAGCAATAGGTGTGAGCTTAAATGGACTTCAGAGGATGGTAGAGGACAGGAAGGCCTGGAGAATCATTGTCCATGGGGTTGCGATGGGTTGGACATGACTTTGCAACTAACAACAACAACAACAACCATCATCTTTAACTTATGCTGTGATGATGGGCAGCAGTTTAGCTGTTTGGTTAAAAATACTGGAAAGATTTGTAGGAGAAATGTTTACCAGTGATTATTAGTCACAGATTACTACTGTAAGAAGAGACAAAATATTCTTTTTTCCCCCAAAAAATTATTATTAGTTTATCAAAATATAAAATACAGAAATACAAAGAAAGAATGAACATAATGGTAAAAATCAGGGAGGAAAAGGGGAAGAGACAAAAGTGTGGAAAAACAAAGAAAAAATTCATGACTCCTTTTGGTCCAGTAGAATACGACAATAATATGAAACCTCAACTTTTTACTTTTATACAGTAATATATACTAGTCATTTCTATAACAACAAACCTAGCTAATATACCTATTAACTCATGTTTTCTTTTTTCCCATCTCAAGCATAAAGTCCAAAAGTGGTTTCCAAATAGAAACAAAATTGTGTTCTTTTCTTTAATCAAAGCAGTCAATTTAGCCATCTCTGCCAACTCCATCAACTTTTGCAGCCATTCGAGAGAGAAAATATTCTTACTGATCTGATTATTACTAGACACATATAATTGGTGATGATTCTTCTCATCTTTTCCTGTCACAGAGAGGATACCAAGACTTCATGCTAGTTCTTCCTGAAGACACAGTGCTAGGCTGAAAGAAATTTGAAGGTTTTCAAAAGGTGATCACATGAACCCGGAACACTGCAACCATCGTAAATATGAGTCAGTTCCCATTAACTGAATTTTGATCACTTGACCATGGGGATGCTGCAATGGAAGTAAGTGCGAAAAAATGGTCATAATTCACTTTTTTCAGTGCCATTGTAATTTTGAAAGGTCACTAAAAGAACTGTTGTAAGTCAAGGGTTATCTGTAATGATGTTTTGTTTTTCTGGCTAAATTAACATGAAGAACGAAAATTTGATTGTGCTTATGTGTTTTAGAGCAAATTGTCTGTTATCTAGTTCCATATCTATTCCAGTTATCTACTGCTAGAGTAGAAATTGCTACCTATGATCTTCATGCAGAGTGGATGAGACAGTGGTAGAATTCAGCCAGTCCACACCCCTTCGGGAGAACCGGTTGTTAACTTTGTGAGCAGTTTGGCAAATTGGTTGTTGGAAGAAATCATTAGGGCAGAGAACCGGTTGTTAAATTACTTAAATCCCACCACTGGGATGAGATCATCAGTGGGAGAGTTTTACAACTGTTGCAAGGCACTCTTTTTTTTATTCTCCTTCTATTCTATGCTTTACGAAGTCCATAATTTTGTCCCAACTCTGATCATACATTGTAGACCAAATTAAATAAAGTCTTGCTTATAAGGAGGGATTAGGGAGTCATATACATGATGGTTTCTGTGAAACCAAATAAGGGTTGAGCAAATGGGGATACAATCAAGAAACCATTTTCATTACATGCCAGTCTTAGATCAAATTCAGTTTACATAAAGATAAATTTAAAATTTTTTCATCTATCTTGAATAGTGTATATCTGCTACTGCTAATACTGGCAGTGTCTTATGATAAAATAAGACAGCTAGTTTTTCAACTGCAGTTATCCCATATAACTGGAATAACTTCAGGTAAATAGCTAACTTTCTTATTTATGTATTAACAACAAAAAAACTTTCAAGCTTTCTTGGGACCACAAGTGAGAGATTACAGCTAAATATAATCTATTCTTATAAATGTGATTTAGAATCCTCTAATGAAATGCATATATTCTAACTAAGCCCAAACAAGATTATATGGGGAGGGGAGGCATACCTCACTGTAAAATACAGTAAGTTGGCTTTTGATAGGTCAGCCTATTTATCAAGCTTAACCAGTCTTATCTATTAACCTAAGCTTTCCAGGGTCTTAAGCACTCTCAAGGGAGAGAGGGTACATTTTGCATCACTTTCTTAACTTTTTCCTGGCTCGGAGGTACACTATCAGGGACTAACTTTACAAATCATTGGGTAGGTCAGGATAAAAACTAAAGTGTAATATATATTTCATTTACATGTAATTAAAATTATTAGAGGAAGACTCTTCCATCAATCATTACCCCTTTATGTCAAGTTACAAATTGCTCCAATATTTTGGAGATTTCCAGGGGCTAAAGGAAGGCCTGTAGCTTTAAGAATTACACCCCTATTGCAAAGCAGATTATTTCTTTCAAAAGATTGAAGCTGGAACTTCTTGAGTGCCAATATTAACCAGATCAATTCAAGCATGAACTAATCCAAAGACTTTCCATTGGTTTCCATCTTACCTCTGTATTCCTCATCACCAAAACAAGCTCTGGAATTATTGGGTGGTTCCTTCTTATGACTGTGCATACTGGAGCGTAACTAAAATAACCATGCTAAGCTATTTAAAAGATGTGGTACTTTAAGTTTTGAGCAGCAATTTGGAAGGGTGCTTTGACCATGACTGTTCTGAACCTACTAGGCTTCTTCTAAGATCAATCAACATTAGCTTGCTCTACTTATTATCTACTTATGCCCAGCCGTATTAATTATGTATTTATGAATTGCATATTTAGATCCTTGTTATTTACCATGTCGAACTTTTTAAAGATAATAATGTTCAGAAAGCAAAGCAAAACTAACAAAAAGCTCTGCCTCACTCCAGCTGTGAAATCCAGCAGGTTCTGACAGGTTCTGGAGATCTGGTAGCAGAAATTTTGAGTAGTTCGGAGAACTGGCAAATATCACCTCTGGCTGGCCCCAGAGTGGGGTGGGAATGGGGATTTTGCAGTATCCTTCCCCTGCCACACCCAACAAGCCACACCACACCCAACAAGCCACCAGTAGTAAAAAAAATTGGATTTCACCACTGCCTCATTCCTATAAAATCCTGTCCCAGGGAGGCTAGACAGCAACTCCATAAAAGCCATGAGATCTATCCAGTTTCTAAAAGTCAGTGGTCCTCCTACAATAAAAGATTATCAAGACAGAGGCAAAGAGAACCTGTTCATGTAAATGAGAGTTCAGCATGTAGGCACAACTTACAAAAACGATTTGCAATGGTTTTACATCTCTTTAAGTCACCAGTATACTATTCAAAAGTGCTTCTCTCCTGTGCTCTCTCTCTTGATCTAGAAACTGATCAAGGAGAGATTCAAGCTAGAAATAAGGAGAAATTTTCTGGCAGTGAAAACAGTCAACCAATGGAACAACTTGCCTTCAGAAGTTGTGGGAGCTTCATCACTGGAAGGTTTCAAGAAGAGACTGGACTGACATCTGTCAGAAATGGTGTAGGGTCTCCTGCTTGGGCAGGGGGAGGGGTTTGGACTAGATGACTTACAAGGTCCCTTCCACTTCTCTTAATCTGGCCTAAGTAAACAACTAAGGATCTTTATTGGTAGTGTGCAGGTAGGTATGTGTCCTTCAGCTTGTATGAGAGCAGAAGGTTGTTGATTGTGCAGCTGCGTAGCCAGAGTGGTGCCTATTGGAGTGTGTGTGTATAGTATGTGTAGTGTATTTGGTTTTGCCTTAGATGATAGTTCAGCATCATCCCTTGACTTTTAGTGGAATGGATATTTAGCCTTTGATGGAATAAATGTTTAGGGTATTTTTCCCCCCAAAATAAGTAGCCTGTGAGTATTATCAGTAGTTTACCTTCTGTGTAATAGAAATTGGAGCAGAAAACAGTTAGTTCAACAATAATGTATTTACATTAAAACTCGGAGTCCATCTCTGCCTTAGGTTTCTAAGCCTATTGTTTTTATTCTTGCTTCAGTTTATCTTCAGGATTAAGCTTCTGGGGAATGTGGTGTTTGGGGTGTTTTCTTTACATAGTTTGTTAGAACAACCAGAATATGCTGTCCATAATTCAGATGTACCTGGAAGCCCCAAAATTTGGAAACCCTTACTATAATAAATATTGACAATAGTTAAAATATTTAAAATGAATTTTCCTTATTCATATTTATATCACTGGACACCCACAAATGTCTCTAATGTTTACAGTAATGTTTACATCCCTTCTAAATTTTACTTGGATGGGCCAGAATCACATATAAAGTGCGAGCTTTATCACTGATAAAAGCTCCAAGTCTTTCTTCAAAATTACCTTTCCCTTGCTCTGCTCCACCTAAAGAGATCAGATAATTGAAGCATCTCTTTCTCCTCCACTAGGGAGAAAGCACTTTTTCATGCAAAATAAGGCCATATAAAAAAGTAAAAAGGATTTTATTTAGTATAAATCTAGTGAGAATTGCATCGATTGCACTCCATTGACATTTAACGTGTTCTTCCTGCTGCTCTATGCAACCTATAATTTGGTGGTGAGCTTGGAAAGAACTATGAGAGCTTCACCCAAATTCATATGCTTGGTGGTAGGACTATAGTGAGTCTCAGGAGCTCAGATTACATATCCATCATCTAAATAATGCTGCATTGAATTGAAAAGCTATATTTGTCTATCTAATCCATCCATTCGTCCATAGATGCACATGCAGTATACAATGTGAATGTAGATAGACACATGCACTTATATAGTGACCATGTTTTGCAGTTAACTTTCTTAGCTCTGCTAAATGGATGCCAAACTGATGTCTTGAAAAATTCTAAGACTGGGGTGGGGGGTGGGGGGTGGGATTGTCCCATCTTGTTTGATCTGTCTCTGTAAGTGGTGGAATAAGGAGGCCACAAGTATCAATCTTTCATTAATTATATTGCTGGACAGATCTCTCCCCTCCCATATTTGTATGTAAGTAGGTCAATACAAACAAGCCTGTCGGTACCTCCTCTTGTGTCTTGTAGGCCTCTTGTCAGACATCCCTCTTTTGATGATGATCATTTCAGAAGCCACCGAGCAGCAGCAATCAGTTGAAGAGCCTTGTCTGCAAAAGCTTTCTCACGTTCACGTCTGGCTGATTCTCTATGTCAAAGTAGTGCAGCTGAGAGAAGGGAACCAGCTGGAATGCAGACCAATACTGGGGCCCAAGCCTGGAATGGCTCGGAAGAGTCATTGGGAGACCCTTACCAACTAGGCCTCTGGAGGCTGTGATGCCTACGAACGCACACACCCATTCATGGGCCCGCTGACAATCCGGCTAGATAGGCACACAAACTCCTTTCTTCCTCTCCTTCACGCTGCGGCCTTATTTGATCTCTGGCTTCCTTTGTTGCCGCCTGTTGTTAGCGCCTTGCCCTGATCAAAAATGTATTACTTCAGACAACATGGTGCTGTAATATGCTGGACAGGGGCAGTGGAGGATAGCAGGGGCCAGCCACAATGGGGCATTGAGGAAGCCAACAGCAATAGGATGGATGAAAAAGATGCTTACAGATGCACAAAGCTTTAATGGGAGGATCTGCCTCTGTCATCCAGCACACTTGCATATTGACAGTAACTATTACCTCATGCTCTGCTTGTTCTGAGCAATGCCTCTTTAAAAGACATCAGTTAACAATGTTGTGTTTCTATGGATTTCAAAGGCTGGTAGTTCTTCTAAATGACATTTATAGTCTCATTAGGGAGAAGACATCTCAAATGCTCTTCCATCAGAAGATTGGGTGGTAACTTTCAAGCCATTTTAAATATGATCAAAGATGCTCCACAGGCTGGAAGTACAAGAACAAGGGCAAACTTTATGATTTCTTCAGAAATTAGTCCTGCCAGGTCCTAAGGTAAGAAAATTAGATGGAGACATAATCTATTCCTTAACCAAATATCTTTGGGAGTAACTCAAGAGACTTTGATTTGGATTTTTTAAAAAAACACCTTATTTCTTTAAACCAGCTACTTATGCAAGCATTGACTTACCTATATTACATGTAAATGGAAGAAGTTTCCATAACCATTTGCTCAATCTGACCCAACCATTATATTGGTTACAGTATAATATACCTCAGAGTCACAGTTTTTGTAAAGATATGGGATAGTTTTATTACAGAAAGCATACCAATACAATATGAAACTAGTCATTAAAATTATTTATGTACACTATTTTGGACACTATTTTATTATAATTATTCTTGCTGTTAAATACATTTTCAAAAGACTTATTTGGGATTTTTAATAGAACACAAGCTACATCACGGTACATTATATTGTATAAAATACAATAAGATGGAGGAGGAGGAGGAGGAGACAGTTATTCTTCTTGAAAGAAGAAGCAGTAGGATTGTTAGGTTGGATTAAGGGACATATTTAGAGCTCCTAGTCAAACAATTTCTCAGGCAGACCATACAGTAAAAAGAAATAATAGACTGACATGCCATTGCATCATTGTTACGTCTGATCTGTTCTAATCAAAAAGTGTTTTCTCTGTATTGTTATAAATTAATGTGATACTAACATTTGGTTTGTGTCAATTGAGGATATTTTTACCATCAGTGTTTCTAATTTTTGTTACGTAGATACTTGTAATGTTTGAAGATGCCCTTTTAGATTTAATAGACACATACTTTATAAATGAGCTTTCTTTCTTTCTTTCTTTCTTTCTTTCTTTCTTTCTTTCTTTCTTTCTTTCTTTCTTTCATTATTTATTTAGCACAACTCTCTTGGAAATTTCAAATTTCAGTTTTGTTGAAATGAAAGGAAAAATGGAAGGAAAAATCATCAGTGGATTTTGTTTTAAACATGTTTATTTAAACAAACAAAATTTATCTTAAAACCTAGTGGAAAAGATAATTTCTGCATCCCAAGATTTTTGTGATGTGTTCTTAAACCATTTAAAAAAAAAACCCAATAGTGCAACATTTTGGATCTATTATAAGAAGATCCATATGAACAGCCCATTTCAAACATAAAAAAGCTATTTCAAACATGACACAGTTTGCCCCCATTTTATTTTATTAAGCAAATGGAAGGGGGAAATGAATTTGAAAGCAATGTATTACAATGTTTTCCCTGTTATTGGCTCCAAACTGAGAGGAACACCTTAATTCTAAAAGATCTAATAAGCAATCAGTTCTGGGCATTTTAAGAATGACTGGGAAAATCTGCTATCTGCAATTCCTAGAAAGTAGACCAATGACCTGACCCAATATAAAGCCATTTTCTGATTAGCTTGGGAAGCATTTTATCCTCAAGGTTCTTCTGTTATTTCACATGAACTAGAACATGAATTGCCACATACAATCTGCAAATATTTAGATGACCACTCGATGGCATCAAAGAGACACAGATCATACTGATCCTTTGCTGCCATCTAGCAGATATTCAGTGCTTTGTAGCCTAGATTCTACTACCATAGTTCTAACACACATTCATCGTCTCACATCATTGTGCCAGAAGGCCTGGTAGAAATCAGGCCACCCATGCTGCAATAAATCTGGGAGCTGAAGCTACCGTATGTCCAAGCGAGGCAAGCAGAGAATTGATTAATGACTTAGACCCAAGCCAGTTAAAGATCTGCCTATTCCTGTCTGCCCCATGCTCTTAGGTCATCAAGGGGCACCTGTTCCATGTCTCATCATGGATGTGTCTAACATCAGTACTTAATTTTGTTTTTCCTTGGCAGGGTCAGGCTATGGTACGAAAGGTATGGACCACCGTTTAAATTGAACCACATTTTTATTCCGAAAGAGTTTAAAATATACTTATTTGCCCAAGGCTGCTGGTGTAATGCTAAGAGTTTTCCACTTTAGTGTTGTATTTTTTTTTTAAAAAAAAAATTATGTTCTTGGTTTTTTTATTGTAAGCTCTGCAGTTCAGTTAACGGGGTGGATGGCATATACATCAGCAATTTTAGCTTGATGGTGGCTGTCCTGAATTCCCAAAGTTTTACATGAGCTCATAGTAATCTGTACAAAAGAGAACCATAGACAAATTTGCACTGAGTGCAAATTCAAGTGTGTTACTCCTATTGTTATCTTATATGATTCAGCCATTTTGGGGAGAATGGCAAGATCTGGAAGGTGGACCTCAAGTAGGGACATTGAACTTCCTCTCTTCTTCCTTGTTTCCCTCTTCCTTCTTCCCCATTTACTAGAGAGAAGACTCATGTGCAGCTTCTCACCATGGGAGAACTATTCCATTTCTAACCACAAGACATTTTGCAGCCAGAGTCAACGCAGAGGTCAGGTAACCCAGATGTAGATGTTAATTGAACTGTCTGGAATACAAAACTGCATATCTTTCAATGAAGTGTTTGGCTAGAAAGTTGCCACTGCATCTCCACTTAATGGTGGGTCAAGAGAGGAAGGCAGGGAAGCAGTTCCATCATATTAGGGAAAACTTTGATGCTTGTTCCTTTGAAACCAGCTGATTATTAACAGAAACTCATAATCTTTTCTTGGGGATTCAAAAAAGACCTTCATGGGGAGATGTTATTGTAGACTCGAAAAAGAAGAAGCTGATAATGATAGCAAAATATTCCTCATGTGCATAAATGTTCCCATGTGATCTGTATAATCTGTATAATCACATGGGGGAGGAGTATTCATAGTTCAATGCCTAGACATTTATTACAGTTGGTCGATTGCTGGGAAAATGCTACATTTTTTGCATCAGTCCATGATTCATTAGAGTTATCACTATTTGAAATTATGTATACTTTTGGAATATTTTTTTAATTCCCTATTGCACCACTATCAGGTGATTTATTCAATGTTCGAATTTCTTTATCAGCTATCTTTATAACCTATCATTTTCATTGTTTGAATGCTATTGTAAATGTTTTGATTTTGTTTTATCTTCCTGGATAACTCACCTAGTGAATATGCAGTCATTGCTGTGCTACCTGCCCATACTATGTAGAACAGAAGTCTTCAAACTTGGAAGTTGTGGACTTCAACTGCCAGAATTCTGGGAGTTGAAATCCACAAGTCTTAAAGTCTTAAAGCTGCCAAGTTTGAAGACCTCTGATGTAGAAGAACAAAATATTCTTCATAGAGACCTGGGCAGAAAAAGCTTTCCAAGCCCTGAAGACTCATTACAGATGTAAATAACTTAAATCTAATGGAAAACATGTTTATTCAAAATGAAGAAGTTACCCACTGTCTCCCCTCTCACCACAAAGGAGCCTTACTGGGAATGGAGAAAGGTTGCCATTTCATTTTGAAAGAAGATATTCTTACTGGGGAAGAACATTGTTCTTATAACTTCATGGAGCTAGGCAGCAGATGTCCAGGGTTGAACAATTCAAGCTCCTAATTAAAATGTGGCCTGTATAATTTTTTTCGCATTCTCTATATCTTGAAGTGAATTTATTTTATAGAAATAGATGGGAGAGAAGTTAAAAGAGCAACATCAGAGAAAGCCAGACTAACCACCATCACTCCTGATAAGGATAAACTCCAATATGCTTCATCCTTAATTAAATTAATTGAAAAAATAAGGAAGGGGACCAGGGCCAGATTTAGATGAAAAGAGGCCCTAGGCTATTCCACTTATGAGGCCCTTTCACCTCCCATTTTTTCGATTCAGTGTTTTAGTGTTCACTGTTTTTAGAATAGTGTAATTTTAATTTTGCTAACAATTTGAATGTAGGCCCCTCTTGATCTTGAGGCCCTAGGCTGAAGCCTACTTAGCCTATAGGAAAATCCGGCCCTGAAGGGGACAACAGTTAGCACACTTAGCAGGTTGAGGGCATTTGAAGGGATTTTTTTAAAAAGTCTTTCTCAGCTTTGATCAGGACAGAACATTTTCTTCTGGAGCAGTTGAAAAGAGCAGAACAGATCCAACAAAACAAAAATTTCTACAAAATTTATTCAGACAGACTGTTACCATTGAGAGTGCCACATCATTTCATGCAGTTTTTATTGTTGTTAGTTGCAAAGTTGTGTCTGACCCATCGCAACCCCATGGACAACATTCCTCCAGGCCTTCCTGTCCTCTACCATTCTCTGGAGTCCATTTAAGATCATGCCTACTGCTTCAGTGACTCCATCCAGCCACCTTGTTCTCTGTCGTCACATTCTTCTTTTGCCTTCAATCCTTCCCAGCATTAGACTCTTCTCTAGTGAGTCCTTCCTTCTCATTAGGTGGCCAAAGTATTTGAGTTTCATCTTCAGGATCTGGCCTTCTAAAGGGCAGTCAGGGTTGATCTCCTTAGGACTGACCAGTTTGATCGTCTTGCAGTCCATGGGACTCTCTGGAGTCTTCTCCAGCATCATAGTTCAAAGGCCTCAGTTCTTTGGCACTCAGCCTTCCTTATGGTCCAACTTTCACAGCCATACATTGCAACTGGGAAAACCATAGCCTTGATATCTAAATAGCTTACCCTAGAGATCTAAGAAAATGAAAACATATATTACAATGTTCAATAAGTCTTTTTCTTAAAAAAAAAAACTCTGGTTATAGGATGGCGGTTTTTGGATTCACCTATTAGGTATGCAGTTTGTGCTCAGTGTGATTTATTAATTCTGCACTCTGAGTGAACCCCACTATTTTATCTTCGAATCCCAGACATTAGCCCTTAGTTGAGATTTAACTTTTCTAGTATGTGAGCTTCTCCTCGCCATAAATTCATTTTCAGAGCCAACACAGCCCATAGTAAAAATTGATGCCATTGAAAACTTCCTTATTTAGCCCCAGAGCTGTGCACAATTTGATAAGTGAACAATTTGTATCTCAAATACAATTCAGAGGAAAAAACTACATAAATTCTCTTATAATTGAGACAATCATTTTTTCAGCATATCTCTAAGTAATAAAAAGCAAAGAAAAAGAAATTTACTGCATTCCAATACACAGTTTGGGCCACAGATGGCAGATGGTAAAGGAATGGTAACATAAAAACATGGTCATTTAGACTGCACAGATCTTTCCACCTTTCTAAACAGTGAGGTTTAGCTAGTAATACCAGTCTCAACTCATTTCTCATCTAATTGTCTTCTACCCATAGCAGCAAATAATGAGGAGAAGATAGGGGCAGAATGAACAGGCAGAATGGCTAAAGGTCCAAACTACACTTTCCAGCAATATGGCAAGATAGTAGTGTACAACTTTTGACAACACAAGGTTTGTCAGGATTTAGCTTTGGATGGACAGTTGGCCTAAGGTCAGGAGCGTATTTTAGCAGTATGTTTAACAGTTTTAAGGGATGAAATGGGTGACTGAGAGAGGTTTAAGGTACAAATTTTGCTTTCTAAACCCAAATTTTGGGACCATAGACATTGGAACCTACAAAAGGGTTATTGGCAAATTGCATTGTTCGCATTCCTGCTGAAATGTATTTTGGATTGCATGCATTATTGATTTCACCAGACAATGTACATTAGAGATAGAACAGATAGCAAAACTCTAGAACAGGGCTGTCAAACTTACGACCTGTAGGCCAGATGTGCCATGCACCAGCCATGCCCACACCCTGTTTAGCAAAGAGGGGGGGAAGTCCCAATATATCACATGATGCCGTTGTGATAACACGAGTTTGACACCCAGGCTCTAGAACAGGAGTGTCAAACTTGCATCATCACGGCAGCGTCAAGTGACGTATCAGCACTTTTTCCCCCTTTGCTAAACCGGGCGGAGGCAGGACCAGCACATGACGCATCTGGCCCACGGGCCGTGAGTTTGACACCCCTGCTCTAGAATATGGCTTGCTTAGATTCTTAACCATTGCAATAGGTACTCCATAGGAAAAATAGGTCTGAAACAGAGGTGGGTTTCAGCAGGTTCTGACCAGTTCTGGAGAACTGATAGTAAAAATTCTGACTGGCCTCGCCCCCATCTATTCTCTGTCTCCCAAGTCCCAGCTGATCAGGAGGAAATGGGGATTTTGCAGTAACCTTCCCCTGGATTGGGGACAGAATGGAGATTTTACAGTATCCTTCCCCTGCCATGCCCACCAAGCCACACCCACCAAGCCATGCCATGCCACGCCCACCAAGCCACACCCACAGAACCGGTAGTAAAAAATGTTGAAACCCACCACCGGACTGAAAACAAGTTGCATTCAGACAGAGCTATCTGTGCTTTCATTTGCTTTTTGTTCAGTGCACAGTAGCTGCAGATGACTCTCACTATGTACAGGAAAATGGGGAAGATGTAATGAGAAACAGCTGAGGAGATGCCTCAGCATGAATGTAGCTTTGATTGTGCTTTGCATAAAGCAGTTGCTGATAGGAGAACACAGAATAGGAACTTGTTGTTTTATAACTGGGAGAACACAGAATGGAAGTTGCAGAAATCCTAGAAATCCTTGGATTTAATTATGCATGCCAGAGAGAGGTGTACAATGTGCCAAAACACCTTAAGGATAGGTCTGCAGTTGATTTTTACATCTGTCTATTAAGAAGCGGTGTAAAGACTGGAATTTCACATCCTTTTATTGTTAAAATATAGGGATTTGAGAGAAAAAGGAGTATTTATCAACACCTGGTGGTATAACTCAGTAATTGCTCTGTCTAGCAGAAGACACAAGTAAAGCCAAACCATTTTAAAAACCAGCAGAAAGAACATTAAAAGTTCAGCTAATAGCTATGATACCAACTCACTTTAATGTTGGGGGCCTTATAAATTGAGAGCAATATTTAATAAGCTTTTCTGAAATAGTTTTAATTGGATAAATATTTGTGCTGTGTCTGTCAATAAATCCTATTACTTGCTATTGACTCTAAATCCTGGAATAACAATTAATTTAATCCCAATTAATTTGTCTGGTCCAGGACAAAAAAGTTAGTAGATTTTAAAGGAAAATTGACAGGGCTACTGAATTGTTTTCTCTAAAAGATACCTTATAATTTATCCCTCAAAAGTTTTATTTAAAACCAGGGCATAATTTGTCTGCCCTTTGAGGTTTTTCATTTTCTTTCTAAATTATGTATGTATTTATTTAAAAAATAAATAAATAAAAAGAAAACAAAAAAGTTCAAAGGGTAAATTTGATAGACTACTAGATCTTTTTCTGCCATCATTTTTCTATATTTTCATGTTTCTGTACTCCTTTGAAAAATGGAAAAACTGAGTAGAAATAGGAAAAAGAAAACCTATTGGAGAAGACCGGTAAATTTCACCTACTTCTGGCATTACAGATAAAGTTCTGCCCTCAAGTGAAATTAATAGTAACATTTGGTTTGAATGCATTGGCCTAGAGTTCATCTTGCAACTTAAGTTTGCTGTCAGCTGTGTTCTTCTCGTGCCGATTGTATCAGGATGGCACAGGTGTAACTTGAAGGCAGAACTCAGCTCCATAAATCATCCTGGAATGAGGCTGAAGGCTGATGATATACCGTTGCTTAGAAACTTCCTGTGTGAAATGGCAACTGGGATTGGCCATTTTGTCTCTCATGCGCAACCTTCCGAACCTCAGCAATGTCCCTGGCCTCTGTTCTGCCCGGGTACTTTTGATGTTGCTCATTAAAAAACACAGGCTGGTTCCAGTGCTGAGATCGATCTTCATTCTCCTCATTCCTGAGAAGGTTTGGAGCTGGACTTGTGAACTGTTGAAACATCATCTCTTTTTTCTGCTGCTGCTGCTACTGCTTGCAAAAACAGGATTCTTTGTCTTTTTGGGTTTCGTGGAATCTGAACAACAAAAGCAAGGAAAGCAGTTCATAAACCAACACCAGCCTGAATATATTAAACTCATACCTGTTCATGGATTTGGTATGTAAAGAAAGTAAATGGCCTCTTCTATTCCAGCAACCAATGAGCAGATGGATGGTTTCCTTCGAGTTCATTACTACTATAGTTTCCTCCAGGTTTTGAGCTGGGGTGAAATCCAGCAGGCTCTGACATGTTCTGGAGAACCAGTAGTGGAAATATTGAGTAGTTCGGACAACCGGCAAATACCACCTCTGGCTGGCCCTAGTGGGGTTGGAATGGAGATTTTGCACTATCCTTCCCCCAGGAGTGGGGCGGGAATGGGGATTTTGCAGTAACCTTTCCCTGGAGTGGGGTGGGAATGGAAATTTTGTAGAATTCTTCCCCTACCATGCCCACCAAGCCACGGCCACAGAACCAGTAATAAAAAAAATTGGATTTCATGCTTTGAGCTAATATATAAGGTCAGTTGCCCATAGAGTAGATTTCTTCCAATAGCTAAGCTATTTTTTAATCATTATTAGCTGGAAAAAGTCTTGGGGGAGAAAACCAGGAATGACAAAAAACAACAACAGATGCAATAAACTGAAAATTTCACCCAACTTACATTAAGGCTAAGAATGGACCTTGGAGACTTGGACAGCCAAACACCTAGTAGTACTGTATACTACTGAAAAGCCACTGTCCTCTACAATAGGCCTGATATCCATTCAACCAAGCAAATTCAGTGTGCTCTAGGCTTTTTCCTTTTGGACATGTTTCATGAGAGGAAATAGCCATGTTAAGAATGAATGTTGGTGAGGTGGCAGGCAGGAATAGGGAGTTGTTCAGAGACATTATATTTCCTTTTTTAAAGATAGATCTGGAAGGCTTTGAGTCTTGATGACACATATTTTTTTTGAGTTTTATTTGTCTTAACTTTCATATTTACTGTATTTGTATACTTTGTTAGCTACTGAGAATCTTGTGATTTCAAGTGACATATAAATGGGATAAATATAGAAGGACTGATGCCTGTCTCAAACATCTCCTGTGATCCATACTTCTGCATTCCCCATGGCATCATTAGCTTTGTGAGTGTTGATTGTGAAATAACTTCAATGAACTGGCCATGTATGGGCCATTCTTAGAACAAGCTGATTTTAAAAGTATCAGCCATCTGCAATATTTCAAGTTTTCAATGTGGTCCCAGTGACCCTCCAAAAATTTATGTCATAATTTTTAAGAAGAAAATTGTTAAATATACAGGGAGTAATTTTGTCAATTTTATTTTATTACTATCTCATTAAATTACCTTTAATCCCTCAGTTAACACATTAAACTTAACTTAATTTAAGGCTTTGAAAATTGGGTGGAGGGGAGAGAAACGGTGTAAAAAAACCTGCCACAGATATTTTCTAACAAGGAAATAGCACACAATATGACAACTTCCAACATTTCACCTGCTCTTAGGACTCAATTTGCCCTCCTTGTTATGTAAGAGTGAGAGAATCAAATATGTCTTTTTCCTTTCTGTTTATTATCCTTGGCTAATAGATAATCGAGGAGTTCTCTCAGCTGAGACACCAGAGAAGCATTTTCAGAGGAAAAAGTGTAATTAATTAATTAACAGACAAAATTATATGATGCCCATCAAACCAATGGAACTCTGGATGCTGAAGGATAAAATATGCAATATGCAATCAAAATTAATTAAAAAAATAAGTTAAGACCCTTGTAAAAATCTTATTGTTCACACAAGACTCAAATAGACATACAAACAGTGGATGTTTTGTGTCTTATCTAATCATAGATATGTAGGGGAACTCAGACATCATGTGTGACATCTCTTGATGGGGCACAATTAGAACACTATCAATTTTGATTATGTTTATTAATTATACAAATAGGTTTTAGTAGTATTTTTGGAACAATCTCCCCCTATATGCAACCCCAATCTTCTCTGATTTTTATTCATTACCAATATAAATAGATTCGGGTTTTTTTCAGTGTCTCTTTATGTTTTCATAGTAGAAAAAAAATTGTACTGACAACCTGTGCCATTACTTCTCAAATCTACTGCTCCTGGTCCATCAGATATATTCATAAATCTCAGCATGCTTTTGGCATCACCTGCTTCACTTGGCATCATGGCATAATCAGTATGTAGTAGGGGTGAAATCTATTTACCTTCCTTACTGGTTCGGAAGTGCATGTGCCATGGGTGTGCACTCTCTATGCTTGTGCATGCACGCAAGTCACATGCACGCACAGACCTGCACATGCGTAAACCTTCTGTGCATGCGCAAACCTTCTGCACATGTGCAGAAGGTAAAAAACACATTACTTCCTGGTTAAAATCAGGAATTAACGATACCCAGGTGGCTGGACGGAGTTTTGCTCTGCTGTCGCTACCGGATCGCCGAACCAACCGCAACAATTGCTACCAGATCACTCGATACGGTCTGAACCGGGAGCATTTCACCCCTGACATGTAGTGTCTGCTCACTGACATTATCTTTCCTTATGCCTATTAGATAGGTGTTGAGCACTTGATATGAGGCCCTTACCAAAGTATTTGAGGTATTTCTCAACATCAACCATTTGAAGAAGTATTGACTTCAAATCCTAGAATTCCCTAGCCAGTATGGGGAATTCTAAGAATTGAAGTTCAAACTTCTTCAAGTAGTCAGGGTTGAGAAATACTGCCTTATACAATATGAATATGCTAAAATTTCTGGCAGCTTACTCTCTTGGGCTGCAACTGATTGTAAACAGTTTTTTACAGTTGTTAAAACTGGGGAAATATTTATCGAATTAAACAATGATCATGTTAGTTTTTTATTTTTATTAGTTATTTTTATTTTTGATCACTTCATTTTTGGTCATGCTACTTATGAATCTTGAACAATAGGTAGCTTTTTTTTTTTTGCCAGAATTGATATTAAATATTTAGAATCCCTTCCATCTTCATAAAATAGCGTCTGTTTTCTTTCATTTCGGGGACATTTTTCTTTGTTCCTTCTGGTCCAGATCATATAAAACAAGATACTGTAGAATTTCATTCTAAAAATCTTCTATTACTCCTTGTGGAATATTGGACATGGCAGATTCCTCGTAATAATACTCCCATGTAGAATTCCTGTAAGGTAACTGAATCCCAAGGGATTCTTCCCTCGTAACCATATCTTTCTGGACTTTACTAGCAATGCTTCCCAACAGAATATCCTTTGCTCCATCAAATGACAAGTTGTGAGCTTTCCTTCTGTTTTAAAGATAGCTTAGCAACATAAGTAATTTGCAACAAAGCAATTGTATCATGACTGAATTATTTCATTTAGAGGAGCATATACTAATATCTCAAAATATTATCCTATAGCAATAGCAATTAGACTTATATACCGCTTCATAGTGCTTTTACAGCACTCTCTAAGCAGTTTACAGAATCAGCATATTGCCCCCAACAATCTGGGTCCTCATATAATAACATCCAGTTTCAAAATTAACATATTTTCCTTTTAACTGCATTCTTCACCATAAATAGGCATTTGTGAAAAAAGGGTGGAATAGAATATTTTTTGCAGGGGTTTAATGCTCATACAAAGATGCCTAGCTAACTAGAGAACTGGAGATTGCCAATGAAGGTAAATGCAGTGGGAAGAACAGGATGTGTGTTCAACAGTGGGGTTCCTCAGAAACCTGAGTGTGCTTGCTATATCTTTATACATTTTTTAGAACTCTATGCACCCTACCTTCCCACTTCTGGTTGGTCAAGGAATTTGGGGTACATTGTATATTGATTGACCCTAACTGATGATTGGTCAGTCTATGTTAGTTATATGGAGTAGAATTATAAGGAAACATGGATAGCACAGGGGAGGATCTACAGATTCCTATACTTTATATTACCCATGGTCATGTTCATAATACATTAGTTGAAGAATTTTTTTATCATTCATATACATGGAAAATTTAATCAATCATGTTTCCCAGATTGCTGTGATGTGGCATAGGACATAATCTATCAATTACAATCTGCATACAAACCCTACCCATATAAACACTTCACATTTTGTGGCTGTACGTCATGTATATTTAGAAGTTGTAGGAAGAAATTTTGAGTATAGAAAAGTGGGGGGGGGGACATATTTTGCAGATAAAATTAAAAATGCACAAGTAGTCTATAGAACATTCATCTTCCTATAAATTGACAGATTGTATCTTGAAATTCAGGAAGGTAGATTTTAATTAACTCAAATGAACGGTGGCCACATACATTGGCATCAATTTATAATGTTTGAAAGACCTGAATAGATGCATAGTGACAGAAGGAGATATGCAAGAAATGGACAGAAGCTGATCATTAAGGAGAAAAACAAACTCTATTTTGGGCTTGTATTGATGGGTTCATGAGATCTAAGGCTCAAACTCAGATGAGACTAAGAAGGAATGGTATTATAAAATGGTATTTAGGGTGTATGTCCAAAGCAAGAATCAAGAAGTTCGTTAATATATTATAAAGGGGATGGCAATAATAATGGGGAACAAGGAGAATATGTAACCATCTTACATCATAAGACCATAGAAGTAAATTTTATCCATTACCCAAGTTTAGGAGACATAAGGGATTGCTTGAACTCAGTAAAGCAGTAGTTCTCAACCTGAGGATAGGGACCTCTTTGGGGGTTGAATGACCCTTTCACAGGGATCGCCTAAGACCATCCGAAAACACATATTTTCAATGGTTTTAGGAATAATTTTATGGTTTATTTTTTTATTTATTTATTTATTAGATTTGTATACCGCCCTTCTCCTTGCGGACTCAGGGCGATGGACAGCCAAATAAAAACAGTATACAAAAGTTAAAATTTCTTAAAAAACATATTTTTGGGGGTCACCACAACATGAGGAATTGTATTAAAGGGTCACGGCATTAGGAAGGTTGAGACCTACTGCAGCAAAGGGTCTGTCAAGTTCTCTCATGATAGCCTTATGGACAAGACAAGTAATTGAGGATTGAGTGCTATGATCTGGTGGATTTCCAAGTGGTTGCAACTGATTACAGAATACTCCCCCACTTACAGAGAGAGAGAGAGGGAGAGGGAGAGAGAGGGGGGGCTTTATAAATGGGTTCCCACCAGTGGTGGGTTGCTCCTGGTTCTGTCCGGTTCTTGAAAACCGGTAGCAAAAACGGCGGGAGGCTCTCCCCAACCACCCTGACGTCACATTTGGTGACCTGCAGATGTGCAGAAGTGCTCCCATTGCAAACTCGTAGTAAAGGTAAGTAGAACCCGCCCCTGGTTTCCACCAATCTGAAGAAAGGTATCAATTAAGGTCCCTAGGACTCCTTTTTTCGCAATGCTATTCAGCATTTTCTAAATGATTGAAACAATGGCGTAGAAGGGATATGTATCAAATTGTCAAATATACCAAAGTTTCAGGGCTCGTCCAACATCTTGCAGAACAATGTCATGACTAACTTCATCTGACTTAGAATTGGGCAAAATCAACAACGATGAATGTCCTGCAGTGGAGATGAAGGGAAAGGAGGGGTTCTAGAGACCCTTCATATTATGAAATGACAGACTCCCCCTCCCTTTCAAAGAGTATGCAAGGTATGCTGCTGCAAAACTATTCTATGTGCAAAAATGGAAATACTCACAATGGCAGAATGGTTGAAGAAGATGACAGACGTAGCAGAGGTGGCAAAGTTAACTTGCTTGATTAGAGAAAGATGAATAGCTACATTTATTAGTGACTGGAATCCTCTTAGGGGCTTTTTACTGAAAGAGAAAAAAGCGAGGTTCTGATTTATAAATTTAAAGATTAGCAAGGTAGTGTAGGAAGAAATATCCTTCTGGGTTCTGCTCCAAGTGGGGAAAAAGACACTGGAAACGGGGAGACTGCTTGGAAAGATGGTTTAATGGTGGACAAGATCACATGGCTTGAGTTCCTGAACAGAAAAGAAGGGCAGATACAGCAAGTTTCTGGGTTTTATGCTTTCTCTGGCTTTGAACTTCCTGGGGCCCAGAAAGAGTATCCTGATTGGTTGTCAGACTCCCAGGGGGTGGGGGTTTTAGCTAGCCTTGCTGGCTGATATAATCTTCCCAGGTGCCATGTGGTGAGTTTCGTCCTAGATGGGTTCCATTGTCTTGCAGATGAAGGTCCATTGACAAAGATTGAGTTTCTGCCTCTGGCCCATTAACAAAACGGTGGGGGCAGGAAGGTTGGGAGCTGCTTTGTCTTTAAAACATGCTTCTCCATTTCTCATACAGGGAAACATAATATTCTGCCTTTTTAATATTTCTCAAAATATTTCATTCTTCTAGGAAAAGGGTGGGTGCTAACTTCCTACAGTAGTTTATGGAAAGAAAGGAATTATGATGTAACCTTAGAGAAGGCAAAATATAAATGAACCAGGGTGAAATCCAGCAGGTTTTGACTGGTTCTGGAGAACCAGTAGCGGAAATTTTGAGCAGTTCAGAGAACTGGCAAATACTACCTCTGGCTAGCCCCAGACTGGGGTGGAAATGGAGATTTTGCAATATCCTTCCCCCAGGAGTGGGGAGGGAATGGGGATTTTGCAGTATCCTGCTCCAGGAGTGGGGAGAGAATAGAGATTTTGCAATATCCTTCCCCCAGGAGTCAAGAGGGAATGAGGATTTTTGCAGTATCCTTCCCCTGGAGTGGGGTGGGAATGGAGATTTTACAGTATCCTTCCCCTGTTATGCCGACCAAGCCACACCATGCCCCAAGCCACGCCCACAGAACCGATAGTAAAAAAATATTGGATTTCACTACTGAAATGAACCTTTAATCACTCTCAACTGCTTCTTTATAATTTCTTCTTTTCCTTTCTTCTGCTTCTAGTGGTTTTCATTTCTTATTACTTTATTCTTTATTTCTTGTTACTTTTTTCTTTATTTCATATTACTTTTTATTCTTGAATTCAAAATTTATACTGTTTTATTCTGTTGAAAAACTTGTTCAATGAAAAAATATTTTTTTAAAAAAATGAGTGGAGGCAGGAAGATCTCAAATGCATGTAAGGTTTGTGGGTTACAGCTGTGGCCAAAAGGGAGGCTTGCTAACACCAAGACTTCCACAAGCCCCTTAAGGAGGCTTCATAGCTGGCTGGTGAGTCACTATCCCAAAATACTGTAAATACTATTGGCTCAGTGAGTTGAGCAATGCAGGATTGGAAACAATCTAGAGAACTTTAGGTCAGAGGGGAATGATGGCAGATTGCTCCGTGGAAGAGGAGAGAATGAAGATTGTTACATAGCTCTAAGACAGTTGGTAGCTGTTGGACATATTGCAGTGGCTAATCGTTTTTATTATTATCTCGCAAACTAAAATAATGTCTACTAATTGCACTTTTCTCTCACGTTTACATATTCAGATAAAATGGAAATAAAGATGGAAATCTCTCAAACAGTGCAAGTATTTCTTTACACTGGCAGAAATATTGCAAATATTTCTTTACATTCGGAAGGCTACAAGACCAGTTTCCTACATATTATGTTAAAAGATGCTGGAGACCTGTTTTCAGATAGGCAACGCTGAACTAAAACCACCAACAGACTGACAAATCAGAGAGGTGGGGGCGGGGAATCAGTTATGTTATTCTCCAGAATAGTGTCTGGTTATTAGAAACGTTTTCTTGAGAAATTTGTTTACTTCTCAAGCAGAGACGCTATATTATTTCTAGGAAGTGAATGTGAAAATCTTGCATAAAAGAAACCAAAGAAAGAAAAGTGAAAAGTGGCAGAAGATTATAAGGAAGCCAGAAAATTATTTTTCCTTCCTTCCTTCCTTCCTTCCTTCCTTCCTTCCTTCCTTCCTTCCTTCCTTCCTTCCTTCCTTCCTTCCTTCCTTCCTTTTTGTCTTTTAGAGGGGAAAATGAACATAAACCCAGACATTTTATCTATGATAGTGTGATTAAGTCATGATATAATAAACAAACATAAAAAAACATATGGTCTGCTAATTTTCTAGATATCAGAAAAAAAATCCTAAGAACATCTATGTTGTAATGGGAACAGTCCAGGGGTGAAATCTACTTACCTTCCTTACCAGTTCGGAAGTGCACATGTAGAAGGTAAAAAAAAATACTTCCTGGTTAAAACCAGAAAGTAATGACAGCTGGGTGGCGATTGCTACCGGATCACCAAACCACAGGGAAAAATTGCTTGGATTGGACAATCTGGTCTGATCCTGGAGCATTTCACCCCTGGAACAATCATTTAGCAAGCAGGTAGTCTAAGTGGGTTGATATGCTAAATCCTTTTTTTAGAGTGTGTTTCATTTAGAGCAATTGAAAGTTCTTAGATGCCTACAGTCTGGCATTTGTTTTAAAATCCATAAAAGTAGCACTGTGTTGCATAAAATAATTAAATTTTTCAGTTGGAAATTTTCAAGTTATCATTAGTAGCATAGAACATTGACTCTTGATTAACTACCATGGTCATAAATCAAGAGTGAGCCATCCGCCTGTTGCTAATGAAATGTTCCAGTTGTGCACTCCTAAGGATTATGGTGTCAACAAAACTCTTGATTTGGATCACAGCCTTCCCTTCACTCAGAGGCTACATATTAATCTTTGTGTACAGAATTTCATTGCTCAAAGCCAAGCCAAGCCAAGCCCCATGCTGAAAATAAAACTGTGATGTCAAAATGGGTGGAGAGAACTGTAAGAAATACATCACAGACATCAACAAAAGTGGCATGTGATCAAATATATTCCAGAAATAGAGAATAGGTTTATTTAGATGGTCAGAACTGGATTACTAGCTTGATGGAGAAATAATGAAATACAGGGGGGAATGGATTGTAAAAAAAAAAAAAATAGCAGAAATGACAAAATTGATCTGTCTGATCAGAGATAAAACAATAAAAGACCTATGGACTTTTTGTTGAAACTGAAAAAAAATGAAAAAGAATGAAATGGAGATTTCTGGATTTGCTAATTGGAAAAAAGGGTTGAAAATAAGATAAAAAGAATCTCTGTAATGAAATCTTTCAGAGGGAGGAGAGGTAATTTATTTGTAATTGCTGCAAAGAAAATCAGAAGTTACTTCTTTAATTACAGGTAGTCCTTGCTGAATAACCATTCATTTAGCAAACGTTGAAAGCTATGACAGCACTGAAAAGGTGATTTATATATCACACTTACAGTTGTTGCAGTGTCCCCATGTCACATGATCATGATTCGGGCACTTGGCAACCGCTGTGCATTTATAACAGCTGCAGCATCCCGTGGTCACATGATCACCATTTGTGACCTTCCCAGCAGGCTTCTCACAAGCAAAGTCAATGGAGAAGCTGGCAGGGAAGATTGCAGGTTACTGCCACATGTTTTCTCCTTTAGTGCCCATGTGATTCGCTTAACAACCATGGCAAAGAAAGATAATAAAGTCAGATGCTGTCACATGATGCTTCACTTGACAGCCACACTGCTTAATGAGGAATTTTGGGTACAGATAGTCCCTATTGTGGTCATAAGTCGAGGATGCCTAGAGACCAGGGAATAAGATTTTTGATCATGAACAACGCACCAGAGACTTCTGTAAAATAAAGTGGCATGTGAGTTTCTTAGAAACTTTGTGGAGATACTGTGTGCAAAAGATTATAGATACATTAATATTAGTAGAACATTTGTGTTGTACGTGACAACAGTGTATCTTTGCTAGTCTATGTCCATAATAATGTCCATAATTCAGCCACAGTTTTGTTTCATACAGTATCAACCTTGTGAATTCTCAGGCTTCCTCTTTCTGCTATGTATTCAAGATGGACAGTGATTGATATTTGTATGCATATGTCAAGGTGTAGGCATATACATATGTATGGATATAGCATATCTGTACATGTGTTATGTATTCGTACACTTTTGACAGCAGGTAACAAAATATCATTTTTAATGTGTGCCACTGTGCCCATAGAAAAAAATGACAATAAATATTTTAGTTTGGTTTGGTTTGGTTTGGTTTGGTTTGGTTTGGTTTGGTTTGGTTTGGTTTGGTTTGGTTTGGTTTGGTTTGGTTTGACAATAGTATTTTTATCCTAAATCCAGTGCTTGAATTACGGGGAAAAGGCCAATCCTGATAGCCCCAATATTAGGATAGTATGAGTTGTCCTTCTGAGAACAGGAATAGTTGAGCCTGAATAGCGTAGGGGGCTAATGCCTCCTACTAAAGGCAGCAATTAACATCCAGCTGCCTGTAATTCTGCGAGTTCAATCCTAGCCAGGCTCAAGGTCGACTCAGCCTTCCATCCTTTCTAAGGTGGGTAAATTGAGGACCCAGTTTGTGGGGGCAATAAGCTGACTTTGTATAAATATATACAAAAGTATGAAGGCTATTGCTTAATGCACTGTAAACCACCCTGAGTCTCCAGAGAAGGGCGGCATATAAATCAAATTTTTTTTAAAAAATAGTGGGGGAATGTAAAAAAAGTCAGGGCCTCTCACTCCTTCTGTAATCACTCTCCTAAACCTTTATTCTGAATTACAAAAAAAAACTCCATCCCCTTTAGCCCCTGAATTGGAAAAACTGCTCAGCAAAATGCTTATACATAAGCAGGGGCATATGATAAAAGACTGTACTCATTCCTGAAATCTATCTCAAAAAAATGACTACCGAAGATGAAAAACTGTATTGATGCACTAATTATAGTCCACTGGAGATGCCATAATTAAAGCTCTCAGCATTGACTCATTGCATAACCTTTCTCATTAAATCTTTAGCCAAATCCTTAGCCAACTGACTAGCCTAGCCAATTACACTGGCAGGACTCCAAACACAAAAATAGAACTGATTATGCAGGCTAGGCTTCTCCAACCTAGGGACTCCTAAATATGCTGGAACTTCAGCTGCCATCATTTCCTGATGGTAAGGCCAATGGACAGGTAAGATCCACCTGGACATAACAAGCTATGAAACTCCAGGGCTAGTGCTTACACTGCAGATGGCTGTCATGCTCAACGTCGACAGAAGGAACAGCCCATCATCTTCTAAGTCAGAATTTTAAAATAATGCTTAAATGGTATCAATTATACCTCTGTAACTTAATCCCATTTTATTTTGTTTTGCTTTCTAAAACAGCAGAAACCTTGCCTCTGCCCTCTTCTGTGTTGTCTAACAACTTTTGGGCTTGAAATACATGTTCACACCCTTTCCTTTCTTTGAGTCAAGTATGGTTTGTAATATAACTCTTATCTTTGCTGAATTCCTTAGCATATTATACATATTTTACATTTAGCATATACATTATACATGACACAGGAGTGATTATTACACTTCAGACACTTTCTGTTTTGGAAATACGGTTTTATTAAAGCTGCATACACATATGCTAGTTCTTTTTTAAGCAATTTCATATTGCTTACTCGTGTTCAGCTTGTCACCAATAAAATGCCATGATCTCTTCTCCTTTACTTTTCCTGTTCAAAGAAGTTAGGTTGGTTCTCTTGCACTTTTAGATAAAGATGACATCGTTTTAGCAGTCTTTTTGTGAGCAATACCCTTCTTAAAGGAAAATATTTTTATTAATATGATGATTTAATGTTGATCACTATGTGTCACTGGGTATCTTGAATAAATGGAATGATGGAATGATGTAGAATTCATAATCTGTGAATATTGATTTATGTAAACCAATTCTTATACTTAATAAAGTATTGGTACTTCTCCATGTAGTATACCTCCGGAGTATCCAATATAACACACTCACCATTAAATATTCTTCTTAGTGTTTGCTGATTAACCAATGGTCAACAGATGCAATAGAATTATATGATGCAAGGTTATTACTGATGCTACTGCTTTGCTTAATTACACATATTTATATCTAAAAATTGGCTGTCTAATAAAAACAGTTTTATTTTTGAAAATCTTATTGTCAATTGGATATATGTGCATAAATACATACACACACCAAAATCCAGTAGTGGCCAAAATTGTGGAAACCTTTTGGGGAAAGTATATTTTTGAAGTTTGATGACTAATAATACCACTTTTTTTTTTTTTTTGAGTTTCAAGATAATCATATTCCACTGCTGGAATAGCCTGGGAATAGCTCAGACCTTAACCCAATTGAAAATCTATGGAGCCGACTAAAAAAATTTGTGGTCAGAAGCGACCCAGTAATAAAACCCAGTTAATAGAAGCAATCATTCAATCTTGTTTCACATTATAATAGCTGCAGAACTAAAAGACTTGGTTCACTCCAAGAGAAGATGTTGTAATTCATGCTAAAGGTTACCCAACTAAGTATTAACTGACATGGTGATAATTTTTGTATATCTAGTTTTTTCTATGGTGATAATTTTTGTATATCTCATTTTTTTCTACGTGTTTCACTTTCCTTCTTTATACTGTAACTTCTACTCTAATAGCAAATCCTTCATAAAAATTATTGCATTACATTATTGATTAAATTATCTTTCCATTGATATATAATTTTTTGGTACTGCTCAAAAAAAAAAGTGGTGTTATTAGCTAGTTTTAGAAAATACACTGTTTCCAAAAGGTTTCCACAATTTTGGCCACTATATGATTTTCTTAGCTGCTTTCTGATATTACTCTAGTTTTAAGGATGCTCTATTAATTTTCATCTGGTCATGTGCTGAGCTATTTAACTATCTGACTTTGTATATTCCAGTTATCTACACTAGAGATGTTGAATACTGCTTCAAAATAAATCCTCTTTTATAAAGTTTATAGTTTTTTCCCCCTCCTAAACAAGAATATGGCTGCATTTCACAGCAGGATTTAAAAGAGAGAAAAGTCAGCTTTAATTGCCTTCAATTTAAACACAATACTGAGCGACCTTAGGATCAGCTTATAAGAAGGTTCATTTAAGAAAATTTCATTGTGGTGAAATGCAAAACATTAATGCAAATTCTTGGCATGGAATTAGGTTGATTATGCCTATCCTTTGGCCTCCCATAATTGATGGGAGTTAATTGTAATTGATGTAGACTATCCCCATATCTTGGGGAAGGTCTCTACCAGTTTGGGTATCCAAATTTTTCTGTTGAAAATCAAAACTATCCATTATTCTTCCACTCACCCATTCTTTGAAACAGTCGGCATTTCTTTGAATTCAGTGGTGCATAATTACACCTTCCCCTCATTGCAGTCAAAGCGATTTAGCTGTATTGTCAGCTTGGATTTTCGGCTGCTAGAATTGCATTACACCTTTAAGCAGCAGTTCATGCTTTCTAATATTCCAGGTGATCACATTCCCTTTTTTTTTTCCTTTTGGCACTACTTTTAAGATCATTCCATAAAAATTAGATTTTTTTCGTCTCATTTTAATGCTTGTGTAGGCTTCTGTGTGTGTGAGAGAGTGAGTGTTTGTGGGTGTATAGGGTTGTCTGTGTGCATATGTATTCCAATATCTGTTCAGAAAGATTTGCAGGTGTTGTCCTTCCTATGTACAGTGTGAATTTCTGTCTAGAAGATATCTTTGCATATACATTATACACACAAAAAGAGTCCTCATCACAACAATTCTGTTTCATCTGTACCATTTCTTATGTGGACTCTTTTATGTACACAGCAATATGTGCAAAATCTCCTTTGTATAGATAATTGTAGTGTCATATGCATAATATTTGGGGGTAGACATATTTGATGTGATCTCTTTCATTAGATGGACAGGAGTCCAATATTCACATTGAGGAAAAAAATCAGATCTGCTCCCACTTTTTAAACCCAGAATAAATATTGGAAGGCTTCCCTGAAAGGTCTGATAACTGAATAACTATATACAGTATGCTGTTATGAGTACCTTAACTTACCAAGAATAGCTAAGGCTCCTTGCATCTTCCTGCCCTCATGGAGCATATAGATAATATAGAGCCAAGAAACAGGCGTTGACTGATTGTTCGATCAGTAGGGGACCATACAAACATGAGGTAGACAAGGAAGAAGATGCTAATCAAAGAGCCACACTACTGAATTACACTACTGAACTACTTGGAAGCTTCTTCTTCTTTTAAGCATTTTAGTAGAAAAAAGTAAATATTCACAAACTGCTGCTGTTTGAATAAACATAGAATACCAGCATCTAATGAACCTAAGGAATTAGATTCATAGGAATAGGAAGACTTAGAAGCTGATGTAATCTGAGGTCATGTGGTAGAAAAATAAAATGCTGTGTGATAAATATTTCCAGCAGGAAGATTTGCCACCCAATAAAGCAGGGGTGAAATCCAGCAGGTTCTGACAGGTTCTGGAGAACAGGTAGCGGAAATTTTGAGCAGTTTGGAGAACAAGTAGCGGAAATTTTGAGTAGTTCAGAGAATCAGAAAATACCATCTCTGGCTGGCCCCAGAGTGGGGTGGGAATGGAGATTTTGCAATATCCTTCCCCCAGGAGGGAGGGAATGCGGATTTTGCAGTATCCTTCCCCTGGAGTGGGGTGGGAATGGAGATTTTGCAGTATCCTTCCCCTGCAACACTCACCAAACCACGCCCACCAAGCCATGCCCACAGAACCAGTAGTAAAACAATTTGGAGTTCACCACTGCAATGAAGTAGTTACTATGGTCAAATAATATGAAAATGCTCAAGATGAAAACTGCTTGAAGGCATCAATGTGTAGCATCTTTGTGGCTATTTCCATTAATTGGATTCACCAGCAAAGAGTAGTGATAAGACTGAAAAAATTGTAGTCAGTGTCTGGGAATGAAAATCTGTCACAGGCAGAAATTCCTTGTTATTGTTGTGAACTGTTGTGATGTTGAAGAGAACAGCTTGTTGTGCTTCAGACAACCTGTTTAAGTTGAAAAAGAAATTGGTCATTTGACTTGAAAAAAAGCCAGAGAGATACATTTTATAACTTGGTCATAAAATTTGCAGGGAGCAAGTAACGACATTTGTTAGGAAACTGAAGGTAAAAGTGTTTATTTTGTCAGTCCTGAAGAAAAATAAATAAATTGTGAGTGTTAATGAAAAGTAATTAGAGGTGGTGATGGAAGCTGGTTGTGTGCAGAATTTTATTTGCAGCAAACATTATGCAGTATTTTAAGCAAGATATTAATTATTATTTTTATTATTATTTTGCCATCCAATAACTTTGGTTTTTAATTACTGTCACCCACCCGTGTGCTTGGGTTACTTCACAGCACAACTAGTTTGGAACAATAGTGTGGTTGATGGTTTTAGATTTGTTATCAAAGGTATTCTAGAGTTATTATTTGGCCAAAAAGCTATTTTTGCCTTTTATATTCTTCAGAAAGGAGACTCTGTGAATCATATTACAAGCGCCACTGCTCGTTCTCAGAGTCAAATGGATCAAGTGATGGAACAGTAAAGCTTATTGTTTAAAAAGCTTGGGCAAATTCCTGAATATTCTCACAAAGTTACAATAGATGTGGGCATTGTGCCTGTTGCACAGAACCTGAAATGTATACCGTATACCACAGCAGAGGCTATGAATGCTGAGTTAGAGAAAGTGTACACAGTAGAATAGCACTGTAGAACTAATAAATGAAGGTACCAGTTGAGTATCTGCCATGTTGTGTGTACCAAAGTAAGACTCTGATTAAATCTATTTTTATATCAATCTAAGGGCAGTAAAAAGGTGTGATGTAGGAGGACCATTCTGTGTGAAAAACAGATAATATTCAGCATCCTATGCAAGGTGCATAGATATTTGCTAGATTAGATTGACTGATTGATTAGATTTATCCTGACTTTATTTGTTGTCCACTCAAGGCCATATACTGTACATACTTAATACTAAATACATACTTACATACCACATACGTACCACATACATACTTAATCCTATATATTACAGAGAGTTTTGGCAGATAAGAGTTAGTACCAGAATCTTACAATTTGACGACTTTTGTAACACACCTTACTTAATACAGGTTTTATATATGCGTGTATATTGCTGCTATGTTCTATAATGCAGGCTGTTTCTGCTGAATGCCAGCAGTTTGATTCTTACTGGCTCAAGCTTGACTCAGCCTTTCATCCTTCCGAGGTCAGCAAAATGAGGACCCAGATTGTTGGGGGCAATATGCTGACTCTGTAAACCATTTAGAGAGGGCTGTAAAGCACTGTGAAGCGGTATATAAGTCTAAGTGCTATTGCTATTACTATTGCTAATTATGGAGATATTTCAAAACCCCTGTGCTTACTAATCCAAAAAAGGAATTGCTTGGCCAAATTTACAGCAATTGCCTTTAAAACGATGTATTTAAAAGATACATTAATTAAGAAATGTAAAATTTGGCTTATTATAATATAAAGGTACCAACATTTGTTGTGTTTAATGCCAGTCTTGATGACATTTTGTTACAGATTGAGGAAGATGGATCAAAGAAGCCTATTAAGGAGCCTTAGTGGTGCAGGGAACTAAACTGCTGTTAAAAGTAGCACTTAGCTGCCAGCTGCCTGCAATTACTGCGAGTTCAAATGTCACCAGGCTCAAGGTTGACTCAACCTTCCATCCTTCCGAGGTAGGTAAAATGAGGACCCGGATTGTGGGGGCAATAAGCTGACTTTGTATTAAAAAAAGAACACCGCTTGGGGTGGGGGTGGGGGGCAAAAGCCCTACTAAACAGGTATATACAGGTATATACAAAAGTATGAAGGCTATTGCTTAACGCATTGTAAGCCGCCCTGAGTTTCCGGAGAAGGGCAGTATATAAATCAAACCAATAAAACAAACAAACAAACAAACAAACAAATATATAAATATATAAATAAATAAGTACGCCAGCTGCGGCATATAAATCGAACCAATAAATAAATAAATACTCCAGCTATTCATTTCCTTTTCCTGAATGGAGGTATTTTGACTGAATGTGAAACTTTGGAATTTCTATGGGCTATACAATATTTTAATATTTATCAATATTGGGATATCTATCTGAACTGTTAAATAGACAAATCATTCATACAAATTTCAACCAGTATTTTATCACTATGCCTCCAGCATCTCAGTTGAATATTACAATCTTATGATTGTTGAACACATTTCTGGAAAATGGAGGTAACTCATTCCTTTCCCCATGTTCTATCACCTAATTCAGGATCAATCTCATTATGGAAATGTATGTTTGTCTAGTTGTTGATTTATGTATGCTGAATTTGAAGTATTATCATTTAAAGAACTGTCTTGCTTTTTAGCAAGCTACTTTGCTCATATACCTCATAAGGTATATGGACAGATGATCTAATCCAACAAATAGCCACAAGTAATATCTGCCACAGTGCAAATATTTAACTCCATTTTGGATATCTCTATGAAATAATTACCAATAATGTCCAACAGTCGGTATTATAAATTACTTTGTTTCATGTTTCTTCCAGTCTTGTAACATTAAATATATCCATTCTTATCTAGTTCCAAGAATAAAAATAAAATAAAATAAAATCTTTTCATCACTATTTTTAAAAAGCTCTGCAGACTTCCTCATTGGAAAGAGAGAAACTAGAAAAGGAATTATCCAATATTTTAATAGCATATTATTCTATATAAATGATGAGCCCTATTTGGTGAAACATTATAAAACTCAACATAGTATGAAACAAATTATAAACATCAACTTTTCTTTCCAGCCAGTTGATTTTTGTTGTTGTTATTTGTTTCTTATATTCTTACATTCCTCTAAAATATACAAAATGTAAATAGGATAACTGCTGCTAGGATATTTTAAACTCATACTGGAAACTTTTCAAAAGGCAACTGGACCTCTTTGTTTTTTCCTTGAAGATTTTTCACTTTTCATCCAAGAAGCTTCTTAAGTTCTGACCAAATGGTGGAGAATGGAAGGATTTATATTTCTTGCAGTCATCTGGTCTTTAGCACTCTCTCTGAAAGTCATTGAGGTCACTTGGAGGTTTATCTGTGCCCTCAGGGTCATCTGAATAGTGCAAACGGGTGTTAAACCTTCTTGGAACTGCTCAAAGGACTGTGTTGTAACTACTTTCAGCAGTTCCAAGAAGTTTCCACACCCTTTTCCACTATGTGTTCTAATAACAATTTTAAATGGATACATATAAGTTTGGGAGGCCAGAAACCGGCCCGTTTCCGGCCTCCAGAGGACCTCCGGAGCCTGGGGAGACCGTTTTCACCCTCCTGGAGGCTCGAGGAAAGCCTCCGGAGCTTGGGAAGGGCAAAAATACTCCCCCACCACCATGGTGCAGGAGGCCAACTAGGCCACGCCCACCCAGCAACCGAGCAGAGAACCCCTTTTTGAAGCCCACCCCTGCAGGCACTCAAGGTTTGTGAAGAGCTTTCTTCCTGCTCTCTCGTAGAGGCATCTGAACTATTGCAAAACTAAAATGGGATGAAGTTTTCTTTTGCCATCTATATTTGGAGGCAGCTTTAGAATGCTACCAGGAGGGGATGGCTAACATCAACTGTTCTTTAATTATAGCTTTGCTTGTTCACCTTCCCAAATCCTTCAGATCTTCCAAAAGGAAACAGGAGACATTTGAACTTGAGCTTTACTGAAATCTTCAAAGGCCTATTTAAAATAGCTTTTCTTTCTTTTCCTTTTTTTTTTTTTTGAAAAAAAGCATACTTCTTTCTTATATAGAAAGGATTTTACTAGTGGGGAAAAAAAAGAAAAGAAAGGCAGAGGAAACAAATGAGTGGAGTAGAAAGCATAAAATTGCTTCCTTCTTAAATCCAATCTAATTTTGTTTTGTTATGGCTATATTTCTTTGCAACCACACTACTTCTGAAATCAGACAATTCAGTTGGCAAATGAGAACCTGAGGTTCATGTAAAGATCGGTAACATTTTAGTCTCAGTTTTCAAGTTCCTTCTGACAAAGTTGGTAGATCTAGTGAAAGTTCATTGTTTAATCAAATTTCTTTAATGCCTGTCTTTGACTCTGTATTAGATCCAACAGATACCAATCTTCTGAGACAGCATTGGAGTTACATTCGAGCTATGAATGCTGTTAAGCATTGTGTCTGAAACTGAGGCAGGCGTTACTCTATACTGGAATCTAATTACAGCAGAAACATTGGAAGCTAGAGTTTCCCAGGGAAGGAATGCTGAAAATGTTAATAATAGCACTAGCACTTAGATTTATATACCGCTTCATAGTGCTTTACAGCACTCTCTAAGCAGTTGCCCCCAACTATCTGGGTCTTTTATTGACCTCGGAAGGAAGGAAGGCTAAGTCAACCTTGAATGCTATCCAGGATAAAACTCCTGGCAGTGAGCAGTGAGTTAGCCGGCAATACTTCATTCTAACCACGGGACACCACAACTCTATAATCATTTGCCATTTAGCTAGTAGTGTTATCTACCCAGTTTGGTCCAGTTCATATGAAAAGATGGTTAAATTATCACATGTTACAACTAAGCCAAAAATTCACATTTTCTTACTTGTCCAGGCACAGAAAGCAACAATAACTCAGAACCCGTTTGACAGGGATCCAGCTTTGCATATATAGGCAAAGCCCCAACAACATTCTCTAGCCTTTCGAGAAAGGCAGATTGTCCGAAACATAGTAGGAGAATATTTCAGTATTACAATATTTATATTAATCAGACTTAAAAACTGCCCATCTCACTCACAAAATCTCTGTCTTCCTACTGATTCCTTTTTAAAAGAACTTGATAGGTTTTTTTTAAAAAAATAGTTTATATATAACTATATAGTTTAATAGGACTTGAATTATATTATTAGCATCAGCTCAGTTAAAAGCAGGACAATGATCAGCAAGTATGGACTGTAACTCATATTTATCACTGTCATTTTGAATTGAAAATTTATCAGTGTTGTTTTTGAACTGAACTGTGTTTTTCAATTGCGGTATCCTGATAGTACTTCAGGTTGTATTGGATCAGACAATTCAGATGATCTTTGATCTAAGAGCTATGTTTCCTAGATGCTTCTTTATGCCAAATACATGTGGCTATGTCATTAGCACCAAGTTCCCAGGCTAGGGAAAGAAATTTCAGTTCCTGAAGCAAAACAACAAAATTCCTTCTTCTCACATACATCCAGATGTAGAGAAGACAACTAGATTGGCAATTGAATCTTAATTGACTGTTGGCAGGAGAACTTGGTTTACTACAGTGGAAAACAGCAATCTAGTTAGATTTAGAAGGTTCTGTGTCAAAATCCTGCTTCTTGCCATTGCTTCATACTTTCCATACATTGGGGTGGGCGGTGGGAATCTGCCTTATATGAAATGATCAGTGTATTTTATGATGTGAGTTGGGCTACATTTTTTTTTCACTTTAGGGAAGGGCCCTTTTCTAAAACCCCCATTTAATGTGAGAAATCTTTTGCAGCAGTTCTATGGAGAATAGACAAGACATCAATAATACCAGTAGGTCCTTACACTGTTAAGTATATTATCAGCATTAAGCAAAATATTTGTCATTGATATTATTAAAAATTATTGTCACGTCTGCTTCTTAGTAATGCTACTTACATGCATTATTTTAGTCGTTTTTATGTGAATACAGCATGAACAACCTAACCAATGTTGATAATTCAGAGGATTTCAACATTATTTGCATGTGTTTAATATGTCAAATAAATTAATTTCCTGAGAAAATAATCATAACATAATAATTGGGTATCTGAAGTTCCAAAACATTTTAAATGATGCTATGGAGGAAAGAAAACTTTCATAAAAGGTACTACAGCAGATTCAATAATACAAAGGAAAAATTCTTAGAGACTAATGTTGCATTTGCTTTCATTCCATATACAATCCTATATTAAAAATATCACATGTTTCACCAGTAGAATTTGAAAATTTATGAGGGGGCCACCTATGGAAAGGGCCATAGCGATTATTTTTATGAATACCTTCTCTCCTTCCATCAGAATAATTTCCACATATTTCCAGAAAGTTGTAGCAAAACTCACTCCTACTTATCAGGAGAAAAAAAAATCTGGATTCAACTCAATGTGTTTAATTATTTTGTTTACTTGTTCTGCTGAAGCAATATGTTTTGAAAAAAATATTTTCTATACTTTCTTAAGTGAGGAAAATGTATGTACAAATTTTGATCAAGCAAATCATCCTTTTAAAAAGCACCCAAGATTCTGGTAATTGTCTCTTGTAATTTCAAAACTTTCTCTGCTTAACATCTTATATTTGTATAAAGAGCAGTATATGGTATTTGATACCTTACTGTTCAGTAAAATGAAGAAAAGAAATGAAAATGAGTATACATAATACAGAATATTAGATCTTTCTCTAATTGTTTATAATTGGGAAAGAAAAGAACATGTAATATTTTCATCTAATATCCAAAGTTCCAACTTTAATGATTAATAAGATATGTGAAATTACTTTAAAAATACTTAGTTAATAGACATTCCCAAATTAACTGGGCAACATACTTTAAAGTATTATTTTTAATAAATGAAAAATACAAAGAACAAACATCTCACTAGAGCGTCTAGCCTGTTTTGATGGAGAAAGGAAAGGGTTTTTTCCCTAAAATAATTGTCTTCTCACAGGTAGCTTTGCCTAAACGTAATTAATTAAAAACTTATTAGAATAAAATGACAGGCCTATTATGGCCTAGGCTGAAATGCTCCCAGGGCATTAAAAAATGAAGAAACTGATAAGGAATACTCAAACTCATTATTTCATCATGATAACGTACATGCAAGCATGCTTTAATTTATTATATATCCTTAGCGATCGGATACATATCTAAACCATCTATTAGCAAGTATATTTGTGTGTGTGTGTGTGTGTGTGTACATGGAATCATTTGTTACTGAGTTCATATGGTTTAGCCAACAATATCCAAGGAATAGTAACTTCTTTTTTTTTATCTTCGGATCCATCATATTTTCCCCACTTGCAGAATGCTTCCTACTGTCCTCTCCTTCTTCTCTGGTTCTTATTTAGTGGCTTCAATAGGCTTTCTCTGTACTTAGCATTTGTATGGAATAGTTGGACCATATCATGGTCTTTGTTATCCAACACCCTAGGTAAAAAGAGAGATGATTTCTGGGTCCTACGGGTTTTGAAGCTCCTCCTGGGTCGTCCTTTCCCATTGATGGAGACATACCAGAGTCTCTCTGCACTAGCTTTGCGTTTGCTGCTAGTGCCATTGGGCACAGTCCGATATAAGCGGGATGCATAGGTGTTATAGCCCAACTCATGGATCCTTTCCACAAACTCGCATTCTGCGTTGTAGGTTTCCTGAAAAGTAAGGACAGAAACCATCATTTTCCCCAAAAAAAGCAGCACGAACAACTGCAAGGTACAAAGCTCACTGCATTTGTTCTTATGAACACTTTCAGTTAGGCTGAACATAAAAGCGACTTCTATTTATTTATAAAGGAGTTTTGATATCCAATCCGGAGTGGGCTTCTGGAGGTTCGCAGGGGTTCGGGAGAACCTCTAACTAAGATTCTGTGCAGTTTGGAGAACCCCCAAATCCCACTCCTGGATGGCCCTGCCAAGCCCACCCCTCCCAGGAGTCCCCACACCACCCATTTTGGATGCAGATAAGTGTGGGGTGTGCGTGGAGGCTTGGGGAGGGCAAAAAATGGGCCTATCAGAAGTTCGGGAAGGCCAGAAACGGGCCCATTTCCAGCCTCCAGAGGGCTTCCGGAGGTCATTTTCTCTGGGGCCTGAGGCGGTCATTTTCGCCCTCCTGGAGGTTCAAGGAAAACCTCCGGAGTCCGGGGAGGGCAAAAATGCCCCCACCTCCCGTGGTGCAGGAGGCTAACTAGACCATGCCCACCATGGCCATGCCCACCCAGCAACCGGGCAGAGAACCCCTTGCTAAAAGAAACCCACCCCTGTATCCAATGATATTTCCTATTCCTATATATATCAAACAAAGCAAACACTAGTCTTTACCTTCTTGCCTTTCTCCATGTAATGATAACATGAGATGATAAAAGCAAAAAAGTTTATTAAAGTCTATTCTTGATTAATCCCGTAATTGATCATACTTTGCCTGCCAAACATAGAATGAAAAGTAGTGCCTGATGCTACCAGAGAATACCCCTTTGACAGAATATATTTCTCTTCCTCCTGCAACCCATCTTTGACTTGTAAAGCACCGTAATTTACTAGGACCTCTGGTGGTTAACAGACAAGTATACATAGCATAATTTCCAGAATAAATAAATAAACACCTATAAAAACAATCTCATAAGGAAAACCAAATGAGCACAGACAGAAGCTGAAAATATCTCTGAAAATATGTTTTTTAACCTCTTCCAAAACAACCAACCAAGAAACTACAGGTAGGCCTCAATTTACAATAGTTCACTTACTGACAATGTGAAGTTACAACTGCATTGAAAAAAGTGACTTATGACTGTTGCAGCAATCCCATGGTCATGTGATTGACATTTGGATGCTTGGCAACTGACTCACATTTATGACAGTTGCAGTGTCCTGGGGGTCATGTGATTTCCTTTTGCAATCTTCCGACAGGCAAAGTCAATGGGGAAACCAAATTCACTTAACAACCGTGTTACTAATCAACAACTGTAGTGATTCACTTAACAAGAAAAGTCAAGAAAAGTCGTAAAATGGGGCAAAACTCACTTTATGAATTACTTGCTGAAGAACATAAATTTTGGGCTCAATTTTGGTCGTATGCTGAGGACTACCTGTAATCTAATCTCAACTGGGAGGCTGTTCTAGCAAATAGGCTCTGCCAAAGAAAAGGACAACCCTTCATGCTTCAACTCTCCAACACCCAACTTACTTCATAGAATCGGGGCCCACCAATATATTCTCCCAGGATAACTGAATGAACTGCACTATTACAATTGGAGAATGTAGCCCAGGGGTGAAATGCTCCTGGTTCAGACTGGATCGCCCGATCCAATAGCGATGGCGGCAGGTGGTTCAGAGAATTAGTAGCAAACATCCCTGCCCACCCCCACCCCCCATGCCCAGCTGAGCCGCACAATCATCAGAGGCTTTTTTTTTTAAAGCATTTTTTTCTACAACCTCTTCAGCCAAAAAAATGCTTTTAAAAGTTAAAAAAAAATGCTCTTGTGATCCCATGGCTCAGCTGCGATCGTCAGAGGCTTTTAACAGGAAAAAAAAAGCCTCTGCCGATCAGGCAACTCAGCTGGGATCATCAGAGGCTTTTAAAAGCATTTTTTTACAACCTCTTCTGCCGAAAAAATAGTTTTAAAAGTTTAAAAAAAAGTTGGCCACGCCCACCAGTCACATTACTCTCCCAAGCCACACCCACAGAACTGGTAGTAACAAATTTTACATTTCACCACTGATGTAGCCTTAAAAATAACTTGAGGCCAAATCGTATTGGTCAAAATCAGCACTTTGAAATGCACCTGGAAGGGTACTGGAAGCCTATGGAGGACCCAAAATACAGGTGTAATCCATTCCTTGTGATGTGAATTTCTAGGTGAATACTGCATTTAAACTGATTGTTCTTTTCAGAAAATTTGAGAATTTCAGAAAAGGAGGTCTAGGACAATCACTGGGGCTAACTTGTTGAAAGACAACATGCCATCAGATAATTCAATTAATCATTATTATTAATCATTATTATTAATGATTAATCATTTCATTCAATTACTTTTATCATTGGTTTTCATCAAAGTTATTGTTATTCCTGTATTTTTGGATTGAATTTCTTTATATTATTATTATTATTATTATTATTATTATTATTATTATTATTATTATTAGCCTCAATTCCATCAAAATTAATTAACTTCATTGGTTGATACAGTCCTGCAGTGAGTTGTCCAATGACGAATTGGCCAAGGCAAGTTGTCTCAACTATAATATATTACAGTAATCTAAGTGGATGATGAACAGGGTGTGAATTATTGTAGATCCCTCTTCACTATGGCACTTCAGTGAAATGTAGCTCCCACTTCAGGTTGCACTGCAACAAGTGAACCAATCACCATTGGCCAAGGTCTCTGGCCTCCACCTGCCTAATCAGCAATAGCCATGAATACAGAAAGAACCCTTGGAAGGAGCCTTGGTGGTGCAGTGGACTAAAGTGCTGTTAAGTAGCACTTAGCTGCCAGCTGTCTGCAATTACTGCAAGTTCAGATCTCACCAGGCTTAAAGTTGACTCAGCCTTCCATCCTTCCGAGGTAGGTAAAATGAGGACCTGGATTGTGGGGGAAATAAGCTGACTTTGTATTAAAAAAAAGAACACCGCTTGGGGGGGCCAAAAGCCCTACTAAGCAGGTATATACAAAAGTATGAAGGCTATTGCTTAACGCATTGTAAGCCGCCCTGAGTCTCCGGAGAAGGGCGGCATATAAATCGAACCAATAAATAAATAAATAAACCCTAAGTCATGGACTTGCTCCTTCAGAAGCAATGCTTCCTCATTAGAGACAATAGGTATTATCTCTAGGTGCTGACAGAGAGCCACAATGCATAGACAGCAACTCAATCAAGTTTAATTCAAATTTAACCTATTCTGTCCCATCCAGATCCGGGCACTGGGACAAGATATCACCAGCATCTTCAGTCTTGCTCAGGGTAGCATACTAAATGATATCACACCCCAAGCTGATAGGTGATCTCTCCCAGTGACTTCAGACAGTCGTTCTGTCTAGTAAGTAGTTCTTGCTGGAGAAAGGACTAAGCCATGAGACAAAGGGGTGGCCACTGGCTCAGCCTCTACCATTAGCACCAAGCAAACCACTACTAAGGAAGGAATAGAACAGGACTGTCAAACTCGCGGCTTGTGGGCCAGATGCGTCATGCACTGGTCACGCCCACACCCGGTTTAGCAAAGGGGAAAAAAGTCCCAATACATCACATGTTGCCACCATGACGACGTGAGTTTGATACCCCTGGAATAGAACATTTGCAAAATAGTGCCTCCGGTACTGAATACTTGTAGGAAGTCAAGAAGGGTACAATGGTCAGTGGTACTGAAGGTTGCTGAGTGGGCTGATAAGAACAGAGTCCCATCCATCTCTCACCAATTGCCATCCCTTAGAACAACTAATACTCTCTTTGTCTGACACCTATGTCTGAACCATGATTGAAAGGGGTCCAGGTCATACATTTCTCCCAGGGAAATCTATAACTGCGATAGACATGGCCCACAACAATATTTGCAGAAATTAATTACATATTCTATTTCTAAACTTCGTTGAAAGGAGTGGAAAATTGATGGGCCTTTTGCCAATTTCCTAAATAAGATTTTTTGTTTAAAAAAGGAGTGATTGGGTAATCGCTAGTTACATATGGTGACTATCTTTTTTCCTATACTACTAATAGCTTAGTTTACTTTTCTTTAAACTGATACCTTGGAGATACGTTGGAAATTCCATGCATCCTAACTGCCAGCCTTCATTTCAGAAATGAAGCAAAGGATTTCATTACTTAGCAAAAGTAAAATAAAGTTCTAATACTGAATATTGTAAAAACAAACAAACAAACTACTGGATATTGTAAACAAACACATTTTTTAACCTTACTTCCATTCTCTCAAAACCAAGAACAGTAGCAGTATACAGTTAAGTACTTAAAATCTAGATGCAAGCTATCTATGAAACTCTCTTTGTGCCAGTGTCTCATAGATACATTTCTTCATTTCATTTCCAGTCCCCACGTATTTCATTCCTGAATTTTGCAGTTCTAAATTCTCTGCATTTCTAAATAGAATTGCTACTATTCTGGAATGATGTGTTTTTTGTTTTTGTTTTTTAAAGTTGTAGGGAATTCTCAATCAGCCCAGCAGATGGAGTAAATTTGCCTGTAAAATCAAGGCTGCAAATCTCATGCTTGAAACTGTACTGCATAAACAGACCACTAACACAGATCCGTTTAGAAAAGCAGATAACATAATTTCCCATATAGTCATTTATTATTTATTTTACCATTTGTGATGTGATGTAATATCAGGAAGAGGGGATCTAGGAGGATTCTTAAGCGTCTAATCTGATTTGAGCAATGTATTTCTACGTTGTACATTTCAGACAAAAAAAGAATGTGTTGATGTACCCCCTGTCACATTTATCCAATAGTTTCTTAATTGTGCTTCGAACTGGTGCTCTAATCTCCCCAAAATATATTGTTTTAGGGCTTCCAATGCATTACCAAGGCCTCTGTTAAAACAATGTTTGTGGTGATATATCGTAAGCAATTTGTTTTTAAAAAAATTATTTTATCATTTATTAAATTTTTATGCCACCCATCTCCCTTATCAGGTGACTTATAAGCTTATTTGTTTGTTGGTTGGTTTCTTTTATTTTATATCCTGACTTTCCTTCAGGAGTTCAGCTGCTGCCTCTTCCCGTTATGCCTGCAAGGTAGATTGGATTTGGAAGCAGCAAAGTCACAAAGTCAGTTTCATGGCTGGGGGCTGACTAGAACCCGGGACTTCTGGTGACTGTCCATTGTTTTATCACTACAACCAATTAATTTCTACTGCCACAACTTATGCTGGACATATTTTGACCTCTTACTAAATGGAATAAGATTGATATGGAATGGAGAGCTTCATGTGGTTCAGTTGTCACGGATCTCTTACTGGTCTAGAGTTAGACATGGAGACTTTCTTCACTTATACTTCCTGAGCAGGGGTGAAATCTACTTACCTTCCCTACCAGTTCGGAAGTGCATGCGCCGTGTGTCACATGCGTGTGTGGACTCTCTGTGCATGCACAAACCCTCCTGCACATGCGCAGAGGGTAAAAAACAGGTTACTTCCTGATTAAAACCAGAAAGTAATGACGACCGGGTGGGTGGGTGGAGCCTCCTGCTGCCACCACTACCAATTCTCCCACCATCCGCCACCCTCGCTACCGGTTCAGTCGAACAGGTCTGAACCGGTAGCATTTCACCTCTCTTCCTCAGCCCTTTTCTCCTCCCTAGTTTTCTACTTCCTGGAACTAGAACTCCTTGTTCTCCTTTTTTCCAATTCTCCCTTCCCAGCACAGCTATTGTCAACAATTTTAATTTAGCTAACACTGGGGAGAATCTAAATTTTTCTCCTAGTCAGCTCAGTGTTTTGATTGATACTTCCAACTCTTCATAGCAATAGGAAAGTTATCTACTTTAGACTTAGAATCCACTCTGCAATTTTTTTTGAAAATTTATTTCAACTGCAGTATATAGGAAAACTATAAAATTATTCCATCCTTCACAGTGGTAAAGCAAAGATAATAATCTTTCTGGTGGTTGTTGTGTAAATCACTGAGACAACTGGGTTGACTTTTATCTATGCTGAATTTGCTTATAATAATTCAGTTCATGCCTCCACTCAAATGTTGATGATTTAGGCCACCTATTACAGCTGTGTTTATGATACAGCTATCATCCATATTAGTTACCAAATACTTCAGGACTCTCCCTATTCCATAGACCAGGGATCCCTAACCCCCGCTCCGGACCACAGGCCACCACTGGGCCTTGAGTCATTTGAAACTGGGCCGCAGAAGGGGCGGGCAAGTGCACGCACACATGCACCTCTCCACTTGCCCAAACAGCAGGCAAGTGCATGGGGCAGGTATGCATGCCTGATGCTGGCACAAATGAAGCTGTGTACACGCACGCCACCTTGACTGCCACCGCACAGAACCATCTCTGCCTCCCTACGACCAGTCTGCAAAGGTTGGGGAATTATGCCAGTCATCCTCTTCAGGAACTTCAAACCACTTAATGTCTTAAGGATCAACCAGATCAAGTCAAGGTCTCCAGAAGTATTCCGCTGATCACCACCACCCAACAGCTCCCTCCATAGCTGTTGGACACAATATCTGGTTTTCTCACAGATTTCTTTCCTCCACACAACGGTCTAAGTAATGGAAGGCCAGGTTTGTTAGACCATTCCCTGTAATTTCACAAATCAATTCCATGGCCTTTTGTCTGCAGCTTCCATTTTTCCATCAGCTGAAAATAAACCATGATTTCCACCATTCCCTCCTGGTACCGAAATACTTCATAGCTCCTAATTCAAGGATACAAGGAGGAAAAAGAATTCAAGGCAGAACATATTTTGGGCTTATGGCATGGGAAAACCAGACTGGAATATTTGATTAATCAGAAAGACATTGTAGATGCAAATCACATCTCCTTTGAGATTTTCATTTTTTTTACATTCAGGTTTCTTGATTAGCTAATCAATATTGCCAAGATTTTTAATTCTGAAGCTAATTGCAGACAGCGTGGGAAATATTTCTTACAACTAATGAAAGAAAATGCAAAAAGTACCCCCATTTAAAGAAGAGAAGGAGAATTCCTAGTGCAAGGAGTTCCTGATGAAGAAAAAGAAAATTAAACATGGTCCAAGAGAAGAAAAGGTTGAGAGACCAGGAAGGGAGACATCATCTATTCCAGCTGAAGAAGAGATGGAGAGTTGTCCCTCCTAATACTTCTGTTAGGAGGAGAGCCACCAGGAAAGCTTCAGAAAAGAAATCAAAATAAAAAGATTACAATCTTCTCTACCCAAGCAGAATCAGAATAGAATCAGCATCAAATCATACCGTATCTTGAAAAGCAAAGGGGGAATTAAAGGAGAAAATCAGGAGGGAGATGGCATAAGGAATTAAGACCCAGCAATTTATAATTATTATATATGCAATAAGCAGATGCTTCTCAATCTCATAACATAACAGTAACAGAGTTGGAAGGGACCTTGGAAGTCATCTAGTCCAACCCCCTGCTCACCCAGGAGATCTATACTAGGGATTTGAACTGCCAAACTTCTGACTTTTCTGACCAACAAGCTCAGTGTCTTAGCCACTGAGCCACCTAGCCAGGCAAATCTCAAAGCCATGGAAATCTCAAATCTCAAAGCCATGGAAACAACAGCCAAATTTCTAATGGGTTCAGAAGGCAAGAAGAAAAGACCTAGAATCTAGAAACTCCAGCAGCAGATATTTATAAATAGGTCTTGCTGCCAGAGGCCTCATTTCTGCAATAGTTCTATAAAATCTAGAAATAGAATCCTATTCCAGTACTCAGGAACGGCTTTACTAGTATTTCTCATCCTCAAGCATGTTGGCTGGGGAATTCTGGGAGTTGAAGTCCACACATCTTAAAGTTGCTGAGGCTGAGAAACCCTGGGTTATACTGATAAGTAAAGAAGCCCTGAGCTTACCTGTGTTCCTAAAAGTCACAATTTCAAAGTATTTCAAAGAAAAATATTCCCATGTCCAGGCCAGTTGCCTATATTATAAAGACTTGCACGTATAAACCTGTACAAAACTTTCTTCTGTGTTTGGAGTAGTGTGGAAGAGTTCCCACAAGCAATTAGTTCACACAGTCATGATGCTTAGGCCAAAAATGTTCTTTTTTAAAAAAAATTAATATTACAATGTCAGTTTTGGAGGGGGAATTTTACTATCATTTGTCTGATGAGTAGAATCCTTTACTACTCATGTACCTTAATGAAGCTAGTTCTTTCATAACTAAACATAAAAGCTGGGAAATTATAAATTATATGGAATGACAGGAATTGACAACCAGCCTCCTCTCTGCTGTGATGCCAATGCTCAGTGAGCATCATTTAGGTGTCATGTAAGATATTTCTTCACCAGAAATTTTAATTAGGTGTCATGTAAGATATTTTGTCACCAGATCAGAAAATTAACTCCACAGGAAAACTAAAACTTTGAGATATATACGTAGTCTTCACTTACCAACTACAACTGGAACGGACAATTCTGACAACCACTAAGAACTGTGGTTGCTAAGCAGAAAAATCACATGACTGTACCAGACTTCTGAAGAGACTTCTATTTCTGCCATTAAACATATCACCACAGTCATTAAGGAAGACATCATATGCAGTGGTGAAATCCAAATTTCTTTACTACCGGTTCTGTGGGCGTGGCTTGGTAAGCATGGTGTGGCTTGGTGGGTGTGACTGGGGAAGGATACTGCAAAATCTCCAATCCCACCCCACTCCAGGGGGAAGGATATTGCAAAATCTCCATTCCCACCTCACTCTGGAGCCCACCAGAGGGGTGGTATTTGCCAGGTCTCTGAACTACTCAAAATTTCCACTACCGGTTCTCCAAATTGCTCAAATTTTTTGCTACAGGTTCTTCAGAACCTGTCAGAACCTGCTGGATTTCACCCCTGGTCATATGGCTGTGACTTGCAAGTTCTCCTCCATGTTATCCAGGGGTGGGTTCTGCTTACCTTTACTACCGGTTTGCAATGGGATCACATGCACAGATCGCTTCTGATGACATCAGGGTCAGTGGGTAGAGCTGATTTTACTACCGGTTCTATAGAACCGGTCAGAACCGGGGGCAACCCACCACTGATGTTATCCCTTAATTATGCTTGTTGGAAGCCAATTTTGAAACTTGCAAATGGCAAACAAATAATTTGAGGAGGCTGCAACAGTCAGTCTAGGACAACCCGGCATGGCCAGCTTGGCAACATCAAGTCACCTCTGCCAAATCACTGCTTCCAAGTTGTTACAGGACAACTCAACATGGCCAATTCACCACAAAGATGGCATGGGCAACCAGCAAGAGAGCCAGGCAGGTGAGTGAACAGGTGGAACATAGAGTGGAGGTGGTAGCCAGGGGCTTCCCAAGGAGGGAGAGTGGGGCAGGTGGATGAATGAACAGGTGGGCAGAGCACAGAGCAGCTGGCAGCAGCTGGGGTCTTCCCATTATCATCCTGCCACCACCACTGCCATGCTGAATGGGAACTTGGCATGGCAGTGGCAGAGATGGGTGTGAAAATGAGACACGCCAACCCTCCACCATCTTCCCATCACCCCCCCTGCCCATTGCTGCTAACATTGAACAGACTGAATACCGCCACCATCACCAAACAGCCCGTAGTGACAGCAGCAATAAGGGGGAAATAAGTGGGAAAATTGGAAGTTCCCAGCCACCACCTCCACTCGGTGCTCTGACTACCCACTTGCCTGACCACCTGGCTTTCCCTCTACCTCCCTGCAGCAAGTTCTCCTTATGGTGAATTGGCTATGTTGAGTTGTCTTGCGACAACTTGGCAGTGGTGATTTGGCAGAGGTAACTTGGTAGGAGCAAGCAGGCCATGCTGAGCTGGCCACACCGAGTTAGCCATTCCAGCGACAGTCATAAATGCATGCTAGTTGCCAAACACCCAGATGGCGATCACAAGGCCACAGATGCAAGGATTGGTCCCAAAGCTGTTTTTGCCAACAGTCATAACTTTGAACAATCACTAAACAAGGCAGTCAGTAAGCAAGGACTACTTGTAATAATAGAATCATTAAAAGTCTGGTTGTACTTACCTCTTCCTCCTCCTTATACATCAGTGAATTAGAGGAGTTTCTGCATGAGTTGCTTCCAAATGCTATTTTGTGAACTAAAAAAATGCTTTAGGCCCCTTTTGTCTGGCAATGGCTCCTGGATATCTCAGTTAAGAACATATTGTTCACTTTCTACAATTTTTAATGCTTAAATAGAATACTTTATAGAATATAATTTGTTATATTCTTTATAGAAATTATGACCTATTAATAAAACTGGACTCTTAATTTCCACTTTAATAAAAAAAAAGGAACTGATTCTTTTATTCCTTATTAACTATTTAGAGAACTCCTGTTGCTTATTCACCACATGCTTCTAAAAGCTATTTTTCTGTTAAGATTATGTCGATTGTGAGATAACAGTATTTGAATAGATCAATTATTTCACTACTTTGAGTTGATCTCCAGTAACTACTGTATTTTCCTGCGTATAAGACTACTTTCTAACACACAAAAATCTTCTCAAAAGTTGGGGGTCGTCTTATACACTGGGTCTCATTCTCCTGTAACCAGGCAGACCACCCCTTAAGGCTCTGACGAGCCTTAAATGGCTCTGAGGAGGGTCGTCTTATACGCCCAGTCGTCTTATACGCCAGAAAATACGGTAATTGACGATGGCCTTAAGTAGCTCATCTCTCAATTTTAACATCTCACCTGGAAAGGAAAGCTACCTGATACCAGTGACAAGGGGAGCAATAAAAACATTCTAGTGCTGTGCTAAGATAGAATATAGGTCTACATAGTAAATAAATAAATAATATTTTCTCCCAATCACCTTAACTGATGCTATTGTTCCTATATTTCTTTTTTTTAAGACAGGAGATGAAAAGAGGGAAAACAATTGAATATCCAAGGCACAAATTATGCACGGTTTATGACAGAAAATGCTCCCACTCTTCTTGTATGAAGGCTCAGTTAAATAATATTCTATATTAAACTTATTATGGAATACTGAAGAGTAGATTCTCAATCTGTTCCAAGGTGACTTCACAGCAATATCTTTGCAATCCAGGGATTTGCAGAATGAGTGACACATTCATTCAACCTGCAAGTGCTTCTGGATCCACATTTCTGCCATTCGATCCCAGTTTTATGTGCTCTAAAAAGTTTTTTTTTGCAAATGGATCTCCTATGCAGAGTTTCCTCTCCTTTTCTGAAAATTTCCTTGTCACATCATCAGTTCTACAATTCCTTGATGATCTCCTTACCTGAAGCAATTGTTTACAATCCCAAAACCAGAGGTCCTCAAAACATAAATGTTTTGTTTTTAATGTGTAAGTAGGATTATTTGAATTCCTATCCTGCTGCACGCATGAAAAGTGAATGAGAGTGCCTCATTCTTGCAGTCATGTTTCAGCTAAAAGATTCTAAGTATTGGCTGCTTAATCCCCCAAATAAAACCAAAGCACATATTTTTGTTCTTTACAAATGTCCCTCCATAGGCACCTAGTATTTCTGCCCTTTTGACTACAATGGAGTTTAAATCCCCATTGAAAATGGTGGGCACTCTACTTGGTGGATGCTTTAGCCGGCTTTCCATAGTTAAGACGCCTCTGTTTTAAATAGTACTTACTGAAGCATAAAGTCGACCTCTTTTGTTCATGGCCAGGTACCTGCCCGAAAAACAGCCTTTGATAGCAACAATCCCAATGTCCACTGCAGTTATTTCCAGAATACCTAAAAGGAAAATGTAAGATCTATTTAGACGACTCACATACGTATCATTTCATTGTATATTGGTATTGTTCTTTTACAAATTTTAGAAACTTTAAATACTACATGTCAAGGAAATCAGAGGGAAATCCTTAACCTTTATTCAGAAATGAACCCATTGCATTTCATTGGACTATTTTTTTTTTTTTTGCTTCACATTGAACAAGTTCTAACTTTTTGTTTATTTTTGTGAAACGTTCCCCACCACTCAAATGATAAGGTAGCCTGGCCTTCAGAGTACCATTTGATCAACATTTGACCTAATCAGCATCTTCAAAATTGGTATTTCTTTATGCAAAGTCTCTTTTATTCCAACAGTGTCTCCAATAGAGTTGAAACATCCTCCCATTTTACTACAAGAAAAAAATGAAAATGATGTATTATTGACTGACACTTGAACTGAGCAGGTTCAGTTTTTTTCTTGACTCTTAAACTAGTAATATTAAACTATCTTAAATGTTACTTCCATGTGGAAATCATTATGCTTAGTAACACCACCATACAACATACCAGCATTTACTCGTACATTCATAATCAATTCCGGATGATTGAAAATGACAACACTCAAAGACGATAAGATGGGAATTGTTAGAAATCCACAGCTATTTGATTGAGACTGAACTTTTTCAAAAAGAAAAAGAAAGAAAGAAAGAAAGGCTCTGACATTGAACTAGAGGTTCACCTAATCCTATATGTCTATAAAAACTTTAAATCCCCTTTAATGCCTTTCTTAGGGGTCCAAGAGTGCTTGACTTACTGAAACAAACCACAAAGCTGCCCATTTGGGGACAATACCCTTATTGAGGTTTCTGGAGGGCAAAATGGAGGAAGACAAGAGGCTGCCACATCTAAGAGCTTGGATGGACAATGAAGGGGGTTAGTCAGTTAGAAGTCAACGTATCCTTGGGGAAAGGACAAAGTGGCTTGTCTATCTCCAATTCAGAGAAAGGAACTTTTTTAATCCATGAAAGAACCAAGAAAAAATGCATATATTATTTATCAAAGGACCGTTCTAAGCATTATACTGAATAACAAAAAGTCTGGAATGCAGATACAGCATTTACAGATGTATAGGCAATCTTTGCTCTCTAACTAGTGCTCATGCTTACACACACCTACATCCACATGCGTACATATCACACTCGTACATAGAGGAACCATAGGTGGACCAGAATGGGGAGATCCAGGTTCTAGTCTTTCCTTAGGAATGGAAGTTGGATTCTCTCTCTCTCTCTCTCTCTCTCTCTCTCTCTCTCTCTCTCTCTCTCTCTCTCTCTCTCTCTCTCTCCCTCTCTCTCTCTCTCTCTCTCTCTCTCTCCTTTAGACTTGAAATTTGAGAAATATGTATCTGGCACTGGACCAGCACAGGAGACTATGGTCCATAACTTTCCATGAAAATGACTAAACCAGGGGTCCTCAAACTTGATAGCTTTAAGACTTGTGGACTTCTATTCTTCAGCTACGGACTTCAGCTATGCTGGCTGGAGAATTCTGGGAGTTGAAGTCCACATAATTTTTTTAAAAAATCATTTCAAAAAATCACAAGAGGAGACATGTTTTTGCATGCCTGTAAAATGCATATATTATATTTACAGGCATTTCTTCAGGAGGGAATCTTTAACTGTATGTGGAATAATTAAACATTTGAGAAACTCAAATAATAGCATAGAAATGATACATGAGAGATTTATTATTTACATTTCAGATTATGACACCAGCTAGTTCAGCAATTCACTATCACTGATACTATCCCATGTACTCAACATTTTAAATCCTGAAGTCTTAAAATTCTGTTAGTACTTTAAAATTGTGTTGGCAACAGCACATACCTCCATACAACTCCCAGAATATAATCTTCAAATTATACTAATTAGGATGGTTTAGGATTTAATATAAATTGTATCTCTGCTACTGGAATAACTCTATTGGCAGAAGCTATGGCAATAGAGTAGTATCAGGGATAGAAAGGCTTAAATTCAGACATTATTGTGGATGCCTGTGTTTACACAATGTTACACCAAGAAACAAAAATATGTAAATCAGATTGTTCCATTGAAACCAGTGGACAACCATGAACTTCATCTTGCTCCCTTTTAAACAAGCACAGTGTAGGATTTTGACTATTTCCATTGTTAAACATTTAGCAATGATTAATGCATATCATAGAAAGGGGAACTACCAATGGTGGGTTTCAAAAATTTTTACTACCCGTTCTGTGGTTGTGGCTTGGTGGGTGTGGCAGGGGAAGAATATTGTAAAATCTCCAGTCCTTTCCCCACTCCAGGGGAAGGTTACTGAAAAATCCCCATTTCTTCCTGATCAGCTGGGACTTGGGAGGCAGAGAATAGATGGGGGCGGGGCCAGTCAGAGGTGGTATTTACCGGTTCTCTGAACTACTAAAAATTTCTGCTTCCAGTTCTCCAGAACTGGTCAGAACCTGTTGAAACTACCTCTGGGAACTACTAACCCCATCATGTGGCTATCACTGTCTCAGACATCAACATCTTAAATATGAACATTTAGTGCCTATTTATTTAGTCCTCTAAGTGATCATTTTTTTGCAGAACTCCAGATGAAATGAAAAGTAAGTTTTGTCCCTAAGAATTTATCTTTTTAATAGGAAGGTCAACTTAGATTTACCAAGTACAACAAAGTAGGAATGGGTGAATTAAAATCAAAATATTTGTATTTTAATACAAATGACTGCAGAAAAGGGGGATATTAATGGTGGAAACTGACTGTCAGCTTGGGCCAGCCAGCTATTGGTCACCAGCATTTTAAGCCAATATTTAAATTTATTATGCTGAAAGTGTTAATAGAGCTATTGTTTGAGCCATCAGGGTTCTTTCAAATAGGTAAGCTCCACTTAAGACTGTAGATACTGATGCTTACATTGGTGAATTCATCCATCAGTAGCTCCTAATCTCTCTTTCTCCTTCATCTCTGTAACTGAAAACAGTTTTGCAAAGGAGATCCTTTTTCTTACAGATCAAGTGGAAGTGTCCAGATGAAGATTTAGCAGTTCTACCTCTTAAAGGCTTAAGTTAAAACTTTAACATTCCCTTTCAAGGCACAGGCTTAACTGCATCTTGCATATATCAACAGAGTTGTGATATAATAGAGAATCCTATATTGCACATGAGATTTGGCCTACTGAACATTTGGGGAAAGTGCTTTCCTTCATTGTAAGTCATTTCTATTTAGATCTGTCCCACAAGGACACTTTTTACAAGGTCAACCATAGAAAGCTGTATTATTTTCTCCTCTCATAGCATCTTTGTTCAGCCTAAGGGTAATATCCATCTAATGCACTTAAAAGCTGGATGCATGTACAGATCCTTATGTTTCATCATTTGGAACAGTTAAGGGAACATTCAACACTTTCTATTCCAATTGGTTTTAATTCATAATAAAAAAAGAAATTTAAACTTTGGCTAGATCATGCCCTGAATGATACTTCACTGATAGGTGACATCTAGATAAGGAGCTCTGCTAGAAATGATTGACAGATCTGCCTTGGTGCCTATCATACATACATGCCTGGTATTCTTGGGTGCCAATGCATCAGGAGATGAACGATGTGTGCAATCAATCCGATTTCTGAATGCCATGTCTATCTTGCAAAGGAGAACAATGTTTTTTTCAACTGATCTGTTGCTCGCTAAGTGTTATTTCCTTAAACAAGGCATAATTTCCTCTGCCCTAAATACCCAAACTTTGCCAAGACAAACAAAATAAGATTAATGGGAGGAAAGGAGGGAAAAGAAAACCAAACACCAGGATGAGATGAACAGACTGAAGTGTGAAAGTCATCTTGATGTGTTATTTACACATCTTTTGGGGATAGTTACCCTGACCCTCCACCCCCACATATCCAGCTTTGTGTCATAAAGAGAAGAAGGGATCTAAAGCCTTAAAGAGCCATGGGAAATAACACCTTCTGGACAGAGAAACCAAGTGACAGCCACTCACTTATCCTGGTCTTTTGCAAATTCCAGAGTGCAAGTTTGTTTGTTTTTTAACTGAGGCTTCCAACTGCAGAACTGCATCCTTAGAGAGTGGGAAAGGGTCGCAGGCAAAGCAAAGATGATGAGGTGCAGTGCAAAGATTTCTAAGGACAAGGACAAAAAGGAAGGGCATATCACAAGGAAGCCCAGTGGACTCTACTTGCCAGTTCTGCAAATGGAACAATATTCTATTTCAAGATCTGAACATCCTTTTCTTTGTACTTCAAGCATTCCAGCCAAGCATCTGAAGGAACAGCCAGGGATCTCTGTGTGTAATATAAACTGGTTACACCAAATCATTTCTATTCCTCTATTCTCATCATCCACTAGCAAGAGAGAAGCTTCTTTTATCCCCAATACAATAGCCAAGCTATCTCCAACCTGATGCCCTCCAGATAATGTTACATCACAATTTCCATGTTGATTGGAGATTGGGTCCAAGATGTTAGATGTTACCAGGCTAGTTAAAATTGTGATCGGGTGACAGATTCTTTCTTTCATACCTACATTCGACAAATACTATTTTACCTTATGTCCTAAATGTCCACAAAATATTCGCTATACCAAGTGAGAAGTAGAAATAGAGGAAGATAACTCAGAAGCTACTAAGACTCACAATCTCAGACACAATTGTGAATGGAACCGAACTCTTTCCCAGGGTATTCTACAATGGTTGAAAATTTGAGGGTAAATAGTATTAATTCTAAAACTAACTTCCAAGCAAAACTGTGTTATTTCAAGTCTCCGGTGTATTCTGTGCTCCTAACAGCCTAAGGTCTGCTTCATTGGGGAGGTAATAGGAGAATCTCTATTGTACCAGTTCATAAACAGCCTTGTAACTTAGGAGCTTTTTTTAGTTGCTCCAGAAGTAGAAAACAATGTTAATATGGTGAAAATGAAACAGCATCTTCTCTGCTGTTAGGACAAGGATCTCTTAAGTGCTGACAGTCATGTCTCGGAGATTCTAGACTGTCTGGTAGGCCAATTGGAGATCTGACTGTCCTGACACATATTCTCTTGACCTTTTTGCCTTGGGTATCAAGAAGGCTAACATCTGAACTGTTATATATTTCCTGATGGGAATATATTTCCTGGATTTTGGGATCTTACATTTGTTCCTTTATTCCAAGGATTTCTTTCCCAGTTGTTTCTCCCCAGTAATGCTTAAGTGGAATTGAAACACTGGGAAGAATTTTCCTCTCCCAACCCCAGTAAAACTTCCTGGCTGCAAAGGCATCACCTCTACTTAAATCACCCATTCTAGATCTTGCCCAGGGGTCGCCTTTGGTATGGATGGAGGCAGGCAAGTTCGGAATGTTTGTTGTGGCTTCGGTCTGGCTTTAGGCTAAGCCACGGTCTTGGCTGGCATCTCTCATCAATTCTCAACCAACAGACCTGATCCGCTTTGCGTTCCTCGGGACCTGAACAGACTTTTCTACACAACTAAATCCAGCTACACGAACTTTTCTACAAGAGGACTGCAAAACGCCTTGAGCACCCTGAACAGAGAGGCAACAAAATCTCTCTCTTCCTCTCTCTTCCTTCCTTCCTTCCTTCCTTCCTTCCTTCCTTCCTTCCTTCCTTCCTTCTCTCTCTCTCTTTCTCTCTTTCTTTCTCTTTCTTTTTTGTGAAATAAATGAACGGCGTTTCAGCCCTGGCATTGGAGAAGGACAGAAATGCTGCTTCCTCGGAAATCAGGGCCAACGAAGCATCGGGGAGCTTCGATTCAAGAAGAGGGAGAGCAAAGGGGCTAAAACTAGCGGCCAACTGCGCGGGGACGGACAGGGCGGGAGAGAGAAGCCCCCCGGAGGTACTCACTGAAGACGCTGTTCTTCTCCAAGGTGCCGTTGATTTTGCCGTTGGCATGGATCTGAAGGTGGTACTTAGTGGCGCAGTAGAGCTTCCTCCGCCGGGGCGCTCCGCCGAGATGCTCGTAAACGCCGCCGCGCCCGCCGGCATCTCTGCGCCAGCGCGGGTCGCACGCTTCTCCTTCTCGGGCACAGGCAGGAGCCGGCGGAGGCAGCTCCACAGCCGCCAACCCGAGGAAGCCCGGCGCCTGCAAGAGACTCAGCAGGACGAGCCAGGTTGTCACCATTGTGCATGATGGCCGAGGCGGCGCTCAGCTTGGAGCAGAGGACAGCCCCGCCGGACCCATTCAAGGGCTCTGAGCTAGAGAGGAGGCAGCTCGCCGAAGTTGCACAGGCGCACCGGATCCGGTGGGGAACGACTGACTGGGTTAGTCGTCCTTGGTGGCTGCGGCTTTCGCTGGGAGCGCGGGGGGACAAGCGGGGGAGGCTGTTTGTTTGTTTATTTGTTTCAATCAGGGTCGATTTCGTCCCCCTCCTCTTCCTCCTCCTTCTCCTCCTCCTCTTCCCCCCCTCCCCCGAAGACCCAAATCTGTTTTAGATCTGAGTGAATTGAAAGACGTCCGAGGAAGTCTCAACTCTTGGAATTAGGAGGAGAAGCTGCGCCCGGGGTACCCGTCTCCAAAACTCGTGAATGAGAGGGAGAAAAAAGGAGGGAGAGAGAGAGACAGAGAGAGAGAGAGAGAGAGAGGGCGAGAAGAGCCAGAGAGGGAAGAAGAAGAAACTGAGGACGAGCAAGCGGGGAAGTGGGGGAACCTAAATTCCCCAGAGAGACGTAGGGGGAGGGTGGAAATTCGACAGTGCGTAAAGAGAAAAGGCGTTGGGTAGCAAATAATTGCTCTGCAGCCCAGTTACGGGGAAGAAAACCCCTCTGTCGATCTGGACGTGTTTGCACTTCATCTGGGTTTCACGCGCAACGCGCGCCCACGTGGGCCAGGTGATGGTCTGCCGGTCGCAGATACCCGTATCACCCACTCTCACATACACACCCCCACCGTTCAGCCTCCCACACCGCAGCAACCCAGGGTTGATTTGTTTCCTCTTCCTTGGACCCGTTTCTAAAGACAAACGAAACAAACGCCCCCCTCCAGACCCAGGACCAGAGGCGTCTCCTCGACGTTAGGTACCTTCAAGGAGGGAAGACATTTCGGGGCTGAGGCCGGACGTGACCCGCTTCTCGTTGCCTCGCTCGCCCAGTGTGTCGGATGAGTGATGCGGATGAGTGATGTACAAGGAGCTTTTAAAAATATACTTTTGAAACGAAAAAGAAAGCACAAGAAAGAGGTTTTGTCTGCCAGCTGGGGAGGCGGATAGAAAAACAAAACAACCGAACACCCATGTTTGAAGACTTCACTAGACAGATCGCTTTGGGTGATTTAAACCGTTTCCTTTTATCTTGAATTGCAGAAAGAAACTACTTCAAACTCTACAATTTTAGCCATTTTTAAAATCATTTTGCTAGGGAGATACACACACAGATGTTACACAGCTGTAATTTGATGGACTTTGTTGTTACATTCGATTTAATCTTTCAGCCTTTTACCTAACTCATTGTAAAAGAATCATCTTTAAGGTTTGCATGTTAACACTTGAATTCCTCATACAAATATAGAAAGAAAATTACGGTTTTAAGCCATTAATGTGCTGAATCCAGAACAATAACCACTGATAATTAACCAATTTTCTCCAAATAATCCTTAATCAGTATTTGTCCCAACATATTCGAAAATGCTGCTGCCCTCCTAATCCTATACTCATTTATCTAGAAAGAAGCACCAAATATAGCGGACATTACTTAGAAGTAGGTGTCTATTATAAACACCTGAGGAGGTGGATGACTTCCCCAAACAATTTAGTTTTCTCCATTAATAATGCCTTGAAATATATGCATACCTATATTACAAGTAAGGACATTCAAGACATTAAAGTACTGCATACATATAAAGAGAGTGCATACTCTGAAGGAGGAGTCTTAAAAACTTTGCTTCCTAGGCGAATCTAAAATAATCCAAATGCAAAATTTAAATATAGAAGTCCAGGCAGTACATCTATATTCACTCTCCTCCTCTCCCATTCTCCCTCCACCCCTCTCTCTCTCACACACGCACACACACACACACACACACAATATTTCATTGAAAATTTTGATCTTATGGGAGTGGCCAGTTTGATAAGCACTTGGGTAACCGTTTTTTAAAAATAGTTTTATTATGGAATGATTTATAGATATATATACAGATATATTGGTGTGTAATTCTACTTAAAGTTAACATTTTAAAAAATGTCTTTCCCATTGGTTCAAAAACTGGCTCGGAGAAACACAACACAGAGAAAGAAACACCAACAAATATCTTCTTTCTCTCTCAGAAAAACGGGGATGTAAAACGGATAGCAGTCGTATCTGGTTACTAGAGCTGGCAGGGCCGCTATCAACGATGTTTTTGAAAGGTTGGGAAAGCGCATTCAAAAGGCATTGTCTAAACACCCCTCCTTCCCCCCCCCTCCGCCTCCTCCCATCTTTAAATATACGGATCCCGCCAGTGTGGCGTGGAAACTCAATCGCACGGATCCCGGTGAGAAACGGGCAGCAGATCATTTTCGCCTCGCAAAAGTTTCTTGCCCCGCCTCCCCCCCCCCCCCCCCCATTACCACCCGAATCCACTTCTATGCCACCGTTGGTTCTCAAATGAACAGAAAGCCTTAGTGCCAAACGTGACTCAGGATGATGAGCGTTGCAGTCCAAGGTTTTTCAACGGAGTTGGGAGAAAGCTGCCATGGAGGGTGGGTGAAAAAACTCCCTATTGCTATAATGTAAATGGGACTCCGACGGCCCGTCTCTTAACCGCATTGTCATCAGTTTCCCTACTTAACAATCGTCGCCCCTCCAACTTTGCTGCCTTCAGCCTCGAACCGAGCCGGGCTTCCCAATACAATCAATCCTTAGCTGGGCAGCCTTACAAGGGAGGCGTGCAGCTTCTGGCTCATTCCGGTTCCTGAACCCCCACCCCGGCCGTCCACCCTAGAAATGATTTTGGCTCCGAGGAAAGAGTGCAGAGTTTGCCGTCCTTAGTCACCTAAGCTAACCCGGTCGGAACAGCCCTCAGTTTTCAAATTGGCTCTTGCCCCAATTAGACCGTTTTATTTCTGTACACCCACTCAAAAAAACAAATAAATAAACACAACCCTGAAAGTCTCCCTTTTGCACGTGGTAAATTGTCTGGCGGACTTAAAACAACATCAACGGGGCACTTTGATGTGGTCGTCTTGGAACCGAGGGTGGGACCTCAGATGTGGTCGAGCGGTCCCTTCTGGAAATACTGTTGATTATGGACTAGGGCTCTTCTCGTCGTGGCCCCAAAGTAATAATCAAAGGGCACTTTTGAATCCGTTACTTAATGGAGCGGACGGAGGAAGACGAGGCGGCGGCTACGCGCAGGCTGAGCCTCTGAATCGAAGGTCTATTAATTTATTTCAAATATGTTCTTGGTCTTCTTACACAAAGAGCAGACAGTATATATATATATTGGACTCCTACCCTCAGGGACCTCAGCAGTAGGGCCAATATCAGGGGAAGCTCCACACCATTCCGGAAGAAGAGTCTTCCCATTCTCCCAGGGATGTGGTTTTTTTTTTTTTAAAGTCAAAATGGCATCAACGGCAACCCTATGAACGACGCCCCCCCCCCACCCCCTGGTTTTAAGTTGATCGCAAACTTTTCTAATCACATCTTGCGGATTCTTCCCCTGCCATCTTCTCTCGTGATACCCAGGCAAACCTTATTCTAAATGTGAAAACTTGGAAGTCGACTCTCTTCAATTAAATGAAACTGAGGTCCTTTGTTAACCTGGAAGAGTGATTAGTGCAGGTAACACCTTTCCTCCGAAGAGGTCAAACCGGATTTGCTTCAATTTCTTAAGGAATAACTCCGCAAAGGGTGACGGCTCGAGTTAAAACCGTTTGGTCCCTCTTGGCGCCCTTCAGCTGCCTCACTCTTAAATTGCCCCCGTGCTGGGGACTATGGGCACCGACACCCCCTCCCCCCCCCCCCCGTTCGGGAGAGCTCCCGGTTAGGGAATGCTCTTTGAAGTGTAGGGGCAGCCAGAGGATGGACAGCTGGGTGTCCGAGTTTGGCAACTTTTAAGACTGCTGTGGACCAACTCCCAGAATTCCCCAGCCAGCCATGGGGAATTCTGGGAGTTGAAGTCTACAAGTCGTAAAGTTACCAAAGGTGGGGCACCCTGATGTGCAGTAGATCAGAAAAGGGGCAAAGGAAATGACCAAGAACGAGAACAGCTCCCTGAAGTCCATCGGAGGCGTTTCTCCGAGAGCAGCTCTGCGGAGGACCATGGCAAGACGCGTGGGGTTGCCTTGATGACCGGGGGTGCTAATTTAATTAAAACGCTTCAGTTCAACCGCTTCGACTTCCTGGCGCGGTCCTGAATTCTGTTTCTCACCCCCGGCGCCTTCCCTGCAGTCCCCATCATGCCCAGCCAAGACCGCCCCCCCCTCCATCTCCAACAGAATAAACACGTGAACCACCACCACCACCCCCCCGGCTGCCTGCCCGGAAAAGTCCAGCGCATCGCGTTTCCATCGCGACTGTCCAGACGAGAAACAAGCAAGCCCGTATTCTATTTCTCCCTAGGATCTCGGTTTCTCGATTCCCTGAACGTGGACAAAGGCTTTTCGTGGGCTCGTCGTTTCGTGGGTTGTGGCTATAGCTCGCCCACAAAAACCGTCTCCACGAATACTTTACAAGGGACGCAAAACGGAAGCAGCGGCGAGCGGAGCCCTTGCTTAAAACCTCCGCGGTTTTCGGAGCCGGAGGCGGGGAGAAATAGGCCGATCCGCAGCCGTCCCTTGCTATTTAAAGCGCACAATGGGTGCTCCATCACTAGAAGCTTTCAAAAAAAGATGAGACAACTATTTGTCTGAAATGATATAGTGTCTCCTGCTCGAGCAGGGAGTTGGACTAGAAGACCTCTGAGGTCCCTTCCAACTATTATTCTATGTTCTATGTTCTCGGTGCATGTGGTGGGAAAGAAAAAAAGCAGGCAAGAAAGGCATGGCTTAAGGGTGTCCTCTTCGGGAGCATAACTGGTGCCTCTCCCTTCTAAAACCTTCCTTCCTGCTGAGTAGGGCTCACCTGCTTCCTAAAAGTTGTTTGTTGTTGTTAGTTGCAAAGTGTCCAGCCCATCACGACCCCATGGACAACGTTCCTCCAGGCCTTCCTGTCCTCTACCATCCTCTGGAATCCATTTAAGCTCAGGCCTACTGCTTCAGTGATTCCATCCAGCCACCTCTTTCTCTGTCTTCCCCTTCTACTTTTGCCCTCAATCTTTCCCAGCATTAGGTTCTTCTCCAGTGAGTCCTTCCTTCTCATTAGGTGGCCAAAGTATTTGAGTTTCATCTTCAGGATCTGGCCTTCTAAAGAGCAGTCAGGGTTGATCTCCTCTAGGACTGACCGGTTTGATCACCTTGCAGTCCAAGGGACTTGCAGGAGTCTTTTCCAGCACCATAGTTCAAAGGCCTAAATTTTTTGGCACTCAACCTTTCTTACGGTCCAACTTTCACAGCCATACTATGGGAACAGTATGGCTTTCACAGCCATACTATGGGAACACCATAGCCTTGACTATATGCACTTTTGTTGGTTTTTTAGTATGCTGTCTAGATTTGCCATAGCTTTCCTCCCCAGGAGCAAGCACCTTTTAATTTCTTGGCTGCAGTCCCCATCTGCGGTGATCTTGGAGCTCCTAAAAGTTAGGAAGTTCTTGATGTAACTACACTGAGCGACTTTTGTCATCTCCCACCTCCTTCAAAGGGCGATTTTGCATTCTGGCAATCACGTACACTGACTTTGAAAAATTATCCATCATTCCACTTTTAAATTGGTTGAATGCTACCATAGGCTCATATGAAGTTGTAGAGAGTTGGGCTGCTATGATGTGCTCTGTCCAGAGCTGAGAAATTTCTTTTAAAGCATCTTTGAAATATTCACAATTCTAGAGAATATTGTACACAATTATCAAAATATTTGTCTGTGGGAAAATACATCAAAACATCTTGCCTCGTATGTTGGATTTCAATTGGACAGATCCTATTGTTTGAGGTAGGGCTATCTGGAGCAAGTTTGTTTTTGTAACTCACAAAGAAATGGACACAGTTCTCCAATCTCTTGTTAGGTCTAAGTCTCTCCTGAATGGAGAGCCACCTGGGAGATGACCTCTGATTGGACCCGTGTGTGTGGGGGGGGGGGGGTAACAACTACTTCGAACAAGGGATAGTCTCCCTGGTCTTGAACGTGTCTATGGTGCACCCCCTACTCAGGAAGTTATTGCTGGACCCAACATTCCTGGCAATTACTTTCAAACTCCACCCTACCTTTTTAAAGAAAGGTGGACTTGTCTGAGTTGAGTTTCAGGCTGGACTTTAGAATAGAAACAGCACTGATCACACTTGTTGATCAACTGTGTCAGAAACAGGATGAGGGTACTACATCTATCCTGGTACTGCTTTATCTCTCAGCAGCCTTCATTCCCATTGACCAGTGTTCTTTTCCACTAGCTTTTGGTGCTGGGAATGGGAAGCACCATTTTATGATAATAGCCTCCTTTCTCCGTTTCCATCAGTATCAAAAGGCAGGGAGAGATTCCACTCTCTTGTGGGGTGGTCCCTCACTTGTGGTGTGCTGCAAGGTTCCACACTCTTCACTTCAGTTTAACATCTACATGAACCACTGGGCGAGGTCAGATATTGGACCAGACATTGGAATCAGATATCATCATAATGCTGATGAAACCCAGTTCTTTCATCTATAGTTCTTTTATTACATTGTGTGTGAGTAGAGATATAAAATACTTTGGCTACCTAATGAGAAGGAAGAACTTACTGGAGAAGAGCCTAATGCTTGAAAAGATTGAGGGCAAAAGAAGAAGGGGACGGCAGAGTATGAGGTGGCTGGATGGAGTCACTGAAGCAGTCAGTGTGAGCTTAAATAGACTCCGGAGGATGGTCGAGGACAGGAAGGCCTGGAGGAACATTGTCCATGGGGTCGCAACTAACAACAACAACAAGAGGTATAAACTGCTCATCTGAGTCTTATCTTTTTAGATTATTAGAAACAAAAAAAAATTGCTGTGCTGTCTCGGCATCCGGTAATTTGTCTCTGATCATGATAAATTGTGTTTGGTTAGCAACTTGAAGGCTAATAAAGAATATCAACAGGCAGGGAGAGATGGCCCCCACAAGGTTCTATCTAATGATCTAATGATAAATATCTGTCTGGCAAATCAAATAACATCCCAGAACTTGGCAATAGCAAACCATAAGGCTGCCAAGAAAAGTGCACCCATGTGTCCTTGTAGTCCCTAGGAGTTGAGTGCAATGCACTAAAATGTGGGGATTCCAATATGGGAATCAGGATAAAAGTGTGCCAGGCTATTGGGAACAATTGTGTTCAGTTTGCACTGATAACCCAGAAGAAGGAGAAGGGATGGGGAATGCCTCCTAATGTGTCAGTAATTGGCACCAAAAGATTCATGGGTCCTCTGCCATTGATCTTCCTATCCCACAGATTGGTCACTTCATCTGATCAAAGAACTGTCCCCAAAGAAGCCTTCCTGACCAATTCTCTCCTTCACCCACTTCTCTCTCTCTCTTCTGCTTCTCCTGCCACTTGTTATAAGAGAAGCAGAGGGCAAAAAATGAGAGGAAATCCACTCTTGGTTACCCAAAGCTTGATGGAAGCGAAGGAAGCAGGTCTTCCAAGTAGCTTTACAGCCAGCATTTCCATGGTAGAACCGGTCAACCCCCTTGCTGCTTAGGCACTACCTAAGATATAGGAGGATGAGTTGTTGAACATGTATTTTGCCTGAAGAGCCATTTCCTAATTTTTCTTCTCATGGGATTGATACAGTATTCCCATCTCTGCCTCCCCACCCCTGCCACTATGAAAGCAGAAATATGAGTTGTCTTTTCTTTCTCACAGCCACAGCCAAAGCCAAAATGACCATCAAGTTGCAGACTACAGTGATGGGACAGAATGTCTAGGCCAGCTACAGCCCAACAGTGCACTGATTCTTGAAGGATCTTCTTCCATGCCCCCTAGATATGTCCTCATGGGAAATATTGGTTACACTAAGAGAGAAAACACTACTTTCATGCCAAAAACCCTAAAGTCTTACTCTGGCTGTCTTATTAAGATGCTGGCAATCTGATGGTGGCTGCAGTGTGAAGATATAAAAACAAGACCAAATGTCTATGGAGATTCTCAATCATCCAAGTCAGTGGTGGAATTCAAATTTTTTTACTACCAGTTCTGGGGCATGGCTTGGTGGGCGTGGCAGGGGAAGAATACTGCAAAATCTCCACTCCTGGGGGAAGCATATTGCAAAATCTCCATTCCCTCCCTACTCCTGGGGGAAGGATATTGCAAAATCTCCATTCTCATCCCACTCCAGGGGAAGGATACTGAGCCGAGGTGGTGCAGTGGTTAGAGTGCTGTACTGCAGCTACTTCAGCTGATTGTTAGTTCAGCAGATCAGCAGATCAAATCTCACCGGCTCAAGGTTGACTCAGCCTTCCATCCTTTCGAGATGGGTAAAATGAAGACCCAGATTGTTGGGGGCAATATGCTATTTAATATACTGTCAATTGTTGTAAGCCGCCCAGAGTCCTCGGAGAGTGGGCGGCATAGAAATATGATAAATAAATAAATAAATAAATAAATCCCCATTACCTCCCAACTCCTGGGGGAAGGATATTGCAAAATCTCCATTCCCATCCAACGTCTGGGGGAAGGATATTGCAAAATCTCCATTCCCTTCCCACTCCAGAGGAAGGATAGTGCAAAATCCCTATTCCCTCCCCACTCCTGGGGGAAGGAAATTGCAAAATCTCCATTCCCACCCCACTCTGGGACCAGCCAGAGGTGGCATTTGCCAGTTTTCTGAACTACTCAAAATTTCCGCCACCGGTTCTTCAGAACCTGTCAGAACCTGCTGAATAGCACCCCTGATCCAGGTCACGGTTGTTCCAAAGGTGCTTTATGAAGAGGCAACTGACCTCTCAGAGCTGAAGAAGCTTCTTGGATGAGAAGCGAAATGTCTTCAAAGAAAAACCAGAAAGTCTAGTTGCCTCTTGAAAAAAGCACCTTTTTTCAAGACCAATGACTTTTAATGCCATTTGGATAATCAAATCTTTCTGGAGATATGGGAGTGACTGCATTGCACAGTTCTGCTATCATCTTTTTCATTGCATTTATTTTAAAATATTTACATTTCAAGTTAAGGCAGATTGTAATGGCAATTAAATGAAATTTAAATAAATAATTGCAATCACACTCACCCAGTAGAGCTTTTTTTTACTGTACAAATACAGCCTCCAGAAGACCTTCAACCCCTTCAAAACAGAACTTATTGGTACGCTGGGAGGACTATTATTTTTATGCTTCCCACTGCTCAGGAACATAACCAGGAACATACAGATACAATATAGGGATGGGAAAGCTGGAATGCACATATAGGTAGTCCCCAAATTACAACAACTCATTTGGTGACCGTTCAAAGTTACAATGACATTGAAAAATATGACCTATGACCGTTTTTCACACTTATGACCATTGCAGCATTCCCACAGTCATCTGATCAAAATTGTGATGCTTGGCAACTGACTCAAATTTATGACAGTTGCAGTGTCCCGGGGTCATGCGATCATCTTTTGTAACCTTCTTACAAGCAAATTTAATGGGGAGGCCAAATTCATTAAACAGCCATGTTAGTAACTTAACAACTGCAGTAATTCACTTAACAACTGTGGCACAAAAAGTCATAAAATGGGGCAAAATTCACTTAACAAATATTTCACTTAGCAACAAAATTTTTGGCCTCAATTGTGGTCGTGAGTCAGGGACCACCTGCATTCAGATGCAATACATTACACTTTTGCACAGAAGCAAATACAAATACTTCATGCTGCTACTAGGGGTAAAGGGACTGAGAACATGCTTGGATGCTTTCCCTACAATCATCAGAAAGAGTTTGTACTGAATGTCATGCTGTCATTATGCTGCTAGCATCAAATTCTGCCTTCTTTTTCAGTGACTTGTGAATGGGTATTTCCTTTTCTGAGCATAATTCTCTGTGATCTTAATGGAGTATAAAAATGAAAGGAGTTGGAATCAGTCACTCAGTTCTTCTTGGAATAGCTACACACCTCAATACATGCAATCTGGGAGACTCCTGGACTCCTTTTTATTGAGGAGGTTTTAATTTTCAGCAGGAACAAGGAGCAACTTATACTATTTCCACTGTTTGCCAGAGATATTTTCCCCATTACATAAACCTTCCATTGGTAATTTTAATTTCCCAATTAGATTGACATAACACATCCTGGCTGGGTTTTAAAATTGGATCAGAAGTTTCAACAGGTTTCTTGTTAGCAATATCGCCCAGTCAAACTGACTTCAAATGCCTTATGAACTACCATTAACATGGCACAAGCATGTCCCGACAACATCTCTATTTGTTTGTTTGTTTGGTTGGTTGGTTTCCACTTCATTCCACTTATGAAGTTCCTATGATCCTATAAGTGAGGCAGGCTTCTGCCGTCCTTAATTGAATCAGTCCTCAAGACGTATGAAGTAATATTTCCCTCACAGACAACCTCAGGGATCTACAATCTGTTATTTTTGCCTCAGAAGGAAGTCAGATTATTGTCTGGGAGAAAGAACAGAAGCAAAAAAAGAGGCAGGATAGGAACTATCAACAGAGGCAGTTGGTTTTACATTGAGGTAGTTTTCTGCTGCTCAGAACTTGGAAGCTGCTGTAGAGATTGCAAGAGAACTTTGAGGGAGGTTCACCTCACTTTTCCCAAGTTATTAATAGCCTTTCAAAGGCATATTTACCAAAGAACTATGTTATTTCCCAAATAACTTCTATAAACTAAGAGGAGCAATTTTCTGCGTGAAACACAAATGTACCAAGCAACAAATCTGAGGCCTGAAAATAATCCTGATTTGTATAAACTAGGCCGCTGAAGAACTGACAATATTGTGTATTATTTAAAGGAACAAAGATTTAGAGAAGGAGACCTCTGGTTGAACAACAGCATTTTAATTATAGACAATCTCTGAACAGCATGTACAAAAGAGAGGGTCCCCCCCCCCCCACCATGGACAATAACAACGATTATTAGCCTGTTCTTTTCCCCTCTTGGTCCATGGTTTAAAAGGGAGGCACCAACCATCTAAACCAAATAAAACTGACCTTTGAACCTTTTCTGCTGTACTTTTTCTCATGCCACGATTTCTTTGGTGTGTTACTGATCTGAAGGTTCGTTCTGGGCTACAGCCACTTTCCCAGACAAGACTGCCTTTCGTCCCCTGACAAATCACTGCTGAGCCCCTTTTGTCCTGCCCCACTTTGATCTCACCTGCCTGTCAGGGGAAAAAAGAACTCCCGTACAGTCAGAATGCATTACAAACAAATTGGCAACCATTTCATTCCCATACGCACCATTTCAGCAAAGATCAAGATCGAGATAGAAATTGTTAACCCTTTCCTTGACCCAGAGTGCCAGGAAGCAACATGGGTGCTAAAACAAGGACATTAATCACGCCTTCCTTTGACAGAGAGGAGAGAAAGCAATTTATAGACAATGCTGATTCAAAGAAACTCAAAATATTAAAACTATTTTGGCACTTGATGGAGCTGCAAGCATAGCAGAAAATAAATCCCTTCTAATTGGGTGAGTAGGTAATTGGGCATAAACCACGGAAACATACTGTAATAGGTATTCTTCAACATGAATGAAATTAATCCTGTTGTAAATAATCATTGGTGGATTTAGTACTGCAGCTGAATTCATTCCAAAATTCAACCTTGATCATGGATCCATTGTTGTTTTTCTTCCTTTTCTCCTCCTCCTTCCCTCCCTCCCCACTTTCCTTATGTTTAATTGAGAAACATGTTAATGATGCTCTGTCCCATTGGGAAAAAGTAATATTGCACTGTGGTTTAATTGTTTCTGTTCTAAAGTACAAAAAGTTCATTTGTAAAAATAAGATTTCCTTCCCAAGAGATTTTCAGCTACTTAACTGGGAATTTAGTCTTCTATGTTTTGTAAATATGTTTAAGGTCAAATATGTTAACTCTTTTCCAAAAGACACAGATTCTGCTTAGATCCTAAACCATAACTCTGCACTGAAATAAAATCCTTGGAAAAGGTGAGCTCTCTTTTCTGTATATGCGTGTATTAGATTACTTGCTTTGCATACAGGTAGTCCTCAATTTACAATCACAATTAAGCCCAAAACATCTGTTGCTAAGCAAGACAGTTAAGTGAATTTTCTCCTTTTTATGACTTTTCCTGCCACATGCACTGTTGTGCATCACTGCAGTTGTTAATTAGTAACATTGTTGTTAGTGAATCTGGTTTTCCCATTGACTTTTCTTGATAGAAACTTGCAAAAAAATGATCACATGACCCCAGGACACTGCAACCATCATAAATGCACGCCAGTTGCCAGGTGTCAGAATTTTGATCACATTACCTTGGGGATGATGCTATAGTCATAAACGTGAAATATGGTCATGAATCACTTTTTTCAATGCTTTGTAACTTTGAATGGTCACTATATGAATGGTTGTAATTCAAGGACTACCTGTATAAAAGACCTAGGATTCAGACTGGTGGTCTGAGCTCTAAGCTTGGCAACTTGATTGCAAATTTTTCATCACTATTCGAGGACACATTGTCAGTGCGTTTTGAATTGTGCTCGTCTGTCAGAACACTGGTCTTTAAATACCTTTTACGTGATGCAGATCAGTATGGATGTTGTTTGTTTGGCTACTTCTGAGTATTACTACTTAATATTCAAATACATTTCATCTAGGGTTCAGTTTTTAGCATACAAATATCTGAGTATTATAACAACATTCCTACAACAGCAGGAGAAAAGTATACGTCAATCTTCAAAATATTTTTCAATTATGAATTTTGCTAGTTGGGCTTGAATATAGTTTTATATGCTTTCAAATTAACTTATTTAACTGTTATGAGATAAAATTAACTTTATATGTGTGATCTCTTTAATGAAAATCATAATATGTGAAAAATAAAAAAACGTAAAAATCCTTGTTAAGAACCCCAGCATCAGTTATTTTGCATTTCATGTATAAAACAATTTTCTGTATATTACTGTAGGTTTGGTGCCATTTTGAAATGACATCTATATGGAATCATCTGTGTAAAAAAAAATACTATTCTTTGATCATTCATTGTTTTAAATAATAACTTCCACCTCAAGCCTTGGTAGGAAACAATCAATCATGATTGGCATTCATTCTAGTACAGAATGAAAGACCTTGTAAAGAAACTTGTAAGAAACTTATAAACTTGTAAACTTGTACAAGAAACTTGTAAGAAACTTGTAAGAGCCTTGGTGGTGCAGCAGACTAAAGTGCTGTTAAGTAGCACCAGCTGTCTGCAATTACTGCGAGTTCAAACCTCACCAGGCTCAAGGTTGACTCAGCCTTCCATCCTTTTGAGGTAGGTAAAATGAGGACCCGGACTGTGGGGGCAATAAGCTGATTTTGTATTAAAAAGAACACCGCTTAGGGGTGGCTGAAAGCCCTACTAAGCAGGTATATACAAAAGTATGAAGGCTATTGCTTAACACATTGTAAGCCACCCTGAGTCTCTGGAGAAGGGTGGCATATAAATCAAACCAATAAATAAATAAACAAACAAACAAACAAACAAATAAATAAATGTAAAGGATCCAAAATGAGTTCCTTTCATGAAAAATTACCTTAGCATTCTCATGTCTGCTTTTATACATATTTGCATTTCTTTCTCACTGAAGAATCATATCATGAATTGCACAATGCACTGGAAAATACACATTTCTTTTTCTTGAATTGATTGTCAACTCATTTCAAGACTTGCTATTTTAGCATATAATAAACACACATTCTTAATATGGCTGCAGAGATTCTCTCCCCTCCCCTCTTATATTTTCTGGGCACAATGATGTTCATTTCTAACATTCATTGACATGGAATATTTCCATGATTGGATTTTATTGTGCTAGAACATGTCAAAAGCATGATTCTGGCTATGTTAAAATTATTCTGCTAAAAAATAAAGTAAAGGTTCTCCTCACATTTAAGTTCTAATCATTCCTGACTCTAGGGGGCGGTGCTCATCTCCGCTTCAAAGCCGAAGAGCCAGCACTGTCTGAAGATGTCTCAGTGGTCATGTGGTCGGCATGACTAAATGTCAAAGGCTCATAGAACGCTGTTACCTTCCCACCAAAGGTGGTCCCTCTTTTTCTACTTGCATTTTTTACGTGCTTTCGAACTTCTAGATTGGCAGAAGCTGGGACAAGTAACGGGAGCTCACCCCATTATGTGACACTAGGGATTCAAACCGCTGAACTATTGACCTTTCGATCAACAAGCTCAGCATCTTAGCCACTGAACCACCGCGTCCCTATTCACCATGCTAAGAAATGGAAAGCCATAAAATATAATGTAGACTTAAGTGTTTTAATTAGGGGTTAGCCTCCCTGAGAGGGTGTCAGCCATTTGATTTAGCATATGATTGTTATTTGATTCACACCTGCACCTGAATATTTAAATATATGAAAACAGTAAATTCAAATATTGTATGGCAGGAGTCTCCAACCTTTCTGACTTTGCAGATTGGTGGAGGAGGGAGGGAATGGTTCTGCGCAAGTAGCAGACATGCACACTCACGCATGGAGCTCCATTTACACAAGCAGTGGGTGCATGTGCCCATTGCTCATGCAAATGGAGGTTCCTGCGTGGGTGTGTATGCGCTTGCCCATCACTTGTGTGGCCTGATTCTGGACAGATTGTGGCCCGGGGGTTGAGGACCCCTGTGGTATGGTGTACTTTTTTTCTTATTCTTTATTTTATTCTTTATTATTCTTTATTACATTATTATATAATAATTTAAATAATTATTTTATTTTTTGTATTGTATATTTACTGCTTGTAAGCCACCTAGAGTCACTGTGAGCAAGTAGATGGCCATATAAATATCCCAAATAAATAAATAAATAAATACTAGTAATTTAACACAACTATTTTTGTTTTCCCCTTTTCCTCTTGTATTTTAGATTAATGTATGTTCAATCCTTTTTTTAAATTGCTTAATGTTTCTCTCTATTCCTTTAAAAATGGCTATTCAAGTTGTAAAAAATATTAATAAATGAAAACAATATAAGCCTCTTGGGATATTTACTTGCAATCTGATAACAGGATTTTCTCCGGGCTAGTGCATTTAAGAAACATTCACCTATGCTTTATGATTGTGTAATATCGACACCCAAGACATTATAGAAAACATGTAATGATCATCAAAATGCCATAGGGGAAAGAAAGACATTTCCTTAGTTTTGGGCAGCCTCTTTTACACTGTCATTTTGATTTTTAAAGCTGAATGCACATTTGTTGATACCAGTAATTGGCCAATATATTATTGAAGTATAGGGAGATTGAGGCCATTCCTTCCTACAACCTGAAGAGGTTGTAGAAAAAATGCTTTTAAAAGCCTTTGACAATCCCAGCTGAGCCGCACAATCATCAGAGGCTTTTTTTTTTTTTAACTTTTAAAAGCATTTTTTCGGCCGAAGAGGTTGTAGAGAAAATGCTTTTAAAAATTAAAACAAAAAAGCCTTTGATGATTGTGCAACTCAGCTGGGCATGGGGGCGGGGGCAGGGATTTTTGCTACCGGTTCTCCGAATCACCCGCCTCCAACACTACCGGATCGGGAGCATTTCATCCCTTGCCAGGACTCTACATCTTCAGATCTTGCACTGCTTCTTTGAGTTGTTTTATGCTCTGGCTGGTATCAGCTTTGATGGTGTCCAGCCATCATGTTCTTTGGCAGCTTACTTTCTTTTTACCACTTCTAAATGTAATTGCTTTTTCCAGTGAATTCCCTGCACGACATGGCCAAAATAAATAAGACACCGTTTCATGATTTTGCCTTCTGGTGACATGTCTAATATTATGCTTCCCCCTGTACTTGCTAGTTAGTCATATGTCCAAGGAATATGCAGGAGTCTTTTCCAACACTATAGCTCTAACAAGTCAATTTTCTTCCTGTCTTGCCTTTTTAAAATTCAATTTTCATAATCATAGGTAGCTACTGGGAACAGAATAGAGGTGTACTGTATATGGCAAGTAAACTTGAATCTTTCACTGAAAATAAACAACCAGTAATACTGTTATGCATCTGTGGCCAAGGATCAACTAGAAAAATAATACAGAAAAAGGAGCTATGTGAACTCTATGTTTATCATTATTTGTGTACCTGATATAAGTGTAGGAAGGGACTATGACTAATTCTTTAAATACACTTGATGAATGGGGAAAAATAACCTATTGCCTTCAATTGCAATTGAAATGCTTCTATTGAGAGATGAACAATCAAAATAATGTATAAAGAAAAATGAAAATATTGTCTTTAAAAACCCACTTATTCTCCTGTGTTTACACAAATTTATCCTGACAGAGCAAATACTATACACACATTTTTCTGAACTCTAAATACAAATGCTATTCAATAATTGGTTGTTTTAAGAGTCCCGCTTGCCTTGGATATCACAAAAGAATACAACAGTAATTAATGATTTTTAAAAAAGGCCTCATGGCTGTAGAGATTCTCATAGGCAGAAAGAAAAATGTGGATTTGAGTACTCCATATCAAAGAGTTAATTTGGGCTATTTCACCCAATAAGTTATTTTCACAATCAGATGTTTTAGACGGGTGGTCCTTAAAGTGCCTGCTGAAGGCTCTAATTAGTGATCATTTAAAGTACTTAACTAATGTTAACTCCAGAACGCAAAGGATGCTCTTGAGACTGCCCTGTTCATCCCTTTTCATTTTAGAGCTTTGAAGATAATTGATTTGTGAAGACTGCAGAATTCTCTCACAAACCAGAGGTAAATATAGCAAAGAACTAATCTTGATTTAGCCATTGAGGCAACTAATGGAGAAAAACTAACTGTTGTTTTTCCTCTTTTCATATAGTTTTATAAAGTTTAAAGCAGAAAAGAATATGAGTTTTAAACCTACTTGTATGATGACATTAAGAATTAAGAAAAAGGAAAAAAAGATCTTAGATAATTCAATAGTATTATGTGAATATATCTCATTAAACTCAGTAGAGTCTACTCTGGACTATCATGAACTAATACACTATAAAATAATATATAGACATCTGATCTTTATCAATAATGTAACATTCAATATTTGGTTCAAAGTTAAATTATATTGGCATTTAGCTAGGTGATTTATAATATCAACATTCTCAAATCCAAATTACATTTTGCATAATTATTAAGAGATTGTTTGGGACATTGAATATTTTCTTAGGGTTGTTTAATGTTGCTATAGTTACCTGCATCTTCTTAACTTGGATAATAGCTCAAGAACACAATAAATATTTTGGGAATTGTTTTGTATTTCTTATGATATGAACATTTGAATCTTCCCCATTGAATTTCTATAAAACTGAACATGTTAATGATTTGTACAATTAGAATAAATTCCAGTAAATGTTTTACTAGTGGGATACACTAATATACAATTAATATACATGCTAATAAATAAATGTGTAAACTCTAATAGATTATAAAAAGAAAGTAGATTAAAAAGTGGTGAGCAAGAGAGATAGCAATAATGTTTTGTTTGCAACAAAACAAACAGTTCATCTGCAAGCTGACAGCTGATCAATTTTGTTCTTATTCAACAAATAAATTTCCTAGAGAATTAAGAACATGCTTTCTAGCAGTTATTAATTATGATGATCACTATCTCATCATTTTGATATTACTCTACTGCCATTACTCCTTAGCCATAATTAGACAATACGTGATTTGACTTTGGTAAAAACAAATGTTCATGTCATGATACTTGTTTATAAATTTACCAACCTCTTGTGATAATATTCTTTTACAGATAGGAAATGGAAATGAAGATGACTACCGATAAATCATGATTATTTCTGTAAGCTCATTGTTGGCATTTGCTTCTCTTGATAACCATAAGGAATATTTTAAAAATCTCTTAAAATCTCTTAAAACATCAATAAGATGTTTCTGTTTTCTTTTGAAATATATATCATTTTTACCAATAAAGCATTAGCAGATTTCCATATTGTCTTCAAAAACTATTATATAGGAGCCACTATGGAAACAGCATATTACAATAATCCTATCTAAGAAGGATTACACTTGAGAAGAAATGTTTCAATGAAGTACAGTGGTGAGCCCAAAACATCCTGTGCCACTAAAATCTGGACTAACTGTAAGATCCAAATGCTTGTCAGATAATTCCATTTGGAGGGCATTATTCAATCAGGAGCCATACTGCACAAGGACTTCCAAAGTGAGCCCCAACTCTTTTCTGGGAAGTGTGATCCCATTCCAAAATAAAGAGGCCATTCATCTTACCAAGATAAGACACAACCTGTCTTCTCCATCCAGATCCTCAGAGCCTTCAGACACTGGCAAAGAACTTTGGCATTGTACTTGGTCAGCCCAGGGTAGTGATGTACAACTGGAGATTGTCAGCATACTTATGAAACCTTGCCCTCTGCTAATGGATAATTTCATCCAAGGGCTTCATGTAGATTTTAAAAGAGTAGATAGAGAGTAGAACCTTGGCGTTCCACAACACAGAAGACTTGGACTAAACCTGTCTCCCATAACACAATTGAAACAGCCTTGAAAAAAGAAGAAAAATCACTTCAAAATAATCCTCTTTATTTTCAAGCTACCTATTCACTCCAAAGGTACAAAAAATGACAGATTTTATTTCCCTGGGCTCCAAGATCACCGCAGATGGGGACTGCAGCCAAGAAATTAAAAGATACTTACTCCTGGGGAGGAAAGCTATGGCAAATCTAGACAGCATACTAAAAAGCAGAGACATTACCCTGCCAACAAAAGTGTGTATAGTCAAGGCTATGGTGTTTCCAGTTGCAGTGTATGGCTGTGAAAGTTGGACCATAAGAAAGGCTGAGCGCCAAAGAATTGAGGTCTTTGAACTATGGTGCTGGAGAAGACTCCTGCAAGTCCCTTGGACTGCAAGGCAATCAAACCGGTCAGTCCTAGAGGAGATCAACCCTGGATGCTCTTTAGAAGGCCAGATCCTGAAGATGAAACTCAAATACTTTGGCCACCTAATGAGAAGGAAGAGCTCATTGGAAAAGAGCCTAATGCTGGGAAAGATTGAGGGCAAAAGAAGAAAGGGACGACAAGGAATGAGGTGGCTGGCTGGAGTCACTGAAGCAGTCAGCATGAGCTTCAATGGACTCCAGAGGATGGTAGAGGACAGGAAGGCCTGGAGGAACATTGCCCATGGGGTCATGATGGATCGGACACGACTTCGCAACTAAGAACAACAATTCACTCCAAAATGATATATTGGTTGACAGCAACAAAAGCTGCTGAGATATCCAAGTAGACCAGTATGAATGAACTACACCCACGTCTTGGTTCCACCAAAGATCATTGTCAAGAGAAACCAGTGCCTGTACTATAATCCAGTCTGAAAAGGATAACAGATGTTCTGTTTCCTCCGATTCCCTGTACAGTTGCAAGCCAACAATCTTCTCATCCATCTAGTGATGGTTTCTTGAACAGCTATCAGAATGCACCTCTTTCAGAGCCAATGAAACTGTCTTCTTCCTCAGAAAAGCATGCATCACTACCTAGGACATAATAAATCAAGAGGAACATTTGTATAAATAATGAGTGATCAAATTCACAACCCCAAATATTCTGTCCATTTCATCAGGACTAACAGGTTCAACGCTTTTCCAGATAACCAACCAAGTCCATGCCTCAGTCACTTCCATAGTAATTCAACATCCAGAATCTAACTCAAAAGCAAATCTGAATGACTTATATTACAGATTCCTAGAACAGTCCTTACAACAGCCCGAAAAACAGTCTTGTACAATCGCACATGCTTTATCTTTTTTCAATTAGGACTGATGTAGAAAGATGTTACAGAAAGCATTTAACCTACATGAAAGTGTTTTTGTGAACTTTCTTGATCCAAAATAGAAGCCTTCAGTCAACTACAGGCAGTCCTCATTTAGTGACCCCAATTGGGAATGGCAATTTGATTGATAAATGGAGAGGTATGACTGTGCTTATGATCTTATCTTATCTTTGCTTTGCTTTACAGACCTGCAAAGCAGCATCACCAGAAGTCACTCTGAGTATCTCAGATGATAATTGACTATACCACCACCCCTACACTGGATGAATGGCTAATGCCACACACTGAACTCTGATGACCACATTTCTGAAAGAGGTAACCTCCCCTCCCTCATTCCAACAAGATTTCAGCGGGTTTTTTTAAAGAAAAATTTTTAATTTTCTGGCAACAGCCAGAAAAGAGGCGCTCTGGAGCTCTGATGACTGAGGTACATACAGCACAGTGTGTTGCAATGTACATTGGTACAAAACACAAGAACTGGCTTCCCCTTTCTCTTTCTGTTACCATCAGGATGTTACCTCTTGCCCTTCCCTCCAAAACAATGTCCCCCAACTCTGCCTCCCTTGCTCAAATCAAAGGACCACAGCAAACTGAACAAGTTGGCAGGCCTTGACTACTGGGGCTTTTCTGCCTAGCATTCAGTACCCCCAGTGAAAACCTACATCCATGCTCCACTATCCATCTACCTAAACTCTCCCCACACCACAGTACACCCAGATATCCTATTTTCACCTATGTGGCCAGAGGACAGTCAAAAACAGGCCAGAGGACAGTCAATTACTTCTACTAAGTATGGAGCAAGTGTTTCACAGCAAGAACAATTAATTCGTGGAATAACTTGCCTCCTGGAGATGGGGGTACTCCATCACTGGAGGTTTTGAAAAATAGACTGGACAATTATTTGCTTGGGATGGTGTAAGGTCTCCTGCTTGAGAAGCATTTTGGACTTGAAGGCCTCCAGCCCTATGATTCTAAGAGAGCTACAGTGAGGTGTTTTTAGATTTTAATTTTTTCTGCTTTATTGGATTTTTACAATAATTTAGCAGATGCCTTACTTGTTCAGTTTACGATGGACTAAAGAGAATTGGATTTTTAAAAATGCAATTGCTGTTTGTATCAGAGGTGGGTTTCTGATCAGTTCTGGAGAATTGGTAGTGGAAATTTTGAGTAGTTCGGAGAACCGGTAAATAACCACCTCTGACTGGCTCTGCCCCCATCTATTCTCTGCCTCCCAAGTCCCAGCTGATCAGGAGAAAATGGGAATTTTGCCATAACCTTCCCCTGGAGATTTTACAGTTTGTTTGTTTGTTTGTTTATTTTTCAAATTTATATACTGCCCTACTCCCAAAAAGGGACTCAGGGCGGTGAACAGCCAAAATAAAATACAATAACATATAAAAGTTAAAAGTTATTTAAAATAGATTAAATAATTTAGGCTTAGGAATGAAATTTAAAACATCCAATTATATTAAAACATTTTAAAACCCAATTTAAAAGGGGAGACTTTGGCCAGACTAGCCTGTTGGAATAAAAACGTTTTTAGGGCATGGCAGAAGGTGCGTAAGTCCTGAAGCCTCCTTATCTCAGGGGGGAGCTCGTTCCAGATGGTGGGTGCCCCCACAGAAAACGCTCTCCTCCTGGGGGCCGCCACTCGACATTGTTTGGCCGACTGCACCTTGAGGAGCCCCTCTCTATGGGAGCGAACTGGTCGGTGAGAGACTATTGGTGGCAGAAGGCAGTCCCGTAAGTACCCTGGTCCTAAGCCATGGAGCGCTCTGAAGATGGTAACCAAAACCTTGAAGTGCACCCAGAAGACCACCGGGAGCCAGTGCAGCTCGCGCAGGAGGGGGGTCACATGGGAGCGCCACGTCGCTCCCATCACCACCCGCATGGCCACATTCTGGACCAGTTGGAGCCTCCGGGTGCTCCTCAAGGGGAGCCCCATGTAGACAGCTGTACAGTATCCTTCCCCTGCCACGCCCACCAAGCCACATCCACTAAGCCATGCCATGCCATTCCCTCCAAACCACACCCACAGAACTGGTAGTAAAAAAATTTGAAATCCACCACTGGTTTGTATCTAAGTCTGGGTAACATCCAGCATTATCCAAGAAGGGTTATATCTTCCCCAACCCTCCAAATGGAGGGTTTTATCTCCTTTTATCTGCTCCCAATGCCCCAGATCCAGAGGTGGGTTCTACTTATCTTTACTACCAGTTCGCAACAGGAGCACGTGCGCTTCTGCACATGCACAGATTGTCATTTATGATGTCCGGGAGGATGGGCAGAGCCTCCCGTCGCTTTTACTATGAGTTCTAAAGAACCGGACACAACAGGGAGCAACACACCACTGCCCAGATCACCATGGAGGGGGAAAATATAATCATGGATGGTGGATGTCATTTTATTAAGAGATGGTCACCGTTGTATGTTTAAGATTCTGAATGATACAGGCATATTGTTGTCAGATGTGATGAGTGCAGGAATTTGAAGAACTTTTCAAAAAAAAATATCTTCAGTAGGTGAGTGTTGATGCACTTGAAGCCCTGCATTCAAGTTGAGAAGCTTCTCTTTTTTCTTTGAGATTTTTTTTGATACTGTATATAAAGTGAACAAATGTATAATCCTGGTGAATTGGCCCCTTAGCTGAATGTAAAGATAAGATAAAGATTCCTCTCGCACATATGTGCTAATGGTTCCCGAGTCTAGGGGGTGGTGCTCATCTCCATTTCAAAGCTGAAGAGCCAGCGCTGTCCGAAGACATCTCCATGGTCATGTGGCCAGCATGACTAAATGCCAAAGGCACACAGAACGCTGTTACCTTCCCACCAAAGATGGTCCCTATTTTTCTACTAGCATTTTTTACGTGTTTTTGAACTGCTAGGTTGGCAGAAGCTGGGACAAGTAACGGGAGCTCACCCCGTTACGTGGCACTAGGGATTCAAACCACTAAATTGCCGACCTTTCGATTGACAAGCTCAGCATCTTAGCAACTGAACCACAACATCCCTTGTACGTAGGTGAATGTAGAGTCTAGGAATTGCCTAATTTTCTCTGTTCTGCATAGGAAGCCCAGGCTGTGGAGTATGTTTCATTTTACAATGAGGAAATTAGCTTTTTAAATGATTTTCCCTGCTTAGTATATCATTACCAAAGAGACAACAGATGTATAGGGGCATTACAATCAGGGCGCAGAAGCCGTGCAATACAATATGTCATTCTTCCTTATCTTAATTTCACTTGCACCTTATGAAGGCAGAGGAGAGAGCACAGCCCTGAGATACGGGGAGACGATACGCATACATAGTACCCTCTAGTGATGCAAATGAAAAAAATGAAAAAAAAAATCAGCCTGTGACTGAAGTTATAATGAAATTTTACTTACTGAGCAAGAACAAAAGAAGCTAAACCAAGAGGACAGACAGCAGGTTCAACTCACCGGTGGAATCCTTACACCGAAATTAAATAGCACTCATGGGAAGGGGCCCCTGCTTTCAACAGGTTTGCCTAGGACATTCTGAGCCATTAGCAGGCCTAATATGCTACATTACCTTTCCAGTCACTTGCTGCCCCTTTATTTTGATACCTACTTAAAATATCAAAGCTGTGAGAGGCTCAATGAGATATTGAAAGCTGAGCAATGCCGGTTTTATATGACAGCCCCAACCTTTCCCTCTATCTTTTAAAGAGTCCTCTGCCAATGTCATGAGATGAAAAAGAAATCAAACTTCCATGGGTGGGACATCAGTGATTGACAAGCGATGGCCAGATCAAAAAGAAGTCTATGTTAATAAATCAAAGAGTCCAAACAAAAGGCAGAATAGAAAAAGTATTTTGAATCATGTAACTTAGATGTAGCCTGTCACAACTTGGTGTAATTTAAAGCTCTCTGAATAATTCTCATCCCTTGCTTTTGCCCACAGTGCGAAAGCCTGTTTAAATTTCTTGTTTAAAGCTGCAGTTCTTAAAACGTTTGTGAATGTTCGCCCACTGAAAATAGCAGCTTTAAATTCCCTTATAAACCAAACTATTACAAATTAGTTAGAAGATTCCCCCGTCTTTTCATTCCTGTGATCCTTTTGAGAATTAAAGTGATATTACGTGCAGTGGATAGAATAGGCAACCAGTTTCAAGCCATTTGATTACTGAGATATCACAGAAATATAGTTTTGAGGAGGACTCAACGTTCAGTTGAAAGGAAATGATATTGCAGAAAAAGCTGCTACCAACTAGATGGACTGGTTGAATCTCCCTAGTAGGACCATATTTAGAATACTGCATCCAGTTTTAGTCAGCCCAGTACAAAAAAAAGATGTTGATATTTTGGAAAGAGTTCAGAGAAGTTGATTAGAGGCCTAGAAGCTATAATGTATGAAGAATGATTGCAGGAACTGGGTATACCTAGTCTAGTGAAAAGAAGGACCGGGGTGACATGATAGCAGTTTGAAGGACTGACACAAAGAAGAGAGGGCCAACATATTTACCAAAGCACCTGAAGGCAGACAAGAAACAATGGTTGGAAATTAATCAAGGAAAGAAGCAATCTAGAACAGGGGTGTCACACTCGCGGTATCACAGCATCACGTGACATATCACGACTTTTTTCCTCTTTGCTAAACTGGGGGTGGACATGGCCAGTGTGTGACGCATCTGGCCCATGGGCCGTGAGTTTGATATCCCTGACCTAGAACTAAGAAGAAAATTCGTAATAATGAGAAAAATTGACCAGTGGAACAAATTGCCATCAGAAGTTGTGGATACCCCATCACTGGAGGCTTTCAAAGAAGAGACTGGACAGCCATTTGTCAGAAACAATAGAGGTCTCTTGTGTGACCGGTGTCGGACTAGATGACCTCCAAGGTGCCTTCTAACAGCTGATACCCAATCAATTTTTTAGTTTGATGAAGACATTCTTTGATAGTACTGACAGTTTGTTATTTGGGTATCCTATTCTAGAAATTGAAAATTGGTATAAAAGTTATAACAACAAAATAACTGAATATACTTTCAAATAAATAATTTATTTTGTCCTGCAATCATTTTACCGGGTTAACATTCAATATAGGTCTTCCATCTTCATTTCGTGGTTAAGGCTTTATCTCTATATGTAAAGGCAAGTGATCCAGTTTTCAAATGCCCAGCATCCTGCTTTGTCAATTGCTTTTAAGAGACCAGGGTTTTGTTCTCTTTGATGTGGGCATATCTCTTGTTTATTCAAAGTTCTGAAAACTTTATTAAATGAACAGCATCAATAGAAGCTCATTGTACAATCACTGAAACAAATCCCTTGAAGTTTTGCTATTCATTGGTCTTGCATAGGTGAAGCAATACATCCGGAAAAAAGGTGGACTTGCAAGAATTGGATTTAAATAGCAACATTATACCACATTCACTAGGCAGCACTGAAAAGTTATTGTGGGCTTAATTAGTGGACCTGCAGCACTATATTAAAATGGAAACAATATTCTACTCTTATGCGTTACTTTGAGGAATACGCAAGTTAAGTAATTTGTACTGCAAAAAAATGGCATTGCAATGAATAACACTCCATTCACTTAAAGTACAGTATTGGCTGTTTAAATAAATGAATTAATTTGAAGATCTGGTTCACCATCTCTGACTCATTTTATTCTAAATTAATTAAAGATTTGTTTCTTGAAATAAAATCAGCTGTATCCATCATTCTTGGTCTTCAGGAGTAGAGGAATAATATTGTTGTTTCATCCAGAACACCAAAATGAATGAATCATTTTCCATTGTCGGTAAACCACACTTAAAACTGCTTCTAACAAGGTTATACATAAAATGCTGGAATTGGGGATTTCTTTTATTTCTTTTATTTATAAGATTTATTGGCTCTCCATCTACCTCAGGATAACTCTGGGTGTGCTTATGACTCGCTTCATTCTGAAGATTATAAGCAGGTAACTTGAAAACAATATAAGATTCATTTGGAGGCTTTCAAAAAGAAACTGGATAACCATTTGTCTGAAATGGTGTAAACTCAAACTATGCTGGCTGGAGAATTCTGAGAGTTGAAGTCCACAAGTCTTAAAGCTGCCAAGTTTGAGGACTCCTGGTGTAAACTCTCCTGCTTGAGCAGGAGGTTGGATTAGAAATCCTCCAAGGTCCTTTCCATTTCTATTATTCTATGAGTCTTTATGAATAATTGTAGATGAAACAAACATTCCATTCTGGAATGTTTTTTTTAAAAAAACAATAGCTTTTTTAAAAAGCTATAGCTTATATATACAATAGCTTATATTTTCTTCCGATAAAAATAATGAAATTCATTTCTATAATGATGAGTCAAAGCCATCCCTGAAAGGAGATTACAGAAATTCAGGAAAGTTATTAAAAGTTACTAACAATTTGTAGTTACTGAGGAACACAAAGTGAAGTCTAACATAGAGGGGCTTCTAACAAGCTGGCTTCTTGGTTGCTTTGGAAACAGAATACTGGCGCACATGAGCTCTTAGATTCTGCAGAATTCTTATATTTGTATTTAATTTTTAAAACAAAGAAATAAAAAATAGCTGGATGATTTATACAGGTTTCAAACATAGCTGCTATTATACATTATTTCAATATATATATAAAACATGTACAGTATTTCATACAATCCCAAACAATATACTGAATCCTAATATCAGAAGTCGTTGGACAAAGCTATGTGACCTTAAATATATTTTAAATTTCTTCTGATGTTCTACAGGATATTTGACTTTGTCTACTAACATTCTAAATTACAATTGGTCACATCAAGTCATATATCTTAATGACAGCTCCTATAATATCCCAATCCTTTAAGTTTTAGGCTGTTACTACATCCAAGCTACTTATTCTTTTACCCCTAAGGATCCTGGCAACCCAAGATTTTGTTGCCTGAGGCAAAGCAACAATGATTTCTGCCCCCTCAATCAAGATGAATAGTATCCAAAGCCACTCAAATGTATTCTGACATTTCACAAGTGCTTTCTTCCCATACTGGCAATAAAAATATAATAACAACAAACTTACTCCTTTGCATAGCAATGAAGAAAATCCCGAAGTTGCTTCCTGGCCATTGCTCTCCATCTGCCTAAGAGTAGGCTGGATTTATTCCAGCATAACCTAATTTTGTTTTTGATTTCTATGATTCTCCACCTACCAATTGTACGTGGTTCTTCCTGAGTTATTCACATATTTAGTTATGTAAAATCGGTCCTGAGATTGCCTCCTTAAATTGCAGACATTTCTCTTTAGGACTCCACTATTCTTTTCCAGGGATCAGAATTTAGGATCACCTCTTCCTTCTAGCTTTATATATGCATCTGTTCACATGTCATAGGTTCAGGCCGGCCATTCTCTTATGGAAATTAGCACCAGAGAAAGAAACTGGTTCTTCAAAAAGCAAAAGGTTGTATAACTCTAAATCTGTGTGCATTCACTTGTGAAAAATTGACGTAATCCTAAATTTCATTTCTCAACAAAATGGTTATGTCATGTCTTCAATGCAGTGTGCACATCAAAGACTTTCTTTCTTTGCCACATTATCATAAATACACAATCCAGAACCAGCACAATAAGTCAATCCTGATTATGAAACTGAATCATATAACTCTTGTGCAACTTCATTCAGTCCTTCAAATCATAAGAAACCTGAAAACTGAATAAAGCATTGTGATTTTTATTTTATTTTTTTTGCCACAGGAGCGCCATCTTGTGTCTCCATACTAACTACTCTGCTTTGTGTTTTAACTAGAATTGGAACGGTACTGTAGAAATAGTTGCAAAACCCATTTCCTTATTATAATGGAAAGTTAGAGGTCTATAATGGAGTTAAAGATTTCAGCTATCCAGAGTAGAAGCCTTACTGAAAATTGGATGGACAGAACTTTACTTTCATTAACTTACTTAGGTACTTGGATTTGAATGCTACTTTTAGGAATATAATATAGCTTATTGCCTAAACTTTGTTACATCCAGGATTTCCTGTCCTTGAGTAATATACTGAAATACTGCTCCTTGATCTAGTATACCTGAGAAGATTTCTTAGCAAGCCAAGATTTATTGCTCTGCCTAGTTGAGTCGTCAAACTAGGTAGCCAATTGAACCCTGGGATTGAAACCTAGAACAGCAAAGAGAGGAGCCATCTTGTGGTTGTACTGGCTCTATTCTGCCCAGGATGATTTGAAGGACAGAGAATGGTTTTCTGGGAAATTCTTTTGGATCCAGCCGGCCATTCTCTTGTCCAACTCAGCAGGGATGTTTTTACCAGGGAAAGAAGTTGCTTCTTCAAAAAAGAAAAAAGTTGGATAACTCTACAGCTGTGTAAATTCATGCTGGTGGGTAGAATGTTCTTAATTTCTGTCCCTCCCAAAGGATATGACTTGTTCTAAAAGTGCTGATAAATAGAATCTGCTTAGGAGTAGTAGGTTAAGTGTTAGCTATTTTCTCTGTCTCTGTGAGAATGGAAGGTGGAGAACTGAGCTCTGAACCACTTCCTAGCTTTAACTAAACATATCCTTAATGCACTTCCAATCGAATTGATACGATTTTCATCATTTAGTATACAGTGTTGTCATTCCTTCTTAGTTGTTAGTTCCTTGTTAGTAATTCTAATTCTTATTGTCTCCCAACTGCCCAAGTCCCAAAAGAGAAGGACAGGCCTTTCTATATTTTGTTGCTATGTAACATGATATAAAACAACTTTGGAACATCTCCCTGAGTGCATGCCACTAAAAGGAGAGTCAAAATCCTTTCTGCTGCAGCTGCTGTCCATTAAATCACAAACCTGCTGCAGAAACCTCCTGCTAGACAATGTCACAAGCTAGGTTTGTGTGACTACTAGAAAGAAATCCCTCCAAGGAATGTGATTACTTCTTAAATGACTTCCACTTTTTAAGTAGGACATCAACTGAAAAGAACAGCCAAAAGAAAGAGATTATTTTTCCACAGTATGTTATTGTATAAGGACAGAGATAGCTTATGACAATAAATCTAACATTGATTACATCATTACAGAATGAGCAATTACATTCTGCAGTTACTGAATTAGGTCTACTTAATAATGAAATAATGAATCAGTGCTAATCACTGATTGAAGGTTGTAAATATTTTGTTTAATTAGCCACTTAATCAAATTTAACTTTGGTAATCCAAACTGCTACTGAAAACCAACTGAGGAATCATTGGATAAATGCTTATGTGTGACATTGGAAAAACACATTTGGCCCATAGAAAAGAATATTTGTAGCTCAGAGTTGAAATGAGAGGTCCTTGGTGCTCTCCAAGCATGTTTGTTTTCTTGCAGGTGTTGCATTACCCAACTATAGGTAACATCACTGTTGGTACTGATGATGTTGCCTAGTTAGGTAATGAAATGTGAACCAAGCTCAGAGAGCACCTAGGACCCCACATGTTTTGACCATTAATATTTTCTATGATAGCAGTAGCCTAAAAATGTATTCCAGAGATGTCAAGAGTTCTTTTGAATCCAGAAGAACCTTAAACAATCTTTTTCTCAAAATATGTACATGGAACTTGAGCTGCTATAGTTACTTTCCAACCCTTGAGGTCAAAGAGAAAGAGGGGAAAGGAGAACAAACCTCCTTTCTCTATTCCTGTTGACAGAAAACGAATAGATCTGAAAAAAAGATCACCACAATTTCCAGTTCTCCAATTTAAATTGCTTTATAGGCGCTTTAAAAGTTATAGAGTTACTGCATGCTATTTGACATTTCCATACAACCAGTTGTCGGAAGTTATGCTTTTGAATAAAAATATAATTTTGTTACATCTGGAAAAGCCATTTCTTAGTGATTTGATCTTCAATCTTTTCCCAAAAAATAAGCATAATTGCTATTGGAATGAATATATTCATGTAGTTTTCTTAGCAATAATACCTATACGGTCTGCCATTGCATCCCGGGATGCTTCTTTAATTTCTCAGTTTAGCACATAGTTATAGGGTTTTGTTTTGTTTTTTTACAAAAATACTAATTAGGTCCAATTATGCTCAGCTTTTTACTATTAGTCAAGATCTGGCTAGACTTGTGATAAAAATAGGTTAATTGCTAAAAGACATTTTTGTATTTGGATTCTCAAAGTAGCTCTAAGAACCAGGGACCCTTTCAGATGAGGGTTTTTTTTTTTTTGCCCACTTTGTTTATTGAATTATGTAGGGGGGCTAGACAAAAATATCCTCCATCCATCCCATACTTCTTCCATGTCTTTTCTTTATACAACACAAACCATTAAAGGAATCACAGCACACCATCTTCTGAATGGCAATACTAGGAATTGTTCATGTGGAAATATTATGTAGCTATGCTTCTTGTCAATTGAAAAGTTTTATATAATTCAGGAGCTCACACTTCCTTGCCACAAGTTTATCAAAGTTTATCAAGGTTTCCAGGAAATTAAAGCTACCACCTGAAAACACCCACCCTGGTATCTATAACTCTTCAGGGACTGGATACCATTCATCATTCTGGTCAAGGAAATGCTCTTGAAAACTGCTTAGAGAGCAAGAGCTGATAGCATTTTCAAAGGCAATTGTGAATATTTCATTCCTTCTTATCCTTCTAGAAAGAAAGGCCTACATACCAAGTATTCATTGGAAACATCTGCACAGTAGTTGTGTCAATCACTTTCTTGGCCCTTTTCAAGAGACAAACAAAATGTTATCAGCAAGGATTGTTTTCACCTAGATGAAAGAGACAGAACAAAGAAAGAGTCCTCTCTTCACCCTCCCCCCAAATGGCTCACAAGAGAAGCCATGTCCTCTCTTTTCCTAACTGATCAGCAGATTCTTCCTTTTTTTGTATTGGTAAAACCTCACCATTGTCCAGCCAGCCTCTGCCTTGTCATCAGTCTTGTCTAACAAGATGCTTGATTTAGTCAAAGTGCATGGGAGAATAACAGTGCTATTCCAGCAAAGCCGGTGCACCAAAGAAAACGATCCCCATTTCCCCCCCTCCCCCACCTTCAATGCTTTGGGAAAGGGCCATCAGTTATGAGACTGCAGGTTCTTCATGCCTTCCTCTTTGCCAAGACATTGATAACAATTAAGCATCCTCAGATGCATTTAAGATGAGATTTCTTCATCTGCTGCCCTCTATCTGTGTTGGACCACACAGACCCAGTCAAGACCCACACAGATCCTGGCAGCGCCAGTGCACATGCTAACTAAGGGTCATTGCAAGTGTAGTTCAATAAATTTGGAAACTTGGCAGGTTGGGAAAGGTTGAGATAGGTTTGTCTCTATGCTTAGCAATCTATAGTCAGGGTGTTAGATCAACTGTGGTATGTCCTAGAGCTATTTCATAGCTGGCATTTTTCTTTTGTTGTTGTTAGTTGCGAAGTCGTGTCCAACCCATCACGACCCCATGGACAATATTCCTCCAAGCCTTCCTGTCCTCTACCATTGTCTGGAGCAGGGGTTTCCAACTTTGGCAACTTTAAGACTTGTAGACTTGAACTCCCAGCTTTGCTGGCTGAGGAACTCTTAGAGTTGAAGTCCACAAATCTTAAGTTGCCAAGGTTGGAGACCCCTGCTCTGGAGTCCATTTAAGCTCATGCCTACTGCTTCAGTGACTCCATCCAGGCACCTCATTCTCTGCCGTCCTCTTCTTTTGCCCTCAATCTTTCCCAGCATTAGGCTCTTCTCCAGTGACTCCTTCCTTCTCATTAGGTGACCAAAGTGTTTGAATTTCATCTTCAGGATCTGGCCTTCTAAAGAGCAGTCAGGGTTGTTCTCTTCTAGGACTGACTGGTTTGATCGCCTTGCAGTCCAAGGGACTCTTAAGGAGTCTTCTCCAGCACCATAGTTCAAAGGCCTCAATTCTTTGGCGCAATTCTTTTTCCTTTCTTATGATCCAACTTTCACAGCCATACATTGCAGCTGGGAACACCATAGCCTAACTTAAACCTAAACCTTCTCTAATAAACTTCATGATGTTTTTCTTACATGAAGTTTATTAAAGAAGGTTTAGGTTAGCTCTATTGTTACCCCATTTAATACCAATTCACACATTCCAGTTATTCATGTTTGCATTATTTTGTCTTAGTCCATTGTAAAAAAATCCTGCAGATTTTCCTCTGCTAGTCATTGCCGACTAGCACTCAGTTTTGTTTCAAGGCCATTGAGCCAGTGCTGTCCAAAGATATTTCTGTGGTCATGTGGCCAGCATGACATCATGGAGTGTTGTTACGGTGTTCTCACCATAGAGGAACCTATTTATCTACTTTGAACTGCTAGGTTGGCAGGAGCTGGGGTGTGGACAGAATACACGCCATCACAGGGCACTCTGGTCTCATACCTGGGCTGCCAGCTTTCCAGCTGACAAGCCTAGCATCTTAACCACTAAGCCAACATGCCTCCCAGTTCACTGTAAGGTTTTTCATTATTATTATTTTGGGGAAAGTTTGCTAAAACTTTAATACGGCTGTATTAAACTATTGTGAGTTTCAGGAGCTCCCTATTTTGTTCCCTACTCAAGAAAATTAAAATTCCTAGGTTCGAATCATATAGGCCTAACTCAACAAGCCATTTTTAATCCAAAAGTAACTGCCAGAAATCAACTAATATCACTAGTTGATTATACATCATAATATATCATTTTACTTCCACTACAGTCTCTCCCACTCACATACTCACACAAGTGTTCCTTGTTGCCAAAGGATAATCCATTGCAAATAGCCCAAATCCTACTGTTTTCCATAGCAATGACAGTTCCAATTTTTGCATTAAAAAACAGGAGAAAAGACAAAATTGCCAGCCATGTCTTTCAATTAATACATAGTCTGAACTAAAATAAGAGAAGGAATGAGTGGTGTCATGTATAAATTACACAGTCTATTTATTGACATAGCCTATGTAGATTACAGTGCTTTGTAATCTATATGGTAAAAATAAGGTTGACATTTAAAATACATACAAATGCAATTATTTCTAAAATAACCACTTGAATGGTATTAGAATCAATGTACTGAAGGATGCCTTGATCATTTTTAATTGCTAGGCTCGTTTATTATAGGGCAGATCAAGCAGTTAATCAACATACCTGCTAATCCTTTTTCACATGTTCTGAGTAACAAAAGATTGTCCTGTAAACAATTGTGTGTAACCAAGTCTACAATCCTAATTGTTATAATAACTGCTTGCCAAGCACCCAAAATGCAATGACATGACTGCGGTGTGTATGTTTGTGTGTGTGATTGTCGCAACTCTGGATTGTTAAGTAGCTCTGGGGAGATCCATCATAACTTTGAATGGTTGCTAAGTGATTCATTGTTCAGGGAGGACTACATATAGTTGCTACTTGGAAACAAACCCCATACTTGTATCTTGTCCTCTCCATGTTAGAGGTAGTTCTTGACTTATGACCACAACTGAGCCCAAAATTTCTATTGCTAAGCATGATAGTTGTTAAGTGAGTTTTGCTTCATTTTATGACCTTTCTTGCCACAGTTAAGTAAATCGCTACGGTTGTTAAGTTAGTAACACAGTTCTAAAGTGAATCTGGCTTTCCTATTGATTTTGCTTGTCCGAAGATGGCAAAAAGTGATCACATGACTCTGGGACACTGCAATCGTCATAAATATGAACCAGTGGCCAAGCATCTGAATTTTGATCACATTACTCTGGGGATGCTGCAACAGTCATAAGGGTGAAAAACGGTCACAAGTCACTTTTTTTCAGTACCTTTGTAACTTCTATCACTAAATGAATGGTTGTAAGTCAAGGACTACCTGTCCTGGGGAGAAAGAATGCATATTTCAGCAATTCATGATAATCCCCTGTCTATTCAAGAGCTATGAATTATGTATGATTTCCTCTGTGGTTCATTTATATTAAAGAACCTGTTGCCCTTTAGATGTTGTTGACTATAACTCCCAGTGTCTCTTGCCAATAGCTGTCCTGAGAAAAAGTTTTCCACTCTAATTTACAGCAAAGTCCAACTGAAAACAAGAGGGAGAAAGAAACTGACTACTGAATAAAGATATGTACAAGGACTCCAGGATCCATGAGGTCCTGATTGGTATATTGTATAATTTCTTCCTTTTTTATCTCTGCCTCCAGCCCCCTTTCCATCTGAAGATGTTCCTTCTTAGTTAAGGAGTTATATGAATAAACTCTTTGCATATTGCAGTCTTTCTAATGGTCTTTTGGACAGTGGGTATTTAATTGTATTTTGGCAGTTTTCCTTCCTTCTTCCTACAGATGTGGAGTTGTCTATTATGATGAGAGCTTTGTTGTGGAGGGTTTTCCTGAAATATGAAGTCTTCAAACAATTTTTTAAAAGTCTTCAGAGTGTTTTGGTTCCATTGATCCCCTTTCAGCTATTTTTAAAATGTATTTCAAGTCTTGTTATGATCAAAAATATTCATCTGTATAATAAATGACTAGAAATATATTCCTATAATAGAGCAGAAAACCCTTAAAAACTTTATACTAGTAACTTTTATCTTCCACCCTCCTCACAATTGGCAGTACTAGATTTGCAACTCATGACATGAATCATCATTTTTTCATATTGAAATAAATCTCAGGAACTTAGTCAATAATGGCTCAAAATATCTCTACTCAACGATGGCATTTTGTTTTGATATTTTAAGTGTGGACAACATTTATCAGGGGCACTGTTTTTATGAATCTTTCATTTGGGATTAATAAGGAAGAACAGGAAGTTTAGGGGAATTCTTTGATGATCGATAAAAGAATTGGTATTCAAACTAACAAAACAAAGTAAAAACCATTCTCCCGATGCCCCTGGGAAAATCCTGTGACATTTCTACTGACAGCCACTGAAGTAATTGCCTTTGTAGTTTTCCAGTACGAAGGCAATTTGCCACTTCATTCTCAATTTGATTGATGAGAATGGAGTCTTACCATTTCTACCAACTGTTATGATTGTTAAATTGTGACCTCTTAGCTGATTCTGAGTTTCTTTCAAAAGAAACTCTAATATGCATGACAAAATGTTTATTCAACAAGATGACACTTAGAATCTCTGAAAGAAAACCCATGTTTTTGCAAAAGTCACCAAGATATCAGTGGTGGTGAGGGTGTCCTCTTCCATCTTTGAATGAAATAAAAATCAAAGCCCAGTTTATAAAGAAAATATTTTATTATTAGAAATTGCATGCATTTAAAGGTAGCTAAGCAGGAAGTAATAATTCCCTTGTGGGGTTTTTCTTGCAGCACAACTAAGTACTGTAGTTTCTTCAGTACTTAGTTGTGCTGCAAGATAACACTTCAGAAGTTTTAAAACCCAGAAGGTGGTTATTACTTCATGAAGTGGAATAGCAAACTCAAAATATCACTCTATCATTCTAGTGCAATGCAGGATCTCCTATCCACATTTGCAATCTAATTTTTTAAAGAAGTCCATCCTAGCTAAAGTAAACTGGAGATATTTTTCTTCCTGACTCATTCATAGTTCATAACCATAAATCAAGAAAAATGGACCTCATTGTTAGCACTTAAAAAGCAACTTTTATTAAACAGATATTCCCAATGAAATTTGTCCTTCCTTCCTTCCTTCCTTCCTTCCTTCCTTCCTTCCTTCCTTCCTTCCTTCCTTCCTTCCTCACATATCTTGGTTATGATGGCAAGTAGGCTTGCCTCAATTTTGTAGCTAAATTAATGCAGCCTTTCACTTCTTACTTTACAACATATTGCTTAGTGATAACAATCTTGGTCTTAACTGCCATCATAAGGTTCTCTTTCCCCCTCTCCCTCCCTTCCCACTTCCCTCCTTCCCTCCCTCTCTCCCCCATTCCCTCTCTCTTGGGCATGTAGCTGGCACATAATGTGATTGTGATCTATTTCTAGGCATATATGTATTTTTCAGTAAATTTACCACAACTTTTTTCAAGAACCTTTTCTCCTTCCATTCCTTTGTTGTTGTTGTTGTTAGTTGTGAAGTCATGTCTGATCCATCGCAACCCCATGGACAACGTTCCTGCAAGCCTTCCTGTCCTCTACCATCCTAGAAACATTCTAATTTATACATTTATTTGTAGGAATGTTGCAGAGTCAAATGAAACCTTCATTATAGTCAGTGAGCAACATAAAGGGGTACAGTGGGTACAGTCAATTTAAAAGCACAGAAAATACATAAAAGACTAAAAATGTGAAAAGCTAGGCAATATCAAAATATATGTATTAAAACAGGAAGTTTGTATAAAGAAGGGTTTTAAAGAATCTACAAGGCGTGGTAGGAGGGTTAGATATATTTCGGGGAGCATAAAAATTAGGATGTGGAAAGCTTTAACAAATTACAAAGCACTTGAATATGAAGAATAGATGCTCACTGTAGCATAGGTCATTTATCCAATGATTTTTAAGTGCTGCTGTGCAGAACTTGTCAACATTGCATATTTTAGCTGGGCTGGTATCTGACAGGAAGTGTAGAAATATGCCCGGGTGCCCTCAGTAGTTATGCAGTACTGGTGAGATGAGACTAGAACGAATGTCTCTATAATGCAGGCACTGGATTATAGACAGTGTCCAAAGTCATAGGGACATTGTCTCTCTGGGAAGGAATCTTTCTGTATTGGCCGTCAAGAAAAGCTGAAAGGAAAACATGACGTCATACCAGACTGAAGGCCTTCTGATGTTTAGATACTTTGAGTTCAGTTTAGTATCACATAGGGGAGGCAGAGTACCTGTTGGATTCTCTGGGAATAAAAGTTGAGGTCCTGGCTAGATCCCATTGATACTCTTTGGCTACTACACATAGTTAAATGAGTGGACTGATCATCTCTCATACTGAGTAGAAGACCTGGAAAGAAGCCTAAGGGTGAGATTTTAGTTGCCCTTGTCAGTTCCCATTTGGATTGAAAATCATCACTCAAAGTTAATGGGGCAAGACCAAGGGGAAAATAGTCTGAGCCAGGGCCCAGTGATTAAGTTTACTAACTCCCATTGGAAAAAGACAATGTCTGGACCACTTTGGTTCTGCATATAAGAAAAATATTTTCTAATAATAGACCAATTTGGTGCAGCAGTACAGAAAAAAATAAATAAATAAACAAAGACATATGCTAGAAATAAAACAGCTAATTTGCAGAGAAGTGTAAAAGAGAGGGGATAAGAAATAGAGGAGAGCTTAGCTTCTGCAGATCAAGATTCAAGAAGGATTTGAGATAGAAGATTTCAAACATGGCAATTTGTTCTCAGATTATAACAGCAACACCAACCAGTTAGCTTTCCTGGCAATATTTTTCTATCGCTTCTAAGACCTACCGTATCCTTTCCTAGATGATAAAAGCTGTGCTTTGCTTCTTCACACAATGAATTGGCAACAATTAAAAGCAAAAAAGCTTTCTTTCCATGGGCCATTACTGAATTTTAAAAAATTAAATGCACCCCATATATGAGTGCTACTTAACATCATTATACATTTACATACTGCCCATCCTTCTGTAAATAACCACCATTAAAATATTTGAAATCATTCAGAAGTTATGATTACTGATTTGTTATGTAATTTATTATCACATTTAAAAACAAAGAAAGATCTTTTCCACACAGGACACCACTGAAATATGTCTTATAGTTGGGTTTTGCAATTATTCTAGCTACAGCATCTTTAACTTTCTTTTGATGTTAAAACAAGGGCAACGGCATATCATTGTGGGCACTTATAGTCATTACTTGTTAATATTCTATAATGATAATGAGTTTAGTCATCAACATATGTCTCCCCATTAAAGAGGGATGCAAGATAAAAGAAAATCGAAATGAATTATATTACTTTATTGTCTTGGAAGTTCAATCTACTCTTTTAAAATCAAAGGGTATTTTACTAATTGATTTCAATGAATGGGGATTGCACCTTTTCATTTTCTCATGGGAAAAATCACAACTTTGCTTAAAAACATAGTAAAGGACAACTAGCATCAAGCGATTTGATGTTTGCAGGTCTCACTTTGTTTCTGTTCAAGGCATCCACATCATTATTGAAACAGTCTTGTTTTGTCTCCCAGGGCACAAAAGTAACTGCCCCCCACATGCACACACGCATACACACACATGCTAATTGCCACATCAAATGACCAAAAATGGCCTAGTGGAAACCTTCAAATAGCTGTGAAAAAATTCAGGCCATCCATAAATGCTGGGTAACCTTTGCGAGAAATTTCCCATCCCAGATTAGGTTACTTTGGTTTGAGGGTGGGGGTGGGGTGGGGTGGGTCATCACACAGGAAGAGTCTGGACGCAGATTAGTTCTGCACCATTGCAATTTCGTAATGCCAGCTTCATCCTCAGGCTTCAACAACACCTTTATTGTATTTTTTTTTTCCATGATGGCCAAGAACACTGGCCGGCTTCTGAGACAAAGACGAAAGCAAAGAATCTAGTGTGTTGCTAAAGTGTAGCTTCCCTTGCTTTGGTCATGCACCAGTAACATGAGTGCCAGGGCTCGGATTCTGAACTCATAGAGAGCCAGAGAAAAAAAGGCAAGCATTTTCGGCTTGTTCAAAGGCCTCTCCTTTGTAAGACGAAGACTAAAGTGGCACAGTCTATATACCTACCAAAGCATGTCAGGAGTCAAAAAATCTTAGTGACCTCCTTTGTAGTGACTGCTATTCAGACTGTCTTCCAGACTTGCTATACAATTCTTACTCCTCTGAATTTGTCTTTTGTTAGGGCGCCCTATCAGCTCAACTAACGAATGTCCAATTTGGGTCACGACCTAGTGCCTTCAAACTGTTCAGATATAAGTAACCAATCTCTTATCCTTGTCATTTGCTCTTCCTTTCGTGAGAAATCCCAAAGTTAGATCATTTTAGTAGGCACTACTAAGCCTTCCTTTTTTTTAGCAGTGACCCATGGAAGTGAACTCCACTGTTCCCAGGTAAGTCAAGTTATTAGGATCAACTAGGGTTTGAAGAGAGCTGTCTATAACAACTGTCTATTGTTGCAGTGATTTTTCCATCCGTGACTCTTTGGAATAGTTCTTTTTGAGATATATGGCATGCTATTTATATTTACTTTACTCATATTCTGCCTTTCTTCAGAAAACCAAGAAAGTGTACACAGCATTCTTCCTCCAGTTTTTCCCCACAATGTCTGAACCTGCTACTCATTGGAGGTTGGAACACCACTTGTCTGAAATGGTGTAGGATTTCCTGCCTAAGCAGGGGGTTGGACTAGAAGAGTTCCAAGGTATTCTATTCTATTCTATTCTATTCTATTCTATTCTATTCTATTCTATTCTATTCTATTCTATTCTATTCTATTCTATTCTATTCTATTCTATTCATTATGTTTAAATACCCTCTTATGAACTACAGCCTGGATTCATAACAGATAAGAGTAATAAAACCTTCCCAAAATACACTATTTGAAAGATAGGTGTTACCTTTACAGGCATATGGAGACATGCATACTTGTCATATGACTTCAACATCATGTCATGACACCATGATATAAACAAACCACTGTAAAGTACAGGTTAAATTGAGCATTAAACCACAGAAACAATGCTTTATAATAGAGACATATCACCCTCCTTAGGAGAATGGCAGGGGCAAAGGTCCACTTTTTCTTTAGCATTTGGTGGGAGAGGATTGTTGGAAGGACTTCTGAGCCTCTCAAGGATGAAAATATGAAATAACTCTTGAGGTCATCTCTATCTTCCAAGTGAGAATTATTTAGAGGAAATTGTTTGCATGAGGGTCTGGCTGGAACTATGGACAACAACTGCAGAAGGGTCTCTTGGAGGCAGAAGCATTTTCCTCTTTTAGTATCTCATTTAAGGGGCTTAAACATGGGCATGAATGCAGCTGAGTCTTCCTGTTTTCATTCTTGCCCTTTAAATCCTGGGGGGAAAATGTCAAAATGGTCCCAAACTGGCCCAGGAAATAGTGATTTTGAGAGAGTTATGGGGTGGGAGTACCATCTGTCACCATCAACACAACAAATATTTTGGATGTGTTTATGTCACCATTTTCACTTAGACACCTAGGCTAGGCTAATGGCGATGAAGTACCAGTTATTATATACATAATCAAGGGTTCTCTGTTGTAGATTGAATGTCTTACCAATAAAGGAAGCAATGATAAAGTGTTTGCTTAAAAGGCCATCTTTACATTCATTTGCTTTAATAAAATTTACCTTGGATCCAGTTGTCTATATTTAGCCAAGTGTATCAAGATGGTATACAGAGTCTTTAGGTGTTTATTTTGATCCTTTCCAAGATAGAATGAGATCCCTAACTTTAGATTTTTTTTAAAAAAAACCCATTTTCTGCAAATATGAATAATAAAGCATCTGTTGGGAATTCATTTATTCATTCCTAGACAGGTGGACTGGTTTTCTGATATCTGGAATGCTCTTGCGTTAGTCAGTGCAGTATATATGGCATTATTCATATTTGGCAAGGATTCTGATGTCCTTTAACAGAGAAAATATGGTTGAGAAAGTGAAAGTTGTGGGAATCTTGACAGAGAATGTCCGTGTATATATTTCTATATTTCATCATATTTCAAGCAAGAAGAACTCTAGGTAGTCAGATTATCATTCTTGGTTTCAAGAAAATGGATTGTAATAAGCTAAGGAAAGAATGCAATGTGTGTATGTGCCTGTGTAGCGTAGGGGGCTAATGCCTCCTACTAAAGGCAGCAATTAACACCAGCTGCCTGTAATTTCTCTGAGTTCAATCCTAGCCAGGCTCAAGGTCGACTCAGCCTTCCATCCTTTCTAAGGTGGGTAAACTGAGGACCCAGTTTGTGGGGGCAATAAGCTGACTTTGTATAAATATACAAAAGTATGAAGGCTATTGCTTAACGCATTGTAAGACGCCCTGAGTCTCCGGAGAAGGGCGGCATATAAATCAAATAATAATAGTAAAAAGTACCTCAGAATCTCTCCTGGGCCTAGTGTTCCTGAATATTTTTATAAATGCCTTCAGCAAGTAGATAGAAGGGATACTCATCAAATTTGCAGATGACACAAAACTGAAGAGGATCGTTAACTCTAAGGTAGGGTTAAGATTCAAACAGATCTGAACTTAAACAAGGTGGTCTATCTAGCAAAATGCTATCAAATAGAAGAAATGTTAGGCTCCACACATAAGTAGGTGGTGGAAAAAGATCCCAAGTAGAAAATAGTTTGTGGCTTGGCAGTATTACTTTTAAGAAGCATCCAAATGTCCTGATAGATCACAGATTAAACATGACCCTGCTATATGCTGCAGCCACCAAAAGAGCTGAAGTAATCAATGTAAGCCTAATTTGAGATATAAGATTGAGGTCACATGAAGTGAGAGTTCTACTCTTAGCTACACTAGTCAAATTCCATTTGGTATACCGTGTCCAGCTTTGGACATCACAATTCAAGAATAATACTGATAAACTGAGAAAAGTGCCGATAAGAACAACAGATAGTCTCAGGGGTCCAGAGACTACATTCTATGAAGAATGATTAAAGGAACTGGACATATTTAACATAAAGAAGATAATGATAAGGACAGACATGATAGTCACCTTATAATACAGTACTCAAAGATCTGTCGCAGGGAGGAGAATGTGGATTTATTGTCTGTAGTGCTCCAGGATATAACATGAATTAATGGGTGGACATTTTATAAAGATCCAACTAAAAATAAGGAGGATTTTTGATTATGAGAACTATTAAGTAGTGGAACAATCTCCTGGATTTATGGATATCTATCAATGGAGATTTTCAAGCAAAGGTTGGAGATCCATTTGTTTGGGAGGGTCTGAGGATCCCTGCCCTAGGTAACGAGATGGATTCAGGGTCCTTCCAATTTTATGGTTTTCTTATAGTTCAGAACCTGAATAACCTCCTTGTAGAATATGTGGATAAATTTAATTGTATGGTGATGCAGTTAATTTTTCCAATTAACTGCAGAGATGCAACCAGATAACATTAGATATGGATAAAAATATGAGTGACTTTTTTCTTGCCATGAAATTAATGCTGCAGCTATTAACAAACTAAATAGAATCTGATCCATTTATTCAGTAAACATTATATGAAAGTTCACTTGGCAAACAAATCGAGTACTTGAGCTAACTGTGGAAACTGTGCATTGTGAGACTCTGCTTAACCTCACAAGCTGTTCTTAATTATTCTGGATAACTGTGGGTAATTTATATGACCACTACAAACATTTCCTATCGGAATACACCCCTTGTGTAGGTTCTAATGTGCTTTAATCCTTCAAAGTGCTTAAATGCTAGCTAAGTAATAGAGGAAATAAGATGACTTATTTTAGGAAATATAAGGAACAACCTAGTACTTAGAGTGGACCAATCAACATTCTTTATTTAGCTATTTATTAACTTTGCTTAACCAGAATTAATGGCTGGGCAGCAACACCAGTTTGGAAACATATGCAATCTGGTGGCAACAACAGCAATTTAGACATGATTAAAGGCAGAGAACCAGCCTTCCCACTTAAATATACATGTGTATATATAACAAGATAGATGGTATTCGTTTTAAGATCTGAAGTACAGGGTGTGATCTTACCCCTTTTTTCCCAGCCAACCTCACGACTGAGTGAAAGATTAGTCTGATGGCAACTTCCGTATGGCTGATGAATCGGATGTGGAAATGCCATGTTCACTGATGCTGCCTGTAATCTCAAACTCTTCATCTGTCTAGTCTTGAATTAGGTACTTTGGCAGGAGCTCTTTGCCATTCAGTTACAATTTCCCCCTTTAACAGACTATTCATGCCCTAAAATTATCAAATGCTTACAGATCAAATCCTCTCTGTGAGATTACTGTGCATCTGGAATATATTTTATTTATTCATTCAATTTCTACGCTGCCTGTCTCACTTAAGTGACTCTGGGAAGTTTATGATTTCATTATGTGACATCATTCATGAACTCACATGACAGTTCTCTCTCCTGCATAAATTCATAGCCAAAAGCAAATACAGGAAGTCATGGGGAAGTGGAAAATGAAGGCATGAGGGTAATAGACAACTATTTTTTAATTAAATGTATTTTGACTTAAAGTAATGTAATACATGGTATTATAACCGAGAATTAGGCATGGGATTCCAATACTCTCCCCTCCCGTCAAAAAAACATGGGTGTCGAGGGCTCATTTCTCAATATAAGATCAGTTGAGATAACAGGCCATTCTGAGTATATGGAGAAGAATACCCAATCCTTGTAATAGGAAAATCTTTGGTGGGATTGAGATAATAAAGAGTTTGACACACCTGGTCCTGTTGGATCTCTTCAATACAGCTGACCGTGGTCTCCTTCTTGTTCTGTGTTCAAACTGAGAAGGGGGAGTCTCCACTTTGCAGAGTAGCCAAAGAGAGGAGAGATGTTGAGACTGAGTACTCCAGCTGCAAAGTGATGCAGCTTTGAGCTTTTTCCTTTCTAGTGTTAGCCTCTACACCCAAAAGAAAGAAACTATCCATTGGTATACAGTGAGGTGTCCTCAATATGCAGCTATACATCTCCATCCTCAGAAGTATATAGAACTCAGCGCAGGATCTGGATGAAGAAAAACAAGCTTTATATCCCTAGAAGAGAAAGTAATGAAAGTTGACTGCAGAGCTAATCCTTCTTTAGCTCTGTATATGGTCGCAATCCATCACCATCTGGAAACCCTGCCAAAATAACAGGTTGAAGCCATGGCCAAGTGACTTTTGCAATATCCAATCATGTGCAGAGCATGCTTTGCTGAGAGTCATTCATGCCTTGACATTTTCACCGGAACGATTGTAACTCACTCTACATGGAGCTGCCCTTGGGAGCTGCAACTGATTTTATATGCAGCAACCCAGGTATTATTTATTTAAATTTATTAGAGCCACTCAAAAAAAAGTCTCTGGGATTGAGTGGCTGCAATCAATTTAAATAAGCAATAAATAAAATGGTCCCAAAGGTGTTTTTTTTTTCCAAGAGGCAATTGGACTATCAGGTTTTTCTTTGAAGATCTTTCACTTCTCATCCAGGAAGCTTCTTCAACTCTGACTTGGATGACTGAGAATCTCCATAATAAATAACAAAATTAAATAAAAAATAATACCTGGGTTACAAGACAAAAAACCAAAGCAGTTAAAAACAACACAGGTATTCTGGACTGACATAACAGTAATAAATCAAATAAAACCAAAGCATGGGTCACTGTCAGGCCTTTGACCAAAGGCAAGAACCCCAGTAGAGAGGACCATGTCCATATCTCAGTTGGGGTGGGCAGAGGAAATACTGCTCCAGAGGATAGGGGCTATGACAGGAAAGCACATTTCCTCAGGCCCATCAGATGTTTAATGGAAAGGACTGGGAGTCTATCCACTCTGCTGGAATGTACCAAGTTGGCAGAAATTGTTGAAGGCCTGCTCATATAACACAACTCTGAGTGAAGCTGCATTGGTTGCCAACTTCCAAATGTGATTAAAGAAGATGGTAGTTACATTTAAAGGTCAACATGGTTTAGAGCTCTGGTGGAATCTGCCTGTCTGGAGATATCAAGGAGAAAAGACTTATCAAGGGTCCTGCCACTAAGATAATAACTTCTTCAGGGACCTGACTGTTGAACCTTCTCAAGAATTCCCCCCTTCCTCTGGAATAGCCTTCTTTGGATATTCAGATTGTCCTCCTATCTAGTTAAGTTTTCAAAGAGTCTTGAAAGCCTACCTTTTCTAGATGGCTGGAAAATTGTTTTATCTATAAGGAACGTTAATATGGGAGCAGGAGTAGCAACGGTATGCACTAGTCGGTTTCCGATTTGTGCTCAGAGTCTTCAGATCATAGTGTTAGATAAATGAGTAAATGAATAAATTTAAAAAAAAATGCCAGAAGGTTGCCAGGAGTAACTATAATCAATTCTTTAGAGAAACAAATACTGTCATCCTTTTCTTCTTTCATTTCTTCTTGCTTTTTATTCCTTTTTATTCATTTCTTCTTGCTTTTTATTCCATTCCTTTGTAACAATATTTTCAGTTATTTGATGGTCAGTGAAAGGGAAAGATTGTTTCTTGTTTGTCTTCAAGTGTTATCTCCCCAAAAGTGGGAGCTGCCATGGCAACATTTCTGGAGGATGCTTGTGAAATGCTAGATGAAAATCTAGGCTTTGATCCAGCTACCCATTCTTCTCCCAAGGAAGAATACATTTAAATACCACCCTCTCTCCAATACTGCCAGCAAAAAAAATAAATAAATAAAAAATAAATCTCTGCTGTCACTTTTGTACCTGGCAGATATCTAGACCCTGGATCCAGAAAAGACTTACATTATTTTCATGACTGTTCCTTGATGATTTTCTTATATTGCAAAAAAAAAAAAAAATCTTGGTGATACATGTGAAATTCATGAGTTTTATATTCATTACATTCTTTAAGTAAGTTAGATATTCTTTGATAGTTGAGATTCAAATGCTAAAGGAATTTAACTGGGTTTTCTCTTGAGTCCGCAAGGAGAAGGGCGGTATATAAATCCAATAAATAATAATAGTATACTATTATTCCCTACAAGTATTTCTCATCATTCTTGTAGAGGTAAAGCTCTACAATAATGTTCTACATTACTTTGAATTCTTTTTATTGTTAAGCTGGAAAATTATACTGCAGCTTGCCTTTTCAAGTTAAGAAATGTGAACCTTGTGAAATTTAAAATTCAAAGAATAACAATAATATAAGTGCCAAAATAAATACCTTAGTCATAGAAATTAAAATTATATCTCTTTGAAAAGTATCATCACAGTAGACAACTAGATTATTTGTTTGATCCTTTAAAGCATTCATCCAGATATGGGAATTATAACTTTATATATTCATTAAAAAGTGTTATGTATGTAAGTTTTGGCAGGAGATTTGAAATACAATGGGTCAATTGTGATTGGTCAGCATCCTGGTCATCAAGGTATATAAAGGGAGCTGTATTGCTGTAACCTTTGCTGAAGTTCAGACTACATTAAAGAGCTGTTGTCATGCACTACCTTGCTTCTGCCTCCTTGATCGCCCAATTTAACAAAAAATTCAAGAGATTAAACCCAGTTTCTTAGCACAGTACAGATATATTGGTTGGCTCCCTAATGCAAGAATCTGTAGCACTTATTGTCTGAGTGGTGTTCTCAATAAAGTAATTATTTCAGTTGACCTTTTTTTGCCACAGTTGTTAAACAAATCCAGTTTCCTTCATTGACTTTGCTAATCAGAAACCTGCTGGGAAAGTCACAAATAGTGATCATTTGACCCCAGAATCACATGAGCCCAATTACAACCATCATAAGTACATGACAATTGCTTCAAGTGCTTGAATTTTGATCATGTGACCATGGAGATGCTGATGTTCATAAGTGCAAGACAGTTGTAAGTCACTTTTTCCAGAACTGGCTTCACCTCATTGCATGAGCCTATCCCATTCATTCAGGCAGGGAAGGCATGCTGCAGACCATGTTAGTCAAATAATTTTGACTGGCAGGGTCTAGGAAGAGGGCCTTTTCTGCTGCTGCCCCTGTATTGTAGAATATCTTGCCCTCAGAAGTGAGGAAGGCCTGCAGTCTCTTGGTCTTCTGCAAAGGGGTCAAAACTTGACTATTTGGACCCACACAATGATGGGACTAGCTGTCCCCATGAGACACCCCTCGCCTGTATTAATTGCTAATCCCTCATTTTGGAATGCTTCATATTTTGAGATTTTTGTAATGTTTTATCATTTAAAAAATGTTAAACTTAAATTAATGTGATTTTAATGTTTAATTTATTAATTAAAGTGTCCTTTTTGAGGCACATGGATTATTAAGTGTGAAATCTAAATAAACATCAGGTTTGAGAAAGCCATAAAAATGTTTATGGGTCCTGAGTGTTAGATAGTTTATTCATGCAATATTCATAGTTGGGAGAAGCAGCTGTCTCTCATCCCTTCTTCACTGAAACCATTTTATCCTTCAGTCAAATGCTTATGCATAATCATCATCAATCTCAAGATAAAACAAGGAACAAAGGATGTCAACAAGGCTGCTTTATACCAGTTTTCACAGGTCTTGAAATTAACAAAATAGAGGGATTTCTACCACTTGACCAAAGAGGGAAATAGGAGGGTTAGTCCAGAGCCCTCCTCACTTGATACTATAAACATTTGTTTGGTTTCTCTTACCCCTGAGTCAGAAAGCTTGACCTGCAAAGCCACTCATACCCACAAATTGTTTATTATGGCAGCCAAAACCCAAGAATCATGAGGTAAAACTTGCCTTCAGCCTGTTGCAATTTTGCAAAAGGAATTCCATAGCTTTGTTGCCATTTTGACTGAGCCAGAACTGATCAGGAAACAAATTGACGTGGTATTCCAACATTGCTGACTTTGTGCAATAAAAATGGAGCTGCTCCAGCCCAGGGCTCACAGTGAGATGTCCTTTGTTTTCTTCTCATAGCCACTTCTCCCCACTCCTGCTACACACAGACAACACTTTTTAAATTCCCTTTCAAGCTGCATTGTAACAGTACCTAGCTAAGAAAACTACAGTATTCTCTTGCCCTTTCCCCCAGAGAATTTGAATGAAACCTTTAGCCTACATTTAAGAAACTTACTTGATCACACTTAGAGCCTGTATAACTACTGGCTGTCTTACAAAGATATAAGAAGCAGAATTAAGCACAAATTGTACGAAAGGAGAGGTGTATGGATTTATTGCAAGGGTTTTATCTTAAATGCAAACTAAACATACCGTGTTTGCATCTGGATATGACATAATATTGTCTGGTACAAAGGCAAATGTCCAAGATACTAACGATAATTATAGCCATCTTTGTCAAATAGTTATTATTTAGTATGAATCATCAGCAATAGTAAGTTAAGCTGCGCCTTTATAAGAAAAATGTATAATAGCTCCCAGAACTTTAAATATAGGTTAGATCTGTCCATAATTTTTTTAAAAAATCCCAGAACTTTTTAATGATATCAAATAGCTTTAAACTTCATCCATTTTTAACAGATTCATTGAATTCATAAATCCTATTCTTTCTTACAGATATATAGTATATTACTAAATAAGCACATAGTTATGAACATAATTCATAAGGATGTTACCAGTTATTTCATCAGAACTCAGGAAATGAAAGTTGGTATGCCTCTTTCAAAGTGATTTTTTAAAATTGGGATAATTGAGGATGGCCTTATTTAAAACATTTAGATATTTCATTTAAACATTTAAGTATCTATAATACAGGAATAGTCTAATGAAAAGAAGGACTAGGAGACACATGATAGCGGTGGTTCAATATTCGAGGGGCTCCTACAAAGATGTGGGGTAAACCTATTCTCCAAAGCACCTGAAGGCTGGAGAAGAAACAATGGATGGAAACTAACCAAGGAAGGAAGCAATCTAGAACTAAGGAAAAATTTCTTTAACAATGAGAGCAATCAACCAAAGGCCTTCAGAAGTTGTGAGTGCTCCATCAATTGAGGCTTTCAAAAAGAGACTGGACAACCATTTATCTGGAATGGTATAGGGTCTCCTGCTCAAACTCAGGGTTGGACTAGAAGACCTCCAAGGTCCTTTCCCACCAGGAGTGAAATGTTCCCGGTTCGGACCGGATCGTCTGATCTGGTAGCGATGGAGGCAGGTGGTTCAGAGAACTGGTAGCAAAAATCCCTGCCCCCCCCCCCCCATGTCCAGCTGAGCCGCACAATCATCAGAGGCTTTTTTTTTACTTTTAAAAGTGTTTTTTCTACAACCTCTTCAGCCAAAAAAATGCTTTTAAAAGTAAAAAAAAAGCCTCTGATGATCGGGAGGCTCAGCTGGAATCATCAAAGGCTTTTAAAAGAAAAAAACCTTTTTTTTCCAAGCTGAGTTGTCTGATCGGCAGAGACTTTTTTTCTTTTAAATGCCTCTAACGATCAGGCAACTCAGCTTGGATCGTCAGAGGGATTTAAAAGAAAACAAGTCTCTGCCATCAGGCAACTCAGCTGGGATCATCAGAGCCTTTTGAAAGCATTTTTTTACAACCTCTTCGCCAAAGAGGTTGTAGAAAAAATGGTTTTAAAAGTAAAAAAAAATGGCCATGCCCATCCAGTCACATTACCCCCCACCCACCAAGCCACACCCACAGAACCGGTAGTAACAAATTTTAGATTTCAGCACTGTTTCCAACTCTGTTATTCTATGTTCTCTGTTCTAAAACAAAATGTTCTAACTCTGAAACTTTGCATTTAACAGCAGATTCATCCACCGAGATATCATTATCTTCCACTAATTATTCCACATTAATCTACTGAATAACAAAACTTAATATCTCATCTCCGGCCTCTCCAGTCAATGATAACTTCTTAAAGTGAAATCTTATGTATATCCACTCAGAAATAAACTCTTATTGTGTTTAGAATGATTTGCTTTAGCAGATGGAAGCTAAACAGAATAAGTCTGTTAACACAGGAGAAGAATCTCTTTGAACAACTTCTGGCCAGACTTCTACTGATCTGGACATAAGTGTGGGGAAGACAATTTGATTGTTTTAAGTATTTATATAGCTGCATGTCTTATATTGAACTCTTGTTTTCTGATTTACATTGTTGCAAGCTGAAATTGATTTCTAGAATGGTCCTCTATTTGTTCCAGTGGGAGAGAAAAAAACCTTAATAATGTTCCCTTCTAGAAAACATTTGTGTTTGTGTGTTTGCTTATAAAACAAGACAGACATCACTAAATATTGGATATACAAAGCACGCATACTAAATGTTGTGTATCATTCTTAACCTATAAAATGTAAATGAATCATGGTGGCTGTTCTTGAAGCAATGTGTCAATGCAGAAAGATTTCACTATTGAGCTGCTGTATAGTTTTTGAAAAACAGTTTTCTTTCATCTTCCAGATTATATGACTTCACAGGACATATAAATACCTATGTGCTAACAATTAACTTAAATGTTGCATTTAATGGCAATAAAAAGTAAGTAGTTTTACCTGTGTGAGAATTAACATATCTTGTATAACAAGGTTTGATGATGGGAACACATGGTGTCATAAACTGATTTAAGTTACATGGCCTGATTCTCAGTTAATTATTTTACAATTCATTTATGTTCACCAAATGTTGGAGACCTTATTGTCAAAAGGTGCGGTAAACAAAAATGCTTTGATCAGATAAATGATGTGACAGAGCAATTTCACATAAACAGTACAATGATATAACATGTCTGAAAAATCACCACTTAAGAATAAAATAATTAATAGGATATAGGATGATTTCTTCAAGTTAATGGTTTTTGATAACCAGTTTGCTTTTTTTCCCCCAGGCAACATTATCCTTTCCCTATCTCAGTTTTTTTTTTTCATCCACTGGGCATCAACTGATTCCAAATATAAATCAAAATATGATCAGGCTAAACATTGGTATCTTATCATTGCATGGAATATTCTTTTACTATTGCTTCAGCATTACCAAATCATCACTATCATTAAAAAGCATCTAAAATTGTATAGCAAAAAATGAGCACGGTGCATTATTGATCCTTACTATGTTAGGATGTTAGTTATGTTATTCCCTGGGAGGTTCAGCAAAGCACTCAAATTTGCATTATTTGCAAACTAAAACCTTTCCCTAAATGTGATTTGTCAGTGGCAAAATTTAGGGTGCAGCGAATTCTGAGGGGGAACAATATCTACCATTTCACCACATAGTTATAGGAATTGGCTTTTTCAGTCCCTTTTTTAAAAGGAAAGAACCAGTGATAGCATCAATTTTAATCAGTATAAAATAATCAGTATTTTCAGGATCCTTAGTCCTAGTACTTGAACATTGTTCTTTTTCCAACACCTAACTCTTAACCTTCACGTAAGAAAGAGGAGAGAGAAAGCAGGGAGGGAAAGAATGTATATGCCTTATGCAGGATACAATATAAAATACATGTAGAATTATATTAATTATGCAGATGATATAAACCAACATCCAGTTAGCAAAAATCAATAGTAATGCTTTCTTTAGTAGCATTCTAAGCAAATTGGGCGGTTGAATAGTAATTTTTGTGGCAAGAACTTCTCAGAAGTCTATAAAAGGAGCATACAGTGCCACCTTGTGGCTTTGATTACATTCAAGTGAGAAATTATTAAACTCACAATACTTTTTCCTTTAAGTGAAGATGACTCAAAGCAGCTATGTAAGTATTTTATAGCAGACCAAACAGAGTTTTTAGGGTTAGTGCTGTTCTTGCTTGCTTAACTTTAGTGCTTCTAAATCCCAAGATGGTTTATATTTTTACTATGTACTATGGACTTACTTTAGTTTAGTTTAATTTATTGTCATTGCACATGGTACAATGAAATTATATGATTTAATTTAATTTTCTGATTAACTTTAACTTTATGATTCAATACATTTTTCAGAAATAGGTGAAATAAAGGGTGATTTATTCAACACAACTCAATAAAAAAATAAGGCAGACATTTAACTTCCCATCATTATGAGAATCCATATCGGCCTCATCTGCATGCACACACCCATATGGTACATGCATCTCCAAATGTGCTTTGCTGTTCCAGATAGTTCAACAAATAATGTCCCAAACCCATTCAGAGGCATGATACTCTGACAGAGTGCAGGGAGAGATAGTGGAGTGCAGGGAGAGATAGTGGAGAGATTTTGTTCTTCAGGAGCCAACTCTAGGAGTTCTGTCTTCCAATAATTAGAAATTAGAACTATAACAATAGCAATAGCACTTAGATTTAGAGTATTGCCTCCAATAATCTGGGTCCTCATTTTACCAACCTTGGAAGGATGGAAGGATGAGACAACCTTGAGCCAGTCAGGATCAAACTCCAGGCTGTGGGCAGAGTTAGCCTGCAATACTGCATTCTAACCACTGCACCATCATGCACCATATAGAATAGCAATTTCTGTATTTTCCTGCGTATAAGACTACTTTCTAACACACAAAAATCTTCTCAAAAGTCGGGGGTCGTCTTATACGCCGGGTCTCATTCTCCTGTAACCAGGCAGACCAGCCCGAAAGGCTCTGACGAGCCTTAAATGGCTCTGAGGAGGGTCGTCTTATACGCCCAGTTGTCTTATACACCGGAAAATACGGTATATATCAGTTTGTGTGGATTTCTGAGTTGTATTAGATTTATTTATTTTTTTGGTGCAAATTTACAGCACAACATTTAGTAAGTAATCTAAACAAGTTTTTTTTTTTTGGAAGTAACCCAGCATGTATGTTCTTATGAGTCTGATTCACTGAGATATCTTTAGAACCTATTTCTCAGGTAACTTAGTCATCTTAATTAATCACATTAGAACATATTTGAAAATCCTGAAATGCATGTACAATTTCTTCCTAATTTCTTCCTTTGTTTACCTTGGGAAGATTATAGCCTCTAGAACAAACGAAACCATTTAGTACAAATAAGAATAAATGGTAAGAAATACTTTTATGAATCATGAACTGATAATACATTATCTGGGCAAGAATAATAATAATATGTGAGCTATGCAATTAAGTTGCTTATTTGAATTGCTTCTAGATAAGTAAATCTTTCTGAAGCACAGAATGATAAATTTATGCCATTATACTTCTGTGAGCTTCTGAATCATTCAACAAATTGCAAAATTCACGAAGTGAGGAATATCTGCATGAGAACTGTCAAAATGGTAAAAAGGAAAGTGCAAAGTTTCATTCTCTTGAACTGTTCACAAAGTGAGGAAAGAGGAAGTACTAAAATTAGGGACTAGCGATAAAAAAATGCAAAGAAACTCTAAAAATTAGTCCAAATATATTAGAGACAGAGTTTAGAGTTTAAAATTGGTCTTTGAACTAGATTGAAAGCACTGAGTTATGCTTGGTAGCTACAAGTAATCCTCAATTATAAACCGTAAGTAGGAGAGTTGCCAATACACAGCAGTCTGATTTAAAACTGATAAGCTATATTAAATGTGCTTAATGCAGCTCTACTAAACTATGTAAATTAAAATCAATAAGCAAAAATGCTGGTGCAATAAATTTTGTTTGATTTTTGAGCAGGCAGATTCCTTTGTTTTTCTTTAAAAAAAAAAAGAAAAAAGTGTTCCTTTTATAAATTAGTCAAAGCAAAGCTTGCCCACCCAGGTAGCAACACTGAGCCAAACTTAATCCAGAAAGCTAAGCAAAACTGGCTCTGTTTAATACTTGAAGGGAATTATCTAGAACGGGGATGTCAAACTGGATTTCTTTGAGGGCTGGATCAGTATTATAGTTCTCCTCTGCAGGCCAGCCAGGGAGAGGGAAACGGTCTGGATGCCTCTTGCAGCACTTTGCTGGCCAAAATAGGGCATAGGGGGACAGAGTGCTGCAGGAAGCCATCCAGACTGAAAACAGGACACGGGGATGCACACAGCCCCCCTCCTGTGCCCGTTTTGGCTGCCAGAGGCACGGCGGGCCAGTCCTTTGCTATTTCCAGGCCGATCCCGCAGGCCAGATTTAAGCACCCCTGATCTGGAAGGTCTAGTATTGTAGGCTAGTGGCAAAATGTTTTAGAAGGTTAACTGGGTAACTTCTTCTGCACCGGGTGATTTCTTAAATTTATGGGTCCTATATGAAAGGTAGTTTATCTGACTCCAGGATATTCGTAGTTGAAGGGAGCAGCTGTTTCTCATACCTTCTGGACTGGTACTGTTTTATCTTTCAATTGCAAGCTCATCACTAGCAATCTCAAAATGTTAACAAGCAACAAAGGAGGTCAACAATGGCTGTTCTATTCCAGTTTCCAGAGGTGCTAAAGTTAGTAAAAAAGAAAAAAGAAAAATAAAAAGACCAAATTTCCACTTGACCAAAGAGGAAAATACTATGATTGTTCCAAACCCATTCCCAATTGATATTATACTGTAAACATTTGCTTGGTTTCTCTCCCCACCCCCCAACTCTTAATGAACTCACTAATAAATGGGGGCTGGAAATTTCTTTAGCAGTTTGTAAGAGTCTATCCCTGAACTTTAATCCTGAAGTCAATAGAATAAGCTGCTATGATTAATCATTATTTGAAATAATTTAAATTCTCCAAGTTGTACCATGTTGTTTTGACAACAGCTGGTCAAATGCTACATCAGTCCCATAACAGTAGGAGGCCTGGCTCACTCGTTGACTCAAGGGGATTCCTGCGAATCTAAGCTGTCACCAGATATTTACAAAATGCTAATGTGGAATATTTAAAAGAGATGGCATGTCTCTGCAATGGTGATGTGTGGCAGTACTGAAGCTAAGCACCAGATCAATCTGCATAAGTCCTTCTAGAGGACTTTGATTCTATCTTTGATTCCTAAATATGTCTTTGGATTGATTTCTTTAGCTATTACAGAGATTTAAAAATGCTTAGTCCTTGATAAGTGGGCAAAATAAATACACGAGTACTTACGGGTACATAAATCTTCCTTCGCTGCCCTCACTTCTTGATCTGAAAAGACACAATGGAAGGCATTCCCTCATGATCATTGCCTGTCAAACTTCCTTCCTACCAACTAGACTAGAAATTGTTAATCCAAAGAACAAGTCCTTTAGAGATTTGATGAGTAATATTTATTAGAAGGAAGGCTGAAGAATTCCAGCAAGTATTCCACTTTTGAAGGAGAAATCTGTATATGTGTAGTGCAAGATTACAAAATTCTGCTTCATTTTCTTGCACTCCCTAGATATATAAAAAAGGAGGTTTATCCACTTTTGAGAAGTTACATCTGTGGATTATTTTGGTATCTGCTGCTAGATTTTTTTTTTTACTGTAAGAAACTATCCCTACAATACCTTTCTATAGCATTTCATAAGTAAATATGGGAGAATAAACCCATGTTTGGATTGTACCAGTTCATGGATTGCCTGATTACAATTTTCTTCCATGACTGCCATACATATATATCCTCTACATCAGGGGTGTCAAACTCACAGAGTCACGGCTGTATCATCATCACATGTATCTGGACTTTTCCCCGCTTCTCTAAACTAGGCATGGGAATGGCCAGCACATGACTCATCTGATCCGCGGACCACAAATTTGACAGCCCTGCTCTATATCAAGATAAATAAATCCTAAAGAAAAGCACAAACTTTTCTTCCAGGATCCAGGGCTGCATGCAACTTGTGAAACCCTTTAAGGAGGTACGCAATTTACATTACTAAATTGTAATTTCTAATACGATAGAAAAATTAAAGCTTAAATTTATGACTGTAAGAATAATCATATAATGCATATTTAATTATAAAGGAGTAAAAAAAATAAGATGAAATAAAAATTATTTGCTCTCTTTACAATTTGCAAATCAACAGTGCAAATCACTGGCTAAATGGAGACAGATGAGGAAAAGAAAACATTTGTGTTCCATTAATGAGGAGAAGGCAATCACTTTGTCTTTTTTCCCTTTTCCTGTTATCTTCTACACTAAGAAGAAAAACGTTTCAGCAATAGAATTCTCTGTTTATCCCTAGAAGCTCTCCACGAAAATGTGGAATTGGCAAAATCACATCACTCAATGGAGTCTCCATAGATGGAGAAGTTCCTCAGTATAGACCCGTGATGGTGAACCTATGGCACGGGTGCCACAGGTGGCACGCAGAGCCATATCTGTGGGCACGTGAGCGTTGCTCTACTCAGCTAGCACACCGGCCAGCTAATTTTCGGGCCTTCCGGGCCCACCTGAAGTCAGGAAATGGGCTGTTTCTGGCCTCTGGAGGGGCTCTCAGGTGGGGGAGGGAAGGCTGTTTTCATCCTCCAAGAAAGCCTCTGGAGCCTGGGGAGGGCGGAAAAAAGACCTGCCAGGCCCACTGTGCCATTGCGTGCCAAAAGAGGGAACTAGTGCAGGGGGGGTGATGCGTGCATGTGCAGGGTGTGTGGCACATTGAATTATGGGTATGGGCACATGCATGCCCGATCCCCCATGATCCCCACTTTTGGCATGCGACAGCAAAAAGGTTAGCCATCGCTGATATAGACTATCGCAAGGGTCTGCAACCTTCAACACTCAAAGAGCCATTTGGACCATTTCTCACAGTAAAGAAAACACCAGGAGCCACAAAACCCTTCCTGTGCCTGTCTATTTCTTGAGCGGCCACAAAACTAGCATATGTAGTTGAATTAAATGTTCTGTTTTCTTCTGAAACTTTTCTTTTCTTGGATTTATCCATGGTTGGCCTACCGAGGATTGAAAAGCTCAATAAATCCCGTGCCAGCAGGTGTTGCTCATTGGTGATTGTGACTCATATTTTGAATGAAAGGGAGCCTCAGCAGAGGGTAAAACAGCCAATGCAGCTCCAGAGCCGCAGGTTGCTGACCCCTGGACTATCGTGACTTGTCTATGTTCCTGACGGAACTAATATACTGACTGGATACATGTAAAAATATCCTCACCAGGAAGTTAAAATGCTGCTTAACACAATGGATTTAAGAAAAGGATAACCCTGCATAGATTTCTTTGTGTTCCATCCCAGGAGAAAGACATCTATTAAATCATTTCTTTTTTTTACAAACAGGTGGAAAAGTCAGTTCAATACCCCAAGAATCTCCCTTGCCAAACCAATTCCAGCTTCTAAGCAGCAAGGTGAGTCAAACAGGTTCACTTCTAGCACAGCAGCCATCAAAGAATATTGAATTTATTGGGGCTTGCTTTATAGGAAGCACGCATAGATATATGCTTTCCAAACTCAGATTTCCACAACCTCTTTGTGTTGCTGTGTGAGAAATTAGATTGTGCATGAAAAGAATTGCCTGAATGATGAATTAATATTACAAGTGAGTGAGTTCTTTTAAAAGTAATGACTGATTAAAGTTCATCAGCCATTATTAATTCAGTGGCTCTACCCTTTTTGAGTATCGTTTCTGGATAGTATAAACACACTTGTGTTTATGCACATATACATGCTTACAACTGGTCACATACATTGGTTGGGGGAATATCTCCAGATTGGTTTTGAGGGGAGATGGCAATCCCAACTGACAATGTAGTGGAGCTCAATAGGATAAATATATTTTTCTGTATTTATTATTTCCTTTTGGGGGAATATCTTATATCTAGGATCATCTTCCTTCTGGAAAAATACACCTCAAAGTATTATTATAATGCTGACATTATGTGAACATCTAATACCATATCCTCATAATATAACTGAGAAAGATGCAGCTGATAAAAAAGTAGGCCTTCAACCCACTTAAACGGGGGAAAGTCTTCAAACAGTTCTGGAAATAAGTTAACATTAACTTTAAAATGAACATGTGGTCTAGCATAACATTACATTTTCCAGATGAAAATAGATCCTGGAAGAGCCAATTACGATTAAAGTCTGTTCAGTGATAACCACTAAATAATATCACATTTTTTAAAAATAGTCAAACTGAATTTCTTGTCATGGAAGTATGTAGAAACTGCCGCCTTGTGTTGAAACAAAGTAGAAACATTCATGTTCTCTCTATAATTGTGTCTTCTTTCAATTAATTTGATAATAGAGATTGCATTGCTTATCATTGTCTCCTAGACATTATGGTGAAGGTCTCAAATGATTGGGAGGGCTTCTTTCCCTGCAACCATCTATACTCAAGAGACTGAAGTGCAGTGAAGTTTTGAAGAGTAATTTGGAGTATAATAAACTCCATACCAATTCCACTTTAGGACATGATGTCAGAATTCCTTCCATGTAAAGCAGAAGATGTAGAGCTTCCAATAAACACTGAGCTTTATTCAGATTATTCCTGTTTAGTGGCCTTCGTAACAGTGGTGAAGTCCAATTTTTTTTGCTACCGGTTCTGTGGGCGTGGATTGGTGAGTGTGTCAGGGGAAGGATATTGCAAAATCTCCATTCCCACCCCATTCTGGGGCCAGCCAGAGGTGGTATTGGCTGGTTCTCTGAACTACTCAAAATTTCTGCTACCAGTTCTCCAAACGGCTCAAAATTTCTGCTACCAGTTCTTCAGAACCTGTCAAAACCTGCTGAATTTCATCCCTGCTTTGCAGCCTTTCTACTGAGGCATTAAGATTTCAGAAAAGGCCACAAGCATTTAAATCCAGAGTGAGCAGCAAGAAGAGTAAAGCTAAAAAATCAGCCACATGCCAGCCTTTTTAAGATCTCTCTCAGTTGGCCAAAGTTTCTTCAGGTTCCTAAATGTGTTAAGATTTTGGATGTGATTATCAAATGACAGGCTAAGAATGCCAAGGGCTATGCTATGACATGAAGTCTAGTTTAGGATTGCCGTAACAGTGTTGTGTCAACAATGGAATGAAGTAGACTACGACAGGAAATACTAAATTAAGCTGTTTTTCAAAAGACTCCAGATCATTGAACATTCAAATGATAACACTGTATCTCTAAAGGTTTTGTGAAACTCTGCCCACACAGAATCTATTTCTAACCACAAACACAGCTTAAAGCTTAAGAACTCCAGATGACAAACCAGCTAAATGAACAACTTTACATGGTCAGTGGAAATAAATGGGAATGGATCAGTCAGCCGCAAAACCTCCAAAGCACCATTTCAAGCAAATTACATACCATATGCAGTGCTTTGATTTTAACTCCCAATTCAATGTCTTTGTTTTCTTTTTCGTTTCCTCTTAATAAAAAGCAGCTGGAGAGAACTAAATCTGAAATGGTGAAGTAGCAGTTAGAAAAAGTGTTCAGTTCCAGCCAGTGATGGGATTCAAATAATTTAACAACCGGTTCTCTGCCCTGATGATTTCTTCTAACAACCAGTTTACCAAACTGCTCAGAAAGTTAACAACCGGTTCTCCCGAAGTGGTGTGAACTGGCTGAATCCCACCACTGGTTCCATCCTCCTGCCATTTTTCTGTTCAAAACTGGTAAGAGAAAGATGCAGATTTATTCTCCATTAAAGAGTAGAAGAGTATTTTGTAGAGGAATGCTTTTAAATTGCCCCAAGAGTCATTTACTAATTTCCCACTGTGTGTGAGAAAAAGTACTGATTATTTTGTGAATCTATTGTATTTTGATACTATTTTTAAGCTTCCTTGAAAAAAATAGCTGCAGAAAAACAGGATATAATTCATCATTAATGGATACATAAGCAAAGAAATGAAACCTACATTTCTTGTTAACTGGAAGAGATCCTTTCCACTAGATAACCTCAGAAGTGATCTTGTTAACCAGCACTTGGCCAAAAATTTTGAGAGAGATGGAATTTCCTTACTTTTTTCCCCCACAATAAGCCCTGCCATGATGCTTCTGTGAAAATCCTAATTTGAAGTGTTTCTTGAAATTTTAAGATGGCTACTCACATACAGTTTGACAAGCTTTAGGTGAAAGTTGTAGGCAGGAGAGGGAAAACTCCAGTAGCCATTCACATTGTAAGCAGAAATGAACAAAACTTTAGCAAAGGAATCTCTATGGAGATTCTCAGTCATCCAGGTCATGGTTCACCGAAAAGTGGTGAAGACCTAGCTCTTCCGGCAGGCCTGGGGCCATTGATCTCACTGTTGTGATTTGGCGAGATCCGGACATGAATGGTGTGAATGGGTTTTAATTGTTTTTAATGGTTTAATTTTTAATGTTTTATATATGATTTTTAAATGCATTGTAAGACACCTTGAGTCTTCGGAGAAAGATGGCATACAAGTTGAACAAATAAACAAATAAATGGTTGTCCCAAAAGTCCTTTTTCAAAAGGCAACTGGATTTTGCTTTTTCCTTGAGGACATTTCTCTTCTCATCCAAGAAGCTTCTTCAGTTCTGAACCAGAACCTCATTGCCTTGCAAACTATGCATTCTAAAGTCATCTGCATTTAGGATGCTGTTTTCCCTCCCACCACCCTGCAAATATTCTAACAGTGTGCCTTTGAAGCACAAGAAGGAAGAAATATACATAAGAACTTTTCCCTATAAAATCAGTTCGATGCCAAGAAAGGAGAGGAAGGAAAAGCATAGAGGTAGTCTTTGGACATTTCAAGTCCGGTCTGAAATGGAAGGAAGTTTCATTTCTGATGCAGTCATTAGCCATTATAGAGTATTCTTCTATCACTGATCAATAAATAAAATGTGTCATGGCAGTCACATTTTGCACCTCAGCTGAAGTATGTTTATTGCAGTGCAAAAACTATAGGATTGTGATGGTGAACCTATGACACGTGTGCCAGAAGTGGCACACAGAGCCATCTCTCCGGGCATGCCAGCTGTCACCTGTTGCTCTTCTGGGTTTCAGTGTGTGCATGCATGCTGGCTGGCTGGTCTTCACAATGTAGGAGTGCCGGAAACAGGAAGCCAAGTGGCTGGCACGCATGTGCACACAGGAAACCGGAAGTTCAGCTTCCCAGCATGCACATGCGTGCCAGGGAGCTGCTCTTCTGGTTTCTGGAACTCCCCACGCGCGTGCTTCCATTTCGGCACTTGGTGCCAAAAAGGTTCACCAACACTGTTTATAGGACATCAAATTAATAACCATCTTGACAATTGGTGATTTCTCAGAGAACCTCTTGAAGCTACTAGGTAGATATTTATTTGTTGATTTATTTATGATTTTTTTTATGTGACCATAAAAAGGTTATATACAATAACCTTCAAAACAGCAATGGAATCACTGTTATAGAATTCATGACACATTTTATTGCCTATTATAGTCTTTTACAATATAGTTGGCACTTACACAAGAAGGGGAATTATTGTTTCTGCAAGATGGCTCAGATCTAAAAATTTGCCTGAAAAATATAGCATAGTCAAAAAGATGAAATCTTGGTGAATGAAAAATGCTTTCTCGTTTTGCAAATTATGTTTCTTAATCATTGTGGCTTTTTCTACAAGTCTTTTTGCCCTTAACAGCAGAAAAATAGAGTTAAGGGAGGTTATAGGAGAGGTCACTCTATAGTTCCCCCAGCACATAGATTTCATGTATGAGTTATTAGAATATACATTAAATATTTTAAAACCCTATTTTTTCTACTTGTAATTTCCTGCTCCTTTCTTTGGAAAAAAAATTAGATTCATAATATATTAACCAGGATTATAGTAATCACAAGATCATACTTTAATGTACTGTATCATGTGGATGCATTTCATTAGTTTAACTCTTCATTGTCAGTTCTGTAATACTTTGAGATATTGTTGGCATGTTATTCCTATGACCATGCAGCTTACTCAGTGAGCATCTCATCGGCCCTATCTCTTAAATGATATTATACATATGTTTGGTGGGTTTTGTGCAGGTACAGTATGTGCTGTGTTATTAGGTTGTAAGAATAAATCTTACAGTCAGGTCCAGACATATTGGGACATCAACACAATTCTAACATCTTTAGCTCTATACACCACCACAATGGAGTTGAAATGAAACAAACACTTGTTAAGGGACCAAAGGTAATGGGACAATTGCCTTCTCAGCTATTCCATGGCCAGGTGTATGATATTCCCTCATTACCCCAATTTCAATTTGCAGATAAAAGGCCCAGAGTTCATTTCAAGTGTGCTATTTGCATTTGGAATCTGTTGCTGTCAACTCTCAAGATGAGATCCAAAGAGCTGTCACTATCAGTGAAGCAAGCCATCATTAGGCTGAAGAAACAAAACAAACCCATCAGAGAGATAGCAAGAACATTAGGCGTGGCCAAAACAACTGTTTGGAACATTCTCAAAAAGAAGGAATGCACCGGTGAGCTCAGCAACACCAAAAGACCCGGGAGACCATGGAAAACAACTGTGGTGGATGACCAAAGAATTCTTTCCCTGGTGAAGAAAACACCCTTCACAACAGTTGGCCAGATCAAGAACACTCTCCAGGGGGTAGGTGTATGTGTGTCAAAGTCAACAATCAAGAGAAGACTTCACCAGAGTGAATACAGAGGGTTCACCACAAGATGTAAACCATTGGTGAGCCTCAAAAACAGGAAGGCCAGATTAGAGTTTGCCAAACAACATCTAATAAAGCCTTCACAGTTCTGGAACAAGATCCTATGGACAAATGAGACCAAGATCAACTTGTACCAGAGTGATGGGAAGAGAAGAGTATGGAGAAGGAAAGGAACTGCTCACGACCCTACGCATACCACCTCATCAGTGAAGCATGGTGGTGGTAGTGTCATGGCGTGGGCATGTATGGCTGCCAATGGAACTGGTTCTCTTGTATTTATTGATGATATGACTGCTGACAAAAGCAGCAGGATGAATTCTGAAGTGTTTCGGGCAATATTATCTGCTCACATTCAGCCAAATGCTGCAGAACTCATTGGACGGTGCTTCACAGTGCAGATGGACAATGACCCAAAGCATACTGCAAAAGCAACCAAAGAGTTTTTGAAGGGACAGAAGTGGAATGTTATGCAATGGCCAAGTCAATCATCTGACCTGAATCCCATTGAGCATGCATTTCAGTTGCTGAAGACAAAACTGAAGGGAAAATGCCCCAAGAACAAGCAGGAACTGAAGACAGTTGCGGTAGAGGCCTGGCAGAGCATCACCAGGGATGAAACCCAGTGTCTGGTGATGTCTATGCATTCCAGACTTCAGGCTGTGATTGACTGCAAAGGATTTGCAACCAAGTATTAAGAAGGGAAAGTTTGATTTATGATTATTATTCTGCCCCATTACCTTTGGTCCCTTAACAAGTGGGAGGCACATATGCAAACTGCTGTAAGCCCTATACCGTTCACCTGAGTTGGATGTACATACCCTCAAATTAAAGATGACAGTCTGCAGTTAAAGCACATTGTGTTTGTTTGTTTCATTCCAACTCCATTGTGGTAGTGTATAGAGCCAAAGATGTTAGAATTGTGTCGATGTCCCAATATTTCTGGACCTGACTGTATATTAAAAACTAAGGACTAGGGTTTGTTAATGATCCCTAATTCAAACTAAGTTCAATATTCAAAGACATCAATATTTGTTTTCACTGATATGAAGTTTGATGTGATAAAAGTATCAACTATATACTGAAATATCTGCAACTACATTGGATTGTGGTAGAATGGGATAAAATATGGTAGATAGTGTTGATCCTACCAAACTTTGGACAGATCAAGGGGGGGGGCTGCAAAACATTTATAATATTCCCTTTCCAGTTTCTTTAAGACCAAATTAGCAGAGATGAAGAAAGAACAAGCAACGCAGAAGCAATGCAGAAACTGTCTTACTCCAACCTAAAAGTAGACATATTCAAAAACTGTTTAAAAATTAAGTTTTTATTAAACATTGGAGAATCTATTCGGTCACTTACTTTTCTGACCTGGCAGACTTCTTGGCATGACTATTGGCAAGATTAACTTTTTCAGGTTATGATGCCAGCCATTTTGAAAAAAAATCTGGTGTGTGTGTGTGTGTGTGTGTGTGTGTGTGTGAGAGAGAGAGAGAGAGAGAGAGAGAGAGAGAGAGAGAGATCATGGCTGCTTATATAATACAGTATTTACCTCCTTATCTCAGGTATCCCAGATCCCAATATGCCACTCTATTCTTCCCTCAGCTGTGTTTGTAGAAGTAAAGCTGCAACAATCTTTGAAACCAGAAATAGGTAGATAATAAGTTCTTTGGTTTTCAAATCTCTCTCTGAAGCAGTTCAAAGGCATGCTATTCAATATTAACACCCCCCTTCCCCCGGTCACTGCAAAGTTTCCATTTTAAAATGCAAAGGCATAATTCAATAAAACCTTCAAATTGAATTCAACCATCAAAGCTTCACACAAATCTACTCGACGAATGTTTTTTTGAAGAAAATTTCCCATAAGCTAAGAAATACTTCCAATTTCTTCCACTATGGGGAGCATTTCAGTTTGTAAAATGTCTGGAGGGGAAAGCTTTTACATTCAGTGTAAAGTTTTAGTGCTTTGGAAAGCAATACTGAAATTGTACTTCAGGCTGTAATCTCAAAGACACTAATCAGAGAGAAAAAAATCCAGTGGAACTCTTCTGTCTTACATCTGACCACTACATTAGTATAAGTTCACTAAAGTCTTGTTTTAAAATAGGTGTATTATATTCTATTAAAAAAAGCAAAGTCACTGGAAGCATGAAATATATTTCCCCTCAGCAAATTAGAGGCATGATTATACAAAATATTTTGAATTTAGAATGTTTCAAGTTTATTAAACTTAAATGCTGCCATTACACCTAGTGGTGACTCTGGGCAACTTACAATCAATAAAAATAATATAAGCATTAAAACAATAAATAGTAACACTAAAATTGATTAAAAATTACCAAAGATGGAAGGAAGGGAGCAAGATGGACATGGGGATCTTAGTCCATTAATCATGTCCAGAGTGGCACACCTCCATTGTGGTCCCAGGCCAGTCAGCAGAGTGATTTTTGAGGCTCCTATGGAAGGCCAAAAGGGTGGATGTGGATCTGGTGGGGGGGGGGGAGGCACACTGTTCCAGAGGGCCAGAATTCTTTGGCCAATAGGGTCTTCCGCATGACCTCCTGCTGACATGGGTGGGGCAGGCCAATTCTATTGGGTTGGGACAAGTTTAATATGAAATGCCCAGCCAGAGCTATTACATGGGCAAAAATGTGAGGGAGGTTCAGGAGGACCCATTTTTGAATTCAGTCTCAAAGTTTCAAACTTCAAACAGAACATTTTAGCATGCCTTGAACAATTTACATCGCCTTACATAATCCCCTACATGTTAAAAAAATATATAAATTTTCTATTGATCTTGACTCCATTAAATGCAGAGGTGGGGGAGGGAGAAGATGGTGCCATTCTACATATTGAGGAACGTTGTTGTTGTCAAAATCCCTTTCTTCTTCTTTTTTCTTCTTCTTATATAATGAGACTGTTTTACACAACAAAAATATATTGTTGAACTTTCTAAAAATAATCAAATATTAGCAATAATTGAGCACAAAAATAATAATACACGCTTAGCTGTTTCTGCTCCTTGGGGATAGTGGAAGAGTTTGAGCACCAGCAAAATGTGGACAGTGATCACTTATTTGTGCCTTTTTTTATCCCAAAGACTAAAGAGCAGTCCCCTGGGAAGGCGCATTGAAGTCAATAGCAATGGATATGAGCATTTTCCTACAGATGGAGAAAACAAGATGCTGTGGGAATTTATTTTCATCTGTATTCCATTAGACTCTCAAACTTTTCTTCTAGATAACATGAAAATACAAATTAATGAGTTGGAGTCTATAAATATGGCTCTGTTGTGATTTTGTACTGCTCATTATATTTCAAAGAAGATAAAAGGTCTACTATATAAACATCTTACACCACAAAAGCTATAGTATGCATGTTCCTGAGTTGTACCACTTCAGACTGTAGATGTCTCCCCATGCAAAATAATTCCTTCACAAAGAACAGAAAAGAAACATGTTACAGATGTGTTTTCCTAGCGAATGATTTTTTTTTGGGGGGGGAGCTGTTAAGACATCAGGTTAACACTAGAGTGAGACCTGTATTAATGTGAATGTTGGGGGCTTTATCTCTTAAACATGGAATTAGTTTGTTGCAATAGCACCTAAATCTTCTTTCCATATTATAGGTCAGTTTCAAATATTTTTCTTACAAGAATTTAGTTGGACTAAGTTGGGATTGCAACTCCCAATTTTCTCAAATGAAGCTTATTATTGATGTCTGTTTCAGTTCCCTACTCCGGGTTTGATCCAGTTTTGGGAAGGAAACAGTCTTGGTAAATGACTTAGCAATAGCAATAGGTTAGCTTAGCAATAGCAATAGCACTTAGATTGATATACCACTTCATAGTGCTTTAAAGCCCTCTCTAAGCAGTTTACAGAGCCAGCCTATTGCCCCCAATAATCTGGGTCCTTATTTTACCGACCTCAGAAGGATGGAAGGCTGAATCAACCTGGAGCCAGTGAGACTTGAACAGCCGAACTGCTAGCAGCTGGCAGTCAGCAGAAGTAGCTTGCAGTACTTGCATTCTAGCCACTACGTCACCATGGCTCTTAAGAGCTGGACTGGAGGTATCTCTCTCCTTTGATGTTTAATAATATGAATGACAATATCTGTCTAGGATATTAGGCTAAAACAGAACTTTAGGATACCATTTCTAGTTCTGCATTCCTCAATGATGTAACTAGGGGCTATTGTTTATATTTTAGAAGTCTATGCTGTCTCTTACACTTTCATCATTATGAAACAGAGTAGGGAGGTTATTCAAATCTTGATACCAAGTGCTTCCTCTCTTTCTGAATTCATGCCAGTTTCCTCATGACCATCAATGCTGCCCTCAACACTGGGGGTGGTGGGAGATGGCGAACAAATTAAGATTTAGTCCAGATAAGGGGTTCCTATTGATCAATAAACAAGCTAATCCAAGGTTTGGTTGAGAATACAATTTGTTCTTTGGATGGAGCAATGATCCCTCTGCTGGAAAAGATACAAAGTTGAGCCTGCATTTGGTTTGGAGCTGTTCTTGTATGTTCAAATGTTGTGAGGGTATCATTATCTAGTTTCATCTAATGTTCTTGCTGGAGGTTTTCAGTGAATATATTGAGATCTAGTGCATATAGTGAAATATACTGATCTACCTAGAGTGATTCATATCTTTCTCACTTATCCTCTAGATCACTGGCCTGCCCAACCTTTAGGATGCCAGGGACCAGTTCCATTCATGGAGCACAGTTTTTATGAGGACAGGGAGTGGGGTATGGTTTCATGTACTGCCTGGATTGTGTGCATGCATAGATGGGGTTTGCTCCTTTGCGTGGACAGGTTCTGGGTGGGCCGCAGACCGATGCCAGTCTGTGGACCAGGATTAAGCACCCCTGAATCTAGATTATTCTATCATGCTTTGTGTGTAGGGTTACAAGATAACACCTGTCCTCTATTGGGCAGACACAGCTTTAAAATTAAATATTATCTAGCTTTCTGAGTAACTTGTTTTTTTTAAAAAAACAAACTAACTAAACTATTTTCACAACATAGTCATTCAAACCTTCAGGAAGTATGATCTTGTAAATGGTTTGTTTCTTTCTTTCCCTTGTCTGTCAACAGACTTGACAGCCTAGATTTATGTTATTTAATGTATTTCCTGATTCCAGCAATCAATTTCAATCCAGCCCCCTTCAAATCTATCATCACTGAAGTCTGCAGATTACATCACACTATATATTTCTCTTTTTTACAGTACTTTTAATTGAAATTTTTAGCAGCAATCAAAGATAAAACAAAATGAAATTAGAAAAGAAAGGAAGGAGAAGGGATAGAAAGTGCAGAAAATAAAAGAGAAAGAGAAAAAAATGGGGGGGAAAGTATTTAAAAAAGTAACTTCTGATCAGAGTAGTTATAAGCAAGTTTAGTATCTTTCCTTCCTCTTTCAAGTTATGTCAGATTACATAGAACGCTTCTCCCATATCTCAAAGACTATCCATCAGCAAATCCAAAAATCATTAAGACTTCCCTCCAATTTTAGCAAAAAGTTCATAAAAGGTTTGATAGGAATATATATTACCTTATCCCTGATCAAGCAACTCAATGTTACAGTCTTTTCTTTTGTGCAATATTCTGAACATTCTTATTCCTTAATTTGACATTAAGATGCTATTGATAGGGCAAGTCTTCTCCATATCTTCTTCCTCCCATTCTAATTTTTTAAAAAAAAAACTTTAACAGGTCTCTCTTTTAAGTCCTATAATAGGCCATTGCCTGGGTCATTTCTTGAATTAATATTTGTATTTCTTCTCTATTTTTTATCTGTTTTATTTTCCACAACTTCTATTTTGTTTTCCAAGATTTCTACCTTGACTTTAATTTGGTTTGCCATTCCATTCAGTCAACGTAGATATTCTCCAAATTATTTTCCATCTCATCTTTTTGACTCTCATTTGAGATCTCTTTTAAATGATTAATTCACATAAGCAGATATTGATGTTGTTATTGCAGCTGTAAATTTCTTTCCCAGTTCCTTGAAGATCCTTTTAAATGTCTCAAATATAATATCTTTGTCCTTCATTTCATAGATTTCACTGCTTTTCTAGTTAAAAGCCATCTTATCAAACCCAAAATAAAAAGACCTTTTTTAATTTTTTCACCTTTCTTTGCTTCCATCTGGTACTCCACATTGCTTTAGAAAGCAAATTCTGTGTATTTATAGGCTCCACTGCAACTGCGAGCTTGTTGTCATTCCTGTGTCTCCCAACACTTATACGTTGGGCATAAATTGGGCATAACGTGATCGCAATCCATGATGTAAGGAGAAGCCGTAGCCATCTGGAGCACAAGTGACCAATCTCTCAGTCTCTCCTTGTCTGGAGAGGCTCCATCGGTCTTGGCTTGTCACCCAGCCATCGGTCTTCACCACAACATAGCATTCACTCCTTCAGAAACATTGTAATCCACCATTGTAACGCTGGAAAAAGTATTTCTGTATACAGTCTCAGTCTCTCTCTCTCTCTCTCTCTCTCTCTCTCTCTCTCTCTCTCTCTCTCTCTCTCTCTCTCTCTCTCTCTCTTTATGTATATATACAGTTTTTTGCTGTAATTTTGTATTGCAGATGCCATGAAAATTAAACAGTGTGTCCTTCTTTTCCCCATTTGTCCTTCTATCCAATTATCTTTGTCTTCCTTTGCCTATTCGGATATCTGGTAATCCTATCTGTGTGGAGCTTATCTTTAAAACTAAAATTTATCAAACATTCTAACTAAAGCAAAATGGAGAACTACTGTTGATCATACACTTATTGCATCACCATAAGTTGTGGTGAAACAGTGGTTAGAATGCAGTATTGCAGACTAACTCTGTCCAGAGTCTGGAGTTCGATTCTGATTGGTTCAAGGTTGACTCAGCCTTCCATTCTTCTGAGGTTGGTAAAATGAAGACCCAGATTGTTGGGGGCAATATGTTGATATTTACAAACTGCTCAGAGAGTGCTGTAAAGCACTATAGGACAATATATAAGTCCATGTGCTATTGCTACTGTTATTGCATATCACCATTCTTGGATAAACTTACCAGTTGTGGGGTTCTTTTACACAAAGGTGTTCATTCTTACTTGAAGTGCCTAAATGGTCTGAGGCAAGATATCTGATGAATCACCATTCCTGGTGTGAAAAAAGGTGCCTGTGATTTGGGTTCATTAGCAGATGCCCTAATATGTATCTCATCTTTTAGAAAAGTTGATTTTATTAAGTCAAAACTAAGCCCGGAGATCCCTTTTTTATTAGTATTACATTTCAGATCAGAGAAACTGTCTTGCTTCCTATTTACCAGTCTGGTTTAGGACTGTATGGATAACTGTTTATTGTCCCTTCCCAGACCTACTCAGTGAGGCCAAGGGCCAAAATACTTTAACCAGTATAAGTCTTGTAAACTCCAGGTAGGCAGATTCAGATCAAAACAGCAACAGACTAAACTATTGAAGATTCTGCAGCACTTGTAATTTAGCAAGAGATTATGTGGAAGTTGTATCTGAAGATCAAATTGATCTATGATGTCCCTCAGCAAGATCTTTTAAATTCTCTTTCTCCTGCTTAACATCAGAAGTTAGCAGCTGCTAATTAGACCCTGTGGGTGGTCAGAACAGCTTGTTACATTGGAAGTTCAATAGACAAGATAGCGGCAGGACACTGATACACAAAGAACAAATGGATTCATGTAAATAACAGAACATAGCTTGGTCAACTGGCTACATAAAGCAAATCTTCATAGAGGTAGATAGTTAAAACTACCTTTATACATCACTACCATTCCATATATTGATCATAACATTATATTCATACAGAATTAGCAAGCACTGGCTGAGAATTCAGTCATCAACAGATCAATACTTGCTGACAGGTACCCTAAAACAGGGGTCCCCAACCTATGGGCCCTGGCCTATCCTCAACCAGCTCCACTCGCACGAGTGGCAGGCACTGGCACTTGCAGCCCCGTTCATGTGGATGATAGCTGCATGCGCCCACTGATCACCCAAATAAAGCTGTGCGCATGCACACACACACCTGCCCCTCACAGAAAACCTCCCTCCTCCCTAAGCTACCAACCAGGCTACCCAACCTGGAAAGGTCAGGAAACGTTGCCCCCTAAAATATATTTCCCATGTATCGTATTTTGAAGAACATCAAAAATATAAAACTGGTTACTATCCTAAGCAAATCAAAACTTGAGACTGTAGGAAAACATGCTGAAACACCTTCCTTCCTGTAAAACTATCATTCTCTTGCCAAATAGGATCTCTCTCGGTGACTCCATGTTTGTTTTCACTTACATATTTTACAGATTAATTGGATAGCAATAGTGAGTCAAGTATCTCCCTAGCAACAATGTCTTTTCTGTTGTTTGTTTCCCACAATTATGAGTGGGAGCTTCAATATTATTCCTAATTAATGCAAGTCTAGACCCATTGTTTAAGGAGTGGGAATATGTGACATGAAAAATGAGAAAAGGTTCACTTGTTCCGAGGGCATGCAGTGAGGGATTATATCCAATTCTGAATTATTGCTGGGGCAGGTTACCAAAGCTGAGCTCCATGATTTGCTAATAACTGCCCACACAGTGTGCCCACTTTGTACCTCTTCAAAACGAGCTCATTCTGAATGTTGAAAGATGGCCCAAAAAACAGGAAACACTACCTTAAGTAGCAGAAGCCTAGCAGAAGCTTTTTTCGCAATCTTTTAGATTGACCATTGGACACAATCCAGAATGTACAGGATATTTAAATAAATCCTAAAAAGTAGGACAAAGCATATGCCAGTCGGGGCCACAATTAAAAGTATATAAGATTGAGTACATTGTCTCTTTTTCTGGTCTCTCTCTTTTCTCTCTTACTCATTCTCTCTCTCCTTGTCCCTGTCCCTGTCCCTGTCCCCCTCCACCTCCCCATCTCCCTCTCCTTCTCCCTCTCCTCGTCCCTCCCCCATCCACAGCAGGTTGCTAGGCGGTGGTGGGTTTCAAATAATTTCACCACCGGTTCGCCGAAAACGTGACTTTGTGCACCCATGCACACATGCCTTCCAAGTATGGATGCATGGACAGCTTGCGTGGATGCGCACACTCATGCCTTCTATACATGCTTACCTTTGGTGAGCAGAACGGGTGAGGTGCAGAGGTGAGGCACAGAGATTAGCTGGGCCACATGGCGAAGGCAAGACATATAGGGCGGGGTGGGGTGGGGCCAGCTGGTGGTGCGATTTGCCAGTTCTCCCAACTGCGCAGAATCATTACTAACGGTTTAGTAGAACAGGTCAGAAACGGTGGAATACCACCTCTGTTGCTAGGTAAAGGTTATGTGAGAGTTACACTGGAAGCTAGACTTCCCAGAACAGGAATGGTAGTGATCTTACAGGTCTGAGAAACTCAAAGCAAGATAGAGTATCTATTAAGCCATGGGAAAAGTGGGGAAAGAAAACACAGGATTTAAATTGCCATGCTTATAAAAAGGAACTGCAGACTTGTATTGACAGAGAGCAATCAACTGTTTACAATGGCTTAATCCTAGTATGCAATAAAGATCCTTATTTAGTTTTGCTGTGTCTTTTGTCTGGGTGGCTTTTGCCAAGTTTGAGCCGGGGAAACTGACAAGTGATCCCTTACCAGAAGCCTGAATTGGTTGCCAGTCCAAGGACTTTAAGATTCCACTCCATATTAAACAAATAAAAATGTATCCCTGAAATGAAGTAAATAGGAACCAAGTGAAGGGCCCATGTTTCTTTAGGATTAGATGCATTTAAGTAACAGATACAGTTTGGGGTAGTTTATGGCATCAGGCTAGAAACTGGGAGACTCTGAGTTCTAGTCCCCCACCCTCCTTGGGCACAAAACCAGATGGATGATTTTGGGCCAATTCCTTTCTTTCCGCTCTAGGAAGGAGGCCATGGCAAACACTTCTGAAAATCTTTGTCAAGAAAATGGCAAGGATTTTTCCAGGTAGTTTCTGAGAATCAAACACAATTGAATGGAAGAAAAAAAAATTAGCATCACAACTGATTGGTAACTTGGATCCTAAATTGAAAAGAGGCCCATGGATAATTTGTCTTGAACACAAGATAATTGTTCATTTAAAGAAAGCTGCCTTGCCTATCTTGGAAGAGCTGTCTTGTTTTTATTTTTTACAGATCTGGATTTGCCAACTCTTGATTTACAAAATATGAGTTGCGAGCTTGAAGGTCATATATTGTGCCCTCATGGTTTCTCATTCTTTAATTATACTAATGGCGAATTGGAAAGGAACCTACTCTCTCATTACAATTTACAGCCAAAGCATTTCCAACTGTGCCTCAATTAAATTTGCACTTAAATGAATTTCAAGAGAGGTCTGAGCAATGTTCTCGCCATGGAGCATCGCTAATGAGGTCTTTACTCGGAGCTACCATATCTGGATTGCAAAAATCTGAAGAAATTTTTAATGCTACTGGATCTCTTTGTTCCCATCCACCACTCAACTGAATGTTTGTAGCTGAGATATAGTAGTCCTAATTTATTTCTAAACTGGGATTGTATAATTAGCTGCTTTTCTAAATTATCAGTTCAAAGGGGCTTCAATCTGTGTCTTATTCCACCCTAGACAAGTAGTGAAAGTACAACTGGAAAGCCAAATGCGTCACTGAATGCCCAGACATAGGAAGATGTATAAATGGCCCATGAGAAACCTCTACAAAAGAGGTGGCAGGCTTTGAACTACTACATCAGTAATGGACCATCTTGAATAGGATTCACACCTCACACGGCACTCGCCAGGACGCTCTGTATAAATAGGTCATAGCATCCTCTCTTCAGTGTGAATGCATGATCCCACATCAGTAGATAACATGTGACCTTCGGTAAGGTTAGGGCATATACCAGTCCAGTATCTGATTTTTTTTTTAATATAAACTAGGCCTTCTAGATATTGTGCTTCAGTGGTTAGATGGCCTAGACCTATGATGGCAAACCTATAGCATGTGTGCCAGAGGTGGCACACAGCATCCTCTATGTAGGCATGCGAGACGTCGCTCCAGTTCAGCTCCACTGCTCATGCGCATGCGCCTCTCACCGACCAGCTGGTCTTTGGGTCTCTGCTGCACATGCGCGGGGGGCAGGGGTGTGCAGGGGGCTGACATGCATACATGGGGAGCGAAGCGCATGCACGGGGCCTTGTGCACATTGCATTTTGGGGGTTCTAGTGCACACATTTGTGCACACACACGCACGCTTTGGACACTCAGTCCAGAAAAGGTTAGCCATCATTGGCCTAGACATTGGTATTTGAACATAGATATTTCTAACATTTATATTTTATTGTGTTTTACTAATCTAGGTGAAATGTTAATATATGTTGCTAATTCATGTATGATATGCCATTCACTAAATAAATAATAGAAGGTACAACATGTTCTTAAAAAGAATTAACTCATTGTTCACTAGGACTTCAAGATTTCTATATAAAAAAGTTGCACCAATCTGAGGTCGGCGTCATGCTACTGGGTCCCCATGAGTATGGGGGACTTGCACAGGTCTTTGCAAGTTGTACTGGTTTCCTTTTGGCTTAGCTGCTGTTCCAGAGGAAATATAATAAAGACCCTATTTTTGGAAATAATCATCCTGGAACTAGAGGTGAAGCAGTTTCTGGTCTCACTGTACCATTCTGTTCTTCAAAATGCCTCCCCTCTCCTGATGTCATGCGATTTCCCAATTTTTCCAGGCATTCTCTGAGGTAATTCTGCCACTCTTATACACAGGGGATTTAAAATCCCCTGGCAGCAAGCAAATGCAGGAAAAACAAAGATGGAGGTGGCTGCCCTGTTTTGTTTTGTTTTTTTTACATCTTCCCATTGACCAGCTGCAGGGAGTACTGGTCAGCTCAGTGAATATAAGCACAGGAATATAAGCACAGCAAATTGGGTCAAGCAGTTGCACAAAAAATGTGAACTCTTCAAGACTTCCATTATTTTGTATCTTTTAACGGTAACAGAAAATGTGCAGAATTCTGTATGGGTTTCCTGTGCAAAGAGAAGATAAGAAAACGGGGTCTTTAGATTATGTTAAGTCTGGGCTTGTGGTTGTGCAACCTATGGGTTGTGTAACCTATGGGAGTCTCAGTCTAGGGGTGATTGGCAGCCTTTCCCAAAGTACACAGGAAACAGGGAGGGCTCCTGGGATTTTCAACATACTCCCAAAATAGCCACTACTAAACTATCCTAGTTACTCTTCCAACTGATGGGATCTTGTGGTTTCTTGTATGCCTATTTATATATATATATATATATAAATAGGCTAAACTTTTTTTAATATTCAACCCCTGATTTACTAGTGTAACAGATGTTCCATGATACTTTTTGTTTACATTACAGCACATATAATTAGGAATACTGCTTTTCATACTTCATAGTTTACTCTGAAGTATAAAAAGAAAAAAAAATTATAATAAATATTCTGTATCAGTAGTAAAAGAATATTGGTATGCACCATTTATAACATTTAGATTTTTTCCCCCTTCCTGTTGACAATGCCTTTTACTGAATGAAATTCATCTGCCAGGAAAATGGCATCTAACAGTAAAATCGATTTTCCTGCCCAAATCTGCTGCGGAGGAATAGAAACTTTTATGACAGATACAAAAGGAAAGTAGCACGAAAGAAAATCAAGACCCATTCTGTCGGAAGTCCACTTATGCAACATTTAATGCAGTTCAATTAATAGGTTGCCAATTTACATATAGGAGAAAATTTCTGCGTCTTAAAAAGAAATCAAACTTTCTACTTGAACTATAGGCATGATACAAAAGAGATTTGCTTGCACAGCATTTAAAGCATGGAAAATATGCCGCTGCCAAAAAAGTGGGAAAGCCCATACCATTGATTGCTTTCATGATCTACAATGCTGCAATCTATTTGGTTCTTTCACGATGTTACATATTGTTGATTTATGACCCTGAGCTAAGACGGTGAAGGAAAACGTTGCCAAATAAGAGACTCATGTTCAAAACTCACATTTATTTATTTATTTATTTATTTATTTATTTATTTATTTATTTTATTATTGTTTATTCTTTTCCATTTTTAAGACCACCGACTCACTCTGATCAGTTCAAACTGAAGACAATATAAAGTTTAAAAAAGAAGTAGTAGTATAGAGCATATTTAGAGAAAAATTCATAAATGAACTACTAATTGATGCTAAAGTCTTGAGGTTACAATTTTCAAAGGGTAGGAAGCGAGCATCTGTGGACTTGCAGCATGCTTAGAATTTTGGATTACGAGAGGGGATGGGGTGGCTAGAGAGACAAAGCAATAAATCTTAATTTATTTTGGAAAAAAGAGTCGGCAGGATTGACTGCCCAAGCTTTTTTTCTACTAGGTCTGAAGGTCATAGCCTAAGGCAGGGGTCCCCCAACCCCCGAGTGGCAGCCCACTATCAGGCCTTGAGCCCTTTGGCATATATCCCCACTTGCATGGACAGGGTTGACACAATATTTGCTTAATGTAAAAAGGCTCTAGGATTAATATGGTAGTAGGCAGTGCTCTTCTCAAGAGATCGAGGGCAGCCCTCTTAGACCAAGACTAATAACGGAATTGAAGAAACTCTTCTTACTACTTTCGGACTACTAGAAAGATTTTTAAAAATAGATTTGAAAGGAGGATGGTTTTATCTTTGCCAGGCCAGATATATCAAATGGCTTCCTGTTTCCAGAATAAGTAAGCTATTGTAAAGAGGTGATATTTCACAGGGATATTGGCTGCCAACTGTTTGGACAAGAACGCCTGACTTAAACACACACACACACACACACACACACACAGAATATTGCCTATCATAAACTTTGCACATAAACCAGCATCAGACAATAATTCAGGGCAGGAAGGTGTTTAAGAAGCACCATAGATCTTACAAGTAAAATGCATGAAACAAAGTCCATGTAATTTTTGATGAAAAACAGCCCTGAGAGGCTGAAACTGAGAGAAGAGCAACAGAAGAAGCAGCTGCATTTTCAATTATTTTCCCCAAGCCTCAGATAATTCCTGTGCTATTTGACCCTCGTTGAAAGTCAGATGGGAGGATCTGGTGCTAACCAAACCCCTGTGGTTAGGAGTGACTTTGAGACATCCGATGGTGAAAGCATGAAGAAGGATTATCACTTCCCATGCTTTAATCTGCAAGCTGATAGTGTTTTCCATGCTGAAAGAGACACCCCCAACTGGAGCTGTACTGCTTGCATTGGCATTTAAATGCTGCTTTGCTTCACATTTTCTGTCACATCCACAATGCACTTTCCTCCCCAAATCATTCCTTATTTCTGATTAGCATCTCCGGGAACCTAAATTTAGAAAATAGAACAATTCCTCAGTCATTCTCAAACAGTAGAATAAACAGAGGATAAATAACTCTGTTGCTATAATATTTGAGTTAATCCCAAACACTGCTAGCCACCAGAAAGAAAAACTGACAGTCTTTATGCAAGGCAACATTCTCCCTTTTTCAGGGAATTCCATCTGGGTGTGGTGTTTGCCTCTCACACCTTCCTTCATCACATTGACTTTGCTTTATGGAAATCGCTGAAATGGAATGAGAATAAACAAAAGGAAGTACTGGTTGGCATAACCCAGGGGTCAGCAGCCTGCGACTCTGGAGCCGCATGTGGCTCTTTCACCTCTCTGCTGCAGCTCCGTCACTCAAAATATGTGTCACAACCGCCAATGTGCGACACCCGCCGGCATGCAATTTATTGAAATTTTCAACCCCCAACCATGGATAAATCCAAGAAAAGAAAAGTTTCAGAAGAAAACAGAACATTTAATTCAACTACATATGCTAGTTTTGTGGCTGCTCCAGAAATAGTCAAGCACAAAAAGGGTTTTGTGGCTCCCGGTGTTTTCTTTTCTATGGGAAATGGGTCCAAATGGCTCTTTCAGTGTTTAAGGTTGCAGACCCCGGCATAACCCATAACTAAGAGCTCACAGCTGTCTTAATGTGCTCTTGGCTAGTCCTTAAAAAGCATGCCAGTATAAATTGTACTGCTCCAACTATTGAGATCTAGTGAGACCAGGGAGCATTGCTGCCTCGCGGTTTCATGCAAGACAACTTAAGAGAAGTAATAGGTGGAGTCCTCCAGCTTTGTTTACATTGTCCCCCCTACCACCACATCCGAGTATCAACTGCCAACAGGGAAAAAAAACCACCAATTGTTCTCTTTTATATGGGAAGGGCTGGGTAAATGTAGGCAGGTGCTTTGGGTGGACAGATTAGTCACAGGTTGCCTGAGTAACAGGTCACAGGCTGTTCTCAGTCTTTGACCCATATCTCAGGGCTACTTTTTATTGGCATTGGTGTAGCACTTTCTGCAGTGCCGATCAAGTATTAGGTGGATGCATTTGCAAAAGACAGGTAGCCCATCTCTCTTGTAGCCCAAGACAAAATGGCTATGAAAATAGGGCTAAGGATGATAAGGGAGGGGTTTACCCTGTGACAGGCCAAATTGCCCAAAAGGAGCAGAGAAGAACGCAGTCTGACCATATTGTGGCAAGAGGCGTAGGGATAAAAAAAATCACCTCATTTCATTTGTATGCAATACGAAATATTTGACGTGATAATTGATGTGTCACTCTAAATCAGTGGTTACAAAACTGTTTGCCATCACATGTCCTATAATCTAAACTTAATGTACACATCTCCCCTAAATATCCAAATGATCGAAATGAATAATGAAAACAATACAATTAAACTTTGGAAATGGGGAATTTATTTTAACAATGTAACTAAAAGATACTTCACACCTCCCCTGGAATTTGTTTGCACCTCGTCAAGGGACGTACACCTCATAGTTTGGGAAACCCTTCTCCAAATGAAGGACACAATCTCTATCGTATCCTGAAAAAGCACATATAGGTAATCCTTGATTTATGATCATAACTGCTGAGCCACCAATAGCCTTGGTGGTGCAGCAGATTAAACTGCTGTTAATTGCACCAGCTGCCTGCAATTACTGCAAGTTCAAATCCCACCAGGCTCAAGGTTGACTCAGCCTTCCATTCTTTCAAGGTAGGTAAAATGAGGACCCAGATTGTGGGGGCAATAAGCTGATTTTGTATAAAAAAGAACACCATTGGGGGGGGAGGGGGGGCAAAAGCCCTATTAAGCAGGTATATACAAAAGTATGAAGGCTGTTGCTTAACACATTGTAAGCCGCCCTGAATCTCCAGAGAAGGGCAGCATATAAATCAAACAAATAAATAAATAAATAAACAAACAAACAAACAAATAACTGGCCCCAAAATTTTCTGTTGTTAAGTGAGATTTTTTTGTGAGTTTTCCCCCATTTTACGACCTTTCACATAATCACAATTGTTAAGTGAATCCCTGCAGTTGTTAAATTAGTAACACAGTTGTTAAGTGAATTTGGCTTCCTCATTGACTTTGCTTGTCAGAAGATCGCACAGCAAAGGTCATAAATATGAGCCAGTTGCCAAGCATCTGAATTTTAATCACATGATCATGGGGATGCTACAAAAGTCATAACTGTGAAAAATGGTCATAAGTCACATTTTTCAGTACCATTGTAATTTTGATCAGTCACTACCGGAACTGTTGTAAATTGAAACTACCTGTAGCCAACTGATCACATAATACAGTGGTGGGATTCAAATTTTTTTACTACCGATTCTGTGGGCATGGCTTGGTGGATATGGCATGGCAAGGGCATGGTTTGGTGGGTACGGCAGGGGAAAGATACTGTAAAATCTCCATTCCCTTCCCCACTCCAGGGGAAGGTTACTGCAAAATCCCCATTTCCTCCTGATCAACTGGGATATGGGAGGCAGAGAATAGATGGGAGCGGGGCCAGTCAGAGGTGGTATTTACCAGTTCTCTGAACTTTCTGCGGTATTTACCGGTTCTCCGAACTTCAAAATTTCTGCTACTGGTTCTCCAGAACTGGTCAGAATCTGCTGAATACCACCTCTGACATAACATATTAAAAAGGCACAAGTAAAAAAATGCACTAAAATGAAATACAGTAAAGTATTTCACAGAGTCAATCATTTGAATACTGACTAGTTTTACCAATGAAAGGTTAAGCCCATTTATTTGCTCTTCTACTTATTAGTAGAACAAATGCATTTGCTGAATGGCCGACGCTTTCATCCACTATTACAGACGGCTGTTAAATGTGACAACAATAAAGTAAACTTCACGTAGCTGGAAGAACAACTTTATGAAAGAGACCCTCTTCTTTTGGCAGGGCTGTCAAAAGTTAGCATTTAATTTGACACTTTCTTCCTTTTAAAGGGCTGCCCAATCCAAATCCAGTTTAAAGATAAAGGAACGTTAAAAGAGAAAGGTGGGGCCGTAAACGTTGCGTTTAAAGAGCAGACGTGGCTTCTGGCCACTGTGTCCAACACTAAGGTAAGGTTTATTTTTTGCTCTCTTTATAGAATGATCTTGGAAGCCTATGTCTCTAATATCAATTAGTACATGTCACTCTCTGCAATTAGATGCCCTATATTTGAGATGCATTTATCAATGGGACTGACTTCAAAATAAGGATTCATAGATGAACTTGCCATCTGAAAGGCAGCATCTTTGAACCAGATGACACTTTGCTTTATTCTTATTCAGTCTGTTCATTGTGCAAACCTCGCTTATCACAGTTTGGGGCTGGAAATCTTCCCACTAGGTCCTTGTTCTTTCTTTTCAGGAGATACTACACTTCAGTTTCATCTATATAATTTATCATTTGGCAATCATTTATTGCCAAGGAAAATATCTAACAAACAGCCACCCAGGCAGAAAGAGCATAGTATCTCTCTCTCTCTCTCTCTCTCTCTCTCTCTCTCTCTCTCTGTGTGTGTGTGTGTATTTGTATGATATATATGTGTGTGTGCCTATAAAAGTACATTCCCTATATACAGTCTAGCGTGTTCAACTACAGAAAACCAACGCCATGTTATTATTGTGAATAATAATAAAGATAATAATAAAGTAATACAAGAAACAATAAAGAATAGGTCACGTTCTCAGGGTTATTTCTTCTAAACAAAAGTGCATAAAAATGCGCTGGCACTTGCTACAAGAGAGATTCCTCTCCCTTTTACCCTATATAAGGAAGGAACAATTCTTGCCCGTGGTGTGGGAGAATTTTAATTAAAGAACTCCCACCAAGAAGACAAAGACCTACTGCAGAAATCATCCTTCTTTTCACCGACAAGCCAGCCTGCAAGTGTGGTCTGCCTTTACAGCACTTTAGAGATATTTTTTTTCCCCAATCCAGCACAGCCTGACAGATGCTGACAGCCTGACCCAGTCGTGCTGATGTAAGACAAGTGAGCCACATAGTTGTTCTTGCTTAGCACTTTTACACAAAAGGGATGGCTGGCAAAGCAAAATTGTTTAGTTGGTTTTGTGGAGTCCTTGGTGCTCACTCTCTGAGCTTGGTTGTTTCCTTATAGACATTCCATTATCCATTAGCTCGATAAGATGATGCACTGAAGATGTGTTAGCTCACTGGGTAATGAAATGACAGCAAACAATCAAGCTCAGAGAGCACCAAGAATTCTACAGTTCAACTCTGAGTTGCAAAAAAAAAAAAAGAAAAAGAAAAAAAGAAAAATCTCTTCTATTGGAAATGGTTAGTTTAGGCTGGGATACTAGATAGCTACTGCTCTTACTTTTCATTGTTCCTGATTGGTATTTCCATTTTTCTTTCAAGCACGGGATTTTTGATGATAAGGAAACCAGGGACCAATAAACTGCTAGAGTGAGGTATTAGCGAATAACATCTTTCAAAGAATTTCCAGTTTCAAAAAATCTCAAGCTTTCCTCTTCCCATCCTCTAATCACGTTCCTATCTTGCACGCCTGATTTGAAGCAAATCTTAGTTTCCCCTTTTTCATCACATTTGCACGTTATTGTGGTTTGTACACAATGAGAATCTGTGAAAGAATAGAGAAAAATCAGTATCCATCAAAAATAGACCGATCACAAAGCCTCTAAGGTCATAAAGCCCTCAAGGATTATTCCATCTAACACAGCATTTTCTAATGTTTTTCCTGTATGAGAGGCCATTTTGATAGTCATCAAAAGCATTTGATAACCACTATATGTTTTAAAAGGCTGAAGTCTCATGGAAAAAGCACATTATGTACTACATATGTTCTTAAGACCAAAAAAAGGGGGAGAGGGGAGTAAAATCCTGCCAGATTTCAAGTGAGAACACTAAAAGCTTATAAAATCTGATGAGTTCTTGGCATCAGGGATCATCGGCATTACTCTAAAAGATTACCAGGAGGGAAAACACATCTACTAGTACCAATCCTTAGAAGTGATATAACTTGTTAATCAAGGAAAATATACATATCCGTCAATAATAATAAAAAAAAAAATCAGCCTACGATAAGATCTTCATAGGCTGTTTTCTCCTCCATCATCTTGCATAGCAAGAAAGGGGACGCACTGCAGTCTCTTCAAGAATTTCACATTAAGGACTTCAGAACATGCTGGGAAAGGTTGGCACGTCCTTGCGATTTCCACTTTGCTTTGTAGCATTGCCAGATTCATTTGAGCTGATGCTCAGTTGGGAAGAGTCCAAACTTTGGTTTGAGCTGCTGAGAAGTCAGTTGTTCTCTTCCAGCCTCCCTCAGTGGAGACAATCTATTGCTTTAGGAAGGATGAGGATTTTTCATGCCATCGCATACCTAAAATCTCTCTTTTAGTAAATAGAATTCCTTTTTTAAAAAAAAAAAAGATTTAAAAAAAACAAAAAAGTTTGGAAAAACTTGACAATTTGTGTGGGGAGGAGATAGGAAGATATTTCAATTAGAATTTTTTTCTTTGTTTATCAAGTTTCAGGCCTGGACTCTCCCTGCAAATTCCTGCTGAATATTTGCATTGTATTTAAATGTGTTAAATATATTGGGAGGAGGGCCAGTTACACTTTTTTATAATGTTGTTTGGGTGACCAAGGTTAGGATAAGTAAGGTGATTATGTTGTGCAAGAGGACAGGAACTGCTGCATGGAAGCTGAGGGTGTTTGCTTTACCTCCTAAGGAAAGTTTTATTTTCTTATTGTTTGGTTTTTCTGCCATAACAAGAGCAAGGAATCATCTTTTCACCAATTTAGCCTTGAAGTTTGATTCTATAATTTCAGAGGGCTACAAAGAAAAGGAGTTAACAACCAAATACGATTCCTGGACCATGATCGGCAATCTGGTTTTAAATTACTGTGAGTGTCTCTCAGTGGTGGGTTCCAATTTTTTTACTACCAGTTCTGTGGGTATGGCTTGGAGGGCATGGCATGGCTTGGTGGGCGTGGTTTGGTGGGCATGGCAAGGGAAAGATACTGTAAAATCTCCATTCCTACCTCAATCCAGGGGAAGGTTACTGCAAAATCCCCATTTCCTCCCGATCAGCTGGGACTCGGGAGGCAGAGAATAGATGGGGGCGGTGCCAGTCAGAATTTTTACTACCAGTTCTCCGAACTATTCAAAATTTCCACTACCGGTTCTCCAGAACTGGTCAGAACCTGCTGAAACCCACCTCTGGTGTCTCTGCATTGACAAGGTGCACCAAAGCAATGGTTTATGCAAATTCTATTTAAATTTAAAAAAATAAATCATGTGAACACTGATTCTCACTTATATCCTTTATTGTACAAATAAGTAGGCAACAAAATCCTATAATTCTCAGTGATTTGTATCTCAAATTACGTCTTGTTTATGGAGAGGTATTACGTGTCCCTTAAGCATACTTACACAGCTGTTTGCCACGTAAATATCCACATAGTCTTTAAAACCAGCCTAACTTGTTTCCTATTCATTACTGTTACCCTGCAGGTAGAACCATCTTTTCAATCATAAGTTTAACTTTATTTTCCCTTTTGATATGCTGTTTTTTTTTTGTCAGAATGAATACAGGCAGGGGTGAAATCCAGCAGGTTCTGGAGAACCGGTAGCGGAAATTTTGAGCAGTTCAGAGAACCAGTAGTGGAAGAGTGGGGTGCAGTGGTGGATTTCAAAGTTTTTTACTACCGGTTCTGTTGGTGGGCATGACAGGGCTTGGTGGCCATGGCAGGGAAAGGATACTGTAAAATCTCCATTCCCACCCCACTCCAGGGGAAGGATACTATAAAATTTCCATTCCCTCCCCAATCCAGGGGAAGGTTACTGCAAAATCCCCATTTCCTCCTGATCAGCTGGGACTTGGGAGGCAGAGAATAGATGGGGGTGGGGCCAGTCAGAATTTTTATTACCGGTTCTCTGAACTACTCAAAATTTCCACTACCAGTTCTCCAGAACTGGTCCGAACTTGTTGAAACCCACCTCTGGTGGGGTGGGAATGGAGATTTTGTAGTATCCTTCTGCCATGTTCACCAAGCCACACCATGCCTACCAAGCCATGCTCACAGAACCGGTAGTAAAAAAATTTGGATTTCACCACTGAATACAGCAGTCCTCGACTTACGACCACAATTGAGTCCAAAATTTCTGTTGCTAAATCAGACATTTGTTAAGTGAATTTTGCTCCATTTTATGACCTTTCATACCCCAATTGTTAAGGGAATTACTTCAGTTGTTAAATCGGTAACATAGTTGTTAAATTAATCTGATTTCCACATTGACTTGCTTGTCAGAAGCTTACATGATTCCAGGATACTGCATCCATCTTAAATATTGGAGCCGGTTGCCAAGCATCCAAATTTTGATCATGTGACCATGGGATTGCTGCAACTTCACCTCCATCTTCAACTTTTTACTTTATGTTTTTACCTGTATTCTAAATTCCTTCCCTGATTTTTCTTCTGACTAATTATTGGGTTGTTATTGTTGGAAGTATAACTTAGTTGCACCGCTCTCCCAAGGACTTTACAACTAAAATCAACACTCATAAATGTGATTTTTGTAAGTCACACTTTTAAAACTTAATAATGAATTTCTAAACAATCTATTGTCTCAATGGACATAAAATAGCACCCAAATTACATCATTACAGCCTATGTAACTTGAAGAGGGAAATTACTTGAAGCAAATATAAATTTTTAGGAAACAATTTCTTCCACAAAGCATTGCTGTTGTGATTTTTTTTTCTTTTGTGATAACCTCTTCTAATATAGTTATTAAATAACTATGAATATTCCTAGAAATCCTATTCAATGATTGTGTGGCAGAAAAACAATGTTTAGAAGATTACCAGACACTGCAGCCCCCAATAGCACTATTGGATTTATAGTGTTCTTCTGGCTCTAATTTGCTATCATTAACAGTTATAACCAAGCCTTTTTTTAAAAAAAAAAATGATTTATATGCCACCCTTCTCCGGAGACTCAGGGTGGCTTACAATGTGTTAAGCAATAGCCTTCACACTTTTGTATATTTATATTTATACAAAGTCAGCTTATTGCCCCCAACAAACTGGGTCCTCAGTTTACCCGCTTTATAAAGGATGGAAGGCTGAGTCGACCTTGAACCTGCCTGGGATTGAACTCACAAGTAATTGCAGCAGCTGGATCTTAAATGCTGCCTTTGTAGGAGGCATTACTCCTCTACGCTACTCAGACATTACTTCCCTTCGCTACTCAACCCCCAGGAGCCCACCCCTGTATCTATGTAAAATCAGTGTTGAAATGAGCTGGAAGCCAAATAATTTCTTACCCAATGTAGGGCTTGTGTTGCAGAAGAAAAAAATGGCCATCAAAATATGAGGGATGAAACTGTGGCTTCCTATTAAGCCTACCAAGGATAATTACCACTTTGACCAAACTGCATCCATACTGCTGGTTACGACAAGCAGTGATGAGGGACAGTGGCAATAGATGTCATGTTGTGTATACAAGTTAGTGACACTACTCCAAAGGAAAATGTTCTAAATGAAAGCAATTGCTATAAAATAATGTTGTGTGGATTATTAAGAGAAGCTAATGAGCGATGATTCACCTGGATCTCACCTAATGCAAACACATTGTGCTGTGGTTTGCTTAATCATAGCTTAGTGTATATGGCTAGCATCACACCACATTCTAAGCTATAATGTGTTTTAAAAGACAGGAACAGTTTTGGAGTTCTGAAAACTACCTAAAATGCAGTTATTATAGATCTTTCTGGGGACTAATGAATTTCCTGCCTGCTAAGAGCCATTAAGCTGTTTTTACTTCCTCTGTGTTTATTGTCTTTTCAGATGTCTTTATAATACTGCTCCCTCTCCCTTTAGCTGCATTCATCCACAGGCAATTGCAGCAGAAAGGAGAATCCAAATATAAGGAAATGGAGCCATAATATGCTTGGTTCATTATGACCACATTTTCCCATTTTTATGTTCCATTTCCACTGCATTTTTTTTCATCAATATGGGGAGTTCACTGGTGGACGGATCACAACAGTTTTTATTTATTTGTTTGTTTGTTTTATTCACTGATTCATTCATAAATGTATGCATTCATTAATTCATCAAACAAAAATTACAAATTGAAACAAAGAAAGTAAGAAAATCAAAATGTGACAGGAGAGATAGGCATGCTAGTGCACTTACGCATGCCCCCTTAGGGGGCACTCTTAATTATGGAGTGAGGTCCACAGAAGTATAGTTAGAATTAAAACTGTGAAAGTTAATGGCTGAGACAACTGAATCAGGTAAGCTATTCCAGACTTCGACAATTCTGTTACAAAAATCAATTTTTTTACAATCTAGTTTAGAGCAGTTTGCACTACTTTTAAAGCGGCAGTTCACATGCATTATATTATGATTAAAACTTAAAATACAGGTAAAATGTTACTATGTACACTTTTTGTATGCAATACCTAAGTCTGACCGCAAGCGTCACAGTTCTTTTTCTATTATTATTATTATTTTATTATTGTTATAACACAATATAACAAAACAAAACATACATTAATAACAAACTCTTTTTACAGCTATTGCATGGTGGTCTTCTTTGTTATTCACAATTTCTCCTTCTTTCTCTTTATGTTATTCTGATTTACTACTTGTCCCCAACATTTTAATTGCAATATATACAATGTATTTCTCTCATTCATATCAATTTCCTATTTTTAATACTTTAACATATCCTTTCTTTATTTTTTAACATTTCTCTTTCCCCCCTATTTTTCTTCTCCGTTTTTCCTCCCATCCAACAACCATCGCAGTTCTAAACTATCCAAACCAAGAATTCCAAGCCTGGTAGTATAAGGTATTCTATTATGACAGAAGAATACAAGACTTTTCTTGTAATGTACTTCTGAACTCGCTCAGTTATATTAAAGAGCCATGGTGACCCAGTGGTTAGAATGCCATATTGCAGGCTAACTCACTGCTCACTCCAGGAGTTCCTCACTGGCTCAAGGTTGACTCAGACTTCCATCCTTCCGAGGTTGGTAAAATGAGGACTCAGATTGTTGGGGCAATATGCTGATTCTGTAAAAGCACTGTGAAGTGATATATAAGTCTAAGTGCTATTGCTATTAATGTCCTATATGCAGGAAGGATTCCAGACAGTTGAACAATATTCTAGGATTTCTTCTTTTAAGTTTACAATTTTCTGAATACTCGAACAGGGCTGGTGAGCATGGGTTGCTATGAGTTGTATTCTTCTGTGGAAAAAAATCCTATCTAACAGGACTCAAGAAGTATATCTTCTCTATTATAGAAGCTGCCCTTTGGAACAGCTGATCTCTATGAGATTCTGCTGCCCTTCTGTAAGGCCTTGAAAACCTATCTTTTCCCACAATTGGGACAGGATTGTTGATGAATCCTTCCTAAAATATTTGGGAATGTTAATAAGATCATGGCTGGCATCAATTGTATTATTGTTTGTGGGTTTGTGGCTTTTATATCTATTGCCTCTCCCATCTTGTGTTTTATGTCAGCCAAGCAGGACTGCTATTCACAAGTTGATAAACTACTGAGGAAGGAAGGAAGGAAGGAAGGAAGGAAGGAAGGAAGGAAGGAAGGAAGGAAGGAAGGAAGGAAGGAAGGAAGGAAGGACGGACCTGGGACAGGCTGATGTTGTTTGATGATGTTAAAGGTTTTGTCACAGGATGCAATCTGTTCCAAATAAAGGTGCCTTTGCAATTGACTGGTCATTATTATTATTTTATTTAGTAGTAGTATTATCATTAAGGCATGACTGGGCTTAGTCACAGCTTAAACAGGATGAAATTCTGCACCAGCTTCCACATAATCTTTCTTTGTGTTGTGAGAAATTCAATCAACTGCCGCCCCCATTATCACATGGAGCAAGTAGCGTCTTGTTTACTTTAACACCAGTTATTCATGTAGGTAATATGATTTTATTTATTTAATACAAAGATTTTATTTAGTTTTCTAAGTGTCACTATTTTCTCACACATTGGATGAGTAGGCGACTTTTTACTGAAATAACAACTTGATGGAGGTGCACTTTTATTAGGTTGTAGCAGTTGCATCTGCAATATAGGTTGGAAAACTGAGCTGAATAATACAGAAGTAGGAGAAACCAGGCTAGGAAAGACAGCAGGAGAAAAAGATGGAAAGCAATTAAAGATTTGGAGCTCTACCAGCTGGAGAAGAGGTTCAGCCAGTAGTGAACTAATTGTATAACATCCCCTAAAGGGATGTTTGCACAGATAGTCCTCAACTTACATATCATATTGCCAAACATCATATGTTTGGCAATTCTTCAAAATTGCAACAGCACTGAAAAAAAGTTACTTACAACCAATTCTTGCATTTATGATCACCACAATATCTCCACGGTCATTTGATCAAAATTCAGGCACTTGGCCATGATTGTAGCTGACTGGCTTACTCTGACCATCATTTGCAACTTTCCCAGCTAGCTTCTGATAAGCAAAATCAACGGGGGAAGCCAGATTCTCTTAATAATTGCATGGTCCACTTAACAAAAGCTGTGGCAAAAAAAAAGAGTTGTAAAATCAGGCATGACTGACTTAACAACTTTGTTACTTAGCAATGGGAATTCTGATCTCAATTGTTGACATAGATTGAGTAATGGATAGGGGGCTCTCCAGAGTTGATGAAAATAAATGCTATGGCTGTCATAATCACCTTGGCAAGAACCTCCATAACCAAAAAATAAACAAATAAAGCTGAGGGACAAATGAAAATGTGCTAACTACAGTATAATAATGAATTCAGAAGACTGTGTGAAGGCAGTGTTGGAGCAGAGATGGTTCCTTGAAAACAAGAAGGATACATCTACATGCTTACAGAAATGGTCTTGAAGGGAAAATTTCTCCTCCCAAATCACAGCTCAGGAGGACAAAGCATGAACAGTGTCTCTGGAATGTATAATCAGAATTGGAAAAGCAAACATGGAATGGAGAAACAGTGGAACGTCTTGCTTCAGAATGGCTGGTTTGCTTCATGGCCTGGTTTCTACTCAGCTTCAAAACCTGAGCCTGGATTCTGAATGTGAAGAAGGAAGAAAGTTGTCATTTATAATAGGGACAGAACAAAGATTTATTTCATGTCTTGGATTTTAGAATTATTATTCAACATTATTGATCTGGAAGGGCAATAGTTCAAGGCTGAAGCAGATGTTTTCCTTGCTGTAGAAAATTCCATGTTCATTTCCAGGGAAAAGGAAGAGAAACCTCAGGCAAGGTCAAAGGTGTTTCACCTGAAGGCCAAGCTTTGCATTCTGTGGCATGAAAATCAACTCAATATATATATATATATTTTTAAAGAGTGACAGTTGTAGGAAGGAATTCCAATTCTGATCATGACCACAGCACATGGGAGAAGAGATTAATATTTTCCTTGATATAAAAATCTCTATTATATTATCCTCAATTGGGTGGCTATGTGGTTCAGAAAAAGTTTCTATTGATACCAATGGGAATGTATTTCTAAGTACTGCAGATGTTAAAAGGAGGAGAGAATTGTCTGGTTCATGGCTGAGAGTAAAGGAAAAATTCTCCTCCCTGTTTGTGGCAGTCTCATCAGAAGTAGTATATGCCAATTCCCCCCAACTGCCATTGTCACCCCATACCATATTTGCAATTAATGAAAGACAATCTTTAAAACATAATGGTGTGATGTTTGGTTTGGAAATACTATACAAAGAATCTATTGTTTAGAGCAACCAATAGATCAATTACCTTTACAATTTGTTGACTCACAATGATTTCTTAATTAGATCCATATTTTCAAGCATGCAGCCATATTTCAGATCATATTAGGATTTCAACCTATGGCAGCTAAAGTAACTAATGATCTACCCATTAAAAATAAAGTTTCACTGATACTGAGTTTGACTCCAGCTGATTACATGGATATATTCATGTCGTTTTCTTGGCAAAAACATGGAATTTATTTGCTGTTGTTTACTTACTGACTTTTCTCCCACTTTCCTAAACTAAACCCATGGGATTTCCTCGGTGTACTCACCAGCATCCTAGTAAGTTTGCTTGGAGAGCAAACCACTGTCAAATCTAAAACCCAAGTTACAAGTATTTTCTATTATTTCCTAGTAAGATTTATTTCATTTTGCCTTGTCATCTTGTATGAATCCAACTCATTCAATAATAGCTCAGGAAACCAGGGATCAACATAATGTGTGAACGAAGTATCTGCAGGATGTTTGTTTCTGTGTCAAACTAGCTGCTCTGATCAAAACAATATTCTGCCATTATGCCACAAGACTCACCTCATTAGTACAGGTGTCAAGACATTACACACACCTCCAAAAGTGATGGAGCCTGTGACACAATACTACATTTGCCATTTTAATTAAAGTGACTGGAGCATTGGATCCCATTATTGGAATCTAATTTCCTATAAAAGTACTGGCTTCTTTAATTATTTGTTTTAACAACATTGGGAGATATATTTCCAGCCATAGATTTCCATACAAAATCTATGCTTCCACATCTCTTCTTCTAATAAAAGAAAACTCAACAACATCAGTTTCTGTTGCAGCACTAAGCTTCTGTAATAAACTGTGTTTGTTCTTTTGGACCTTAAAAATTCACAATCAGGATTTTCTTTACAGGCTTAGCTCCATTCACATACATATATTCTACTAAATATCAAATCCAATAAATGTAGTGGAGAATTTCAAACAAAAATATTAGCCAATAAATCTTCAGATTTTTTTTTTAAAAAAAGGATAAAATACTGCTCAGTCATGATCACAGTAAGGAGTCTTGGGGTATAATTAACCTTTGATATATTGACCATCATTTGACATATTGACCATCATCAACCTTTGATATATGGACATCACCAGACAGTCACCACAGAAATCAGACTGACTGTGCTCTGCCACAAAAGATGGAGAAGCTCTATACAGTCAGTAAAAACAAGACCAGGAGCTGACTGTGGCTAAGATCACGAGCTTCTTGTGGCAAAATTTAGGCTTAAATTGAAGAAAGTAGGGAAAATTACTAGGCCATTCAGGTATGAACTAAATCATTTCCCTGATGAATATACTGTAGAGATAACAAATAGATTTAGGGAATTATATCTGATAGAGTGGCTTAAGACCTATGGGCAGAGGTTCGCAACATTGTACAAGAGGTAGCAAATAAAACCATCCCAAAACAAAAGAAATGCAAAAGAAAGCAAATGGCTGTCTGAGGAAGCCTTACAAATAGCTGAGGAAAGAAGGGAAGCAAAAGGCAAGGGAGAAAGATACACCCAATTGAATGCAGAATTCCAGAGAATGGCTAGAAGAGATAAAAATGCCTTCTTAAATGAATAGTGCAAAGAAATAGAAGAAAACAATACCCTGTTTCCCCGAAAATAAAACATCCCCTGATAATAAGCCCAATCTGGCTTTTGAACGCATGCGCTAAAAGAAGCCTCCCCCTGAAAATAAGCCCTCAGCGAAAATATTTAAATGCAGAGCTGGAAATCAGGTAAGACAGCAAGAGGAGCCCCATCCTGCTCCACAATAAGACTTCCCTGAAAATAAGGCCAAACGCTTATTTCAGGGTTCAAAAAAATATAAGACAGGATCTTATTTTTGGGAAAACATGGTAGAATAGGAAGGACCAGAGATTTCTTCAAGAAAATTGGAGATATGAAGGGGATGTTTCATGCGAAGATGGCCATTATAAAGAACCAAAATGGCAGGGACCTAACAGAGGCAGAAGAGATTAAGAAGAGGTGGCAAAATTATATAGAAGAACTATACAAGAAGGAGCATAACCTCCCTGATAACCACAATGGGATGGCCACTGACCTCAAGCCAGACATCCGGGAATATGAAGTCAAATGGGCCTTAGGAAGTCTGAGCAACAACAAAACTAGTGGAAGTAACAGTATTCCAGCTGAGTTATTCAAAACCTTAAAAGACGATGCAGTAAAAGTGCTACGCTCAATATGCCAGCAAATTTGGAAAACGCAACAGTGGTCACAGGATTGGAAAAGGTCAGTTTACATTCCAATTCCAAAGAAGGGTAATGCCAAAGAATGCTCAAACTGCTACACCATTGCACTCATTTCACATGCTAGCAAACTTATGCTCAAAATCCTACAAGCTATGCTCCAGCAGTGTGTGGATCGAGAACTACCAGATCTCGGCTCCGCTAGGCTGCTAGTGCAGGAACTCAGGAAAAACACCAAGCCTCAGTGAGTAAACCCAGTTTAATGTCCTGCTACAGAGTGGCTGCTAGTCGGCGTCAGTACAATAACATGAAAAAAGTCAGCGCTGAGGGCGTCTGCCCCTCAGCTATGCTTTATAGTTCTGCCTCCAGCTGATTGCTGGAGTGCGTGTTTGTAACTTCTTTCAGCTGAAGGGCGTTTGAATCTGCCGCCAGTGCAGGGAAATGACAGTCCTGGCTGGATTGCTATCTTCGTCGGGGCTTCGTCAGTCCTGGCTGGATTGCTATCTGACCCTGTTACCCGTGCCCATGTCCCCCCTCCCATAGCGCCTTTCTTTTTCGTCGTAACATCAGGGGGTCAAGTGTTGCTTGATGCTTGACACCAGAAGGAGTTCGGCAAGGCTGTATACTGTTGCACCTCATGAGAAAGGCAGGACTAGATGAATCACAAATTGGAATTAAGATTGCTGGGAGAAATATCAACAACCTCAGATATGCAGATGATACCACTCTAATGGCAGAAATTGAAGAGGAACTAAAGAGCCTTCTGATACAGGTGAAGGAGGAGAGTGCAAAAGTTGGCTTGAAACTCAACATTAAGAAACTAAGATCATGACTCCCAGCCCTCTCAATTCCTGGCAAATAGATGGGGAAGAAATGGAGGTAGTGACAGATTTTACATTATTGGCTATAGTCCCCACCTCACATGGGGACTACAGCCAAGAAATTAAATGATGCTTGCTCCAGGGGAGGAAAGCTATGGCAAATTTAGACAGCATACTAAAAAGCAGAGACATCAACCTGCCAACAAAAGTGTGTATAGTCAAGGCTATGGTTTTCCCAATTGCAATGTATGGTTGTGAAAGTTGGATCATAAGAAGGCTGAGCATCAAAGAATTTAGGCCTTTGAACTATGGTGCTGGAGAAGACTCCTGCAAGTCCCTTGGAATGCAAGGTGATCAAATCGGTCAGTCCTAGAGGAGATCAACCCTGACTGCTCTTTAGAAGGCCAGATCCTGAAGATGAAACTCAAATACTTTGGCCACCTAATGAGAAGGAAGGACTCACTGGAGAAGAGCCTAATGCTGGGAACGATTGAGGACAAAAGAAGAAGGGGATGGCAGAAAATGAGGTGGCTGGATGGAGTCACTGAAGCACTCAGTGTGAGCTTAAATGGTCTCCGTGGGATGGTAGAGGATAGGAAGACCTGGAGGAAAGTTGTCCATGAGGTCACGATGGGTTGGACATGACTTTGCAATTAACAACAACAACAACAACAACAACATATTGACCATGCAAGAAGATAATTAGCTGTATTTTTCTTTTCCATTTTTTAGCTCACAGCTTGATGTTGATGTTTTATAACATAGGGTCTAACCAGGGTTATTTCAATTTTTTTCCTGACAGAAACAGTTTTATACTCCACCTTTGCTACATATCACCAGCTATTTTTATCATCAAGTGTATTGTCAGTGGCATACCTGGGTATTCCACTTTATAATTTGTGAAATGATGCTCAAGGATATTTGCAATTAAAAAAGTGTAAAGAATTGTTTATCATAAATTAGTGTCGAAGAGAAACTCAAAGTAACTTTAGACATTTCATATACGAAACTTTTTAAAAAATCACTGTTAATGTTGAATTGTCTTAGGAGAAATACATTATGTTACAACATCCTTTTGTTAAACATCTGAAGTTTGGGTTGCACTGTAAGAAACTTTGTGCCTCTTTTGAAGCAAAACAGAGGTTATGAACTTTATCTCTAAACTAATCCTTTCAATATTTAGTTCCAAAAACCAGTAGCATTACTCTGGTGTGAAAACTAGCGTGAAAACTGCTTCTAGTGCAATTAATAAATATTGTGCAGCTGTAACAGAAGAACGGCTGGTGATTCTGGGCTATTTGTTCATAGTAGGACTTTTTGACCAAATAAGGCAATACAGCTTTCCCTTCTGCTTATAATACAGACATGAAATATGATGTTTCAAATGGTTACAAGAAAACACATTTCATTGTTTCTTGTCCATTTCCAAGGTTCTTCCTCTAAGAAGCTGGCTATGACTCTTGGATAGATTTATAGAGATTCCCCCTTGTCTCTACTAAATAATACTTTAATGGAGATCCAAGAGAAAGAATGAAAAATGAACTCAACAATAATTTGTAGTTGGTGATAAAACATGGAATTTATTAAAAGCCCCCAAAAATAGCTACTCTGGGGAAAAAGATAATGATGTCAGTCATGTTTTAGTAGTTATCATTTTGAGGCCCAAATGGAACAGAACATTTCTTGAGTGGAGTAGCAAAGAAATAACTTCTTATTCAACACATACAAAGTCTGGATAGACCTGGGTTCTAATATGAATTGGGATTAAAACTAGAAATAGAACTTTTTGTCCCTTTGTGGAAACAAAAGGGAATATTAAGATTTTGCGTGGAGTTTGTTGCACTCTTTATGGGACAATTTGAAGATTCAGACATGCACTGGCTGATTCATAAATCACTGTTCCCACAACTGATTCCTTTCCACTTAATTAAATTCTCATCTTTAACGAATTTTCTTTGCAGAGATGCTTGTAGATAAGAATCAGTATACTAACCTTTAGAGGTGGAAGCCTCTGTTTGGTGGACAAGGTAAATTAATAATATTTGTATTTGCCAGTACTTCCATCAAGACCATTGGGTATATCAGAAGAGTCTGTTCCACATTAAACAGATTCAGCATTAATGACTCTTCTCCCCTAGTTGAGGAAATATATTCAGACTTGCAAAACTCTGTTTCTATAATCTTATAATAAAAGCAGTATTAGCTTGTGTGTTTGGGGTTTCCAAATACGGTCTACCTTGGAAGGCTAACATCAGTCTTGAAAGCCTGAATGTAATTTCACAGTCCTTCCCTTCATGTCAATTATGGAGAGTCAGGCCTAAGATACTTTTTCAAAATATATGTCTGCCTTGGATTCAGATTTCTTTAATCAGACCGTTGTCCTTGGCTGCAGCTCTTCCTTCTGTCCCTCAGTGTTATTCCTTCTGCCCATTAAAATAGTCTAATGCAAGGCTGATTCTAGAACTCTGTTTTTTGTTTTTTTGTTTTATTTATATGCCGCTCTTCTCCGGAGACTCAGGGCAGCTTACAATGCTTTAAGCAATAGCCTTCATACTTTTGTATATTTTATACAAAGTCAGCTTATTGCCCCCACAATCTGGGTCCTCATTTCACCTATTTTAGACAGGATAGAAGGCTGAGTCAACCTTGAGCCTGGTGGGATTTGAACTTGCAGGCAGCTTGATGTTAATAACAGTTAATAACAGAGCTTTAGTCTGCTGCGCTACCAGAGCTGTTCACAGGCCTAACACTGAGAAGTAATAGTTGCCATTTTGTCTTTCTTTCTAATGCTCGTAAAGCGAGTGCTACATTTGTTAAGCAAACCCATTGTTTGCTATAGGGTAGTTTTTATCGGAATCCAGGAATAAACACCAGTTTCTGGAAAAAGCATAATAAATCACAGTCATGGAACTGTGGGGTACTGCAAATTGCTGTACGTGTGAGCTGGTTGCTAAGCACCCAAAATGCAGTCATGTGACCATGGTGGGGGGTCCAAACATTGGAACTTTGAAACCAAGTCATAAGTCCCCATTTCAAGGTTCGCCTTAACACTGAACTATTATTAAGCAACCAGTCATAAGTTGAGAACTACCTGTAGCCATGTCAGTTATTGATGTCAGCAATGTATATGAAGTTCTTCCTAATGGGATGAATAGAATTTCTAAATCGGGGGGAAGGGGCTCCTAAATGTATCTATCTGGGTGAAAATGAGTACAGTAGACAAATTCTTTATGTCTGGATATATAAAGACTCTGGTTGGAGTTGAACAAAAAATGACTGTTACTGGAGGCAGGGAAAAAAGGAGGGGAAGAGTGAGTGTCCCATGTTGGGTAGATAGTATGACCCCAGATTTACAACCATGCAACCAACAAATATGCATTTGTTTTCTGTTTATGAACTAGTTCTCCATAAAGAAAAGACTGATCCATAATATTCTGTCTGGTCGAGGTTTAGTGATGTTTTTAAAAGTAGGCTGAATAAAAATTAGGCTGAATTATTTTCCCTATGTACATCATGCATTTGTATGCTTTCTTTTTTCTTTTTTTTCTTTTTTCCCTTTCCTTTGTTTTTTTAAAAAATGTTTAGGTTTCTTCACTCTTTTTTATCTAGTAAAGTAATAAAAAGAGGACTTTGAGTGGGTGCATAAGAAGGGTTTAAACAGTGTGATAGATGGTGAAAGTGGACAGACTTTTTTCCTCATATGTCATAATATTAGAATTCAAAGACAAAAATCAGTTGGCAGCACATTTATGACAGAAGAAAACCCAGTTTGTCCCATTACACATCCTTAACTTTTGGAATTCACTATCACGAGGTCTAATGTTGGCCATTTACTTGGGCAGCTTTAACAAGACATTAAACAAATTCATAGTGATACATGCATAAAAGTCTGTGGCCACGATGGTCAAAATGTTTCATGTTCCAACTTGATAAGCTGATAAATATTTTCTGGGATTCCTTCCTTCATTACCTGCTTGTAAACAACTTCTAGAAGTATCTGGTTAAACTATAAAGGTTGGTATCTTCAGCTAAGGACGAATTGGGGCACTAAAGGCAACATAATGATGGTTAGGAGACAAAGAGAGACATTATGGGAGACAAAAGAGGAATAGAATAGAATAGAATAGAATAGAATAGAATAGAATAGAATAGAATAGAATAGAATAGAATAGAATAGAATAGAATAGAATAGAATAGAATAGAATAGAATAGAATAGAAACTGGAAGGGGCCTTAGAGGTCCTCTAGTGCCCACTGCTTAAACAGAATAGCCTACACCATGTCAGACAAATGGTTATCCAATCTCTTCTTAGAAACTTCCAGTATTGTAGCATTCACAACCTCTGGAGGCAAGTTGTTCCACTGATTAATTGTTCTAGCTGTCCTTAGTTCTAGGTTGCTTTTCTCCTTGATTATTTTCCACCCATTGCTTCTTATCCTGCCGTCAGGTGCTTTGGAGAATAGCTTGACTCCCTATTCTTTGTGGCAGCCCTGATGCTGGTCCATGTTTGTGCCTTGCTTAATTGCAATGGGGGGGGGGGCAGGCCCCAAATTTCATTGGGGAGGAGAAGGACCCATGTGCATTGTATCTTCTTCTAGCCATCTTCTCATTTGACCTCTGTGCAGTTTGTTTCTTCTGAAATGGGGATGGGATTGTTTATAAAATAGATCATAATTAATAGGAATCACTATACTGTACATAGAGATCATACACCATAGACTGTACACACACACGCACACATGCTACATTGTACACACCATATTGTATGCCGCCCAGAGGTCTTCTGTAAGAGAGATGGGCAATTTCAAAAGTTGATAAATAAATATAGTTACTGCACATACTGGAACTTCTGAAGTTTCTAGATTTTATTTAGTGACTTACTACTTCTTTATCAACCTATATGATTCAGGTGTGATGAAATCTGATGGACAGGAGCGTCCTAGGGTACTTTCTTACCATGAGAGAAATAGAAACAAGAAGTTTGGATATAAATCATCATTTCAGGAGAGTTTCCTATAAGGCAGTTTGCTAATATAGTTACCTCTTAATTGGATGGGCAAGCAACTAATCTATTTTAGCCAGGAGTGAGCAAGTAAAGGCTTTCATAATATGGTTTCCTCAGAGATATTTGCTAAATATCCTTATTATGCTCTATCAGTTTTGCTACACTGATTAGGAGTTATAGGAATTGTTATCCAACATATATGGAAGATAGAAGTTAGTAAAAGTGATGTATAGGAATGCACAATGTAACATTGCACAGATAGTCCTCAACTTACAACAAATCATGTATTGACAGTTAAAGTTACAATGACACTGAAAAGGTAACTAATAACCCTTTTTCATACTTACGACCATTGCAGTATGTGATCATGTGATCAAAATTTAAAATTCAGTTGCTTGGAACTGACTCATATTTATGATGGTTGTAGTGTCCCAGGGTCACATGATCACCTTTTGAGACCTTCTGACAAGCAAAGTCGAAGGAGAAGCCAGATTCATTTAACAACCATCTTACTAACTTAACCACTGCAGTGATTCATTTAATAAATGTGGCAAGAAAAGTCATTAATGGGGCAAAGCTCACTTAACAAATGTTTCACTTAGCAACATAAATTTGGGGCTCAATCATGGTCGTAAGTCAAGGACTACCTGTATATGGCTTACAATGCGATATGCCCATTGGGGTTATTTTATGATTTAAGATTATCACAGTGGGTTTAAAAAAGGAATGGGAAATGGTGAGCATTAAAACAAACTAGAAAACTAAAGCAATCAAATCAGAAATTTCAATGAAATATAAAAGAAGTTCTGAATTACAATTGGACAAGCACAGCAGCATGTCTCGTGAGGAAAGAGACTTAGTTACAGTAGTTATGCAAGTGATGTCACATGTATTACCCAAATTATATTATTGTCATTTACATAATTACAGGACGTCATCATATTACTACCAGATGCCTTTGCAACTGTGTCCTTATGATTGTAATGATTGAGTGACAAACTCAAAGTGCAGCTTGCCTCAGCAGATGGATGTCTGAAGAAGCAGAAACATGAAACAAAGAGCTTTCTTTATATAATATAATATATTATATATTATTTCTTTAATATAATAACATTTTGGACAGAAATCCTGCTCTCTTACTAAAATAGCCATTGCAATATAGCAGTAGGAATAGCACTTAGACCAGTAGTGGGTTGCCCCCAGTTTGGACCAATTCGCAAGAACTGGTAGTAAAACCGGCAGGAGGCTCCGCCCACTGACCCAGACGTCATCGCGCGGGCACAATGTGAACCAGTACTAAAGGTAAGTAGAACCCACCCCTGGGTTCATAGTGCTTTACAGCCGTCTCTAAGCAGGTTTACCAAGTCAGCATATCGCCCCCAACAATCTGGGTCCTTATTTTACCTGCCTCGGAAGGATGGAAGGCTGAGACAACCTTGAGCCCATGAGACTGAATCCCTGGTAGTCAACAGAATTAGCTTGCGATACTACATTCTAACCACTGTGCCACCATGGCTCTTATATACCACTGAACTGACATATTTTGAAATAATAGACATTATATAATTATAATTTAAACCTGAGGTGAGCACATGTGAATGACAGTCCCCAGAGTCCTGCAAATTGCATTGCCAAACTCTGTGGCATCACCTTCCAATTGTGATTTCCATTGCCACTGTAATGGAGTCCATCCACCTTGCTACGTCTTCTCCTTCCTCCCACATTAGCATCTTCTCCAGGGAGCTTAGTCTATGCATAATGCATCAAAAATAGGATCATTTGATACTGGTCATCTGTGACTCAAGTGAGAACTCTGGATTGAGTTCTTAAGTGATCTATTTATTTGTTTTCTTAGTTCTCAGGACTTTTCTCTAACACCAAAGCTCAGAATTGTCAGAATTCTTCCTATCCGATTTCTTCAAAGTCTAACTTTCACTTCCATAGAAAGTCACAGGTAATATCATTGCCTGCATGAATCTGATCTTTGTAGGTATAGACACATGACAACATTGAATATTTTCCATCCTTGGTAAAAACAGAGGAGTAGTTTACTACTGCCTTGTCCAAATGGCAACCAGACACTGTATCATGTTCTTTACTCTTTCCAAATTTCCAAAATCCCTCGCCATTAGCCTTGTTGCACGAGGTTCAAATCTGGTGCAATCAAAAGACAGAATTAAGTGAATGCTTTGAGTGGAAGGCAAGGACAACATAGGGTTAAAAAATAATTTCTCCATGTAGCCTAGAGTTACCTTTTCAAACTGGCTAAAGCAATCCATTCCTCAGCTCCTGTGACTTTAAAGAGGGTATTCTACAATGAGCCAGCATAGAAAAATGTGTACTCCACCACTGAACTGTGGTGTCTTTCTATTTGCAAGGTTGAAATATTGCTTAGTTTGTAACCCGGAACTAAATTTAGTGTTGAAGAAAAGTGAGCTTCCTTTACAAATACTGGCATGTGTCACTGACCCATTATGATTTTAAGTGTCTCTAATGGTACAAAGGCGTGCTCTGTTCAGAATTTTGAGCCACACCTTTCCTTCATTTTTTAAAAATATTCTACTTTTGGTGTTTCATTTCTGCAATAATCCCATTTCAGAGAGGATTACTTGGAAAGCAACTACTTGATTTATGATTCTGGAGAATGTATTTTACTCAGTAATAGGTAAGTCAGCAAGACAAGTGAACTATTATTATGCCTTCTGTGACTGATAGTTGTGCTTCTTTTTTTAAAAAAAACCTTGTTTTTGCTTCCTTCTATCATCGGGTATTTTCCTTTAGTATCACTATTCACTTACAGAATTGTCTATGTAAAAATCACAATTTGTTTACTAGGGGAAACGGGTATAATTTGTTTTACGGCAAGATTCTTTTAAAGACTAAAGTCTCATTTGGCATCAACAGAGTGCCAATTTAAAGACTTTGCCACAAAACACTTTAACATATGTGAGAACTAAATACCATGAAAACTGGAGAACCATATGTGTGGATGGGAACTATTGGTTATGAAACTGTTCAGGCAGAATTTCATGATGCCTTAATATAAATCACTAGTCAGGCGATTCTGCTGGTTATAACAATGTGAGGATCATTTTTATTTAAAAAACTCTGTGCCATCGACATAATTCCCTTCATGTCAAGGCTACAGATGGAACATTTTAAAATCACAAACCCCTGGCAACTTAAATCACAAAGCATAGGTGCTGTCAGCTTCTTTTTACAATTCAAAGCTAACAGGGATGTTTTCTTTTGAAGCACGTATAGGTGACTCTGTGAGGCAAGTAATGATCCCATATTGCAATAAGATAACCTAAATAGTACAAAATACTCTGATGTATAAAATAATCACTGGCATTAGTTTTCTCCCTTCCACCATCCCAGTAATCAAGAATTAACCTTCATTTTTCCTTTGAAAGAGTTGAAATAAGGAACAAGCATTCCTCTGAATGAATGATTTGGGATTTGCAATGTGTTCGATATTTTCAGAATTAAAATAGATTGCCTGGCCACTTTTAAAAAGCTTCCTTTGATTTTTCACACAGTGTCAAAATTTAAAATATTGATTCTGTTAGGAACAGATGTCTCCTTTGATTTAGAGGCAAATCCATCTCTCTTTTAAGTTTAGAGTGTACTTAAAAATACAATCCTGTGTGTGCCTACACAAAATAAGTCTCACATAATTTGGAAAAGTTTAAATACAAATAAGCGGATAAAATATTGCAGCCATAAGGAATAACCTGTGGCCCAGTAGGGAACAGAACCTGTGACAAAATTTTAACAATGTCAGATAAAAAGTTGCCAATTTCAGATAAATGCAAGGGGAACTGGAAGTAATTCAACACCTTGCACATAAGAGCAAAATGTACAAGTAGTTCTGTTTAAATTTTTTATGAATAGAATTAATTGTCCTAAGACGGAACAAAATCCAACTCTATTTCTTGTTGCAAAATCCATTTGAGGAACTGGACAGATAATAATGGACAGATAAGGTAATCAAACATTGTGCAACCTAAGAAAATAATTGTAGGACCCAAACAAAAGACCAAAATAGGGCCACAGCACAACTCCAGAACACTAAATTACAGGATGGCCCTCTGTCTTCATAATAGTACATATTTTTTTTCAAAGGGAATAAACATATTTTATTAGTAACACTGGAAATAATAAACAGATCCTGTGGTCATCGCCATGTGTAGTCTTGCATCCTTTCACAGGATGAGGCAGAATGACTGGGATGGTTAGGAAATCATCAAAGTACCGCTGGGACATATGTCACAAGCAGGACAGTGCCTGTTTCAGAGCTCTCTGCTTGGTGTTGGTGTGCATATGTGGGAGGTAGAAGTGCTTCTTTTCAGTGTGCTGGAGTTTAAAGCAATAGGGTGAAATCTGCTGTAGGTACTGGATTACACTGACTCCTCCCATAATACCTGTAGGTCTCCCAAATCTGTTCTAGGCCTATTAAACTAGATTTAGGGAAGGGAAAGGGGATTATATGAGATCAAAGTAGCACTCTTGTGCAAACACATGTCTGGCTGTGTGAGACTGGAAGCAACCTAAAGCTGTGCAGGAAAGTTAGCCATTGTGAAAACAAGGAGGAGCCCATGGTTTTTCTTTCTCACTGATTTTGGAGTATTGGAGCAATGGTGAAATCTGAACCGGTTTGCTACCGGTTCGTTGGCTGCGCATGCGCACTGCGTGCCAAACACACACTGCGTGCACATGCGTGCTGCATGCCAAATGCACGCTGTGTGCGCATGTATGCTGCACACCAAATGTATGCTGCCAGCACATATGTGCTGCACACCAAACACATGTTGTGTGCGCATGCGTGCTGCACACCAAACACGCACTGCATGTGCATGCACAGTACATAACAAAAGGAGGCTTTTGAAGATAAGTAGAACAGCGGGGGGGGGGAATCAGCTGTGCCACGCAATTTAGTTTTGCTAGAAAGCAGGATTTCCTGCTTTCTAGCAAAGCTAAACCCCACGGCACCACTGATCATCAGAAATACCAGTTCAAAGGAACCGGTAGTTTTTAATCCCTCATCACTTTAGCATTTCATCCCTGTATTGGAGGCAGTGGTGGGTTGCCCCCGGTTTGCACCAGTTCTATAGAAACGGTAGTAAAACCGGCAGGAATCCCCACCCACCAACCCCGATGTCAACAAAATGCTTCTGTACATGCACAGAAGAACGCGTGCGCACCGCAAGCGAGGCAAGCAAGCAAGTGCGGCCCCGTTGCAAACCTTAGTAAAGGTAAGTAGAACCCACCCCTGATTGGAGGTGCAGGGGTTATGACAATGAGATCATGGCATTGCCACAAAAAATGAGCTTGGTATTTTTCAGAATTGGAGGCTTTGTTTTTCTGCAGTTCTTCTTTGAGTCCCTTTAGTGAATAGATATATTAATCCTATGGAAAATTTAATGCATCCGTGTAATAGCTTCTTAACTCAGGCTGTTATTATAGGGCAGCTTGCCTGAGTTTACTTGGCCAATCACGGAAAGCTCTAATACCTGTAGAAAGAAGGCAGGAGGCAAACGCTGAAAGAAGGTAGATTGAGGTGAGCAAAGAACTGTGGGTTGTGTGAATGTGCTTAATCTGAATTCTCTTTTGTTCTGTCCTTTGTCCATTCCATTCTTATTGCGCCCATTAGAGTGATATGTTCTCCACCCACATATCAGTCTTTCCTTTCCTTTTATTTTTCTGTTTTGTTCATTTCCAAGAAAGTTGGAGAAAATAGAGGTTGGGGTGGTGGTGAGGAATTGCCTAATTGTGAAATGATCCAGATTGGACAGCAGAACACACTTATAACTACAACATTTAACAATGAAAAAATGTATGCACCGTGTTAATGTGCATTAAGCGAAGCAAGAGAGGCTTCTTACATTGTATTTGAAATTGTAATTGCAACTTTCAGGGCACTTCTGTTCTCTTCCTAAAGCAATTTCAAGATGAGCTTTGTTCATCTAAATTTTAGGGATCTCAAAATATTGAGAAGTTGCAGTGTGTACTTGAGCCAATTAGCATTCATCTTTTTTTCAACAGACCAATAAGAGAATGCAGGAACAATCCTGTCACCCCACCCCCCACCCCACTCTGTCTGATGGGTTAGATCCTGGAGCAACAGAAATCCTTTCACTTCCACTCCACAAAAAACAGAAATAAAATAAATTGCCCTCTGCCCTTGACATTTGTAGCTTACATTGTGCATAACTGGTTGCTTGTAAAAAAAAGTGGGGGAGGGGGGAAACCTAGTTCTTGCTAAGAAAAAGAAAAAAAAAAACTATGCAGCTTACAAAACTGCCTTTTCTCCTAAAATCATCTTGGAAGCTGGAATGTATTCATTTATTTCAATTGATAGGGCCGCTCATTTTAACATCATAACTCTGGGTGGCCAGCACTGGTTAAAAAACATAAAATAAATATGACACCCCCATGAAAGCATATCAGCATTTGTATAACCGTGGTTGCCCGCTGTTTGGACAGCTGAAGGAAGGACAGAGAAATACATACAGGCATTAGAAATAGGACATATTGTAAAGCTAAAGAGCTAGGAAGCTAGATGAGGCAACAGTTGCTGTCATTGGGGAAAGGAAAGAATCCAAGTTCTATCAAACTGCTGTATTGCAAGTGAAAAGACCAGCTGTGCTCTGATTTCACATAAACCAGCAAGGAACCAGAAAAAAATAATGGACTTGGCTCTCAACATCATTTATAAATAGGCGCTCAGGGGATACTTAACTGATTATGAACTTGATGCAGACAGCTTGCCCAGTAGAGAAGAACTTTTAGGTACCAAGTTGTGGGTGGATCTTGGACTTATTGCTAGGTCTCTTAATGATTTCCAGTAGATCATTACTGGTCTTCTGATTCCCAGTTGTTCAATTTTTTTTACTACCGGTTCTGTGGTCGTGGTTTGGTGGGCATGGCTTGGTGTGCATGGCGGGGAAGGATACTGCAAAATCTCCATTCCCACCCCACCCCAGGGAAAGGATATTGCAAAATCCCCATTCCCTCTCCACTCCTGGGGGAAGCATATTGCAAAATCCCCATTCCCTTCCCACTACTGAGGGAAGGATACTGTAAAATCTCCATTCCCTCCCCACTCCAGGGGAAGGTTACTACAAAATCCCCATTTCCTCCAATCAGCTGGGACTCGGGAGGCAGAGCATAAATGGGGGCGAGTTGGTATTTTCTGGTTCTCTGAACTACTCAGAATTTCCGCTACTGATTCTCCAGAACTGGTCAGAACCTGCTGGATTTCACCCCTGAAATAAAGTGATATACCTACCCATCTGTACCCAAACATAATGTTGCTGAAATGAATAAAGCTTGGGAGAACTAGAACCAGATGTTTGTTTAGAAGGAATAGAAACTGTTTTCAGTTCTAGTATTCAGAATAAATTCCTGGGCAGTGTCTCATGATGCTTGAATTATAAGTGTATGTTGTTTGCACAAATGTCTCCAGTTGAGTGTTCTCAAGGTTGTAGTACAGCAATAACAAGATGGGTTATTCAATTAACTTGTGGCTTCCGCTAGTTCCTCCTGCCTGGACATAATGAGGAATATGAGCACAAATAGGGTTGTAGCTTTGTAAAATATTTATGTAGTATAATAACTATTTGATTATTTATGTGCCAGTGGGGTTCAACGATTTTGGAAAGTATACCACAAGTCAAATTTTTCCTATATGTTAATAGTATCATATATACAAATACAAATTCTGATCTTGCTATGGTATTATTAAGATTATTGGAGCTGGAGATCAGTAGAAGCTGGCCAGTCTCCTTCTGGCCAGCTTCTTCTCCTGTCTAAGATTACAGTAACCTTTTGCTGTCTAAAAGCTGTGCTTCAAGATGGCAGTTAAAAATATATATATCATAAATACAGTCCTGAAAAAGCTAATCTGAATAATCTAAATGAATAGACAATCTCATTTCAGAGGGTTAAAAAAAAAGCTGGTTTTTACTAGACCAGGCCAAGCATGTGTGAATTTTGTAAGAGAAATGTACAGATATCAACACTTAGGTCCTTATTCTTCGGTAGTTATGACTACATTACATATAGACCAATGTGGAGTTATGTCTATTTGGTTTCATTGGTTATTGGCTTGAGAAATTACTTATTGTGACTTCACTATTTGCTCATATACTTCGTATGAACCATGTAATGTGGATTTTTTTTAATCAGTTCATATAAAATTAGAGAACAAACCAAGGTCCCTATCACTTTTAATGTTATTGTCTCATTGACCCCTTTAAAGTGGTAGGATTAGTGGAAACATCATCTGATGAAGCTGAGAACAATCAGCTTCTCAATAGCTCCCCCTTGCGTTTAAAACAATCCAACATGTTTAGCAACTTCTTTCTCTCCAAATCTGGCACTAAAACAAGGACTATATAAATATTTATATGTTTGACTTTATTTTTAAAAAGGGCATATTATAGTCTTCCTTATTAAGACTGTGCGGTAGTTCAATTTTGATTTGGAGGAGGTGCTTTGGAATATGCAAAGTCAAGAAATGCCATACTGCTTACAACTCATTAAAGTAACTACATCATGAAATCCTGGAAATACATGTGGCCTGTTTTACAGAGTCTCAGACAGGTGCTTCATTCATATTTCCATAAAACATTATTCCCAATGATAACTTCAGCAGTCCATAGCCTTATTTCTTATGTAGCAAAATTAAAAACATCATGTTTGCCAGATGTGGTAAAAGACTGTTTTCACCGAAAATCTCAGTCAGAATTCAAAAACCCATCTCTGTGACACTGTTGCATAGTAAGATCTTTTCAAGTCAGTGTATGCTAAAGATCCTTACATTTCTTTGGAGTAGCAATTATATTCTGGAGCGGGAGGGAATTTTATAACCTTGCCCTCCACAAAATGACTAATCTAAATAACTCTCTCACCGACAGTGGCTCCAGTTAAATCAGCTGTCCACTCTCTCCTCAGCTATTTTCAAATCAAAACAAAAATATCAGGAGATGAAATCATGGGACTCCCACATAATGTGTATTTTGGCACATAACAAGAAGTGTGAGAGAAAGCAATTGCATTCTGGCAGGAAGAAAGCTCTACTAGAGATGGAAGAGAGCATTAACTGTTCATTTCACTCTGTCTTCAGAGGATAGATGGATATTCCTTAGAAGGCTCCAATTATGGGACTCAGATATTTCCAGTGTAATTCTAAATGACAGAAAGAACGGACTTCTTCCACATGTCCCTTCAGAAAATTCTCGGAAGTCTTGCTCCAGCTCTTAACTACTCTGGACAGGTGGTGGCCAGGCCTTCTCCATGGTGATGTCCTGATTGTGGAAAACTCTCTCTAAAAATATTCACTTGTATCCTCTCTGTTGAATTTGAGAATTCTTAAGAAGAAGAATATGAAAGATGGGAATGACTGGAGGAGTTTTCATCTTCCTGAATTATTTGTTGTGGTTTCTGAGTGTTGATTAACATTTATTACAGTTATAGATCAACATGATAAAATGATTCATGTCCCAAAGGAATATATACATGTCCTGCAGTACACAGATGTACTGCAGGACATGAAATATAAAAGGAGTAAGTTATAAAAATTCACAAACAGGTCAAGTTTTTTCATGGTACAGGAGAGATGTCTGTTTAATTGGGGAGGTGAGAAATCTTAACTATTAGCCTCCATGTAGTGAACAGCAAAAACACAGAATTTAGCTACATTGTCGAAACTTCCACATGCTTCTCCATCAAAAACCACAGCATTTTCTTCTCATCTATCAGGCTTTGGGACAGCTGCCTAAAACAGACCTTGATTCCTTGCCCAGCATAATTTTTACAGAGTTCTCTTTAACAAGATTCATCAAAATAAATGAAATGGGATTACAAGAATTTCAACAACTAAATTATTTCCCATCTGGAACCAATGTATCTTAGGGCAAAGGCATTCCAATTTTCTTTTTAACAGCCTTCCTATGATCTCATGGGGGGGCAGGTCCCTTCTGTACCAACAGGGTAGCTTGCAGCTGGCTGTTTACATAATGGCAATTCTATCAGTCTGGGAACCAACCCTTACATAACCTGATCTTCCAGAACAGTTTAGCAGCAGGGGACTAGTAGCTCTGAACTCTAACCCATGTGGAAAGGGCAGCAGAATAAACCATGGGTTTATTCCATGGGTTTATTCTGCTCAAGGTCCATGGGTTAAGGTGAAGTTTAAGGTCACCCAGCTAGCAGGCCAAGTTTAGTTCTGAACAAAATCTCCCTTCCAGTAACTCTGAAGACAAGTTATTGAGTCTCACCAAGTAGCATGCTATCTGATGTAGCTAGCATAAAGTGATAGTAACATTAATTCCATTCCAAATCTTAAAGGAGAGAAAGGAATGGAACTTCAATAATTCTGAGAACTGTTTCAATTCCAAATTGATTCCCACCTCCAATGAAATAAAATATTCAGCTGACCAACTGTGTCTTATAAAGTCAAGATGTGTCAAGAAGATGAGAAATTATAGGTTAAAGATCAATTTGGACTAGCATCTAAGGTGACTTAGTCTCAGTACGGGACACAGTATAACACCAAAGAGTTAGAGAAGCACACTGAGCAACTCAAAAGTTTGAATTTGATGGCTTTTGAGAGTGTGTCAGTTTTGATAAGTGTATATCAATCTATTTATTTATTTATATCCTGCCATTATTATTTTCACAAATAACACAAGACAGTGAATATATCCAACACACAACCCTCCTCTTATTTTCCCCACAGCAACAATAACAACAACTTTGTGAGGTGAGTTGGGCTGAGAGAGAATTACTGGTTCAAGGTCAACCGTCAGTTTCTATCCTGCTGTCTTAACCACTAGATCAACTGGCCTTGTAGGTGTGACTAGTGATGGGTATATAATTGTTACCTCGGCTGCCAGGAGATACAGAATTGTATTAGCAACTTTTTGGATCCCTTCAATGACAAGTTTTGCTTTGTTTCCCTCCAGGAAGCAGAGGGCTGGAAGATAATTCTCAGGTATTTGAAGGCCTTAGTTTGTTCTCTCTGATTGTTTCTTATTTTCCAGGAGTGGGGCTGGCTGGTATTTGTCTTTGGTAAAGACAAATACTTTTGTTTTTCCTTTCTATACAACTACAACTTGAAACCTCTCTGTGTTACATGGAATAGAGCTATGCCATCAGGGCTTGAGTTAGGGAAAGTATATAAACAATAAATAGAAAGGTCAATTGTTATCATATTGATGTATTTTCATTGTGCTCCTTTTCCTTGTTTATTTTATTGTTTTGTTACTTTACTTCTGTTCTGTTTACACTCTTTTCATTTCTTCCTTTTTGTTGTTGTAAGCTGCCTAAAATAGCCCCAGAGTGAGATAGGTGGCAGATAAATTTAACAAATAAATAAATTGCACATCCTTCCTTCTTTTTTCAGTCGGGACTGATATAGAAATATGTCACAGAATGCATTTAACCTATGAGAGAGTGTTTTTAATGATCCAAAATAGAAGCCTTCGATCAATTACAGGTAGTCCTCACAATTGCTCAGTCATTAACTGAAATGGTTGCTAAGTGAAATCACAACTATGCTTATGATCTTATTTCAGCTTTCCTTTGTCTTGTAAAACTGCAAGGGTCGTAAATACAAGATTGGTTGTAAACTGTCATAACTGGGAACAGTTGCTAAAAGGGGCAGTTGTTAAATGAGGACAACCTGTAGAGTGGTTAGCTTTGCTAAGAACCTATCTATCCTGGGAATCGAATAAAAGCCACCATTAAATCAAGAAAGATGACAACTTGGTTAGATTTTTTTTTCACTAGATGATATAGTACTAGATCAAGGTCTACAATAGCTCACCCTGTCCTGAACTCAGTTTGGACTTTATTCAGAAATTTGTCCTCAATCTTGAGATGGCCAGCTTACGGAGAATACTTACAAAATTAACTGGAAACCTGCAGTAGTTCTTGGTTAATGATCACAAATGAGACTGGCAACTCCACCACTAAGCTGAATGGTCTGTAAGGGAAACATCAGATGACCACGAAGGACTTATGACTTAGTTTTCTTTGTTATCATTAACCAAAAAAAATTGCAATCATTAAGCATGACCTCATGTGACTGCGACTTGACATTTTATTGCCAGCTTATCTGTTGACTCTGCTTGTTGGGAGCCAGCTATGCAGCGTGCAAATGGCAACTATGAGTATGGGATGCTGTGACAGTCGAAAACACTCATTGGTATCCAAGCCCAATCATGTGATCAAAGAGATGCTGTGATAGTTATTAACCCATAACCACAGACCTGTGGTCATAGTGATCGCAACAGTTTTCCAAAATGTTTGGAACACCCCTATTTTTGGAAATGGACCATTTTCGTTGTGAATAGCTTTTGTTTTCCCGCCAATCGAGCTTACATAAGTTATTTGGTGTTTTCTGTAGCGGAGTTTGAATTTGAATTGTGGTCATTTTGACCACAGATCTTTGTTAACGTATGTATTTCTTATAATGTCGGAGCCACGTTTTACGCCAAAAAAAGTGCGCTTACGTGACCCAAACTTTGAAGAAACTGTTCTAACATGGTATGAAGAAGCAGAGAGTGATCTGAGTGAAGTGGAATCAGATTGCAACGAAAATTTTGTAATGGACAATGAGGAACCCACTGCCGCTGCCGATCCTGATATCAACGATGACATTAGCGATGATGAAGCTCCTGATGAAATTGATGACCAGGTACAATCTACATCATGCAGTAATTTATATGGCAAGAACAAAGTCAAATGGTCTGCACCTTTTGGAAGCAATAGATCTAGAACTACTAGTCACAATATTGTAGTGCAATTGTAGACTACAGCCAGCAGTCATTATGGTCATTATGACCTCATGTCTGTAATAGAATAGCCTAAATAGTACGTCTGTGGTTAAGGGTTAATGAGAGAAGCAGCTTTCAAGTTACTTTTTCAACACTGCTGCAACTTTGCATAGTCACAAGGCAATCATTAAGTGCCTATGTTTGCTTGGCCCTTGACCTTTTTGCCATGAATGCCACCTGCTAGCGGCTATACTATGGCCAGAGCAGGCAATGGAATAAGGCTCTGCTGTCAGGGACATGGCAGGTCTAATATGTTCTATATTCAAAAGCATTCCTTATGTACTGTATACATGGGCAACCACAGAAACAACCTTACCTACAGTCACATACACAGCCTTCCCTCATTGTCCTAAGCATGTGTATACAATGTATATCTGTATACTCTCATGCAGCCTCTTTTCCCTGTTTCTAACGATGTCCATAATATCAGGGGACTGGAACCGTGAGAAAAATTAACTCTCTGCTCCTGTATACTATCTTTTCACTTCTTGTGCAAACACCGTTCTCCCACTCCAGCCTGCCAACAGGTTGTGATTTACTTTGATAAGATAGTGCAAAGAACAGGTCACTCCTGAATATGACCCCTCCAAAGAAAACCATACCGCACATAACACGCTGAATAGCTGAGACATGTGCCTGGGTAACTGTGCCACATTTTCACAACTATGAGGAGTTTTTTTTTTTAATTAGATTTATATGCCGCCCTTCTCCGGAGACTCAGGGTGGCTTACAATGCGTTAAGCAATAGCCTTCATACTTTTGTATATTTTATACAAAGTCAGCAGATTGCCCCCACAAACTGGGTCCTCAATTTACCTACCTTAGAAAGGATGGAAGGCTGAGTCAACCTTGAGCCTGGTGAGATTTGAACTTGCAATAATTGCAGACAGCTGAATGTTAATAATAGGCTTTTAGTCTGTTGAGCTATCCAGGCTCTATTGCATATGATTTAGGATTAAAATGCCATTTTCGGTGAATACAGAGCATATTTTTTAAGTGAGTACAGAGCATATTTTCTTCTCATTTTGGTGGAATTTTTTTTTAAAAAAAGCTTTAACTTAACCTACCATCAGTTTGAATTGTTTGAGATGTTATTGTTGCTTAGTTATGCTATTTTCTCTTAATGCTGCATTTTTTTTAAAAAAAATGTTTATTTATGTTACAGCAATTATCCTACGTGACTTGTCAGAAATGCCATCAAAATCAATGAGAATGAATTTTAATGACTACCTCAAGGTCCATTACTTAATTATGACCAATTTACTCTGACTCCTACTCAATGAATTTTGGAAGCAACGTGCTAGGAAAGACAATATAAAAATATATTAAATAAATAATATGAATGCAACTTTTCTAATAAAGGACTATACCTGCTCCTATTCGGTTAATTGGTCATGTTATTAAGTCCTAGCAAGTATCTTTATTTAAATGGCAGAAAAATTTAGTAGTAAAGGGTTTCGGTAAACAGCTCAGGCATCTGAATTCATCATACTAGAGGCCTGTGAAGCCACGCCTAGCTTGTGGGCTACCAACCTATGGCCAATACAGTTTTTCAGATATTAGACCTTGATCTTTTTTAAAGCCTTCTACAAATCTTCTCACAATTGTTAGGTACATTTACTTATGAAAAACATAACTTTTGATCATCGATTACATTTCTTTGGGATTTTTAATGCAGATTTGATACAACATTGGAGATATTGTTGTAACGGTGCATTGTCTTGTGTTCTTAAGGCCAAACTAAAGTACATGTATTTGCTGAATATTCATATAATAAAAGGTTCTTACAACTCAAAGGAACTATTAAAGAGAGAAGACAAAAGAATATAGGCATTAAATATTTATTATGCCTGTAAATCAATAAAACACTAATAGCTGTTTCTCAGCTGAAATACTTTCCTGATATACTGTATGTATGTATACTGATAAAATATACTGTATCATCTTACAAAATATTCATATGAATTTGTTCTGGTGGGGAAAAATGTCAAATGATGTTTCACCACTATGGTCACAACTATGGTATACATCTGTGATGATGAACCTATGGCACACAGAGCCCTCTCTGTGGGCACACGCGCCATCATCAACTGGTCTTCCGGGTTCTGTCACATGCATGCGCGCTGGACGTGTGATCTGGTGCACATGTGCACCAGCTGCTCTCTTATGGGTTCCGATGCTGCAGTGCACACACGCTCCAGTTTTGGCACTGGGTGCCGAAAAGGTTAACTATCACTGGTATACATCCTCAGCGAAGTGGGAAGGAAAAAGAGAAAGACATAGACCTAGAGTGGCTGAGAGCACACCCCAAGAAAACCCTTGTTGGAGCTTTTTAAAATGGGTCTCTCTTAGTGTTATTTTAATTCTAACAGCCAGAAGAGGACCTTACACTTTGCAAGTGGAAACATCTCAGTTGCTATATTTAGATATCAGACATGTCAAGGGAAGTTGGAGATTTACCAGATTAAGTTCTAGAAAGAAAAGTTTAAAAAGTTCAAACTGCTGACAAGACAGAGAAGTTAGCCTTTTGAGGAGACCGTAACCTGACTTGAACCTATACCACAGCCAGGCTATAAAGAAATAAACAAGCAATTATGAATCTTGAGGGTTGAAATTATAAGTGTTCTGTAAAAAGCAAAGGTCCAGTTGATGATTTTGACAATGACACAGACAGGACTAATCGCAGAAGGCCCATGGAGATTCTCAAACATCCAGGTCATGTTTGTCTCAAAGGTGCTTTTTCCAAAAGGCAACTGGACTTTCTTCACAATAGCTTCCTTTCCCTACCACCTCTTTAACTCTCTCCATGTACCAATACTATCACCAGTGATGGCTTTAGGGGTTCTCCCCCCCCTTTGCTTTCCCTACTCAATACTTCTGGATGGAACACACATTTCAGATCCATGACAAATACTCCTGTATTGGATTTGAACCTACATCAGATCAGGTGTCGGTTCTACTTACCTTTACTACCGGTTCACAACGGGAGTGTGTGCACACACTCCCTTTGCTCACACGCTTGTGCTTCTGCTCATATCGTCCATTATGACATCCGGGCGGGTGGGTGGAGCCTCCTCCCGCTTTTACTACCAGTTCGCAAGAACCAGACAGAACTGGGAGCAACTCACCACTGTATCAGATGTAGTTCAGTCTAAACAAAGATCACCTGAAACTGGCTGCTCCATGCATCGAACAGTTTCAGTTGCATGTTCCCACTTGGTTTTGCAATTAGATTGTATCTCTCTGTTTCTCTCATACATTTTACAATATTAGCTGTTCACCTTTGAAGATATTAGTAAAGAATAAGATTGCAAAATGATAAATTATTTCCACGTACCAGGCAGGCAGCCAGTGTCTTATGGTAACCATAAAGGTATTATTTTCTGTGGAATTAAGGAGGGCTCCTGAAGGACTATGAGTCAGAAATAGTACTTGAGTCACTGTATTTGCTTTGTTACTGCTACGGAGATTTTTTTTTTAAAAAAAAATATTGGGTGTGGATCTGACCAAGACACAGTCCTCATTTATAACTCTATCTAACCCACAGATAACCAGAGCTGATTACTAGTTACCTGTGCCTCACCCAAAGGAAAAGCTTCCAGGACATTCTAAAAAAAGGACAGCCCTCTGAATATTTTAGGATGACCTCCAAAAATTCAAAGCAGGATGGCTCCTAAATAATATTTCATTGCTAAATTGCATTATCGTTTTTATTTTTTAGCATCCATTTGTATATATCATTTTATACATAGTAGATGAAGGAAGGGACTGGGACCAATACATGCAAACAATACTTTGATCCAAGTAATAAGTTTACATCAATGTTGAATGACGATTCTAGTAATCTAGGTTTAAATCCATACTCAGTTACGAAGCTTCCTGGATGAGCTGGTCATGTGTGAAGATAAAGAGAGAGAGAAAGAGAAAAGACCAACATGACATATTGTATTTCTATTAGAATACTTGTATTTTGAAATATTTGTATTTTTTGTATTTTCAACATACGAGTTTATACAGTGACGAAAATTCAGTAACTAGGGTAGAAAATGAGAATATAATTTACCAGTTCCCAAATAAAGAATTTTCAAATAATAATACAAATATACAAATAACAAGAGTTATAACTGAGCATAGATTTCATGCTTATTTGTCTTACATAACAATCCAGAAAATATTAAAATAACATTTCTCAGTATTTCTCTATTTTTAAGGTCATAAGAGGTAAGAAAATATCATAACCTGTGAAGTTTCTTATATCATATAAATTAAACTACTTTTCCAGATGGAAAAACAAACCAGAAATGCTTATCTAAAGTTGGGCTTGTTAATGTATTACAAGGCTTACCATGCATGGCACTTTTCAATTATGGACAGCACAAATTCCTGATGGAATTCCTAATAGACTAATCCATGAAACCCTTTCAATGTACAAGAGATCACAGATGTCTATTGAGTGTGTTTTTAAAAAAGTCAAGATGGTGACTATGATGGCATGATCAAAGCCTTGCCTGTTTCTTATGTACATTGTGATGCACAAAACAAAAAACAGCCAGGACTTTGATCACAATGTCATGGCTGCCATCTTGATTTTGTTTAACATACCCTTCAAACATCCCTACAAGAGATGAAATTTACTGAACAGCTTATTACAATTTCATGTCAGTGTAATATATGCTTGAAAAATAATTAATTGTGACTACTGTATTTGATTTGAATCCTTACCCATTCTTATAACTGTTTGTTAATTTTCCAGAACTCTGGACAGAATTATATTAGCACTTCACATTGTACTCTTTAATCACTGTTGTTTCTTTTAGGATGGTTGGGTGGTTGGGCTTATTATTCTTTGACTCATGCAACAAATTTTTAAAATATTAGACATGCAAAATGGTTCAAAAATAGTTGCAAAACAATACATCATCAAAAAGTCTGCATTAGAAAAGTGGTAAGTGGGGAATATCCAGGAAAGTGTAGGCATTGGATATAGGTTATTATTTCAATAATTTATACCTTGCCCCAGATGGGTTCCAAAATTTTTTACTACCGATTCTGTGGGTGTGGCTTGGTGGGCGTGGCATGCTTTGGTGGGCATGGCAGGGGAAGAATACTGTAAAATCTCCATTCCCTCCCCAATCTGGGGGAAGATTACTGCAAAATCCCCATTTCCTCCTGATCAGATGGGATTTAGGAGGCAGAGAATAGATGGGGGCCAGTCAGAATTTTTACTACCAGTTCTCCGAACTACTCAAAATTTCCACTACCGGTTCTCCAGAACTGATCAGAACCTGCTGAAACCCACCTCTGCCCTGCTCTCCAACAATGCAGTACTTCATGTATGCATGCATGTATGCATGCATGTATCTTTGCATGTATGTATTATTTTTTTTATATAATGATGCATTTATCTGAAAACAAATGAAACTTACTTAGATCTTTTCTTGAAGGTTTTTTTTATCCATGAGTTCACTAGGATTCTATTACCTTGCCCTAAAAAGGTAATAAATAACACCCTAAATAGAATTCTATAAAGTGTATGTTTGCAGCCATTTTGGAATCATTAGCGCCTGCCCAATATTCAGATTAATGAGAATATTCAAGTTAGATTTAACCAATTTATTAATCTTTCTTACTATGTAGAAAGTTCAAAGTGATTTCATTTTGCCAGATCAAAGGGAAATTATATTTCCTTTTAATTTTAGTACAGGCAGTCCTCCGCTTACAACAGTTCATTTAGTGACCATTCAAAGTTACAACAGCCCTGAAAAATGTGACTTACGACCATTATTCAGTTACAGTAGGACCTTTGCAGCATTCCCACGATCATGTGATCATAATTCAGATGCTTGGCCATTGGTTCATACTTATGACCGTTGCTGTGTCCCGAGGTCTTGGGATCCCCCTTTGCAACCTTTTGACAAGCAAAGTCAATGGGGACACCAGACTCACTTAACAACCTTATTACTGATTTAACAGCTGCAGCGATTCATTTGACAACTTTGGCAAGAAAGGTCATAAAATAGGGCAAAACTCACTTAACAAATGTCTCACTTAACAGAAATTGTGGGCTCGGTTGTGGTCAAGGACTACCTGTATTGCGGCCGAACTCAGTATCTACTATTCTCCAAATCTCCAATACAGCCGAAAAGAGGCAAAATGACAATAGTAGTCTAAAGCAGTGTTTCTCAACCTTGGTAGCTTGAAGATGGGTGGACTTCAACTCCCAGAATCTCCCAGCCAGCGCTGCTGGCTGGGGGATTCTGGGAATTGAAGTCCACCCATCTTCAAGCTACCAAGGTTGAGAAACACTGGTCTAAAGGATGACTAAGGAAACAAGATTATGTTTGGTATTTAATGATGCTTGTACCAATAGAAAGGCAAAACCTGTGCAAGCAAGTAGACCCCAATTTTTATCAATTTCCCCTTTATGTTTCAGTGACCTTTGTTGTTCCAGAAAGCCACCCAATCTCCAAGGGCAGTTTTTCAGAGCCTCAGTTGGAACAGAATCTTCTGTTTGTATAGAATTGGTTGCGTTAAAAGACCTCCGAGGTCTCTTCCAACTCTGTCATTCTGGTTGTTGTTGTTGTTGTTGTTATTGTTGCTATTCTGAAAGGGAAATTGTAAAGGTCACGTTCTGAGAGCAGAACTAAATTCAGAAAAGTCTCAGCCGTAATGTAGCTTTAGAAGCTTTGGTTTTGAATTAAAACATTTCCCACGTTTGTTTTTGAGCACAATGGCTTTTCAAGATTGTTCTGAACAGTTCAATAAATGTTGTAAAAATGCTTCTCTAAAGTAACTTCATTTATTGTGTAGGATATTTTATTTGCCGTGCATTCCGTCAGGCAGGGATTTAGGCTGACAAAAGGATCCTTTGCTTGGAAAAGGCAGCCTTACTTTTGCCTCAGTTCACTTGTACGAGCAGAACCCCCCCCCCCCCCACACACACACACACATTCAGAAAAGCCAGGCTCCAATTTATCAAACATCTAGAACATTGCATCCTGTACTCAGGCTCTAATAAAGTAAATAATGAACATTTTGCAAACTTATCTAAATTCATATTTGCACAGTGAACTACACAATTTATAGTAATTGAATGATGAGTGTTAGAATAAAGCTTAGCTCCTTTATCCTTCTGAAAATATTTTGTCCTACATATTTTATTGAAACAATGCTTTAGAATACATCTCATGTATATATTTTTAAGAACTGTCTTTTATGTACAATTTTAACAATTACTGTTCCCTTTTAAAGAAAAATATATCTAAAATAAAAAACTCTGAACATGGAAAGTTAACTATATATGAGTTCAAGTCCCATCTTAGCCATGAAAGCCAGCTGGGTGATTTTGGGCCAGTCACTATCTCTTAGTCCAATTCATCTCACAGGATTGTTCTTGAAAATAGGCGGATGATCGGGGTGGGTTCTACTTACCTTTACTACCAGTTTGCAACACGCTTGCTTTGCTCATGCACGCACGTGCTCTTCTGTGCATACGCAGATCTCCTATGATGATGTCCGGGTCAGTGTACGGAGCCTCCCGCTGGTTTTACTACCGGTTTTTGCAAACCGGTCTGAACCAGGGGCAACCCACCACTGAGGAGGATGATATGTTGGATATGTTCACCACTGGAGTTATTTGTCAAAATAGTAAAGGCGGGATACAAACAAACAAATATAAACTGATTATCCATGTTCAAGCTCTTTTCTTCAGAGAATGAACCATGATGTCAAATATTAACAGCCACAGTAGAAACATCTGCCAAGTATTTCTAATACTAACTCTGATATCAGCTGTTTTAATGTTTCTTTCTCTGGCTCGGTTCTTGGTGTTTTCTGGGTTGTCTCATTTCAGATTTTAGAAGATGAATCCATAATGGAGTGAAATGCTCCTTCACTTCCCACCCTTATGGCAAAAGAAGATATAGCCAACACTGTATTTCAGATGAAGATTAAACCTGAGATAGTATCTTGTCAAAGGGAAGACCATTCTGATGACCATAAGCTGTACAAGGAAAAAAAACCTTTGTTATTTACACATTCAGTATTTTAAATGTTGCTTTTCACAGAGGAAGGGAAACAGAAGTAAATTAATTCTGTGTTCCTGATCCACTATGGTTAATATTTCCATTTCTTCTGTCCTTTAATTGGGAAATGTTCATATTCCACTTCATCTCTCTGTGCATGTGTGAATAGAAAAGAAGTGTTTTCCTAGGTTACAGCCAATATATATTTTCCATTTTATAAATCATAAAAATGAGTTTCTATGCAGTGATTAAACAAAGCAGGATAACTCAGGGTCCAAAAACTGAGCATAGTAGGAAAGAAAAGGGGGAAGGCATTATATGCTATTAGAGATGGACTCATTCAGCAATCAAAAACTTCCTTACTCCGATTGTGTGACAAGGATGTGATCCTTCTTGCACTCAGCTTTGGTACTAGTATCTCCTGGCAGCATCTTTTTTTCCTGCTCTTTCCATATAATATTGCTTTCATCCCCATGAATCCAGAGTTAAATCCTACGCTTGTCCTGCTTGTTCAAACATGGGTCATGAGGAACAGCCATTTATTTCTCTATTTGTTTGATTTCTGTGCCACCCATCTTGTCTAAAAGATTTCTCTTTTTTATATCTAGATCAAGACTTCATGACATCTGAGTGCTTTTCCCCCTTCAGAAAATATTACTTGCTTTAAATTTTTCCATTTTATGATCAATTGATTGATTGAATATATATATACTATCACAGTCAAAAAATGATTTCCAATATTGGCTTCTTTCATTTTGGTACTCTTGATCACTTCTCTTTTTTTTAAAAAAAATAGTAATTATGGTTGTAGAAATTGTGTCTATATACTAATAATAGTTAAATTACGTCAGACCTATACATTGTAAGCAATGAACACATTAGAGACACTGGCTGCCAAGATGGGTCCATGAGAATAGATAACTGAATCTCTGATTTAACAAGATGTGCTTGGTTTTCATATGAGTGAATTCTGTGTGTACAGCTCTGTTGACCATTTGTTTACACTTTGAGAGTTCAAGAAGTACCAATGGATTTAATGCAGAGCAGCTTAGCAATTTATGGAAAATGAGAAAAAGAAAAACCAAACTTAAGTTAGGTAAGCAAATAATCACACAATACAAAAAGAGGCAGGGAGATTTTCTTTTTTTTAAGAACCAAAGTTATTTCCTGTAAATCAGGGGTCACCAACCTTTTGGACCTTAGGGACCACTAAATTCATAATTTTAAATCCCATGGACTGCTAATATTATTTTTTTTAAAAGATAATATTTAGTGCAATATAAAAAATGCAAATGATTTTTCTGCAGACCACCAAAATTTTCTCAGGGACCACCAGTGATCCATGGACCACCAGTTGGTGATCATTGCTTTAAATCAGTATCAATCAACCATCCACTTCTAACCATCCACTTCACTTTGGAAAGAGCAAGAACAACTCAACATTTTACTCTGTAGAGCTTCTTAAGAACATCTTTTAATTATATTTCACTTGTAACAGTCCTTAATGGTAGAGGAATGGAGCATGTTCTTGGCTCCCAAAGCACCATAGGATGTGGTTCAAAACCCAACCTCTCCTCTCTCTTGGGCTGGCAGCCTGTGGTTTTCCAGTAGCTGATGTCTTTTCTTTCGCAGTCTGCTGGCATCATATATTAGTGACCTTTAATGCGGAATTCTCCCTGCACATGTCAGCTGCTGCTATCATTCAGGGGCACCGTTGCTCAAATGCCCAAGGTCAGTTCTCCCTGCAATCGCTTTGTTTAAGGTAGTCTGAGCTTAATTTATTATATTTATCTGTGGATGTCATTCCTCAAGTTTTATGGTACACAAAAAGGCGCCATCACTGTAAGGGATTTCTCTCTCACTCATTCTCTCTTTTAATGTTGCAGCCAATCTGGAGTGGAGAGACTCCAGGGCATTTGCAGAACAGCCTGACATATTTCAGTTCTTTGAAATTATCAGGTTTTTACACAGTGAGGGCAGAAGCATGAAGAAAACCAGGACTGGGGCTTACTACACAATTTTGAGATAGAACGGTAAGGGACAGGAGATGAAGGGTTGGGTTCAAATTTGGCCATTTAGTTTGTCTGCAGATTTTGGAAAAAATCATTCTTTTTTAATACTTGCCTATCCCCTCAGTGGTGATGAAAAGGAAAGATGGATTGTAGAAAACTATGGATACTACCTATAAACCTGGGAGAAAGATGAACTGTATCAGTAAGTTAAAAAAATAAATTAGAAGCAGGTTTGAACAGGAAGCAACTGTGTAGGAGAAGCTGAAATAGAGTTGGAGATATTGCTTTTAAAAAACAAACAGACAAAAGTTAGGCTCCTTTGTTGTAATTATAAAGACTGCATTACTTAATAAGGACAATATCTTGAAATGCGTTTTAAATAAAGTGTATTATGCTTTTTTTTGGTTGCTTAAGTGGTTTGTTATTTCCCCCCCCCCCCCCCGTATAGTTTATTCAGCCATCTGATCTACCTTATTGATTAGCTAAAGTACCATGGATTAAGCCTTAAAGACAGAACACAAAACTCCTAAAAAAGAAAATTATATTGCTTATCCTTTGGTAAAAATAGAACTTGGGATTCTTCAATTGGACATTCCCATCCCGTTCTTTCCCTGTAGCTCCCACGCACTTCGATTTCCAGGAGCTCCTGATTCTCCCCAGATGATTTGTGTGTGTGTGTGTATCCCCCATATTTATTATTTTTTATAAATAACTCAGAGCAACAAACATACCTAATATTCCTTCCTCCTCCTATTTCCCCCATAACAACAACCCTGTAAGGTGAGTTGGGCTGAGAGAAGCGTGATTGGCCCAAAGTTACCCAATCAGTTTTCATGCCCAAAGCAAAACCAAAACTCAGCCTCCCAGCTTCTAGCCTGGTGGCTTATAACTTTTGCACTGTATAACTTTTGCACTAACAAAATATCAGAAGCTGCCAAAGTTCTTCCTTTCTTTTCTCTCTTCCCTTTAAGCCGTGGTGGGATTCTACCAGTTTGGGCGAACCAGTAGCTCTGATAATCAGCTGGGAGTGAACCAGTTTGCCCTGACGATCAGATGGGCCCACCCACGCTATTTTCCTACCTTTATCTCCAGCTGTGTTACTCCTCCAAAGAAACCCGGAAGTGAACGCGCGTAGTGAAGCGCGCAATCACCGAACCAGTTGTTAAACCTGGAGGATCCCACCACTGCCTTTAAGTACTTCAAATTTGGTAAGTTACTCCCTAGTGCAAATTGCAAATTGACATCAGCATGGCTTTTATTATCCCTCAGCCTCTAAATCACAGGGTGTCCCAACTCGCGGTGTCACGTTGCCATCATGTGATGTTTTGCAATGTTTTTCCCATTCGCGGAGCTGTGGGTGTGGCCTACGCGTGAAACATCTGGCCTGCAGGCCGCTAGTTTGACACCCCTGCTCTAAATAAAATGACCAGGATATTATCATTTTTCTTTACCTAGCTAAGCAAAAGAGAAACAAGTCCAGCTTTTGTGAAAAGCCATATACTTTAAAGTAAAATTCATACTTGAAACTGCTGGGATTCTGAATATCCATGAGTATAATAGTTGTCCTGTTTAAATGGTATAGCCTTAAATATATTCAGAAGTCACAAAACAAATGTTTTTAACCTATTGACCTCTATGGACTGCCTGGATGTGAAGTAAGAACAGGTCTGAACATCTAGGATTATGATAACCTGAAATTTTAAAAATCATAAACAATAATTTAAAGGCTTACTTTACAAGCATTGCATTTACACCCATTTAGAAGAGAGATGTTTTGCAGCATTATCATTAAAGCTCATATAAAAAACTCAGGATAAAACTTGCTCACAAACCTACCTCAATGTAGCAAAACATTGTATCAGATGAAAGCTTATTCAACTTTCTTTTTCAGCCCTTCACAGCTGTTTATGTTGGATTAAACAGAAGTTTAATGCAGTTTATTAAATCCCATTCCTCGTGGATATCATCCAGATCATGCCTTTGGTAGCTTTTTTAAAAAAAGAATAAATAAATTAGTGCTAATCAATATTTTTTAAAAAATGGGAGGATTTTATTTATATTTGTATATCACCTTTTTTCATATACAGCTCAAAATAGCAAATACACCAATACTCCTTCCACTTCCTATTTTCTCCACAATAACAAGCCTATAAGATAAGTTGGGCTGAGGTTTTTTTCTCTCCTTCTTCTTAGGATTTTTCTGCAAGCTCAGGTCAGCTGATTAATCCAGTGTTGATCCACTGGTTACAATAAGAATTGACCAACCAGTTTATGGCTGGAGCCTGGATTAGGCCGAGAAAGAAAATGATTGGCCCAGAATCACTCAGCCAGTTTTTTATGCCTAAGGCGGAACTAAAACTCAAAGTCTCCTGATTTTAGCCCAACACCTTAACCACTACATCAACCTGTCTCAGGTTTAATGTGTGGTTTCGACCATCTCAACAGAATTGACTTTATACCATGAAACCAAAATACCTAAAACACTCTTGACCGTATAATATCTGTTAGCTTACCCAAGCCACGAAGGTACGAAGATCCCTTATCCTCCCACTTGAGTTGTGTTTCCCTAAAACTAGCAGGTTTCTTTGGCTCATCTGCAAACACCCTTTGAAGTAATAAACCTTCCTTTATTAGAGGTAATATGTCAACCTTATGCTGTGTATGTTTCCAGCCCAAGTGATAATAACGAAGTCGTGAAATAATAGCTCCTTTTCCAACTAACAAATTTTATGAAAAGACATCAACTTTTGTGAAGCTGAACCTGCAAAGAGTGACTGGACTGATGTTAGATTTAATTGAGGAGGGAGGGGGAGACAGGAGAGGTTATGTAGATACTGGTTATCTGAGAGACAGTTTGCAAGTACCTTATCAATTAACAACTGCGAAGTGGTAAAAACCCATTATGTTTGTTAAGACCTTTTGAGATAGCCTAAAATCTTTTGATGCATAATTTAGCAACGGTCTCAATGGTAGAATTAACATCCCTTGTCTTCAAAATGGCGAGTTTGGGGTCTGTTATAGTGTCCTGGCAGCTTGAATGCTCTGATAACCTTTTGTCCTTATTTTGAGTCTTGTTCCTCCTATAATGTTTGTGATCATAGGCACTAACCTGTCACTTAGGAAATGTATGGGTATAACTCCCTCATATAGAAGATTCAGGCTACATTTACATCTGTTGAAATAGTCCACACTAGTTCTCTGGGCATCCAAACAGGGCTTATTGTAAGACCAAGGTGCTGTGTTTCATTCTTCTCCAACAACCTCTTCCAAAGGCTTACAAGTCCTAGATTTCTTTTGCTGGCTGAGATTTCCAGGAATCAATGCATTTAAAGGGAATTATATCGAAAAACATCAAATCTCTATAGTCTTGTTCTGTGCAATGCCATTAGTGCTCTTCTTCAATTTCTCTCACATCTATTACTGCCAGAATACCTGAGTTTTGAAGAAGCTTTCCTTGGAAATGAGAACCTGCTTATTTTCGTCCCAAAGAGACAAAAGGAGTTCCAAACGTTTCCTCTCTTTCAATGTTACTGGATCCCCTGGATGACCTTTACTGCACTATGAGAATAGGAGCAACTCTGAAATAAATAATAGGTGACCACGCATAGAAGCTGCCATTTTAATTTCCTCAAAGCCAGAATAGTATCATTTCATCAGGGAGGCTGGAGAAGGATCAAATATTCCATCAGCTACTGTGTTATGCTCTGTAGCCTCTAAGTATCCATGGAATCTTTTTCAAACATCTTCTCTATTAGCCCAACGTCAATGGAGCTATCAGTGTACAGATGGGTCATATTGGGATCCTGCAAGCCCATTTATTCAAAGAAGGCAAGGCTGGTATAGGAAGGCAGACATAGAACATCTAACAAAAGGAGTAAAAGAAACAGCAAAAACTAAAAGCATGGCAAATGGAAGATAACTATGAGACCGTAAACTATTTTGTTGTTAGTTGCAAAGTCATGTCCGACCCATCGCGCCCCCATGGACAATGTTCCTCCAGGCCTTCCTGTCCTCCATCATCCCTTGGAGTCATTTAAGCTCACTCCTACTGATTCAGTGATTCCATCCAGCCACTTCGTTCTCTGTCATCCCCTTCTACTTTTGCCTTCAATCTTTCCCAGCATTAGGCTCTTCTCCAGTGAGTCCTTCCTTCTCATTAGGTGGCCAAAGTACTTAAGTTTCATCTTCAGGATCTGGCCTTCTAAAGAGCAGTCAGGGTTGATCTCTTTTAGGACTGACCGGTTTGATTGCCTTGCAGTCCAAGGGCCTCACAGGAGTCTTCTCCAGCACCACAGTTCAAAGGTCTCAATTCTTTAGCGCTCAGCCTTTCTTATGGTCCAACTTTCACAGCCATACATTTCAACTGGGAAAACCATAGTCTTGACTATACACACTTTTGTTGGCAGGGTGATGTCTCTGCTTTTTAGTATGCTGTCTAGATTTGCCATAGCTTTCCCCCCTCAAGAGCACATGTCTTTTACCGTAAACTATAGTGTTATGGGGAAAAAATTAGCAAGGATTCAGTATGGGGGGGGGGGGGGGGTTGGTCGACTTCCCCCAGATGATTATAGTGTATCTAACTGAAGCCTGCAACCAATAAGGCATTTGCCTCTATAGAGTTTCCCAACACTATCTGCAGAGAATGGGGAAGAGATTTCTTTGGACACGCTTTAAAAACAGCCCCGCAAATCGTAATTTTGGCATAGGAAGAAAAGGCTGAGTCCCGTTCCCCCGTCTCTGGGCCACTCAAAACTTAAGGTCCGAGTGGTCTGCACTTCGTAAGAGCCAAAGGTTAACGTAAGGTCCGAGACAGCCATTTCGAGGGAGCAAAACGTCTTTCGGCCGAAACTAAGCAAAGTTTTACCCAAAGGCGTTTTCTCCGAGTCCTCTGAGCCTAAATGGGACCGGCGGTGCTTAAAAGAGTCCTCCGGGGCTGGGTTTTTTTTTTTTTTCCTTTTCGCGAGACGGTACCAGAAAAACGGGCGGCAGCTCTCCGCCTCCACCCCTCTTTTCCCGCCCTCCTTTAAGCAAAGAGTTCGCAACGTTTGCATTGGCGGCCGTCCTAGAAGGGCATGGCTTACAACCACCATGAGGAGGAGGAAGGCAGCAGTCCAGCCGCACCGACTAAAGCGCTAACAGCTCCGGTTCCAGCTCCTGCTCCCATCTTCGAGTGGAAGGTCGCCCCGTTTCGCCGCCGCTCTTTTTCTTCGCCGGCAGAAATCACGTGGAGGGCTGGCTCCTTTCCCAGTCTCCGCGATCGCAGTAGCAGCGTGGCTATTTTAAAGTCAATCCCCCCACCCCTCTCTCTACGCCAGGGAGTTCCTCCTAGCTCGGGACCCGTCTCAGTTTCCAACCTCCGGCTCCCAGGCAATAAAGGTTGTACTCGTTAGGCGCCTTGTGCGCGCGCGCGCACGTGTCCGAGGTAAAGTAGCGGAGTCTCGCCTTGCAGGATTTCGCCTTCTGAGGCGGAACGCCCCGTTTTCCCGGTACCCCCCCCCCCCCCCCCAACCCCCCATTCCTTCCCTTCAATCCGTACCTAAGGCTGGCTCGGGATAATGAATTCCTGAGCGTGAACTATTAAACTGCTTTCTGGCAAGTTATGCTTACTGCCTGCCATGCGGTTGTGAGCTGCCTGTCTTGAATGAAACGCGCCCGGCTGGAGAGGAGGGAGCCACTCTAAAGAGGAAGAAAAAAGAAAAGAAAAAGAAAAAAAAATCCAGGACGCGTCTCTTTCTCTACTCCCAAATTTTCAATTCAGCCGCCTCGAGATGGATGAGGATGGGATTCACCTCCACAGATTGCCCCGCGCGTCATGTAAGTGTTACTCGTTTCCTATGGGAAGGAAAAGCAGAGCTTGGGCTTCAGGGATAGCAGCAGCAGCAGCAGCAGCAGCAGCAGGAGGGACCGTGAAGTCTCTCTTTTAGCTGTAGTTATTCTTCCCGGGATGCAAGTGATCAAAAACCCTCCCACCGAAAACATCTGGACCTTCCTCATAAATGGAATAATAGGATGGCACTGCGTTGTAGTCAGGCCAGCTTTGCTGAAAAGGGAAGGACGAACGCGGCGGCGTTCTTTTTTTTTAAAAAAAAAATGAAATTGGGGTTTTAATATCGGACAAGCATGAGATGCTCGGCTTATTTTCTCAAGGACGATTCTCTGGGTAATTGTTTCTATTGCGCCTATGACCCACGAAAGGAAGGTTTTCCGACGAATTTCTGTTCATTCGCGTATGGATTTTATTCGTAGATTGATTCTGAAACGTTACCATGCAAATAACAGCTGTCATATATGATTGGCATTAACTATATTTCTGCTGATTATTTAGCATGGTTGCATATGTATTTGCTAATGATTACATAGTCATTATTTGTGGTGCTCAGTGTTCAGGGAACTGTGCTCCAGCTTCCTTTCTAACTGTATAAAATCAACCTGCAACTTAGCTACTGATAATAGGGACTGAGCTGGGTGTGTAAAGAAAGACTGTACATAGGTAAAAATCTGTGATGATTATTTGTTAAAGAAGTAAAAAGTAATGAGATCATTTTGCAGTTCATTCATAATAGGATGGCAAAATACTTCTGGTGGAGCCAAGATCAGGGGCTACTGAGAAGATACTGAATTTGTAAAAGTAGAAGAAAATTGAATCTTAGAAGCGATTCTATATTCCTCATAATTAATTTATAAAGATGACACATTCACATTTTAATATCCATTTGATATTGCTATGTTTTTCAGAGCTGCACAACAGGTGATAATCATTGTGCAGTTCTAGTTTCTTTCCAGGATTTTTTCAAAACTCAGTGGTTAAGTTGGAATATGCAGAAATACAACTGGCCAGCTGATCTGTATACAAATGAAATGTAAATTTAGAATGGCACCATTTATAAATTCCTTGCTTTGTAATCAAGAGGCCAAATCTGGCTGTTTGATTCTAAGAATAGAATGGGGAACCCTTTTCTTCACTTCCTTCTTTAAAGTGAAGTGCCACCAGTATCCTGAAGCTGTTTATTAAAGCAGCCAAATATTACATTGGACTTCAGCCCATATCTAAAAGTATTGCTGTATGCTCATCAAATCTCTCAGGCTAGAGGAGAGGAAAGTACAGACAAGGGGCACTTAAGAAAATTAGCCTGATATGAATCAGCTGTGGTTTGATCATTGGCACTTTTTGGGATAGTAGGTATAACTCTGATTGTCAGTGTGAAAAAGCCCCTTATCAAAATTTAGCACGGGATGGAGGTTTTGTTGAAGGAATGGAGGTTTTGTTGAAAAAGACAAGTCAGCTAGAACTTAGGGCATTAATTATTAATATTTGGGCCAGTGGGTACAAAGTACAATAAAATAGATTATTATTCATATGGTGTACAGGGAACTAGCCATATGAACCAACAGTTCTGTAGAACATCAAATGAACAAATAAACTAATATTTGACATTTGTATTTTCATTTGTTCAACTTACTACTAGTAACCTAGACCACACATATAATACCACACATTATATTATTCTGTGTTAAACATGTAGGATATACTCCAAAAGAGAAGAGATGTGTTTTCCCTAGCTAATAGAATATGTACATTTTAAAAGATCTACATTTAGTTCTACAGAATAGTTAAGTAGCATTGACTATTAGCCAAGTACAATGGCATAAGACCATTACTAAAAGGTCTGTAGATCTCAGATTCATTTTAATCAACAGAAAACAACTTAATTGCTTTCTATGAATTTTCAGAAATATGGGCTACATAAAAATACTAGATCCAAAGATAGGCTTGACCCTTGTTCTGATACTATGAATATCTTACTCTGTTCCAATCTTTATTATCAATACTTGCTGACTCCCCCATCTATATGACTTATGGTTCTTTATCCTAGAAAAAATGTTCTCTAATTGCAGAAGGGGCAGGGGAAAGGTTTTTCTGGTGCCTTTCCTTATATATAGTACTTTGAAAAATACTATATTTATTTATTATTAGACTTGTTTGCCACTCATCTTATTTGTTTCTAGTAGTCAGTATTGTTCTGTAGTGCTGTTTTGTAGTTTACGCTGTGTTCTGAATTATAAGACAGCATGTGGCACAAATGTCTGAATCTGGTACCCTTGAACTCCCATAATTCCCAGCCAGCAGTCATTGGTGGCTTCTTTTGTAGGACACCAGGTTTGGGAAGGCCAATTTAGTAGGTGCTGAGCTATAGCTTTGGTCCTGCCATAGAGACATGAAAAACATTGCATTTAGTGGGATTTTTGTAAACCACTTAGATGTATTAAAGAGTCAGAAAACTGTTCTGGAATATAGTTATTCTGTCCCTCTGAGTCACAGGAATTCTCTTTCATGAGTTTGTGGTTTCACTGCAAGGATAAATGAGATGACTACTTTCCTCTCTGTCATAATCCTTCAGAGTCATAGGCATGTTACCCTGTGAGACAAACATTATTGTTATTTCTAGCCCTAGTTTATGTTGATCCTCCTGTTTCCTAGAGAAGTTTGAGAGTATGTGTGAGATACTGATTGGGGGCAGGCCAGGGAAGCATTAACGAATGTTATCATGTTTCTAAAGAACCCACATTACTGTATCTGCGCCCATCAGTATTTGTGACTTCTAGTCCTGAATGATAATTCAAAGCAAGTTAAAGGCCTACTTGTGTTTGATGGGCAGGAATGGGAAATGTGTTGAATTTCATTCTTCTCAAAACTTTTCAGAATTCACAATTCATTTTTTCTACTGTTGAAAAAGAGAAGTTAGCCAGCTTGCAACCATATTTTATTGTAAACTATAATTTTGGTACCGAAGTACCATTACTGCACTAGACATTGCAACAATACACTGTAACAGCAGCTCTAGCAGGTTTTTTTCTCCCATAGCAAACACTTACTTACCTTGAAAATTCAGCAGTACAGCATTGTACTCAGGCGAATTTGAAGTTTTGAACATATGGCCTGAAATCAAAACAAACTCAATAAATTGGACATAACTAGTAAATTGGATTGAAAATAGAAGTAAAGCTTACACTTTTTCTGTCATGGCTGCAGGGGGAACCCTGCAAGGACAGAAAGATGGATTTAAAAACAAAACAAAACATGAGTTTCAGTCTATCCCGTTACTGCTGAACTTGGGTTGAGAGTGTAGGTAGATAATTTTGAACCATAATTCATCATTTCCTTTGGCAATGCTGGCTGGAGTTCATGTGCATTGACATCTAAAAGATTAGGAGGGCACAGTGTTGCCTACCATTATTTTAAGGCTGTGTGCAAAAAGACCCAATAATTAATATTCTCATTAGTTGGACAGCTACTAAAAAAGCTCTGAATTTTTCATAACCATTATTAAAAGATTTCCACAAGGGCTTCCTGGTAAGGACCTTTGACAGGTAAGTTATCCTTGTGAACAGAACTGGGACAGAATCACACTGAAATAGGTATCTAGGAGACTAATTCCTCAAGAGGAAGAAGAGATCAAGGCACTTGCACTGTGGATAGCTGCTCTTTGTGAGGGGACGACAGGAATTAAGTTTCTTGTGCAAGATTATGAATTGAGTGGTTTGAGAGACAAAGAATATCAATTCACCCAGGACTGCTGTGCAGCATTTATGAACATATGATTGGCAAAAAACCCTCTCACTTTCCTAAACCCTACAATATTGAGAGATGTTCCAAATAGAAGGTAAAAATAAAAATACTTTATGGAATTAACAAGAGAAAAAGATACTATCTTAAAATTTTTAATTTAGAAACAAAAAGTTTAAGAACACTGTGATACCAAGAAATTACTATGCCCTTTAAATGGTTAAAGAGGATAGTAATTTGGAAAACAGAAGATTTCTTTTATATATATATGGAACCACCTTTGAAAATTGTAAAATTAATTGTAAAACTGAACATACCTTCATGGGAATGCTGATTGTTTATTAGTAAAGAAATAAGATAATCGGTGAATTTTATAGAACAAGAAGATAAATGTAATATGAGCCAAACTGTGGGACTGTAACTATAGAGAGTTAATTGGGACTAAAGTATTAAAGATAGGGAAAAGCATAATAGCACAAAAAGGAGGAACTTCCCTTTTACTTTCACTCTAGTAAGTAACATATTTTTACTTTTTCATAATGGCCACTATAAAAAAAAGTAGCAAAATTAGGAGAAGGAAGGAGTGGTTTAGTAGAATAACTTATAGATAAGGCCATTTTACTAGATTGCAAAAATGTTGAGGAATTTGGCAAGAAGATTACTGTAATGGCTGCCAATAATTTGGATGTTTTAACAAGAAATTGTAGCATTTGCAGAAATAAAACGGGATATAAAAGAAGAATGAAGATCTGTAGAACAATTGGCTGAAGATCTAAAATGAATTAATAACAATATGAAAGTTTTGGAAGGTAAGAAAAAAATTATAAATAGAGAGGTGGAGACATAATTGCCAATTTGGCATTACTGGAACTGAGAGAAAAAGAATTTTCTTTGAGAATTAAAGCAATTCCAGAAGAACGTGGAGAGAATATCATAGAAAAGATTGTTAAATCTCTGTCTGATTTTCTGGATTGCGAAGAAGATGACAATGAGACAGAGATCAGTAAGATTTATAGGATTAATACAAGAATTGCAAAATTAGGAAATGTTCCAAAGGATGTCCTTGTGCAGGTTGCCAGGAAGAAGACTAGAGATAAATTTTTATAGCAGCATTTCAATATTAAGTTGAGGTTTGATAACACAGATGGAATTGTACTAAAGAGATTCCAGTTAGAATACTGTGTAAGAGAAAATATGTTTTTTTTTTCTGAAAGGCAAACTTAAACAGAAGATTCCATTTAGGTGGGACAAGTTGGGAAGGATAATTTTTACTTCTAAACAACAGAGATTCAGACTGAACTCCTTGCAAAAAGCAAGAGGTTTTTTTTGAGAAAATTTAAACAATTGGAAGAAATGGAAATGATAATGACAGATATTACAACAGACACTGAAGATGATACCTAGATACAAATATTGTATAACTAGTTTATAAATGTTTAACATGGAATATAAATGGAAGAAATATTTTTCAAAAGAGAAAAAAATATTTATTTGAAAACATTAAAATGAAACGTGATTTGCTCACAAGATTTGCTTATTGATATGCTTTTCCTAAAATGCATATTAAGGAAAAAAGATATGAAACATTTGGATCACAAAAAATTGGCTGAAAAATTTATACAGAATATCCTCAACTTATGACTCTTCATTCAGTGACCTTTCAAAATTACGATGGTGCTGTATCTTCTTCCTAGCTTATTCCCACAAGTTCAGGGTCTGCAAAATTATGATGGTGCTAAATGAAGCAACTTAAATCTCCTGCCCAAGTTATGGCCACTGCAGCATTCCCGTAGTCAAAATTTGGGCCCTTAGCAACCCTTCTGCCTTTATGACTATCTGCAGAGCTGTTGCAACAGCCCTGGTACCTATTCCCCTTCCCCAACCCATCCCAATGGGTCTCAGCAGGCCTTGGGCCTGCTTCCTATCTTGTTGAGTCCAATACCCATCTTTACACACATCCCATCACCAATTGGCCACATACTTTTTGCAGTACTATGGATCTCCTGAAAGCAGCTGCTCTGCCATGCAGCCTTTCTACCCAGTGGAGGCTGCATAACACCAGCTTAGAAGCAGGCACCATTTTGGAGCAGCCTCAATTCATTCAGGTTGCTCCCAAAATGGTACACACTTCTGTGACAGAGCCACATGGCTTCCAAGAAGGCTGAAAAGTAGAATGGCCTGCTCTGTTTCTCTAATACAACCACAGGATTCCTGCATTGGGGACAGCAGGAATAAGTGCAATTGTGACAATCACTTGGCTGCCTCAATGAACAGACATAATGATATAAAAGTAGCTGAATTGGATTAGTGAAATTAAAAGGTGATAAAGGCAGGACTTCCTGATTTATGAGTGGTTTCTAGCTCACAATATGAATGTTTGGAAGCCACCCTAACCATAGCTACTATTTGACAAAGAGATGAGAGTCGAAGAGGATCCTGAAGTTATGAGTCAACATGACCCTGTCCAGAACCAAAAATGAAATATAATTGATATCAATTGTTTTCTGAATCTATTGCTATTCTGTCCCAGAGTCTTTTCTTCCCTATCTATCCTGCATAGACTCTGGGCACTAATGTATATTGACTGCATCTCCTATTAAGCACATGATCAAGATATACAAGTGAGTATTATCTTAATATTGATGATAGTTCACCCTGTTCTGGTTGATAACATCTCTTAATATTAATCTACACAAAATCAAAGAGTAGACATGTGACATTCTGTAATAGAGTGCCTTATAGCTTGGACTACACTCCAATCCCTATCACTGACTGAAATTGATTTCCAGAGGAAAGAGAAGAATCACTGCAGCATACCAACTGTCAACCCTAGAGGTAGACCAGAATGCTTTGATTTATAGTATGGAAGGGCTGAGAGGTCAAATAGAAGCAGACGGGCATACCCCCTTTATCCTGGTCCTACCAAGAGATATCCACAAAATTAAGCATTGTGGTGTAGTTGCCATATCCAGCCTGAATCCAATTTAAACAGATTCAAATAATCTTTTTCTTTGGGCCCACCATCTTCTTGACAAAATAGAAAATTAAAAACAGATTGGAATTGGACAAACAATTGCCTCTTTCAAATATGGCAGTACTTTTATGGATGCATTTATCACCACTTCTGACCTATTCACCCATGGCTTTTAGCAATCAATAGGACTAGGGGTTTAGTCCACAGATGGAAAGAGTGGTGGTTTGAAGGACTCTGCCTATGTCCTTGAAAGAACAATTTTGCAAAATCATCTTTATTGGACCTGCCTAGCTGTCATCTAATTCCAAGTAGACTCAAAATATTTTCTTCTCAAGATGCACTGAAAATTCTCCACAGTGGCTTGGCACATTCTTCCAGCTTATCCTTTCTCCATTAATTTCTGAAGTACTCTAAAAATGGAAAGGGGGCAGCAATCAGAGGATTTCATAAGAGCAGACAAATATTGCTGTTTTACAATTCTTAACCATCAGAGGCTCTTTTCAAACCCACTTTCTCTTTCACTTCCCACCTTTCCACTTTATGCAATTTCTGGAATTTCTCAAGAAATCATTGAGCTTTCCTGAGCAAGTAAAGGCTGCTCTTGCCAAGTTTTCACGTGACCTTGAGTGACCACAGCCTCAATAAAACTGTGCATTAGTTCAGAAAATTTCCTTTTGGATCTGTTAGTGAAGTTATTAGAAACCAGGATGAATCAATCAAATTGGTCCCTTCCTGCTATTGAAGAAGGAGGCATAGGTTAGTTCTATAGTAGTGAGCTGACACGATGGAGAGAGGTTAATGTTCCCCATCCTTGGATCACATTGTATCTGCTCTGAGTCAAGAAACAAAACCTACACAGTCAGTATATGGTCAGCCTCATTTGTTGAGCTGTTCACAATCTCTGAACTTGGTCACAGGAAAGGTACATCAAAGCCATTCAGAACCATAAGCTTGGGAGAATCCAATAGCAATCCAGAAATGAGATCAAGTTAGCTCAGGAAGGACACTGCTGTGCAAGTTGGAAAATGATACAGAAGTAGCAGCCCCAACTTGTCCCTTGAGTCCAACTTCAGAAACAGGACCTTACATCCAGCTATTTTCAGAACTATGCCTATGGTATAGGTTTTTATGACACTGTTAATAGTGAAATGTTCCTTTAGTTAGAATATGATGAAAAAGGTATGAACTTAAAATGATACCACATTCATTTCCTCTAACTTTTTCTGTAATGAGATATTTTCTAAGATTAAAAATTATCCAGTTCTGCTCTGAATTAGAACTTCCAGAATAAGTCTATAGCTTTATTGTCTTTATTCCAACTCTATACTGGGTGTGCAGATAGCTATTTCCAGCATATATATTGAAATGATTAAGTACCTCATGTTAACCATTAATCAGTACTGACAAAAGATTAATAACTACTTTAATTTAATTAGATCCCTACTTTTGTCCTTGACGCTGGCAGACATGTATGTCATTAACTTTATATATTAATTGGAAATCAGAGTCTCTTCTGGAGACTGATACAAATTCTGTAGTTTGCTACATGATGGTTGATAAGTGGCCTTAAATGAGTTAAGGACCCCATTTCTTGGGTTTACTGTTAATTGGTAAACTATCAACAGCTTCATATATTCATTTTTGTCTATTTTATTGTTTTAAATGTTATTGTTTTTATAGTTTTAGAACTATAAGCCACGCAGGGTCACTTGGCTGAGATGGGCCTCTATAGAAAATGAATGAATGAATGAAATCTGCCAGTAATTTTCAAACTTTTCATAAAGCTATTTACAAGACAGAGTGGATTTTCAGCAAAACTGCTTAGTTAAGATGCCTTTGTTTGCCCAAAAGCTAGATAAATATGTAGACAAATGTGTGAATTTTGGTAGAATGTTTACCCTCAGATTGGTGGGTGTGAGTCCCTTCTGTTGAAATGGGATCCTCGAGTGCAGTCGGCTCTGTTGATTACGTACCTGTCTCCCAGCTGTGTGTCTTCAGTCCTGCTCGCACTACTCGAAGTCTTAGCTGAACTGACGGTTGAGCTCCCCAACCTGATGGTTGTGGGAGATTTTAATCTCCTGTCAACTGGCAAGACAGCGGAGTTGGTACGGGAGTTCATGGCTTCCATGACGGCTATGGACCTGACTCAAGTTGTACAGGGCCCAACTCACAGCAGGGGACACACACTCGACCTGATTTTTATCTCTGGGCAATGGATAAATGGTCGGGTTAGGAGTGATCTTTCTGTGCTATCCCTGTCATGGACGGACCATACTCTCTTTCAGCTAGACTTTCCTTCCACCAACCCCCATCGCTGGGAGGCAGAACCAACTTGTTGGTTCTGCCCCAGGCGCCTGATGGACCCTGATAGGTTCCTGACGGAACTTGGGAATTTCCCACTGACATATCCTACGATTCGCCAGAGGCCCTGGTGGATACCTGGGAATGGGTGGCCACTGGGGCACTGGATCGAATAGCTCCCTTGTAGCCTCTCCTCCGACAGGGATCATGGGCAGCTCCATGGTTTTCTGTGGAGCTCAGGGAAATGAAGCATCAGAAGAGATGCCTAGAGGGCTGTTGGAGGTCTTCCTGCTCTGAGTCTGACCGAACACAATTAAGAACCCATATTTGGTCTTATCGTGTGGCGATGGAAGCGGCGAAACGTGACTATTTCGCTGCTCTCATTGCATCTGCAGAAAATCACCCAGGAGCCTTGTTTTGAGTGACCTGCTCCCTTTTCCATAAGGGAGGGAGGGAGGACTCCTTGCAAGGAAGTGTTGAGGATTTTGCGCAATTTCTCCAAGACAAAATCACTCAGATTTGGCTTGGGTTAGACTCTGACTGGGCAGGATCCGATGAGGGGATGGGAGCAGATCTTGGACAACAGCTGGGTTGACTTTGATCCTATTTCTAAGGAGGAAGTGGACAGGATTGTGGGTAGACTGGGGGCCTCCACATGTTTATTGGACCCTTGTCCCTCCTGGCTTGTTGCGGCAACCAGGGAGGTGATGAGACTGAATCTGGGTGATTATCAATGCTTCATTGAGATGGGGTCTTCCCCGCCTTACTCAAGGAGGCGGTGGTTCGTCCCCTCCTCAAGAAGCCTGCCCTGGATCTGGCCTCCCTGAACAACTTTCATCCTGTCTCCAACCTTCGCTTTATAGCAAAGATTGTTGAGTCTGTGGTGGCGCACTGGCTTCTGCAATTCCTGGAGGAGACTGATTATCTAGACCCATACCAATCAGGCTTCAGGCGCGGACACAGCACAGAAATGGCATTGGTCGCCCTGGTGAATGATCTCTGGCGGGCCCGGCACGGGAGTTATTCCTCCATGATGGTGCTACTTAACCTCTCAGCGGCTTTTGATATCATCAACCATGGTATCTTACTGCATCGTCTCGGGGGGTTGGGGGGGACACTGTTTTACAGTGGTTCTCCTCCTACCTCTTGGGCCATACGCAGTTTGTTTGGGCGGGAGGTCAGAAATCCTCCCCAAGGCCCCTCACTTGTGGGGTGCTGCAGGGGTCAGTTCTCTCCCCCCTGCTCTTTAACATCTATATGAAGCCGCTGGGTGAAATCATTCGTGGTTTTGGGGTGTGGTATCATCAGTACGCTGATGATACTCAACTTTACAACTCCACCCTGGACCAACCCAGGGATGCCCTTTCTGTGATGTCTAAGCTCCTGGAGGTGGTATGGGCCTAGATGGGTAGGAACAGGCTCAGGCTCAACCCCTCCAAGACAGAGTGACTGTGGATACCTGCATCCTGTGATCTAGCTCCCCCATCACTATTGATGGGAGGAGAGTGTCTTGCTCCCTCGGAAAAGGTTCGTAATCTTGGCGTCCTCCTTGATTCACTGCTGTCTTTAGTGGACCATCTAATGGCTGTGACAAGGGGGGCATTTGCACAGGTTTACCTGGTGCGCCAGTTATGCCCTTTTCTAGACAGGGATGCCCTCTGTACAGTCACTCATGCTCTCATTATCTCTTGGTTGGATTACTGAAATGCCCTCTACGTGAGGCTGGCCTTGGTGTGCACCCAGAGGCTCCAACTGGTCCAGAATGTGGCCGCGCGAGTAGTTAAGGGTGTGTCCCGCTACTCCCATATAACACCACTATTGCACAAGCTGCACTGGTTGCCGGTGGTCTTCTGGATTTGATTCAAGGTGCTGGTACTCACCTATAAAGCCCTTCATGGCATGGGCCCAGGATCACCTCCTATCGGCTTCCCACCGCCCAGTGCATTCACATAGAGCTGCCCTCCTCTGGGTCCCCTCAGCCAGACAGTGTTGGCTGGCAGTCCCCAGGATGAGGGCATTCTCTGTGGTCGCACCGACCCTCTGGAAGGGGTTGCCCACCGGGCTCTGGACGGCCCCCGACCTCCGCATCTTCCGTGCCAGCCTAAAGACATGGCTCTTTCAGCAACTTCCCTGATCTGCCATGGATTTTATCTTGGGGGTTTAGGAATTTTAATATTGGTTTTTAATATTATTTAATTTTATCTATTGTCAGGTTGTTTTATTGTTGTGAGCCGCCCCGAGTCCTATGGGAGAAGAGCGGCATATAAATCTGACAAACAAACAAACAAACACATACATACATACATACATACATACATACATACATACATACATACTAAGGACAGGAAAATAGATGGAGAAATGTTAAGACATACAAACAGTAGTAATAAAGTAAGTAGGTTGCATGTGATCTGTTGAAAGGAGTTGAAAGAAGCTAGAATGTCTATATGTAAAAGAATGAGTTTTGGTCGACTTTGTGAGTGAGAGTTGGTTATGCCAAGAAAAAGATGAAAATAAATTGAATGCACTCGGAATGGAATACCTTTCAGAAGTTCATGTGTGGTAGAACAAGAAAAGTTAAGAGAAAAATGAAAGTGGGTTTACTCAAAGGGTAGGTGATCAATGCAAAAGAAGTACATGGAGATAGTTTGCTCATACAGCTAACTATCTGCATACCAGTATAGAAAAAGAAAATTGTGAAGGAAGAATGAATGGGTTGAAATGCAAAAGACATCGAAATGTGTGATTGGAAGGAATTTATGAGATTCTCAAAAAAAGACAATTTGAAAGACAACTTTCAACAATAGAAAACATTTATGAAGTGATATGGTAGAAGAATGGATTTTCAATGATAAAACAGTATGACGATTTAGAATGAGTAGGGTTGATGTTTCCCTTTCTTTTTATCTTATCATTTTAATTTCTTTGGTTTATTCTTTCTTATGCTTTTTCTCTGTTTGCCTTGAAAGGAAATAGTATGATTGATATGTATTAATTTGGGTATAGGGGTGCAATTTATTCAAATGTTATATTAAAAATATGCATACATGAGCGCGCACACACACACACACACAATATAGTTATTGGTAAAATTTATCTCATGCCATCTATAGACCAGTAATTATCTGAACATGCCTCTGCTCTCCATCATCCACCCCACAGTTGTATTCAAGCACCAATCTTATTTGTACTTTTTGACTCAAATAAAATAGAGTTGGGTGTTGTAGTGAGCTGTATGTTGATGATGTTGTTCAAAATCTTAAGGCCACACCAGAGGTGGGTTTCAGCAGGTTCTGACCAGTTCTGGGGAACCGGTAGCGGAAATTTTGAGTAGTTCGGAGAAGCGGTACATACCACCTCTGACTGGCCCCTTCCCCATCTATTCTCTGCCTCCAAAGTCCCAGCTGATCAGGAAGGAATAGGGATTTTGCAGTAACCTTCCCCTGCCATGCCCACCAAGCCATGCCATGCCCACCAAGCCACACCTACAGAACCGGTAGTAAAAAATTTTGAAACCTACCACTGGGCCACACAGTTATTTTTCATATAGATGTTAAACAGCAACCAGAGTAAAGGTGTTTGTGGAAAGCCACAGCATAACTAACAAGGAGCAGAGATACAAGTTCCTAATCTGTTTCTGAAATAATACCCTACATATGTGAACACTGCAACCCAAGATGTATTTTTCCTGTGCCTATATTCCAGAGACATTTGTATTGGACTCATTTTACCACGCATAACTATCTAGGGTGCAAAGTATAGTGCATAACTATCTGAAGTGCCTCCATGCTGCTCTCAGATACCAACCCTGTTACAACATTCAGTGTTGCCAGGGCCTGCAGCATTTTAAAATGACCTGTACCACAAATCAAGTTTTAATGAGTATTTAGATCATTACTATAAAGTTTTGTATAAGATGTATTATATCATTCAGTAGATTTAGTTGGCTGTTTTTTATGTTTATTCATTGTTTTTACCCTTTCTTTTAGATTTATGAAATGTTATTTTTGTATTTTTTTAATGTTTTTAAATTTCTTTTACCCTCACTTCTTTATGTTGGTATTTGACTGTAATAAAGGTTGATTTGATTTGATAGATAAGAAATAAAGTAAGACTATTGTGGAAAATTCAGAACAATATTGCAGAACAACACTGAGGAGAAACAATCAACCATTGATTCAACAATTAGGTTACCAACTTTACAAAAATAGACTAGAATAGAATACTTTATTGGGCAAGTGTGATTGGACACAAGAGGAATTTGTCTCGTGCATAAGCTCTAAGTGTACATACAAACAAAAAAGTAATAAGATACCAATAAGAGAAGGTAATAGAAAAGATGAGAAGGATAATAGTAATATGGTTATACTGCATGGGTAATATCCTTAGACAAAAGATAGTGTGGGAATTAAATGTCCAGCAAAGTGATAGCACAAGGGAAAAAGTTGTTATGGCATGCAGTGTCCTATAGCTGCATCCCGAGGGGAGGAGCTGAAACAGTTTGTGTCCAGGTTGTGTGGGGTTTGTAGAGGAAAGAAGATCCCTGAACAATTGGAAAGCAAAGATTGTTATGGAAGTTGAGGGCTAGAGAATGGGAAATCCTAGGAATTTCATTAGTTGAAATTTGGGGAAGCTAGACAGTCCTTCTTAGGCAAAACTGTCCTTACAGGATGGCAGCAGAACAGGAGACATCCATTGTGAAGGAGATGGATTTTGGGGTATGCTTTATTAAGAAGGTTGAGTTTTCACATCTTACCATATTGCAATTTCTTTATTAGGACTGTCTTTGAGCTGTATTCTGACCAATTGAGTAAGGTTTCTATTCTTTGGTTTAGATGGAACTGCAGGGGACTTTGTCTAGGGGCAGAGAGGATCAAATTGGGTTTGATAGGATTAGGCAAAGAGAGGAGATGGATTTGACCCTGGTTACCCTATTTACGAGACCGCGTTCTGCCACTGATAGCCTCCCACCGGCCAGTACGCTCCCACAGAGAGGCCTCCTCAGGGTGCCATCGATCAAATTATGTCGACTGGCAACCCTCAGGGGAAGAGCCTTCTCTGTGGGGGCTCCCACCCTATGGAACAAATTTCCCCGGATATATGTATGATCCCCGACCTACGTACCTTTCACCGTGCCCTTAAGATTTTACTATTTCAACAGGCTGGGCTGACGTAATAATGAATTTTCAATGGGTATTTTAGTTGGGAGTTTTTAAAATAGGGCCAAACTATTGAATATGTTTTAAATTGTTTTTAACTTTTGTGATATATGTTGTTTTTATCATGGCTGTGCACCGTCCTGAGTCCCTCGGGAGAAGGGCGGTATAGAAATTTAAACAATAAATAAATACATAAATACATAAATACATCCAATAGATGGAGCAAGGAGATGCAACTTCCATTTGCTATTTTCCCACCACAAAACAAATAAAATACTCCCCTTTATTACAGTGGATGTAGTAATGTTTTGTGCAGCAGTATGGAGGAACAATTTTCCACAATGCATTCTTTGTAACTATAATTCATTTAAATTTTAGATAGTATTACTTCATTAATACCGATAGTTTTAGATACTGTTACTTTACCATTATCATATTTAATATAATTTTAGGGTTTACATTATAATTTAATATAAGATACATCCTAGACTTCACTTTTAGGTGTTAAGTTTTTTAACAAATGTATTTTAACTCTTAAACTTCATTTGCTTATCATCTGTAACTGGGCTGTGATTGCAATAAACAGAATTTAAAGTGAGATATTCTTTCAGAAGCCAGAACCTTAGGTCACAAAGAAAAAATCTTATGTCCAAATCAGTATAGTTGAGAAACAAAACTCAGATTTAACACAATCAAAATTATAATGTAAGGAGTCAGGCCGGTGGTGAAATGCTCCCAGTGCAGACCGGACCGCCTGATCCGGTAGCGATAGTGGCGGGTGGTTCGGAGAACCATACCCAGCTGAGCCACGCGATCATCAGAGGCTTTTTAAAATTATTTTTAAAAGCATTTTTTCTACAATCTCTTCGGCCGAAAAAATGCTTTTAAAAGTAAAAAAAAAAAAGCCTCTGATGATCACATGGCTCAGCTGGGATCATCAGAGGCTTTTAAAAGCATTTTTTCTGCAACCTCTTCAGCCAAAGAGGTTGTAGAAAAAATGGTTTTAAAAGTAAAAAAAAAAAGTTAGCCATGCCCACCCAGTCACATTCCTCCCCCCCCCCCCACAAGCCATGCCCACAGAACTGATAGTAACAAATTTTACATTTCACCACTGAATCAAGCATCTTGAAATAATAAGCTTTCTCAAGAAGTTGAAGCTTTGGTGATCTAAGTAAAATGTTACATTGCCCTTATAGAGATCAGTAAAAACTGGCTTCTGTGAACTGATCTCCTGGAAATGATTCTTGAATGCCTTACTCTTATGCTATCCTGAAAAGTATAGGCTTACCAGTACTATGGATACTGAGGATGTGTCACACATGAGTCTTCAATTAACATATGATGATCTGTTGTAGTAACTGAAATATAGGATAAATTTGTAGCAATATATTGTTCTTTACAGATAGTACTAAGAGCTTCTCTTCTTTTCTCATTTTATAATTCTGTTCAATCACAATCTCCTGGGCTGTCTCTTTTATATTAGCCCTTTCTTTTTACTTGTATTAAAACAGTTGCTGCTGACTAGGCTTGGAGCAATTATGGTGCGTCTCTGAGAACTAATGATGAACATGGAACTTCTGGTTACCTTACTAACAAGTGGATCATTTCCTAGATTTTAATTATATAAACGGCATCTTAAGTAAAAGTAAAGGTAAAGGTTCCCCTCGCACATATGTGCTAGTCATTTCCGACTCTAGGGGGCGGTGCTCATCTTTGTTATAAAGCCAAAGAGCCAGCACTGTCCGAAGATGTCTCCGTGGTCATGTGGCCAGCATGACTAAACACCAAAGGCGCACAGAACGCTGTTACCTTCCCACCAAAGGTGGTCCCTATTTTTCTACTTGCATTTTTTACGTGCTTTCAAACTGCTAGGTTGGCAGAAGCTGGGACAAGTGACGGGAGCTCACCCTGTTACACAGCACTAGGGATTCGAACCACCGACCTTTCAATCAACAAACTCAGCATCTTAGCCACTGAGCCATTGCGTCCCTTGTATCTTAAGTCCTGCTATACAAATGTTGTTATCAAGATTGGTGATCACCCCTGTGTTTCTTTTCTCTTTTTCTAGTAGCTCAGATCTGAACCACAGTTCTCAGAGAGGGAGATTCTTTCTGCTGCTATTCTTCTAAAACCCAATTTAAGATTGCATTGAGGCACTGTCTTACAAATGTCCCCTCCTGTCAGGAGAAGTTATTGTCTGTGTTCCCAATTATTTTATATCACTTATATTGCACTGGATCTAGTTTAAGACAATGTCATATGTGTCCAAATAATTATCAAGAGAAGTAGATGTCAAGCTGCAGCTTGTTCACTAAATTAGGTTGAATTTGTAATAATTGTGAAATGTTATTTATAACCTAAATTCAACTTAAATTTTAAGCAGGATCAATTAAACTGTTGCAACTCCATAAAAATCTGCATTTAGGAACAGGGAAAGAATGAGAAAACCATTAAGAGAGACCTTTCAGCAAAGACCACTCAGTGTTGGGAAAGAGGAAGATATGAGAAAGAACCTCCAAAGAACTCCAGCCTTAATTTTATCTAATGTAAGATGGAGCAGAAAGGACCCTAATGAACTTTCAAGGTTCTGTTACTGTGCCCTATTACAATCAAGGGCTTTCCCAGTGTCCCTGCCATCACTGTTTCTTGATCTTGGCTACCTAAAGAACTGACAACAATATTGAAAGCTTCCGGAGGGTTTTTCTCTCTCTCTCTTTCTCAGGACTGGCTTGCAGCCACCTACTATTTTTATTTTCCAAGAATGATTATGGGGCCTAGTAAGTACAGATTATGCTACAGGCTGGGGCCATGGTGTATTAGGTACAAGCCAGCTACCACTGATAGATGCCAATAGGAAATTGTATAGGAATGCCGCTAGGTACACATTGCCTTCTGTGTTAATTATGATTTTGATTGAATACGTGCCATCAAGTCATTTTCTGCTCCTAGTGACCACAAAGATAAATTTTCTCCATAATGATCTTATCCCTAAGCTGTCTTTTTCAAGATTTGCAAAGGTATGTGTTCATTGGCATTGTAACTGAGTCCATCCACTTCGCTGCTGGTTGTCATCTTCTTTTTCATTCTACCTTTCCCTGCATTAGGGCCTTTTCCAGAGATCTAGGTCTTTGCATAATATATCAGAAGTAGAATAATTTGAGCCTGGTCATTTATGCCTCAAGTGAGGACTCTGGGCTGATCTGTTTGATGATCCATCAGTTTGTTTTCTTGGCTGTCCATGGTACCCTCAGGAATCTCTTCAAATACCAAATTCAAAAGCATCAATCCTCTTTCTTCCCTGTTTTTGTTGGGTTTGAAAGCAGTTATCTTTATTTGCAAATACAGGGAGGATATTATTTTGTATTTTAAGGAGGGCTGAAGGGCTCCAGCTGGGTCCTCTGTTTGTTACCTAATCTTGAGAATAAGCAGAGACTCAGCCTAACTTGGAGTTTGTGATGCCTGTGAATTATAATGAATGTACATCCTGCCTCCTGAAAATATATTTAGGCATGACTGTTAAGGGTTTGCTAACTTATTGTTTTGCTGTAAGGAGTCTCCTTTATATCTGGTTCATGAGGTTCTGCTCAATTTTACTCTCCCAACTGGCACTCACAATTGAGTTCCTGTTGCTGCATTCTTTTAAGAGTAATGCTTCTTCATTTATCTTTCTGTAAGAGTGCCAGATAACCTGACTTTACATAAAACTCCTCCTTCACCTATTTCATTACTGCCATCCACTCCAATTAGCTGTATGATTTCCAATATTTGTTTTGTTTCTTCAAAATAGAAAACATTTATTCTAAAAGCTGATGAGAAAGAGATTCATAGCCATTTATATATTATTATCACCAATTTGAAAAAAGGGAAACATTTAGAGTCCATTGAAATTTCTATGATTTGCATAATGAACTCTTTTTTTAATGTTTTATGTGCATCTAATTATGCAACATGTTTCGCTTTAAGGGCTTGAATTTTAGGGAGTTTTGCTCAGAAAATAGATTTTAAAAATAAATGTTAATAATGTTAATACAAAATGTTTGGAATCCTGACTCATGCATTATAATAAGCCTTCCTTCATATCATATGAAGTCATCCCATGAACCATGATACTAAAGTAAAACCCACATTATGGCTTGCTGCATTTTCAGTACTTCTATTTTTTTTCTTTAGAAAAGTATTTCTAGACTTTTTACATTAAGTTAATCTTTAAGTGGTAAGCAAGAACAAGCAACAAAAAAAGATAGGGCATTCTATAACTATCTTTGTAAAATCATCATCATCATCATAGCCATTGTCTGTCCCCTGCAGAATGAAGGCCTCTTCCACACGTTTCCCACCAATAAGGTCCTGAGCTTTCTTTTGCCAATTGAGCCTTCAATACTTGCTGATGTCATTGATCCATTTTGTTTTAGGTATCTTTTGTAGATGCTTTTTATCAAATGAAATCCATTCTATGACTGCCTTGGTCCACCTACCATCAGTTCTTCTTAGTAATAAAAACATTCATAGGTAAAATGCACAAAAATAACTGTCCCATATCAGGAGATAAAAGAAGGAAGTCTTCAACAGAAATGCAATCCAGGGAATGTTCATATAAAGTTGAAGGAATAAGATTCCAAAAGATATGGGTTTCAGAGATTATAAACTATAGTTAGACTAGCTGAGAAATCTTATATTATGGCAATAGGGCAAAAAAAAAAAATAGCTCAATCTAGACCAGAAGTTGGACCATAAGAAAGGCTGAGCGGCGAAGAATTGAGGCCTTTGAACTATGGTGCTGGAGAAGACTCCTGCGAGTCCCTTGGACTGCAAGGTGATCAAACCGGTCAGTCCTAGAGGAGGTCAATACTGACTGCTCTTTAGAAGGCCAAATCCTGAAGATGAAACTCAAATACTTTGGCCACCTAATGAGAAGGAAGGACTCACTGGAGAAGAGCCTAATGCTGGGAAAGATTAAGGGCAAAAGAAGAAGGGGAAGACAGAGAATGAGGTGGCTGGATGGAGTCACTGAAGCAGTAGGCGTAGCTTAAATGGACTCCGGGAAATAGTAGAGGACAAGAAGGCCTGGAGGAACGTTGTCCATGGGGTCGCGATGGGTCAGACACAACTTCACAACTAATAACAACAACAAAAACCAGAAGACGGAAACCTGGAAGAAACATAAGTATGTCATGGGGATATATTAAGAAAAAAAAAGAAGGCTTGCACTTCTTTGATTTCCAGACCTTTCCCGGTGCCTTCTTTTTTTCCTTTAGATTAATGGAATGCTGTTGGTCAAATGAATGATAATGGACACCTTTGTGATTATCAGTCTATAAATTTCAGAAGGAGGAGATCCATAAAGGAATATAGCTCCTAGAACATCCCTTCTAGGAGCATAACGCACATGCTAAGAACCTACTGCGACACCATTTGTTTTTCTCATATTCATAAGCAGAGGCTGAGAATGTGGGGAAAATAAATGCTTTTTCTTCAGTGCTCATAGTTTGTGATACACTAAAGAAAACTTGACTCACACAGAAATTAAAATTAGATGGCTCCCCCCCTCCATCCAAGTAATTTCTCAATCCTGTTTACAATGATAGATACAGTGTATGTAGCATTCTTCTGTTTGTAATGCTTTCATCAGATTCCAAGCTCAAGTCTATGCTCCAAAATCATCAAGTGTAAAAAAGAAATGGCCAGAATATATTCTAAATCAGGGGTCCCCAACCCCTGGTACATGAACTGGCATTGGGCCATGGCATTTCAGAAACTGGGTCATACAAACAAGTGAAGCCCCATCTATGGGACGCAGGCTGCACACAAAACCACACTCCCTCTTGTCTGTGGAAAAACCCCTCTCCTTGGAACTTGTCTCTGGTGCCCAAAAGGTTGGGGGCTGTTCTAAGTTACTACCTTATACTTCCTTTTACCCCATACCCACCAAGTCCTATCACTGTCAAAGAAGGACAATAGCAGATTTTAGCTACTTAATTTTCATGGAGAATTGGAAAAAGTTAAAGTATAAATTTAGTCTCTACCCCTTCACAACCCCATGAGGTTTTTGAAAAAAAAAAATACATTATTTTTAAAAAGTAATGTAACTAATAACACCTCTGGTTATTAGATGGATCGCTATTGACTAGGGTTGAAATAAACAATGCTTCTTGTAAAAAAAATGTATTTAATGAAAATAAAAGGAGTGATTTCTTCAAACTCCAGAAAAGAAGGAGAAATGCCTCTCTTTCCAGCTATGATCCTAAATAAAATCTCATCTTTTGTAGCTGTAACCTTAAGAAATAAGTTCAGATGGTGCCAATAGGATATTCCTTTTACTATGTCCAAGTATTGTCAAATTGTCACAGAGGATAACTGACTTAAACCCTGCCTCTGTCCACCCCTCAGCCTTATGTTTGCGATTCCATTAAAAATAAAGCTGATGTTGTTTTTAATAGTGTGTTCAGCATCAAGTCTACTTTGTTCTTTTTTCATTAGTGGAATGTGCTTAATATAGCCATTGGCACAGGACTTTCTCTTTGACCTAAACTAAGTGAAGGATTTTCTGTAGTCTGTATTTCAGCGTGCAGCCAAAGAAATACAACACTAATTAATGGCAATAAATGTTTCTCTGAAGGGCTTTCCCCTAACCTATTCTCTCCTTATGCCTGAGTTGGACTACAGGCTTTAGAATTCCCAGCCAGAAGGACCAAGATATGGGAATGTCAAAAGTTGGAGTTCACAAATAGAGGATGCCAAATTAGAGAACTTTATTTTTTTTGGTTAGTTCAAATAGAATAAGCATACCAGTGCTGTAGACTAGGGGTTCTCAAAGTGAGAGTCGCAACTCCCTCTAGACGGTGGCTGCAACCGGTTTAAAAACTGGTTCGGTGAACACGCGCTTAGCGCATGTGTGCACCTAGAGCGCTCGCACGCAGCGCTAAACTTTGAGGTTTTTAAAGCTCAGCTGCTTACCTTCTAAGTCAGCCCCAGTAAGTAGGACAGCTGAGGCATGGAAATCAGCTGTAACGTGCAATTCAGATAAGCTAGAAACAGGGAAATAAAGGACAGGATAGAATGGGTGTGGGTGGGCTGGGCCAGTTGATCGTTGGAACTACCGGTTCATCTGAACTGGTCTGAACCGGCTGAATCCCACCACTGCCTCTAGACTAGAGAGTTGCAAGCAGCTGAGAAGGATGCTCAGATATTTATGTATTTGTTTGTTGAATTGGTATATCTTACATACCTGGAGTGTACAGGATGTGTGGTAGTGATGACAGTGAATTTATTTGATGCTAAATTCATATTTAGCATATTCATTTCTACCAGTTGTATCTGTAACATCCTGATTATGTAAGATTAGAGTTGCCGTTATACTATGGTGAAATAGTACAGATTTGTTCTTTAACTCCTATTCTTTTGAAATAAAAATCAAAGCATACAAGTATTGGTGCTAATTAGACCATATTATAGAACCAGTAAATAAGAATGTAGCTTATTCCCACTTATTTCATGCTTGGACAAATTTTAAACCGAGGCTATCACCCATCTTTGACCAGCAAGAAAAATGGAAATTTAATGGCATTCTCTTCTAGAGTAATAACCTGAAATCAAATTATATTAATCATTTTATCCAATAGATGCACAATAGAATGCAAAGGTGCACAAAATCAGGGCAATAAAATCACCATAAAATTAGAAACAAATATAATTTATATGGGGTATAATTTTAATGTGCTTAATGGAAAGGACATTAACACAAATAAATTAATTGTAAAGGATGGATCAAATATGACATATCTGTCTAAAACAATACATGTTATACTTCACTTCCAGGGTAACTAAATAGTAAGAAAAATGAATTATAAATAGAATAATAAAATAGAATAAATGAAGGCCTGGTATAACTAATTGTTTTAGAAATTATATTCTTAATGATATTTCTAGTAAATAACTATTAAATATTCATATACCAGTCTGATTTTGTCCTTATGAGTATTTCATATGATGCAGAATCCAAAGGTCTAGGTAACCATACAGGCTTACAACTGTTGTTTCTCTACTTGTTTTATGAGCTCCAGCAAATAATATAATTGACTCCAGTTTGTCATGCTCGCAGTTAGACTTTTTTTCAGCTTAAGAAAACTCATGTATCACAATACATTACTGGTGACATGAAGTACATAATAGGGAACAGGTTTCTCATTAAATTAATAAGAACTGTTTTCTCATTTTCACTTTTCTCATGTTGCAGTTGCTGTTCTGAAGGAAGGAAGTGTCTGAAATATTGAAATATGTGGTTCTCCAATCTTTCCGTAACCCATAGGGACAGAAAAAAATGCTCCTACAGTCAAGGAAGTTAGTCCTAAAAGAGATCATAACTAGGTTGGCATATCTCTGGACTCAAGTATAGCTCTTTCACATGAACTCTCCATAGCAATAGCAATAGCACTTAGACTTATATATTGTCTCATGGTGCATTACAGTACCCTTTGAACAGGTTACAGAGTCAGCATATTGCCCCCAACAATCTGGATCCTCATTTTACTGACCTCGAAAGAATGGTAGGCTGAGTGAACTTGGAGCCAGGCAGGATCGAACTCCAGATTGTAGGCAGAGTTAGCCTGCAACGCTGTGTTCTAATCACTGCCCCATGTCCTCTTTCATTTCACCCAAAGGCAATTTCATTCATTCATTCATTCTCTGAATAGAATATTTTACATTTATACAGATGTTTGTTCATCTTTAACACAATTTTATATATAATTTTTCTCATATCATTTATTCTCTCTAATTCTAAGAAACCAATATTACCCTTCATCTTAACTTTTCATCCTAATATAGTTCATTTTTTCTTTTCCCTCGTTAAAATTTGAACCCCTAAATTTAACTTCCCCAGTTATTACCTTAAATTCTCTTATTCCAATCACCAATGATTCCTTTATCAACTATTCCAAATAATTTCAACAATTATTTCATTTCAACAATTAAACATATTCAATAAAAAATCAATTAAGTATCAATCTTACTCCAATACCTCTACATTTAAATTTGTATAACATAATACAATTCCCAATTGTACAATTATTTTCTTAAATTCTTTTGTTCCAATCTCAAAGTTTTTTCTTTATCAATTGTTCCAAATAGTACACTTTGATATTTTTATCAAAAATCAGTTAAATATATCGAGGTAGTTCATAATCCAGTATCATTTCAACTTTCTTTTCTTATTTAGTTAAATTTCAACTATATAATTAAGAATATTCCATTTGTTACAATACACTTCATTAATTAAAAATATTCCAATTATTACATTCATCATACATCCATATATTTTAAACTCACTTCATTAAAAATACAGTTCATTTCTGTGTATTGACTTCCATATGATTTTAACATCACTTCATTAAAAATACGTTTTCATCTTTTCCCTAGTATTCATTTCCTTTACTCCATATTCTCCTTCCATTTCTTTCTCCCTTTCTAGCTTCATATTTTACTTTCTTTTTCTTTCCCCTTCTTCTTTTTTGTATTTTAAAATCCTGATCTCTCTTTTCCCTTTTTCTTATCTTCCCACTGTTAATCCCTTAAATTGTTTTTTAAGATCATAAACTCTTCTATTTTGCTGTATCTTTCCAGCAAAAAGAAAGAAAAGAAGAAAGGGAAAGAAGCTCAGCTATTTAGAGAACAAATAATTGCCGGAGAACCTCTGGTAACCATAAAACTACAGGATAAATGGAAATGGATTATCCTGTATATGGTTTCACTTTTAAAGGTAGGATGTGTCTACATCGATACAGTTTCAACTATTCTTTTGAGTAGAATAGTTTAGATAGAATCTCAGAACAAGACACTGGTGCAAAATGCAATGATTGAATTGTCTGAAGAAATAACTTCCCATAGCTTTATCATCTTAATATTATAGATGATGATGATGATGATGATGATGATGATGATGATGATGATGATGATTGGTTAATCTTTAGTGAGATTCACAGCTTTTGAGGCTGGTTAATAGCTCAGCAGCTCGAGTCCTAACCAAGGACCTAGGAACTGTTAAGGTATCGTCAGAGGATGTAAGCTGTTCCGAGTAAGGTGGTTTTTTGTAGAGTCAAAATGTTCAAATCTGGTAAATTTAGAATTTCTAAATAGCGGGGTAGCCCTTTGGGTATTGCTCTAAGGGCTCCAATTACAATCGGGACAACATACGATTTCTTTTTCCACAGTCGCTCACTATTATTATTATTATTATTATTATTATTATTATTATTATTATTATTATTATTATTATTATTATTATTACTACTACTACTACTACTCAGGAATCTCCTGTATGCAGTCATGAGATTAAATAATTTTTGTCCATCTCCCCTAGAAGTATATACAGCTTTCCTGTCTTGTGTGTCTCTCTCTGACCTTGTGTGTCTTATAAGATAAATAAGAATTCTTATCCTTTCCATCCATACATTCCTTTATGTACTGTTCTGCAATACAGACCCTTCAGGTTATCTGGTACGAATGGTATGCACCGTGTCTGTGCACTTTAGTCTGTTAAAATCTCTACTATTTAGGAATCTGTTTCTTACGAAATAATTATGTTAACATTTTCTTTGCAGAACCATAACATCAGCCATGGCCTTATAGCTGGGTTATCTTATTTTCTAAATAAAATAATCTGTTTCTCTTCTTTGCAGAGAAAGAGATTATTTATTTAAGAATAATTTAAGAATAATTTTGGGGAGTACAGATGGACTGGAAAAGTAACCCATTGAAGAAAATTTCAGTGTGAATTAACTGCCGGCTATACTGTTTATTCTGTCCTCTGAATTTGGTTTGGTTTGCTACTTTCCCTTTCTGTGACAAGTTCCAGGCCAATGTTTCATTGTTTTTTGTTTTTTGGGGGAGGAAGAGAGCTTGAGGATTATGACTTATTTTTAGTTTATGTTATTTATTTAACTCTTTATATGCCAAAACTCTGCCCCACAAAATAGAGTGGCTAATGAAGTATAATTTTATTTATATCAAGCTTAAAATGAATGCTATGAAACCAACGTATAGTACCAAGTTTCACGGTGTATAACAAGTAGAAACACTGCTTAGTAAATGAAGAGGATTTTAAAGTAATACATCTGTGTATCTACTTTGCTAGTTTTCCCTTCCACCCTGAAGCCAATATCTTAAATTTTGCTGCCCAAACAAGATAATCCTTGTTACACAGTTGGAATGGGTTTCTGGTCAGCTGCTTCTAGAAAGTTTTAGCATATTTTAAAGGTGATGATTGGGGGTTCATATGCTATCCAGCATATGAAAAACCTCCTTCATTTGCCATGCACAATTCTCTGATTACACTACAGACTGCATTTTTATTTTTATTTGTAAAAAAGAATTGAATTTTCTGTAGGGTCAATCAGTGGAATTTTTTTTTAAAAAAAAAAGATTCTTAAAACTGTTGGTTGACTGGTCAATTGTTCCACCTTTCAGGGTGGCAACAATGAGTTCAGGTTTTTTTTATTGCTTGACTGCTTACTTGGTGTCAGGATCTGACTAGCCAAGATGCAGTCATTGAGTAAGTCCTGTTGAAGAATTGGAACTTGAAGAAGTTCTGTGGGTTGATGTGGGGCTGAAGACTACCCTAAGAATGTAATGTTAGGAGAAGTGGTGATCAGGTAACTCCTTCCTAGGAATAATGGGAATGGAAAAGAATTCTACCTGGCAGGTTACAAAAATACAAGATTATACAATTATACTTTCAGTTGCACACTTTAAATGAGGCATGGGCTGGTCAATTTCAAGGCTTTAACTAGTCAACCAACCCATTCAAAAAGAAAAAAAATGGCAAAGACTGGATTTTTATGTCCCAAGCAGCTAAAAGTGGACTAAGAGATGAGCAATCAAATTGAAGGCTGAAACCCATAAGAAACTAGCAAAATTGGAACCACAGAATTGCCAGCATAAAGGACATCATTTCAGACTGTCCATCAGAGTGCTTTTTGTTGCCCGTCACAGTTTAAGATGGAATATTAAGGGTAAACGTCACTTCTCTGGGTCTATCCTTTTTATCCATCCTTGAGCGGTCTCAGGTGTAGAAGGACTCTGAAATATAGATAGGGATATGCAGACATGTATGTTCAGGAAGCAGAAGCCTGGTTTGGTTTGCCTTAACTAGATGTTGAAATATTAACAAAAAGGAAGTGAATTTAGCCTTCTGAAGAAGTGGATAGTTTCAGAATATGAATACCACAATTGAGGAAGCACTGCACTGTATGACCTGCATATGCATTTCTGTGGATTTTAGAATTCCCTAGAAGAAATCAGTGTCCTGCTAAAATCAGATAGGATTTAGGGTTTTAAAACACTTTTATGTTTTACACTTCTTAAAATGTGCTTGAATGAAAATATACTCAAAGCTACAAGTCCACATTTGGTCTTTATTGAGACTCTGTTCCTCTCCAAGGTGTTTTTACTTTGTTCTGCCCTGTTCAAGTAACAAACTACTTTCTCTTTTTTCTTTCTTTGGAAGATTTTTAAATTGGAGTGGGGGGCAGTGAATTCCCCAGGCTTGGTTAGGTATATTTTTTAAATGTAGAGGAATATTTTTAACTAACTCCTGGTTATTAATTCTTAACAGACTGTGTTAAGAACCAACAGTCTTCCTAATGAAAGCAGGTTAGCTATTTTGGGTTGTATCCAAATTGGAAAAAAAATGATTCAGGATTCCCCCTTTTTTTAGGTTCACAGTTTTAAAAAGAGAAATATTTTTTAGAAATTTTCAAGTTTCCATTAAACTTGAAATTGGAGGTATGGAAGTATGGATGTAAAAAGTAAGAACTAATCTTTCAAAACATGTTCTGTGAACCTCTGAGTTCATTAATAAGTAATAGGTATGCAGAAATAAACTCTAGGCCTTAACACTTAATAATGTGGCAACCTCCAACAGCATTTTAGTGTAGAAAAGAGATGTGGCTTATTAACAGGCAAGCAGAATGCCTAACCTGTTTTCCAGCAATTTGTGCTGATGTCAGCATGGGAAAAGATTTACGCATTGCTTTACTTTACATTTGTTAGCCTTATCAATAATGATATTTGGCAAGTGGTTGGGCCTGAGCTTAATGCATTTTACCATGAGAGGTGAATCAAAGCACTTCATTTGGAAGATGATGTAAGCTAGTGCGCTCTCTCTCTCTCTCTCTCTCTCTCTCTCTCTCTCTCTCTCACTCAAACTTGCATCAAAAAATTTTATGATAGCAAAATAGCAGAAAAAATATTGTGTGCACATTGAGTTGTGAGAATAGAAAGCAAATTTATTTATTTGTTTGTTTGTTTGCTTGAAAAATACATTTTCAGTACCAACAGTACAAGGCACTGTTACTTTCTGTATCTCTCTCCTGCTATCACGTGTTTATCGAGATTTCTGCAACCCTGATTTGTCAGCTGTATTACTGCAGATGTCCTTCTTCGAACAGGATAGGAATATTGGTGAAAACAAGCAACTGCTACATTGCCAGGGGGAAAGCAATGCGTTAGATATTCATAAGTGTTGTGGATAAAAAATATCAGCTCATTTTGAGGTCTGATTTTCCAATGAACAACTTCTTTAATGACAGTCTGTGCTTAATAGGAGATGGCTGTAGTTTTGAAATTGTCTTTTAAAAGCATTCCCATTTAGCATTCATTATTTCTTGCAAAATATGAGGACTGTCCTCGCAAGAAAAATCTCCTTTGTTTGAAAAGGGAACAGTTTATACATAAAAGAATATGTTGCAGATAAAATTAGAAAAATGATTTTAAGCCAACCTACCCTCACTTTTGCATTATTGATGCTTGCTTATTCGGGAAAAAACTGGTGCCCAGAAGCCCACTGAAGTTCTTGATATGATCAGAAAAAGATTTCCCATTCCATCTGTCTTGGGAAGCACCATACCAGAACACTGCTGTCCCCTTTTCATTCAATGTCAGTTCTTTACTTTCAACTCAACTTTGCTACAGTTCAGGAGTTAAGAATGCTAGATGAAACTAGCAGGGGTTTTGGAAAATAGAGTCTTGTTCTCTATTTTTCAGTAGCGTCCTTTGCTGTTTTTTACCTCGACTGAGTTTTTAATAAGTTAATATGTTTGATACTTTTCTCTCTTTGCATCTAAGTTTTAGAACCTTTGAAGAGGACGATCATCTGAATAATAGAGAAAAGAAATCACCTAAATACTCACATTCTCTGCTGTAACCACTTATCTTTGAAATACAGGTAGTCCTCAACTTACGAGAACAATTGAACCCAAAATTTATGCTGCTGAGTGAAAAATTGGTTAAGTGAGTTTTGCCTCATTTTACGACTTTTCTTGCCACATACGTGGCATTAACATAAGTGCAGTTCTTAAATTAGTAACATGGTAGTTAAGTGAATCCAGTTTCCCTATTGACTTTGTTTGTCAGAAGATTGCAAACGGTGATCACATAACCGTAGGGCACTGCAACTGTCATAAATATTTATTTGTTTGTTTGTTTGTTTATTTATTTATTTATTTATTTATTTATTTATTTATTTATTTATTTATTTATTTATTTATTATTTGTATTTCTATACCACCCAACTTTCCAAGGACTTTGGGCGTCTTACAACAAAGACAGTATGAACAATAATAAGAGACGTTAAAAACCCATAAACACCGCTCATGGACAGACCTCACAAGATCGCAGTGGTGAGATCAACGGCCCCAAGCCTGCCGGAAAAGCCAAGTTTTCACCATTTTCCGAGAAGGCCAGTAGGGTGGGAGCGGTCCTGGCCTCAGGAGGTAGATGAATTTGTTGTCAAGCATCCGAATGTAAATCACAGTACCATGGGGATGCTGCAATGGTCATAAGTGTGAAAAATTGTCATAGGTCATTTTCTTCAGTGCCATTTTAACTTTGAATGGTTACTAAGTGACCTCCTGTAAATTGAGGATTACCTGTAGTTATTCATATCCTTTACAACTCTTTATTAATGTTCAGTCCTTCTGTCACTTAATTCCATCAACGATGTAAGAAGAAGCCTTCTAGCTAAAGCTAAAGGCCCATGAAATCCAGGATTCTATGTCTCGCCATGGCCAACCGAAGGCATTTGGTCTCTTTTAAAGCCAACCAGTTAGGACAATTACACAACTATTAGTAGAAAATTCCAAGTTTAAATCTATGCTGAATAAAAATATTTCCTGAATCTATCTGCATTTAATTTTGAAGAATGATTAGAAATTCTAACACTGAATGAGGAAATTTCCTCCCCATTATCAATGCCTTCTGTTATGTCTTCCATTTCCTCCTTCATTTTAAGCTAAAAAGTTCTAATTGATGTAGTATTTTTAATGGAGCAGTTGTTCCAAGCACCTAATAATGTTGCTTGCATCTTATAATTTTTTACTTCTGTACAATATGTATAACTTTTTAAAGATGTGGTGACCAGAACTTACACAATATTCCAAATACAGTTGGACCATAGATTTATATAACAGTATCATATCAACAGTTACATTTTCAGTTCCTTTTAATTCCAAACATGCAACTTTTTTTTAATTAAAAAAAAGCTATATACTATATTGGCATTTTCATAAACCTGTCTACCATGACTCCAGCATCCTTTCTTGGTCAACCACTGCCAATTTGCATTAATGTATACACTGCCATAAAGTTACAGCAAAATCAAGGCAGGTACAATTCATCCTGGAGGCTTCTCTTTTTTTAATTTCAAAGGTATAAGGTAAAACTCAGGAAAGGAGGTTGTCTCATTTTTCCAGTTACAGGTATTGAAATTTATATTTGTTTTTCAACTGAGCCTTGATCTTTTAACTCAGCTGCAAACTCTATTGCTAACGTACCACCATCTTGGCAGTACATTGAATATTGTGTATCTTCTTTACTGTTTTCTTCACTGACTTAGTTTCTTGGCATAACTTGATAATTTATTTTTTCTACAGTATTAAAATGCATTTATCTTCTCCCTGTATCTAAGTCCCACAAAGTGATAAATGGATTTTTTTTAAAAGGCATATTTAAAATAGCAAATATTAAAAGTTGATTCATTTGGCAACCACCAGTAAATGCAAAATTTTAACGAGGTGCATCTTGAATTGCTGGGGGCAGGAGATTCCAAATGTAAGATGTCATAATTGAAATGGCTAAGCTAAATGTTGCCAACTACTACATTTCTGAAGAGAACAGTCTTTTCATCTGTCACAAATTTTCAGTTTTCATACTCTATGTTCACAAGACTCAGTAAAAGCAAACAAAAGAATCTGAATTTTCTTGTTTAGTCTTTCCCAAGCTTGTGTCTCCAGATACGTTGGATTACAATTTGCAGAATTCTCTGATAAGATGACTGACATGTCTGCAAGATATTACTTTAGAGAGTTCTGCCCATATGAGTCCAAATTTAGTTGAAATCATATTTTGGCTTTTTTTCTTCTGAATAACAGGTTTATTAATTAATTGATTTATTCTTTGATTTAGACATGCATACTTTCCAAGCTTTCTTCTGAACTTCATGTAAAAGTACAGCTATTTCTGTGTTTTCTATCCTTTCCTTACCACTTCTTTGGAAGACTTCATATTTTATTTTTAACAGAAATGGAGATAAAACAGTGACATATGCTCAAGAAGGATATGCATGTTTGTATAAACAGGGGACTGGAAGTTTGTAGTCTATCCGGAACATGAATAAGACTTGGAGCAGTTTCATTATTTTAGTGCATCTGCTTCCCTGCTTGGCTGGAATGAATTTTTCTGAAGGAAACTAAAAACCAGAAATTAAAATGATAGAATACAGTACTATATACAATTTATATGTGTTGATTGTGTGCGCCTGCTATGTAGAATTAAAGAAAGAAAACATTGTAAAATAGGCTGCCTTGGCTGTAGGTGCCAGACAATGTGTTAAGTCAATTTTTAACTCATATAGACCATCACCTTTCTTATCCTGATTTTCAGGACCTCTGCCGAAAAATCCTTCCAATTCTGAGAATTCAGAATTTGCTTTTAAAACTAAGGTGAAGCTCAATATGTATTAATATTCTGAATAGTGAATCTAGATATGTGAAAATGGCTGTGAACAATGTAGACATCAATATTTGTGAACCTCTTTAGGCAATATAACAAGCGGAGAAGTATATATTATTAGTTGTGGTATGCCTGATTCACAAGAACTGCACTTGTTTAAAAAGTGCTCAGTTAAATATGGCAATTACATCAGGCAGTTTTGTGGTGGCGAGCCATGGTGGCACAGTGGTTAGAATACAATATTGCAGGCTAATTCTGCTGACTGCCAGCAGTTCAATCCTGACTGGCTCAAAGTTGACTCAGCCTTCCATTCTTCCGAGGTCGGTAAAATGAGGATCCAGATTGTTAGGGGCAATATGCTGACTCTAAACAGCTTAGAAAGAGCTGTAAAGCACTACGAAGCGGTATATAAATCTAAGTGCTATTGCTATTGTTGTGCAAATGAATAATGTTTGGGATCAATCATCATTTCACTGATTTTTGTAACATGCATAATTTTGTTTGACAAAGTTGTAAGATGAGCATATTTATTTAAAATATTAATAGACAATGTAACATTTGCCCTTGAACACTCAGCTGGTTTATCTGTTCTGCTTTTATGCTGATATACTGTATACTTTAACCCAAGTTTTAGTTCAAAGCCAAATACATAGATCTAGCTTAGAACATAATATCAAACTAAGACTTGACACTATATGAATCTCAAGAATCCTTAGCTTGCATTTCCCTCTTCACTTCCTTGGTTTCTATCAAACATAATTTATCCATTTATATGAACATCATATTGATTTTTATTTGCATTGTGAATCAGGATTGGAAGGCACCATTTGATTCTGTTTATAACTCAGGTTTTAAGGAAATCAGAATTTGCTTGTTCAAATAAAATTATGAACTGTGGTTTGTTTTATAGCTAGAATGGAGAGGAAAAAATAATGAATTACTTGTACAAGGGGAAATGAGTTTATTTTATTTATTTATTTATTTCGTCAAGCATGTATAAGTTAACAGATATAAGTATAAACATGATTATGAATACAGGAAATAGATACGAATAAATGGGAACAGTAGGACAAGGATGGTAGGCACGCTGGTACGCTTATGCATGCCCCTTAAAGACCTCTTAGGAATGGGGTGATGTCAACAGTTTAAGGTTAAAGTTTTGGGGGTTTGGGGAAGAAACCTCAGAGTCAGGTAGTACATGCCAGGCACTGACCATTCTGTTACTGAAGTCGTATTTTCTGCAATCAAGTTTGGAGAGGTTTACCTTAAGTTTGTATCTATTGTTTGCTTGTGTATTGTTGTGGTTGAAGTTGAAGTAGTCATTGACAGGTAGGACATTGTAGCAGATCATTTTGTGTACTACGCTTAGGTCAGACTGAAGTTGGCGTAGTTCTAAGTTGTCTAACCCAAAATTTGAAGTCTGGTGGCATAAATTATTCTGTTGCAGGTAGAGGAATGGAGGACTCTTCTCGTGAAATATCTCTGGACTCTCTCAATTCTATTAATGTTCGATATACAGTGCGGGTTCCAGACAGATGAGCTGTATTCGAGAATTGGTCTAGCAAATGTTTTGTTTGCTCTAGTTAGTAGTACAATATAACAGAGAAGAAGCTATGCAAGATTAGGTTAACAACTTTTAATGCCTTTTTGGCAATGCTGTTACAGTGAGCTCTGGCACTTAGATCGTTTGAGATGAGTCCTTGACAGAGTGAGGGTCGTCTACGAGGTCGTATCCTCCCAACTTCTATTTTGTGTTCTGATTCTTTTTGCCAATGTGTGATATAGAGCATTTGTTGGTTGAGATTTGGAGTTGCCAATTGTTTGACCATTCTGAGAGATAGGGTAACAACATTGTCGGCGGTGTTGAATAGTTTTACATCATCAGCAAAGAGAACGCTGTTGCTTATAATATGATCGCAAAGGTCATTTATGTAAAGTATAAAGAGTGTGGGTCCTAAAACGCTTCCTTGGAGGACACCGCTGTTAACAGGTACAGGTTTGATAGGGTTTCCCTATTTTGACTACTTGTTGCTTTGTTTGCTATCCACTTATGGAAAGCACAAATTTAAATCTATGTTTTTTACATATCATCAAATCTATGTTTTTTACATATCATCAAATGTGATTTTGGCGGGAGATTTGAATACAACTCTTAGAGTTCCCTGATCTATTTATTATATAGGAACTGAAAGAATTTTCTCTTCTTTATTAATAGTGACTTAATGTAGTATCTGATTAGCATTACTATAGATGTTAAAAATAAATTTACTTATGTCTTTCTTGAGATAGTCCTCAGTATTGTGAGGAAAGTTAATTTGTGAAATGAAAGAAAAAGGAAAAGGTTTGTCATTTTCAAATATTTTGCAAAATTTCTGTCCCTGATGGCATGGGTAGCAAAATCCTGTGGTTCTTAGAAAAGCCTTTCTCTGTTGATTCACATGAATTCTTTTGCAATGGGATAGATAGGAATATACCACATTCTCTGTTTATCCTAACAATTACATTCAGATCTTCTTTTTCCTTTCTTTAAAAAAATTGAGATTCTTAAAAACTTTACGCTTGGGTACCCAATTGTAGGAGCTTTGTAAAAGAATATTCACAATTTTGGTCAGTCCCGTGAGGAATTTCAAACAATTTCTCCTCCAGTAAATTTTTCATTTGGCACAATTTCCTTTTTAATTATAGTATAGAACAACTTCATCTCACAGTCTTCCCATGTTCAGATGATTCCAGTTTACCAGATATGCTATATGTTTAGCTTTTTTTCTTCTTCTGTTCAATTGTGTCCAGTTCTCTGAGACTGCCTGGACATGTCCCTGCAGTTTTCCTGGCAAGATTTTTCAGGAGTGATTTGCCTCATTCCTAAGACTAAGAGAAAGTGATTGGACCAAGGTTACCCAGCTGGCTTTGTACTTTGTACTGGAAATCTGTGAAATCTGTAGAATTCACAGATTTCCAGTTTCTGGCCTGGTACCTTAACCACTGCACCAAACTGGCAAGACCCAATCCTCATGTACAGTTTAGATGAGGATTATTGTTCCTATAAGCTGCAAAACTATTGGGACTTTGAGTAAATTTGACTATTAGTAATTTTAGAGCAAAAAAAATGAACTTGCAACAGAGTAATTATTCACTATGGTCAGGATTTTATGCTTTCAAAATCAATGGAATTTTGATTACACACTTGTTGGTACAATCAAAAGAGCACCTCCATCATGCCTTACTAGACTAGCTAGCTGCTGTTAGAAACAAAATGCTGGAATTTCTGACCCCTGATTTACTGGAGATGTTGGTTTCAACTCATACAATTCCCAGCCAATATGAGAGTAGACAGGCAATGAGTTGGAAAAGGTTGATCTAATTAACAAATAGTGGTTCTTAGATGGTTCAGTGCCATGGAAGAGGTAAAATACTAGTTTATCTTTTGCAGGATTGGTGTTTATATATTTTTTCTTTTACCACCAATATTTTATGGCTGTCTTCACTGTTATATGGGTGCAATTGTTTGATCAGTAGTGTTACTTAGGTACGTTAAGAATAGCTACTTTAGGCATATCAGTCAATCAAACATTTTATTTTTAGATGAAACAATCCTATTTTTGTATACATTGATTTGAAAACCTTACTGACTTTAGTTCTTATGTAAAAGGAAGAAAAATATAAGGACACAGGCTTTAGTTTAAGATCTTGCTCTTTTATAATCTCGGTAAACAAATTTAAATTTAGGTACTGGAAAGCCATGTTATTTCCTTCAGCAAATAAATCACTGTTCTCTACAATGCATTAGATTAATTCAAATATAAAAGGATGTGTATATTAAGAATAAGCAGACCTATCAACAGAGGAAAATCACTGACAGGCCTTAAATATGTCCTATGTACAAGTGATGTCTTTTTGGAGACAAATCTGTCACAGTTGTTCCCTAATAACTTTTGACAAGACGCAGGCCTTATTACAGTTTTTCTGGTAGTTTATCTTAAGGAGATTGTTTAATTTCTTTTTATGGTTACTTTATCATTTTTTAAACAAAGAAAAATTTGCATTTGTGGGTACAGTTGCATTTAAATGAGGCAAGTGGCTGGTTACTTTAGAAAAGTAAGCAAAGGACAAAGAGGACACACACACAAATACATACTTTGAAGAATGTTTTTGAAAGTCCATAGTTTATGTGTTCACTGCCATTGAAATGAAGCAATCTACTCGGCACGCCATAATTCTTCATCCTAATTGTATATCCTAGATTGTTTATTCTTCTCTTATGTGTGTTTGTATTTGTTTATTGGAAGGTACAAAAAATACACATTTGCTTTGATGCTTTTAATAGAACATTTTGTCATCCATCCCTTAAATTAAGAATTCTCTTCAGATTTTATAACAGACCTACATTCCCATACCCAGTTTAGTACAGTCTTCCAGATGTTTGGGATTATAATTTTTAAACTACCTGCCAATACAGTTGATGGCTATTCTGGAATGGATTTCTGGAGAGATGCAAGTTGGGAAAGACTATTCAATGAAAATGGAACATTTCAGAGACCACAACTTTATATAAGAAGTTAATTAGAGCAACTAACATGAGCTATATAATGTGAACTAGAAAAAGCAAATTGGAAAAGAAATACAATGGACAAAATAGGAAGACACATATTCTCTCAAGAAGGAAAGGTTTAGAGCCTAATATTTTAGGCAAGTGGATATAATTGGAATTTTGAGAGATTGTATGGGTCATCGTTGCCAGGATCAACAAGAGAAGAATTTGTATTGTACATGAGTTGGTGCAAAGGGCACCCAGTTCAGAACATGGTAAACAACCTGAGACTTTTATGTCTCCCCAGTTTAAGATGCGTTTGTTAAGACTGAAAAGTGTGTATGTGTGTGTGTATGCTGGACTGCAACTCTAAGATTCGTTGAAGTGGGCAACTATATAAATTGATTGAATAAACTTCTATAATCCTTAATTGTTAATCATGTTGTTATTTGAACAAATAACATTAAAATCTGATGGACTTCAGGTTGGCGACCTTCAATTTAGGTATTAACATATTGGTGAAGAACTGCCGAAAAATCTTTTGGCAGCCTGAAGAAATAACATGCATAGTAATAACATAATAGGAAACAGCAATTATTCTACATCATCTGTTTTTTATTCCCTAATGTTTAAATTCAAGGCGCATCATAGTCTAAGCATCAAAGTATTTCCAAGCATATGTGTAAAGAAATCTTATAATCGCTTACCTGCTTCAGGGAGAAAGCCTTGGGTTAAAGGGTCTAGTTATTTATTTATAGAGTTTAGAAGCCACCTTACTAAAAAGCAGTTTTTTTAAAAAGCAAAGAATATAACAATTATGGAACACATCATATGTGTCCAGAAGGGAAAGCCATACATAACAATAAAAACAATTTACAGGAGCTCAACAACTACTTTACTCCAAAGCTTGGAGGAAAAGTAAGATTTTGAAACATTTTTGAAACATCTTTATGATGGGTGTTCTGTAAAGCTCTGAGGAAATACTATTCTACTTCCAGCTTAATTTAATATCTCTTGTTTCTTCAGGGGACACTCAAAAATATTTGCAAATACTTATAAATAATGTATAAATATAAATAATATATATATTCAGTTGACAATATGATTGGCTTTCTATCAGCTTTCTGCAGCCAAGCTGATTGAGGAGAGCTATTCTAATCTCTATTTTAGCTCTCTAATCTCTAATTTCCATGTCTTATCCACATACCGTCTTAATGATGAGGACATTTATAAAATGGTTACCACTACAGAGATTATATACTTTCGCTATTTTTCTTTCCATGAGGCCATGAGGCCTTCACATGCTTGCTTAGGACTTCCTACTTTTTATTATATAAAAAATTTAAGATGTTCAATTATGAATTATAATCCAAAAGTGACTATTGTTGCTGAGTAGCCTCTAAATATGGCATCTGTCATCATTTAATATTAGTAGGGATTCTTTTTCCCTGTGTTAGTAACCACAGTAGTATTTTTTTGCTGCTGTTCTGCCTATCTAATGAACTACACTTACTGAAGTTGCCAAACTAAAACTAAGGTTAGGGGACCTCTAACCCAGGGGTGTCAAACTTGATTTCATTGAGGGCCACATCAGGGTTGTGTTTGACCTTGAGCGTGGCCAGGATGGGCATGGCCAACTCAACATCACTCATGTCAGGGGCACCTGGCCGGGGCTGGGGGGATCTATTGTCTCCAGTGGAGGAAGGCGAGTCCAAACTCTTATCCTCCAGAGGAGCTTTGCCGTCTGCTGGTAGCCAAATGCTAAGGCAGGACTTCCTTTCCTTTCCTTTCCTTTCCTTTCCTTTCCTTTCCTTTCCTTTCCTTTCCTTTCCTTTCCTCTTCCATCTTCATTCTCCTTTCTTTTTCCTTCCCGTCTTCTTTTTTCTTCCTTGCTCTCTTCCCATCTTTCTTTCTTTTTCTTTTTCTTTGTCTTTCCACTTTCCCTTTCTCCTTTCCTGTCCCTTCTTGGATGCTCAAAAGCAAAGGGGAAAACATTTCACCTTTTGTTTTATTTTGCTTTTAGTTTGTTTTGCTAGCCCTCTGCCAGCAAAAATGGAGCCTGGGAGGCACATAAAAGCTCCGTTTTCAGCCTGGATGGCCTCCTGAAGCCCTCTGCCAGTGAAAAAAGAGGCCAGGGGAGCCACATGCAGCCCTCCTGGGCTCCGTTTTTGCTGGCAGAAGCACCGCCGGCTGGTTTTTCACCATTTCCAGGGCTGCCCCATGGGCCAGATCTAAGCACCCTATGTACTGGATCCAGCCCAAGGGCCTTTGACACCCCTGCTCTAGCCTGTAGCTTCAATCGGGCTCACCAACTTAGTCTTTTCTTCAGGGCCTCACCAAACTTCTTTCTTCTTCTCATCAACCGTTTGTTCTACTAAAACACTTGTGAGAACCAATTCCTATCAGAAAAATTGAATGGCAACTGAATCATTTAATTCAGAGCAAGAATGATGTCTCTTCATTTTGTCATGTACAGAAGATGAGTAACAAAAGGATTTTTGCTGAGGGTATAAATACCCCTTCTTTTAAGGCCTACTTTCTGAGTAATGTGACTCAGGCTTTCTCAGTCACAGTGGAAATGCCGGTCATGCTCAGGAGATGACTTATCCAGTATCCATAGGACTGAGCCTGCCAGTCAAAAGAAGTCCCACCACTTCCTGTATCTAGTTTTTCGACTCGGTCTGGTACAGGAAAGTCGTGTCTGTTTAGCTCTCCTGATTATTTCCACGTGGGGAGAGCTTTTGGGCTAAATTTCTTTAAATTGCTGGCTATTTCCATCGGAGCGGCATGAAATCAGCTGGGGAGCGCAAGGAGTGATCGGATGGCCGCGAGCAGTCCTGGAGCAGCGTGCACGTGCGGAAGCACCGCCGCGTTTGCAGGCAGCCTTATTTTGCTTTTTTTGGGCCATTTGAGAAGGTTTCCTTGCCTCTGGCTTCTGTTAGAGCCCTGTTGGCAGCAATTCCTTGGCGCGAGACTTTTCCGCGCCAAATTTTGCCGCGTTTTAATGCCCTTTGGCTAGCGGCTATTTCTGAGCTCCCGCAAGGCCATCCTGACTACTGGCAGCATTCCAGCTTAGTTCCTGGTACAGTGAGTTACCTGAACCACCAATAAGTCCCTGGGTGTATGTTTAGAGGGTGGTTATTCCCCATTTGGCCTCAATCTCCCAAAAAGGGGAAAGTTTTGACAGCTCCAAAATGGCGGACACTAGGAGCAATAAATCCCAGGCCAAAGGAAAGAGGGGCCGCACTTCTGATCCTAGAGAAGGATCTTCAGGGGATCCTGGCCCTTCCAAGGCCGCCAGAGTTTCTACTGGATCCTTTCATTCTAAGAGTGCTAAACCTGCTGCATCATCTACGGAAGAGTCCAGGAGTCATAAGGCCATGAAAAAGGCCTTTCAGAAGGCTGCATCTGAGGCCTCTAAAGTTTCCTCTCCTGCTGTGGGGCCCTCCAAATCCTCTGCCCTTCTCACCTTCAATGTGGCAATTTCTCCTTCTCACATTCAAATAGAACAGGATTTTTCTCCAGATTATTCTACTCAGGGTGAAAACTTAGCTGCTGATGCTTCTGTTCTTCCAACTGATAGGCCTCAATCCCCCAGTGGGTCTGTTCAGGCCTCTTCCAGGCATGAACCCTCTGTGGTTCCAGCTTCAGCTGAGAGGTAAGGGGCTGAGGCTTCCCTGATTTTAAAATTCTGCCTGCTGTTGAGTTTTCTGTTGATGCAATTCTGAACGTGGCCAAGTTTTCAGCGAAGGCTATCGGAGCTTCTGTGACATCTCACTGACTTCTATGGCTTCGGCAGTGGCAGGCGGATGCCAGAAACAAATGGAGGCTCGCTTCAGCTCCTTTCTCGGGGGACAAGCTCTTCGGCTGGGCGTTGGATCCTCTTATCATCGAGACAAAAGATCACTGCAAGGTTCTGCCTTCCTTACTAAGGAGGTCTGATTTGCATCAGCAGGGTTCCTTTTGCTCTTACTCCTTTCGTTCTGACTACTCTGCGTTCCAGTCCAGACTTCAGCATTCTTCACAGCCCAGAGGTGGACAACAACAGGAATTCCAGGTCAGGCAGGGGTCCCATTTCTCTTCTCACAGGCCCTTTGGAGGAGGTAGGGGTCATCCATTCCATAGATCCCGTTAGTTCTCCCAATCCAGTCCTTCACTCCGTAATTGGAGGTCGGTTAGCATTCTTTGCTGACCAGTGGGAATTTTCAGTTTCAGACCCCTGGATTAGGCGCACGATTAGTTTTGGCTTAACCCTTGAATTCTCTTCAGTTCCCCCAAATTTGTTTGTCAAATGCCCGGTTTCCCATGTCAGAACCAAGAGGGTTCTGCTGGAAGAAGCTATACAACACCTATTAGATATTAGGGCTATCCAAAGTGTTCCCCAGGTGGAGATCCACCAGGGGTTTTATTCCTGTTTATTTTTAGTTCCTAAGGCTTCTGGAGGCTGGAGGGCCATATTGGATCTTAAATCCTTGAACAGGTATATAGTCTATCGCTGGTTCAAGATGGAATCCCTCCAAACCATTCTCCTCTCCATCCGTCAGGGTGACTTTTTGTCTTCCATCGACTTGACGGAAGCTTATCTCCATGTGCCTATTTTTCCTGAACACCGAAAATTTCTTCATTTTTGTTATCAGGGTAGGCATTATCAGTATAGAGCCCTTCCCTTTGGTCTCTCTTTGGCTCCTAGAGTTTTCACAAAGATCATGGCGTCCCTTACGGGCCATATGAGATCCTTTCTTGTTAGAATTTTGTTTTATTTAGACAATATTCTTATCATATCTAGTTTAGAATCCCAGGATAACAAAGTTGTTCAGATCACCCTTCAGACCTTGCAGTCTCATGGGTTTTTGGTTAATCGTTCAAAAAGCAATTTGGTTCCTTCCACTTGCATTCAGCATTTAGGGGCAGTTATTGACACTGTGAGTCTACAGGTTTCCCTTACGCAGGAATGTCAAGCCAGCATTGTTGAGTTAGCTGGTCGGGTTAGGGTTTCCCGTTCATTTTCTCTCCTGGGTCTTTCACCTTATTGGGGAAGATGGTTTTGGCCTTTGGAATCACTCCCTGGTCTCGTCTTCACAGCCGGGACCTTCAGTGGTTTCTGCTTCCTTTCAACAGTCCCGCAGGAGCACATCAGTGGCTCGAGTCTCCCTGCCTCCAGCAGTCCTTCAGTCCTTAATTTGGTGGACCTCCCCGGCTGTAGCAAAGGGTTGCCTCTTCAGAGAATCTCAGCGGGTAAGCATCACCACAGATGCAAGTCTCAGAGCAATCTACCGGGCCCTTCGCCAATTTGCGTCCCACCTTCGGGGTCAGGATGTCTTGGTACTGATGGACAATGTAGCGGCCAAGGCCCACATAAACCAGCAAGGAGGGACCCGCTCCAGGGGGTCCCTCCTTGCCTCCCACCTGGTCAGGCCTCCCACCTGGTCAGGTGGGCAGAGATTCACTTGGTCTCCATCCACACTACCCACATATTGAGGACCTCGAATGTCCAGGTGGACGCTCTCAGTCGCTCCACGGTGGACCAGATGGAGTGGAGTCTCCATCCACTTCTGTTCCAGGACATTGCAACACGCTTTGGTCTTCCAGCAGTGGATCTCTTTGCGTCCGGATCCAACCACCAACTCCCAAGATTCTTCATGAGTTTCCTACCCAGGGAGCGGAAGCCGTGAACACCTTGATCAGCCCGTGGCCTTGTGGTCTTCTTCTTTATGCTTTCCCACCTCTTCCTCTCATCTCCAAGGTTGTAAAGAAGCTGTTGCAGGAACGGGCCGAGCTGGTTCTTCTGGCCCCCTACTGGCCCCGACACCCATGGTTTGCGGATCTGGTGGCACTATCCGTAGCTCCTCATTGGCAGATTCCAGACGACAGAATTTCTCTGTGGCAGTGCCGTCTAGAACATCCCAATCCTCAGTGGCTCCGGATAACCGCTTGGAGGTTGAGCAGTTCCTCCTGTCCAAGGCAAGGGTCCCTTCGGAGGTAATTTCTACTATCCAGGCTTCTCATCGTGAGTCAACCAACTGTATCTACAATGCCACCTGGTTGGCCTTCTCTGCTTGGTGTCACCGCAAAAAGGTTCTTCCTACTGCTGCTTCCATCATTGATATTCTGGGCTTTCTACAGGATGGGTTCAAGTCGGGTCTTTCACCCAATATTCTCAGGAGGCAGGTCTCAGCCATTTCCTCTATTCTCACCTGCGGTGTCTCGGAGACGATTTCTACTCATCCTCTTATTTGTTCATTCCTCAGAGGTGCTTCCAATCTACGACTTCCTGCCATCCATCATTTTCCAACCTGGGATCTCAACAGGGTGCTCTTGGCCCTCACTAGACCTCCCTTCGAGCCTCTTCGGGAGGTCTCCTTGAAATTCCTGTCCTTTAAGGTAGCCTTTCTCATCGCGATAACCTCAGCTCGGAGAATCTCAAAGTTGGCCTCTCTCTCAGTTTGTCAGGATCTCTGCATTATTCATACTGATCGAGTGGTCCTTTGTTTAGATCCAAATTTCATCCCAAAGATCAATTCGGCCTTTCATCGTTCTCAAGAGATCACTCTACCCAACTTCTGCCCTTCGCCTCATCATCGACTAGAGAAGGTTTGGCACAAGCTTGATGTTCGTCGGGCCCTCAAGGTTTATATCACCAGGACTTCGTCTTTTCATCGTTCTGAGGCCTTCTTTGTATCATTCCAACCTCACTCCATGGGTTTGAAGGTCTCCTCCACAACTCTGGGTCGTTGGCTCAGAGCTACTATTTCTTTAGCTTATGAGACTCAAACTCTATCTGTGCCTCGCGGCATTACAGCTCATTCTACCAGGAGCGTGGCTACTTCAGCTGCCTGGTCTACTCAGGCTTCTCTAGAAGAGGTCTGCTGCGCTGCCACTTGAACTTCACCATCTCCATTTATCCGACATTATCGGTTGGATGTTTATGCCTCTGCGGAGGCTTCCTTTGGGAGACGAATTCTTCAGAGGGTCTGCATCCAGGACAACAAGCAGAGCCGGCCTTCTCCCTCCCAATAAGTACCTGGGCTTTGGTATATCCCAAGCGTGACCGGCGTTTCCACTGTGACTGAGAATGGGTGTTGGTCTTACCTGATACATCCTTTCTAGTTCACTAGGAAACGCCAGTCACCCCCTCCCTGGTGGTCCGGCACCTCTCGTGCTGGGCTTTGGTTGTTGGGGGGGGGGGTCCTGGGGACTTCTTACTTTTCTTTTATCTTTTCCAGACATGACAGTCTGCCTAACATCCTAGTCTGAAAACTGGATACAGGAAGAGGCGGGACTTCTTTTGACTGGCAGACTCGGTCCTATGGATACTGGATAAGTCACCTCCCAAGTGTGACCGGTGTTTCCTAGTGAACTAGAAAGGGCGTATCAGGTAAGACCAACGCCCAATTTCAATAAGCATAGGAAGTATTACTTCAATATCACTTGAAACCAAGATTGTCAAACAGAGACTGTCATACTTTGATCATGTCATGCAAGCTCACTCACTCAAAAAGTCAATCATGCTGGGAGTGACCAGTGGAAAACGGAGAAGGGGCCACCTATTGTCTGGACACTATAAAGAATGATACCAGGGTGACCATGACAGAGAATCATGGAAGGTGCTGATCCATTGAGTGACCAAGGATTGGATATGACTGAATGGCTGATAACAATGAGGAAGGATCAGTCATTAGCAACTTTTGTTGGTTTTGATGGAATAAGCACATATGAAGTCCAAATTACACTATTTATTTTGCACTATTTGTGATATTTATGGAACATAAAGTAAGTGAGAAAAGGGGTAGTATAGATATTAAAATGATGGATTTAGTGTTCATGGATTGAGCAAATACTTGACTCTAACAAAAATTTCCTCTGGAAATTTTTCTGGAAATTCACTTACTCTTACAGTGCTTCAGTTTACAATAATTGAATGAAAGGTTTATAGTTTACTTCCTTGCATCTTTGTACAATTTTGCCTATTAAGAATACTAAAGAATGTTAAGAATCTATATACAGTGTGTGTGTGTGTGTGTGTGTGTGTGTGTGTGTGTGTGTGTGTGAATTTGTAAATAGACAGACAGCAACTGCTATTCATTATCCCTTTGGCACTGCTGTATACTAAAAGTAACACATTATTATCAAATGTGTTATTTGATTGAGAAAACAAAATGATTAAATGAGATGTTTTAGAAAAATATTTTATACATAAAATAATTGTGTTTAATTTTGAAATAAGTAACATGGCCCATTTAAAAAGTTACTGTAACATTGAAATTAACATTTAATTTATTCAAAATACAATGCAACGTTCCCCAAATAGATCACAATCCTTGTTCATTACAGTCAATTTAACTGTGGCTTATGGAATAAACTCAGGCACAAAGAATTTACTGGTAAGATTTCTTAAGTCTTCAGTAGTAGATCTTTCCACATAGTGAAGCAACAATGAAGACACTTCTTAGTTATCATAATGTCTGAACTTGCAGTAGACATCGTCTTATTAAAATATTGCTTTTGGTTAAATGATGTGATTAATATTCCGAATGTACCAGTTGGAAGTGATAGCTCTTCAAGTATGTAGACTTCTTGATGCTGTTCTAGCTTTTTTCTGCTTGCATATATTTCATTACCTGATTAGATAGCATCATCTGATGATGCTATCTAGTTAGGTAATAAAATATCTACAAGCAAATAACAAAGCTAAGAGAGCACCAAGGACTCTTTAGTTCAATCCTGAACTTCAGGATTGATATTACAGATACTATCTTCTCTTTAAGTATATCTAGGATAGCAGTCAAGCAATCCAATTATACGCTCTTATTCCCAAAACAGTTTATTGTCAAAAAATTGTATATGCAGCTTTTTTGAGTTGATTCTGAAAGGATTTGGTTGGGATGATACTTTATTTGGGTTAACCCACATAATCTTGTTATGAGTAAAATTTCTTCATAATACTACAAATATAATTTATGCCAACTAAATACAATACTAAGGTCCAGTTTATATATGTTCACTTGGCCATTATTTCTGTGACATATTTAAGATAATAAATAATAACTAAATATGCACCTGGATCATGATCGATCATATTGTTTGCATGTTCATTGGAATTAGGGACAACAGTTTAACCCAGTAATAATGCGCCAATATTACACCAGATAAAGTTCAGAGGCAAGTATGTACAAGCGTGGCTGTCTCTTGACATCTTAACATATTTCCGACAGGGGTCACAGGTCAGCTTTTACATCCGTTTTATGAAACCAATCCACAAAGCATTTGTAATTGATTTTTTTCTGTTGTCAATAGGAAAGAGAGAGGAAGAGAGAGAGGGAGGGAGGAAGAGCTGTCAGTGTCAGAAATACCTATCTCTTTCAAGCCAAAGGATAATGGATCTAGAAGAAGAATTGGTTTAGTTTCTCTGCCAGAGGGTGAACTTGCTTTGGTTCAAAGTTTAATTTCAGAATTATCTAAACAAATTACCCTTAGGGAAAATTTGCATATTTTATTATCAGTTTATTTAAATACAGTATTGCTCTAGTGTAAAATAATTGTGAATACAAATGATGGGTTAATATCCTCCTGCACCAATTACGTACCTATGAAACTGCAAATTGTTCAGTTAATTTGTTTTATGTATTCATATTATATTAAAAGTATCAACTCAAGGAAACAAGCTGATTACTTCTGCAGACCTGGAAATATTTAGAATAAAGTTTTTTCTCTTTCAAGAATTCCACAAACATCCTTCTTATATAATTGTGTAAATCTCTTGCATTTAATTCATCAGGCTAGTGCATAAGAAGGAGCATTCCTTGAGCTATTTTGGCCACAAGCCACTCAATTCTTTAAAAATTAGCACTACAGTCGTAAATTGGGCCTGGGGAAAAAAGGGAACGAGAAAGCCAATGAAATTGGCAGAGCACTGACTTCATATCATAATGTGGATTAGACCAACTCCAGTTAGTAACATTACAACTCTATTTTAGACTATTTGAAGTTTCCAAAACTTCCAAAATAGCCCCATATATAACACATGGCAGAAATCCAGCCAAGAGGTTACTAGAACACAGAACTGATGTCAGGCTATCCCTGCCCAGAAAGTTTTGCAACTAGCCTCAGTATCCAACTTTTAGGGGGTTGGTCCTACCTTCTTTTTCAAAGTGGGTTTTGATACAGCACACAGAGAGTTACCTTTTCAACTAAAAGGGAAAAAACCCTATTCTTGACCTGATCGTCTGTGATATTATTAATTGTTGAGCCATTACTATCAAGCTTTGCAAGCTCTCTAAGATAGCTGGGAACAGCTCAACTTCAAAAAGTGACTGTGTTTTATGTAATATTTTGCTCAAGTGATATGTTTTCCAGAATTTTAAAACTATAATAAGTGTTGATTCTAAAATACATGTCAGTTCCAGTTCCAGCCTTAATTTGAAAAAAATTTCAATTAGTGTTCTAGTCATAATTTTTTATTTGTGCAGATTGGGTTCATAGTTTTTTTTTTTATGCTGTATCAATTCAACAGGTGTCCCAGTGAAGATTGCCCTCTGTTGCAGAGCATTTTATCATGTGCCTACAAGAAGGTCCCAAATATAGTTGCTCATAGCATTTCATACAGGAAAGTTGGAGATGTGCTGCCAATAGTTGCATGATAGTTAGCTTTGCCTGCAGTCACCCAAACATTGTGCTTCATGGGGAAAAATAATTTGAGAAGCAAGTTATGCATGTCTAATCTTCTCTGGATCTTTTAAAATACCAACTTCATTAGACCATTTCATACTTAATGTAAGATTAAGGATTATAGATTACTTGAGTTGTGAAAAGCCTTGAATCACCCTGTTATCCTCACATAGTGACTAAAGGAGTGATGGCAATCTCAAAAAAAAAATCACAATAGAGATATTGTTTTAGTATAACAGTACTAAATACTGACAAAATTGAGATAAATGCGCTTTGTTATAATGCATCCCTATTACACTTTTGTAGGTAAACCAGCATATATATAATGTACTGGTGATGCAAAAGTTGGGATTTAAATTACACTTATCCTGGAATTTACTAGAAGTTCATTTTTACTTTATAGATACAGCTTTATATTACTGAAGTATTTACATGTCATCTTTTTATGAATTCCTGTTCATTATGTAATATGTTTGTTCTGCCTTACATCTTACATTGTTAACACTTTTAACAGTATAGGGGCTCAGGTATACCCACTGGCACATTGCCATTGTTTAGAATTTCATAATTCTTTTCAATTGTCAATTTGTGTTCTGACTATAACATTATTTATACGGTACGGCTGTGTAGGTAAGTTAGCATGCAGCATATTCCGTGTGGGTCTCTGTTTTGTTCTGCTTATATGCTACTATTATTTGTTTGTGTGTTGAGGACAATGAATTTGTAATGGCTGTTTGTGAAACAATTAATTAGACATTCAATTCATTCAGCTGCTACTGCAGTCTAAAGAGTCTGGCAGCATCTATATTGTGACACGAAATCTTTTCTACAGTGCTGATTAGCTGAGCCAATGCCAAGAAGGAACCTGGGCAAAGCATACAAGTGTTCAGAGTAGAGCCAGGGAGCATAAGGGAGAGAAGACAGGGGAGGTCCTTTCAGACAACAAAAGACAGGGGGAGAGGCAGTCCTGGACATGTTCCAGCTGGAAAAGAGATGCCATGAAAAGCTCTAAGCTAAGCTATTTCTCTTTTCTTTAGACCCTGACGGTTCATTTCATGGGGTGGAGTTTCTCCCAGAAAATTTCAGAGATGCTTCTAATGAAACAACAATGAGGATGAATGAGAAATACTCCACATTACCTGCCGAGGAGAAGGGAATCCACATCATCAACATCAGAGCTATTGAAGACATCGGCTATGTTCGCACAGAAAGTACGGTGAGTAGAAGAGCTGCTTGCTCACCTGGTCTGTGGTTTCAGGAGGCACCTAGGTAATGCAGTTTAATTTAGTGCCATACAATTTTGTGGCTGACGTTGTACAGCTCACAGTATTCTCTTCCTGGGCTCTGGTGTTAGTCACTAAAAACATGGCATAGCTTTTTTGGCCATTTATAAAAAATAAGAATGAAAAGTTTCTCTTTGGAACAGCATTATTCTGAAGAACCGTATAGGAAAAAAGACAGACATCTCTGTGTGTGTGTGTTTGTGTGTGTGCCTTTACAATTGTTCTGTGCATGCACACATACAAATACATATATAACACAAATATGTAAGTAACTATTTTGCATCTAATTGCATTACAGAAATAATACATAGAGTTTCTGATTTTTGCACTAATATCAATTTTATCTTTTAAGTACCCACATTGTATAACTTTTCAAAGTAAGCTTAATCTTATTGGTTTTTTTATATTTACATCAATGCAATCCTCAAAAATATGTGACTATTTATCAGAATTAAATGGTTAGTGGTATTTAACCTACAGACATGCAAAGTCAAGTCTAATTTGAATTTTTAAATTAAATCAATATGCTTATTTTGCAAGCTATTATCAGAAACAAAGTGACAATCTTAATATATTCATAAGCCAATTTTGTATATATAATCAATTTTGAAAGCTCATTGTTTCAACTATTTTTAAAAATCAAATTTTAAATTTTAACATATCAAATAGGATGGCAAAAGCTTTTTAAAAATAGCAATTAAAGTATTGGAGCAAGATAGAGGAACCAAGTCCAAATCTATGAATAGCTACTGAAATTTGAGGGATGATTTTGAATTGCACAGGATTGTTGTTGTGGAAAAAAGCTGGAGGAAGGAGTGCCATGTAGTCCTGGAAAAAAAACAGAGATAGAAATCTAACAAACAAATACAAATAAAAGAATGAAATTAATAGGCTTAGAAATCCATATATGTAGAGAAGACAAAGTTATAACAGTACAAATGGCATGGTTAAAAAACCTTGCTAATACATGAGATTGTGATTGAGTAAACTAATAAAATTAAGAATAAAAAAGACAGTAGGTTAAGAAAATTGGAACACAATGTTTTGCTTCTTAATAGAGCATTGTAAATACCTCACTAAGAGAAGAACTTAGAAGAACTATGACTTGCAAAGTCATAAAACTTGAATAGTCTTTCAGAAATGGGGGAGAGAAAATATTTGTATCGTTTTCATTAATAATTACTTATTGGTTAGTGAATTTATATGGCATTTGGCAGAAATAACTGAATGCATATGCAGTCAGGCTTTATATGTCCTTTTTAAGAACAGAGGTTTTGTTTAATTCTGGGGTTTCCAATAAAAATTTGAAATTAGTGT